>OU452314.1:0-5000000 GCA_911728475.2 Pterostichus madidus | reverse complement strand
TCTTTCAATATCTTTAAGTAGTACTAAATTTGTTTAATTCAATATTTCGTTTATGGTATAGGAGTGCATTGTGGCAATACACTATTTTTAATCGAAAACTTTAAAAAATTGGTTCAATCCTGGAATTATTTTTCGAGCTGAAATTCTTTGTCATGTTCTTTTTTTTAATTAGCTTTCTGATTCGAGAAATTGATGAACATAATTAAAGGAGGGAGGAACAAACGAGTGGTGTATTAGAATGCAAACAAGAATTTTAGATAAATACTGGTTGGCTAACTTGCTTGTAGCTTGCATTGACATCTGTGAGGCAAGCATATTGACGTCGGTAGGGCAGGCAAAAATGGCACTATATTATTATATATTAAATCAATATTTTAATAAAGAAATAGTTATTTATGTACCAAGGGTGAAAACAGGTGTTTCTGGCCCGTGGCATGATTATTAGCACGAGGTGCAAAGCGCCAAAGGTTAATAACATGCTCAGCGTCAGAAATACTAATTTCACCCGTGGTACATACAATATTTTATGCACAACAAAATAACAATTAATTATATGTTCAAAAGATTAAAATATGTACACATATGTCAAAATGACATTTTGCAGAATCAAGTATTCACAATAAACAAAAATTGTCATTTTATTTATGTGTTTAAGCCCGCTTTTTAGGGCTAAAACACATGCTTTTCGGCCCGGTTGTGCATAAAAAGTATATTACAGATATTATTATTGAATCTATAGGTTTAGATATAATCTATAGGTTTAGATATAATATAATTTTAAAATATGGCTCAGTTATAGCAAATATAAAAATAATTAATGTGGTTCTCTTTAAAATATATTTGTATAATCTAAATTTTGAAATAAAAGATTATCCGAACAACATTTTCTAAAACATTGAGTCCTAATTTTATTTATTAATTTTGATCAACTCTACTGAGTTCTTTACAATTGTGCATGTAAATTTGATCATCAAAGTGAGTCTATAGCAACAAAAAGACAACCATTTTTTAATGTTTGTGTTATATATTTAATAATCTATTTGATTTACCCTATAATTTCATACTTGATAGTATTTATTCAATACAAACACAAGAAAAATGTCATCTTTGTCTTTCCTGCAAATGGCAGCATACCTCCACAACTTGCCTCATTTGTACACGTAAGTTAGGTATCCAATGTTTATATAAAACCCTTGAATATAAATGTTTGGTATAGATTAATTGTAAGATAAACAAAATTAACAAATGGTGAGTTAATATTTTCAAGGTTAATTCTTCCTCATTCGATGGGATATAGCGTGATGTTAAATATGTTGTTTTTTACAAAATAAATATAATTTTTACCTTAAAGAACCATAGGTGCCCAAAGTAAGATGCCTATAATCAGGATCATAGAAAAAATAAACAGAACTGACACATTTTGGCAAAATATCAATAACTCCCACTGCGATCAGTTTGTCATTTAACCAATATTGCTGATGAAATGATCCGTATCCTTCTGGTGGTCCTCCTGCTCTTTCTACATGCTACAAGAGACATATATTAATGTAAAAATTTAATTTTTATGTAGTTTTTTATGCGACCGTGTGTAAAGCAAGATTTTACGGACACAAATCAGTATTAAAAGTTAGGAATTATGCCATTAGTATAATAATGCACATTCAGTGCGTAAAATAATTATTTTTTCCTGAAATCGGCAAGAAAATGCCTACTTTCCAGACCAATTCTTGTATGGAAAATAGAATTTTACCAAAACAGTCAGGTAAAGTAAGTATCCAACGTTATAAAAAAAAAACAGTCAGGTAAAGTACAAAAACAGTCTCGTAAAGACTTTACTTGACTGTTTTGTACGTAATCTGTTGTCAATATGATTTTTATCAAAAAATTTAAACATTTTAAATTATTTATGATTTATTAATGACTAAATTAAACGGTTTCAGAAAAATAGTATACATAATACGTCAAAAAAATTATTTACTTTCCTGACTTAATATGTAATATACTATTACGGAAACCGTAACCGTAACCATTCAACAGCCATTGGCACACTGATCGAGGAGCATGAATGAGCGTCGAGCAACTCATCGATGAAACAACAGAACGCACCCGTCATCGATGAAAAATAGAGGCGCTTCTATTTCCATCGAGGAGTTCCTCGATGAAACGATTGTGTCTCATTTCATGTTAGCGTGGGCTGTCATTTTGGTTTTGCTTTGTGCTATTTTTTCCTGTTTGTTTATTTTATCAGTCAGGGTGCGTTCTGTTGTTTCATCGATGAGTTCCTCGACGCTCATTCATGCTCCTCGACCAGTGTGCCATTGGCATTATTATGTCTGTGTGTTCCAAAAAGTATGACTTTACAAACTTATTGGGTAATATATGATTGTATTTGAGCAAGACAAAAGTAATTTTAGTTTGTGTGTATATGATTATGTTACCTTGACAGGAGAGTCAATTAAAAATTCTTTAAAAGTGTCAACACCACACTCAGATGGATGTTCACCATGAACAAACATTTGATATTTTGTAAATAATTTTGCCGATTCTTCATAAGTTGGATCAGTTGGACTCATTAGTTTTAAAACAATCTATAATTATAACAAGAACATCAGCTCGGTTAATTTAATGAAATAAAAATGTGTTAATGACTAAAATATTCTTTTGCCTTGCCTTTTAAAATGTTCTTATTTTGTTTTTCACCTGTAACGGAGATTCTAGGAGAAAACTGGTGAATTGTTTTTCGGTGCATTTATCTGAAGGGTCGCCGTGAACCTTCATTTGGTATTTGCGGTAAACTTGATATTCTTGTGCTCTTATTTGAGTCAAATCCCTATTATGACCCCCTGTTAATACTAAACACACCTACCAAACGAGAAATATCAATAATAAATCAATTATTACCCCCTATTCTATAACCATCATTATCTGGAATCGATCAATAACTTTTATATTTAATAATTACTAAACATTTTATATGAACACTGAACTAATTGCAAATTTTCTTGTAGCATGCATTGATATTTGTAAGGCAAGCATGTTGACGGCGGCCATTTGCAGAGCAGGCAAAAATAAAGCTAAATTTAAGTGTATCATAAGCATTCATGTTTTAAAAACATATATAAATTTATTGAAATAAAATGCTTGTATTATATAGTCAATAATCTGTGTTCTTATAAAATCCCTGATAATTACTTTATAGATTATGACAATTTTGATATGATGTAGCCATAATAATTTACTCTAGCATTTTTACGTTATATTGGCGGATCTGTTTAAAAAAAAAGAATATAATAGCATATTCACAGATTCGTAACAATTGAGATTAAAAAGTAATAATTTTATATTGGCAGCTTTGAATGAGAGCAAAATGCATAAAATAGAAATTGAAATAACAGAATAAACGATTTTGGCCGTATTTGTTTGAGAACTATGGGTTTAATCCTAAACCAGAGTGATCAAAAGGAATTGTTACAGTTGGCTATACAATTCCGGAGATCTTTTTATTTCACAGTTGGCACAACGTCAAGATAAAGGCGGAAATGCTATTTGACATTTCTAATAAATACAAATAGGTTATGTCAGGAGTCTGACAGCTAATAGAATTTTGACTTTTTAAGTAATAGAAATACTTTAGAAATAAATGTAATAATGAATGTACACAAATTTAAATTTTCATATGTCACTGTTAACAACAGGAAATGAATTTATGTATCAGGCTTACCAATTTCAAGTATTTTTTTTATTGCCAACTATTACAATTCGTTTTGATGAGAACTCGTGTTACTTCCAAATAAATGATGCATCTAGTGTCAGTTGTAAAAATTAGTGATAAATTTAAAATCTGAATGCACATTCTAAGTGACATCTGCTTCAATACAAATTACGATGCCACCAATTCAAAACGGATAAGAAGGAATACAAGTTGATTAGTAAGAGATAGAAAAAGGGTTCAACCTGCCAATCCACTAAAATAGCTGGGGCAGTAGGATCAGTTCAGTAACTGTTCTGGGTTACTTAAAACGTGCCAATAAAACAAAAGTAATCTACCAGCAGTGGAATCGCGCTGTATATAATTCTATTATATGTAGAATTCAGGTGATAATTTTCAAATCGTCGAATTAGCATTCCATTCTAAATAATTTTATAGTAGAAATGTAGTTAACATCATTTGTGCACTATCTGATACAAAAAGCACCGATTATTTTATGCTATATTAGGGAAAATCATAATTTTTTTTTGACAAATGACAGCGATTCTATTGTTCAAAATAGAATTCTATATGGCGCGATCAAGAGGAAGGTTACTTTAAAAATGCCAAATAAATACGGCCATAGTCACTGAATATCGAAATAATAAAAATATTTAGGATCCAAAAATATTATTAATAAAATAAGGCTTCAGAGATCCAATATAAATTATTTATATATTTTTTAAAATGGACACGTTTCGAGTTTAAACAAAACTCATCATCAGCATTAACAATACAAAATAACAGAAATTAAAATAATAAAATGTTGAAATATGTCAAAATAATTAATTTTTTATTTATTATTTTGACATATTTCATCATTTTATATTCTAAGCCTTATTTTATTAATAATATGAATATCGAAATCGTGATAATCAATAAAAAAATCGATCGGTAATATAATAATCGAATTACAAAACAGGGAGCATTATTTGTAATCATCTGAAATATATGTTTCCTTATAGAATACTAGCGAAAGAGTAACTACAGTATTAGAATTACAGAAATAAGATACCTATTTTATTAAGAATTACAGGCAAGGAAAGAATATTCTAGTTCTATTATATTTATAGATATTAAAAAGAATAAATACTGTACCTTAAGTCTGTGAACAGGAGCAACAGAGATATCATCAATGAATTCTTCCAAAGTTTTTTCAGGAACTTGAGCCCTATTAGTTTGAATAGCCATTGCAATTCCCTTAGCTGCTAACTTTTCTTGTTTTCGTTCTAGACGAATTAGTTTTGCTTTTTTACATGGAGGTTTACTTGGATCTGCACCTGTACCTATTACATAAATTTAAATCAGATTTAATTTATGTTCAAGAATTTAACAAATACCTGGTTTGCAGTCATGATTAATTGATGATGTGGATATACACATTTTATTCGTTTGTTCTACTAAAATAAACAGACAGTTAAATATGATTAAAGAAAGAATATTTTTATTCTTACTTGGTTTGGGTGGCGCAGGTTCATGAACTTCAACTTCCAATAAATTAGTTTCATTTCTTTGGTTAATAAGTAAATCAATTTGTTCTGTTTCTATTTTATCTAAGTCAAGATTTTTTACTTGTTTGTTATGATGCACAGCATCCATAACCATTTCTTCTCCTTGAGAACTTGAAGAATCATTGTGTGATTTATCTTCAACTGGATCTGACAGGTACCGGTTTACTCGTTTAATAATTTTCTTTTGAGATTTTGATAATTTAACATTTAAAGATTCACATCTAAGTATAATATTAATGATTAAATGAGTGAGTTACTAATCGTTTTTAATTACGTTACCTGATTGTGTACAATGGGCAACATGTAATGTCCATGACTGGTTTGTAACAATATTTGCCGGATCTTCGCCATCCTCTGTCAATTAGATATTGATAATCATCAACAGTAAGACTTTCTGCCCACATTCCTAGAATATTTCATAAAATTTGTAAATTATATAAATATTATGCAATGCGACAGTTAACATAACCTCAATCTGTCAAATGTCAAAACTTACGTTTGCAAAAAGATCATATTGCATTTATTTAAAATGCTGATTTACTTACCATAGCTGCAGTTTGTATTAGTCTGCTTGCAATAACCACATCTATGTTTTTCTAATTCAGGAAACCAATGAACAATACTGATATTTCGACGCGACATTGTTCGTGTAACAAACAGCTACAACAATAAGGAAATATTTACGTAATCAAACTAATTTATTGCAGATATAATTCACTTACAACAAATAATATTTACGTTTTCACTTTTTATGTAGCTGTTTCGATTTTCTCTTTGTTACAGCGCTTCTCAAAATGAGGTAATGACCTTGATATTTGATTAATTTAAACTGTGATTCCTCAAATGTAAATAAGGATGTAGACACTTAAAATTTAAAACATGATAATGCAACTAATTATATTGAAATATAATTGTTTCTAATGTTTGATTCTTTGATTATAACGCTCAATAAAAACAAATTTGCATTTTCAAATTTTTATTGTCAGTTGTGATTACACCTGTTGAATATTTATACTAACTATACATTTATACATTGAAAATACATATTATTAGTTGCTGATAAATTATTACATCTATTAAAATAAATACTCTCTCATATTAGACATTATTATCAGAAATATTAGAATCAGATGTTTGTTGCATATTTTGCACAAACATCTGAGAAGCTCGGACAATTTTTTCATCTGGAGCTTTTGTTAAAAGCTGTGCTCCATTTTCCAAAACAACTGCAAGAGGAACTAGTCGATCAGAAGGAAGACTTCCAAGTAATTCTAGACATGCCTCAATGGTCTCTACGTAACTTGTTTTGTAGCATTCTGCATCCTAAAAAAACATGCATTTTTAAATTACCTACATTTTATCAAAACACTATTCATCATTTGTCCTTCGTTTATTTTTTATTGTTCTTATCTTCACTTAGGTAAAATAAAAATAATTAAAAGATTAGGAACTTGTACGACTCATTTGATTAAAATTACGACAGAATATATTTAATTTAAAATATATAATTTTATTTTCTGCACCTCCCGTCAAAATTAATATCGGAAATTTTATGAATAATTTAATAATTAAATAATAATACTATAACTTTCTGAGTTGAGATTAGGAGCAAAATTAATGGCTTGAACCTAAGACCTTCTAGAATCCGTAGAATAAAAAATACAAAAATGGAGTGTCATGCAATAATTATTAATTTATAAAATAATAAAGTTCGACAAATAAAATTAAAACCGTGTCAGGAATGCACTTTAACTCCACCCATTTAAGTATATAACCAATAGCGTGGCTGTATTTTCGCGCGAAAATGAAATATACTGTCTGAGTGAAAACACTTGACCGCCGCACTACGTACAATATGGGCATTTATGCAAATTTATTAATGATATATTTTATTTTATGGGGTGGCTAGCTCAGTGGTATGAAGTCGGCCTGTGTATCCTGAGAACCCTGGTTCGATTCCCACAGGCGACAAACAATTTTCATAATTTCAAAAGCTACCCCTGTGGCTCCTCCACCACTAACATGTTTGGGGGCCGTGATTTGACGACAGGTAACCGCACTTCACGCGCAAAATATATCACTTACCGAGATCTGCTTCGGCAGAGTGCCACACCCAGTAATGGGTAGAAGACGTGATGATATATTTATATTATTCATTTATATATTTTAAATTCTTTTGACATAATATTTCATAAATTCAAATAAACCGCCGACAAACAATTTCCACCAAAATAAAATTACCCCTGTGGGTCTGTGTGATTCACCAAGATCTGCAACGGCAGAGTGTCACACCCAGTAATGGGTAGAAGACGTGATGGTATATTTATTTATATTTTTAAATAAACTGTCATTTTTGTAAATCCAATTTTTGTACCGACGATAGTAGCAACCTCTGAAGACACTCCTCTCAGGGTTATATTTGCTTTGTCCAGCTCTATATAAGTTTAAAAATGAAATTAACTTACCTTGCGAATACTTATCGACCGTTGCTGTTGAATTTCAGCTGGTACTGGTTGTGGAGGAGGTATGCTCATATTATCCACAAAAGGATTTACTCTTGTTGGCAAAGTATGATATGGCTTCCGTTTTCGATACTGTTCCATCATTGCTTCCACCTTCAGCTCTGTATCTTTGTCAATTTCTCCATCGTAATCATTTACGGAATATGAACGACTTTTAAAATCAGCCATCATTTCTTTCTTGTTATTCATTTCGTCGCAACTTTCAGATTTAGTTCGTATTTTTATTTTGTTTGTTTTTGCATCTTCGTCGTTACTATCGGAAGAAAGATCTTTTACTGATTTCCTGTCATCATTTTCGTCGATAATAGAATTTATTTCGCACATTTCTTCACTCAGAAAATCGGAAAATTTGAAAGGTTTTTGTGGTTCTGTAGATTTTTCTGGTGTATTAGTATTTGGAATATTTTCTGACGTACTATCATAAGTTTCTGATAGTTTGTCCTCATCCATATTTAAAGACAGATTAATATAAGTTTTAATCAAATTTTCCCAAATATCTTTTAAGTGTAACAAGAATTGTTCGACATAATCTAAATCTGAAGAACATTCTTTTTTGACTTGTTCATCAAGAATCTTTTTAATGTCATTTGAAGTCATTTTGTATCTTTCAATTCCGTCTAAACAAAGTTCAATCAATACTATAATTTGTACGACATCAGAAGTATTTGCTTGTGTATATAAATTAGCAGCTTTATTTAAATTACCAACTTTTTGGGTCAAAAATTTCAACCCTGGACGTGTATCGAATTCTTTTGCACGGAAACTGGACAACTCCATGCATTGAATCAAAATGCTTACATGTTTAGCATTTACTTTATTCAGAATTCCTCTTAAGCTATAGTTGTGTATTTGAAGAATATTAAATATAGGTGTAATATGATTTAAGTTTTGCAGTAGTGCGCTTGAAATAGTTTGAATCAGCATTTGATGAGCTAGAATTCCTACCACAAGATTTCGGAATGGAACTCTTATGGTGTACAGATCAGGATTTAACAGTGAAGTTAAATCCAATGGATAAAGCAAGAAAACATAGCTTCTGTCATCAATAACACCAGTGTTTTCTTTGTCTTTGCAAGTACATTCAATATTATTGCATTTAGAACATTCTCTTTGCGAAGACATTACAAAAACTTGTTGCGCAAGTTGATATAATTTAACATTTTCGTCCAAAGAACAATCTTTTCTTGCAGCAACTTTAACAGTAGCTAAATCCCCGTAAAAGCTGTCAGAATTCGGTTTGAAAGCTAGAGTAAGTTGGCGCAAAGGATTTAAACTTATTGCGCAAGCGCGATGAATGGCCGTTACAGTTATCTCCCATTGGTGGGAAGTTAGAAGATGTCCAGCTGATGATATGATATGTCGTATACATGATGTACCTAAACGTGCTACATTTTCATTTGGTTGAGCAATACATTCCACTAGGATTAGTAGTGTTTGTTTAAGAGCTAAGGTAAGTGCTGGATTTTCATTTTCTTCTTTAGTTTCGATGTTGTAATAATTAACTGATTTGTGTTTGATATCATTTTTAATCGCATCAGTTTCGTCTGACTTTTTGTCATCTTGTAAATGATAGAAATATTGGACTACTAATTCAGTAGCCATTCCACAACAATGCTTAAAATTTGGTCCAATGTTGTCCCAAGCTTTTTGGGTTTTTGAATTTTGTCGCAACCAGTTTTGAACCATTGGTAACAATAAATGGTTGATGCAAACTAAACCAAAGTTAGGTCCTGGACAAACTATTAACTCTTTTAATAGTTTAAATAAAGTTTCCAAAGCATATGGTTGATTTTTCCTTGCACAAATAATAGTATTTGAAGCAAGTCCTTCAATAAGAATATACCATATTTTCAAAACACCACTTTGCTTGTCCAATTTAGCCAAAGTTATATTTTGTTTCTCGCAGTTTTCGAGATCTTCTTGAGTTGATAAAATCTTGTACGAAATTTGTAAATCATTATCATGGTTGAAATTAACAATATCGATATTTGGAATAATCGAATCCACTAGTTGTGGGTCCATATCAATTTGGACTCTGTGAGACATGTTAAAAGTAGGAGATTTTGGCATACTGTACATCATTTCTAGAATGTTTACACAGTTTTGTAAGTATTTTAACGATTCACGACATAAATCTATTGGATTTATCTCAATTAGTTTGTTATTTTCTGTTTCAAGATTTTCCAAGAAGCCTATATTTTTCTCTGATGCTAACGACAATTTGGTAGTTGGTATTTCCGATTGCTTCTTTGTAATTTCAACCGGTTTATTATTGTTCTTGTTATCAGTTTCAGTTTCGTTATCTGTTTCAAGTCCTCTTATATGGGTGAGGAGGCATAAGATGTAATCAAGAGCTGCATTGGCAAAGACCAAAGTATTGTCAGTCGACAAGAATATTTTGAAGACTTCAGAAATTGCTGTAGCATTATTATTACTCGTATTAGCAACTCTGAGTGTACCAAATAATGGTCGCCATCCAGAACAAATCTCAGTTCTGTTCGCTTCAACAAACTCACAAAGACAAGCAACAATTTGGTCTTGGACGTCAAAATCACAAAGTTCCAAACATAAAAGATTTTCGAAAGGTTTGAACAAT
The DNA here is from genome assembly GCA_911728475.2 of Pterostichus madidus. NCBI lineage: Eukaryota > Metazoa > Arthropoda > Insecta > Coleoptera > Carabidae > Pterostichus > Pterostichus madidus. Next base: position 4,989,623 of record OU452314.1, on the reverse strand, counting down.
GCTTCGTTGAAATGAAAGTGAGGTAATTCGATTTGTTCGTTGAGTAATGCAGTTACTGCATCATGTATACAAGCGATAGCTTTCTTCGAAACTGCTCGATCCTTATGACAAGCTGCCTCCATGAAATGGGGCCCAACAATAGACCAAACTCTCATAGTATGCACCAACGGTCTTCCTGCACGGATACATTTCAGGGTAACATCCCCAATTCGATGTAAAAGCAAAGTTGCTACTGGTTTTTGTTCGGGATCCAATTCTCGCTTCCACCACTTTTTAGATTTTCTCGGTAATTCCTCCGAGCGAGAAAATAGTTGTCGTTGTGAGCTTGTACAAAGTTCTTCGAGGAAAGCGCAAAGACAAGGAAGGTTTAGTTTTAAAGCAGCTTCGTGGAATAAACTATCTACTTGTTGTGAGAGAAGACAACAGACTTTAGCTGCGTCAACGTTTGTTAAAAGACCGTGGTTTGTGTTGTGCGCACCACTTTTGTTGACGATGTCAGCGACGGAGGTTTCATTGTAAGTTGGGTTGTTTAGAGATGATGTTGAGGATTGGAGGAAACTGTACACGTCAACGCTGAAAACAAATTTATTATTTAATTATTCTCTCAATAGTCAGAAGTTGAATTAAATCTAATTGAGTTATAAAGAGAAAAATTGATATACCGCCAGAATTTGAACCTGGGATCTATGAACTTTGGTCATATGCTTTAAACCAACTAAGCTACGGTTGTCCTGGTTTCAAATCAGATTTTATTCCAATATTTTTCTCTGTTTTGTTATGTGTGATAGGCAGCTTCTTTATAGATCCTGTCCTTAAAATTTAAGTGAAAGTGGTGCAACTGGCCATAATAGTTTACATTTATTAAAGCACAGACAAAATATATACAGATGTCTAACTAAATGTCTTCAAATGACAACACTTTTTATCTACGACATTTGTAGTTCTGGACGAGTCTGTATTACAGCGCTAATGTCGGTTATTAGTTCATGGACGATAAATTAGGGCTTATGTTATTTACAATTTATTTAGAATTGTGTATTAATTTAGGCTCTGGGTTAAAATCCCAACGAATACTCATAGCTTTTTCAAAAATTATTTCTTAATTCCTTTTAAAATTGTATATTGTGAAATTATAATTCCTTAACTATTAATGCCCTAAATCATAAATTAAATGGGCATTAGCGCTGCAATATAGAATCGTGTAGAACTACAAATTTCATTGATAGAAACGCTGCTATTTGGTATTAATTAGTCTGATAGAGTTAGCAATGAACAAGTAGGAGAAAAAAGGAGACTATATGAAAAGGAAGAGAATGTGGTTGGGCCATACGTTGAGAAGATATACTGTAATGAAGGACGTAATAGAAGGGACATTACATGGAGAAGATAAACGAGGTAGGAGGAGGAGCAAAATGGTAGACGACCTGAATTTATGTAGAAAAGGAGCGACAAACACGTAATAAAATCTGTAAAAACAGTCTAGTGTGGATCTTTTAAATCTAAACATAATTGCACTCTCCAGTTTTCTTCCGTAAAATTAATAGGAGAGCAGGAAATTGCATAAAACTAAGAGTATATGTTAAATCTCTAAGTTCCCTCTTATCACCACCCGGTATATTTTATCCGTGATTAAAGAAATGAATATCTTGGTGAAATTGAAAAGGAAAGATTGCGTAGACGACCAAAGAATAAATGAATGAATATGGTTGACGATCTATGTAAATCAGTCCTCCATAACTCGAAATGTGATGAGGGCCATATAATTTTTTGGAAAGATGTTGCGGCCCTGAATAAAATTGTAGGAATTAAAAAAAATACACACAATATTCTTTTCTTCAAAAGGGCAGTTTTATTATAATGTGCATTTCGACTGTACTGTACTGTACATTTAGTATAATAAAACTTGAAGAAAATAATATTGTGTTGTTTATAAACATTTATCTTCACACAGCTCTAAACTATATATTAACTAGAATTGTTATTTGCGGCTCAAAATATATCAACATTTCTCTTACCAAGTTTCCTCATCCTGGCTAAGATTGAAGCTAAGATTAAGCTTCTCCGTAGTCGACGTCACCACCGTGTTAGCATTCTGTGCGACCATGAGCATCTGTGCGGATCCAGCTTTGCTGAACAGCGTGTGCTCGAGTTTCGCCACGTGGACACACGCGGAGAACACGTGGGGCCAACAGGCGGAACTGTGAGACCCAAGTGCGAGTCCTTTGGATAGTAAGACATCTAGGGATTGTGCGTGAGCGGCGTGAAGACGATTGCCGATTGATTGACGACACGCAGCTGATGAGAGCAGGGAGAGAATGCTGCTGCTTCTGGTTTGGAGTTTTAAGGTGTTGCTTAGACATGCTGCCTAGAAAGAGACGTTACAAAAGAACATTATGACCCGGTTGCATAAAGTAATGTTATAAAAAATAAATATACCATCATGCCTTCTACCCATTACTGGGTGTGGCACTCTGCCGAAGCAAATCTCGGTAAGTGATATATTTTACGCGTGAAGTGCGGTTACCAGTCGTCAAATCACGGCCCCCAAAGATGTTAGTGGTGGAGAAGCCACAGGGGTAGTTTTTGAAATTATGAAAATTGTTTGTTGCCTGTGGGAATCGAACCAGGGTTCTCAGGATCCACAGGCCGACTTCATACCACTGAGCTAGCCACCTCATGTAATGTTAACTATGTTTTTAGCGTTAAGTTAACAATGGCCAAAAGTGAAGAAAGTAAGTTTTTCGTACCTTATGGAGACCATCCAAGCTAGAAGTAACCAAATTATCCCTAATCTTCTTCTTGTACTGCATCCGTTTAGCTCTTCGTGGTAACAACAACCCCAGAGTTGAAGCCTTGTCACCAATATTAGACATACTACCCGGAGTTTCCTCTAAAGCAGCACTTAAGACGGTTACCATGGAATCCCAACAACATGTCAACACTCTTCGAGATAACTTGATCCCTGCTTCAACTTCTGTAGTTGGTTCGGTTGGAGAGCAATGGACTCTTTCCAGTTTTTGCCAGTCGGTAAGGAGCTGGTTGGAACTTAGTCCTCCAACATCTAAAAGATATAATTGTTAACTGACAGTTGTAAAGATCTACTTTCTGCTTGGTTGTAGAAAACTTTTTTGACAATTTTTCTGTTTTGAAATTCGCTTGAAAATGATAACAGTTTCTATGTGTATATAATTATGGTTACAATGATCTACTCGATAAGAAAAACAAATTTTCCGCACGTTTGCGGAAAGAGGTACTTTCCATATGAGTAGGCAGCAAATGTCTACTTTCCATACATGACATAAACGCAGAATAGCCTACTTTCTATCATGGTTGTATAAAAAATTATGTTCTTTCCTAGGGATTCTAGGGATGAAAATTATCACTTTCTTCTCTCAACTGAGGCAAGAAAATTTAAATTTCAGACAGAGTTATAAAAACAAACTTGTTTTACCTGTAAGTAAGTTGATGAGTGCATACTGCTGCCCTGTATTAGAATTATAACCTGCTACTTCAAGTAAAGAACAAGCCAAAACTTGTTGATACAGTTCTGACAACCAAGTAGCTGATAAATATACCAAGACACCACTTCCATAGACTTCTTCAACGAACTGCGTTTCGGTTAAAGGAACTTTTACCTATAAAACACAAAAACATAGTTTATTACATTCAAGAATTCTTTTACTTTTACAAAACATACATTGGTAATACTTTTATCATAATGACCAATTTGCACTAATCGCAAATTTAGCAAAAGTGCAGAATATGTCGCCAAGTAGATCCCATCGGCGTTCATGATAGTTTTAATTTCAAAACTTTGAGCAGAATTGTGTTGACAGCATTTTGAAGCAAACTCTTGTAGAATCTCATCAACTTGAATTGAAGAACGAAGAGATAACAGATTAGGAAGTAGAATATTCTGAAGAGTCTTCACAAAATGTCGAGCGTTGTGTCTTTCAACATCTACATTGCATTCTTCAATACCAGATCTTCCCTAAAAACGAAGAAATAGTTATTGGTATAGAAAGGGAAGAAAGTGAGACATTTCTTCCAGAAGGTATAGTTTTATTTCGGTAGTGGAAGTTTTTAAAAAAGATAGGAAAAGGATTGATGCATGGAAATATGGTTATGGGGGAAAATGTTTGGTATTAAGATAGTCCTAGCGTGAAAAAATATTTTGCAGATCTGAATGAAATTTGGCGCACGTAAACATTGGATAGTCATACGCATCCTGTTAAAATATGAAACACATTCATCGTCTGTGAACAAATATATTCGTTTGTAAAATTGAGTTCTTATACACGGGGCTTATGGCGATCATCACTCAGAATCGCACATATTTGGTTTGTGAATCTCTAAAATTTTGGAGTTTCATTTGAAAAACTAGTATGATGTTCTAGAACTATCCATGTATATTGTATCAGAAGGAGAAAGTTTTTTATCGTTTAGTAATGGATATATAGCCATGTAAAGCCTTGTTTTTAACGAAAAATTAAGAATCCCAATTTATAATGGCAACACCACACGGTGGTATGGTATTCGAAAATTCACTAGATCAACAACCTGTTAACAATTCATGATATTCAAATCATAATACGTATAAAACATTTATTTGATTAAATTTTTACATTTTTTGGAGCGTCAGTTTCGCCACTCGACAACCGATGGCGCCACCGTCACACTAGTACTACCTTAAGGGATCTGATAGAGTTAGCAACGAATAAGTGTTGGAAAGAGTAGGAGAAAAAAAGGACATTGTATGAAACTGTTTTGAAAAGGAAGAGAATGTGGTTGAGAAGGGATACTCTAATGAAAGACGTAATAGAAGGGATAGTAGAAAGAGAAGGTAAAAGAGGCAGTAGGAGGAGAAAGATGGTAGATGACCAGAAAGAAAGAAGTTATGTTGAAATGAAGAGGCTGGCTATGAGTAGAAGAAGTTGAAGAAGGCATCTAAGGCATTACGCAGATAACTATTGATAATGAGTCAAAAGTGAGGGATATAAAGCACCTGAGCGAAGAATGACACTTTTTTCACGAGGTATACATTTGTTTCACTACCCCATCAGAAAGTAAAATTTTCAAAAATAAATTAGATATTTACGTAAGATTTATAGAGCTGAAATGAGCACTCGCCTTTAGGTTAAAGATTAATTAATCGTTGCATATAAATAAATAAATAAATATATCATCTCGCCTTTTATCCATTAGTGGGTGTGGCACTCTGCCGAAGCAGATCTCGGTAAGTGATATATTTTTGCGCGTGACATGCGGTTACCAGCCATCAAATCACGGCCCCCAAAGATGTTAGTGGTGGGGGAGCCACAGGGGTAATTTTAATTTGGTGAAAATATTTGTCGGCAGTGGGGATCGAACCAGGGTTCTCAGGATTCATAGGCCGACTCGATACCACTGAGCCACTACCCCATATATTTCCATACGAGGTTTATTTATATTGCTATTTTTAGAGAAACTTTTTTTAGTTAGAAAAGGGTTGATATATTGTTATCTGAATGTCACTAATATCAAAACAAACCGTTATTTTCCAGTTGCCATGAATACTTATTTATTTATGTTAGTCTGTACAATAGGGACTGAATCCCAATTACAGAATTCAGCAAGCCGTAGTGTGGCAGTTCATAAATATTTAGCTTGAGTGGAAATCGAACTTAAGATCCCCGAATTCAAATACCGTAACGTTATATACACCATCGTACTGCCAGACTTTACTTTGCTTCCTTAGGGATGAAAAGTATCACTTTCTTGTTTCAAGTGAGGAAAGAAAATTTGACTTTCTAATAAAGTTAAGGGTTAATTGTAAAAAGAAGAAACATACTAAATGTAATTCTTTTGGAAGCTTCTGCAAACGTTGTAACTCCTGACTGGTCAAGAAACTATTGTCGTCAAGGATGCTGTCTTCAGAATCGGTTCCGTTATCTTCAGGTCCTTCGGTGGCACCGGAAGTATCTGATTCCGTTCCTTCTTCGTCGGTGTGTCGATCACCTACTCTTCCTCCACCGTCGATACCACTACTGTCTGAGTCACTTTGATATCGGAGATTTGCAACTACATCCCTAAACGATAATTATTCATTTATTAAATCATCATATTGTCACATTTTCTTGATGAATAATAGTTAAAAATAATGTACAGACTTCAATGCTTATTACGATTTTTGCCGATAGTAACATTTAAAAATATTTCAATTATTTTGACTTTAAAAAAATGTGTAGATATCGAAATTATCATTTTGGAAAGTAATAACGATGTAACAATGTCGTGTTTTTTTGATAGTTATTAGATTAGATTACAGTTTTAATGCGTCAAAAATGTCAATGTTTCAGCTTCGGTAAGAGCCATTATAAAATTCAATAAGATGCCTAATTTATCATTTCAGAATGATAGAAGATTTTTTTTTAAATAAATTATTTTTTATTTGTTACTTTCCAGAAGAAGAACTTAATCCAAATTACAATAGCTTATAGTAACATCCGAACTACTTAGATACAATCGTATGCTTTTTTATATATATATATATATATATATATATATATATATATATATATATATATATATATATATATATATAAAAATGTAGTCAGGCTTGAACGCACGACTAGCAATGCAAAATTTATTTCGGTTTTATCCATTGGGCATAGGGCTACGTTTGTCAGTAACTGTTTTATAGATAAGCAAATAGAGTATCACTGCGCCTGGTTAGTAGTTATAAATCGGTGTACGTTTTGCGAACACCACGTGCTGTTGCCACACCACCATCAAGGATAAATTAATGTTAAGTACCAACCTGTATGGTTTCGGCAGTCTAGCTAATGACTGATAAGTAAGAGGACCTTTGTAATCCGCTTGTTCTAAATAAGTATATCTTTGATTAGCGGCGTTAGCTCCTTCATGGGTAATTCCCTCACCCTTGCATAAAGAATCTAAAGATGTTAACATTGCTACCACACATTCCACGCTTGCCAACATTATCCCTGAATCGTTGCATTGGGATGACTCTTCTATTGAATCCATTATCCTGTTATAAAAATAAAAACTTGATATTTCGAACTTTTCATCATCTAAAAGAAAACTCACAGTCTTATGATGGCCATATCGTCTCCTGCATGCCTTTGAGTGCCACTCTTCAACAAAAGAAGATCGGCTAGTCGTCCAGGTGACCGCAACAACTCCCTGATAGCTCTAAGAGGTTCCAGGCGTCTTACTGGTCCAGGTAATAAGAGCATTCGGTGGAACAGTGCTTCTAAAACTGGTCTTAATGCGGGTTCACTTCCTACTAGCCTCACTAGCTGAATTCCAATACTAAAGAGAATTATTTTTAGCATATGAAAAGAGTTTTCAAAACTGATACAGCTAGATTCTCAAAAACGTTTTAGCTAATCCAAACAATAGGATTAGCTAATCTTATGCTAGTCCGTTTTAAAAAAGTTAATTCAATAGGATGCGAGCACTCACGTGACACTGTGACGTTTTTATGACGTAAAAACAGCTGTTCCGGGAAAGATCACTGCCCCACCTATAAAAAGGAACTACTTTTTGGGACGAGATTTGAAAAGAACCGGTTCTTTTCAAATCTCGTCCCAAAAAATAGTTCATTTTTGTAGGTGGCGCAGTGATCTTTCCCGGAACAGCTGTATTTACGTCATAAAAACATCACAGTCTCACGTGAGTGCCCACATCCTATACTCTTTCCGAAAAGTAAATGGTATGAAAATTATGTTAAAGTTTGTTTCAACTTTTTTGGAATATGGTTTAGCTTAATTTGAAAAATCCAAAATTCATGATTAGCCCTAGTCTAGCTAAAACTCTTTTGAGAATTGAACTGTTGCTTAATAGTTAAAGTAATTTTTGGTTTAAGTTCTGCAAATTTTTATTTAATTAGACGTTTCGGTACACAATAAACGTGTACCTTTATCTGGCAAATAGAAAATAATAAATAACACTTTTCTATTTTCCTGACGAAAGGGAAACATTTAGTGAACCGAAACGTCGAATTGAATAAAAATTTACAGAACTTAAACCGAAAATTGTTTAAATTAATTATTTTTATGTTGAAATTTTGTAAAAAATACCTGTATACAATTTTGGATTGGTTAGTAGTTAATCCTTGTGTGGCAGGATCACCAGGAGTTCCCAAAAGTGATAAAAGTGCGGGGCAGAATCTCTGCCATAAGAATGTTGTGAAATGCGTGTTAGAGTGTACAGTTTGAGGAAGAGTTGATACTAATGTTAAAAGACATTCCAAAAGAAATACTGTACTGTCATTCACTTTCAGTCCCCTAAAACAAAATATGAATGATGACCATTTCATCTTCTGCATGCTACTCTAATAAGACTTGATTGCATAGAACGTTGTCAGCTTATCATGTTGGTAAGTACGCGAACAAGTTGAATTAGAATTAAAAAAACACATCTAACAATTGTCAAGAATTTCGACAGTTCAACATTTTAAAACATTATAATTTCTATAGTATGCATTAAACTATAAAAATTATTTGTTACAAATATTGTTTTACCATTGCTATTTAACTTACAATAAGTATTGTAATGTTGACATAAATTAATTATAACATAAATATTAGAAAATATGTTAGCTAACAACATAGTTAACATGGCGTTATGCAATCGGGCCTAAGGGTGGTATTCATAATAAAATTTTAAGATTGCAATCATGCAGGTCACTTTAATTCATTCCCAAATTTACTAATTTAGAGTTTCTCTCCAGTGATAATTTATTTAGTCTCGTATATTCAAATTTAAATACTTTTTGCACAATCAGGTTTTTTAAAATGTTTACAAATTACTGATCGGTAAGTAATTGATTACCGATCGGGAGGCGGTACGTAATAGTTATTTAGGTAATAAGGCCTGAAAGTGATGCTATGAAAGCTTGAGAACCTAGTAAACACAATATTAGGGTGTATTATCTGCAATGATTTTTATGCGACCACAAGTTATTCATGATACAAAATAAAAAATATTTGCACCACAAAAACATTCATTAACTGATATCTTTTGCAATTTAGTCGGTGATATACTTCTGGTCATATTTTCCGATCTAGGGCGGCAAAGACGGATTTTCCGATCTAAAATCGTTAAAAATAATTATTGCCCGATCGCGCAAAAACTATATTAAATTAATTCCTTTTTTTCAATTTACACAAAGTTTTCCAAATGTAATAAAAAATACATTTCTATTTTTTGCATTAAAATAGATCTTATGCAAAAACATTTTAAACTCGACATAAATGATTAATTAATAAAAAACTAAAAGTAAGAAGAATGTTAAAATAAATAAATAGATAAATAAATATATCATCTCGCCTTCTACCTATTACTGGGTGTGGCACTCTGCCGAAGCAGATCTCGGTAAGTGATATATTTTGCGCGTGAAATGCAGTTACCAGCCGTGGTGGGGGACCCACAGGGGTAGTTTTGAAATTATGAAAATTGTTTGTCGCTTGTGGGAACCGATCCACAGACCGACTTGATACCACTGAGCTAGCTAGTAAAATCATAAAACAAAATATAAATAAATATATCATCACGCTCGTTACCCATACTGGGTGTGGTACCTTGGTACTCTGCCGTAACAGATCTCGGTGATATATTTATGCGCGTGAAGTGCGGTTACTAGCCGTCAAATCACGGCCCTCAAAAATGTTAGTAGAGGAAGAGCCACAGGGATAATTTTAATGTGGTGAAAAATATTTGTCACCTGTGAGAATCTAACCCAGGTTCTCAAATCCACAGTACGACTTGATGCCGCTAGGCCACATAATTATAATATGAAGCAAATTAAGGATTCTTTATGGAAGCAATCTTAAGATCCAAATATGAATACCACCCTAAATATAAAGTATATTTTACAATCTAGCTTCTTCAAGACGACTACAAATATATTGCATGACTGGTATTACTTCATTAAAACACGCCACAGCCGATGTCTGACTATATACAATACTTGAACTATTTCCACTGTTCTTATGCCTTAGTTGTTGTTGCAATATATCTTGACATTCCTCATCTGTAAAATAAAAACATATTTATCATTCAGGTTCATGAAGTGACAAAGATCATCTCGTACCAAGAAATGAACAGAACGCTGTGACAGTTTGACTTCCAGCTGCTTGCGCAGCAGCACGAATTGGTTGTGTACCAACTTCGTAAGCTTCACCACAACGACCAAGAAGTAACATGACAAGGCGACCGTTTAGTGCCCAACTAGCACCGCATGCTAGGCCAAGGAATACTCGAAGAATGTGCACCTAGAATTACGAATTAATTTAGTTTTATAAAATATAAATAATCATCACGCCTTTTACCCATTACTGAGTGTGGCACTCTGCCGTAGCAGATCTCGGTAAGTGATATATTTTGCGTGTGAAATGTGGGTACTAGCCGTCAAATCACGGCTCCCAAAGATATTAGTAGAGGTGGAGCCACAGGGATAATTTTAAAATAAAAATAAACAAATATATTTACCTATTACTGGGTGTGGTACTTTGCTGTAGTAGATCTCGGTAAGTGATATATTTTATGCGTAAAAAGCGGTTATCAGCCGAAAAATGACGGCTCCCAAAGATATTAGGGCAGGTGAAGCCACAGGGATCATTTTAAAATTAAAATAAATAAATATATCATCACGTCTTTTACCCATTACTGAGTGTGGCACTCTGCCGAAGCAGATCTCGGTAAATAATATATGTTGCGCATGAAATGCGGGTACGAGCCGTCAAATCACGGCTCTCAAAGATATTAGTAGGGGTGGAGCCACAGGGCTAATTTTAAAATTAAAATATACAAATATACCAGCATGTCTTTTATCTATTACTGGGTGTGGTACTTTGCCGTAGCAGATCTGGGTAAATGATATATTTTGTGCGTAAAATGCGGTTATCAGCTGTCAAATCACGCCTCCCAAAGATATTAGTAGAGGTGAAGCCACAGGGGTAATTTTAAAATTAAAATAAACAAATATATCAGTACGCCTTTTACCTATTACTGGGTGTGGTACTCTGCCTAAGCAGATCTCGGTAAGTGATATATTTTGTACGTAAAATGCGGTTATCAGCCGTCAAATCACGGCCCTCAAAGATGTTAGTGGAGGATAAGCCGCAGGGATAATTTTAATGTGGTGAAAATTGTTCGTCGGCAGTGAGAATTCAACCGAGGTTCTCAAATCCAAAGGCCGATTCGATACCACTGAGCCACCTACTCCATAATTTAGTTTTATATTAATTATTATTTATTTATTTATTTGCTACGTTGGACAATAGGTAATGAATCCAGAGGTTTTAAGTTTTAACTACTAGTTTATTTTATGTTGCTATTAGCTACGGCCGTTAAAACGATTTGATATACTGCTGCTAAAGAGTAAAACTGCTAAAATATGTTTTCACGACCATGTCAGAAAGTAATATTTTCTTCACTAAATTGAGAGAGGAAAGTGATATTTTTTGTCTCTAAATAAGATAAGTCAAGGCAAAAAGAATATTTTTTTTCAAAATTTCTAATTTATTTCTGAAAATTTTATTTTCTGATATTCTAAATTAAGCAAACTGCTGCACTTATTGGGGTAAATTATTTCAAAGTAAATTAGAATAAGTAATTTTAGTACTAGAAATAAAGTCAGCGAAGTAATCCAGTGGAATAAATAAGTGATCTGGTTCAGTAAGTGTTACTTAGATCTAATCCAAAAGGCAAATGGAATACACCTAATGAGAAGATATCTTAGTGGTCGTAGAAAAAGTTACTTTGCTGCACGTCTCCCATAGCAAGTAAGAATCTAGTCTGCATATGCATAGATACCGAATCAATAAAATCGTACTGCGCATTATCGATGTAATTTTAATATTTTAATTATTTAAATCAAACTTGTTATAGATAAAAATACTGTGTGGGACATAAGCATAAAATACTAAGCAAACTTGTTGATGGTGTGACAACGGCACGTGGTGTTCAAAGAGACAGGTTATATATAGTAATGCGGTAACCCATCAATTTGTTATTCGCACGTCACTAAGGCAACCAGATCATACGCACCCTGTCAAGGCCGTTGCGCCAAAAGTAACTATTGTAAAATAATATATTTTACAGTAAAATTAATTTAATTTTGTGATGACACAAATTATATAAGTTATATAAGTCTATTTAATAATTAATATTGATTTGAAAGTCAAAGAAAATCAAAACTTTCATACAGTCGCTGCTTTGCTTGTTCAATAATTCATCACCGATTAAATATTAAGAGAACCAAAAATTACTAATTTATATTTTACTTTTAATATTCCTAACAAGTATTTTAGTTTCATTATTGATTGTTATACTATGTATCACATAATCATTATTGTTATCTGCAGTTTACCTGCGTGTCTTCACAATGCGTCAGCATGGATGACGTAGCATTCAAAAGTTGCGCCGGAAGCCAAAGAGAATCATCTTCCGGTTCATTTCCTGCTTGGAACCTCTCATCTCGTACAATTTTCTACAATTAAACATTATTTTATCCTCAATTACCTTTAGAAAAACATTCAACTTACATGTAATCCATTCAGAGCAAGAGAAACCAATTTGGTTCGTTTAGTTTCCAATGACAGACGTAGAGGTTTGAAACATGCTGAGCGTAATTCGTGTGCAGGACTTCTTAAAAGTCCTGTGCATTGAGAACTCAGAAGATCTACAAGAATTACACAGTGTTAAATTTGATTGAAATGTTTGAAATGTTTTTACTTACCATGTGCTTCCTGAGCTGATTGTTTCAAATTAAATAACTTTGGTCCACTCGCTTCTTTAACAATATTCAAAAGTAAATCTTCCATTTTTAAAATTTATGCAGTTGCAGTATATATTCTTAAAATAGATGCACAATATGCTTGACTAGAAATGCATTTGAGCACTTGATTATTATTTGTTTTAGCGTGGTTTATTAATTATTGTTACTGTTTGAATTGTTTAGAGGTTTATTTTTAGTTGTTAACACTAATAAATAAAAGATTAAGATGTTTAAATGTAACTACGTCTGTACAACATGCAGCACATTTTTGTGTACTATTTGATAGCTACGGAGCATGCTCCACTTGAAACTTGGAAATCAATAACGAAGAACAAAATTTCAACAGGTGTATACTTCATTCAGAACAAATGTATGTTAGTATTTCACATTCATCTACCCAGAGCTGGGCAGTAGCTTGCTACTTTTGTAGCTTAGCTTCTAGCTTAGCTACGTTCACCTTAGTTGTAGCTGTAGCTTAGCTAAATGTGAAAAAATATAGCTGTAGCTTGTAGCGAGCTATGTTTTTTTTTCTATTAGCTTAAAAATATTGTTATAACAACTGAAGCTACTTTTAAAGCTATTTTTTGTAGCTTAACGCTAATTTTTGTAGCCCAAAGTTACTTTTTGTAGCTTAAAGCTACCATTGTTCATTAATATATACCTATTAATTTTTGTTTTGTATTTGAATTATATCTTCTTTATTGTTTTCTATAACTGTAGGATAACAAGTTATTATATAGTGTAAAATCTATTAACATATTTTATTTTTCACTTGTTATTATTATCGTACTTTTGTATTAAACATTAGATGAACTAAACATTGACTGTTTAGGAGTCTTCTGTTAATGTGACTGTTAATTTATTCCGATATAAATAAGAATTATAGCATAACAAATTAACAGTACATTTGTCCATTTGCGATTTTTTATATTTATTAACAGTCATTATAACAAAAGACTGATCAACTGATCATATGACAATGGCAAATTTAATCATTCACAATAATTGAAAAAAGTAGCTTTAAAATTTAACAGCTACTTTAATGAAAGCTTTTAGCTGTAGCTTAGCTATATTTTACAAAATGTAGCTTATAGCTGTAGCTCAGCTATTTTTTTAAATAATAGCTGTAGTAGTAGCTTAGATACTTTTTTTAAGTTGCTTACCCAGCTCTGCATCTACCTAATACTACCAAACTTCTAAGAAAACATGATTTGTAACAATTACTTTACACATTTTAAAGTTTTTCCTCTACTGCAAGTTTATAAGTTGGATAAATTGAAATATGTTCGGTAAAACTTTATTTAAATGACTTATTTTTACAATAGGATTCATGTATTAATCTATTTATACATTGTTGTTGTAAATTATATATTGTAGTGTTACTGATGTTAAATAAATGTTTGAGGTGCAAATGCGGCACAGTTCAAATTTGGCGGTTAGTTGGTTAGTTTGAAAGATACAAATGATGGCGGTAGTGTGCAGTGCTAAGCCATCAAACGAAGAGAAAAGTCAACGATGCCACTGACGGAATTCATTCATAGTCTGGAAAATAAGTTAAAATTAAAGTCCTTTACGTGAATTGTCACTTTGAAGTTGCTGTAAATCTGTGATTTGTGGTGAATTAGTGCACAAGTGAAATTGTTTAAATATTCCGAAGCTGCAAGTTTGTTATGTGACATCGGTAAGTTTTGGTTAGGACTTAAGCCACCTTTCAGAAATAAAGAAAGGGTTCATGTTATTTATAAACCACCCATTGTTCAGTTGTAAACAATGTAATTGTTGCTGAATGTATATATTTGGTAATTTATTTGCGAAATTAAAGATTAGACAGTTAGAAGTAATAGGAATGCAAGACGTCAATCTCTGACGTCAACCAAAGACGCCTCCGCTTTCTCTTTCAAAAAAATAATAAAAAACATAAATAATGAAATAAAAAAGCTGTAAATGATATTTATTCCCGTAAGTAAATATCCCATGCGTCTATTCTTGTACAAGAATCCATCCAATTTTTCTGCTTGTCACTGACTTGTTTTGGAATGGTTTAACAAACATAACTTGTATCCACGGGGGCGTTGATATATATTTGGGGTGTTAGTAATATGTTCTGCAATACCAAGTCCATAATTAAAGCCACAGCAACAGTTTCGTATATTTTATATCGCATTTAGTCATGGGATTGAGTAAACATACTTGGCATACAAGTTGCATGTCAACATTCTACTTTGCTTTGTTATCAGTGGTATTTCTCCATAATTACTTAAGTATTTTCTAATAATTACTGATAATACTACCACGTTTACACTGTACCAAATTTGAATTTAATATAACAAATATTCCATCTAATCTACCTCTGATTTCGTTGCGCAATATCTACATGTTTTTTTTACCTTGACAAAAGTTTTAATCTTGTTAGCGATTTAAATGTAAATATAGACAAGTTAGGTGTTATTATTTACGCAGAAATCCACAAGGTTTGCTTGAAATTTTTGCGTTGAAAATAGCAGCAAGTTTAAGTTATAAAATTAAATCTAGTGGCATTGATTTAAATTTTTCTATAATTTTTTTTTTGTTAAACAAAAACGAGATATGAGAATTTTTTAATTTGTATTACATATAAATTATAATTGTATCATTCGAGTAAAATTAAAATACAATAGAGTTTTTTTTTTTATTACTAGTTACGTTTCAGTTCTGTCATGCTCGTCTAACCACAACGATTTACTTACAATCTTTTTATGCTTTGTTATTTTGTTCACAAAAAATATACATATTTTAGTGATACAACAATTTAAAATTATGCTAACATTACAAATTTTAATTACGTTTTTTACGCTATTTAAAATTAGTTTCTTTCTACTTTTTACCGATAATTTTACTGTCAGATTTAGGAATATAACTTTGAGTTCAGCACTCTACGTTACTATTTATTTGTATACGGAAATTATTTTTCACTATTATTTGAAATATTTGTCAATAAATAAATATATCATCGGGTCATTTTACCAATTTTTGAGAGTGACACTTTGCAAATATATTTATATTTTTATAGTATATTACATAACAAGCATCGAAAGTGTAAGATAACGTACGAGTGTACAAATTGAAAAACGAGGCGCGCAGCGCCGTGTGATTTAAGTACACGAGCATAGTTATCACACTTACGAGCGAGTTATGTACACTATTTTTCAGACGACCACAAAATATTTCTAAAAAAAGTTTACTAGAACAATGTTGTTACACTTTGACAGCTGATGCGTTTTTGTAGATGAGCGTTGACGTTTGACGTTTGAGGTTAGGTATAGTGATACCAACTGTACTAACCATATTGTCAAAATATTAAATAATGCTAAAATATTAGTAAATAAGTAATTATTAATTTAAAAAAATAAGATTTATCTGTGCAAATGTGTTGAAAAATATGCCAAAACTTCAATCTAAATAATAATACAAATTCTTTTCATTTATTTTATTATTTTCTTTCATCGTATCGCCATCTGTTGTCAACCAGTGGAACTTCACTTGATATGTTAGAAGTATACGTTATACTAACATACGAGGTGTATGTTATGTTCAACTTTCCGTATTAGTTTACGATGTTGTTATGGTTACTTTCATAAGTGTGTCGCAATCCCAATATAAAACAATCTATCCTCTTCTGATAATTGTCTATAAATGATATAATTTTTCTGTGATTAATGCTGCTCCTTCTGCACTTCCTGTTCATATATTCGTCAGGATAAATAACAAACGAAGTACAGGAAATATGTACATCAGTTTTATTAAGATAAAGATTTACAATGATAATTAATTTCAACTTCTCTTGTCGATCGTCGGATACACACTATCTTAAAACTATTCACAAAGTCACCATGCACCCTTAACCATTTACACACGTCCACGTTTCCACATTCGGCGTCACTTAGACAAACCCAGACACACTTGACCATAATTTATTAGTTTAGAAACACAAACACAACCCCAAACATATCATTCTCACGATACTTGATATTTTCTAAAACTAATAACCACAGATCATAATATACTACTATAGATAAGAAACTGCCATGATACGCACTGGGACTGTGTTTTGCGCCATCTGAGTAGTGGAAATCTAACTAAAGTCATGTATATAGGCAACCCGATATGCATATTTAGGCAGCTTGTAATTTTTATTATTATTTTATATTTATTTAAACTACATAAAATAAAAATTCATTATTACAATATAAATATTTATTAAAATACTCTCCTGTATACAATTTATTTATATTATGAACTGTTTCAATTGCAATTTTATCCAGCTCTTGTGAACTTGAAAATTTATTATGACTTACTCATCTAAATATTATTTATTATATGATCACTTACTTACCAGTAGCAGTGCAGTTTGTCACACAACAATTCATATTAGTTGATGACATTATTCATATGAAATTATTTCACAAATAAAAATTAATTGGACATTTGACAGATTGAAAATTTTGAAATATATACAAATGACAACTACAGGAACAATCTAGTAACCAATGATTGCCGATATTGTAGTTACCTAAAATAGATGTCTTCACATAAAGACTATTATCGCCATTCTTTAGGTGGAAGTTTAACTATAAACACAGTCCCATGGTTACCTATATAACTTTCCGCTACCTGCTAATAACCATAAATTAACTAAAACTAAACAAAACACATAATTTAACAAAAACAGCCTAAATTATAAATAATGCCGCAAGTGGTCGTCTGAAAATATATTTACTCTGCTACGCGTCGAGCTTTAAACATTCCCTCAGTGCTATAATCTTTTGATTATGCCCTTAATACATAAATAACAATTAATTCTGAATACTTTTTGCGAGATTTGTAACTTTATTCTAAAATTAATAGATCAGAAACTACCAGCAAAGTATTTCAAAAGAACTGTTGCTGTTTTATCAGGTTGTGGAAAAACCATTGCGAAAAAGTATAAAATAAAACGTAAGGTCAAATCACTACATTTTCTTTCAAATAACAAATAAATAAATAAATAAATATATCATCACGCCCTCTACCCATTACTGGGTGTGGCACTCTGCTAAAGCAGATCTCGGTAAGTGATATATTTTGCGCGTGAAGTGCGGTTACCAGTCGTCAAATCACGGCCCCCAAACATGTTAGTGGTGGAGGAGCCACAGGGATAGCTTTTTCAAATTATGAAAATTTGTCGCCTGTGGGAATCTAACCAGGGACCTCAAGATCCACAGGCCGACTTCATACCACTGTGCTAGCCATCCCATCTTTCAAATAACAAATGTATGAAATTTAAAAAAAGGCTGTTGCATTAGAAGAATATTTTTGAATATTGAAAATATTGGGAATAATTACTTAAGGCCTTGTTTGTCGTTGTAATAGAGAAAGTGTGTATGTCTGTTAACTCGCACTTTCCTGTTTACATATTGTTAACGGGTTTTCGAACATATGATTAGAATTTTAATGAGTTTTGTGATTGGTGAATCATCATATCACACCACTATACTGGGTTCTAACTGTTCTATTATTTACTTATTGATCGTTCAACATATGATTGTTTAAATTTACTGAAAATTTTATTTATTTATTTCTGCTGCTCTGCACAACAGGAATTTAATCCCAATTATAGTACAAGGGTTGGGCACACTGAGCCGGAGTGCGGTAGTTCATTCATCTGCACTCTTTTGACCTTTTTTATCTTTGCAGGAAATGTAAGATAAAAAGAAATAATCTTGTTAATAAATTTTGCTTTGTCTGGTTATTTAAATATAATAAAACAAAGAAAAAAAAGTTATGGCGTTCTGTTTGATCTTTTTTACTTTCTTATACACAGTATAAGGAAGTATTGGAATCGTGAATAAAATCGTTGACGAGATTTTCGCGGAAATAAGTGTTTTGAGGTCCACTGAATACGTTTTGATCATTTTCTCAATGATGTATGTGTGTGGATGGATGGATGTGTGTCCGAGTGTGCAATATCTCATGAACGAGATAAGATTTGTTAACGAAACTTGGTAATTATAAGTTTCATGAAAATACAAAGAGCTAAGTTGATTTTGAATGAAATTGAAAAACAGGAAGAGGAAGTTTACTGGACACACAAAACAATAAATTCCATTTATTTCAAAAATGGAATTAGTTACGAAAAAAAGTTTCAAATGAAAGATGTTGGTAAAAATATTTGGAACATAAAATGTTATTTGCAATTTTTCTGTATATGCGTCTAATTTTGAAAAAAACTAATTTATATATTTAATAATATATTTCAAGTAGTAGCAATAGAAACAAAAAACATAAACATGTTTAACATTTATATGTCAAATAATAATTGTCAAACGCAAGGAGCAAGTCATAAGTGTTCAATTCAGTGTTTTTGATGCTAAATCAAAACGGACATCTTGTATATGCCTCATCAGTAAAGTTAAAGTAAAGTAGTCAACATTACTAAAAAATTATACGTAAACAAATTTGATATTTTATATGTTTCAAACAGATAAATGCTGAATTACTGAAAATCTAAATTACGTGTTTAATAATATTATATAACATTCATATATTCTAAATATTAAATATGCTGTATAAAAGAAAGTCGTGTGGTGACCACGCCAGATTTTTTTATAGGGTAATGGCTCAGTAGTATCAAGTCGGCCTGTGGATCCTAAGAACCTTGGTTCGATCCCTACAGCCGACAAAACATTTTCACCAATTTAAAATTACCTCTGTGGCTCCCCCATCACTAACATCTTTGGGAGCCGTAATTTTACGACTGGTAACTGCACTTCACGCGCATAAATATATCACTTACCGAGATCTGCTTTGGCAGAGTGCCACACCCAGTAATGAGTAAAAGGCGTGATGATATATTTATTTTATTTAATATATTTCTCAAAAATTTCTTTATATGAGTGTTATATGGTAAATCCAGAGGATTACATTTTTTTAGTCTGTTATTACTTATGCTATTATCTAATAAATTTAATGCACTGTTGTTGGAATGGTTTTCCAGTCTGTTGATGTATTTTTTGCTTCTAAGTCTTGCTTCTTCCTTTACTGTTGATATATATATATATTATAAAATTTATAATTTTGTGTTAGGGTAAATGTCAATGGACATAATCCCCCTCTTGTTAATTTAATGTTATACCATTTGCTTATTGTCCAAATGCGACAGATTGTAAATTAATAAACAATAAAAAAAAAAAAAAAAAAAAAAAAAAAAAATATGAGTGTTCTTAAATCGTTCATAGTACAATTATGTTTATATCTTTCTGTTAAGTATTTTTATTTATCAATAAATTGTATTATAAACAAAAGTCATTGACTGTATAAGCAGCTTAGTTATCTGCTGTTGATTTCTAAGAATATGTTTTATATAAATATTTTTTTATGACCAGATGTTGTCCAAAACATCCTGTCGTATATCGTGTAGGTTGTTTTGTTAAAATTCCACGAAAGATTTTAAGTTTGTGGTTTCGCAGGTTGAGCCTAATAAATTCTGGTAGCCTGATTTGTGGTTTAAACCGTACGTTATAATTAGTATGGTGATATTCGATAGCTAGTTCTCAGTTTCAATCGAGAATTAGAGCTATTTACATTATTTAATTCTTCTTATATGCATGTTCAATTGACGGTTCGGTTCTGTAAAGTAAATACTTAATAATTAATAAAATCAAATCACGCTATATCCCAACAAATGGGATAGCACGAACCCTAAAATTACTCATAAAACATTCACTCATCACACTCATCAAACAATCAGCCCTCGTCAAACATTATCATCCAAACACACCACCGTCACTTAAACCACATTCATAGATCACTCCATATAAACTCATTCATTTATTACACTCGAAATCATTTATCACACAACAAACCTTCAATCACATCATTCCTATTCACTTATCATTCATCTTCTTTCTTCAACGTACATAACATATGCATAAAACATCTCCAATTACTCACGCTTACTCCTAACAACGAATCTAATAACGAAACTAACAACGAATCTACAAAGATTAGAAAAGATGAAAGCGATAGCCTGCACTTGTATATGAAAGAAATAATATAATATAATACTCGTATGTATACATCAAAATGAGTGAATGTTTTATGAATGATTTTAGGGTTCGTGCTACCCTATTTGATGGGATATAGCATGATGATATGTATGTATATATGTATATAAAAAAAATCTTTTATCACCTTAAATTAGGGAGGGCAGCTCGGTCAATTGATCGGTCAAAAGTTGTCAATTGACGGTCAATTTGACAGATGTTTGAATAATTGACCTAATTAATTTGTGGATCCTGAGGCCACTGGTTCGATTCCCACAGGCGACAAACAATTTTCATAATTTCAAAAGCCACCCCTGTGGCTCCTCCACCACTAACATATTTGGGGGCCGTGATTTGACGACTGGTAACCGCACTTCACGCGCAAAATATATCACTTATCAAAATCTGCTTCGGCAGCGTGCCATACCCAGTAATGGGTAGAAGGCGTGATGATATATTTATTTATTTATTTGACCAATTTAAAAAAATGAACTGCAAAAAACAATAGTTTGACGCTCGTCAATTCTTAAGTATTTGACAAATTACCAGTCAAATACTAGGTCAATTGAACGAAGAGTATTTGACCAGTCAATAGCCATCCCTACCTTGAATACAGGGATGTAGAGAAAAAGGGTGATAAAGCTTCAGAAAGAACAATGATTTGTGTGGACAATCATAATGCAAGAAATTTGTACGATCCTTCGTAAAGCCACACAAACTTTTAAAAGAAATGTAAATTTGGCAACAATAAATCAAATAAGCAGTTATCAGGTACGTAACTATGCAAAACAATCAGACAAACGTGAAAATTTTATAAATGATTTTTTATTTTAATTTCAAGCAAATATTTTTCTGATAATTTTTTTACGTTTCTCAAAATCAATGAAATGTTTCATTGTATGTCACCGTATCTGCGTTTTAACCAATCCTGTCATTATTATACTGAGAATAAAGCTCTTGTGATTATTCCCGAAGAAATCTCTGTAGGTGCTTTTTTGTTTGTGATAAATGATAGATAGTTGTCAAATAATTATTTAAAACTGTCAACGCGTCAATTAAAATATGTGAAAAAAATCGATTTAGTTCCATTTCAGATACAGAAATACACCAACAAATTTTGGAAACAACTTTCAAGAATACATTAATACGTAATCAATCGATATGAACCCAGTTCAAAATCTTTTAAGTTGGATGAATCGACCTCAACAGCTAAGTCAAAAAATAATCTAATTGAATATAACTCGAGAGTTGGATAAATTAGAAAATAATGTTCCAGTATCTTTCTCAAACTTGTTGCCATTTGGCAATAGCCACTCAAGCCCTACGGGCTTTCGTGATTATTGCCTGGCAACAAGTTTTCGAAAGATCTGTCAAATTATTTTCAATTTATTCTCACTCTCTTGTTATACTATTACTGATAAAATTAATTTTGTCGACTTGTTTCATTTTAGTTTGAATAAATAAAATAAATATATTATCACGCCTTCTACCCATTACTGGGTGTGGCACTCTGCCGAAACAGATCTCGGTAAGTGATATATTTTTTGCGCGTAAAGTGCGTTTACCAGTCATCAAATCACGGCCCCCAAAGATGTTAGTGGTGGAGGAGCCACAGGAGTAGTTTTTGAATTTATGAAAATTGTTTGTCGCCTGTGGGAATCGAACCAGGGTTCTCAGGATCCACAGACCGATTTCATACCACTGAGCTAGCGAAATAATTTAAATAAGTGGTTTAAAAAAAGTTCCAATCTACTTTATGGTCATTGCCGTTGCTATATTATTACTGAACACTTGTTAGGAGTTTAGATAAGATTTATTATTGTCTTGATAGATGTCATCTGGATGTCACTAATGTCAAATTATACCGCTGTTTTCGAGTTGCCATGGATATGGCTTCACTTTTCTTCCATACGAAAGAAAAATTTCCTTTCGCCCCTAGAGATGTGGCAATATTTATAATTTAGGCTATTATTGTTAAATTATGTGTTTAGTTTTACTCGTTTCAGTGAAGTTATGGTTATTGGGTTTAGAAAATATCAAGTATCGTGAGAATGATATGTTTGGGGTTGTGTTTGTGTTTCTAAACTAATAAATTATGGTCAAGTGTGTCTGGGTTTGTCTGAGTGACGCCGAATGTGAGAACATGTTGGAATAGATGAGGGATGAAGAGACGTGTGTAAATGGTTAAGGGTGCATGGTGACTTTGTAGATAGTTTTAAGATAGTGTGTATCCGGCGATAGACGACAGAGGTTGAATGGTTAATCATTTGTAATTATATATATTTTAATAAAACTGATGTTCATATTCACTGTACTTCGTCTATGATTTTATCCTGACAAATACATGAATAGAGTAGTGCAGAAGGAGCAGCATTAATCACAGAAAAATTATATCACATATAGATAATTATCAGAAGTGGGATAGATTGTTTTATATTAGGATTGCGACAGAGATAAAAGTATCACTTTCTTCTCTCAATATTACATAATTCATATATTGAATTCAATTTTTTAATAGTAAATAATTTGCTCAGAATGTAGAAATTTTCAGCATTGCCAGAATTCTGTGAAAGAAATTGATGATATCATAAAAACAACGGCAGGTCTTTCCACAATATTTATTACAGATTGCTCTGATCGTATGATGTGAATTTCGTGACGCAATTGTAAAGTCATATGACATGGAATATGTTTGTTTGATACTTTTGTTCTTGAACAATAAGGCTGATAAATTGCATCATGTTTCCAATACAGTTAGTCCTTCATGTTTGAAATACAGAATATATTATCAATAATAATACTGTCACATATCAGTTCTTGAAATTGATACCATGTGATCTAAATGTCACTGTAATCGGTGTAAACAGTCGTCTGTTTCATAAATCCAAAAGAATTAAAGTACGAAGGTCATTTGATTATTATTACGATTATAATTATTATACATTGGGTAAAAAACGCAGTAGCAACACGTCGGATTATGGATTTGGGAATTCGAGTTAAATTCCCACAAGTGTCGCAATCCCAATATAAAACAATCTATCCCACTTCTGATAATTGTCGCAATCCCAATATAAAACAATCTATCCTCTTCTGATAATTGTCTATAAATGATATAATTTTTCTGTGATTAATGCTGCTCCTTCTGCACTACCTGTTCATATATTCGTCAGGATAAATAACAAACGAAGTACAGGGAATATGTACATCAGTTTTATTAAGATCGAGATTTACAATGATAATTAATTTCAACTTCTCTCGTCGATCGTCGGATACACACTATCTTAACAACTATTCACAAAGTCACATGCACCCTAAAACCAATCACACACGTCTCTTCATCCCTCACCCATTCCAACATGTTTCCACATTCGGCGTCACTCAGACGGACTCAGGCACACTTGACTTAATTTATTAGTTTAGAAACACAAACACGACCCCAAACATATCATTCTCACGGTACTTAATATTTTCTAAACCAAGGGCTACAAAATAGTTAGCACTAGACGAAACATACATAATTTTAAAAATAATAGCCTAGCAATTAATAACGATACTTAACTTTAAACACAACACAGTCACTAGTTTCACTTTTTGTTTATAATACATTATTTACATGTGACAACCTGAAATATTACCACACAAGTGACAAACACATTAAAATTATCCTTCTGAATCCACCTCCACTAACGTCGTTTGGAGATCATGATTAGACGGCTGGTATCCACCCTTCAATCGCAAAATATATTACCGAGATCTGCTACGACAGAATGTCCTACCTCCTACCCAATAATAGATAAAAGGCGTGATGATATATTTGAGAACCTGGGTTCGACCATTTTCATAACACTAAAATTTATTTTATGCACAACCGGGCCGATATTCACGTGTTTTAGCCATGACAAGCAGACTTAAACATTTCTTTTAGGCCCTAGGGCCATAAAAAATAATTCCTGTGGATACATAAATAAAATGATAATTTTTGTTTTTTATGAATATTTGATTTTGCAAAATGCCACTTTGACATATAAATGTATCTGTTTTAATCTTTAATCCTCGTTTTAATAATCATGCCACGGGCCAGAAACGCCTGTTTTCACCCTTGATACATAAATAACTAGTAGATGTTCATATGCCCTTTTTTATGCTTTTGTTTTGTTTTCAGTTCTTAAAATAGAGTGTCTAACTGCATCTTGCAAAATCAAATATTCATAAAAAAATGTTTAAGGTAGTACTAGTGTGACGGTGGCGCCATCGGTTGTCGAGTGGCGAAACTGACGCATCAAAAAAATATAAAAATTTAATAAAATGAGTGTGTTATACCTATTATGATTTGAATATCATGAATTGTGAACAGGTTGTTGGTCTAGTGAATTTTCAAATACCATACCACCGTCTGGTGTTGCCATTATAAATTGAGATTCTTAATTTTTCGTTAAAAACAAGGCTTTGCATGGCTATATATCCATTACTAAACGATAAAAAACTTTCTTCTTCTGATACAATATACATGGATAGTTCTAGAACATCGTACTAGTTTTTCAAATGAAACTGCAAAATTTTAGAGGTACACAAACCAAATATGTGCGATTCTGAGTGATGATCGCCATAAGCCCCGTGTATAAGAACTCAACTTTACAAGCGAATATATTTGTTCACAGACGATGAATGTGTTTCATATTTTAACAGGATGCGTATGACTATCCAATGTTTACGTGCGCCAAATTTCATTCTGATCTGCAAAAAAAAATTCACGCTAGTACTACTTTAAAGCCGCTTGTCACGGCTAAAACACATTAATTTCGGCCCGGTTGTGCATAAAATATTGTATTTACCACGGGTGAAATTAGCGTTTCTGGCTTTGCGCCTCGTGCTAATAACATGCTGAGGGCAAGAAACGCCTGTTTTTATCCTTGGTTCATATTTCAATTATGATATAGGAGCCCATTCAACAATTATCAACAAGGCGTAATAGTTCGTAAAACAAACTATGTCGAGTAGAAATATTTCGCAGCCGTCTCTGTTCTAATACGGGAGATTCCACTTCACTTGTTTAACCCATCGCAAATTAGGATTCCGTTCAAAAAATAGCAACGTTTCGCTGCAGCCGATGAGTCTGCCACTTCTAAAACGAATTTGGCCGCGTTGAATACAATAAACAGGTGTTCTGTAATATTTTCATCTCGTATCCCCCCACCACTTCGTATCTTCCGGCTGCACTCATTTATTTCCGTCGGTTACGCTTAGCGCGGATCACATTCGAGAAAACAACGATGTTCAACTGTCATTTCGATTATAAAAAACACGATAAATCAAAACTGTTGCCGGTGATGCCACGAGAATAGGACATTTTTTTTAACAGTGATTTTTTTTTGGTTTATTTTGGGAACTGGTGGTTTAGTTTGATCAGAAGTTGTGATTAAAGACAAAAGAACAGAGGCTTTGTTGACGCTGAAGATTTATTACTGCTTTTATCTTAATTTACATAGTTTTATGAATAATAATTATAGGTTAGATAAATATAATATAAACTGTATTCGTGGAATATTTTTAACCGATAAGATAGTTCATCAAAAATAACTTGTTGGCCTATAAATTTCAGAACCCGAGTTCGATTCCCACAGCTCACAAACTGATTTTCATTACATTAAAATTACCCATGTGGCTCTCCTTCCACTAACAGTTTTGGAGGTCGTGATTTGACGGCTGGTAACCGAACTTTACGCGCAAAAATATATCACATACCGAGATTTGCTACGGCAGAGTGTCACATCCAATAATGGACAAAATATATGATGATATATTTATTTATATTTATTTTGAAATTACTACCGTGGCTTGCCCTCTGCTAACATCTTTGGGGAGTGAGATTTAAGTGCTGGTAACAGCACTTTACTTGCATAAATATATCACTTATTGATATATGTTACGGTAGAGTGCCACACCTAGTAATGGGTAAAAGGCGTAAGACATATTAATTTTAAAATTATCCCTTTGGTTTTCCTCCACCAACAACTTTGAGGGGCATGATTTGACGGCTGGTAACCGCATTTCACGCGAATAAACAAACTATATTAATTACCGAGCTTTGCTAAGGCAAAGTGCCACA
Organism: Pterostichus madidus; assembly: GCA_911728475.2. Lineage (NCBI taxonomy): Eukaryota > Metazoa > Arthropoda > Insecta > Coleoptera > Carabidae > Pterostichus > Pterostichus madidus. The sequence goes on along the minus strand of OU452314.1, from coordinate 4,962,670 downwards.
CCCACTAATGATCAAAAGGCGTGATGATATATTTATTATATTTATTTTAAAATGGGATGGCTAGCTCAGTGGTATGAAGTCGGCCTGTGGATCCAGAGGTCCCTGGTTCAATTCCCACAGGCGACAAATTTTCATAATTTGAAAAAAAAGCTATCCCTGTGGCTCCTCCGCCACTAACATGTTTGGGGGCCGTGATTTGACGACTGGTAACCGCAATTCACGCGCAAAATATATCACTTACCGAGATCTGCTTCAGCAGAGTGCCACACCCAGTAATGGGTAGAAGGCGTGATGATATATTTATTTATATTTATTTTAATTACAAGAAACAAATTTATTTTAAACATATGATATGACATTTTTATTTTTATAAAATAAGAAGTATTTATTTGTATGGGGTAATAGCTCAGTGGTATCAAGTCGGCCTGTGGATCCGAAGAACTCTGGTTCGATTCCCAGAGGCGACAAACAATTTTCATAATTTCAAAAGCTACCTCTGTGGCTCCTTCAGCACTAACATCTTTGGGGGCCGTGATTTGCCGACTGGTAACCGCACTTCACGCGCAAAATATATCACTTACCGAGATCTGTTTCGGCAGAGTGCCACACCCAGTATTGGGTAGAAGGCGTGGTTGATATATTTATATTTATTTTTTATTTAAAAACTACCCCTGTGGCTCCTCCACCACTAACATCTTTGGGGGCTGTGATTTGACGGCTGGTAACCGCACTTCACCCGCAAAAATATATCACTTATTGAGACCTGTTTTGGCAGAGTGCCACACCCAGTAATGGGTAGAAGGCGTGATGATATATTTATTTATATTTATTTTTAAAGATTAAAATATGTACATAGGTTGTATGTCAAAATGATATTTTGTAAAATCAAGTATTCACAATAAACAAAAATTGTCATTTTATTTATGTATCCACAGGAATTATTTTTTTGTGGCCCAAAAACAAGTTTTTAAGTCCTCTTTTTAGGGTTAAAACACATGAATTTCAGCCAGGGTTGAGAGATTTAAATTATGATTTCAATCATAAGTGATTTAAAAAAAAAATCATATGATTTAAATCATAATTTAAATCAAGTGATTTAAAAAAATCATTGATTGAAATTTAATAATTTAAACATAAATGATTAATTTTTATTATTGTATACGTATTTATGAAATTAAAAATACAAAAAAAAATCACAGTAAAAAAATAAAAACATGTTTCAATAAATTTACTTAAAAATAATTTAGAAAATCTAGTTTAAAACAAAAAAATCAAATTTAAATAAAAAAAAATCGATTTTTTTGATTTTGTCAAAAAAATAACGATTTTTATCCACCCCGATTTCAGCTCACTTGTGCATAAAGAATATTGTTCAATTTTCATATAGAAAATTACAAACTGTTAACAAAATTATTATAATGTTTATTGCAATAGAAAAACAAAGTAAAAGAATATGAGTCATATGAACAAAAAATAGTTTAATTTCATGGTTCCAGTTTCTTCATATTTTTGACACAGTTTGATGACTAGTTCCCAAAATAATAGTATCTTGTTCTATTTTTTGCCATATTTTAGTACAAAGTAATTATGTTACACTTGCGTGCGTGCAAGGTCAATAAATTTTTCAAGGTTACTTACTTTACAAATAATAAAAATACCATTCGTGTAGTTGACTAACAACAATAAAAATACAATCAATTTGAAGTACCATGACGGTAATGTACGTAAATAAATAAACCAATTATGTTGAAGTTTCCATAGAGCTTGTTTACATTTGCGGTTAAAAAGAAATGAAAAACAAGCGTCATAAAAGTGGATATCTTACTCAGAGCACGTCAACGCCGATTGAAACCGGAAAGAATCAGATACATGAGCTGGAAAAGTTAAGCCTTGTTTCCACCTCTTAACATAGTGTTAGTTTGAGTTTTTCGACATAACCTTGACAGTTTGTCATATGTGAATACAGCTGAACGTTTCCAGCTACTGTTTTAGTCTTAGTCTTTGTCGCTGCGCATTAACACAAAGTTTGCAGATTTCATACTTTCGACCTCAGACAAAACATCTAGACAAATTATGCCGTATTCAAGTCAATACAGTGTTGTGAAGCAGAAAGGCATGGAATAACTTGTGGGTGAGGCGGGTGCGCGGCAAGGAGTGAGTACACTTTGATGTTATGCAAGTTGCGAATATTTGTGTAGTTATTTTTATATTCAATTACTTACTTTTCATACATCAAAGTAAATGTTAGTTTTTGACATATTAAGTGTTTTGTATACGCACTTTTGTATTTAAATAAATAAAATGCTCGCGTCTGATAACTGTCATCAATATAAATGCAACCTGCATAACACCAACTTGTACTAGCTCTTTGCTGCGCACCCGTCTCATCACCAAGTTATTCTAACCCTTTCTACTTCACAACAAACGGCGTTGTTATCTGTTTAGTAATGTTTTGTCTGAGGTGAATACGGCTGAGCGTTTCCAGCTACTGTTTTAGTCTTAGTCTTTGTCTTTGTGGCTGCGCATAAACACAAAGTTTGCAGACTTCATACTTTCGACATAGTCTTTCGTCGCTGTTCTGTAAGAGAGAGTTAGCTGCGGTAATGCTATCTATATAAATATAAAGATGATTTAAAACATCAAATTAAAAGCGCAATTTAACACACAAACAAAACTAAAGAAATGTCGCTTCGAACATGCATTCAGATTTTAAATTTACCGCTAATGTTTACAATTAACAATTGAGATACATCATTTATTTGGAAGTAATACAAGTTAGTTCTAGGTCAATTTAGGGTTGAACCCAAAGTGTAGCATAAAATAAATAAAAGTGAAGTTCAAGAGCAAATAATTTGTCCATCCTCTTTTTAATTCCAACTAGCTGTTGAAATATTTCAACATAGAACGTCGAATTCACATAAATCATATTCATGCGTTTCTTTGGCTAAAGTGAAGGTAAGATACCTACGTATCACAACATGTGTGGTCAATATATCTCGTTAGAAATTAATTTCACGCCAGATTTTAACTTCAGTTTGTCACTTGATGAAATATGTATCTTACACACTGCCTCGCGAATGTTTGTCAGTGCTACAGGTGATGCAAATGCTCTTGATTATGACGTCATCAAGATAAATTTGTTGCTGAGTATTTTGAATGATCTGGGGAACAACTTATTTTTGCTATTCTACCATAAACTTTAGGGGCTACGATTTGACGGCTGATAACCGCAATAAAGGATAAAGCGCATGATGATATATTTATTTATAACTTATTTGTAAACGTCATCTTGGAGGTAATGGCTCAGTGGTATCAAGTCGGTCTGTAGATCCTAAGAACCCTGGTTCGATCCCCACAGCCGACAAAACATTTTTACCAATTTAAAATTACCCCTGTGGCTCCCTCACCGCTAGCATCTTTGGGGGCCGTGATTTGACGGCTGGTAACCGCACTTCACGCGCATAAATATATCACTTACCGAGATCTGCTTCGGCAGAGTGCCACGCTCAGTAATGTATAGCAGACGTGATATATTTATTTATTTTATGCACAATCGGGCCGAAATTAATGTGTTTTAGCCATGAAAAGCGGGTTTAAACACTTCTTTTTGGCCCTAGAGCCATAATAAAAGAATTTCTCATGGATACATAAACAAAATGACAATTTTTGTTTATTGATTTTGCAAAATATCACTTTGACATATAAATGAACCATCTTTTGAATATATAATTAAATATTATTTTGTTGTGCATAAAATATTGTACGTATCACGGGTGAAATCAGCGTTTTTAACCCTGAGCATGTTATTAGCAAAAGGCGCTTTGCCGCGACTCCAGAAACGCCTGTTTTCACCCTTAATACATAAACTATTATTTTTAATACATGGAGTAGATGGTATTGAATCGGACTGTAAATTTGAGAATCCGGGTTCGATTCCCACAACCAACAACAATTTTCTCCACATTAAAATTACTTTTGTGACTCTCCTTGCACTAACATCTATAGGGGCTGTGACTTGACGGCTAGTAATCGCACTTCACGCGCATAAATATATCACTTACTGAGATCTGCTTCGGCAGAGTGCCACGCCCAGTAATGGGTAGCAGGCGTGATGAAATATTTATTTCTTTAAATAAAATTAATAAATATATCACCACGCCGTCTACCCATTACTGGATGTGGCATTCTGCCGAAGCAGATCTCGGTAAGTGATATATTTTGCGCGTGAAGTGCAGCTACCAGCCGTCAAATCACGACTCCCAAAGCTGTTAGTGGTGAAGGAGCCGACTTGATACCCCATATATATTTAATTTATTAAATAAAATAAATATATCATCACGCCTTCTACCCATTACTGGGTGAGGCACTCTGCCGAAGCAGATCTTGGTAAGTGATATATTTTGCGCGTGAAGTGCAGCTACCAGCCATCAAATCACGGCCCCCAAAGCTGTTAGTGGTGAGGGAGCCACAGGGGTATTTCTTTTTTAAATTATGAAAACTGTTTGTCGCCTGTGGGAATCGAACCAGGGTTCTCAGGATCCACAGGCCGACTTCATACCACTGAGCTAGCCACCCCATTTAATTTATTTTATATTTCGTCTGATTTAAATGTATTATTAAATGAATATTTTGTGCAATCCGCTCTATAACGGCATATTTGCAAACAGAACATCATAAACTTTGGCAAGTTAACCAAAAAGCGTGGGTCCTAAGTCACATGCTAATAAGTTTCAAACTAGCGAACTCGCAAATCTTCAATATGCTAAAATTTACTAAACACCTTCGCATGGCTTAAATTAGACATCACCGACCAATCATCATCCATACTTTCACAAATTCTGCAAATCTCCGTCATCATACCGCATCCTTTCATCAACACAGCGCACGAGAACATCTTACAGATTCCGGGAATATCAGAAGTTTAGATCGTTTTCATTCATACATCTGTGACGTCACTTATAACGTAGATTTCAGATATCAAGTGGGCTTGGAGACGTGTAGAGGCGTTAGGCAGTTGTTTTTGTGGATTATTTGCGTTGGGAATAGTTGTGTTTGTGTCAGTTTCCAATGAAAAGAAGTTATTTCAATGTACTGGGTTTATAAACAATTGTTGTTGACGTCATTGGTCTCGTAATAAATGTGGACGAAATAGTTTTCTGATTTATTTCTTTGTGATTGTTGAAAGAATGTGCATCTAACAAGGATCATATCAACTTATAGGTATATATTTTAATAATTAAATAAATATATCATCACGCCTTTTACCCATTACTGGGTGTCGTACACTACAGTAGCAGATCTCGGTAAGTGATATATTTTTGCGCGTGAAGTTCGGTTACCAGCTGTGAAATCATGGTCCCCAAGGATGTTAGTGGAGGGGGAGCCACAGAGAAAATTGTAAAATATAAATAAATAAATATATCATCACGCCTTCTACCCATTACTGGGTGTGGCACTCTGCCGAAGCAGATCTCGGTAAGTAATATATTTTGCGCGTGAAGTTCGGTTATCTGCTGTGAAATCATGATCCCCAAGGATTTTAATGGAGGGGAAGCCACAGAGAAAATTTGCACCTTTCACACCCCTCTCCCCTCCAACAAATAATACGTTTTTAAGCCAAAAACCTCCAAATGCACATTCAACTTCAAACACACATAACTCTGTGCCAAATCATCGTAGGAACTTCGTTCTTTCCGTCCTTTGCAAGGAATTGAATAAACTTTGTTGTCCTGATGGTGAATCGAGTCCACAATTTTTTTTTGAGCTCCGTACAGATCATCAAAGGCAGACTTGTTTCCACTAACAACCAGTTTTTCTTCTAGAGGGTAGAGGGAGGGCGGAAGATCACTCCATATAAACTCATTCATTTATTACACTCGAAATCATTATCACACAACAAACCTTCAATCACATCATTCCTATTCACTTATCATTCATTTTCTTTCTTCAACGTACATTACATATACATAAAACATCTCAAATTACTCACGTTTACTCCTAACAACGAATCTAATAACAAAACTAACAACGAATCTACAAGATTAGAAAAGATGGAAGCGATACCCTGCACTTGTATATAAAAGAAAAGTCCACGCAATGCAGTAACTGAAAATGAAACAAAAATATAAAAAAGTGAGGGAGCGTCGCCCTGCACTTGTTATTGAAAATGAATTTCACACAATTGCAGTTAAATAACCTACGTAAGAACTGAAAACGAATTAAAAGATAAGAAAGGAAGGGAGTGTCGCTCTACGCTTGTTTTTGAAAGTGAATTCCACACAATTGCAGTTAAACACTCAATGTAAGATCAGAAAACGAATAAAAAAGATAAGAAACGAAGGGAGAGTCGTCCCTACGCTTGTTTTTGAAAGTGAATTCCACACAATTGCAGTTAAACACTCAATGTAAGATCAGAAAACGAATAAAAAAGATAAGAAACGAAGGGAGTGTCGTCCCTGCGCTTGTTTTTGAAAGTGAATTTCACACAATTGCAGGTAAACACTCTAATGGAATTACTAAACAACAAAACTAAAATCCTGCACCTTTCTGAATTTTTTGAATCTATGAAAATATTTCTGCGATTATTTCTAATGCAACTGGAATTTATATTGAACCATTATCAACCTACATAAGAGCAAAGTTTTCAAAAACTAATCCTTTTGTCTGCCAAAAGTGTTAGTCGACTAATTCTTCGAAATGTCAAAAATCTGCAAAAATAACATCGAGTTACGGTTGAGGAGCATTCTAATTGTATATATTAGGTCGAACAAGGTTCTTGGCACCACGCTGAAATATTAGGTGGTTGGTACACCTGCACAACTACCATGGATCTCTTGATTCTCATTGCAAGGTCGATGGTAATTAACTTAGATTTGTGACTGTTACAATTTTACTAAATTATTTCAAAGAGAAACTATTATTACTTACATTTTCAAGGTCTGAAAAAATTAAAATCTTTGTCTTAAAATAAAACTGACATTTAATTTTATTGTGGTACGGAGACTAAATTTAAATGCAAAGTTTTTCTTATCCGCGTTTAAAAATAAATTGCTCTTTCAATTTTTATATTAAACAAATTTAAAAGCTTTTCACTTCAGAGAAATGTGGACAATCCTTTTAATGGAATTATTCTATGGGATGGCTAGCACAGTGGTATGAAGTCGGCCTGTGGATCCTGAGGTCCCTGGTTCGATTCCCACAGGCGACAAATTTTCATAATTTGAAAAAGCTATCTCTGTGGCTCCTCCACCACTAACATGTTTGGGGGCCGTGATTTGACGACTGGTAACCGCACTTCACGCGCAAAATATATCGCTTACCGAGATCTGCTTCAGCAGAGTGCCACATCCAGTAATGGGTAGAAGGCGTGATGATATATTTATTTATTTATTTATATAATTAAATGTTATTTTGCTGTGCATAAAATATTGTAAGTATCACAGGTGAAATTAGCGTATCTGACCCTGAGCATGTTATTAGCCCTCGACGCTTTGCGCCTCGTGCTAATAATCATGCCGCAGACCAAAAATACCTGTTTTCACCCTTAATACATAAATAACTATTAATTGTCAAAACAAACATCAATCAATCTACCTTACTATATCGATTAGGGATGTTGATTTTATACGAATATTCGAGTATTCGAATATTTACATAACGGATATTCGGTTTTGGTTACCCGGATAGTTCGAATATCCGAATAGTTCGGACTACGCTAAAAGTTTACCGATAAGTCAATTCTGACACGGGAAATTCAATGCCGTTGAGGGTATTTTCATATCTTGTTTAGTTTTTAAGATATAGCCTCCAGAAAAGTTAAATTTTCCAAAAAAAATACCTCATCATATTTTCGACTTTCCCGAGGCTATATCTCACAAACTAAACAAGATATGAAGATGTGCTCAATGGCATTGAATTTCTCGTGCTTCACTTGACTTGTAATAGTTATTTTTATAACAAGTGCCGAAAAAGGCTCGTTACGTGCAAGTGCAGAATTTAACGCACGAGGCTTGCCGAGTGTGGAAATCTGCACGAGAACGTAACCTTTTTCGGCACGTGTTATAAACAACATTTTTCCTACAACTGTGCGATTTAGTAAATCACTAAAATATTAAAATTTATAAAATTTTAATGATATTACATGACAACGATGTTTTACGGCGTTGCTATGGTTTGTTTGTTGATTGCGTGCACATTGTTCTACGTTATTTAAAAATTTTTCACTAACGTCAAAATAATTTCTTCAAAATCATCTTGATTGTAATAGTACAGTGAGTGATTCTTCTTTATCATTAACACCTCCAAAGATAATTGAAGCTCCGGATCATACTATGTTGGATCTATTTTCGACAATGACAATCAACCTGCTGCTGGTACTTCTGAAGCTTCCGAAATTGTTACCAATAATATTACTGTTAATAATATGAACAGGTACGGAAGAAATCAATGTTTCTTTAGACACAAAAGTTTCCACTTTACATTATGTCAATATAAGCAACTGTAACAACTGTATTAATAATATACACAAACAATAAATATGCAGTATTTCACTTATTCTTTAAATAAAACCATTTATCGATATATTTTACTTTGTTCGGTTCTTTTTATTAGTTGTCTACAGATTAGATATACTGCAAATTAAGGTTACGTCTGTGGTCAAAATATGAATTACGCGCTTGGCGCGAAATTTAAACCGCTCTAAAAAAAACTTAACGTAATGAAGCACTTTCCGCACTTTGTGTTTCTTTGCTTTCGGAAGCGCACTTGGTCTGCATTCATCTACTTTCCATACGTAACCAAGGCAATTATAGTTACGTAATAACAAAGAAATCGCACAGTTGTAGGAAAACAAATTTTCAGCATATTTTATTTTTCATAAAGTTTTTACCAAAATTTTCTCGTCGGGCAATTTTTGAACAATATCTCAAAAACTAGAAGACATGCACTTGAGGATTTTTACCATTGGATTCATCGGGTCAAAATACATATGTATGTAAATTTTTATTACAATATACGTACGAGGAAGAATTTTAGAGCAAACAGTCTGAAAATAGCCTAAAATCGAAAAAATTAAAGGAATACCCCTTATGAAATTTTCAAAAAAGTTAAATCGCTAAAAATTTGCTTATAAGTCAATTCGGACACGAGGAATTCAATTCCGTTGAGTGCATTTTCATATCTTGTTTAGTTTTTAAGATATAGCCTCCGGAAAAGTTCAATGTTCCAAAAAAATTATATCTTCATATTTTCGAGTTTTCTGAGGCTATATCTCAAAAACTAAACAAGATATGAAGATGTGCTCAACGGCATTCAATTTCTTGTGCTTGAATTGACTTGTAAACAAATTTTTAGCATTTTATTTTTCAAAAACTTTTCATCAAAATTTTCTCATCGGGTAGTTTTTGAATAATATATTAAATCTCGTGTATAAATATATCACTTATCGAGATCTGCTACGGTAGAGTGCCACACCCAGCAATGGGTAAAAAGCGTGATGAAAATTTACAAATGTACTAATTTTTATTTTTTTATTATAATACTTACAACCTTTAACTTCAAAAATATGTACAATACTGATGCTGGGTTGCAGGAAAAAACATAAAAGAGCTTTTTAGTTGAAGAATCGTTTATCCAGCAACAATATCAATAGCGATTTTCTAAATCTTTTTGAACCGTTAATTGCTAATGAATCGAGAAAACTCTCAAACAACCCAGCATTAATATGTTTCATTTACATATAATAACAATATAACAAAACATAATTTAAAAATGTCAAAGTAAATTATTCTGGACACATAATAGCGAATTTGATTATCTTGTTTCATAAAGATTAGGCGTATTCCATTTGCCATTTGGATCAGATCTAACTTACATTTACTGAACCAGATCACTTATTTATATCGCTGGATTATTTCGCTGACTTTATTTTCAGTACTAGAATTACTGATCTTAATTTACTTTCAAGTAATTCACTCCAACAAGTGCATCAGTTTGCTTAATTCAATTCATTTAATCATGTTTTCTAATTCATCTGAACTGATTTAAGTGAACCAACTGGCAAATGGAATACAGCTATTATTGTTCAGTTAAAGCTCAATTAGATACATGTTTAACTTATTTTTTAAGGTTGAATTTAATAACTTTATTATCATTGTTTTGAGTTTAATATGTGATATAGTTTATAATCGCTATCAGTTGTTTTATGACAGTAATTCTTTCCTTGTTGATACAAGTGTAGCAATTGTTTCCTACGCAGTGTCTGGCCCATGGCCAAGGGAGATGTTTCACATAAAAATGTCCCACGGTTTAATGTAGGGACAGGTGAAGTATTACCGGCATATGGGATAGATTGTGCTGTAATTTTGCCAAATATATTTCTTAGAAAAATAGATCTTAATTTTACTTGCTGAACATGAAACATGGTTTATGGTGAAATGTGAAGTTTTTTTGGAAAACGATGATTTGCATTTCCAATACTAAAGAAATTCTATATTTGTAGTTCATGAAAATTTAGAGGTAGGTAGCTCAGTGGTATCGAGAACTCTGGTTCGATTCCCACAGCCGACAAACAATTTAAAAAATAAAATTAATACACTGGTGACAACAAAAAATCTGGTGTAGTCGCTACTAGGGTTGTTGATTTCCACCGAATTTCGAATTTCTGAACATTCGAACATTCGAATTTTTTGAACTTCGTCAAAAAAAATTCGAATCCTCGAATTTTTGAATTTTTGGAACTTTTCGAATTTACGAATTTTTTGAACTTTTCGAATTTTCCGAAGCTTCGAATTTTCTAATTTTTTGCCAATTAATTAACGCCATCTGTCATCTCCAAGTACGCTCACGCATAATTCGTGAAAAGTCGGACACGAATTAAATAATAAATTCGGCGAAGTATTCTGCAAAAACTCTGCAAGGTTAGGCGTCTTAATTAAGCCATCTACTCTCTTAACCGCCCCTCTAAATGCTATGGATTTTTAGTAAAACGTTTTAAAATGAGAATAAAAAGAATACAAAAACGTTTTAAATATAACGTTTTTGACAGTGTAACGAAATTTTATTAATAATAATTACTTATGAATTAATACAAAACTCTGCAAATGAGTTTATTCTGAAAATAATTCATACCACGTTAGGATATAAAACATTTCAAATAATTCGCAAAATTCAAAAAATTCGAAAAATTCGAAAATTCGAATGTTCAAAAAATTCAAAACTTCGAATAATTCGAAATATTCGAAAATTCGAATTTAAATTCGAATGTTCAAAAAATCCGAACATTCGAATTTTCGAATATTCGTAAAATCAACAACCCTAGTCGCTACACGACTTTCTTATACACAGCATATTTAATATTTAGAATATATGAATGTTATATAATATTAATAATAATAATAAATAATAATTATATACTGTGAAGTAAATAAATTTTAGGATTTTAATGATTTCTTTTTAATTTTCATTACAAATAATCAACTAAATAAATAAAATTATATTAATAGAAATTATAAATAAAAAAATAAATATATCATCATGCCTTATACCCATTACTGGGTGTGGCACTCTGCCGCAGCAGATCTCGGTAAGTGATATATTTTGTGCGTGAAGTGCGGTTACCAGTCGTCAAGTCACGGTCCCCATAGATGTTAGTGGTGGAGGAGCCACAGGAGTAGTTTTTGAAATTATGAAAATTGTTTGTCGCCTGTGGGAATCGAACCAGGGTTCTCAGGATCCACAGGCCGACTTCCTACCACTGAGCTAGCCATCCCATATAATAGAAATAGAAATATAAAATTACTTACTATTTGATCAATGAAATTGATATAGCATCAGAAACGCTGAATTGAACACTAATGATTTGCTCCTTGCGTTTGACTATTATTATTTGACATATAAATAGCTGTATTCCATTTGCCATTTGGTTCACTTAAATCAGTTCAGATAAATTAGACAACTTGACTAAATGAACTGAATGAAGCAAACTGATGCACTTATTGGAGTGAATTACTTCAAAGTAAATTAAAATCTGTAATTCTAGTATAGGAAATAAAGTCAGCGAAGTAATCCAGCGAAATAAATTAGTGATCTGGTTCAGTAAATGTAAGTTAGATCTGATCCAAATGGCAAATGGAATACGCCTAATGTTAAACATGTTTTTGTTTTTTGTTTCTATTGCTACTATGATTGTTGGAATATATTATTAAAAAAATAAATAAATATATCATCATGCCTTCTACCCATCACTGGGTGTGGCACTCTGCCGAAGCAGATCTCGGTAAGTGATATATTTTGCGCGTGAAGTGTGGTTACCAGTCGTAAAATCACGGCCCACAAAGATGTTAGTGGTGTAGGAGCCACAGGGGTAGTTTTTGAAATTATGAAAATTGTTTATAATTAAATATATAAATTAGTTTTTCTGAAAATTTGACGCATATACAGGAAAAATGCAAATAACATTTTATGTTTCAAATATTTTTGCTAACATCTTTTATTTGAAACTTTTTTTCGTAACTGATTCCATTCTTGAAATAAATGGCATTTATAGTTTTGTGTGTCCAGTAAACTTCCTCTTCCGGTTTTTTAATTTATTTTCAAAGTCAACTCAGCTCTTCGTATTTTCATGAAACTTATAATTACCAAGTTTCGTTAACAAATCTTATTTCGTTCATGAGATATTGCACATACGGACACACATCCATCCATCCATCCATCCATCCATCCATCCACACACACACACAGACATTATTGACAAAATGATCAAAACGGATTCAGTGGACCTCAAAACACGTATTTCCGTGAAAATCTCGTCAACGATTTTTTTCACGATTCCAATACTTCCTTTGTAACGTTAATGAAAGAACCGCGATCGCGCACTTCTTTAACAACAGCGGGTAAATTTTTACGTACAACTAAAACCGAACTGATTTGAATTAAAATATAAATAAAGCATAAAATAACGTATAAGTTCAAAACTAATTATTGCAAATTGGAATTTGTACAATAAACCGGCAATGGAAACAACAACAACAACGTATGAATAAACTAATCTTTAAGTTACAAAATACTAAAATACATGGCAAGACGAGACAACTCGTCTCGTTAGAAGCCAAACTACCACTAACTAATCCGTTGTTGTTTCCATGGGATGTTCTGACAAAGGGTAAGGGGGTGGTATCGTCGCGATGGTCGTACATATGCGTTTACATAAAAAAACCCAGACGAGGTTAAATCTTTCCGACCCCTCGCTTAGCTATAATTTACCCAGATATGTCATCACATCCCGTGTAACCAGACGCGACAATTCAGAAAAGCTATAAACTTGATAAATAATCATCTACAGAATACTGAAGTTATAACATATGCACTAATAAATTTGATAAACAAAATAAACTCTGTCAAGTCAACTTTAGAAATATACTTAAGATAACGCTTAATTAGTCTGTATCTTTCGAAGCTGAGTTGATAGTGAAATATCATAATTTATAAACAAAACTAAATTCTGAATTACCCGTTTTGTTACACCTTATACTGTGTATAAGAAAGTAAAAACGAAACACTCAAAATTTGTGAAATTTTCCCGATTTTTAAACCGTGTTAACTTGGCGATTTTTTAGCTAATTTTGACGAATTTTCGATGGTAAATAAGTTTGAAATGTCTACTTTATTGTGAGGAGATGTTTAATAATATTTTTGTGTTTGTGTTTAGGTACCGTGTGTCTGCGATGGGGTGCGATGTCTGTTCAGCGGGCTGGTGCTGGTGAGCCCGGCTCGCGCCGCGGCGCCCGAGCCGCGCCCAGCCACATCGCCGCCATGCAGTTGTTTCACGAGCTCAAACAACAGTTCCCGGCGCTGCCTGACCACGCCGTCAGCGCCTGCATCGCTCAACATCTACACGACCCACATATCTGCCACTCACATCTACAACAAACGACCACCCCACGATCACTACCCTACCCAGCCTCCCTACGACACGAAAACGAGGACACAACACCATCTAGCGACAGCAGTGACGACCACACATCACAACCACAAACAGCCTCAACTCCACGAGTCTTGCAGAGTCTTGGAATGGATATCAGGAAATCAAATCCATCAACTCCTCAAAGACTGTTGCAGAGTCCTGAAATAGATTTATCACAATCACGCTCAACTCCTCGAAGAGTATCGCGAAGCCCTAAAATGGATTTTAGAAAATTAAGTCCACCTAAAAGCTTGGATGTAGTGAGTGGTTGTGAACGAACTTCGCCCTCGTCGCCGTCAGAGGTGAAAGACTTTTCTCCCTTTACGAGTAAACCCCCGATGTCCCCTTCGACGAGTAAGAAGCCCCCTGGACGAGCATCGAAACTGAACGACGCGCGAATGATGAAGCTCCCTGAAGAAAGCCTGACTGGGGCAGTGAGGAGTCCGGCAGTGAGGCCGGCCTCCTTGGATCTGTCTAGACGAACGAATGATAGTGCGGATAATAAAACTAGCCCTGTGCAAGGGGTGAATTTGTCGGTGAATGTGAACTGTTCGGTTGGAGTTGTGGAGACAGGGAATGGACAAGGTTCGAGAAGGCATAGTGCTGTGTTAGAGGTATGTATCTGTTAGGAATTATAAAATTATTATAAGATTGTATGATTCTCAGCAGAGGACTATCATGTGGTAAATAGTCCAGTGGATTTAGGAACCCGAGTTCAATTTTTCCATATATCACCGAGATCTGCTACGACAGAGTGCCACATATACGAACCCAACTCCATAATAGTTCGGCCAGTATAAATTTCAAACTTCAATATAAAATAAATAAATATATCATCACGCCTTCTACCCATTACTGGGTGTGGCACTCTGCTGAAGCAGATCTCAGTAAGTGATATATTTTGCGCGTGAAGTGCGGATACTATCCGTTAAATCACGGCCCCCAAACATGTTAATGGTGGAGGAGCCACAGGGATAGCTTTTTCAAATTATGAAAATTACTCGCCTGTGGAAATCGAACCAGGGACCTCAGGATCCACAGGCCGACTTCATACCATTGAGCTAGCCTTCCCATATTTAAAAAAACTTTATGCTTTACAAAAATGTAAAAATATAGTATAAAATGTTTTATTCTTACAACAAAACTATATCTACGTTATTATATCAATCTTTAGTTGTCTATGGGGTGGCTAGCTTAGTGGTATGAAGTCGGCCTGTGGATCCTGATTCCCACAGGCGACAAACAATTTTCATCATTTTAAAAACTACCCCTGTGGCTCTTCCTCCACTAACATCTTTGGAGCCGTGATTTGACGGCTGGTAACCGCACTTCACGCGCAAAATATATCACTTACCGAGATCTGCTTCGGCAGAGTGCAACACCCAGTAATGGATAGAAGGCGTGATGATATATTTATTTATTTATTTAGTTGTCTGTTACTGAAAAGATATTTTAAATAATAGAAACGTTTAGAAAACTATTATCAAATAACTATTACGATAACTGATTCATAAAAGTTCGGCCAACAAAAAATATATGTCTTAGAAGACATTTATTTGCGTGTTTTACATTATATAGTTGTTAAAACAAAACACAAATGGAAAAAATCGTCGAGCAAATGCTCGAGATATTGCAACTTTGTGGTGGAAAATGATAAGTAAACAACCACATGTCTCGACAACAAGAAGAGAAATTAAAAAACTGGGTTTCAAATTTTATAAGGTATTTTTTAATAAATATATCATCACGCGTTCTACCCATTACTGAGTGTGGCACTCCGCTGCAGATCTCGGTGATATATTTTGTGCGTGAAGTGCGGTTACCAGCCGTCAAATCACGGCCTCCAAGGATGTTAGTGGAGGAGGAGCTCCAGGGGTAGTTTTAATATGGTGAAAATTGTTTATCGGCTGTGAGAATCCAACCCGGATTTTCAAATCCACAATGTAATTATTTATTATTTGTATGTGCTAAAATTGTTCAAATACATATTAAAGATTTATTTTATAGTTCTATGATGATTCATAATGTTAATTTCAAATATGTTCAATTTATGACAAAAAGCGAAGTATAAACTAGTCGAGAGTAAATCGTAGTGTTCGTGTGTACTTTAACTACATGCTGACATACTAATTCGACGAAAAGAAGCAAGTAGTAATGTCATACGCAAAATTAGAAGCACTTTTTGCTTGCCAAATAAAAATATAAATAAAATTACTAGTTTATATTTTCATGTTAGATACGTGCTTATAAGACAGTGCCAGTCATTTCATCAAATATGGTAACTTATTTTTAACATGAAAGTAAGTAGGTACCTACTAACTTCCCTTTTGTAATTTAATTTATTCTGGGCTATATATTGATTTGGTTTATCAAATTTTTACATTGAAAGTGACTAATATGATCCAAAATGCAAGACTTTTCTAAATAATAATTAACTTCTATGACTAGTTTCATTCTTTTATAATGCTTTAACAAATTTAATAAATATACAAGGTGTTTCTATACTTGTGGGTTAAACTTTATGGGTAGATATGATATAATGTTCAAGGATCAAAAATGATTTTTTAAAAATTCGCCAAATTAATTTCAATTACGATCGTTGATTTCCACCGAAGTTTGAATTTCTCAACGTTCGAACATTCGAATGTTTTGAACTTCGTCAGAAAAACTTCGAAGCTTCGAATTTTCGAATTTTTTTAAGCTTCGAATTTACGAATTTTCGAATTTTTCGAAGCTTTGCATTCTCGAATTTTTTGGCACTGAATTAACGCCATCTGTCATCTCCAAATACGCTCACGCATAATGCGCGAAAAGTCGGCCACGAATTAAATAATAAACTCGGCGAAGTATCCTGCAAAAACTCTGCAAGTTTATGCGTCTTAATTAAGCCATCTATTCTCTTACCGCCCATCTAAATGCTATGGACTTTTAGTCAAACGTTTTAAAATGACAATAAAATGGATACAAACACGTCTTAATTAAAACGTTTTTGACAGTGAAGCGAAATTTTAAGTCTAAATTGAATTAATTTGGCAAAATAATAATTACTTACGAATAAATACAAAACTCTGCAAATGAGTTTATTCTGAAAATAATTCATATCAACATGCCGTGTTCACGTTAGGATCCAGATTCACAATTCGAATAATTCGTAAATTCGGAATATTCCAAAGTTAAAAAATTCGAAAATTCGTTAATTCGGAATATTCCAAAATTCGGAATATTCAAAAATCCGAAAGTTCGAATTTAAATTCGAAGTTTCAATAAATCCGAACAATCCAAGTCTCGAATATTCGAAAAATCATCAACCCTAATTTCAATATATCTTAGTAGAACAATTTTTGTGTCACTGGATTGCTAGCTATTTTATAATTATAATTTAACTATTAATATATTAGAAATAACTATCAAACCGGTGGTACCAAAAATGTCTACTTAAAGTAAACCGCCCTTAATTTTATAAATTTTGAAAAAATCCTTTTTGTTCTATGATCAGTACGTCATATAATATATACCCTTAAATTTTGATCCACAAGTATAGAAATACCCTGTATATACGAGCAGTTGTGACATAATTAGTGCGTTTCCAAAGGTAGTGGTTGCGGCCAGTTTTCAATCACCGATTTACCCTCGATTAATGATAATCATGATTAACATTAATCGGTGATTGAAAATCTGTTCCTAGGTAACTGTTTACTTCCACAGGTAACCCCCGAACCAACATGGCTGCACACCCCCCACCCCTCAACCCCCCGCAGCTACACCTCCGTGAACCTCACGTTGCGTACACCGACCACGCCGCCGCAGGGCCCCATCGACATCTGCTCATCACCAGCGCCAGCGAGTCTCACCTACACCACGAGCTCGTTCGACCGACGACAAGGACTACAGTCCCGCTTGCAGATCACGGTGGGTTCCGGCCCCGGCGTGGGCACTGTCACCGCCACGAGAACACGACCCCGGAGCTGTTATCAAGAACAGGGGGAGACTGGACACGAGAAGCAGAGGGCGGGGAGTATGCCGGATTTGAGTGGGAGTCAGGTGCAGGATACTACCAATCATGGTAAGGAAATTATTTTAAATAAGCCGTATGGATATATTAGGTAAATTAATTATAAAATTCAATAAAATATTTATTTGTTTATTGAGTAGCAATGTTTCTACCAATGGCAATGGCCATTATCAAGATATAAAAGATAAAAAATCTTAGTACCATATTTGAAAACAATTATCTTTACAAAAATTTCAACGTAGCGAAAGTAAATAAATAAAAAAATGTTACATTTTAATATAACAGGGAAAATTAGTACCACATAAGTCAAAAGAGCTTTACGAAAAAGAATACGAATTTATTATGTTGTTTAATATTTATCCATAAATAACGATTTTGATTTGTTTGAATAGCTATTGCTTGACAACTTTGTACGCCCTAGGGCTATAATAACCAAATTATACCTGCACGAGTCGCAAAGCGCCTCCTGCTAATAATATGCTCAGGGTCAGAAACGCTAATTTCACCCGTGGTATACACTGTAATTTATGCACAACAAAAGGATAATTAATCTTATGTTAAAAATATATTTTCCAAAATCAAGTATTCACAATAACCAAAAATTGTCATTTGGTTTATGTATCCATAGCAAGTTATTTTATTATGGCCCTAGAGTCAAAAAGAAGTGTTTAAGCCCGTTTTTATTAGCTAAAACACATGAATTTCAGTCCGGTTGTACATAAAAGAATTTAAAAATCACTTGTGATAGTTTATCTGTTTTGAAATTTGTTTAAAATTGTTGTCAATTTTTATGTATCCATGGATACATTATTACTTCTCTTTTTTTCAATAACCTACTACAGAGTGATCAAAAGGCATTGTTACAGTTGGCAATAAAAAATATACTTGAAATTGGCAAGCCTGATACATAAATTCATTTGTTGTTGACAGTGACATTTAAAAATTTAAATTTGAGAACATTTATTATTACATTTATTTCTAAAGTATTTCTATTACTTAAAAAGTCAAAATTCTATTAGCTATCAGACTTCTGACATAACCTATTTGTATTTATTAGACATGTCAAATAGCATTGCCGCCTTTACCTGGCGTTGTGCCAACTATGGAATAAAAAGATCTTCAGAATTGTATTGCCAACTATAACAATTCCTTTTGATCATTCTGTAGAAAGTAAAATTTTCCTTTGAGAGAAAAAAAAGTTATTGTAAAATAAAATAATAAATAAATATATCATCACGCCTTTTACCCATTACAGGGCCTGGCACTCTATCGAAGCAAATTTCGGTGAATGATATATGTATGCGCGTGAAGTGCGGTTACCAGCCGTCAAATCACGG
Organism: Pterostichus madidus; assembly: GCA_911728475.2. Taxonomy (NCBI): domain Eukaryota; kingdom Metazoa; phylum Arthropoda; class Insecta; order Coleoptera; family Carabidae; genus Pterostichus; species Pterostichus madidus. Next base: position 4,943,361 of record OU452314.1, on the reverse strand, counting down.
CCCCCAAAGATATTAATGACAGAGGAGCTAATGGGGTAATTTTAATGTGGTGAAAATATTTATCGGCTGTGGGAATCGAACCAGGGTTCTCAGGATTCACAGGCCGACTCAATACCACTGAGCTACCTACCTCATAAAGTTATTATTATGCACTGAAATCTGCATTTGCATACTTGATCCCATTTACTGAAAAGAACGTGTGATAATTTATATTTAATGATCTTTTAAATATTAATAAGTTAAACTTCGATTACAATAAGAATACAGTTATAGTGGACGCAAAGATATAAGGAATCGAGTTGACTTCTTAATAGGTGGATTTTACCGGCCTCAGCGGGGAGTCTGGCTACAGTTAACAAAGGGGTGCATTAAGTAGATTGGAAAAAGTGTGTACAACATGCAATAGACATAAAAAATCAATATTTACATGTGAATAATATTGTAAACAAATTAATAATAAATATAAATTCTAATGAATCATCAGATAGTGACTTAGAAGATGACGATAATACAGATTAATTAAAACTATTTCATGCTCATATTATTATTGAACACTGTAACATGACTTTTGACTATATTTTAAACTAAAAATGTAAATAAATACATAAATAAATAATAAAACATCTTTATTATGTTAACAGAAATAAAATAATTATTATAATACGGCTCTGTATTTTTTCACATTTCTACCAGTTTAATCCTGGGATAAGCCTGTACTAATTACAAGCTGTGAGGGGCGTCTAAAAGCCATTTTCTTATATCTTTGCGTCCAGTATACCAACAGATGTCTCTACAATCATTCGGAGCCTGTTTTAACATACGGAAATTAAATAAATATTAACAGCTTCCATTGATACCAATACTGCATTCTTAGCGAAATAAAAGTATAGTAGTGTGTTTGATAATATTTTGATATGAGCACATTTAAAAATAAGGAATGTAGGTATCCAGGAACATATAAAAGTGTGTAAGTTATGTGATGTTGGCGAAGTAATCTAGGAAATAGCGCTCGTGCGGTATTCGTACAATTCAGGCACAAACTGATCTTATTTCTGGTCCAGACGAGACAGACGACCGTCCGTTGCACAGGAATGAAAACTGACATTCACAGATATGAAACACTGCGTTCCGTCACAATTAATGATCGCACCAAGGCAAATAATCATAATTGCAAGCTGCGTGCCAGATTTAATCGAGGATGTTTATTAATTGAAACGCAAGAATGCTGAAGGTTTGCACAAAACTGTGTTATTTTAGAGACAGACATTTTCATTACACCTGCAAAACACGAAGAAATTTATAAATTTCTTAATTTTATTTTACACAATTTATTTATTTATTTGTTACTCTGCACAACAGGAAATAAATCCCAATTACAGTACAGGGGGCCTACAGCTTATAGTGGAATCCGAACCACACAGACACAATCGTATTTTTTTGATATAAGTAGAAGTTAGTGAGATTTGAACGCACGACCTCTTGCTTGCTAATTAAGAAATGCAAGTTTTACCTCGCTTTTATCCACCGAGCTACGAGTGCCTGTAGACAACAGAGCGCGTTAACGCAATAGCATCCAGTTCTACAAACTCAAAAATTATTTTAGTTTAAAATATTCAAATCCGAAGATCCCGAGTTCGGATCCCTCTCAAGCTAAAAATATATGAACTACCACACTGTGGCTCGGTGAGTTCGAACCTTATACTGTTAATTGGAATGCTATTCTACAGAATAGCATAAATAAATAAATAATTCATCCTGAGAACCCTGGTTCGATTCCCATAGGCGACAAACAATTTTCATAATTTCTACTCCTGTGGCTCCTCCACCACTAACATCTTTGGGGGCCGTGATTCGACGACTGGTAACCGCACTTCCCGCGAAAAATATATCACTTACCAAGATCTGCTTCGACAGAGTGCCATACTCAGTAATGGGTAGAAGGCGTGATGATATATTATTATTTATTATTAATTAGGCGTATTATATTTGTCATTTTAGATCAGATTTAACTAAAGTACTAAATTTACTAATTCGGATTTAACTTTTAAAGTTATTTGCCATATTGAGTTCAGGTCATTTAGTCATGTAGTCTAATTTATCTGAACTAACTTAATGGGCCCCTTTCAAGACATTTTTGAATTTTTTTATATTTTAATCTACGTAATAAAATTATTATACCCAATTTTTTTTATTTTTTTTTAAACTTGTATTAAGCATGATAAAAATATTTAAACTTGCGAAACAAACGAATATGACGTAGTTGCATCTTAGCTTAAAGAGAGACAGATAAGACAGAGATAAATAACACGTAACTTCACGTCGTGTGTCGTTGTCATAGAATCCTCAGACAAAACATAACTAGACGGATAACAACGGCGTTTGTTGTAGAGCAGAAAGGGATAGAATAACTGGTTGGTGAGGCGGGTGCGCGGCAAGGAGCAACTTGCATAACATCAAAGTTTACTCGCTCCTTGCCGCGCACCCGGCGGAGCCAAAAGTTATTCCATCCCTTTCTGCTTCACAACAGTGCATTGACTTGAATACGGCATAATTCGTCTAGTATTATACGTCATTGGTAGAATCGTAGAATGCTGAATGCTTGTTTCTTCTTCGTCTTCTTCTTAGTAAAATTGAGCACCGACAAACGTTTCAGACAAAGCTCTGTGATTGGCTTAATGCAACTACGTAATTGCAATGAGCGTTTTAAATCATTCAACTTTAACTTTCATATTTCAGCAATAAAGATATCATTTATGGTATGATTTTATATTGTATTTACGGTCAAGAATTTATTTTAATAAATATATATTAAAAAGCTCTACCACTTGAATCCCCCATTGCATCAAGTGTCAAATAGTATACAGCTAATATTATTGAATCATTAAAAAAAAAATTGTGAAAATATTCTAAATAATCATGAAATATAAACAGTTGTCACTAGCACATCGATCGGTTAAAGATAACGATCCAATTACAGAATATTCCAAAACAAATATTAATATTACTTTAAAAATAAAACCAGTTTTTCTGAGAAACGATTAAAACATGTAGAATATTAAAAAATACTGTGGCCAGCCCTTAAAAATGCCAGTAAATAAAACCGTACAAAAATTAATAAACCGAAAAAATTCTTGAAATTCATGGCCCACATATGACTTTGAAAACAACAATTAAGAGAAGTAAATCCGTATGATTTGGATCTGCCCGTCAAGTTTGACAGCACGTGCAGATATCTGTCAGACAATTAGAATGGACCAAAATAACAAGAACATTGCTTAACGTAGGTGTTCGTTACTAAAAATACACAGCGTGCCTTCAATAAGTCTTGCTTAGATTCTGAAACAGATAGTTTATATAGATCATTTTCCTTTCATTACTAACAATGTAATAATAGAAAACTCAACATATTTTTATTATACTGATTAAGATGTGTGGCTAGCTCAGTGGTATGAAGTCGGCCGGAGGATCCTGAGAATCCAGGTACCCTAGATTCGATTTCCACAGGCGACAAACAATTTTCATAATTTCAAAAGCTATCCCTGTGGCTTCGCCACCACTAACATCTTTGGGAGGCGTGATTTGACGACTGCTAACCGCACTTCACGCGCAAAATATATCACTTACCGAGATCTGCTTCGGCAGAGTGCCACACCCAGTAATGGGTAGAAGGGCGTGATGATATATTTATTTATTTATTTAAGATACTTAAATAATATTATTTGTTTTAGAAGAAAAATAGGTTTATTTGGGAAAATAAACTTTGAAACTATGTTCATGTTATTTTAGGAAGAAATTGTATTTATATACAATGTTATGTGTAAAGGTCAGGAACAGTTCCAAATAATAAATCATTTTGACTGACTTAAGTCAAAAATAGGCAACATAATTTTCTTTTCTTTTTAGTAAACTTTTTTTTTAAAATAGGTTTTTGCTGGTCAGTATTTGAAAACAAATTTTATTGCGGCTTCGATATTATTTTAGAATTATGGGTAGAATATTTGTGCGAATTAAGGTACGGCTTGTGATCTAGGGGGTCTTTGGTTTAATTTCTACTAGGGTCGTTGATTTCCACCGAAGTTTGAATTTCTGAACGTTCGAACATTCAAATGTTTTGAACTTCGTCAGAAAAACTTCGAAGCTTCGAATTTTTGGAAACTTCTAATTTACGAATTTTCGAATTTTTTGAAGCTTTGAATTTTCGAATTTTTAAAAGCTTCGAATTCTCGAATTCTTTGTCTCTGAATTAACGCCATCTGTCATCTCCAAACATGCTCACGCATAATTCGCGAAAAATCGGCCACGAATTAAATAATAAACTCGGCTAAGTATCCTGCAAAAACTCTGCAAGTTAATTATACATCTATTCTCGTACCGCCCATCTAAATGCTATGGACTTTAGGTAAAACGTTTTAAAATGAGAATAAAAATGATACCAAAACATCTTAATTAAAACATTTTTGACAGTGTAGCGAAATTTTAAATCTAAACTGAATTAATTTGACAAATAATAATCATTAATAATAATTAGTATGAATTAATACAAAACTCTGCAAATGAGTTTAATCTGAAAATAATTCATATATATCAACATGCCGTGTTCACGTTAGGATCCAGATTCACAATTCGAATAATTCGAAAATTCGGAATATTCAAAAATTCGAAGGTTCAATAATCCGAACATTCGAAGTCTCGAATATTCGAAAAATCAACAACCCTAATTCCTACTTATCCTCAATATTAAATTGTACAACAATAGTTTAATTCCAATTACAGTACAGTATTATAATAGCTAATAGTAAAATTCTGGCAAATAAAATCAAATAAATAAACAAAATCAGCGAAATTTATATCCGTGTATTTGAGCTTTGAAGAATTTATATCTGTACTGGAGGTTGATTCTGTATCTTTGCGTGACTACTTGCGGCACTCTACTAACACGATTTGTCACATGCATACTGTAAACCATCTGACGGATATTTTACGAACTTATTGATATGAGGTCACGAGTTGCGAGACACGCAAATATAGTTGCGTGACCAACGTAGGTCCTGTTTCTAATTTGCGACACTATCTATCTCATTCTAACAGTATATCTGTCGTTCATTTTACAGTTTATTTGTGTTTTTCTAACCAAACTTCTGTGCTGTGCTTGAACAATTTATGACAAATTATTTACAAAAATAATTATATTATATTTCTGTATTTATTAATTTAGCCCATAGAATAGTGTAACCTTGTAACTGTGTATTTTTTTTAAACTTTAATCTTTAGTTTTATTTATTGTCATCAGAGTTACATTAGCGTATATATTTTATTGTAACTTATTGAAATCAGTAATCGTTAAAATTGTATCAGATTATCGTTTTTTAATAATAATAGCTTTAGCGGGCATTTTTTTACCAACACTAAATTTGGCGTGAAAACTTAAGGCACGAAATTACCCCACGAAAGTTACTAGAAAGAATACAGTGACGTCAGACATTTTACTCACGCAAATGTAGTCACGCAAATGCTAACGCAAGATACAGAATCAACCTCCTGAGCAGAGGTCTATATTCATAATAAAACAACATTTATAACAATTTATTTTATAAAAAAAAATCTGCGAAAAATCTAATTCACATCACCATGATTGGTCAACAACAGTACCAAGTCGCACATCGTCACCTGCTGCTAATTTATCTCTCGCGCATGCGCCAACAACTGCATATCAGTTCCAAGACCACCTAAGAATATTACACATTCACCCTTGCCCTTCAAACCTGTGGTTAATTTTAGCTCCTCCCTCGTATTACGCCCGCTGTCGTCACAAAGCGTGACGATATCAAATCATATGTATGCATGAGCATGTGTCACCATATGTTCAAAATTACAAGTTACATGGTCGGTATTGTAGGATGAGTACATTGCTGACAAGGACGATGTCGGTAAATAGACTCGCTGTATTGTTGGTGGGGAATTTAGAGGTTGGTTTTATTTGTTTGTGAACTTGATTTTCAAATTGAAGATTTGTTGTATTAATTTTATTTTAATTGCTTGGTATTGTTAATGAATATCTTTTATTTTAGATTTATCAAAGCCTCTTTATTCTGTAACTCGATTATTATCTGTTATCCATAAATTATTGACAAGCTTTATTTTTCATGTTATGGGGTAGGTGGCTTAGTGGTATCGAGTCGGCCTGTGAATTTGAGAACCATGGTTTGATTTCCACAGCTGACAAACAATTTATACTAGATTAACACTACCCCTGTGGCTCTCCCTCCACTACTATTTGGGGGCAGTGATTTGACGGCTGGTAACCGCACTTTATGGACATACATATATCACTTACCGAGATCTGTTATGCCAATGGCACACTGGTCGAGGAGCATGAATGAGCATCGAGGAACACATCGATGAAACAACAGAACGCACTCGTCATCGATGAAAAATAGAGGCGCCTCTATTTCCATCGAGGAGTTCCTCGATGAAACTATTGTGCCTCATTTAGGGATGGGACATCGAATCAAAAATATCGATGTTGACATCGGTGAAAGACATCGATGTAAACAAAATATCGAACACGAAACATCGATGTATTAAAAAATCGATGTTTTTGCAATTTTGCATTCTGACCTGTCAAATCACTGATCTAGGATTTATTATTTGATTGACATAGGTATTAGGTTGTTTCAGTAAAACAAGAAAGAGAGACTGAAAACTGAAAAACTTGTAAACCCTTCTCCAACAGTTGAATATGAACACTTGCTTTTGGAAGGAACTTTCAATAAACGAATCAACGACATGAACGTGTGTGAACTCGTACTGCATAGTGCAGTTTATTCTTTTTCTTTATTGCGTAGACAAAATGGTGTGCGAATGTGAACATGAAATTAACAATAAGACCAAGGCCATGGCGTTGTGACATTGTGTGTCTGTAAGAGAAATCAACGAAAACTGTTTAATAAGGAAAATCCCCAACTCTAATTATTTATAATTCAAAAACATCGATGATTTATTGTAACATCGATGAAAACATCGATGTTTAAGAAGGATCACTATCGATGTTCAAACATCGAACATCGGAAATATAACATCGATGTTTTTCGAAACATCGATGTTTATCGCCCATCCCTAGTCTCATTTCATGTTAGCGTGGGCTGTCATTTTGGTTTTGCTTTGTGCTATTTTTTCGTGTTTGTTTATTTTATCAGTCAGGGTGTGTTCTGTTGTTTCATCTATGAGTTGCTCGACGCTCATTCATGCTCCTCGACCAGTGTGCCATTGGAATTAGTAAATAAATATTGAATCAAATTGTTGATAGCAATGTTTATTAATTCATTTGGCATTATTTCTCGTTTGTATATTGTTTTACTTAAGGTAGTACTAGTGTGGCGGCGGCGCCATCGGTTGTCCAGTGGCGAAACTGACGCTCAAAAGAATATAAAAACTAAATAAAATAAGTATTTTATACCTATTATGATTTGAATATCATGAATTGTTAACAGGTTGTTGGTCTAGTGAATTTTCAAATACCATACCACCGTGTGGTGTTGCCATTATAAATTGGGATTCTTAATTTTTGGTTAAAAACAAGGCTTTGCATGGCTATATATCCATTTCTAAACGATAAAAAACTTTCTCCTTCTGATACAATATACATGGATAGTTCTAGAACATCATACTAGTTTTTCAAATGAAACTGCAATATTTTAGAGGTACACAAACCAAATATGTGCGATTCTGAGTGATGATCGCCATAAGCCCCGTGTATAAGAACTCAACTTTACAAGCGAATATATTTGTTCACAGACGATGAATGTGTTTCATATTTTAACAGGATGCGTATGACTATCCAATGTTTACGTGCCCCAAATTTCATTCAGATCTGCAAAAAAAATGTTCACGCTAGTACTACCTTAAGTTACACTTAATATTTGAGGGACAATGGTGTAACTGGCCATAAAAGATAGTAATCGAGTAGAAGTAATTAATTGGATTAGTTTATGATGATACTGCTGCTTCAAAAAAGAAGTGTAAGATTTATAACACCATAAACTATATGTTTACTAACTTTATCTTTTAATTTTCCCAGATTAGTGTTACTTATTTATTTTTTAAATAATAAATTACAGAATATAAAAATAAACTCTTGTACATGATGAAATAATTTGAAAACTGTAAATTTATTACAAAATTATTTAAAATGAATCACGTTTGATACTCTTCAAATATTTTCATAAATTATGGATTCTCCAAGCTGCAGACATTTTCCTAGAATTACATATTTTAAATTTGAAATAAATTTTCTTTTACGCGGTACAACTATACAGTACTGCATACTTTCAGTATGTGTTGTCAGAAAAACTATTTATATTTCTTAAGTCAAATAAATTTTGTTTCAGTTTCTCTGCACGCGTTTCACCTATACACAGCATCATTTCTCCATTACTCCATAAAAAAATGATGGATTAATTAATTTATTCCACAACAAGACACTATTTATCCCGAAATATTATAAATTATTATTATTTGTTTACTGAAATTGATAGATTTGTGAATAATTTTTGACCTTCATAAATAAATAAAGCGGCATACTTATTATTTGCGATTAATGTAAATACAGTGAACTAAAGCATTTTTTTCTGTAAAAATATATTTGTTTTGGCAAGTGTACCTTGGAATCTATTATATGTTTTGACGTCAGTTAGTCTTATTGCAGCATACATTAAACAGTTTTCATAAATTCTGTTATCGCAATCTTTTTATTTATACAGGAAATAATATCAATCAATCAATAGTGTAAACATTAATTTAAACCTGTAATATGATAATTAAACTCTGTAATTGATTAAAAAAAATATATGTTAAATAAATGGCAACAGGTATTCAGTAACACAGTTAGTAAAAACTAATTTTAATTTTATTTTCTGTTCTAGTTGTGTTATTATCCCGACAAAAGGAAAGAAAGGAGCAGTTACGAAATGAGTTGAAGGCCGGTAAAGAACGACGGCATTCGATACGAAAAGAAATTGAGGCCCTTAAGTTAGAAAATACACCAGAGTATCGAACAAAATTGAAGAAAGATATACGACATCTGCAAGCCCAATGTGAACGGTTAACTCGAGAAGTAGATCGACATTCGGAAAGTAGAGGTTAGTAACAAGTGACAGTTGTGTCACGTGATATATAGAACTAATGAAAATCTAGTGTGAAGGTGAACGTGAATTTGTGTATAGTGGAATCGGCGACGCATGCGAGATACGTCATAACTTTAATGAAAAATATTGGAAAATTAAATTGCCTTGTACGGAAAATATTTTTTATATCGCTTTTACAAAGTGAATTGCAGCTGTTTTTGATTGGATAGATGTGATTGAAGATTTATTGTGTGATTGATGACCGGTTTCACCAACAAAAGTTAAATTTAAAATCTTGGATTAAATAAATAAAAGAAAATCGAATGTATTACAGCAATGTCAATTATTCCATTTGATGTGTCATTTTGATTAGCTTTTATTTATTTAAACTGAGATTAAATTTTAACTTTTGTTAGTGAAACCGAGCATGAGTGTAATAAATAAATGCGTTTATATGGAGTGATCTATGAATGTGGTTAAAGTGAGGATGGTGTGTTAAGATGAGAATGTTTGACGAGGACTGATTATTTGATGAATTTAATGAGTGAATGTTCTAGGAATGATTTTAGGGTTCGAGCTACCTTATTTGATGGGATATAGCGTTATGTTATGTATGTATGTATGTATGTATGTTTTTGTCAAAAATTTTGCTACAAAATTCAGTTTTGTACAACTGTTGTTGGAGATATATTTTTTTGTGATGTTGAATTGTCTGTTATTAATTTTACAGAAAAAACTGTAGATGCAACACTGTTTTTACATTTTTTTATTATGTCTGGTTTAGCTGCACCTTTAAAAATAAATTTCAAAATCTCTCTTAAATTCTAGCAATAGTCATGACTTTTGTTTTTCATGAATTATTTATAAACGTCGATGTTTGAAATTTATAAACGTTAATCTATTTTATAAATTAAATAAAATCAAACTAAACATAACTTTTATTCCAAAATAATAAGATGTTTTGTTTATTTTTATTTAATTAATAAAAAATGTAAGTTTTGTATGCAAGTTGTAATTGTGATCATCTTTTTTGCAGTTTTTTCTATAAAATTAATAGGAGAACAAGAAATTGCATAAAACTATAATCCCATGTTAAATCCCTATGTTCGCCCTTACCAATCATCACCCGGTATATTTTAATATTTAAGAATTACTTATTTACAACATAACATACTTTGTTAGAAATTATAATTGGTTTACTTTTCCGCACTAATGAGGAAATAGTTATTTATGATATAAGTGGGATAAACGCATCATTAAGATACATGTGTAACCACACAAGTATCTTAATGATGCATTATCACACGTATATCGTATAAAATTGTATCTGCGACCACAAAATAAATTAAAATAAAAAACAATTTTAAATTGACACTTAAACAATTTAATTGAAACCATGGTTAATTTTATTTTGAGTGCGATAAGTATTTTATTAAAGCATTACTGCGTTAATAAAGTACTTATCTCACTCAAAATGAATACGGTAAGTGTCATTTATCACACGATCGTAGATAAAATATAATTTTCCTAACTCATATGAATATTAAAATCAAAAGACCTTTCAAATGCTAGTATAAAACATATTTCTGTATATTTCCAGTGCCATTAGGAGAAACAAACGAAGAGTTCTACCGTCACATATACACCGGCCAACGTCCTCCGTCCCAGCGACGTCGGGTACCTCCCCCTCATAGCCACACTCACAACGCCGCCAATGAATCGGACAACGAGCCTCGGTGGCCGTGTCATATCTGTACATTCCGCAACCACCCGTTGATGGACAAGTGCGAGCAGTGCGAGATGCCGCGCGTTCTGCTAGGTAAAATTGCTGCTCCTGCCTCGGAAACACCCACTGCTGCCAACGGTAACCCCACGCATGCTAACGCTCCTCTTGCTCTAGGCATGAACTCGTGATGTGTTTGCGATCGTTTCTCACGTTATGTTATGTTTTAGGTTTGTTCGATTTAGGGCCAGTTTTTCAATCTCCGATTAATGTTAATCATGATTAAATAATAATAGAAACTATAGTTTCCATTATTATTTAATCATGATTGACGCCAATTGGTTTCCATTATTATTTAATCATGATTGACGCCAATCGAGAGTAAATTGGGGACTGAAAAACTGGCTCTTAGTACTTTTGGCGTTTATTATATACAGTCACATGGTTACTGGACAGGTAGGTTGAGGGGAAAAACTGTCATTTTAAGGTTGGTAAAACGTAGTAAATTTGAAAAGTCACTAAAAGATAATGAATAAATCAGTAAATACAAAATATATTTTACGACAAAAATTGAACCAATCGACAACATTATGATCACTAACTTGCATGTTCATGCATAAATTTTTTTTGGGGATATTCCTGAATTTAAAAATAAGTGATCAAGAACTTCCTCCAACGTCAATTTGTAAATTTTTCTAATACTACGAGAAGTATCATACAGGCAGATTCATAAAGCGGATTAGCGCTAACACCATTTTTTATTTCGTTTTTAACTCTCTTTTCAATGTATGAAACAAGTTTATTTTAACTTGAGTTAAACAGAGAGTTCATTAGCATCAAATTTAGTTTATTTCTTTAATCTCTTTTAATTTGAAACAAAATTATAGATAATATTAAAAACGGTGTTAGCGCTAATCCGTTTTGTGAATCTGCCTGTAAATGATTATTATTTAGCAAGCCTAAAATTAAAAAAAAAAATGCAAAATATGGACCTTGACGAACTTATAAGCATATCAGTTTTCATGTGCAACCAAAGATAGTGCTAATTGATACTTACAAACTGGTAAAAATCAATTTTGAACAATAATTACATTTTGACATTTGATATTTTGTTGATTGATAGTTAACAGATTAGACTTCCAAAATTTTGTTTGATGTTAAATCAATCTTATTAGTATAATCTAGCTTTTGCCATACATTTCAAGCTTAATAGTACATTATTTTTCATATTGAAATAGAACAGTTTTTTTCAAATCTTGTTGGGCTGCGATCACTGCGCCACATAAAATTGAACTATTTTTTGTGACGAGATTTGAAAAGAACGGTTCTTTTCAAATCTCCCAAAAAAAATAGTTCATTTTGTAGGTGGCACAGTGATCGCAAGCACAAACAGCTGTTTTTTACGTCACAAAACGTCACATTGTCACGTGAGTGCCCGCATCCTATTATACTTTAAATTATATATAATAAATCGGAAGGAATAATGCACTATTGACATCTAGCGGTCAATTTTTATAGGTAGTAGTGGAGTAAAATGAGTAACTATTGTAAGTTACTGAATCTATTTGTCTAGTAACCGTGACAGTTGAAATATTTTTCCCTGTTCGTATAATTCTAAATAATTAATGCATATGCGAAAGGAAACCCTGGCAAACTTTTAATTTCAGATGATCGTAGAATAAACGCCACCGGAAATGAATCGAACTAATCTATTACGCTTAGCAAGAATCTTAAACTTCTTCAATTTGAGTTCCCGACAAAAAACCACCAACTAAAAGCTCAAAAAGGAATTTGAAACTCTTATTTTACTTCCGCCCACTCCAGTACAGAACCTAACATAACATAACAAAATAACCGTGATAAACGAGACATAAATTCAAATTTTACCGACATTTTTTGTTTCGCCAGTTATATGAATTTGAATAATCAAATCTCTCAGGGTTTCAAATCTCTTTTGTTCAATATAACTATTATTTTCCATTTAATTTCCAGGAATTTTTTTTTTAAGTTTTCTACAATATTATATTTCATTATTTTTTTTGCAGAATAGTTTGAAACGAGTACTTATTAAATGTTTGATTGTCGGGAATTCAAAGGCTCTTTTCGGTTGATATTTTGTTGGAATGGTTTTTGCAAGAATTTGATTTATTTTTTGTGTGTCTGAGTAGAAATTGATATTTTGAAACAAATAGACTATTTTAAAAGTGATAATTATTAACATTCCATGTAGACTGTTTATTATTCCTTATTTTTATGATTTAATCACAATTATGAAGAAGTTATAATGCATATTGAAATACTATATTTTATGTACTGTTCTGTGTGACGCAAATTTTAATCTTAGCTTTTGTGTTGATTTGTTACAGTTTATTCAGTTTGTTATTATTTTACAAACATTAATTAGGTTCTATGAATGGTTTATTAATAAATATAGGTGTTAAAATGTTGTTTATTTTTGTTTTAGTCCTTGTTTCCTTTTGCATGTCATTTTAATTGTTTTGTGGACATAATAAAAATAAAACAGTTGGTTATTTTTCAGTATCTGCAGGTCCAGGAGAAAATATACATATCCGGTTTTCGCCAGGAAACTCTACACGTAAGATATTAAATATCTGTTGTTTTGTTTTCATCTAATGAATTCTATCCGTTGATGGCGTAACAAATGAATGGCTATTTATTATTTCAGTGTTGTTTTGTTTATCTAGGTGTATAATACCTATGGCACACTGGTCGAGGAGCATCAATGAGCGTCGAGGAACTCATCAATGAAACAACAGAACGCATCCTGACTGATAAAATAAACAAACACGAAAGATTAACACAAAGCAAAACCAAAATGACAGCCCACGCTAACATGAAATGAGACACAATCGTTTCATCGAGGAACTCCTCGATGGAAATAGAGGAGCCTCTATTTTTCATCGATGACGGGTGCGTTCTGTTGTTTCATCGATGAACTCCTCGACCAGTGTGCCATTGGCATAACCTAACAATTTTATTGTTTAATTACTAATGCCAGTATGACGTAAGTAAACATGAATGTTTATGTAATAAAAATGACTGTAATAATAAAATTATTGATTTATTTTTCTATTTTACAGGGGTTTTTCATTCATGGGTAGTCTGACGTAAAGGTAAAATTTGGAATAAGTTATGCTTAATATAATAATTATTTATAGAGGCTGATAATGTTCATTCATTTCTTATTTAAATATTTTTAAATAAAAAAAATATCTTCATTGCTTATTTAAATTTTATTAAAAATGCAATACATAAAATTATCATCAGAAAAAAATATGTACAGTAAAATGATAAATTATTTCCACATTAAATTAAATTATGAAATGTATGATCAGAAAAACATTTTCAAATAAATCAATTTTTGATAAACTGTCTTACTCCCTAATATATTGTTATATTTATTAATAAACAGCAACATTTTGCAATAAATTTGTATTTTTTATACAGCAGTACCTCGTTCCAAATTCTGTTTAATTTCAGCGGTATGTTCTCCATAAAATCTGTCTAATTTCTTGTTGAATTTAGCGTTCCTTTCATTGATGTAGTCAATGTCTGCGTCATCGTTATGCGTTCTTCTTCGAGAGTATTTCTCTCTCTTGGCAATTTGATCTTCGAGATCTTTAACCATGTTGTCGACTGCATCTTTTCGATCTTCATGTATACCGTGAAGAATTACGTGAGGGCCACCGTAAAAAGCATCTCCATATTTTTCTTTCTGGTCTTCGTACCTTTCCATATCTCTTGGTGTCATATTCTTGACCAATCTGTTATATTGTCGTACTGTAGCAGCTTCAAAGTCTGAGAAACCTTTATCTGGATTTTTTTTCTTCTTTTTACGATCCATTCGTTCTGCTTCTAAAGCTGAAACGTTCAGAAGTTTAACACGATCATAGTCTTCTCCCTTTGCTGATGACTCTTCGCGGGCTTGTTTATCTTGAAGTAACCACTCAGCTTGTCGTTTTCTGGATTCATAATTTGCTGGTAATTTGTTCCTAGCGTCTTCAGCAACGACTTCTTGATGGTTTTGAGTCCGCGCTTCAGTTCTTGCTGAATGTAGGTTACGCAGTCGTTTCATACGTTCTGCTTGTTTCTCAGCAAACGATTTTTCCTTGGCTGGTCCTGCCGAGGAGGTTGAACTTGTAGAACAGTCTCCCATATTAAAAATCTAATAGAACAATTATATATTTAATACGTAAATAACATTTGTCAAAATATGTCATAACCTCAAATGTCACAATTTAGAACTTCTTCTTTGTTGTACTATTTTGATTTTCTAATGTTGGCAGTAACATGCTGTTTCTGGCCGCCGGTGTAAAGGAAGACGCCATTTATTTGAGTTTGATGTGTTTGGCTTCCTAAGTTTTGTGTTATTGTGTGAAATTCAAGTTATATGTAGTATTATTGAGTAGTTTATTATTGCACATAGGTGACTACATCACACACAACAAAATTACCAATGGGGGAGGAAAATAAGGGTGGTAAGTTGCTCGTAAAGTTTGAGTCCATTTAGCCGCAGAACATGGAACGTAGTTATTAAATTGTTAATCAATTTCCAATTTAGAATTATGAATGCATGATTGAAATGATATTTGAAGGCTATTTGAAAATGTGTATTGATATCTGTTTATTAGAACGCGATGGGAAAGACCGATCTGGTGGGGGTGATAAGGACCGTCGTAGGAGATCACGATCTAGGGATCACAGGAAACGTTCTCGTTCTCGTAGCCGCGAGCGACGTGGTGACAGGAAACGCAGTAGGTCCGGTTCGCCAACAAAGAAGAGTCGTTCCCGCAGACGTAAACCTTCTCTGTACTGGGATGTTCCGCCACCAGGATTCGAACACATTACCCCCTTGCAGTATAAAGCGATGCAAGCGGCTGGACAGATTCCCGCCAATATTGTAGCAGATACACCGCAGGCAGCTGTACCTGTTGTAGGTTCAACGATAACTCGCCAGGCCCGGCGTCTGTACGTCGGCAATATTCCATTCGGGGTAACGGAAGACGAAATGATGGAATTCTTCAACCAACAGATGCATTTGTCGGGTCTGGCGCAAGCAGCTGGCAATCCAGTTCTCGCTTGCCAGATTAATTTGGATAAGAACTTTGCGTTTCTTGAGTTCCGGTCTATCGATGAGACCACTCAGGCGATGGCTTTCGATGGCATTAATTTTAAAGGTCAGAGTTTAAAGATTAGACGTCCTCATGATTACCAGCCAATGCCCGGTATGTCTGAGAACCCAGCGATCAATGTTCCCGCAGGCGTCATCAGCACAGTTGTGCCCGATTCTCCGCATAAGATATTTATTGGCGGATTACCGAACTATCTGAACGAAGACCAGGTATGTCTACCTTTTTTACCTTCACATCCGTTTCCTTTTCAAGGTTTCCCAGACTTGTTTTATTTCATCAAATGCATTTTTAATGTATTAATATTACATTGCATTCATTTTATCTTCTCTTGAAATACAGCTTGAATTATTTTAATACATTTACTTACCGAATAACAAAGACTTTAGGAGCTTAGTAAAATTGGAAATGATTTATTGTTCGGAGTCAAGTGTTTGGGAAACCGATCCACAGTCAATTTTCCAGTCTTTCAGTCATCTTTTCTGTCAATTTTCCGACGTTTTAGTTCTGCGATTGCAGTTTCTTACACTCACAGCACAGCAACAGACTTTTTCAGTGGGAACGTGTCAGGAAACGGAAGCATTTGCAAATTTTTTTCAGATGAATTTTTCAGGTGTTTCGGTTATTACGCATACAAATTTTAGGTTTTTTAGTGAGATTTAAGACCACTCGACCTGAATGTTATGTTTAAATATCATCGCTTTATGATTATTTGATGATTGATTGTAATTTTGCTTCTTTGCCCTTCGTAGCTAGATGTGGGCTCTCGTGGCTTAGTATGATCATTCGTCTGTTCAATTTGCAAAACGTCTGCGTGCTGCGTTGTGCAATAGCAAGGCAAGTTCACAATTAGAAGTTCAGTTCAATTGTAAAGTGGATCACTTCAAACGATCACCTGCCATTTAAGTTACTCTCTTATCTTACTTTTATTTCAATAAAACTCTAAAATCGTCGGTAAGCCGTTATCAACAAATCTATCTTGTCTTGTATTCTTTAACAAAATCTCGTCTAGTTTTTACATTTTGCTTTTTAAATTCGCGCGGAATATATTAACAAGAAAGGTGGGTTATAACAGATAACAATTCAAGCAATTCACAATGTTATTTTATTATTTGTTTGAGAAAACTCTGTGTTTGTTTAGGTCAAAGAATTATTGATGTCATTTGGGCAATTACGAGCGTTTAACTTGGTAAAAGACTCTGCTACTGGTCTTAGTAAGGGCTACGCTTTTGCCGAATACATTGATATCACTATGACGGACCAGGTAAGTGAAAAAGTAAGAATCTATTTTTTAATTATTTATTTTACTAGATTTAATTTATAAAGATTCTCTCAGGATTTCAATCACTAACATTCTATTTACACTAAATTTAACTTGTCTCCTGTTATAATAGCTTTCAGCTTGTAGCCAACAATATTTCAAACGACGCCAACAGAGCTGGGCAAGCTACTTAAAAAAAGTAGCTAAGCTACAGCTATAAGCTATATTTTGTAAAATATAGCTAAGCTACAGCTAAAAGCTTTCGTTAAAGTAGCTGGTAAATTTTAATGTTACTTTTTTAAATTATTGTGAAATAATTAAATTTGCCATTGTCATATGATCAGTCTTTTGTTATAATGACTGTTAATTTATTATTATGTACATAAATATCAAAAATAGCAAATATCATCTGGCACCTACTGTGTATTTTTGCATATTAGAGTCAGTTAGAACCGGCAACAAATAATTATTTTGTGTGGGTTTAGCATGTACGCATGCGTACTTTGTTGACCTTCTGCTTAAAAAGGAGCTTTAAGCTACAAAAAGTAGCTTTAAGCTACAAAAAAAAGCTTTAAAAGTAGCTTCAGTTGTTACTTTTAAGCTAATAGAAAAAAAAGTAGCTAGCTACAAGCTACAGCTATATTTTTTCACAGTTAGCTAAGCTACAGCTACAGTTAAGGTAAATGTAGCTAAGCTACAAAAGTAGCTAGCTACTGCCCAGCTCTGGTCGCCAAATATTATTATCTTGTTTAACACGAACGACCTATTTGAGATATAGTTGCCATTTATTATTATTTTGTTGACCACACGCCGAAGGCTATTGTAATAGCTGCCAAGTTTGATTTCGTGCGAATACAATGTTTAAGAATGAGATCCTGAAAAAATCTTATTCCTTCAACAGAATCCAGTCGACCATCATCCTTATCATCATTAAAACTTAGTTATATAATTCACAATCATTTCTTCGGCATGTTTTATATTCTTTTAGCAATCAACTCTTTCATCTTTTAATTTAAAACAATCATTCCTTTCATCATTCATCACTCTCCATTCATTATTATTATAATTTTTTTGATTTCTGCTGAAGTTATTCAAACAGATTCACAACACATTCACTCACATCAATTTACCCAGCACTTGTGGCTCAATGGCTAGCACGCTTGCTTCACGAATGGGAGTTAACGAGTTCAAATCTCGGTGACAGTAATGAAATAGAAGATACAACAACTTTCATTTTAGTGGTTCGAAGTCCACTGTATTTCTCTGCACTCTAATTGAGAAATAATTTACAAACAGATTAACTGCTAGTATGGACATCGATTAAGGATCAACTAGTAGTTTACTAACTTATTTTTTAGTTGTCAAACTTCAAAAATGTTGGAAATAAAAGTAGAAGAACGTTTAGTTCGGTATATATTTTATTTAAAACATTTTTTATGTTTTACAGCGAAAACCTAAGTGAATAATCATCCTTAAACGGTTGTTACAATAGCAGTTAATTTTTTTTAACTTAACTTCTTATCCAAGTCTGGCAGATTCACAAAGTGTAATTTACGTTTTAATTTAGTTTAAAACAACCTTTTACAAAAACTGTTAAAATGGTATTAATAATTATTTGTGTGTATCGAGAGACGAAATTGAAACATTTCTTCCCGAGCCAAAACCCGAGGGAAGAATGTTCTTTACGAGCTATACATATAATTTTTTCATTATCCTACAGAAAGTAAATTTTAAATTAAAAATTTAGATATGATTTATTATTCACCTTGGAACATGTTACTAATGTCAAATCCTACCGTTGTAGGGAAGAAAAAATTACTTTCATCGCTAGCGATGAAAAATAACACTTTCTTTTCATTTATATGGATGTAATTTTGTAAAAACAAAATGAAATGTTACCGATTATATATAATTATGTTAACTGGTTAATTATCCATTTACCATGGTTAATATAAAAATACAAAACATATTCACCAATTTAAAATTACCTCTGTGGTTCCCCCACCACTAACATCTTTGGGGACCGTGATTTGATGGTTGGTAACCGCATTTCACGCGCATAAATATATCACTTACCGAGATCTGCTTCGGCAAAGTGCCACACCCAGTAATGGGCATAAGGCGTGATGATATATATATATTTTTTTTTATTAGATTCGCGAAAATCTTAATCAAATAGATTTTGATGCCAAGTACAGCATATTTAGCTAATTATTTACCAATAACACAATTTAACATTTAAAAATATTTGAAATATTAACTTTAATGATTTTCTATGTTTTTCATCTGAAATTAATACAAAATAGTACACACTACAATAATGTATATATTTAAATACTAAAAATAATTATAACTTACACAAAGCTGCATTACGAAAAAGAAAATTTCTTTCCTGAGAAAAATTAAGTACCGAACTCTTTCATTTTGTACATTTTGTTTAAATTTAACTAAACTTTAAAATGGAGACTAAAATTAACCCAGTTAATTAAGTCAAATATGGGGTAATGGTACAGTGGTATTGTGTCGGCCTGTGGATCCTAAAAACCCTGGTTCGAAATAATTGTGTCTAACACGAACGTAAAGCATTTATATCGTTCGAAACTTCGAAATTGAGTGGGAAAAATAATCGCTTTCCTATTTAGTTCGACAAATAATTTTTCTTTCCTTATGGATGAAAATATTACTTTCTTCTCTCAAAGTTTACTTTCTGTCATGGACAAATAAATAAAACGATATTTGGTTTAAGTTCTGCAAATTTATTTAAATTTTAGGTAATACTAAACATTTAGGAAGCATCAAATTTGAATAAAATTAAAGAACTTCAACCACAAATAGGTTCAGAAACCTTTTCCCCAATATTAAACTGCCAACTAGTAAAAGTTTCTTTGTGGATCTGCTACCTTGGTTTTACGCAGTCCCTTCTCGGTGTTCTAATCTCATTTTTCCAGGCAATAGCAGGCCTTAATGGCATGCAGCTAGGCGACAAAAAACTTATAGTCCAACGTGCGTCCGTGGGCGCAAAGAATGCCCCGATGATTCCCTCGGTACAGATACAGGTGCCGGGGCTAAGTATGGTAGGAGCGTCGGGCCCACCGACCGAAGTGCTTTGTCTCCTCAATATGGTCACACCCGACGAATTGCGCGACGAAGAGGAGTATGAGGATATCTTGGAGGACATCAAAGAAGAATGTAACAAGTATGGAGTGGTTAGGAGTGTGGAAATTCCAAGGCCGATTGAGGGCGTGGAAGTACCTGGATGCGGGAAGGTGAGAAAAAATTAACACTATTAAGTTTCTTTCTTTATGGGGTGGCTAGCTCAGTGGTATGAAGTCGGCCTGTGGATCCTGAGAACCCTGGTTCGATTCCCACGAGCGACAAACAATTTTCATAATTTTAAAAGCTACCCCTGTGGCTCCTCCACCACTAACATCTGTGGGGGCCGTGATTTGACGACTGGTAACCATACTTCACGCGCAAAATATATCACTTACCGAGATCTGCTTCGGCAGAGTGCCACACCCAGTAATGGGTAGAAGGCGTGATGATATATTTATTTTATTTTTAAATTTTTGATTATGGTGTTTACGGAACTGGAATTCCAGGAAAAAGCCTTGAATTTAATTATAAGGCTTGAAAAAGGATTACAGCTAAATAATTATTTGTTTCATTAGGACTACAAAATACAAGTTATCGGGTCGAGTAATATAATAAGATTTGAAAAAAAAATTATAGCAAAATAATTATTTATTTCATTACATGTTTTTCGGTAGAGTAATGAAGGTCGGACAATATAATGCGACTCAAAATAGTATTTTTAGGCCGATTGAAATATATTATTATTTTATTTATTTATGGGGTAATGACTCAGCGGTATCCGAGTCAGCCTGTGGATCCTAAGAACCCTGGTTCGATCCCCACAGTCGACAAAACATTTTCACCAATTTAAAATTACCCCTGTGGCTCCTCCACCACTAACATCTTTGTGGGCCATGATTTGACGGCTGGTAACAGCACTTCACGCGCATAAATATATCACTTACCGAGATCTGCTTCTACAGAGTGCCACACCCAGTAATGGGTAGAAGGCGTGATGATATATTTATTTATTTTTTATTTATATTTATTTAGAAAATTCGTAGATTTATTCCAATGACTCGAAATATGAAACACAGTGACTTATTTAGAAAATATCGCAGATTTGTTCAAATTAAAATGAAACACATGGAAAATTTTTTATTTTTTTCACCCACAACATGACGTCATTATTTCAACTTTTTCAAAAGTAAAAGACAGTTTTCAGGAATGATTTTTTAAGTCAAGAATGTAGTTTGGCCCGAAGGGTCGAGATTTCCTTAACATTCACGACCTAAAAAATCATTTACAGTTTGGGGTTAGTAAACTATTTTTTACAATACTTGCACAAATAGAAGAAAAAGAAAAATCGGTTTCAAAATTGACAAATTGTCAAAATAAATTGGACCTTCATATATAATATTTACTTACTGTGCATGGTGGACAGTAAGTATATATTAAAGTCCTGATATAACCATGGAAACCACTGTACAATAAAAGTTGCACTTACTCAGGCAGATTCATAAAGCGGATTAGCGCTAACACCATTTTTTATTTCGTTTTTAACTCTTTTATCAATGTATGAAACAAATTTATTTTAACTTGAGTTAAAAAGAGAGTTAATTAGCATCAAATTTAGTTTATTTGTTTAAGCTGTTTTACTTTGAAACAGAGTTATAGATAATATTAAAAACGGCGTTAGCGCTAATCCGTTTTGTGAATCTGCCTGTCAGTGTTTAAATTTTGTCATTAATAGATCACTTACAGTACAAGTATGGCAAAAATGCTATTTTTGTATTAAGACCAAAAAAAAATAGGGCGTATCCATGGTAACATAAACATTTCTGAAATAGCGTTCTTTTACCATTTAAACCATCGAACTTCAAATATGATTTCGGATGAATTATTATTAATTAAAAAGCGTGTTTAAGTACAAAATTTTACGGCGTTTCAATGCTGTTTCGATATATAAAAGTCAAGTATAAAGAAAAATTAGAAAGGCATCAACATTATTTTTATTAATTGCTTTTCTGTTTCATAATAATCTGTAAATATTTATTCCAATTATCAGAGTAAATACAATTCTTTTTATTTCGCAAAAATATAGCAGCCTTGATTTCAATCTATTTATCTAATCGGGATTGAACATAAAAGGGCAATACTAAAAAAACCAAATTCCTAACTAATCAGTGCCATTCATGCATGACACATATAACAGTTATTATTTAATATGTGTAAATTGTTGCAGGTTTTCGTGGAATTTAATTCAGTTCTGGATTGTCAGAAGGCACAACAAACTTTAACAGGTCGCAAATTCAGTAACCGGGTCGTGGTAACATCGTATTTCGACCCAGATAAGTACCATCGGAGGGAATTCTGAACTCACACAGCTACGACTATATTCTGATAATTATAGTGAATTGAATTATTGTATTTTATTTCTTGTCGAACATTTCAATGTGCAGAATATTAAACAGTTCTAATGTGCTTGTTGAATAAGTTACTTGTGAACACCAGTTATTATTTTATTTTATCCACTGAAAAGTGTAAAATAATAAAACCCTATGGTTATTTTTAATGTGTATTTTTTATATGATAAGTATGACATTCGATTAGATAATGGTAACTATCATGTTGTTTAATGATTTATTGATTTCATGTACGAATGAACAAATTTAACAAATTATAACACTTACAATTTATTGTGTATTATTATTATTTTTTTTTTCAGGTTATTAAAGACATCTACCTTACAATCATAAAATTATTTTTTAAGTATTAATTTTGGTGCATGGATAAAAGATTATACGTGAAAGAATATCACGTCAAAAAATTCATGCTACGAAAAGATCATCCTAGTCACATGTAGCAATAGGCTTGAAATTTTCGACATGAATTCGATAGGGGGTTGTTTTTAAAAAAGGGGTGAAGCGACAAATCACTGTTACCTAAAAAAATTATAATTTTAGGATGTGATCTTTTCGTATTGGGATTTGGAAATAATGGTGCGCTCATAGTGGCGAAAATTGGAACTATGACAAAGGTACACTTTGCTACTAACCTAACAACTAAATACTTAAAAAATAAATAAAAATGAATGATACTAGAATATTTACAATAAGAAAGGTAATAAAACTAAGTAATATACTAAAATAACTAATACCTACACTATTAAAAGAACCTATGAACTATATAGTTAAAAGATAAATGAAACTAATACTAAACCTATAACTAACGACAACAGAACGTTATTCTATATAAATTAATAATAAAAAGAAATACAAGTGTCAGCAATGGTCCGCTTACGAAAATCAGCTGAAACTGAAAGTATACCGTTAATTCAAGTTTGATTAGCGCCATCTCTTAGTTGAATATCCCAATAGTGTTTTCGACGTGATATTCTTTCGCGAGTGATCTAATGAATCTCATATTTTTTGAGAAAATTACATAGCAGGTAAGGGATGGATAACCAGTAACTTGAAATTTGAAGTACAGGTGTTAGATATGTGTAATTACAAGGAATTGATTGATTAAAGTTCTTAATTTAATTAGTTATTATTTTACTGCTAGGTGAATGATTGCAAAGTAGATAGTCATTGAGTGAGCATTGTATATTGTGTGAGAAGAGTAGTAGTGATTATTTATTTATTTGTTTACAATACAGGATCCGAACTCACCGAGCCGCAGTGTGGATCTTCGGATTCAATGCCGTAACGCTAACCACATCACCATACTTTCGGACATTTTTAGAGGTAAGTTTGTGCGTTTAAATTTCTATAATAAAAAAATACGACTGTCCATAGACTCCGTGTAGCAAACAAGTAAGTAAATAATAACGATAGTTTGTTTGCACCGGGGCATATAGCAGAAATTTTATTGTTTATACTAAAGAAAAATGACAACCTAAAAAGACTAACTAATTAAATAGTATACAATATCGGTAAATATTCATGATTTTCAACTTGTTTGGACCTTGGGAAAGGTAATGTAGATAGTTTTAAGCTTAATAATCAAATATTCTGATTAAGAAGGACCCTCAGCAGTACATAATTAACTATTATGCACAACTGGGCTGAAATTCTTGTGTTTTAGTACTAAAAAGCGGGCTTAAACATTTCTTTTTGGCCTTAGAACTATAAAGAAATAATTCCTGTAGATACATAAATAAAATAACAATTTTTTGTTTATTGTGAATACTTGATTCTGCAAAATATAATTTTGACATATAACCTATGTACATATTTTAATCTTTTGAACATATAATTAAATGTTATTTTGTTGTGCATAAAATATTGTATGTATCACGGGTGCAATTATCGTTTCTGACCCTGAGCATGTTATTAGCCCTTGGCGCTTTACGCCTCGTGCTAATAATCATGCCGCAGGCCAGAGACATCTGTTTTCACCCTTGGTATATAAATAACTATATTTTTATTTTATACCAATTTATGATACTACTAAAAACTGTTTAAGAATAAATCTCATTCTAGGCATCAATATGCGTGCGAGAATATGTTACTTTTATATTGAAACAGAGAAAGATTATTTACATTTTACGTTTATTAAAGAAACAGCAGGACACCATCTGTCCAGTCTTATGATTTAACCTAATATAGTAAAATGTGAAATGGGTTATCAGCATTCAGAAAGTCCATTTCTTGAAACTGCTCAACACTTGTTGCAAATAAAAGATTTTCACTCGTCTATTTAGACATACATCATTTTCATGTATGCTTTCCATTTTATTTTTTCTTTTCTGTTATATAAACCTAGATATCCAGTTAATACTACTTCATTCTAAATTTTCCAATATTAACAGAGGTGTATTAATAAAATTTAGATATGTGAAGCGAAATTGATTGGTTAAGAACTAAAATTTGAGAAAGGTACACTTGTAACAGAAGTGTATAAATGGAAACAAAATTTTGGGCGCTTAAAAAAGGATTGTCAAATTGTATCAATAAACTCTTCATATTCTGTGCTCGTAATTCAATCATTATCTGTTAATGATCGATAAGTTAATGACAATCTTTATTTTTTATGATTATTCTGCAAATTATCACCATTTCAGCATTCTGAGACCAAAATAATATATAGTGTTATTTCTATTTTACTTTTATGCATTTTGCTCTCGTATAAAAATGCCGGTATAAAAACTATTATTTTTACAATACTTGTACTGTAAGTTACCTTTTAATGATAAAATTTAAACACAGTAAGTGCAACTTTTATTCCATAGTGGTTTCCATGCTTATATCAGGACTTTATTATTTACTTACTGTCCACTGTGATCAGTAAGTAAATATTACATATCAAGATCCTATGGATTCTGCGAACCCTGGTTCGATTCCCACAGGCGACAAACAAGGTTCATAATTTCAAAAACTACTCCTGTGGCTCCTCCACCACTAACATCTTTGGGGGTCGTGATTTGACGACTGGTAACCGCACTTCACGCGCAAAATATATCACTTACCGAGATCTGCTTCGGCAGAGTGCCACACTCAGTAATGGGTAGAAGGCGTGATGATATATTTTTTTCTTTTTTTCCTGTTTATCTGACTACAATTTGACAGCTGTCAATTTTGAAACCTATTTTTCTTTTCCTTCTATTTGTGTCAGTATTGTAAAAAAAATAGTTTACTACCATCGAACTGTAAGTGATTTTTTTACGTCGCGGAAGTTTAGAACTACTACATTAGCTGTATTCCATTTGTCGCTAGGTTCACTTAAATCAGTTCAGATAAATTAGACAACATGACTAAATGAACTGAATTAAGCAAACTAATGCACTTATTGAATTGAATTACTTCAAAGTAAATTAGAATAAGCAATTCCAGTACTGGAAACGAGGTCAGCGAAGTAATCCAGCGAAATAAATAAATGATTTGGTTCAGTAAATGTAAGTTAGATCTGATCCAAATGGCAAATGGAATACGCCTATTCTTGACCTAAAAACTGTCACTTACAGTTCATGGTACGTAATATAGGATGCGGGCACTTACGTGACCATGTGACGTTTTGTGACGTAAAAACAGCTGTTTGGGCTGCGATCACTGCGCCGCCTACAAAATGAACTATTTTTTTTGGGACGAGATTTGAAAAGAACGGTTCTTTTCAAATCTTGTTGGGCTGCGATCATTGCGCCACCTACAAAATGAACTATTTTTTCGTGACGAGATTTGAAAAGAACGGTCACTGTCAGTGAGCTGTCATTTTTATAATAAGAGCTACGTATATTAGTAAACAAAATCCATGAATATAACATTAAAATGACAAGGGTAAATTATTCTGGTCTCAGAATACTGAAATTGTGATCATCTGTAAAATAATGATGAAAACTAGAAATTATCATTAACTTATCGATCATTAACAGATAATGATACAGTTATAGAAGACAGGGGAAAATTTAAATATGTATTACGTCGAATCGATTTATAAACTATGTCATATGACATATAACTTTTATTTACGTTTTATATTACAAGATTTATTTATTTTTTTATGAGGTAGGTGGTTTAATGGTACCGCGTCGGCCTGTGGATTTGAGAACTTTGGTTTGATTCCCACAGCCGACAAACAATTTTCATCACATTAAAATTACCCCTGTGGCTCTCCCTCCACTAACATCTTTAGGGGCGGTGATATGACGGCTGGTAACCGCACTTCACACGCATAAATATATCACTTACCGAGATCTGCTAAGACAGGGTGACACACCTACTAATGGATAAAAGGCGTGATGATATATTTATTTATTTTATTTATTTATATAATTCACAATGATTGACTACATTTAATTATAAAAATATATGAAGTAGGTGGTACAGTGGTATCAAGTCGGCCTGTGGATCTAAAGAACCCTGGTTCGATCCCCACTGCCGACAAACAATTTTCACCACATTAAAATTACCATTGTGGCTCCTCCTCCTCTAACATTTTTGCGGGCCGTGATATAACGGCTTGTAACCGCATTTCACACGCATAAATATATCACTTACCGAGATCTGCTAAGGCAGGGTGACACACCTAGTAATGGATAAAAGGCGTGATTATATATTTATTTATTTTTAAATTAAATTTTAGTTTAGTTGGTACAACTGGCCTTAGACAATTACCTATAATTAGTACTACTTGAATTTTGAAGATATTTATCAATTAATTACATTTTTCATCTATTTCGATTGATGTATAAAATGTTTATGATAAGAAAATTATTACAAAATGTATACGTCATTCATCAGTGTTGATAAAGAGCAAATAATTTTTTTTCTCGACCGGGAGTAATAATCGGTTTCTATGGCATCAAAATCTTGAGAGAAATCATATATTTTAGCCCGCTGTGCGATTGATAAGAGCGTTTGTACTTATATAAGTTTTCTCTCGCGTTGCTAAGGGAAGAAAAATAAAACAAATTTAAATCATTCATTTATTTATTTATTTTATGGGATGGCTAGCACAGTGGTATGAAGTCGGCCTGTGAATCCTGAGGTCCCTGGTTCGATTCCCACAGGCGACAAATTTTCATAATTTGAAAAAGCTATCCCTGTGGCTCCTCCACCACTAACATGTTTGGGGGCCGTGATTTGACGACTGGTAACCGCACTTCACGCGCAAAAATATATCACTTACCGAGATCTGCTTTAGCAGAGTGCCACACCCAGCAATGGGTAGAAGGCGTGATGATATATTTATTTATTTAAAAAAATTATATTATTTATGTTCAGTTTTTCAGTCAACTGTTATGTTTCTGTTATAATGTGTATCTGCCTGTTAAATATAGGAGAATACACAAAATTTATATTGCTGTTAATTATCATTTTCTTAACAATCGATTGATAAATCGGTCATTATGAAAATAAATATTCATTTTGAATATTGTAATTGTGAAAAATAGTATATATGTTCTCTTAAGGGCCAGTTTTTCAATCACCGGTTAATGTTAAGCAGAGCTGGGCAAGCTACTTAAAAAAAGTAGCTCAGCTACAGCTACAGCTATTCTTTAAAAAACTAGCTGAGCTACAGCTATAAGCTGCATTTTGTAAAATATAGCTAAGCTACAGCTAAAAGCTTTCGTTAAAGTAGCTGTTAAATTTTAAAGCTACTTTTTTCAATTATTGTGAATTAATTAAATTTGCTATTGTCATGTGATCAGTTGATCAATCTTTTGTTATAATGACTGTTAATTTACTATTATGTACATAAATATAAAAAATCGCAAATGGACAAATGTACTGTTAATTTTTTATGTTATAATATAACTGGAATTGTGTGAAATTCACTTTCAAAAACAAGCGCAGGGCGGCACTCCCTTCCTTTCTTATCTTCTTGTTTCATTTTCAGTTACTGCATTGTGTGGACTTTTCTTTCATATACAAATGCAGGCTATCGCTTTCATCTTTTCTAATCTTGTAGATTCGTTGTTAGTTTCGTTATTAGATTCGTTGTTAGGAGTCAGCGTGAGTAATTTGAGATGTTTTATGCATATGTTATGTACGTTGAAGAAAGAAAATGAATGATAAGTGAATAGGAATGATGTGATTGAAGGTTTGTTGTGTGATAAATGATTTCGAGTGTAATAAATGAATGAGTTTATATGGAGTGATCTATGAATGTGGTTGAAGTGAGGGTGGTGTGTTTGGATGATAATGTTTGACGAGGGCTGATTGTTTGATGAGTGTGATGAGTGAATGTTTTATGAGTGATTTTAGGGTTCGTGCTACCCCATTCGTTGGGATATAGCGTGAAGAATGTATGTATGTATGTATGTATGTATTTTTGTTTTCATACTAAATACGTATAATTCGACGCAAATATAACAAATATAAATGAGTACTTTCGCCACTTAATTATCTATGGCTGTCTAAAATATCTAAAAATAGTTCAACCTTTTAAATTATTATAGTAATAACACTTAATATGACAAATGTACAAGAATTATTATGGTACACATATTTAATTTTCAAGTACATATTTTAAAATATATTCGCATGCAAAAGCCTTAACATTATGTCCAAACACGTTTTTCTGTGAACATGTCCAAACATTAGACAATCAAAATATCATACTTAGTTAACAGTGGTTTGTTTTCATTGTCACGTTATGATATTAATATTCAACTATTTTATTACTGGTAAGTATTTTTTATGGTAAACTATTAGTTGATATGATCGCTTCATTATATGTCAGTTTGTATTACATAAAATTATTTGATATTCTTTGCAAGTATTCAATGCATTTAGATGATACTAAACCAATACGGAGAATTTATTAAAAATAGTTATTATACAGCGATAAAAATTACTTATATTTGCACATAATGTACAGTTGCCAGCACAATGCATGGCTGCGCCATAAGATTATATAGAGGTAGAGCGAAAGAATTTCTAATTAGGAAAATGTCAATATCACAATGATATGTTGGCAACGCAACCAACGAGAATTAAACAACCATAATTTTATTCTAATATTTGTAAATAAATAAATATATCATCACGCCTTCTACCCATTACTGGGTGTGGCACTCTGCCGAAACAGATCTCGGTGATATATTTTGCGCGTGAAGTGCGGTTACCAGTCGTCAAATCACGGTCCTAAAGATGTTAGTGGTGGAGGAGCCACAGGGGTAACTTTTGAAATTATGAAAATTGTTTGTCGCCTGTGAAAATCGAACCAGGGTTCTTAGGATCCACAGGCCGACTACATACCACTGAGCTAGCCATCCCATATAACCTAAAAGTGCATTTTTCAATTAGGATATTTGTCAAATAAATGTATAAATATATCACTTATCAAGATTTGCTGAGTGCCACACCTAGTAAAGAAAAAATAATGACATGATTGATGACATATTTATTTATTTCAAATAAATGTCGTTTAGGAAGACGCTTTGTTCGGTGTTTTAAAAATAAAGATCAGCAAATGTAAATTATATAAATTTTATTTTAAACAATGACATTCATACTTATTTTTCGTTTGTTATATACACTTTTTTCATGGTATTATATTGCTATCCAGTTTCATAAAATTTTTGATGAAAAAACAAACCATTCAAAATTAATTTAATATAAGTAAAGCTGAAAGATACGGCCAGTAATATCAATTTAATTCTGAAATCTAGTTTAAGAAAGACAACAACGAATCACTTATGGGAAATTGAAACTGTTAAATATTTAAAAATGTCGTCCATGTGAATCTTCTTATATATAAAAATTCATGTTTGTTTGTTTGTTTGTCCCGTATGCGTTCCTATATCATTCATCCGATTGCGATGAAACTTTGCTAAGTTGTTGTGCGCACGCCCGCGAAGGTTTCTGACTTAGCACAAGTTCAATCCGCCATCTTGAAACAAAATGGCTGCTAGCTATCTTGAAAAGTACTGCACTGATTCGATTCAAATTTAGTATAGACATAGACGGGAACCAATCTTAAAATATAGGTATAATAAAGCTTCAGTTCGCCATCTTGAAACAAAATGGCCGCTAGCTATCTTGAAAAGTACTGCGCTGATTCGATTAAAATTTGGTATAGGCATAGACGGGAACTAATCTTAACATATAGGTATAATAAAGCTTCAGTCCGCCATCTTGAAACAAAATGACCGCTAGCTATCCTGAAAAGTACTGCACTGATTCGATTCAAATTTGGTAGAGATACAGACTAGAACCAATCTTAACATATAGGTATAATAAAGCTTCAGTTCGCCATCTTGAAACAAAATGGCCGCTAGCTATCTTGAAAAGTACTGCACTGATTCGATTCAAATTTAGTATAGACATAGGCGGGAACCAATCTTAAAATATAGGTATAATAAAGTTTCAGTCCGCCATCTTTAAACAAAATGGCCGTTAGCTATCCTGAAAAGTACTGCACTGATTCGATTCAAATTTGGTATAGGTACAGACGAGAACCAATCTTAACATATAGGTATAATAAAGCTTCAGTTCTATGCCATTTGAATTCAGACGTTTGAAGTTTCTGGTACGACTCGCATTTGCAATGACTATCAACAAAGCACAGGGACAATCGCTACAAGTGTGTGGACTAAATTTGGAAAATCCATGCTTCTCACATGGACAGCTGTACACAAACATTTTCTTTGAGTTGCAATGCAACGCATGCCGAGAACTCGCATTAAATTGTAGACCACGCGAATGAAGTCGCGGGTAATAGTTAGTAAATAAATAAATATAAATATATTATCACGCATTTTACCGATTACTGGGTGTGGCATTCTGCTGAAGTAGATCTCGGCAAATGATATATTTATGCGCGTGAAGTGCGGTTATCAGCCGTCAAATCACGGCCCCCAAATATGTTAGTGGTGGGGGAGTCACGGGTAATTTGAATTTTGTGAAAATGTTTGTCGGAAGTGAGGCTCGTACCAAGGTTTTCAGGATCCACAGGCCGACTCTATACCACTGAGCTATTACCCCATCTTCAAAAATATAACTATAATATATTCTTTCAAAAGGTAATTTTTGGTGTCACCTTCAGATCCAATTAGGTGTATGTTCCACCTTAAATTTAAAACGAGCCTTAAATTGAAAATGGCGACCGTATAACAATGACGCAAACAATGCCATATGATGAAATATTGCAACAAAATTTAGTGCTAATGAGTTTATACCTTCAATTGATATTAGACATAATTATGAAATTAATGGGATGGCTAGCTCAGTGGTATGAAGTCGGCCTGTGGATCCTGAGAACCCTGGTACCCTAGATTCGATTCCCACAGGCGACAAACAATTTTCATAATTTCAAAAACTACCCCTGTGGCTCCTCCACCACTAAAATCTTTGTGGGCCGTGATTTGACGACTGGTAACCGCACTTCACGCGCAAAATATATCACTTACCGAGATCTGCTTCGACAGAGTGCCACACCCAGTAATGGGTAGAAGGCGTGATGATATATTTATTTATTTTATTTTATATTAAATTAAAAATGGGAGTAGAGGGGTAAAAATTCAACAAAAAACGCCTTCTCTTATCCATATAATTGGTACATTTTTTGCGTGAACATTTTTTATTATCAAATACGACAAGTACAATTTTTTTCTATTTCTATTTTAAATACTTACCAATTAGATTAATTAATTAGATATATATTAATTAACAATGACTTTCAGCACGCTTGCCTCTTGTATCTCTACTAAACTTAGTACTAGAGTACTTCACTTACGCGTTACACAATCTTTAGTGATTTTTTTTGTTGAAGATTACATTGAATGCTATCATAAATCAGATATTCGTAAATTTATCTTTTCCAGTTAATTTTATCTGAAGAGCCTTTGATTGAAAATGTTGATATCAAATTGATAAGAGATAACAGCTCTTTGATTTAGAGTTCTTATAATATATCGGTTTTATTTTTTGAACATTCCTAACAGTTCTTAGATTATGGGTTTAGAGTACAAATGCGGGATATATTGACTTGATAATATAAATTAGAATATTTTATCTTTAAATTGATTTTTTTTCAATACTTGTACTGGAAGTTACCTATGAAACATGAGCTGTATTCCATTTGCCACTTAGTTCACTTAAATCACTTCAGTTAAATTAGACAACATGACAAAATGAAATGAACTAAGCAAACTGATGCACTTATTGGAGTGGATTACTTCAAAGTAAAGTAGAATCAGTAATTCTAGTACTAGAAATAAAGTCAGCGAAGTAATCCAGCGGAATAAATAAAGGCGTATTCCATTTGCCATTTGGATCAGATCTAACTTACATTTACTGATCCAGATCTCTTATTTATTTCGCTGGATTGCCTCAATGACTTCATTTTTAGTACTAAAATTACTGATTCTAGTTTACTTTGAAGTAATTCACTCCAATAATTGCATCTGTTTGCCTAATTTAGTTAATTTGTCATGTTTTCTAATTTATCTGAACTGATTTAAGTGAGCCAAGTGGCAAATGGAATACAGCTTATGTGAACTGGCTCAGTAAATGTAAGTTAGATCTGATCCAAATGGCAAATGGAATACGCCTACAGTAAGTGGAACTTGTATTGCACAGTGGTTTCTATGGTTATATCAGGACTTTAATAGGCGTATTCCATTTGCAATTTGGATCAGATCTAAGTTACTTTTACTGAACCAGATCACTTATTTATTTCGCTGGATTACTTCGCTGACTTTATTTCCAGTACTAGAATTACTTATTCTAATTTACTTTGAAGTAATCCACTCCAATAAGTGCATTAGTTTGCTTAGTTCACTTCATTAATCATGTTGTCTAATTTATCTGAACTGATTTAAGTGAACCAAATGGCGAATGAAATACAGCTAATATTTATTTACATATCAAGGTTCTGTTTATGTTGACAACAATTTGACAGCTGTCAATTTTGAAACCTATTTTTCTTTTCCTTCTATTTGTGCAAGTATTTAGGTCGCGAATATTTAGGAAATCTCGATCCTTTGGGCCTCGATTTCCAAAACTGCATTCTTGCCCTAAAAACTGTCACTTACAGATCATGGTACGTAATATACTATTTAGAACAATAATATTTTGAATATTAAATATTATTATCTGAATATGGGGTAATGGCTTAGTGGTATGAAGTCGGCCTGTGGATCCTGACAACCCTGGTTCGATCCCTACAGCCGACAAACATCTTCACCAATTTAAAAAAATTACCCCTGTGGCTCTTCCACCACTAACATCTTTGAAGGTCGTGATTTGACGACTGGTAACTGCAATTCACGCGCATAAATATATCACTTACCGAGATCTGCTTGGGCACAGTGCCACACGCAGTAATGGGTAAAAGGCGTGATGATATATTTATTTATTTATTTATTATCTGAATTATTACGGGGTAGGTAGCTCAGTGGTATCGAGTTGGACTGTGGGTTTGAGAACTGTGGTTCGATTCCCACAGCCAACAAACAAGTTTCACCACATTAAAATTATCGTGGCTCTCCCTTCACTAATATCTTTGGGGAACGTAATTTGACGGCTGATAACCGCACTTCACGCAAAAAATATATTACTTACAGGGATCGGCTACAGTAGAGTGTCATACCCAGTAATGGGTAGAAGACGAGATGATATATTTATATTTATTTATTTTTAAAAATACCACTGTGGCTCCCCCTATTTTAACATCTTTGGGGGCCTTCATTTGACGGCTGATAACTTTTTTATTATCTAAATAATAAAAAAATATTAACAGCTATTCCCACGTTTTTGTTTACTTAAATTTATTTTAAACTTGTATTATAAAATTTATGAAAATCATATTCTGAAATATTATGACGTGTTTAAACTTTTTTGAGATAATGTTAATTTGACGGTTTTAATACAGCTATGAATATGAATTGTTAACTGTCAAAAACATATAATAATTCTTATGACGTTTTGTTTTAAAAATACCTAAAATGAATTAATTTATGAATTTACATTTTATGAGCTACCGATAAATAATGTTTTGAAAAGCATAATTGTAATCATCATTATCTTTACGTTGTATAAGTTTATTTGCATACGAAAATAAATTAGAATTTGAATATTTTAATTCATATTTTTTAGTTCTCATTAAAATGAATATTGTTCAATAATACTTCAATAAAGCAGAGGGAATTACTTACTTTTCGAAATTCTTAAACAGTTCAGATTATCAAAAAATTAATACTTTTCATATTATAATAGTATATTATACAACGACGCTATAATGAATGCTATTAATCCCTCGCTCGTGTTGTTAACATAATTTTTGGAAATAATAGCTATTAAAAAAAAACACACATTTTATATAAATATACCATCACGCCTTCTACCCATTACTGGGCGTGGCAGTCTGCTGTAACCGATCTCGGTAAGTGATATATTTTGCGCGTGGAGTGCGGTTACCAGTCGTCAAACCACAGCCCTCGAAGCTGTGGTGAGGGAGCCACAGGGGTAGTTTTAATGTGATGAAAATTGTCGGTTGTGGGAATCGAACCAGGGACCTCAGGATCCACGGGCCGATTCGATACCATTGAGACACCTATCCCATACATTTTAAATTAATATTATAATGGAATTAACGCGGTTATTTTATATTGGGTAATGGGTAATGGCTCAGTGGTATCGAGAACCGTGGTTCAATCCCCACAGCCGACAAATATTTTCATCAATTTGAAATTACCCCTGTGACTCTTCCTCACTAACATCTTTGGGGGCCGTGATTTGACAGCTAGTAACCGCACTTTACGCGCATAAATATATCACTTACCGAGATCTGCTTCGGCAGAGTGCCACACTCAGTAATGGGTAAAAGACGTTATGATATATTTATTTTATTTTAATTTACACTAGCCAACAGAAAAAGATCAAATAAAGAACAGGAAACTAATTTATCATTAAAATAGCTAATTCGACCCGAATAAAATTTCCTCACTTTTGTCACTTGACATCGGATAAACAGGAAAAAGAACTGTTTGCACTGTTCATAAACATTTATTTACCTTCATCATACCTTGGAAACGGCGAATATAAATGTCATAATTTTCATAAATTACCCTAATCGGTAAATTGTCTCAATAAATACCACTCGAGGTTAGGTTTTACTCAGACTTTATTTGTATTTCCTTTGTTCAAACTGGGTTACTTTGGGGTAAAATGACTTGATCAATTTGATATTAGACAAAAGCTCTCCACCTTCGGTGTTGCGATTTCTTCATGTTTGCTCTTATCCCTTGATAAAATAATATGATTAAAAGAGCGATCTGATCGATTTTCAATATAAAATCGAAACACAAAAAAATCCATTTAATTTGATTATTTTTATTAAAAACATATAACAAGTATATTACAAAAATGTAGACCACATTTATATCAGTTTCAGATTATTCAAATAATTTAGTTCCGATCACACACAACGCGTATCATGTCTAAATCTTATTATTTAGTTGCGCTTTAATATCAGTAATGATAACATTTTAAGGTAGTACTAGCGTGAAATTTTTTTTTGCAGATCAGAATGAAATTTGGCGCATGTAACCATTGGATAGTCATACGCATCCTGTTAAAATATGAAACACATTCATCGTCTGTGAACAAATATATTCGCTTGTAAAGTTGAGTTCTTATACACGGGGCTTATGGCGATCATCACTCAGAATCGCACATATTTGGTTTGTGTACCTCTAAAATTTTGCAGTTTCATTTGAAAAACTAGTATGATGTTCTAGAACTATCCATGTATATTGTATCAGAAGGAGACAGTTTTTTATCGTTTAGTAATGGATATTTAGCCATGCAAAGCTTTGTTTTCAATGAAAAATTCAGAATCCCAATTTATAATGGCAACACCACACGGTGGTATGGTATTTGAAAATACACTAGACCAACAACCTGTTAACAATTCATGATATTCAAATTATAATAGGTATAAAACACTTATTTTATTCAATTTTTATATTTTTTTGAGCGTTAGTTTCGCCACTGGACAACCGATGGCGCCACCGTCATACTAGTACTACTTTAAATATTGTAAACGAGAATAAAAAATCTGTTTTAATTGAATATATTTTTTTTATCAAAAGGAGGTTAAAAAGGATCAATAACTTAGATTTTATTGATTATTCTATTTTTTAAATGATTAGATTCGAATTAAAAAAAACAATTGATAACGCCATTTAAAAAAAATTAATTGATTACATCTATCAATTGATTTTTTTTACCCAGCCCTAGTCCGAACCCTGTACTATAATTGGGTTTAAGTTCCTGTTGTACAGAGTAGAATAAATAATTAAATAAATAATAAAAGTTATTATGGGATAGGTGCCTCAATAGTATCGAGTTGGCCTGTGGATTTGAGAACCTGGGTTCAATTCCCACAATTAACGAACAATTTTCACTAAATTAAAGCTACCCCTCTGATCCTCCTCCACTAACATCTTACGGTGTCATAATTTGAATGCTGGTAATCGCATCTCACGCGCATAAATATATCACTTACCGAGATCTGCTACGGCAGAGTGCCACACCTAGTAATGAGTAAAAGGCGTGATGATATATTTATTTATTTTATTGTATTTTTATACCTTAAAATTGTCCCTGTAGATCCTCCACCACTGACATCTTTTGTAGTATCAGAAAAAATATTATTTACATTAAAATAATAATAATAATATTGCAATATTTTCCGTCAGCGTCAATTTGAATCTGAAAATTCCGAGTTCGAATCTTACTCAAGTTCATGGTGTACAGAGTAAATAAAAAAAATATATCATCACGTCTTCTACCACTTACTGGGTGTGGCACTCTGTCGAAGCAGATCTCGGTAAGTGATATATTTTGCGCGTGAAGTGCGGTTACCAGCCGTCAAATCACGGCCCTCAAAGCTGTTAGTGTTGGGGGAATCACAAGGGTAATTTTAAAATGGTGGAAATTGTTTGTCGTCTGTAGGAATCGAACCAGGGTTCTCAGGATCCACAGGCCGACTTGATATCACAGTGCTAGATACCCCAGACAGAGTAGAATATAGTAATTTATCTATCAATGGTGAAAGAGCGAAAATATACATTTCTGGCCGGTGACGTGATTATTAGTACGAGGCGCAAACGCTGAGGGTTAATAACATGCTCAGGGTCAGAAACTCTAATTTCACCCGTGGTACATACAATATTTTATGCACAACAAAATAACATTTAATTTTATATTCAAAAGATTAAAATAGGTACCAGTTTTTCAATCACCGATTAATGTTAAACGGGATTAAATAATAATGAAAACTATAAATTCCATTATTATTTACTCATGATTAACATTAATCCAGTGGCGTACATAGAGAGGGGCGGTGGGTGCGGTCCGCACCGGGCGGCATTTTTTATATATAGTTTTATTTGTAAAAAACAACTTGTTCACTTCATAAGTGAAACTATTCGATTTCTACGAATTATGAATTACTATATGATTTTGAATATTGTTCTTCATCGTTAATTCAATGTAGGGTTGGAAATATTATCTCGAAAAATTCCTTTATTACTGCCTAATTTAAATATGCCATACAATGGTAAAAAAGTTCCCCACCTATAGTTTGTCTTAATTACAATTATTTATTTATGTTTATTAATTTAATGGGGTAATAGCTCAGTGGTTTCGAGTAGGCCTGGGGATTCCGAGGATCTCGGTTCGATTCCCACAGCCGACAAACAATTTTCACCAAATTAAATTACCCCTGTGGCTCTCCCACTACTAACATCATTGGGGGCCGTGATTTGCGGTTGGTAACCGCACTTCACGTACATAAATATATCACTTACCGAGATCTGCTTCGGCAGAGTGCCACACCCAGTAATGGATAAAAGTCGAGATGATATATTTATTTTTTTAATTTATAAAAACCACCATTTGATTGACTTATAAAGGGCGGCAAATTGGAGACCGCCCTGGGCGGAAAAAGTTCTAGGTATGCCACTGCATTAATCAATAGTAAATCGACGATTGAAAAACTGGTCCTTACATGTCAAAATAACATTTTGCAAAATCTAGTATTCAAAATAAACAAAAATTGTCATTTTGTATTTGTATTCATAGGAAATTATTTTATTATGGCCTAGAGCCAAAAAGAAGTGTTTAAGCTCGCTTTTCATGGCTAAAATACATTAATTGTACATAAAACAAATAAATAATCAAATAAATAATCAAAATTATTGTGCAATTTTATGTAAATCTATAAATCAAAATTAATTACACAGCTTCAAAAACAAATTAGCATACTTACAAAATTACCAAAATTCCCCACATCATTTCAAAAAACCATTAAAAACAAAACTAAAAAACCTCCCTTACAAATAACCTGCTCTACAATCTGAAAACCGCAAAACCCATATTAATTTATCTCCACCTTGCCAGTATTTCCCACCGTCATCCAGATAATCACCCATCTTATCAGATGCAAATGATAGTGATGATAACAGCAACTCTAGCGCGATCACCACTCCGTGATTGGGGGGGTCGCGTTCTCTTGACACCTTTATAAATGTATCGGCGCGATTCGCTCCTTTACTACCGCAGATGCTAGTGTACTGTCTTGTTGCTTACAACAACAACGAACCTGCGATCAACGAAGCGAATGACAGGCGTGTACTTGTGTTGTTACGCGAGCAAAAGTTAATAAGTGATCTGTGAAAATGTTGTCAGGCTGGCGACTTACTTTATCCAAATGTAAGTGAACTTAATTTTATTTATTTATTTAAATTTAGAAGATTAGTATTTGACGGAAATATTTATTGATGAAAATCTTTTGAATGGTTGCTCTAACAAGTATTAAACTTTGTTTACTGATGGTATTCTGTGTAAATCTATCAGCCAGATTCTCAAAAAAGTTTTGGCTAATGCTGAATTTTGAATTAGTTAATCTTATGCTAGTCCGATTTTAAAAAGTTACTTCAATTCCGTTTCCGAAAACTAAATGGTAAAAAATAAATAAAATATATCATCACGCCTTCTACCCATTACTGGGTGTGGCACTCTGCCGAAGCAGATCTCGGTAAATGATATATTTTGCGCGTGAAGTGCGGTTACCAGTCGTCAAATTACGGCCCTCAAAGATGTTAGTGGTGGAGGAGCCACAGGGGTAGCTGTAAATTAAATGGTAAGAAGATTATATTAAAGATTATTTAGGGCCAGTTTTTCAATCGTCGGTTTACTCTCGATTAGTGTTAATCATGACTAAATATCAATGGAAATCATAGTTTCCATTATTATTTAATCATAATTAATATTAATTGACAGTTGAAAAACTGGCCCATACACTTTTTTGGGATTATGGTTCAGGTTAATTTGAAAAATCCAAAATTCAGAATTAGCTAGATTCTAGCTAAAACTCTTTTGCTGCATAAGTTTTGTAAATCCGTAAATAATGACCAAAATCGGAACTTATTTTATGACTTATCAACAAATACTGATGTGATTTTGTTCATTATTTACGGATCTATAAATTTATAAATTTATCACAATTCTAAAACTGAAGTTATATGTCATATAAAATAATTAACATTACTGTCAAATATTCGATATAGTATTATTTATTTAAACTAAGTTTAAAATTTAAGTTTTGTTGGTGCAACTGGCCTTTAGTTTCCTGTAACTAATTTTCGTGTACACCAGAGCTGGAGAAGAAATTTAAGTATCCGAAATTGGTCGTTATTTTTGAATCATTTAATTCAAAATATAAAAAATCTGGTATGGGCACCACACGAATTTCTTATACACAGCATATTTCATATTAAAAACGCTGAATTGAACACTTATGACTTGCTCCTTGCGTTTGACAATTATTATTTGACATATAAATGTTAAACATGTTTTTGTTTTTTGTTTCTATTGCTACTATGATTATTGGAATATATTATTAAATATATAAATTAGTTTTTCTCAAAATTAGACGCATATACAGGAAAATTACAAATAACATTTTATGTTCCAAATATTTTTGTTAACATCTTTTATTTGAAACTTTTTTTCGTAACTGATTCCATTTTTGAAATAAATGGAATTTATTGTTTTGTGTGTCTTTCGGTTTTTCAATTTCATTCAAATTCAACTCAGCTCTTGGTATTTTCATGAAACTTATAATTACCAAGTTTCGTTAACAAATCTTATCTCGTTCATGAGATATTGCACACTCGGACACACATCCATCCACACACACACACACATAGACATCATTGAGAAAATGATGAAAATGGATTCAGTGGACCTCAAAACAAGTATTTTCGCACAGGAGTAGTTTTAATATGGTGAAAATTGTCGGTTGTGGGAATCGAACGCGGGTTCTCAAATCCACAGACCGATTCGATACCACTGAGCCACCTACCTCATTATGAATATTGTCATCATAATTCCAATTTATTTAACTTTTTGACTATAATTATTATAGTTACATTTTACTTAGTTATTTTTATAAATGAATGTAATCTGGTAAATCTGGAATAAGGATCGACAAATGAGATACGTTGTTATGTTTAAATTTTTTATGAAAATTATTTTATTCATGATAAAAATCATTTTGCACGTGTAAAATTTCGATAGCATCTTGTTAAATTGTAAATGATCTCCAAGGAGATAAATAAATAAAAATAGTTTAAAAAATAAAATCAAAACAATAAAAATGTATACTCCATTCCCTGTATGAAAACTATGACGTCACATTCGGTATCCATGTGATTCAAGATTTTGTACTTAAAACGTTTACATTGGTATTGGATTGACATTTTTAAAACATAACCTAAAATTTAAATGTCAAATTTAAATATTTATTACTTTATAAAATTTAATTAGTTTATAATGAAACCAAATTCTGCATATATTAAATAAAAATCAAATATGAATTTATCTTAACGCACGAAAAATATTACCTACCTTATTGAAATATGTAAAATAAAAAAGAATATATGTTTTTATTTTATTATTATTATTTATAAATAAATAATATTTGAAAATACAAAATACAATGCACATTACGTCTTGTACTACAGTTAAATTAATTCAAGATCCTCGATTCTCTAACTCCAGCGCAAAATAATCATGAAGATGACAAACGCATTTCTGCATTTGATTACCCAAAATTTTTCTAGCCATTGCTCATTTCTCAGTCTGTATTTATGTATCAAAAATGTCACAAACTTAGAAATAACAGGCGAGAAAATAACAAAATCTTGACCATAGGTCTCTATTTTTATTTTATAAACAAATGTGAACAAAGTAAATATAAATTTTCGTATTAGTAAGAACTGTCATATGTTTTCATTAAAATAATAAATGTGATAGAACGTGAAAAAACGTGAAAAGTGTGTCTTAACTTATTAAGACATACGTTATGTCATTCGCGTAGGTACGAATAATATTATTAAAAACAGATGGCTATATTTCATCGTATCTACGATAACCGCGTCCACATATGACGTCATCGTTTTCATACAGGGAATGGAGTTTAGTATTTACTTTTTTCACTTTCTTTCCAGATTTAATAATAAATGAAAAATTGTCACTTTCTACACGATTGGTCGTTAAAAAAAAACTTTCATTATTAATATGCAAATAATAACTATTATTTTATAACGTATATTTAATATTGTTGACATAAATTCATACATATTTAAAATTTTTCTAGTCTTGATATATATATAATATAATATATCACAATGATATGTTGGCAACGCAACCAACGAGAATTAAACAACCATAATTTTATTCTAATATTTGTAAATAAATAAATATATCATCACGCCTTCTACCCATTACTGGGTGTAGTACTCTGCCGAAGCAGATATCGGTAAGTGATATATTTTGCGCGTGAAGTGCGGTTACCAGTCGTTAAATCACAGCCCCCAAAGATGTTAGTGGTGGAGGAGTCACAGGAGTAGCTTTTGAAATTATGAAAATTGTTTGTCGCCTGTGGGAATCGAACCAGGGCTCTCAGGATCCACAGGCCGACTTCATACCACTGAGCTAGCCACCCCATAAATTAATTAATATACAAATAATAACTATTATTTTATAACGTATATTTAATATTGTTGACAAAAATTCATACGTATTTAAAAAGTTTCTAGTCTCGATATTTATCTAGAACAAAATAACAAGATCAAGATTGCTCATGAATTTATCGTACTTATATTATTATTAAGTTTATTATTTATGTTTGGCCGTTTAGCGAAGATTAATTGACTGTATATATATATGGTGGCTTGACACCCCTTGCAGGGGTTGCGCCGCTTCATGGAAGCTCTCTAGATCCTATTTATAGGGGGATCAGCCCTTTCCCTTTAATTTTTATATTTTCTTGCAAATTTCGCTCCATTTTTTCCTATTCTTCGTTTCTTCCTTCCATTTATCAATTCCTACTTTGTGCAAATCTTCTTTAACTTCCTTAATCCAGGTTGACCGTGGCCTTCCTCTTCTTCTGTAACCTGGGTCCCATTCTAGCGTTATAGATATTGGTGTTTCTGTATCAGCTCTCATTACATGCCCTAGCCATTTCGCTCTTTGTTGTTTTATTTTCTTGGTGATATCTTCACCTTCTAGCTCCTGTAGTATTTCTGTATTCATTCTTATTCTGTACTCATCGTCTCCTATTTTAATTCCTCCTAGGATTGATTTTAAAATTTTCCTTTCTGCTATTCTGAGCTATTCTTCCTCTCTTTGTGTCATTGTTAGTGTCTCAGCGCCATATAGCATTATTGGTCTTATCAATGTCTTATATATTTTAATTTTTGTTACTTTTGACAGTTCCTTATTTTTTAGTAAATATTTGTTTAAATGTAGGGCTCTATTTGCTGCAAAATTTTTTTCTGCAATTTCTGCTTCTCTCTCTCCTGTGTTTGTTATTATTATACCTAGGTACTTAAATTTTTTAACTTCTTCAAATTCGTAATCTCCTATTTTTACTTGCTTGCATTGATTATGTTTGCCGAATCTCATGTATTTTGTTTTTTCCTTATTTATTTCTAGCCCCATATCTCTTCCCTCTCTCACTATTTCTTCCAGCGACTTTTTTTTTAATTGCAATAAACATTCAATTAATGTTGTCGTGCTACATCGTTTGATGGAATATAGCGTTATTACTTAAACTGAATTAGGACTTACAAATTCAGTTTAACAAACACTATTTTTAAAACAATTTCAACTATTTAACAGACATTGTTGTGGAAAATAGTTCACGTTACTTATTATTATTTTTTTAATGTCAGTTAAGGTTAAATTTAATCAAACTCAAAAGAATTAGAACAGAGAAGTATTGTATGTTCAGAATTTGATTCTTGAAAGTGCAAGTAATTGGAAAATGACTT
The DNA here is from genome assembly GCA_911728475.2 of Pterostichus madidus. Lineage (NCBI taxonomy): Eukaryota > Metazoa > Arthropoda > Insecta > Coleoptera > Carabidae > Pterostichus > Pterostichus madidus. Next base: position 4,899,233 of record OU452314.1, on the reverse strand, counting down.
CTTATTATGGAAGTCAGTATGGATACAAAATTCTTCAGAATAAAATAAATAAATATAAATATATCATCACGCCTTCTACCCATTACTGAGTGTAGCACTCTGCTGTAGCAGATCTCGGTAAATAATATATTTTACGCTTGAAGACGGTTACCAGTCGTCAAATCACGGCCTCTAAGTATGTTAGTGGAGGGGGAGCCACAGGGGTAGTTTTAATGTGGTGAAAATTGTTTGTCGGCTATAATTTAATAATTTAATTAAGTAATACGTAAATAATAATTGCACCAACAAATTTATAATTTACTTGGTAATAAATTCTGCGCTAAAGTAAAAGTAACTCACTCATCTGTTAACTAAGTAATATGATATACAGGGTATGAGATGGCTAGCTCAGTGGTATGAAGTCGGCCTGTGGATCTTGAGAACCCTGGTTCGATTCCCACAGGCGACAAACAATTTTCACAATTTAAAAAGCTACCCCTGTGGCTCCTTCACCACTAACATCTTTGGGAGCCGTGATTTGACGACTGGTAAACGAACTTCACGCGCAAAATATATCACTTACCGAGATCTGCTTCAGCAGAGTTCCACACCCAGTAATGGGTAGAAGGCGTGATGATATATTTATTTATTTATATATACAGGGTGTTTCAACACTTCAGGAAAAATTTAAATGGTAGATATTACAAGATATACTAATCTCGGATAAAAATATATACTTCATGTGAAGTGCAAATAATTTTGACAATTAAAAAAAAATCTTTTAATCCGAAATCAGTATTTGCCACTTAATTTTTCTGATGACGTATTGAGACAGCCTGTATATTATCATTATAATAGTAATATTAATCCTTTATTTATTTGTATCGAATGGCTAATTGCACCAAAAAATGTAATTGTTTAACGTGGTTTAAATTAATAAAAAAGAAATCGAAGTTACACGTCAAAGGAGTAATTGATATTGCTGTCAAATATTCGATGTGCTTTTATTTATTTAAACTAATTTAAAATTTAAGTTTTGTTGGTGCAACTGGTCATAAATAATAAATTCTGACCAGTTATTTAAAACATTTGATATTCATTTCTGAAAAGCAATTAATAAAAATATTATCATCCGAAACCGCAGAAAGGTAACAGATTTGTGCAACGCAAATAAAAAATAATGCACTAACGCAATATGATAATAACATTTTGTGCAATGTTCGTGGAAGGTGATTAAAATCAAATCACTTTGAAAAGAATTCCTGTTTTAGTTTGCAAATTAATTTACAATTCACTACAGATTAAAATAGCAAACATAAGTCTCAACACGTGCAAAATAACTTCGCGCTACTTAAATATCTTTAGATAAAGCAATTTATTCAACTTTTTTCAATAGTTTTTTTTTTTAAGTAAATACAATTGATAAAATCTAATTTTATTATATGTAAAATAAAAAAAAGTCATATTCAAATTCTAGCGGTTATTCAATTTTTCTTTTATAATAATAACATTAAAATTATTACTGTTAAATATTATTTTTTTATATGTGTCAAAAAAATAACATTTTTACATCTCTATGGATACGCGAAATTTGTGTGTTTTTTTTCACATGTGAAATTATAATTATTTGTATGTACAACCGAGCCGAAAGTCATGTGCTTTAGCCCTAGGGCCACAAAAAAATAATTCCTGTGAATACATAAATAAAATAACAATTTTTTGTTTATGGAGTGGCTAGCTCAGTGGTATGAAGTCGGCCTGTGGATCCTGAGAACCCTTCTTCGATTCCCACAGGCGACAAACTATTTTCATAATTTCAAAAACTACCCCTGTAGCTCCACCACCACTAACATCTTTGGGGGCCGTGATTTGACGACTTGTAATCGCACTTCACGCGCAAAATATATCACTTACCGAGATCTGCTTCGGCAGAGTGCCACACCCAGTAATGGGTAGAAGGCGTGATGATATATTTATTTTTGTTTATTGTGAATACTTGATTCTGCAAAATATAATTTTGACTTATAAACTGCGTACATATTTTAAACCTTTGAACATATAATTAAATATTATTTTGTTGTGCATAAAATGTTGTATGGACCAGGGGTGAAATTAGCGTTTCTGACCCTAAAGCCCCTGGCACATATAGCGCCAAGACTCCGAGTCTGCTACAAACTGCTGAAAAACTGAGAGTCACGTCCAAAACGGGTGACACATATAGAGTCGGTGTTTCTGACAGTCAGAAATAAATATTTGTTAATTTTAACGTGTTATTTGTTAATTTGTATTATTTAAAATATTTATCGACTATTAAGAAATATAAAAACTGTAAACTACGAAATATAAAACAAAAAATTAAATTAAAAAAAAATTACATGAACTATAACTGAAATATAAAAACTTAAATGTATTATTTAAAATATTTGTCGACTATTAAGAAATATAAAAACTATAAACTAGAATATATAAAACAAAAAAATTAATTAAAAAAAATTGACATGAACTATAAATGAAATATGAAAACGTATAAGTATCTAACTATGTATAAAGTAACTGAATTTAACTATAATGGGATGGCTAGCACAGTGGTATGAAGTCGGCCTGTGGATCCTGAGGTCCCTCGTTCGATTCCCACAGGCGACAAATTTTCATAATTTGAAAAAGCTATCCCTGTGGCTCCTCCACCACTAACATGTTTGGGGGCCGTGATTTGACGACTGGTAACCGCACTTCACGCGCAAAATATATCACTTACCGAGATCTGCTTCAGCAGAGTGCCACACCCAGTAATGGGTAGAAGGCGTGATGATATATTTATTTATTTATATATATATATATATATATATATATTAGGGTGGTCCTTATTTTTTTTTTCTTTTTTTTTCTTCGCTCCAGGTGGATAAAACGAAAGGTTATAATAAAAAAAAAAATTTCTGTAAAGTCTCGTTGGAAAATATTAACATTAACCCGTGCCCCAAGACGGTTGAAGTTTAAATGGGAATTAACATGGGATTTACATACTTGCGGGTATTACAAGGTATAACTCGATTAGTTCTCAATATTTTGACCCCAACTCGAATTATATAAGGTATTTGACATCGCTGAATCCGAATATGATAGCGAAAACATGATTAGGATACTTGACAACTGTCAAAATGGCTGTCATTGTGGAAAAAACCCTATTTTTGCCGGTTTTTAGGTTTTTTCAACTTTTTAGGTTTTTTAAGTTTCTGTATACGAATATGGCGTTCAAAAACAATTCATCCTATTACTGGGTGTGGTACTCTGCCGTATCAGATCGCGGTAAGTGATATGTTTTTGCGTGTAAAGTGCGGTTACCAGTCGTGAAATAACGGCCCCCAAAGATGTTAGTAGAGGGGAAGCCATAGGGGTAAATTTAAACTGGTGAAAATTGTTGGTCGACTGTGGGACTCGAATCCGGGTTCTTAAATCCACAGGCCAACTCGATACCACTGAGCTACCAAAATAATATTCTATTTTATTTTCAAAAGGGTTACTAAATAAATCTACTTATTTTTTTGTGCAAGATGTAATTTTTTTACCACATTAATTCTATTCATATTTAATTACAATTTTGTTTAACGGCCCCAATTTTTGGATCGGTATTTTTGAAAGTGCAAGCAAAATAATCATTTTGAAAAGAATCACTCTATTAATCTACTGTTACTAAATATTTATTAAAAATATTTAAAAAATATGTATTTATTATTTTTCTCTGAAAAACATATTTTGATAGGTATACTGAACATTTAATTACTGGCATTTGTTTTATTAGATATTAACATTTATATGAAGATTATAAATCAAATAATGTATCATTTAACTAGGCAAGTATAAAACACTATTATATTATTAGATTAGAAAGGAATAAATAAAATGAGATATAAATACAATAATATTTTTGATCTAAAAAAAAGATATAAAAACGTCGTCAATTTATTTAATTGATCTTTGAAGTTAAATGACAAATTAAAGATATTAATCAATTTATATGACAAAAAATAAAGAATTCAAGGTGACACCTAATTATTTCGTTTAATTTTCAAGTATATTTGATAAAATAAAAAAAATAAAACAATTGAAATAATGCGCAAAAGCAATCAAACTTTAATTATTTGTGTAAACCGATTATTGAATTATATCATTTAAATTGCTTAAGAAGGTTGACATAAAATTATTTATAAACAAGGCCCGTAGTTAAATTATCATCAACATCGAGATCATTGTGATTATGATCATCTACGCGTTTGCGAATCAAAATAAATAATATGAATTTAAATAAAAGAAAAATAATAAACATGTTTTATTTATTTATTATTATCAAGATGAAGATGGATCGTATCTTATATTTGTTTTTCATCTTTTATCTGTTAAAAGCTTCAAAATTGATTAAATCTTGCTTGTTTGACGTTAGCAGCTATAATTAAATATAAATTTAGCAATATTCAATGACTACTTGCAATCAGCCAGATTCTTGAATAGGCAGATTCATAAAACGGATTAACGCTAACACCATTTTTAATATTATCTATAACTCTGTTTCAAATTAAAATAGATTAAAGAAATGAACTAAATTTGATGCTTATTGACTCTCTTTTTAACTCAAGTTGAAATAAACTTGTTTCGTACATTGAAAAGAGAGTTAAAAATTAAATAAAAATGGTGTTAGCGCTAATACGCTTTATGAATCTGCCTGTAAAAGTTTTAGCTAATCCTGAATTTTGGTTTAGTCAAATTAAGCTAAACCATATTCTCAATACAATTTAAATAAACCTTTATATAATTTTGTTACCATTTGGTTTTCAAAATATGAATTAAATAATTTTTTTAATATCTGGTGATAATATAAATAAATATATCATCACGCCTTCTACCCATTACTAGGTGTGGCACTCTGGCGAAGCAGATCTCGGTAACTGATATATTTTTTGCGCGTGAAGTGCGGTTACCAGTCGTCAAATCACGGCCCCCAAAGATGTTAGTGGTAGAGGAGCCACAGGGGTAGCTTTTGAAATTATGAAAATTGTTTGTCGCCTGTGGGAATCGAATCTAGGGTACCAGGGTTCTCAGGATCCCCAGGCCGACTTCATACCACTGAGCTAGCCACCCCATCTGGTGATAATAAGAGTAACTAATTCAAAATTCAGGTTTGGATAAAACCATTTTAAGAATTGGGCTATAAATAAGTTGACATACCGGTAAATAATGTTAACTTTGTTCTTAACAAAATCATTACTTAATGTGCTTCATTATTTACCGCGAGAAATAAAAATGACAAATACTCCCTAGGGAAATAAAGTGAGTCAGTACAATTAACTGTGTTTAAAAAAAAATTCTTAGTACTTGGTAGACCTTCTTCATTGCTCTTCTGCGCATGTTAGAGTGAGACTTTTCTGTGAAATTATTTACATGAAAATATTTGGAAAATATTTGTTAATAACATTAAAAAATAAATAGAATTTCGTTTATTGGAATGTATTTCATTCATACTAATTTTACATGCTGTTAATAGCCTCTTCAAATGGGGTAGGTGGCTCAGTGGTATCGAGTCGACCTGTGGATCCTGAGAACCCCGGTTCGATTCCCACAGTCGACAAACAATTTAAAATTACTCCTGTGGCTCCCTCACCACTAACATCTTTGAGGGCCGTGATTTAACGTCTGATAACCGTACTTGCGCATAAATATATCACTTACCGAGATCTGCTTCGGCAGAGTGCCACACCCAGTAATGGGTAAAAGGCGTGATGATATATTTATTTATTTTATTTTATATATTTATTTATTTATAATAGCTTCTTCTGTAAAATAACAAATTTTCCCGTTAGTATATAAAATATTGTATAGAACAAGTAAAGTGTCATTATTTGCCTCAAGCGATTGTATCCCTAGAATTACGCCCTTAGGAGTCAATCTTCGCTCTCGATATACAGGCTGTTAAAAAAGTTCCGGGACGGTGTAATATCTCGAGAAAAACACATCGAATCAAGAAACCAAAAAACACGTGTTTCATATTTTGCAAAAACCTATCTAAGCACACCAAACACAAACCCCCAACCCCACCCCCAGGGGGTGGGGCGGGGGGCAACGTTGAAACCTTAAATCGGAATCCCCATTTTTTATTACAGATTCGTATTCTGCGAAAAAAAATAAGGTAATTTTATCTTAAACTTTTTTTCCAATTCGGAATAGATGGCGCTCTAAACGCAAAAATAAGTTTTGACATGATTCTGAAAGAAAAGTAAAAAACGGTCTAATATCACAAGAAATAAACATTGAATCAAATAAAAAAATCAACATAATCACAAGTAGCCACAAGCCTTTTTTTGCAAAATATGAAACACGTGTTTTTTGGTTTCTTGATTCGATGTGTTTTTCTCGAGATATTTCACCGTCCCGGAACTTTTTTAACAGCCTGTATAATGACAGCAATGTTAAATTACTCATGTGACAGTTCTTATTCATTTAAAGAAAACTTAAAATATAAGTAACAGCGATGCAACTGGCCATTAAAGAATTCATTACTAGCGTGATAGCAAAATACAATTAATTCTTTTCTTAAGAAACTATATTCAACTTCTTAATGAGAAGTTTTTCCTTTACTAATTTCTAAAATACTGGTTTTATTTTTATAATGCACATTATTCAATCAGCCTTTTACAAATTACAATTTTGATTACATAGAAAGTACGGGGGTTGCGAAAGAATGAGTTTTTTGCCTCCACGGGGGTCATGGTTCCGAAAACTTTGAAAACCACTGTTCTGTAATACAGGGATTTCTAGATTCTAAACTATGGAAAATTTGTGACGTAAATTTCAAGTAATAACATGCAAGAAAGAGTGCAAGAACACTTAAGTGTCACATTATCCTCAAATTACGTATCAGCTACACTCACCGGCAAAAAACCGGATCACTTATAATTTAACTATTTTTAAAATTTTGTTATTTGATCGTATTATACATATGTATTTTAAAAATGGGGTAACTCACAGTACTTTACAACAATTTAAGCAGTTTTAATTTATTTAAAATCATTGGATTAAAGAAAATATTACAAATTATTTTTAAAAATGATCAAATTTTAGTTATTTATTTAATTTATTAAGTTATCAACAATTCGTATTTCCCCCTCTTGCCCTTATTACAGTTTCCATTCTTTTGTGCATACTTTGAAAAATTTCAAATTCTAGTAATAATTTATAATTTAGTAATAATTTATAATTAATTGCTTTTAAACAAGTAGAAACAGTTTAAATTATTATAAAGTTTTTTCAATATATCGATATAATACAATCAAATAAATAAATAATAGTATATTACGAACCATGAACTGTAAGTGACAGTTTCAAGGTCAAGAATGTAGTTTGGGAAATCGAGGCCCGAAGGGTCGAGATTTCCTAAACATTCGCGACCTAACAAATCACTTACAGTTCGAGGTTAGTAAGCTATTTTTTTACAATACTTGCTCAAATAGAAGAAAAAGAAAAAGAGGTTTCAAAATTGACAACACTCAAATTGTTGTCAAAATAAACAGGACCTTGATATGTAATATTTACTTACTGTCCACGGTGGATTGTAAGTAAATATTAAAATCCTGGTATAATCATAGAAACCATTGTGTAATAAAAGTTCCACTTACTGTGTTTAAATTTTGCCATTCATAGGTAACTTACAGTACAAGTATTGTAAAAAATACTTACATTATAATAAGTGATCCGGATTTTTTTTGCCGGTGACTGTATATTTTGAAATATGTATTAGTCTGTAACAAACTTTATAAATTATGAAGTTATAAACTTGTTTTACATAACATTGTTTTTTTGTTTGTTTCGATGACAGTGCATACTTATTATTTTGTCAGTTTGTCCCAATTAAATAAATCAGTGAAATGAAAATTTGCAAATTATAATTTACGCCTAAATTATAAACGGTTAGTTGTTGAGTAATACTGCTACCTATTAAATGATTTTAACAGATACTCTACTCTTTTTTACTTTCCCCTTAGCTAGTAAAAAACTCGTTTACTTCGCGGTACTGTTATTTACAATAAATTAGTTTAATAGAGATTAATATACTTCGGTAAAGGTAAATAACATGAAATTTGCCAGTGACATACATACATGAAGTTAGTTTCAATTAGTCAAGATTGTGAAAATATTTGCGATTAGAATTTTTGCACGTGACATAACTCGATATTGAACTATGATTGCTAAGAATTTGAATCAGTTAAGAAGGAATTTAGTAATTTAGTTTTCTTAGTATTGGCACACTGACACAATTGCAAAATTGTGATCGAGATACAAGTTGTGATAAGGTTTCATTGTGAAAATTGATTTGATAAATATTTAGGAAATTTCTGATTGTCATGCATCCTTGAATATCAAATGCAGTTTGATAATTTTAAATAACAATTAAGTGAAAGATAATTAAGTTAATCAAAAGATATCCTGCCACTGGCGTATCTATAACTTTTGCCGCCCAGGGCGGTCTCCAATTTGCCGCCCTTTCTAAATCAATCAAATAGTGGTTTTTATAAATCTGAAAAATTAATATAAAATAAATATATCATCACGCCTTCTACTCATTACTGGGTGTGGCACTCTGCCGAAGCAGATCTCGGTAAGTGATATATTTATGTACGTAAAGTGCGGTTACCTGCCGTCCAATCACGGCCCCCAAAGATGTTAGTGGTGGGGGAGCCACAGGGGTAATTATAATTTGGTGAAAATTGTTTGTCGGCTGTGAGAATCGAACCGGAGCTCTTAGGATCCACAGGCCAACTCGAAACCACTTAGCCATTACTCCATTAAATTAATAAACATATATAAATAATTGTAATTGAGACAAACTATAGGTGGAAAACTTTATTACCATTGGATGGCATATTTAAATTAGGCAGTAATAAAGGAATTTTTCGAGATATTTTCAACCCTACATTGATTTGACGATGAAGAAAAATATTCGAAATCATAATTCGTAGAAATCGAATAGTAAACTTATGAAGTGAACAAGTTGTTTTTTACAACTAAAACTAAATATAAAAAATGCCGCCCCAATATATGTGCCGCCCGGTGCGGACCGCACTCACCGCCCCCCCCCCCCATAGATACGCCACTGTATCCTGCGGAAAAACAAGAACTGAGTTTTATTTTTTATCCCTTTTATACCAATATTTTGGTATTCTGTCATCAAAATTATTCTGTTAAAATAAATAAATAAATAAATATATCATCACGCCTTCTACCCATTACTGGGTGTGGCACTCTGCTGAAGCAGATCTCGGTAAGTGATATATTTTGCGCGTGAAGTGCGGTTACCAGTCGTCAAATCACGGCCCCCAAACATGTTAGTGGTGGAGGAGCCACAGGGATAGCTTTTTCAAATTATGAAAATTTGTCGCCTGTGGGAATCGAACCAGGAACCTCAGGATCCACAGGCCGACTTCATACCACTGAGCTAACCATCCCATTAAATTCTGTTAAAATAGTATAGAGTAATCAGAAGTAAATGTTTTCAACTAGTATATTTAAATGATTTTATTACGTCCTGTTCCAAAATTACTAGTATATATTCCACTGTGAACCGTTTGTAAATTATTTTAGACATTAACATTTTTATATCTGTTTTCCTAGCGCACACTTCATGGTAAAAGTTAAATTAACTAAACACGGACTAGCGCACACAATTAAGTTATTCCATGGTGAATATTTAGCAGTAGGAACTAAACGATTAAAATATAAAGTGCACAGTTGAACTTCAAGTCAAGTTCAGATTTCGAATTCCTCGATATTGTATGAGTTACGTATTCATGCGCAATGCCATAGCCTTACAAGGTTAACGAACGTGTAATAATGATCTTAGCATGGAAGAGAATTTTAATTAGCCTTTCGGAATAACGAACGATTAAATCTAAACATTGAACATACGATTAACATAATACTAAGTATGTGTAATTATGTAATGAAAGCGAATGAAGTTAAACTACGATAAAGGAGGTGTAAGTCTTTCTGGTATCACTGGAAATTACTAGTGAAATCTCCCTTAATACTTAATTAATACTTACTTCCTGAATAATATGGGATGGCTAGCACAGTGGTATGAAGTCGGCCTGTGGATCCTGAGGTCCCTGGTTCGATTCCCACAGGCGACAAATTTTCATAATTTGAAAAAGCTATCCCTGTGGCTCCTCCACCACTAACATGTTTGGGGGCCGTGATTTGACGACTGGTAACCGCACTTCACGCGCAAAATATATCACTTACCGAGATCTGCTTCTGCAGAGTGCCACACCCAGTAGTGGGTAGAAGGCGTGATGATATATTTATTTATTTATTTATTTCCTGAATAATAGAACATCTGTATTTACTAACATATTTTCTATTTTGATTTCCGTCAAGGAGATAGTTAGTTTCTACAGAAGAAAACTAGTTTTAAACTAACATAATCATCAAGTTATAGTATGCGTTTTTGGTGGTTGTTTTTCCTTATTTTATTTTATTTTTTTATTAAAATAGTCGAGTTCAAACGTAATTGTTTCAGTTGGCAATAAAAAAATAGACTTGAAATTGATAAATAAATGTACACGGTGACAAAAAAAAAAAAAAACACTTGAAATTAATGAAATGTTCCCAATTCTCAAACCGTCATAACTTGGTAAAATTTCGCTAATTTGGACAAATTTTCGAGGGCGACAAAGTTTAAAGTGTCTACTTTAAGGGGTTACATGCGATCTTAGGGTTAACCTCTTCCGTCCTCCGTCCTCCCCCTTGAAGAAAACATTGTTTTTAATGGAAAAAAGGTCCATATTTAACGATCCGTACGGAGCTAAAAAATTTTGTGGAGTCGAGTTACCATCAGGACAATAAAGTTTATTGAATTCCCTGCAAAGGACGTAAAGAACGAAGTTCTTACGATGATTTGGCATAGAGTTATGCGTGTTTGAAGTTGAATGTGCATTTTTGTTTTTGTGTTTTTGGCCTAAAAATGTGTTATTTGTTAAGGGGAGGGGGTTGAAGAATATAAAAGGGGATAATCCTAATTTCGCTTACAGCCCTTGAGACAAAACTGTTTTTTATCTCTGACAAAATCGTTCAATTTTGTCGAATTATGAGCCGTTGAATAGAATGAAAGACGTTTCACAGTTCAATTGATTCTTGTTCAAAGTCTTGGTAGGCTATATTGCAGTTTTGCCATTTAAAGTAAATACGGATCAAGGTATTTTACTTTTTACTTTTCATATATTACTCAATAAAAATAAAATGAAAATAAATTTTGTAATGCACCATCCAACTGTATATTTAGCAGCAGCAAAAAAAAACATAATTTTTCTAAAGGACATCTATACTGGTCGACCATGCTTGATCCTTTACGAATAAATATTTTTTTACATAATGCAATATACTGACAGTGATAATCAGCAGTTAAAAAAAATCTACCGTGCTATAAATCGAAAAACTGACACTTTGAGCCATGGGTGCCCGCAAACTTTTTTTTCAAGGTGGGTCAGAGTATGTAAATACCATTTTACAAGTCTGTTACAAAAATATATCGATATGGGCCCAGTTACTTATTTTAATTTACTTTGAAGTAATACACTCCAATAAGTGCATTAATTTGCTTAGTTCACTTCATTATTCATGTTGTCTAATTTATCTGAACTGATTTAAGAGAACCAAGTGGCGAATGGAATCAGAGCTGGGCAAGCTACTTTAAAAAAGTAGCTAAGCTACAGCTACAGCTATTCTTTAAAAAAGTAGCTAAGCTACAGCTATAAGCTATATTTTGTAAAATATAGCTAAACTACAGCTAATAGCTTTCGTTAAAGTAGCTGTTAAATTTTAAAGCTACTTTTTTAAATTATTGTGAAATAATTAAATTTGCCATTGTCATATGATGATCAGTCTTTTGTTATAATGGCTGTTAATTTACTATTATGTACATAAATATAAAAAATAGCAAATATCATCTGGCACCTACTGTGTATTTTTGCGTATTAGAGCCAGTTAGAACCGGCAACAAATAATTATTTTGTGTGGGTTTAGCTTATACGTATGCGTACCTTTGTTGACCTTCTGCTTAAAAAGTAGCTTTAAGCTATAAAAAGTAGCTTTAAGCTAATAGAAAAAAAAGTAGCTAGCTACAAGCTACAGCTATATATTTTCACAGTTAGCTAAGCTGCAGCTAAGGTAAATGTAGCTAAGCTAGTAGCTAAGCTACCAAATTAGCTAGCTACTGCCCAGCTCTGAATGGAATACAGCTATAATTACACTAGTGATCACTTATTAATTCACTCATTTCCATGACAACGTAGTCAAATAATGAAACACTATTGGTTGTTTAAAGTGTGAACGCAAAGTATAAAAAAATGATAATTTAAGTATGAACATATGAGCAAAAGTAAAACGGTCGCCATTTTGAAAAGCACATACATGATTGACAGAACGAATTGAATTAATCCAGTTTAAAATGAAATCAAGTTGCCCTAAAATTAGTAATAATTACTTTCCTACTTTTATAATATATGCAAATAGCTCCAATCACATTTTTTCCACACAAAGATAAATTAACAGGTTATAAACAACTCACTTTCTAATTGATTTTTTACTCTAGAAGTAATTAAATCATTAATATGTAAGACTAGTAAAATCCGAACTATAAATGTTGCAATTCTCGCAACAAATTCATCAGGTTTAGCTATGTACAGCGGTGAGTGGCACAAGGTTATGTGAGGTTATGATTTGGTTTGACGTTTAGCAGTGTGAAGTTGGCTGATTTTACCTTTCAGTAAAGTCCACAGAGAATGATAATGAAGTTGCAGCAGTCGGACGACGACCTACGGCTATATTCAAGTTTATTAATACACGTGACATTGATGATTGTTGATTGTTTTTGGTTTGTTTACTAAGTCAGGGCCGGCCTTAAAGCTATTTTGTTGTATTTTAATTATTTCTGACTTGACAATTACTTTAGCTACATTTATATTTTGTTAATTATTAGCTTGAAGTGAAATATTGAAATTGAAATATCACGATATGTACCAATATCTGAGTGGAGCAGTTTGCTGTACCAGCTCTTAGGAAATTAACGTGTAAAATACGGTTACCAGCCGTAAAGGTCAATAAACTTATTTGTTTCATTAGAACCAAAAATATTGACATTTTACGAACTGAAAACAGCCACCTAAAAGTTAATTTTACACCCGGTCGTAGATAATAGTTATTTATGTAGTAAGGGTGAAAACAGGCGTTTCTGGCTCGTGGTATGAATATTAGCACGAGGCGCAAAGCGCCGAGGGCTAATAACATGCTCAGGGTCAGAAATGCTAATTTCACCCGTGGTACATACAATATTTTATGCACAACAAAATAGCATTTAATTATATGTTCAAAAGATTAAAATATGTACATAGGTTTTATGTCGAAATGACATTTCGTAAAATCAAATATTCACAATAAACAAAAATAGTCCCAACCCCATAATGGGGTGGCTAGCTCAGTGGTATGAAGTCGGCCTGTGGATCCTGAGAACCCTGGTTCGACAAACAATATTCATAATTTAAAAAAAAACTACCCCTGTCGCTCTTCCATCACTAACTTCTTTGTGGGCCGTGATTTAACGACTGGTAACCGCACTTCACGCGCAAAATATATCACTTACCGTGATCTGCTTCGATAGAGTGTCACACCCAGTAATGAGTAGAAGACGTGATAATATATTCATTTATTTATGTATTTACAGAAATTGTCATTTTATTTACGTATCCGTAGCAATGTTGTTTTTATGGCTACAAATTTAACTACATTAATAAATAAATAAAATATATCATCACGCCTTCTACCCATTACTGGGTGTGGCACTCTGCCGAAGCAGATCTCGGCAAGTGATATATTTTGCGCGTGAAGTGCGGTTACTACATAACCTACAAATTAAATATTTATGGGTTCCTACTCGTGCAATAAAATGTCACGTTTACCAAAAGTTAAATATTTTAAATATCGAGTCGACCTGTGGATCCTGAGAACCCTGGTTCGATTCCCACAACCGACAAACATTTTCATCACATTAAAATTACCCTTGTGGCTGCGGAAAAAAATACTGAATCGAATAAGCAAAAAGTAGGTTTCCATTTAAAATAAGAAAGTTGCACTCCGTATAGAGAACCGTTGGACGAAAAATTTTTTTGTTAATACACTTTTAAATTGTATTTCTTTGCTAATTTAACCAACCTTGTAGCTTTTATAGTTCTCGAGATAGCAATAGCACAACTAAATTGAACATTCTGTATATTGAAAATTTTAAATTTTCATTATTTCCTTAAGGGCTTGGAGAGCCTTAGACGGTCCTGTTGATATTTAACCATATGTTAAAGGGAATTTTCCTCTACCGTCAGAGTTTGTTTAAAATTATTAAATATTACGTTCTTTCTAACCGAAAAATTTAGATGTAAATTTAATTCTTTTCTTTCAGTAATTGATAACTGGAAAATAATCTATATTTTTCCATCTAATCTTATAACTAATTAATATTTATAACACCATTTATACATTTGTGTATTTGTAGTAAAATTCCATGAAATAATAAAAAAACGAAAAGTAATATTCGTTATTAGGTTTGTTGTTCATTTTTATCAATTATGATTGATTGGGAAAGAAAGCGATGAATGAAAATTTATGTAAATTTGACTCTTACGTCAATAAACTTCGTGATGATATTCATATAGAATTCTAATATTTCATTTTATTATCCTTGAACACCAAACGTAGATAATTTTAATGCATATTAGTCACATGTAAACGTAATATGTTTATTGTAATTGCATTTTCACCAATAAAGGTAAACAGAAGAAAGTTATAACAATTATAACATTAATTTTAATTATTTTATTGTTTGCGGTGATTTTTGATTTCGTCTTGGGGTTAATACCCTTTACAAGGGGCGTTTTGAACGATAAATAGGTCCTTGCCTTCTAAATTCATTTCAGATGAAACATACGCCTTAATTTGATCTTAAGTTAACACTTGGATACTGATTATGGAACGAAAATAATTTTTATGCACAACCGGGTCGAAATTTATATGTTTTAGCCTTAAAAAGTGAGCTTAAACACTTGTTTTTGGCCCTAGGGCCATAATAAAATAATTTTCTATGGATACATAAATAAAATGATAATTTTTGTTTATTATGAATACTTGATTTTACAAAATGTCATTTTGACATATAATCTATATACATATTTTAATCTTTTGAACATATAATTTTTTTTTTTCTGGCTTCTTTGGCAGACCAACTACTCAGGTCATATGCCGCCATTACGCCCTGATCTGCGTTTTAGTTGTTATTGTCAACAGCAACGCGAGTTTTCTCTGGACGGTCACCCATCCAAATACTACCCGCGCGCAACGTTGCTTAACTCGCGTTATCGCTTAGATCAGTACCAACGAGCGCAGCCATGGCCGTTGACAAACATATAATTAAATATTATTTTGTTGGTGCATAAAATATTATATGTACCACGGGTGAAATTAGCGTTTCTGACCCTGAAGCATGTTATTAGTCCTCCGCGCTTTGCGCCTCGTGCTAATAATCATGCTACGGACCAGAAACGCCTGTTTTCGCCCTTGATTCATAAATAACTATTGCTAGGTACTTCATATTTGATTCTTTGAGTGTAGTAGATAAAACCGAGATAAAACTTGAACAAGGAATCGTACTTTGTGCCTCGTGCTAATAATCATGCCACGGGCCAAAAACGGCTGTTTTCACCCTTGGTACATAAATAATTATTTTCTACTACTAATGTCATTTTTAAACACTTTCTAGTATCTAGTGCAAAAATAATTATTTACGATACTACAGAGTGATCAAAAGGAATTGTTACAGTTGGCAATTAAAAATACTACTTGAAATTGGTAAGCCTGATACATAAATTCATTTCCTGTTGTTGACAGTGACATTTAAAATTTAAATTTGAGTACATTTATTATTACATTTATTTCTAAAGTATTTCTGTTACTTAAAAAGTCAAAATCCTATTAGGTGTCTGAGTCCTGACAGAACCTATTTGTATTTATTAGACATGTCAAATAGCATTTCCGCCTTTATCTGACGTTGTGCCAACTGTGGAATAAAAAGATCTCTGGAATTGTATTGCCAACTATAACAATTCCTTTTGATCATTCTGTAGTATGTAAAGCTAGTTTTTCATCACAAGCGAGTCAAAGTCACTTCTGTGCGAGTGATTGAAGATGCTTTACGTATGTGTATCGTAGAATATGTTCCCTCCTATTCTGTAACTGGATCATTATCTATTAATGATCGATAAGTCAATGACAACTTTAATTTTTCATTATTACTGTATAGATTATTATAATTTCGGTATTTTGTCACCAGAATAATTTGCCCTGGCATTTTTATGTTATTTTCATACATTTTTCTTACTTGTATACGTAGCTGTTATTATAAAAATGATTGTAATGACAGCTTAATGACAGTTTCGTAAAAACTATGGTTAAAAATAATATTTTTATATTAGCAGTTTTATACGAGATTCAAATTCATAAAAATAAAATAGAAAGAACGGAATAAATTATTTTAGCCACAGAAAGTCGAAGTGGTGTTCATCTATAGAATAATCATGAAAAATAGGGGATGTCATTAACTTATCGACAGAGCTGGGCAAGCTACTTAAAAAAAGTAGCTAAGCTACAGCTATAAGCTATATTTTGAAAAATATAGCTAAACTACAGCTAATAGCTTTCGTTAAAGTAGCTGTTAAATTTTAAAGCTACTTTTTAAAATTATTGTGAAATAATTAAATTTGCCATTGTCATATGATCAGTCTTTTGTTATAATGACTGTTAATTTACTATTATGTACATAAATATCAAAAATAGCAAATACCATCTGGCACCTACTGTGTATTTTTGCGTATTAGAGCCAGTTAGAACCGGCAACAAATAATTATTTTGTGTGGGTTTAGCTTGTACGCATGCGTACTTTGTTGACCTTTTGCTTAAAAAGTAACTTTAAGCTACAAAAAGTAGCTTTAAGCTACAAAAAGTAGCTTTAAAAGTAGCTTCAGTTGTTACTTTTAAGCTAATAGAAAAAAAAGTAGCTAGCTACAAGCTACAGCTATATTTTTTCACAGTTAGCGAAGCTACAGCTACAGCTAAGGTAAATGTAGCTAAGCTAGTAGCTAAGCTACAAAAGTAGCTAGCTACTGCCCAGCTCTGCTTATCGATCAGTTACAGATAATGATTAAATTACAGAATTCCATTAATTAGTATAACAAATAATATTTCCGGTTTAAATTTTATGCGGAAGTTTAGAAACACCAGTATTACATTTTTATTTTTTATCCTTGAAAATAAATAAAATGACAGTTTAAATAAATAAATATACTCGAATCGTAAACTTGAAATTTTAGAATGGGTTTTTACTATTATAATTTATTTGTTCTGTAAATTAAAGTTTTTATTATTTGACAAACAAATTTGGACAGCAAAAATAAATAGTAAACATCGAAATTGCAAAGCAAATATCGAAAATGTTGTACACATTCCTAAACCAAGTTTATAGTATGACTAACTTATTTTTACATTATTTAATATTTACATAAGTAAATATAAAATTTAAAACGCTTTTATATTAGGTTCAGCAGTGAAAGTGTTAATTGTATTTTTTAAAGTACATATTTTTTGTCTATTAGCGTTCCATTACGATTTTTAACTGTTTATCACTAATTTAACTTTTTATATAATTTGTTTTCAGGCATAACATATAATAAACTACCTGAACGTGCTTATAAGTATAATAACAGAATTTGTGTCATTAAAATTAATTATTATTTTCAGTAGTTTCGAAATATAAACATTAGTAAAAAAAACTAATAATATGTTGTATAACATAATAATTGCTAAAATCTAATAGATATATTTTTTTAATCGTAACTGTAACCAAATAAATTTAAAATATGAATAACTAATTATTTTATAAGGTCATTGATTGATTTCGTTCAAAAATTCGCGTAATTTACTAACAATTTTATTCTTTACGCATGAAAGAAAGTAAATACAATTTTATGATATGTAAATACACCTTTCACTAAAATAATAAGTAAGTTACCTTGATGTATAAACAATAAAAGGTTAAATAGCTATAAATGAACATTCTTTTTTTTACAAAGCAAGGTTTAAAACCAATTTTATCTAGTTTAAGCGATAGAAATAGATAATAAAATTAATAAAAAATTAACTGTTATCACAGATATTTTCTTTATATAACAATCGTTATAAAAACTAGAATTGGAATTCGGAATTATTAAAAAACGTTCCAATATATATTTTATGCACAACCGGGCCGAAATGTGTTTTGGCCTTAAAAATCGGGTTTAAGCACTTTTTTTTGGCTCTAGGGCCATAAAAAATCATTCGTATGGATACATAAATAAAATGACAATTTTTGTTTATTGTAAATACTTGATTCTGCATTTTGACATATAACCTATGTACATATGGGGTGGCTAGCTCAGTGGTTTGAAGTCGGCCTGTGAATCCTGAGAACCCTGGTTCGATTCCCATAGGCGACAAACAATTTTCATAATTTCAAAAGCTACCTCTGTGGCTCCTCCACCACTAACCTCTTTGGGGGCCGTGATTTGACGACTGGTAACCGCACTTCACGAGATCTGCATCGGCAGAGTGCCACGCCCAGTAATGGGTAGAAGGCGTGATGATATATTTATTTATTTTAATTTTTACCTATGTACATATTTTAATCTCTTGAACATATAATTAATGGCCATTAATCAAAATAATAAATAATGGATTACCTAGCAACACTAAATAGAAGAAATGTTAGTTTTTGACATTAGCTGTATTCCATTTGCCATTTGTTTCACTTAAATCAGTTCAGATAAATTAGACAACATGACTAAATGAACTGAATTAAGCAAACTAATGCACTTATTGAGTTTAATTATTTTAAAGTAAATTAGAATTAGTAATTCTAGTACTGGAAATAAAGTCAGCAAAGTAATCAAGCGAAATAAATAAGTGATCTGGTTCAGTAAATGTAAGTTAGATCTGATCCAAGTGTCAAATGGAATACGCCTATTATTACCATAGAAAGTAACGTCACTATTAATGCCCTAGGGTCTACTAAAGTCATATAATTCCCTAGGGCATTTATGAACTAAATAATGTACCTTGTATCCATGGTATTAATAAACAATAACGTACTAGGAAGACAAAAAATACAGAGTGTTTCAGCTGGTAATACAATTCGAGGGATCTTTTTATTCCACAGTTGGCACAACGCCAAGTAAAGACGGAAATACTATTTGATATGTCATTTTTATAATAAATACAAATAGGTTGAGTGACAGAAATACTTCAGATTATTGCTCTGTGAGTAATGTTAAGAAATAAAAGGATGTGAGTAATATTTAGAGAGTTAGGGTGCAAAATGATGTCTGATTTATTCCATTGACAGAAATGGATTTTTTAATAGAACAAGAAAATTAGATTTGGGAACGAGTGCGAACTATAGATGGCGCCGATGTGAATGTGCCGACTTGAAGAGTAGTTGTTGACATATTTTTAACAGGCTAATTTTC
This sequence comes from Pterostichus madidus, assembly GCA_911728475.2. Taxonomy (NCBI): domain Eukaryota; kingdom Metazoa; phylum Arthropoda; class Insecta; order Coleoptera; family Carabidae; genus Pterostichus; species Pterostichus madidus. The sequence goes on along the minus strand of OU452314.1, from coordinate 4,879,617 downwards.
AGTTTAAATTATAGACTTTGGTATAATTAAGTAATAAAAATGATAGACAGAAGTTTTGGCAGGTTACGCATGCGCGACAAAACCGGTCAAAGTAAGCAATTTTTATGGTCTCGTGTGACATATTACTACTAGTTCACGACGAAAATATGACAAAAAAATTATTGACAGAAATTATTGTTGGTTGCTCGTTGGTGACAGAAGCTCTGAAAGTGAACTGGTGTAGGGATCAACAACCACCCTTAAAATCTGCGCATTCACATAGACGCCATCTATAGTTGTTACCTGTTCCCAAATCTAATTTTCTTTTTTTCTTGTTTATCATGACATAATCTATTTAAAAATCCATTTCTGTCACTGGAATAAATCAGACATCATTTTGCACCCTAGCTCTCTAACTATAAGGGAAGCAACGATTTTTATTCATATAAATTTTCAAATGTCGACTGTGGTATTCGGACCCGAGTTCTCAAATCCACAGTCCGACTCGATACCACTGAGCCAACTACCCCATCCTTAGATAAAAATAAGATTGAATTGTAATTAGTTTTGGGTGATGTAAGGTTTCTTCTATTTTCTGAAGCCTTAGATTTTGTTTCCTTATGCAGTTTTTAATTAAATTTATTCCTTGAAATAACAAAAAAAATGCAAGGGCAATGAAACAATTGTTTATATAATTTTAGAAACCTTGTATTATTGTCAACAAAGATATATAATACGATATTGTTCACCAAAACTATTTTAAACCTAGGCAAAATAGATCAATGCTGGGGCTCGTGAATTTCAAGTGCCCTAGAATGCCAAGTCCATTATTAATTATTTATTAATATTATTATAGAGTAGGTATCTCAATGGTATCAAGTCTGCCTGTGTATCCTGAGAACTCTGGTTCGATCCCCACAGCCAACAAACATTTTTCATCACATTAAAATTACCCCTGTGGTTCCCTCTCCACTAACTTCTTTGGAGGCTGTAATTTGACGGCTGGTAACCGCACTTGACGCGCAAAATATATCACTTACCGAGATCTGCTTCGGCAGAGTGCCACACCCAGTAATGGGTAAAAAGCGTGACGATATTTATTTATATATGTATATATATATATATATATATATATATATATATATATATATATATATATATATATATATATATATATATATATTATGGGGTGGCTGGCTCAGTGGTATAAAGTCGACCTGTGGTCCTGAGAACACTGGTTCGATTCCCACAGGCGACAAACAATTTTCATAATTTAAAAAAAAACTACCCCTGTGGCTCCCCCTCCACTAACTTCTTTGGAGGCCGTGATCTGACGGCTGGTAACCGCACTTCACGCGCGTAAGTATATCACTTACCGAAATCTGCTTCGGTAGAGTGCCGCACCCAGTAATGGGTAAAAAGCGTGATGATATTTATTTATATATATATATATATATATATATTATGGGGTGGCTAGCTCAGTGGTATAAAGTCGACCTGTGGTCCTGAGACCCTGGGTTCGATACCCACAGCCAACAAACATTTTTCATCACATTAAAATTACCCCTGTGGTTCCCTCTCTACTAACTTCTTTGGAGGCCGTGATTTGGCGGCTGGTAACCGCACTTCACGCGCATAAATATATCACTTACTGAGATCTGCTTAGGTAGAGTGCCACACCCAGTAATGGGTAAAAGGCGTGATGATATAATTATTTATTATAATGGGGTAGGTGGCTCAGTGGTATCGAGCCGGCCTGTATGTTTGCGAACTCGGGTTCGATTCTCACAGCCAACAAACAATTTTCACCGCTCCACTAACATCTTTGAAGATCATGATTGTACGGCTGGTAACCGCACTTCATGCGCATAAATATTTTTATTATTAGGTACGCTGTGTATGAAGCATATTATCAGTTTTTTTTTATTTTGTTATCATTAATGATTTTATATTTTACAAGTACCTTACTAAATGTAGGTAGTGGATATGCTATTGTTATATTCGAGGTTATATTACTGAATACTTGTATAAGTGGAATTTTATCGAAAAGTATATTGATATAATTTATTCAAATAATATAAAATCAAGGCTTAAGGAATCCAATATATTTTTATTTTAAAATATTTGACGTTTCGAACTAAAAGAACTAGTTCATCATCAATACAATAATAAAGTAAAACTAATAAATAATACAAAATGTCAAACAAACCTCAATAAAACGTAAAATATAACATAAATAAAATATCATAAAATAAATTCAAATATATGTCAAAACAACAAAATAGATGCATATGAACACAAAAATTGAAAAAATTAAATCTTGAAAATAAAAAATAAATAAAATTAAATTTCTAAATTCCCTAAAAAATTTTGAGCATATTTTAAATTATTATAGGCATCAGTTTTATAATTAACAGAAATATCCAAATGTAGATTTATATGTAAGGTTTCTAAAATTAAATTGTGAAATTTATTTTCCATAACATCAATAATTTTAGTTTCAGAGAAATCAAAAATATGTCCAGTTTGATTTTATATTATTTGAATAATTTTTGGATCCACCTTAAATATTTATAAAATGATATAATTTAGTCTAAACAAATATTAATACCTTGTTCATATACCATAGAGTAGTAGTTTTCTAAATTTACATTTTGCAAGTTATTTTTAAATGTTTAATTAGTATTTTAATTTACTAAAAGTTATTTTTAACTTATTTTTATAAGTGTATGGAAAAATATTTCTACTTTAGGTAATTAGTTTTCATTTTAAGAATGTTTAAGTAAAATATTTAAACGATAAATATAAGTACTATTTGTATATGGTATAAATAGTTATTTATGTACCAAGAGTGGTATGTTATGTTTTAAGATCGAAGGTTTTATTTGGAACCTTAGGCACTGTCGATGGCCCCAAAACTTAGACCTTTATTTTCAATAAACGCTCATGATACGTACAATAATTTTTTTACCAAACGCGATAAACAACTTCATTTATATTAAATATATAAATAAATATATCATCACACTTTTTATGCATTATTGGGTGTGCCACTTTGGCGAAACAGATCTCGGTAAGTGATATATCTATGCACATAAAGAGCAGTTACCAGGCGTCCAATCGCGGCCCCCAAAGATGTTAGTGGTGGAGGAGCCACAGGAGTAATTTTAATGTGGTGAAAATGTTTGTTGACCGTGAGAATCGAACCAGGGTTCTGAGGATCCACAGGTCGACTCTCACAGCCGACAAATAATTTTCACCACTCCATCATCTATGGGGAGTGTGATTTTACGGCTGGTAACCGCACTTCATGCGCATAAATAGATCACTTACCGAGATCTGCTTCGGCAGAGTGCCACACCCAGTAATGGGTACAAGGCGTGATGATATATTTATTTATTTATTACATTTTACATGGGGTAGCTAGCTCAGTGGTATCAAGTCGGCCTGTGGATCCTAAGAACCCTGGTTCAATTCCCACATGCGACAAACAATTTTCACCATTTTAAAACTACCCCTGTGGCTCCCCTACCACTAACATCTTTGGTGCCCGTGATTTAACGGCTGGTAACCGCATTTCTCGCGCATAAATATATCACTTACCGAGATCTGCATCGGCAGAGTGCCACACTCAGTAATGGGTACAAGGCGTGATGATATATTTATTTATTTATATCATTTAACGTCGATTTGCTTTTAATAATTTAAACCAAGTTTAAAATTTAAGTTTTGTTAGTGCAACTGACCAAAACTGTCATTTCTCTTTTCATTTATCTGATAGATAAGTTATCCTGTCACTTTATCCTTGCCTCGAAGAACAGATCCTTAATCTCATAGTTCATATATCAATCAATCAAATAATTTTGCATAAATATTATAAGTATGCAAACAATGATTTTGTAATTTGTTTAAACAAATATTTGCTATTCATCTTTGCTTTTGTTTAAATTTTGATACGGACAAATTATTTCTGTACCCATTACAATATTTGTTTTTGTTTGTATTTAAATGTTAAGGCCGATATATTAAAATAACTAAATCACGTTTGAATGAAATACTTATGGAAATATTTCATTTTATTGCAAGTCAGATTTGTCAACAAAAACTGATAACGCTAATATCTCAAATAATTCTATAGAGATATTGACAGTTAGTTAATAAAGGATATTTTGTATTAGGTATCAGAGGCCACGTTTCATTGTTATTTTCCACTATTATATTTTATCATTGAAGTAATTATCTGATATAAAAAATAGATGTTTTTACTATAATTTCCTTTTCATAAGTACAATGGGCATTTAGAAGGAAACAGATATTTATCAAACTATTGCATTTACTTACAATAATATGTATTTTACACTATACTTATATTAGGTGTTATAATATGAAGAAACAATTTTCACCATATTAACCTTACATCTGTGGTTTCCCCTCCACTAACATCTTTGAGAGTCATACTTTGACTGCTGATAAATGCAATTCACACGCATAAATACATCACTTACCGAGATCTGGTACGGCAGAGTAGTACATCCAGTAATGGGTAAAAGGTGTGATAATATATATTTAATAATATGGATGATTTGGGTCACAAATTATGACTTTAAATAATAATCTAGGAATAGATATTTGTACGAGCCCGGTCCCACTTTAGTTGGCCCAATTTTATTTTTTCGTTTGATGTTATATTTTACTGTCTCATTTCTCGTGTAGTATGCAAGAAAATTAAATGAAATTTTAATGAGACATATACTAGTATGTTGTTAATACACAGATCAAATTTTAAGTCCATCGATACATACATCTAGAAATGACAGCCATTGAAAGAGAATGCAAACATTTCTGTTTTAACTAATTTTTTTTTGTTTTATTAAAAAATTGTATAGTAATAAAGTTTGTTTTAAATAATAATTAACTTCAATTTCATCCACGACACTGCCCACAAGATAATAATCATGATACTTCATTTATGTGTTTATTTAGTTTATGCGAAGAAGAAAAAATGAGAATGGGCCTTTCAAGACTTTTTTGAATTTTTTATATATTAATCTACGTAATAAAATAATTATACCCAAAATTTTTATTTTTTTTTAAAACTCGTATTAAGCATGATAAAAATATTTAAACTTTCGAAACAAATGAATATGACGTACTTGCATCTTAGCTTAAAGAGAGACAGATAAGACAGAGATAAATAACACGTAACTTGTCGTTGTCAGTAGAATCCTCAGACAAAACATAACTAGACGGATAACATCGGCGTTTGTTGTGAGTCAGAAAGGGATAGAATAACTGGTTGGTGAGGCGGGTGCGCGGCAAGGAGCAACTTGCATAACATCAAAGTGTACTCGCTCCTTGCCGCGCATCTGGCGGACCCACAAGTTATTCCATTCCTCTCTGCTTCACAACACTGCATTGACTTGAATACGACATAATTCGTCTAGTATTATACGTCATTGGTAGAATCGTAGAATGCTGAATGCTTATTTCTTCTTCGTCTTCTTGAGCACCGACAAACGTTTCAGACAAAGCTCTGTGATTGGCTTAATGCAACTACGTCATTGCAATATGGCAGTGCGAACGTTTTAAATTATTCAACTTTAACTTTCATATTTCAACAATAAAGATATAATTTATGGTATGATTTTATATTGTATTAAATATGATGTACGGTCAAGAATTTATTTTAATAAATATATATTAAAAAGCTCTACCACTTGAATCCCCCATTATACAGCTATACATTTTCAGGCAGATTCATAAAGCGGATTAGCGCTAACACAATTTTTCTTTCGTTTTTAACTCCCTTTCTAGTGTACAAAACAAGTTTATTTTAACTTGAGTTAAAAAGAGAGTTAATTAGCATCAAATTTAGCGCAGTGGTATGAAGTCGGCCTGTGGATTCTGAGAACCCTGGTTCGATTCCCACAGGCGACATTTTTCTTAGAATTTATAGAGAACGTCCAGCAGTAGGGAATATTCCACTCAAGCTAAAAATATATTAACTACTACACTGCGGGCTCAGTGAGTTCGGACCCTGTACTGTAATTGGGATTTAGTTCCTGTTGTACAGAGTAGAATAAATAAAATAATAATAATAATATTTATTTAAATAGCTGTGAGCTAATAATACAAAAATATAATAAGTAAATGTCTATAAATAGATACACATAACTTGTATATGATGACAAATAAATAGAATAAGTATATAATATCGATCTGAATTCGTTTGACATTCATTTTTTTAGTTCACGTGGTACATCATTAAAAATATTACAACCTTTTACAAAAACTGAAACGCTAATTTCACCCGTGGTACATACAATATTTTATGCACAACAAAATAACATTTAATTATATGTTCAAAAGATTAAAATATGTACATAGGTTATACGAGGGCAGGGTGAAAAGTCCCTGAGAAATGAAACTAGAAATGATTTATTAGGTCAAAACATATTTTATTTCTCAACATAATCTCCTTGTAGCTCGATACACTTCGTCCAACGTTTTTCTAATTTTTCGATCCCTTCCAAATAATACGATTTTGGCAATCCTTCAAAATAGGCGTTTGTCTCAGCAATGACCTTATCGTTGGCGCCGAATCTCTTTCCGCCAAGCCATTTCTTCAAGTTTGAAAATAGATAAATATCGCAGGGGGCCAAATCTGGAGAATATGGTGGATGACGAACCAATTCGTAGCGCAATTCATGCAATTTTGCCATTGCGACTGCGGACCTGTGCGCTTGTGCGTTGTCCACAATGCGGCACCCATCTGGCAGATAGCTTTCTCATATCCAAAAATTTATGCAATATGTTCCGTACCCGTTCGGTTGAGATGCTCATAGCCTCAACCAGCTCGGGCACTTTAACTCGCCGATCGTCCAATATCATACCATGGATTTTATCGACGATTTCTGGCGTTGTAACCTCAATTGGACGACCAGAACGTTCGACGTCGTTTGTTGTCATACTACCTCAACGAAAATCAGGAAACCACTTGTGAATCGTTCCAATCGATGGTGAGGAGTCCCCATAATGTTTAACAAGCGTTGCTTTGGTTTGCGTAATGTTTTTTCCACGCAAGAAATAATGTTTAATCAAGACGCGAAATTCACTTTTTTCCATGTTTTCAAAAATCTTCCAGGTAGCTTGCTTTCGATGGGTGTCAAAACAGAACCGAATGACATATCAGTCTGAAAATTTTAATACGTTCTAGTTAAAGATGGTACATCACAAATCTCACATGAGATTTGCGATTATGACGCCATCTGTTTTATTTTTCAGAGACTTTACACCCTGCCCTCGTATGTCAAAATGACATTTTGTAAAATCAAGTATTCACAATACACAAAAATTGTCCTTTTATTTATGTATCCATAGGAATTATTTGTTTATGGTCCTAGGGTGTACGCCCGCTTTTTATAGGACTAAGGGTCAAATTCATAGTCATGACTCACCCTCATGTCATTTTCACCTCATACTCAAAGTGGAAGTAACTAAGCAACTAACTCAAATTGTGCAAATTATTGAGTTAGTTTCCTTAGTTACTTCGACTTTGAGAGTGAAGTGAGGATGAGATGAGAGTGAGTCACGACCAAGGACGTTGAAAGGAGGGGATATGACATTCAAGTCAAGACTGTGAGGCTCGGCAGATTGACAGAGACAGAAGTATTATTTTCTGTACCGTGCTTAGCCTGCTATTGATTGACATGTGTCATAAAGAGATTTGAAATTTAAATAGATAGAACAGAATCATTCTCTCTAAAAGATTATACATTTTTACAAGGAAACTGAAATTATAAACACTTTGTTACCATTTTATCCACAAAAAAATATGTCCAATTCCATACAACACAAAAATTTAAACACAAATGACACTTCGTGGTTATGTTTACATAAAACAACGCTCCCTGACATCATGTAAACGTCACTTTTCTTACATAAAAATTCAAAATATTTGAAAGAAGAAGAGATTTGGCTAAGCACGGTGCAGAAAAACTATTGTTTTCTCTTTCCCTTGCCCAAGCCTCACTTCAAACAATGCTACAGTATCGTCATGCCATATCCCCTCCTTTCAACGTCCTTGGAAGATATTTGGCTAAGCACGGTGCAGAAAAACTATTGTTTTCTCTTTCCCTTGCCCAAGCCTCACTTCAAACAATGCTACAGTATCGTAATGCCATATCCCCTCCTTTCAACGTCCTTGGTCACGACTATGAATTTGGCCCTTAAACACATGAATTTCCCGGTTATGCATAAAGGTCTTTGTTTGGCAAACAAAAGAAATATAAATAATGAATCACTCAATCAAATCTACTAATCATGAAAACAATACTTCCTTATAAAATAATTAGTTCAGATTTTAATCTTCTGTCATCAATTACGCATAGTTATGTTTAACGTTTATTTAGTCTTTGTTCCAACTAAAATTCTAGTATAAATATCATAAGATAATAATTAATAACACAGTTCATTTTATGACATGAAACTAGTCGGATCATCTTGAAATAGTTAGATAATAATTTGTAAACAAAATGTGTGACGAAAGAACACCGATATTAAAAGATTGGAAATCTCCGAAGAAGCCATGGATAAGTATGATAAAGTAAAATACATTATTATTATTATTTTAGGCATGATTTGGCAGCTGCTAACGCGCAATATTTATCACTTACCGAGATCTGCTACGGTAGAGTGCCACTCTCAGTAATGGGTAGAAGGCGTGATGATATATTTATTTATTATTTTAAGAACATTTATTTATTTATTTATTCTTTATCTACAAAAAATGGAGAAGATATAATAATGAACATTTATAAGTTAGGTTATCTGAACTTAATTTGAAACAGTTGTCAAGTGAGTTTGTTTATTTATCATCACGCCTTTTATCTATTACTGGGTGTGGCACTCTGCTAAAGCAGATCCCGGTAAGTGATATATTTATACGAGTGAAGTGCGGTTACCAGTCGTCAAATCACGGCCCTCAAAGATGTTAGTGGTGGGAAAGCCACAGGAGTAATTTTAATGTAGTGAAAAGTGTTTGTCGGCTGTGGGAATCGAACCCGGCTTCTCAAATCCACAGTAAATAAATATAGTGTAAATAAACAAAGGAATGAACTCATTTGTGATAATTGACTATTATTAATGTCGAATAAAAACTGTGGACGTGTATTTATATAAAAAAGTGTAATGTAGCAATAAATAAATCATATTTTGTAATTTCTATGTGACGTGATGCAATTTGTTTCATTAAAGTTAATTTAAAATAAATGTAGCAAATAATTATTTATGAAATGGATGAATTTACTACATAACCTTAAAAACAATTTGTTTCTCGAAGTGATTATCATTTATTTTTGTCACATTGGTATGATTTTCGCGGTTATCTATACAGGATGGTTTTGTACTCCAAGAAAAAAATTAATAATATATATATTATATGTGGTGGCTAGCTCAGTGGTATGAAGCCGGCCTGTGGATCCTGAGAACCCTGGTTCGATTCCCACAGGTGACAAACAATTTTCATAATTTCAAAAACTACCCCTCTGGCTCTTCTACCACTAACATCTTTGGAAGCCGTGATTTGACGACTGATAACCGCACTTCACGCGCAACATATATCACTTACCGAGATCTGCTTCGGCAGAGTGCCACCTCCAGTAATGGGTAGAAGACGTGATGATATATTTATTTATTTATTTAAAGAGTTTTTTTTATCGTTTAGTAATGGATATATATCCAAGCAAAGCCTTGTTTTTAATGAAAAATTAAGGATCCTAATTTATAATGGCAACACCACACAGTGGTATGGTATTTGAAAATTCACTAGACCAACAACCTGTTAACAATTCATGATATTCAAATCATAATAGGTATAAAACATTTATTTTATTCTGTATTTTTTTCCTCGAGCGTCAGTTTCGCCATACGATGACCGATGGCGCCACCGTCACACTAGAACTACCCTAATGGGCTATGATAGTCTTTTAATAAATGATCTGCTTATTGAATTAGTTCTACAACTATTATTTGAAACCATTTTTTCTACAAAAATTTGGCGGAAAAATTCACCACCCTGTATATTGTTATAAATAGTTGTTTATTTAAAATGAAACGTATTTCTGAATAAAATTTCTACAGTAAATTTAAATTTTACTGCGAATTTCCCGGTTCAAAGTGACTTAAAGTCTGCTGATAAATCCGGAGATGTCCCGAATATTTCAGATAATTTTTTTGTTTGCAGAAAAAACTTGTGAACTGATTATACAAATATTTGAAGGCCAAAACAAAAAATTGTTCTCACATATTAATGTAATAAACTAATAATTATTTCGTTATTTATCCAACCAAAAATTGTCGTAATTTTAATAATTGTTGTTACGATTTGTACGTTAAATAAATTAACGGACAAAGTGACAGTTAGCAAAAAATGTGATTGTAAACAAACTATTCTGCGACTCATATTTTTTTTATAAACTTTGTTACTTAAACCAAAGACAAAATATATATAGACGTCTAACCATATATATTCAACAGTAAGCGCTTTTTTAATGACATTTGTAGTTGAAGACCAGTCTGTATCGCAGCGCTAATGTCGATTTAGTTAAAAGAATTATAATTTACAATACAAAAATTATTTTATGCACAACCGGGCCGAAATTAATTTGTTTTAGACCTTAAACGGACTTTAATACTTTAAACCTAGGGCTATAAAAAATAATTTTTATGGATATATAAATAAAATGACAATTTTTGTTTATTGTGAATACTTGATATGGGGTAGCTAGCTCAGTGGTATCAAGTCGGCCTGTGGATCCTGAGAACCCTGGTTCGATTCCCATAGACGACAAACAATTCGCGCAAATTAAAGTACTCGCTTCGCTCGTGCTTTAAAATTGCGCTCATGTGCAAAGTATGTCTTCGCGCACTAGTTATGTAAATAGCTATTTAGAATCTATGAAGGTAGTACTAGCGTGAAAAAATTTTTTGTAGATCTGAATGGAATTTGACGCACCTAAACATTGCCTAGTCATATGCATCCCATTAAAATATGAAACACATTCATCGTCTTTGAACAAATATATTCGCTTGTAAAGTTGAGTTCTTATACACGGGGCTTATGGCGATCATCACTCAGAATCGCACTTATTTGGTTTGTGTACCTCTAAAATTTTGCAGTTTCATTTGAAAAACTAGTATGATGTTCTAGAACTATCTATGTATATTGTATCAGAAGGAGAAAGTTTTTTACCGTTTAGTAATGGATATATAACGAAAAATTAAGAATCCCAATTTATAATGGCAACACCACACGGTGGTATGGTATTTGAAAATTCACTAGACCAACAACCTGTTAACAATTCATGATAGTCAAATCATAATAGGTATAAAACACTTATTTAATTCAATTTTTATATTTTTATGAGCGTCAGTTTCGCCACTCGACATTCGATGGCGCTACCGTCACACTAGTACTACCTTAAATTCTAGGCATTGAAAATATTTAAAACTGTGAACTAATAGCTTTCTCATTTTGTATTCAATGACAGGTGATAAAATATTACATTGTTTTAAAATTGAAATTGTTTGTAAATAAAAAAAATGTGATACCAATCTGTAAGATAAGCTTCAAGAATTCAAGAACAAATTAAAAATCGCAAATCTTTGTTATCAGAAGTTCTTGAAACTAGTTAACCGCAGTTTAAAATCTAGATTTTGCAATTTTTTGCCAGTTTTCGGTAATTAATAATGATATCATTGTTGGTATTATCTTTCTAACACTTGAAAGATAATTTTAATTTTCGTTCTCACTTGTGGCATAAATATATTCATAAATCTTGTTGCGGCAAGTGAGTACTTAATAATTGTTATGGAATGCTATTGTACTATTTTTTTTTTTATAATTTTCGCGCAAATGATGATAGATATTAATCTTTATTTACTTTAAGAAATAATTAGTAATTTCGATAAGTGTAGAACTGGCCTTCTGGTCCGGTAGCGTTTATCTAGAATCCAGATTTTTTACTATTTTTAGAGCCGGTTTTTCCATCTCCTGATAATGTTCTCGGTAACTATCGGCAGGATAATGAAAAATATATAGCATCCGAAAATGATAATATAAATGACTGACGTAAAAATCAGTATCAGTAATAATATAACAAGAGAGTGAGAATAAATTGAAAATAATTTGACAGATCTTTCGAAAACTTGTTGCAAGGTAATAGTCACGAAAGCCCGTAGGTCTTGAGTGGCTATTGCCAAATGGCAACAAGTTTGAGAAAAATACTGGAGAATTGTTTTCTAATTTATCCAACTCTCGAGTTATATTTAGTTAGATTATTTTTTGACTTAACTGTTGAGGTCGATTCATCCAACTTAAAAGATTTTGAACTGGGTTCATATCGATTGATTACATATTAATGTATTCTTGGAAGTTGTTTCCAAAATTTGTTGGTGTATTTCTGTATCTGAAATGGAACTAAATCGATGTTTTTTACACATTTTACTTGACGCATTGACAGTTTAAAATAATTATTTGACAACTACCTATCATTTGTCACAAACAAAAAAGCATCTACAGAAATAATTCCCGGGAATAATCACAAGAGCTTTATTTTCAGTGTAATAATGACAGGATTGGTTAAAACGCAGACACGTGACATACAATGAAGCACTTCATTGGTTTTGAGAAACGTCAAAGAATAATCAGTTTAATTATTATCATTTGTGCTGATTTCGAAGCGAAGTTCCCATAGCTAACAATTTATTGGTATATAAAACACTTAAGAATATTATTAATATTATGGAGGGTGGCTAGCTCAATGATATGAAGTCGGCCTGTGGATCCTGAGAACCCTGGTTCAATTCCCACAGGCGACAAACAATTTTCATAATTTCAAAAACTACCCGTGTGGCTCCTCCACCACTAACATCTTTGGGGGCCGTGATTTGACGACTGGTAACCGCACTTCACGCGCAAAAATATATCACTTACCGAGATCTGCTTCGGCAGAGTGCCACACCTAGTAATGGGTAGAAGGCGTGATGATATATTTATTTATTTTATTTAATAAATCGAAAGGTACCAGGATAAAAATGTTGAGCAAAAATAATTGAATGAATGAATCTAATTAATTAATGTTCAGTAATGTTTCAAAGATTCGTGCTACCTCGTTTTATGAGAAATTTGTTAGCGCCTATTCCGGCCCTGTTCAAATGTCAGTCGGTCCATTTTATTATCTAATCCCAGTAGAATGAATAATTTGAGAAAAATATTACAATGAGTATTGTTTCTGTGTGAAGCAAAGATACCTTTTGTATAAACAAACAACGATAATCCAAAAAGTTTATTACCTTTTGAGTGAAGAAAATTGAATTGAATTTCTTATCAATTGAAAGATTACTGAGAATTAATCTGCATTAATCTCTGCAGTACAGATTGACAAGTGATTGCTGCTGTTGCTAAATGCATTAAACACTTATTAAATTGTTATCTTAGAACTCGTGGAAAATTTAGTCGTACTGAAAGAGTTATCTAAAATATGTGGTTGATATCTGAACTATTTAAAATGCTTCTTGCTTATAAAATTTATGAGAGTTTTTTTAAATAAATGTAACGGTTTTCTTATCTGTCAAATTCGAGATTGACAACAGAAAAGTATTCCTCTTATGTTTGAGAAGTATACTATAGGGTGATCAAAAGGAATTGTTATAGTTGGCAATACAATTCCAGAGATCTTTTTATTCCACAGTTGGCACAACGTCAGATAAAGGCGGAAATGCTATTTGACATTTCTAATAAATACAAATAGGTTATGTCAGGAGTCTGACAGCTAATAGAATTTTGACTTTTTAAGTAATAGAAATACTTTACAAATAAATGTAATAATAAATGTACTCAAATTTAAATTTTAAATGTCACTGTCAACAACAGGAAATGAATTTATGTATCAGGCTTACCATTTTCAAGTAGTTTTTTTTATTGCCAACTGTAACAATTCCTTTTGATCACTCTGTAGAAACTTGCCTACCGACAATAGTTTTTTTTAAGCTTTGAAACACAAAAGAAACAATTTGTTTAATCATTGCTGATTGCTTTAATTTATAGTTATTATATACATGTTTACAAGATGATAATTAACAATATAAATTAGCAATTGCTGAATTAAATTTTAATAGTTTTTAATTAACATTTTAAATAATAGATTAATTATTCTGTTTTTAACAGATAGATTTATAAAAAAGATTAACCTCTAATTCTATTTTTAGTTTTAATTTTAATTATATTTTTAATACACAAAAATAAAATAAATAAATAAATAAATATATCATCACGCCTTTTACCAATTACTGGGTGTGGCACTCTGCCGAAGCAGATATCGGTAAGTGATATATTTATGCGCGTGAAGTGCGGTTACCAGCCATCAAATCTCGGCCCCGAAAGATGTTAGTGGTGGAGGAGCCACAGGGATAATTTTTAATTGGTGAAAATGTTTTGTCGGCTGTGGAGATCGAACCAGGGTTCTTAGGATCCACAGGCCGACTCGGATACCACTGAGCCATTACAAAAATAAGTGATAATTATGACACTAAGTGTTAATTCGAAAAAATAAAACTTAATATGAAGTATGAAGCACATTATTCAATCGCATTATTCACTTTAAGTTGCTCGTTACGTAATTGACAGCCCAAAGTTGCTCGCTACCTCATTGTAAATCAACCACTTGTTACTCGAATGCGAACCGGTCAACAATGGCATTATCCTTAATTCATTTGTTTCTTTTTCAGGTTTTATAATACCACAAAGATATGTGCTTGGCATCATGGGCTTCCTGGCCGTGGTCAATGCCTACAACATGCGCGTGTGCCTCTCTGTTGCGATATCTGCGATGGCGGCTCCGTTACCAAACTCGACTTCCAATAACACCGAAGATACCTGTAAGCCCATGGACAATGGTGGAAGCGGCGGAAGCAGTATTACTGTAAATAAAATTTTTATACTTTTTAATTATTTATCTTTAAGTCCGAGTTTATTTGGACAATTTAGAGAGTGCAAAATTATAAATTACTTTTCTCATAAAATATAAAAAATGTAATTTCAACAGGCTTTGAAATTTAAATTCGTTCTTATCAAATAAATCAACTACATTAGGAATACTATTGTATAAAATAAATATATCATCACGCCTTCTACCCATTACTGAGTGTGGCACTCTGCCGAAGCAGATCTTGGTAAGTAATATATTTTGCGCGTGAAGTGCGGTTACCAGTCGTCAAATCACGGCCCCCAAACATGTTATTGGTGGAGGAGCCACAGGGATAGTTTTTTTTTTAAATCAATAACATTAGGCATACTATTGTATAAAATAAAATAAATAAATATATCATCACGCCTTCTACCCATTACTGGGTGTGGCACTCTGCCGAAGCAGATTTCGGTAAGTGATATATATATATATATGCGCGTGAAGTGCGGTTACCAGTCGTCAAATCACGGCCCCCAAAGATGTTAGTGGTAGAGGAGCCACAGAGGTAGTTTTTTTTTTAATTATGAAAATTGTTTGTCTCCTGTGGGAATCGAACTAGGGTTCTCAGGATCCACAGGCCGACTTCATACCATTGAACTAGCCACCCCATATTATCACCGAATTTGATCCTTGCCACAGAAATGGGTTTTCGTATCTTGAAATCAATTAAATTAATGGGGTAATAGCTCAGTGATATCAAGTCGGCCTGTGGATCCAAAGAACCTTTGTTCGATCCCCACAGCCGATAAAACATTTTCACCAATTTAAAATTACCCCAGTGGCTCCTCCACCACTAACATCTTTGGAAGCCGTGATTTGACGGTTGGTAACCGCACTTTACGCGCATCAATATATCACGTACCGAGATCTGCTTCGGCAGAGCGCCACACCCAGTAATGGATAAAAGGCGTGATAATATATTTATTATTTATGTTTATTTATATTTTATATTTGAATGAAAATTTCAATATTTCTGTTTGTCTTTTAGGGAGATTTCGACTGGGACAGCGACACCAGAGGCTACATTCTCTCTTCCTTCTATTGGGGGTACGTGATTACCCACATGCCAGGAGGACTCCTTGCGGAGAAATTCGGAGGGAAGTACTCTTTGAGTATAGGGATGTTAGGAACTGCAATCTTCACACTTCTTACACCCGCTGTGGTCAAATACGGGGACTGGCAATGGTTGGTTGCCATCAGAGTTCTTGAAGGACTCGGAGAGGTAAGAAGAAGAATTTGTTTTAATTATAATCATTTGTAAAAAATAGTATATTGCCTACCATGAACGTAAGTGACAGTTTTTAGGTCAAGAATGTAATTTGGGAAATCGAGGCTCGAAGGGTCGAGATTTCCTAAACATTCGCGATCTAAAAAATCACTCATGCCTGTTTTACACTGAGCAATATTGCAAGTGCAACTGCAACTTTCAACAAGTTGAAGCAATATTGAACGAGTGTAATACAGAAATTGCAAGTGCAAGTGAAAGAAGCAATCTTGCATCAACCTCTTGCACGAATTAGAACATGTTCTAATTTTTGCAAGCCTTGCAAGGCCACTGTTAGTTATTTCTAGTAATTTTAACTTTGTTAGAATGCTACCAACTTATTATAAATGTCAAAAACGATAAAGTTGGGTTAAGGATATTAAAATGATTTACTGCATTGCAAATAATTGTGCAAATACTTATAAGAATAAATTTTTATATCAATGCAAAATAACATATGAAACGAATGTCAATAATACAAATGATATAAGAGGTTAAGCTGATATAATATGAAGTTAGTAACGACAAAAATTTGTAAACAAATTAATATTATCTTGCAGTTGTAAGTTGCTGAATGTAAAGTAAAAAAAATATCTCTGTAACATTTTGGTGCAACTAGTTGAACGTAAAACTTGCAAGTTACAATTGCTGGTTGCGCTTGCTCAGTGGAAAACAGGCATTACAGTTCGAGATTAGTAAGCTATTTTTTTATATCTGCACAAATAGAAGGAAAAGAAATAAAAATAAAATAAATATATCATCACGCCTTCTACCCATTACTTGGTGTGGCACTCTTCCACAGCAGATCTCGGTAAATGATATATTTTGCGCGTGCAGTGCGGTAACCAACCGTCAAATCACGGCCCCCAAACATGTTAGTGGTGGAGGAGCCACAGGGATAGCTTTTTAAAATTATGAAAATTTGTCGCCTGTGGGAATCGAACCAGGGACCTCAGGATCCACAGGCCGACTTCATACCACTGTGCTAGCCATCCCATATTAAATAAAATAAATATATTATTACGCCTTTTACTCATTACTGGGTGTGGCACTCTGCCGAAGCAGATCTCGGTAAGTGATATATTTTGCGCGTGCAGTGCGTAATCAGCCGTCAAATCACGGCCCCCATAGATGTTGGTGGTGGGGGAGCCACAGAGTTAGCTTTTTTTTAAATGTGAAAATTGTTTGTCGCCTGTGGGAATCGAACCAGGGTTCTCAGGATCCACAGGCCGACTTGATACCACTGAACTAGCTACCCCATAGGAAAACAAATATAGGTTTCAAAATTAACAACTATCAAATTGTTGTCAAAATAAACAATACCTTGATCTATAATATTTACTTACTGCCCACGGTGGATGGTAAGTAAATATTATAGTCCTAATATAACCATGGAAACAAGTGTGCAATAAAAGTTCCACTTAGGGCCGGTTTCTGAAAAAATATTTAACGGGCATGTTAACTAACTGTCGCTTAAATTTATTGAAAGGTTAAAATTGCATCGGGTTTCTGAAAACAAACGTCAGTTAATTTATATGTTCGATAACTAACTCATGGTTCTATCCTGAACTAACATTATTCTTGAGTCTATAAAATAAATAAATAAAAAAATATATCATCACGCCTTCTACCCATTACTGGGTGTGGCACTCTGCTAAAGCAGATCTCGGTAAGTGATATATTTTGCGCGTGAAGTGCGGTTACCAGTCGTCAAATCACGGCCTCCAAACATGTTAGTGGTGGAGGAGCCACAGGGATAGCTTTTTCAAATTATGAAAATTTGTCGCCTGTGGGATTCGAACCAGGGACTTCAGGATCCACATGCCGACTTCATACCACTGTGCTAGCCATCTATAGTTCTCAAAATAATAGATTTTGGTAATAACTGTGTATTTAAACCTTTTTTAGGTTAGGAAAGATGAGCACTGTCACTGTCAGCCTTTTTCAATTTATGAAACAACTGCGCATGCGTCATATAATTTAACTGGATCAATTTGCCGCGTTAACTTAACGGGGCAGTTAAATACCAATATGATGTTTCAGAAACCCATTTGACAGTTTATCGAAGAGTTAAACTAACTGACCAGTTAAATTTGTTTTCAGAAACCGGTCCTTACTGTGTTTAAATTTTGTTATGAATGGTTAACTTACAGTACATGTATTGTAAAAAATATTATACTAGCGTATTGCACAATATACATAAATGCACAATATTTTGGCCCTTACTTCTGCAGTTGAGTGTACATGGGTGGAACCCAGTTCAATAGTCTTGACCACTATGTTTTGTCTATAACAGTCTTACCTTTTTTTTTGTTTAAAAGACAAAAAGAAAAAAAATGGGCAAAGTTAATTGGGAGACAACAAACTAAAAACAAGGATAAATTTTGTAGTAATAATTGCTAATAATTAGTATGAACGGAACACGCAAACTATAATTTTTAAGCTGACAAACATTTTAATAATTTTCAAAAAATACATATGTTTTTTTAAAGTCATTAGGTTCGGTTGACAGCAAAAAAATAAATTTAATGAACCCAAGACCATATCAATTCTGAAAACAGTAGATACGTCAGGAAACACCACAATAAATAACTTTTTGTTTATGTCCTCATACGTGTACACGTCAAATATATTAAATATGTCTTGTTTAACAAACATATTCAATGGTGTAACACTGTGTCAAAACTAAAATCATTAATACTTTTTTTATTAACACGAAGCGTCAATCTTTATTTTTTAAAAATTGTTACTATCTTCTTAATTTATTTCAAGTATTATTATTATCAAGTTCATAAATTAAACATATCGACATGATACCAGGAAAAAGTTAGTTTATTTTATGTCGTTTAGTTCAAATAATTTGTAGTTTTTTCCCTAAGTTCTTACAGGAAAAATAATATACATAATACGACAGGAAAGTGTTTTTAATTTAGAGACGTAATTTAACAGTTAGCAATTATACTTCATCTATAAAACTATGGCATACGAAAAATGTATACTAGTATTTAGTAATTCGTCCCCAACAATTGATCTCTAACCAAGTTCGTCCCCATATATTTATTCCCTACAGAATTAATCTCCAGGATTTCGTCATCATCAAATTTTGTCCTCTCCTTTCAATTGATCTAACAGTTTCATGTTTCTTCTTCCTCTCTTAAGTTCTTTGTCCATTATTCCTTCTTTTGTTGCCTTCAATACATGCCCAGTTCTTTGTCCTTCTCATTACCATCTCCAATAGTCTGCTCTTACCTTCTATTCCTACTTTTTTTTTATATAAGGTGTTTCATAACTTCGGATACATACGTTAAGGGTATACTCGTATGTTGTTTGATATGTTGATTACGAATTAATAAAATATATTTTTGTTTAATCACAAAATTAATTTCCATGTTCCCAGTCAAAAATCTTTCGTTGTCACTGCCACTGGGTGGATGGTTACGTTAAACTTAATAATTAAATGCAATATCTATTATAAATAACTGCTAATAATTGAATTGTGTAATAAATAAATAAATATATCATCACGCCTTCTACCCATTACTGGGTGTGGCACTCTGCCGAAGCAGATCTCGGTAAGTGATATATTTTGCGCGTGAAGTGCGGTTACCAGTCGTCAAATCACAGCCCCCAAAGATGTTAGTGGTGGAGGAGCCACAGGGGTAGCTTTTGAAATTATGAAAATTGTTTGTCGCCTGTGGGAATCGAATCTAGGGTACCAGGGTTCTCAGGATCCACAGGCCGACTTCATCAAATGAATTGTGTAATGAGTAAATTAATGTAAGTTTATTCTATTCATAATAGGTCCGTAAATCTTTTGTTTCTTTAGCGAATGATAAATAATTGACTGGGTAAAAAAATTGGTGATTTGTTTTAAAAATGGATTACGCGAACGAATTTAGCAATATTGAATTAGTGGACATAGTGCTAGGATATGAAGAGGGACAAAATGCGAGACTAGATCATAATAATTATCAAAAATCTGAATTGTATGTAATACACTTATTTTTACATATCAATATCTTTAAAATATAATTAACTGTAATTATTGGTAATAGGTTTAATTAAAAATACTTAAATTTTGTTTGTTTATTTTACTAGTATTATGTAATTTAGGTTAGTGATTATCTACTTGAATTGTTTGTTTTTAATAGAAAAGTGAATCCAGTGTGCAGTACTAAAAAAAAAAACGCTATAGGTAAACTACCCTTAATTTTTCGATTAAAAAAAATATTTATGATTCGAAATCAGCATATTAAACAACATATACCCTTAATTAATATACCCGAAGTTATGAAACACTCTGTATACAAAAAACACTTTATCTGAAAAAAATTGAAACAAAACCTGTTGAATAAATGAAATTTTACTGATTTCTACCGGAAATTAATTTTAGTTGTCATAGGTATACTAGTAATAAAACAACATGACAACATATTTAACATTCTTATTTATTTCTTAAGGGCACAACCTATCCAGCCCTGAACGCCCTTCTGGCCCAATGGGTGCCTTCCAACGAGCGCGCAAAAATAGGTACTTTGGTGTACGCTGGTGGTCAAGTTGGTACTGTTGTGGGCAACGCCATCAGTGGAGCGTTGATCAAAAGCACCGGACAATGGGAATCCGTGTTCTACCTATTTGGTGCCCTAGGGATCCTTTGGTTTATTGTCTGGACTTTGTTGTGCTACAGTGATCCAGACAGTCATCCCTTTATCAGTGATTCTGAGAAGAGCTATCTTGCTAAAGAGATTGGTAAGCAATTAGTTATTTTATTATTTTTAACGTTTAATCAGGGCTGGGTTTTCCGTCTCTAAATCAAGTTCTCATGAGCTGAATAATTAAAAAAATGTCGTATCATTATCATCGACAAATGGTAATAATTATAGGTATTCCTTTTTTGATGCGATATTTTTTTATTTATTCTGGGAATAATTATCGGGAACTTTAACCGCTGATGATAAAACCGGCTCTAGTGGCCAGTTGTACCAACAAAATTTAAATTTTAAACATGGTTTAAATAAATAAAAGCATATCTTATTTACTTGCATATAGAATAATTAATATTGCTGTCAAACATTTGATTTGCTTCTATTTTATTTAAACCAAGTTTAAGATTTCAGTTTTGTTGGTAAAACGGGCCATAAAAGAGATAAACTAGTATACTGTAATACAGGTTTTGCAATGGCCTTTACCACACGTATAAATAAAATAAAATAAATACAGAGTGATCAAAAGGAATTGTTATAGTTGACAATACAATTCCAGAGATCTTTTTATTCCGCAGTTGGCACGTCAGATAAAGGCGGAAATACTATTTGACATTTCTAATAAATACAAATAGGTTATGTCAGGAGTCTGACAGCTAATAGAATTTTGACTTTTTAAGTAATAGAAATACTTTAGAAATAAATGTAATAATAAATGTACTCAAATTTAAATTTTAAATGTCACTATCAACAACAGGAAATGAATTTATGTATCAGGGTTATCAATTTCAAATAGTTTTTTTTATTGCCAACTGTAACAATTCCTTTTGATCACTCTGTATATCATCACGCCTTCTACCCATTACTGGGTGTGGCACTCTGCCGAAGCAGATCTCGGTAAATGATATATTTTGCGCGTGAAGTGCGGTTACCAGTCGTCAAATCACGGCCCCCAAAGATGTTAGTGGTTGAGGAGCCACAGGGGTAGTTTTTGAAATTATGAAAATTGTTTGTCGCCTGTGGGAATCGAACCAGGGTTCTCAGGATCCACAGGCCGACTTCATACAATTGAGCTAGCCACCCCATTATGTTACATACTATTTTTTCTCACGGGGTCGTGAACTTTTATTTCTTAAAATCTATATTTCAATTGATATTTCCCCCTACTCTGTAATTTGATCATTACCTGTTAATGATTGATAAATTAATGACAACCTTTATTTTTTATGATTAATCTGCAGATTACCACACCATTTCGCCATTCTGTGATTAAAATCATTTATTCTGTTACTTGCATTTTACTTTTAATCCTGTTGCTCTCGTACAAAGCTGTCAGTATAAAAAAATATATTATTTTTAATTACATTTTTTTACGGAATTGTCAATGAGCTGTCATTATATTACTTTTAGCTTAACAGCTACATATATTAGTAAAAAAATGCATGAATATAACAAAAAAATATCAGAGTAAATTATTATAAATAAAACTTATCATTAGCTTATCGATCATTAACAATGATACAGTTACAGAATATGTGGGCTATTGCACATTAAAGCCCCTGGCACATATAGCGTCAAAACTCCGAGTCTGCTACAAACTGCTGAAAAACTGAGAGTCACGTTCAAAACGGGTGACACATATAGAGTCGGTGTTTCTGACAGTCAGAATTAAATATTTGTTAATTTTAACGTGTTATTTGTTAATTTGTATTATTTAAAATGTTTATCGATTATTAAGAAATATAAAAACTATAAATTACGAAATATAAAACAAAAAATTAAATTAAAAAAAAAATTACATGAACTATAAATGAAATATAAAAACTTAAATGTATTATTTAAAATATTTATAGACTATTAAGAAATATAAAAACTATAAACTAGGATTAATAAAATAAAAAATTAAATTAAAAAAAATTGACATGAACAATAAATGAAATATGAAAACTTAAAAGTATCTAACTATGTATAAAGTAAATGAATTTAACTATAAAAATGTACAAAATATCAAACAAGAACATAAACAATAATAATTCATACGTCAAACAACAAAAGAAGATAGGGAAAAAACCAGCATCATAATGAAGTTGGTTTGCGGCAGTCGTGACTGCTGAAAATAGAGGCGTTTCTATTTTTGGCAGTCAAATGGCAGACTCGGAGTCTTGACGCTATAATAATGGTTGTCTTGGAAACAACATCATAAATGATTTCTTAACGCACGATGCTTGGTTGCAAGAAAAATATAAAGAGCTCTTTAGTTAAAGAATTGTTTATATAGCAACAGTATCAATAGCGATTTTCTGAAATTTATTGAATCGTTAGTTGCTAATGAACCGATAAAACTTTCATGCAACCCAGCATTAGTGCGGCAAAAAATCATGCCGCACTGAGTTTTTAAAAAGATAAGCTTTTCACACTCATTTTGAATATTGATATTATGATTTTTAAACACGACCGTACCAAAAAACTAATATTGTATACATTTCGTCGTTCTCAGAATGTTGTCTACTTCGATAAACAAATATATTCTTCGATACACTAATTATTTTACTGCCTATATATTCAAATAACTATTTATTTCCAGGTGGCAAAGTTGGAAACATCAACATCAAAACCATCCCCTGGAAAGCAATGGCCACCTCACTCCCTCTTTGGGCTCTAGTCTTCGCTCAGATTGGTCACGATTGGGGTTTCTTCACTATGGTAACTGATCTACCTACCTACATGAACGACGTACTCAAATACGACATCGATGCCAATGGTATTCTATCTTCTGTTCCGTATATCGTCATGTGGATCGTCTCGATGTGCTCAGCCTGGTTATGTGACTGGATCATCAGCAGGAATATGATGACTGTCACTAGAGCTAGGAAAATGTTCACTACCATTGGTGAGTTTCATTTGTAATAAAAAAACATGTAAACAAATTTTGAAAAAATCAGACTCAAAATTCTGTAATCTTGATCTCTACACTAAAATTTATTTTTATTGTAAAAATTTGGCTTTTCTTTTAATCTACAGGGTGGTCAGTTCGCAATACAATTCTAGGAATCTTTTTATTCCACAGTTTTCACATCGCTCGGTAAAGGTGGATTTACAGAGTAATCGTAAGTGTTTCAGTTGGCTATAAAAAAAATCTACTTGAAATTGGTAAGACTGATACATAAATTGATTTCCTGTTGTTGAGGAAATTCATTTATATATCTATTAGCCTTATCAATAAAAAGTAAATGTTTTTATTGCCAACTGAAACAATTACTTCTGATCATTCTGTAGATAGGATGCGGGCACTCACGTGATTCTGTGACGTAAGAACAGCTGTTTCGGGAAATATCACTGCGCCATCTACAAAATGAACTATTTTGTTGGGGCGAGATTTGTTCTTACGTCACAGAATCACGTGAGTGCCCGCATCCTATTGTCCAAAGATTATTTCGTACTATTCAAACAGAGATTTTTGCATAGATTATTCTCAGTGCTGTGTGATTGGTCAAGTTTACCCTGTCAGAAATAGAAGAAACCCTAATTACACAATAAAAATTGTTGTATAACGAATCTAACACTTCTTCTTTTTCTGCAGCATCTGTGGGACCAGCAATCTTCATCATCGGTGCATCGTACGCTGGCTGTGATAGAACGCTCGTTGTTGTTTTATTCTGTATTGGAATGGGTTTAATGGGCACATTCTACCCTGGAATGAAAGTAAACGCATTGGATCTGTCATCTAATTATGCTGGAACTTTGATGGCCATCGTCAATGGTATTGGAGCCATTACTGGCATCATTACTCCTTTGCTTGTTGGAAAAATCGCCACAAACGTAAGTAATTATTATTATTTTTATATTGTTGAAGAAGAAGAAACATACTCAGTTTCTGTCAAAACCTATAAATCATTCAACCGAAATACTCCATTGATCAACTTGTCCAAATAACAAACCATAATTTGTGTCACATCAGTCAAAGCTGCTCGTTGCTGCATTGTAAATCCACCATGATTACTCGTACTCGATTTGTACCAATTCCAGCAATTCCATTACCCAATAAAATAACTCAATTTATTTAGAAAACTATCCTAAGACAAAATCGGAGTAGGAAGGATAAAAATAATTACTCCTCTGTGGTTGGATTACTTGGCTTTTTGTATTTTCCAAATTTACAAAATTGTGAAAACAGACGACGTTTCGGGACTAAGGGTTGGTCCCATTTTTAAGTCAACAATAAATGGAATTATTATAAATAACAGTTTACAACAATTTAAAACTTTTCACAAAGAAAAGGTAGTCAAAAATTATTAAAGACTTAAATAATCTTAACAAATACAACATTTTAAAATAAATGTGGTGACGACACCAGAGTCAAACCAATAAATGTTTTATTTTATTTTACAGAGGAGTAATTATTTTTTTACTTTTTCCTTCCTACTCCTATTTGTTCAAGTAAATATCAACGACTTAATAAAACGGAATCTCCATTTTGAGATTCTACAAATTATCTAAGCCCGTTTTACATTCAGCAACATCTACAGCAACATGTTGCCAAATGTAAAACTGAAGTTGTGCAACATTTGTTCGTGAACTAGTTGCGCAACTTGTTGCAGAAATTAGAACATGTTCTATTTTTGTTGCGGGCAACTCGCAACTCTCCCCCAGATTTAGTATTTTTTGGTTACTTTTTGTTTTGCCAATGTAAATCTTGTAAGTTGGTTAACCTAGTTTTACATGTGTCAAAATAGCGTTTTGTTTTCTTTGTTTTTTTGCAATCCATTCTTGTTCTCAAAATCAAACGATGAACATATGATTATAAAAATTTGAGGTTACAAAGCAACATGAACATATCTAATAACTGTCAACTGTCACGGACTACCAACTTTTCTGAGATTTATGTTGGTATAATACTTAAAAGAACTAGTAAAGTTGCGGAAATATGTTGCTAAATGTAATACAAGAAAACTGAACACCAGCAACATGTTGCGCAACTTCAAGTTGCTGAACTAGTTGCGCAACAAGTTGCTGTAAATGTTGCTGGACAAAATCAGCTCTCACTAAATATATAATTGTATATTATTTATAAAATGAGTAATGAATTTATATTATTATTTGTTTCTTTTTGAATAGCACCTGCTTTCGGAATGGAGTATCGTATTCTGGATCGCATTTGGAGTCTTCATGTTCACAAACATAATTTTTGTAGTTTTCGGCTCAGGAGAAGAACAATGGTGGAACAAACCAAATAATGTCGCCCCACTTAAAGTTAAAAAAGAAAAAGACAGCAAACTTAACGAAATAAGCATAATTAACAAGTAATCAAATTAATTATAGTATTATTTCAAACTGTACATATATCTTTTTAAATAATTCTCTTATTTTAAATTTTGACATTTAAATTAAGATTCATGCGCAAAATTATTTATTTCATATTTTTATGAATATTTTATAAAACATTTATTTTTAAGTACTTAACTAGAAAGAATTTTAATGTAGACTAGTGCCAGATTGTATGTTTCTGGTTTGAACTTGTGTTATGAACACAGGTTAGTATCGGTTTATTGGCATTTTGTCCAGTATTCTATGTGATGTTGCTATGTCAACGTGTGTGATAATTTAGTGAAAATATACCATGTATATATTGGAATTTGTACGAAATGTGAGTAGATTTAATTAATTTTTAGTAGATTAATTAGTATTGTTAATTATTAATTAATTATTCCGATACATTTTGTCTTTTACAAACATTAATGTTAGGTTATAGTACATATAGATACACTAGCCTATTAAGATCATTTGTAAATAAGATTTTTATGATCAATAAAATTACTATTAACATAAAATATCTTCAAATTATAGTAAATAGAATGACAACAAGATAAATGGAAACTGTAAATAGGTATTTCACTATTTAGTTGTAGTCTATCAAAACAAATTGATATAAGTAGTAGAAATACAATTTAAACCAGGACATCAAGACATTCATCTCATATTTAAAGTTTAATAACTACAACAATCTCCTCTATTTTGTAATTTTATCATTTAGGACAATTCTATGACACTATTTGTTAATATAGCAATTAATGCTAGGACCCCCGATCAACAATGGTTGCTAAGAAAGTTACTATTTATATTAAACTGTATTCCACGTATGCTGGGTTGCCAGAAAAAATAAAGAGCTCTTTAGTTGAAGAACTGTTTATCTAGTAACAGTATCAATAGAGATTTTCTGAAATTTATTGAACCGTTAGTTACTAATGAACCGATAAAACTTTCATGCAACCCAGCAGTAACTAAACAATCATTTAAAACATATTATTGAATATATACGCGAAAGTTGTCAATTTTAATTAGCTACTGCTGAAAATAGCGGCGTTTCTATTTTTTGCAGTCAAATGTAGACTTGGAGTTTCAACTATATATGTATACAGAGTGATCAAAAGGAATTGTTACAGTTGGCAATAAAAAAAAACTACTTGAAATTGGTAAGCCTGATACATAAATTCATTTCCTGTTGTTGACAGTGACATTTAAAATTTAAATTTGAGTACATTTATTCCTAAAGTATTTCTATTACTTAAAAAATCAAAATTCTATTAGCTGTCAGACTCCTGACATAACCTATTTGTATTTATTATAAATGTCAAATAGCATTTCCGCCTTTATCTGACGTTGTGCCAACTGTGGAATAAAAATATCTCTGGAATTGTATTGTCAACTATAACAATTCCTTTTGATCATCCTGTATTAAACACAATACCTGCTAAAAGGGTTCCAAATTTAATGGTGAGCGCCAGATTGACATCACCATTAGAGCCACACTGTAATCTCTCATCGAACGAACTATAGGAAGAATATACAAGTATTGAAATTATAGATATCAATTTCAAGAATTACAACCTTTTATTCAAAATTAATTTACATATTAAAAAAACCTAATTATTATCATAATAATATAAAATACATCATTGTATGTGACTATCTTCATGTTCATATCGAATGGGATATCGGTCCTTTAATTTTCTGGAACCCTGAAATAAATATTTGAAAATAAATATAAAAAAAGTAAAACGAAATATTAAAATACTTACTGCAGAGATGGTACAAATTGTTGTGGATCGTAAATGGCAACACTGAATTTCTCATTCTCGTACTTTATAGAGAAATCTCTCACTGCGAATCCTTTTTCATTTATTGCAGTGAAAGTATGATAATCATCACTAACATTGACATCCTTTATTGTTTGGTTAAACCAATAATAATCATCATTTATATATGATGTTTCGAATAAATATTTTTCATTTGGGGTAATATGTTTATTTCCACATTTCCATTGCAATTTTGGAGTTGGATAACCTTTTACTTTCGTTATAAGAACTAGATCCTTTCCAACTATTTTGAAGTTGTCAAATATATTAATATTAACAAATTCTGGCTTAAATTTCTCCTTGGCTTTCAACGAAATTTTTTTGCTATTTTGTATGTTACCGAATTTTCCTTCACAGGTATAGTCTCCAAAATCAGATGCTTGGAAATTAGCTATAGTTAGGCGTGAGTAATACAAATTTTTTACATCTTTTGCCTTTGTAATTACCTCTTTATATTTGTTGGAATTAGCTTTTTTAACAGGATATTTCCAGTTAATTTCTGGTTGGTCTATACTAGTAACTTCACACGTAATAGTAACATCTGTATTTACATCTGCAATGACTGGTTCTTGAATAGTTACTTTTGGTTCCCCTGGTGGAATTACTGCCAACTCAACAAATTCTTCTGTTTTTCCTTCAGAATTTTCTGCTGTACATTTATATTTTCCTGAGCATGCTTCGATAACAGTTTTTAAGGTTAATTTTAATTGTCGTTCTGTTTTGCCGTTAGTGACATTTGTTATTTTGTATTGGCAACTGTTTGCGCATTCAGATATTTTATCAACTTTGATATTGTTGAATTCCCATGTACCAGAAGGTATTGGTACGCCATTTTCTATACAAGATAAAGTCAAATCTTTTACACCAGTTTGTACATACAGTTTGGATTTTTGTGGTAATAATTTTATTGTTGGTTTTGTAGTTGACTGTACGTTTATATTGATTGGATTTGATTGGAATGTAGGAGTTTTACATTGGTATTTTCCGTTTTGAGCAAAAGTTATTCTTTCTATTTGTAAATTGTACCAGAAAGATGTTTCATCTTTTTTTTCCTTGATTATTTTGTGATTAATTCTGATATTTTGTCCATTGTGTAACCAATCCACTTGGGTATTAATATCTCCTTTGACTAAACAACGTAATAATACTTTATCGTTTTCTTTGATAATGTCACTGTCAGTTGAATCTGTTTTTACTGTAAGTACTGGCGGTTCTGGATGCGTTACTCGTACAGTAACTGTTTTTTCTGTTCTGCCTTTGAAATTTCGTGCAACACATTTGTAATATCCGGCACATGATGGACTTGCATTTTGAATTGTTAAATTACTCCATTGATTACTTGTATCTAATTGGTATTTGCATTTAATTTGATTAGATAAATCTATCGGTCGGTCGGAGAAAAGCCAAGTAACATCAGGTCTAGGAATACCAGAAACTTTACAAAATAGAACTGTCTCTTTTGCATTAGTATGAATAACAATATTTTCAGAATTTGTTTGTTCTATTGTTGGCAGTACTCCCTGTTGAACATCAATATTGACGATATTTTCTTTACCACCTTTTCGACATGTATATGTACCAGCTTGTTTTAAGGTTATGTTTTTAATAACGACATCATGTCGGTAAGTTAGAGAGTTAACTTCATGAGTACTAAATTTTAAGTTTTCATTATTAGTACCATATTTAGATTTGAAGGACCAGGTTGTTGGACCATTGTTTTTCCCTGTTGCTAGGCAACTAAACGTAACGTCATCTCCTTCTCGAATAATATTGTCAGGAGATGTGGAATTGATTGTTATTTCTGGTTTTTGTGTTGGCATTACTGTTAGGTTTATAATTTTCTCTGTATTGCCTTTCGAGTTGCTTGCTGTACAAATATATTTACCAGAACATGTTGGATTTAGATTTGTAATTGTTAAATAGTTTAATTGGCTGTTTGAACTGGTTTCAAAAGTTGATTGTAATCTACAATCGCCTCGTTTAATACTGTTTTTACTCTGGTGGTACCATTTGATCGTAGGTGTAGGCGAACCGTTAGCTTTACAGAAAATTGTTACATTATGTGCCCCTTCTTCAACTATCATCTCAGTGTTTGAATTGAGATCAATATTTGGTTCAAATCCTGGTTGGACATTTAAAGTATGGGTTATTTCGCCTCTTTCTGTGCTGCATTTGTATTGTCCACTTTGTTGAATAGACACATTTGGAATTTCAAGATTGTACCAATAAGCTGTTTCATTTATAATCAATTTGGTAATTTTATATTTGTTGTCAGTTGTGATAACCTTTCCTCTGTAAATCCATTTTGCTCCATTTATATTTCCACTAGTAACTAGACATTTTAAAGTAACAGAATCCTGTTCTCGAATATTGTCACTAGGTAAAGAAACATTAATTTGTGGTGGTATAAAAGGTAATACTGTTAAATTTATATCATTATTGCCACTATTCCTCAAGTTACTAACCGTACATTTATATTGACCAGAACATGAAGAAGTTATGTTTGTAATAGTCAAGTTGTACCATTCAAAATGTCTAGTTTTTTCATAACTGACAGCTGTATCAGCACATCTGCTTTCTGCTATGGGGCGACTATTAAAAGTCCATTCTGCAGAATTATCTAATGAGTCTGTTACTTTACATGGTAAAACAGTTCTTTCTGTGTTTTCATCAACAATTATTTTAGAGCTGGTTAAATATTCTACAGTTGGTACTAGACCCCGCTTTATATCCAGATAGTAAGTTTGGTCATCCTTATTGACTTTGCAAGAATAATCTCCTTTATCTGATAAACTAACATTTTTTATTGTTAAAATAGTCCAAGTTGTCATTGAGTTAAATTGTTGTCTGTCTAGTGTATATCGAACATTTGTGAAATCAATCGGTTTTTTATTATGGTACCACTCTGCTTTAGAACTACCAGTTGATAGGCATCTCAAAGTAACATCATCATGTTCTCGGTTAACACCATCAGAAGAAGTCGATGATGTAGTAATTTGAAGAGTTTGTTTTGTAGATGATACTAATAAATTGATTTCTTTTTGATCAACACCAGCTGAATTTTTAGTAATACATTTGTAAGTTCCTGAGCACGCTGAAGTTACTTCTGCAATCGTTAAATAGATCCATTCTGACTTTTCATTTACTTCTGAAGTAATTGTTTGTTTACATTTACTGCCTGCGAGTTGGGAAGTAACTGAATTGTCTTCATATTGCCATGACACTTGGGGTTTTGGTACGCCTGATACTTGGCAAGCAAGCCTGAAATCTTTTGTTCCTTCAGAAACTATAGTTTCTTTGGTTGGCACGTATTCTATGACAGGTTTTTTTGGGGTTTTTATCTCAAGATTAATAACACTTTCTAGATTGTTATTTATTTTACATTTATATTGTCCTTTATCTGATGGTAATAAGTTAGTAATAACTAAATTATACCAGAAATTAGTAGTCTCATTACCGGGCTGGATATAAATTGAATATCGACTATTTGGTTCCATGATAACAGGTTGATCTTTGATGAACCATTCTGCTGAATATTTCTTAGGTACAAGGCATCGTAATGTCACATCGCCATTTTCCAAAATTTGGTTTCCTGTTGGTGGTATTGCTTCAACAAATGGTGGTGGGATCGATGTTACTCTTATGTTAACATCTCTTTCATTTGATCCTTTAAAATTTGTAGTACGGCATTTATATCTGCCAGCACAAGATGGACTTGCATTTTGAATAGTTAAATTGACCCGTTGTTGAGGTCCAATTTGCTCAGTTGTTATTCTATATTGACAGTTGTTGATTTGATTTGTATTGATTGGTATATTTTCGTATAACCAAGTTATTTCTGGAGTAGGATGACCTGTAGATTGGCATGGTAGAATAACTTGTTTTGTTCCTTCTTCAATGTTAACATCCGTTGGAGGAATTCGTACAATTTGTGGCTTTATACTTAGTTCAGGTTGCACCGATATTTCTTTTTCTAAATTATTTATTTTGCATTTATAGTTTCCTCTTTCGTACGGAGATATGTTTAAAATTTCTAGGTTAAACATAAAAGAAATTCCATCGTTTAATGGAATCATAAATATTCTGTATTTATTACTTCTTTTGATATCTACTGGTTTGTTATTGTACAACCAGGCTGGTTTCGAATCAATGCTACCCTTGATGAGACATTGAAGAGTTACATTACTATTTTCAAATACTTCTCTTGGTGGTTCAATAATTTTTGGACGTTCAACACTGACAACAGATAAATCAATTTCATTTTCTTCTCCGCCTTTTGAGTTTTCAGCAACGCATTTGTATTTTCCAGCACAGGATTTTTCTACATCTGTGATTGTTAAATATAACCATTCCGTTTTGTCAATCACTTTTGAGGTTATGGAATATTTACAGTTAAATTGATTTTTATTAATTTGTCGTCCTTCGTAAGACCAAGATACTTTTGGTTTTGGAATGCCACTAACCTTACAAGAAAGAGTGAAGTCTTTTTTGCCTTCTTCGACTGTATTTGGATTTGAGATTTCTTCAATGACAGGTTTTTTACTTTCTTGTACGTTTACTAATATTTCACTTTCGAAATTGTTAACTCTGCATTTATAAGATCCCTTCTCCTGGGGAGAAATGTCAGAAATAACTAAATTAAACCAATAAGCTGTTTGGTTAACAGAAACTTTCGTGATTCTGTATTTATTGTTAGTTCTGATGACCTGTCCTTTATGTATCCATTCTGGTTCAAAAGTATGAGCCTTGATGAAGCATTTTAATGTAATATCTTCATTTTCTATGACTTCGTTACCAATTGAAGGTGTTTCGATATCTATTGGAGGAGGTTCGTCTATAGAAACAACTGATATCTCGACGTCCATTTTTGATTCGCCTTTGGAGCTGGTAGCAACACAAGTATAGCGTCCAGAACAGGCAGGATTAACCTCAAATATAGTTAAATATATTGATTCATTGTTGCCAGTGACATCTCTGGTTATTTGATGTTGACAGCCATCGAAGTTACCACTTTTCACCCATGTTGTTTTTGGTTTTGGAGTACCAGTAACTTTACAAGCAATTCTGAAGTTTTTCCTGCCTGCTTCAATTGTTTGAGTGTTAGAAATGTATTCAATTGTTGGTTTAACACTTGGTTTGACAATAACAATGACATTTTCTTCATGGTTTCCTATGACACATTTGTAATTCCCTCCATCTTCTGGTTTTAAGTTTTTGATAACTAGGTTATACCAATATGATGTGTCAGAGATTTGTTCTTTGACTATTTTGTATTTGTTTGGATCAAAGTTACTATTGAACAGCCATCTTGGTTCTGATGTGACAGCGCCGCGAATTAGACATTTGAGAGTTACTTCTTCGTTTTCTACTGCTTCGTTATTGGCGGGAGATTCAATTACTAGTTGAGGTGGGGGTTGTAACGTAACTACATTCAAATCAACATCTCTTTCATCACTTGCTTGTTTATTATCAACTTTGCATTTGTACTGTCCTTTGCAAATAGAATGAACTACTTTGATTGTTAGAATTGCCACTTTATGGTCACCACGATCTTCGATGGTTTGTTCAAATTTGCAATAGTTTTCATTGCTGGAAGTCCAAAGAACCATTGGATGAGATCCAGAAACTCGACATTCTAACTTAAAATCTTTTGTACCTTCTTCAACTTTTGTTTTTGGATCTGATATGAAGTCAATTATAGCAAGTTTGGCTGGCTTCACATCAACATTTATCGATTTAGAATCTGAGCCAATACGACATTTATAATTTCCTTTGTCGAGAATAGCAATATTTTTTATTTCCAAATTATAATAATATTTATTTTTACCAGTTGGCGTTTTTACTAATTTATATTTATAGTTATTACTAATAGGTTTGTTATTAAATTCCCAATAAGGTTGAATAGTTTCACCTGCCTCTACCAAACATGTCAAAATGATATCATCGTATTCAGAAATTGTGTTGTCTGTCGTAAGATATTCTGTTTCAATATCAGTGCTAGTTATTTTTGGTTCTATTACTAACAAATTAAATTCTTTTTCTGTTCTTCCCTTTGAGTTGGTAACAATGCATTTGTATCGCCCTGAACATTTGACATTTCGTAACTGTAGAATTTCACCTTGTACAAGGTTATCTTGGTTACAATCTGGTTGAGGTAGTTCCCAAGTTATGGTTGGTTTTGGTGAACCATTCGCCTGGCAAGGAACGTCTTTGTTATCACCAGGTTGTAGGGAAATTTTGTTTCCATTTTCAAAGTCAACTATTGATGGTCCAACACCTGGTTTGACGTTTATAGGGAAATTAGGACTTTCAAAAGAGTTTGCACGACATTTATAATTTCCTGCTTCGCTGAACGAAATATCATTAATTGTTAAAATGTAATTATAAGTTCCCGCATTAATTTGATTTACTCTAATGTTGTATCTATTATTTGGTGATATTACTTTGCCATTTTGTAACCATTCTACTTTTAGTAAAACTGATTCAGTAACGTAACAATTGAGGCTAACTGAACTACCTTCAACAGGATTGTTGTTATCAATATCTGTATCAACTGGTTCAACTTTTGGTGGATTTTGGGGCTTCACTAGTAGTTCAAAGTTTTGTTCTGTAATTCCTTTAATGTTTGATGCTCGACAGGTATAATTTCCAAAGCAAGAAGGACCAACATGTGCGTAAATTAAAGTATTATCATGTAATTTACCTCTTTGACAGTTAGATTCAGTGAATGTTAATATTTTTCCATT
The DNA here is from genome assembly GCA_911728475.2 of Pterostichus madidus. Lineage (NCBI taxonomy): Eukaryota > Metazoa > Arthropoda > Insecta > Coleoptera > Carabidae > Pterostichus > Pterostichus madidus. The sequence continues at coordinate 4,844,766 of OU452314.1, read as the reverse complement.
AAATAGCCAATCAATTTTAGGTGCTGGGTTTCCAGTAATTTCGCAAGGTAATTGATAGTTACGTTCACCATTTTCGATAAGTATATTTTGATTTTCCAGGCCAGAGAGGATAGGTTTAGTCCTTGGGACAATATTCAAATTAAATTCTTTTTCTGTTCTTCCCTTTGAGTTGGTAACAATGCATTTGTATCGTCCAGAACATTTGACATTTCGTAATTGCAAAATATCACCTTGTACAATATTATCTTGGTTACAATCTGGTTGAGGAAGTTCCCAAGTTATGGTTGGTTTTGGTGAACCATTCGCCTGGCAAGGAACGTCTTTGTTATCACCAGGTTGTAGGGAAATTTCGTTTCCATTTTCAAAGTCAACTATTGTCGGTCCAACACCTGGTTTGACGTTTATAGGGAAATTAGGACTTTCAAAAGAGTTTGCACGACATTTATAATTTCCCGCTTCGCTGAACGAAATGTCATTAATTGTTAAAATGTAATTATAAGTTCGCGCATTAATTTGATTTACTCTAATGTTGTATCTATTATTTGGTGATATTACTTTGCCATTTTGTAACCATTCTACTTTTAGTAAAACTGATTCAGTAACGTAACAATTGAGGCTAACTGAACTACCTTCAACAGGATTGTTGTTGTCAATATATGTATCAACTGGTTCAACTTTTGGTGGATTTTGGGGCTTCACTAGTAGTTCAAAGTTTTGTTCTGTAATTCCTTTAATGTTTGATGCTCGACAGGTATAATTTCCAAAGCAAGAGGGACCAACATGTGCGTAAATTAAAGTATTATCATGTAATTTACCTCTTTGACAGTTAGATTCAGTGAATGTTAATATTTTTCCATTAAACAACCAATCAATTTTAGGTGCTGGGTTTCCAGTAATTTCGCAAGGTAATTGATAGTTACGTTCACCATTTTCGACAAGTACATTTTGATTTTCCAGGCCAATGAGGATAGGTTTAGTCCTTGGGACAATATTCAAATTAAATTCTTTTTCTGTTCTTCCCTTTGAGTTGGTAACAATGCATTTGTATCGTCCTGAACATTTGACATTTCGTAATTGCAAAATATCACCTTGTACATTATTATCTTGGTTACAATCTGGTTGAGGTTGTTCCCAAGTTATGGTTGGTTTTGGTGAACCATTCGCCTGGCAAGGAACGTCTTTGTTATCACCAGGTTGTAGGGAAATTTTGTTTCCATTTTCAAAGTCAACTATTGATGGTCCAACACCTGGTTTGACGTTTATAGGGAAATTAGGACTTTCAAAAGAGTTTGCACGACATTTATAATTTCCTGCTTCGCTGAACGAAATATCATTAATTGTTAAAATGTAATTATAAGTTCCCGCATTAATTTGATTTACTCTAATGTTGTATCTATTATTTGGCGATATAACTTGACCATTTTTCAACCATTCTACTTTAAGTAAAACTGGTTCAGTGACGTAACAATTGAGGCTAACTTCACTACCTTCAACAGGATTGTTGTTATCAATATCTGTATCAACTGGTTCGACTTTTGGTGGATTTTGGGGCTTCACTAATAGCTCAAAGTTTTGTTCTGCAACACCTTTGTTGTTTGTTGCTCGACAAGTATAATTTCCAAAGCAAGAAGGACTAACTTGAGAATAAATCAAAGTATTGTCATACGATTTGCTTCTTTGACAATTTGATTCAGTGAATGTTAATATTTTTCCATTAAACAACCAATCAACTCTGGGTGCTGGACTTCCAGTAATTTCGCAAGGAAGGTGGTAGTTCCGTTCACCATATTTGACAAGTATATTTTGATTTTCCAGACCTTCGAGGTTAGGTTTAGTTCCTTGCGTTACGTTCAAAGTAGTTTCTTCATATTGAATATCAGAACCTTTTAAATTACTGGTCCAACATTTGTACACACCGATATCAGCAAATTGAACATCTTTAATTCTTAATGAATATCTATTTTGAACAGAAGACAACTCATATTTTTGTGTATTACTTGTATCAATAGATTGTCCATTAAGTAACCAATCAACTGTTAAATAATTATTACTGGGTTCTAAAGTACATTCAACATCAAAATTAACTCCTTCTGGTACAGTTTTAATGGGTGTGGTTGGTACACTGCAAAGGTCTTTCGGTTTAACTTCAAGCCACTTTTTTCCTTTCCATTGTTTTGGTTTTGAGCATAACGGATAATTTTCATCATCAATAAATTCAATTTTACGATTAATAATTAATTTTTGTAGATCTCGAGTTTGACAATCACATTTCCATGGGTTGTTATCCAAATATAAAACGTTTAAATTCCGTAAATTCGTAATTAAAGTTTGATCAAGTCTTGTTAAATAATTTGATTGTATAATTAAACGCTCTAAATTAACATTATTTTGAAATTGGTTTGGATAAATATAATGCAGTTTATTTTCGCTTAAATCAAGATATTTCAATTCTGGTAAATTGTGAAAAATCGTTTCAGGAAAAACTTGAAAGTTATTATTTTGCAGAATTAGTAGTCTTAACCTATTATTCAAGCCAAAAACATTTTCGTCTAATTTCGATAACTCATTATGAGATAAATCTAAGCCAGACAATTTTTCAAGATTTCTGAAAGCTTTAGCATGGACAGTTCTTACTTTGCAATTCTTCAAATCGACGAATTTCAAGTTGTTGCTTGCTCCGTTGAAGAAGGCATCTTGAGGGATGGTCTGCAGGTGTTGTCCAACCAAGAAGATGGTCTCCGTTTCGATTCTGACGTCTGGAATCTTCGTTAGTGGAAAACTGGTAACGGAACTGCTACAGTCGGATGTTTTCTTGTTGTTTTGATCGAAACAACGACATGGACTACATTGTGGATTCCAAGTATACGCAGACTTAAAAGTTGAAATAATAAGTAATGTTTTGAGAAGTAATAACCACTGATTAAACATCACTGACTGAATGGTAGAACTGCTCAATGTGAACTGATAAAGATGCGGCATGTTTACTGTTTTATAGAATTGATGAGACAGTGGCGTTCGTGCGTTTTTTAAAGATTAATCTTACGTATAATTGGCTAATATATAAATAAATAATCCACCTACCCCATTTAAAAAGCAATAAATAACATTTATAAATAAATATGTCATCACGCCTTTTACCCATTACTGGGTGCGGCACTCTGCCGAAGCAGATCTCGGTAAGTGATATATTTATAAGCGTGGAATGCGGTTATCAGCCGTCAAATCACGGCCTCCTAAGATGTTAGTGGTGGAGGAGCCACAGGGGTAATTTTAAATTGGTGAAAATGTTTTGTCGGTTGTGGGGATCGAACTAGGATTCTTCGGATCTACAGGCCGACTTGATATCACTGAGCCATTACCCCATAAATAACATTTATAATAATAATAAAATCTAATTTGAAAAGATCCGTGTTTATTGGTAATTTCAGATCTTATGGGGTGGATGGCTCAGTGGTATCGAGTCGGCCTGAGAACCTGGGTTCGATATCCACAGCCGACAAATAATTTTCACCACATTCAAACTACCCCTAGGGCTCCCTCTCGACGCGAATCCAGCTTAAAGTAGCTTGTATTGGGAAAACTATGAATGTCGTTGAAACGAGGGTGGTGCGTTAGGATGAGAATGTTTAAGGAGGACTGATTATTTGATGAGTGATGTTTTATATACTCCATTCCCTGTATGAAAACGATGACGTCATATGTGGACGATGTTATCATAGATACGATGAAATATAGCTATCTTTTTTTAATAATATTATTCGTACCTATGCGAATGACATAACGTATGTCTTAATAAGTTAAGACACGCGTTTCATGTTTTTTCACGTTCTATCACATTTATTATTTTAATGAAAACGTATGACAGTTCTTACTAATACGAAAATTTACATTTACTTTGTTCACATTTGTTTATATAATAAAAATAGAGACCTATGGTTAAGATTTTGTTATTTTCTCACCTGTCATTTCTAAGTTTGTGACATTTTTTATACATAAATACAGACTGAGAAATAAGAAATGGCTACAAAAATTTTGGGTAATCAAATGCAGAAATGCGTTTGTCATCTTCATGATTATTTTGCGCTGGAGTTAGAGAATCGAGGATCTTTAATTAATTTAACTGTAGTACAAGAGGTAATGTGCATTGTATTTTGTATTTTCATGTATTATTTATTTACATATAATAATAATACATATAAAAATGTATATTCCTTTAAGTTTTATTTTACAAAATTACATATTATAATAAGGTAGATAATATTTTTCGTGCGTTAAAATAAATTTATATTTGATTTTTATTTAATATATGCAGAATTTCGTTTCATTATAAACAAATTAATTTTTATAAAGTATTAAATATTTTAATTTGACATTTACATTTTAGGTTATGTTCAAAAATGTCAATTTTTTACCAATGTAAACGTTTTAAGTTCAAAATCTTGAATCACATGGATACCGAATGTGACGTCATCGTTTTGATACAGAGAATGGAGTATACATCATTCTAAGGTTTGTGCTTCCCCATTTGAAGGAATCTAGCGTGATGTTATGTATGTATGTATGTTTGAAAACGGTTCGTTTGTAAACTTTTTTTTTGTTGTTAAAATATTGTACCCTCATTTTTCAATACTCTGTATTTTATAAACAAATCGAATTAAATATATATCGGAATAAATATTAAAATTAATCATTTTACTTGAGGGTAGGTAGCTCAGTGGTATCGTCTTGGACTGTGGATTTGAGAACCTGGGTTCGATTTCCACAGCGGAAAACAATTTTTACCACATAAAAACTACCAATGTGGCTTCTCCTCCACAAACATCTTTGGGAAACGAGATTTGACGGCTGGTAACCGTACTTCACGCACAAAAATATATCACTCACCGAGATCTGCTACTGCAGAGTGCCACACCCAGCAATGGGTAAAGGACGCTATGATATATTTATTTTATTTTCCTAATTTGATTAATAATCAACTTATCACAATTTAAAATAATACTGGATAAAATAGATAATTTTAATGTGATGAAAATCAGATGTCAAATAAAAGAATCGAACTCGGGTTTTCATGACACGAAATAAATAAATAAATAAAATAAGTAAATAAATAAAATAAATATATCATCACATTTTTTACCCATTACTGCGTGTGGCACTCTGCCGTAGCAGATCTGGGTAGTAATATATGTATTTATGCACGTAAAGTGCAGTTACCAGTCGGTGTGATGACATATTGATTTATTTTAGAATTAATAGTAAAATAAGTTTTTCTTCAAACGTCATAAAAGATGACATTTCAGAACAGTTAAAGTTTACTTTTCTGGCAAATACTTCTTCTGACTCTTTTTAAATCAAGGAGTTTCACTGGTTCACCAACGGCAGGAAAGGTTTTTTTCTGCCGCTCACGAACGAATGTTTAATTGAGTAAATATTCCGCCGTTTGAAGAAAATATAACATATTTTATGTGGAGCGAAAATGACTTTTCGTGCTTCATTTGTAGATGTCAATATCTACAATTTCGCCACAAAAATATTACTTTTAATTCCTTATAAAATAATATACAATTATTGCAAAAATAAATTTGAGAACAAAAATTAAAACGATCAATAACAGGTAAATAAAATTTGACAAATGATGAATATTTTATAAAAATAATAAATGAATTTTGCTCTACGCCTTTGGTTGACATATTTTGATTTATATTTAGCGTATGCGGTTCGCATATGCTATTAAAATCTTTGTTCTTTCCTTGCGAGGAGGAAAATGCGGTTTATAAATCTACTCTGCCTCCTTTTTTTTGGTTTATAATATGCGATAACCCTTATTATCGTGGTTCAAGCTTTTGCAGTGATAAATATGATTGAGGAAAACGTTCTAAATAACATTTTTTATATTTAAAATAAAATTCAGATAATATACCGAATAAAATGATGAACTAATAAATGTATATAGTAATAACAAATTTTTTCACGACCCTGTTGAAAAGTAAAATTTTCTTTCCTTATTTGCGAAGGCAAGGAAAGTTAAACCATATTCATGGCAACTGGAAAACATCAGCTGTATGACTTGATATTAGTTAGGATATAAGTGAGATTCAGGTGACATCTGTTACGATCTTATCTATATTTCTAATTTATTTCTGAAGAGTTCCCTAATTATTTTAAACAAAAAAGCTTCAAATAAAACTTGAGGGGAATAAAGAGCATAAAATTCTACAGTTAAATCAATACACTAAATTAATTTTACTGGTCTGTGACTTGTATCGTAAATGTCTATTATATTTTATCTTTGTATGTAAATTTATATCAGTCGTAATACAGGGGTGGACTGAAAACATATTTAATACTGGTAAAATTGGATAGGATTGGACCAAGCCAATGATGAAAACACGAACTACAATTTTTATAATTTATTTTTTTAAAACATGACAATCACAGGTCACCCAGAAATTCGCGATATCCTGTGTGTTATCGAGGAACTCATCGATGCTTATTTTGCTCCTCGACAAGTGTGCCGTTGGCATTAGTAAAATAATTACCATTTGTTGGTAACATTGCAAAGATATGCTTATATTTTTAAAGTTTTGAAATCTCTCTATTGGCAACACTGTCTGTCAATGTCAAGAAGTTATTTTGAGGTTAAGTTATATAAGTCAACTACTTGTTAACAGTATTAAATATCTTAAGAAAAAAATAGAATAAATTTAACATATCAAAAATAAATATGTCGAACTCTGATGAAGATATCCCTGGAACCAGAAATATAATAAATGTGTTGAATGGTCATAAAAAAGATAGTAATTTTACTGACCTACACACTGCGGTTAGAGAAAATAGGTAGGTAAATAATATATTAAAAAAATAACATCTCTTCTGATATTATTATTATATTTTAGAGTTAGTATAATCAAAACTCTTTTACAAAATAAAATGCTGTTAAATTCACAAACAGAAAATGGCAAAACAAGCCTTCTACTAGCTTGCCTTTATCGTGTGGATACAACTATAGCAAAAATGTTAATTCATGCTGGTGCCGATGTTAATATTCCAGACAAGGTTAACTTTACTCCTTTACTAGCAGCATGCAAAACACAAAAACTAGAAATAGTACAACTGTTACTACAATTTGGTGCAAATATCAACCAGCAAGATGATTGTGACTACACAGCATTGCACTATGCTATAGAAAATGACAATTTACAATTAGTAGACCTTCTTCTACACTCTGGGGCTGATGCCAGCCTTACAGATTGCAATGGTTGGAATCCCTTAATGATGGCATTACACGAACATGAACATTGCGCAGAGATGATTCTCCCATTTACCGCAGACATAAATTGTGTTGCTTTCAACGGCTGGTCAGCATTGATGCTGGCTGCTTCAAATTCAAATAAAAACATGATTTTAAAGTTAGTTGAAAGAGGTGCTGAGGTCAACATTAATGTGGATGGCAACATGCCTGTTACTTTAGCTCTGGAAAGAGATGAAGATCCAAGTATTTTTGACTTTTTGTGGGGCCTTACAGATATAGAAATTATTAAAGAGGCAGAAGATGAGTTATACAATTTTATTGGAGCGATGTTGATTGCAGAATGGGTTACTCCAAACAAAATTCGTTATTTTTATAAAGTTTTGGATACTCCTGGTGTTGAATTAAATTGTGGGGGATATATTAGAATGTTGGCTGATACGATGATTGAGTTTGATACTATGGAGGTGTTTTTGTCCGTAGATGTTTACGGAATTATAAGTAAATTTTTTGAAAAAGGTGCATTATTGATTGATTTAGATATAGAAGGTTTTATATTAATGTGTTATAGATACGAATTTGATTATAAATATAAACTACTAAATCTATTAATCGATAATAACGCTAATTTTAATGATTTGGAATATATTTATTTATCGGTTGTGAATGATCCAGAATTTACTGTATTTCTATTACACTTTTGTATTTTTTATGATCCCATAAATGTTGTAAAATGTATTAATAACGCGAAAAGATTAGATATTCCAATGTTGAAATTACTCAAATATAGTTTGAGGTTATGTACACCAGAAGCAAAATTAAGAGAAGAATGTATTAAACATTTAAAATCTTTTGACATTAGTTCTGATTGTTGTTGTTATGCTATATTAATTTCATCGCTAGAATATCCTTGCAAGAAATATATTAAATATACGCTTACTGCAGAAGAAAAAGAAACTTTATCTGAACTTTATAACGAGATATTAGATTTATTGTCGAAAGATAGATTGCCAACTTTAACGGAAATGTCAAGAGATGTAATAAGAAAATGTTTAATAAATAATTGTCCAACGACGCGAGATTATTTGAATAGTTTAAAATCGTTGCATTTACCTAAGTTTATGACAGATATAATTCAATGTAAGTCTGCCGTATGCTCATTGGAATGATGCATTTTTCCAGATTGCATTATTGACTTAAAATGTTGTTGATTAGCGTGTTAGAAATATGTATATTTTTGTTATAAAACTGAAAGTATTTTGTACGCAGCTAAGTTTTGCTTATATAATAAGAAATATTTTTTAACGCTGTTGTTTGAAATAAAACTTTAGATACATTATTATGTTTTTTATTATATTTATATAATTATGCCCAAATCTAGTGACTTATGTATTTTTTCGGAAAAACAAATACAATCACCGGTTTATTCTCGATTAATGTTAATCATGATTAAATAATAATCGAAACCATAGTTACCATTATTATTTAATCATGTTTAACATTAACCGATGATTGAAAAACTGGCCCTAAAGTGATCAACCAATGCCATAACTTTGCCTCAATTTAATCGACTTCGTATTGTGTACAATAAATATATAAAAAATTAGTTGACCATTTTAATGATGTATTTGTTTTTCCGAAAAAAGACATAGATAACTAGATAAAGCGAAAATTAAAATCTATGTTTTTTGTTTCTATTACTACTATGATTATTGAAATATATTATTAAATATAAAAATTAGTTTTTTTTTCAAAATTAGACGCATATACAGAAAAATTGCAAATAACATTTTATGTTCCAAATATTTTTACCTACATCTTTTATTTGAAACTTTTTTTCGTAACTGATTCCATTTTTGAAATAAATGGAATTTATTGTTTTGTGTGCCCAGTAAACTTCCTCTTCCGGTTTTTCAATTTCATTCAAAATCAACTAAGCTCTTCGTATTTTCATGAAACTTATAATTACCAAGTTTCGTTAATAAATCTTATCTCGTTCATGAGATATTGCACATTCGGACACACAGACATCATTGAGAAAATGATCACAACGGATTATATGCGTATAAGAAAGTAAAAAAAAAACGATCTTAAAAAAAATGATGGGGATAAAAGTTCAAATTATGTCGATATGACAATTCAAAGCCAAAAGATACTTTGCTGAAAACTAATAGTCTCTGGTTCAAATCCCGGCATAGGCCGAATTTTTTTTTGCCTAATAATTATACCGGTTGTAAAATTTTCCTAGGGCTGTAATTTTTGCTCTATTAATTTTAGAACAAAAGTGTGAATAAAAAAAAGGTTCATTAAATTTGAAAAAATCAACTTGCCTCCGCCAGGATTGGAACCCGGACCTTCCACATGGGCCGCGAACGTCCTACCACGTAGACCACAGAGGTGTGTCTAAATGCTAAAACAATCGACACATAGAAAAAATCGCTTGTCAGTGCCAGCATTTAGACACACCTCTGTGGTCTAAGTGGTAGGAAAGTTCGCGGCCCATGTGGAAGGTCCGGGTTCAAATCCTGGCGGAGGCAAGTTGATTTTTTCAAATTTAATTAACATTCACCTGACTTTAAGTCATTTACAATTATATATAAAAAAAAGGTTCAGAAATAAAAACTGCATCAAATGGGCCTACATTTATGAATTTCATACTTCCCTGTTATAAGTTACGAGATAGACGCAAAATAAAATTTCCGTCTTTAAGCTGTTTACAGATTGCCTTGGAAAACAAAACATACATTTCAAGCAGTCGTATTGTTTGAATTTGAGAGATAAAAGTATATTAATTGATATTTAATTCTTAATATTATTATTATTTTTTACTGCGCCTTTATTAGTTAACCCGAAAATTTGTATTTTTAGTCTTAATAAAACAAATAACTATAGTTTCAAACAAATAATTAAAATCAGTATAAAATATTTATTTTTACAACATATTTACAAAACAGAATACAATTCTAAAACATAAATAATAATAAACACATACTAACAATTGATCGGTTACAAATATGGTCCCCAACCAATATACATCTGACTTAAATTATCAATACTTGTTGCTTCTAAAATCAAATTATTCACTTGTCCTTCACAGGACAACGAAATAGAAAATGATTTTCCCCGAGTTTTAATCATTCCTTGTAAACGTAGCTCGATATTTCTTATATGCTCCACCGCCTACATACAAATTATTAGATAAATATTAAGTTTCAAATCATAACCTCAAAAAATACCATACCTGTTCGTTTGTTCTTTCGGCCTCAGATAAATCCGACTTTAACAGTTGATTTCTGGGCCAAGACACAAGAGGATCGTAGACGAATGGTCGAACTATAGACATTAGAGTGTCAGTGTGAGTTCTGAGAACTTTGAGAGTGACCGCGCAAGTTCTTCTGAAAATTCCTTCTGGTTGTACTCCTAGAGGGCCCATTGCTTCTACCATATTGTGGGTTAAGCGGAATGGTACCCTTTCCGGCCAATCAAAGGTTTCCCCTTATAACCAAGAAATTGTATTTATTACTTTATTTTTATTTTGCTACGCCAAAAAACTCAGACGCAGTTGTATTTTTGATTTTTATTAACTGTTACTTTAAACTTACTAATGGACTCATATAGCATAACCGAAATAACAAGAATTAATGATAAAAATATAAAATATATATATATTGATTTATAACTATTCGGAAAAAATTGTTAAAACTAATACTTTACTCCAGAGATATAAGCGATTAAAATAAAGAGTGATGAAAAGTAAGTGTTTCAGTTGGCACTACAATTCTGGGGACCTTTTTATTCTACAGTTGGCACAACACTAGATAAAGGTGGAAATACTATTTGACATGTCATTTTTATAATAAATACAAATAGGTTGAGTGATAAAAATACTTTAGGTTATTTATTGCTCTGTGAGTAATGTTAGTAAGGATTTTTATTAATTTAAATTTGCAAATGTCACTGTCAACGACAGGAAATAAATTCATGTATCAGTCTTACCAATTTCAACTATTTTTTTTTTATTGCCAACTGAAACAGTTACTTTTGATCACTCAGTGTAAAGAATTTTAAACCTGCGTTTACACTAGTCGTCATAGTTTATTATGTAGTTTAATAAAAAAAATAGGTATATGAGCCAATAGGATGCGGGCACTCACGTGACAATGTGACGTTTTGTGACGTAAAAACAGCTGTTTGGGCTTGCCATCACGGCACCACCTACAAAATGAACTATTTTTTTGGGACGAGATTTGAAACGAACGGTTCTTTTCAAATCTTGCTGCGATCATTGCGCTATCTAAAATTGAACTAATTTTTGTGACGAGATTTAAAAATAACGGTTCTTTTCAAACCGCGTCCCAAAAAATAGTTTATTTTGTAGTTGGCGCAGTGATCGCAAGCCCAAACAGCTGTTTTTTACATCACAAAACGTCATATTGTCACGTGAGTGCCCGCATCCTATTGCCGTTCCTTAAGAAAACATTATGCTATTTAAGCTCAATTTTTAGTTTTCATCATTAAAACTAGAAAAACATAATTAGACCACTCACCTTTATTGAACAAACAATTAAAGTCTACATGAACAGTGTCCCCATTCGTTGAATCAAACAATATATTCTCTCCATGTCTGTCTCCTAATCCGAGAACGTAACCAACCATCGAATAAACAGCAGAAGTTCTTACATACGCAGTTCGAGCGTGATACCAACAATGCGCATCTGGAAAAGTTCTCCGGAACCATTCGCTTAACACTGGAGGGTGACGTGGCAGCAGTTCTTTCGTGAAAACTTCGCGTTTTTTTGCCAGACTATCTCGTAAGTTGCACATCATGGATTTTAGTTCGCGGGCGGGGACATACAGACCTAGAAGAATAATTTGTTTTTCACTACACTGTCAGAAAGTAACATTTACTTCCCTTAACCATTCCATGGGTAGTTGGTAATTTCTATGTTTTATTAATATCATATCAGTGTCAAACAATAAACGAACTTATAAAAATGATTTAAGACGTTAAAACTAGAGTAAAAATATATCAACCAGCTCAGAAAACTAAGGTTATAGTACATAATATAATTTTTAAAATATATTAAAGAAAGTATACATATTTTTCACCTCTCTGTTTGTAAATCTTCATTAAAATCGGTCTAAGTCCAACTAAATTGTCCACCCATTCGATAATACCACATTCTTCATTTAACGGAACAACTGAATAAGTTCTAATACAAAGTCTTCTTTGGCGCGAATCAGCTTCTCGATGTAAATATAAATTAACAACATCGTTAAATTCCATTAATCGGTAATCTTTGCGTAAATCATCTTTTGGCTTCAACATATGGATGTATTTTTTACCATCGGATCCTGAGAAGACAATAAAATAAAATTTTAAACATTATTTTCACAACATCAATTTTATTTAGATGAAAATAAAATATAAATAAATAAATATATCATCACGCCTTTTATCCATTACTGGGTGTGACACTCTGCCGAAGCAGATCTCAGTAAGTGATATATTTTTGCGTGTGAAGTGCGGTTACCAGTCGCCAAATCACGGTCCCGAAAGACGTTAGTGGTGGAGGAGCCACAGAGGTAATTTTAAATTGGGTGAAAATGTTTGTCGGCTGTGAGAATCGAACCAGGGTTCTTAGGATCCACAGGCCGACTTGATACCACTGAGGTTTAGGATGCGGGCACTCACGTGACACTGTGACGTTTTGTGACGTAAAAACAGCTGTTCGGGCAAAGATCACTGCGCCACCTACAAAATGAACTATTTTTTTGGGATGAGATTTGAAAAGAACGGTTTTTTTCAAATCTTGTTGGGCTGCGATCACTGCGCCACCTACTAAATGAACTATTTTTTTGTGGCGAGATTTGAAAAGAACGGTTCTTTTCAAATCTCGTCCCAAAAAAAATAGTTCATTTAGTAGGTGGCGCAGTGATCTTTGCCCGAACAGCTGTTTTTACGTCACAAAACGTCACAGTGTTAAGTGAGTGCCCGCGTCCTATTACCCCATTAAAAAAATATTGTTGATAGAAATGCGATGAGAACAAATAAAATCAAAAAATATATATATTTAAGTGAAATTGAGGGCAGGTGGCTCAGTTGTATTGAGTCGGTCTATGAATTTGGGAACCCGGGTTCGATTTCCAAATGCGTCAAACAATTTTCACCACATTAAAATTACCCCTGTGGCTCTCCCTCCACTAACATCTTTGAGGACCGCGATTTTACGACTAGTAATCGCAATTCAAGCGCATAAATATATCACTTACCGAGATCTGCTACGGCAGAGTGCCACATCCAGTAATGGATGAAAGGCGTGATGATTTATTTATTTTATTTGTCTGAAAGATTGCAAGTATACATACCTCTAAATGTAATTTTTCTCGGTCTTTGTAATGACTGCAGCACTTGTACCTCATCATCTATATTCGCAATATAAACCATATTATTCGGAAAAGGATTATATTGACTGCTAGAATATTCTGAATTAGGAAGTACCAACTTTGTTAATCGCTGAATCGGTACCATAATTTCACTAAATTCCTTACTTTGCAATAACCTGAAACAAACTACTCAATACCTGCTACTTCAGTTTTTAGGTAATCTTACCTTGGTAAAGTTCTAATTAAAGTGTTAACACTAGTCACTTGAACTCCATCACTGATTGGTTTATTACAAAGTTCGATTAGTTTTTCTGCTAAGCGATTAAAATCATAGATGAGTTTCAGTATTCTAGTGTTTCGAATTCGATCATCTTGTAAGACTTCTTGACATCTTTTTGTTCGCATGGTGTAAGCTGATTTTGAAACAGCCATGATCATCCACATTGATTGTTGGGGGTATTTTAATATTAGTTTTATTAGAATTGATTTTATTTGCACGTAAACCTAAAACAAATCAGAATAAAATATTTGATTGATCTTTAATGGGTTCCTATACCGATTTATTTTTATTTTTTTCTAATGAAATTACATGAAAAACTATGACAATCAATGAAAGCATGGTGTTAAACTTTTTTATATTGCTTGTGATATCATAAGTATCTTTCATTGTATTTAAAATTGGGTGGCTAGCTCAGTGGTATGAAGTAGGCCTGTGGATCCTGAGAACCCTGGTTCGATTCCCACAGGCGACAAACAATTTTCATAATTTCAAAAACTACCCCTGTGGTTCCTCCACCACTAACATCTTTGAATGCCGTGATTCGACGACTGGTAACCGCACTTCACGAGCAAAATATATCACTTACTGAGATCTGCTTCGGCAGAGTGCCACACCCAATAATGGGTAGAAGGCGTGATGATATATTTTATTTTATATATTGTATTTAAATAAATAATTATATCATCACGCCTTTTACCCATTACTGGGTGCGGCACTCTGCTGAAGCAGATCTCGATGATATATTTGTGCGCGTGAAGTGCGGTTATCAGCCGTCTAATCACGGCCCCAAAAGATTTTAGTGGTGGGAGAGCCACAAGGGTAATTCGAACCAGGGTTCTTAGGATCCACAGGCCGACTTGATACCATTGTATTTAAGTAGTATTAAACTTGTTTGATTCAATGAGTGCAAATAATATACGAATTATTTATTAGAAAATAATCTATGCTGAAAATCATATTTTATTGTAGTTGAAAGCCCAAGAAAATGAAATTAAATTGTAATATACAATTTGTTGAACATGTATACATGAGCAAACGAAAAACAGTTTGAAAAACCAGTATTGAGATGTCATAGTTAGTTACGTTCTACTCCGCATATGTCTCTTATTTACCGCGCGAAAATATTTGTAGCCAATGAAAATGCTTGAGTACTTGTGATGCCACCATATTTTCAATTGCATATATCTCTATCATGTAATATTATGTAACTAATCTTTTGATTAATAATCATAATTCAATATATATTTTGTTTTTATCATTAATTCTTTTTATTTTGTTTATGGTATAGAAGCCCATTTTAAGCTTAAACCAAAAAAGATGTTTCTTACCTCTCTTAAAGGGTGGCAAATTCTAGAAACCAACTGTGAGAAAGCGGACAAAAACATATATGCTGGTAATCGATCTAAATATGTATCAATAAGTTTAATCATTTTAGTAAGAGTTTCATTTTTATTTTTTTTATCAAGGACGTTGTCTGTTGGTCTTGATTCAACTACTCTTGTGCCATAATCAAACCTGAAACACCCAATTTATTTATTTTAAATTTAGTTAATAAATAATACAGTGTGATCAAAAATAACTGTTCCAGTTGGCTATAAAAAAAAACTACTTGAAATTGCCAAGACTGATACATAAATTTATTTCCTGTTGTTGACAGCGACATTTGAAAATTTAAATTAATCAAAATCATTGTTTCCCTTACTCACATCCTTTCATTACATTACTCACAGAGCAATTATCTAAACCATTTCTATCACTCAACCTATTTGTATTTATTATAAAAATAAATAAAATAAATAAATATATCATCACGCCTTCTACCCATTACTGGATGTGGCACTCTGTCGAAACAGATCTCGGTAAGTGATATATTTTTTGCGCGTTATCAGTCGCCAAATCACGTCCTCCAAAGATGTTAGTGGTGGAGGAGCCACAGGGGTAGTTTTTCGAAATTATGAAAATTGTTTGTCACCTGTGGGAATCGAACCAGGGTAAAAATGACATGTCAAATAGTATTTCCGCCTTTACCTGTCGCAAGCGTCAACCGTGGAAGAAAAATATCCCCAGAATTGTATTGCCAACTGAAACACTTATTTTTGACCACTCTATATTTTTTAATGAATTATTTACCAAATACTTAACATCCGCGGCATTGACTGATAAATATAAGTGCTACCATACTGCAAAGATTTTCCAAAACAATTAATGATATGAATTTGAATATCACCGCCTTTTAAATCTTTATCATCTTCGTTCATTGTTGAAAATACTCGGTCATAGTACTGCGCCAAACATACCTAAAATAAGAACGAATTTAGAATTTATTTACTAACAATTATGAGAAATATACTTGGCTCTTTTCCCATTCTCTGTACATGTCAACAGCTGCTCGATAATTAGTAATATTTACATCCATATCAACATTAGAAGTTTCATCATTATAAGTTGCAATTAACAATTTGGCTTCTGCACACAATTTTCTGCAAAATAAAACATCAAGTCAATATATAATTCATTTATGCACAACCGGACCGAAAAGTATGTGTTTTAGACCTAAAAAACGGGATAAAACAATTCTTTTTGGCCCATGGACCATAAAAAAAAATTCCTATGGATACATAAATAATTTAAATTATTGGTAATAATTGGATCACAAGCTGAACGTAGTAATAAAATTGCAAAAAATTTAAACAATTTTTGGTTTAAATTTTATTAAATAGCGACGTTTCGGCACAAAATTTTGGCCATTTTCAAGCAAATTTTTAAATGATTAAAATTATTCTATTCGGCTCATTTATTAAAAATTTAAGAAAGATACATAAATAAAATGACAATTATTGTTCATCGTGAATACTTGAGGCGTATTCCATTTGCCAATTGAATGAGATCTAACTTACATTTACTGAACCAGATCACTTATTTATTTAGTTGCATTACTTCACTGAGTTTATTTCCAGTACAAGAACTACTGATTTTAATATATTTTTGAAGTAATTCATCCCAATAAGTGCATCAGTTTGCTTAATTTATTTCATTTAGTCATGTTGTCTAATTTATCTGAACTGATTTAAGTGAACCAAAGGCGTATTCCATTTGCCATTTGGATCAGAACCAACTTACATTTACTGAACCAGATCACTTATTTATTTCGCTGGATTACTTCACTGACTTTATTTCCTGTACTAGAATTACTGATTCTAATTTACTTTAAAGTCATTCACCACAAAAAGTGCCACAGTTTGATTAAAATAATTGATTTAATCATGCTGTCTAGTTTATCTGAACTGATTTAAGTGAACCAAGTGGCAAATGGAATACAGATTTGATTCTGCAAAATGTCATTTTGACATATAACCTATGTACATATTTTAATCTTTTGAACATATAATTAAATATTATTTTGTTGTGCATAAAATATTGTATGTACCACGAGGGAAATTAGCGTTTCTGGTACACAAATAACTATTTTATTTATGTATTCTTTACCTGTCTTCTTTTCTAATAGAAGGGTCCATGTCTTTAAATTTCGATGCATCAGGGAAATATTCTTCCACCCCTCTTTTAAGGGTGCTAAAAGCTAAATCTTGGTCCTCTTTCGCCCAGAATAGTTTCGCCTTTTCAACAAAGAGCTCCTTAGAATTATACTGTTCCGCTTTTAGGATGTAAATGTACGCTTGTTGGAAAATGCAAGATCGTCTTGCAATTTCTGCACTCTTGAGCCAATATTTTGAGATGTGTTTATCAAAGGTTTCTTTTACTGTTTCTGATTGAGGGCCTAAGACATGCTACAAGAAATATTATAGTTTAAAGTTTTTTATATTGCAATAAACAATTTTATGCACAACCGGGCCAAAATGCATGTGTTTGTTATATAAAGCGGGCGTAAGCACTTGTTTTTGGCCCACAATAAAATAATTTTCTATGAATACATAAATAAAATGATAATTTTTATTTATTGTGAATACTTCATTTTGCAAAATGTCATTTTGACGTATAAATGTACCTATTCTAATCTTTTGAACATAAAATTTATTAATCTTTTGTTGTGCATAAAATATTACAGAGTGATCAAAAGGAATTGTTACAGTTGGCAATAAAAAAAACTACTTGAAATTGGTGAGCCTGATACATAAATTCATTTCCTGTTGTTGCCAGTGACATTTAAAATTTAAATTTTGAGTACATTTATTATTACATTTATTTCTAAAGTATTTCTATTACTTAAAAAGTCAAAATTCTATTAGCTGTCAGACTCCTGACATAACCTATTTGTATTTATTAGACATGTCAAATAGCATTTCCGCCTTTATCTGACGTTGTGCCAACTGTGGAATAAAAATATCTCTGGAATTGTATTGCCAACTATAACAATGCCTTTTGATCAGCCTGTATATGTACCACAGGTGAAATTAGCATTTTTAACCCATAGAAAGCACGTTATTATCCCTCGGCGCTTTGCGCCTCGTGCTAATAATTATGCCACGGGCATTCAATGAGTGCAAATAATATACAAATTATGTATTAGAAAATAATCTTACTATGTTGAAAATTATATTTTATAATAGTTGAAAGTCCAAGAAAATTAAATTAAATTATTGTAATAACTATACGATGTGTTGAACATGTACATACGACCAAACGACAAACAGTTTGAGAAAACAGTGCTGAGATGTCACAATTAGTTACGTTCTACTCCACAATTATCTTATTTACCGCGTGATAATACTTGTGGCCAATGAGAATGCTGGAGTACTTGTGATGTCACTATATTTTCAATCGCATATATCTCTGGAGTAGAATATTATTTTTAACTCATATTTTTACTAATAGTCATAATTCAATATATATTTTGTTTTTATTATTAATTCTCTTTATTTCGATTATGGTATAAGGAGGCCATTGTTAAGTATTAATTTGAAATACAAATTAAATTTTAAATCATTGATTGAATGTATAAAACTGTCAGATTTAGTGATCGTGTCAATTAAAACAATTGTTTAGACTAAAAATTGTGTATAACTTACTTGAGTCTGTTCTAAAATGATTCTTCGCAGTCTCAGAATAGGTTCAACAACTCTCACAGAAGATTGTACAACTTTTAATCTTACATCCCATTCTTCAATCAATTCGTTGATGGTTCTTTCACACATTGTTTTATCAGTCATTTCTTTCAATCTGAATACAGAATTACAAAATCATACTTATGGAAGAAAATATTGGGAATAATTATAGATCTTACTTGTAAACAATTTCTTCAGCTTTTTCTAGTTCATTTAAAATATGTAACTTAATAATATGAGGGTAGCCATGGGTGTAAACGCCCTCTTCAAGACTTGTTATGCTTAACATTTCTATTAACATCTTTTGGATGTTACTTATTTCATTCCGGAAATCTAACCGATTTCCTGTAAGCGAAACAATAGTTATTTGTATATATCAAGGGAAGAAAGTGAGCCATTTCGTTTTAGGGTAAATTATCACTTTTGTCTCTTAATTAAGGGTAGAAAATTTTACTTTCTTACAGGATCGTTAAAAGTAACAATTATAGTAGCAAGAATTAATATTTATTTTTACTTTAAATTATTACAAAGGTAATAAAAAAAACACTTGAAATTCGTGAAAGTTTCTCGATTTTCAAACCGTCATAATTTGGCGAATTTTTAGCTAATTTGAACAAAAATTCGAATGTTCAATAAATCCGAACATTCGAAGTCTCGAATATTCGAAAAATCAACAACCATAGCTGCAATGCTGAAAACTTGTATAATTAAATTCAAATATTAAATTTATTGTGGCGACTGTACAAATCATCTTGTGTGTTTCAAGCGTAAAAATACATTGTCGATTTTGAGAGAACTCCGCAGTCCTATGTGACGCGTCAACAATCTCTCTTAGTCGACAATGTACCATTTTGCGCTCTTAACACACAAAAAGCTATTGTATGAAGAGAATGTGGATGAAGCGAAAGTAGTCACTTACCATTCCGGAAGTGTATAAGCGCTTGTCCCATCCTAACTCCCCAACTACTATTATTTTTCATATCCGGTTTCTTCATTAAATCAGTCAATTCATCATACCTACTCAACCTCCAAAATGGTTCAGCTTGACACTCATACAACATAGTCTCATGTTCATAATATTTTTCCATAGCTGCGCTCGCAATATTTAACGCTGTGTAAGGGTTGTCCAATTCTAGATAACAACGAACCATATCCTATAATAAAATTAGAAGTTAGAGGAATAATTATGGAAGAAATAACATGAACGAACTTGTAAACATTGGGATTCTAATGTATGTTTTTGAGCCATTCGTTCATAGCAAGCTATGGTGTCTTGGTGTTGGCCTGAGACATTATGAGCTAGAATCATGTCTTCTATGGATGGATCGGTTTCTTTCATTGCCATTGCACCTAAAAATGATTTATAATACGTGAAAATCAGCCCTGTACCTCAACCTTAATTACGTTCAGAAATTTTTTAATTTTCTTTTTTAAATAAAAAATAAATAAATAAATATATCATCACGTCTTCTACCCATTACTGGGTGTGGCACTCTGCCGCAGCAGATCTCGGTAAGTGATATATTTTGCGCGTGAAGTGCGGTTACCAGTCGTCAAATCACGGCTCCCAGAGATGTTAGTGGTGGAGGAGCCACAGGGGTAGCTTTTGAAATTATGAAAATTGTTTGTCGCCTGTGGGAATCGAACCAGGGTTCTCAGGATCCACAGGCCGACTTCATACTACTGAGCTAGCCAAAAAATTCTAAGTGTAGCATTAAAAGTTCAATTTTAATTCTGACGTATCCACATTTTAGACTTGAGAATGA
The DNA here is from genome assembly GCA_911728475.2 of Pterostichus madidus. Classification (NCBI taxonomy): domain Eukaryota; kingdom Metazoa; phylum Arthropoda; class Insecta; order Coleoptera; family Carabidae; genus Pterostichus; species Pterostichus madidus. Next base: position 4,824,024 of record OU452314.1, on the reverse strand, counting down.
ATCCAATCATGGTTCAAACCGTCATATTTTGAAAGTTTTAAACCATGATTCTAAAAAAACTTGAAATGTATTTTATTTTTTACGCTATACACCAGAAAATTTCTCTACAGCTCATAGTAGAATCCGAAGGACTTGTATTCAGTTATATTTTTAGTTATAAATTAATGATAAAGAATATAAACAATACAATATTCTTTCCTACGCAAAGGAAATTTTATTTTACTAAATGTACATTTCTATTGCCATGCAGTCATCATCAATAGTGTACTACTGACGATAACTGCAGGGCAGTCGAAATGTACATTTAGTAAAATAAAACATCTCTTGTGAAGAAAAGAATATTGTATTGTTTATAAACATTTATATTCACACAGCTCTAAACTATATATTAATGATAAAAATATTTTAAATCTTACCAGCAACGCCATCTGGTTCCTCCAATTCAGCGTAAATTCTTGCAAAAAATCCTAGATGTTCATTTAGTTTGTTTTTATTTTCGGAAACATGTTGTTCTAAATACATCAGAGCCCTTGGATATTCTCCTCTTAAATAGTTACATTGTGCGATTTTTAATTTGCAAAACTGTGCCATAAAAATATGAATTATTCTGTAGTTTATATCCAACATTGGATCTGGAATTTTGGGACATTTTTGGCACTCATATTCGCGGAGCCAACGGCCTATGTAGTCCAAGAGGACGAATATTACTTTGATGCAGTTATTCTGAAATGCAAATAGTTGTAAAATATTAACTTACATACATACATACATACATATCTTCACGCTATATCCCATCAAATGGGGTAGCACGAACCTTAAAATCATTCATAAAATATTCACTCATTACATGCATCAAATAATCAGTCCTCGTCAAACATTCTCATCCAAACACACCACCCTCACTTTAACCACATTCATAGATCACTCCCTATAAATTCATTTATTTATTACACTAGAAATCATTTATAAATAAATATAAATATATCATCACACCTTTTACCCATTACTGGGTGTGGCACTCTGCCGAAGCAGATCTCGGTAAGTGATATATTTATGCGCGTGAAGTGCGGTTACCAGCAGTCAAATCACGGCCCCCAAGTGGGGGAGCCACAGGGGTAATTTTAAATTGGTGAAAATGTTTTGTCGGCTGTGAGGATCGAACCAGGGTTCTTTGAGTTAAACATTCTATGTAAGAACTGAAATCGAATTAAAAGATAAGAAAGGAAGGGGGTGTCGCACCACGCTTGTTTTTGAAATAAAGTAAAATTATTTTGTATGTTTACCTTGCTAGTATCATCCGATTTCTTGATAGTATTAGAAGCAACATACTGTTTAATTTTCAAAGGCTGATATTTCAATTGTTTCGGATCCAACTTTTTCTGTCCATCAGAAAAATTTAAAACTGCCATAAATTCTTCAAATATTTTACTTCGCTCTTCATCTGAACATTCTAATATTGCATGGACAAGTATATGAGGAAGAAATATCATAAGAGTTCTATAATCATATCTTAGACTTGGTTTACAGACTTGTAAAAGTTTTCTTTTCTCGTTTTTCAATAAAGAAATTAGATGTGATGACCAGCTAGAATTATAAAATATGAATATCATCCCTGTGTCTAATAATAGTATGTTAAAATCTTAAAATATACTATAAATGTTATAAGGATAGATTAACGTCATCAAAAATATAACTAGATGAATGACATAGGGTGCAGCTACGTTTACATGATTTTAAATCCCATTGCGTGTTGTCCTTTGAAGATGACAAGGATTCATTTTTCTTTGACTTCGCAGAAATTTTAGAGACCGCGGATATAATAACTTTTTACTTCTCGTAAAGCACTTATTAAATAAAGAATCAGCAATTGACATTCCTTTGACAAATTTCTTCCCCTCGGCATTGTTATAATATAGTCTTTGAAAACTACTGTAGGTCAAAGTAAGAGACCTTGAACAGATTTTTTGATGTTTAAAACAATTGATCATGAATCTGACAGATATAGATAGAAATTGTGTCAAGTAAACGTACAAAATATAATATAATTATTAGAAACAGAAAATAAGTATTTTTAATACATGAATAGTAAATATAACTATTATTCAATATTCTTATATAAGATTTGTGTTTCAATGCCATCTTTTTTAAATTGCCATTTAAATATTGCACCTTTTTTTTTAATGATTTTATTAAGTTTTATCAGGATATATGACGTCAGTCCATCCGTATAATGTTTTCAGTATACAAGTTACAGAAGGCAACTTATTCTAGCACGAGTTTGAAATTTGAGTTTTAGATACGATAAGGGAACGAACGCACGAGTGCTAAAATTGTCTTCTGTAATTTGTATTTTATGATTTTTTGTTTCGGATTTCCTTTATACATATAATTTCTTTATAAAAAAATAATTGTTAAGTTGATGATAGTGATTTGTTGATTTTGTCCGATGCCTAGATATTTTGTGTATTTAATGCAGTTATACCAATCTATGGTAACAGTATGTCACCAAAAATTGTTTAAGAATAAAGCATCAATAGCGAACAAGAATATTTTTATTCTAATTCCGAAATAGTGGAATCACTGATTAATCTTACTTGAATATCCAATCATTGAAAGTAGATCCAATGCAAGATCCAAAAATAGGATGAAAAGAAATTTTCTCTGTGGATTGTACCGCCACAGTGTATCTAGATGAAAGTAATGGAAGCATAAGTTCTTGCATACTTTCTGGAAACTTCCTCCATAAGTTATGTTTAGGAGCATTTTCATCTGGAGATACTCCATATTCCTTTAGGATTTCTTGAATTGCCAAAGCAAATCTATTCATGTTCTGAAATTATTCATAAATAAAACTGCATATCATAAATATATATTTGAAATTATTTAAATTTATTTAAAAGTAGTGTAATGAAAAATGAAACAATAATTTACCTGTGTTAGTTTTTCCATTTGAAAAGATCGTAATAATTCCGAAAGTGCATTAACAACAAAAGAATCATCCGTTAAATAAAATGTAAACCCTGAATCTGATTGCGATGTATATCTGAAATTATATATAAACAATTTTCAAAGAAATAATTGTACTCTATACGAACTCAAGCCGTCAAACTCCGCTTAATTACATCTATATGTTACCAGCAGAGTAGAGATGCGCATTTCAACCCGAACCCGAAACCCGACCCGACCCGACCCGAACCACCGTCGGGTTTCGGGTCGATTTTATATCCAAATATAAAGTTCGGGTCGGGTTCGGGTCAGGTACCGTTCAGGTCGGGTTGGTTCAGTTCGGGTCGGGCTGGATAAGTTCGGGTCGGGTCGGGTTCGGGTCGGTACAGTTCAGGTACCGTTCAGCTCGGGTTGGTTCATTTAGAGCCGGATTGGTTCAGTTCGGGTCAGGTACCGTTCACGTCGGGTTGGTTCAAATTCGGGTCAGGTACCGTTCACGTCGGGTTGGTTCAAATTCGGGTCAGGTACCGTTCACGTCGGGTTGGTTCCGGTCGAGTCGGGCTGGTTCAGTACGAGTTCTCTCAGCTCCGGGTTCGGCTCGGGTTCGTATCGGGTTCGTGTCTGGTCGGGTTGGTTCATCTCTGTTCATTTCTATAATCGTGCGGACGGCAGTTCATATGACACAATTCATGCAAGAAGAGATTATTATAAAATTTTATGTCATCCAGATGACCAAATACGGTGGAAGTGTAATTTATAATTTTGGTACCAGGTATCCTTCTATGTTCTATCAAAGAATTTTCCCATTCCCAGGTATATTGTCGGAATTGCGAATTATACTTGAAATAATAACAATGGCTATAACGGGATAATAAACGACAACCAGATGTTCATTCAAATTTCAAACCTCTCTAAAATGAAAAAGTAAAATCAAGAGTTCTTTGAAAAAGAATATCGATTTAAAATTATAAGGACTATATATTTATTGAATGTTTGTTGAAAATATTTCATTGGCTATCGAAGAAATAATTATAGTCGGTTGAGTTTTATTATATAATTTACCCAATCAATGGTAATTTTTATCTCTCTCTTTGATTTGAATTTTGTATAATTTCTCATTGTACTTCGTTTCGAAATGAGCTGGTATACGAGTAATATATCAAAATTTGTAATAATTTTATTGGATTTTTGTCACGGATGCGGCAAGTAAACTAAAAATATTAGATATAACTTTACTAGGGCACCACCCACTTTGTATCTGAACAAAATTTACTTCTCTAGCTATATCTAACAATAGAAAGACCTCACTAAAACTTTCAATAATCCCTTTTGAAGACTTGCATAGCCGTCGAGAGAAGTTTTCATGGAGATTTGTTTATGTATTTAAATTATCTGCTTATTTGCAAAATTTATATTTATTTTAATATAAAGTGACTTCAGCTGATCTCTAAAAAATAATTGGGAGCTGAAACGGTCGATCTCTATAGAATTCAGTTCTTTTGAGAATCATCAACAAACAACAATTTATTGACACGCCACTGGAATACTATGTTTGAAGGACTGATTTATAATTCCAGCCCATTTTGAAGCGAAGTATAGTTCGTTTGTGTGAAAAACAGATAAGAAAGTATGTAATAGAGAAATAAAAATAACGCTGGATTTAAAAAGAATTATACAAATAAATAAAATTTTAAATGGTAATGCTGATTTGGCTTCAAGCTTAATTGCTATACTTGAAACACGTCCCTGCTTTAATTTCTTGCGAGGTTGACCGTACATTTACCCTTTAAACTCATTTTTACTGATAGAAGGCAAAATTTTAGTTTCAAAAACAGTTATTATATTATAATATTTACTGAAACAGGTTCATTAAATACGTAGTTATAATTTAAAAACTAATGATATGTTACCGTGCGGGTGTTTACCAGACGTCAACACGTAAGTAATCATTTCTGGCGTGGTGAGACTATAGCCATAGGTGTATTTCTCGTGCCATTTAAAATTGATATTAGTTTTTGTTTAGGTAAACAAAGATTTTTTCACTTCGGGTCGGGTTCGGGTCGAGACAGTTCATTTCGGGTCGATACCGTTCAGGTCGGGTTGGAACCGTTCAGGTCGGGTTGGTTCATTTCGGGTCGGTACCGTTCAAGTCGGGTTGGTTCAGTTCGGGCCAGGTACCGTTCGGGTCAGGTACCGTTCGGGTCAGACTTGTTCATTTCGTGTCGGGTCGGGTTCGGGTCGGTTCGTAACATATATCGGTCGGGTCGGGTCGGGTTCGGGTCGGTTCGGAACAGATACCGGTCGGGTCGAGTCGGGTTGAGTTGGTTCATTGATGGTTACCGTTCGGGCCGGGTTTCATTTTTACAGAAAATGCGCATCTCTACAGCAGAGTACAAAATCCAGGCAATGTAATATTACCTAGACCAGAGCTTTCCGAGTTACTTTTATTGAAGGGAGGTCCAGAAATAATGAAAACTAATATATGTTTTAGGACTAAGTGAAAATTATTTTTTCTACGATTGAGTAGGAAGCAGACATTTTCATCTCTCAGTTGAGTGCTGAAAGTTGACGTTTGCCGCTCAGCGAGCGTTAAAATAAGAGTGTATCCATGGATACATGAAAACTATCTACATTAGGTGTATTCCATTTGCCATTTGGATCAGATCTAACTTACATTTATTGATCCAGATCATTTATTTATTTCGCTGGATTACTTCGCTGACTTTATTTCTAGTACTAGAATGATAGATTCTAATTTACTTTGAAGTAATTCACCCAAAAATGTGCATCAGTTTGCTTAATTCAGTTCATTTAGTCATGTGTCGAATTTATCTGAACTGATTTAAGTGAATCAAGTGGCAAATGGAATACAGCTATTTTCAAGTGAATTTCGAAACAGAAAAACTATCAAAAATGATTTTAAATAATGTGTGCACCACGAGCAGAAAGTGTCCTTGCATGGTTGTTGCTCTCGGCTGTGTCTCGATCAACAATATCCAGGTGCGAACGGCAAGGATACTTTCTGGTCTAGGACATAAATAACTATTGTTTCTTTAAAAAAAAATTATATTGCTTTAATTAATTTTTCTAATTTTTTTAATTTAAACTTGCAAAATCACACTTTGGTATGCTTATTTATTTATTTGTTACTCTGTACGACAGGAAGTAAATCCCAATTACAGTACAGGGGGGCCTACAGCTTATAGTGGAATCCGAACCACTCAGACACAATCGTATTTTTAGATATAAGTAGAAGTCAGTGAGATTTAAACGCACGACCTCTTGCTTGCTAATTAAGAAACGCAAGTTTTACCTTGCTTTTATCCACTGAGCTACGATTGCCTGTAATAAATTTCATTTCAAGGATATTAATAAATATTATAATAATGAATGTCTGTATATGGAATTTTTTCAAGGGAATGCATAAATTTGGAAACCACTGGTCTAGCCAATGTCCAAATGCAAAAACTATATTATTTACCAGTTATTTACGACATTAGGATACATTCTTGGTGAGGCTTGCTTTTTTAGCAAAAATTGCTAAACTCAACGAACTTATGTGCCGTTATATTTGATTTTAACTCATATTATTCTGAATTTCATAAATTTATTTAAATATTGACCATATTTTGGCAAGCCTCGCGTCGCTCGCGTCCGTAGAGCGCACGCTCCATGCACGCAAAACTTTATATTTTTTTTACAAAATTTGCATTTTATTCTTTGCCGGTGACATATATTATTAAACTAATTTAATACTGAAAATTTAGTAGATAATTTTATCTGAATTATAATACTTACTTTCTGGGAAAATGACTCGGTTCAATCGCTCCTAACTCGCCAATACATTGTCCACAAACTAATCGTACTTGTGCATCATTTTCGCGACACCCTGTAGCACAAATATGTTAATAATCATCTTAAAATTAATAAATATTCATTACTTACCGGCAATTAAAACATCAATAACTTCAACCAACACAGAATCCATTCCATTATTTCCCAAAATTAATTCTTCTAGCTCCGCATGCTTTTCTACTAAATACTGTTTTAAAAATTTCAGCCCATATAATCTCACTTCCAAATTTTCATGATTTATATATTTCAAAAAATTACACAGATGCTCTTTGCAAGATTTATTTTGATTTGCCGAGACGTGATTTTTAATAATTCTTTTTAGTTCACTATCAACTTTCGTTTCCGTAAGAAAGAACAAATCCTGAATATAATCTTTTAATTTTTCGTTGTTGTCGATAATTAAATATTTGAAAATTCCATTAATTTTTTTGGGGAACAGATCTAGTAACGGTAGTATTGAAACAAATATTGTTGACAATAAAGGCCCTAAAGTGTCTATTTCACAACAATGCACAAAAGTATCCCAATTGTTGCAAGTGAGCTCTAAATACTTCTTTTCTGTTAACGATAAGGCTGTTCTTAAAGTAGCAAGGACTTTATGTCTCAAAGATGTTATGAATTTCGTTCCCATTAATTTTATAATCATAGGTAAGCTTTCTAAAACTCGAGTTTTTCCTGAATCATCAACATTTTCAGCCACTAGTTTCTTGTCGAAATAAACCAGGACACCCAAAAATCTAGGTTGTAAGTATTCGGCAATTTGTTGAGTTTTGATGGCTGAACTTGAAGCTCCTGATAATCTTTCCAAACCAGAATCTACATCTTCTAATGATAGCTTGTACAGTTCATTTAAGACCAATTCTCTTTTATCGTGGAAGTGCATCAACAGCTCGTTGTGAATCACCTAAAAATTAAAACAAAAAGTATGATATTTTGGAAAGGATTGGTTAAGCCGTGAAGAATATTGTGAATTGGGAAAAATATAACAAATTCTTTTTACGTTGTTTGGATTTCTAGGTTTTTATTGACTCAAAATAAGAGGCGTATTCCATGTGCCATTAGTATCAGATCTAACTTACATTGAACCAAATCACTTATTTATTTCGTTAGATTACTTCGCTGACTTTATTTTCAGTACTAGAAATACTGATTCTAATTTACTTTGAAATAATTCACCCTAATAAGTGCATCAGTTTGCTGAATTCAGTTCATTTAGTCATGTTGTCTAATTTATCTGAACTGATTTAAGTGAACCAAGTGGCAAATGGAATACAGCTAAGAACTGACCACGTTTCGAACCTTGTTTTGATTCATTATCAAGTCGAAGGGTAAAAAAGTTTTCTTTAAATTACATATATTGACACTCAAACTATTTTTTTTAAATATATTATCTTCAGTAATGTAATTTAAAGAAAACTTTTTTTTTCCTGAAACCGACAAGAAAGTGCCTACTTTTCTGACCAATTTTAGTATGGAAAGTTGGTTTTTACAAAAACAGTCAAGTAAAATACGTATCCAAGTCTACAACAAAAATAACAGTCTGGTAAAGATTTTATCTTACTGTTATTTTTGTTGTAACCTTGGATACGTAGTCTGCTGTCTATAATTCATATAAAAAAATGTAGGGCCAGTTTTTCAATCGCCGGTTTACTCTCGATTAGTGTTAATCATGTTTAAATAATAATGGTAACCATAGTTTAATTATTATTTAATCATGATTAACATTAATCGGTGATTGAAAAACTGACCCTTAAACTTTTTGAATTATTTATGATTAATTGTTAAATTAAACGGTTTTAGAAAAAATAGTATACATAATACGTCAGGAAAGTGTTTTTACTTGACTCAGCGAATTAAAAAACTCGGCTGCGGTCTCGTATTTCAAAAAACCACTTCGTCCAATTAAAATATCACTTTCCTGACTTATTTTGTAATATACTATTACCCTTCGACTTGATAATGAACCAAAACAAGGTTCGAAACGTCGTCAGTTCTTATTTTAAGTCAATAAATCCTAGAAATTCAAACAAGGTGGAAAAAAAATTTGTAATTGTAAAACCCACAAAAAAATATGATACAGAGAATTTAATTCCTGTAATGATATTACGCACCCTAATGCTTCTCTTCTTCAAAACATGAATCTTCCGATTCGTAACTTGCTCAATTATCTCCATACAACTTTTGAAGATATCATCACTTTCGTTTAAATATACAAAAGTATAAATATACGAAAAATTATTAACAATTAACTCAGATGCATCAAGAACCATCAAATTAGCAATATCACTCAATATCTTCCGACTTTCTGGAGATCTTACAAAACAAGGAAAATAGTACGGCATCAAATGATGTCCATTCCTTGTAAGAAATTCTTTCATAGTAAAACCAAAAGCCAGAGCTATCCTCTCCAAAGATTGTACGACACTGTATTCCATGCCGACAAATGCAACAACTGACATATTTGCGATACCCTGACAAAATGATTTTTTGTATTTATTGAAGATAAAATTCGGAGTAATATTGTGGCATTTTGCGATACTGTTAAGGTGATCAATTGCAGTTAAATATAAATATGGGCTGGATAAAATTAGGTAGAATGTTATTAATTTGGATGTGGTGTACACAACCTCAAAGTTATTTAAACATCCGAATTCTTTGATTGTATCTAATAAAGTTTCTATTAAATCGGCGTTTCCGGATCGAATATGTTCTTGAGTTACTGATATTAGCTTCTTTAAGCAAGTATCTAACATCTTTTCTTTATAATCTGCTGTTAGCGCACTGTTATTCTGAAATAATAAAACGTTTGTAATTGTATAAATAACATTGTTCAATAACATTTTGTGAATCGGTTCTCTCTATGTGTAACTGGTTCCTTTTGCCTTACAATGAAGCAAAATCAATGATTTAATTATCATGATTTACTTTTACGGTCAACGTATTGATTTTATATGAATTTAGGCTTTTTTTCAATTTTGTGGCTTTAGTTTGCTCCGAATGACTAATAAAAGTTCTCTCCATGCTAGAGCTGTTCAACGAGCACAGTGGAACCATCTCGGAATGAAAAGGACTTTTTTGTCACCCACTTGAATATGATACTATTATTTAATGGGGTGGCTAGCTTAGTGGTATGAAGTCGGCCTGTGGATTCTGAGAACCCTGGTTCGATTCCCACAGGCGACAAACAATTTTCATAATTTCAAAAGCTACCACTAACATCTTTGGGGGCCATGATTTGACGACTGGTAACCGCACTTCACGCGCAAAATACATCACTTACCGAGATCTGCTTAGGCAGAGTGCCACACCCAGTAATGGGTAGAAGGCGTGATGATATATATTTATTTATTTTGTTTCAACTTTTTCAATAGTAAAAGAACGCTATTTCAGCAATGTGTACATTACCATGGATATATCATCGTTTTTTGTCCTAGGACAAAAAATAGCATATTTACAGTTGTCATGGTGTTAAAATAATAAATTTGCGAAAGGTGGATAAAAAAAAATGTTTCAATCGGACTAAATATATTATTTCGAGTCTCGTAAAATCAACAACTATTCCAAAGAAATATTGGATGAATTTGAGTCTGCACAGGGAACATTAGTATCACAGAAGTCAAAAGAGCTTTACAAAAAACAATACGAATTTATTATGTTGTCTGACATTTATCCATAAATCACGATTTTGATTTGTTTGAATAGCTGTTGCTGGGCAACTTTATATGCTCTAGAGTTAATATATTTCTGTCGTATTAAAGTAGTTATTTATGAATCAAGGGTGAAAACAGGCGTTTCTGGCCCGCAGTACGATTATTAGCACGCGGCACAAAGCGTCGAGGGCTAATAACATGTTCAGGGTCAGAAACGCTAATTTTACTCGTGGTACATACAATATTTTATGCACAACAAAATAACATTTAATTATATGTTCCAATGATAAAATATGTAAATAGATTATGCCAAAATGACATTGCAGAATCAAGTATTCACAATAAACAAAAATTGTCATTTTATTTATGTATCCATAGGAATTAATTCCGCTTTTTAGGGCTAAAACACATGCTTTTCGACCCTGTTGTTCATAAATACTATTTCGAGTCACATAAACTTAGGAAACAAATAGGATTATAGCCTAAAATCATATAAAATCAATACCCTGACCTTAAAAAAGCAAATCATATCATTGATTTTCCTTCATTATAGGGCAAAAGGAACTAGTTACACATAGAGAACCGAGTCACAAAAAAGTAAAGATTTGTTGTTTCGTGTAATTATTATATGTAAACATACCTGGCAACTATCCATAACGGGCTTAACTACAGATATAAAATTCATTCGAACATTTCTGTCTTCATCTTCGATTAACTTCAACCATTTATTAGTAACCAAAATTGTATTAAATTGATTAATATGTTTTATAAATCTCGGTAACTGATCCACAATATTAATCTTCACATTTATATCGGTACTATTTAATAAATTAATTATCACAGATTCATCTATACTTGGAATCAAATTCTTTTGAGTAATAAATTCGGAAATATCAAAACATTTATCGTCTGAAATCCTGTACAATTTTCGTTGATCATCCTTTCTTTCTTTGAGATCGCAGATTTTTTTCGTAAAATTGCAGTGTAAACAAAACACATCATAAATAATGCAATTATCTGTACTTATTCTTGGAGATATTATATAATTTCCAGATAAGATACAAACTATTTTCCCCAGAGATTCAGACAATGTTTTTAGTACTTCAGGGTTATTGCTATTTAAAAGTTGTTTTATTATTTCAAATCCAGTTACAGTTGCTCCTTTGAAAGTACTTAGAAGATATAAAAGTTTATGCGAAATCTGTAACACATTTATATTAAGAAATTATAGAATATGTAAAAGCCCGTATTCCTTTGAAATCACAATAATTTTTAACAGAAACAACAGCATTCATGCAAGTTCGAATCCCAAAAAAAATTACAAAAAATATCTCACACCCAATAATATGTGAAACATTAAAATAAATATATCATCACGCCTTTTACCTATTACTGGATGTGGCACTTTGCCGAAGCAGATCTCGGTAAGTGATATATTTATGCGCGTGAAGTGCGGTTCTCAGCCGCCAAATCACGGCCCCCAAGTGGTGGAGGAGCCACAGAGGTAATTTAAATTTAGTGAAAATGTTTTGTCGGCTGTGGGGATAGAACCCGGGTTCTTTGGATCCACAAGCCGACTTGATACCACTGAGGCATTACCCATTTTTTTTGTTGTTGTTAAAATATTGTACCCTCATTTTTCAATACTCTATATTTTATAAACAAATCGAATTAAATATATATCGGGATTTGCATAGATATTAAAATTAATAATTTTACTTTGGGGTAGGTAGCTCAGTGGTATCGTCCGGGACTGTGGATTTGAGAACCTGGGTTCGATTCTCACAGCCCAAATATGTTAGGGGTGGGGGAGCCACAGAGGTCATTTTAATTGGGTGAAAATTGTTTGTCGGCTGTGGGAAACTGGGTTCTCAGGATCCCATCAAATATTAAAAAGAATTATTGTAATTTCAAATTATTAAGAGACTTTTGGGACACTGTTACTTACTTGCATCAAAATTCTAGTATTTGTAGACGTCGCACAATATTTAAAAATTGATAATATCCACATTTTAATTTCTCTGATGTGAGGTGAATCTGATAAATCCGCATTTATTAAACAAGTTGATAAAATTTCAATAGTTTTTAGTTGTTGTTCAATATAGTTTTCATCGACAAATTCTCCCGGCATCAAGATTGAGTTTATAACATTGTTTTGTGAAAATTCTTTTAGTTTACAAAATGGGTAACAAATTTTTGTTATCATGTCGTATAAATTTTGTATTTTTGGTTGTGTGAAATGAGTAACCAAAATTATACTTGAAAAAATATCAACAATGAAATTTAGACAATGTTGAGTGTCAGCTTTTGCGGTAATATTATAATTATATATAATTCTATTTATTTTGTCTATAATCTCGTGAATTGGAAAGAAATTTACTTGAAAAGTTCCAAAATAATTTTTACTCAATTTCTCGTAATAGTATTCTCTAATCATATAATATATAATTTGGCTAGTTTTCAAAATACTTTTTGTAAAATATAATAGTTCAGATATTAAATTAATATCATCAACTTTTTTATTTAAGTATAGGTCGAAATTAGAATTTAATTCATTATACAAAATCTGCCAAGTTGGGCTTACGGCCAGAACATGGACTAAATTATCTTTCATTTCTTTTTTAACTTCTTCAAAAATTTGATACTGTAATAAAATATCTACATCATCACAGTTTTTGCTATTTATAGCATAATTTAAGATGTAATTAATTTCAGAATATAGTTTATTTTCATATAATAGCATACTAGTTAATAGTTTCATGCTAGATGTTAATATTTGTTTATTTTTATTGAAATTGTTTTGCCGAAGTTTAAATAAAATCAAAAAATAGCACATATTTTTGCACTTTTCTAATACAAAATTATTTTCTTTAATTATTTCATATTCAACAATAATTTCAAATAAACTTGTTAACATCAAATCAAATATTTCAATTTCTTCGACCATAAAATGATTGTCGTTGTTTTTAAACCCACCAATTATGGTTTCTAAGCAAGAAAATAGTTCTCGAAAATGTTGGTCTAGTACTGGAGATTTTTGAATTTCAAAATAACTTAATCTAATTAATTTTGTTAAATATTCAACAACTATTATTTTACTGGGAGGTATTGAGTTATGTAGACAAAGTATAATGTTTTCTAAGATAGATTTAGATGTAGAATCAAGCCAAAAACTTTCTATGTAGTGTAAACTAGCTACTGTAATAAGTTTCAAAATTTTTGGTTGTAAAGAAAAACAAGAATGTAGAGTCTGAATTTCTACAAATATAGGTGTGAGTTCTAAGTTATTATCTTTGAAAAATATGTGATCGGTTATAAAATTATGTATTAAAACTGGTTCCTTTTTCGAGTTTAAATATTTATTTATAGTTGATAAAGAATCGTTGTATTCTTTTATGATTGTGTTATAAACATGAGGTAGATTGAGTTGTAAAACTATTAGAATTTTTTGTTGTGCTTGAATGTATATCTTGTGGCTTCTAAAAAGTAAAATTATTAGAATAATGTAGAGAAAGCAACAGAACAAATTACCTTTCAAATTTTTCGCAGCTTAGCAAATAAAACAATCTTCCTAGCAGCCAAGTAGTAAATGCTTCGTAAGTTTTTTCTATGCTTTGATTTTGTTCAAAGCTTATCGTCGTATCATATCGGGGTATAAAAATATCTGAACACTCTTTAGAACTTAAAAGAGTTTTTGCTATCGCTTGCAAATGATTTTCGGCATTGTCTAAGTTATTAAATAATGCTGTAATGGTATTGTGGAGCATTTTCCACATATCAAATGCGGGTGGTAATTCATTTTGTCGACTAATTAAGGCAATTTCTGACATTTTAAACTAGTTTCTATAAGAAAACAGGTGGTTGAATGTTTTGTTTTCTATAACCTCAAAATAGAATAAATTATCACCTACCTTTTGATGATTTCTTTCTTCGTTAATAAGCTCCAGGATCTTAACAAGCACCCAGTAGTTTTAAAAATATATAATTTAAAGGTTTATTATCAATAAACAAGTTCATTCCAGTTAGATTTTTGCCTTATGATTGGTCGAAACTTGAAGCACAAACCAGGTTCACAAAGTAAAAAAAAAAAAATTAAACGCCTATTTGAATTTATTGCCGTAATTTTTGTAATTCAGGTAATGTAATATACTTTTTTTAATTACTTTATTAATTTTATTGTTTTATTTGATACATAATTTTATTATTATCTTTTTTGTTTCACGGAAAAAATGTTTGACATTACGAATAGCGCCAAAATTTGAATTCTTTATTTACTTGTAAACACTGGTTGTCTATAAAGCGCAATCGCCAATCAAAATGTCACCTTTTGAATTTCAAATTAAAGTACTTGTACTACAGTAAAAATTGATTACATAAAAAATATAAATAAATATATCATCACGACTTTTACCCATTATTGGATGTGGCACTCTGCCGAAGCAGAACTCGGTAAGTGATATATATATATATGCGCGTGAAGTGCGGTTACCAGCCGTCAAATCATGGCTCCCAAAGACGTTTTTGGAGGGGAACAAAAGGGATAAATTTTAATGTGGCGAAAATGTTTGTGGGACTCGATTAGGTTTTAAGAAATATTATAGGCTTTCATTAAGTCAAATATATTTAATTTAACAGTTTTAAATTAACATAACTTAAGTATTAAGAGTGAATTGAAAGCATAGACTGCTCTAGTTTGTATATGAAATAATAGCAGGTAATATTCTAATTTTATAATATCACACATATTTAAACTAATATCTTCCAAAATACAGTGAATTTTCGTGAAAATGATCTATTTGGCACGAATCTAAGTGTCCAAAATTGCTATAATAATACTAATAATTTCATTTATAGTTTTATAATTTGTATATTATGATTGTACGTTTGGACTTTAACTTATATATCTGTGTTAAAATGATATGACAGTTCCGTAGAAAAATACAAATAAGAATTGCATTAAAATATTTCGAAGAAATTTATTCGTTAGTTATTAATTTAAGTGAAAACTGATCTCTGTTGAGTCTGAAAAATCTAAATGCGAACGAAACTATAATAAATATACAAAATTCAATATGCTACAAATGTAATTTGGTTTTAAAGGAACACAAGCTTACAACTTAGACTAGTAAAGCTTATGAATTACGTTCAGGTCAACCTCGTTAGCTGTGACAGAACCCCGTAAATCTTTATCACGTTTCAAAATGTTCCCAAAGGTGAACATTTTTCGTAGAAAAGCATATAAGCTGTACTTCTTAATACTTCGTCCATGTTTGCTTCCCGAATTTCTGTGTCCGATGTGTAGAACCACCTAAACAAAATTGACAATAACTATTAAATCGAATTAAAAAATCGTGACTGGATATATCTTTTCAATGAAAATTTTAGAAGTGTAATAAACCGAATAGAACATATCAATCGAACCTTGACTAGGTTCATTCTCAAGCCTTAAATGTTGACAAAAGTTAGAGCTAAAAGTTGAAAAGTTTTTACTCAAAGTGTTAAAATATGATTTCATTTTATTACTTGGACGTGGTGGTGTGATGCCCTCGTCTGTAGGTAGCAAAATGTCCGGAATGCGCGTCTCCAATATGAACTACAACTGCAGCAAGTTGATATAAATGCCGCCATTCTTGACTATTATCTATTTGTTGTTGTGTTCCCCACGAATTAGGCATGCTGTATGATAACGGGCTGCCTCCTTCGCTTGTGCTGCTAAAATACTACAGAAAGAAATAAGCTCATAAAATCTGGAATACAGCGCATATAAAAATAATTAATATTTGTGCGATAAGTGAAGCGAAAGTGGTGTGTCAGGATAAGAATGTGTGGTGAAGATTGTGATGAATCTGATGAATAAATGTTCAGTGAGCGTTTCAAGGGTTTGTGCTATCCCATTTTATTGAGTATATTGTAATGCCATGTACAGAGTGTAACATAAATAAAATATATTTATATTATCTCCTGAAATTATCATTTAATCTAAATATTTTTTTTTATGTTTCGACGATTTCTGATTGCGGATATTTTGGCAAGAACAGAGTCTCAAGAATGACAGCCGTCTCTATGATTTTTGTTTATTTTATCACTAATATATCCCTAGCAAATAAAATTCATTTCCGGTAAAAATCAATAAATTGCATTTATTCAAAACACGAAAAGTATTATTTTTTGATACTTTTGTTTTGAAGAAAAAATTATAGCATGTCATTTAAAAAAAATGCCGTTTCCTCCGCTGTGACAAAATGATTATCGATAAAAAATATCTGATCTTGCCAAAATATCTGCAATCATAAACTCTCGAAACATTTTTTTGTTTTAAATCTAAATCTATGGGGTGGCTAGCTCAGTGGTATGAAGTCGGCCTGTGGATCCTGAGAACCCTGGTTCGATTCCCACAAAACGACAACAATTTTCAAAATTTCAAATGCTACCCCTGTGGCTCCTCCACCACTAACATCGTTGGGGGCCATGATTTGACGACTGGTAACCGCACTTCACGCGCAAAATATATCACATACCGAGATCTGCTTCGGCAGAGAGCCACACCCAGTAATGGGTAGAAGGCGTGATGATATATTTATTTATTTATTTATATTAGATTAAAAGATTATTTCAGGAGATAATAATAATATTCCTTACTTATTTTACGCCCTGTATGTATAATAATCAATTTTGAAACTTACCCTAGTTAAGAACTGAGCCTGCAAGAAAGTGTACGCACTTAACGATAATCTAATAGGAAACTGAACGTAATCTTGCCTTTTGGACATTTTTCCACTAGCATGCCACATATTTCGCGATATGTGTATACACAGACACAATGGAAGCTGTAGAAATAAAAATAACTTTAGTAAAAACTTCTACAATATACCAGATATTATTTCTCACCTTTCCGAACTGCTGCGTTTTAAGTTGTTTCGAGTGAATAGGCGACAAACCAGGCTCCCGTCCTTTGTTGCAACCTTCACAAGCCACATCATTTACTACTTCAGCATTCGTAAAGTTGATTAACAATTGGTGAAGTTTATGTCGTCCCCAACCTAGATCTCCCATACCAGATGGAAGCGGAAGGGACAGACTGTCGAATTTGTCGTAACGTACTGCCGTCTACAGAAAATCATTTCTATTTCATTAATTTTGTTACGAATTATGAAAACAGCACGAAGGTATATTTTAAATTAAAATAATTACAATTTTACATATTATTCTTTATTATACTGCGTGCGTTCACAGCTATCAAATTAGTAAGTTCGATTAACAATTAAAAAATATCAATTAGTGGACTTGCGAACCAAATTACAATTGAATAAATGAGAAATGACATTTATAAAGAACTTGGCAAAGAAATATAAATATACAAATTTAATTAGTATTTTAAGTAAATATTTAACAATTGATGAAATCAAATTGAATTATAAAGAGAAAAATTGGGCTACCGCCAGGATTTGAACCTGGGACCTATGAAATCTGGTCATACCAACTATGCTAGAATCTCTCTGGATTCAAATCTGATTTTATTACAATTTTTCTCTCTATTTTGTTATGTGTCATAGACAGCCTTGATCCCATGACTCTTTCATATACTAGCTGTATTCCATTTGCCACTTGGTTCACTTAAATCAGTTCAGATAAATTCGACAAATGAATAAACAAACTGAATTAAGCAAACTAATGCATTTATTGGGGTGAATTACTTTAAAGTAAATTAGAATCTGTAATTCTAGTACTGGAAATAAAGTCAGCCAAGTAATCCTGCAAAATTAATTGATCTGGTTCAGTAAATGTAAGTTAGATCTGATCCAAATGGTAAATGGAATATGCCTACTGAAAGACTTGAAAAAAGAGACGTCTGCAGCATATTTACCGGCGTTCATAGGTTCCAGGTTCAAATCCTGGCAGTATCCCAATTTTTCTCTTTATAATTCAATTTTCACCACATTAAAATTACCCCTGTTACTCTCCCACCACTAACATCTTTAAGGGCCGTGATTTGACAGTAGGTAACTGCACTTCACGCGCATAAATATATCACTTACTGAGATCTGCTACGGCATAGTACCACAGCCAGTATGCTTTATAACTCAATAAACAAAAGAAAAATACGCAGCTTGACTTGACATAATTTAATAAAACAAATTACCTTGTATCCGCACTCAGTACACTTCAACTGACTGGCCAACGTCCCACAAAACGGATGTGGCACTGCCAATCCCGTCACTTGGGGCGGCGGTCCAGACAACCTAAGACTCCTACAGCTCCTTGACACCCATCTTCTATTCAATCCTGAGCCTGTGCGCCACCTCAACGTCTTAGGGCGGCCACTAGGACCTAGAGAACCACCGCCGAGAATAGCGCCTGTCCCCGGCTCTGACATGAAGCTCGAGGCAAGCTCGCTTAGGGATAGAGTGCTAGAAGATTTGCCAAGTGGCGAAGGAGGTAAAAGACTTGGTTCAGGTGACGGTGGGGGTGAAGCAGGGTAGTTCGAATCGGAGGAGAAGGTGGTGTCGATGGTGTCGAGGCCGAGTGCGTCGGATAGACAGCCAGACTGAAATAAGAAAGTAGTTTTTTTTACACAGTCCTGACGGAAAATAAAAATTTATTGCCTCAATTGAGAGAAGAAAATGATACTTTTCATCCCTAGAGAAGAAGAAAAAGAATAGTATATTAAAGGAGCTAAAGAGATACTTTTTGTGGCGAATCTGTGTGTACAGGTGAGGCACAAAAAATCACTTTCGCTCCACATAAAATATGCTAGTTTTTCTTCAAACGCCAGAATATTTACCCAATTAAACATTTTTATCATATGTGCTGCAGTACAGTCTCAACCAGAATTACAAATTTCATTGAACAAAGTGTTGCCATTTGGTATCGAGTTGGCCTGCGAATCCGAAGAACCGTGGTTCGTCTCTCACAGCCGACAAACATTTTCATCACATTAAAATTACCCCTTTAGCTCCTCCACCACTAACATCTTTGAGGGGCGTGATTTAACGGCTGGTAACCACACTTCACGCGTATAAATGTTTTGATGTTTGAAGGAAAAGTAAATTTTTCTTTCCTAGAGAAGGAAAATAAAGGCAAGAAAATAATAAACTGTATCTAAATTCCTAATATATTTTAGAAATTTTTACTTTCTGATAAGGTAGTGAAAAAAATGTATATCTCGTAAAGAAAATGTAATTCTTCCTTCAGGTGCTTCGGGAACAAATATCTTATCTTACTCCCTTAATTTATAAATAATTAGATTAGCTGCAGAGTGGCAAAAATATATGGGGTAGTAAAAATCGTAGCATATTGTGGTCCAATAATACATTTAGCTAAAAGTGTGAAACATATATCGAATAAAATATTTAAAAATTGGAGATGAAAGATTGTGTAGACGATCAAGAAATAAATGGATGGATATGACTGAAAGTTTGGTGCGTGAACGAAAGATGAAACGAGCTTACATAAAAGGAATTATGACTGTGGATAAATCAAAACTAGAAACTAGTTTGGCGGATAGGAATGTTTGGCAATAGAATAAATTTAATGAAGAAATGAATGTTTATAAAGGGATCGTGCTTCCCCATTTAATGGGACACAGACTGATGTTATGTATCAAGTTCAAGGTTAATTCTTAATTATTTTACTAGAGATTGAGTAACACGAGATGTTTAATCAATTTTTGTGTCATTTAAATCTTTTTTTTTTGTTAATTTAATAGTTTTGACAGTATTACATAAAACACTCCTAATTTCTGTTTAAAAATAATTACCCAACACGTACCGATTTAATAAACAAAATAAAATAAATAAATATATCATCACGCCTTCTATCCATTACTGGGTGTGGCACTCTGCCGAAGCAGATCTCGGTAAGTGATATATTTTGCGCGTGAAGTGCGGTTACCAGTCGTCAAATCACGGCCCCCAAAGATGGTAGTGGTGGAGGAGCCACAGGGGTAGTTTTTGAAATTATGAAAATTGTTTGTCGCCTGTGGAAATCGAATCTAGGGTACCAGGGTTCTCAGGATCCACAGGCCGACTTCATACCACTGAGCTAGCCACCCCATATAATATTAATAAACATGGCAGTTAATATCTGCTTTCGTAGTGGTATAGCGATTTTTTAAAGTTTTGTATTGCTTATTTTAAGCTGAGTCCTTTGGGACTTTTTTCTATATTTTAAATTTAATCAATAGAATATATAAGTTGAAATTTAAGGGCTGATTGTTCTGATAATTCGGTTCATCGGGAACTGTTAATATTGTCAAAATCTTACCAGTCTAGCAACTTTGGGAGTCTCCTCATCCAAAGATGTCAACAACACGTGAAATAATTCATGCGCATCTTGTTCTCCTGGTGGAATAGCCCATCCAAGTCGTCGTAAAGCGTTCATAACATCTGCTGGAGCATATGGTCCTTGCCCAATAGAAGCATGCGTGCCATTTATAACTACAAGAAAATATTAGTATCGTACCAAATAAAATCTACCTCTTTTCAATTATTTCAGTCGCAAACCTGATATAACAGTGGCTAAAGTCCTCCGTAAGCTTTCTTCCTTAATACGAGGATCTAAACTCAACCAAGTAATAAACTGTGGACAAGCTGCAAGTGCTTGAAGAATAGTATTCAAAAAACATGTTTGCCCTAAGTTAATGAGCCCTGCAAGGCGGCCCCGTCCACTACCAGGCCCAGTTGCAGGGCCCCAAAATACGAAAGCTCCTACAACTGCCGCTGCGGTCAAACCGGCAGCCACTAACAATCTTTCAGATTCCATTTTAAGTTCTGCTAAAATAACAAAATCAGATTTCCATAATTATTTTAACAACATATTTTTTGTAATATCGAACCATTAATTTGTTAAATATTTATATTGTTTACTCCATAATCTGTTTTATTTTTCAATATTTAATGACAAACTGAAATTGTTACACAAATAACCTTCGATGGAACATGAAATTTTGCGTGATATCTAAATCTGATTGACATTTTATTTCATGTGGTTGTAGTGGTATTATGTAATAAGTAAAAGAGGAAATGTATTTTTAAGTTGGTACTTTGATATTCAAAATTGGAATATTCAACAAAAATTTTATTATTGTTAAAGTTTTTACAACAAACGAGGACTACTTAAATTAATAATTCTTGAACAACTTTTCTACGTAATCTGGCAGATCGCTGATATGGACTTGCTCCTAAAAAATACAAAAATGTAAAAACTATCGCTTCAAAATTAATCAAACATACTTTCAATGTCGTATCTCGGCTTCTCAAATGAGCAATGCCATTTTTTAAAGTATTATCATTTAAAACAACACAATATGGTATCCCAAGCTGATCATACTGACACCATTGAATTTCCAAAGAAAATTTCGATGCCGTTGGTAACAACAAAACAGAAACATGATTATTTCTTAATTTTTTACATAAATATAAAGCTAAATCATTTAATTCCTCAGTATTACTTGAAGTAGAAACAGCAAAACTTATTTTATAAGGCGCAATTTTTCTGTGAAATCTTAATAAAGGTCTTTTTACATCTTGAAAAAGAGGTTCATCATAAGCATCGCAAAGAATATTTAAAACCATTGTTGATAAATAAGTAGTGCTGGTTATACAGTGGGCTGTGACGCGTTTTCGACCGTCTTTTGTCTGTAAAACAAATGAATTAATAAACAAATATAGAAACAAAACATAAAGCCTTACTTGCAATTGTTCTTTGGTGAGAGAAGGTTCACCGTTAGGATTTAAATAAATATGTTCCATTATATGAGAACCCCAAGGGTATTTTGATAAAATTTCTACATTTTGTTCACCAGAAGGAGAAATTTGAATATCTGTGAATGAATAGCGACCAGGAGAAGCTGAAAACTGCAGCAAATTGTCGTTGTTAACAAACACATACTGGGTGTATTATGAAAAGCGCGCCATAGACGTTTAACATGGAAAAACAGTTTTACCGTGCGCATTTCTTCTTAGATTATTTTAGACAACAATGCTACAAATAAAAGTTGTAGAGCTTTAAATTCTGTGTTTTGTAACTGAAATTAAATATGAAAATTTACAAAATTACAATTTAATGAGTGTTAACCATGGAATTAAAACAAAATAACAAACAAATGTATTAAATTTTTCTGTCAAACTTTCCACTAAATAATGCCATTTACTTCTTTGTAATTTTTCTTAAAGAAAGAAATAAATATATCATCACGCCTTCTACCCATTACTGGGTGTGGCATTGTGCGTTAAATATGGTTACCTACCGCCAAATCACGGCTCCCAAAGATGTTAGTGTTAGATGACCCAAAGGGATAGTATTAATGTGATCAAAATTGTTTTATTTAATGGGGTGGCTAGCTCAGTGGTATGAAGTCGGCGTGTGGATCCTGAGAACCCTGGTTCGATTCTCACAGGCGACAATTTTCATAATTTCAAAAGCTACCCCTATGGCTCCTCCACCTCTAACATCTTTGGAGGCCGTAATTTGTCGACTGGTAACCGCACTTCACGCGCAAAATATATCACTTACCTAGATCTGCTTCGGCAGAGTACCACACCCAGTAATGGGTAGAAGGCGTTATATATTTATTTTATTTTTTTTAAATTGTTTGTCGGCTGTGGAAATTGAACCCGGGTTCTCAAATCCACTGAGCCACCTACCCCATTACATTTTTCTACATGTCAATAAAGTTTCGTTTTTAATCATTTTTAAATTTAATGTAAAATTTACAGACAAATTAAAAACTTAATTTTAAACAATGCAAAACTTTAATGTGACCAAATATTCGACAGAATTAAGTCGACCATTTGTTTGTTATAATTTACTTCAACACTATCACATTATAAGTTTGTAAATTTTCATATTTAATTTCTACCGTTACAAAACACAAAATAAATTTAGTTTATTGATTTAGATACAGAATTTTAAGCACTAAAACTTCTAATTGAAGCATTTTTGTCTAAAATACTTTTGGAAGCAATGCGAACGAAAAAACTGATTTCCCATGTTGAACACCTATGGCCAGCATTTTGTGATACACCCAGTAATGGTGGGTTCGCAACTATTTAATTTTGAGTTACAAATATTTTGTACACACCTTCCGCCACCACATTCGTCGCTGCCGTTGCCAATTATGAAAATACTGAGTAGAATTATGTGGAGAAACAAACATAAGAGATTGAAGTTTAACTTGATTCGGCGTCTGAAAATATAAATCTACTTCGTTAGATTCATTATTACTTTGTTGTACTTTAGAATCGTTTAAAATGTGTGCTATACCGAAAGGTAGTCGCTCCTGACAAATTTCTTTCACGAAATTAAATGATTCGCTTAAACTGTCTTTCATATTTAAAAATACACTGATGTCTCTGTTGATTAAGTTACTGTGAAACCATTCAGTTTTAAAATTTTCTTGTAGAACGTATCCAACCGGCCCCAAAGAAATATTTTCGAATTTTGTTGAAGAAGATAACAATTTTAAGAAGCCTCGTTTGTCGCATAATTCTATAATTTCTTTGAATTTGGTTGCCATTTTTGAGAACGATATTCATCGATTGGATTCTCTGCTTCTAATACGGGATTGTGCACATCTATCTCTGGTTCTACAGATACATCGCCTGATTCTGGATTATCTTCAGCTTCAGTTCGAATTGGATTATCTAGAGGAATATTTCCAAGAGGAGATACTAAATAATCTTCTTCACTCTCGGAAGCATTTAACAAAATAGCGTCTCTGATGTTTCCCTCTGTTACTTTGTCTTCTCGAGTTTCTAAAGGTCTGCAAAAATTTCGTATTTTCTTTGATGTTTTATTGAATATTATTTTCTAATGTACCTGTCTTCTAATACTGTAATGAGAGGATCAATTCCTGTGGTATCGACTTGAAGAATTTGATCTGCAAAGTGAATTGCGTCTTCTAAAACTCTAATTTCTTGTTTATTAACGCAGTCGATTAAAGAAAGTCTTTCCAACAGTGCTATAGTCATTCCATCAATCACTGTTCTAGGTGGTAATAAGTCAAAATTTATCTTAGATGAAACTGGTTTAGATGGTAATAGTTCTTCGATAACTTTCTTTTCAGTTTTTGCTGCAGCAGTTATAGATGGAACTGCAGTTTTTAGTTTATTTTTTGTTACGTGTAGGTCTCGAATGAATCTTAATTTTGCGATGTTTTTTAAATAATTCATATCAAATAAATTAGCTACAAAAGTATGGATTAGCCAAAATTAAACGATATTTATTTGCATTATACCTTTAAGTACGTATAATTGTAAATATTATCAATATTGAGCGGTACTTTTTTACTGGAAAAAGTTTGGTTAAGTCAACTCAAACTGTCAAATTGTAGCGCTAAAATCGGAAAAAATTGAAACTAGAAAAATGTCATTCTAAAAAAATCCCACGCAAAATGGTATAATATTTTAGTTTTGTCGCAACAAATTGAACATTGATAAAATATTTAATATAATACTATATACGTATAACGAAATCACAATACTTGTTCTAAAAATGAGTAGACCACACAAACGGCATTCAGAAGAGTATGAATCTTACAAAACTGGTAATATAATTGGGTTATGTTTAACATAGCTTGTTAATCCGCAATTTGGTAATTATTTCAAAGAATTTATGTTGTCTGTGATAGATCTACAATATTTTATATAATTCTCCTAGCAGTTGTCATTACAAAATAATTACCAAAATGACATGGCGCATTAATTTATGTACCATAACCCATTTAACTAAAATCTCAAATTCGGCAGTATTTATTAGGCTCAAAACATGAACGGTCACCATCGCCAAAACACAGTAAACCAAATGAAAGCAAAAAACCAAAAGCAAGCTCACCTGTGCCACGGAAATCAGGAGGAATACAAATAAAATTAAATAATTCCAAAACTGCTGTTCCTATGAAACCAAAATTGACAGTAGCTTCTGCATTTAACCAGGAAAGTGATAGTGAACCAGAAGAAATGCCTCCAGAGGCAAAAATGAGAATGAGAAATATTGGAAGGTAATGAATAAAATTAAAATAAAACAAAGAAATTGACACAAAATTTGTTTTTAAAGAGACACTCCGACATCAGCAGGGCCAAATTCGTTTGGGAAAACAAAACATGGCTTCTGCGACGCCAAAAAAGTTTTTGAGAAAAATCTCAAAGAAGCCATGAATAGCGTTTCCACAGAGGGGGATGAATAGATGTTTCAAAGATTATAGATGCTATTTTTGACCCTCTTAAGTACAAAAATATATTTGTTTTCATCTTAAAAATGATGTCAATATTAGAAAATATTATATGGATAGTAGGTCAATTAATTCAACAATGTTTCATTGATTTATTAATTTTCATTAATTATTATTGTTAATCTTGATTGCTTTACTTTTATAATATTAATGTAATTAAATACTTTGTTGATTAGAAATAAAGTTTATGAATTTTACTTATAATAATTTCTACCCTAAATGAAATATAATTTCCATACTGCCCTTCTTAGCAAATCCGCAGTATCAGAAAAAATTAAATAATAATATTTGTAAGCTAGACAGTTTTGCTACTTATTTACTTAACAAAAGCGCATCTCTACCGACTATTAGCAAAATGGCAATCAATGGAAATTAAAATTTATTTCTCAAAACTACCATTTTGTTGTTTAGGAGGGCATTATAGATACAGCATGTTTTTGCAAATTAAATAACTGGCATTTTGATGTTACCTAGGTTACATCTCTTTGGCCAGATTTGATAAAATAAATATATCATCACGCCTTTTTTACCCATTAATGGGTGTGGCACATTGCCGAAGCAGATCTCGGTAAGTGATATATTTATGCGCGTGAAGTGCTGTTACCGGCCGTCAAATCACGGCCCCCAAAGATGTTAGTTGTGGGGGAGCCACAGAGATAATTTTTTAAATTGGTGAAAATGTTTTGTCGGCTGTGGGGTTCGAACCAGGATTCTTTGGATCCACAGGCCGACTTGCTACCACTGTGCCATTACCCCAGATTTGATATATTTTACAAATATATATAGGGTGGCTAGCTCAGTGGTATGAAGTCGCCCTATGGATCCTGAGAACCCTGGTTCGATTCCCACAGGCGACAAACAATTTTCATAATTTCAAAAGCTACCCCTGTGGTTCCTCCACCACTAACATCTTTGGTGGCCGTGATTTGACGACTGATAACCGCACTTGACGCGCAAAATATATCACTTATCGAGATCTGCTTCGGCAGAGTGTCACACCTAGTAATGGGTAGGAGTGATGATATATTTATTTATTTACATACATACATACATATCTTCACGCTATATCCCATCAAATGGGGTAGCTCGAATCCTAAAATCACTCATTACATTCATCAAATAATCAACCCCCGTCAAACATTACCATTCAAACACACCACCCTCACTTCAACCACATTCATAGATCCCTCCATATAAACTCATTTATTTATCACACTCGAAATCATACTTACATAACAAACCCTCAATTACATCCATCCAATTACTCCTATTCACTTATCATTCATCTTCTTTCTTTAACGTACAGAACACATGCATAAAACATCTCAAATTACCCGTGCTTACTCCTGACAACGAATCTACAAAAGATTAGAAAAGATGAAAGTGATAGCCTGCAATTGTATATGAAAGAAAAGTCCACACAATGCAGTAACTGAAAATGAAACAAAAAGATAAATAAGCAAGGAAGTGTCGCCCTGTGCTTGTTTTTGGAAGTGAAATCCACACAATTGCAAATATTAGAATAAAATTATGGTTGTTTAATTCTCGTTGGTTGCGTTGTAGTTTTGATAAATAAAGAGGAACATAATTCAAAACTTTGGATAAGGTTTTTTATTTATAAAAACAGTTTTAATTTCAATTTTTTTATTAATTACATGTAAATATTGGAACAGATTTACTTCCTGGGCTGTTGTTGAGCTCTGGGCATATCGCGTTGGAAGTTTCGCTGAGGAGGAGTACGAATACGCCTGTCCTTCTTGCTTCTGTTTCTTACAACTTTGCTGTGGATGGCGCAAGATACACAGTAATGTAACTTAGCGTAGAGCTTGGGCAGCACATATGCTACAAAAACAAACAAATTAACACTTTTACTCTAAATTTACTGATATAAATCGAACTTACATGTATATACTGAAGCTTCAGTAATATCTCTGACTGCAGCGGCTTCGACAATATTTCTGATGACGAATTTTTTGATCGCCTTGTCTTTTGGGACGCACCTAGCGCAGTTAGTGCAACGGACAGGTTTTACGTGTCCACGACCGTGTTTGGAACGTCCTCCATTTCGGCGTTTGCAAGTCTGTAACACATAATCAACAACCAGTAAAATAAGGGTTATGTTACAACAATGTTAAATTAAACAACAAATCTAATTAACAAACAATATTTTAGTCTTAGTAGATTAAAAATAATGCACTATAGTCTTCGTATTAGCCCACAAAATGAAAAATATTTATGTAAAATCAGTCAAATACACATGGCCATGTGACAATCAGAAACATGATCTGAACTAAAGTACTATTATAAACGTTCACAAATTGCACTACACAACTTATATTTATCATTTAGAAGACTTCTACATTAGCAAATATTTAATAATTAGACAAAATATGAATAAACTTCCAGCATTACCATTTTGGTTGACACACAAGTACAAAACGGATGTAAAAGGATGTTCTTTTTCTTTACAAAAGACAGCTAGTTGCGAGACTGCGCAGTGACAAGTTTCCGTGTGAAACTGATATGATCGACCGAGTAATTTTAGTTGAAAACTAGCCACGACGTATTTTGAAAAGTAATTTTCAACGGGTTTTTTGTAAACAACATTTTCAGTGTTTTCCACAAAATTAGTCAATTATTTTAATTAGTTTTCAATCGTTATTAAATATATTATTACTGTAATTAAAAATTAGTGATCAATCAAGACTTCAAGATATCTTTTGATTCGTGGTTATATTTCTGATTTTCGTAAGTTACTTTTATATAATTCTTTTAATTGTTGTTATAGAGTATGTTATGTTAGGTTTATAATTAAGTAAAAATTATTATTCTTCAGCCAAATCCTCAAGAGTTCTAGCTTATCCTGAACTTTGAATTAGTCAATTTAAGCTAAACTATATTCTCAAAAAACTTGAATCATAAACTCTAATATAATCTTATTACCATTAGGTTTTCGGAATGTGATTTGTATTAATTTTTTTAAAATCGGACTAGAATAAGATTAGCTAATCCAAACTTCAGGATTAGCTAAAACTCTTTTGAGAATCGGGCTGTTAATTTTTTTGTGATCTATCAATCAAAGAAACTTCTTTGTTACGTCAACAGGTTGTTAGACATACACACTGATTTCAACATTCGTTCAAAATTTACTCAATTCATTTCAAGAAAGTTTATATTTGTTTGAAATTGCAAAACAAATAAAAGGCGTATTCCATTTGCCATTTGGATCAGATCTAACTTACATTTACTGAACCAGATTACTTATTAATTTCGCTGACTTTATTTCCAGTACTAGAATTACAGATTGTAATTTGCTTTAAAATAATTCACCCCAATAAATGCATCAGTTTGTTTCATTCAGTTTATTTTGTTATATGTCTAATTTATCTGAACTGATTTAA
Organism: Pterostichus madidus; assembly: GCA_911728475.2. Lineage (NCBI taxonomy): Eukaryota > Metazoa > Arthropoda > Insecta > Coleoptera > Carabidae > Pterostichus > Pterostichus madidus. The sequence continues at coordinate 4,794,943 of OU452314.1, read as the reverse complement.
ATGAACCAAGTGGCAAATAGAATAGAGTTAATAGCTGCATTCCATTTGCCACTTGGTTCACTTAAATCAGTTCAGATAAATTCGACAACATGACTAAATGAACTGAATTAAACGAACTGATGCACTTATTGGGGTGAATTACTTCAAAGTACATTAAAATCAGTAATCCTAGTACTGGAAGTAAAATCAAGGAAGTAATCCAGTGAAATAAATAAGTGATCTGGTTCATTAAATGTAAGTTAGATCTGATCCAACTGGCAAATGGAATACGCCTATTGTTTCAAAGGTTGAATAGTCACAATGAATGAAATTTTCATCTAAAAATAGCATATTATAACTTCACAGATAATTTATTGAATGAAAAAGGTTAAATAACAAGCACAATTTAACAACTAGGATATAATTCGCATATATACAACAATAATAATAATAATAATTACAGTCATCTCTCAAAAATTCTTCCTTACTAATTTAACAATGGCACTTGACTCAAAAACCTTTTTTGGTATTATAACACGGCCACAGTTATATTATCACTAATATAAACATAAAATTACATTAATCAGTATCAGTTCCTCTTCAGTAATCAGTACCAAAATGTATCGTAAAAATCCTCAAAAACCATCGGATCTGTGCAATAGCTATCACATGTACTGATCTGAGCAACTGTAGGGAGGGGAATTACAAAAAATACTTCTATTCTCGATCAGATTCAGTGTAGAATTCAGATGTAAAGTGCGTTGTCAGCATGTAAACCACCGCTTCGTATGTCGCCATCATGATAGCAGTGTTGGGTATTTGTCGGACTAATTGGGTGCTAAGCCCCCGGTACACTCCTCGGACACCTTCTTCCCGGAAAACTAAAGCTAGGGTTTGCCAAAAGGCGTTGTATTTGTTGCCTTCTTCTCGCAAGCGGGTTCGTGCTACCTCTGAAAACAAAATATATTTCACTTTAATTCTACTCTTTCTTATTTACGAGGACATTTATTTAATTTAGCACAACAGATTTTTGTTGGTGAAACAATGTAATAAAATAAATCTTTTACATATTACTCACAACTTTTGTATGGGTTGTTTACTTTTTAGGCTTCGGAATCTAGGAAATATATTTTTTTTCCTTTAAATGGATGGAAGGTTAAACCATCATCAGCTTTTACAATGATTTTTTTTTATATTGTGTTTTTTTCAACCGTAACTGTACATTTATCTCACAAGTTTATATTTTTTACGATATTTGAATAATAAAATCATTATGGAACATTGAAATGATGGTGTAGGTATATCGACTCGGTTTGAGAACCTGTGTTCGATTCCCACAGCCGACAAACAATTTCTACCATATTAAAACTACCCCTGTTGCTTCGCGTCAACTAACATCCTTGATTTGATGAATGTTAACCGCATTTCACACGAAAAATATATCACTTATCGAGATCTGCTACGGTAGAATGCTACACCCAGTAATGGGTAGAATGCGTGATAATATATTTATTTCATTTAAATGTGGTTAAAGTGAGGAGGTGTTTGGATGATTATGTTTGACGAGGGCTGATTATTTGATGAATGTAATGAGTGAATATTTTATGAGTGATTTTTGGGTTCGTGCTACCCCATTTGATGCGATAGAGCGTGAAGATATGTATGTATTTAAATACCGTAGAAAAATACTCTTATTGCGAGATAAATGTACAGTCAAAATTGAAAAAACTAATGAAACTAAAAAAAAAATATTTGATTGTATAAATTGATGATGGTTTAACAATTGAAACGACCATTTTAAGGAAGAAACTTTAGATTTACTAGTTTTCGAAGTCTAAAAATTTCCAATAAATAAAAGTATCATGCTGATGCTGGGTTGCAACAAAAAAATAAAGAACTCTTTAGTTAAAGAACTGTTTATCTAGCAACAGTATCAATAGAGATTTTCTGAAATTTATTGAACCGTTAGTTGCTAATGAACCGATAAAACTTTCATGCAACCCAGCATGAGTTGCATGAAAGTTTTATCGGTTCTGTAGCAACTAACAGTTTTATAAATATATCATCACGCCTTCTACCTATTACTGGGTGTGGCATTCTGCCGAAGCAGTTTTATAAGTTTAAATAATTCTTTATTAAAGAGCTCTTTATTTTTTTCTTGCAACCTAGCATTAACGTGTCTAATATTTGTTAAAGTTCTAAATAATAATTTCAATTCGGACAGTAATATTAATTATGATACAGTTATTTATTTATTTCAAAGTGAATCAGTGCGGAAAACATTCAAAATTTGAAATAATTATGACTACGTTGTCAAAATATCATCTGACTTTATAATTAATACAGACAGACGACAATGACATTTATTATTTACACAAAAATTTGTTCCTAGATGCTAAATACTTTTGAGACCTAGTTGAGACACTTCTAATTAAATATTGTTAAATAGTAAAACAAATTTTAAACTACGCAATGATAGTCTACAACGGAGTAAGTTTCTCATTTGTCTTCCTATTTACGACAAATTATCGTGCCTGTGGATTCATCATATTCTAGGACATTTTTGATGATGCGATTTGATGGCTAATAATCATATTTATAAAATAGATTAAATAAAGGTCGTTATTTATTTATTTAATGGCAAAACAGTAAATTATTTCTAATTTCGAAGAGAATTTGTGAATTGCAATTTTTTCGGATGTCGTATTTTGATTATTTATTGCTAGCAAAATTTAAATTTGTTAAGACTGCTTTTAAATGTAGTTGCAATTGTCCTTTTTATAGCATCTGTTTATTTTACAGGAAAATGTTTGAAATAACAGATGTAGAGAATTAAATCCTGCACATTTCAGTGAACTTATTTATTACTTATAAAATTAATTTTTGTTGTCATAAACTGATATTATTTTCTGTTAGTCATGAAACTGGAACAAATGTATAACGTTTAACTGTCACATACATGTTTTAATCTTAATTTTAACCCGTAAATAAATAAGTAAAATAAAATATCTAAAGTGATTTAGATACAGAATTCAATTCTTTACAACTTTAATCGGAAACTTATTTTGTAAAGTAGTGAAAAACTAATTTCCTATGCTGATTTACGTTCTTTTTCTCACCATGGGGGTAAGCGATGCAGGAAGCAACAGTTTTGCTGATGGCGCCCGCCATCATAAACTCCAGGAAATCCTTGGAACTCTTGGAGTCACTGTGATTGTGTGTATGAGCTCTATGTGCAATCAGATGTGCTTTCACGGCTTCGTAGATAACGAAGTGAACTACGGTTTCCGATATGCCCATATAAGAGGCTGTGATTCCTTTGTAGAAACCGCTAAGGCCCTGAAAAGAAATCGGTTAATTAGTCAAATAGTTTGTCAGAGGGTTTGAGTGATATTTTATAAATAACAAGTGTTTAAGGCGTTGGTTGGATGATTCTGGATTTAGTACCGGTTAGGTAGAATTAAAGTGAAATATATTTTGTCAGATTTGAATGAGATTTTATAACCAGGGCGATTAAAACTTAGTTTCTGATTTTAATTAGAGTGATTGTCTTTCCAGAAGTCTGAATTTGATCCCAATACAGTTTAGGAAATTATTTTGAAATAGTTATTTGTAACTGTAGGATAACAAGTATAAAATCTATTAACATATTTTATTTTTCACTTGTTCTTCACCTATCCTACTAAATTAAATATTAGATGAACTAAACATTGACTGTTTAGGAGTCTTCTATTAATGTGACTGTTAATTTATACCGATATAAATAAAAATTATAGCATCAAAAATTAACAGTACATTTGCGATTTTTTATATTTATTAACAGTCATTATAAGAAAAGACTGATCAACTAATCATATGACAATGGCAAATTTAATAACTCACAATAATTTCTTTCAAATTTAACAGCTACTTCAATGAAAGCTTTTACCTGTAGCTTAGCTATATTTTACAAAATGTAGCTTATAGCTGTAGCTCAGCTACTTTATTTAAAGAATAGCTGTAGCTGTAGCTTAGCTACTTTTTTTAAGTAGCTTGCCCAGCTCTGAAGTACAGCAATTGCTAAGACCCCACACAATAATGGTTGCTAGGAAGGTTGCTATCAAAAGATCATGTTAGGAATTAGTATACTTTTTGTTACAGAATAAGTCTATATATCAAAATTGGATTACAAATGTTATGATAAAAAAACAGTTCTGTTCTAATTAGTGAAAAGTGTTGTAACATATGACATATTTGTTTATTTATTATTATCTTGAATTATAAAGAATGCTTACATGTTTTGTTTTTTATTTGATTAGAATCTCATGTGTGCTTGGAAAATTTTATTCTAAGAATTCTTGTTCCTTCATTATGATTGTTGCTTAATTTTTTAATTCTGATTAAAGATATAGTTTGCATGCGCGTTACAAAACACTTATGTTTTTATTTAAATAAAATCAATATTGATAAATGTATAAATAGAATGTGCGTAATGAAATAGATATAGTTCGGTAGAATTAGTTATTTTACAAAATTATCCATTTCTCAAATCAGATGTTCTAAATATAACGTCTTGAATAAAATAAAATATAATTTATAGCCTCGTTTATGATGCGATCAAATCTTTCATGAACGTCCAGAGCCGAATTCAAAATATTTGTGATTAGATTTCATCAATTATTTTTATAAAATTTGTAATAAATATAAATATATCATCACGCCTTCTACCCATTTCTGGGTGTGGGACTCTGCTGAAGCAGATCTCGGTAAGTGATATATTTTGCGCGTGAAGTGCGGTTGCCAGCCGTCAAATCACGGCCCCCAAACATGTTAGTGGTGGAGGAGCCACAGGGATAGCTTTTTCAAATTATGAAAATTTGTCGCCTGTGGGAATCGAACCAGGGACCTCAGGATCCACAGGCCGACTTCATACCACTGTGCTAGCCATCCCATTAACACACTTAAATTTACCCATTATTATTTTTTAATTATCCCTACTTAATTTAAAAGGCGTAATGATATATTTTTATTTTATTTTATAAAATTTGTAGCTTGCGAGAATCGAACTCCAGTTCTAAAAATCCACAGACCACTGTTTAGTTTTCAAATTCATAACGTCGCGTTGTCATTTGAGCTGGAATAATTTTACAAAATATTACTGAACTGGGATCGAATCCAGGATTTCTAGGACCGTAAACCTTTGCCTTAACTCCAATTAAATGGTGATTGATTATCATGATATACACGGGCCCTGCGTCAAATCAGTTGGCTCGAATCTTAATTTTCGTTTGAGGTTTTATTTTGCAAAAAAATTAAATGAAATTTTAATGAGACATATAATAGTATGTTGTTATACACAGATAAAATTTTAAGTCAATCGATACATACATCTTGGAATGAAAACCATTGAAAGATGAAGTAAACGTTTCTGTATAACTAAAACTTTTTCGTTTTATTGAAAAACGTATAATAATAAAGTTGGTTTTAAATAATAAATATCTTTGATTTCATCCGTCAAACTGCCCATAAATAATCATGATAGTCCATTTGTGTGATATATTAGAATAAAAAATATAAATATATCATCACGCATTTTACCCATTACTGGATGTGGCACTCTGCCAGCCATCAAATTAAGGCCCCCAAAGATTTTAGTGAAAGTAAAGTAAATAAATAAATATATCATCAGGCATTTTACCCATTACTGGATGTGGCACTCTGCCTAGCAGATCATGTTAAATGGTAAATTTATGCACGAGAAGTGTGGTAATCAGCAGTGGCGTACCTAGAGTGGGGCGGTGGGTGCGGTCCGCACAGGGCGGCATTTTTTGTATTTAGTTTTAGTTGTAAAAAAACAACTTGTTCACTTCATAAGTTTACTATTCGATTTCTACGAATTATTAATTACTATATGATTTCGAATATTTTTCTTCATCGTCAAGTCAATGTAGGGTTGAAAATATTATCTCGAAAAATTCTTTTATTACTCTGCCTAATTTAAATATGCCATCCAATGGTAAAAAAGTTCCCCACCTATAGTTTGTCTCAATTACAATTATTTATTTATGTTCATTAATTTAATGGGATAATGGCTCAGTGGATCCTGAGGACCTCGGTTCGATTCCCACAGCCGACAAACAATTTCCACCAAATTAAAATTACCCCTGTGGCTCCCCCATCATTAACATCTTTGGTGATTTGACAGCTGGTAACCGCACTTCACGTACATAAATATATCACTTACCGAGATCTGCTTCGGCAGGGTACCTCTCCCTGTAATGGGTAAAAGTTAATATTTATTTTTTTAATTTATAAAAACCACCATTTGATTGACTTAAAAAGGGCGACAAATTGGAGACCGCCCTGGGCGGCAAAAGTTCTAGGTACGCCACTGATTATCAGCCATAAAATTACGGCCCCCAAAAGATGTTAGTGAAAGGGGAGCCACAGGAGTAATTTCAAAAACAAGCGTAGAGCGACACTCCCTTCCTTTCTTATCTTTGAATTTGTTTTCAGTTCTTACGTAGAGTGTTTAATTGCAATTGTGTGAAATTCACTTTCAAAAACAAGCGCAGGGCGACGCTCCCTTCCTTTCTTATCTTTTTATTTCATTTTCAGTTACTGCATAGGATGCGGGCACTCACGTGATAATGAACAGCTGTTTCGGGAAAATTCACTGCGCCACCTACAAAATGAACTATTTTTTGGGACGAGATTTGAAAAGAACCAATAGGATGCGAGCACTCACGTGACACTGTGACAGCTGTCACGTGAGTGCCCGCATCCTATTGGTTCTTTTCAAATCTCGTCCCAAAAAATAGTTCATTTTGTAGGTGGCGCAGTGAATTTTCCCGAAACAGCTGTTCATTATCACGTGAGTGCCCGCATCCTATTGTGTGGACTTTTCTTTCATATACAAGTGCAGGCTATCGCTTTCATCTTTTCTATTTTTGTAGATTCGTTGTTAGTTTCGTTATTAGATTCGTTGTTAGCAGTAAAAGTGAGTAATTTGAGATGTTTTATGCATATGTTATGTACGTTGAAGAAAGAAAATGAATGATAAGTGAATAGGAATGATGTGATTGAAGGTTTGTTGTGTGATAAATGATTTCGAGTATAATAAATGAATGAGTTTATATGGAGTGATCGATGAATGTGGTTGAAGTGAGGGTGGTGTGTTTGGATGAAAATGTTTGACGAGGGCTGATTGTTTGATGAGTGTGATGAGTGAATGTTTTATGAGTGATTTTAGGGTTCGTGCTACCCCATTTGTTGGGATATAGCGTGAAGATATGTATGTATGTATGAAAATTGTTTATCGGCTATGGGAATCGAACCCGGGTTTTCAAATCCACAGGCCGACTTGATACCACTGAGCCACCTTCCCCATATAAACTCATTTATCGCTCAACAAATATTCAATCACTTCTACACACTTTTCTTAATTCCTTTTATACAACCTCGTTTATTTCTCTCACTCGGTATTAATGAAAAACCTTGAACAAGTAATTTATATAAAAAAAAAATTATTACTTACGGATTGTGCATATATCCTTCGTATACACTCGGCGGCCGTGATATGCCCATATCTGTTATGATCCAACTGCAGTCTAGTCTTCACAAACCAAATTGGGTTCGTCGCCGTACAAGCCACGAACCCTGCAGCTGACGCGGAGCAAACATGGACAATCGGGGTATCCGGTGGAAGTACCGAATTAAAAAATGTCTTGGCTTGGGAGTACGTACAGAAATAAATCGCTCTGGAGGGTGCTACACCCACCAAGTTGGGTCCCAGGCCTTTGAATAGTGCTGCAGGTCCTTCATACTTGACAATGTGACGTAGACATTGAAGTAGGGTCATTGATTTGCTTGTTGGGAGACCGTAGCCTGAAAATAGTGAGGTTAAGTTTCAATCATGAGATTTTTTTAAATTATATGAAACATGTTTTCCATTGAAATTTTTGAAAATATAGAAATTTCTTTATGAGCTGTACTTCGATTACAATAAGAATACACTTGTCAGTTGATGTCTCTACAATCGTTCATAGGGCTTTTTGAAAGAAATTAAATTTTTTTGAGTTAAAACAAAATGAAAATGTCAGATAAGAGATAATTTTTGACAATATAAAATAGTTATTTATGTATCAGGAGGGAAAACAGGCGTTTCTGGCCCGTGGCATAATTATTAATAACATACTCATACTGGGTTGCATGAAAATTTTATCGGGCCATTAGCATCTAACAGTTCAATAAGTTTCAGCAAATCGCTATTGATACTGTTACTAGATAAACAATTCATTAACTAAAGAACTCTTTATTTTTTTCTTGCTACCCAACATCAGCGTCAAAAACGCTAATTTCACCCGTGATACATACAATATTTTATACACAACAAAATAACATTTAATTTTAAATTCAAAAGATTAATGCTGGGTTGCATGAAAGTTTTATCGGTTCATTAGCAACTAACGGTTCAATAAATTTCAGAAAATCGCTATTGATACTGTTGCTAGATAAACAATTCTTTAACTAAAGAACTCTTTATTTTTTTCGTGCAACCCAGCATAAAACAGGTACATTTTCAAGTACTCAAAATAAACAAAAATTGTCATTTTGTTTATGTATTTAGAAAATTATTTTATTATATCCCTAGGGCCAAAAAGAAGTGTTTCATGGTTAAAACATATTAATTTCAGCCTGGTTGTGCCTAAAAGAAATGAAAATGCCATGTCAAATAACAAATACATTCTTTTCTGCATTAATTTTAGCGTTATAAACCGTCTTCGTTTTAACGGTTATTTCGACCAATCACAATCATGAATTTCCTATTTTACCAATACTGCATTCTTAGCGAAATCGAACTATATTGGCCGTATTTATTTGGCATTTTTTAAAGTAACCACGTAGGTTACTTTTGTTTAATTGACAAACCCAGAACAGTTCCTGAACTGATCCTACTGCCCCAGTTATTTTTTAGTGGGTTGAACGTGTTTTCTATCTTTTTCTTCTAATCAACTTAAAACGTGTATTCAGATTTTGAATGACTAGGGCCTTATTTGTTTGGGAATTTTGGGTTCAACCCTAAACTGACCTAGAACTAACTCGTGTTACTTCCAAATAAATGATGTATCTCAAGTGTCAGTTGTAAACATTCGCGGCAAATTTAAAATCTGAATGCATGTTCGAAGCGACATCTGCTTAGTTTTGTTTGTGTGTTAAATTGCGCTTTTGATTGGATGTTTTAAGTCATCTTTATATTTTTTATATGTAATCAAAAAGCAAATAACGTCAGACTCAGTCCATTTTTTTTATAATTTTGTCATCAGCAGTTTCAAAATAATTTATTTCAGAGCCGAAATTATCTGTTCCTAAACAAATACGGCCCAAGATGTTAGTATATTTTTGTCTGTGCTTTCAATGAAAAAGTTCAAATTTCCTATTAAGTTTTTTGAGTTCAAATCACTACCTGAAAATGTCATGACTTGCGAGCCTCGTTGGAGGGAGGCAGTGCAGATGCGGCGTTTTTGTTCGGGGGGCACAGTCTTGCATGTCACCTGGGTGTTGTGGTGACCTTCAGCTGCGATTCTAGGTACCTCCATCCGGAAGCCACTGCTTGAGGACTGCAGGCGGGTTTTTACCACTTCGAGGGGACATGTTACTATTGCACCGACTGTTCCTGCAACACTGAATGGTTACCCTACTTTAATATAGATTTTTTTATGGCCTGGATCAGAGTAGGAACTATACATTTTGTCCGGAAGGGTCTAAAAATCATATTGCAATCTGGCACAATCTTTGTTAGTATTGTCTTTCCTAATATTGATTTTATTTTTAAAGGAAGTAAAATTGGTAGAATTTTTTAATATGATCTTTAAAATATTATAGTTTTTTACAAGAATAAATAATTAGTAGATGATAAACTTAATTTTGCAATTATCTAATAATAACCAGTGAAATAAAATCCTGGGAATCCTGGTTCGGTTCCCATAGCCGACAAACATTTTCACCACATTACAATTACCCCTGTAGCTCCATGCGCATAATTATATCACTTACCGAGATCTACTTCGGCAGACTGCCACACCCAGTAATGGGTAAAAGGCGTGATGATATATTTATATTTATTTATTTATTTTATTTATAAATAAAATAAATAATGGGGTGGATAGCTCAGTGGTATGAAGTCGGCCTGCGGATCCTGAGAACCCTGGCTCGATTCCCACAGGCGACAAACTATTTTCATAATTTCAAAAACTACCCCTGTGGCTCCTCCACCACTAACATCTTTGGGGGCCGTGATTTGATGGCTGGTTACCGCACTCCATGCGCATAAATATATCACTTACCGAGATCTGCTTCGGCAGACTGCCACACCCAGTAATTGGTAAAAGGCGTGATGATATATTTATATTTATTTTATTTATAAATAAAATCGAATTTTTTTTATTTAAAAAAAATTGTTGAAGTGAGGATGGTGAGTTAGGAGGAGAATATTTGATGAGGACTGATTATTTGATTAATTTGATAAGTAAATGTTTTATGAATGATTCTGGAGTTCGTGCTACTCCATTTTATGGGACATTGCGTGATGTTATATATGTATAGTATATATGTAACATTTGCAATGTATGAAATGCAGTTTTAAATCAAATAAATTATGTAAAAATAGTTTGCGTGTGTGGAACGTGTGTTCAACGGGCTTAGAGTTTGTTTGTCTAAAACACAAGTGAAGCGTGCTTTGCCAAGACCACGTTCAATATTTAAATAACTATATACTGAAATTCAGAATAACTTGATTTAAAATAAAATATAACGACTTGAATTTGTAGAATATGTGTTCTTTTGGTTTAGGATTTATTTGTTACATGTGCGAGCGAAGCGAGCTTTGCCATGAATGCGTTCTAATATAAAAATAATTGGTAAATAATATTTTTCATATAAGTACATTGCCTGAATTTGATACTCTGTCGGAAACAAACATACCTTTTAATCTATTTTATACATTTATTTAAATATTGAACATGTTCTTGGTCAAGCTCGCTTCGCTCGTGTTTTAAACAAACAAATCCTACGCCCATAGAACACATGTTTTGCCCGCGCAGGCCGTTATAAGCGATTTTAACTCAAAGTATTCCAAATTTCATACATTTATTTAAATGTTGAATGTGTTCTTGGCAAAGCTCGCTTCGCTATGTTTTAAACAAACAAACTAAGTGCCGTAGCATGTATGCTTCACATATATATTTGTTTTGAGGTGGCTAGCTCAGTGATATGAAGTCGGCCTGTGGATTCTAAGAACCCTGGTTCGATTCCCACAGGCGACAAACAATTTTCATAATTTCAAAACAAAAAGCTACTCCTGTGGCTCCTCCACCACTAACATCTTTGGAGGCCGTAATTTGACGACTGGTAACTGCACTTCACGCGCAAAATATATCACTTACCGAGATCTGCTTCGGCAGAGTGCCACACCCAGTAATGGGTAGAAGGCGTGATGATATATTTATATTTGTTTTTGGAAAATTTGTATGAATGTCACACTTGGTGATGACATCTATCTTTATTTTGAACTGTTCTGCATTTGCAGATCTCTATAGATACCATAGGAGCCCATTTTAAACACTTGAAAAAAAAAACTTAAAATATTAATTTTGGAATATTATTTATTAGTTACAAACTAGATAAAGTTAGTTATTACTACATACTAATTCACAAATTTAAAGATAAAAACAAGTAAAATTTATTGGAGAAAAATAAGACAGTCCTAATCTCAAATTATTTTATTATTTTATTTTGAACATTTAACTATATAATTCTGAATAAATATTTTCCATGTGATAATCATTTTAAACGTTCTATCAATGTCAAATTTATTTTTATCTTCCTTAATTTTATCCATGCCTTGAATAGACTTTACGAATTTAAATTACAATGATTCTACTAATGTAAGAAAACGATTTAACTGACAAAATACTATCATTATTTTTCGATTCTGGTAATTTTGAAATAATCACATTCGTGACTGAAGATAATTTGAATCTAGATGGCGATGGTAACAATTGAATGAATTTGTTATGAATGGATTATTTATTAGTGCCCAGTTTTGAACTTATCAGATAAGAATATTTTGAATATAATAGAAGGAATTGAATGGCGTGATTCACGGTCAAAATATTTCTATTATTGATTTGTGAATGGGTATTAATTAGAGAAATAAAATAAAATTGTTAATATGACATTTAATAAAAATAATAGAAAGTTTTTAAGAGAGCTTGCGAAGTATTAAAGATAGAAGATTGTTATTGTTAGTTGCCATGGGCGTGTGCTTCGCGTTTGTTATTGTTCCAAGAATGTAGGGTTCATGACACCATGAATTTTTGGAACATGATTAGATTTAATTACGTATTTCGCATCTAGCAATTGTTATTGGCGGGAGAAAATAATCCTAATCCAAAATGAATAATTAATGAAGCAATTTTTTTACCGGTTTAAAATGAGAAGCAATAAACCCAGCCGAAATTAAATCAGAAAAAGAAATGTCAATGAACGTTGGTCAGCTGTTGTACAAATCTAAATTTACTAATTTAGTTGCAACGGCAAAAGATCAGTTCGTATCTAGCGCCAAGTATGTTGTTTACACACAATTGCGCGTCATTGAAAAAATTGCAACGCATTACATAACAAACAAATGAATTGAGATTGATGAAGATGACAATAACAACTGACAATATAATAAACATACCCTCCAGCAACCAGGTGTATGACAGTATCTCGTTGTGTCATCACCAAACGTTAGCTCCGCACTGCACGACACGACTTTATCTCTCACTAAATAATTTCACAACATCCCAGTAATTGTCACAGTAGTCTATTTTAGCGGTTGAAAAGATGCATGTACACTACACGATTTTACATATCCTAGGTGTAGCCCTGGTGCAGCCCTTCGAAGATCGTCGCGAGAAGTGACGACGTGACTTGTGGCGCGTTTACAGTCAACTCGTCCGTTCGATTTTGATTTTCTCTCCACGCTACCCAGCCAGTCGCCCAGACAAGGTTTACTTTTCATGTCATTCGTTATCTTTTATCCCTTCCATTGGGCATGCATGCGGCGATCACGTGGTCACAATATTTACCGGCTTTTCTACTATATGAGGTTTAATTTTTTTTTATTTGTAATTTTTTTTACAAATTGTTATCTTGTAAATTTGGTTTGATGTACGTACTCATGCGAACCTTGTAACGTACAAAGTCATTGCCAAAAAGTTTACAGTTGTATCTATTTTTTGACTGGCAGATTTGGAAGAATTTCAGAGTACTGTTTAATATTTACTATTACAAGGTTATGTTAATTTAAATTACCGTTTAGTTATTTTTCCAATTATGCTTACACTGGAATTTTTAATTTCACGAACACACAGATTTTGAAAACAAAGTAATCATATTTCGCGGAACATACTTTTTGCATTAGTATGTTGACATTTACATGTCATTTATCTGTCTACTTATTTATCCTAGCAACCATATTTTATCTTATCTGATAGTGATCAAAAATTAATGTTTTGACGTATTGAAAATGGGTCAAAACGTAAACAATCTCAAAAATATAAAAAAAAAATTCGATCAGCTGATTTCGCAAGTTGTAAAGGTGCGTTTACAACACACGATTATCGTATTCATTCAAGAATGCGAGTAGAATTGTAAATATTGCTACTATAAACAATAACAAACAACATTGTTTTGTCTCCGTTGCCATAAAGTTTATTGTACTGATATCAATTGATAAAACCAGAAAAGGAATAAATTATCAAGGACTAATTTTGCATTGTAAATCAAGCTTTTTGTGTATCATTCGGTTCATAGTTCTTGACAGCTAGTTTAAGCACAAAATGTGTGGTTCTTAAGAGAAAATTGCACAATCAAAAGTAAACAATTTATCAGTTTAATTTTAGATTTTCCTGGCTTATGCGCACAACTTATTATCTTATCAGCGAAATGTTATTTTTGTATAATGTATCAGACAAGCTCCTACATTATCAGATGACCTGCTGTTGACTGTTGTTGAAAATAATTGTTCGATTAAAACCGAAATCATGTTGTACGAAATCATTCGATTATCCACTCAACATCGAGCACTTCATTGTTATGTTTTGTTAAGTTTATGGATATTTCTACTCGTGGCAGGGTTATACAAATTTTTAGAGCCGACCCAAAAACCGAAACCTTTTGATTTACCAAGAACTGAGTCTATGCTAAGTTATAAAACTGGTCTGAAGACCAAACGAATTTTTAAAAGTTGTAATAGATTAGAAGACTTGTTACCAGATGCTGAAGGTACTCAACTGTCAAACTGTTGACAGTTGCATGTTACTAACTTTCTTTTGTTTGAATTTTCAAGGCACCATTGATATTCCTCACTGGAGTCTAAGAGGAATCATTGTTGTAATAAGACATGGAGATAGAGGGCCTCTGCAGCATATAAGAAATATTTCTACTGTAAATTGTGGAGCGAAACCGCACACTCTTTTAAGTGCATACCAAGTATGATAAATAATTCACTTGTTTATACCTACATACGCACATATATTACACTATTTTTCTCGTAAATAGTACTGCACAATTCCTATAATACAGAAATATTTCCTAGAACCGTAATATTTTTTTCCTGGTACATGTTTATCTTTTCATTTCATAAATATTTATAATTGTTTAAAGGATTATTTGACGCACTTTCAATTTTTATTATCAGTCTTCACGCCTTTTCACTATGCAACCAGTTGATCGTCTTTTGTTTAAACAATCGCACACCCTTTTTTACAATGAAATCTTAATTTCTATTTCATATTATTCTAGCTTTAATTTTTAACTACATATTCAGTTAAATGTACTAAGGATTAATATTTCAATTTACGATCAAAGTTTGTTAAACAACAAAATATATCGCAATGAAATCAGTTCAAATGATAAAATAGTATATTGTAACACAAGTGTGTCAAGGCTTTCATTGCAAAACCAGTATGAAATCATATACGTTTTGTAATAGCTTTTACCATACGTATGTTACATACAATTTTTTCTACGGTCGTGAGTTTTCGTTCTTAAAATCTGTATTTCATATCTGTCATTTACTGTTATATTTCACATTAATTAAAAAAAAAAGATTATTCATCAATAGTAAACTTCGAAACAACATCATAAACGATTCCTTAAGTGGGGCAAAGAGATATTTTCTACACTCATTTTGAATGTTGACTTTTCCACACGGCTGTAGACATTTTTTTTTGCATATTGGTGTAGAAAGTGATATATTTTAAATGGTTTAATTTTGCTTTTTTTCACTATTTTTATTTATTTATCAACTTGAAGATAATTTAAAATTTAACAACAGGCAATCGAAATTTTAACCTCTAACAACAAATCTAAAAAGATATGAAAGGAAGGGAGCGCCTCCTGTGCTTGTTTTAAAAATAAATTCCACACAATAGGATGCGGGCACTCACGTGATTCTGTGACGTAAGAACAGCTGTTTCGGGAAAGATCACTGCGCCACCTACAAAATAAACTATTTTGTTGGGGCGAGATTTAAAAACGGATTCATTTTGTAGGTGGCGCAGTGATCTTTCCCGAAACAGCTGTTCTTACGTCACAGAATCATGTGAGTGCCCGCATCCTATTGCAGTTAGACAC
Source organism: Pterostichus madidus (assembly GCA_911728475.2). Taxonomy (NCBI): domain Eukaryota; kingdom Metazoa; phylum Arthropoda; class Insecta; order Coleoptera; family Carabidae; genus Pterostichus; species Pterostichus madidus. Next base: position 4,779,301 of record OU452314.1, on the reverse strand, counting down.
TCTTATTGTAAGAAATGAAAACGCATAAAAAAAGTGTCATTCTGCGCTTATTTTTGAAAGAGAATTCCACATAATTGCAGTTATACCCTGTATTGTAAGAACTGAAAACGAATCGAAAGCGAAAAAAGGAAGAGATTGTCTTTCTGCGCTTGTTTTTGTAAGTGAATCTAACACAATTACAGTTAGATCCTCTATTGTAAGAACTGAAACCGAATTAAAAGATAAGAAAGGGAGTGTCTCTACTTCGATAGTTGTAAATACAGCTTTACATTTATAACTGTTATTATTTAACATCGCCTAATTCTGCACTTAAAAATATTCCTCATCATACTACATTTGGACACAACAAACAAACATTGTTTCAACAACTACAACCAATTCAATTTTAGAATTACATCCACAACATCACGCTCGCTGGCCGAGTATCATGGATGCAAACAGGCGCTTTTCACGGATTTCCATACTTACCATCAAATCCAAATCTGTGCTCTTTGGGGCAACTAACCATGCAAGGAGTCATGCAGCTCTTACGAACCGGACAGATACTACAACAAGCTTATGGCCATCTACTAAAGTTCAACAACATTACTAGTCATGATGTTGTTATTTATTGCACGAGATACAGAAGAACATTCCAGTCGGTGTTGGCGATGTTGTTCCCGTTGTTGAATTTGGATTTGTTTAATAAGATTGTTGTTCGAGAGAGCCCGAGTATGAGTTTTTGTTTCTCGGATTGTGCTTGCTCGAGTGCTGATTATTTTATGAGGTAAATATTATGGTTGAAGTGACGTGAGGCGATGGTTTGTAAGCTAGAAGTTCTGGGTTTAAGCAAAAAATATCATTATGCATAATTATTTATAGTTTTTTGGACAGAGTTATCACGCAAAAAAATGACTCAATTCCTTAGGTATAAAAGATTTTAGTTCAAAATATAATTTGAATCCGTCCTATGTAGATAGTTATATATCAAGGAAAGAGAGACATTTTTTTCCCGAAGTTGCTATTTCATTTTCCGAGTTAAAGGCGTGGAGTATAACGCACCTCTCGGAAAGAATAACACTTTCTTTAAAAAGTATACGTATATTTTTTTTCTTCTCTACCAGAAAGTAAAAATACAGAAATAAATTAGAAATTTAAGTAAGATTTATTCTCTTGACAGATGTGATCTGGATGTTACTAATGTCAAATCATAGCATTGTTTTCCAATTGCCATGGATTATGGTTTTAGTTTCTTTCACTAGTGAAGAAAAATTTACTTTCTTCCTTAGGGATGAAAAGTATTAGTTTTATTCTGTACATTGAGGAAAGAAAATTTTATTTTCTAGCAGTTCGTAACAATTCTGAAAATAGTTTATCATTTTATAAGGAGATAAAATGACGCTTTTTGTGGTTCATTTGTAAGTATTGACAACTACAGATGAGGCACAAAAAGTCACTTTCGCTCCCAATAAAAAATGCCGGAATATTTCTGTCGCTGGTGAAACCAATGAAACTCCTTGATTTAAATGATCGTCAGAAAAAGTATTTGTCAGAAAAGTCAAACTTTAACTGTTTCTATGGAGTTCTAAAATATCATCTTTTCTGACTTTTGAAAATAAAGCTTTTATCGCATGAAAATTATCCCCGTGGTTTCATCTTTTGTCGATCGGTAACCACATTTCAATATATACAAATTCTTTCTCTTGGTCACCTCCCACTAGCATCTGTAGGTGCTTTAATTTGACGGCTGTAAACCATGCTTCACGGTTAAATATTGTTATCTACTATATTATTCTGTGTCCGGAATATTTCTGTTGAAAACAATTTTTTTTTATTGACAACTTAGTGTCACGGGGTTAAGGCAATATGATTGTTGAAAGTATGAACGAAGCGAGCCCTACCAAAAATACATATTTATACCACAATTATAATATTTGTTATTGAATAGGATTATCTATCTAACATTTTTCCTTGAACCAAGATTTTCAACTACAGAACTGTCTCACAAATAATTAGATAAAATGTGTGATATAGAAATTTATTATTTCATTTAGGCTTATCAGAAAAAAATGTAGACAGCTTTACAATGTAACATATGATAAATACAAATTATATTTGACCGAAATAATTAATACATCTTTAGCATGTCAACAAAATTAATAATTATGGCTGGTAGTAACACATTATGATAAAATGAAGGCTGATTTTTTTGTAATTGTTGTTATTTTTAAACAAACAATTTTTTATAAATTCTGAGACTTAAAAATAGAATTTGTATCCGTATCACGCACGCTTAGACATATCTTTGTTTTTTGAAGATAAAAGAAAATATTCTTGAAATTAACAAGAAAAATGCAACAGAGATAATTCTTGATCTTTGAACTACTTATAAACGTAATATTTTATTCTGATATTAATATTTCTCATTCACGTAAGATAATTAGAATAAAAATTATGTAAGTAAATAATCATGTAGGCTTCCTTGAAATTTAAGTGATTACATAGTTGTGAATAAATTGATGTTAATTTAATATATTAGCAAAATCAATTTACTTATTAATTTTGACAATTAAGCATAAATTACGTTGTGACAGTTTAAGATTGACGTATGACAGATATTTAGAATTGGAATAAAGAAAACCCGTAATTTGGTAAATTACAAATTCCGGATAATTTAGAAATAATAAAGTGTATCATGTTATTTATTATTAATTATTATTATTTTTTAATACTTATCTTCAGATTGTATTCTCGCAAAATAATATTAATTGTTTCCAATAACGATAAAATAATATATCGTCATGACTTTTACCCATTACTAGATGTGACACTCAGCCGTAGCAGATCTCGATAAGTGATATATTCATGCGCGTGAAGTGCGTTTATCGTCCATCAAATCACGGCTCTCAAGAAAGTTAGTGGAAGGCGAGCCACAGTGGTAACTTTAATGTGGTGAAAATTGCTTATCGGCTGTGGGAATCGAACCGAGGTTATCAAATCCACAGTCCGACTTGATACCACTAAGCCACCTACCCCTTATAATTATTAGTTTAATGTATATTATAAAAAATATAAAAAAATTAATGAATATACAATCACGACTTTTACCTATTACTAGATGTGGCACTCTGCTGTAACAGATCTTAGTAAGTGATATATGTTGTGTACCAGTCGTCAAATCATGGCCCTCAGGGATTTTAGTGGAGGGGAAATCATAGGGGTAATTTTAATACGATGAAAATTGTTTGATTGACTGTGGGAATCGAATCCGGGTTTTGAAATCCACAAGCCGATTTGATACCACTAGGCCACCTATTCCATAAATATAACGTTTTAAAATATTGAACTCTTCCTCTCTCCTCTAATCCTTTAACAACGAATCTATAAAGATAAGAAAGGAAGAAAGTGTCTCCTGCTCTTGTTTTGAAAGTAAATTTCACACATTTGCTCTATTGTAAGAAATGAAAACGAAGTAAAAAGACAAGAAAGCTAAAGCCACGTGCGCTTGTTTTTAAAAATTAATAAATTTTCAGGCAAATTCATAAAGCGGTTTAGCGCTAACACCACTTTTTATTTCGTTTTTAACTCTCTTTTCAATGTACGAAACAAGTTTATTTTAATTTGAGTTAAAAAGAGAGTTAATTAGCATCAAATTTAGTTCATTTCTTGAATATGTTTTAATTTGAAACAGAGTTATAGATAATATTAAAAACGGTGTTAGCGCTAATCCGTTTTATGAATCTGTCTTATAATGTTTCCACCAATAACATCTTTGGAGGCCGTGATTTGACGAATGGTAACCGCACTTCACGCGCAAAATATATCACTTACCGAGATCTGCTTCGGCAGAGTGACACCCAGTAATGGGTAGAAAGCGTGATGATATATGTATTTATTTTATTTTATTGCTGGGTTGCAAGAAAAAAATAAAGAGCTCTTTAGTTAAAGAACTGTTTATCTAGCAACAGTATCAATAGCGATTTTCAGAAATTTATTGAACCGTTAGTTGCTAATGAACCGATAAAACTTTCATGCAACCCAGGGTAGATGTTTTAAAATTTTGACATTTCTTAGATGCGGTTTTTTTTCTATTTGTTCAAATTCAACTTTTTCACGTAGTTTGTGTTATGAAACCGTGCGGTGCTTAAACTCAGTACTTCACGATTCACAAGCCATCGTTTTAACTCTCTCTGCTCTTCATCTACCGCTTAACAATCAACTAAACTTCTTGTACAGATTACTAAACAAACAAGTAAAAGAACAACTCCATTTACACCCAGCAGTAGTTCGTCTGGTTCGTCAAGCAGCAACTCTAGTCTTCGAACAACCAGACGAAGCTTTAATAACAAACCCTTTAGCTCTTCGCGACGCTCTTCTAACCTACATTTGTCATGATTCGATGCTTCCTTGTGCCACCTCTTCTATGTGCTTAAAGGCAGATCATGTTTCAGGTATAACTTCGACGAAAGTAATTAGCGAAAACTGATGATTGAATTTCTTTCAGCCCTCTTCGCTTACACAGAATGGGACAATCATCAAAGATGGAAAAGCAAGCATTGGAGAAATGCTTGTCTGTTAAAAGCTTACGGATTATTTAAAAATATTGTATCTTACATGTTGAAAATGGCGTCTGCACCGAGTCCGAAATTAGTAGTATACTCCGGACATGATTATACTTTACAATATCTAAGTGTTGCTCTTGGAATATCAAATGAGCATGCTAGTTTACAATTCGCTTCAAGATTGGTTATTGAAGTTTATCAGAACGAAGGGATGTCTCATATTGGCCCAAAAGGGTTTTATTTTAAGTTGTTGGTAAATGGAAAAGATGTAACCAAAGAAATGCCATTTTGTCGTAACTCTGAAAATATTTATTCCGATGGAAAGAAGATTGTTTTTTGTAGAATGGAAGATATAGTAAGATTTATACATGATGACTATTTTTCAGGGTTAAATGTAACGAATTTTAAAGATGCTTGTGTCGTTCATAAAGAAGAAAAACCTGAAAAATTGATTGATTAAAAAGTCTGATTTTTGTGATGCAATTTGATTGTCGAATTTTATTTAAGACTGATTTATTATTATTATTAACAGTTCCAAACAGTATTATTTTAGTAAGCTCGATTTGTTTGAGACACTAAATTAAATGTAATCATGTGCAATTTTCTTAATTACGTACAGAGCACGGAAAATATTCGATCAACATTTTAAAGTGATTTTAATTCACGGTTACTTGTCTACAATATAAATTTAGTTGTAAATTCTACATTAAAAAAAAAACAAAAATTCGTAACAAAAATTTGGTTTATTTTTAAATATAAATTACTTTTTGTTTGAATTTTTTTGATGTCTCTTGTTGATCGAACTTTCTCGTCCTCTGTATAAATTTAGAGTTATTTACGCCCGATTTAAAATTGGTATTTATATTTATTTACAAGTTCTTGAAACTCTAAACATTCCTAAAAATAATTTGTTTACTTCTGCAGACTATTGGATATGACTCATTGTAAACAAATTTAGTTTTTTTGTCAAAACAAAAAGGGAGTGACTATTCTACCACCAGTCGGTAGAATTTATTAGCTTGTTATTCTACCAAATGTCCACAACTATTAGTTGGAAAAGTGATCTATTCCCGGACGATAATAGATACTACTATAGAAATCCGGAAAGTTCACTTTTCTAACTATTTTTTCTCTCGAATTATATTAAAATATTTATTTGTACAACAAAGGAAGAATAACACTTTCTTCACGAAGTATACGATGAATATATATTTTTTTTACTACCCTAACAGAAAGTACAATTTTCAGAAAGGTGACAGATATCACTAATGTCAAATCATAGCTTTTTTTTCCGTTATGTACAGAAAACTCAACTTCTCGCGAAATAGTGAGGAAAATTAGTTCCCTCTCTCTAGAGAGAAAAAAAATTACAATGTTACATTTATGTTATCAAAAACTTATAAAAATTATAAATAAATTCATTATCTTATTGAAAATTCGTTTTTAATAGTAATATACTTTAAACCTTTAAATTATCTTACAATTTTGGTTTCTAATAAATCAAATATTTCTACCTTATTTTTTTTTTCTTGAGTGTATTTAAAGTTCAAATAAATCTTATTAAAGCATGTCATTAAAAAAAAAAGTTTTGTAACAAAAGGAAAGCACTTTTTCCACTCTTATGCTCGGTTTCACCAACAAAAGTTAAATTTGAATCGTTTAAATAAATAAAATTAAATCGAATATATGACAGCAATGTTAATTATTTAATTTGACATGTCATTTTGATTTGCTTTTATTTATTTAAACGATGATTAAAATTGAACTTTTGTTGGTGAAACCGAGCATTAATGTTAATCATGAGTAAATAATACTAGAAACTATGGTTTCCATTATTATTTAATCAAGAGGAAACCGGTGATTGAGAAACTGGCCCTTAGTAGGAAAAATAATCGCTTTCCTCTCTAGTTTGATAAATAACTATTGTTTACCAGTTTTCATGGATATGCCTTTACTTTCTTTCTCTAGGGAAGACATTTTTTTCCTATAACCGGAGCGAAAGTACTATTTTCTCACCTAAAATGCGGCGCGAAAGTTGTATTTTCCTGAATAGTCATGAAAATATTTAAAAATGCAAAACTGGCAATAATTGGTTTTTGTTTATTTACTAATTTTTTTCTGTCATCTTAGAAACAAGAGAAGCGCACGACTAGATACTTATACAAAATCAGATTTAGTTATTAAATTTAAAATTAGCTTTTATTATAACCAAAGGTTCCAGAAAAAAATTAATACATGTCTCGTCTGTAAAATATCTGTACTTGATTCGAAGCCGTAAAATAATCGTATTTTAATATGGCTCCTCGTCATTAATGTGCCATTTCCTTTACTCTTATGTAAATAACGATTGCTTCCCTAGATATGAAGAGTACCTTTCTTTTCTTTTCTGAATTGAGGGAAGACAATTTTACTTTCTGACAGGGCTGTGAAAAAAATTAGTTAATTTATTTTTTATTTAATTTTGCGGTTCCAAAACACTGGAAAGGATCGGAGAAAACAGCAGTTTTGACTCAGATCTGCCAAAACTCCCATACAACAATCTCAAGCCGTTAAACTCAATTAATAATAGCGGTAGAATAATTCGCTTTCTTATTTTACCAACTGGCGATAGAATAATCACTCCCAGATAAATTCTTAACAGTATCACAGTTTTGACTGGACTTTTTCCAATTTTTTCTGAATGTCTAAATCATATCAATGTACAAATGTATCAAAAAAAAATAAAACTATTTGTTGAAAAATATATTTGTGCATGATTTTCACATTGTGGTGTGTATAACAGTAATAAATGCAGAAAATAAAATGTTAAAAGCATAACAGAGTCTAAAATAACAAATTTAAAATTGTCAACATTTTGGCACGCTACAGACAGTATTCGTGATAAGCCTTATTCAGTTGTTCCAAAAAGACGAAAGTGAGAACGGTATGTGGTCCCAATCGAGCGTAATATGGGGTAAATCCTTTCCATAATGCCAGAGGTCCCTCTCCGCGGACAATTCGTAGCAGGACATCTGTTGTTCCTTTGTATTCAGGTATCCCGTTGATCGTCTTCATATTTTGTATCCTGAAAAATATATAAAATTTATCACTATATAACAAAACATAATCACTTGGATATAGTTGTATTTTTTAATTAGTATTTTAAATAAATACTTAACAATTGATGAAATCAAATTGAATTATAAAGAGAAAAATTGACCGGTAGGATTTGAACCTGGGACTTATGAACTCCCATCGTATGCTTTAACGAACTACGCTACGGTCGGCCTGGATTCAAATCTGATTTTATACATATATAACATTACGCTACATCCCATCTAATGGGGTAGCATGGACCCTAAAATCATTCATAACACATTTATTCATTAAATTCATCAAATAATCAGTCCTCGTCAAACATTACCGTCCTAACACACCATCCTCACTTCAACTACATTCATATAGATTCTCAATAAAAGTAACTAACCTTCAATCACTCCTATTCACTTTTCATTTATCTTTCTTCGACATACATAACATATGCGCAAAACATCTCAAATTATTCACGCTTACTCCTAACTAACAACGAATCTAATAACGAACCTACAAAGATTAGAAAATATGAAAGCGATAGCCTGCACTTGTATATGAAAGAAAATTCCACACAATGCAGTAACTGAAAATGAAACAAAAAAGAAGAAAGGAAGGGAGCGTTGCCTTACGCTTGTTTCTGAAAGTGAATTCCACACAATTGCAGTTAAACACTCTATGTAAGAACTGAAAACGAATTAAAAGATAAGAAAAGAAAGGAGTGTTGCTCTATGCTTGTTTTTGAAAGTGAGTTTCACACAATTGCAGTTAAACACTCTATGCAAAAACTGAAAACGAATTAAAAGATAAGAAAAGAAGGGAGTGTCGCTCTACGCTTATTTTTGAAAGTGAATTTCACACAATTGTAGTTAAACATTCTATTTAAGATCGGAAAACGATAAGAAAGGAAGAAAGTGTCGCTGCTGCGCTTGTTTTTGAAAGTTAATTTACACAGGGATAATTTTAATGTGTTAACAATTGTTTGTCGGCTGTGGTAATCGAATCCGGGTTCTCAAATTCACTCTTCGACACGATACCACTATTTTGGGTAATATATATATTTTATTTTTTTATTTTTTACCTAGTTTTGGCAATATCCACAGGCATGGAAGCAATAGTAGTGATGAGCCCAGAGATCATTGAAGCTACAAAATGAAGCAGGATGTTGTCGTCAAAATATTTTGTAGCTAACAGTTGTTGTTTGGCCTGAAACATAAAAATAGTTGTACCTATCGTTTTATTTGTTAATTAATTCCAATAGGATACGGGCACTCACGTGATTCTGTGACGTAAGAACAGCTGTTTCGGGAAAGATCACTGCGCCACCAGTAATCTTTCCCGAAACAGCTGCTCTTACGTCACAGAATCACGTGAGTGCCCGCATCCTATTGCAGAACTAATAATCAGAACCTCTCGAATGTTTTTTGGTTTTAAATTAAATTTAGTTAGTTTGGAAGCGATAACACTACAATTACTTGATATAAAAATAGTTAATTATGTATCAAGGGTGAAAACAGGCCTGATTATTGTTATTAGCACGAGGCGCTTTGCGCCTCGTGCTAATAACACGTTCAGGGTCAAAAACGCTAATAAATTTTATATTTAAAAGAAAATATTAAACCAGGCTCATTTATATGTAAAAATGACATTTGGCAAAATCAAGTATTTACAATAACGAAAAATTGTTATCTTTATGTATCCACAGGATTTTTTTATTATGGCCCTAGGGCCAAAAACAAGTGTTTACGCCCGCTTTTCATGACTAAAACACATTAATTTCGGCCCGGTTATGCATAAAAATATATATATTAACATTTTAGGACAGAAACAAATTCCGTGGTTTTGTATATGTCGCAATTTTAGTAAATATTTCTAAGAAAAAATAATTGTTCTACCAATCTGTCATTGATATTTAGTTATATTCGATAGAAATTTAAAACTTTTATAATGTTTTTAGTGCACATTATTATTATTTAAATATTTTATCCTATCTATTAAAATGGGGTGTGAGATTTTAACCAAACACAATTTCAATTCTCCTAAAACAATTATGTCTGTATCTTTCTTACCTGCGAATAAGAGGCAAGTTGGGCCCCATTCACCACCATAGCTCTCCCCATAGTAGGAATAGCCCCTCTCCACAATGTTGCAACACCTTCTTCTTTAACTATCCTTACTAAAGCGTCCACTACACTTTTGTAGTTGCGTCGTTCTGCCAGAGGCAAACGTCCATCACTTGTCATACGGATCAAAGATACTTCGGCTGGGGTCCCTACGAATGCTCCACAAATACCTGCACACATGCCAAGCCCCATTTTGGTCGCGAAGTTTGGTGGTTGACCATCGGTACTGAAAAAGACAGTTAAATGTTGAGAATTCTTGTAGGAATATTTTCTAATGTTGTTACAACTATTTTTAAGAAATCATACAGTAATGAACTACTTTCGCTTCGACTCTTTGCGACCATCAGATAAATTACGCAAACTTTATCCTCATAAGTAAAAGTTATTTGCTATTAATTGCACATCAAGATGATGGTAACCAAATTAAAAACAGTTATGAATTTTTCAAGTGACGATATATTTTTGTGGAGTGTATTTAATCTTCTAACAATGTTTTAATACTCATGTGTCCAATGGAACTTAAATTATATGTCTGACATTTACTGAACCAGATCACTTATTTATTTCGCTGGATTACTTCGCTAACTTTATTTCTAGTAATAGAATTATTGATTCTAATTTACTTTGAAGCCATTCAAACCAATAAGTGCATCAGAATGCTTAATTCAGATCATTTAGTCATGTTATCTAATTTATCTGAACTGATTTAAATGAACCAAGTGGCAAATGGACAGCTATAATAGAGAGAAAAATTAGAATAAAATCATATTTAAATCCAGGGTGACCGTAGCTTAATTGGTTTAAAGCATATGATCGAAGTTTATAGGTCCCAGGTTCAAATCCTGGCTGTATCCCAATTTTTCTCTTTATAATTCAATTATGGGGTGACTAGCTCAGTGGTATGAAGTCGTCCTGTGGATCCTGAGAACCCTGGTTCGATTCCCACAGGCGACAAACAATTTTCATAATTTTAAAAGCTACCCCTGTGGCTCCTCCACCACTAACATCTTTGGGGGCCGTGATTTGATGACTGGTAACCGCACTTCACGCGCAAAATATATCACTTACCGAGATCTGCTTCGGCAGAGTGCCACACCCAGTAATGAGTAGAAGGCGTGATGATATATTTATTTATTTATTTTATAATTCAATTTGGTCGTGTGAAGAAGTTTACATTGCTGTCAAATATTTGACGCGGTATTGTCAATTTATGTTAAACTTAAAATTTAAGTTTCATTGGTGCAAACGGGCATTATAAATAAATATTTGTCAAACAACAAAAAATATCGCATTGACATCATAATTAAAATTATATAACTAACATTTTTAGATGCGATATTTTCTGTTTGTTAGTAACTTTATTAGGAGATTGAAATATCAGCCATTAGAATATTAATGATACTAAAATACTCATATTTCGTAGACTTTGCTCAGCATTATTTGCTTATTAATTACTTTGCATAATCTAAATATCCATGCTAATATTACATAAACAACTAACACTATTTTGTTTCAGGAATTCGCCGATAACACCATTGTTATCACCTACCCGCTGGCAAGTTCAAATAGCCAAGTGTAGATTCCCAATCTTGTGGTTGTATAAGTAGCCTGACGTAATAAACCAGCTGAAAGACCATTGTACATAGCAAAGAATCCTTCTTTGGCTATGATGGACCTGATGGCATGAAAAGATGTCTTGTATTCCTTCTTAGCACTGCCAACGCCGCTAAGTTGCATACGGTTCTTCAAGAGGTCGAGCGGTTGGACGACAATTGATGCCATCATACTAGAAGAATATATTTATTTATAGGTAATTTTTAAGAAATGATGGTGCTGGTCTATAAATATCTAATACTTCGACAGAATCATACTTCAGGCTAAGATTTAAAAGTATTTTTAGGCGCACTCTAAAGTTATCGATAAAACCTCATTTCGAATGTCCAATTTATAGTTTCAATCGTTTTTAAACTAATAATCCTTGATACAAAATATATTTTTACTGCCCTATCAAAAAGTAAAGTTTTCTTTCCATAATTGAGAGAAAAAAGTAATATATTACATCCCCATGGAAGAATAGTATATTATTGAAGTGATACTTTTTGTAGCAAATCTGTAGGTATTGACGAGGCCAACAAGTAAAGATGAGGCATAAAAAGTCAATTTCGCTCCACATCAAATATGCTATTTTACCCAATTAAAGAATTTTATGTCATATAATATTTCTGACGCTTGTAAGCGGCAGAAAAATAATTTTTGTCGCTGGTGAACCAATGAAACTCTTTGATAGTAACGAGCGTTAGAAAAAGTATTGGTCAGAAAAGCCAAGCTTTTAACTGTTTCTATGGAATTCTGAAATGTCATCTTTTCTGATGTTTGAAAAAAAAAAGTAAATTTTTCTTCCCTAGCGAAGGAAAGTAAAGCCTGTTCGTAACAACTGGAAAACAACGGTATAATTTAATGTTAATGACATCCAGGTGATATCTGTCAAGAAAATAATAAATCTTATCTAATTTTATAGTTTATTTCCAAAAAAATTGCTTTCTGATAAGGTAGTTTAATTATTTTATAACTCTCGCAATCCGATTCGGAACATGAAACAGCACCTTCGGAAAGAAATGTCTCACTTTCTTCTCTTTATATACAAATAATAATTTTATTTTCTACACTAACTTACAAATTGCATATAACTGATTGTATTTATGGGGTGTGAGATTTGTGAACTTTTTTAAAATTACAAGAGTAATTTAAGTAAAGTCTACTTTTGCAATATCTGTACAAATCAAGTAAATCTCTTAAGTTTTGGGGGTAAAGATTTAAATTTTAAATAAGTTATCGTTTGATTGTTGTAGCTATGAATGAAGCGAACAATATTCTAAATTTTATAGACAAAGAAGCAATTTGAAATAATGATGTCATTATTTATTTATGCTACTCTGTGCAACAGGAACTGAATCCCAATTACAGTACAGGATCTGGAGTCACCGATCCGCAGTATGATAGTTCATATATTTTTAACTGAAGTAGAATTCGAATCTTTGGATTCGAATACCGTAACTTTTAGTTTACTTTATATTTATTTACAATTTCGTTGGTTGTTAATAATATGCTACAGACGCGTGGTTTTTTTGTTTCGGTAATAAAAATTTCCATCATTGTTTGTTCCAAATGAATTCTACTTTGTAAAGACAAAATAATAGTTTCAATTTTTTATCGAGCGTGAAATTTAATTGTTAAAATGTTAAAAATAGCCTTGAATCTTTGATTATATAGTTATTATAAGTCAATCAACGCTTGAACGCATGATTTTAAGTGAGAGGAGATTATCTAAAAGGAATTATGAATGTTGATGAAGCCAAAGTGATGTAATAGGATCATATAAATATTATGCGAAGATGAATCGAAGAAGCTAATGAATAAATGATCATTTCATTTTAAGTTTTTGTACAAATTAAATACAGCAATTTTAGATTGTAGGACATAAAAAACAGTTTCTATTTTTCAACTTTGTTTAAATTTCCAAAATAATTATGCAATGACTAGTTTATTTACAAAACAATATATTTTAGCTGTAAATCACATCGCAGTTCTTATCAGCATTGATAAAAATATTTATAGTATTTGCCGGTTGTATTGATTCCACTAGAAATAACTTATAGCCAGAAAAAAATGAGAAACAATTTAAATACATCTATAAAACTTATTTTTACTAACATTTGTTGGGTAGCGTTGTAAATCTATCATAAAATTTATAAAAAAATACAGCTTTATTTTGAAACACCGGGTAATACATTTTAAATTCATTTATTTTTATTAATATTCCTTGGAATACTGTTTAATAATAAAATTTTGGTAATATAATAACTACCACATTTAAAAATAGAAAACAGGAGTGACTTTACATTTATTTTAATTCAGAATTCTATTTCTTTGTTGAATAGTTCATTAACATGTTCATAACACATATTTTATGTTCTAAAATTAGTACATCACGTGAAATTAATAATAATTATATTTAATATGATATTTAAAGCAACTCCCTTAATTATTATGAAAAAGGTTTATTTTATAATTGCAGATTAGTCGAATGTTATTTTAAAGGGTGCAAGAATTCAAATCACCCCGCCATAATGGGCAATGAGACTGCATATTGCATCCCTCTGTAGGTTAAAGAGAAAAATAGATTTCTAGGGTATAACACTGACAAAATTTATAAATTAAACGTTTTACTTACCCTGCTGTACCACCAAAAACAAATTTCATATATTTCGGTACGTCTTTTTTCTCTCCCATTTTGAAGCACTTATTAAATTTTGATATAAACTGTTAGAAAAATAGAGCGATATGTGGACAGACCTCACGCTTGGTACATGACGTGTTAATTAAGAAAATTTAGAACTTCTGCGGTCTGTGTGTTCGAACAATTTGGACACTGTTTATCGCTAAGAGCAATATGAGTTGGATAAATATATAAAGGTTAAAAAATACACAGTTGGGGATGCAAAGGTCGAACTAACGTCATTCGTTCAATGGACTGATATACAACGGATAAAGGACAGTTTCCTTTCTAGTTTCTAATAAAAGATATTAAGGTTGATACGCTTGGCCTGGTTTTCCTTTCGTTCAAAGTCATTTCCATTTCGGTTTGGAGGTATTTAATTTTTTTGGTCGAAAAACCGCAGAACTATCCTACATGTTTATTCAGCCATTTTTACTCCGAGATAATGTATCATAAACATAAATAAAATGGGAAAATAAAAATATATTAATATTTATTAATCAAAGTTTACAAATATTTACAAAAATATTATTTTAAATTTATAAATTTAAGTCATTTTAGCCTTGTAATTGGGTGTATTCAGTCATGACACCTGCTGATTCTGATAGTCAGCTGTTTTGCTCAACTGTCAGCTGTCAAACCCATTGAATGCAGTCGCGCAACTACCAGCTACAGTAACACTGTATTTTGTTTTTCTTAGCTTACTTTTATATTATTTTTACGACCATAAATTAATTTAAAACCTTTATAATAAAGTATAAAAAAACAGGAGTAATTATTGTAATAGAATTCGCTAAATTTATATCGTGATTTGCTGAATGTTAGTTCAAAATTAATTTAATGTTTGGAAAAGATCGATATTTTGGGTTATTTAGCGATTTATGTAAATTTATAGCTTTTGTGTGAAATTTATTGTCTGAATGCACCCAATAAAATTAGATACACGAGCCCAACGTCACGGATAAGCTGGCAGCTTGCATTGCAGCTAAGCACTGCGGTTGCTAGCTGTCCATGAGCCGTTGAAATGTCTCAAACAACCATAATTTCTGTTCCAAAACCCAAACAACATCGGCAGTAACCTACAAGATTCCTACATTCATTCAACTTCTGCATCAATCGAATCGTACCTAGTTTTTTTACAAGGAAATGTAACTACAGGTTTTCATTGATTTATTATTATATAAGTATTTTCCTAACTTTGGCTTTTGTAGGTTGTAATTTAGAGTGAATTTGACAGTGAGTTTTTTACATAGTGTGACAGTGAAAATGGCAAGTAACATATCAGATATGAATTATTCGTGTGAGATATGTGGTGTGGAAGGATTGACAGAAGAGGAGATGAGAACACACACGAAGGCAGTGCATGTTGAAGGACATGCTACTTGTCCTTTCTGTGAGCTAGCTGCTGTCTCTTCGGCAGAGTTGTTGATTCATGTTAATCAGGCTCATTTGGATTTTTTGACCCCGGAAGCTGAACTGATGGCTTTCATTGACGAAGATAACAGCCCCTCGTAAGATCCTTTCACGTTAACTATTTTATTATTTGTTTAGGTTAGACATGTTTACAGATTTATAACTTGTCAAAGAATATTTTTATGGATTTTATGAATGAATATTATTTTTTCTCAAACGTCAGTAAAAGATGACATATCAGAATTTCATAGAAACATTTACAGTTTGACTTTTCTGACAAATACTTTTTCTGACGCTCGTTAAAATCGAGCATTTTTATAGAAAAATTATATAACATAAATGTTTAATTGGGTAAATATTCCGGCGTTGGAAGAAAAAATAGCATATTTTATATGGAGCGAAACTGACTTTTTGTGCCTCATTTGTAGTACAGTAGTGGGATCGCGCCGGATAGAATTCTATAATATAATTCAGCCGATAATTTTCAAATAGTTAAATTAGTATTCCATTCTAAATATTATTGTAGTAGAAATGAAGCTAACATCATTGATGCACTATCTGATACAAAAAGCACCGATTATTTTATGCTATATTAGGGAAAATCATAATTTTTATTTGACAGATGACAGCCATTCTATTGTTCGAAATAGAATTCTATATGGCGCGATGCGGGGACTGATTCGCCACAAAAAGTATAATTTTAGCTCCTTATAAAATAATTCTATTTCTACCGAATAATTTCTACAATTTCTTTACTAATATACAATATTAGATCTTACACAAATTTAGAATGTCATAATAAGGCACTAATGTCAGTATTTATAAAAATTATTTAACGATTCGTTTAGGTAACGATTCGTTTAATTTTGACAGTTCTCTAAGTAATTGTTTCTCTAGGTAACGAAGCGTAAAATGTAAAATTTTTAAATAGACATAATTTATTTTGAAATAGAAATTAAATTTATTTCTTTACAGGCAGATTCACAAAACGGATTAGTGCTAACACCGTTTTTAATATTATCTATAACTCTGTTTCAAATTAAAAGAGATTAAAGAAATAAACTAAATTTGATGCTAATTAACTCTTTTTAACTCAAGTTAAAATAAACTTGTTTCATACATTAAAAAGAGAGTTAAAAACTAAATAAAAAATGGTGTTAGCGCTAATCCGCTTTATGAATCTGCCTGTTAGTGTCCAGTATTATAAACGACAAATAAGTTTACTTCCAAAGTAAATAAAATTTATTTATTCCAATGATTTTTTTAAAGTAATTTTATTTATGTCACAAAATAAATCAAATTGATTAGAATTTGTTGATTAAATTAAATATACTATGAAAGTTAATTTATTCTATTCTTTATAAAATTACGCATATTAATCTAGTTTAAAAAAAAAACAGCGAATCACTTATGTGAAAATCTGTAGTTAACGATAAATGCGCATTTAAAAGTTGATAATTTCGGTCAATAGAGTTAATTCTTTAAAATATTGAGATCGACGCAACGTTTATTAAAATTTATGACAAATGAAACTGGCTAGTAGCTAGTAGCAACATGTTTGCACTGTCATCTAACAAGCGAGAGTTGGCTGTAATCATCTGATAACCAAAATACAACTGCGTAGGTCTTCTGCATTATATCTTTATATTCTTTCGTGCTGTTAGTAAATAAGTAAACAAATTTAATCGGTAGAATTCGTCTAGAAAATAAAAATAGATACATTTTATTTGCTTTTATCTTTTAAGGTTTCTTAGGTGTACAATATTTTACTGATTTATTATTTCTGTTAAACTTATTATCTGCGTAATGTGATTGGATTATTTTTGTGTTAGGGACTCGAACAACATGAGCAACGGTCGAAGTTACAGTCCAGACGATTGGGGCGCTAGTGGAGGCGTAAATAATATCAACCTAGCAACGAATATAGTGAATGGAGGAGGAGAAATTAGTCCTAAACGATTAAATCATCCACAAGGATCGCCGTTAAGAAATAACCTGGCTTTGAAACTCAAGAGTCCTGCTAATACTTTACAGGTGAATTTCTTATTTAATTTGTAAAATGATACATATTAAAAGAAAAGATAATTGTGAGAAATTTAAATATCGTCTTATTATTGAAATTATATTACAATAACTTTTATTAAAAGATTGTGGAATTAGAAAAGATTCATATCAAATTATTGTTATTTTCTATACAGTGTCTCATGAAATCTGTGCCATGGGCAAATAACATGAGAATAGGTTAATTATAAAGAGAAAAATTGGAATACCGCCAGGAATTGAAAATGGGATTTCCGGTTAAATGTATATGACCGGAGTTCATAGTTCCCAAGTTCAAATTCTGGAAGTATTCCAATTTTTTCTCTTTATGATTCAATTTGATTTCATCAATTATTAATAGTTACTTAAAATACTGATTAAATTTCAATGGGAATAGTTATATAGGGTGGCTAGCTGAGTGGTATGAAGTCGGCCTGTGGATCCTGAGAACCCTGGTTCGATTTCCACAGGCGACAAACAATTTTCATAATTTCAAAAGCTACCCCTGTGGCTCCTCCATCACTAACATCTTTGGGGGCCGTGATTTGACGACTGATAACCGCACTTCACGCGCAAAATATATCACTTACCGAGATCTGCTTCGGCAGAGTGCCACACCCAGTAATGGGTAGAAGGCGTGATGATATATATTATTTATTTATTTTTTAGTTTTTCAACATGCTATTGTTGTTGCTTAACAACAACACGGCGTGTTTGAATGTTACGTTTTCGCATGCTTTTGAATTTGGTAAACAAATTGCAGGTATAATAAAAAAATATTTTTAAATTCGTTTTCAAGAGATTTTAAACGGTACTACAGAGTGATTAAAAGGAATTGTTACAGTTGGCAATAAAAAAACTACTTGAAATTGGTAAGCCTGATACATAAATTCATTTCCTGTTGTTGACAGTGACATTTAAAATTTAAATTTGCGTACATTTATTATTACATTTATTTCTGAAGTATTTCTATTACTTAAAAAGTCAAAATTCTATTAGCTGTCAGACTCCTGACATAACCTATTTGTATTTATTAGAAATGTCAAATAGCATTTCCGCCTTTATCTGACGTTGTGCCAACTGTGGAATAAAAAGATCTCTGGAATTGTATTGCCAACTATAACAATTCCTTTTAATCACCCTGTAGTATAAATCGTAGGAAAGTTTCTTTTTCCGTACATGGCATTTTTTAAAGTATATTTTGATACAAAAGAAAAAATCTACTGCAACTGTACAGTAGATACAAGAAGTTAAACGAATAAATCTACAACATTTTTGATTCTTTCTAGTGTCCAATGTGTCCTCACAGCAGCTCCAGTCCAAGCCGGCTGCAGGAACACGTAAACCGCGAGCATTTCGACCTGACCTCTCCCTCCGTAGCTTCAACACCTCACCCACACCACGATGTCAACCAGCCTCTGTGTCCGCTCTGCACTCAAGCGTTTGACTCCGTGTCTGATCTAGAACTGCACGTCAACATCGAACACCGGGACATCTTGAGTCCGGCGTCACCAGCCCTTCACGTTTGCCCTGTCTGCAGCGTCGAGCTTGATCCTGAGAAAGCGGCTAAACACATCGAAGCGCATTTTCCAGTACCCAGCGCCGAGAGGGAGGACAGAGAGGCCAGGGACGCAAGGAGGGCGCAGGAGCAACGGGAGTTTGAGATGTTGAGGGTGAGAAAATATGTTTTTCTATTTCATATTCATAAGGAAGTTATTATATTAAACCCATGAAATGTAAAATTTTGTTTTAGACAGTTGGTAGTACATATTATAACTGTCAAGATGAGAACATTAAAATTTCAGTATAACCTCAAAATTTCTTTGGAAATAGATTATTTATCGTGATTCAACTACTTTACATAGCTCAGGAGGAGTGAAATTGATTTTGTCTTCCATGATATATAATACTCAGTTTTAAAATTTGAAAATGGTCGCGAACTTTTGAACAATTGGATAAATGTCAAAACAATTATCAACCTCAACATTTCATATAAAAATTTCCCAAATTTGACTCGGTTTAGAATATCGCAGCGTTTTTTAAAATTTCAATTTATAAAAGACATAGAGAAAAATTAAAAAAATTAATAAATATATTATCACGCCTTCTACCCATTACTGAGTGTGGCACTCTGCATTAGCAGATCTCGGTAAGTGATATATTTTGCGCGTGAAGTGCGGTTACCAATCGTCAAATCACGGCCCCCAAAGATGTTAGTGGTGGAGGAGCCACAGGGGTAGCTTTTGAAATTATGAAAATTGTTTGTCGCCTGTGGGAATCGAACCAAGGTTCTCAGGATCCACAGGCCGACTTAAAAAATATTTAAAAAATAGTATAAGCTTTTTACCGCACTTGTCCTTTAGAAAACTCGCCTGGGGCTTGGACGCGTGGGAAAAATATGACTTATAAAACTTGTTCAAAGGAGTTTTAGTTAATCCTGAATTTTGGATTAGTGAAATTAAATTAATAACAGCTGTTCACACTGTTGTCATTTTCAGAGTACCTACTCTGAAAATGACGTCACGTGAATACCGCAATATTATTAATCTGGAAAGTAATAAAATAAAAAACGTCGCAATCATAAATGTTATTCGGAAGATGAATCATAGAAATTATTTAATTTTTTTTTATTATTATTGCAACCCTTTACAATATATGACAGTAATTTTCCGTGATTTAACTTTTGGTAACTATTAACCGCTAAAAAAATTATTATTTGAATTACTAAGATTTTCCACCTGCGATGAAATATTTGATAACCTAAACTGTTTCCTAATAAAAAATATCTCACGAAAAAATTATGGTTATCGATTAGTTTATCTGTAGTTGGAACGATATAATTGTAATATTTTGAAAGACGTGATATTTATGTATTGAATTTTTATAGGCGCAGTACGGTATGGATAATCAAGGTAACTTCCGAGAACAAAGTGTAACTAATATGCAACGAGCTGTTTATGCAGGCGAAATGAGCGTCTCAGATTATTATGAACGTCAACTGGATCTCCGGGCAGCAGAGAGTTGCGGCATTGACGATGGCAGCTCCATCACCAGAGGCATCGTAAGTTCAAACAAATCTTAATATTTTATAGAAAACCAGGCTAAATATAATCTGATTTCTAACTAGAAAATATATCAAATTTATCAACTGACACTTACATAACCTAAAAAAACGATTTAAATTTTATCTCATAACAGGTATTTGTGTAAATAACTTTTCTTTTAAGGCCGATTTTTTCTTCATTGGATAAAGTTTCCGATGACTATCGAGAAGATAGAAAAAATATCGCATCAAAAATGACATTCAGTATAATGATTACCATTTGTGCTATGATTTCGATGCGATATTTTTTTTATTTATCCGGCTGATAGTTATTGGAAACTTAGAAATATTAATTGTTTCTATTATGTAACTGAGTTATATGCAATCGATTGATATAAAATTTTTTTATTTTCATGATTACCTTTTAGATAATTGCAATTGCAGTATTCTATGAAAAGAATCATTTACCTTGGTATTTCAGAATTATTTTCGTGCATTTTGATTATTTATATAGGTAATTGTTATTATACAAAAGAATAAAATGTCATTTCATTGACAACTTCGTAAAAAGAAACTAATCGATAACTATAATTTTTTCCTGAGATATTTTTTATTAGGAAACAGATTAGTTAATTGATTCGCACGGTAACAAATGAATGAATTATTTTGGCCACAGAATATGTAGAGTAATCATGAAAAATAAGAAAATAAAAATAAATATATCATCACGCCTTCTACCCATTAC
Source organism: Pterostichus madidus (assembly GCA_911728475.2). Classification (NCBI taxonomy): domain Eukaryota; kingdom Metazoa; phylum Arthropoda; class Insecta; order Coleoptera; family Carabidae; genus Pterostichus; species Pterostichus madidus. The sequence continues at coordinate 4,758,051 of OU452314.1, read as the reverse complement.
TGGGTGTAGCACTCTGCCGAAGCAGATTTCGGTAAGTGATATATTTTGCGCGTGAAGTGCGGTTACCAGTCGTCAAATCACGGCCCCCAAATATGTTAGTGATGGAGGAGCTACAGGGATAGCTTTTGAAATTATGAAAATTGTTTGTCGCCTGTGGGAATCGAACCGGGGTTCTCAGGATCCACAGGCCGACTTCATACCACTGAGCTAGCCACCCCATGAAAAATATGGGTTATTAATAATTTATCGATCGGTAATAGATAATAATAAAGTGACAGAATAGGTGGGTAACGAATAAAAATAAGCAATTTTCAACTACAGCAGTCATGAATGATATCCAGCGAGATTTTCTATAACCAAATATTTTAATTTCGATATCAGACTTCACTATCCTCTGCAAACTGTTGTTATCTTACACTGCCCTCCCTTGCACTGTTTTCTCCTCCTTCAGGTGGGTCGCATCCGTGCCGTGAGCCTCTCCTCGCCTCAGGTGATCCGCATCTCTACCTGCACGTGCGTGGACCACTACGCCGCAAGCTACGGTGACCGAGGCTGGGGCTGCGGTTATCGCAACACTCAGATGTTGATTTCCTCGTTATTAACACACACTGGTTACAATGAGCTGTTGTACCGCGCGTGGCAAGGCCAGCGACCACCTAGGTCTGCTGTGCCGAGTATCAGTCGATTGCAGAGCCTCATTGAGCAGGCTTGGGCTCAGGGGTTCGATCTGCAAGGCTCTGAGCAGCTGGGGTGTAAGTTGTATAATACGAGGAAGTGGATTGGAGCCACGGAGGTTGTGACGCTGTTTAGCAGTCTTAGGATCAAGTAAGTAAGAGAAAATAGTTATCTTACTTCTTTCTGTCTAAAGTCTAATCTTATTGTTATCTTAAAATGATTCTAAATAATAAAAAAATGATCTTACTTTTCAATTAACAATTTGACTATAAACAAAATAAATAAAAATATAAATATAAATAAATATATCATCACGCCTTCTACCCATTACTGGGTGTGGCACTCTGCCGAAGCAGATCTCGGTAAGTGATATATTTTGCGCGTGAAGTGCGGTTACCACTCGTCAAATCACGGCCCCCAAATATGTTAGTGGTGGAGAAGCCACAGGGGTAGCTTTTGAAATTATGAAAATTGTTTGTCGTTTGTGGTAATCGAACCATTGTTCTCAGGATCCACAGGACGACTTCATAAATATATAAATATCTAACGAAAATATATTTTTTTAAGATTGCAATTATTATAAGATGATTTGCACTCTTTTTAACATGATCTATAATTCACAGTTTTTACATAAATAACATTTTTGATCTTGAAATTATTTTTTGAGCTATTGTCTGAGTTGGATTCTAGAATGTCTGGAACTAAAATAAAATAAATATATCATCATGCCTTTTATCCATTATTGGATGTGGCACTCTGCCGTAGCAGATCTAGGTAAATGATATATGTATGCGCGTGATATGCAGTTACCAGTCGTCAAATCGCGGCCCCCAAAGTTGTTAGTGCGGTGGGAGCCATAGGATTAATTTCAGTGTGGTGAAAATTGTAAACTACGTTGGTTTAAAGTTTCGATATTTTAAAATAATTTCTGTAAGTTTCCTAAAAATGTTCTTTTACTTTTAAATCAGACTCTCTATGTGGTACGTGTTCTCTTTTTCGATTGTTTTTATTCATAAAAATAAATTAACGACGATGTATTTTTTTGTAGATGCCAGTTAGTAGATTTCCATAAACCAACGGGTCCGGAAGGCTCACACCCAGAATTATTCCTTTGGGTGCTGCGTTATTTTCAGAATGGTGGCGATTTTATCCCGCCGCTATACTTACAACATCAAGGTAAATATTAACAAAATATTTTCTTAAGAGAACCAATTTATTTTCATCCGAAACCAAAAAATTGAACTGCGTCTGACTAGTTCGAGTTGAGATCTTCCACTAATTTATATTTTTATTTTTTTCTTGGAATATTGAGTTTAGGTATTAGTTCTAACGTTTATTAAATTTCTTAAAACTACATAATTTATTTTATTATGATTTATTATTATTATTTTTCAACTTTACGCGTGGCGACACTACTGTAAATTCAATGGCTGCCAACTCTAGTGAGTAAAATGTCCGTTATGTAGCCTGTCAATCTTTGATAGGTCATGATGAGCGTGAGTTATTATAAGTGTATTGTCGTTTTGAAAATAACATAGTTATACAATAAAACTTACTATTTTTGTTTATGGCAGTGTCACGCTGAATAATTACAAAACAAGCTTTTAGGTTATGTAATGCTTTTTAATATTTCTCTCAATAGGATGCGGGCACTCACGTGATATTGTGACGTGTAAATAGCTGTCCCGTGAAAGAACACTGCGCCACCTACAAAAATGAACTATTTTTTGGGACGAGATTTGAAAAGAACCCGGTTCTTTCACGGGACAGCTGTTTACACGTCACAATATCACGTGAGTGCCCGCATCCTATGTACACTCTCCTTACAATGTATAAATGTCACATTTTTTGAGATTTTTCGTTTTTACAACTTATAATGTGAAATAAGTACCTATATCTCAAAAAATTTTTAGCTAATCCTGAATTTTGGATTAGCTAATCTTATGCTAGCCCCACTTAAAAAAGTTTATTAATTTCACTTTCCGAAAATTAATTGATAAGAAGATTATATTAAAGTTTATTTAAACTTTTTTGAGAATATGGTTCAGCTTAATTTGACAAATCCAAAATTTAGGATCAGTCAGATCTCGCTAAAACTCTTTTGAGAATTGGGCTCGTATTTTATACATTGTATTAGAGCCTATCAGGCAAATTCATAAAACAGATTAGTGCTAACACCGTTTTTAATATTATCAATAAGTCTGTTTCAAATTGAAACAGATTCAAGAAATGAAATAAATTTGATGCTAATTTACAATCTCTTTAATTCAAGTTAAAATAAACTTGTTTCTTTCATTGGAAAAAGAGTTAAAAAGGAAATTAAAATTGGTGTTAGCGTTAATCCACTTTATGCATCTGTCTATTGATGTATATCTTTAATTAAATATAAGCATGAAACAAAACATAAATAAATAAAAATATCTTCATATTCGTTTATTTGAGACTACAAATTTATGCGATGTCACACTTATTAAAAGTTGTGTATTTTTTTTTTGTTCTAAACATTTTCAGGTAGATTCACGAAAAAGGTTAAATTTAGTGTTACGTAACCCTAATTTTATTCCGGGTTAAATTTTAATCCCTATTGGCAATTCACGAAACGAAATAATTTTGGTATTAAATTTGACAGAATTAGTTGTTATTTTTACCACTAACACTTGGCGCCACTTTGATACTGTTCATGAGAAGCTCTTTAAAGAAGTGTTGATCCGCATTTTAGAGTTTTTACATCCCTGGTTTTCTTACTACTAGAGATTAACTAGACAATAATATTTATTATTAATGAGTCAGTAATCAGTTAGTAGAGTTATAAAAGAAGTTAGTATTGTAATAAGACAAATAATACCAATATATCAATAAAAATAATATAAATGTTAATTTATAACTTCAGTTGTACTTGCGGATAGTAATTCATTTGACTTAAACAAAATTTCAAAAAAATATAAGTTACAAAACATATTGTTTGGTTAAACATTGTACCATTTAAATTTGATTAAAAATAACAAATAATACATGGCATAAAATTGATATCAACTGCCAAATGTCAATGTGATACAGTATTTAATATATTTAACCCTACTCATCAGTAGTGTTATTTTTTGGACTAATTTTTTTCCTTAGCCCTCCTTAATGAATCAGCACAGGGGTTATTTTGACATTTCATGGAATTAAAACAAGGGCTAAAAATGGAGTTAGGGTTACCTAGTAACCTGTTTCGTGAATTGGAAACAGGGCTAAAACTGGGATTAAATTTGAGGTTAGTCTCTAACCTGTTTCGTGAATCTGGCTGAAAAAATTAGCTATTCTTTAATAATTTTTTTTTTAAATAGAACTTTTTTGTGTCTGACCCCATTTGAATTATTTTATTTTAAAATGTAATAAATAAATAAAATTCATAATTTTTTTAACTAAAATAATTCATTTGTATCTTATAAATCATTTTTTTTATAAATGAGACTGGTGTGAAATGTGAACTGGCGTCAAAATTGGAAAAAAAAGAAACTTTTCCGGAAGATATTTCTAATTTCAAACCAACTGTAATTTTTATCTGACTATATTTTTCTCGTTAGGCCACAGCAGGACTATAGTGGGGGTAGAACAACTCCGTGACGGTTCGATAACTTTGTTAGTCTTGGACCCGAGTCACTCCCCGTACCAAATGGGGCAACTGGCAGACACGAGCACCGCCCCAGCGGCCCTACGACTCATCCGGAAATCAGAGGCGGCTATGAAGGCGCGCCAGTACCAGGTGGTGGCTGTTGTTGGTACTATTGATACTGAAGCACAGTTTCAGGTATGTGAAATTCTTTTTATTATTAAATAGATATTTACTTCACAGACTTAACAACTTTTTTATTTCATACATGCAGTAAAATCACTAAGTGGACTAACGAATTAGAAAAACTGTGTAGGTGCTCTGGAATTAATTGTTTTATTAGATTATCTCGCTTTGTTATTGATTTGATATTTAAAATTGGTAAATTTCACGTGGCGCAATCTTAATACACATTTTACTAATTTTTAGAAATATATATTTATAATTTTTCCCTAATTCTTGGGTTGAAGCTCTACTTATGTACAGATTTAAATTATGAGATTTATTTTAGCAATATTATTTTAAATATTTGTGCTTTTTAAAAATTAATTAAATGATAAATAACAAGTAATATAGCACAAGCAAAAACAAGAACGAAAACTAGTAAATAACAAATCTTAACTTTTCCACTTCTAAATTTATTCAGTCCGATTCTCAACAAAGTTTTAGCTAATCTTGAATTTTGGATTAGTTAATCTTATGCTAGTCCGACTTAAAAAAGTTAATTCAATTCACTTTCTGAAAATGGGGTAGCTAGCACAGTGGTATGAAGTCGGCCTGTGGATCCTGAGAACCCTGGTTCGATTCCCACAGGCGGCGACAAACAATTTTCATAATTTCAAAAACTGTCTCTGTGGCTCCTCCACCACTAACATCTTTGGGGGCCGTGATTTGACGACTGGTTACCGCACTTCACGCGCAAAATATATCACTTACCGAGATCTGCTTCGGCACGAGTGCCACACCCAGTAATGGGTAGAAGGCGTGATGATATATTTATTTATTTTATTTTACTTTCTACAAATGAAATGGTAAGAAGATTATATTGGTGTTTATAGCTGTTTTCTTTCGGTCAGAAAAAATCCGATTTAATCGGATTGAGCAATCCAAAGGTGATCGTACACGTTCTTTCGGTTTTCGATCACATATCCCCACCAAAATATTCTTGATTGCAATATGATTTTTCGAATCGCTTCAAAACAGCGATCACGGCGATCGGATTGCTGTCACGTGGTTTATCGATTTGTCATTCACTAATAATTTCGTGTTTTAATAGTTAAATAAATAAAAATATAAACACGATGGAAAATACAAAATAGGAGAGTGCATACTAATTTATATTAATAATACGAAAGAGATAAATATTACCTATTACTTCATCCTACCATAAAATATTATTAGTATAAATCAATTAGAATATACTAGATTATATTTTTAAAAATAACAAATTTTCTAAATTCATTTTGGTATTGAATTAAGGTTAAGATATAAATGTCAAATTTCTATGGATTGCAATCATACCAACATTAGTTCTTTTGAATCACGATTTCAATCACTTGTGACGTCATGTAATCGGATTTATTCAATCCGATCGGATTGGATCGCTTACCGAAAGAAAACAGCTTATTTAAACTTTTCTGGGAATATGGTTTAGCTTAATTTGACAAATCCAAAATCCAAGATTTGCTAGATTCTAGCTAAAACTCTTTTGAGAATTGGGCCGTATGAAACTATTTTAGAACAAACCACTTCAGCCTCATCCACATTCATAATTTCTTTCATGCAAGCATTCAAATTATTTTTTTGCTTATTTTCGATTATTTTCATTTGAAGTGTTTGTCTCTAAAATAATTTATAAACATGTGGCAGCAAGTGAAACTAAAATAAAACTAGTTTTCGTTGTTGTAAACGCTGCTTTCCCTGTTTTACTGTATGAAAGTGAAACTAACAGTTTGTTAAGATCTGTGTTTGTCCTACAGCAAAGCAAGGTGCTCCGAGGCACCCGGATACCGCAGGATCGGTGAGACTTGTCCAGTGTCCCTATAAACTTAACTGTTATGCTAATGCTGTTGCCTTTCTTGCTCTTGGCGGCTGTGACGCTCTGCTAACTCTTTCTTTCATTTCGTTCCGTTCGAATTATGAACAGCTGATCTGATCTTTTTATCATTGAGTTACCGTTACAGTGATTTTTGTGCTCTGTTTATTTTTATCAAGTTGTTGTTATCGATGAAAGCTTACAAAATAAGAACCTTGACTTCCGTACGATCTTGAGAGGTTAAGATGCTTTTGGTGTAAGCTGTTGATTGTCTTTACGATATTATGTGATATGTATTTGCGTTTTATCTCATTTTAATTTGCCTTCAAACCCAAGAATCATTACTATCATCATTAATACTCTATGAATTTGTTAATATTAATATCTCTTACAAATTGGAGTTTCAGATATTTATTTCATTTGAGGTTAATATTTGAATCTCGATCATGTTTTTAAATTATGCTACAAAAAAATGTTGCTATTTCGTCAATTATCAAATAACAGTTTGAGAAGGTCTTGTAATATTAACAGATTTATGAAGAATTAAACTTAAATATACTTTAAAATGAACCAAATCATAGCTTAATCTTAACTTTATCTGTAATATACTTCCCTCCAAAATATATCATGAGCTTGATTAACTAAAGTAAATTAAAGTAAGCTAATTTGAACCAGTTTGAGGTAAATTAAAATGAGATTAACTCAATGTATTTGTTGATTAGTTAATAATTTAAACAACTCACTGTCATAATTGCCACATGGCACAATTACACAATAAATAAAAATCATTTTGCACGAATCATCAACATAAGGTTGACATCTACACCAAGTTTTATCAAAATAATTTTTTAGGGTTAGAACTAGCACCCTTTAATATTGTTCATAGAAGTGTAACTTTTTCCTTTGATGTGATATAGATTTCTATTTTCCGACCAGTAATGTCATTTAGTAAATTTACGGGCTGTTCTCAAAATTGTATTCACTTGGAAAATAATACAAACATTTTTTTGAAGATTCGAGTTAGTTTTCAAAACTCATTAGGAATTATTTAAACAAGTAAACTGATGAAAATGTAAATGTTACTTTTAAAACAAATTATTTCCATGGTGTTCAACAAGTTCTAGACATTTTATTTCTCTTGAAACTATTTAGGTTAAAACATATTTGCATAGAAATATTAGTTAGAAAGGGCGTCATTTATAATAGGATGCGGGCACTCACGTGACACTGTGACGTAAAAACAGCTGTTCCGGGAAAGATCACTGCGCCACCTACAAAAATTAATTTTTTTTTGGGACGTTTCATTTCAAATCTCGTCCCAAAAAATAGTTCATTTTTGTAGGTGGCGCAGTGATCTTTCCCGGAACAGCTGTTTTTACGTCACTGTGTCACGTGAGTGCCCGCATCCTATACTTTTAATTTCCTTAAGAGAAGAAAAAGCACTCATCGAGCAGTTGTCAGAAAGTAAAAACAAATGAATAAGACGAGGGAAGAAAAACAGGTGAGAAAAAAGCTTAAGGACTATTTCAAATCACACAAAACTCTCTTCGACTTAATCTATCGAAAACATAACCAAGAATTGTTCAATTCTCAATTTTGAGTTTTAACTAATCCTGAATTTTTGATTAATCAAGTTAAGCGGAACCATATGTCCTAAAAAAATTCAATAAATTCTAATATAATCTTGTTGCCATTTGGTTTTCGGAAAGTGATTTGAATTAAATTTTAAAAATTGGACTAGAATAAGATTAGCAAATCAAAAATTCAGGGTAAACTTTTTTGAGAATCGGGCTGGAAATTTTTAGATTTCTCTGAACTACCACATTAAAATATTATTTGAAAGATAATTTGAAAGTAAAATTTATTTATCTAATGGCCATTTGCTCTTCCAAACTTGGTTTAAATCATTAAAAGCAAAGCGAAGTTACATGTCATTGAATAATTGACATTGCTGTCAAACTTTCGATTTGATTTTTATTAATTTATTTAAACCAAGTTTAAAATTTTAGCGGTGCATTGGACCATAACTCTTTTACAGCCCGATTCTCAAAAGAGGTTTAGCTAATCCTGAATTTTAATCTTGTTACTATTCGGATTTCGGAAAGTAATTTGGATTAATGTTTTTAAATAAACTAGAATAAGATTAGCTAATCCAAAATTCAGGATTAGCTAAAACTATTTTGAGAATCGGGCTCTTATTTATTTTATGCACAATCGGACCGAAGTTCCTAAAAAGCGGACTTAAACACTTCTTTTTGGCCCTAGAGCCATACAAAATAATTCCTATGGATATATAAATAAAATGACTGTGTTTATTGCGAATACTTGATTTTATAAAATGTCATTTTGACATATAACCTATGTACATATTTTAATCTTTTGAACACATAATTAAATGTTATTTTGTTGTGCATAAAATATTGTATGTACCACGGGTGAAATTAGCGTTTCTGACCCTGAGCATGTTATTAGCCCTCGGCGTTTTGCGCCTTGTGCTAATAACCATGCCACTGGCCAGAAACGCTTCTTTTCATCATTAGGCGTATTCCATTTGCAATTTGGATCAGATCTAACTTACAATTACTGAACCAGATTACTTATTTATTTCGCTGGATTACTTAACTGACTTTATTTCCAGTACTAGAATTACTGATTCGAATTTACTTTGAAATAATTCACCCCAATAAGTGTATTAGTTTGATTGATTTAGTAAATTTCTTCATGTTGTCTAATTTATCTGAATTGATATAAGTGAACCAAGTGGCAAATGGAATACAGCTCTTGATACATACATAACTATGAATCACATGGAAATAAAACAGTAGTAGTTTTTCAAATTGATAAATTTGGTGTTGTGATATTATTTTCTCTGGTGAATATAATTTGAGAGACTATTATAGATTAATCAACGATAAAAGTCATCTGGTTGCAAAGATACGATTTGTTAAATAGTTATATCGAGTCTAGTCTGTATTTGACCTCCTTTTAGTGTAGAACTCTACATCCCCAATGATTTGTGGTAACTAGTAAATTAGTTTGTATGATAGCGAGTGCGTACAGACCTGATTTATAACCAAACACTTAATTTCACATTTCTAGTTCGTAATTATCAGTCTTATTGAAATTTAAAAGTGAATAGATAATATATAAAACAGTTACAACTGTTCAAAAATTAAAAATTGTTGAAATTTTAAAGATATAATTGTAATCTCTGCTTACGAGATAACGAATTTATAAGTAAGAAAAAATGGACACCATTCTCAATAAATCTTAAACACAACAAATTTGCAATTTTATTGCATTTCCCGATGTTCATTTTTCAGAATATCATCAGGAATTTTCTCTGGCTAATTCATTTATAAGTAAGAAAACATGGACACCGATTAAACTCAACAAATTTGCAATTTTTTGTTGTAAGTTTTTCAGATTAATCAACATACAACTTTTATTTAACACTTAAGTTCTCATAAATCTAGCCAATGCCTGGATTCAAACCAGAGTTTCTTCGTTTCTTCCAAAGCGTCTTCTCTCACCTAGACTACATTCGGATTTCAATCAGTTGATAAGTATTCTTCAAAAATTAATATGTTTACGAAATAATAAAAACGTGATTAATTCATAAATATTATTTTATTTAAAATAATTTCGTACGATTAATTATTCAGAATAATGACAAAATTGTTAGTTTATTGTAAGGTACACACTCCCGTAGAAGTCTGCGATTTTCTGTGGGTCCCTCCAGTTGGATAACGATGCGGAGCCTTGATGACTTCGTCTGCTAACTCGGCTCGCACCACTCGTTGTTCGTGGTCACTTCTTGCTAATGGTACTCCGAGATACTGGGCTACTAAACCTTCACAGAACAGATTATTGAAAAAAAAAAACAAAGAAAAACTGTGTAAGTAATCAGTGTTTCAAATTATCTTGAACATTTTGTATCGTATTTTTTGCTCTCAAATGTTTATAGAATATTTTAAACAATATTACTCCGCGACTTTAAAACAATCAATAACGTCTCATTATTTGACCAAGTTGTCATGGAAATGAGTGTTTAAAAACTGACAGTTTTACTCTAATTTTTTTTTAGATACCTAGCAACTAGGTTGTCTGACATATATAAGTGAAATGAAAATATTAGCTGTATTCCATTTGCCACTTGGTTCATTTAAATCAATTCAGTTAAATTAGACATGATTAAATGAATTGAATTAATCATTCTGATGCATTTATTGGAGTGAATTACTTTAAAGTAAACTAGAATCAGTAATTCTAGTACAGAAAATTGAATCCGCGAAGTAATTCACTGAAATAAATAAGTGATCTGGTTCAGTAAATATAAGTTAGATTTGATCCAAATGAAAAATGGAATACGCCTATTATTATAAGCCTGCCAATTTTTGATTATTTTCGTGAGGCAATATTCTTACCGAATATAACTTGTGCTTTGAATATTCCCAGAAATTTTTCTGTCGTTTGTCTAAGGCTTTTGTTGTCTTAAGAAATCTGCACTCGTCTTCGACATATTTCCATAGCAACAAAAGGATAAAAGCACTCGTGAGCTCAAATTCTGAGTAATATTCAATGCATTAGTTATATTATAAGTAATTATTTTTTAACGTTTATGCGTTTTAACCAATCCTGTCATTATTATAGTGAGAATAAAGCTTTTGTGATTATTCCCGGGAATAATCTCTGTAGCAGCTTTTATTTGTGACAAATGATAGGTAGTTGTTACATAATTATTTCAAACTGTCAACGCGTTAAGTAAAATATGTGAAAAGGTTCGTTTCATACAGAAATAAACCAAAAAAATTTTGGAAACTACTTCCAAGAATACATTAATAAGTAATTAATCGATATTAACCGAGTTTCAAATCTTTTACTTTGGACAAATTGACTTCAACAGCTAAGTCAAAAAATAGTCTAATTAAATATAATTCAAGAGTTCGATAAATTTGAATATAATTCTCTAGATTCTTTCTCAAACTATGGGCTCGCGATTATTGCCTGGGAACAAGTTTTTGAAAATCTCAAATTATTTTCAATTTATTCTTACTCTCTTGTTATTACTGAAAAATGCTTTAAATAAAAGTTGCGATGAAATATTTTATTAAATACTATACCTAGAATGCAAGCAGCGACAGACTCCCCAGTTCTGGCAGAAACGACACAGTGTCCCATCAGACCATTCTGCTCCGCAAACTGGCGACTTCTGTCCAGTCTCACCGCTCTTTGATGTTCCATGTCACATTTATTCCCAACAATAGCTGCAGAAATGTTTTCATTTCTATTTTTCAGACGCGAAACCCATTTGGACAGATGTTCAAAACTTGAGAGGTTTGTAATATCGTAAACGAGAACTACAATCTGCAGTTTTCAACATTGGTAAGATATTTTAACCTACAAACATGAGTTACTTACGTCAACATCAAATAAGTATTTGTCCAACATTTTGTCCTCTTGTCCGCCCACATCGCTAATTTTTAGAACGGTTTCGTTTTGTCCATTTAGTATTTTGCGTTTTATGTAGAAATCTGCGCCGATCGTTGCATTGTATTGGCGAGAAAACTCATCGTAGCAGAATCGTTTGATGATGCAACTCTAAAATGATTTCAACAATCGGTTTGCGATTGTTGGGATACAATTTTTATTGATTGTTTACCTTGCCAACTGATATGTCTCCAAGAAACACAATTTTAATCTGTTTATTTACTACTTCCTCCTCAGAATCAGACATACTTGATTGCTATGGAGATTTGATAATACAAACATTCATCTGGAAGAATTTAATTCAATATTGTGAAATATTATTTCGGGAAAACACTATTGAATTCTTTAGACTTGGAATATATAAATAAATCAATTCATTCATTGCCATTTGTAACTAATGTATTAGTTTCCGATATCTTGAATTGAAAATCATTACAAAACTAAAATAAAATAAATAAATAAATATATCATCACGCCTTTTACCCATTACTGGGTGTGGCACTCTGCCGAAGCAGATCTCGGTAAGTGATATATTTATGCGCGTGAAGTGCGATTACCAGCCGTAGAATCACGGCCCCCAAAGAAGTTAGTGGGAAGGAGCCACACGGGTAATTTTAAATTGGTGAAAATGTCGGCTGTGGGGGTCGAACCAGGGTTTTTATTATCCACAGGCCGACTCGATACCAGTGAGCTATTACCCCATATTGTAGATATTATAACGTTTTAAAATATGAAACTATCAAACATCTAATTCAACTTTTTCACGTAGTTAACAATGTAATTAGCTGACAAGGTTTTATGCAATCGGGCCTAAATCTTGAAGAAGTTCTAAAAATATTTCTGAACCAATTGCTAGATGACTTGAAATAAATTTATTCCACGGTCACGCAGTAGTTAGCTTTCAAAAAATATCACAAATCATTTTTATGACTTATCTTTCCAAAAAGTCTCACCAATCAATTCAAAATCAATCATCTTCTTTAAAAGCCTGCTAAATCATTTTTAAGACAATAGTATTGCCTAAAAGTTCTCTCCAATCAATAACAAGTTAATCATCTTCCTAAAATGCCTCCCAAATCATTTTAAATGGAAACATCTTACGTAGAAGTTCTCCCTGATTAATTTCAAGACAACGATGTTCCTAAAATGTTCCCCCAGCCCTATAAAGAATCCTAACTACTAAATACTTTTTAAAATTGTTTTAAATCCTTTATATTCATTTTAAAATGTTTTGAATTGTCCTAAATGCTAGCTGAGTTTTCAAAGACGATAGTTAAAAGAACCCAGTTGTCAAATTATTTTTAAAGTTGGTTGAAGCCATATAGAATATTTTTGAAAGTTTTAAGTTGTCGTAGAAGCTAATATGTGATTGTATTTCAGCGTGGACAGCAAGTTGTACACTTTGGAGACGAAGCACGTCTCAGGACACCTAGAACATGTGGCTCAAATCGTAGCTCCACCAGTGGAGGTGTTTCAACTAGAACTGTGTTTACGAATTCAGCGAAGCGCCATGGAGGCATAGCCTGACGTGGGAGCGCATCCAAGCCACAAGTGGATTTCACCAGCTTCTTTTTTAGTAAGTAAATACTGTTTTATTTCTTTTAATTAATTACAACGTGCTAACACGAAACACAATATTTTAAAATTAATTCGTACTCGATTAGTTTGTTTAAAACTTGATAGTGTTATAGCGAAGGATTAAATATTGGCATTACGTCTTTGGGAGTTTGGTTTGTGGTAGAATATTGTATTGACGAGAATTTGAATATATTTGACAGCCGCTCAGCTGATAATAGTATTTTCTGTGTGTTAATTTCGGAGGCTTCAGAATCATCTTTGATTGGGAAACATTTCTGTAGAAACGAATGACCATTATTTGGTGGTATCAAATGTTTCGTGTGAAATCCAGTGTACTGCAGAATGAGATATGTTTGTTGAGAAAATAAATGAATCTTTGACTGTATGTGAGATTAATTTTGTATGCAGTATAAATGATGTTTGATTTAAATTGAAGGATACAAGTTTGTGGTGAATGTAGATTAGGCTGTTGCATGGCAGAATGAGGAAGTAAAACAGAGCGTATTTGCATTTTCTGAATGTGAAAGAGGCAGTGAGAGAAAGTAAGGCGCGTTTTTATGATTTGATGAGTATGAATAAAGCGAGTAAGAGTGCGGATGGTGAGTAATTGTGACTGAATATTTGATGAATATAATGAGTAAATATTTTATGAATGATTTTAGGGGTCGTGCTCCCCTTTTTGATGGGATATAACGTGATGTTATGTATGTATGTTATTTAAGCAAGAATGTGAATGTTTGTCGTAGATTGATTTTTTGATAAATCTGATGAGTGGATGTTCTGTAAATGTTTCAGAAGTTCGTGCTACCCTAATTGATGGGGAGTTTTTAAATGAATTCTAGAAAACTATTAGCGATATTTGCAGTTGGTTTTATTTTAATAATACGTTTCTTGTGTCTTACGTAAAATACATTTAATTTAAATAATACAAAGATAAAAAGTCAATTGCAATGTGGAACAGTGTCTTAATAAATAAGAAAAATAGGAAAAAAACTTTCCATCACTTGTCACATTTAATTTACTTATCTACATTTGGCCTAAATGATTAAATATTCTTTTATATCAAATATGTTTTATGTGATAAGTATTTCTTTAACGATTGAAAGTAAATGCTAATTATAGGAACATTATAATTCACATATTTAAAAACAAATATTACAATTATTTTACATATGTTTGCAAAAAAAAACAGTAGCAATTATAAAATTATTGCTTATAATAATATCAAAAATAAAATTATAAATATAGTATTCGAAGTGTATATTTCTATTCTTGTATCGTTCAAGGCAATATTTATAAATATTAGTTAGACATTGCTTTTACTAATCAGAAATATATACACCCGATCTATGAGTGATTTTTACACATGTTAAATTTAATGTAAATACTCTTGGTATAAAGACATAATAATTCCTACCTTTTAGTTTTATAAGAAATTTGTTAAATAGAGGATTATCGTACTTATCCTATATAAAAATGAGAAAAGATATTTTGAATAATTTTTTTGCAGTTGGTTACAATATATAGGTTTATTTTGATAACACGCAGCCTTGGCACATCTGAGTCTTACGTAAAAGCCATTTAAATTTATTATCTATAATTGGCCTCAATAATTCTCTTAAACGATGAAATATTCTTTTATGTTAAGTATTGTTTATGTGATAAATAATTTATTTTAACGTTTTAAAAAGTAAATGCTAATTATAGAGACGTTATAATTTCTTCAAAAACAAATAATACATATATTACAATTATTTTATATATGTTAGTTAATAACAAACAATAGCGATAATAAAATTATTATTTATAGTAATATCAAAAGTAAAATGATAAATATTGTATTTGCAGTGTATATTTTTATTCTTGTATCGTTCAAGGTAACATTTATAAATTTTCGTTAGAACTTGTTTCACAATTAGTGAGTAATTGTTCGGTCGAAACCTGCAAACTCGTAACATCGCTCGGGCTAGCATTGTCTATCTCTCTCTAGCACATTGTAAGCATTGGAATGATTGCGCAAGGCTCGTTCATTTGCCTAGAATTCGTTTTGGTGTACAGACGTAGATATCGCGCTCCGTACATTTTCTGCCTTTTAAAAGGCCATCATACCTAACAATTGTCCTCCAACAACGCTAGTGCCTTCACGTGTGGGCCCGACATACTTTCTACATAATTTCTACATACATTTGGCAAGCTTTGTAAGCGTATCGCGAATCGGGTGGGGCGAGTCCCTCGAGACCAAGGTCGTAGTTTGGTGTGTAGGCGGGTCGCCCAGCTAGAGAGTACTCTGCCGATGACTGCGTGGTCGGAGTCGCCAAATCCCCTCGTTAGAGGTGGCCTTTGGATTTCCGGGCAAGTACATAGAGGCTTCTCTTCCCACGAGCACTGTGGAGTACTCTCCCTACGACTCGGGTAGGTTCAGTAGGCGTAAACCGAGAGGTCGGGGCTACGGAATATAGTCCACGTCTTTGCATTAAGTACAAGCACACTTCCGGTTGCTTGTCGTAGATTCATTGCGCCACTTGACACTTCAAAATTAGCTATTTGTACACAGAAACTTAGGTAGGGATAAGGCAAGAACAGAAGTGAAGAAAGAACAAAGAAATCAACATTGAAAACAACGTGAAGATCAAGAAATGTATAAATGGGATGTTATGGGCTGAATGGAATGTGTGGTATAAATGGTGTATGCTGCATGTCATAACTTGTCTATTGTTCTATTTTATTGCATTTTGTTCTGAGTTTCTGTTTCAGATTCAACAATTATCAAATGTCTTTATGTATGTCTTTTTTCTAATGTTTCCAACTATTCTATCTTACTAATACATTGTTTTTATGTTTCTAGGGACATGACGAGACCTGCAAGCATCTTCTGCGGCCTCAGCATCATCATGGAGCAGTTGGTGTTCTAACCAGCGCCACCGGAGCCTGTATCGTCGTGGACAACATCATCTGAGTCAATATCACTTCAACTATGTCAGTAGTTGGCTGCGCAGTATCAGCAGTCATCGCAGAATGTCGTCCGCAGCTCACAGCAACAATGTAAGAACATTATTATTTTTTAAATGAGTTGTATTTAACCGAGCATCAAAATATTAAAGTTTGTCTGCTTATTTATCAATTTAAACAGTTAATATTTGCTGTAGCAAAGCAAAAATAAATATTCGGCACAATATACAGAATATAAAATGAGTAAGAAATATTGAAATTAATCTCCTAAAATAATCTTTTAATCTAAATAATTAAATAACGTTTCGAAACTTTTTTAAATTATTGAGACTAAGTGATTATTTCAAGAGATAATTCTAATGTTCTTTACTTATTTTTCTGGATAGTTTATTTACTATTTTTGGCTTTCAATAATTACTTTTAAAGATCGTTTAGTATTTTTTGTGCTCAATTATTTTTTTTTTTTGTATTTGTTTAATTGTATGTTTTTTCTAATATTTCCAGCTATTCTATGTTACTAATACATTGATTTTATGTTTCTAGGGACATAACGGGACCAGCTGGAGATGTAACCAGCATCACCGGAGTTTTTATCATCATCCTGGATTAGCTGGAGATGTAACCAGCGTCCTGGAAGCAGCTGGAGATGTAACCAGCATCACCGAAGTCTGTATTATCATCCTGGATTAGCTGGAGATGTAACCAGCGTCCTGGAAGCAGCTGGAGATGTAACCAGCATCACCGAAGTCTGTATTATCATCCTGGATTAGCTGGAGATGTAACCAGCGTCCTGGAAGCAGCTGGAGATGTAACCAGCTTTACCGGAGTGCAGCATCAGAAATGCCGAGATTGAACATCAAGTCCGCTGCTCGCAACATCTTTGTAAGAAAATTATTATTATTTTAAAATTATTTGGGTAAAAGTCAGTTAAAAACAATAATAAATATGTTTTGTTTTAAATTTATAATTTACAATAAGTATCTTTAAAACATATTTATTTTAAGAACTAATAATTAACCGATTGGGGTGATTAACTATATTTTTAATTCTCAAAAAGTTCTGCGATTATTTTAGAGTAAAATATTTAAAATAAAAGACGTATATAAATAAATTTGTATCATTTTTAAATAAAATATTTTTCTCTACTTTAATTTATGAACGATTGAAAGCAGAAAAATAAAGTTAATTACCCTTATCTGTTATTATATTTTGTAAATTAAGATAGCGAAATATGTTTACCCACAATAATTATTTCCAATTTAAAAATATAAGTTTTAAAAGTTTTTTTTTTTACAATATTTAAATTGATTTTATTTTAAAGATTGGAAAAAGTGATTGAATTATTATTTAATTATTTGAATAGTTACTTATTTGTATTTAAAATAGAATTTAAATATAAAGAGCATGTGAAACCAGCCACCAAATAATTCATTGTAATTTACTATTTTATTAATATTATTTGTAATTGTTTCTAATTTATTTTGTTGTTGTTTGTTTACAGTCGCAGTTGCAGCAGCGATGAAAGCCAATTTTCCGCTAAGCGTCTTTGGAGAGGTTTTCCGCTTAGCACGCGTATGTTCGACGTACGCGTAGGAGAATTCCTGGAAAATGGTTCAGCTTCTTGCCTCTCAAGTCACAACCAGGAGGCTGGGACCAGGCTTTATATTTACAATAAAAATTGTGTCACAAATAAATAAGATGTGGTACTAATAAACTAAATATTACAAAATATACTTGTCTTTTATTATAACATAGTAACAAATACATAGGTATTTATAAGAAAATGTGTTGTAAAATAAATTATTTAGGAAATATACAGTTAGCCATCGCCATTTGTCACCAACCGTCAACTAAGTAACCGAGGCATTTATCACCATCCAACAACATCGTCTAAGTCCTGGTCACCTGCAGAGTTCCTGAAGCCGATTCCAACTGTAAAGTTCACCCAATTAATTTTATATTATTCATAACTTTATTTTGTTAGTAATAATTGCAAATTTTAATCTAGTACTTTGTTTTTATGTTTATATAGAATCCACATACATGGAATCGTTTCTGTAACTCACCTGGTGCACGGGACTCGTCTTGGAGCCGCTAGCATCTTCAACAGTGGCACTGGAGTCGTCGCAACCTTCTACAAAATTCCCGGAGTCAACATTAATCTCTCCAGTAAATCAGAAGACTCTTTTATATACAGAATATTATAACTTATATTGTAATAAAAAATGTAATATAAATGTTAGTATCTATTGTATATAGTTTAAAAATGATAATAAATGAATTTAAAATAACTTACATTATTTTATTTATAATATCCTTCTCTGCACATCAATATTTTATGAATAAAATGATAGTTTAAGCGGTAAAAAGAAATCCAAGATACACTTATGCATTGACAAATTCACACAGATGCACCAATACATAGACACTCAAATAGACTCACTAATCCATTGACAAATTCACACAGATACACCAATGCATTTACATTCAAGCAGCCGTACCAATACATTGACAAATTCACACAGACAGGGATAATTTGTTTGAATGTATTAGTGCGCGATCTACCATTGCTCACACATATACACACACATCCCTGCCGGATCCGCCGCCACCGCCACTATCCTCCGCCACAACGCCGCCGCCGCCGCTATCGTCACCATCTTGGTTTTTACACACACACACACACACACTTCAAGAAATCGCACAATAGTAATCTCAGTGGCGCTACCTTTTCCTACGGAGTTGGAACGGCTAAAAAGGGAACTAAAATTTTAATTGGTTGGCTAATTAATCATGATATATTAATTAGCGATTTCCGCGATAACTAGACGTTATTTGGAGAAATGTTTCAAATAGAAGTAGTTTATTTTTTAATTCTCTATAACTTTTGGTTGAACCTTTTTCCTCTACAACCCTTAACTTCGGAGATACAAAAAGCCACCCTTAAAGTGAAATATCTACCCTACTAATGCAAATTTGGGGGTCGTCCGAGAATACCGCATCGAATATGAGGGTCTAGAAGGTGCATGCAAAATTTCAACGAGATCAAAAATAGTTTAATAATTAAGGAATTCAAACGGCAAGGGGTTAACCTTTACTTTTGAAAAGCTTAATAAACGACGATATATTCTATCTCGCTGAAATTTTTCATGCACCTTCTAGACCCTCATATTCGATGCGAAATCCTCGGACGACCCCAAAATTTGCATTAGTAGGGTAGATATTTCACTTTAAGGGTGGCTTTTTGTATCTCCGAAGTTAAGGGTTGTAGAGAAAAAAGTTTCAACCAAAAGTTATAGAGAATTAAAAAATAAACTACTTCTATTTGAAATATTTCTCCAAATAACGTCTAGTTATCGCGGAAATCGCTAATTAAAAAATCATGATTAATTAGTCTACTAATTAAAATTTTAGTTCACTTTTTAGCCGTTCCAACTCCGTAAGAAAAGATAGCGCCACTGAGATTACTATTGTGCGATTTCTTGATGTGTGTGTGTGTGTGTGTAAAATCCAAGAAGGCGACGATGGCGGTGGCGGCGGCGTTGTAGCGGTGGATAGTGGTGGCGGATGCGGCATGGATGAGGGTGTGTGTGTGTGTGTAGTATCCAAGATGTTGACGATGGCGGCGGCGGCGTTGTGGCGGAGGATAGTGTTGACGGCGGCAGGGGTGTGTGTGTGTGTGTGAGCAATGGTAGATCGCGCAGTAATACATTCAAACAAATTATCCTAGGCTGTGTGAATTTGTCAATTTGACTATGTATTGGTGTATCTGTGTGAATTTGTCAATGAATAAGTGTATCTTGGATTTCTTTTTACTGCTTAACTATTATTTTATTCATAAAATATTGATGTGTAGAGAAGGATATTATAAATGAAAGAATGTAAGTTATTTTAAATTCATTTATTATCATTTTAAAACTATATACAATAGTCACTAACATTTATATTACATTTTTTATTACAATATAAGTGATAATATTTTGTATACGAGTATAAAAGACACTAATATTTATATTACAAGTACAATTGAATACAATACTATGATGGGTGAATTGGGGAAATTATTTTATTTTTGCGAGTTTTCTGATTTACTGGAGAGATTAATGTCGACTCAGGGAATTTTGTAGAAGGTGGCGACGACTCCAGGGGCACTGTTGAAGATGCTAGCGGTTCCAAGACGAGTCCCGTGCACCAGGTGAGTTACGTGGAGGCTTTATAAACATAAAAACAAAGTATTAGATTAAAATTTGCAATCATTACTAACAAAATAAAGTTATAAATAATATCAAATTACTTTACTCACATTGGGTGAACTTTACAGTTAGAATCGACTTCAGGAACTCTGCTGAAGGTGACCAGGACTTAGGCGATGTTGTTGGATGGTGATAAATGCCTCGGTTACTTGGTTGACGGTTTCAAGACAAGTCTGGGGCACCAAGTGGCCAAATGGCGATGGCTAACTGTATACTTCCTAAATAATTTATTTTACAACACATTTTCTTATAAAGACCTATGTATTTGTTACTGTATTATAATAAAAAACAAGTATATTTTATAATAAAAGACAAGTATATTTTGTAATATTTAGTTTATTAGTACCACATCTTATTTATTTGTGACACAATTTTTATTGTAAATATAAAGCCTGGTCCCAGCCTCCTGGTTGTGACTTGAGAGGCAAGAAGCTGAACCATTTTCCAGGAATTCTCCTACGCGTACGTCGAACATACGCGTGCTAAGCGGAAAACCTCTCCAAAGACGCTTAGCGGAAAATTGGCTTTCATCGCTGCTGCAACTGCGACTGTAAACAAACAACAACAAAATAAATTAGAAACAATTACAAATAATATTAATAAAATAGTAAATTACAATGAATTATTTGGTGGCTGGTTTCACATGCTCTTTATATTTAAATTCTATTTTAAATACAAATAAGTAACTATTCAAATAATTAAATAATAATTCAATCACTTTTTCCAATCTTTAAAATAAAATCAATTTAAATATTGTAAAAAAAAAAACTTTTAAAACTTATATTTTTAAATTGGAAATAATTATTGTGGGTAAACATATTTCGCTATCTTAATTTACAAAATATAATAACAGATAAGGGTAATTAACTTTATTTTTCTGCTTTCAATCGTTCATAAATTAAAGTAGAGAAAAATATTTTATTTAAAAATGATACAAATTTATTTATATACGTCTTTTATTTTAAATATTTTACTCTAAAATAATCGCAGAACTTTTTGAGAATTAAAAATATAGTTAATCACCCCAATCGGTTAATTATTAGTTCTTAAAATAAATATGTTTTAAAGATACTTATTGTAAATTATAAATTTAAAACAAAACATATTTATTATTGTTTTTAACTGACTTTTACCCAAATAATTTTAAAATAATAATAATTTTCTTACAAAGATGTTGCGAGCAGCGGACTTGATGTTCAATCTCGGCATTTCTGATGCTGCACTCCGGTAAAGCTGGTTACATCTCCAGCTGCTTCCAGGACGCTGGTTACATCTCCAGCTAATCCAGGATGATAATACAGACTTCGGTGATGCTGGTTACATCTCCAGCTGCTTCCAGGACGCTGGTTACATCTCCAGCTAATCCAGGATGATAATACAGACTTCGGTGATGCTGGTTACATCTCCAGCTGCTTCCAGGACGCTGGTTACATCTCCAGCTAATCCAGGATGATGATAAAGACTCCGGTGATGCTGGTTACATCTCCAGCTGGTCCCGTTATGTCCCTAGAAACATAAAATCAATGTATTAGTAACATAGAATAGCTGGAAATATTAGAAAAAACATACAATTAAACAAATACAAAAAAAAAAAATAATTGAGCACAAAAAATACTAAACGATCTTTAAAAGTAATTATTGAAAGCCAAAAATAGTAAATAAACTATCCAGAAAAATAAGTAAAGAACATTAGAATTATCTCTTGAAATAATCACTTAGTCTCAATAATTTAAAAAAGTTTCGAAACGTTATTTAATTATTTAGATTAAAAGATTATTTTAGGAGATTAATTTCAATATTTCTTACTCATTTTATATTCTGTATATTGTGCCGAATATTTATTTTTGCTTTGCTACAGCAAATATTAACTGTTTAAATTGATAAATAAGCAGACAAACTTTAATATTTTGATGCTCGGTTAAATACAACTCATTTAAAAAATAATAATGTTCTTACATTGTTGCTGTGAGCTGCGGACGACATTCTGCGATGACTGCTGATACTGCGCAGCCAACTACTGACATAGTTGAAGTGATATTGACTCAGATGATGTTGTCCACGACGATACAGGCTCCGGTGGCGCTGGTTAGAACACCAACTGCTCCATGATGATGCTGAGGCCGCAGAAGATGCTTGCAGGTCTCGTCATGTCCCTAGAAACATAAAAACAATGTATTAGTAAGATAGAATAGTTGGAAACATTAGAAAAAAGACATACATAAAGACATTTGATAATTGTTGAATCTGAAACAGAAACTCAGAACAAAATGCAATAAAATAGAACAATAGACAAGTTATGACATGCAGCATACACCATTTATACCACACATTCCATTCAGCCCATAACATCCCATTTATACATTTCTTGATCTTCACGTTGTTTTCAATGTTGATTTCTTTGTTCTTTCTTCACTTCTGTTCTTGCCTTATCCCTACCTAAGTTTCTGTGTACAAATAGCTAATTTTGAAGTGTCAAGTGGCGCAATGAATCTACGACAAGCAACCGGAAGTGTGCTTGTACTTAATGCAAAGACGTGGACTATATTCCGTAGCCCCGACCTCTCGGTTTACGCCTACTGAACCTACCCGAGTCGTAGGGAGAGTACTCCACAGTGCTCGTGGGAAGAGAAGCCTCTATGTACTTGCCCGGAAATCCAAAGGCCACCTCTAACGAGGGGATTTGGCGACTCCGACCACGCAGTCATCGGCAGAGTACTCTCTAGCTGGGCGACCCGCCTACACACCAAACTACGACCTTGGTCTCGAGGGACTCGCCCCACCCGATTCGCGATACGCTTACAAAGCTTGCCAAATGTATGTAGAAATTATGTAGAAAGTATGTCGGGCCCACACGTGAAGGCACTAGCGTTGTTGGAGGACAATTGTTAGGTATGATGGCCTTTTAAAAGGCAGAAAATGTACGGAGCGCGATATCTACGTCTGTACACCAAAACGAATTCTAGGCAAATGAACGAGCCTTGCGCAATCATTCCAATGCTTACAATGTGCTAGAGAGAGATAGACAATGCTAGCCCGAGCGATGTTACGAGTTTGCAGGTTTCGACCGAACAATTACTCACTAATTGTGAAACAAGTTCTAACGAAAATTTATAAATGTTACCTTGAACGATACAAGAATAAAAATATACACTGCAAATACAATATTTATCATTTTACTTTTGATATTACTATAAATAATAATTTTATTATCGCTATTGTTTGTTATTAACTAACATATATAAAATAATTGTAATATATGTATTATTTGTTTTTGAAGAAATTATAACGTCTCTATAATTAGCATTTACTTTTTAAAACGTTAAAATAAATTATTTATCACATAAACAATACTTAACATAAAAGAATATTTCATCGTTTAAGAGAATTATTGAGGCCAATTATAGATAATAAATTTAAATGGCTTTTACGTAAGACTCAGATGTGCCAAGGCTGCGTGTTATCAAAATAAACCTATATATTGTAACCAACTGCAAAAAAATTATTCAAAATATCTTTTCTCATTTTTATATAGGATAAGTACGATAATCCTCTATTTAACAAATTTCTTATAAAACTAAAAGGTAGGAATTATTATGTCTTTATACCAAGAGTATTTACATTAAATTTAACATGTGTAAAAATCACTCATAGATCGGGTGTATATATTTCTGATTAGTAAAAGCAATGTCTAACTAATGTTTATAAATATTGCCTTGAACGATACAAGAATAGAAATACAATATTTATAATTTTACTTTTGATATTATTATGTTTTTTACAAACATATGTAAAAATAATTGTAATATTTGTTTTTAAACATGTAAATTATAATGTTTCTATAATTAGCATTTATTTTTAAAACGTTATCACATAAAAAAATATTTGATATAAAAGAATTTTTCATCATTTAGGCCAAATGTTGATAAGTAAGTTAAATGGCTTTTACGTTAGATACACGAAGCGTATCATCAAAATAAAACCAACTGCAAATAGTATTCATTTAAAAATTCCCCATCCAATAGATTTACAGAACATCCACTCATCAGATTTATAAAAAAATCAGTCTGCGACAAACATTCACATCCTTGCTTAAATAACGTACATACATGCATACATCACGCTATATCCCACCAAACAGGGTAGCACGAACCCTAAAATCATTCATAAAATATTTACTCATTATATTCATCAAATATTCAGTCACAATTACTCACTATCCGCACTCTTACTCGCTTTATTCATACTCATCAAAACGCGCCTTACTTTCTCTCACTGCCTCTTTCACATTCAGAAAATGCAAATACGCTCTCTTTTACTTCCTCATTCTACCATGCAAGTGCCTAATCCACATTCACCACAAACTTGTATCCTTCAATTTAAATCAAACATCATTTATACTGCATACAAAAGTAATCTCACACACAGCCAAAGATTCATTTATTTTCTCAACAAACATATCTCATACTGCAGTACACTGAATTTCACACGAAACATTTGATACCACCAAATAATGGTCATTCGTTTCTACAGAAATGTTTTCCAATCAAAGATAATTCCGAAACCTCCTAAATTAACACACAGAAAATACTATTAGCTGTATTCCATTTGACACTTGGTTTACTTAAATCAGTTCAGATAAATTTGACTCGTGATTAAATGAACTGAATTAAGCAAACTGATGCATTTATTGGGGTGAATTACTTCAAAGTAAATTAGAATAAGTAATTCTAGTATTGGAAATAAAGTCAGCGACGTAATCCCGCGAAATAAATAAATGATCTGGTTCAGTAAATGTAAGTTAGATCTGATCTAAATGGCAAATGGAATACGCCTATTATCAGCTGAGCGGCTGTCAAATATATTCAAATTCTCGTCAAAACAATATTCTACCACAAACCAAACTCCCAAAGACGTAATGCCAATATTTAATCCTTCGCTATAACACTATCAAGTTTTAAACAAACTAAACGAGTACGAATTAATTTTAACATATTGTGTTTCGTGTTAGCACGTTGTAATTAATTAAAAGAAATAAAACAGCATTTCCTTACTTAAAAGAAGCTGGTGAAATCCACTTGTGTCTTGGAGGATCTACCACGTCAGGCTATACCTCCATGGCGCTTCGCTGAATTCGTAAATACAGTTCTCGTTGAAACACCTCCACTGGTGGAGCTACGATTTGAGCTACATGTTCTAGGTGTCCTGAGAGCTGCTTCGCCTCCAAAGTGTACAACTTGCTGTCCACGCTGAAATACAATCACATATTAGCTTCTAGAACAACTTAAAACTTTCCAAATTATTCTATATGGTTTCAACCAACTTTAAGAATAATTTGATAGCTGGGAACTTCTAAATATCGTCTTTGAGCATTCAGCTAGCGTTTAGGATAATTTAACATATTTTAAAATGAATATAAAAGATTTAAAACAATTTTAAGAAGTATTTAGCAGCCAGGATCCCGTATAGGACTGGGGGAACATTTTAGGAACGTCGTTGTCTTGAAATTAATCAGGAAGAGCTTCTACGTAAGATGTTTGCATTTAAAATGATTTGGGAGGCATTTTAGGAAGATGATTAACTTGATATTGATTGGGAAGAACTGTTAAGGAACACTACTGTCTTAAAAATGATTTAGCAAGCTTTTAGAGGTTGAATCGAGGGAATTTAAAAAAAAGATGGTAGTCTTAAAATTAATTGGGAGCAACTTTTAGCAAAGATGATTGCCTATAAAATGATTTAAGATAGTTTTTAGGAAGATGATTGATTTGGAATTAATTAATGAGACTTTTTGGAAAGATGAGAGTCATAAAAATGATTTGATATTTTTTTAAATGCTACTCTGTGGCCGTGGAATAAATGAATAAAAGCTTGTAGGACAGGAATTATGAATATGAATGAACTAAATTTCATTTGATATGTTATGTTTATAAATG
Source organism: Pterostichus madidus (assembly GCA_911728475.2). Lineage (NCBI taxonomy): Eukaryota > Metazoa > Arthropoda > Insecta > Coleoptera > Carabidae > Pterostichus > Pterostichus madidus. Next base: position 4,731,543 of record OU452314.1, on the reverse strand, counting down.
CTTACGTTTCATCTTCACGTCTCTTCAAATGTTGTCCTCCATTACCCACTTTGGGTAAAACTTTTTCCATAAAAGCTGCACACAAAATGAATCTCGCCACCATGAATTCGCAAATGTTCACTGAGAGTTGTGGACCCGCCAAGATGGCACCTAAAAATTTTAATTATCAACAAAAAGAAGGTACAAAAAATAGCAAAAATTTGCAGATGAAAACCAGCACTCAGAACAATCAATCAATAAATTCTATCGGACATGCGCAATGGCGACTACTTTTCTGTGAAAACAGATCAATACATTCGCGCATGCGCATTAGCGACTATTTTTCTGGTTGTTTCTTTTTGAATAATTTTAAATTATAGATAATGAAATAAATAACTGTAACATATTTGATTAGTAAATATACCCCAGAGCCCAAATATTCCACATTTGAATCGCTAGCATCAATAGTTTTTGAGACAACAAAAGAATTTAATATTCCAGTGTGACTGCATGACATTCAATTTTTGCACATGTTGTTAAACTAATAAATATTACCATAATATGAATAAATCTAACATTTCCTAATGCCAAATATGCTACAAGGTCCATATTTGAACAATTTGAATCCATAGAAAAAATAGTTTGTTAGATTTTAACCAAATAAAATATTACAATTTGACAGCTTGGCATGTAATTTTATATATGTCATTAAATCAATAAATATTTATAAAATATAAATAAATCTAATCTTATTTACTGCTAAATACGCTACAAGATTAATATTTAGCATATTTGCAGCTAATCCTGTTTAAATATCTTCTGAAGAACGGTTCTTTTCAAATCTTGTTGGGCTGCGATCACTGTGCCACCTACACAATGAACTATTTTTTTGTGGCGAGATTTGAAAAGAACGGTTCTTTTCAAATCTCGTCTCAAAAAAAATAGTTCATTTTGTAGGTGGTGCAGTGATCTATGCCCGAACAGCTGTTTTTACGTCACAAAACGTCACAGTGTCACGTGGGTGCCCGCATCCTATTTTTAAACTAATTTTCATTTATTCAATATAATCACTTTTGAACTTTATACACTTAACACAGCGCTTATAAAGTACTTTTAAACCTATTAAAAAAAAATTCTTTGTTTTGGTTTGCAAATCACTTCTTCGCAGCACTTATTACTGCTTCATTCAGCGTATCAGCGTGTTTCCATTCCTTTGATTATTCTTTTGATTTGGATCGTAATGATGGATCCATGTTTCGTCCATAGTTACAGTACGATCTGATATATTCTAAAAATCTCCTTCAAAATGGTAGCAATGAATTGGAAGTTGACATTCTGAGACGTTTTTGATCAGCATTTGGGGATCCATTTTGCAGATAATTTTCTCACATGATAAACGATGTGAAAGATACGTTCGTATGAAAAGTTTAAAGTCTTTGCTATACATTTGAGCCCAATTTGTCGATCCTCCAAAATCATGTCATGTACGAGTACAACATTTTCAGAAGTGGACACCGAAACGGGTCTCTCAACACGGTGTTCACCTTTGACGTATGTTCTTCCTCTTTTAAATTCAGCAACCCAATTTTTATGGTGGCGTTGAAGGCCAATAATTCTTAAATATATCCAACAAATTTGCATAAATATCCTTGCCAGACAACCCTTTCAAAAACAGGTACTTAATCACCGATCGATACTCAATATTGTCAAAGTTAAGATTTTTATGACGTTATTTTTAAAAATTCACATTGGAATCGGCTGAACTTATCACAGAAATTGAAGAAACTATTTGTCAGACAACATATTGTTATGCTATCCATTTTCGGTTTTGCTTATAGAAAATTTCCAAGGCTATTTATCAATACCCCCACGTAATTCATTAATAATACTTTTTACAATACTTGTACTGTAAGTTACATACTAATGACAAAATTTAAACACAAGCTGCATTCCATTTACCACTTGGTTCACTTAAATCAGTTCAGATAAATTAGACAGCATGACAAAATAACTGAACTAAGCAAATTGATGCACTTGTTGGGGTGAATTACTTTAAAGTAAATTAGAATCAGTAATTCTAGTACCGGAAATCAAGTCAGCGAAGTAATCTGCCGAAATAAATAAATGATCTGGTTCAGTAAATGTAAGTTAGATCTGATCAAAATGGCAAATGGAATACGCCTACAGTAATGCTGGGTTGCATGAAAGTTTTATCGGTTCATTAGCAACTAACGATTCAATAAATTTCAGAAAATCGCCATTGATACTGTTGCTATATAAACAATTCTTTAACTAAAGAGCTTTTTATTTTATTCTTGCAACCCAGCATAAGTGGAACTTTTATTGCAGTGGTTTCCATGGTTACATCAGGACTTTCATATTTATTTACCATCCACTGTGGACAGTAAGTAAATATTACATATCAAGATCCTGTTTATTTGAACAACAATTTGACAGCTGTTAATTTTGAAACCTATTTTTCTTTTCCTTCTATTTGCGCAAGTATTGTAAAAAACATCGAACTGTATGTCGCGAATGTTTAGGAAATCTCGACCCTTCGGGCCCAAACTACATTCTTGACCTAAAAACTGTCACTTACAGTTCATGGTACGTACTTGAGATGATCATCTTAGAAAGGTTGTTTTTTACCTAGTAACTACGCCTAAGTTCCACATCATGTAAAAGTGACTGTAATAAAAACTACATACCTGTAATATTCTATTATCCATTCTCAACACTCCAGTCACGTATGCAGATCCCTCACGTTGTATTTGATTGATATAGGTTCTTTTCTCGTCAAGACCTGCTCATAGTGGCCACTTACTCAAGTTTCTGCACTAGTCAACCCAAGAACGAAATCGAAAGGATTTTCCATTTGTAGTTGCTTCAATACTTCTATGGCAGACAGACAAGTGTATTTATATTTACATTGAAAATGTTTTTAAAGTTTAAACGTTCTACGATGACGTTCACTTGTTTCTTTATTCCATAGCAACTTGTGTCACTTGTGTTATTATTAATTCAGAAACAAGAAATATTAAAGTTGTACTGTTAATAATATTGGTTTCAATTAATAATAATGATGAGAAAATTTAGTTCTACTTGCAGTTTGTTTCAAGCAATTATTCAAAATTTGACAGTCCAAGTTAGAACTGCTACTACTGCCATCTCAGCTGAACTAGAAAGGTAAAGTTACGTCAAAAAAAAGTTGGCACAAAACTGCATTGACGTTCGTACCGGGTGATTAAATAATTTCGTATTATCATTATTTTTACCTAATATAAATCGTAACTAGTGAATATGTTCTCTTTACGAACAGTTTCGTATGTTTTGCGCCCTTTGCGGTATGTAATAAATTTGATATTTTTTTGAGGTTATCAAAACCTTGATTTGACCCTTTTTTTATTTTTAGTAATGTCAGATCTAAGCATACATTACCAGATTTACCTTACGAATACAAAGCTCTCGAACCAGTTATCTGCGAGGAAATAATGCGACTGCATCACACGAAACATCATCATGGATATGTCACCAACTACAACATTGCTGAAGAAAAACTTTTTCAAGCCAAAGAAAAGAATGACACAACCGCAATAATTGCTTTACAGCCAGCTTTGCGGTTCAACGGTGGTGGGCACATCAATCATACCATCTTCTGGAAAAATTTGTCTCCGGACGGCGGCGAACCCAGTAAGGAACTTTGTAATGCTGTCAGCAGAGACTTTGGATCCATCGAAAATATGAAGAAAGCTTTGAGTGCCGCTTCTATTGGTATTCAGGGCTCTGGATGGGGTTGGCTGGCATTCAACAAAACTAATAAGAAGTTGCAGATTGCCACTTGTGCTAATCAGGATCCCTTGGAAGCTACAACTGGTAACATTACAATTTTATTAATTTCTGGGCAGTTGCACCGCTATTACTTAAATTTTCCTTTTACTATTCTGTAATTTGATCATTATCTGTTACTAATTGATTAATTATAATTACAATTCGTTTTTTTTTGCATGATTACTGCCATTTCGGTATTCTGTGATCAAAATCATTTATTCTTTTACTTCTATGCATTTTGCTCTTGCACGAAGCTGTGGGTATAAAAAATATTACTTTTTAACCACACTTTTTACGTAGCTATCATTACATTTATAACAGCTACGTATATAATTACGAAAAATGCATGAAAATAACATTAAAATACCAGAGTAAATATTATTTTAGTAAAAAAAATACCAAAATTGTAATATCTATGCAGTATTTAAGCAAAATAAATTCAGATTGTAACCCAGTGGATAAAAGCGAGGTAAAACTTGCGTTTCTTAATTAACAAGCAAGATATACCGTGCGTTCAAGTTTCACTGACTTTAACTTGTATGCAATAAATACGATTGTTTGAGTGGTTTCGATTCCACTATACGCTTCTGTAATTGGGATTAAATTCCTGTTGTACAGATCAACAAAATAAATAAATAATGATCCAGTTACAGAATATCTTGTAGAGATGAACTGCCAAATAAGTAACTAAAATTCATCACGGTGTCTATCGGCCTAGAATTGAAAAACTACTGGAAATCCTTGAATTTGTTTATAGTACCTGGAAAAAATTATTTACAATTAAAAACTAATTGTGTAGTTTAACTCTATTTCCTCAAATTTATGAGAATAAGCATTTACGCTAATTAACTTCCAATTAATTAAACAATAACTATTCCTAGCAATTTTTAACCCAGTTTTTACAACCAAAAATATTTAGAATACAGAATTTGCTTTGAAATTACCTGAATTTGTTTGTAATATGTACCTTGCAATTATTTAATCTTCTGGAATTTTATATTGTGTAACTGGTAGACGCCATATTCCATCTGATATTTGTCATTTATGCAGTTCTTAAAATTTAAGTAACAGAACTGGTCATTAAACTTTGTTATTTTAATACGTTGATCGATCGTTTTCTTGGTACTTCTAATAAATATTTGTTGTATTGATGCAGGTTTGGTACCGTTATTTGGGGTCGACGTGTGGGAACATGCTTACTACATCCAGTACAAAAATGTTCGACCTGATTACGTCAAAGCACTGTTCGAAGTTTGCAACTGGACAGATGTGTCTGAAAGGTTCACAAAAGCCCAAAGATCCTGTGCAGCATAAATAGTTCCACATAAAATGATTGATATTCTCTTTCCACCACATAATTAATTGTTTGAAGTTTCTTCAGTCAAAAATATTTGTCTCCAAATGATTATAAAATGAAAATAAGATTTTAAAAATAGTTATATCTTAGATTTTTCCACGAAAAGTTGACTGAATTTTAGATTGATATGTGAGAAAGAGTATAGATTTACAATATTATGTATAAACTTGTACATTTATCAGGAAATAGAAATAAAAAAATTAATTTAATAGTATGTTATTTGTTGCACTTTTAACATATCCTCATAATAAATATATTTATATATAATATATCCAAATAAATTGTTGTTTCGAACAATAAATTCTATAAACTTTCATCTAACTGAAATATACAAATGCGTTAAAATTAAAACGGATGTCATCTGTGTAAGGAGAAGGCAGGATTTGAACCCAACAACAGGAGATTAACGTAGCGATTAACTTCAGAGTTCGTTGCTAGATCCAGGAATCCGATCCACGTTTAGTACAAATTAATAGTCAACATGTCAAAAGATATAAAATTAAAAATGGGTGATTGGGGTCCGCTGATCAAAATAGAAATCGACTGAAATATTTACAGAGGGACTGAAAAGAGTTTGCACCAAACAAAGATTCCATTTTCAGATTATCGTTTGTTTCATTTCATCCTTTTATTAGATAAAAATGTTATTCAATTTGCAAATTTTAAATCAATCAGATCGTATAAAACTAACCATTTTATTAAAAAATTAATTAATTCACTTTTTAAATATAAAAATATTTACAAATATTGATCGACTAAACTAACTTTATTTTTCGCTGTCAAAGATTTCTTCACCTTTTATGTGAAACATTTTTCTTTAATAAATTTAAAAACATTTGTCATCGAGTAAATAAAGTTAGTCAACACATAGTAATCTTCAATCAAAGGTCATGCCAGCGGTCATGTATTTTTTCAACACACTTGTTTATAATGAAAGCAAGAAAACTACTGTTTACCATTTAATAATTAAGTAACGATCGTTCTATATTAATTAATTACAGTGATATTTTTATTTTGATATCGAATGGAATCTTTATTTTGGTGAATTTGAATTATAACTGAACTTAATTCAACGAAAATTTATCCAACTGTATTTAAAGTCAAAAGTATTCTATTCAAAATATACAAAGTAGTTAATTGAAATAATTTTCGTTTAATAAAACTCAGTTAAAATGGCAATACAAGGTTGAGGGTCAATTTAATAAAGGACGATTTATGCAGTCAAGTTTTTACAATAGTTTTACGTTTTCCTGTAATTTTACGCTTTAATATTATTTAGAAGTAATGAACACTTTTCATGTAACTAAAAGCAAAAAGTTGACAGATAAAATCGGACTTTAGGATAATGTACATGGAAATATGTTACACTTGTAAGACACTGTCAATCGTGTTCAAAAAATGAAAGTAACTTCCCAAATGAATAATACAATTTAGAAAATGACCAATGTTGTACAGTGTCAGAGGGGGGCGCGGCGGGGGAGGGTGGTATGTTCACTCTGCGTCCGACATGGCAACATCACCGTTGGTAGAAATAACTAGCGCATCATCATCAATATAATCCAGACTTAGTACGGACGACCGGCGCACTTTCTTCGCAACGCGACTAGTCCTCGAGTTCTGCACGGCTTCTTGGGTGCTAGAGTCACTGTCGTACGTCCGCTTGGGAGCCTCCGAGGGCGGAGCGCCCACAACCTGGCTGCTGTCCTCATCACACATCTCCTGTTCCGACACTTTAATGATCAGCTCTGGTTCTGAGTCTGAGTCTGTCCGACGGTCACTAACACTTTCCTGAGGGACTGAAGTCAGGGAAGTCCTTCCATTCTGAGGATGAGTAGTTCCATTTACCCGCACTTGTCTTAATTGTCCGTTTTCCACCTGGAGTGCTGCTACAGTGTCATTGCTTTTTCTCAGCTCTTGCTGAAGATAATAAATCGTAGATTGCATTCCTTCCACATCTTCATCCAAATCTTGAACGAATTCATCGAGTTCCATCTGGCTTTTCTTGACTTCCTCACTGAAGCTTTTCTGAAGAGCTAATTCTCCTTCGAGTTTAGCTAATCTTCCACTGCTGGTCATTTTACCAAGTTCTTCATTCTCTTGGTAGAGCTGTCGACATTTGGCCATCAGGCGCTTGCCAGTGTTGGAGTCAGGTGTAAATTTCCACGCGGAAAGTTCGTTTTGGGTCTCTTCGAGACGAGTGCGGGTGGAAGAGAGTTCTTGGCGCAAGAGTTGGAGGAGAGTGTTGACGGAAGGATCTAAGAGAGTTGCGCGTAGCGCCTGGCTGGTTGGTGCTTGGGAGGCTTTCAGTTCGGCTAATTGACACTAAAACATATTGAACATTACGTTGATTATCTGCTTATTGATTTGTTTGTAATTAAAATACAAAAACTACTACATGTTGTGAGTAATACCTACACCATAAATCAATTATCGAAAATTCAATCTATTCATCCGATATAAAATTTATTATTAGCATTATAAACGTGAAAAAACAACAATCGATATACTTCATTTCACACAAGAATGCAGCCTGTTTACACGTGGATCGTTAATTTTAATTGACTATTAAAACTTCAAAATCATCTACTGCATTCTTACATAGATAAAACAAAGTTTTGCCTATGCCCTAATTTAAACAATTCGTTTCATAATGCACAGCATAATTCTCAAAACCGTTTTAGCTGATCCTGAATTTTGGATTAGCTTATCTTATTCTAGTCCGATTTTAAAAGTTAATCTAAATAACTTTCCAAAAACCAAATAGTAACAAAATTATATTAGAGTTTCTTTAAACTTTTTTAAGAATATAATTTAGCTTCATTTTACTAATCCACAATTCAGAATTAGCTAAAACTCTTTTCAGAACCGGGCTGGTAATGATCTAAATTTGTTCATGATTTCAACATAAAATAATGTTGTAAATTTAAAAACTACAATACTATACCTTCTAATTTGATGATACAGTCATCTCATCTACTATTTATAGTTCTAAAGTACAATTCTACAAAAAAATGTACAATACTTGTTTAACAATACTATAAGTCTTTCTTAAATAATGAATGATATGACTGTACAAAAAGATGAAAGAAATAATGGAAGTACACTCACTGTTTTGAAGTAATATAATTTGTTTTCAATCTGTTCAAGGTTTAGATTTAAACTTTTACCAACAAGTTTAAAATTCAATTGATCAACAAATATTGGAAACTCTGTTATTGACGTTAAATCGAAGGTGGTGTCGCATTTTTATGATTTGTTATAATGAAAAATAACTGCATTGTTTATTTATAAACTTAGCAAAATTTGTGAAGCTTTCAAAAGCCCGATGCTCAAAAAGTTTTAGCTATTCTTGAATTTTTCATTTGCTAATCTTATTCTACTCAGACATTTTAGCTTAATTTGACTAATTTAAAATTCAGAATTAATTCTTTTAAGAATTAGACTAACAGTCCGATTCTCAAAAAAGTTTAAGCTATTCCTTATTCCAATCAGACTTACCAAATGGTAACAAAATTTACTGAAACTTTTTTGAGAATAAGAATTAGATTTAGCTTAATCTCAAATTCAGGATTAGCTAAAACTCTTTTGAGAATTGAGCTATTTTAATGACTGCGACACAGAACAGAATGTGTAAAATCACTTGAAAACAGAGAATGCGTGTGCGTCTAGTAGTGGTAGTAATCCAAGGCCATCGTGATCGTGTGTCTGTCAGATGGAAAGTAACAGGTAACATACCACACAATCCTGCATCTCCTGCTCCTTGGCAGCCAGACGTCGCACAAGCACCTTCTCGCGCTGCTGGGACTCGGCATAGAGAGTCCTGAGGCGGTCCGCGCTGTCCCGCAAGGCAGCCGTCTCGCCTGCAACCACCACAGTGTAAGGCCGCTGACCACTGCACCACGACCACCGCCACAAAACACACCACTGCACTTGACACCGTGCACCATCACTTCGACACTTTGTATCTTTATCACGCACTGACGACGTTTTGCACATTACAACAAACATATACCTACTACTTAACCTTAATCATAATCAACCAATAATATAAGACAAACAACGTGATCACAGTGATCCAGCGTTTGAAAACGGACAATTTATCATAAATAATATTATAAAGTTATGACCTATACACTGACTACAACTAGAGTCTCCAGTGTCTGTCATGATTAATAAGATCAGAGAGAAAGATTGAGAAAAGTTGCGGCTTCGGTGTTAACAATAATGTTCCACGAGTGTGTGGATAGAGTATCTACCTTCCTGTTGAGCCAGCCGTTGCTCGAGACTTGTCACATAAGTGTCTTGTTGTCTCCATCGCGAGGCTAACTCCTGCACTGTGATTTTCTCGAGTTCTGCGTCTGCCACTACAATGCGTGCTGCTCTGGATCGGGGGCTACTGGGATGTGCTGTGTCCGTTGCTACATCTTGGTCGGACATGACGAGCTGTTCCATCAAAATACAACTTAATTATAACCTTATTCCACTTTACAAACTGTCAAACTAATCAATCAACTCATGAGGAATGCACAAAAATCTTATTCCAATTTACTACATTTTTTCGATAATCAAAAAGTCATTAGTGCGTGGAAACTACTACAAATGCGCAATAAACTCAAATGATGTTCCATGTGTAACGATAGTATGCAATATTATTAAAAATTCATCAACAATATCAATATTGGCACGGATTTTTATGAAATGTAATATTCATGCCTGCAAGTGGGATAGTCACTTACTAACACCTTTCACGCTGTTTTGTACACTTACCTATATAAAAATACAAAAACATAAAACTTCAGGTAACTTGTGTTCGATTAATGTAACTGTTTATTGCAAATATAATGGTTAAACTGGGTCCACTAATTAAGAAAACTTCAAACACTGACAAGAAACAATCACGTACGCCATTACTACCGCTAAGAACGTTTACAGTAGACTGGTCGAGCGTGTTGAGTACCAACTTGACGATTTGACGAATGCTTCACGTGGGATCACCGCATGTCATCTCCCGTCAAAATAAAAAATTCAAAAATATAATCGTTTTGAGTCTCGACTTTTTCTCAACAAAAAAATAATTCACCTTTCCTCCTTAAACTGTATAAATAAATCGTCTTTTACATGTATGCAAAAATAGCTATCAAATTAAAAAAATATATTGACTTCCTTTTCCGACATTTCCGAAAATATTGCCATAGTAACAAATAAACAAATCAAATCCATCAAAAATTATAATCAATGTAACTTTTGACTTTCCATTATTTTAAGAGAGTTGACAGAAGTGATTCTATATTCAAAAATTTATACAAAATGGAATTACAATATGTTTATACAAAACTCCGTCATGAATTCGGGAAACAATGTTTATTTTCTGACCGCGGTCCAGAACTTATCGACAACTATCATCCAAATCATAAACTTATGCGAGAGTATATTTATAAAAATCCTGTTGATCAATATTCACAATGTAGTGCAATATTAGCAGAGCATGAAATAAATACAATATGCGCAAAATTTACTAACAGTTCTATGAACCATACAGAAGGCGGATGGCCGAAAGACATAAACCTGAACGATGAAGATCAACCAAAACGATACCGCAGAAAAATAGAAAAAGATGAATCTTATGTACTTACAGTTCTACAACTGGCCAAAAATATGGAACACTGCATTCTTCAGAACACTTCTGTTAATATTTATCAGCATTATTTCAACGATTTAGAACCAGCACCTTTAGTAGAAATGAATTCTGCAAGAACTGTCAACGTTTATCAAGATCAGTGCACAATCAAACGCCCTGTCACCCACATTTCTTGGTCACCTGACGATGGAACAAAATTAGCGATTACTTACTGCAATATGGATTTCCAGTCGACAGTTTTGAATCAATCAACGAATTCTTACATTTGGGAAGTCGGTAAATGAACAGAAACAAATTACATGATAAAAACTAATTATTTTTACAATTTAGAAAATCCAAATTGTCCGCAGTTGATTTTAAAACCCCAAGTACCTCTGGTATGCCTCGAATATAATTTAAAAGATCCTAATTCTCTGGTAGCTGGAATGTTAAATGGACAGGTATCTGTGTGGGATACAAGAAGAGGACACGATCCAGTTGAAGTTAGTATTATTGAAGAAAGTCATCGAGATCCAGTTAGAAGTGTTCTTTGGATTAATTCCAAATCTGGGTCGGAATTCTTTAGTGGGAGCTCTGATGGACAATGCAAATGGTAAGATGTACGACTGTTTACCCATTGTTGGATGTGTTTCCGAGTATGAGGAACAAACGTGCTTCTATGAAAGGAATTATGAATGTGTATTTTTGATTTTAGTAATTTCAATAGTGTTTACCTGCAATTGTGTGAAATTCACTTTCAAAAACAAGCGTAGAGCGGCACTCCCTTCCTTTCTTATCTTTTAATTCGTTTTCAGTTCTTACCTAGTGATCTATCTTATGGTATGAAGTCGGCCTGTGGATCCTGAGATCCCTGATTCGATTCCCACAGGCGACAAACAATTTTCATAATTTGAAAAAGCTAGCCCTGTGGCTCCTCCACCACTAACATCTTTGGGGGCCGTGATTTAACGACTGGTAACCGCACTTCACGCGTAAAATATACACTTACCGAGATCTGTTTCGGCAGAGTGCCACAATCAGTAATAGGTAGAAGGCGTGATGATATATTTATTTATTTTACGTAGTGTTTAACTGCAATTGTGTGGAATTCACTTTCAAAAACAAGCGCAGGGCGACACTCCCTTTCTTGCTTATCCTTTTGTTTCATTTTCAGTTACTGCATTGTGTGGACTTTTCTTTCATATACAAGTGCAGGCTATCGCTTTCATCTTTTCTAATCTTTGTAGATTCGTTGTTAGAATTAACAGTGAGTAATTTGAGTTGTATTATGCATGTTATGTACGTTGAAGAAAGAAAATGAATGATAAGTGAATATGAATGATGTGATTGAGGTTTGTTGTGTGATAATGATTTCGAGTGTCATAAATGAATGAGTTTATATGGAGTGATCTATGAATGTGGTTGAAGTGAGGGTGGTGTGTTCGGATGATAATGTTTGACGAGGGCTGATTATTTGATGAATGTAATGAGTGAATATTTTATGAGTGATTTTAGGGTTCGTGCTACTCCATTTATTGGGATATAGAGTGAAGATATGTATATATGTATGTAACAAATTCATATTATTCAGGTGGGACATCCGCAAACTCACAGAACCTCTGGAAACCCTCATTCTCGACATGGTCCGTGCTGGTGAAGACCAAGTAATCTCCCGAGCTCAAGGTGTATCTTGTCTTGAATACGAATCAACAATTCCTACTCGTTTCATGGTAGGAACTGAACACGGATGTGTCATTTCCGGTAACCGGAAAGGCAAAACACCGAACGAAAAACTAGCTGCTAAATTTATCGCGCATTTGGGGCCTGTTTATGCACTTGAACGTAATCCGGCGTTCGTGAAGAACTTTCTAACTGTGGGGGATTGGACCGCTAGGATTTGGTCTGAAGATTGTAGGGATAGTGCTATTATTTGGACGAATTATCATAAGTCGAATTTGACTTCCGGTGCTTGGAGTCCCACTAGGTAAGGAAGAATTAAAATTAAGAAATAAAAAAGTGGATGTGTGAATGAAATGTTGGCAGTTTCAAAATATAAAATTAAGTTTTTACGCAGTATACCATAATCGAAATAAGATAAAATAAAATAAATATATCATCACGCCTCTTACTCATTATTGGGTGTGGCAATCTGTTGAAGCAGATCTCGGTAAGTGATATATTTATGCGCATGAAGTGCGGTTACCTGTCGTTAAATCACGGCTCCCAAATATATTAGTGGTAGAGGAGCCACAGAGGTAGTTTTATTGTGGTGATTTTTTGACGTTTCTCAAAACCAATGAAATGCTTCATTGTATGTCACGTGTCTGCGTTTTAACCAATCCTGTCATTATTATACTGAGAATAAAGTTCTTGTGATTATTCCGGGAATTATCTCTGTAGATGCTTTTTTTGTTTGTGACAAATGATAGGTAGTTGTCAAATAATTATTTAAAACTGTCAACGCGTCAAGTAAAATGTGTGAAAAAAATCGATTTAGTTGTATTTTAGATACAGAAATACACCAACAAATTTTGGAAACAACTTCCAAGAATACATTAATAACTAATCAATCGATATGAACCCAGTTCAAAATCTTTTAAGTTGGATGAATCGACCTCAACAGCTAAGTCAAAAAATAATCTAATTAAATATAACTCGAGAGTTGGATAAATTAGAAAATAATTCTCCAGTATCTTCCTCAAACTTGTTGCCGTTTGGCAATAACCACACGGGCTTGCGTGACTATTGCCTGGCAACAAGTTTTCGAAAGATCTGTCAAATTATTTCCAATTAATTCACAGTCTCTTGTTATATTATTACTGAAAATTATTTATCGGCTGTGGGAATTGAACCAATGTTCTCAAATCCACAGGCCGACTCGATACCACTGATCCACCTTCCCCATAACATAACTTAGATAATTATGAATTTCTACTCTACCCTAAACGAAATTATTTTAAAAAATCTTGTGTTAGTCGTAAAGTATAGCATATAACAACGCTATAAAAGCGATCATTATAGCGCCGTTGCATAATATACTATTATTTCCACTGACCAGCAGATGCAGTTATTATTAATCAATAAACGCATAAACTTATAAAACAAGACGTTATTTCTTTTTCTAGATATTCTGTGTTTTATCTAACACGATACGATGGTACTTTGGATATTTGGGACATTTTACAACATCAGAAAGGTGCTTCATTAAGTGTTAAAGTCTGTGACGATCCTTTAAGATGTCTACGTACTCACGAAATGGGTCGACTTGTTGCTGTTGGAAACCAAAGAGGCACAACATATTTAGTTGAATTTAGCGAAAATTTAGCCATTGCCCAAAAGAATGATAAAGCATTCCTAACACAGGTAAATATAGTACATTTATCACCATAAAGTGCGATTATAAAATAATAAATAAAATAAATATACATATATAAAAAAATTAAGATCTCGGTGTGAAGTACAGTTACCAGTCGTCAAATCACGGCCTCCAAAGATGTTAGTGGTGGAGGAGCCACAGGGGTAGCTTTTGAAATTATGAAAATTGTTTGTCGCCTGTGGGAATCGAACCAGGGTTCTCAGGATCCATAGGCCGACTTCATACCACTGAGCTAGCCACCACATTAATATATCATCACACCTTTTATCCATTACTGGATGTGACACTCTGCCGTAGCAGATCTCAGTAAGTGATATATTTATACCCCTGAAGTACGGTTATCAGCCGTAAAATCACGGCCCTCAAAGATGTTAGTGGAGGGTGAGACACAGAGGTAATTTGAATGTGATGAAAATTGTTTGTTAGCTGTGGGAATCGAACCGAGATTTTCAAATCTACAGTCCAACGCGAGACCACTAAGCCACTAAATTACAAAGTTACAAAAGATTATATATATATATATATATATATATAATCATCATCACGCCTTCTACCCATTACTGGGTGTGGCACTCTGCCGAAACAGATCTCGGTAAGTGATATATTTTGCGCGTGAAGTGCAGTTACCAGTCGTCAAATCACGGCCTCCAAAGATGTTAGTGGTGGAGGAGCCACAGGGGTAGCTTTTAAAATTATGAAAATTGTTTGTGGCCTGTGGATATCGAATCAGGGTTCTCAGGTTCCACAGGCCGACTTCATACCACTGAGCTAGCCACCCCATAAAATATAATATATATAGATTATAATGAAGGATAAAATACAATCATTGGGTAGGTGGTTCAATAGTATCGAGTCGGCTTGTGGATCCTGAGAACTCTGGTTTGATTCCCACAGCCGACAAACATTTTAACCACATTAAAGTTACCACTAACATCTTTAGAAGCCGCGATTTGACGGCTGGTAATTGTACTTCACGCGTATAAATATATCTTTTATCGAGATCTGCTTCGGCAGAGTGCCACACCCATTAATGTATAAAAAGGCGTGATGATATATTTATTTATGATTTTTATTGTTGTAGATGTTTGAGAGAGAAACTCACAGAGAGAAGATAATGGAAGCAAGGTTAAGAGAAATAAAATTAAAACAAAGAGTTAAAAGTGGTGCTGAAGGTGGTGAAGGAATGCCAGTAGAAGAAGTCGATAAAGTCGAATTAGCTGAATCTGTTGTGAAAGCAGCTGAAGAAGAATTCTATAGAGTGATTGAAAATGAAATTCGACCACCGGAACCGGAAGGTATGCAAAATTATCCATCTTTTTTTCAAATGATGAAAATGAGGTTTTTTTTCGTTTAGTTCCGAAAGAAATAGCTCCAGAGCCGGAGCCAGAGCCAGAACCTATTCCAGAACCAGTGAAAGTAGAAGTGAAAGAGGAAACTCCGGAAAAAGGAAAAGGAAAGAAATGTAAAAAAGGTAAGAAAGACAAGAAGGAAAAGAAAGAGAAGAAACCTAAGGAAGAAACAGATGAAAATGAACCAGAAGAAGGAAAGGAAGGAAAGAAAGAGAAGAAAGACAAGAAGGATAAGAAAGAAAAGAAATCTAAGGAAGAGACAGATGAAAATGAACCAGAAGAAGGAAAGAAAGAAAAGAAGAAAAAAAAATAAAATCTACATTTACATTCTATATTATGTTAATGTATACATTATTTAAATATATTAAATAATTTACCTATTATATTTAGATTATTTTTTTTGTTAAGTTCTAACTAAATAGTTATCACACTCGCTTCACAATTTTATCAGGATTAAGGGCCAAATTCATAGTCGTGACTCATCCTCACCTCACTCTTAAATTCTAAGTAACTAAGGCAACTAACTCAAATTATGCAAATTCTTGAGTTAGTTGCCTTGGTTACTTCGACCTTAGCTGTATTCCATTTGCCACTTGGTTCACTTAAATCACTTCAGATAAATTTGACCCATGGCAAAATGAACTGAATTAAGCACACTGATGCACTTATTAGGGTGAATTACTTCAAAGTAAATTAGAATCTGTTATTCTAGTATTGAAAATAAAGTGAGCAAAGTAATGCAGCGAAATAAATAAATGATTTGGTTCAGTAAATGTAAGTTAGATCTAATCCAAATGGCAAATGGAATACGCCTATTGAGTGTGAGGTGAGGGTGAGTCACGACTGAATTCGACCCTATATCGTGTTAATGACGAACTAATCACAAAAAATATATAACTACGTTCAAGCGATTCGTAGTTCATTATTACATAGTATATTGTAACACAAGTGTGGTAAGGCTTTCATTGCAAAACGATTATATAAGTTTTGCAAAAGCTGTTACCATACGTATATGACGTACTATTTTTTCTACGGTAGTGAAGTTTTATTTCTTAAAATCGATATTTAACATGTCATTTACTGTTATATTTTATATTAAATAAAAAGAAAGATTGTTCAACAATGGTTGTCTTGGAAACATCATAAACGATTTCTTGCCGCAATGAATATTAATATTGCAAAGAGATGCTTTCTACACTTATTTTCAATGTTAAAATGTTGACTTTTCAACACAACCGTAGAAAAAAACTATACTTCTATTGAGAATAACATGTCAAATAAATAAATTACATCATTTACCTAATTTTGACTGCTGCAGCACTGCAGATCTCAGTAGATGTCATATTTCCATTGAAAAATCATGAACCCACAGATGCTAGCGAAGGATGAACCTTAGAAAATATTATTTCGGGCTACACCATCACTTTAATAATGTTCCCCAATTTGAATTGGATTTATAAAAAATATGAATTTGTTGTAACTACAAAATAAACTTACAAAATTGTAAAATATAAACAACCAAAATATAAATTGATGTACATGAACATGATTCAAGGTTTGTTGCGATAACGAAAGACGAGACGAGTTTCTATGAAAGGAATTATGAATGTGGATGAAGCGAAAGTGATGTACCAGGATAGAAATGTCTAGCTGATTATTAATTGCAGTGTGAACCCACGACCGGGATAGAAATTTTATTTCTATGACACCAACGTGAATGTCACTAATGTTAAATTAAAGCACTGTCTTCCAATTGCCATGGCTGTGGCTTTACCTTCCTTTAATTAACCATCTTAATTAAAATTTTGATATTTTATAACCAAATCATATATGTACCAATAACTCTAACTATTAATGCTACAGAGTGATCAAAAGGAATTGTTACAGTTGGCAATAAAAAAAACTACTTGAAATTGGTAAGCCTGATACATAAATTCATTTCCTGTTGTTGACAGTAACATTTAAAATTTAAATTTATTTCTAAAGTATTCTATTACTTAAAAAGTCAAAATTGTATTAGCTGTCAGGCTCCGTACATAACCTATTTGTATATATTAGAAATGTCAAATAGCATTTCCGCCTTTATTTGACGTTGTGCCAACTGTGGAATAAAAACATCTCTGGAATTGTATTGCCAACTATAACAATTTCTTTTGATCACCCTGTATTTTTTTTAATTCATTAGGTATACAAATTGTAATTTTGTAGTAGGAAAAATTAATCATTTTAATATTTTATTTATAAATATATTTTTTGGAAGAATTTAAGAAAAGTATCACTTTCTCTCAGTTGAAGTTAAAAAATTGTACATTCTGACAAGTCGTGAAAAAAAAAGATTGTGAATGTGGATGAACAAATTTATAAATGTGAAGGGTTCATGCTACCCCTTGTACAGTAAAACCAGTAGGAAACTCAATGAATAATAGAGAAGATGAAGAGTAAATATGTATTTAAAAAGTTCTACTTACACGATAATAAACACATCACTTCATTAATAAAAATCACAACAATAAACCTCTAACAACTCTTCCCATCCGAACTGGAAACATTATTAAATCCATTAAACTGCCATCTCCTTTCCATATTGGCCCCAATTCCCGACAATTCCTGTTTGAATACAGCCGGAAACCTGCTCATCAAGTTCTCCACATCCGCTGGTTTTAAACTTGGTTCTAGTTTGTGTACATAGGACCACACGTAATCGACTCCAGCGCCAAATGGATGCACGTGGAGAAACGTGGATATCACACCGATTAGTTTAGCATCTCTGTCGGATAAATGAGTAGAAGATGGTGTGTTTGTATCTGATGATTCGGATTTGGAGAGCTCGGTTGGTACAGGAGAGTCGATGCTTTTTACTGAATCGACTCCGTCTAAATCTATTATTGTTGGTTCGCAGTCGAGAAGGTTTTTCAGTTTTTCGGATTGCTTTTGTTGTTCTAGGACTCGGACCTAATTAAAAATTGTTATTTAGTTGCTACTCTGCATAATAGGAACTTAATCCTAATTAATAAATTAATATTTGATTTGATATTCGATCTGACATCTTTTCCAATCGAAATTGGACAGTTTTTTCCTATTTATTGTATGTAATCAATTGTCACTATTTGGCAACGATTTAGTCACATGCAATTTTAAAATTACTTTTATATAATAGTTATTTTTCTACGACCACCAGTAAATACATTGTTTTACGCAGTCTATTACCAGGCTTCTCATAAATATAAAATATGATTATTTCAGTGACCTAAATATATTATCAATGTTCTATATAATTAATTTGTAATCTGTATTTAACAAATTGCACTAAAATAGTTCATTTAATATTACATTTACTTTCATTTTTCTTTTAATTTTATTTATACGATTTTGACGTTAATTATAAAAGTATAGGATGCGGGCACTCACGTGACAATAGTAGCGTTCGATTTGCACCAAATCTCAGTTCATCTCACCTCACCTCAGTTTGACAGCTTTTTTGTGCTGTTCTATTTGCACTGACATAACTGAGATCAAGTGAGACACTCACTTCCCCCCTTGCCGATGCTGCACTACCTATTTCACTGGTGCGTACTGAGATTTTCTACTCAGTTAGAGTGGGGGTAGAATTCGTTATGTTTTGTTTGTAGTTTGAATATTTGGAAGTTATTTAATATTTTTTTTAAATTGTACATGTTATTATAAATCATGTCTCACAGCTAACTGCCAACAAAAACATCAAGCAAATCATGTGTTGTCCGCGAAATGATACTACAACGTTCGTCACGTAACCGACTCAGTTCAGACCTGTCAAAACCCGTTCGATTTGTCATCGGAAAAATATCATCTCATTTCAGACAATCTCAACTCAGTTGAAATGAACTGAGGTGAGATTGTTTGCAAATCGAACGCTACTATTGTGACGTAATAACAGCTGTCCCGTGAAAGATCACTGCGCCACCTACAAAAATGAACTATTTTTTGGGACGAGATTTGAAAAGAATCTCGTCCCAAAAAATAGTTCATTTTTGTAGGTGGCGCAGTGATCTTTCACGGGACAGCTGTTTTTACGTCACAATATCAACTGAGTGCCCGCATCCTATTCAGAGCAAGCGTCCTAACCTGTACTGACGAAAGTATACAAAACCAAAATATATCGTTTACAATAAAAATAATAAAACTTAAATATGAAACACTTATATGTATATTATTATAAATTAATAGTTTTATGTATAATGAGGTCGCAGAAAAAGTATACTATAATACTTGTGTTGTAATAGCAAATAACTCATTTGTATATTTGCTATTTACAACTCACGTCCCGTAATATATTATTATGTATCAAGGGTGATATTATTATGTATCAAGGGTGAAAACAGGTGTTTTTGGCCCGTGACGTAATTAATAACATGCTCATGACCAGAAACGCTAATTTTACACGTGGTACACACAATATTTTATGCACAACAAAATAACATGTAATTTTATATTCAAAAAGGTACATTTATATAAAAAATTACATTTTGCAAAATCATGTATTCAACAATAAACAAAAATAATCATTTTGTTTATGTATTCCATAGAGTATTATTTTATAATAGACCTAGGCCCAAAAACAAATGTTTACGCCCGCTTTTCAAAGCTAATACATAAATGTTATTTTTCTACTCCCGTTAATAAAAAGTCATTTAGGGTCAGTTTTTCAATCACCGATTAATGTTTACCATGATTAAATAATAATAGAAACCATAGTTTCCATTATTATTTAATCATGATTAACATTAATCGAGAGTAAATCGGCGATTGAAAAACTAGCCCTTATGGCCGGTTTCATCAACAAAAGTTAAATTTTAAACATGGATTAAGTAAACAAAAGCAAATCGAATGTTTCATAGCAATTTTAATTATTCCATTTGACATGTAATTTCGATTTGCTTTTATTTATTTAATCCATGTTTAAAATTTAATTTTTGTTCGTGAAACCGGCCATTAATGTATTGGTTTCCATGTCGCTAAATAACATTTTAATCACATATTAACAAACTATGGTTTCGAACGTTTTCATCAGCGTGAAGTTATTAACTGATACAGCTTCTTGCATCTGTCAATGTATTTAATTCTTATTTTTCAAATAATGAATAAAATTTTCTTGTCTAAAATTAATATCCGATATAAATTTATTTTCAAATCGTAGGGTGAGATATTTATCAGGTCGAATCGAATATTTTATCCGAACTTTGAATCGGATAGGATACGATTTCGGATCGAATATTTTTGTTGATCACTATAACTTATAGTAGAATCCAAAACTTACTTTGTTTTCCTCTTCAGCCTGCTTCCTCCTACTTTCAATCAACTGCTGTTGCATTCCTTGAAGAGTCTGCTGCAAAATCTTCAACTGCTTGTCTTTATTTTCCAGCTCTTGTTTCATATCATTTCTAATAAGATCAACTTCATTCTTGTAAGCTTCCAGTTGACATCTTAGACTGTCATTCTCATCTTTTAAGTTCGAGCGCTCTTGTTCCAGACTGTCAGTATTCCTTGGACGTTTTCTTATTAATTGAACGACATCTTCTTCATCCGAGACGTCCATTTCATCATCGGCTCGTTCGTTTAACGCGTCTTCTAGTTGAATGGTTTTTATTTCCTGAAGATTCGATTTGTGTTAGATTCCCTGAGCCATAGATACTGCATTCATTCGTTTACAGAAGTTTATTCTCATAAACCAGAATTATTCTTAATTTTTTACAAATTATGAGGTAGGTGGCTCAGTGGTATCGAGTCGAACTGTGGATTTGAGAACCCGGGTTCAATTCCCACAGACGACAATCAATTTTTACCCCTGTAACTCTCCCACCACTAATATCTCTAGGAGCCGTGATTTGGCGACAGATTACAGCACTTCACGCGTGAAATATATCACCGAGATCTGTTTCGGCAGAGTGCCACACCCAGTAATGGGTAGACGGCGTAACGACATATTGATTGATTTTGATAAATATTTCGTTACTACATTTTTGATGTAGCAAGAGCAGATTTCGATAAATTACATATTTTTGATTATGAAATATAGCTACTAGCTGCAGTGGGTCTATCTTCAAATTTCAGCAACAATTGTATAGACAAATCAAATGTTTACTTTTAATGAATGCAACACTTAGGGCCAGTTTTTCAATCACCGATTAATGTTAATCATGATTAAATAATAATGGAAACTATGGTGACAATTATTATTTAATCATGATTAACATTAATCGAAAGTAAACCGGCGATTGAAAAACTGGCGCTAAATTGAGTCAAAATATTTGACAGAATTAAGTCGCGCATTTGTATTTTATTTTGTTTTAGATTATTAACCCCTTGACGTATAAATAAAATGGAATTTGATGCGACCGAAGAATACTATTTAATCTGACTATTTTGTTTTCGGTACTGTTGCGGAGGAAGGCGGGGAGAGCATCTTGAACATTTTAAATAAAACATAATCGATGCACGAGTTTCGGCGTTTGCCGGAGACAATTCTTGACGTCTCGGAGACGTCAAAGTCTACAGTGACACAAGAAATGGATGACGTCTCCCATACGTCATTGTAAATTGTAATTCTGCAAATTTTCAAATTTAATATCTGAAGTTACAAAATATAAATAAATAAATATATCATCACGCCTTTTACACATTACTGGGTGTGGCATTCTGCCGAAGCAGATCTCGGTAAGTGATATATTTATGCGCGTGAAGTGCGGTTACCAGTTGTCAAATCACGGCCACCAAAGATGTTAGTGGTGGGGGAGACAGGAGTAATTTTAAATTGGTGAAAATGTTTTATCGGCTGTGGGGATCGAACCAGGGTTCATTGGATCCACAGGCCGACTTGCTACCACTGTGCCATTATCCCATTACAAAATACAGACAATAAATTTAGTTTACTGATTTAGGTACACAATTTTAAGCTCTACACACTTTTATTTGAATTTTTGAGAAGCAATGTGCTTCGGAAAAACTTTGACATGACCAGCATTTTGTGATATTCTGTATGTGTATGTATGTATTTCCTGTGTTAAACGCTAATGTCTCTATTTATTTGTAAACACGGTACATGTATAAAATTCCATTCAAATTTCTGAGTAGTTTAAACATTTTCTTTTTTAATTTGTTTAATAACTGCTAAATTAGTAATTTAACGTTTTTAACGTGTAAATTATTATATATCATAATGCCAATGGCACACTGGTCGAGGAACATGAATGAGCGTCGAGGAACTCATCAATGAAACAACAGAACGCACCCAGACTGATAAAATAAACAAACACGAAAAAATAGCACAAAGCAAAACCAAAATGACAGCCCACGCTAACATGAAATGAGACACAATAATACGTGTGAAATGAGACACAATCGTTAGAGGCGCCTCTATTTTTCATCGATGACGGGTGTGTTCTGTTGTTTCATCGATGAGTTCCTCGACGCTCATTCATGCTCCTCGACCAGTGTGCCATTGGCATAAGAAAATATAGTTTCTTTTTTTTATATATCTTCTCGGACCTCTCGCTCTGCGAGATCTGTAAGACCTTAGTTACACTGCTAACTAGCCGCTAAATTACAAGAAAATTATATGTTAAAATAAATATATCACGTCTTTTACCCAGTTTCGGATGTAGCACGCTGCCGTAGCAGATCTCGGTGATATATTTATGCGCATGAAGTGTGATTATCAACCGTCAAATCATGATTTCCGAAAGTGTTAGTGGAGGAGGAGCCACAAATATGTTTTCCATCAAAATCTGCTGCGGTTAAAATGGTGCCGATGCATAATTAATTTAAGTATTATTATGAATAAATAGTTGGAATAATAATGGTTTTTTTGTAGTATTGATATTTGTACTTAGTAGAATGAATGCAGTTTATCTTTTTTCACATTGTGTTACCTGATGATCCCCCAAATTTTGTACCAATCATGCAATTCCTTGTGGGGTCCAGTCTGTACTGTTGTATTGCACTTACCTTTTTATATAAAAATTAAAACATTTACATTCACACATACATGAAGCTACTTTTCAAAAAGGAATCTTATTTTAAAAGGTAGATTTACCCAAGGTGCATGGTTACACGAAATGTGTAACTACATAAAAGTTTACTTTACTCAACTAACAAACAAAAAATAACAGTTTGTTTTATTTAGAAATAGAAGAATGGAATGTGATTAGTTGAATAAAGTAGTAGAAAATGCAGATTCTGAAAACACCGACCAATTTCAAAAATCTTACTTACTTGTAAAATAAAGACATGAATCACAAAAAGTTGAAACTATAATCGTTAGTGTCGCCAACAAACAAAAAAATCTGGGAGTCGGTATAGGAGTACAGGCAGGGAAAAAAGGTAGTGGTGTTTTGGTAGAAACAGTTAAGGACACAGGAGTACGTACCATGGACTGCTTTCTCCACATTTCGATGTTTTTTCTCTGCGCTTTGGTGAAATGGTCCCAAACCTTCTTGTGACAGGCGGCTGAGAAAACCCTCTCGATCTGACCGACTGAGAGAAGCAGGCACACGCAAATATTATAGTTATAGACAAACAACGGCGGGTACTCCCGCAAAGTTGCTGATCGGGTGATCTTTGTCTCTTTACCTTTCTATACACAATCAATCAAATATCTACTAGCGCCCCGATGAACTTTCTACCTCCATCCAACTTGCAAACTAAACTTCTATAAAAAGAAAAACATCAACTACCGATATCAAATACATTGGTGTCTACCAATTTCAAAATATAAAATTCCTGAATATTTCAGAACTTCAAAGTGAACAGAAAAATAATAGTATAAAATAAATATATCAACATGCCTTCTACACATTACTTGGTGTAGCACTCTGCCGAAGCAGATCTCGATAAGTGATATATTTATGCGTGTGAAGTGCGGTTATCAGTCGTCAAATCACGGCCTACAAAGATGTTAGTGGTGGAGGAGCCACAAGGGTAGTTTTTAAAATAGGGAAAATTGTTCGTCGTCTGTGGGAATCGAACCAGGGTTCTCAGGATCCACAGGCCGACTTGATACCACTGAGCTAGCTACCCCATATAAATAAATATATCATTACGCCTTTTTACTATTACTGGATGTAGCAGTCTGTCGAAGAATTCGCGGTATTGATATATTTATGCAAGTGAAGTGCGATTACCAGCCGTTAAATCACGGTCCCCAAAGATGTTAGTTCTCAAAAAAATTTAGCTAATCCTGAATTTTGGATTAGCTAATCTTATTCTAGTCCGATTTAAAAAAGTTAATTCACTTCTCTTTCCGAAAACTAAATGGTAAGAAGTTTATATTGGGAATATGGTTTAGCTTAATTTGACAAATCCAAAATTCAGGATTAGCTAAAGTCTAGCTAAAACTCTTTTGAGAACTGGGTTGTTAATTTTTTCCGGAACTATAAACAAATATGGGGTGGCTAGCTCAGTGGTAAGAAGTCGGCCTGTGGATCTTGAGAACTCTGGTTCGATTCCCACAGGCGATAAACAATTTTCATAATTTCAAAAACTATCCCTGTGGCTCCTCCACCACTAACAGCTGTGGGGGCCGTGATTTGACGATTGGTAACCGCTCTTCACGCGCAAAATATATCACTTATCGAGATCTGCTTCGGCAGAGTGCCACATCTAGTAATGGATACAAGGCGTGGTGATATATTTATTTTATATATATTTATAAACAAATTCAAGGATTTTTAAATTCCAGTCCAGTAGACACCATGCTTTTCTACTTTATTAAATATAAAATATTAATTAATATTTATTTTGTGTTCGTTTGCAAGTTGAAGTGAGGTCAGATGGTACGAAAGACTGCTCTAAATGAAAAAGAACCCTGAGAACAAGTTGACATTTACACAAATGAGACAAAATCCTCTTGAACCCAGTCTGAACCTACAACTTTCGGTGAACTAAACGTGTGGTCTAGGTTTTAACTCAAACAATCTAGATGTCGAGTGTAGTTACCGTTAGTAACTGCGTTTACAGTAGTTAGCTACCGCTAGTTGCTAGGTGACGCTAAGGTAGTGACTTCTCGCTAGGACTATTTCTTTCTACGTCATCATTTCATGGACAAGGACTTACACTCCTTTTAGCTTCATTTTATTTATAACTAGTCACAAATCTTTCATAAATATTTTACTCTACTATCTGCAAACTCGTCGGTAAATATAAACTTGGTTTAAAAAGCAAATCGAAAGATTGATAGCAATGTCAATTATTCCATATGACAAGTAATTTTGCTCTGCTTTTATCAATTTAAATTATGTTTGAAATATAATTTTTGGTTGCCACAGGGCATTAGAGATTTGAGGCCACCAATGGTTTATATTTTAATATGATGTCTACCAGTTTCAAAATGTAAAATTCAATTTTCACTAGTGATTGTAATAGTATATTACATAATAAGTCAGGAAAGTGATATTTTAATCCCCAAAGACAAGTAAAAACACTATATTTTTAGTTTTAAGTTAAAATCAACAATGTTTGAATCCGCAAACTATCGCTAATCAAGCGACAGCTCAACCATGATGTTACAACTGCCCGACTGCGTTATAACCGAGCTCGTTACAACAGATATTTAATTTAAAATGTAACAGATGTAATTATACAAGCGATTATTCGAATTACAATTTCTTTTAAATATTTTATAAACTGAAACTTTTGTATTATCTTGCAGAAAAAATGTAGATTAAATATTTGTGACTAATTTTAAAATAAAAAGAAGACCAACTATTTGTTTTATTTTATAGTATTATTTAAAAATAATAATAATTAATTTCTGTTCGTAGGCTATTTGACTTTATTGAATACTTATAAAAATGCATTATAATTCAGTGAGCAGAACTTTCTTTTTATTTTACAATCATTTATTTAAATATTTAGCCAAGATGTTACAGTTTATTATGAAGCGAATGTGTTGTAATAAAAAAGAAAATTCTGCCCGTTGTCAAATGAGTAAAGTTTACTGCATGAGTACCATTCTAACCTCCACCTATTTACAAATAAACAAAATAAGACCAATCTTAAACCTGTCGTGTGATTGTAAGAAAGCAGATCCCAGATATTTGTAAACGCAGTTACGACTGACTAATACTTACAAGACCGTTTTGTCTGAGCGCTAGGTTGTGGAAATGCCGGCCGGCCTAAATAAAGAACAGAAACACTTACATTGAATCAGGATTCCTTGCATTCTGCCTTTCATGATTTCCTTCGCCTTTTGGAGCTCTTCCTCGTATTGGCCCTTCTCGGATAACAAACGACGAACGTGGGAATTTGTTGACTGGATCATCGAGTAAAAGGTGTTTGAGTTTCTTTTGTTGCAGTCTCCTCTTTCCAACCAGGTTATCACAATCTTAAAATAGAAAATAAAATGAATTAAACTATTTTCATTAATTTTCACCACATTAAAATTATCCCTGTGGTTTTCCCTCCACTAACATGGGCTGGTAACCGTACTTCGCGCGCATAAATATATCACTTACCGAGATCTGCTAGGCAGAGTGCCACACCCAATAATGGATAAAAGGCATGATGATATATTTACTTATTTATATTTCTGTTTTGAAATTCGCATGAAAATGTTGACAGTTTTCAAGTATTCATGTATTTAGCGTTTGACGAGCGTCAATGAGTGATAAGTGAATAGGAATGATGTGATTGAAGGTTTGTTGTGTGATAAATGATTTCTAGTGTAATAACTAAATGAGTTTAAAAATAAGAAAAAATAGGAAAAAACTAATTTTCCATCACTTGTCTCAAAATTCGACAAAAATTTTACAGCACGTTTGCATCAACTTTTCACGTCATCAACAAACGGCTCGTCAGTTCAGCTTTAACCATAGACGCGTTTCGTCCTTTAGGGACTCATCAGTATGGTGCGATCAACTATCCAACTGAGTCCCTAAAAGACGAAACGGATCTATGGTTAAAGCTGAACTGACCAGCCGTTTGTTGATGACGTGATAAGTTGATGCAAACGTGCTGTAAAATTTTTATGGAATTTTGAGACAAGTGATGGAAAATTAGTTTTTTCCTATTTTTTCTTATTTTTAAGACTCAATTCCACATCGCAATAGACATTTTGTCTTTTGTATTATGAATGAGTTTATATGGAGTGATTTATGAATGTGGTTGAAGTGAGGGTGGTTTATTTGGATGATAATGTTTGACGAGGGCTGATTGTTTGATGGGTGTGATGAGTGAGTGTTTTATGAGTGATTTTAGGGTTCGTGCTACCCCATTTGCTGGGATATAGCGTGAAGATATGCATGTACGAGCGTTAAAATCTTATTCCCGTCCGGCGAGTGGCAAACGACAACTTTCTGCACTCAACTGACAGTTGAAAATGTGTACTTTGTGGTCGGCCGTAGAAAAAAATTATTACAGAAATGAATTAACTTTTCATTTTGTAATAATTTTTCGATTATCTTCTAATTTATCAATAAGCAAATGCTCAACTTCACTACATCACTTAAACTGATCAAATTGGCACTAACACACCATTATATGCATTCAATCAACAATATATTAAACTGATATTCCATTTCGTATATTCTAGTTTAGGCTTTAGAAGTATAATTTCTTACCTGAACGGCCTTGCTGAAAGATTCATCTTGTTTAATTTTTTCGGAAACGCTGCTAGCTTCGTGGTCAGTGTAATGGACAACAGGCGGAGGTGAAGGTGGACGCATTCGTTCTTCTTCCATTCTTTCACGGTGTCTTTGTTCACGTTGAAGTTGTCTTTGTCGACATTCCCACTCATACTGGTCATCACGAGCCTTTAAAAACACGAATTGAAACTTATTCGAAGATTTGCACAATCAAATCATGTAAATTTCTGGGTAAATAACTAAAAAAATTGTCATTTTTTGGTGTCAAAACTTAATGATTTTTTTTTGTTACTGTTTATTACAGAACAGGGGAGCTACTGCTTAAAATGGAATCCAAAACACTTGAAAATACTTTTGGTTAAAAGTTGAAGTCAATGACGTTTATTCTCTAGCTCGTGAAGGACAGTATTACCATGTTTCTACAACTTTCCGTATTTATTGATTTAACATTTGATGTAGTTGAGAATGTTTAATGAGGACTGATTATTTGAGGAGTATGATAAGTGAATGTTTTTTTGAATGATTCTAGGGTTCGTGCTATCCCATTTAATGGGATACAGCGAGATATTATTTAATACGTATGTATGTACATTCGATGAGCACAAAATATTTTGTAAAAATGTACCAATTCTTTAATAATTTGTACTTCTTTATGCGTAAATTTAAAATTGAAGACAAAAACAATGATCACCACATTAAAGCAAACTAAAACTCAAATACTAATTTAAAAAATATTATTTTGCAAATACAAAGTGATCAAAAGGAATTGTTTCAATTGGTAATACAATTCTGGAAATCTTTTTATTCCATAGTTGGCACCTGACACAATGCCAGATAAAGCCGGATTCACAACTCGAAATTTGGTGAACTTCGGTGAAATTAGTATAGCTCTGAAATTTGATGCGCACAAATTTAACTTTCTACAAAAGTTTGCAAACTCCAAACTTTTAACCAAATTTAGAGACCGTTCTACAAATAAAGTACATCGATGGTACAAATTGAACGAATTCTCTTTGAACAATTTTCAAAAAATGTTGCGTTTTTTTTTGTACGTCAGCTATAAAAGTTAAAATATATAATGGATAAACCCCGACGATGTAAAATCGTCTTGTCGTTCATGTGATTAACACGTGGTCAGTAACAAGCCAATCAGAAAATAGCTGGTAGATGGTACATTGAAAAGAAAATAGATGTCGATATTACATAAATTTCGAGTTGAGAACGCAAGAAGTTCATTTATAGAAATTTGTAAACACGAATTTCTGTAAATTACTTCGTGCGTTCACAACTCGAAATTTATGTAATATCGACCTCTATTATCTTTTCTATGTAGCATCTCCCAGCTATTTTCCGATTGGCTTGTTACTGACCACGTGTTAGAGAATTCGTTCAATTTGTACCATCGATGTACTTTATTTGTAGAACGGTCTCTAAATTTGGTAAAAAGTTTGGCACAACACCAAGTAAAGGCGGAAATACTATTTGACATGTCTAATAAAAACAAATAGATTATGTCAGAAGTCTGACAGCTAATAGGATGTTGACTTTTTAAGTAATTATAAATGTACTATTTAAATTTAAATTTTCAAATATCACTGTCAAAACAGGAAATTAATTTATGTATCAGGCTTACCAATTTAAAGTAGGTTTTTTTATTGTCAAATGAAACAATTCATTTTGATCACTCTGTAGTACTTTTTATGAATGATTAAAAATTATTGATTCGTAAACTAAATAATATAATTCTCAACTTCTATTCTAGTTTTTCGTTTAAAGTTTGAATAAAACAACTTAAAAAATACATAATAAGGTCTTACTTGTGCGTAGTCGACATGAAGCCTCCCATTATTGGCAGCATCAGTATTCGATCCAATACGAATTCTGTACCCCGACAAAAAAATCGCATGATCAACATACTCCTCATAAACAAATCTAATATGACAAAAGTTTTTCTTGCTCAGTCTTAAAGTAGTGATTTCTCCGCATCTTTCAAACACTTCCATGATGATGTCTTCTGTGATGTTTTCCGGAAGTCCACCCACGAAGACAGTTCTACATCCAGGGGGACGTTCCCTAGTCGTAGGAGGAGGAGCGTTTGGATTTGGAGGGAAAAGGGTGCAAGATTTACAATGGATTATTTCTTTGATTGGGGTGGAAGGTAATATTGGGTTTTGGGGAAGCATTGCTGGGTCTTGCTGAAAAATTATTTTCATTTTTAAAATTTGCACAATTTTAAACCAACGGAAGTATATACAGGCTGTTTATTTTAAGTGGCAGTGGTTCTCAAAATACGGGGTACAACTTTCTTATTTTAAATGAGAATCCCTATTTTTTCAATTTGCTTATTCAATTTAGTATTTTTTTTCTAAATTCAATGGATATAAAGTTCAGTAACCTCACATTACAAAATTTATACAAATTAAGGTGTTTTAGATCAGTGGTTCTCAAAATACGAGATGCAACTTTCTTATTTACATGGGAATATATTTTTTTATTTGCTTATTAGATTCATTATTCTTTTCTGAATTAATTGAAGACAAATTTCAGTACCCTCACATTATAAATTAATTTTTAATTAAAACATATTTAAATAAATAAAAATATAATATCATCACGCCTTTTACCCATTACTGGGTGTGGCAGTCTGCCGAAGCAGATATCGGTAAGTGATATATTTATGCGCGTGAAGTGCGGTTACCAGCCGTCAAATCACGGCCCCCAAAGATGGTAGTGGTGGAGGAGCCACAGGGGTAATTTTAAATTGGTGAAAATGTTTTGTCGGCTGTGGGGATAGAACCAGGGTTCTTAGGATCCACAGGCCGACTCGGATATCACTGAGCCATTATCCCATTAATTTAATTCAAATCGCATTGGAATCAGCGTGCTATGAAAGAAACAAATATCAACATTTAAGAATTAAAACAAACAAACAAAAATACTACAATTTGTTAATTTCTTTTTTTTTCCATAGCACGCTTATTTTTATGCGATTTAAATTAAATTAATGTCAATTTAATATGCATTTTCCTCAAAAAATTGTAATGTGACGGTACTGAATTTCCTATTCATTGAATTCAGAATAAAATACTGAATCAAATAAACAAATAAGATGTATAGATTCCCATTTAAAATAAGAAAGTTGCAGCCCGTACTTTGAGAACAACTGGTCTACAAAATTCTTGTTTCGTTGATTAAAGTGTCTTATAAAATAGAAATTGTTTCCTAAACTTCGCGAGATAGTAATAGTGCGCCACTTAAAATGGACCGCCTGTAGATAGGTACAAATTTTGATATTTAAGACATTTTGTTACAAAAAACAATAGCTAAAATATTATCAGTAAAAAGATAAAGATATGTAGTGACATTTAAGATTATCTTAAAAGATATTAATGATAGTCTTACCTGTGGCATTATGGCACCACCATCAGTCATCATAGGCTGCATCATTCCGTAATTATTCATGCCCATCATATTAGGATCCATAATCATATTCATCCCCATAACGGAGTACCCCATCCCGACGACTCCACCCCACATATTAGGGGTAAGAGGCGTCTGAGACGGAACATTTTCTTGCGGACTAGAATTCGAACCTGAATTATTGTCTTTATCTCTATCATCACGTTTGTCTTTTTCTTCTCTCCGATCTCGATCACGATCTCTTTTTTCACCGCGACGTCTGGATCTTTCAGAAGGACTGTTACTCTTTTGAGTATCATCTTTATTGTTAGAGTTCTCCATTGGAATAGGCATTGGAGGTTTATTTTTGTTCATATTAAATTCCAATGGATTGTCATTCATACCCGGAAGGATCATATTTGGCATTGTAAACTGAGATGGATCTGCTGGTCCAGGCGCTTGTCCAGCCATTATAGGCCCCATGAAACCCTGTGGGGCCATTTGGGGCCCTGGCATCATCGGACCAGGCATACCCATTCCAGATACTGCAGTGTTAAAAATAATCAATGTTGTCGGTCATACTAATTAAGGTAATTAAATTAACTTACACATTGGTGGCATCGGTGGATTTGGTACTCCCGTATAGTTAAAAGACATGGCACTTTATTTCACGTTAAAGCTAGCAATTTAATTAAGTAGAAACTATTTAAATCAATACTTATCAACAATAAACCAACAAACTACAATCAGCCATCTTCTTCAGTAACAAATATACCTGAAATAAGCAGAATGACACTAGAATTTTATTTTCCCCTAGCACACACGCAAATGTGACAGTTAGCGTTTGAGGTTAAGTTCTCACATGGTTTGTAATTTTCACGTGGTTTTTGAAAAACAACTGTAAAAATGTCGGATATTCCTATGGATGATATAAAAATGGAAGAAAGTGATGAAGAGTCTTCAGAAGATGATATGGATGAAGATGAAGTAGTAGATGAAGACGTTATTGTAGAAGAAAACGAGAACGTTGAAGCAGAGGCAGAAGCAGTCGCCGAAGATGATAACAGACCAAATGTGTACCTTCCAGGACAACCTTTACACGAAGGTGAAGAGCTTGTATGCGACCAGTCCGCATATGTTATGCTGCATCAAGCGCAAACAGGAGCACCTTGCTTGAGTTTCGACATCATCAAAGACAATTTAGGCGACAATAGAGAAGAATTTCCTCATACATGTTTCATTGTCGCTGGAACTCAAGCAGGACAAGCCCACGTTAACAATGTCATTGTTATGAAATTATCAAATCTACACAAAACCGCCGAAGATGATGAAAGTGACGAAGATGAAGAAAGCGATGAAGATGAGGATGACAAGAAACCTAAGATGGCAAATGTTATGATTAAACATTTAGGATGCGTCAATAGAATTCGAGCTACAACTGTAGATAGTACAGTTTTGTGCGCTACATGGGGCGAAATTGGCCGAGTTAACATTTTTAATTTAAATAAAGAAATACAACAGCTTGATAATCCAAATCAAAGCGAACCACTGAAATCAAATCAATTATTTTCTTTTTCTGGGCATCAACAAGAAGGATTCGCGCTTGACTGGTGCGAGAGTAATCCAGGAGTAAGTTTAATTCACATTTTATTATTCAAAACATGATTCTCGTTTCTTAAAAAATATTTGAACAGGTTTTAGCTACCGGAGACTGCAAACAAGACATCCACGTTTGGAATCCAGCACCAGGTGGAACTTGGCATGTTGATCAACGACCTTTAATTGGTCATACAAAATCAGTAGAAGATCTGCAATGGTCACCAAACGAAAAAAATGTTCTTGCTTCTTGTTCGGTTGATAAAAGTATCAGAATTTGGGATACGAGAGCTTCGCCCCAAAATGCATGCATGTTGACATGTGACAATGCACATGAAAGTGATATTAATGTTATTAGTTGGAACAGAAATGAACCATTCATCGCAAGCGGTAATTATTGTTAAACGTACTTCGAAGAAAGTGGAATGAAAAGTGAATCGGAGTGATTGGATGGATGTGACTGAAGGTTTGTTGTGTGATGAGTAAATGAACTGATATGAAGGGAAATATGAATGTGGTTGAAGCGAGGATGATGTGTTAGGATGAGAATGTTTGACGAGGACTGATTATATGATGAATCTCATGAGTAAATGTTTTATGAATGGGATATAGCGTCATGTTACGTTTGTATGTATGTAAATTTATGGTGGAATTCTGTGTAATTCTGATTCATAAATCTGTAAATGATGAACAAAATCGCAACGAAACTTATGTCTTTATGAAATATTTTCCACTTATCAACAATTATTGATATGATTTTGTTTATTATTTACAGATTTATGGATCTATAAACTTATAAATTTATCACAGAATTCCACCATTATTTGTGGAACGTATATTGAATAAAAAATTGGTGAAATTGATGATTTGCTGCCTGAATGAAAGATAGACAGCTTGTACGAAAGGAATTATGAATGTGGATGAATGTTTTAATAGTTTGAAAAATATTCTGATTGATTGTGTATTTCAAGGTGGTGACGATGGTTTCTTGCACGTTTGGGATTTAAGACAATTTCAAACTAAAACTCCGGTAGCAACATTTAAACATCATACAGAACCGGTGACGACGGTGGAATGGCATCCAACGGAAGCAACTGTTTTTGCTTCCGGTGGTGCTGATAATCAAATTGCTTTGTGGGATCTCTCGGTTGAAAAGGATACTGAAGATAACAGCGAAGATATTAAGGTAAGAGTCATTTTTAGGGAAGCATTATTGGATTTTTTCTTAGAACTTATATTTTTAAAATTACTAGTGTACTCCAAAAACGAACCGCGATGCGGTCACGGTTTTACCACGGTTACAGTTTCACCGTTACCATGATAAAGTAAAGTTTATAAATTTCAAGAACCGTGTACCGAAATATTAACGATAAACTCAAATTTAACCACGGGTATCGTATTTTCGAAATATACTATAAAATACATTTTTGGTGTGAGTTTCTCTTTATTTATAAATAGAATTGCGCCGAATATTCGATTTGTTTCGGTATTCGACCGATTCGATGCACTTTTATTCGGCTTTGACCGAAGTAGTAGGAAGATTAGGTTATTTGGCCGATCGAAGCAAAAATAATTGCAAAAGGCAATATTTCTTTTCAATAAAATCATTCCATAAACTCAAACAGCCCAATTCTCAAAAAAGTTTTAACTAATCCTGATATTTAGATTACTTAATCTTATTCAACTCCGATTTTAAATAGTTAATCCAAATCACTTTTCGAAAATTAATTGATAACAAGATTCTATTACGGTTTTTTTTTTTGAGTATATGATTTAGCTTCATTTAATTAATCCAAAATTCAGAATTTGCTCTTGAGAATTGAGCTGTAAAAAAATTAATTTAATTTAGATTTTTACTATTTTGTTCCGCTTAACACTTTTTCGTTTTAAAGAATAATTGTATTTTTAAAAATATATATTTTAATAAAGATTGATTTTTTTTTTTGTTCCGCGAAAATAAAACTTCATTTATAAATAAAAAGAATATTGTTTCCAATTTTAATTTTAAAAATAATACGTGCCGAATTTTCGGTACTACAATGTAATTCCCAGTCCAATATTCGATGTTTCAATGAAATAACTAACAGAATATTCTGTATTCAGCTAAATCAAGTTTAGGCGCATTCCTAGTTTAAAATTGTCGACGTTCAATAAACCGAAACATCGATATATTTTAATAAAATTTTATCTTTGCGAAATTATAGTGTTTTTTTCCTTTTAGGAAATTCCCCCACAACTATTATTTATTCACCAAGGACAAACTGACATAAAAGAGCTTCATTGGCATCCACAATTACCCGGAGTTATTTTAAGTACAGCACACAGCGGTTTTAATATATTTAGAACAATTAGCGTATAAAATATTATATTTTTCATTTTGTATAAATAAAAAATAAACAATGTTAATAAAAAAATGTAATACCTATTAATTATCCTCGTCGTCTTCCTCACTACTGCTATCATCAACATTTATCAGATCTAGATTTACTAAATGACGCATAGTTGGTCTACCATGAGGACAATTCTGTAAAAAAACATTTTAATAAAATACTGGATAGTATTTCGAATATTTTACTTACCCATGGCTGGTCAATTTGGCCCATATGATCCACCAATTTTCTCATATCACTACCTGATAAAGCACTACCGATCATAACTGATTTTCTGCACGCTCTTGATGCGAACATGGATCTTATTCCAGATGGCCGCATATTTTCAGTTGCTGAGTCCTACAATTTTTAAAAAAATAGTCATTTGAAGAAATACCGTGAAATATTGTCGTTTTAAAATATTATAAATTATTGTTTTACCCAAGAAGGTTAAAAGGAGGGGATATGGCATTACGATACTGTAGCATTGCTTGAAGTGAGGCTTGGGCAAGGGAAAGAGACAACAGTTTTTCTGCATCGTGCTTAGCCAAATCTCTTCTTCCAAATATTTAGAATTTTTGTGTAAGAAAAGTGGCGTTTAGACGTTGTCAGGGGGCGTTGTTGTATGTGAATATAACCACGAGATGTTCATTTGTGTTTCAATCGTTGCGCTGTGTGGAATTCGACATATTTTTTTGTAGATAAGATGGTAACTAAGTGTTTAGTTTGTACACTTATGTTTGTTGAAGTAATTGTACTTTTGATTTGTTTAAAAACATAAATTTGATATTTATTCTCAAACTTCCTCTTCATATCATCAAGTTTTATATTTATTATTAATAGTAAATATTGAATGGGGTGGCTAGCTCAGTGGTTCCTGAGAACCCTGGTTCGATTCCCACAGGCGACAAACAATTTTCATAATTTCAAAAACTACCCCTGTGGCTCCTCCACCACTAACATCTTTGGGGGCCGTGATTTGACGACTGGTAATCGCACTTCACTCGCAAAATATATCACTTACCGAGATCTGCTTCGGCAGAGTGCCACACCCAGTAATGGGTAGAAGGCGTGATGATATATTTATTTATTTATAGTAAATATTGTTCAACAATTACAATTACAAATATTTATTTGAATCGATAGATCACACTAATAATAAACGTTGATAATTTCAGTTTCCTTGTAAAAATTTATAATCTTTTAGGGAGAATGATTCTGTTCTGTCCTGTTTAAATTTCAAATCTTTTTATGACACATGCGCAATAGCAGGGGCTAAGCACGGTACAGGAAATAATACTTCTGTCTCTGTCAATCTGCCGAGCCTCACAGTCTTGACTTTAATGCCGTATCCCCTCCTTTCAACGTCCTTGGTTTTTGGTTTTACCTCTTGTAACATAAATAATAGTTCATCGATAGCTTCTTTTCCAAATTCCCAATTTTTGCTGACAGGCATCGCAGTTAATTTGACTTTATGTCGCGGTTCAGCTAAAGTAAAATCATTTTATTACCTTCACACTAAATTAACTTTAATAATTTACCATTTTCATCTATTGTAAAGGTAAAACCATTCTTTTTAAAAACTTCTAAATTGTCTATCAGTAATAATTCATTTCCTGCTGTTAAGTCCAAGGGTTTTGGACTACAAAACAACCAAAATTAATTCTATTAAACACTGCAAAATATTTTTAAATAACTTACACGACAAGTTGTTGATTTTGAAGAACAGTAGTTCGTTGTAAAGTCTCAAAATTATATTTTTCATCTGTAGCATGTTGATCAATAATAAATAAATCTGAATTTAGTTTAGCAATAATGAAACCTTTATTAAACTGTCCGATTATTTCCATTTTCTCGAACATATCTTTTGAAATGTGTCTCTCTAATTCTGATTCGGCGTTTTTGCTTGTTAATTCTGAACGAAATCTGACTTGAGATGGGGAAAACTCCTCAGATTGGGATAAATGTAACTTATTTAAAATTGATTGTAAGTCTGGGAGATCTACATCTACTACAGAATTTTTAACAGCTGAATAACTTGAAGAAAATGACGATTGGCTAATATTTTGTGAGCTTTTAGAACTGGAAGATTGAGAATTATCACGTTTTGATATTATTTCAATTTTTGAATCGTTTTTAGTTATAATTTCAATATTTTGTTTATTAGTTGAACTATTTTCTGAATTATGTTCTGTAATATCTTCATTTTGTTCATTTTCATTTGTTTCAATATTTCTAAATCCAGGTTTATTTGGTCCTGAATTATTTTCGTAAGTTTCATTACCCTGATCGTCAATTGTTCCTATCCATGCATTTGTTTCAACTTTTACAGTTTGTTTTGTGTTTTCAAATGTTTCAATATCCTGAACATCAATTGTTTTAGCTGTCGCATTTTCAACTGTTATTTTATAACAACCAGAATCATTTTTAAATTCTTGTAGAGAAGTTTTTAGTTCTTGATCTAAAACTGGTTTTGATTTTTTGACAAAAGTATTTAATTTAGATTTTGGTTTAGGTATATTAGATAAATCTGGTTCGCTGTCGCTTGAATTATAAGAATCTTTAACGAATGTTTCAATTAGTTTGTCTTCATCTTCACTTTCGGAATATTCGCTTAGATCTTGCGAGAAACTTTCTTCGACTTTCAATCGTTTTTCGTGGATAAAACCCATAATACCTTTCGGTTTTGATTCATCTGTAGTTCTTTTAACTCCACGATTATTTGGTTCTAACGCATAGTCATTTGTTTTACTCCATTCTTTCATTATTTCCACAAAACCTTTTTTATCTTTGTTAGATTTTGTTGTGGATACATTTAAATTTTGCATTTTAAAAGTCGAAGGAAATTCTTTAAACATTTGAAGCAAACTAGTTTTTAAAGTAGCTAGTAATAATTTTTCTTCTTCCATGAATATTTGTCTTTTGTCTGGAGTAACATTTACATCTATTTGAGATTGAGAAGTTTTTATGTTTAATAATATACATGGATATTGAGAACCGTTAAAATATTTATAACATTCGTTTACTAATTTCATAATTTTTGTGGGCTCACAAGGACGAGAATTAATATAATAAAATTGCCGATCTGATGAACTTCGACCGCTGCCATGCAAACATTTTGAAATAAATCCTTGAAAACTAAAAGGTAACTCTCTTTCTGGTGGTTTCTTAATTCCAAAATCTTCTAAAGACTTTTCATCCGGTTCGTGTAACTTTATTTCCATTAAAGATTCAAGTTGTTTGATCCCAAAAACACAAATAATATTTTCTTTAACTGTTTTACTACCTTGCGTAGCAACAACGGTTGTTCTGGCTCCTTTTTTAGTTTGATTGGTACAAACAATTCTAATTAAATAATATGAATTAATAAAATATTATTTATGGACAAAATTATAGTAATGACTGTACCTGACACCTTCTGCAATTAAGCAATAAGCGTATAAAAGTTGACACATCTTCGAAAATTCACGTTTCAAGTTTTTAATGAATTCTTTGTGACGTACAGGCAAAGTAGAAAATAAATTTGTTAATGTGACTGTTGTACCTATTTGTCTAGCACATTTAGTTTTTGTTTTGATGTGTCCATTGTTGTCATAATCAATTTTAGTAGCGTATTCAACAGATTTATGTTTTGTGGTAATAGATAAATTTGACAATGCACATAAAGAACTTAGGGCTTCACCCCGAAATCCTAAAGTTGCGACTGATTCTAAATCGGAGAATTCTCGTAACTTTGATGTAAAATGTTTTAATGCTACAAGATATCCATTAGAATAATAAATAAAGGAATTATAATAATCGTTTCTTACTTAAAGCTGAAAAATTTTGTTCTTCGACTCCTGATCCATTATCGCTAACCTCTACTAAATCGCTACCGTATTCTTTAATTCGAATATCAATATTAGTTGCTCCTGCATCAATTGCATTTTCAACTAATTCTTTAACAGCTACTGCTAGGTTAAAAACAACCTTAAAAACAAGTATTTATTAACTGATGGTTAAGAACAAATGACAGGTATTTATTACCTGTCCAGAACAAATTTTGTGCACAGTTTCACGATTTATTGCACAAATTTGCTTTACATTTTCGTTTGTTTCATTGATTTGTGCCATGATTATATTGCAAACTTAACCTTTTGAACAACTGTCACTTGTTCTTCTCTCCCGCGTTTTATTACTGTTTTGGCACTACCTCACTATACTGAAAATGTTATACAGAGGGACACACTTCATTAAGTTTGATAAAACTTAATATTCAAATGACAATTAAAGAAAAAAATGCATTTAAACAAAAATCTTATACGAGAATATTGACTAATAGCTTTATTTACTATTAATTCCTGTATTAAAAATAATTATTTTATATTTTGCACGTTCACATGACACATAATTCCTGTTTATATCCAATTGTCATTGATTTGTCAGATTCGTGCTCAATTGTTTCAAATATGAAAAAATCTGTTTAATATCTTTGACCTACAGTAGTTTTTAAAAGCAGCCAAATATAACAATGCCGTGGGGAAAGAAGAAATTTGTCAAAGGAATGTCGAATATGCAAATAATGGACCGCTTTTATTCTCGTGCTGTACGAGAGATAAATTAGTAAATGTGTCATTTTATTATGAATTTAACATTTATTACAGACGCGCTAAAAGTTAATAGAACCACGGTCTCTAAAATATCTGCGAAGTCAAAGAAAAATTAAATCTCGTCATCGCTAAAGAAGCAACGCGGAATACAATAGGATGCGGGCACTCACGTGATTCTGTGACGTAGGAACAGCTGTTTCGGGAAAGTTCACAGCGCCACCTACAAAATGAACTATTTTGTTGGGGCGAGATTTGAAAACGGAATCCGTTTTCAAATCTCGCCCCAACAAAATAGTTCATTTTGTAGGTGGCGCTGTGAACTTTCCCGAAACAGCTGTTCCTACGTCACAGAATCACGTGAGTGCCCGCATCCTATTTAAAATCGGTTAAATATATACCATATAAACGTAGTATCACCCTGTCATATTTTTTTGATGACGTCATTCCAGTGGTACAACGTTTTCAGCATACACACCAAAACGCGATATAAAAATGAAATGAAGGACTTTATATTTATCCTACAAATTTTAATTTCTTGTGTCCTAGTTATAAGCAATCTTATCCTTTTTAAACAACTGTCATTTGTTTTTCTGCCCGCCATTTTGCTACTACAGAGTGATCAAAAGGAATTGCTAAAGTTGGCAATACAATTCCAGAGATCTTTTTATTCCACAGTTGGCACAACGTCAGATAAAGGCAGAAATGCTATCTGACAGTTAACAGAATTTAAACTTTTTAAGTAATATAAATGTAATAACAATTAAATGTACTCAAATTTGAATTTTAAATGTCACTGTCAACAACAGGAAATGAATTTATGTATCAGGCTTATCAATTTCAAATAGTATTTTGTAATGCCAACTGTAACAATTCCTTTTGATCACTCTGTATATGGGGTAATGGCTCAGTGGTATCAAGTCGGCCTGAAGATCCTAAGAACCCTGGTTCGATCCCAACAGCCGACAAAACATTTTCACCAATTTAAAATTACCCCTGTGGCTCCACCCATCTAACATTTTTGGGAGCCGTGATTTGACGACTGGTAACCGCACTTCACGCGCATAAATATATCACTTACCGAGATCTGCTTCGGCAGAGTGCCACACC
This sequence comes from Pterostichus madidus, assembly GCA_911728475.2. Taxonomy (NCBI): domain Eukaryota; kingdom Metazoa; phylum Arthropoda; class Insecta; order Coleoptera; family Carabidae; genus Pterostichus; species Pterostichus madidus. The sequence goes on along the minus strand of OU452314.1, from coordinate 4,690,363 downwards.
CAGTAATGGGTAAAAGGCGTGATGATATATTTTATTTATATTTTGCTACGTTTTTCTTATTGTTAGAGTACTTTTGTTTAACAATGAGGGCATGTAGAGAGATGTAAAAACTTTCAACGTATTTATTTATAATTATGTACACTTCACAAATTATATATTATTGAACAATAATACAACTATAAAATCCATTTTCAAAAGATGAAAACAGAAATAATAAACAGGATAATTATGATTGGAATGATACATTCAACAGTATTAAGTCACAAATCGTTCCAATGGCGCACGGAGGCACTATGTATATATGTTATGTATAAATTTGTAAAACTGTATGACGAATAAAAGATAAAAGTAATGAATATTATAACGGAATGCAAGTACCGTGCAATTTTGATTGCTTGGATGCAACATCATAACAATTCAACACACATCACTTTCACACCTGGTTTTCTAACCTATAAGGTTTTAATCTCTAAAATTTATTAAATAAAATCACATTATGTCCTTCAGAAATTTCACCTTAGACTGTGTCATCTACAAACAAAAACACAAACATTAACCCCTTCACAATTACACAACCACTACGTCTCTAGGAGAGAACTAAATAACAAAAACTTACCGTGATACCACCATTTTGTTTTTTTCGGATTCTTATTACAAGTTTTAACGTAGAACGAATTATCAGGAGGTCGTTTCTACAACAAAATATACAATCACAATCTACTCAATTGTCACAAATATTCCAAAACGCTGATTAACTTACGCCAACTTAACTTTAAACCGAAAATTGGAACAAAAACTCAATGAATTAAAATATTTTAACGAGTGATTCGGATTACATGATCATAAAATGTAAAAAATCAAGAATTTGTTTTTTTCCAACCAGGTGTATCAGGAAAAGCGGACCGTAGGCGTTTAATAAGGAAAAATATATTTTTTTGTGCGTATAGAATGCGGGCACTCACGTGACACTGTGACGTTTTGTGACGTAAAAAAACAGCTATTCGGGTAAAGATCACTGCGCCATCTACAAAATGAACTATTTTTTGTGGCGAGATTTGAAAAGAACGTTTCTACTTCGGCAGTGTGCCACACCCAGTAATGGATAAAAGGCGTGATAATATATTTATGTATTTATTTTACAATATTATGGGATAGCTAGCTCAGTGGTATCAAATCGGCCTGTGGATCCAGAGAACCCTGGTTCGATTCACCATTTCAAATCTACTCCTGTGGTTCCCCAACCACTAACATCTTTGGGGGCAGTGATTTGACTATTGGTAACCACATTTCATGCACAAAATATATCACTTACCGAGATCTGCTTCGGCAGAGTGCCACACCCAGTAATAGGTAAAAGTCGTGATGATATATTTATTTATTTAATATTACTTGAGCATTTTTGTTTAATTAATTTGGGAAGCAATGCGGCCCAGAAAACTATTTTTTCATATCGTACGCTTAGGGTCCATTTTATATATATTTTTTTCAATTCTAGTTAATATTGCGTTTCGGAATCAGAGTATAAGATCAATGTTACCTTTTCCTTACAACTGCTAAGCATGGAAACTATTGATAAACATACAGACTGCACCGATAATGCAGGAGACCAATCATCAGTAAGAATAGAAAGACATATATGTCCGTTACTGTAGACATGAGGGTGAACAGGAATATTATTGCCGATAAACGTCACCTAGAAATACATTCTCATCAGTTTTGCCAACAATAATAATAACAAATATTTACCTCAGGCGAATCAAACGGGTATTTGTTAGTAAATTTGAATTGTAATTGAAATTGTTCGCCTTCGTAGAGGGTTCCAGATACTCCTTCCATATTGACGATCCATCTGCAAAAATACTTTTATTACTATTTTATTTTTAACAGTTTCTACATATCTGTTAGAGAGATGACATATTTGGAGGGTGTGACTGGATACATGAGAAGGTATTTTATTATTAATATGTTGGTGTATGATAAGTATAAAATTCAGAAGAATGTTGTTAAAAATGGGGGTGTGAGATTGCTCGAATTGCCTAGGAATAAATGGATGGATTTAATAGCAAATTCGTTAATATTATTTTAGTGAAAAATGCTTTAACTGGCAATCATAGCCCAGGGGATAAAACCGAGGTAAAAATTGCATAATTAATAAGCAAGAGGTGGTGCGTTCAAATCTCACTGACTTTAACTTATACAGCGTGTTAAAAAAGTTCCGGGACGGTGAAATATCTCGAGAAATACACATCGAATAAAGAAACCAAAAAACACGTGTTTCATATTTTGCAAAAACCTATCTAAGCACACCAACCACAAACCCCTACTCCCAGCCCCAGGGGGTGGGGCGGGGGGCAACTTTGAAACCTTAAATGGGAACTCCCATTTTTTTATTGCAATTTTAATTTATACTTATTTTTGCGTTTAGAGCACCATCTATTCCGAATTGAAAAAAAAATTTTCAGATAAAATTAACTTATTTTTTTCGCAGAATACGAATCTGTAATAAAAAATGGGGTTCCCATTTAAGGTTTAAAAGTTGCCCCCCGCCCCACCCCCTGGGGGTGGGGGTTGGGGTTTGTGGTTGGTGTGCTTAGATAGGTTTTTGCAAAATACGAAACACGTGTTTTTTGGTTTCTTGATTCGATGTCTATTTCTCGAGATATTTCACCGTCCCGGAACTTTTTTAACACGCTGTATAAAAAAACAAATACGATTGTGTCTGAGTGGTTAGAATGCCACTTATAAGCTACTGTAATTGGGATTTAGTTCCTGTTGTGCAGAGTAACAAATAAATAAATAAGTAAAAGTTGTAGTACAGACAAAATATATACCGACGTCTTACTAAATGTATTCATTCAAATGGCAGCGTTTTTAACTGACATTTGTAGTTCTGGACGAGTCTGTATTGTAGCGCTAATGTCGATTTAGTTCATGGACATTGAATTAGGGCACTAATAGATAAGGAATTATAATTTCACAATGCATAATTCATTTTAAAAGAAATTAATTCACAATTTAAAATAAATTATAAATACATATAGTGCTGCAATACAGACTCGTCCAGAACTACAAATTTCATTGACACAAACGGTGCCATTTTAATATATTTAGTTACGATGTCTGCATGTATTTTGGCTATGGAAATTGTGGGTGTGAGATTCTGTGACTGTCCTAGAAGCGAATGGATTAATATGAATCGATGGTTTTATATGCAAAAAATGTCACGAGCTTATAAGAAAGAAATTATGAATGTAGATGGGATGTAAAAGTAAATCAATGTAAAGATATATGTAGCTGAGATCCACGATAAAATATGATTAATGGTTTATTAGGCAAAAGATGAGATAAGCTTGAATAAAAGAAATTGCGAATGTAGATGATGTCTGGATATTACACAGAGCAGAGATACATGTAAATAAGGTTGAAGGTGAATATAAATGATGGATTATTATGTGAGAGAAAGCAAGAAGAGCTGAAATTATGAATGCGGTAGGTGGCTCAGTGGCATCGAGTCGGCCTGTCGATTTCAGAACCAGTGTTCGATTCTCACTGCCGATAAACAATTTTTACCAAACTAAAATTACGCCCGAGGCTCCCCCACCACTAACATCTCCGAGGGGCTGTGATTTGGCGATTTGTAACCGCATTTCACGCTCCTAAATATATCACTTACCGAGATCTGCATCGGCAGAGTGCCATATCCAGTAATGGGTAAATGGCGTGATGATATATTTATATTTATTTTAAAAAAAATTAAATGATTTATTTATTTTTTAATTATGAATGTGGATAACGCGTGATACTTCAGGTTATAAATGATTTGGAGTAATTAATTACAGAATTTGGAGTAGTCAGTGGTATCAAGTCGGCCTATGGATCCTGAGAACCCTGGTTCGATACCCATAGGCGACTAACAATTTTCACCATTTTAAAAAAAGCTACCCCTGTGGCTCCTCCACCACTAACATCTTTGGGGGCCGTGATTTTACGGCTGGTTACCGAGATCTGCTTCGGCAGAGTGCCACACCCAGTAATGAATAGAAGGCGTGATGATATATTTATTTTAATTACAGAATAATTCTGACGCAAGAGCTTATATGAAAGAAATGATGAAAGTGGATGAAGCATGCATGTTATGTCAAAATAGGTTATTTTTCTAGCGGTACTTACTGTTGTAAATTAGCACTAGCAATTTCTGTATCAACTGTAACCCCTGGTGGAGGTTCTCTCATCAAAGACATCAATTCTTTTTGTAGTCTTCTCTGAAAAGAAAGTTTTAAATGACTCATTTTTCTAACTTAAATTTGAGAATTTGACAACTAAACTATGCTTTTAAACGAATTATTGACATATTGTTTCCATGGCACCTTTGTTAGAAAACAATTCATAATTGCATCGAGAGAAATTCTGATAACGTCGAGATTTCATCAATTGTTAATGGGTAATAGTTTATTGAAAAACATATATTACAATGACCCTTATTGTAATATGAGTACGGCTCGTTACTTAATGTACGAATATTACAATTGGTCATTGTTGGTTGTTCTTCATACTACAGGTGATCAAAAGGAATTGTTACAGTTGGCAATAAAAAAAACTACTTGAAATTGGTAAGCCTGATACATAAATTCATTTCCTGTTGTTGACAGTGACATTTGAAAATTTAAATTTGAGTGCATTTATTATTACATTTATTTGTAAAGTATTTATATTACTTAAAATGTCAAAATTCTATTAGTTGTCAGACTCCTGACATAACCTATTTGTATTTATTAGAAATGTCAAATAGCATTTCCGCCTTTATCTGATGTTGTGCCAACTGTGGAATAAAAGATCTCTGAAATTGTATTGCCAACTATAACAATTCCTTTTGATCACCCTGTATTTTTCATATATCGCATTCATTTACTTTTATTTCATAATACTGACAGATTCAATAAACATTTGAAATATAATTTATTTTGACATTTATTAGTTAGGTTAGAGTTAAAATTCATAATTATCTAGGTTATTATGGGGTGGCTAGCTCAGTGATATGAAGTCGGTCTGTAGATCCTGAGAACCCTGGTTCGATTCCCACAGCTAACAAACAATTTTCATAATTTCAAAAACTATCCCTGTGGCTTCTCTACCACTAACATCTTTGGGGGCCGTGATTATTTTGCGCTGGAGTTAGAGAATCGAGGATCTTTAATTAATTTAACTGTAGTACAAGAGGTAATGTTCATTGTATTTTCAAATAGTATTTATTTATGTTACGATAGGTGATTATAAGCGAAAGAAATGCAGCGGCGATATTATACTTAATTTAAATAACCGTACTTACATAAAATGCAGCCCAAAATATACTGTGAGAATACCTGTCCTAAGAAAGCCCCAAGATATCTATTCACGGTTTATTTATAAATAATAATAATACAAATAAAAATGTATATTCCTTTGAGTTTTATTTTACAAAACTACATATTTCAATAAGGTAGGTAATATTTTTCGTGCGTTAAGGTAAATTCATATTTGATTTTATTTAAAATATGCAGAATTTGGTTTCATTATAAACTAATTAAATTTTATAAAGTAAAATATTTTAATCTGACATTTAAATTTTAGGTTATGTTTTAAAAATGTCAATCCAATACCAATGTAAACGTTTTAAGTACAAAATCTTGATTCACATGGATACTGAATGTGACGTAATAGTTTTCATACAGGGAATGGAGTATATATAAAACACTTGTATAAGAAATAACTATTATTTTGTTATAAAACCAAATACCTTTAATTCTTAATAAAAAAGTGTTTTGCAGTTTAATATAATTATTTTATTATTAAAAAAAATAATTGCAATAATTTTATGAGCTGAGCCTTGACAGCTACTGTGATAGATTCATGTTTGACATTTTTACAATTAGACAACTCAACAACATTACAAACAATATCCCCAAAAACAGTTGAACAAAATTGAATTTTATAACACTGTTTTTGGTAGAAACAGTTGTACAAAATTCACTTTGTAAACGCGATATAGGAAAAAATCTTTTTAGAACTCGAAAATGTTGAGAAGTAGCTTAGTAAACCAGGTATAAGTTACAATATCGGTTTTCTAAATTTACATTTCTCGGTAACCCGTTCCAAACATGACATTTAAATCGTCAACACGCGAAAAGTTAATTCAACATTTAATTCGGAATATTATCAAAGCCATAATTTCTCAACATGTATTATTTTGCCAGTATTAAGTGTTAAAGATTGTTTGTAGATTTTCTAGCTTGTAATTATTTTCTAATTTCTTAGTAGTAATTGCGCTTTCGCATGAAGTTAACTTTTCACACATTCATGTACTCAATAATTATTATTATTGTTTATCAATACAGGAAATAGAAATTTTGTAACGCAATATTTATTTAAATATTTTTCGTACAATTACAAAAAATTGTTTATAGCAGGTCAAAACAATTAACAGACAAAAAAAATAATTAAATATTATATCCACCTCAAATGTAATCCTCATTAATCCAATTATAATTTAAATAATATTTTTACAAATTATTAATGACTGTTATACTTCAAAAAAACTGATCGATCTGTTTTGGCCGAATAATATAATAACAATTTTAATCAAATTACTCTTCAAAAACAGGTAATATGCACAATAATAATAAATATATAAACAAATTACCGTCTAATAATATTTTTATTCTAATTATAATTAATAATTAAGGCAAAAAATGCAACCTAATATAACGCATGAAGCACTAACTATAATTAAAAATTTAATAATAACATTATTCTGTATTGTAAATAAATAAAATAATAAATAAATAATATATCATCACACCTTCTACCCATTACTGGGTGTGGCACTCTGCCGAAGCAGATCTCGGTAAGTGATATATTTTGCGCGTGAAGTGCGGTTACAAGTCGTCAAATCACGGCCCCCAAAGATGTTAGTGGTGGAGGAGCCACAGGGGTAGTTTTTAAAATTATAAAAATTGTTTATCGTCTGTGGGAATCGAACCAGGGTTCTCAGGATCCACAGGCCGACTTCATACCACTGAGCTAGTCACCCCATAAATAAATAATAATAAGTAAATAAATGTAATACCAATAATTTCAACTCGGAATAAAATTGAAATTAATCTAATATTTTTATGGATCTATTCTGAAAGAAAATATTTTTTTTTTTCATGGCCCTACCAGAAATTAAAATTTGCTTCCTTCAACTGAGACTATAAAGCCCGTTTTACATTCAGCAACATTTACAGCAACATGTTGCGCAACACGAGTTGCCAAATGTAAAACTGAAGTTGCGTGCAACATTTGTTCCTGAACTAGTTGCGCAACTTGTTGCAGAAATTAGAACATGTTCTATTTTTGTTGCGGGCAACTCGCAACTTTTCCCCAGATTTAGTATTTTTTGGTTACTTTTTGTTTTGCCAATGCAAATCTTGTAAGTTAGTTAACCTAGTTTTACATGTGTCAAAATAGCGTTTTGTTTTCTTTGTTTTTTGCTCAGACTAACCATACCTTAGACAAAGTCTGTCGTATTCAAGTCAATGCAGTGTTATGAAGTAGAGAGAGTTAAAGTAAGTTGTGGGTGAGACGGGTACGCGGCAAGGAGCGAGTATCCTTTGATGTTATGCGAGTTGCAAACATTTGTAAAGTTTTTCTTATATTCAATTACTTACTGTTTATACATCAAAGTAAAGGTTAGTTTTTGACATATTAAGTGTTTTGTATACGTACTTTTGTGTTTAAATAAATAAAATGCTCGTGTCTAATAACTGTCATCAACAAAAATGCAACCCGCATAACACCAAGGGATACTAGCTCTTTTCCGCGCACCCGTCTCACCCACAACTTACTTTAACTCTTTTTACTTCACAACAAACGCCGTTGTTCTCCGTCTAAGGTATGGTTAGTCTGAGGTTTTTTGCAATCCATTCTTGTTCTCAAAATCAAACGATGAACATATGATTATAAAAATTTGAGGTTACAAAGTAACATGAACATATCTAATAACTGTCAACTGTCACGGACTACCAACTTTCTTGAGATTTATGTTGGTATAAAACTTAAAAGAACTAGTAAAGTTGCGGAAATATGTTGCTAAATGTAATACAAGAAAACTGAACACCAGCAACATGTTGCGCAACTTCAAGTTGCTGAACTAGTTGCGCAACATGTTGCTGTAAATGTTGCTGAATGTAAAACGGGCTTAATACTTTTCATTCTTAGGGCAGAATAGTTATTTACAAACAAGTACGCGAATGGTGCAAATGACGTTTTCGTGCACGAGTTTTGTACAATGCTTTTTGTAACACGCAAAAATTATATGAGACAAAGTTATTAAATTTGAAGCGTGAATTTATATTATGACAGTTTAGTATGCCATGAATTGACATTGGTTATTTGAAAACAAATTGTTTATTTTTTCTCGTAAACTTTGTTAAAATATGTCTGATTGATGGCGTTATAAGCTAATGTGTCTATTTCTTTTATAAATTCCCTAAAATGTTTGTATATAAGTACAATTAGCGTTTTAATAATCCAAATTTAGAATTAGAAAAATGGGTGTTTTTTTTTCAATTATTTTGCGCACTAGTACGTAAAATTAAACATTCCATCAGTTTCCAAAATAATGTAAACCTTATTTTGAATGATGTGAGTACAAAAAATATTTTGTTATAGCCTAGTGCAACAGAGTAAAGATATATCCATGGCAACTGAAAAAAACAACTATTTGATTTGAGATTAGTGATATCTGTCAAGAAAATAATAAATCTAATCTAATGGCGGAATTTGTGTAAATCCATAAGTTATATAGATCCATAAATCTGTAAATGATGAACAAAATCGCAACGAAACTTATGGCTTCGTAATATTTTCTACTTATAAACAAATATTGATGTGATTTTGTTCATTATTTACAAATTTACGGATCGATAAACGATTTATCACAGAATTCCACCATAATTTTTTATTATTTCTGAAGATTTTACTTTCTGATAGGGTAGTAAAAAATTATACGTATAGCTCGTAAAGAAAGTGTCATTTTTCCTCCAGGTGCTTTATATCCCTTATATTCGGCTCGGAAGAAAAAGTAATCCTTCGGAAAGAAATGTCTTACTTTCTTGTATTGATATACTAATAACTATTATTTCACTTTGTACTTGAATATTATTATTTCAAAATAGAAGAAAATGTTAACTCAAATTGCATTCGTAAGAAGTTCATAACAAAATTTGACATGAAAATTTATTTCGATAATTAAAAAGAAAAAAACTTTGTCAATTAATTTTTGTACATTTAAATAGTACACTATCCGGCCAGATAGTCGGGTATTAGTCAATTATATTTAAACGGATATTCGGTAACTTTTTAAAAAATCACTGTTGCATCACAAGTACTCATTTGAAAGTAGTAATTATTAGTTTGTAACGACTCGCTAATTAATTTACACACATATTCTAATTAATTCTTGTTTTGCCTAACTGTGTAGGTTCTATAGATTGTACCAACATAATTACCAAACACCTTTGGTTGTATTGACTGCACATAACTTTTAACTTTTACAGAGTGACCAAAAAAGTAAATATTTCAGTTAGTAACAAAAAAAAAACTATTTGAAATTGGTAAGACTGATACATATATTTATTTGCTATTGTTGACAGGAACATTTGAGAATTTAAATTCATAAAAATCGTCGTTTCCCTTACCCACATTTCGTAACATTACTCACAGAGCAATAACCTAAAGTATTTCTATCACTCAATCTATTTGTATTTATTATAAAAATATTAAATAGTATTTCCACCTTTACCTGGCGTTTTACCAACTGTGGAATAAAAAGGTCCCCAGAATTATATTGCCAACTGAATCACTTACTTCTGATCACTCTATATTTATCAAATAATCGGCACGTCAAAACTTTGTATTTATTTATTTATTTTTAGTGGAATAGGTGGCTTGTGGATCCTAAGAACCATGGTTCGATTCCCACAGCCGACAAACTTTTTCACCACATTAAAATTACCCTAACAACTCCTCCACCACCAACATCTTTGAGGACCGTAATTTGACGACTGGTAACCGCATTTCACGCGCATAAATATATCACTTACCGAGATCTGCTTCTGCAGAGTGCTACACTAAGTAATGAGTAGACAGCGTGATGATATATTTATTTATTTTATTTATTTTTTAATGGTGTAGATGGCTCAGTGGTATCGAGTCGGCCTGTGGATCCTGAGAACCCTGGTTCGATTCCCACAGCCGACAAAACATTTTTACCTCATTAATACTACTCCCTGGGGCTCTTCCACTACTAACATCTTTGGGGACCGTAATTTGACGACTTGTAACCGCACTTCACGCGCATTAATATATCACTTACCGAAATCTGCTTCGGCAGAATGCCACACCCAGTAATGAGTAAAAGGCGTGATAATATATTTATATTTATTTATTTTTTAATGGAGTTGATGGCTCAGTGGTATCGAGTCGGCCTGTGGATCCTGAGAACCCTGGTTCGATTCCCACAGCCGACAAAACATTTTCACCTCATTAATACTACTCCCTGTAGTTCTTCCACTACTAACATCTTTGGGGATCGTAATTTGACGACTTGTAACCGCACTTCACGCGCATTCATGTATCACTTACCGAGATCTGCTTCGGCAGAGTGCTACACCCAGTAATGAGTAAAAGGCATGATAATATATTTATTTATTTTATTTATTTTTAATGGAGTAGCTGGCTCAGTGATATCGAGTCTTCCTGTGGATCCTGAGAACCCTGGTCCGATTCCCACAGCCGACAAAACATTTTCACCTCATTAATACTACTCCCTGGGGCTCTTCCACTACTAACATCTTTGGGGGCCGTAATTTGACGACTTGTAACCGCACTTCACCCGCATTAATATATCACTTACCGAGATCTGCTTCGACAGAGTACCACACTCAATAATAGGTAAATGGAATGATGAGATATTTATATTTTTTATTTTATTTATTTACGCGACACGATAAAAACCTCCACGTTTTATACCAAACTTCAAACCACCGCCTAACCACATAGGACTCGTCGATTGCACACACCTGCCATCTAACAAGATCCAAGGTCAACTTAACCTCCCCTACAACCCTCTCGGGCGCCACTGACCCACTTCTACGGTATCGTGACCCTGCCACAAAGCCTACAACGCACGCCACTGGTTGTTGCTGTTCGTTCGGATGCGTCATGTTGACTGAGATACAGCTAATACTTGACTACGGGCACACTGCGGTAGAACGACTGATCCTCGCGCGTGTGCAGTCGCCGGCGGGCATTGGGAAAACTTCGCCCCCCCGAATTATGGGATGGGGGTTCTCGATAGACATGTGTGAGACTAAGTACAAAGGAATGGATTTTTCATTCATGGTGTTAATGAGAAACGGATTGGGTATTGAGAAAGAATGTTCTGAGAATGAAATTATTGTCTTTTGGAATATAGTACAGTTGGAGATAAAATTAAATGGGATTTGTTTATTTGTTTGTTGAAGTGTATCACAGGAAATTAAAACAATAGTATACACAGAGACGTATTTAATTAATTTTGAATAACCAGTGGATATCAAATGAAACTTTTATTTTTATTAAGTGATGTTTTTATTGTCATTTTGAATTTATTCAAATTATGGGGCAGGTGGGTTCAGTGGTATCGAGTCGAACTGTGGATTAGAGAACCCTGGTTCGATTCCCAAAGCTGACAAATATTTTAAACACATTAAAATTACCCCTGTTGCTCCCCCACAACTAACATCTTTGGGGGCCGTGATTTGACGACTGGTAACCGCACTTCACGCCCATAAATATATCACTTACTGAGATCTGCTTTGGTAGAGTGCTACACCCAATAATGGATAAAAGGCGTGATGATATATTTATATGGGGTGGCTAGCTCAGTAGTATGAAGTCGGCCTGTGGATCCTAAGAACTCTGGTTCGATTCCCACAGGCGACAAACAATTTTCATAACTTCAAAAGCTACCCCTAACATCTTTGGGGGCCGTGATTTGACGACAGGTAACCGCCCTTTCTCGCGCATAAATATATCACTTACTGAGATCTGCTTGGGTAGAGTGCTACACCCAATAATGGATAAAAGGCGTGATGATATATTTATATGGGGTGGCTAGCTAAGTGGTATCAAGTCGGCCTGTGGATCCTGAGAACCCTGGTTCGATTCCCACAGGCGACAAACAATTTTCATAATTTCAAAAGCTACCCCTAACATCTTTGGGGGCCGTGATTTGACGATAGGTAACCACCCTTTCTCGCGCATACATATATCACTTACTGAGATCTGCTTTGGTAGAGTGCTACACCCAATAATGGATAAAAGGCGTGATGATATATTTATATGGGGTGGCTAGCTCAGTGGTATGAAGTCGGCCTGTGGATCCTGAGAACCCTGGTTCGATTCCCACAGGCGACAAACAATTTTCATAATTTCAAAAGCTACCCCTGTGGCTCCTCCACCACTAACATCTTTGGGGGCCGTGATTTGACGACTGGTAACCGCACTTCACGCGCAAAATATGTCATTTACCGAGATCTGCTGCGACAGAGTGCCACACCCAGTAATGGGTAGAAGGTGTGATGATATATTTATAAATTTTTAATTATTTTACGAGATAATATCAATATTCCTTACTTATTTTACACCCTGTATATTTTGTTATCATTACTAATTTTTGTTATTAAAAAAATAGTATAGTTATATTTGTAGATAACGTGCAAAACATTTCAGTAATGTGGGTTGCTTGATGTTATAACTATTTATTTATTAATTAATAAAAACGACATAAATTATAATATTTTAATTAATTTCACTGTAAATAAAAAACAAAAAAATGTCGGTTTCCATTTTAAAACCTTGGACTTTAGTGTTATTTATAAACAGTCCGTTGTTATAGTGATTAAAAACATCTGACACCTTCGGGCCAGTTTCTTTGTTTTTTGTTCTTTTCATCACATCGTTGTGAGTAATGTTATAGTATTTTTACATTTTAGATATGAGAGCTCAACTGCTGAAATATCTAAACTAAATGTGTTTACAAATTGGCCAGCTAATATTAAAGAAAGAAAGAACGAAATTGTGAAATCTAAGTAGGTCTTCCTTACAGACAGTTGAAGGACAGAAATAAAACGGCTTTTGTTTTTTCAACGCATTCTTCCTAAAAACGTAGACTTTCAACTGTTTAAACAAGAAGTGGATTTGTTTATTTTAGAATAGAAAAACTTGAACAGATTTTATATAACTCAATTATTTTATAAATAGTTAATGCAAAGGTGAAAATATTGTGAAACGAACCTAAATTGACAATATTTTCACTTGGTAATGGTCTAGTTTTGTCAGTATAAAGCTTTTTGAAATTGAGGGAAATTAATGGTAATTCAGATCTAAAGTACACTTGATGGCAATTTGTACATGACAGCTAAAAAGTGCAAATTATCTCATTACTATTCAAATTTGTATTTTACTCGCGTGTTCTGATATTTTTAACTATATATGTACTGTCTGGTCTAAATAACAAGATTATTTCATAGCAGTTTGTGTCTCTATAATAAATTGTTAAACAATTACAATTACTATACAGGATGTGTACAAAAATGCGGAACGTAAGAGTTTAATTTTAAAAATTTGCGGAAATTGGCTCTCCTGTACATTTTAAAGCAAAAGTACAAGAATAAACAATTGTTTAAATTTAAATTTCATGTATAAAAAGTTTAAATTTGTTACATGCCGGCATGAGGGCTACGCAGTAGCTAGCTACTTTTGTAGTTTATCTAGTAGCTTAGCTATGTTTACCTTAGCTGTAGCTGTAGCTTAGCTAAATGTAAAAAAATATAGCTGTAGCTTGTAGCGAACAATTTTTTTTGCTATTAGCTTAAAAATATTGTTATAACAACTGAAGCTACTTTTAAAGCTACTTTTTGTAGCTTAAAGCTACCACTGTTCATTAAGAAATAAATAAATATATCATCACGCCTTCTACCCTTCGCTAACATCAACTTATAATCAAAATAAAACTATGTCGGAATTGTTTAAATTTCTTTATAAGCTGTGTTATAATTTCGATTAATTTTCTGTTCACCAATGTACTAAATAAGTAAATAATACAAACATATGTTGTGTGCCGAATTTAAATTACTTATTTAGAATTAATTATAGCAATTTTCATGAATATAGAACAATAATTACAAGTTGTAAAATTCAAATGCGATACATAATTGTACATTGTTACCTTTTAAAATAGGGTCAATGACTATAATGCTATAAAATTACAATAATCGGTCGTCTAACTACCTACTATAGTCATGAGCTAGTATAATTTGCAGTCATGTTACCAGTAATTATGAAAATTACTGAAAATCGTGTTAAAGAAAATTTGTGTATTTTTATTTGTTCCACAAATATAACATTTTTATTTTCTCTCACTATGTATAACAAACATGCTAATATATAAAATAAATAAATATATATATCATCACGCCTTCTACCCATTACTGGGTGTGGCACTCTGCTGAAGCAGATCTCGGTAAGTTATATATTTATTATTACCAACCGTCAAGTCACGGCCCCCGAAGATGTTAGTGGTGGGGGAGCCACAGGGGTAATTTTAATATGGTGAAAATGTTTGTCGACTGTGGGAATTGAACCAGGGTTCTCAAATTCACAGTTAAACTCGATATAACTAAGCCACCTACCCCATATAAAAATTTAAATATTTATAAATATATCATCACGCATTTTGTCCATTACTGGGTGTGGTACTCTGCCGAATCAAATTTTGCTATGTGATATATTTATACTTGTGAAATGTGATTACCAGCCGTCAAATTACAGCCCCAAAGTGAAAGGGGAACCACAGGGGTAAATTGAATATAGTGAAAATTGTCGTCTGTGGGAATCGAACCCGGGTTCTCAAACTCATATTTTGATTCGATACCTATCCTACATAAAAAAATAAAATAAGTAAATATATTATCATGCCTTTTGCCCATTACTGAGTGTGGCACTCTTCCGTAGAGCGGTTACTAGTCGTCAAACCACGGCCTCCAAAGATGTTAATAGTGGTGGAGTCACAGAGATCATTTTAATATGGTGAAAACTGTGTGTCGGCTGGGGGATCGAACTCGGGTTCCTAAATCCACAGGCCAACTCGATATTTAAAATATTTAAAAATATAAAAATAAATAAATATATCATCACGCCTTCTACCCATTACTGGGTGTGGCACTCTACCGAAGCAGATCTCGGTAAGTGATATATTTATGCGCGTGAAGTGCGGTTACCAGTCGTCAAATCACGGCCCCCAAAGATGTTAGTGGAGGAGGAGCCACAGGGGTAGTTTTTGAAATTATGAAAATTGTTTGTCGTCTGTGGGAATCGAACCAGGGTTCTCAGGATCCACAGGCCGACTTCATACCACTGAGCTAGCCATCCCATATAAATATATCATCACGCCTTTTATTCATTATTGGGTGTAGCACTCTGTCAAAGCAGATCTCGGTAAGTGATATATTTTTTGCGCGTGAAGTACGGTTACCAGTCGTCAAATCACAGACCCTAAAGATGTTAGTTGTGGGGGAGCCACAGGGGTAATTTTAATGTGGTCAAAATATTTGTCGGCTGAGGGAATCGAACCAGGGTTCTCTAATCCACAGTTCGACTCGATACCCCATAATTTGAATAAATTCAAAATGACAATAAAAACATCACTGAATAAAAATAAATGTTTCATTTGATATCCACCATTTAACTGGTTATTAAAAATTAACAAAATACGCCTCTGTGTATACTATTGTTTTAATTTCTTGTGATGCACTTCAACAAACAAATAAACAAATCCGATTTAATTTTATCTCCGACTGTACTATATTCCAAAATACAACAATTTCATTCTCAGAACATCCTTTCTCAATTCTCAATTACCCCATAAAAAAAAATCAATGTAAAAAATGCTTACATATTCTCCTGCTCTTTTAATCTACAAGACAATCAAATCATCACTCAAACAAAGTGATAAACGCGATCTGCAATTATATTCAATTCCGTATGCACAGACATCCACTAAGCGCATTGCTCCCAATTAAATATAACGGCGTCCTTCAACCGCCAAGAAACCTGTCTGTATTTACTATTTAGCGAGGAGTTAGCAGGACTCGCTTTCTGCTACTAGTTAACTAACCGAACCGTTAGCAGAGCACTGTGAATCCGCTGTCTACACCACAAGAGATGATGAGTACTTTAATAGCTTGTTGAGAGCCGCTGATTTATATGTTTATATTGGGTGAATTATTTTTTATTTGCTCTTGGTAGCTGATGACATGATTAGGAAGAATGATAATCCTGTTAGGAATTTTTTTTTGCCTCTCTACATAACAGGAACTTAATCCTAATTATAGTTAGCTTATTATGGAATCCGAACCACTTACATAAAATCGTTTTTGTTTATAGTTACAGGTCTGAAAAGTTTTGAAACAAAAATTTAAAGTGAAAAAAAATTATGCAGATCTGAATGAAATTTGGCACACGTAAACATTAGCTAGTCATACGCATCCTGTTAAAATATGAAACACATTCATCGTCTGTGAACAAATATATTCGCTTGTAAAGTTGAGTTCTTATAAACGGGGCTTATGGCGATCATCACTCAGAATCGAACATATTTGGTTTGTGTACCTCTAAAATTTTGCAGTTTCATTTGAAAAACTAGTATGATGTTCTAGAACTATCCATGTATATTGTATCAGAAGGAGAAAGTTTTTTATCGTTTAGTAATGGATATATAGCCATGCGAAGCCGTGTTTTTAACGAAAAATTAAGAATCCCAATTTATAATGGCAACACCACACGGTGGTATGGTATTTGAAAATTCACTAGACCAACAACCTGTTAACAATTCATGATATTCAAATCAGAATAGGTATAAAACACTTATTTTATTAGATTTTTATATTTTTTTTGAGCGTCAGTTTCGCCACTCGACAACCGATGGCGCCACCGTCACACTAGTACTACCTTAAAAGAGATTTTAAGAATACAAAAAAGTGCAAAGTAATATTTTATTTACTAGTAGCACAACGACATTCAATTAAATATAAATATAGTAAAACATACTTTGAAAACATAAACACGTCCGTATGTTCATGCTCGCGTTTCCGTTTATTTTTAGAGACATCATTTAATCTTAAACTTAGATTTAGTTCAACCAAAAACGAACAAATTAACATGATCGGGAAGTGTGCTTCAGAAATTTAAATTAATTAGTTTTAAGAACTAGTTTAATAGTAAAATTAGGACTGATTATTTATTATGGGATGGCTAGCTCAGTGGTATGAAGTCGGCCTGTGGATCCTGAGGTCCCTGGTTCGATTCCCACAGGCGACAAATTTTCATAATTTGAAAAAGCTATCCCTGTGGCTCCTCCACCACTAACATGTTTGGGGGCCGTGATTTGACGACTGGTAACCGCACTTCACGCGCAAAAATATATCACTTACCGAGATCTGCTTCAGCAGAGTGCCACACCCAGTAATACGTAGAAGGCGTGATGATATATTTATTTTTTATTTATTTTTTATATTATTTGATGAATCTGATGAGTAATTGTTTACTGAATAATTTTTGGGTTCGTGCTACCCCATTTAATTGGATATAGCGTGATGTTACGTATGTATGTATGTATGTAATTAGTTTTTTGGTAATACTGCTATACGATATATTTAATGTTAAATTTAGTTAAAAATGTCGAAAATTCTAGAATTTAGTAAATGTAGGATATCTACGTTTTTAGTATTTTTAACGAAAAAATAGTTATGGGCCAAATGATCTAATTCTGAGCTCATAGGTATTTATTTATTTCTCTTTAAGGTAGTACTAGTGTGACGGTGGCGTCATCAGTTGTCGAGAGGCGAAACTGACACTCAAAAAAATATAAAAATAGAATAAAATAAGTGTTTTATACCTATTATGATTTGAATATCATGAATTGTTAACAGGTTGTTGGTCTAGTGAATTTTCAAATACCGTACCACCGTGTGGTGTTGCCATTATAAATTGGCATTCTTAACTTTTCGTTAGGAACAAGGCTTTGCATGGCTATATATCCATTACTAAACGATAAAAAACTTTCTCCTTCTGATACAATATACATGGATAGTTCTAGAACATCATACTAGTTTTTCAAATGAAACTGCAAAATTTTAGAGATACACAAACCAAATATGTGCGATTCTGAGGGATGATCGCCATAAGCCCCGTGTATAAGAACTCAACTTTACAAGCGAATATATTTGTTCACAGACGATGAATGTGTTTCATATTTTAACAGGATGCGCATGACTATCCAATGTTTACGTGCGCCAAATTTCATCAGATCTGCAAAAAAAAATTTCACACTAGTACTACATTAATTGACATGAAAAAATCATAAGTATAGTTCTGGAGTACAGTATCATTTTCTCCCTTGTGTGACGTCACCAACGGCAGAAAATAATACACATTCCTCCCATGTTATACAAATAGCTATTTTTTATTTAGTTCATTTTCCATCTCAAAATTGTTAGAAATCCCAGTTTATATTTAGTACTATTAAGACGAAAAATAAAACAAAAATTGCCCCAAATCCAAGCGCTAGCATTCGACTAGTAATATTAGCATTTCAACACCAGACTAAAATAAATACAACTAAGTAAAGTGCCCCAAAAACAGCTTTTATTTATTTTATTATAGTATTCACATCTAGCTCACTAATATAAATACATTTACTGTAAAATAAACAATTATTCATCTGTTTCTAAACAAAGAAGTTGTCAAGTAAATAAATCTAATTTGATAGCACAGTGGTTTTAAGTCCTGAGAACCCTGGTTCGATTCCCACTGCCAATAATCATTTACACCATATTAAAATTACCCCTGTGGCTTACCCACTACTAACATCCCTGGGGGCCGTGATTTAACGGCTGGTAACCGCATAAATATATCACTTACCAAGATCTGCTTCGGCAGAGTGTTACACCCAGTAATGGGCAAAAGGCGTGAAGATATATTTACTTATTTCTTTTTTATTTTAAAACTCCTATAAGAATAGGTGGCACAGTGGTATCGTGTCAGCCTGTGGATCCTGAGAACCCTGGTTCGATTCCCACTGCCGACAAACATTTTCACCACATTAAAATTACCCCTGTGACTCACCCACTACTGACATCCTTGGGGGCCGTGATTTAACGACTGGTAACCGCACTTCACACGCATAAATATATCACTTACTAAGATCAGCTTCGGCAGAGTGCCACATCCAGTAATGGGTAAAAGGCGTGATGATATATTTACTTATTTTTATCTTTATTTTAAAACTCCTACAGGAGTAGCTAGTAGTGGTATCGTGTCGGTCTGTGGATCCTGCGAACCCTGGTTCGATCCCCACAGCCGACAAAACATTTACATCAATTTAAAATTACCCCTGTGGCTCCTCCACCACTAACATTTTTGGGGGCCGTGATTTAACGGCTGGTAATCGCACTTCACGCGCATAAATATATCACTTACCGAGATCTGCTTCGGCAGAGTTCCACACCCAGTAATGGGCAAAAGGCTAGAAAATATATTTACTTACTTCTTTTTTATTTTAAAACAAAAACAATCGTTGTGCAACCAAGGAAGAGACGATTAAATCATTTAATAGTTAGTAAAATAGGACACTAAATTTAGTGTTAGTGTCATGCTAAAGTTAAATAGAGCACTAAACTTCTAGTACAAGATGCTATTGTATTGGACTAATTGTGCAATTTAATGTAATCGTCGAGTAAGTCATTTGAATAATTTTTTTGGTTAAATATAAATGTCATGTTTAATATTCGTCGTATTTTATAACGGAATAAAAGCACGAAATTTTATTTATATAACTGTAAACAAAAAACAAAACGAGTTTTTGGATATAAATAAATATATAATGTTGCTTTAAATATTAACAGAATTTCAGAGAAAGAATAAGAAAAATTTGTTTTTAAATAAATAGAATTTTCTTCATCTTTTCCATGAAATGCTTTATTAATTTTAATAAAACATTTTATCTAAATAACTGTCGAATATAAGGTATAAGATATTAAAAATATAGTGACATCACAAGTTTGGAAGGTTCTCATTGGCCACAAATATTTGCGCGCGGTAAATAATGCCTTGTGCACACGGGGAAACTTTTTAAAATGCTTCTTGAAATTTGTTTCCAAAGAAGAAGAAGTACGAAATGTTTCCCGAAAGTTAACGGCGCCGATAAGACATATGCAGAGTAAAAAAAATCATATCTCTTGTTAATGTACAGAATTTTTCAGACGACCACTTATGAAAGTAACTACTACATCACAAACTACTACGGAAAGTTGAACATAACATACCCTGATATGTAAGTAGAACGCACACTTCTAACATATCAGGTGAAGCTCCACTGATTGACAACAGATGGCGCTACGATGAAAGAAAATAATAAAATTAATGAAACTAATTTGTATTATTATTTAAATCGAAGTTTTGGCAGATTTTTAAACACATTTGCACAGATAAATCTTATTTATTAAATTAATAATTACTTATTAACTAATGTTTTAGCATTATTTAATATTTTGACTTTACGGTTAGTACAGTAGATATCACCACACCTAACCTCAAACGTCAAACGTCAACGCTAACCTACAAAATCGCGTCAGCTGTCAAAGTGTAACAACATTGCTCTTGTAGACTGTTTTTAGAAATATTTTGTGGTCGTCTGAAAAATAGTGTACATAACTCGCTCGAAAGTGTGATAACTGTGCTCGTGTACTTAAATCACTCGCACGTAATCTTACACTTTCGATGCTTGTTATGTAATATACTATTCAACCAGCGTTTTCACTGATCGTCATAGATCATTTAATTTCATAAAAAAAAAAATAGGTACCGGGCCCCATTGTTGAACTGAACCGCCAAAATGGGATTTTGTTTGATTTGTGTTTTATTTTCATCGCTATCTGATTTTTGACAAAAATGTCACGTTTTATTTTTCAAATATCTAGTACTACAGACATACTAGCATAACAAATTTAAACTTTTTTAACATAAAATTTAATTTTAAACAATATTTTATTATTGTATTTTTGCTCTAAAATGTACAGGAGAGCCAATTTCCGCATTTTTTTAAATCCTATGTTAAACTGTATACTTATATTTGTCCAGTTGGCTCGCTTATCTTTGGGGGGTCTTGTTTCATTGGTATAGCGGTTCCGCAAGCCGTTACTTGAGATATAGCGTGATGTTATGTATTAGAAACTACAAGACTAAAATCTCAAGTATATCTTACATAGTTTATAGTTTCTGCAGTTTTCAACGATTTGTAGAAAGCATTTAAGCCTAGTTTAAACTAAGTAGTGAGTATTTTGTATGAAATATTCTCGACTTAGTGTCGAGTATATAAAAACACGAGCAATCAGAATTGGCACGCAGCCAAGAGTAGAGTTTACAGTAAAGATTCAAACTACAGGGCCGTATTAAGGAAATAGGTTTTTTTTCGGTTGGTTCTTTGTGATAAATTCGCTATTTATACATAGATTTATTTACAAAAGATATATCACTTACCGAGATCTGCTTCGGCAGAGTGTCACACCCAGTAATGGGTAGAAGGCGTGATGATATATTTATACAAAAGAGTAAATAAATATAACTTTTATGACATTTATACTCTTATATTCAGTTCTGTAAAATAAATAAATAAATATATCATCACACTTATTACGCAATACTGGGTGTGTCACTCTGCCGTAACTGATCTCGGTATGTGATATTTTTATGTGCGTAAAGAGCGATTACTAGCTGTCAAATCACGTCCCCCAAAAATGTTAATGGAAGGGGAGCCACAGTGGTAATTTGAATGTGGTGAAAATGTCCGACTCAATACCACTGAGCCATCGACAGTTTTATTACCTAGTAATAAATTTTACCTATAGTATTAAATCCGACACCTATCAGGCCACAAGCCAATGATTTAATCACTTAGCAACTTATCTACATATATACCTACTCCATATAAAAATAACGCAATAATAAACAAAATATGTTGTTATTGTCATAAAAATATGAATGACAAAAACAAAATAATCATGGCCTACCTATATTCGAAAAGGAAAATTAAAATAAGTTTATAAATCGAACCTGTGTCCTTTCCAATCCCAAGCCATCGCGCTGGCCTGTCTAAATATCTAAGTTAAATTATTTGTTAAATATATCATCACGCCTTTTTCCCATTACTGGGCGTGGCACTCTGCCCAAGCAGATCTCGGTAAGTGATATATTTACACACGCGAATTGCGATTACCAGTCGTCAAATCATGGCCCACAAAGATGTTAGTGGTGAAGAAGCCACAGGAGTAATTTTAATGTTAATGAAAATGATTGTCGCTTATGGTAATCGAACCAGAGTTCCCAGGATCCACAGGCTGACTCGATACCACTGAGTCATTACCCCATTTAAATTTTTGTTAAATATATCATAATCACGCCTATTTATCCATTACTGGGTGTGGCACTCTGCCGAAGCAAATCTCGGTAAGTGATAAATTTATGTGCGTGAAGTGCGGTTACCAGTCGTCAAATCACGGCCCTCAAAGATATTAGTAGTGGAGGAGCCACAGGGGTAATTTTTAATGTGGTGAAAATGTTTGTCAGCAGTAGGAATCGAACCAGGGTTCTCAGGATCCACAGGCCGACTCGATACCACTGAGCTACCTACCCCATAAATTATTTATTAAATATTATTATTCACATATGGTGCATAAGAACCAATAAAACACGTTTTACTGCTTTTGTTATACATTGTAAGAAACAATAGACGATAAAACAAACGCAAGATAAAACAGTTGAATACTGAATCAACCAAAAAGTACATATAAATACAGCATAAAAGAGTTATCAGAAATTCCGGGAAAATTATTATTATGCGTCATGCGCTTTATTCAATTTCAGTGATATACTAAATATTATCAGGTACGTATCAGAGATTTTAATTACTTATGCAATTAACTTTAATTGAATTTGTCACTCACAGCTAACTGAGAAATAATGTAAATGACACTTGATGCGATATTGTTTAACTTTTTAGGAGTTTATTCGTGTCCTTGAGATTAATTTTATCTAATCTTTGTGAGCAATTTGTGGTTATGAAATTATTTAAAAGATTATAAGGTACGCAGTTAATTAATATGTTTGTTTTATATATTTCTATTTTATTCAAAATATGCATAAGTACACGATAAAAAGTTAAATATAAAATAATGGGTCATTATCTTACTGTATAAATAATTCATTATTACGTTAATTAGACAGTTTTGTACCTAATGGTTGATTTATCAATCGATTGTTAAATAAATGTTAAATAACAGCAATATATATATATATATATATATATATATATAAATAAATATATCATCACGTCTTCTACCCTTTACTGGGTGTGGCACTCTGCCCACGCAGATCTCGGTAAGTGATATATTTATGCGCGTGAAGTGCGGTTACCAGTCGTCAAATCACGGCCCCCAAAGATGTTAGTGGTGGAGGAGCCACAGGGGTAGTTTTTAAAATTATGAAAATTGTTTGTCGCCTGTGGGAATCGAACTAGGGTTCTCAGGATTCACAGGCCGACTTCATACCACTGAGCTAGCCACCCCATAAAAATGCATAAGTATCCGATAAAAAGTTAAATATAAAATAATGGATCATTATCTTATGCAATATTTTACTTTATAAATAATAAATTATTACGTTTATTAGACTGTTTTGTACCTAATGGTTGATTTATCAATCGATTGTTAAATAAATGTTAAATAACAGCAATATAAATTATAAGTATTCTCCTCTATTTAACAACCAGATAATTATAAAAGAAACATAACAGTTGAATGAAAAACTGAGCATAAAATTGTAAAAAAATATAAAAATACAAAAATACAAAAATATAAATATATCATCACGCCTTTTACCCATTACTGGGTGTGGCACTCTGCCGAAGCAGATCTCGATAAGTGATATATTTACGCACGTGAAGTACAATTACCAGCCGTCAAATCACGGCTCCCAAAGATGTTATTGGTGGGGGAGCCACCAAATATATATTTCCAGATATGAGCGAAAATTCGAAAGAAAATAGTGAAGAAAAGTCGTTCTTGGTTCCTAATTTTTTCTTTTTAAACTTTCCATTTTCCGTTAATACTCGAGCGAAGCGGTTTTCCATATATATAAGTTATTTACGTAACAAAATCTGAAAGCGAAACTAATTTTCTAGGCGGTTGCGAAATAGAAAAGCATATTTATCGAAGTAAACTAAAAAATTGAAAATTTTCAATTATTTTAGTATAATTTCATAATTTAATATAAATGTCAAACTTGTGTGTATAATGTACATATCAATAAAAACATAATTTATTGGTCTTAGAACATATTTTCAACTTCTTTCTTATATTTTACTATAAATAATGCAGAATTAATCTGAATTATGAAAATGAAAATAAAATTATTTTTATATGAATGTAATAGTTCAGGTTAGAAAAATGAAATGCCAAATTATGAAGGTTAAGCATAAACGGTAAGTATGTAATTTAATTTTCTAATTTAGTTATGTAGTAGGTATATAAGAATTGCAAAATATAGTTGCCACATAAATAATTAATTATCTGTAATTGAATCACATAAAAACTTGTAAATTTACCAATTACTGGGTGTGGCACTCCGCCGTAGCAGATCTAGTTAACTGATATATTTATTCGCGTGAAGTGCGGTTACAAGCCGTCAAATCACGGCTCCCAAAGATGTTAGAAGAGGGGGAACCACAGGGATAACTTTAAAATTAGTATATCATCACGCCTTTTATCCATTACTGGGTGTGGTACTCTGCCGTAGCAGATCTCAGTAAGTGATATATTTATGCGTGTGAAGTGCGGTTACCAGCCGTCAAATAACAGCCCTCAAAAATGTTAGGGATGAGGGGAGGCACACGTGTACTTTAAAAATAAATAAAGATATATCATCATGCCTTTTACCCATTACTGGGTGTGGCATTCTGCCGTAGCAGATCTTACTAAATGATAATTTATGCGCGTGAAGTACGGTTACCAGCCGTCAAATCTCAGCTTACGAAGATGATAGTACAGGAAAGCCATAAGGATAATTTTACTGTGGTAAAAACTGTTTATCGACTGTGGGAATCGAACCCGGTTTCTCAAAACCACAGTCGGACTCGTTACCACTGAATACGATAAATACAGGTGATCAAAAGGAATTGTTATAGTTGGCAATACAATTCCAGAGATCTTTTTATTCCACAGTTGGCACAACGTCAGATAAAGGCGGAAATGCTATTTGACATTTCTAATAAATACAAATAGGTTATGTCAGGAGTCTGACAGCTAATAGAATTTTGACTTTTTAAGTAATAGAAATACTTTAGAAATAAATGTAATAATAAATGTACTCAAATTTAAATTTTAAATGTCACTGTCAACAACAGGAAATGAATTTATGTATCAGGCTTACCAATTTCAAGTAGTTTTTTTATTGCCAACTGTAACAATTCCTTTTGATCACTCTGTATCAGTATAGTTTCCAGATTATATACTTGTTTCCTTGAACAACACGGTTACAAATATATTCTTTATTTTGTAGTTGTGTTGAAATAAATCAAATACTGTCCTGATAAATTCCAGTACACAGCATCGATCAAACACTTTCAACCCCTTTGCAAGGGGTGTGAGACATTTAACGACTTCAAGAAAGAAAGCTACCCTAAGAAACTCAAATTTCACCCTTGTATACACAATACGTGATTTTATCTATTGTAATACGTATGCGACCCTCCAAATTCCATCAAATGTATATAAAGAAGATTTCCAACCGTTCATTCATAACAAAAGAGAGTGTATATTTAGATATACTTCGCATAAAATTATTTGACAAATACTACACCTATCAACATTTTTTAAACTGCGCGTAGTTGTATCAATAATAATTAATTATTAATAAACTAAAGATTACGGAGTAAAATACACGACATTTTGTAATATGTTTAACAAAAGATTGCAAATAACAACAATAAAGCGATTTTTTTATTTTATTTGTTCAGGTTATTCCAAAAAAAAAATGTTACCTATGACAGAAAAACTATAATTTTAATCAGATTTTTTTACTATCGGAACAATCATTGGCATATTGAATTATTTACGAAATATGTCGTCACTAATCTATTTTAATAGGATTTAGGCAGCCAATATGTGTAAAACAAACAATGAAAATATAAAATATAAACAATGTACTAATTCCTAGATGGACAAAAACCTCAAATAAAGTACAAAGAAAATTAAGAAAAGAGGGTGTGTCACCAATTCAATTGTAATTAGAACCCAGATATTAAATTCTTATTAATATACGTTAGTTTCAGTAGAATAAAAGTTTGAGAATGCATAAATTTAATCATATTAAACGTCAATGAATACTTGACCTGTCAATTTTTTGTTCGTTTCTATTATTGTCAACGTGGTATCGAAGCAATTAATAATTGCAACACAATAGTATTAATTATAGATGCCATGAATAACAATTACATTGTTTAATAATTCGTAAATAATTAAATAAAAGCAAAAATATAAGCTTACCTCAGATGGTGACAGATTCGCCATTTTATTTGACAATAACTAGATTATCAAATTTGCGTCTGGCGCCATCATACTGTGATAAAACACATTATTGTTGGATTGTTGCTATTTATGATTAATAATTTAACTCACTGTTAAAACAAATTGAAACAATATAGTACAAGAATTTAGGTAATTTCTATGGACGTTTGAAAGTAAAAATATTATAATCGATAGATGAAAATCGAGCAAATAATTTAGTACAGAGCCATCTAGTGAATTTTCTCGGAACTATAAATGTCAACTGTAAATGATCTGTCATCCAACATTTGTTTTGTAGCATAAAACAAAAATAAATAATATTTACAACAGTTCAGATAAAAATGATTATTATCATTATTGAATGAAGAACCATTCTGTAAAGTGCATCATCTCTTTTATTCATCAAGATGAATCTCGGAGGCACAATTCGTTTAAACCGTACAGGATTGTGCATTTTAGTAGCCTTATTAATATTACTACTGTTTTATATCTCCACTAATAAAACTGATGTACCTAATACTGAAGAAAACTCAAAAGAAATAAGTTTACGCCAACTTTTATTCACATCAATTGAAACTGCCAAACGAGGAGGAACAGAAATAAAAAATCTAAAAGGGCCATTAGATGTTAAAAGTAAAGGAAAAACTAAAGAAGGCGTTAATGACAGTGTCAGCAATGCAGATCTAAAATCTCATTGTGCAATGTTTGAAGCATTAAAACAGACATTCCCTCACATACGTATAATATCTGAAGAGAGTCACGATTGTAAAAATACTGATGAATTAAAAGTTGATACCTCAAATATCGGCAAACTGGTCGATATACCTGATGTTTTAGTACCTGTACAAGATATTACTGTGTGGATAGATCCATTAGATGCCACTAAAGAATATTTAGGTATGAATAATTGTCCAAAATGTATCAAAATAATTTCATTGTTAAATTTCAGAAAATCTACATCAATACGTAACCACAATGGTTTGTGTAGCCGTTAAAGGAAAACCAGTTATAGGTGTAATTCATAAACCATTTTCAAATACAACTTCGTGGGCTTGGGTTGATAAACTTAATTCAGAAGACTTAAAAGTTCCGGTAAACATCCGAATAAAAAAAAAGATTGTTTGCACCAACGAAACTTAGAGCCAAATTAATAACCGTGACTCACCCTCATCTCATTCTCACCTCACACTCAAAGTCGAAGTAACCAAGGCAACTAACTCAAAAATTTGCATAATTTGAGTTAGTTCCCTTAGTTACTTCCACTTTAAGTGTGAGGTGAGAATGAGATGAGGGTGAGTCACGACTATAAATTTGGCCCTTAGGCTCAAATTCACAGTCTTAACTCATCCTCACCTCATACTCAAATTCAAAGTAACCAAGGCAACTAACTCAAGAATTTCCATAATTTGAGTTAGTTACCTTAGTTACTTCGAATTTAAGTCTAAGGTGAGGATGAGGTGAATATGAGTCATGACTATGAATTTGGCCCTTAAACTTCAAGTTTGACATAAATAAATAAAAGCAAATCGAAGTAAATGTAATATGAAGTTTACATTGCTGTCAAATATTTGATGCGATATTAAATGTATTGCATTTGCCATTTGGATTAGATCTAATTTACATTTACTGAACCAAATCATTTATTTATTTCGCTGCTTTACTTCGCTCAGTTTATTTCCAGTACTATAATTACAGATTCTAATTTACTTTGAAGTAATTCACCCCAATAAGTGCATCAGTTTGCTTAATTCAGTTCATTTAGTCATGTGTCAAAATTATCTGAACTGATTTAAGTGAACCAAGTGGCAAATGGAATACAGTTATTGTCAGTTTATGTCAAACTTAAAATTTGTTTCATTGATACAAAGGAGCATGTGTACTAAATAAAATTTGTTTTTAAGCTGGAACCAACAAATGACAACCCAAAATTTATTATTTCTATGTCGCATTCGGGAGAAGCCGAAAAAATTTTGAAAAAAGCTCTAGGAGACAATATTAAAATTATTCCAGCTGCCGGAGCAGGTAAGGACTTTTTATTATTATTTGCAAACGAATATGATTCATAATTAAAGAAAGTAACAGATCATTCGATTTTTTTGGAAGTAAATCATTTATTATTATTTAAGACGCCGAATTTGTCTCTCTAAAAACTATATTTTTCTACGGCCGAGCAGAAAGTAGACATTTTCAACTGTCAATTGAGTACAGAAAGTTGATATTTGTCGCTCATTGAGCGGCAATAAGATTTTGTCGCTCGCCGAGCGGTAAAGTAAAACTGTATCCATGGATACATGAAAACTCTACATTTTCAAGCGAATTTCAAAACAGAAAACCTGTCAAAAATTATTTTAAATTATTTTTCAAGGGTTTCTAAATGGTCGTATACTAGATATTTGTGTACCGCTCGCGCAATAACCATGTGCAAAACGAGCAGAAAGTATTTTTGTTGCACATGCATGGTTGTTGCTCTCGGCTGTGTCTTCATGAACAATCTCCATGCGCGAGTGGCAATAGACTACTTTCTACTCTAGATACACAAATAACTATTTTCTCATTTGAATTTGTTTTCAACAGCTCTTGTTGCCACCTTGGCTACCTAGTCTACTAATATGATTCTCACTAAAAAAAATACATTTTGAATTATTTATGATTAATTATTAATTAAATTTAAACGGTTTAAGAAAAAAAAAATACATAATACGTCAGGAAAGTATATTTTACTGGACTGATGGCCGGTTTCAGCAACAAAAGTTAAATTTTAAACATGGATTAAGTAGACAAAAGCAAATCGAATGTTTGACACCAATTTTAATTATTCCATTTGACATGTAATTTCGATTTGCTTTTATTTATTTAATCCATGTTTAAAATTTAATTTTTGTTCGTGAAACCGGTCATCAGCAGATTAAAACACTGATGCTGGGTTGCAAGAAAAAAATAAAGATCTCTTTAGTTAAAGAATTGTTTATCTAGCAACAGTATCAATAGCGATTTTCAGAAATTTATTGAACCGTTAGTTACTAATGAACCGATAAAACTTTCATGCAACCCAGCATCAGCCTGACAGCCTTGTATTTTAAATAGCCACTTCGTCAAGTAAAACATAATTTTCCTGACATATCATGTAATATACTCTTTCCACAACTGTACCACAAAGTAAAATTTCTTCTGTCAATTAACAAAAAAAGTGAGACTAGAAAAATAAGTAAAACCATATCCATAGCAACTGGAAAACAATATCCAGGTGATATCTGTGAAGAGAATAATAAATCTTATCTAAATTTTTAATTAACTTCCAAAAAATTTACTTTCTAGCAAGATTGTGACATTATACATATACTTTGTGAAGAAAGTATCATTCTTCCCTTGATATACAAATAACTATTGTTTTTAGGATATAAATCTCTGGAAGTAGCAGCAGGGACAGTAAGTGCATATTTTCACTCAACATCGATTAAAAAATGGGACATTTGTGCCGGAAATGCGATAATTAAAGCATTGGGCGGTAAAATGACAACAAGTTTCAACGATGACATTGATTACTCAAACGCTGAGAAAGTAGTTAATGATAAGGGACTTCTTGCCACAATCTACAACCATGATTCATTCATCCAAAAACTCGCTAAATCTAAGACTCAATAACAGGTTGTAAATAAAACATAATGATTTTGTATTTAGTAAGGAAAAAAGTACATATTTTGTTTTGAAGTGTATCCTACTTAATATAAAATAAATTGTTTCTTAACAAGTACAAATTTTAATTTTGGTTGTTTTGTAAACGTTGTTGCATAGCTGCTTTCGCGGCATTTAATCTTAGTTTTGCAGCTTCGCTATCGACTCTGATGGAAGATGAAGACTTTTTTTGTTTCTTTGGAACTGCATCATTATTATTTTCTACTGTTTCTTCTATAGGTTTCCATTTGTTCGCTTCTTTTAGTCCTAATTTTAAAAATTTATTATTTACATCTTCTACTTCAATAGACACTAAATCCCAGAACCCTTGTAAATCATCTAAAGTTATTTTTTGAGTTGTGGAATCATTTTTTTCACACTGTTGGATTAAACAATTAAACTGCGCAAATTTCTTTTTCATTAATAATTTAGTTTGACCTAAAATTAGAAATGTTTGAACACTTCAAAATATTTTGTAGTGCATCCTACCTATGACTGCTAAAATATTGCCTTTATCTTCTTCAGGCGTATCACCATTTGCAAATATATCATTCCATTTATCACATAACTTAACTAATTTCGTAATTTCGGTATTAACAATATTTTTAAAATAAACTATTTGTGCCATTTTGATAATAATACTGATTCGATTTATCACAGAGAGGAATACTAGTTGTTAGTGAGTGTTATAACTTGAAATTCCAATTTTGAAATTTGAATTACATAAAAGGAGCATTCTTTCTCTTCTTAAAAATGGCGGACAAAAATTTTGGCACAAACTTCAAATTGTCATTTCAACAAAATGTCAAAAATACACGAAATAATTAACAGTTTCGCCACAAACAAAATTGTGTATCAAGTAATTTGATTCCATTTATCAAGAAAATTATCTGCGATAAGTTATATAACCTAACTTTTAAATGTCAAATTGTACAAGCACGTGAGTTTAAATCATGTTAGTGAGTTTTGTAAATGTAGCCAGGTATTTCAAAAGAATGATGTCAACAAGAAGAAAAGGATTTTCCAACATAGTATTTAGTTCCAAATACCTTTTATTTACAAATGTCGGTATTTCCATAACCTTATCCGGAATTGGAGATGTTCTTGAACAAAACTATGAGATAATGACGAAAGAAATAAGTTGCTGGGATGCAGTAAGGACTAGAAACATGTCAATCTCAGGATGTACTGTAGGAATTTTATGTCATTATTGGTATGAACTTTTAGACAGACGGTTACCAGGTCGAACTTTAAAAATTGTCACGAAGAAAGTGTTTCTGGATCAAGTCGTCTGTTCTCCAGTTATAATATCAGTATTCTTTTTAACACTAGCACTTCTGGAAGGCACATCAATGGAAGAATTCAAGGAGGAAGTGAAAAAGAAAGCTTGGAGGCTGTATGTAGCAGAATGGATAATTTGGCCGCCTGCACAGTTTATTAATTTTTACGCTTTACCCACTAAATATCGAGTACTTTATGATAATACTATTTCTTTGGGCTATGACGTATATACTTCTTATGTAAAACATGACAAAAGTTGATGAAGGAATTAAATTAGGTTCAATTTTATGCATTTTTTGTTATTTACTATTTATTTTAACCTGCTGGCTAGGTTAATGAAAATCAGAACGTATCAGAAAGATCTTAGGATGGAATATAAATAAGTTTTATAACTCAAAATATGTATATTAGATTTATACAAAATGTAACTTACAAAGTGCTTAAATAAATTATAATATATTTAAGTGATGCGTACTGGCTTATTTATTTAAATTATACGTAGTCTAAGACAAAAATTATCCCTATGAGATTACTAAAATAATTTAGTTATTATTGTAATAACTAAAAAGAGCACTATACTGAAAACGTTATACGGACGGACATACGTCATCAAAACATATAACTAAACAATTGACATTAGGGGCTGTTACGTTTACATGGTATACATGTAACCGGTTTTAAATTGTAATGGGCGTTCCTTCTTTGGAGATGACAAGATTAAATTTTTCTTTGACTTCGCAAAGACCATGGATATACCAACTTTTAGTGCGATCAGTAATCTCTAATAAATTTTTAATTAATGACAAATAAACTAATTTACCTATCGTACAGCACTTACGGGTAAAAGTGGTCCAATATTTGCATATTCTTGTTCAAAATAAATTATTAAATGAAGAATCAGCAATTGATATTCCTTTTTTTCCTGGCATTGTTATAATATAGCCTTTGAAAACTACTATAGGTCAAAGTTCTTAAACAGTTATTTATGCAACTAGTGTTAAAAATGTCAATTTATTGCACGAGTGAGAAGTTCGTGCAATAAAATCTTTTTCCTGCTACCAATGTCGAAAACACGTCATTTTTAAATACTTTCTAGTGTCAAAGAAAGTATTTTTTTATATTTAAAATGATATTAGTTAGATTAGCACAATGACTTAAAACTCGATTGTAGAAAATAGTTATTTACAATATAAGTGGAGTAAGAGCATCATTAAAATACGCGTTTAATCACACAAGTATCTTAACTAGTGCGTTAATATTTCAAAAAACGCACTAGAGCGCTAATAAAATACTTATCTCACTCAAAATGAATGGGATAAGTGTCATTTATTACATGGCCGCAGATAAAATTATGTATGTAACTAGTATTAAGTGTCATTTTGAAGTTTAAAACGATTGATCATGAATCTGATAGATCAATAACAACTCGATATAAATAGAAATTATGTATCATGTGAACAAAATATAAAATAATTATTAGAGATGAAAAATAATTATTTTCAATACAAGAATCGACAGGAAATATACCTATTATTCAATAATTTTATATAAGATTTGTGTTTCAATACCTTTTCTTGTAATGGGCCTTTCAAGACTTTTTTGAATTTTTTATATATTAATCTACGTAATAAAATAATTATACCCAAATTTTATATTTTTTAAAAAAACTTGTATTAAGCATGATAAAAATATTTAAACTTTCGAAACAAATGAATATGACGTAGTTGCATCTTAGCTTAAAAAGAGACAGATAAGACAGAGATAAATAACACGTAACTTGTCGTTGTCAGTAGAATCCTCAGACAAAACATAACTAGACGGATAACATCGGCGTTTGTTGTGAGTCAGAAAGGGATAGAATAACTGGTTGGTGAGGCGGGTGCGCGGCAAGAAGCAACTTGCATAACATCAAAGTGTACTCGCTCCTTGCCGCGCACCCGGCGGACCGGCAAGTTATTCCATTCCTCTCTGCTTCACAACACTGCATTGACGTGAATACGACATAATTCGTCTAGTATTATACGTCATTGGTAGAATCGTAGAATACTGAATGCTTATTTCTTCTTCGTCTTCTTGAGCACCGACAAACCTTTCAGACAAAGCTCTGTGATTGGCTTAATGCAACTACGTCATTGCAATATGGCAGTGCGAACGTTTTAAATTATTCAACTTTAACTTTCATATTTCAGCAATAAAGGTATCATTTATGGTATGATTTTATATTGTATTAAATATGATGTACGGTCAAGAATTTATTTTAATAAATATATATTAAACAGCTCTACCACTTGAATCCCCCATTGTCATTTACACCAATTTTTTTAATAATTTTATTAAGTTTCATCAGGACAGATGACGCCAGTCCATCCACATAACGTTCTCAGTATACAAAAATCAAACATTTATCGCAATCCCGATGAGCCGTATTATAAAAGTAAATAAATAGTCTTTGGAGGCAAATCACAATTTTAAATAAATTTCAACAATAGATCTCACGACTTTAAACTTAAACCTTCAATACGAGATTTGTTCTGGCAGTTTTACAAACATTTTAAACAACCTCGTAAATAGAAACAAATCAAAAATCACAGATTAAAACATGCCATCATTAATACCAATTGGTACCAACACAGCCAAAAATAACATAAAATTCCGAAGCACCAACTTCCAATCAGAAGGTACAGCATATGGAAGCAAAACAAGAGTCAATCTATTAACTTCATGAGAAGCACACACAAAGATAAAAGAAGTCACCATCACATTCAACACCGGAAAATTCGGAATTAATACTAAAACACCATGCGTATCCGCAGCTAACCAAATATGATACTGACTTATAAATAACTCTAAAGAAATTCTTCCAAACCAAGCGAAAAAACTAGAATATCTTGTACGCAATATCCCAGATATATTTCTCAAAACAATATAGCTTATAATCGGTAGAAAAACTATATAAGAATGTATTTCGCTACATTCCAATTGGTTCCTACATAAAAATGTAAACGTTGTATAAGATCCCATTCCGATTAAAGCAGCCAAAGTTGCTGACAAAGCAATCCCACGCGAAAACAAATTACTGTGATTGTTGTCATCAAGAAAACTGTATTTTTGCGCCAACATATACGCGACAGCAAAAACCATTCCAAAAAGAATAGAATAACGATCAAGTTTCCAACGAGACCACCATTCGTGAATATCGTCATCTGTCGTCACAAATAAAGCCTTCCAGGGCCTCGTCACAAAAACTTTCTCGAAAAATACTTCCGACATATACAAAATAGTAACAACACTAAAAAGTGACACGAACTTAAGTACTAAATATAAATATTGTAACGGGTTACTGTCCGCACTTTGCGATGTAATATGTGGAGGTAACGATAAAACAATATAAATCATCATAAACCAAAACGATAATAAAGGAACAAAATAATAAAACTGATAAGGTCGATTCATACACAAACATAAAGTAACAGTCATAAAATTTAACCGAAACAACACCTGAAAAAACCGTACTAGACTAAAATCGCCGATTTGCCACGCGTAGCAAAAGTGACCATAACCTGACAAAAATATATACGCGGAAATAAGTACCCTAATATGCATATAAATCGGTAAAACTCTACTAGCGCCCGTCATATGATAAATTAAAATAACTAATTGCATCCAACCTTTCCACTCCTCCGTTTGATCCCGATGTAGAACTTTCGTAAATCTGCTGTCTTCGGTGAAAAACAATCCCAGTGCGCACATGTAACCAACTGGTAACCAAAAACTGAATTCTGAGTAGTATTTGTTTTCTTTCATAAAGAAATTTGTACGATCACACACAAAGAAGTAACCCATTATTAGTGCCATTCGAGCTAAACTTGTGAAAAGAGTGTAAACGTCACCTGGGGGAATCGACACGATCACTTCGGGTTTGTTGTCTGTGAGAAGAGTATAGCCTCTTGGTGCGGTTCCACGACATTTTAGAAACCAACGGTGGAGCACCATCACTATTGCTATTATTACACTGAAACACAAAGAGGACACTGCTAACTACAATAGTTCACGTTAAGATTTAAATTAATAAAATTACGTAAACATTATTGTTACGCCAGATTGTTAATTCAGCATTTTAAAATGTTACATAAGGCAAATAAAAATGATGTAGCGGAATAAACAAGAAGTTTGAAACAACTGAATTACTGTTGTTAAACAAATGAAAAACATACAAATATATAAACAGGCGAACTGTCAATTATTTAAAGTTTTGTAAAATAAACATAATTAATATTAATTTCAGATTAGTAATTATTATTTTAAAAAAACAAATAATAACCTTTGTATAACGAGCCGGTCTGTGGATCCAAAGAACCCTGGTTCGATCGCCACAGCCGACAAAACATTTTCACCAATTTAAAATTACCCCTGTAGCTTTCCCACCACTAACATCTTTGGAAGCCGTGATTTGACGGCTGGTAACCGCACTTCACGCGCATAAATATATCACTTACCGAGATCTGCTTCGGCAGAGTGCCACACCCTGTAATGGGTAAAAGGCGTGATGATATATTCATTTATTTTTGTATAATAGCACGAAAAAATACACGACCCGACAGTAACAACAACTGAAGCACTACTGCTGACAAACAAATGCAGAACATAATAACAAATAAATGACTTGTCACTTTAAAACAAGTGAAATAATATTGTTGTTAAACAAATGCGAAATATAAAATAAATATATATACTCGTATACGAACTATCAATTAAAAACAACTTAAATGCAATCACTGTGGTCTGTGAATTTCAAAAATCAATTTTCGCAGCCGACAAATTTTACTCCACATTAAAATTACCCCTGTTCCCTCCCACCTCACTATCATTTTTGGGGACGGTGATTTGACAACAAGTAATCGAACTTCACGTGCCACACCCAGTAATGAACAAGACGTGTAATTTTTTATTTTATTTTTCAATGAATGCCAAACAAATAAATAAATATAAAAAAAATATATCATCACGCCTTCTACCCATTACTGGGTGTGGCATTCCGCCGAAGCAGATCTCGGTAAGTGATATATTTTGCGCGTGAAGTGCGGTTACCAGTCGTCAAATCACGGCCTCCAAAGATGTTAGTGGTGGAGGAGCCACAGGGGTAGCTTTTGAAATTATGAAAATTGTTTGTCGCCTGTGGGGATCGAACCAGGGTTCTCAGGATCCACAGGCCGACTTCATACCACTGAGCTAGCCATCCCAATAAATAAATGAATAATAAAAACTAACTTACCAGACTCCCAAAATGGCGAAAGTGACAATTTGAAGCGTAGTATAACTTTCCGCCGAACTACAGCATGTACCATCATTAAAATTCATGTAATCATTACAATACATGTTTAATAAAATCTGTATGTTGTGTTTTAAAGGCCTTGGAGCTAAATGAATCCCATCTGGACTCTCAGTTAACATTCCCTGAGCAACAAGTCTTTCACTTTTCCACAAATCAGTCTGAGAATAGCTCAAAACTTCTATCGCAGCTTTGTTATATAAGTCAATCTGTTCGTTGGTGATCATTTCGAAGCCAGGTTTGAGTTTTTCTTTGAAAATTGGTCCCTGTAGCACCCACAAAACTCTAGTTTTCTTTTCGTGAAGCGAATCGATTGGTTGAACCAGTCTAGTAAGGTTCATACTGTAACTATTTAAAGCGTCAGTTGAAGCATTCGAGGAATGGATTGTTGATAAAGCGCATCCGACTATTATTACTGATGGAGGTTTCTGGTCATTTTGCCACCGACGGAAACTCTCCACCATTCTGGAATCTAACATTGGACTCCATAAAAATTCTACTTTAATTTTTAATTTAGTGTCAAAGAACGTCATGTTATCGGAAAGTCGTTTCTTCGGTAGTTCTGTTGACATATCATCTGTTCGTAAATGTTTTATAAAACCGAAATATAATTCTCGTAGTCTTGAGTCTCCGATGAAAACGAAATGACTTTGAGCCCCCCAAAATGCAAGATATCGCAAACATCGCCGAGTATCTCTGAAATTAGGTTCCGGTTAGACTAAATCGTTTATAAGTTATAATAACTTACGTTTGTGAGTAATGGTGAATCATACAACCGTAAGGCTGCCATTCTTGATCCCCTTTATATCTTCCATCCGATAACAACCACTTGCAGGAATCAATTCCTGTAAAAATGTTTGGTTAGAATTAGAACACAATTTCTAGGTTAGATGGAAAATTTTTACCGTATCTTAAATGTAACATTCCATGATAAGCCGCAAATCCTATTACTAAAAATAAAGCAAGTCTTTTTGCATTGTCTGCATTAATTTGTCCAATAATACGTTCAGCAGTTGACCGATTAGGTGAATCAGAAACCATTTTTGGCTTGTTGTGCGATGACGTTTTTGACAGCTATGTAAACATGTGTATTTTTTCAAATTCTATTTTTATACTGCAATAAAGGTATTTCTAATTTATAGGAAACTCTTTCATTATTATCGCTGAATTGCTACAATATAATTTTTTTATTCGGTAATTTACATGAATAAAAAATATTGCACAGTATCGGATTTAGCTCATTGACACATAATCAAATTTTATCTATCTTCAAACTGACTATACTATATTTCATTTAAGAATGTAGTAAATGGAACTGTGTACGCAACCAGTTTAATATCCTCAGGTTTGTCATGCATAATAATGCAATTTGGTAAACGATAAAATATAATAATTAATTTACAGAACAAATTAAATATTATATGTATCGCATCTGAATTGAAATACTTGATTAACTGGAGGCTAATGTCAGACATCTGTCACTACTTTACATGACGTCATTTTTTTTGCTTTGTTAATTTCATTTGTTCAGAGTGATCAGTAAGTGTTTCAGTTGACAATACAATTCTAGGGATCATTTTATTCCACAGTTGGTAAAACGTCAGTTAAAGGCGGAAATACAATATGACAAGTCATTTTTATATTAAATGCAAACAGGTTGAGTGATAGAAATACTTTAGATTATTGCTCTGTGAGTATTGTTAAGAAATAAAAGGATGTAGGTAAGGGAAACAACAGTTTTTATGAATTTAAATTTTCAAATGTCACTTCAACAACAGGAAATAAATTTTTGTATCAGTCTTACCAATTTCAAGTAGTTTTTTTAATTGCCAGTTGAAACACTTACTTCTGATCACTCTGTATTTCGAAGAAAGGACAAAAATGATTGACCCTATCTAACTCTATGATCCTTCTTAACTGGAATGGACTATAATTATTTGATGAATAAGCAAGAAACGGATAATAAAAGAAGGATAAACACTGTGTTAATATTTTAATTTTAATAATATATATCACATCACATTCTTGCCGTCACTTTTTACATATTTTGGAAGCAGTGAGATTTACAAAAAAGGCAATTAATAAGTACAATATAACTTTGTATACTTTGTTTTTTTCGATGTAATTACAAAAATACTATTTATATAAATAGCCTTTCACATCTAACTATATAAAAAACAAAATAAGTAAAACGCGTCTATAATACAACATAGCAAACAAGTCTAGAAAATAATTAAAAAAACAATAATGCAAATCTCACAGATATTATCATACAGTGTAGAATAATCAATTAAAATTAATGTGTCATCTATACACTTGAAATTTTAGAATGTTAACAACTTAAGAAATTCTCAAATCACAGTTCACAGCCATCTACCTGACGAGAAACAAATTTAAATCACGTCTTCGTTTAGTTTTATAGTTGATTCCCTACAGTAAATATTTATTATTGTCCTTAGTAGTAACTAGGACTCAGTAACAAACAAAAAACAACTCAACTATACTTCTCGGAAACTGTCTGTTTGTGCTTGATCCATTCTAACCTCAAAATAAACATTTCTAGTTCTTGCACAATAACTATCACTCATGATGCTTGCTCGGGCTCTTCATGGACATCATCTTCATTCTCGAGTTTCGGCCCGGCGTTACACACTCGACACTTGCAGCACACGATGCAAGGAGCAGCTAGAAGAAGAAGAGGTGAAGCAACTAGGAGAAGAATACCGAAACCGGCGAAGATGCCGATGACTTGGGTCCGATGCCAGATCACGGAGGCTCGGGAATGACCTAATTTGTTCTTGCAGGGACCTTTGTCGTAGTGGCGTAGTAGGAAATCGTCCTGTAAGACAGAAATAAAATTTATATTGATTGTACTTAACCTACAAATATAAATTATCACGAGAATTATTATTTTTTAGTACTCATTTGTTCATTTTGCCATTCTGTGACTAGATACAATCATTTATTCTATAATTTCTATTTATTTATATGCATTTTGTTCTTGTACAAAGTTAAAAATATTACTTTTTAACCTCACTTTTATACAGCTATCGGTGAGTTATTAAATTCTGTTTTATAATATTCTAGTCATAGAATACTGAAATTGTGAGAATCTATACAATAATCATGAAATACAAGGCCCGGTTGCATAAAGCAATGTTAACTAATTATGTTCTTAGTTAACAGTATGTTAAAAGTTAACAATGGCCAAGATGGCTCACATCACATTTGACATATTTTCAGATTTTTATGTTAAAATTAATTAATATCAGCATTAAAATGCTTTTTGTTAGTAAAATAACAATGGTAAAGCAATATTTGTAACAAATAATAATTAGTTTAATGCATAACTATAGAAATTATTACGTTTTAAAATATTGAACTGTCTAAAATTTTGACATTTATTAGATGCGTTTTTTTATTCTAATTCAACACAACGTTTTATGCAACCGAGCTCCTACGATTACAGATAGTTTCAACACTGAACTGATCTAGAACTAACTCGTGTTATTTCCAAATAAATAATGCATCCAGTGTAAGTAGTAAAAATTAACGATAAATCTAAAATTTGAATGTATGTTCTAAATGACATCTATTTAAATACAAATTGCAATACCACCAATTCAAAATGGATAACAAGGAACACAAGATGATTAGAAAGAGATAAAATACGGGTTCAACCTGCCAACTCACCAAAATACAAAGTGATCAAAAGGAATTGTTACAGTTGGCAATAAAAAAAAATACTTGAAATTGGTAAGCCTGATACATAAATTCATTTCCTGTTGTTGACAGTGACATTTAAAATTTAAATTTGTATTACATTTATTTCTAAAGTATTTCTATTACTTAAAAAGTCAAAATTCTATTAGCTGTCAGACTCCTGACATAACCTATTTGTATTTATTAGAAATGTCAAATAGCATTTCCGCTTTTATCTGACGTTGTGCCAACTGTGGAATAAAAAGATCTCTGGAATTGTATTGCCAACTATAACAATTCCTTTTGATCACCCTGTTAGCTGGGGCAGTAGGATTAGTTCAGGAACTGTTCTAGGTTACTTAAAACGTGCCAAATAAACAAAAGTAACCTAACGGGTTACTTTAAAAATGTTAAATAAATACGGCCAATGATTCAGTTATAAAATAGGCGGAAATATAAATATGTCAGAATTTAAAAATAGTTACTTACGTCCAAACTTGTGAGGCAATACCAGCAAAAGACATGTTTGCATCTCTTGCACATCATCTGGGCACATCCTTCATCCTTTTCAATGGGCACATTGCACATGGGACAACATTTGATGAGATCGGAGTCAAATGGAATACCAGGTTCCTCAGCCTGCGACAAAAAATCAATTTTAACATTTCATCTCAGGGTAAAGTGGGCCAAATGCGCCCCTGTGTAGCTGCAGTGCGGATAACCAC
The DNA here is from genome assembly GCA_911728475.2 of Pterostichus madidus. Classification (NCBI taxonomy): domain Eukaryota; kingdom Metazoa; phylum Arthropoda; class Insecta; order Coleoptera; family Carabidae; genus Pterostichus; species Pterostichus madidus. The sequence goes on along the minus strand of OU452314.1, from coordinate 4,648,916 downwards.
GAAATGTCAAGTTATAAAATAATTTATCGCTCTTTCAAATTGAGTTGAATATTTATTGAAACCGAAAATTTATTTCCCGTTTGATATTGATTGTAGCAGATTAAATATTTGATTTATTTGTCTGTGGAATTACTAATTTAAATCTGTTAATTAAAATTTGTAAAGAGGTTAAAATTCTCATAAATAGTGACTCATTGCATAAAAACAAATGACCATCAACTTCTCAAGCAATTTTCTCAAATTATTTTAATTAGCAGATGCGTGACTGTTTTACACGCAATGTTTACTAACTTATTCTATTGTTATGTAATTGTTATTTGTATTATTAAGCCGGAAACTGGAATTTTGCGAATACTGGCAAAACAGTTTCTAGACGTGTGGTATGCCGATTTAAATGAAATAGGATGCGGGCACCCACGTGATAATGAACAGCTGTTTCGGGAAAATTCACTGCGCCACCTACAAAATGAACTATTTTTTGGGACGAGATTTGAAAAGAACCAATAGGATGCGGGCACTCACGTAACAGCTGTCACAGTGTCACGTGAGTGCTCGCATCCAATTGGTTCTTTTCAAATTTCGTCCCAAAAAATAGTTCATTTTGTAGGTGGCGCAGTGAATTTTCCCGAAACAGCTGTTCAATATCACGTGGGTGCCCGCATCCTATTATTGATTTAAAATTGTTAAAATGCCAACCTTCAAGCACGAAATTGACAGTCAGTTTCATAACATCGTAACATCCCTACTTTCACATGTTGGACTCGCCCAGCTAAATTTTGTCTACGTTTATTACACTATAATAGTATTTTAATCCGTTGATTCAAGTAAAAACATTTTCCTGATGTATTATGTATACTATATTTTCTGAAACCGTTTATTTTAATCAATAATTCATCATAAATAATTGAAAATATTTCAATTTTTTTATATGAATTGCATAGGATGCAGGCACTCACGTGACACAGTGACGTTTTTGTGACGTAAAAACAGCTGTACGGGCAAAGATCACTGCGCCACTTATAAAATGAACTATTTTTTTGTGGCGAGATTTGAAAATAACGGTTCTTTTCAAATCTTGTTGGCCTGCGATCACTGCGCCACCTACAATATGAACTATTTTTTGTGGCGAGATTTGAAAAGAACGGTTCTTTTCAAATCTCGTCCCAAAAAATAGTTCATATTGTAGGTGGCGCAGTGATCTTTGCCCGAACAGCTGTTTTTATGTCACAGTGTCACGTGAGTGCCCGCATCCTGTTGACAGCAGACTCGCATCCAAACAAACAAAAAACAGTTAAGTAAAATATAAAACAGTCAAGTAACATACAAAACAGTCAGGTAAAGTCTTTACCAGATTGTTTTGTACTTTATCAGACTGTTATTTTTGTTAATGTTGTTGTAGCCTTGGATACGTACTTTACTTGACTGTTTTTATAAAAATCTACTTTCCATACTAAAATTGGTCAGGGAAGTATGCATTTTCTTGCCGGTTTCAGAAAAATATTATTTATTAAAGGCAGTTCAATTATCTGTATACATATTTTTTATTGATTGTACACCACGATTGCAAATTGAATTATAATTGAACATTTGAATTTACAATGTACAAATTAGCTCTAAAGTTGATAACAATTTCTAACCTTCAAACAGTCACTGACACTGACAGCCAGTGATGCCAATGCTAGCATTACAAAACTCCCTAGTTTCTACCGAACAGCGTTCAGTAAACCCATGGTTTCCGAACTATTTTGAGAAATGTAAAACTGTCAATCTCGGACGGAGACGTGAATCTATTATTTACCTTTCCTTCTTTTGCGAGTTGTTTGACGTATTCGTCACAGGATTGGCCTGCATGCCAACATAGTTTACAGTTGCTGCAGAAATCGGACGTGCATGTAGGACAGTGGACACTTTGGGGGGAACAACGCTCTGAAGGACATAGTTTGCAGACGGTTTCGCAGCCTGCTCGGGGACACCAGGTTCGGTTCGCGTCTATGTCCACCTCTGAAAGAAGAAAAAAGTGTTAAAATATTATGTTTACATTTAAAAATTGTTATCATAAATCTATATATTGTTGTAATCAACAGATTGATGTAAAACATACATTATTGTAAGTAATATATTGTTGTAATTAATAAAAATAAATGAAATAAGCAAATTAAGGACCAGGTTTTCAATGGCAGGTTTACTCTCGATTCATAATAATCATGATTAAATAATAATGAAAACCATAGTTTCCATTATTATTTAATCATGATTAACATTAATCGGTAATTGAAAAATTGCCCCTAAGTTACCTAAAAATATGTATAATACTGTCATTGTGAATTATATGTCAAATTACTATCCAAATTAATTATTAATTACGATAATTAATTATTAATTACGATAGTCGTTCAAATACCGAAAAACCCAGTTAAAATTAATTTCAAATTTACGATTTTCAAAACAAATAAATTTCGTCCAATTGTTTAAGCTTGCCTCCCATTTTGCCTAATATCAGTTTCATAATTTTTGTCTATAATTTATTCTTTTATCTTCTAAAGTTTACCTAGATGAGATTGTAAATAAATAAATAAATAAATATAAATATATCATCACGCCTTCTACCCATTACTGGGTGTGGCACTCTGCCGAAGCAGATCTCGGTAAGTGATATATTTTGCGCGTGAAGTGCGGTTACCAGCCGTCACATCACGGCCCCTATAGATGTTAGTGGTGGGGGAGTCACAGGGGTAGTTTTAAAATGGTGAAAATTGTTTGTCGCTTGTGGGAATCGAACCAGGGTTCTCAGGATCCACAGGCCGACTTCATACCACTGAGCTACCTACCCCTTACATAAATAAACAGATATATAAGTACATAATCACGCTTTTTACTCATTACTGGGTGTGGCACTCTGCCGTAATAGATCTCAGTAAGTGATATATTTATACGCGTGAAGTGCGGTTACCAGCTACTAAATCACGGTAATTAAAATGTGATGAAAACTGTTTGTCGACTATGGGAATCGAACCTTTGTTCTCAAAGCCACAATCCGAGTTGATACCACCTACTTAAATATAACAGAAAAAATATTTTAAAACACTGTCATTAGACAAAAGAATAGTGATTAATTATCCGTAATAATATAACAAGAGAGTGAGAATAAATTGAAAATAATTTGACAGATCTTTCGAAAACTTGTTACCAGGCAATAGTCACGAAAGCTCGAAGGGCTTGAGTGGCTATTGCCAAATGGCAACAAGTTTGAGAAAGATACTGGAGAATTATTTTCTAATTTATCCAACTCTCCAGTTATATTTAATTAGATTATTTTTTGACTTAGCTGTTGAGGTTGATTCATCCAACTTAAAAGATTTTGAACTGGGTTCATATCGATTGATCACTTATTAATGTATTCTTGGAAGTTGTTTCAAATATTTGTTGGTGTATTTCTGTATCTGAAATACAACTAAATCGATTTTTTTCACACATTTTACATGACGCGTTGACAGTTTTAAATAATTATTTGACAACTACCTATCATTTGTCACAAACAAAAAAGCATCTACAGAGATTATTCCCGGGAATAATCACAAGAGCTTTATTCTCAGTATAATAATGACATGATTGGTTAAAACACAGATACCTGACATACAATGAAGCATTTCATTGGTTTTGAGAAACGGCAAAAATAATCTGCCAGAAAATTACAAACTATTTACAGTTATCAAATTTATTGCAATATTAATAGAAAAATATGGGGTAGGTGGTTCAATCGGACTATGGATTTAAGAACCAGAGTTTGATTCCCATAGCCGATAAACAATTTTCAGCACATTAAAATTACCCCTGTGGCTTCCCTTCCACTAACATCTTAAGAGGCCGTGATTTGACAACTGGTAATCGCACTTCACGTGCATAAATATATCACTTACTGAGATCTGCCTCGGCAGAGTCCCACTCTCAGTATTGGATAAACGGTGTGATAATATATTTATTTATTTGTTTTTTATTTAATAGGAAAACAGCTATGTTTCAAACAAATAGTGTGACTAAGTTGTACTGGGTCACGCCCATGTACACTCAGTTACAGAAGCAAAATAGTTGAGCACGGTTGTATACAAAAATTAAGATCGGGAGTCACGTGGTCCCTTTGGCGCAGAGGATAGCGCGTTGGACTTCTAATCCAAAGGTCGTGGGTTCGATCCCCACAAGGGATGGTTCTTTTTACCTTTTATTAACACTAAAAACAAATTTTTATTTGTTTTATCCTCCAGTATTAATTGAAATAATATTATTGTTATAATATTTACATTTTAAATAATATAAGAAAAAGAAAATATTGCCGCAACTGTGTCTACGCAGTTGGCCACCAGGTTGTATAAATTTCGCCTTATAAAAAACCTCAAAAATCAATAATACTAAGTAAACATATGGTTATGAAATATGTTCTACATTCTAGTTAATAATTGTTGACTTGTATACTACACAATTTAAATACAAATTTATAGTTGGCTAATAATATATTCACGAGGCAAATAACAGTCATTTGTTTCTAGAACTGTCAAACCGTAAAAACAAAACACAGTTTGCAGTACTGCAAATTCTTCAAGAAATAAAATTTACATTCACATTTCAAAGAGAAAAAAATTGAATGAAGGTCACAGATACAAACATGAGTAAAAAATATAAATATTTCATTCGATATGGAAATTTTATATTTTATGACGAAACGGATGTATCGTAAACTTCATTTTCCTTCAGCAAATTTGAAATGTAAGACATGTCTTCCTTTTTATCAAATGTGATGGTTCTTGATATTAACTACGCATTTTTTTCTCATGTTTAGAAAATAGAAATTATTTCATGCAAATCTTAATTCGTTTTTTAGAACGGATTATTTTTTTATCTCTCCTTTCAAATAGATTGTATCAAATTTCTAATTCTTAATCATAGTGAAACTTATCGATTTTAGTTTCATTAATTTCTAAAAGTGAAAATTAACTTCAACAATTTGCACTATTATGCCAATGGCACACTGGTCGATATAATAGTTCGTGGTCGAGGAGCATGAATGAGCGTCGAGGAACTCATCGATGAAACAACAGAATGCACCCTGACTGATAAAATAAACAAACACGAAAAAATAGCACAAAGCAAAACCAAAATGACAGCCCACGCTAACATGAAATGAGACACAATAATACGTGTGAAATGAGACACAATCGTTTCATCGAGGAACACCTCGATGGAAATAGAGGCGCCTCTATTTTTCATCGATGACGGGTGCGTTCTGTTGTTTCATCGATGAGTTCCTCGACGCTCATTCATGCTCCTCGACCAGTGTGCCATTGGCATTACTGGGTTCAAGTGTACACTAATAGAAACAAATAGATAAATGTGTATTATTTATTTACTTATTTCTAGTTTTGTACTATCATATAGTTACACTAAACGGAAGTGGTACTGTGTGTAGTAGAAAATGTATAAATATTTATAAAAATTAATAGATTTAAATAATCATTAGCAATTATTACTTTCTTGTAAACGATTTAAAAGCAATAAAATGCGTGCTTTCATGATTTAAATGATAATTACTGTCAATATATTATTATTTACTGCGCTGCTCACTTTACTTAATTGTTATTAACCATGTTTATAGCTTTCCTCAATGTAAATGAAAATAGTTCTTTGTACACCACGGAAATTAAATGAGATATTTTTTTCCGATGAAATCGTTTCATTTTCCGAGCTAAAGGCGAGGAATATAGATTTTCAGAAATACATTACAAATTTCGATAACATTTATTATTTTCTTGACAAATGTCACTAATGTGAATTCCTACTGTTGTTTTCCAGTTGTCATTGATATGGCTTTCCTGTCCCTCCCTAGGAAAAAAAAATAACATTTTTACAATACTTGTACAGTAAGTTACCTGTTAATGACAAATTTTAAACACAGTAAATAAATATAAAATAAATATATCATCACGCCTTCTACCCATTACTGGGTGTGGCACTCTGCTGAAGCAGATCTCGGTAAGTGATATATTTTGCGCGTGAAGTGCGGTTACCAGTCGTCAAATCACGGCCCCCAAACATGTTAGTGGTGGAGGAGCCACAGGGATAGCTTTTTCAAATTATGAAAATTTGTCGCCTGTGGGAATCGAACCAGTAGTTTCCATGGTTATATCAGGACTTTAATATTTACTTACTATCCACCGTGAACAGTAATTAAATATTGTAGATCAAGATCCTGTTTATTTTGACAACAATTTGACAACTGTCAATTTTGAAACCTATTTTTATTTTCCTTCTATTTGTGCAAGTATTGTAAAAAATAGCTTACTAATCTCGAACTGTAAGTGATTTTTTTAGGTCGCGAATGTCACAAGCTAAAAACTGTCATTTACAGTTCATGGTACGTAATATACTACAGAGTGATCAAAAGGAATTGATACAGTTGGCAATAAAAAAAACTACTTGGAATTGGTAAGCCTGATACATAAATTCATTTCCCGTTGTTGACAGTGACATTTAAAATTTAAATTTGAGTACATTTATTATTACATTTATTTCTAAAGTATTTCTATTACTTAAAAAGTCAAAATTCTATTAGCTGTCAGACTCCTGACATAACCTATTTGTATTTATTAGAAATGTCAAATAGCATTTCCGCCTTTATCTGACGTTGTGCCAACTGTGGAATAAAAAGATCTCTGGAATTGTATTGCCAACTATAACAATTCCTTTTGATCACCCTGTATTTTTACAACTGTAAAAAAAAACACGACATTTTTATATCATTATGTATATGCGAAGTTTCTGTTTTTGTTATTAATAATCGTTCCCTTGGTTAAAACATATCAATAGTATAAAATTTATTTTGCATTTTTTTCCTAGAATTTACTTAAAAAATCAATAATTATTCTATTACTCTTTTTTGACAATTGTAGAAAAAAATTGTATTTCGTGGGCGAAATTCTTGTTTTTTGGTGTGTTCGCATGGCTTTTTTTATCTCAACTACAAGTGCATTCTCATGCGCAACCAAAAAAAAAAAACTCTTTTTGCGTACTTAATATAATGATAACTATTTTTCCCTAGGGGTGTAAAGTATCACTCAATTGGGACGAAAATTTTACTTTCTAATAGGGCCTTAAAAAATTGTTACAAAATTGTGTGGAGGGGAGTCTGCTTCGGGTCAGCTGTATGTGACGTCAAAACTATAAGTCCCTATTAGTGTGAAAAGTGTTACTTTATTGCACTATTTTTGTATATGATCGGGCTTTACCTAATTATACTAATTACATTTCAAACATCAACACATTTATTTTCATTTTATTTATTTATTTATTTATGCTAATCTGTACAACAGGAACCTAATCTCAATTATAGTACAGGATCGGAATTCACCGAGCCGCAATGTGCTAGTTCATATATTTTTAGTTTAAGTGGGATTCGAACTCGGGATCTCCGGGTTCGAATGCTGTAACTACTTACACCACCGTACATCCTGACAATTTTATATTATGTAGTTAAGTGGCAACTAAACGATTTTTCGCACGATCGTACAAAAAATAATTTATGCAATTACTTCTTTCTACATTTTATGAAAAACATACTTACATACATATCTTCACGCTATATCCCAACAAATGGGGTAGCACGAACCCTAAAATCACTCATAAAACATTCACATTCATCAAATAATCAGCTCTCGTCAAACATTATCATCCGAACACACCACCCTCACTCTAACCACATTCATAGATCACTCCATATAAACTCATTCATTTATTACAGTCGAAATCATTTATCACAATCAAACCTTAAATCACATCATTCCTATTCACTTATCATTCGTTTACTTTCTTCGACGTACATAACATATGCATAAAACATCTCAAATTACTCACTCTTACTCCTAACAACGAATCTAACAACGAATCTACAAAGATTAGAAAAGATAAAACAAATTTGAGAACTGCTCCAAAGTGAAAATGCTAGTTGTTCATTTGTTTTTTTCCATGACTATACTAGAGTAAACAAAATAAAACAAAACTAAATCAAAAGTAGTTCTAAAAACTAACAAGCTAACCTTACAAAAACACTCAGCAAAAAGCAAGGAAAACTCGTAAAAATCAAACCGTCAAATCCATTTGTAAACAACTTCAGACCGATACAAGACAAATCCAATTACGAAGGCTCATCCAGTCCCATGAAGTGAGTAGCAAAAGCCGGCAATCTATCAACTGACGCAAACATCACGCCGATCGCCAGGGAAAAGCAAGGCCTGCTACGAAATTGCGAATAACTCAATCTTAAGGTTGTACATCAGCTGATTTTAATTTGTCTGGGCAGAAGGGCAGCAATTCCTTAGAGTCATTACTTGCTTCAGGATGGAAGAGTTATTTTAGGTTATGTTCAAAGTTACGATCGATTAATTTGATAGATGAGGTCGAAGAGGTCGTTCTAAATTTCTGTCAAATTTAATACAGCTAAATATGCCTCATTTTTCATTATTCCTCTACATATTACTACATTGGGTGGCTAGCTCAGTGATATGAAGTCGGCCTGTGTATCCAGAGAACCCTGGTTCGATTCCCACAGCCGACAAACAATTTTCATAATTTCAAAAACTACCCCTGTGGCTCCTCCACCACTAACATCTTTGGGGGCCGTGATTTGACGACTGGTAACCGCACTTCACGCGCATAAATATATCACTTACCGAGATCTGCTACGGCAGACTGCCACACCCAGTAATGGATAGAAAACGTGATGATATATTTATACATATTTTTTATAATGCCAATTATTCCGGTTCCAAAATGCCGAAATTGTGATAATCTATAAATAATCACTTGTATTTAATTGAAATGCTAGCATACTGTTTGTTTTTCTGTTTATGAACTAACGAATAACCTTTAAATTGGTGACGTCAGTTTCCCACGTGTTTAATTTATTTCTTCGATTTTGTTTGTTTTTGGTTATTGACCGGTTTAACTTGTTTTGAATATTTGCGGTTAAAATTTAAATATTTAGTACTAAATATAGATTGTTTCGCAAACATTTGTCACTGGCCAAAACCTGGAATTTGAATTGACTGAGTAAATTGCAAAGTAATGTTCCCTATTTTTAGATTATTCACGTGTACTTTTGAATAATTAATGTAGCTAAGTTCACTATGAACTTTTCAGTTCAAGTTCAATTCATTTCAATCTTGTACTTCATTTAATAATGATGAACTTGTGAGGAATGTAAATTTTTATTAAATTGACCACAGCGATCTTAGATCATTACGTCGAACGATTGACATATTGCGCCATTTTAAAATATCTAACCAGGAGATGAATCATATATCTTTATCACCATTGGCTTCATTTTTTTTTGGTGATAATTCGCAAAATTTCTGCAACGTTTAAATGTTGTTTTTTTACGACTCTTTCAGAAAGTAATAATTCATTTCTCAAGTGAAAAAAGGAAGTGATATTTTTCATCCTTAGAGAAGAATATTTATTTTAGTATTAAGTGCGCGTAATAAGTGTTTTTTGTTACGCGTGAGAATGTCACTTTTGGTCGAGACCGTTAAATGGAGACGAAAAAGTCATTCGAACACATCAATCAACCTGGATTTCGTCCACGAAATACAAACAACAGAATAATACAATAATTATTGATTTTTTTAAGTAAATTGAAAGGAAAAAATCCAAAATATAAATTTGATGTGCTGTTTTTTTTCAAAATTGTCACAGATTATGAAATTTGACGTTTCAATGAAAAAAAGTCAACTTTTCACGAGTAAAAAAAAATGATTATTTTTTCACAAATTTCGCGTATCCATAGCGATGTAAAAATGTCATGTTTTTTGACAGTTAAGCTACATTCACAAATCGAAATTAGTTTTTGTTTTATGTTTTATGTTTTAGTATGTTTTTAGGTGGCATTCACAAATAGTTTTGCTTTTGTCGGTTTTAGTTAGTAGTGATATCTATCACAAATTTAAAAAAATCGATTATACTCAGAAGATCGGTAATACAGTAAATGCAACTGTCAGATATGCTAAGTTACACGTGCTGTCATAAGTTTGTTTACTTTCGTATTTTTTTGGAAGAGCAAGGTAAATATTATTGTAATAAGAAGGTAGGTATTAATTTGTTATTAAACTATTTTAGATGATTTGATTAGCAAAACTACTCATTCATTTTGACACTTGAATAAAAACAAATTTAGGTTATTGTCAATGTGAAGGATGATAGAAAGAGACAAGTATATATCACTACATCATTCTACGCTTCGTCCTATTGGTCTATTCTTAAGTATAGAACGTAAAACTAAAACATAAGTTTGGAGTTTGCAAATTTTTGTGTTAAAACCAAAACTAAATACTGATTTGTGAATGGCTGCATAAGGTAACATGACTACAAGGTTATTAAAACATAAATGGAAAACATAAAACAAAAACTAATTTCGATTTGTGAATGTAGCTTTATAGAAAAAAATGTACTCGCATCATTTAAAATAAGGTTTACATTATCTTGGAAACCGATGGAAAGTTTGATTGAATTGACAAAAACCCAAATTTTTATGGTGCTAAGTTTTGAATATTAAAACGCTAATTGTACTTATATATATATATACATATTTTAAAGAATTTATAATACAAATAGAGACATTCGCTTATAACACCATCAATCAGACATATTTTAACAAGGTTTACGAGAAAAAATAAACAATTTGTTTTCAAATAACAAATGTCAAATCATGGCACACTTAACTGTCAATATAAATTCACGCTTCAAATTTAATAACTGTTCTCACTATCGGTTATCTAATTTTTGCTCGTTACAAAAAGCATTGTACAAAACTCGTGCACGAAGACGTCATTTACACCATTCGCACAAATTAACGCACTCGCTTCGCTCGTGCCTTTAAGAATGCGATCATGTGAAAAGTATGTCTTCGCGCATTAGTTATGTGAATAACTATTTCACTACCAATCAAGTAATGACATTTACTCTTCTGTATAGCGAAAAGTAAGTAATTCTCCCTATTCTGTATTTGTGTCTAATATTTAGAAGTTGTTTAACATAAAACAATTTAGCAATGGATCAACTCACCTCTGTTAAGTCTATATTTCCGGTGTTTCTCAACAAGTTTCGGTCCGACCAAGCGCTCCACCTCGGAAATGTTGAGGACTCCTTGCGAAGGACATTGCGCATCTGGACACGAAATATCGTAAGCACCTTCTGCAATCTCGAACTCCACGTACGCTTTCATACACTGCAAAGAAGAAAATAAATAAATATATCGTATCAACATGTTTTTTAATTATTGATTGTTTGTGTATATTAATAACACGTTGTTACAGTTGCTTATATTGACATAATGTGAAGTGGAAACTTTTGGACTGTCTAAAGATACATTGTTTTTTTTTTGTACCTGTTCATATTATTAATAGTAATATTATTGTCAACAATTTCGGAGGCTTTAGAAGTACCAGCAGCAGGGTGATTGTCATTGTCAAGATCCAACAATTACCTTGGTGGTGTATATGATAAAGAAGAATAACTCAGTGTAGTATTCCAATCTAGAAGATTTTGAAGAAATTATCTTGAAGTTAGTGAAATATTTTTAAATAATGTAGAACAATGTGCAAGCAATCAACGAACAAACCATAGCAACGCCGTAAAACATCATTCTCGTGTAATATCATTAAAATTTTATAAATTTTGACAATATTTTAGTGATTTTCTAAATCGCACAGTTGTAGGAAAAATATTGTTTATAATGTGGTAATATTTCAGGTTGTCACATGTAAATGATGTATTATAAACAAAAAGTGAAACTAGTGACAGTGTTGTGTTTAAAGTTAAGTATCGTTATTAATTGCTAGGCTATTATTTTTAAAATTATGCATGTTTCGTCTAGTGGTAGCTATTTTGTAGCCCTTGGTTTAGAAAATATTAAGTACCGTGAGAATGATATGTTTGGTGTTGTGTTTGTGTTTCTAAACCAATAAATTAAGTCAAGTGTGCCTGAGTCCGTCTGAGTGACGCCGAATGTGGAAACATGTTGGAATAGGTGAGGGATGAAGAGACGTGTGTGATTGGTTTTAGGGTGCATGTGACTTTGTGAATAGTTTTTAAGATAGTGTGTATCCGGCGATAGACGACAGAGGTTGAATGGTTAATAAATAAAATAAATAAATATATCATCACGCCTTCTACCCATTACTGGGTGTGGCACTCTGCTAAAGCAGATCTCGGTAAGTGATATATTTTGCGCGTGAAGTGCGGTTACCAGTCGTCAAATCACGGCCCCCAAACATGTTAGTGGTGGAGAAGCCACAGGGGTAGCTTTGGAAATTATTATTATTATTATTAGTGGTTAATCATTTGTAATTATATATATTTTAATAAAACTGATGTACATATTCACTGTACTTCGTTTGTTATTTATCCTGACGAATATATGAACAGGAAGTGCAGAAGGAGGAGCATTAATCACAGAAAAATTATATCATTTATAGACAATTATCAGAAGAGGATAGATTGTTTTATATTGGGATTGCGACAATAACACGTGCCGAAAAAGGTTAACTGCTCGTGCAGATTTCCGCACTAGGCAAGCCTCGTGCCTTAAATTCTGCACTTGCACGTAACACGCCTTTTTCGGCACTTGTTATAAAAATAACTATTACACTAAAGTAATTTCGAAGCAAACTAATGTAAAGTGTGGGGGGATGTTAAGCTAGAAATCCGGAACGCAAAATTTCTCTCGGCAGCCCTAAATAGTTTTGATCCAGCCTTCTCACTTCCTCGCTCTTTATTCGTATACTTATTTTTTCTTATGTTTTATCTTGAACTAAACATAGCAGTTAATGACTACAAAATTATCTCTATAAAATCTTTGCGATTCATCCAACTTTTCCTGTCAATGGAGTTCATCTCACGTTCTGTCACCGACTGCATTCAATTTGAAACTTCGTGTCATGTCAAAGTCTCTCACAGTGAGCTCTCAGAATGTTCGCGCTTATACATTTTAGGTTATCGCAGTTCGTTGCACTTTCGATGGTTGGTCTCGCGGTCTCGACGCGACGTCACCGTAGCGCAATACACCGTAACGTAACATAAACATTGTGGGTGTTGTCTGTTGGAATCACGATGCAGAAGATGGAGATTTACTAGCGCGGAAATTATGAGAATATCGGAGGAATGACAATGATTATTTATTTATGCTAATTTGTACAATAAGAAGTTAATTTCAATTACTAGTGGTAATGGCTCAGTGGTATCAAGTCGGTCTGTGGATACTAAGAACCCTGGTTCGATCTCCACAGCCGATAAAATATTTTCACCAATTTAAAAATTACCTCTGTGGCTCCCCCACCACTAACATCTTTGGGGGCCGTGAAAAATATAAATATATACTATTTATTTAGAGGCATTTGTTTATATTCACGTTTGTTTCTGTTTACGGTTAATTTAAAATAATATGAAACTAGATATGAAATTCGGGATTTCACCATTTAATTCCTCATATATTTCTACATAATTATGCATTTTTTGTTCTCAATATATATTTTTTTAATCGCGGGAGTCATGATCCCAAAATATTTGAAAATTTAAATTTTTTGGTTGAACCAGTTCAAAACCAGTTTTTTTTTTAATATGGTTCTATATAAATTAGACTACGAGAAATCTAATGCCGTTGTGCGCATCTTCATATCTTTTTTAGTTTTCGAGATACGGCGATTTTTAAAAAGCTAATCTTATTTTTAGTTTTTTTGCTCTAAAAAATTGGTGCAAAAATTCTGAAATATTACATACATATGTACATTCATGCGAGGAATTCACTGGTTTTTACAGATTTTCAGTATCTCTTCAACTTTTTGAAATATGGGCCAAAAAAAATTTAAAAAGAAAATGTTAATATTACAAATTTTTTAAAATTTCCGTATAAGTTAATTGGAGAACGAGAAATTCACTCCTTAAATCTGCGTCTCTTTTAGTTTTCGAGATATGGGGCTTCAAAGTTGAGATTTTTAAAAACTCAAAAATCGCCGCTTAAACTAAAAAAGATACGAAGATGCGCTCAACGGAATTCGATTTTTCGTAGTCTGAATTATAAAGAACCATAGTTGAATTTTTTTCGATTTTCAAACTGGTTCAACCAAAAAATTCTCATTTTCATTAACCGAATTTTTTGCGATCATGACTCCGGCGATTAAAAAAAATATAAATTGGGGATCAAAATATGCATATCTATGCAGAAATATATGTGGAATCGAAGGATGAAATTCTCAATTCCATACCTAGTGTTATATTATTTTAAAGGTGGTGCTATTATGGAAGCATTTACGACAGATTTTAATGCAATTTAAATATGTTATTTTTCATGAGTTTCTACATTAGTATACAAATTTGTTGTTTTATTTACCATACGTATAATTAAATACTTGGTTTTATAAACTTTTTCGGTTACCTATACTTTTATGAGACTGTCATAATAGAACCACCTTAATGAGAATTTTTTTCCTTTACTAATTTCTGAAATCGTTGTTCTATGTTTGTAATGTACATTATTAAATCAGCCTTTTACAAACTGCAATTTTGATCACATAAAAAATAAGGGGATCGCGAAAGAATATATTTGTGATTTTTGCCTCCAAGGAGGTCATGGCTCCGACAAGTTTGAAAACCACTGCTGAAGAGTAATAATGAAAAATATGGGTTGTCATTAACTTATCGATCAGTTACAGTTAATGATTTAATTACAGACTAAAGCGGTAAGTTCCTGTTGTACAGAAAAGCAAAAATAAATAAATGTTACATAAGTTACATTTTTTTTTTCGAATAACAAATATATACTTTTCCTGGGTTTCATACTTTGCCGGTAAGAGATATAAGTTGAAGTTGAACCCACGAACATAATTTTATGAAGCAAGAGTGTAAACATTGCCACAGCAGTCCATATTTACTCAAATAAAATAGAATGTGTGTCACGTCAATATTATTAGAACACTTATTTATTTTTAACGATTGATATTAAAATAATGTAATAAAATATAAACATAAAACTCTCTTAAAAATAATCCCGTTAGTTTAAAATCTTATTTGAGGTCATTTTTTGCTGCACAAAAAAAATTTATATCTGACCGCAATTTGGTAGAAATTTTGGCACGGCTTTCAAGAAATAAATTAAGCCTTTTTCTTCTACTTTGAAAAAATAATATGCAAAATATTCAAATTATATTAATTAAACAGGTCACAAACATTAATAAATAAATATATCATAAAAAAATAAATAAAATAAATATATCATCACGCTTTCTACCCATTATTGGGTGTGGCACTCTGCCGAAGCAGATCTTGGTAAGTGATATATTTTGCGCGTGAAGTACGGTTACCAGCTGTCAAATCACGGCCCCCATAGATATTAGTGGTGAGGGAGCCACAGGGATAGTTTTTTAAAATGGTGAAAATTGTTTGTCGTCTGTGGAAATCGAACCAGGGTTCTCAGGATCCACAGGCCGATTTCATACCACTGAGCTTAGCTACCGCTATAAATATGTCATCACGCCTTCTATCCATTACTGGGTGTGGCAATCTGCCGAAGCAGATCTCGGTAAGTGATATATTTTGCGGGTGAAATGTGGTTATCAGCCGTCAAATCACGGCCCCCAAAGATGTTAGTGGTAGGGGAGCCACAGGGGAAGTTTTTAAAAATAAAAAATAAATCATCACGCCTTCTACCCATTTCTGGGTTACGCACACATTTGGAAAGTGAGGTTTTCTAATCCAGCAGATTATATAGATGAAAACTGTCAACATTTTCAAGTAAATTTTAGAATAGAAAAACTCAAAAATGATTTTAATAATAAATTATAATAGTAGTGTATAAGTCTTTAAAGCGAGTTTAAAAACACGACGCCAAGTGGAGTACTAGTGCTTTAAAACCCGTGTATCATACGTTAATTTTTATTATACAAATAAAATATAAATATATCATCACGCCTTCTACCCATTACTGGGTGTGGCACTCTGTCGAAGCAGATCTCGGTAAGTGATATATTTTGCGCGTGAAGTGCGGTCACCAGCCATAAAATCGCGGCCGCCAAATATGTTAGTGGTGAGGAAGCCACAGGGATAGTTTTTTAAAATGGTGAAAATTGTTTGTCGTCTGTGGAAATCGAACCAGGGTTCTCAGGATCCACAGGCCGACTTAATACCACTGAGCTAGCTACCCCTATAAATATATCATCACGCCTTCTACCCATTATTGGGTGTGGCACTCTGCCGTAGCAGATCTCAGTAAGTGATATATTTATGCGCGTGAAACACGATTACTACACATAAAATCACGGTCCCCAAAAATGCTAGTGGAGGGACAGTCACAGGGGTAATTTTAACGTGTTGAAAATTGTTTGTCGGCCCCATTAATAAATACTAAATCCGCTTTTTATAAATTGTCCCAAAAATAACTATCTCATTATTTTAAGCTTCTCTATAAATATCTGCGATATTTCTGGAAATATTTTTCGTTGACAAATTATCGCCATTTCATCATAAAAATGAGAAGAAAAACTAGTTGGAAAAAACCATTTCCACGGTAGAAAAGCGGAAAAATAAGCAATTGATATTGGTCACCCGATACGGGAGTTTCAGGTTGGTCCCAGTGGCGTGCGGAGAAAATTTCCCAGGGGCACGTTGCACAAACTTTTAAAACGTTTTCAAAGAACATGTTTATTTTATAGCATTAAAATTCAAGAGTGAGAAAACATTACTGTTGAATTCTTATCTCAAATATTTGTCAGTAAATGCTACCGTACAATAAATGAAAATAAAATAAATATATCATCATGCCTTTTCCCCATTCCTGAGTGACACTCTGCCGTAGTAAGTAATACATTTGTGCGCGTAAAGTGTGGTTACCAGTCGACAAAATACTGCCCCCAAAGATGTTAGTTTTTACCTCAAATATTTGTTAGTAAAAAATACTGTAAAATAAATAAAATAAATATATTATCACGCAGATCTCGGTAAGTGATATATTTATGCGCGTCAAATGCGGTTATCATATGTCAAATCACGAACCCCAAAAACTGTTAGTGGAGGGAAAGCTGCAATATTAGTTACAGTTTGACATACGTCAAATAATACTAAATAATATAAAATAATAATAATATAAAATTGAGATATTAATTGTAAGTACTAAGTGAGATGTTCCCAAACTTCAAACTTTTCAATTAATGCAATAGATATAGGTACTCCATTCCCTGTATGAAAACTATTACGTCACATTCAGTATCCATGTGAATCAAGATTTTGTACTTAAAACGTTTACATTGGTATTGGATTGACATTTTTAAACATAACCTAAAATTTAAATGTTAGATAAAAATATTAACTACTTTATAAAATTTAATTAGTTTATAAATGAAACCAAATTCTGCATATATTACATAAAAATCAAATATAAATTTATCGTAAATCACAAAAAATATTACCTACCTTATTGAAATATGTAACTTTGTAAAATAAAACTCAAAGGAATAGGTATACATTTTTAAATGTATTATTATTATATAGAAATAAATAATATATGAAAATACAAAATACAAAGCACATTACCTCTTATACTAAAGTTAAATTATTTAAAGATCCTCGATTCTCTAACTCCAGCGCAAAATAATCATGAAGATAACAAACGCATTTCTGCATTTGATTACCCAAAATTTTTCTAGCCATTTCTTATTTCTCAGTCTGTATTTATGTATCAAAAATGTCACAAACTTAGAAATGACAGGCGAGAAAATAACAAAAGCTGTATTCCAGTTGCCACTTGGTTCACTTAAATCAGTTCAGATCAAATAGACAACATGACTAAATGAACAGAATTAAGCAAACTGATGCAGTTATTGGGTTGAATTACTTCAAAGTTAATTAGAATAAGTAATTCTTGTACTGAAAATAAAGTCAGTGAAGTAATCCAGCGAAATAAATAAGTGATCTGGATCAGTAAATGTAAATTAGATCTGATTGGTCTGTGGATCTGATATAAATGGCGAATGGAATGCGCCTAAAATCATGGCCATAGGTCTCTATTTTTATTTTATAAACAAATGTGAACAAAGTAAATATAAATTTTCGTATTAGTAAGAACACGTTTTCATTAAAATAATAAATAAGAACGTGAAAAAACATGAAACGTTTGACTTCTAAATTTTAGGTTATGTTTTAAAAATGTCAATCCAATACCAATGTAAACGTTTTAAGTACAAAATTTTTAATCATATGGGTACCGAATGTGACGTAATAGTTTTCATACAGAGAATGAAGTATTGTTACATCTCTTGAGAGCATCGCGTACTATTTTAGAAATTTGTCTTCCAGCTAAACAGTTCTAACCACTGTTGTACTAGATTTAGTACAATGAATAAAGTTTTAGTACATCAGCACCCCTTTCTAATATCTAGTACTATTTTATTATTTAAATTTATACAAGATAAAGTATTTGAAAAAAAATATATTTTTCTGAAACTGGAAGACTTTTGAATTTTTATTTGTAATGATTGGTAGCAATGGTGGAGTGCGCAGTTTAGTAATGTTGGCAATGTTGATATTGATTTGACAGACATTTATATTAACCCGCCGTCGTTGGTGGCCGTACGTGTGTCTTATATAAGGATTGAGGTTATAAATATAAACAAATAATAATAATTTGTATTACCTATTGAGGACCCATTTTTCGATCACAGATTAATGTTAATGATGATTACCATTAGTCGAGAATAAACCAGTGATTGAAAAACTGGTCCTTAATATTTTATTTAACAATAATAAAAAAGTAATTTTCAGTAATATTTTATTCATATATTATGCTTCGCCGCCAATTTCTGAATTTAGTACTATTGCGTTTATTTTAGTACAAATTTCCCTCAGAAGTTAGTACAATTTTTTTGTCCTTGGAACAACACTGGTTCTAACATCATAATAGAACCGAATTACTAGTAACCAGTTCAGGATTTTGAGCTGGAACAAAACTATAGTTTTATGACGTTCTTTATTGTAAATATTAGTTCTATTAACATTTATTTTTATTTATTCACTTACTTATTAGGTTAGTAGCAAACTGTACCTTGCTCACAATTCCAATTTTTCTGTTTAAAAATCTCATTACCCTGTCGATAACATATCCACGAGTTCATATTGACTTGGTAGTACAACATATTTGAGTTGTTCGTAATGATGTATAAGCACATAAACGGTAAAGCAAGCACAGCATTATGACGCAGGTTGTTGCTAACTGATTTATAGGGTACAAGGTGAAGTGAGCGCTAGTTCTCTGGCTTGAAGCCAACTTCCGAACGGTGCCAATAACTGATGCCTTACTTTAGTTATTGACTTAGCAAACACGTTTCATTTGTGAGCAAAATGTTGACGAAACTTAGATTATATCCGCAGGAAATGTGCCAAATGTTCGTAGAGGTTTTGCATGGATTCAAAAATTTAATTAGCGTATATATTAATTTATTATTTATAAATATTCATTTGTTATTATTGTCGCTATTAATACTTGTACTATTCATTTATTATGTGAAGAGGTAAAACAAAAAATGTTCTGTCTATTAAAACCATTTTTGAGTTTTTCTATTCTAAAATTTGCTTGAAAATGTTGACAGTTTTCATCTATTTAACCTGCTCGATTAGAAAACCTCACTTTCCACATGTGTACGTAAATTAATATTTACTACACGAGTAAGAGGCTAATGTCTACAAAAAACATTTTTTTTTATTATATTCATATCAAAAGAGATTCTGTTATCGAAGTTAATATTTTTACAATAGCTACTACTTTAATTGGCGACGGTCATTAAAACTGTCTTATCAGCCTCCTCTAAAACTGCTAAACTAAAAAAAAAAAAAATTAAACAAACTTCCATTTCTTTGCTTATAAAATCATATTTAAAAGTATAAAACTATTTTTTATGGGATGGCTAGCTAAGTGGTATGAAGTCGGCCTGTGGATCCTGAGATCCCTGGTTCGATTCCCACAGGCGACAAATTTTCATAATTTGAAAAAGCTATTCCTGTGACTCCTCCACCACTAACATGTTTGGGGGCCGTGATTTGACGACTGGTAACCGCACTTCATGCGCAAAATATATCACTTACCGAGATCTGCTTCAGCAGAGTGCCACACCCAGTAATGGGTAGAAGGCTTGATAATATATTTATTTATTTATTTTTTAAAACTATTTTTTTAATTACATTTTTTAATGTACATAATGTATACAAATAAAATGAATGATATTTATCAAAGCAGTATGATATCAAAACAAACAAAAAAGTTTAATAAAATTTAATTCTGTGTAATTAAATATGTGTAGCTATAATTAAAAATCAGTTTTTAATGACAGTATCAAAGATTGTTGTGCCGAGTCAACGAAAGTTTCAAGTGAGAGAGAAAATAAACCTTGAAAACATGAATCAAAAAAGCGATAAATAGAAAGTATAAATGTTCGACATATACGAGTAGCAAGTATCATTTCATCTGTCTTTTCACTTAACTATTTACATTCGAATATACTGGTACCCAATTCTTAAGACACTAATTCTGTATACTCAAAATATTAATAAAAGACGATCGTAGCTCAGTGGATTAAACGTTGACTTCAACTTATATCCGATAAATGGGAGATAAAATGGAATTATTTATTTACGATATAAATATTGTATTATACAGGATGATCAAAAGGAATTGTTATAGTTGGCAATACAATTCCAGAGATCTTTTTATTCCACAGTTGGCACAACGTCAGATAAAGGCGGAAATGCTATTTGACATTTCTAATAAATACAAATAGGTTATGTCAGGAGTCTGACAGCTAATAGAATTTTGACTTTTTAAGTAATAGAAATACTTTAGAAATAAATGTAATAATAAATGTACTCAATGTCAACGGCCATGGCTGCGCTCGTTGGTACTGATCTAAGCGATAACACGAGTTAAGCAACGTTGCGCGCGGGTAGTATTTGGATGGGTGACCGTCCAGAGAAAACTCGCGTTGCTGTTGACAATAACAACTAAAACGCAGATCAGGGCGTAATGGCGGCATATGACCTGAGTAGTTGGTCCGCCAAAGAAGCCAGAAAAAAAAATGTACTCAAATTTAAATTTTAAATGTCACTGTCAACAACAGGAAATGAATTTATGTATCAGGCTTACCAATTTCAAGTAGTTTTTTTTTATTGCCAACTGTAACAATTCCTTTTGATCACATTACGAGTACAATACGTATATCGTACAATGTTTTACTTGATTTCATAGGAAAAAAAATTATTGCAAAAATGATATTAGCTGTATTCCATTTGCCACTTGGTTCCCTTAAATCAGTTCAGATAAATTTGACACATGAGTAAATGAACTGAATTAAGCAAACTGATGTACTTATTGGGGTGAATTACTTCAAAGTAAATTATAATCTATAATTTTAGTACTGAAAATAAAGTCGGCGAAGTAATCCAGAGAAATAAATAAATGATCTGGTTCAGTAAATGTACGCTAGATCTGATCCAAATGGCAAATGGAATATGCGTATTGTTTAAATTTGACAATTGTCAAAAAGTAGCTTCAGTTGTTATTTTTAAGCTAATAGAAAAAAAAGTAGCTAGCTACAAGCTACAGCTATGTTTTTTCACAGTTAGCTAAGCTACAGCTACAACTAAGGTAAATATAGCTAAGCTAGTAGCTAAGCTACAAAAGTAGCTAGCTACTGCCCAGCTCTGGTTAGCAGATAATAATCCAGTTACAGAATAGGGAGGAATATCTTGTTTGAAAAAGATCATTTTCAGGTGTCAACTTCAGCCACCCAAGTTATATTTTAAATATAAAAGTTGGACAAATTACTTGCAAACCTAGTTAGTATACAGCTCTATATTTAGCCTGTTTATAATTTGGATTTAAATGAATCGTGTTAAAGACATAACTAAGTTCTTGCACGATATTTCCGAGTGGAAGATATTCAAGCAAATTTAAAGTCTGCGTGTCAGTAACCACGGTTTAAATCCATATTTACTAATCATATGGTTGCTGTAATAAAATTAGAGATGCACTATTTGATTGCCCTATAATTTCAACTTTGAATTATTACATATCATAAACATAGGTGCGAATGTAATTATTTGCTACTCTGAACAATAGGAATTTAAGTTTAATTGGGTGATTGAAGTTGGCATATGCACACTTAAGGTAGTACTAGCGTGAAAAAAAAATTTGCAGATCTGAATGAAATTTGGCGCACGTAAACATTGGATAGTCATACGCATCCTGTTAAAATATGAAACACATTCACCGTCTGTGAACAAATATATTCGCTTGTAAAGTTGAGTTCTTATACACGGGACTTATGGCGATCATCACTCAGAATCGCACATATTTGGTTTGTGTACCTCTAAAATTTTGCAGTTTCATTTGAAAAACTAGTATGATGTTCTAGAACTATCCATGTATATTGTATCAGAAGGAGAAAGTTTTTTATCGTTTAGTAATGGATATATAGCCATGCAAAGCCTTGTTTTTAATGAAAAATTAAGAATCCCAAGGGTTCCAATTTATAATGGCAACACCACACGGTGGTATGGTATTTGAAAATTCACTAGACCAACAACCTGTTAACAATTCATGATATTCAAATCATAATAGGTATAACACTTATTTTATTCAATTTTTATATTTTTTTGAGCGTCAGTTTCGCCACTCGACAATCGATGGCGCCACCGTCACACTAGTACATGGCCAACTTCATTGAATTGTGCTACGCTTATTATGGCCGTTTCATATGTCATTAAAATTCCTAGTTTCAAATTTACAGAGCGAGTACGTCAACTAGCGCCTCTGACGAGATACGTCGTAACTAAATTTGAAAATACTGCCGAATGCATTGATTGAAAAAATCCTAAAAACAAGCCTAGTCATTATATATTTATTATCATACGATCTTTACAGTAAAATACTAACCGTAGGCGCTAATAATTCAATAATACTTCATTCTTTTGACCTATAAACACTTCAAAATTTTTAAATAGGTAGACAATATGGCGGCATCATTTACCTGATGTGACAGATAATGTTACGTTGTCAAATTAAATTCACTTAGTCTAGACTAGCTAGTCACTTTAGTCGAAAGCTCAGAATACTAGTCATAATATTTAATAATATTGAATGTATAAATAAAATACCAAGTTCCATTAAATGTGTTTGGTTTGATGACATAAACTTCAGTTATCAAATATTTTAAGGTTGTTTTTATAAATTGACAGCCTTGTCATTTTCCTTTAATTGAAATAAAAAGCACTAGATGGCATTACTTGACGTACCAAAACTGTAAAAAACTCACGACAAATTTTTATATGGCAAAATGATGAAATGAAACGGCCATAATAAGCGTAGCGCAATTCAATGAAGTTGGCCATGACTAGTACTACCTTAAATAAAATATGCGTGTACCAAATTCAGACCTAATTAGGCGAATCATAATCAAATAGACGTACTGTTATTATAATTGTATCATTTCTATTTTTAGGAACAAAACGGGCTGAAAAAATAAACTAAATTAACTAACGCAGACAAATTAAAAAATATACGTGTGAAGTTTTGTATTTGTTTATTTTGCGAGTCACATGTTTCATGTTATTTTTTATTCTGCGTAATGAATCTATTTTAGTTCGTTAGTTCGCCTGCCAAGTTAATTAGACTCTCATTTAACTTCATCAATTAATTAATACTACAAGAGGCTAATTACTGTAGCAAAGCAACACAGATTTTGCATAAAAATTACGTCTGAAATTATAGCAATATTATTTTTGTAGGGTTGTTTTGAAAAGTCAATAGATCAACATTCGAAATGAGTGTGGAAAATATCTTTTCCTACAACTGTGCGATTTCTTTGTTATTACGTAACTATTATTGCCTTGGTTACGTATGGAAAGTAGATGAATGCCAACCAAGTGCGTTTCCGAAAGCAAAGAAACACTAGTGCGGAAAGTGCTTCATTACGTAACGGTCAAAAGAATATTGTTTTGACAGCGATTTAAATTTCGCGCCGAGCGCGGAATTCATATTTTGACCACAGACGCTTATGGAAGAAAAAGATACGGTGAACCAGCGCTAGTAAATATGCAGTAGTATATTTTGACGTTTATAAACATAACCTTAATTTGCAGTATATCTAATCTGTAGACAATTAATAAAAAGAACCGAACAAAGTAAAATATATCGATAAATGGTTTTATTTAAATAATAAGTGAAATACTTCATATTTATTGTTTGTGTATATTATTAATACAGTTGTTACAGTTGCTTATATTGACATAATGTAAAGTGGAAACTTTTGTGTCTAAAGAAACATTGATTTCTTCCGTACCTGTTCATATTATTACCAGTAATATTATTGGTAACAATTTCGGAAGCTTCAGAAGTACCAGCAGCAGGTTGATTGTCATTGTCGAAAATAGATCCAACATAGTATGATCCGGAGCTTCAATTATCTTTGGAGGTGTTAATGATAAAGAAGAATCACTCACTGTACTATTCCAATCAAGATGATTTTGAAGAAATTATTTTGACGTTAGTGAAATATTTTTAAATAACGTAGAACAATGTGCAAGCAATCAACAAACAAACCATAGCAACGCCGTAAAACATCGTTCTCGTGTAATATCATTAAAATTTTATAAATTTTAATAATATTTTAGTGATTTACTAAATCGCACAGTTGTAGGAAAAATGTTGTTTATAACACGTGCCGAAAAAGGTTACATGCTCGTGCAGATTTCCGCAATTGGCAAGCCTCGTGCGTTAAATTCTGCACTTGCACGTAACGAGCCTTTTTCGGCACTTGTTATAAAAATAACTATTTAGCAACACTGATAACAAGTTTCATTAACAAAAGTTAAATTTTAAACTTGGCTTAAATTAATAAAAGCAAATCGAATGTATGACAGCAATGTCAATTATTCTATATGACATATAATTTTGAATTGAATTAAAACAAGATTAAATATTAGCTTTTGTTGGTGACACAGGGCATCAATGAGGCAAGAAATTGTTTCCAAAACAATCATTGTGGAACAATCTTGTTTTTTTTTTAATTAATGTGAAATTATAACAGTAAATGACAAATGTCACATATTGATTTTAAGAAATTAAAGTTCACGATCGAAGAAAAAATAGTAACTGTCAATAAGTTAATGTTTACGTACACAATTTTTTGTAAAATACTACTTTATTTATATTGCTATTAGCGACGGCTATTAAAACGATTTTATCGGCCACTGTTATTGGCAACTTTCGCTAAAATATGAAATTTTGTTGAGGACAAATGGCAGAAGCTAAGCTTTTCTGCATTTAGTGGTGGGGGAGCCAGAGGGGTAATTTTTTTAATTAGTGAAAATGTTTTGTCGGCTGTGGGGATCGAATCAAGGTTCTTAGGATCCACAGGCCGACTTGATACCACTGAGCCACCTACCCCTACTTTGTTGTACAGAGTAGCATAAATAAATAAAATAAATAAATAAATAAATAAAAGCAAATCAAATTACATATTAAGGTAGTACTAGTGTGACGGTGGCGCCATCGATTGTGGCGAAACTGACGCTCAAAAAAATATAAAAATTGAATAAAATAAGTGTTTTATACCTATTATGATTTGAATATCATGAATTGTTAACAGGTTGTTGGTCTAGTGAATTTTCAAATACCATACCACCGTGTGGTGTTGTCATTATAAATTGGGATTCATAATTTTTCGTTAAAAATATGGTTTTGCATGGTTATATATCCATTACTAAACGGTAAAAAACTTTCTCCTTCTGATACAATATACATGGATAGTTCTAGAACATCATACTAGTTTTTCAAATGAAACTGCAAAATTTTAGAGGTACGCAAACCAAATATGTGCGATTCTGAGTGATGATCGCCATAAGCCCCGTGTATAAGAACTCAACTTTACAAGCGAATATATTTGTTCACAGACGATGAATGTGTTTCATATTTTAACAGGATGCGTATGACTATCCAATGTTTACGTGCGTCAAATTTCATTCAGATCTGCAAAAAAAATGTTCACGCTAATACTACCTTAAAGATTCAATTTTCTTACAGTTATTCAAGTCATATTAAAACCTTATTTTTCTATTTATTGGGACATGCTGTATATAAAAACTGTTTGTATAATGAAGGAAGTATAACAATCTCACAGTAAAACAAAAGAAAAAAAGAAAAAATAGCCTCCTATTCTGCAAAAACATATTCACAATATTTCCATCACCATTACAATCCTTTGAAACTAAAACAAAAGCTCCAAAAACAAAAACCAAATCTCAGCAAACAAACTCGAAACGAAACACAGCTTTAAACACTTTCCTAATATGAATTCACAGTCACTTGCTACACAAGACACGATATAAAGCAAACAACGAAACTTAGACTGTGACTACACCTTCTGCGCACAACGGAAATGATATTATATGCTTGAGCTCTCTTCCGCAGTGCTGAGCGTGGATGTGTGGGTGCGTGAAGGAGCCTACAAGGACAATAGAATGAAGAGAGAAGGCAGTATGATTAGTATGATGGATTCTGACAATGAAAGACGGGAATTTATAATGAAAGTGATGTGAGAAAGTTTTGCAAATTAATTTTTGTTTAATTTATTCTGCGGTTGTTGCTCTTGTGTTTTCTCATCGGGTAAAACGAAATGTTTATGTTAGTAAAAATAAATATATTATCACGTTCTTTACCCGTTAGTGGGTGTGGCACTCTGCCGTAGCAGATGTTGTCTGTTAACACAAAAGAAACTATAATTTTAAGATTGACAATATCGAATAAAATGTTTGACTGCAACATAAATGTTCGGCAGCGTTACGGCATTCGAATCCAGAGATCCCGAGTTCGAATTCTACTCAAGCTAAATTAACAAATATATGAATATGAACTACTAAACTGCTGGTGAATGACATAAGATTTTAGTAGATATACATCCTCAAAATATTTTTTTTTAAATCACCGGAGTTATGATCTCAAAAATTTTGGTTGAAAATCGAAAAATTTTGGTTGAAAATCGAACCGAGGTTCTTAGTCGGCCTGTGGATCCTAAGAACCTCGGTTCGATCCCCACACCCGATAAAACATTTTCACCAATTTAAAATTACCCCTGTGGCTCTCCCATCACTAACATCTTTGGGAGCCGTGATTTGACGGCTGGTAACCGCATTTCACGCGAATAAATATATCACTTACTGAGATCTGCTTCGGCAGCGTGCCACACCCAGTAATGAGTAAAAGGCGTGATGATATATTTATTTTATTTTTTTATATTAATCCTTATACGACAAAGAAAAGTTTGCAACGGGATGAATCTTTGGAAACATGTATTTTAAAATTTGTAAATAGCATCCGACGACCCCCTGCGATCCACAGTTTAAAAACCACTGATCTAGTCAACCGAAATACGTATCGTAAATAAATTGTTGTTTGAAACATACCCATTATTTTTCTTTTTACATATATTTATTTATTTTGATATTTTTCAAGTTGAAGGTTAAAGTAACACGAAATCCTCATAATACGCTCCTGTACTGTCCGAAGTACACATCGCGTTTGTTAATAAATAAGTCATAGTCCGTTTACGATCTTAACGTACATAAAGTCGTATAATCCGCTCGTACTTGTGTCGTGGCGCGCTAGTGAAAGTAGAAATCCGGCTTGTTTATGACGTTGGCCGCCCTGTCACGTGGATAAACATCACGCGTCATGCGCGTGACTACACATCACATACAACACAGACCTAAACATCCGGAGCACAGACCTAGGTCAGGTTTCGATCTATTGCTCTGATATATTATGAATTGTGACTATTATCTACTCGTGTCGTTATTGACGGAGAGAAAACTATTTCTGTAATTCGAATAAACATGATCTTAACAATAGTAGATTTATAAATAAAAATAAATAAATATATCATCACGCCTTCTACCCATTACTGGGTGTGGCACTCTGCCGAAACAGATCTCGGTATGTGATATATTTTTTGCGCGTG
This sequence comes from Pterostichus madidus, assembly GCA_911728475.2. Lineage (NCBI taxonomy): Eukaryota > Metazoa > Arthropoda > Insecta > Coleoptera > Carabidae > Pterostichus > Pterostichus madidus. The sequence continues at coordinate 4,620,828 of OU452314.1, read as the reverse complement.
AAGTGCGATTACCAATCGTCAAATCACGACCCCCAAAGATGTTAGTGATGGAGGAGCCACAGGGGTAGTTTTTGAAATTATGAAAATTGTTTGTCGCCTGTGGGAATCGAACCAGGGTTCTCAGGATCCACAGGCCGACTTCATACCATGGAGCTAGCCAAATTTTTGTAGCCATTTCTTATTTCTCAGTCTGTATTTATGTATCAAAAATGTCATAAACTTAGAAATGACAGGCGAGAAAATAACAAAATCATGACCATAGCTCGCTATTTTTATTTTATAAACAAATATGAACAAAGTAAATGTAAATTTTCGTATTAGTAAGAATTGTCATACGTTTTCATTAAAATAATAAATTTGATAGAACGTGAAAAAACATGAAACGTGTGTCTTTTCTTATTAAGACATATGTTAATGCCATTCACATAGGTACGAATAATATTATTAAAAAAAGATAGCTATATTTCATGGTATCTATGATAATCTTGTCCACATATGACGTCATCGTTTTCATACAGGGAATGAAGTTTATATCATCCCTTGCAAGCGTCTAGGTTTTCTTTATGTAACCTCAACGGTATCACCCTCTTACATTTCATTGAAAACAACAACAATAACCAACTTTCGAAAATCTCTACTCTAAATAATAATAAAATAATCGTATCCTACCTCCTTGCAAAACGAGCATTCACACTGCGAAATCTCAAACGTCTCCTTCTGGGGAACCTCCACCAGACAGAGCTTGCATAGCAGAGGCGGCTCGTCACACACGGGCACAAAGCCAGTGGCGTGATTGAGGGAATATCGCGAGCCTGATGTTGCCGCTAGACTCAGAAGACTTGAACACCTGGAGCAGAGACGATTCACGCTGGAGGCTGGAGTCACTCGCAGACGATTCACTGCCTGGAAGAGATATAATAAATAAATATATCATCACGCCTTCTACTCATTACTGGGTGTGGCACTCTGCCGTAGCAGATCTCGGTAAGTGATATATTTATGCGCGTGAAGTGCGGTTATTAGCCGTCAAATCGCGGCACCCAAGGATGTTAGTGGCGAGAGAGCCACAAGGATAATTTTATTGTAGTGAAAATTGTTTGTCGGTTGTGGAAATCGAACCAGGGTTCTCAAATCCACTAAGCCAAGTGCCCTATGCATACTGGAAGAGATAGACAGAATTAATTTGGAAATATAGTCAGGGCGAAGCCCTACCTGGTGGAATTGTGTTAAACTTATCCCATTTATCATTTAGGTTAGACCAGAACTATAACAAATCACTTACAGGCAGATTCATAAAGCGGATTAGCGCTAACACAATTTTTTATTTCGTTTTTAACTCTCTTTTCAATGTATGAAACAAGTTTTTTTAACTTGAGTTAAAAAGAGAGTTCATTAGCATCAAATTTAGTTTATTTCTTTAAATAAATATAAATATATCATCACGCCTTCTACCCATTACTGGGTGTGGCACTCTGCTGAAGCAGATCTCGGTAAGTGATATATTTTGCGCGTGAAGTGTGGTTACCAGTCGTCAAATCACGGCCCCCAAAGATGTTAGTGTTGGAGGAGCCACAGGGGTAGCTTTTGAAATTATGAAAATTGTTTGTCGCCTGTGGGAATCGAACCAGGGTTCTCAGGATCCACAGGCCGACTTCATAGCACTGTGCTAGCCACCACTTATGGGAAATTAATATTGCTGTCAAAAAATTAAACTGTATTTAACGATAAATGCGCATTAAAAGGTTGATAATTCCGGCCATTAGGGAGATAAAAATGTACAATTATGAAATATTGTAGATTGGCAATATTTTTTGACATTTGTATTTTTTGTTACCAAATAATTTGCAATGATTTGTAAGGACAAATAAAGTGAAGAAATACTAACAAAATTTCTGGTTATCTTGGCTATAATAATCTGGAACATCTCGTACAACTTGTAGAAAGTAAAAATTTCAATATTTTCATCCATAATATGTCAAAATAATTGTCATTTTTCTTATTTTTATGTAGATAATTTAGAAAAGAAATAAAAAGTTGAATATCAATTGTCATTGAAAATAAAAACAGTATTTTGTTTGGCATAGCGATCTTAGATGCATTCATGAATGAGTTGTTTTTTTAAATAATTTTCTCGGCTAGACAAAAGACATAATAGCTATATTGGACCCTTTAGTATAGAGCCCCAAAATTATTCCTGTAGACATGGACGCATCAAATAAAATTAATATTTTTATTTATAAATTACTAAGATATATGTTTTACTTTTTTCTTCTCACCGTTGCTACATTCGTTATTCGTTTTTCCTGATGTCAAAAATGTGTCAAAATTAACTTCTACCGCTATTCAGCGAAGCCTAGAATAGAATACAAAAGTGGGCGGTCCATATTAGGGCGGTAAATTTGAATGCGAGTCGAATGGTATATGCAGTTACCATTGTCTTATCGCGGTATTATTTTATAAGTATCAAAATTGAAATTTTTAAGGGAAACGACCAATGATGCAACAAATTACTGTTTTAATGTTACCAATATAAATGGTTATTGTTTTGAAATGTCATGTAATAGATTTTTTATGTCTATTTTAAATTTGAAAAGAAACGTATGTCGTAGTGAACTTCATATCTCTACAATCATAACCTCACAATTCTGAATTTTGAATTTTTTGCACTTGTATATTTCGTTGTGATTAGAGCCAGGTGCAAAACACCACCCCATTTTGATTTATTGCACAAAAAAGCGCAAAACAAAACATGTAAACAAAAATGAGGTTGAAAATCAAATGTTTGTTTCATAAGAAATGTGTTACACCATACGTTGCCTTACAATAGAAAGAGATAGAACGCTTAAGCCACGCCTCCTGTTGACGAATACTTCTGTGGTCTATTGCTGTAAAAAAATTATCGCCAGCTACCGCAGCGTTTTACGGTGAGATGTCAAAAGTGAACCGAACAAAATATAGTAACTTATTATTTTACCGCCAACTCAATCGAACACAAGCTTTGTTCGTTTCGCTACGTGGCGGTTACTGTTTACCGCTGCGGTATGGATTTTGTGTTCGATTGAGTTGGCGGTAAAATAATAAGTTACTAGATTTTGTTCGTTTTACTTTTTGACATCTCGCGGTGAAACGCTGCGGTAGCTGGCGGTAAAATTTTTACAGCAACTCTAGGCTTCGCTGAATAGCGGTAGAAGTTAATTTTGACACATTTTTGACATCAGCGGTGAGAAGAAAAAAGTAAAATATCGATCTTGGTAATTTATATATAAAAATATTAATTTTATTTGATGCGTCCATGTCTACATGAATAATTTTGAGGCTTTATACTAAAGGGTCCAATATAGCGCGTTGGGCCTCAAAAATACTATTTAAATCTCCACGCGGTGCTAAGCGTAACGTGTCCAATGTGGCATTGAGCATTGGTGTGGGGCAAAGTATAATGTGGGGCCCCACGCTGATTTAAGAAAACACCCATCATCATATTATATAGGAGAATTTGTATCTGTTAAATTATTTTCATATAAATTTATACAAACGAAACATTTTACTGTAAAATGGGGCCCATCAAACAATTATTAAGTTGAAATTCATCATTTTCGATCATCTACCGTTGAATCCTCCTCACTTTCCGATGACATCACATTTGTAACAAATTCTTCCATAAATAAAATATAAATAAATATATCATCACTTCTTTCACCCATTATTGAATGTGGCATTCTGCCATAGCAAATCTCTGTAAATGAAGTGCGGTTATCAGCTGTCAAATTTATATCAATTTATGTCAAAATGACAATTTAAATATATAACTCGTGTAGTATACTGCGCATACAAAACAAAAATATAATTTACCTCGGATGAAAAAAACAAAAATTACTATTTTAGTGACTTAAATTATTACTGTCACTTTTGGTTGTATACAGTAAAACGCTGCAGTAACTAACCGCCGCGTTTTATAGTAACCGCCACGTAGCGAAACAAACAAAGCTACGAAATCCTTACCGCAGCGGTAAACAGTAACCGTCACCTAGCGAAACGAATAAAGCTAATAATCAAGTTACAGAACAGGTGGATCATTTAAAACCATTTTTGACACAACAATTGTAACTGACAGGATTAAATCATAATTTTTAATTTAGTTTACAAATGAGTAACAAATAAAATATTGTTCAATACATGCAAGATAACTGTTTCTACCATGCTAGTAATGTAAAATACCGTGATAGATGTAACCGGCCCTAAATACAAAATAACATCCTTCTTACCTGTAAAGCCTGTGTCGGCGTCGCACTAGGTTGAGGAACAACTGCTCCAGTAGACGCTGTACTCCTCAGCACCGCTCCAAGACCCGTGAGTGCTAGAACAGTCTCGCACTTGCGAAGTCCAGCACCTAGGCTCGAGGTGGAGCCAGTACCAGCAGCAACGGAGGAGTCCAATGGCTCGGAGGTCAGCCGCGCTAAACTACAGCTGTCTCGTCGGACCAGCGGTTCAGACGGCGGGTCACGACGCCGGGATACGAGGGACTTTATACCTGGAAGAAAGAAGAAGTTGAGTTAGTGAAGTTAGGTTATGTTTGTGGTTAATTGTATGTATGATTTGTGGAATGTAGATGTTTGATTGTTCTTCGCAGTAGAGTTACATTGAGGTACGCAACAATATTTTCTACTTTTTAATGTTTTGAGAACAATAACCTATAAATGTTATTACACATTTATTATTATATTTCATATGAAGTATACAACATAATTACATTTAATTTGTACTTACAGAAGTAAGAAAGTATAAGAATGTTTTAGTTAAACTGCAGAATAATCCACTTTTCATATCAAATGTCAAAAATCTCCTCCTACCACTTTTCATACCCGTGATTGTTTTCTCTGTTTCGGTATTAGACTAGCATATTCTCGCAAGCATATTAATACTACAGAGTGTTACAGAATGATCAAAAGGAATTGTTACAGTTGGCAATACAATTCCGGAGATCTTTTTATTCCACAGTTGGCACAACATCAAGTAAAGGCGGAAATGCTATTTGACATTTCTAATAAAAACAAATAGGTTATGTTAGGAGTCTGACAGTTAATAGAATTTTGTCTTTTTAAGTAATAGAAATACAACAATTTATGGGATGGCTAGCACAGTGGTATGAAGTCGGCCTGTGGATCCTGAGGTCCCTGGTTCGATTCCCACAGGCGACAAATTTTCATAATTTGAAAAAGCTATCCCTGTGGCTCCTCCACCACTAACATGTTTGGGGGCCGTGATTTGACGACTGGTAACCGCACTTCACGCGCAAAATATATCACTTACCGAGATCTGCTTTAGCAGAGTGCCACACCCAGCAATGGGTAGAAGGCGTGATGATGTATTTATTTTTATTTTAGAAATACTTTAGAAATAAATATAATAATAAATGTACTCAAATTTAAATTTTCAAATGTCGCTGTCAACAACAGGAAATGAATTTATGAATCAGGCTTACCAATTTCAAGTAGTTTTGTTATTGCCAACTGTAACAATTCCTTTTGATCACTCTGTAGTATATTAAAGAACTACAGAGTGATCAAAAGGAATTGTTACAGTTGGCAATAACAAAACTACTTTAAATTGGTAAGCCTGATACATAAATTCATTTCCTGTTGTTGACAGCGACATTTGAAAATTTAAATTTGAGTACATTTATTATTACATTTATTTCTAAAGTATTTCTATTACTTAAAAAGTCAAAATTCTATTAGCTGTCAGACTCCTGACATAGCCTATTTGTATTTATTAGAAATGTCAAATAGCATTTCCGCCTTTATCTGGCGTTGTGCCAACTGTGGAATAAAAAGATCTCTGGAAATGTATTGCCAACTATAACAATTCCTTTTGATCACCCTGTAGTTTCATAAGGCAAATTTGGGAACGAGCCGCTCTGCGGTGAGTTTTACAAAGGACGAGTGCATTAACAGGCCTTATGAAAAGTGTTCTTTATACTATTTTTTCTATTGAGGTAATTTTATAATTTTGTTAGCTTTTTAAAAACTGCGACTTATCAAAATTATAAGTTGGTGTTTTTTATCATTCATGTTGGCAGCATTTCTCATAACACAGACAATTTAAATATCATATTTTTTGACAATTAATCAATATTTTTTGTTGACACCTGACCATTGATCTTTTTGAAACAAGATATTATTGTTATTATAAATGTATAATTTTCAATATATTTACGTAACTTTCTCGATAATACGTCTACGAAATTATCTAACACTTTACGTAAACCATAACGGGATATTTATGTACGAATATTGATTGTACAGTGCTGCTAAACGGTTTCATCTCGAAGGATCTATAATTACAGTTAATTAGTTCTTCCCGTTAGAACGTTTGCATGTTAATTAATTTAGATATATTCGTAATTAGCTAATTACAAAACTGAATATTACTTATAGCAGTCAGTGCTCCAAACTTCATAATTGGAAACTTGAGATATGTAAATTGTATTCCATGTTACATTCGAATTTAACACCAAACTACAAGATATTTTATCGGGTTGCGCAACAGGAAATTAATTCCGATTACAGAGTACGGGAGCTACAGCTTTTAGTGGATTCTATACTACTTGCGCTAACCTAGTATTTTGGTTCTAACTTTATACCGGGTGGTCCATTTAACTTGACTTGTTCAAATATACTTATTCGACATTGATCGCCATCGGTCTTCATTGTCGATGAAAAGATCCATTTGTGCGCATAATAAACAATTCAAAATACGGATATTTTGAAAAATAACCATTATTTTAAACTTAAAACACGAGCAATGAGCACTCGCTTATTTTATGATCACGTAAAAACTTGTTTTTACGAATACAGATTAAACCTTCACATTTTTTATGGAGATTCCGAATCTGTAATAAAAAAATAGGGTTTCTATTTAAGATATCTAAGTTTACCCCCTCTCCGGCCTCCTGGGGGGTGGGGGACGAAAAATGTTAACAAGATCGGATGGCCCCCTCAAAATGGTTAAACTTTTGTTCATGAAAGTTTGTTGTTAAGGGCTTAATTTGCAAGATATTTGAACAAGTCAAGTTAAATGGACCACCCAGTATACGTCAACGCTAGCTCATGAATCGAGCGTGCAACCAATGCAAATATTGCGCGTATAGTGGTTGGAAAATTTATAACAAATATACCGTTTCACCATAATTTTCTTAGGAGACAATTTCTCAACAAATAAATAAATATATCATCACGCCTTGTACCCATTACTGGGTGTGACAATCTGTCGACATAGATCTCGGTAAGTGATATATTTATACGCGTGAAGTACGGTTATCAGTCGTCAAGTCACGGCCCCCAAAGAATGTTATTGGAGAAAGAGTCACAGGGGTCATTTAACCAATATCTCAAAAACTAGAAGACATATGCACTTGGGGAGTTTACCATTGGCTTCAGCGGATCAAAATACGAGTACGTATGTATGTAATTTTTTGTTACAATATTCCTAAGAGAAAGAAGTTTAAAATAAACAGTCTAAAATTTAACTAAAATTTAAAAAAAAATCAAAAATGAAATTTTCAGAATAATTAAATCGTTCAAATTTGCTTATAAGTCAATTCAGACACGAGGAATTCAATGCTGTTGCCTTGTTTAGTTTTTAACAAAAAGTGGCGACCAACTTAATTTCTTCAATTTTGTACATTTCCAAGAATATATCTCAAAAATGGGGTGGCTAGCTCAGTGGTATGAAGTCGGCCTGTGGATACTGAGAACCCAAATTCGATTCACACAGACGACAAACAATTTTCATAATTTCAAAAACTACTCCTGTGGCTCCTCCACCACTAACATCTTTGGAGGCCGTGATTTGACGACTGGTAACCGCACTTCACGCGCAAAATATATCACTTACCGAGATCTGCTGCGGCAGAGTGCCACACCCAGTAATGGGTAGAAGGCGTGATGATATATTTTTTATATCAACCATAGTTACGAAACCTTATCTTATATATTTGTTTATAAGGTAATTGAAGAACAAGAAATTCAGTGCCGTTGAGCACATCTTCATATCTCGTTTAGTTTCTTAGATATAGCCTCGGGAAAGTACAAAATCTGATAAGGTAAAATTTATGAAAAATTGTACTCTTCAGGAGGCTATATCTTAAAAACTAAACGAGATAGGAAGATGCGCTCAAAGGCATTGAATTTCTCGTCCTTCAATTGACTTGTTCGCAAATTTTTAGCAATTTTTATATTTTAAAAAAATATCACCAAAATTTTCTCATAAAATAGTTTTTGAACAATATGTCAAAAACTAGACGACGTATGCACTTGAGGACTTTACCACTGGATTCAGCGGATCAAAATATATATGTTTGTAAATTTTCGTTACAATATTCGTACGAGAAAGAATTTTAGAGCAAGCAGTATGAAAATGGCCTAAAATCGTAAAAAATTCAAGAAAATTTTTAAAAATTAAATCTTTCAAAATTTGCTTCAAAATTGCTTTTTAATCAATTCGGGTACGAGGAATTCAATGCCGTTGAGCGCATCTTCATATATTGTTTAGTTTTTAAGATATAGTCTCCTGAAGAGTACAATTTTTCATAAATTTTACCTCATCAGATTTTGTACTTTCCCGAGGCTATATCTAAGAAACTAAACGAGATATGAAGATGTGCTCAACGGCACTGAATTTCTTGTTCTTCAATTACCTTATAAACAAATATATAATATAAGGTTTCGTAACTATGGTTGATCCCATTCTGAAGTCATAGCAGGTAATTAAAAAAAAAGGAAATTAAACAAAATTATTATCTAGTTCAAGTATATCTTACATTATTTAGTGATGAGGATTAAAATATTTGAAAATACTAACCAGGCATACTGAAGATACTACTAGAAGATCCGTGACTGGGCGCAATGGTGGTCCCCACTCTTCTACTCCTTCCCAGTAGAGCTTTACTATCCCCCTCTCCCAGATCAGCGACTTCCCCTACTTCGTCTCCAGTTCCCAGCTCCTCTGATTCCCCTGTGGCAGCCAGCACCAGCCCTCTATCCGCGGCGTCACCTTCCCCCTCCACAGGCTGTTCGAGTAGCGCGCCGTAATGCGCAGGCGCCGCCCAAGAATGTACAGCGCGGTGAGGATGGTGGGGGGTAGGCCACGCCCCACACAGTGAGAGGGGAGTGGTGCGCCGCCGACCAGGCTGCGCGCGGAGTGGAGCGAGCAGCGGGGAAGCGCTACCCGCGCAAGGGGAATACAAACCCCCTGGACGAGTCATCTGGGGTGGGAATGGGAGTCACACGGGGGTGAAGTTCCGAGCCCTGAAAACATACAGGAGAGCAAGAATTAAAATAGAAATTATTTCATTTACGTTGCACTAAGATGGTTCAACTAGGAATGATATTTAGTGTATTCTGCAACATATCAATGAATTTTTAACGATCTGCGAAGTTTTTTTTTTGTTTTATATATTTAACATGTTTGACAATTTAATTTGAAATATTTAACTACAAAATTATACTTATCGCGTATGTATCTTACTTGTTTCGCCATCTCTGTGTATATTTTGGAAGTATCGAAGTATAAAAGGAGCATACGCATACAGATAAAAGATTTGGTTGAAAATAAATGTTTGAATTTTTGTTTATAAGTTTTGTACAAAAATTCTTTCTATTTTTCTATAATATTTCATTTTGTCAACCGGCCCCAATAGTTAAAAGATAAATGAAACTAAAACTAAAAGGACAACACAGAACTATATTCTATATAAATGAATAAAAAACCACTATTTGCAAAATCAAAATAAAAAAAAAGCAAAGAAATACAAAGAGCACAACAATGGTAAGCTTATGTAGACCAACTGAAAGTATAACTTTGTCTCAAATTTAGTATTTCACGATAAACGCCATCTCTTAGTAGTAGAATATCTCAAAAGTTTCAGCTAAAAATTATATATAAAATACTTTTTTCTGAAACCGGCTAGGAAGTGTCTACTTTTCTGGCCAATTTTAGTATGGAAAGTAGGTTTTTACAAAAACAGTCAAGTACAATATGTATCTAAGGCTACAACAAAAATAAGAGTCTGGTAAAGTACAAAACAGTCTGGTAAAGATTTTACCTGACTGATATTTTTGTTGTACTCTTGGATACGTACTCTGCTGTCAGTACAATTCATATAAAAAAATTTAAACATTTGAATTATTTATGACTAAATATTGATGAAATTAAACGGTTAAAAAAAATAGTATACATAATACGTCAGAAAAGTGTTTTTACTTGACTCAGCGAATTAAAATACTCGGGCTACGGCCTCGTACTTCAAACAACCGCTTAGTCCAGTAAAATATCACTTTCCTGACTTATTATGTAATATACTGTTTCCTGAAACTGGCAAGAAAATACGTACTTTTCTGCCCAATTTTAGTATGGAAAGTAGATATTTATCAAACCAGTCAAGCAATGTTACAACAAAAATAACTATCTGGTAAAGTACAAAACAATCTGGTAATAACTTTATCTGACTCTTTTGTATTTTACTTGACTGTTTTTTTACTTTCTTATACGCAGTATAAGGAAGTATTGGAATCGTGAAAAAAATCGTTGACGAGATTTTCGCGGAAATACGTGTTTTGAGGTCCACTGAATCCGTTTTCATCATTTTCTCAATGATGTCTGTGTGTGTGTGGATGGATGGATGGATGGATGGATGAATGGATGGATGGATGGATGGATGGATGGATGGATGTATGGATGTATGGATTTATGGATGGATGGATGGATGGATGCATGTGTGTCCGTGTGTGCAATATCTCATGAACGAGATAAGATTTGTTAACGAAACTTGGTAATTATAAGTTTCATGAAAATACGAAGAGTTGAGTGGATTTTGAATGAAAATGAATAGCCGGAAGCGGAAGTTTACTGGACACACAAAACCATAAATTCCATTTATTTCAAAAATGGAATCAGTTACGAAAAAAATTTTCAAATAAAAGATGTTAGCAAAAATATTTGGAACATAAAATGTTATTTGCAATTTTCCTGTATATGCGTCTAATTTTGAGAAAAACTAATTTTTATATTTAATCATAGTAGCAATAGAAACAAAAAACAAATTTTAATTTTTGCTTTATCTAGTTATCTATGTCTTCTTACGGAAAGAAACTAAATTACATGTTTAATAACATATATTCTAAATATTATATATGCTGTGTATAAGAAAGTCGTGTGGTGACCACACCAGATTTTTTATTGTTGTAACCTTGAATACATAGTCTGCTGTCAATATAATTCATATCAAAAATTTTAAATTTTTTATGATTAATTATTGAATAAATTAAACGGTTTCAGAAAAAATAGTACACATCATACTTCAGAAAAGTGTTTTTCCTTGACTCAGCAGATTAAAATACTCGGCCTGCGGCCTCATATTTTAAACAACCGCTTCGTCAAGTAAAATATCACTTTCCTGACTTATTATGTAATATACTAATGACAAAATTAAATCCAAATTGAGGACAAATTGAACTAAGTAAGTTTACTAAACCCATATTAGGTAATTCTTACTCAGTAGCATTAAATAATTAAAAACATAAATTAAATATAAACGACTATATAAAAAATGAATAAAAGTAAAAGTATCTAAACAGCAATAAAAATACCACTTCAATTTAATTTGATTTTGATAATACCAAGGTTATATCAGCCAAACAACCATTTATCAAAACTACAAAATAAAAAAATAATCAACATATTCAGTCAATAACATTTACAATCACTTTAAAATTATACTATACCCACAAACTACAAAGATAATAGAGCAATAAAACCGTTAAAAACCAGAAGTTAATTAGTCATTTTTGACATTATTGTTCGCCTTTCACGGTGCAGCAAATACAGGAAAAATGGCTCCATATTTCAAAACGCCGATGTCAGTTCTCGGTCGCGATAACAAAATGTCCCCCTTGCTCCACATTTACTCGTACATGTACTTGACACTAATCTACACTTTCAAAATTTCTTACATTATAAAGTTTTCATTATCATTATCATAAAGTTCTCAGGGTGAGTTATGACATCGCCTCAAATGGTAGCAAAATTTCAAGATCATTTTGTTATCTGTTGGATGAATCTAATGATTTAATAGTAGCGTTCGATTTGCAAACAATCTCACCTCAGTTCATTTCAACTGAGTTGAGATTGTCTGAAATGAGATGATATTTTTTCGATGACAAATCGAACGGGTTTTGACAGGTCTGAACTGAGTCGGTTACGTGACGAACGTTGTAGTATCATTTCGCGGACAACACCTGATTTGCTTGATGTTTTTGTTGACAGTTAGCTGCGAGACATGATTTATAATAACACGTACAATTTAAAAAAAATATTAAATAACTTCCAAATATTCAAATATTCAAACTACAAACAAAACATAACGAATTCTACCCCCACTCTAACTGAGTAGAAAATCTCAGTACGCATCAGTGAAATAGGTAGTGCAGCATCGGCAAGGGGGGAGGTGAGTGTCTCACTTGATCTCAGTTATGTCAGTGCAAATAGAACAGCACAAAAAAGCTGTCAAACTGAGGTGAGGTGAGATTAACTGAGATTTGGTGCAAATCGAACGCTACTTATATAAGGGTAGGACTCATGACTTTTGTTATTTAGTTTTATGGGGTAGGTGGCTCAGTGGTATCGAGCCAACATGTGGATTTGAGAAACCGAGTTAGATTTTCACAAAGGACAAACAATTTTCACCACATTAAAATTACCCTTGTGGCTTTCATTCCACTAACAATAGGTATATTGATTTCCACCGAAGTTCGAATTTCTGAACGTTCGAACATTCGACTGTTTTGAACTTCGTCAGAAAGCTTCGAATTTTCGATTTTTTTTAAGCTTCGAATTCTCGAATTTTTTGTCTCTGAATTAACGCCATCTGTCATCCCCAAACATGCTCACGCATAATTCGCGAAAAGTCGGCCACGAATTAAATAATAAACTCGGCGAAGTATCCTGCAAAAACTCTGCAAGTTTATGCTTCTTAATTAAGACATCTATTCTCTTACCGCCCATCTAAATGCTACGGACTTTTAGTAAAACGTTTTAAAATGAGAATAAAAATGATATAAAAACGTCTTAATTAAAACGTTTTTGACAGTGTAGCGAAATTTTAAGTCTAAATTGAATTAATTTGGCAAATAATAATAATTAATAATAATTACTTATGAATTAATATAAAACTCTGCAAATGAGTTTATTCTGAAAATAATTCATATCAACATGCCGTGTTCACGTTAGGATCCAGATTCACAATTCGAATAATTAAAAAATTCGGAATATTCAAAAATTCGAAAGCACGAATCCAAATTCGAAGGTTCAATAAATCCGAATATTCGAAGTCTCGAATATTCGAAAAATTAACAACCCTAACTACAACTTTGGGGGCCGTGATTTCATGGCTGGTAATTGAACTTCACGCGCAGAAATATATCACTTAATGAGATCTGTTACGGCAGAGTGCCACACCCAGTAATAGGTAGAAGGCGTGATGATATATTTATTTTAGTTATTTCGTTAGTGTTTATTTGCAATGGGGTTTTATACCATAATCTAAATAATGATAAAAAATATATATATAAATAAGAAAAAATAGGAAATTTTTTTCCATCACTTGTCAAAGTTCCACAAAAAAATTACAGCACATTTGAATCAACTTATCAGGTCATCATCAAACGACTGATCAGTTCAGCTTTAACCATAGACGCGTTTCGTCCTTTAGGGACTCATCAGTATGGTGCGATAAACTATACTGATGAGTTCCCAAAGAACGAAACGCGTCTATCTCAAGTGTAATAAATAAATGAGCTTGTTTGGAGGAAACTATGAATGTCGTTAAAGCGAGGATGGTGTGTTAGGATGATTATTTTTTGACGTTTTTCAAAACCAATGAAATGCTTCATTGTATGACAAGTGTCTGCGTTTTAATCAATCCTGTCATTATTATACTGAGATTCTTGTGATTATTCCCGGGAATAATCTCGGTAGGTGCTTGTTTGTTTGTGACAAATGATACGTAGTTGTCAAATAATTATTTAAAACTGTCAACGCGTCGTGTAAAATATGTGAAAAAATCAATTTAATTCCATTTCAGATACAGAAATACACCAATACATTTTGGAAACAATTTCCAAGAATACATTAATAAGTAATCAATCACTATGAACCTACTTCAAAATCTTTTAAGTTGGTTGAATCGACCTCAACAGCTAAGTCAAAAAATAATCTAATTAAATATAACTCGAGAGTTGGATAAATTTGAAAATAATTCTCCAGTATCTTTCTCAAACTTGTTGCCATTTGGCAACAGCCACTCAAGCCCTACGGGCTTTCGTGACTATTGGCAACAAGTTTTCGAAAGTTCTGTCAAATTATTTTCAATTTATTCTTCTTGTTATATTATTACTGTGAATGATGGACGAGAACTGATTATTTGATGAATGTGATGAGTGAATGTTTTATGAATGATTCTAGGGTTCACGCTACCCCATTTAATGGGATATAGCGTGACCTTATGTAAATAAAATATATCATCACGCCTTCTACCCATTACTGGGTGTGGCACTCTGCCGAAGCAGATCTCGGTAAGTGATATATTTTTCGCGTTATGTATGTATGTAAATATATCATAGCTATATCTAGATCTGCTACAGCAACGCTGCCACCAACATAAAAATATTATATGGTGTGATGATGTTATTTATTTATTTTACTAAGAAAAAATCTATTATTATAAAACAATAATAATAAACTTACCATAATGTAATTGGCTGTGAACAATACTTCGAAGTTAATAACGTCACCTGAAACAAAAGAAAATCAATTAATAACACATTCCATAACAAATGATTATTAACTTGCACATCGTATGGCGATGAGGATGTCACAAGTCGACATTTTTCTTTGTAAAAACAAAGAAAAATAATAAAACAAAAATTATAGCTGTTTGAAACAATTGACAAATAAAATTCTACGTCTTAAAACAAACGTCTTACCCATGCAGGTGCATAAATGAATAATAAATGCACCTTGAAATGTCGGTAAAATATCTTACCATGACTCAGAAACTATAAAAGTATTATAAATAAAAAATTAATTCCTTATTCAACTAAAATATACAGGCTGGTGAACGCAACTCTCGAGTAACAGTTTTAGGGCATAAAATTCTGCATTTAAGCCAATAAACAAAATGCTTCGTAACGGCACAAATTAGATCTGAAAATGACAAAAATAGCCTCAAAACTATGGATAGCCATGGAATTGAAACAAAATTAAACAAATGTTTGACGTATAATCTGTCAAAATAATTTCTTTATTTATTATGTCATTTATTTTGACAGATAAAACGACAAACATTTGTTTAATTTTGTTTTACTTCCATGGCTATCAATAGTTTTCAGGCTATTTTCTTTATTTTCAGATCAAATTTGTGCCGTTACGTAGCATGCAAAATGTATTAGATGCAGAATTTTATTCCCTAACATTTTTATTTGAAGCTTTTTTGGTTAAAATAATTAGGGAAGCAGGAAATTACAAAAATATGATTTTACATGTTAAATCCCTGTTCGAGAGTTGCGTTCACCACCCTGTATATATATACGGGCAGGATAAATAAGTTTCTTCTGTTCCGCGGAGAATTCTACTTTTGTTTTGGATTTTCTCACGGTATTTACTACGTTTTAAAAGGCGTTTCCTTTTCCTGTTTTCAAACATTTTAATATGCTGGTTTGTTTTCTAAGTACTTAGAATTGTGTTTTCAACTTTGTGATTGTCCATTATTATTATTGTTATTAAACCATTATAAACGAAAATTATTTACAAATGTCAATGAACGCGATAAATCGATGGATTGAGAATTTTATGATACTAGGTTCAAATATGGGGTGGCTAGTTCAGTGGTATGAAGTCGGCCTGTGGATCCTGAGAACCCTGGTTCGATTCCCACAGGCGACAAACAATTTTCATAATTTCAAAAACTACCCCTGTGGCTCCTCCACCACTAACATCTTTGGGGGCCGTGATTTGACGACTGGCAACCGCACTTCACGCGCAAAATATATCACTTACCGAGAGCTGCTTCGGCAGAGTGCCACACCCAGTAATGGGTAGAAGGCGTGATGATATATTTATTTTATTTTAAATATATCACTTACCGAGATCTGCTTCTGCAGAGTGCCACACCTAGTAATGGGTAAAAGGCGTGATGATATATTTATCTATTTTACTTTAATTTTATGGGAAAAGTGGCTCAGTGGTAATGACTCGGCCTGAGAATCCTGAGAACTTTGGTTCGATTCCCACAGCCGACAAACATATTCACCACATTAAAATTACCCCTGTGCGTACCCCACTACTAATATATTTAGGAGGCGTGATTTGACGGCTGGTAACCGTAATTCACGTGCATAAATATATCACTTCCGAGATCTGCTTCGGCAGAGTGCCACACCCAGTATTACATAGATAAAAGGCATGATGATATATTTGATTTATTTATTTTATTTTAATTATGAATGTACTAATACTTTTTTCAATATTTGCAGGTTATGTCGTCTACAGAAGGCAAGGTTAGAATACAAACTTTTTTAATATTGCATGCTGATTTTTCATATATTACATGAATATAATACGTGCACCAATTATTTAAACAAGTACAGACATATTTATATTTTGTATGCTTAGAAAACCGCGATTTTGAATCGATATAATGCCAAAGTTTTAAATGTGATACAAGGTTAAGCATTTGCAGAATTTCCACACCCAAAAATGGGTAAAATAGCTTGAGGACTAATGTATTTTATGTCTATATAAGTACATGCAAGTCAATGACATTTTGTAGGAAGTGAATGATCATATCCGGTTTTTGTAAAGGCATAATTTTCCATTACTGTTATATGATAATTTACCGTTATAGGTAATTCAAGGTCACACCAAATTCTACCAACAAAAGAATTCTCTGTATTTGTCATCAACTACGTTTTAGAGATCATTTTAAACTCATTAAAATATTTTCTAATAATAATTATTTATTTTGGTGTAAACAACATTAAATAAATAAAGTTTTTTACATTAGAATTTTTTTCTTATCTGTTGATATGATATTGACTATTTTTAAATCATATTTATTAAAGTAATAATAGAAACGAACCTTGTAATATTTATTTTTTCCTTGACTAACATATTTATTTATTTTTACTTAAATTTTGATAAAGTAATAGGAAGTAAAACTTCGATCTATACATTATTCTAGGTTATGTAGTCAAGTTTTGTCGTGGCACCTACGAGGGCAGGGCGAAAAGTCCCTGAAAAATGAAACAAGAAATGATTAATTTGGTCAAAACATATTTTATTTCTCAACATAGTCTCCTTGTAGTTCGATACACTTCGTCTAACGTTTTTCTACTTTTTCGATCCCTTCCAAATAATACGATTTTGTCAATCTTCCAAAATAGGCATATGTCAAAATAATTGTCATTTTTCTTATTTTTATGTAGATAATTTAGAAAAGAAATAAAAAGTTGAATATCAATTGTCATTGAAAATAAAAACAGTATTTTGTTTGGCACAGCGATCTTAGATGCATTCATGAATGAGTTGTTTTTTAAAATAATTTTCTCGGCTAGACAACAGACGTAATATACGAGGGCAGGGTGAAAAGTCCCTGAAAAATGAAACAAGAAATGATTAATTTGGTCAAAACATATTTTATTTCTCAACATAATCTCCTTGTAGCTCGATACACTTCGACTAACGTTTTTCTACTTTTTCGATCCCTTCCAAATAATACGATTTTGTCAATCTTCCAAAATAGGCATATGTCAAAATAATTGTCATTTTTCTTATTTTTATGTAGATAATTTAGAAAAGAAATAAAAAGTTGAATATCAATTGTCATTGAAAATAAAAACAGTATTTTGTTTGGCACAGCGATCTTAGATGCATTCATGAATGAGTTGTTTTTTTAAATAATTTTCTCGGCTAGACAACAGACGTAATATACGAGGGCAGGGTGAAAAGTCCTTGAAAAATGAAACAAGAAATGATTAATTTGGTCAAAACATATTTTATTTCTCAACATAATCTCCTTGTAGCTCGATACACTTCGTCCAACGTTGTTCTAATTTTTCGATCCCTTCCAAATAATACGATTTTGGCAATCCTTCAAAATAGGCGTTTGTCTCAGCGATGACCTCATCGTTGGAGCCAAATTTCTTTCCGCCGAGCCATTTCAAGTTTGGAAATAGATAAAAATCGCAGGGGGCCAAATCTGGAGAAAAAAGTCCTTATTGCGCTTGAACATCGCCAAACACTCCTTTGAACTTGCCACACGGTCGCGCTTGTTGTCAACAGAGAGCAAATGCGGCACCCATCTGGCAGATATCTTTCTCATATCCAAAAATTTATGCAAAATGTTCCGTACCCGTTCGGTTGAGATGCTCATAGCCTCAGAAAACTCGTGCACTTTAACTCGCCGATCGTCCAATATCATACCATGGATTTTATCGACGATTTCTGACGTTGTAACGTCAATTGGATGACCAGAACGTTCGGCGTCCTTTGTGGTCATATTACCACAACGAAAATCAGTAAACCACTTGTAAATCGTTCCAATCGATGGTGAGGAGTCTCCATAATGTTTAACAAGCGATGCTTTGGTTTGCGTAATGTTTTTTCCACGCAAGAAATAATGTTTAATCAAGACGCGAAATTCATTTTTTTCCATGTTTTCAAATATCTTCAAGGTTGCATGCTTTCGATGGGTGTCAAAACAGAACTGAATGACATCAGTCTGAAAATTTTAATGCGTTCTAGTTAAAGATGGTACATCACAAATGCAAATGAGATTTGAGATTGTGGCGTCATCTGTTTTATTTTTCAGGGACTTTTCACCCTGCCCTCGTACTATCGAATATTACCAACAAAACTAAAAACTACAACTTAAAAAATATAATTTAAATAATTCCATAATTAGTTAATCCTGCAATTTTATAAAACCTTGCAAAATTCCAGTTTTAATATATTGTAAAAATTACAATAATTATCAAGTCTTTATTGCCTTCAAACCTAATATTATAACTAATATCTTATTAGAAAATCAACATTAAGTAGGCAAAATGTACATGTTCACATCCTTGTAATATACGAAATATGTTTGTTTCTAAGCGCTCGCATTAATAATTTATTTAATAATTATTGCAAATGAATTATGAACGACCTTCACGGTTCGGCATACAACACTACGTGAATATAATCAGGTAGATAAATTTACCTTATTATTAGAAAATAATAAATAATATTTGTTTGTTTTCTGAATACGAGTCATTGTAAGTTAAAAGTTAAAAGCAGTAGCAAATAAATATGACTTGTGATTTTAAAACAAATATGCTACCGTGTTTAAACAAATATACATGATTTTCAAATGATATTTACATATTCAACAAGGGCGCGCACGTGTTTATTGCTGCGAAATTGTATATGCAGCCCCTACCGATTTTTTTCCAAATTCTCAACTTTAAAAAATATACTGGATGTTTCAAAACTATTGTAAAAAATCTGGTGTGGTCACCACACGACTTTCTTATACACAGCATATATAATATTTAGAATATATGTTATTAAACATGTAATTTAGTTTCTTTCCGAAAGAAGACATAGATAACTAGATAAAGCGAAAATTAAAATTTATGTTTTTTGTTTCTATTGCTACTATGATTATTGAAATATATTATTAAATATATAAATTAGTTTTTCTCAAAATTAGACGCATATACAGGAAAATTGCAAATAACATTTTATGTTCCAAATATTTTTGCTAACATTTTTTATTTGAAACTTTTTTTCGTAACTGATTCCATTTTTGAAATAAATGTAATTTATTGTTTTGTGTGTCCAGTAAACTTCCGCTTCCTGTTTCTCAATTTCATTCAAAATCAACTCAGCTCTTCGTATATTCATTAAACTTATAATTACCAAGTTTCGTTAACAAATCTTATCTCGTTCATGAGATATTGCACATACGGACACACATCCATCCATCCATCCATCCATCCACACATACACACACAGACATCATTGAGAAAATGATCAAAACGGATTCAGTAGACCTCAAAACACGTATTTCCGCGAAAATCTCGTCAACGATTTTTTTCACGATTCCAATACTTCCTTATACTGCGAATAAGAAAGTGAAAATGAAGGATATACGGCCGGCGAGACATCAGTTGATCTGACTCTAATTTTTTTTTGTTAAATATTTTATTTTACAGTTTAATTTCTCGTGTAGAATGCATACATACATACATACATACATATCATCACGCTATATTCCATCAAATGGGGTAGCACGAACCCTAAAATTATTCATAAAATATTCACTCATTAAATTCATAAAATAATCAGTCCTCGTCAAACATTCTCATCCAAACTCACCACCCTCACTTTAACCACATTCATAGATCACTCCATATAAACTCATTTATTTATTACACTCAAAATCATTTATCACACAACAAATCTTTTAAAGAGACACGTACTGATGTTGTTCTTCTTCTTCAATGGCGCTACAGCCGAATCGGGCTTGGGCCTACCGGGCACACCGAGCCGCAGTTTTTACGCTGCAGTACTGCCGGTTTCCGTAATCGATGTTACTTTTTAATTTAATTTTCAAACCGTCATACGAGGGCAGGGTGAAAAGTCCCTGAAAAAGAAAACAGATGGCGCCACAATCGCAAATCTCATGTGACATTTAAGATGTACCATCTTTAACTATCGATTGGAACGATTCACAAGTAGTTTACTGATTTTCGTTGTGGTACTATGACCACAAAGGACACCGAACGTTCTGGTCGTCCAATTGAGGTTACAACTCCAGAAATCGTCTATAAAATCCATGGTATGATATTGGACGATCGGCGAGTTAAAGTGCACGAGGTTGCTGAGGCTATGAGCATCTCAACCGAACGGCTACGGAATATTTTGCATAAATTTTTGGATATGAGAAAGATATCTGCCAGATGGGTGCCGCATTTGCTCTCTGTTGACAACAATCGCGACCGTGTGACAAGTTCAAAAGAGTGTTTGGCGATGTTCAAGCGCAATAAGAAGGACTTTTTGCGCCGTTTCGTAACCGTGGATAAAACATGGATCCATCACAACACACCAGAGACCAAAGAACAGTCGAAACAGTGGACTTGTCCTGGCGAATCGCCTATTTTGAAGGATTACCAAAATCGTATTATTTGGAAGGGATCGAAAAATTAGAACAACGTTGGACGAAGTGTATCGAGCTACCAGGAGATTATGTTGAGAAATAAAATCTGTTTTGACCAAATTAATCATTTCTTGTTTCATTTTTCAGGGACTTTTCACCCTGTCTAATATAGACACGGGCTTCCACTTCATTTTATTGGAACCCATTTCTTTGTTAAAAACAATATAAACAATTCAACTTCTTTAAAAACCGTCTTGAACCAAGTCTTGAACTAACTTGACTCTTATCAATTTGTTCTTGAAAATAAAGCACGCAAACATCAACAAAATATTCCTACAACTTTCAAAATTTTCCTTATTTGCAGATTTAAATCTAAACAGTGTAGTTACACATGATAAAAACAAAACTATATTTTTCTACGACAAAACAAGTAAAATTAATGTGTCATTAAATTAAGATTATAGTGTTTAGTCCAACATTAATGATCCACTAACTATACAAAGAATTATTTTGATAAATTCCTTTAACAAACACTGGAAAATTCCTACCGAAAGAACGTTTATGTTCCATGAAATTATAATTCAAGTTCACAGAAGATTAAACATTCATTTAATTTATTCAATCGAGTTAAATGATTTTTGTTGATTGCATTATTGTTTTTTGCGCAATTATTTACAATGGTTATTTATGTTTATGTTGTTATTAATAAAATACAGATAAATGTTGTTTTCAACTTTGTCATTTATCTGATTTCAATTCCAGAGCTGTATTCAGACTGATTTAGCTGTAAATCTACATATAATATAATATACCATCATTTTTCTTTTTACCGAAATATCAGAAAAGTCTGTATAAGTGTTCACCAGAGCTGGGCAGTAGCTAGCTACTTTTGTAGCTTAGCTACTAGCTTAGCTACGTTTACCTTAGCTGTAGCTGTAGCTTAGCTAAATGTGAAAAAATATAGCTGTAGCTTGTAGCGAGCTATGTTTTTTTTCTATTAGCTTACAAATATTGTTATAACAACTGAAGCTACTTTTAAAGCTACTTTTTGTAGCCCAAAGCTACTTTTTGTAGCTTAAAGCTACCACTGTTCATTAAGAAATACCTATTAATTTTTGTTTTGTATTTGAATTGTACCTTCTTTATTGTTTTCTATACCTGTAGGATAACAAGTTATTATATAGTTTAAAATCTATTAACATATTTTATTTTGCACTTATTCTTAACCTATCCTACTTTTGTATTAAATATTAGATGAACTAAACATTGACTGTTTAGGAGTCTTCTGTTAATGTGACTGTTAATTTATTCCGATATAAATAAGAATTATAGCATAACAAATTAACAGTACAATTGTCCATTTGCGATTTTTTATATTTATTAACAGTCATTATAACAAAAGACTGATCAACTGATCATATGACAATGGCAAATTTAATAATTCTCAATAATTGAAAAAGTAGCTTTAAAATTTAACAGCTACTTTAACGAAAGCTTTTAGCTGTAGCTTAGCTATATTTTACAAAATGTAGCTTATAGCTGTAGCTCAGCTACTTTTATAAAGAATAGCTGTAGCTGTAGCTTAGCTACATTTTTTAAGTAGCTTGCCCAGCTCTGGTGTTCACAGACTATTTTAATAATACATGCTACCCCATTTATTTATTTATTTTATCTGTACAACAGGAACTTAATCTCTATTTCGCTATCTTAACGATATACACACTTGCCGGCCGGTAAACGCGAACTCAGTACTGCACGGGTGTCTTACGTCACAACACGATCAACCACTGCATCGATTCGATGGCATATGCATAGCAGGATGTTATGTATGTATATGAATGAACAGGTGAATAAACTGAGTCAGTCTATGTCATTTTGTGCCAAAATTTATCGTCTAATCAATCTTTGTTTGTAAAAAATATAAAAAATAAAAATAATGGTCATTTTTCTAAATCAGAAAAATTCTTTCGACATATAAATACTTGAGATTTTGCCAAACAAGCCTACAGATAAAAAAAATCACAAATAACATATCTAGACATCAGTTTTAGTTAATTTTAACAAATTATTTCTGATCAACAACATTCTAAAGTATTTCGAAAAACAAAATTAAAATTCTATTTTCCATTTCGAAATCTAATCTCCTAACAAAATTCCTAATACATCTAACAAACAAAAAATGATACTAAATATATTTGAACTATGATTTCGATGCCATTTTGTTTGTTGCTATGACAGATAACTTTATTAAGAATTATGAGATTGAAATATCAGCCTTCAGAGTCTTCTAACATAATTATAATATAATTAAGTAACTTCTTATATTCCCGGAATTTCCAAATTTATTTTAATAAATAATTACTCTTTATTTATAAACTATACTTTGCGCAAAACGAATTTAATTTCAATTTGGACTCCACTATTGGAATTTTTAAATAAGGTTTTGTTTATAGTGGTGAAAATTGGAACTACTACAAAAGTACAGTTTGCAACTAACTTAATAACTAAGTACTTAAAAAATAAATAAAAATGAATGATAATACAGAGTGATCAAAAGGAATTGTCACAGTTGGCAATAAAAAAAAACTACTTGAAATTGGTAAGCCTGATACATAAATTCATTTCCTATTGTTGACAGTGACATTTAAAATTAAATTTGAGTACATTTATTATTACATTTATTTCTAAAGTATTTCTATTATTTAAAAAGTAAAAATTCTATTAGCTGTCAGACTCCTGACATAACCTATTTGTATTTATTAGAAATGTCAACTAGCATTTCCGCCTTTATCTGACGTTGTGCCAACTGTGGAATAAACAGATCTATGTAATTGTATTGCCAACTGTATCAATTCCTTTTGATCACCCTGTAGAACTAATATTTACCATCAAGAAGGTAATGGGATGGCTAGCTCAGTGGTATGAAGTCGGCCTGTGGATACTGAGGTCCCTGGTTCGATTCCCACAGGCGACAAATTTTCATAATTTGAAAAAGCTATCCCTGTGGCTCCTCCACCACTAACATGTTTGGGGGGCGTGATTTGACGACTGGTAACCGCACTTCACGCGCTTAAATATATCACTTACCGAGATCTGCTTCAGCAGAGTGCCATACCCAGTAATGGGTAGAAGGCGAGATGATATATTTATATTTTTATTTTAAGAAGGTAATAAAACTATAATTAACTAATATAGTACCTCGTCCACAGGGGAAAGTTTTCTGAAAAACTTTTTTTCTATTTCGGTGTTCTTATAGGTCTATAATCGCACTGTAAACACGTTGCTAAGGAGATCTATAAGCGCACTGTTTTTGGCGCTTTTTATTTTATAGGAGTGGTATCAATGCTATTAAATCTGATAGATGAATGACCTCAAAATTATAAATTGTCGATGTTGAAATATTACTAACAGAATATGCTAGAATCAGATAAAATACAAAACATTCACAGATACAGAAAAAAAAATTGATTAATTGTCAAAAAATATGATATTTCAATTGTATGTGTTATGAGAAGCGCTACCAACACGAATGATAAAAACACTAACTTATATTTTTGATAAGTCGTAATTTTTAAAAATCTAACAGAATTATAAAATTACCTCCATATAAAAAATCTGGTGTGGTCACCACACGACTTTCTTATACACAGCACATTTAATATTTAGAATATATAATGTTATTAACTTGTAATTTAGATTTTCAGTAATTCAGCATTTATCTGTTTGAAACATATAAAATATCAAATTTGTTTACGTATAATTTTTTTGTAATATTGACTACTTTATGTCTAACTTTACTGATGAGGCATATACAGGCTGTCCTTTTTTCGAGTCTAACCCTTGGTATCTCAAGTACCGTGAGATACGAAGTCGAATAAATTGAGGCAAAGTTGCCAAATTAGTTGACCATTTTAATGATGTATTTGTTTTTCCGAAAAAAGACATAGATAACTAGATAAAACGAAAATTAAAATTTATATTTTTTGTTTCTATTGCTACTATGTTTATTGAAATATATTAATTAATATAAAAATTAGTTTTTCACAAAATCACACGCATATACAGGAAAATTGCAAATAACATTTTATGTTCCAAATACTTTTGCTAACATCTTTTATTTGATACTTTTTTTCGTAACTGATTCCATTTTTGAAATAAATGGAATTTATTGTTTTGTGTGTCCAGTAAACTTCCTCTTCCTGTTTCTCAATTTCATTCAAAATCAACTCAGCTCTTCGTATTTTCTTGAAACTTATAATTACCAAGTTTCGTTAACAAATCTTATCTCGTTCATGAGATATTGCACACTCGGACACACATCCATCTACACACACACACACACACAGACATCATTGAGAAAATGATCAAAACGGATTCAGTGGACCTCAAAACACCTATTTCTGCGAAAATCTCGTCAACGATTTTTTTCACGATTCCAATACTTCCTTATATAAGAAAGTAACTAGTATGAAGAACATGTTTCATGCGGCCTGTTATCGCACTCGTCCTTTGTGAAACTTGGACTCGTGCGTTAACAGATTACCTTATGAAATTAATTCTTTAATATACTATTAGAAAACAAGTGTTACAATGACCCTTATTGTAACACGAGTACAATTTGTGTAACGAGCAGCAGGTGAGTTATGCAAAGTACTAATTCTACAATTGTCATTGTAACATGTGTTTTGCATACTATTTTACCTATATCGCATTCATTTACTTTTATTTCAAATTTTTTATTAAAAATAATAATATAATACAATTTCAAGGTGATAATACTGACAGATTCAATAAACATTTGAAACTTAATTTATTTTGACATTTATTAGTTAGGTTAGAGTTCAAATTCGTAATTGTAAAGGTTATGTTATAAAACAAAATACCTTTAATTTTTAATAAAGAAGTGTTTTGCATTTTAATGTAATTATTTTATTATAAAATAAATTATTGCAATAATTTTACATGAGCTAAGCAATAACAACTAAAGTGATTGAGTTATGTTTGACAGTTTTACAACTTCACAAAAAATATCTCTAAAAATAGTTATATAAAAATGTGTTTTGAAGCACTGTTTTGACAAAAACTTTTGTAAAAAATCACTTTGTAAACGCGATAGAAAAAATTGTTTACCTAATTTTATAACATAATGTACATACAAACATACATATCTTCACGCTATAATCCAACAAATGGGGTAGCACGAACCATAAAATCACTCATAAAACATTCACTCATCACACTCATCAAACAATCAGCCCTCGTCAAACATTATCATCCAAACACACCACCCTCACTTCAATCACATTCATAGATCACTCCATATAAACTCATTCATTTATGACACTCGAAATCATTTATCACACAACAAACCTTCAATCACATCATTCCTATTCACTTATCATTCAACATAATATCAATATGACAGTATTACAATATCATTTACCATTTAAAATATGAAAGTAGTGGCGTATCTAGAGGGGGGCGGGTGCGGTCCGCACCAGGCGGCACATATTTTGGGGCGGCATTTTTTATATTTAGTTGAAAAAAACAACTCGTTCACTTCATAAGTTTACTATTCGATTTCTACGAATGATGAATTACTATATGATTTCGAATATTTTTCTTCATCGTCAAATCAATGTAGGGTTGAAAATATTATCTCGAAAAAATCCTTTATTACTGCTTAATTTAAATATGCCATCCAATGGTAAAAAAGTTCCGCACCTATAGTTTGTCTCAATTACAATTATTTATTTATGTTTATTAATTTAATGGGATTATGGCTCAGTGGTTTCGAGTCGGCCAGTGGATCCTGAAGACCCCGGTTCGATTCCCACAGCCGACAAACAATTTTCACTAAATTAAAATTACCCCTGAGGCTCCCCCTCCACTAACATCTTTGGGGGCCGTGATTTGACGGCTGGTAACCCCACTTCACGCGCAAAATATATCACTTACCGAGATCTGCTTCGGCAGAGTGCCACACCCAGTAATGGGTAAAAGTCGTGATATATTTATATTATATTTATTTTTTTAATTTATAAAAACCACCATTTTATTGACTTAGAAAGGGCGGCAAATTGGAGACCGCCCTGGGCGGCAAAAGTTAAAGGTACGCCACTGCTGCGAAGTCAAAAAAAATGACATTTTGTCATCTCCAAAGAAGCAACGCGCAATACAATTTAAAACTGATTACATGTAAACGTAGCAACACCCTATGGATATTCATCTATAGTCTGTTTTTTAATCAGGAGGAGTAAATACACAAGTCAGATTTACACTATAGAAAGTCACCAAAGAAAGTTACTAGATTTTTGTTTGCGCGAAATACAAAAATTTCTTACACATCTGCACTGATTAAGTCTTATGGAATTTATTTTAAAATACCAATGACATTATAAACTCTAATTTGTCACTCCGTATATTATTAGTTCTTAAAAGAAATGATTTATGTTAATGTCACAGAAATGCAAAAAAAACAACAAGAAAACAGATAACCTCAAAACTTATGACAGCTCTAATAAAATCTATGTACAGTGTAAGCTGGACGAAGCACTAGCCAATCAGAAGCGTCAGTTTTAGCGGTTAAAATTTAAATTACTCCTCCTGGTTAAAAAAGAGAGTATAGTTACATTTTTGATGACGTCAGTCGATGTCTATAACGTTTTCAGTATAGTTGAATATTTCAATAGACCATTTTAAAAATTCATTGCGCATGTGCAGACGTTAGACGGAGATAAAAAAAGTTATTGCCGTGTACTCATCTTTGTCTATGATTTGACAAGTGACAGTTCGATTATTTTTGTTGCTTAGTATTTGTTTCTTCATTAAAAAGTAATTAATAATAGCAATTATTACGGATACTATATGCTGTGTACAGGGTTGTAATAATAATTCAAAAAAAAAACAAGAAACATTTCATTTCACTCTTTTCCTCAAAACGTGAACAGAAAAAAAGAATGGATATATTATTATGCGAAATCTATCATATTAACATAATTTATAAATAACTGATAAATATACTTCATTTATTTTGATACTACAATAAGTTTTCATTTTGTCAACGGCCATGGCTGCGCTCGTTGGTACTGATCTAAGCGATAACGCGAGTTAAGTAACGTTGCGCGCGGGTAGTATTTGGATGGGTGACCGTCCAGAGAAAACTCGCGTTGCTGTTGACCATAACACCTAAAACGTAGATCAGGGCGGAATGGCGGCATATGACCTTGGTAGCCACCAAAAAAAAAAAAGTTTTCATTTTTAATATAAACATTTTACTTACTTTGTACTTAAATTCATTTTGAAATGTCACGTTCGCCGCCACTTGGCGGCACTAAGTTGTTAGTTCAAAAAATAAACACCTAGAGGTCGCGGACATTTTTAAAATGGTCTATAAGCTACTATAATTGTGTTGAAATTAAACAAATGAATAAATATAAATAACAGTACATTAAGTAGCTACACGTCATGAAAGTAATTATCACCTTTGAAATATCGTGCGAGCAATTTAACTTGAAACAGTGCAATTTCAAACAATTTCGTTTACACCCATGTAAATATAAAACAACATGCACATAAATTCTTAATTTAATAGCATCGTTAGCTTATTTTACAATCAGTAAATTTAAATAAAGTACTTGGAAAAATGTATAATATCTAATGACGCAAACGCAGACATACCTTGAAATGCAGCGCAGTTACTGCTGTCTCTTATCATGAAAACTCGACTGATAGCAGCTGATAAGGAATTCCATTGCTCCAGCATAGTTCAAATGGTTTTAAGAGCGAATATGAGGTTATTATTATGTTGTTTTTTTACTGACTTTTTGCTATTGACATCAAAATCATGTTTATTCAAAAAATAACCTTAAAATGTATCAGTAACCATGAATATATCATCACACATTTAATATATATCCGGTGGTACAGATCAATGTAGAAATAAAATAAAATAAAATAATTATATTGTCGAAATATTGGCCGTATTTATTTGGGATTTTTAAAGTAACCTGCAGGTTACTTGGCACACTTTAAGTAACCTGGAACTAACCTTAAACTGACCCTACTGCCCCAGCTATTTTAGCGGGTTGGTAGATTCAACCCGTTTACTATCTCTATCTAATCAACTTGTGTTCCTTGTTATTCGTGGCGGCATCGCGATTTGTAATAGTATAGAGAGGTTAGGAGTTATTTTTATGAAAAACGTAAGTAATTTTATATTTTGAAAAAATATACTAAACTATTATTTATGCAGATGATGGAAGAGCAATATGCATTATGTGCTTCTTGCAATATAAGTCACAGAGGATAATATTACG
Organism: Pterostichus madidus; assembly: GCA_911728475.2. Lineage (NCBI taxonomy): Eukaryota > Metazoa > Arthropoda > Insecta > Coleoptera > Carabidae > Pterostichus > Pterostichus madidus. The sequence goes on along the minus strand of OU452314.1, from coordinate 4,591,257 downwards.
ACACATTATTACGACTCCGAAATTCATTATATAAAATCCTAAATCTCATAAACAAGAGTTCAAGATAATAACTTGAACCTTGCACGCCATGTACCCGTTCAACTTCCTTGCGCATTGTTATGAAGACAATACCCATTTTCCAGCCCTTTACCCGTTCACGACCCGCCACTAAATGTCACGTACACAGATTGAAGATTCATCCAACAATTAAATTACTCATGTCACGTGCTAATCTGTTGTCCTCACGATGAGTCATCAGCAACATGCACTCAGATCCACATGAATGGTGTAGCAGAAATGCCCTATTATCATATACGACTCTGTCTGCATTCTAATGAAATGATTAATGGTTTGTTTTGTTTTTAATTGTAGTTTGTGATAATGTTTAGACAACATGAGTATTTAGATAGTAGTTGGTTATATTATTATTATTGGTATTTTTAAAATTGATGGGATGGCTAGCTCAGTGGTATGAAGCCGGCCTGTGGATCCTGAGGTCCCTGGTTCGATTCCCACAGGCGACAAATTTTCATAATTTGAAAAAGCTATCCCTGTGGCTCCTCCACCACTAACATGTTTGGGGGCAGTGATTTGACGACTGGTAACCGCACTTCACGCGCAAAATATATCACTTACCGAGATCTGCTTCAGCAGAGTGCCACACTCAGTAATGGATAGAAGGCGTGATGATATATTTGTTTTTTATTTTTTTTTAAATTGAAAGAAACGTATAGACAATATTTAAAAAATTGTTGTGGTCACCACACGACTTTCTTATACACAGCATATTTAATATTTAGAATATATGAATGTTATATCATATTATTAAATATGTAATTTAGTTTTTCAGTAATTCAACATTTATCTGTTTGAAACATATAAAATATCAAATTTGTTTACGCATAATTTTTTAGTAATGTGGACTACTTTATGTCTAACTTTTCTGTTGAGGCATATACAGGATGTCTGTTTTTCGAGCCTAACCCTTGGTATCTCAAGAATCGTGAGATACGAAGTCTATTAAATTGAGGCAAAGTTGCCAAATTAGTTGACCATTTTAATGATGTATTTGTTTTTCCGAAAAAAGACATAGATAACTAGATAAAACGAAAATTAAAATTTATGTTTTTTGTTTTTATTCCTACTATGATTATTGAAATATATTATTAAATATGAAAATTAGTTTTTCTCAAAATTAGACGCATATACAGGAAAATAGCAAATAACATTTTATGTTCCAAATATTTTTACCAACATCTTTTATTTGAAACTTTTCTTCGCAACTGATTCCATTTTTGAAATAAATGGAATTGATTGTTTTGTGTGTCCAGTAAACTTCCTCTTCCGGTTTTTCAATTTCATTTAAAATCAACTCAGCTCTTCGTATTTCCATGAAACTTATAATTATCAAGTTTCGTTAGCAAATCTTATCTCGTTCATGAGATATTGCACACTCGGACACACATCCATCCACGCACACAGACATCATTGAGAAAATGATCAAAACGGATTTAGTGGACCTCGAAGCAATGACTATACATCCGTATGTCAGATACAGAAAAAGGGGAATTCTACCTGAAGCTTGACACCTATTTTCTGAACATCCCTGTACAATAACTAGTTTTATCTCAGTTTGATCCACTTCTTTTTTTTATTAAATTCGTTTAAAATTCAAAACACCGGAAACAAATCCCACAAATCACTAATCCGAAATAACAAGGACCTTTCTATTTTGGTCGGCCTTGCAAAACAACCAACAATCATCATAACACGATAAATTCACATTATAAGATCACACAACTCACACACACACATACGGTCGGTCACCGTATGAAATCCACACGTATTATACATACGTTTACCTTGATGGCTACGGTTCGCGTATAAATGTGGAAAATATGCGTTATCATGTCCGCATTTTGTCCTAGACGATTGGCATACATTGTTAGACAGAGAGGGAAAGTGTATGCCGGAAACCAGTGTTTTTGTTCGAAGGAAACGGATGGTTATTCTTAGAGAGTTTTATGTATTTCCGCTAAGTGTTTATATAGATTTTTATTTATGTTTGTGGTGAGCCAACTTAGATAATATTGGTTTAAAATAGGTTTTTTATTTGTTATATTAATAGATGATGTATATTTGGTTGCTAAGCTACGCAACAGGAAGTTAATCTCAATTATAGTAGGTTATAGTGGAATCTGAACCACTCAGACACAATCGTATTTTTGGTATAAATATAAGTTAGCTATACCCTATTCCATCTAAGATAGCAGCATGGTAAGATATAGGAAGTATTTGACTTTGATATTAGTAACATCTACTACATTCTTAGCTGGGACAGAGTATAGATCTAAAATATTTCAACTGTTTCTTTCCAACGCTATCTAGGTTCCTCATTATCATTGACCAAAGGAGGGCGGTCCCTAAGGGCAGTTTTCGGCCCAATTTCTATTTCGATGAAAAATTTAAAATATAGTTATTTTTATAACAAGTGTCGAAAAAAGCTTGTTATAAACGTAACCTTTTTCGGAACGTGTTATAAACAACATTTTTCCTACAACTGTGCGATTTAGAAAATCGCTAAAATAAATAAATAAATATATCATCACGCCTTCTACCCATTACTGGGTGTGGCACTCTGCTGAAGCAGATCTCGGTAAATGATATATTTTGCGCGTGAAGTGCGGTTACCAGTCGTCAAATCACGGCCCCCAAACATGTTAGTGGTGGAGGAGCCACAGGGATAGCTTTTTTTTCAAATTATGAAAATTTGTCGTCTGTGGGAATCGAACCAGGAACCTCAGGATCCACAGGCCGACTTCATACCACTGTGCTAGCCATCCCATAAAATCGCTAAAATATTGTCCAAATTTATAAAATCTTAATGATATTCACGAGAACGATGTTTTACGGCGTTGCTATGGTTTGTTTGTTAATTGCTTGCACATTGTTCTACGTTATTTAAAAATATTTCACTAATTTCAAGATATTTTTTTTTAAATCGTCTAGATTGGAATACTACAGTGAGTGATTCTTCTTTATCATATTCATCTACAAAGATAATTGAAGCCCCAGATCATGCTATGTTGGATCTATTTTCGACAATGACAATCAACCTGCTGCTGGTATTTCTAAAGCCTCCTAAATTGTTGTCAATAATATTGCTGTAAATAATACGAACAGGTACGGAAAAAATCAATGTTTCTTTAGACAGTAAAAGTTTCCACTTCCATTATGTCAATATAAGCAACTGTAACAACTGTGTTAATAATATACACACACAATAAATATAATGTATTTCACTTAACCATAACCATAACACAAAAACTGGTGTAAGACAGTACGGGTCGTTTTACCCCATAACAATGTCATTTCTCACTAATTTTCTTAAGGCACTATTAATTGTAATTTAGATCGTAAGTTTTAATACGCTTCTCCTAATTGATAATTCTAATTGCTAATTGAATAACTATGAAAACAGCTTTAGTTCACATATTTCCCGAGCTTACTTCCCGTCGGTTGGCGCTGTAATTCCAAACAGTTTTTCATCCTAGCTTTGATTAAATTTTAAATTCCATTCTCGTTCCATATTCGCCAAAACTGCTAAACGTTCCAACGTTTCGGGAAGCCCATAAGAAAAATAGAATTTATAAACAGACAATTTGTATGAGTGAAGCGTATGTCATTTCACACATGAGATGATCGCGATGCGCAGAGCTCAGGGTTGTCCAAAAATATAAACATCAACATCGTTCGACATGCCTGCGTAGTAAGAGTGAATATAAATGGCGAATTTGCATTTTCAAAACGCGGAGAATGATGAAAATGTAAACATACTAAAATGCAAAATAATATTAAAAATTTGTTTATTTATTTGTTACTCTGTACAAAAGGAACTTTAATCCTAATTATTGTAGCTGATAGAAAAATCCAAATTAGTCAGATATAACGTAGTAAATAGAAATGTTTTCAATGGAAATATTTCGGTGAAAATGGAAATGTTTGGTGATTGCATTTACATGAATAATTTAAAAAAATTTCTTTGAATAATCTGGTATTTCCACATTTAGATTATAAAATATATTAATTAAAGAAAAGTGACATAAATTATTTTTTCCTACAACTGTGCGATTCCTTTGTTATTACGTAACTATTATTGCCTTGGTTATGTATGGAAAGTAGATGAATGCAGACCAAGTGCGTTTCTATAAGCAAAGAAACACTAGAGCGGAAAATGCTTCGTTACAAATGGTCAAAATATGAATTCCGCGCTCGGCGCGAAATTTAAATCGCTCTCAAAATAATATTCTTTTGACAGTTACGTAATGAAGCATTTTCCGCACTAGTGTTTCTTTGCTTACAGAAACGCACTTGGTCTGCATTCATCTACTTGCCATACGTAACCAAGGCAATAATAGTTACGTAATAACAAAGAAATTGCACAGTTGTAGGAAAAATATGTTTTCTTTTCAATATTTCCAATGTTTCCAAATATTTCCAATATTTCAAATAATTCCGCAATTCTAGAAAAACATATTTCCGTCAATTTTACATTACTACTCAGATAAAATCATATTTTCTTGATATAAGTTGAAGTGAGCGAGATTTGAACACACGACCTCTTGATTATTAATTAATAAATGCAAGTTTACCTTGGTTTTATCCCCCGGGGCTCCGATGCAAATAATGATAAACAATAAATAATAAAAACTGCATAACATTTTTTTGTTCAATGTAGCGTTTCTTTTTTGTTTTTATTCCTTGTTTGGATCTTTACTGATTGCCCGATCGTTATAAATGCAAAATAAAAAACTGAGCGCATTTTAATATGCAAATCATTTTTTGTTTCGTTTATATTGGTATGAGTCATCATAAAAGCAGTGGAATATTTTTTATTAGGTCATCATTCTAATGAATAAATAATAATTAAATCAATCTGAATTAAACATTTTATATTTGTTTTCAAATTGATTCCAATAATTTATGTTAAGTATTTTATTAAGGAGTAATGGCTCTGTGATAGCAAGTCGGCCTGTGGATCCAAAGAACCCTGGTTTGATCCCCACAGCCGACAAAACAGTTTCACCAGTTTAAAAAATTATCCCTGTGGCTCGCCCACCACTAACATCTTTGGGGGCCGTGATTTGACGACTGGTAACAGCACTTCACGCGCATAAATATATCACTTACCGAGATCTGCTTCAGCAGAGTGCCACACCCAATAATAGGTAAAAAGCGTGATGATATATTTATATTTATTAATTTTATTTTTTTTAATGAGGTGGTTAGCCCAGTGGTATGAAGTCGGCCTGTGGATCCTGAGAACCCTGGTTCGATTCCCATAGGCGACAAACAATTTTCATAATTTTAAAAGCTACCCCTGTGGCTCCTCCAGCACTAACATCTTTGGGGGCCGTGATTTGACGACTGGTAATAGCACTTCACGCGCATAAATATATCACTTACCGAGATCTGCTACGGCAGAGTGCCACACTCAGTAATGGGTAGAAGGCGTGATGATATATTTATTTTATTTTATTTATATCTCCTATAGTGTGGCTAGCTCAGTGGTATGAAGTCGGCCTGTGGATCCTGAGAACCCTGGTTCGATTCCCATAGGCGACAAACAATTTTCATAATTTCAAAAGCTACCCCTGTGGCTCCTCCACCACTAACATCTTTGGAGGCCGTGATTTGACGACTGGTAACAGCACTTCACGCGCATAAATATATCACTTACCGAGATCTGCTTCGGCAGAGTGCCACACTCAGTAATGGGTAGAAGGCGTGATGATATATTTATTTTATTTTATTTATATCTCCTATAGTGTGGCTAGCTCAGTGGTATGAAGTCGGCCTGTGGATCCTGAGAACCCTGGTTCGATTCCCATAGGCGACAAACAATTTTCATAATTTCAAAAGCTACCCCTGTGGCTCCTCCACCACTAACATATTTGGGGGCCGTGATTTAACGACTGGTAACAGCACTTCACGCGCATAAATATATCACTTACCGAGATCTGCTTCGGCAGAGTGCCACACCCAGTAATGGATAGAAGGCGTGATGATATATTTATATTTATTTATTTTATTTTTTTTAATGGGGTGGCTAGCTCAGTGGTATGAAGTCGGCCTGTGGATCCTGAGAACCCTGGTTCGATTCCCACAAGCGACAAACAATTTTCATAATTTCAAAAGCTACCCCTGTGGCTCCTCCACCACTAACACATTTGGAGGTCGTGATTTGACGACTGGTAACAGCACTTCACGCGCATAAATATATCACTTACCAAGATCTGCTTCGGCAGAGTACCACACCCAATAATGGATAGAAGGCGTGATGATATATTTATATTTATTTATTTTATTTTATTATTATCTTCTGCTCATTGTCTTTTATTCTTTCTGTTTTGATTCATGAACAATATCGAAGAGAAATTAACGCTTCGGAACACGATATTATTATTATTATAATTATACAAGAAAACTATTATGTATTGCACATATTTTTTTAGTTAAAGGTTGAAAGTATTATAATAAATTTGAAAACATTACGTTTATGTGCAAATAGCAATGGAAAATAATTTCATAATTTTAATTGAGCTGAGCAATGACAGGTAAAGTAATAGATTTTATGTTTGACATTTTTACAACTAGACAACTCAACAACTTCATAAAAATATCCCTAAAAACAGTTGTACAAAACTGAATTTTGTTTTTGACAAAATTCACTTTGCAAACGCGATATAGGAGATAAATAAATAAATATATCATCACGCCTTCTACCCATTACTAGGTGTGACACTCTGCCGAAGCAGATCTCGGTAAGTGATATATTTTGCGCGTGAAGTGCGGTTACCAGTCGTCAAATCACGGTCCCCAAAGATGTTAGTGGTGGAGGAGCCACAGGGGTAGTTTTTCAAATTATGAAAATTGTTTGTCGCCTGTGAGAATCGAATCTAGGGTACCAGGGTTCTCAGGATCCACAGGCCGACTTCATACCACTGAGCTAGCCACCCCATAAAAAAAATAAAATAAATAAATATAAATATATCATCACGCCTTTTACCCATTATTGGGTGTAGCACTCTGCCGAAGCAGATCTCGGTAAGTAATATATTTATACGCGTGAAGTGCTGTTACCAGTCGTCAAATCACGGTCCCCAAAGATGTTAGTAGTGGAGGAGCCACAGGGGTAGTTTTTCAAATTATGAAAATTGTTTGTCGCCTGTGGGAATCGAACCAGGGTTCTCAGGATCCACAGGCCGACTTCATACCACTGGGCTAGCCACCCCGTTAAAAAAATAAAATAAATAAATATAAATATATCATCACGCCTTCTACCCATTACTAGGTGTGGTACTCTGCCGAAGCAGATCTCGGTGAGTGATATATTTTGCGCGTGAAGTGCGGTTACCAGTCGTCAAATCACGGTCCCCAAAGATGTTAGTGGTGGAGGAGCCACAGGGGTAGTTTTTCAAATTATAAAAATTGTTTGTCGCCTGTGAGAATCGAATCTAGGGTACCAGGGTTCTCAGGATCCACAGGCCGACTTCATACCACTGAGCTAGCCACCCCATAAAAATTTAAATCATACTAAAAATCCAGGTATCTTACATTTACTAAATTCTACAATTAATATTCAACATTTTTAACTAAATTTGTGGCAGTATAACTTTTTTTTTTTCTTCGTATAAACTAAATCAACACACAAATAAACTATCATGATTATTATCTTATGGGCAGTTTGCCGGGTGAAATTGAAATTATTTAAAACAAACTTTATTATTATACAGTTTTTTAATAAAATATTTTTTTTTAGTTAAAACAGAAATGTTTATTTTTTCTTTCAATGGCTGTCATTTCTAGATGTAGGTATCGATGGACTTAAAATTTGATCTGTGTATTAACAACATACTAATATATGTCTCATTAAAATTTCATTTCATTTTCTTGCATACTACACGAGAAATAAGACAGTAAAATATAACATCAAACGAAAAAATATAATTGGGCCAACTGAAGCGGGACCGGGCTCGTATAAAAATAATAATAATAATTTCAAGAATGTTAAGGTGAGTGATAGACTAAAATTTGTCATTTTTTACAACAAGATAACTCAACAACTTCACACAAAATGTCCCCAAAAACAGTTGTCCAAAATTCACTTTATAAACGTGATATAGGAAAAAGATTTTGTTTGTTACAAATGTTTCCTTGGCAACACCCAATCATTTTCCTATCTACATCTATATTTGGAATTGTTTTATATGTATTTATAAGTAAATTATGGCATTACGCCATTAATATATCAAAATATTTATATGAAATAAATGTGTTAAATTCTAAGCTATCACAATGACATAATCTCAACTTTGAACATTAGAAATGTACATCACGTTTTCTTTTTGTTTAACGTCATGCATAATTTTATGTTTTTAATACAGTCATTACATTTATCATTTGTATCACATTGAATGTTATAATAAAATACATGTATGTTGTATTAATGTGTAATATCAGGACAGTATTAGAAAATTGTTAGTTTTATTGCAGTACAAAGTCCAAAGGTTGAGATTGAATCAACTACAAACAATATAGATTTTTTTTGTTTTATGACTGATCAATTTACTATTTTATCATGAGTCCATGAACTTATTTTGGCAATAATAAAAAAATGTATAAATATAAAATATGACTAATATTTTAAAATATAAATTTAGTGCCGATATTTTAATTAAATAGTTCGTAGGTATTTAAAATAGTAGTAGATTAACTTTATAAAAATTATTGCAATATTTGTTTTTATAATAAAATACTTAAATTAATCTGTAAAATAGTTCTTTATTCAAAATTAAAGCTATTTTGTTTTATAAAATAAAAAAATTAAATATATCATTACGCCTTACTGAGTGTGGTATTCAGCCGAAGCAGATCTCAGTAAGTGATATATTTTGCACGTGAAGTGCGGTTACCAGTCGTCAAATCATGGCCTCCAAAGATGTTAGTGGTGAAGGAGCCACAAGGGATAGTATTTGAAATTATGAAAATTGTTTGTCGCCTGTGGGAATCGAACCAGGGTTCTCAGGATCCACAGGCCGACTTCATACCACTGAGCTAGCCACCCCACATATATAACTTTAATTTTAATTCTATTTTTAATTCACAAAAATAAAATAAATAAATCATCACGCCTTTTACCAATTACTGAGTGTGGCACTCTACCGAAGCAGATCTCAGTAAGTGATATATTTATGCGCGTGAAGTGCGGTTAGCAGCCGTCAAATTACTACCCTCAAAGATGTTAGTGAAGGGGAAGCCACAGGAGTAGTATTAATGTGGTGAAAATGTTTGTCGGCAGTGGGAATCGAACCAGGATTCTCAGGATTCACAAGCCGACATGATACCACTGTGCCACCTACTTCATAATAATAATAATAATAAATAAATTATATATATATATATATATATATATATATATATATATATATATATATATATATATATATATATATATATAACATCACGTTTTCTACCCATTACTGGGTGTGGCATTCGACCGAAACAGATCTCGGTAAGTGATATATTGCGCATAAAGCGTAGTTGAAACCCGTCAAATCACGGCCCCCAAAGATATTAGTAGTGGAGGAGCCACAGAGGTAATTTTAAATTGGTGAAAATGTTTGTCGGCTGTGGCGATCGAACCCGGGTTCTTAGGATCCATAGGCCGATTAAGTGTAATGAGTAAATGATCTAATATGGAAGGATCTAAGAATGTGGTTGAAACAAAGATGAAAATGTTTGACGAAATTAATGAGTACATATTTTATTAATGATTGTAGGGTTCCTGCTTCCACATATTCCGTAATGTATGTATGTAATCTAATAAATCTAAATTGTTTCAGAGAATATGGGAGTAGGTGGCACAGTGGTTATCGTGTCGGCCTGTGGATCCTGAGAACCCTGGTTCGATTCCCACTGCCGACAAACATTTTCACCACATTAATACTACTCCTGTACCTCCCCCTCCACTAACATCTTTGGGGGCCGTGATTTGACGCCTGGTAACCGCACTTCACGCGGAAAATATATATCACTTACCGAGATCTGCTTCGGCAGAGTGCCACACCCAGTAATGAGTAGAAGGCGTGATGATATATATTAGAGAATAATGGTGCAAACAAAAGTTGTTGATTTATATATTTTCAGTCCTTTCATCTATTTGCTTTTACAAATTAAATATAAATAGTAGTTATACTAGTCAACTAGACAACAGGTAAAACTATGTACATATTTATCAGCTTTTAATTATAAATCATTCTTGTTAATACCGATAAAAACTAGTTAAAACCGAATAGGAGATATAAATATTCAATTCTACAATGCTTATATTATTTTAACTTACTTATCCAGTTTCTAACAGTATAAACGGGTTTATATGATCTTTTGTTTTATTGAAACTATCTTATTTCAAATATTATTTCAGTATTTTATTATAGAAGTTTCCGCAGCTCCCAAATAGAGACATGGGCGTTTAATATGAGAAATCAGTTTATTGCAAAACAAAAGTATGTAACAAACAATGACATCATAAATATCTTTTTTTTTCTGAAACTGCATGATAGACTATACCGATCAGTAAAAACACGGGTTTCAAATTTCTTATACGAGGGCAGGGTGAAAAGTCCCTGAAAAATAAAACAGATGGCGCCACAATCGCAAATCTCATGTGATATTTGTGATGTACCATCTTTAACTTGCACGCATTAAAATTTTTAGACTGATATGTCATTCAGTTCTGTTTTGACATCCATCGAAAGCAAGCAACCTTGAAGATTTTTGAAAACATGGAAAAAAGTTAATTTCGCGTCTTGATTAAACATTATTTCTTGCATGGAAAAAACGCAAACCAAAGCATCGCTTGTTAAACATTATGGGGACTCCTCACCATCGATTGACACGATTCACAAGTGGTTTACTGATTTTCGTAGTGGTGGTATGACCACAAAGGACGTCGAACGTTCTGGTCGTCCAATTGAGGTTGCAACGCCAGAAATCGTCGATAAAATCCATGGTATGATTATTGGACGATCGGCGAGTTAAAGTGCACGAGCTTGCTGGGACTATGAGAATCTCAACCGAACGGGTACAGAACATTTCGTATAAATTTTTGGATATGAGAAAGCTATCTGCCAGATGGGTGCCGCATTTGCTCTCTGTTGACAACAAGCGCGATCGTGTGACAAGTTCAAAGGAGTGTTTGGCGATGTTCAAGCGCAATACGGACTTTTTGCGCCAGATTTGGCCCCTGCGATTTTTATCTATTTCCAAACTTGAAGAAATGGCTCGGCGGAAAGAGGGCTTCAACGACGAGATCATCGCTGAGACAAACGCTTATTTTGAAGGATTGCCAAATTCGTATTATTTGGAAGGGATCGAAAAATGAGAAAAACGTTGGACGAAGTGTATCGAGCTACAAGGAGATTATGTTGAGAAATAAAATATGTTTTGATCAAATAAATCATTTCTTGTTTCATTTTTCAGGGACTTTTCACCCTGCTCTCGTAATACATCTAAAATCAGTGTAATAATGTTTTTATTATATATGAGTTGTGGATAAAAGTTTTATTTAAAGCTTAAAATAATCAGGAAATCATCCTTACCAAGCACGACCCAGTATATGAACTAGCAAATCACAGTTCGGTAAACCGGACCCTGTACTGTAATTCCGATTAAGTTTCTGTTGTACTGAGTACCATAAATAAATAAATAAAAATTATTAGTTCCGTCAACTAATCTAGTCCTAAAAATGTTATTTCCAATTTATTTATCGTCGAAATAATATAGTATTGAATTAGCTCTGGAAGGTTATTACTCATTTGGATAAATTGTTTTTCCTAATTTAATTTAATTAATATAATATGTAATAATACAATAATATTCTGAGTACTTAAATTATGGAAATTTGTTATATAAATAATAAATAAAAGCACGTATCTTCAATTTACTACAATGACATAATATATTTATGTGTAATTATTATTATTATTATTATTTATTTGCTGAAGTAATGTAATTTCATACAATAATATATTTATGTATAAATTGATTTAATTCACTTTCAATTGACTATATTTTTAATGTTTTTACTCATTACAATCACGATCACGAAAGAATATAATTTTATCTTGGAGTAGGTGTTGACCTTTAAGTATAAGTTTTCGGTAGTATTGGTTTACATTAAGGTCAAAAATAAATTTAAACAATTTTATTATTGTTAAATCAATAAAGCTTCGGACGTTTCGACATGTAACATATCATCATTAGCGACTACAAAGAAAGTGCAAAAATAAATACTTAAAACATAATATCACATCAAACAATAATTACCAGAAAAAGTTGTAAACAAAATCAAATAAAACAGGCAAAGCCGTAGTCAAAAAATAATATAAGACACGAAGATGGTCTAGTCACATGTTTTACAAAAACGGAAATGACATAACCTCACACATCAAATAAAAACTAAAAGTTAAATTGTTGTGGCAGTTGTGGACAAAGATACATAGGAGAATCTAAACAACCTTTGAAGAAGAGAATTTGGCAACATGATTACCACTGCAGACTACTAGATGAAAGCTACAGTACGCTCAGCAGACACCACTGTCATCTGGGACATACGTTCAATTTTAAAGAAACCAGAATTTTACATCACGAATCTAACTTGCAAAAAAGATTGTTTCTTGAGTCATTGTATATCAATCACAAACCCAATAACAATCTATCTCAAACAACTATAAATTATAAAACTAATTACGATTCTGTGATAGATTATTTTAAACCACTTTTGAATAATGTTTAATTTAATTTTTTGGTTTTTTGCTTATTGTTTATTTGTGTCTTATTTTATAGTCTTTGACATTTTTAGATGTTGACATTTTAGACCAACAATTTAACTTTTAGTTTTTATTTGATGTGTGAGGTTATGTCATTTCCGTTTTTGTAAAACATGTGACTAGACCATCCTCGTGTCTTATATTATTTTTTTACTACGGCTTGCCTGTTTTATTTTATTTTGTTTACGACTTTTTCTGGTAATTATTGTTTGATGTGATATTATGTTTTAAGTATTTATTTTTGCACTTTCTTTGTAGTCGCTAATGATGATATGCGTTGCATGTCGAAACGTCCGAAGCTTTATTGATTTAACAATAATAAAATTGTTTAAATTTATTTTTGACCTTAATGCAAACCAATACTACCGAAAAAGAATTTAATTTTACATATTCCAGTTGTAGAACGTAAATAAAAAGTCGAACAACTTGACAAAAAGAAAAAAAAGTAAATGTTAATAATATGATCAAACAAGAAAAACTAGTATTGCTAAAAATAACTTCAATAACAAACAAAACATCACATGAAAAATTTCAACTGTTAACACAAATTTCAACAAAAATATCTTATTTGTTTGATTTCAAACATTGGAAAGTGAAAAATATTTGACAGATTTAAACAAAAGAATTGTGGGTTTCACAAATATTGACAGCAAATATTTTTGGTAACCTGAAAGCGTATAATTTCAATTGTCAAAAGATTGAAAGCATATTAACTGACTTCAACAAAATAGAACGACGAAAGCAGGCGTTCAAAAAGTTATTAAAAATTGTAAAACTTCATTTGAATTATAAAGTACTTATAAGTTAAATGATCTTGTCAAATTAGATAAAAAAATAAATAAATAAATAAATAAATAAATAATAAATTGTCAACGGCCATGGCTGCACTCGTTAGAACTGATCTAAGCGATAACGCGAGTTAAGTATCGTTGCGCGCGGGTAGTACTTGGATGGGTGACCATCCAGAGAAAACCCGCGTTGCTGTTGACCATAATACCTAAAACGCAGATCAGGGCGTAATGGCGGCCTATGACCTAAGTAGTTGGTTCGCCAAAGAAGCCACAAAAAAATGGTAAAAAAGTTCCCCACCTATAGTTTGTCTCAATTACAAAATATAAATAAATAAATATATCATCACGCCTTCTACCCATTACTGGGTGTGGCACCCTGCCGAAGCAGATCTCGGTAAGTGATATATTTTGCGTGTGAAGTGCGGTTACCCGTCATCAAATCACGGCCTCCAAAGATGTTAGTGGTGGAGGAGCCACAGGGGTAACTTTTGAAATTATGAAAATTGTTTGTCGGCTGTGGGGTAATTTTAAATTGGTGAAAATGTTTTGTCGGCTCTGGGGATCGAACCAGGATTCTTAGGATCCACAGGCCGACTTGATACCACTGAGCCGTAAATAAATAAAAATAAATATATCATTACGCTTTCTACCCATTACTGGGTGTCGCACTCTGCCGAAGCAGATCTCGGTAAGTGATATATTTTGCGTGTGAAGTGCGGTTACCAGTCATCAAATCACGGCCCCCAAATATGTTAGTGCTGTGGGAGGCACAGGGGTAATTTTAAATTGGTGAAAATGTTTTGTCGGCTCTGGGGATCGAACCAGGATTCTTAGGATCCACAGGCCGACTTGATACCACTGAGCCATAAATAAATAAAAATAAATATATCATCACGCCTTCTACTCATTACTGGATGTGGCACTCTGCCGAAGCAGATCTCGGTAAGTGATATATTTTGCGTGTGAAGTGCGGTTACCAGTCATCAAATCACGGCCTCCAAAGATGTTAGTGGTGCAGGAGCCACAGGGGTAGCTTTTGAAATTATGAAAATTGTTTGCCGCCTGTTGGAATCGAATCTAGGGTACCAGGGTTCTCAGGATCTACAAGCCGACTTCATACCACTGAGCTAGCCACCCCAATAGATATATAACCAACGGTAATTAATTAATTTTAAGATAAAATAGTATTTAAGCAGACCATGTCAATATTTCTGCAGAATTATTAATTATATAGAGCGTTTCATTTAAAAAAAACTTGAAATTAAATGTATTTCGTGTTGTTGACAGTAACCTAAAAAATTAATGAAGAGATGTCATGTTAATAGTGACGAGGCTTGTCAACTAAACAGGGTAGCCAACTGAATTTTTTTTATCAGTAATATATAACAAGAAAGTAAGAATAAATTGAAAATAATTTGACAGATCTTTCAAAAACTTGTTGCCAGGCAATAGTCATAAAAGCCCGTAGAGCTTGAGTGGCTATTGCCAAATGGCAACAAGTTTGAGAAAGATACTGGAGAATTATTTTCTAATTTATCCAACTCTCGAGTTATATTTAATTAGATTATTTTTTGACTTAGCTGTTGAGGTCGATTCATCCAACTTAAAAGATTTTGTACTGGGTTCATATCGATTGATTACTTATTAATGTATTCTTGGAAGTTGTTTCCAAAATTTGTTGGTGTATTTCTGTACCTAAAATACAACTAAATCGATTTTTTTCACAAATTTTACTTGACGCGTTGACAGTTTTAAATAATTATTTGACAACTACCTATCATTTGTCACAAACAAAAAAGCATCTACAGAGATTATTCTCGGAAATAAACACTAGAGCTTTATTCTTAGTATAATGACAGGATTGGTTAAAACGTAAACAAGTGACATACAATGAAGTATTTCATTGGTTTTGGGAAAAGTCAAAAAATAATCAGTAATAATATAACAAGAGAGTGAAAATAAATTGAAAATAATTTGACAGAACTTTCGAAAACTTGTTGCCAGGCAATAGTCATGAAAGCCCGTAGGGTTTGAGTGGCTATTGCCAAATGGCAACAAGTTTGAGAAAGATACTGGAAAATTATTTTCTAATTTATCCAACTCTCGAGTTATATATAATTAGATTATTTTTTGATTTAGCTGTTGAGGCGATTCATCCAACTTAAAAGATTTTGAACTGGGTCCATATCGATTGATTACTTATTAATGTATTCTTGGAAGTTGTTTCCAAAATTTGTTGGTGTATTTCTGTATCTGAAATGGAACTAAATCGATTTTTTTCACACATTTTACTTGACGCGTTGCCAGTTTTAAATAATTGACAACTACCTATCATTTGTCACAAACAAAAAAGCACCTACAGAGATTATTCCCGGGAATAATGACAAGAGCTTTATTCTCAGTATAATAATGACAGGATTGGTTAAAACGCAGACACGTGACATACAATGAAGCATTTCATTGGTTTTGGGAAACGGCAAAAAACAATCAATCAAATATAATCACACGATATTATTTTAGTCCTATCCTGTGCAAAAGTTGCGAAACCAGTGCGTGGTTACATTTTTATTTACCGTAGGTAGAATTTTAGTTTTTTTTATGTAGTATCATAAATTGTTTTAGGCCGGCTCTGTGGGTTTTGGCAAACTCTCTTTTTACCTACGAACAACTGTTTGCAAATATGACTGAATACTTCCCTGTGCAAATGATGCAGGGAATATATAAATATCTCCACTTCAAAATATAAATTCAAATGGAAGTAGGTTAGTCATTTTTATATTTTACCATAAATAATTTTAATTGAAGGACGTTTCGTTAGTAATAACCGGCAGAAACTTATTAATTTTATATTGAAATTATTCATTTAAATATACTACTAGACATAAATATATTTGTAAGTACACGAAAGGCACTCAACGTATGCTATTATTCATGTTTTACATCCAACTTCAAAATGAGACGTCCTAAAGTTATAAAATGATGAAACAAAGAACTATAACTTACTTAGTAATAAAATTCTAGTACAGTCAGGTATAAAAATGCACTTTTCACTTCACAATCTGTCAACAATCACACAACACAACACTACACTGATTACAACAAAACTCACAATTCATAAAATCGTCCTCAACGTTTTTATCATCATTATAGTAGTTTTTATTCTATTTCTCGCGTAGATTTATGTGTGGTCTACGACATTTTAGACGAAAATACAGCTTAACGAATGTGAGAATCACACACACTTTGTAAGGACCTGACAGCGACTGGCTTGAGCCGACTTGAACACTTTCGTATTCAGCATAAGTGGAGTTGGGAGTTTGTTGACTATTTGGACGAATTCGGTGGGAGGGGGGAAAGAGGAGGATGCTGCGTGCGCGGAGAGACAGGACCGGAATGAGGAAATTTGTCGGGAAGAAAATATAAAAAATAACTTTTTTCTGTAAATAATTTTCATCACATTAAAATTGATCCTGTGGCTCTCTCTCCACTAACATCTTTGAGGGTCGTAATTTGACGACTTATCGAGATCTGCTACGGCAGAGTGCCACACCCAGTAATGGATAGAAGGCGTGAAGATATATTCATTTATTTATTTTTCCTACAACTGTGAGATTACTTTGTTATTACGTAACTATTATTGCCTTGGTTACGTATGGAAAGTAGATGAATGAAGACCAAGTGCGTTTCTGTAAGCAAAGAAACACTAGTGCGGAAAGTAATTTATTACGCAACTGTAAACAAAAAGTTGTATTGAGAGCGATTCAAATTTCGCGCCGAGCGCGGAATTCTTATTTTGGCCACAGACGCTTATGGAAGAAGAAGATGCAGTGAGCCAGCGCTAGTAAATATGCAGTAGTATATTTTGACGTTTATAAACATAACCTTAAATTGTAGTATATCTAATCTGTACACAATAAATAAAAAGAACCGAACAAAGTAAAATATATCGATAAATGGTTTTATTTTAAGAGTAAGTGAAATACATAATATTTATTGATTGTGTATATTATTCACACAGTTGTTACAGTTGCTTATATTGACATAATGTGAAGTGGAAACTTTTGTACTGTCTAAAGAAACATTGATTTTTTCCGTACCTGTTCATATTATTAACAGTAATATTATTCACAACAATTTCGGAGGCTTTAGAAGTACCAGCAGCAGGTTGATTGTCATTGTCGAAAATAGATCCAACATAGCATGATCTGGGGCTTCAATTATCTTTGGAAGTGTTTATGATAAAGAAGAATCACTCACTGTACTATTCCAATCTAGACGATTTTGAAGAAATTATCTTGAAATTAGTGAAATATTTTTAAATAACGTAGAACAATGTGCAAACAATCAACAAATAAACCATAGCAACGCCGTAAAACATTCTTCTCGTGTAATATCATTAAGATTTTATAAAATTTGACAATATTTTAGTGATTTTCTAAATCGCACAGTTGTAGGAAAAATGTTGTTTATAACACGTGCCGAAAAAGGTTACCTGCTTGTGCAGATTTCCGCACGAGGCTTTGCACTTAAACGTAACGAGCCTTTTTCGGTACTTGTTATAAAAATAATTATTCTTTCAATAGGGACATCATATGCAGCAGATTCGAAGCATACCCCCTCACCGCCCTCACACACACACACACAATTTAGTGTGAAACAACAAATTTGTAGAAAGAGCGAGATGACACCATGCTGAATTATTTTTTATGTCCCTAGGACCAAAAAACAAGTGATTAAGACCGCTTTTTAGGATTAAAACACATGCATTTAGGCCCGGTTATGCGTAAAAGATATTTTAAATACAAAATCATAAACAGGTGTTGCTTAAACGTAAAAATTTGCATTTTCCGCATATAAATTGTCAAACTGTCAAGCGAGAAAGAAAAATAGAAAAAAGAACACAAAACCAAACCAGAATTCTTTAAGAAAAGTATAGGTCCTCTCTTTTTGTTTTTCTTTGCACCAATGATTAAATTAAATCCAATTATTCAAATTTGTTGAAATCGTTCCTCATTTGTTTTTGCTAAGCTTCTCTACCGTTTTTCCTTTGTTTTTTTCAAGGGTACCTCGATTGATCAATCTAAATGGAGTCTTTGTTTCTTTGTTGATGGTGCATTGTTTGACGAGAATGTTACGGTTTACACTGTAATTTGCCAAGTGATGTAAATTTCGCAAGTTGAATTAAAATTAGCTAACTCACTGAACAATTAGATAATTTGACTTATTTCACTTTTTAATTCATTTACAAAGGACGTTTGGCACTCTGCAACGGTCTGACACGAATGTACTTTTAATGGAATAAAATTAAATATATTTATATATTTATGAAGTCAAATGAAACTGCAAAAT
The DNA here is from genome assembly GCA_911728475.2 of Pterostichus madidus. Taxonomy (NCBI): domain Eukaryota; kingdom Metazoa; phylum Arthropoda; class Insecta; order Coleoptera; family Carabidae; genus Pterostichus; species Pterostichus madidus. The sequence goes on along the minus strand of OU452314.1, from coordinate 4,572,224 downwards.
TTTCGAGGTACACAAACCAAATATGTGCGATTCTGAGTGATGATCGCCATAAGTCCCGTGTATTAGAACTCAACTTTACAAGCGAATATATTTGTTCACAGACGATGAATGTGTTTCATATTTTAACTGGATGTGTATGACTATCCAATGTTTACGTGCTCCAAATTTCATTTAGATATGCAAAAGAAAATTTCACGCAAGTACTAACTTAAAAACAAGATTTTGCATGGCTATATATCCATTACTAAACGATAAAAAACTTTCTCGTTCTGATACAATATACATGGATAGTTCTAGAATATCATACTAGTTGTTCAAATGAAACTGCAAAATTTTAGAGGTACATAAACCAAATATGTGCGATTCTGAGTGATGATCGCCATAAGCCCCGTGTATAAGAACTCAACTTTACAAGCGAATATATTTGTTCACAGACGATGAATGTGTTTCATATTTTAACAAGATGCGTATGACTATCCAATGTTTACGTGTCATTACCCCATTCATTAACAAATATAATAATATGGGGTAGCTAACTCAGTGATATCAAGTCGGCTTGTGGATCCTGAGAACCCTGGTTCGAGTCCCACAGACGACAAACAATTTTCATAATTTCAAAAATCTACCCCTGTGGCTCCTCCACCACTAACATCTTTGGGGGCCGTGATTTGACGACTGGTAACCGCACTTCACGCGCAAAATATATCACTTACCGAGATCTGCTTCGGCAGAGTGCCACACCCAGTAATGGGTAGAAGGCGTCATGATATATTTATTTATTTTATTTTATATATTCCAAATATTATATATGATATGTATAAGAAAGTCGTGTGGTGACCACGCCAGATTTTGTATTTTTCTTTTTAAATGGAAACCAATTTGAATGTTTAAATTGTCAATGAAAAAAACGCAAACTTCGCGTATCCATAATAAAATAAAAATGTCGTATTTTTTGACATTCTTTTTGTTCTATAATCAGTATATTAAATTACATTTATAACCCATTAAAGTTTCGTGCATAGGTATAGAAACACCCTGTATAAAATATATTTCGGTTCAACAGTCGAAAATTAACTTACAACTACAAATTACTAACAGTTATATTTTCTTTTCTCTGTATAGTTACGGTAAACAAGGAAACAAAAACGTAAAAAAAGGTAAAAACTATTTGTAACAAAAGAAATGAATGAAACAAATAAAGAAACAAATAGCTATCAAGTCATGCGACATTTAACACGTTGTAGAAATATTTGAACATGGGTTTTCACGTGGTTTGATTCCTGTTAATTAAAAATTGTTATCTTGGCAATATATGTCTTTTATTTTTTATTTGTTTTTTTGTTTGTACCATGTGATATTGTTATTCAACTGTCTATATTTAGTATGGGCATTAACGTTAATTACATTTCAAGTTGAAATTGTGGGTAAAAACATTTGGGAATAAACTGGTGTTTTATTAAAAGCAATGAATCTTTTGTATCTAAATTTGCTTTTTTTGAATAGATAATTCTTTTATTATTGCGTGATATAATATTATAACTTTTTATTTATCTTAAATCTTAATTTAATCCTATTGAAACGCTTTTTTGAAAATTGTTATTTAAATTATGTAACATCAAATTGAAAAGACTTGTTTATATTTTGATGTTTTTATGAAACAACATTAATAATTATAATAAATTATAATAACATATCATGCATTTATACTAAACGTACAATTTTACCATCAATCAATCAAAAGATATGATTGGCATCTTTCGCTTATCTTCGACGTTTTTTGTTTGAACCTCGGCACTATTAAACAAATGCCAATTGAATAAAATTGGATAATTAAAATCTTTTGATGATTTGTCATACAGAGATTTATGAATTTCTACTAATTGTATATGGGATGGCTAGCTCAGTGGTATGAAGTCGGCCTGTGGATCCTGAATAAATATATTATTTAGTTGCAACTTCAAATATATTGTTGTTATTTGTTTATTTTAACGCTTTGACCTGAAGATGGCCATAACCTTGGCCGAAACGTCGTTATTACTTCGCTAATAAAATAAAATAAATGGAATGGCTAGCACAGTGGTATGAAGTCGGCCTGTGGATCCTGAGGTCCCTGGTTCGATTCCCACAGCCGACGAACAGGCGACAAATTTTCATAATTTGAAAAAGCTATCCCTGTGGCTCCTCCACCACTAACATGTTTGGGGGCCGTGATTTGACGACTGGTAACCGCACTTCACGCGCAAAATATATCACTTACCGAGATCTGCTTTAGCAGAGTGCCACACCCAGTAATGGATAGAAGGCGTGATGATACATTTATTATTTTTATTTAATAAAATAACTACATCTTTAAGCCGTTTGTCCATTATTACCTTTCCGTAGAGTAGTTTAGGTAACGCAATACGGAAAGATATTAGTAATTTCATAATAAGTCAGGAAAGCGATATTTTACTTAACTCAGCGGATTAAAATACTCGGCCTGCAGCCTTGTATATTTTACAACCGCTTCCTCAAGTAAGAACACTTTCCTGACGTATCATGTACACATATACTATTTTTTTTTAAACCGTTTTATTTAAGCAATAATTAAACACAAATAATTCAAAATATTTAATTTTTTGATAAGAATTGTATTGACTACAGACTACGTATCCAAGGTTATAACAAAAAAAAAAAAAAACAGTTAGGTAAAATACAATACAGTCAGATAAATACTTTACCAGACTGTTTTGTACTTTAACAGATTGTTATTTTTGTTGTAACCTTAGATATGTACTTTACTTGACTGTTTTGGTAAAAACCTACTTTCCATACTAAAATTAATCAGGAATGTAGGTACTTTCTTGCCGGTTTCTGGATATAAATATTGCACAATATAAACAACAACACACAATACCGGATAGAAAGGTTCGAATAATCGCCGCTTGAGCGCTAACATCTATCATGGCATCGCCAATAGACCATTTTAAAAATTCATTGCGCATGTGCAAACGTTAGACGGAGATAAAAAAAGTTAGTACCATATACTCATCTTTGTCTATGATTTGACAAGTGACAGTTCGATTATTTTTGTTGGTTAATATTTGTGTCTTCATTAAAAAGCAATTAATACTAGTAATTATGACGGATACTATATTGTGTACAGGATTGTAATAATAATTACATTTCATTTCACTCTTAATCCTCAAAACATGAACAGAAGAAAAGAATGGATATGTTATTATACGAAATCTATCATATTAACATAATTTATAAATAACTGATGAATATACTTAATTTATTTTGATACTACAATAAGTTTTCATTTTCAGTATAAACATTTTACTTACTTTGTACTTAAATTCATTTTGAAATATCTCGTTCGCCACCATTTGGCGGCACTAAGTTGTTAGTTCAAAAAATAAACACCTAGGGGTCGCGGACATTTTTAAAATGGTCTATAGGATAATGAAAATTCAGATGTTTGTAACAATAATAAGATTGCGTTACAAAAGTTATTATATCAGGTTCGTATAATCACAGTTTTAATTGAAATTTGGATAAAGTTAAAAATAAAACTAAACCATGTTTAATTATTATATTTGTTCTATTGTTATCTTATCTGTTATATCCGTGTTAATCTATATATGTCACCTTTAGTTGGAACGGGTTCAAAACATTATTATATTATTTAATATTTTTCCAAGATTAGTTTCATTAAATTAGTTGTAAATTAAATTTGAAAAAATCAACTTGCCTCCGCCAGGATTTGAACCCGGACCTTCCACATGGGCCGCGAACGTCCTACCACTTAGACCACAGAGGTGTGTATAAATGCTGGCACTGATAAGCGATTTTTTCTATGTGTCGATTGTTTGTAAGGGTCCGGGTTCAAATCCTGGCGGAGGCAAGTTGATTTTTTCAAATTTAATTAACATTCACCTGACTTTAAGTCATTTACAATTATATATTAAATTAGTTGTATTTATTATGGTGAAATATAACACGCCTTTCTTATACACAGCATATTTCATATTTAGAATAAATGAATGTTATATAATATTATTAAACATGTAATTTAGTTTTTCACTAATTCAGCAGTTATCTGTTTGAAACATATAAAATATCAAATTTGTTTACGTATAATTCTTTAGTAATGTTGACTACTTTATGTCTAACTTTACTGATGAGGCATATACAGGATGTCCGTTTTTCGAGCCTAACCCTTGGTATCTCAAGAACCGTGACATACAAAGTAGATTAAATTGAGGCAAAGTTGCCAAATTAGTTGACCATTTTAATGATGTATTTGTTTTTCCGAAAAAAGACATAAATAACTAGATAAAGCGAAAATTTATGTTTTTTGTTGCTATTGCTACTATGATTATTGAAATATATTATTAAATATAAAAATTAGTTTTTCTCAAAATTACACGCATATACAGGAAAATGTCAAATAACATTTTATGTTCCAAATATTTTTGCCAACATCTTTTATTTGAAAGTTTTTTTCCTAACTGATTCCATTTTTGAAATAAATGGAATTTTTTGTTTTGCGTGTTCAGTAAACTTCCTCTTCCGGTTTTTCAATTTCCTTCAAAATGAACTCAGCTCTTCGTATTTGCATGAAACTTATAATTACTAAGTTTCGTTAACAAATCTTATCTCGTTGATGAGATATGGCACACTCGGGCACACATCCATCTACACACACACGTATCATAAAACCTATTATCGCACTCGTCCTTTATAAAACTTCAATTTTGAACTCATTCGTTAACAGATGCCTTATGAAACTAGTTTTTTAATATACTATTTCCGTACTAATGCGGTAAAAATAGGGTTTTTCATTAACTAATATAAGAAAAAATAAGATTCGAGCCAACCGATGTGACGCAGAGCTTGTATTTATTTTATTTTACTTTATTAAATCATTACGCCTTTACCTAATTCTGAGCAAGACAGCTCTGCATTTGCAGATCTCAGTATATTATAAATTATACAACAACATTGAAACTCATGCCCTCTCGCTAATAAAGCGGTTGTCCTACCTCCTAACCACGAAGAAAGGAAAATTTTAAGAAATACACATTTGCAAATAATGCAAAATCGAGTGAGGCGTTTACAAATTAATCAGTCTTTTGTTTTCGCTCATGTATTATTTTGTAAAGATACGTATTTTGTAAACGTCATACGTGATGTGAATACCAGTGATTCTCAACCAGGCGCACGAAGACGTGAACAGCGGTTGTGAATATTTAACCAGGTTGGGTAACCATTTATTTCTACTAGCGACGTGACTGGAACCCTAATGTTCAAACTTTTGTATTTGGAGAAAGATAAAGTGATAAAAATTTCAAATAACCATTCGATTCGATATTTCTTTTGATTTAGGGGACCTTTCGCGATTTTAATATTAAAATTTTGTATCGATTTTATCATTTACACACACTTCACGCTTTATACTACAAGAATAGCCGCTTATGCCATTTTCAGTTTCAATTTCAGTTCCTTTTTCTTACAACTGTGCGATTTATTTGTTATTACGTAACTATTATTGCCTTGGTTACGTATGGAAAGTAGACAAATGCAGACCAAGTGCGTTTCTGTAAGCAAAGAAACACTAGTGCCGAAAGTAATTTGTACTTTACGCAATTGTCAAAAGAAGATATAAGTGAGAGAGATTTAAATTTCGCGCCAAGCACGGAATTTCATATTTTAGGCACATACCTCAGACAAAACATAACTAGACGGATAACAACGGCGTTTGTTGTGAAGTAGAAAGGGATAGAATAAGTGGGTGATGAGGTGGGTGCGCGGCAAGGAGCGAGTACAAGTTGGTGTTATGCAGGTTGCATTTATGTTGATGACAGTTATCAGACGCGAGCATTTTATTTATTTAAATACAAAAGTACGTATACAAAACACTTAATATGTCAAAAACTAACCTTTACTTTGATGTATGAAAAGTAAGTAATTGAATATAAAAATAACTACACAAATGTTTGCAACTTGCATAACATCAAAGTGTACTCGCTCCTTGCCGCGCACCCGCCTCACCATCAAGTTATTCCATCTCTTTCTGCTTCACAACACTGCATTGACTTGAATACGGCATAATTCGTCTAGTATTATACGTCATTGGCACATACGCTTATGGAAGACGAAGAAATATGCAGTGATATATTTTGACGTTTATAAACATAACCTTAAATTGCAGTATATCTAATCTGTACACATCACATTGAGCAGACAAGAACTCAAGTATATTATTATTAAATATGATAATTAATAAAAATAATCGAACAAAGTAAAATATATCAATAAATGGTTTTATTTAAAGAGTAAGTGAAATACATAATATTGATTGTTTGTGTATATTAATAACACATTGTTACAGTTGCTTATATTGATATAATTTGAAGTGGAAACTTTTGTACTGTCTAAGGAAACATTGATTTCTTTCGTATCTGTTCATATTATTAACAGTAATATTATTGACAACAATTTCGGAAGCTTTAGAAGTACCAGCAGCAAGTTGATTGTCATTGTCGAAAATATCGTTGGAGGTGTTTATGATAAAGAAGAATCTCACTGTACTATTCCAATCTAGACGATTTTGAAGAAATTATCATGAAATTAGTGAAATATTTTTAAATAACGTAGAATAATGTGCAAATAATCAACAAACAAACCATAGCAACGCCGTAAAACATCGTTCTCGTGTAATATCACTAAAATTTTATAAATTCTGTTCATATTTTTTATGGGGTGGCTAGCTCAGTGGTATGAAGTCGGCCTGTGGATCCTGAGAACCCTGGTTCGATTCCCACAGGCGACAAACAATTTTCATAATTTCAAAAGCTACCCCTGTGGCTCCTCCACCACTAATATCTTTGAAGGCCGTGATTTGACGACTGGTAACTGCACTTCACGCGCAAAATATATCACTTACTGAGATCTGCTTCGGCAGAGTGCCACACCCAGTAATGGGTAGAAGGCGTGATGATATATTTATTTTATTTATTTTTTTATATTTGAAAGATTTTCTAAATCGCACAGTTGTAGGAAAAGTGTTGTTTATAACACGTGCCGAAAAGGGTTACGATGATCACAACCCTCGCTTTTGTTGTAAACTTCATAGATGGGAATAATAGCATCCATTATAGCGTCGTTGTATAATATACTATTATTTATTAACTACCAAATCAATCAAATATTTCATCTAGAAATATTAGCTGGTAGAGTTCAAACCCAAGATTTCTCGAGTCTAAATCATCGCCTCAACACCTCCAGCTACTCATAAAAACTTAATAATAATTTCTTAATTCAAAATCAAGGCCCTGTCGTGTTAGCATTTGAATTATTACATCGCAACTAGATGGCAGGATCTGATAACTTAGTTTCGCACGCAAATTTCTCAAGAGAATTTTATTAGATGGCCCTGACCTCTGAAATAAGATTAAATACATTTTTAAGGAAATCAATAATCTTATATAACCGCGGAAAATTCACTGGCATGTTAGAATTTTCAGCATTAATCAAATGATAGAATTGTAACAGAATTTTTTCTTTCAACAGAGTTTTCTAGATTTTTAGAAAGTTTTCATGATGAATAATTTATGAACATTAATTACTTTTTTACTTAATATACAAGGTTTTCCACAAAGATTGTATCACGAGTTGTCTGCTACCATTGCCTGCTTGATTACTTTGCAGGAAAATGTTTCAAATAAAAATCCGTGGATTTGAGAATCTGGGTTCGATTTCTATAACTGACAAACATTTTCACCACATTAAAATTACCTCTATGTCTTCTCCTTTACTAATATCTTTAGGGGTAGTGATTTAACGGCTGGTAACCACACTTTACGCATATAAATATATCTCTTACTGAGATCTGCTACGGCAGAGTGCCACAACCAGTAATGGGTAAAAGGCGTGATAATAAAAATAAAAAAATAAATAAATATATCATCATGCTTTTTACCCAATTATTGGGTGTGGTACTCTGCGGAATCAGATCTCGGTAAGTAATATGTTTATGCATGTGAAATGCGGTTACCGGCCGTCAAATCACGGCCCCCAAAGATGTTAGTGGTGGATGTGCCACAGGGGTAATTTTATAAATAAATAAATAAATATATCATCGCGCCTTCTACCCATTACTGAGTGTGACATATTTTGCGCGTGAAGTGCCGTTACCAGTCGTGAAATCACGGCCCCCAAAGATGTTAGTGGTGAGGGAGCCACAGGGGTAGTTTTAAAATGGTGAAAATTATTTGTTGGCTCTGGGGATCGAACCAGGGTTATTAGGATCCACAGGCCGACTCGACACCACTCAGCCATTGCTCCATAATATATAATATAATATTATGATAATATATTTATGGGGTGGCTAGCTCAGTGGTATGAAGTCGGCCTGTGGATCCTGAGAACCCTGATATTTTTGAGTATTTTTAAAGAAAATTCAAATTATGATATAATAAAAACAATTTCCAAAACAATTGTCTGAATTCCTTTGTTACCGTGACGGCAATGAAACAAACGAAACACAATCCCCTCGATCGGCATTTATTTCCCAGGCCTCAGTGCCTACTGTTCACGAACAAGTTTTCCATTTTTCATGAAACAAATGCGAACGCTGTGGTAGGAACTTCGATTGTTTTGCAACTTTTTCGCTAAAGTTTTATTTCAGTTGGCGTGGTGCCAATTAGTCAGATGTTTTGCATTTTCTGACTTGCAAAGTTTGCAAAATGGATACCAACTTTGTAAATAATAACCTTGGTAAATTTAATATAAAGTTTGCGAAGAGGAAGAACGGTCAAGTTTATAAGTTTACAGCTTGATTGAATTTTTAACTTTCTAACGAATTTTCGCGGATTGAAATCTATATTTCACGAGTTTTATTTTTACCTTCTTTTACCCTAACTTGTTTTACTAGTTGGATAAATTTGCTGGCTAGAGTTCCCGGGTTCAATTCGTGTTGATTTCAACTTCAACTAAGTTCCCACAGGCGACAAACAATTTTCACCATTTAAAAAAAATGCCCTTGTGGTTCCTTCACCACTAACATCTTTGAGGGCCGTGATTTAACGACTGGTAACCGCACTTCACGCGCAAAATATATCATTTACCGAGATCTGCTTCGGCAGAGTGCCACACCCAGTAATGGGTAGAAGGCGTGATGATATATTTATTTAAAATGCGATCATGTGATCATCTAGAAAATAACTATGAAAAATTAAACTTATCATTAACTTATCGATCATTAACAGACAATGTCAAAATATTTTCTTAATACAGGGTGATCAAAAGGAATTGTTATAGATGGCAATACTGTTCCAGAGATCTTTTTATTCCACAGTTGGCACAACGTCAGATAAAGACGGAAATGCTATTTGACATTTCTAATAAATACAAATAGGTTATGTCAGGAGTCTGACAGCTAATAGAATTTTTACTTTTTAAGTAATAATAATAATTTAAATTTTAAATGTCACTGTCAACAACAGGAAATGAATTATGTATCAGGCTTACCAGCTTCAAGTAGTTTTTTTATTGCCAACAGTAACAATTCCTTTTGATCACTCTGTATAATTATCTTCATTTATTTTGACAGTATTGACAGATAAAATGTCAAACATTTGTTTATTTTTGTTTCATTTCCATGGCTATCGATAGTTTTGAGACAATTTTCGTCATTTTCTGATCTAATCTGTGCCGTTACACAGTATATAGAAATAATTTTATGTATTGATTATGTAACACGAGGTTGTTGAGCGTACAGAGCGAATAAGTTAAAATCTGATATTACTAATTAATCTGATGTGATTGTTACTTACTTGTTCTGTGAATTTCCTTTCTTGTTGTGAACTAAAACTAGGGACTGGCAAATCGTTTGCCAGTTAAAACACACATCACTTATTTGAGAACTGATGAACACTTAGTTAATTGGAAGGGTTAATAAAATGAGCTTTGATCTTTAGATATATAAGATATTATAAAATATTGTAACACGATTGTACAATTGGTAAAACGTTATAAATAATGAAATGGTGAAAACAGATTTAATTTTAAGTTACATTAATTATAAAACACTAAGTAAATTTGCGCACGCCGCGTCTCATATGAGGATGACCGCCCATCCTCACGCTTCGAGTCGGTGGTTCTGACTAACTTGGCTATCCCAAACACTTGACATCCTCTGGGTAAAACTACCCACATCTGGAACCCATTTCCACAGATGTCTCAAGTGTTTGGGGCTGTGTAATCTGACACAAAGGCCCTGCCGCTCTTGGTAAACACGAACAGATTCTAGAATTCTTAGTAAATCAACCAATATCTGTCACTTTTATAAGTTAGATGTCCTATCCTTGAAAACCTAAAGTTTTCGCATTCACACGAAAGGCCATGTGTCCACGAGTGTCAAATTACACGAAGCCAAGCTTTTATCTAAAGCAACAAACAATAATGAGATAGCTCATATTGTTACAATTAGATGCAGAATTTTATATTCTAAAACTTTTATTCTAAGTTTTTTTGCTTAAAATGATTAGGGAAGCAGGAAATTATAACATTACGATTTTACATGTTAAAGTCCTATATTTGAGTGTCACGGTCAATACCCTGTCAATTTGACACAAAACTATTTTGTTTTAATTTTATGCTACCAGTTTGATACAACATTATTTTGTCTCAGGATCTTATGAAATAACACGCGTCCTTTCAGATTTTCTCTAGATAAATTTTTATTTTCAAGCATTAAATTTTTTTGCTCCTCGCAAAATCACTCGAGCTAAATGATACTGGGTAAAACCACTCGTTCAACGGATTCGAGATTTATCATACAGTTTGCTCTCACGGCTGATGCTAAGCAAAAAAAAAAAAAAAGTGAAATATAAAAATGTATCGATTAAATTTGTTTCCTTATACCCAGGTTTAACCCACCAAACTTGAACCATAATTTAAACACGTAAAAATAAGACAAAAAATCATTTTAGGAATGCCTGTCTGTGTTTTATTTTAAGGGATATTCCAAGTTTTATAATTATTGCAGCTTCGAAATTTTAAAACCCATATTATTAATTAATTCATTTACAAAATAAATTGTCTAAAACATAATTTCTAATGCCTTGTGCACACGGGGAAACTTTTTAAAATGCTTCCTGAAATTTGTTTCCAAAGAAGAAGAAGTATTTGGGAAACTTGTAATATCAGCCTACGCCTGTTCACACGGCAAAGGTAAAAGTTTCTTCAAAACTAGTAATTTTTTTCTTAAAAGTCCCTAGATACTTGGGGAATTATTTATATTATTATAATAACACAGGTAACAGCTGCAGCTAATAATAAAAATTCTTCTTCAGACATTTTTCCTCTGAAATTATAAAACAATGGTTGTATTTAAATATTTATGTTTTTATTATGTATGTATTTTACCTCACTAGAAAAATATATTAACAAAAAGTACACTAAATGCACGTATAAACTTCTAAACAAATCTAATCAACGCTAAAATTTAGTTCGTAATAAAGTGTTTTATAATTCTAACCTCACAACACACGATACAAATGTCAAAATAAATGAGAAGTTAGATGCATGTCAATAAGTTTCCTCAAAACCTCTCGAGTTTTATCGGCGCCGTTAACTTTCGGGAAACATTTCGTACTTCTTCTTCTTTGGAAACAAATTTCAGGAAGCATTTTAAAAAGTTTCCCCGTGTGCACAAGGCATTACAGACCAATTCTCGTAATTGTTTTAGCTAATCCTAAATTTTGATTAAGTCAAATTAAGCTAAATTATATTCTCAAAAAAGTTTAAATAAACTATAATATAATCTTGTTGCCCTTTGGTTTTCGGAAGGTGATTTGATTTAACTATTTTAAATTGAACTAGAATAAGATTTGTTAACCCAAAAGTTAGAAATAACTATTTTTTTTTGAGAATCGGACAGTAATATTTTATAGAAATTAATTAATTAAAAATGTTAAACTAGGAAAACATAAATATTTTTCTACAACTGCAAAAAAGAATAATGCAATAATTATTGATTTATTTAAGTAAATTGAAAGGAAAAAATAAAAAATTATATAAATTTGATGTGTAGTAACCAAGGAAACGAAAAAATGTTTGATAAATAATTTTTTTTAAAGTGTCAAATATTATGAAATTCATCATTTCAATGAAAAAAATAGTTATTTATTATACAAGTGTTTTATTAGGTATAAAAAACACGCAAGAAAAGTTTAATATTCTTAAGTGTTTTGTATAGGTACCAATAAAACACAAGTGTAATACAAAATCCACAACTCATAATTATAGGTATCGAAAAAGATTGGTCGTAACGTTTAACGTTGATTCAGTTATATAGTTTCTCAAAATACGGTAATCATGAAGTGGTTGCTAAGTAACAAGCTGTTTACAGTGTTTTATGGAATATAAAACACAAGTGTTTTATGAGCCATATAATTCAACTGAAATCAGTGTCATAATGTCTTTATTATATATGAGTTGTGAATAAAAATCATTTTTTTCACGTGTGAAAAAAACACAAATTTCGCGTATCCATAGCGATGGAAAAATGTCATGTTTTTTTTTGACAGTTGTAGAAAAAGGACATTTTTTATTTTTAGGTGTTTTATTCTTTGATTAGGTACTGAATAAAAAAAATAATTAGCATAATTATTAATTATGCTGTCTGAAACAAAACTAATTATGTTAAACATTGCATATTTCCAGACGTAAGAAAATACATGATTGTGAACAAATTCTATTCCTTATTTCTTTGCAACTCATTACTTCGTATGGATTACGTTGCGTTTTTACGTTTGACGTATAAAAATAGCATAATCGTATAATATAAAATTCTTACCTTCATATTTAAATACGGCATGGTACAGTCAAGGCAAAAAGTCAGGTCACCAACAAAACAATCTGAAAATAAAAACGTTATTATTAATACAACAGTTTTCTATACTCACATGCAACACATAACGTTCGTTTATGTTAAAAGTAAGTACTAAATAGCACCACTAACATCCTTGGGGGCCGTGATTTGACGGCTGGTAACCGCACTTCACGTGCAAAATATATCATTACCACTGTGGCTCCCCTTCCATTAACATTTTTGGGGGACGTGATTTGACAGCTAGTAATCGTTCTTTACGCACATAAAAATATCACATACCGAGATCTGCTTCGGCAGAGTGCCACACCCAGTAATAGGTAAAAGGCGTGATGATATATTTATTTTATTTATTTAACATAATTAAACACAAATAATTCAAAATATTTAATTTTTTGATAAGAGTAGTGTATTGACTGCGGACTACGTATCCAAAGTTATAACAAAAAGAAAACAGTTAGGTAAAATACAATACAGTTAGATAAATTCTTTACCAGACTGTTTTGTACTTTAACAGAATGTTATTTTTGTTGTAACCTTAGATATGTACTTTACTTGACTGTTTTGGTAAAAACCTACTTTCCATACTAAAATTGGTCAGGAGAGTAGGCACTTTCTTACCGGTTTCAGGAAATAAATATTAAAAGGTTGACAGAAAATAGCTGAAAAATGTCAACCGAAATATGAAATATTTCGTTTAAAATAATAGGTATTTATGGAACTATACTTTGTTCCAAGTAAGATAGGTACTTGTGACGGTGTCTTATCACTAATCACTGTGAGAGAAACCCAATTTGAATATTAATACTATTTTTTTGTATTAGCATCATTCAAAATAAGGTTTACATTACCCTGAAAACTGAAGTAAAGTTTGATTTTGAGCACTAGTGCTTCAAAGTAAATAAAAATAAACATCTATTTTTATGGTTCTACATTTTATTATTAAAACGCTAATTGTACTTTTATACACACATTTCAGGAATTTATAATATAAATAGAGACATAGCTTATAACGCCATCAGCCAGATATATTTTAACAAGCTTTACGAGAAAAAATAAACAATTTGTTTTCAAATAACAAATGTCAATATAAATTCACGCTTCAAATTTAATACATTTTCTCATTGTCGATAAATAATTTTTGCTCGTTATAAAAAGCATTGTACAAATCTCGTGCATGAAGACGTCATTTGCACCATTCGCGTAAATTGAAGCACTCGCTTCGCTCATGCCTTTAAAAATGCGATCATGTGAAAAGTATGTCTTCGCGCACTTGTTATGTAAATAGCTATTTTGTACTCGCATTCACAGATCATAATATACTACTATAGATAAGAAACTGCCATGTTACGCACTGGGACTGTATTTTGCGCCATCTGAGTAGTGGAAGTCTAACTAAAGTCATGTATATAGGCAACCCGATATGCATATTTAGGCAACTTGTAATTTTTATTATTATTTTATATTTATTTAAACTACATAAAATAAAAATTCATTATTACAATATAAATATTTATTAAAATATTCTCTTGTATACAATTTATTTATAATATGAACTGTTTCAATCGTAGTTTTATCCAACTCTTGTGAACTTGAAAATATATTATGACTTCCACATCCAAATATTATTTATTATATGATCACTTACTTACCAGTAGCAGTGCAGTTTTTTACACAATAATTGATATTAGTTGATGATATTATTTATATGAAATTATTTCACAAATAAAAATTAATTGGATATTTGACAGATTAAAAAATTTGAAATATATACAAATGACAACTACAGGAACAATCTAGTAACCAATGATTGTCGATATTGTAGTTACCTAAAATGGATGTCTTCACATAAAGACTATCAGCGCCATTCCTTAGGTGGAAGTCTAACTATAAATACAGTCCCATGGTTACCTATATAACTTTCCGCTGCCTGGTTTACATTACCCTGAAAACTGAAGTAAAGTTTGATTTTGAGCACTAGGGCTTCAAAGTAATTAAAAATAAACACATAAATTTTATTATTAAAACGCTAATTGTACTTTTATACACACATTTCAGAAATTCATAATATAAATAGAGATATTAGCTTATAACGCCATCAGTCAGATATATTTTAACAAGCTTTACGAGAAAAAATGAACAATTTGTTTTCAAATAACAAATGTCAATTCATGGCATACTATACTGTCAATATAAATTCACGCTTCAAATTTAATACATTTTCTCATTGTTAATTATATAATTTTTGCTCGTTACAAAAAGCTTTGTACAAACCTCGTGCACGAACACGTCACGGAAATAATCTCTGTAGGTGCTTTTTTGTTTGTGACAAATGATAGGTAGTTGTCAAATAATTATTTAAAACTGGCAACGCGTCAAATAAAATGTGTGAAAAAAATCGATTTAGTTCCATTTCAGATATAGAAATACACCAACAAATTTTGGAAACAACTTCCAAGAATACAATAATAAGTAATCAATCGATATGGACCCAGTTCAAAATCTTGTAAGTTGGATGAATCGACCTCAACAGCTAAGTCAAAAAATAATCTAATCAAATATAACTCGAGAGTTGGATAAATTAGAAAATAATTCTCCAGTATCTTTCTCAAACTTGTTGGCATTTGGCAGTAGCTTCTCAAGTCCTACGGGCTTTCGTGACTATTGCCTGGCAACAAGTTTTCGAAAGATCCTGTCAAATTATTTTCAATTTATTCTCACTCTCTTGTTATATTATTACTGATAAAAACACTGCCATTTGAATATATTTAGTCTGTGACATCATAACTAACTGGGTCTTAGGTAATAAATTATAAAATAATAAACCATTTTATTACTGTCCTTTTTATAAAAGGGCTACGCCAATTAAGCCAATTATATCTAAATAAACAAACAAGTAATCTGCAGAATAATTGTTTTGTAAATTACAACAAAATTTGAAATGTAGGTACTGTCCGAAATTAATTATACCATTTAATATTTTGTATAAAGAGCCCAAGTACAGTGACGTGCATGAAATAAATTACCTTAGGGACATCGTAAAAACAACCCTGTTTAATTATATATTCATTTTTAACAAGCGGCGTTTAAAAACTGAATTTTTACATTTTTAACATGTGAAAATAAAATTTTACATTTTTCTGTTGACTTAATATATTTATGTAAGGTTCAGAAAATTATTTACCGTGAATTTTTAATGAAAAATAAACAATTTTAACATTTATCTCGACTTTTATTTATGAAAGGATTTATACATAATTCATGGAGAAGATAACAGTAGCTGAGAGCGGTAAGACGATGGCTAGCTTCATTTCTGGTCGTATTAGTTTACAGAAAACAGTTTGATATAATCAGGTTGAATTATAAAGAGAAAAATTGGGGTACCGTTAGGATTTGAACCTGGGACCTATAAATAACAGTGTTACTGCAGGTGACTCTCGTGTTAAGTCTTTCAGTACATAAAAAAAGTCATGGGATCAAGTCTGCCTATGACATATAACAAAATAGAGAGAAAAATTAAAATAAAATCAAATTTGAAACACATGGCCCTCAAAAATGGGTGTAATTTGGCTATTATAGCCCTAGGGCGTATAAAACGATAAGGAATACATACTGACTAAATACTTTCGAGGACCAAAATAAAATAAAACGTTGCATATACCACGGGCATAATCAAGAAAATTGAAACTTTCCCTCAGTCAGTACTATAATCTTTTGATTATGCCCTTAATACATAAATAACTATTTTGTATAAAGTTGCAGTATGTACTATAGTATATTAAGGTAGTACTAGTGTGACAGTGGCGCCATCGGTTGTCGAGTGGCGAAACTGACGCTCAAAAAAATATAAAAATTTAATAAAATAAGTATTTTATACCTATTATGATTTGAATATCATGAATTGTTAACAGGTTGTTGGTCTAGTGAATTTTCAAATACCATACCACCGTGTGGTGTTGCCATTATAAATTGGAACCCTTGGGATTCTTAATTTTTCATTAAAAACAAGGCTTTGCATGGCTATATATCCATTATTAAACGATAAAAAACTTGCTCCTTCTGATACAATATACATGGATAGTTCTAGAACATCATACTAGTTTTTCAAATGAAACTGCATAATTTTAGAGGTTACACAAACCAAATATGTGCGATTCTGAGTGATGATCGCCATAAGCCCCGTGTATAAGAACTCAACTTTACAAGCGAATATATTTGTTCACAGACGATGAATGTGTTTCATATTTTAACAGGATGCGTATGACTATCCAATGTTTACGTGCGCCAAATTTCACTCAGATCTGCAAAAAAAAATTCACGCTAGTACTACCTTAAGCCAGTAATGTACCATAGTTTAGTTGGTTAAGACCATTTGGTCGGAGTTCAAAGATCCCAGATTGAAATCCTGCTGGTATGCAAATTTATCGTTTTATAATTCAATGATACTTATCAAATTTAACATCTATAAATGCAGATTCATCAAACTCAGAATCGAGCTAGTGACGTGATAGCATTTATTAGTTTATTGTATTATGTAAGAAAAAAGAATGTGTAATTTGAAAGCAAAGTAAGCTGTGTAAATTAAAAAATCTGCTAGTAAAACAAAAGATGATGGCTGGCAGTAAAATAATTACGATGTTAGTAAGAAACAAATATAGTTAATAGTATGCAATTTCCGTCTGTTAAAGTGCTTGTTTAGCAATAATTTGAAGTAAACACTGAAATTAAATATTTTAGTAACATAGCAATTTTTCACTATTATCATCAATAAAAATTGTTATCACAGCAAGTGATACCTACACTATATAATATTACTTTACTTTTATGTACACTCTACATCAAAAGAATTGTCTACTACTGTGCAGACAATTCAGTTTTTTGCTACACTGCCCAATAGAAATTTAATCCCATTTACAGTATGTTTGAAGAGTTCAAATAAAATGTATGTAATAGCGACGCACAGTCCTGTTATCTAACGTATTATCTAACCAAAAATTAATGGATTTATTGTGTTCGAAATATGAAGAAAAGATTTGTTAATTGTAAATGGACACGCCAATTTTGTTTTATTAAAATTAGTTTGGGCTTGTATCATACCTTTCATTTCTGTATTTAACAAAATTACTTTTTTGCCAATGGTACAATGGTCGAGGAGCATCAATGAGCGTCGATGAACTCATCAATGAAACAATTGCTAATTGCAATTACTAATTGGACAACTATGAACACAGCTCAAAGTATAATATTTTTATGGATTAGGTTAGCCCTATAATTTTCGTTTTGTGTTTAGTTTGTTAAACAAACATATTCCGTGTGTTATATTTCAGTTCATACTAAAACATATTTTCGTTATGGCCCATTAAAGGATAATTTCAAAGGATAAATAATGTCCGTTGTCACGAAACTAAACATTTTCCTTTGCTATGAATAGTGATAAATCAATAGGAATAGTTGAACCACATTTGGAATTAATTCTCCGACTGTCTTATGTCTTCACTTTCCGTGCTTTGATGCAATTTGTGAATTACAATTGATTTTGTTTTGTTACATAGTTACACTCATCAAACAAATGAGTAATGACATTCACATGTTTTGTTCTTCCTTTTTATTTAGTTTTATACGTATTTTATATTAATGTTGATATTTATCGAGTAGGTGGCTCGGTGGTATCGAGAACCCGGGTTCGAGCCCCATAATCTACACCATATAAAAATTATCTCTGTGGTTTTTCCTCCACTAACATTTTTGGGGCCATTATTTGACGGCTGATAATCGTACTTTATGCATATAAATATGTCACTGCAAATTGCCTCACCTTATACTGTATAAAGGCGTGATGATATACAGGGTGTTTATGAAGTAAGCGTACAACCATTGACTAAATAATTTCTATTCTATATTAATAGAAATTATTTAGACAATGGTACAACGCTTAATAGGATGCGGGCACTCACGTGACATTGTGACGTAAAAACAGCTATCCCGTGAAAGATCACTGTGCCACCTACAAAAATGAACTATTTTTTGGGACGAGATTTGAAAAGAACCCGGTTCTTTTCAAATCTCGTCCCAAAAAATAGTTCATTTTTGTAGGTGGCGCAGTGATCTTTCACGGGATAGCTGTTTTTACGTCACAATGTCACGTGAGTGCCCGCATCCTATTGATAGTATAGAGTGGTCAGCAGTAAATGTTTCAGTTGGCAGTACAATTCTGGGGATCTTTTTATTTCACAGTTGGCACAACGCCAGAAAAGAGCGGAAATACTATTTGACATGTCGTTTTTATATATAATAAATACAAATAGGTTGAGTGACAAAAATACTTTACATAAAATATTTTAATATTTTATTTGTCTAATTATTATTTACTTTAATAATATTATTAATGAAGATTTGTATTTGAAGTCTCGGCGTTTTTATGTCGATGTGAATAATAAAGAATCGAGTTTTCGACAAATATTTGTTCATGTCAATAAGTTATTATTTATGTAGAAATACTTAATTATTATTATTACAAAAAAAACGTTTTTCGATATTTTATCGTAGATAGCAATTTGTTGCTAAGTTACCAGTTACGTAAACAATACACTAATACTTGTTTTATGATAAGCAATAATAAAATAATTACTATACTCCGCTCCATCTAACAACGAACTAGATGGCACTGTGATCAAAACCCAAAGGTATTTTATAACATAACATAAAATAATTATGAATTTGAACTCTAACCTAACTAATAAATATCAAAATAAATTAAATTTCAAATGTTTATTGTATCTCTCAGTATTACCACCTTGAAATTTTATTATTATTATTTTTAATAAATATTTTGTAATAAAAGTAAATACTAAAATTAGTCAGGAAAGTAGGCACTTTCTTATTGATATCAGAGAATAACACTTTCCTGACTTATTATGTATACTATATTTTTTGAAACCGTTTAATTTAATCAATAATTAATCAAAAATAACTCCAAATGCTAAAATTTTTTGATATGAATTGTATTGACAGCAGACTACGTATCCAAGATTACCACAAGAACTAAACAGTCAGGTAAAATCTTTACCAGACTGTTATTTTTATTGTAGCCTTGGACACGTACTTTACTTGACTGTTTTGGTAAAAATCTACTTTCCTTACTAAAATTAGTCAGGAACGTAGGCACTTTCTTATCCATATCAGAGAATAACACTTTCCTGATGTATTATGTATACTACATTTTCTGAAACCGTTTAATTTAATCAATAATTAATCAAAAATAACTCAAAATGCTAATTTTTTTTTATATGAATTGTATTGACAGCAGACTACGTATCCAAGATTACAACAATAACAAAACAGTGAGGTAAAATCTTTACCAGACTGTTATTTTTGTTTTAGCCTTGGATATGTTCTTTACTTGACTGTTTTGGTAAAAATCTACTTTCCATACTAAAATTAGTCAGGAAAATAGACACTTTCTTATCAATATCAGAGAATAACAATTTCCTGACTTATTATGTATACTATATTTTTTTAAACCGTTTAATTTAATCAATAATTAATCAAAAATAACTCCAAATGCTAAAATTTTTTGATATGAATTGTATTGACAGCAGACAACAACAACAAAACAGTCAGATAAAATACAAAACAGTCAGGTAAAATCTTTACCAGATTGTTACTTTACTTGACTGTTTTGGTAAAAATTTACCTTCCATACTAAAATTAGTCAGGAAAGTAGGCACTTTCTTATAGATATCAGAGAATAACACTTTTCTGACGTATTATATATATATATATATATATATATACTATATTTTCTGAAACCGTTTAATTTAACCAAAAATAACTCAAAATGCTAAAATTTTCTGATATGAATTGTATTGACAGCAGACTACATATCCAAGATTACAACAATAACAAAACAGTCAGATAAAATACAAAACAGTCAGGTAAAATCTTTACCAGACTGTTATTTTTGTTGCAGCCTTGGACACGTACTTTACATGACTGTTTTTTTGGTAAAAATCTACTTCTCACACTTAAATTGATCAGGACAGTATATATTTTCTTATCGGTTTCAGAATAATAAATATTACAATAAGAATCACTACATCACTTATTTTTCAATACGTCTACATTCTATTACAAATTCCTGCATTCTTATATGAACTGTCATCTCACATACCTTTCTTTCTTTCCTCAATTCCTCTCCACCCACTTCTCACCACCCTTCTAACAACTACTAGGCACTATGATCACTTCTCATCACGCACTCCGCATTGATATATCATGTGCGCAATGCCGCACAGCACCGCATGCGACTGCAGGACGCAGGAGCGCGACTGCGATTCCAACAACAGAAACAGCAGGAATGAAGAGACGCAGAAATTGAGCAGGATCGCAGGGTCGTGTGAGTCGCCGCAGGTGAGATGGAGTTAGCAGCGACGTACGGAATGAGGGTGGGTTAGGATGGCGTGGCGGAGAGGATGTACAGGGTGGAGGAAAATTCAGCTGTTCTTATAGGCAAATAAAATTAAGATCGCTGCGCCATCTGGAACACGTCATGAACTACTGTATCCAGGATAGATTTTTGACGTTTTAAAACTACAATGGCTCTTTAATATTATAAAACACAAAATAACTTTCTCTTTTATATTTAGTTTGTTTTTTATGGCTTCTTTGGCGGACCAACTACTTAGGTCATATGCCGCCATTACGCCCTGATCTGCGTTTTAGTTGTTTTTGGTCAACAGCAACGCGAGTTTCTCTGGACGGTCACCCATCCAAGTACTACCCGCGCGCAATGTTACTTAACTCGCGTTATCGCTTAGATCAGTTCCAACGAGTGCAGCCATGGCCGTTGACTATATTTAATTTATTTATATGATTGTCACTATATATTAAATCTCTAGAATTTAGAATAAAAATTAGTATATCAAAATTTTCTAAGCCTGAGATGGTTAAGTGCTCTTTCTGTATTTATTAAATATTTACTTGTACATCAGAGTTTCCAAACGGTTTCGGTTGATTATTTAATAAATTTATTATAGTATCTACTGTTTCTGTCTCTTCTATTGTATTTGTATCGTGACATTTCTTTATTTTGACATTATTATGCGTGGCGTTTTAATGTGCGAAATTTTGTATATCATTCTCAAAATTCTGTCACTATTTTGAATTTATTTATCGTATTTTCTTTGGCTTTAGCTAATTAATAGGTTTTGTATTTCGTTTGAGATGTACAGTGAAAAATTTTATTTGGCAACAGTTCTATTTACATATTACTTGATTAACTACTTACCATAAAAAAGAGTTATTTGTTTCATGAAGACTAAAAATACCAGTTTTCGTATGAACTTATACAGGTAGATTCATAAAGCAGATCAGCGCTAAGCCAGAGCTGAGCAAGCTACTTAAAAAAAATAGCTAAGCTACAGCTACAGCTATACTTTAAAAAAGTAGCTAAGCTACAGCTATAAGCTATATTTTGTAAAATATAGCTAAGCTACAGCTAAAAGCTTTCGTTAAAGTAGCTGTTAAATTTTAAAGCTACATTTTTAAATTATTGTGAAATAATTAAATTTGCCATTGTCATATGATCAGTCTTTTGTTATAATGACTGTTTATTTACTATTATATACATAAATATGAAAAATAGCAAATACCATCTGGCACCTACTGTGTATTTTTGCGTATTAGAGCCAGTTAGAACCGGCAACAAATAATTATTTTGTGTGGGTTTAAGTTGTACGCATGCGTACTTTGTTGACCTTCTGCTTAAAAAGTAGCTTTAAGCTACAAAAAGTAGCTTTAAGCTACGAAAAATAGCTTTAAAAGTAGCTTCAGTTGTTGTTTTTAAGCTAATAGAAAAAAAAGTAGCTAGCTACAAGCTACAGCTATATTTTTTCACAGTTAGCTAAGCTACAGCTACAGCTAAGGTAAATGTAGCTAAGCTAGTAGCTAAGCTACAAAAGTAGCTAGCTACTGCCCAGCTCTGGCGCTAACACCATTTTTTATTTCGTTTGTAATTCTCTTTCCAATGTGAGAAACAAGTTTATTTTAATTTGAGTTAAAAACACTATTAATTAGCACCAAATTTAATAAAATTCTTGAACCTGTTTTCATTTGAAACATAGTTATAAATAATATTAAAAATGATGTTAGCGTTAATCCGTTTTATGAATCTGCCTATTAAAGATTATTATTATTATTATTATTATTTACCATGACAATTGAAGTAAAAATATTATTTTTGGTCCTAAGACGTATCCCTGGTAACGTAAACATTCCTGAAATAGCATTCTTTTACTATTGAAAAAGTTGAAATAATAACGTAATATTTTTTTGTGAAATGTAGAGAACATACTACCGTACTCGGGTTAACTTTTTTCCCTATTTTTAATCGCATAATCCATACTATATGTTTATCTATTAATTCGGCAACCCTAAATTATGTCTCAAATTTAGCTTTTTGTATTTTTTTCTTTAGCAATACATGAAAGGATACATCTCGATGTTTTTTTACACCCTGGTACGCAGTAATAATCGTTCCAGATTATATATTTTATCAACACACCGAAAATATTTGAAAATATCTGTATCTAATATATAATACAATTCAAAATGTATCCTGGAAACAGTAGTTCTAAAAATTACCGCCAGGTGGTGTAACGCTTAGCTGCATTTGCCTATAAAAAACATATATTTTTTAACATATTAAAAAACACCCCTGTGGCTCCCCTCTCCACTTTGAGGACCGAGATTTGTTTTGTCACACGTGAAAAACAAAATTACCTTGACAATCATCCAAACAACGAAATAACATTTTTTTTTCACTGTGTTGAAAATCGATTTTAATTATTCTTTTTTGACAGTTGTAGAAAAAATGTTGTTTGTATTTCGTGGGCGAAATTCTTGTTTTTTGGTGCGTTCGAATGACTTTTTTGTTTCGATCTAGTGGTCTCAACAAAAAAGTACAATTCTCACGCACAACAAAAACAAAAAACTTTATTTCGTGCAATTAATACAAAAATAACTATTAATTTTGGCTATCACTGAACCACGTTTTAAATTAGATTAATTAAGTTTTTATTTACGAATAACTTTAAATTAAAATCTATTTTTATGGATCCTGAGAACCCTTGTTCGATTCCCACAGGCGACAAACAATTTTCATAATTTCAAAAGCTACCCCTGTGGCTCCTCCACCACTAACATCTTTGGGGACCGTGATTTGACGACTGGTAACCGCACTTCACGCGCAAAATATATCACTTACCGAGATCTGCTTTGGCAGTGTGCTACACCCAGTAATGGGTAGAAGGCGTGATGATATATTTTTTTTGTGTCTTCTTTGGCGGGCCAACTACTTAGGTCATATGCCGCCATTCCGCCCTGATCTGCGTTTTAGGTATTATGGTCAACAGCAACGCGGGTTTTCTCTGGACGGTCACCCATCCAAGTACTATCCGCGCGCAACATTACTTAACTCGCGTTATTGCTTAGATCCGTTCCAACGAGTGCAGCCATGGCCGTTGACACAAATTATATATTTATTTATTTATTTATTTTTATGTCTATGTAGACAACTGAGCGCCTTGAAAGGTGACATAATTTAGTAAGCTAATCTTTTCCTCCACCCTGTATATCAGTGAATGCAGGACCTTCACAATGGACATCCCTCCGTGCTAGAAACACACCACCGCCTGAGGGATCGATATGACGTGTGTCGCACTCGCCATGCGGTTCTGTGACGTCACGGCCCAGGGCGCTACGATTCATAGAATCTGAATTATCCAATGCTATCGACGATTCCACCCGTCAAACCCCCATACCCCTAGCGAGCAACGCGAGACGCTCCGGTGCCAAAGAAATGTATTTTCTTTTTTGTTTTCTTTGTCCTCTTTCGTTCTTTCGTGCTTTGTTTTGTTTTGTTTAGTGCGTGTGAGAAAATGATTGTGCCATTGTTTTTTTGTATTTGATGTTTTTGTTATCAAAGAATGCGCAAAAAATTTTGTTTGCACTTTAAATACACAATTTTAAACGGTTTTTTTTTTTAGTTTTATTGTATTTGAAACTCAGGCATTTTGTTTGTTTTAACAAAATAAATGTTGACTATTTTATTAATTCACGAAGCAATGCAAAGTATTATAAAAACATGTACGTCATATTTTGTTAATTCTTTGACATTAACTTATATTGCACAACTATTATTACGGTTAAAAATAGAACAAATTATCAGTGTAGATATACATTCCAGGAGCGTACTTAGTTATTTATTTACTAAGGGCCAGTTTTTCAATCGCCGGTTTACTCTCGATTAATGTTAATCATAATTAAATAATACAGAGTGATCAAAAGGAATTGTTACAGTTGGCAATAAAAAAAACTACTTGAAATTGGTAAGCCTGATACATAAATTCATTTCCTGTTGTTGACAGTGACATTTAAAATTTAAATTTGAGTACATTTATTATTACATTTATTTCTAAAGTATTTCTATTACTTAAAAAGTCAAAATTCTATTAGCTGTCAGACTCCTGACATAACCTATTTGTATTTATTACAAATGTCAAATAGTATTTCCGTCTTTATCTGACGTTGTGCCAACTGTGGAATAAAAAGAACTCTGGAATTGTATTGCCAACTATAACAATTCCTTTTGATCACACTGTAATAGCAATCATAGTTTCCATTATTATTTAATCATGATTAATATTAATCGGCGATTGTAAAACTGGCCCTAATATAATTTTTATTTTTATTGAAATATGTTATCGTTATTTCAAATATTTCGATAAAAACATCTACTATAGTCCGTTCGGTAATGCCTGTTTTACACTGAGCAATATTGCAAGTGCAACTGCAACTTTCAACAAGTTGAAGCAATATTGAACGAGTGTAATACAGAAATTGCAAGTGCAAGAGACAGAAGCAATCTTGCATCAACCTCTTGCACGAATTAGAACATGTTCTAATTTTTGCAAGACTTGCAAGGCCACTGTTAGTTATTTCTAGTAATTTTAAGTTTGTTAGAATGCTACCAACTTATTATAAATGTCAAAAACGATAAAGTTAGGTTAAGGATATTAAAATGATTTACTGCATTGCAAATAATTGTGCAAATGCTTATAAGAATAAATTTTTATATCAATGCAAAATAACATATGAAACAAATGTTAATAATACAAATGATATAAGAGGTTAAGCTGATATAATATGAAGTTAGTAACGACAAAAATTTGTAAATAAATTAATATTACATTGCAGTTGCAAGTTGCTGAATGTAAAGTGAAAAAAATATCTCTGCAACATTTTGGTGCAACTAGTTGAACTTAAAACTTGCAAGTTGCAATTGCAGGTTGCGCTTGCTCAGTGTAAAACAGGCATAAGAGATGATTATAGGATGCGGGCACTCACGTGACACTGTGACGTTTTGTGACGTAAAAACAGCTGTTTGAGCTGCGATCACTGTGCCACCTATGAAATTAACTATTTTTTTTGGGACGAGATTTGAAAAGAACGGTTCTTTTCAAATCTTGTTGGGCTGCGATCACTGCGCCACCTACAAAATGAACTATTTGTTTGTGACGAGATTTAAAAAAAAACTATTATTTTCAAATCTAGTTCCAAAAAAAATAGTTCAATTTGTAGGTGGCGCAGTGATCGCAGCCCAAACAGCTGTTTTTACGTCACAAAAGTCACAGTATCACGTGAGTGCCCGCGTCCTATATTATTTTTAACTCATTTCACTAATAGTCATAATGCCAATGGCACACTGGTCGAGGAGCATGAATGAGCGTCGAGGAATCGATGAAACAACAGAACGCACCCGTCATCGCTGAAAAATAGAGGCGCCTCTATTTCCATAGAGGGGTTCCTCGATGAAACGATTGTGTCACATTTCACACGTATTATTGTGTCTCATTTCATGTTAGCGTGGGCTGTCATTTTGTTTTTGCTTTGTGCTATTTTTTCGTGTTTATTTTATCAGTCAGGGTGCGTTCTGTTGTTTCATCGATGAGTTCCTCGACGCTCATTCATGCTCCTCGATCAGTGTGCCATTGGCATAAGAGATGATTGTAGGATGCGGGCTCTCACGTGACAATGTGACGTTTTGTGACGTAAAAACAGCTGTTTGACCTGCGATCACTGTGCCACCTAAGAAATGAACTATTTTTTTGGGACGAGATTTGAAAAGAACGGTTCTATTCAAATCTTGTTGGGCTGCGATCACTGCGCCACCTACAAAATGAACTATTTGTTTGTGACGAGATTTGAAAAAAAACGGTTCTTTCTCGCCACAAAAAAATAGTTCATTTTGTAGGTGGCACAGTGATCGCAGCCAAACAAGATTTGAAAAGAACCGTTCTTTTCAAATCTCGCCACAAAAAAATAGTTCATTTTGAAGGTGGCGCAGTGATCGCAGCCCAAACAGATGGTTTTTACGTCACAAAAGTCACAGTGCCCGCATCCTTTATTATTTTTAACTCATTTCACTTATAGTCATAATTCAATATATATTATATATTCTTGTCAATCAGCGTGTTAACACCGAGGTGCAACTTCCTTAAATATGATCATTAACAATTAAAATTCTTTCATAATTTCAACAGCATTCCAATTCGTATTTGAACATATTCTTAACCAATATTTAATTTTGTCTATTTGTAAGTTACCTTCGAATTTAAAATATCTGTTTGTTTAAATAATTATATTTTCGGCTCTTGACTAAAGCAAATAATACATAACTTTATGTAAAGTAAATAACTATATTTAACCAATTTAAAATATCTCTATTTCTCCATCTGGAAGAAGATTACCTATCGTATAATTGCGTCGTAACAAATTTGCAAATGTGGACATTTTGCAAATTATTAACTGGACAGAACCGTACTTCAAATATTTGTGACGGTTAGAACATAATTTATTGAAGAAAGATAAATGTTTTCATTTTGCCGGTAAAATAATACAAATTATTTGATAAACAGTTGCGTAGCAACATTTTAAAAACGTTTTTATTGATTTACTAAAGGTTGATTAGATGATGTAATTTCATTAGATTGATTATTAATTAGCTGTTATTTGGTTAGTACATTAAGTACATAATAATGTTATTAACTTCTGAAATAATCATTTAATCAACTCGAGAAATATAATAAATTACGTTTGCATGGTATATAATTTGGCCAAGAACAAATATATCTAATTCAAAGTCATTCATTTGCAATGACAAGAACGATATATTTTTTAATTGCAAATTTTAATTCTTCTGACTCCAAATATTTACGTTACATTATTTTATTGGGGTAGCTAGCTCAGTGGTATTAAGTCGGTCTGCGGATCCTGAGAACCCTGATTCGATTCCCATAGGCGACAAACAATTTTCACCATTTTAAGGTGGTTCTATCATGACAGTCTCATACAAAAGTATAGGTAACCTAAAAAGTTTATAAAAATAATTATTACATTTTTGTATGGTATAGGTTATTAACAGAATTAACATTTCGCTACAAATATCGTATAATTAACAATAACAGTGAATATATTAAATAAAACTATTTAACTAGTTTATGAAATTCAGTAACATAACAAAATTTTGGAAGTGAATGTTTCATGCCAACCAATAGCAGTGTAAGATTTACACAGCAGAAGCTATGACAACAAGGCGAGAACCACAAGCAGCATATTACCAGTCGGTACGAAACGAGACTGTATTATCGATACAGCCTGTTGACAGTTCATAAGAAAAATGAGAAAAATGCACCAAAGCAATTATTATCAACTGTAACAACAAATAAATAAATATAAAATGCTGTAATATTTTTTTTTGTATTAAAATTAATATATTTTACTGATCGAAATAATAACTTTCATAGTTCTTGCTTTGTCATTCGTGCGACCATCTCTGTCTACGCCTGCGACCATCTCTGTTTACGCGTGCGACCATCTCTGTCTACCCGTCCAACGTTGCCAAGCATTTCTGACAGTTTCATTGAAAATCATAGAATATCCAACTTTCAACGCCAATTTCTTTGAAACTAATCCGGTAAGGCATGGATTTTTTAATTCTCATACCTTTATCTTTACATGATGTGCTATGTGTTAGTTTTTTGTTCAAATTTAACTACAATATATGAATTTCATTGAAAATCATAGAATATCCAACTTTCATCGCCAATTTCTTAGAAACTAATCCGGTAAGGCATGGATTTTTTAATTCTCATACCTTTATCTTTACATGATGTACTGTGTGTTAGTTTTTTGTTAAAAAATAACTACAATATATGAATTTATTACGCAGTAAGCTACCTCGCGAGGTACAGTTCCGATAACGCCAATGCATTTTTGGTCGACTTTAACTTTAAATCACTCAGCTCAACAACGGTAAACTTTAAAAAAAAAATTGCATACTACTGTAGAAACACATGAAAAATAACATATTTACATTTCATTAAAATCCGGGTTAAATGCTTCCATGAAATATGATAAAAATAACTGTCATTGTTACGGTAGTTAATTTTGCACCGATGCAACGAGCATCTTTGAGCTGTAGTAGCCCTAACCAAATTATCAACGAGATGGAAACGAATGGTGAATGATGTAAGTCACGATGACCTGCGAAGTATTTGAGATGAATTAATGAATACGTTTCAGCTGCCTTAATATCAATATTATAAATAAAACATTGATGTGACTTACTTTTTTCTATCCTGAATGTTATAAACACACACACACATACACAAAATAAGTTTATTTTGAAACAAAAAGTACCTCATTCGTAAGACATTACAATTACTGCTCTAACCAAAGTTAAACACAACACGAGTTATATGAATAAATCGTTACACCGATTTAGCACTTTCGTCTTTCCTTACATTAATTTACAAATCACGACGCTGCGACCTTCTCGAATTATTGCTAATTATGCGCAAATTGACACAATGGTAATGTAGACACAAACAGCCCAATGTCCAAAACTAAAACTTGCAAAATAAATTAGAATGAGAAATAAGTATTCATTCATACAACAGCTAACAAATAATTAGTCGCGAATTAACGGAAGTGGGGGATTCTCCCTCCTTAAAATAAAATATTTTTATCACGGGTTCTTACAGAATTAATATGTTTTTAATTAAGAAAAATGATGTTTTTTTACGTAAATAAAATTGTAATAGGTACCACAAAAAAATATGAATATAAAGATGTCCACAAGTATAATATCAGGGGAATTTATCAATTTGTATGTAGAAAATGTAAAACGATATTCTATATTCCTCAAATGTATTTATAACTTTAATAACTTAAGGTAGTACTAGCGTGAAAATTTTTTTTGCAGATCTGACTGATATTTGGCGCAGGTAAATATTGGATAGTCATACGCATCCTGTTAAAATATGAAGCACATTCTTCGTCTGTGAACAAATATATTCGCTTGTAAAGTTGAATTCTTATACACGGTGCTTATGGCGATCATCACTCAGAATCGCACATATTTGGTTTGTGTACCTCTAAAATTTTGCAGTTTTATTTGAAAAACTAGTATGATGTTCTAGAACTATCCATGTATATTGTATCAGAAGGAGAAAGTTTTTTATCGTTTAGTAATGGATATATAGCCATTCAAAGCCTTGTTTTTAACGAAAAATTAAGAATCCTAATTTATAATAGCAACACCACACGGTGGTACGGTATTTGAAAATTCATTAGACCAACAACCTGTTAACAATTCATGATATTCAAATCATAATAGGTATAAAACGCTTATTTTATTCAATTTTTATATTTTTTTAAGCGTCAGTTTCGCTACTCGACAACCGATTGCGCCACAGTCACACTAGTACTACCTTAAGGGGTGGGTGGCTAGCTCAGTGGTATGAAGTCGACCTGTGGATCCTGAGAACCCTGGTTCAATTCCCACTGGCGACAAACAATTTTCATAATTTCAAAAACTATCACTGTGGCTTCTTCACTTTAGATAACTTACCGAGATCTGCTTTGGCAGAGTGCCACACCCAGTAATGGGTAGAAGGCGTGATGATATATTTATTTATAACTTAAGTGATGACATTAAAAAAAGTATTTCATTGTCAATATTTAAAAGTAGAATTAAGGATTTTATGTTGACTACCTCATGTTATTCAATTACTTAGTTATTTGTATTTATTTTTAAAGCATTTCTATTATATGTATTCTCTTTTATATTTTGTGTAAACTAGCTTAAAACTAAATAAATACATATTATTATTATAATTTTTTTGCAGCACTTGAAAGCCTTTATCTATACTTTAAAAACATAGTTATGACTTAAGTCAAACTAAAATACTTCATTGATAATTTATTTATTTTAAATGTCATACAACAATAAATTAATTTTAAAATAATTAAAAGATAATTAAATATGTTCTTTATTCCTAAACAAGTCGATACAAGTTTTATGTGTAATCACAGATATAAATAATTTCAATATGAAACAGAACTAAATACAAATAATTTCATCTACTATTGGACGAAACAATTTTCAAACTATTCTGATTTTGATAAATACAAACGTCCATAAAAGCCATAGTTAATAATAAAGCCTGGCCTAAAACTTCTTTCGTAACAGGCATTTGTTTGTCATATATCGACTGTAAATCTTCAGCGACAGTTATTGGTGTGTACATAATTTTTTCATTGGAGTGATTTTTCAAGATATTTGAAACTGTAGTTGCTGCTGAAACTCTTTCAGTGCCGATTAACGTCCTAAACAACCTATAAAAACAAAAAAAAATCGGTAGAAATTAATTTAAACACAAGTGAAAATAAACAAACCTCGCTGGTAATCGGTGGCGTAAGAAAAAAACTTTAGTCTGTAAAGAAATGTCAAACCTCTCATTAATAGCATCTAAATTTTGATTCACTTTGTCTTTGGATGCAGAATAACTTGGATTATGTTTAGAACTTGTGC
This sequence comes from Pterostichus madidus, assembly GCA_911728475.2. Taxonomy (NCBI): domain Eukaryota; kingdom Metazoa; phylum Arthropoda; class Insecta; order Coleoptera; family Carabidae; genus Pterostichus; species Pterostichus madidus. The sequence continues at coordinate 4,540,407 of OU452314.1, read as the reverse complement.
TTAAAAGAGTGATTAACATGGATAACAATTGAACTTTTTGGATATGAGCAGCAACAGAAATCGAAGATTGCTGAGCTGTTGGTGTCACTGAAGTAGGAGCTTCAAAAATATAAACTTCACTTGTTGGAATTTCGTCTGAAACATTTAAAACCTAAAAGAAAAATAATTATTTGTTATTAAATTTGAGGTTAAAACAGTACCAGTTGCAACGCATCAGAGGGTGAAAGTTTCTTGGAGCCTAAATTAAACTCAAAAAAGTTCCAATCGCTTAAATAGTTTTTATCTCTTTGTATCCGAGCCCAACTAATTCCAGTCGCATATAAATGAATCCCTAAACTCGAGGTAAGCTCCTGAAAATTTATTTTTAGATTGCGCAACAAGATGGTTCTCATTTCCTTACTTTTGTATGAAAAAAACTCATAGATGGGGTTAAAAATTGCCCTCGACTTTTCAAAGGCTTCTCTTTTACTTCCACTGCCTCTGTTTCATTGTCTACTTGCAAAATATGCTTGCAGAGTTTGTCTAAAATTTTAACACCTAAGCCATCGACATCCAAAACGTCAATTAGATTGTTGAATTTGCCATGTTTATTTCTCCAATTGTCAAGATTTTTGATTCTGTTTTTTGGGAGTTTGTACCTGTTGAAAAACAACTGCAAGTAATGAAGTAGAAACTGTTTATTGTTTGTTCTAACCTATGAAGTTGATCAGCATCAGCTTCGTTTATCCTCTGTAAGATGTACTTTTGTTCATCCGTTGTATAGTTTGGTTCGTACATTAAGCTATTTGATTTTGTTGTCTCTTCACTGCAAAAATACCGTCCTGTACACTAGAAAGTACATACATATTAGTTTTTGAGGTTATCTTAAAACACATGACTATACAAGCTGATATATTCCTTACCAAACATTTTTCTCTTTGAAATAATTGTCTAAGTTGAAGATATTTCAATTTTGTAATAAAATATGTCAACATTTTCATTTATTATTATAGTTTATGATTTGTATACATACATTGTATCGGAGCGCACGAATTTCTACTGTCGTATCTGTCGCATGCCGTACTCTTACTGGGACTACATAGACGTACTGATTTTCCTTTTCAAGGAAAATATCGATCAAAATAAATATTACGTTAAAATAATTCTAAATTATAGCGGAAATTATGGTCTATGTGCGTCATAAAGCTGTAGTAAATAATGATAAATAAAAAATAGCTAAAATTATCTTATTATAAAGAATAAACAAAGCATTTTATAAGTTTAGATGATTTAAATATAAAAGTACGCCAATGTTTACAAATATTGAGATTTATAGTAAAGTCCGAACATAAAAAATACTAGTACTAACAAAATAATCGGTCTTAATTCAAATAGCTAGTCCAAAGCAATCGATTTTTATTGGTTATAACAAAAGAGGGTCAGAAATAAACAATTCTTTATTACTTTTTGTTCTAAATAGACAAACTATAGAAATAAATAAATAAAATACTGTTTCCACGTGACCAGTAAGTACTAAATACAAGTTTTGTTTTGGGAAGTACTGTCTTCGCGTTCGACGCCCTCTACAATGATTGCTTCGATTTAGTCTCATCGCGCATGCGTGTATAGTGTTTGTAGTAGTGTTGTAAAGCGAACGGGTTGCTTCACTTCTGGTAAGAAATATTGTATTTTGCATGTTTTTACATACTTAAATTAAGTAGAAATTGGACAGAATTATCTAGAAACAAATCATGATCATTATAATTCAACAGGTTTGTGAAAATTCGTTCATTAAAACGGAAAAACGTTTTCTTGCAATACGGACCTGTAGACAACGGTTAGGTCTGTCATTTTTACTGTAATGGAGGCATGGTCGAAGAATTTACTTTTTTTTGAAATACGTATTTTGATTTTGTTTAGATATAGGGTATTTTGTTTTATTTTAGGTGAGTTTGGGCAAAATTGGCTTGTAGAAATAGGTACCCAATGATCCTATAGTACTTCCAAACGGAAATATTACCAAAGATAGTACTAGTACTGAAACTTCCTCTTGAGGTACTAATACTTATTTGGATATTTTTAGTCCAAATTAAGAGACTCACGCTGGGTTGCATGAAAGTTTTATCGGTTCATTAGCAACTAACGGTTCAATAAATTTCTGAAAATCGCTATTGATACTGTTGCTAGATAAACAATTCTTTAACTAAAGAGCTCTTTATTTTTTTCTTGCAACCCAGCACAAGACCTTTCGATTATTATCTCGATTATTATAAACAATGAACTGTATATGGCGGCCATATTGAAAAACAAATTTAGAAACAGTACTACTTTCAGAACAACAACAAATGCTAAATGGATTTATTTATAAAATCATTTGGCGTTTATATAATTAGGTTTAAAATTATAAAATCGATTTCTTATTAAGAACAGTTATACATTTGGTTCTGACAGTTTCTAATTTCTTTTTGTTTTAACCTGAAAATAGTTCGTACAACAAAAATATCAATATTGCAACGGCCAATCAAAAAAATGAAATTATTTATTAATGAAGTACGGACCTGCGTATAATCTATACATTTTTACTAAAAACAACATTTATCGTTGAATAAACAGAAAATTGTGATCAGCCTCCATAATCGTGAGCTACAAAACATCAATTCTAATGCGGAGTGAACGTAAACAAAATGGCGGGTCTATTTGACATCATTCCACATTCCTTTCATATGATTTTCTTGATGATAGGGAACAAAGAATGAAAAATGCGGTATTGTTATATGTTTGTTTATAAACAAATATTGTTTTACTTTATTTACAACAATAATGTAAAGTTAATTTATAACAAATTTGACAGGTCGTTGAAGATACTATAAAAACACGGAAGCCATGACAGTACTATAAATTTACAAGTGTTTCTTGTAATGTTAGGTACTTTTTCAGTATTTTCTCACTGGGAAATTTCATTTTCAAGGCCATCAGCTACGATCGTAGTCAATAGCCATTAATAAACTGGCACATGCGCAGTGTGAAATTCTGACGTAGATAAAATTTACTTTGTACTGCAATGTGAGTGTTTCGGGATTGGACAATTACTAGATAACATATGTCTTATCACACGACTTGACAGTATCTCTTACTAGTAAATTTCTTCTCAAATACGATTTTTTGGATACTTCTATATGCTCCATTTTTGTTTAGTTCAAAATTATTTTTTTGTCTAGTACTGTTTAGTATTTTGTTTTATTCTAAAATTAATTATGAGGAATAGTTTTAAAAGGTCCAAAATTAGTAATAACAATTATAGTTATTATATAAATAGTTTTCTTCGTATTTGTGCATTTTCATGAGCAGTTGTTTTGCTTGTGTAGCGCGCAAGGTATTATGGGTAGCGGCGTAGGAATACACATGTTGTAACAATACATCTGCTTGATTATCGCGATAATACGTATTATTTAAACAATTTGTACCTATTGGCCTTATATTTCTGCTTATTTCGATGCGTAGTTGTTTTGCTAGATACGCGCAAGGTATTGTGGGTAGTCCGGCGGCGTAGTAATACAGTGGCAACAATGGTTACAACAATGGATTTTGTAGTTGATTGTTACGCATACAAAATTCGTGGAATTTCTCAAAACATTTTCTCCGCGGCGCATGCGTATACCCTCTCTCTTTTTGCGACGTTGCCAAATTTCTTGACATTGTTAGTACTTGACAGTATTTAGTAAATTACTACAGTATCTAATGTAGAAATATGTGATACTAGAAAAAAATAGTACTGGAAATCTTAGCGAGTAATATGGAAAGGATTACTTTCCCGATTTTCTAACGCTAGCGCACGATGCGGCAACAGCGCGTTTGACCCGAACCACAACGTCGAGTGGGCTGCCCAGTTTATAACTTGCGCTGTTGGTAGAACACGTTTGTCTCAACTCTAGACTTTCAAAGCTCAAATTCGATTTATTTCCCGTAAGTTTTTCAAAAAAATATCATTATATACATTTTAGAATGTAGCTTATTCATCTGTGACTGTTTTTTTGTCATTTTTGTTGAGTGCCATTTTGTTTGTTTGTTTGATTGTAGCAAAATAACAACTGATTTGTTCAAATATTTGAATTATTGTTATTATTTTAGTTACTTAGCAATAAATTTGTATGTGGTTAAAATGGTTTTTGTGATGTTTTAAAATTAAATGTGTTTATAACATGGCCGACAAATAAAACCAACGCCATGCGATTGTCAGCCGTATAGCATGATTATATTAGTTCAAAAACATTTTGTTGTTATTTTGCTATCTTTTTTATTGACATTTTTGGATTATAATACACATTTGACTTAATTTAGTTATATTTTAATCAGGGTGTGTTGATATATGTCAAAATTGACGCTAATGAGCCGTTATTGTTTGGACCAATCACATTGCTTGATTTACTAAAGGGGCCCTAAATCCTTCAAATTATTTTCAAAATTAATCCAAATATCAAAATTACTATAGTATATGTATTAAATTTACAGTTTTTCGTTTTAAAATGTTGGGAAAATAGTATATAACAGCATTTATTGATTTTTCAATGGGCAGAATTTCTTAGGTTAAAAATAAAAAAAGTGTGAATACACAATAAAATTAAGTAATTAACTCATATAATATGCATTATTATAAATATTTAACGTAATATTATTAATTTTATATGAATTAATAATTTGAAAAAGCTGTCAAATGCTGTATTTAAGGGGTTACGAATTTGGTACTACATTTTTCTGGTACCAACAACATACCAAATGTTAAAACAAGATTTGGTCGTTGGCCCAGAGGAAATTTAGTTGCCCAAAATCTTGAAACAAAATTTCCTGTTACGGATCTGCCTACTATAACATTTGGAACATGTATTTTTGGGTACCAATGCATTTTAAAACGAAATATGTGACATATTTCATACTACGTTGTTCTGACAACGGAATAAACAGTTCAACGCTTGACTCTCAAAACAAAATGGCGGCGCAATCTACTGTTCGTGACTAGTTATTCGACGACCACGTTTTCGTTTTGTATACTGTAATAATACCATTGCTATATTACTGTTTTAATATAAATTTGATTGTAAATTTATTTAATTTGACATTTGGCCAACTGTTACTAAAAAAAAACCAAAAATGGCAGTATCATTATAAAGTAATTTTATGATCTAATGAAGCATCTAATTTTATTTACAATTTTACATAATATTTTGATGATTACTAAATTTGGGAATATCAAATTATTGAAACAAATGATTATGAAGGACAGACATAATTATACAACTGTACGGGTGATCTTAATAGGCATGCGCAAACTGTAATGACGTATTGCGCGTTTAGCAACTGTTTCATATGGCCCATAATTCCTTTGTCTTACTACTAAAAGTACTAAAAGTACTGTAGGGTACAATAAGACAGATAATACATTAATATAACTGTCAAAATGAATACTTGTCAAATGACCTTGAAAAGCGGTAAATTAAAAACCAGTATTATTTGTTTAAAATACTAAAATTAATAAAAAGACAACAATATTAGTACATACTAGAAGAATTATCAAAAATAAATAAGTATTAAACGGAATAAAAGGTTTACAAATTTTCAAGCTGCACAAATCTATTTACTGATCGGTTTTCTCCGCTTGACATCGGGTCTGCTCGGGGAACACCCAGGTCACCGTTATAAAATTCAAAATATCACGATACCAGCATGCGAGGGGGGCCCAAAGGTACAGACTTTCTAAAAGTTGCTTTTTTGAAGTCACCCTAATGAATAACTAATTCTTACGAATATTAGAAGGGATTTTGGTCCTTTTAGATAAGCGCTTTTAGAGACTTTTTTGAAGGAGTTCTTGGTACCCTTTACTCGGCTACCTATAAATGGGTTTTATTTGAACAATATAACGGAACCGTCGATAGTTAAAATTAAAGATACTTTTTAAAATTAGACTTGCGTCTGCGTGGTTTCATTCCACTGTAGGTCTTGGGATTAATTTGCAATTATTTATAACCTTTAAATGCGATTGACAGCTGTCAAGTTATGACAGTTTCAAATTGAGGGCGCCACGTGTAATTGGAATGATGTTCACTTGTTATATAAACAATGTTACATCAAATAGGTGCAGTTTGACAGTTACGTATTGTTGCTAATTTAATTCGGTTTTGTTTAATTAAAATGTTTAAATTTAAGTATTAGTAATGAAAGAAATGTGTTATTGGTTTAATAAATTTGATAGTAGCGTTCAAAAGAAAAAGAACCGATGCGGCTGATATTTAGAAAAGTAAGCTGCGGGAGCCTTTGGCAACGCTGTACGACCTTGGACGGAGAAACAGTAGAATAATTCCCGGTTGTTACTAGCCCGTTATTCCGCATCGAAAGTAAATCATTTTTTTCGTATTTGGTAATCTTTTAAATCATATTTTAATGTTTTGTTTTGAAAATTGTATTTTCTATTTGCTATTTATCGGGATTGATCAAGAAATCAATATTTTGAAACGGAAATTAGATTACCGGTTGTGATAAATATAACATATTTGTATTGTAATAATTCGGTTATTATAAATCGTGCGATGACAGTTGTGGATTGGAAACCGGTTAGCACACTTGCTTCACCAGCGAGAGCTCGCGGAGTCAAATCGAGTACATTTCTAACCTACAAAAAGTTTTCGGCTTCCATTAGATGCTGTACCCTAGCTAATTAAACAAATTTATATTTTCTTTAGTATAATTAAATCTTTGCTAAACCGTAAATAAATTAGTTTGATGCGATTTTATTTAAATTTTTTATGGTTGCTAGGATACCTAGTAATTTTTTGTTTGTAAAAATGTTCCGGTTTTTTCCGTTCTATTGGCATTTGTTGTGTGAAGATAAGAAAGAAAATGAATTTGAAGAAAGCCTGCCCGATGTTAGTAAGATTATTCTTTGTTTACCATGTTTGATTTTTGTTTCATATTCATTTGTTTATAATCAATCGTGGTAATGTTTATTTTAGATTTATTGTAATTTTTTGACGCTGTCATTTTTCCTATAGGTGTTGACTTTTGTTTTTATAATTGGTGACTTGATTTTTTTCTCTTGACAACGTTATCGATTTTGGAAAACTTGGATATCTGGAAAAGTTTATCATCAACGCATGCGCAGAAATATTAAAGAACATAACCTACATTTTTGTCATTGAATTAGATTTAAATGTATGTTTTTCCAAAATTAGAAGTAACATAGGTCAAGGGAAGATAAATCGAATAATTGAAATTTCTTATCCCTTCCAGAAAAATATATCGTCTAATGAAAAAACAATTTCAAAAATGAAATTGGACGAAACAACAATTGACGACGAAAAAGAAAACACCTGCAACGGCAATGGCCTTCCAGGAAAACTACTCATCAAAGAAGTATCTTCCGCATCTACTAACGGTGACCTGCACGATGATTCCGGTAGTAACGAAACTGCAGCAGGAGTCGGAGACCTCCTCGTAGAAGACACGAATCCATCAAGAAACGATAGTGAAGAAAGTTGCTTTCAAAATGGCAATAAAGCTGATGATAGCACTTCTGTTTCAAGCAGTTCTTCAAATTTTCCTATCGCAGACTTTCAACAAGATGATTTGTCTGATGATTATGAAATGACCTTGAGGTTGTCTGAAGATGAAGAGCTGTCTAGCACCAATGGTGAGTTTTCACCCAAAGTTAGGTTAAGGCCTGGTTTGCGGCTATATTTGGGCGTCGGCATTTAGGGACAAAATAGTGCATGGGGAAAAAATATTCGAATATTCTTCAGAAAATATCTATCATTTAACAATAGAATCCTTTTGTGCCATTTCTATAGTTAAAATTCGGCAAAATTATTATCAATATTGACAGAACCATTTTACAACCTTGCATCACTGGGAAAACATATCCCCCTATTCTGTAACCCTTATGTTTCATTATTACTCTATAGATTACCACCATTTTGGTATTTTGTGACCAAAATAATTTATTCTATTACTCCTATTTTACTTTTATTAATTTTGTTTCCGTACGAAGCTGCTTATATAAAAAATATTACTTTTTAACCTCACTTTCTACAAAGCTGTCAATGAACTGTCATAATTTTTATAATAGGCGTATTCCATTTGCCATTTGGATCAGATCTAACTTACATTTACTGAACCTGATCACTTATTTATTTCGCTGAATTACTTCGCTGACTTTATTTGCAGTACTAGAAGTACAGATTCTAATTTACTTTGAAGTAATTCACCCTAACAAGTGAATCAGTTTGTTTAACTCAAGTCATTTAGTCATGTTGGCTCATTTATCTGAACTGATTTAAGTGAACCAAGTGGCAAATAGAATACAGCTAATAAGACCTGAGTGATCCAAAGTGATTCAGTTGGCAATTCAAATTGCCTCACCTTATAATGGGTAAAGGCGTGATGATATGCAGGTTGTTATTTAAGTAACCGTACAACACTTAATAGGATGCGGGCACTCACGTGACACTGTGACGTTTTGTGACGTAAAAACAGCTGTTCGGGCAAAGATCACTGCGCCACCTACAAAATGAACTATTTTTTTGAGACGAGATTTGAAAATAACGTTTCTTTTCAAATCTTGTTGGGCTGCGATCACTGCGCCACCTACAAAATGAACTATTTTTTTGGGACGAGATTTGAAAATAACGGTTCTTTTCAAATCTTGTTGGGCTGCGATCACTGCGCCACCTTCAAAATGAACTATTTTTTTGGGATGAGATTTGAAAATAACGGTTCTTTTCAAATCTTGTTGGGCTGCGATCACTGCGCCACCTTCAAAATGAACTATTTTTTTGGGATGAGATTTGAAAATAACGGTTCTTTTCAAATCTTGTTGGGCTGCGATCACTGCGACACCTTCAAAATGAACTATTTTTTTGGGATGAGATTTGAAGATAACGGTTCTTTTCAAATCTTGTTGGGCTGCGATCACTGCGCCACCTACAAAATCATCTATTTTTTTTGGGACGAGATTTGAAAATAACTGTTCTTTTTAAATCTTGTTGGGCTGCGATCACTGCGCCACCTACAAAATGAACTATTTTTTTGGGACGAGATTTGAAAATAACGGTTCTTTTCAAATCTTGTCCCAACAAAATAGTTCATTTTGTAGGTAGCGCAGTGATCTTTCCCGGAACAGCTGTTTTTACGTTACAAAACGTCACAGTGTCACGTGAGTTCCCGCATCCTATTTTGTTTTCCTTGGCCTTTTAACTACTATAAAATATGATTTTCAACATAGTAAGATAATTTTCTAATAAATAAGTCGTATATTATTTATTCTCATTGAATCAAACAAGTTTAGTACCACTAAAAGACATTGAAAGATACTTGTGACGTCACAAGCACCTACATAACTTCAGGAAACATATCTTGCTTAATATAAGCAGAGCTGGGCAAGCTACTTAAAAAAAGTAGCTAAGCTACAGCTACAGCTATTCTTTAAAAAAGTAGCTAAGCTACAGCTATAAGCTATATTTTGTAAAATATAGCTAAGCTACAGCTAAAAGCTTTCGTTAAAGTAGCTGTTAAATTTTAAAGCTACTTTTTTAAATTATTGTGAAATAATTAAATTTGCCATTGTCATATGATCAGTCTTTTGTTATAATGACTGTTAATTTACTATTCTTCTTCTTTACTGGCGCTACAGCCCGAGTCGGGCCTGGGCCTACCGGGCACACCGAGCCGCAGTTTTTACGCTGCCGTACTGCCGGTTTTCTGAGTCAATGTTACTTACTTTTAAGGCATATGTATAAGTGACTAGCTTATAGCGCCCGAGTATGATTGATACAAGTAACTGTATTTTTTATTTTAACGACAAATCATACTTTGTCGACAGGCGGATTCGAACTGACGAACCTTGGTTCGGATGACGTCACAGTATGCTAAGAGATGTGCATTAACACGCTCGGCCATCGCGCCTGTGTTAATTTACTATTATATACATAAATATCAAAAATAGCAAATAACATCTGACACCTACTGTATATTTTAGCGTATTAGAGCCAGTTTTTTGTGTGGGTTTAGCTTGTACGCATGCGTACTTTGTTGACCTTCTGCTTAAAAAGTAGCTTTAAGCTACAAAAAGTAGCTTTAAAAGTAGCTTCAGTTGTTATTTTTAAGCTAATAGAAAATAAAGTAGCTAGCTACAAGCTACAGCTATATTTTTTCACAGTTAGCTAAGCTACAGCTAAGATAAATGTTGCTAAGCTAGTAGCTAAGCTACAAAAGTAGCTAGCTACTGCCCAGCTCTGAATATAAGGAAGTTTAACATCGTGCTTTCACTGATTGTCATAGTTTTTCATGAAGTTTCATAAAAAAAAATCGTATAGGAGCCCTTTATAATTATAAACATTAAACTAGTCAATTTATTCATTATACAACATTAGATAAATGATTATTTACTGCGTTTATTATTTAATTTAATTAATGTTTTATTAAGAATAGCTAGCAATCCAGTGGTACACAGAATGTTCCTCGAAGATACATTGAAATTTATTTTGCGAATTTTTGAAAAATTATATTTGTTCCATGATCAGTATTTTATGGCTGTATTTGTCTGGGAACTTTGGGTTCAACCCTGATCTGATCTACAACTAACTCGTGTTACTTCCAAATAAATAATTCATCTAGTGTCAGTTGTAAAAATTAGTGATAAATTTAAAATCAGAATACACGTTCAAAGTGACATCTACTTAAATACAAATTGCGATGACACCAATTCAAAACAGATAATAAGGAACACAAGTTGATTAGAAAGAAATAGAAAAAGGGTTCAACCTGTCAACCCACCAAAAAAGCTGGCGCAGTAAAATCGGTTCAGGAACTGTTCTGGGTTACTTAAAACGTGCCAATTAAACAAAAGTAATCTACTAGATTACTTTAAACATGCCAAATAAATACGGCGTATATCATATTTATCCTTAAAGTTTGATCCACAAGTATAGAAACACTCTATAGAATATGCGGGTTGGTTGATTCAAATTAAAGCTAGTTTTTTTGGAGGAATTAGGGGATCCCTATTATTTGGCTATTTTGGACTTAGTGTTAAAGAGGGCCCTGTTAATAAAAATATTTTCAGTAATAATATAACAAGAGAGTGAGAATAAATTGAAAATAATTTGGCAGATCTTTCGAAAACGTGTTTGTCACAAAAAAAAGCACCTACAGAGATTATTCCCGGGAATAATCACAAGAGCTTTATTCTCATAATGACAGGATTGGTTAAAACGCAGACACTTGACATACAATGAAGCATTTCATTGGTTTTGAGAACGTCAAAAAATAATCATTTATAATAATTTGTTGAACTATAATCGCAAAACAAAATAATCATGTTGTTTTGGTTGTACTCGCTTCGCACTAAGAAAAAGCATATTCTTAAGCTTACAAAATTATGGGGTGGCTAGCTCAGTGGTATGAAGTCGACCTGTGGATCCTGAGAACCCTGGTTCGATTCCCACAGGCGACAATTTTCATAATTTCAAAATCTACCCCTGTGGCTCTCCCACCACTAACATCTTTGGAGGCCGTGACATGACGACTGGTAACCGCACTTCACGCGCAAAAATATATCACTTACCGAGATCTGCTTCGGCATAGTGCCACACTCAGTAATGGGTAGAAGGCGTGATGATATATTTATTTATTTTACAAAACTTAAACTGGGGAAGAATTTATATAAAAAAGTAGTAGTCCATTTCAGAAATGAGATCTAAAATATTTCTCAAAAATAAAATACTGCTCTGTGCACCTATTTTGAAAAATTTGCCGATGCCCATGCTGTTTTGACATTTGATTTTTTTTTTAGTGCATGATCATTTTGTTAATTTGTGTAGTTAGTAAGTTTGTAAATTTGTGTAGTTAGTAAATATAATCACTTGCAAGTGATGTTAACAAATTTTGACAATTTAACATTTCACTTTGCATGCTTGCATTACAATTCGCTGGATTTAATAAATAATTGGGGACCAATCGGTCTAAATTAAATTAAAATTCCAGAAACGGACAACTTGTACTTCACATCTTCGCCTTTTCCAAAAGGAGAGGAAGAAACAAACAAAAAAGAAGCAGCTTCAACTTCCGCTGCTGAAGAAAAATCAAATAGTGAAACAGTAAAAGAGACTGATAAATCAATAGTTGAAGAAGAGACAAATAATAAAAGTAGTGAGAGTGAAAGTAGTGAAAAATGTGATGAAAAAACGAATTCAGAAAAATCTGATAAGTCTGATGATAATTTAGAGAATTTAATTTCGGATTTAAATGAAGATTCAAAATCAGCTATTCAGTCTGAGAATAAAAAAGTGACTATTTCGGATTTACGTCAAGAAATAGAAGACTTTATTAAAAATCATGATAATGATGATGTAGATTCAGGCACTAAAGATTCAGACCCAGAATCTTCTAGAACTGAAAATGATCAAGAAGAAAAATCCCAAGAAACTGAATTAAATATTAAGATTGCAGAAACAAAATCCGTAGAACAAGAACCAGAAATAAAAATTGAAATTAATGATATAAAATCTGTAGAAACAGAACCACTGAATGAAGAAATTGAAACTAAATATGATTTACTCGAAATTAAACATGAATCACTCTTAACTAGAGATGATTCAGTACAAATGTCACTCCAAGAAATAATAAAATCAGAAGAAATACCAGAAAATCTAGATGAGAAACAAAACAGTGATTCAGATTCTATGGAAACTGAATTTGAATGTGAAAATTCAGATTCTGCCAAAGATAATATTGAACCTACTTTACAAGTCGAAAAAATTCTAGAAGAAAATTTAGAAACTCAAGAAAATCCTTCTGAAAATAATGTCGAAAAGACTGACGAAATTTCCGAAGAAAATATTTCGGATGAAGAAAATGTCGATGATCCTGAAACAATATCTAGTGTCGAGGAAGATAAACAATCGGAAACTATGAATATCGATGAAACAAATGCTACAGAAAATATTGAAATTAATAAAACAATAGAATCTGACACATTAATTTGTCAAAAAGTTGTCGATGATTCCGAGAAAACCGATACAGAAAATTTAAATAAAAGCGAAACAGCGGAAACGGAAAACAGTAACCTTGAAATTGAAGAATTTGAAATTACTCGCGTTGAAAATAATATTGATGAAACAAAACTTGCTACTGAAGATAATATTGAAGAGGAAGGAAACAAGGAATATACTGAATTAAAAAATGTTTTCTTTGAATCGATGGATGTAGAATTAAATGATACTGAATTAATTAATATAGAAAAACCTACACTAATTAATGATGATGATGATGATGATGATGTTGTAATGAAAGAAGATTTTGATAATATTAATAAGAAAACAGACAATAAAGTAAAAACAAATAATCAAGAAGAAAAATTAGTAATAAAGCAATCTAAAGATGATACAAAAGAAATTAAAAGCGATGTTAAAAAACAAGATGGTTCCAAAGAAGAAGATTTAAAAGGTATATAGAGGGAGCTTAGGTATTTTATATCCTTTTCTCCCTTATACCTTTAGTGCAATTGTGTTTATCCTTATCCTTGTCTATTCCACTAACAGTTTTAGTTTATTAAGCATTATTTAGTGTTAATAACATGTTATCTGCAATGTCGTAACTAAACTTCAAATTCGTTAAAGATTTCTTCATCATTTGTTTGTAGAAAACGAATACAGTCGTTTGAGTTACGTCAATTGTTTGAACATTTATTTAAAACATAATGTTTTCAGGTTCTCAAGACAGTGGCAAACCAGAAGAAGAAAGAACATCCTTGAAACGTACTCTGGACAATGAAGAAGACAAACAAGATGCGAAGAAACCAAAAATAAATGGAGTGAAGAAACCCGATTCGGTAAAAGAATACGTCCGATTAGACATCTTCAGAGAATTCATGTCAAAGAAAGAAATCTCCACTCTTACTAGAGCAGAAATAGAACAATTCTGTCTTCAAAAAATGTGCGAAGCAATCACTCAATCCAGTAAAATAGGAGAACTTAATCGCAAAATTGTCCAACAAGAAACTATGCTTGAAGCACTACGCACTAAATATACTTCATTAACTAAACAAGTCCGTGATTTGGAAGTTGTTCATTCGAGAGTTCTTCAAGAAGTTAGAGCCAAAGCCAAAGACGGGAATATTGAAGTAACTCCCGTGAAGATCACCCGATCTGTTGGACTTCAAGTTAGTCTGCAACCAATTACAGGTAGAGTTCGTCAGATTCTTCCTGCTCCAGAAGTAATGAATCCTGGTTTAGTAAAACGTAAAATTCTACGAACAAGTCTCCCTAATAAGCTCCCATCTAGTTCTCCCTCAATTTCAATGCCTCCACCAGCAGCTCCACCTATTCACAAATCCCCAAATCAGGGAAAAGGAATTAAAACAATTCTTCCTAAAGTCTATCCACCTGCAGAACAAAAAGATTCTAATTCGTCTCTACTAGGGACTTATTTACAAAACCCTGGTACTAGTAAAAGTACAACAACAACTCCTGCACGTAAACCTACAATTGCGCCAACTCCTTCAACTTCTGCTGGACCTAGTGACGCAACTCCAAAAGTTATTGATCTAACCGATGAAGATGATACTCAAAAGGCAACTAGTAGCTCACCTACAGGAAATATTAGGGTGGTGCCATCTCAGCAGCTTCAAAACACAACTACAACGACACCGGTAACAACGGGATCGCTGCCGAGACTCACGTATCTGGTGCAGGGCAACCAGCAGGGTCAGCAGGTGCTGTTGGCGACTAGCACGGCGCCCACTAGGCCTGGGCAGGTTCGGTCCACGTTGATGTTTAAACCAGTTGCACCAGGTAACGATATATTGGAGTATTTTGATTATTTTATAAATGGATAAATTTTAACAATGTAAACTTGCGATTGAATGTTAGATTGTGGTTCAAAGAGGTCCATTTTATTATATTAACTGTATTCCATTTGTTATTTGGTTCACTTAAATCAGTTCAGATAAATTAGAACTGATGCACTTGTATATTACAATATGTTAAATCCAAATTTGTATATTGGGGAATAAAGTGAGCTAATTAAACCAGTGAAATAAATAATTGATCTGGTTCAGTAAGAGTTAGATCTGATCCCAATTGCAAATGGAATACGCCTTATATTAGCTGTACACCATTTGTTATTTGGTTCAGTTTAAATCAATTCAGAACAAGTATACTGATGCACTTATTGGGGTGAATTAGCGAAGTAGTAAAATAAATAAGTGATCTGGTTCAGTAAGTGTAAGTTAGATTTGATCCAAATGTCAAATGGAATACGCCATATGTCACATAAATTCATTATTAATTTTATGGTTTATTGAATATTGTAATTTTATTTATTGGGATAATAAATACATTAAATATTGCTGTGGCATTTTAAATATTATTATCAAGTTAATATTAATTTATGCCGTTATCAATTCTAGATATGGCAGCTCTACAATTGCAGAACTCAGAAAATCTATACATTCAATTTTGGTTTTGAGCTGTGCAATAAATTTATTACCATAACACTGATTACACTATGTAACAAAATTTGACTTTGTTTTGCCTAACTTTCTTAGTACTTATAGAGAAATGTAATGGAGAAGTCAGCCAAAGTGCCAAAAGTAGCATACAAGCGGATTTCTGAAAGCTATAGGCCTAAAACTTGAAAAAACCCTCAACTTTGATGAAATTTCACCTAAAATCGGCAAATAAAAAATCGTAACTCAAATTTTACGGACAAATATTGATGTTCGACTGTTTGTATCCCTAGAGTAACTCATTAGGAAGCATTATATGCCATTCGTTGGTTCTAATTCACTTGTTCTTGTCATTTAAACACATTTGCGAAAAAATCTAAATTTCGTCATTTTAGTGAAAGTGTCTAAATTTTCAAACAAACACCATTCTTTTATTTATCAATGAAAATACATGAACTTTTCGGCTCTTGAAAGTTAAAAATGAATTCAACACTAAATAAATAGTTTTATCGTAGCTTTCAAATCCGCAAATTTCGATTTTTTAGTCAGAAACAACAAGTACTAAGTTATGGTTATATAGAGTTAATTCAGCATATTCGTGAAAACATTTTAGTTTTAAAAAAAAAATCGCCCTGGGCGCAAAAGCAAGCTTTTTGGTTTGCGACTATGATTTTCCTGAATGATTTTGTATCAGAAACCGAGCTGACGTACTAAGAAAGTTAGGCAGAAAACCTTGTTACATAGTGTTATCGTGTCGGCCTGTGAATCCTGAGAACTCTCGTCCGATTCGCACTGGCGATAAACATTTTAATCACATTAATACTGCTCTTGTGGCTGCCCTTCCACTAACATCTTTAGGGGCCGTGATTTGACGGTTGATAACCGTACTTCACGCGCAGAAATATATCACTTACCGAGATCTGCTTCGGTAGAGTGCTACACCCAGTAATAAGTAGAAGCCGTGATGATATATTTATTTATTTTATTTTTTTATTATTTTATATTTGAGTGTAGCAGCTCAGCTGTTGCAAATCTCTTATAGTTTGCAAAATCTTGCGTTGAAATAAATTATTTGCACTGGGTTCAAACCTGGTGCTACTTGAGCGTAAATCTAGTTTTAATACGCTCAGTTGACTGTTTTTTTTTGTTTCGTTTGATTTTGTATTTAATTTTTATTATTTATTTCATGTGGAATAGTCCGTGCACGATCGGTTTTACCTCGAGAAACAGAATAAATCTTTAGTAGAGGATAAAATGTAATAATGACATAAAAGGTTGGTTGGAAATAGGAATAAAACAATGAATCATACCGATAAATAATATGTTGTGAGATAGAGTCAATCCGATAAACCTGTATGAAAGATTTTATGAATGTAGGTGAAAGGAAACTGAGAAATGAGTTCTATTCGCTTCTACTTCTCTCTTAATTACTTCAGGACTGATTTTTTTATCTCCGGATTAAGTATATATCAGATTAAAAATGACATTTAAGATAATTTTTATTACCAATTGTGCTTGTTTTATTTATCCTGCTGATGGTTATCAGGAACTTGATCTGGAGATTGAAATATCAATCCTTTGGGAAAAAGTTTCAGATATAAATAGTAAGGAATTAAATTCTGCTCCTACAATCACGATAATTTATTTGCAATTGTTTTGGAATCAGAATTTAATTCACTAGTGGTCAACTGCACTGTTGTCCCTCTATATTAAGTGTAACAGAAATAAAACAATGTAGAATCAAGAAATAATGGGTGTAGATGGTTCAGTGGTATCTGCCTGTGGATTTGGGAACCTTGGTTCGATTCCCACAGCCGATAAACATTGTTCATCACATTACCTTTCACTAATATATTTGGGAGCTGTGATTTGACGCAATTCACTGCGGCAGAGTGCCCCACCCAGTAATGTCAAATGAATTATAAAAATTGCTGTCATCAATACAGTTCGATATTTTCTTTCTTAAATGACACTTAATATTGAAGGGACGGCGTTTGCCTTGCCTCAATTTTTATTTGAAACTTTTTTCTTCAAAATTACATGTTATATTAATATTTCTCTCATTTTTAGGGCAAGTTCCACCTGGCCAAAGACTCAACCTCGTCCGTCCTAACACAGTTCCAGGAATAACAGTTCTTCCATCGACATCATCGCCAGCAATTCGTCCAGGTCAACAAATCCGTTTCGCAACGCCTTTATCGGGCCCCAGGCCCCAAATCAGAGCTGTTGCACCTGCTAGACACCCTGCGCCCCTCCCTGGGCCTCCGGCAGTTCAACCTTCTCAACCAAATTGGAAAGCGATGCCACCGAAACCAACTTTGAAGATTTCCAGAGTTGGAGATGGCATTGTGTTGTCCTGGAGGATGCAGAACAACAAGGACATGTCTTTGTATGAAGATATTGGTAGTTATCAGCTTTATGCGTATCAGGAAACCAACGGACCTCCTTCGACGGATATGTGGAGGAAAGTTGGCGATGTGAAGGCTCTTGCACTGCCGATGGCTTGTACTTTAACTCAGTTTACCGATGGGAATAAATATCATTTTGCTGTTCGAGCTGTTGATGTCAAATCTAGAGTGGGACCGTTTTCTCAGCCTGAACAAATAGCTTTACCTTAGATTTACCGATTGTGATATTTGATGTACATTTTGTATAAATAATAATGATTGTTCATAGGATTAATAATTTTAATGATTCTTTTTGTTTGCGAATTGTAAAACTGAGTGTTGATTCAGATTATTGTCAGTTTTGCACGCCTGATTGTAATATATCGTTTAGTTTTTAATTATTTTCGTAGGGTATCTCTGTATTTATTTTATTAGGGAATTTCAAATGAATTTTGTATGATGCGCAATTTGTAAAATAAATATTATGTGCGCCGTTTATTTCTTCTTCAGTTTTTATATAAATACGTACATATTATGTCATATCCCATTATTTGGGGAGACACGAACCGTTAAAATATTATATTTAAAAAAGTATATAACAGTTGATAAAATAGAATTATAGAGAGAAAAATTGTAATAACAGCAGATTTGAATTAATTGGGTTCATAGTTCAGTTGGTTAAGAGCATTTGACCAAAGTTCAAAAGTCCCTGGTTCAAATTCTGGCGGTATTTCAATTAGATTCATACAGCAATGAATCTTTCTCGACAGTGTATTTTATCAATTGTTGAATTTGTTAATACGAAAAGATTGATTTAGAGAATATAACTAATTATAGTAGCAATTAATGAACTGTTATACAATTACTGTCAGTTTTTGTAGTGTTGTTATGGAGTGAGTTTCGTGTGTTATTATCAGTTCTGGGAAAAGATATATAACTTATTTATGGTGAGTACAAAAGGGCCGTAGAAATATTGTATTTTAAGGGAGCTCAAAATATTTTGGCAATTGAATATAACATAATTCAAATGGTGTTAAATATAATACGGTATCCAGTGTATTAATGTAAAAAAAAATATACATCATGCCTTTACTCATTATGGGGTGTGGCACTCTGCCGTAGCAGATCTCGGTGATATATTTTGCGCATGAAATGCAGTTATCAGCTGTCAAATCACGGCTTCTAAAGATATTAGTGGCAGAGTGGTAATTTAAAATTCTTAAATCATATAGGTACATAAAATAAAATCGAGAGATTGTGATATTTGGGGCTAAGCCTTCTCTGCCTGCGCGGCTCGTGTGAGTACATATTTAAATATAAGTTATTATCTACTCTGCACAAATAGAAATGATCAACAATTTCAGTACAAAGGATCTACAAGTTATAGTTTAATTCGAATCGATGATATTAATAAGTGCATTAGTTTGCTTAATTCAGTTCATTTAATCATTTGAACTGATTTAAGTGAACCAAGTGGCAAATGGAATACAGCTAATGTATTTTTTTAAGTCAGCGAGATTTGAACTTTCGACTTTATGTCACACTTGTTGATTTGGTGTGAGTGATTTGACTGGAGCCAAAATTAAGTAAATAACAGCTTTGAAATCGATAACTATGGTTAGTTTCCATAGGGAATGGAGCATATATGGGCTGTAATTAGGGCTGGGCGATAGTGAATATCGATAAACTATTATTATCGATATTATTGTACGAAGATATCAATATCTTTGCATGTGATTATTGAAATTCGTCCCAGGATTACATTTGATTGTAAAATATTTAATGCAACTTCATTGCAATAATTGGTTTGTAAACACTGTAAAATATCGTATTCAAATTTTTAAATGAAATAGTACATTACATTACTAGCGTGATAAATCAGTTATATTACTGCTAAAATGAGGAATTGTATAAATAGTTATTAATTTAATTAATTAGTTATTAATTTCAAGTCTAAATATACAGATTGACAACCTGGTGTCCCGGACTTGTGTAATGATCAACCAAGTCGCCGAAGCAGAGATAATATTCCAATATCATCATCGGAGTTCCCGGAACCAAGTCCAGCTGTAAAGACCTCACCTAGCATCTTCAGTGTTAGTAAATTAATTTTATATTATTTATGGGGTAAGTGGTTCAGTGGTATCGAGTCGGACTGTTAATTTGAAAACCTGGGTTTCGATTCTCACAGCCAACAAACAATTTTTACCACATTTAAATTATCCCTGCGGCTACCCCTCCACTAACATCTTAGGTAGCCTTGATTTGACTTGCTACGGCTAACTGTCACACCCAGTAATGGGTAAAAGACGAGATGGTTAATTGTATATTGTTCGTAATAAGCACAAATTTTGATCTAACACTTTGTCTTTATGTTTATAAAGCTTCCATGACCTGGAGAACGAGATTCGTTTTGGAGCCGCTGGTATCTTTGCTGTCACTGGAGTCCTCGTCATTTATTACAGACGAAGTCAGTATCATCTTGAAATAAATAACACAATTTCCGTAGCCGACGATGTCAGACCATCGAATCAAAAAACAAAATAACAATTCCAATCAATATTGGTACCCATCAGGTAGGTATTGCATTAAATTGTATTTGTAATAATAATAATTGTAATATAAATATTAGTATCCTTTATAATATTTTTTTTCCGAGTTTTAGTTTAATAAATAAAGGTCACTTATTAAAATATTCTGTTAGTATGCATTTAGTATTAGAAAAAGGTAAATTTATTTAGATTTTATAAACATTTATTAATTTAATGTCTAAATACACAGTTCATCCATCTGGTGCTCTGGATTTATCTTGATACCGTCAACCAAGTCACCAGAAGCAGTAATAATCTTCCAACATCATCACCGAAGTCTCCAAAGTCAACACCAACTGTGAAGTTCGCTCCTAGCAACACTATTGTGAGTAAATGGTTTTAATTTTTATTTATAATTATATTTTGTTCATAATAATTGCAAATTTTAATATAAAACTTTGTTTTTATGTTTATAAAGCCTCCACGGAGGTGGAATCATCTCTGCAGCCCACCTGGAACACTAAAGTCGTCTTGGAGTCGCTGGCATCTTCAACAGTGTCACTGGAGTCGTCGCCATCTTCTACAGCGTCCCCAGAATCAATATCATCTTGGAATGTTTTAGCAGAAACCCTGGAGACAAAGGCAGTCTCTCAAATCAATCAGAAGACTTCCAAAAATAAAATAACAACCCATCATGTATTGTATTAAATTGTACTTGTAATAATAATTGAAATTTAAATATTAGTATTTTTTATATATAGAATATTTTCAGTTATATTATAATAAATAAAAATTGTAATATAAATGTGAAGAGTATTTTGTATAGTTTTAAAATGTCAATAAATGAATTTAAAATAATTTATATTCTATTATTTATAATATTTGTTCACACTAATAAATTGATAAATTCACACAAACAAACTAATACATTGACATTCAAAGAGACACACTAATCCATTGACAAATTCACACAGACACACTAAAACATTGATATTCAAAGAGACACACAAATGCATTGGGAAATTCACACAGACACACCAATATATTGACATTCAAGCAACCGTACTAATACATTGACAAATTCACACAGACTGGGTTAATTTGTTTGAATGTATTAGTGCGCAATCTGCCATTACTCACACACACACACACACCCATGCCACATCCGCCGCCGCCGCCGCCGTCACTATCCTCCGCCACAACACCGCCGCCGCCGCCATCGTCACCATCTTGGATTTTACACACACACACACACACACATCAAGAAATCGCACAATAGTAATCTCAGTGGCGCCACCTTTTCTTACGGAGTTGGAATGGCTAAAAGGGGAACTAAAATTTTAATTGGTAGGCTAATTAATCATGATATTTTAATTAGCGATTTTCGCGATAACTAGACGTTATTTGGAGAAATGTTTCAAATAAAAGTAGTTTATTTTGTTATTCTCTATAACTTCTGGTTGAAACTTTTTTCTCTAAAACCCTTAACTTCGGAGATACAGAAAGCCACCCTTAAAGTGAAATATCTACCCTACTAATGCAAATTTTGGGGTCGTCCGAGAATTTCGCATCGAATATGAGCGTCTAGACGGTGCATGCAAAATTTCAGCGAGATAGAATATATCGTCGTTTATTAAGCTTTTCAAAACTAAAGGTTAACCCCTTGGTGTCTGAATTCCTTAATTATTAAACTTTTTCTGATCTCGTTGAAATTTTGCATGCACCTTCTAGACCCTCCTATTCGATGCGGTATTCTCGGACGACCCCAATATTTGCATTAGTAGGGTAGATATTTCACTTTAAGGGTGGCTTTCTGTATCTCCGAAGTTAAGGGTTGTATAGAAAAAAGTTTCAACCAGAAGTTATAGAGAATAACAAAATAAACTACTTTTATTTGAAACATTTCTCCAAATAACGTCTAGTTATCGCGAAAATCGCTAATTAAAATATCATGATTAATTAGCCTACCAATTAAAATTTTAGTTCCCCTTTTAGCCATTCCAACTCCGTAAGAAAAGGTGGCGCCACTGAGATTACTATTGTGCGATTTCTTGATGTGTGTGTGTGTGTAAAATCCAAGATGGTGCCGATAGCGGCGGCGGCGACGTTGAGGCGGAGGATAGTGGCTGCGGCGGCGGCGGCGGATGTGTGTGTGAGTAATGGTAGATCGCGCACTAATCCATTCAAACAAATAATCCCTGTCTGTGTGAATTTGTCAATGTATTAGTACTGTTGCTTGAATATCAATGTATTGGTATGCCTGTGTGAATTTGTCAATGTATTAATATGTCTGTGTAAATAAATATTATAAATAAAAGAATATAAGTTATTTTAAATTCATTTATTGACATTTTAAATTGTATACAACAAACATTAACGTTTATATTACATTTTTTATTACAATATAACTGATAATAGTCTATATATATAAAAGACGTTTATATTTATATTACAATTATTATTACAATTTAATACAATACATGATGGGCGACAATATTTTTTAGGGTTGTTATTTTATTTTTGGGAATTTTCTGATTGATTGAAGAGGCTGACGTCGGCTTCAGGGATTCTGTTAGAACTTTCCAAGATGTTACTGACTCTGGGGATCCTGTAGAATGTGGCGACGATACCAGTGCCACTGTTGAAGATGCCAGCGACTCCAAGATGATCCTCCTGCTCCAGGTGGGTTACAGAGACGATTCCTCATATCCGTGGAGGCTTTATAAACATAAAAACAAAGTATTAGATCAAAATTTGCAATCATTACGAACAAAATAAAATTATAAATAATATAAAAACAATTTACCCATATTGATTTTGCTTGGTGTTGATTTTACAGCTGAAGCCGGTTACGATAACTTTGATGATGATGTCGGATGGTGATGACTCCTTCGGAAACTTGGTTGACGGTTCCAAGTCGAGTTTAGGGCACCAGGTCGCCTAGAAGAAATTACAAGCTGAATATTTTCCTTAATAATTTATTATAACACATTTCCTTGTAAATATAATTGTAGTTTTTACTTTTTTAGAATAAAAGACAAGTATATTTTCTAATCTTCAGTTTATTAATATCACATATTATTTATTTGTGAATACAATTTTTGTTTTAAATATAAAGCCTGGTTTCTGTGTTTTGGATGATTTGTAACTTTAGAAGCAAAGACTCTAAATACATTTTTAGGATTCCCTACGTACAATCAACCCTCTATTCTGCAATTTTCTTATTGTTGAATATGTATAAAAATATAAATAAATATATCATCACACCTTTTACCCATTACTATAGTAGTATATTTATTTATTTTTACTATTATTACGGTATGCGTGACAATATTGTTTAGGGCGTCTTCTAGTTCATGTTTTTCACTTTTTAGCTGATATCAGCTCCGGAGACGATTTTGACATCAGGGTCCCTGCAGAAGGTGGTGGTGGTGCTGATGTTGTTGACATCAGTGGCTTCAAGACGAGATCTGTACTCCAGGTCGATTGCAGATTTGTGGAAGCTTTATAAACATAAAAACAAAGTATTAGATTAAAATTAGTAATATAATAGTATATTCTAAAATGACGCTATAATGGATTCTATTATTCCCAAGGATGAAGTTTACAACAAGAGCGAGAAAAGCAAGCGAGATTTGTTATCATCGGAGGGAATAATAAGCATTAAGGTAGTACTAGTGTGGCGGTGGCGCCATCGGTTGTCGAGTGGCGAAACTGACGCTCAAAAAAATATAAAAATTTAATAAAATAAGTGTTTTATACCTATTATGATTTGAATATCATGAATTGTTAACAGGTTGTTGGTCTAGTGAATTTTCAAATACCATACCACCGTGTGGTGTTGCCATTATAAATTGGGATTCTTAATTTGTCGTTAAAAACAAGGCTTTGCATGGCTATATATCCATTACTAGACGATAAAAAACTTTCTCCTTCTGATACAATATACATGGATAGTTCTAGAACATCATACTAGTTTTTCAAATGAAACTGCAAAATTTTAGAGGTACACAAATCAAATATGTGCGATTCTGAGTGATGATCGCCATAAGCCCCGTGTATAAGAACTCAACTTTACACGCGAATATATTTGTTCACAGGCGATGAATGTATTTCATATTTTAACAGGATGCGTATGACTATCTAATGTTTACATGCGCCCAATTTCATTCGAATCTACAAAAAAAATTTTCACGCTAGTACTACCTTAAATCAGATCAGATAAATTAGACAACATGAGTAAATGAACTAAATTAAGCAAACTGATGCATTTATTAGGGTGAATAACTTCATACCCCTGTGTCATTACCCCATTCATTAACAAATATAATAATATGGGGTAGCTAGCTCAGTGGTATCAAGTCGGCCTGTGGATCCCGAGAATCCTAGTTCGATTCCCACAGGCGACAAACAATTTTCACCATTTCAAAAACTACCCTTGTGGCTCCCCCACCACTAACATCATTGGGGGCCGTGATTTGTCGATTGGTAACCGCACTTCACGCGCAAAACCCAATAAAAAAACACGTATATACTATTTTAATATTAAAAATATAAATATTTCAAATACGAACCTGTATTTTTACCCATATTACCTGTTTGTGCGGGTCTATAGCATGTAATAATAATATAGTTTACAATCGCAACAGGTGAATAATCGAATAAACATTGTAATCTTTTGCATATATATTTTTTAAAAATAAAACAGAATACAAAGTGCTATCACAAACATCATATTTAAAACTGTGGATAGATTATGTACATAAAACTCACTCAATAGGATTGGACGTAAAATTATTTCGTCAATAAATCATTGGCACTGAATAGTACATACCTACAAATTGAATATTAGGAGTATTTGTGATGACGGGACATTTCTATTCTGGGTTTAGCTAATGCTTCCCAATTCTGGGTAAATCAACAGTATAACAAAATAAGCAATGAGGTCTCGATATTTCGGGAGATGCTTTAACAACAAACATGATTTGTGAGATGATTTTCAATCTAGATGATTTGAAAGTCTCGGTTTTGCTAAATTGAGACATGGTACATGTTACACATGTATTATTTTATTTATACAATTCTTACCAACGCACACACTATCTTAAACACATTATTTATACGATTATTATTATATTTTGTATCATTCGATATCGATAAGTTATCATTTTATAAACCAACATAACCTAACAATCATAGAACTGTCAGATCGTAGATTCACGTACAAGTCTGCAATTTCTAAACAGATACAACACAATGGCAAACACTTTTATATACTACGCTTTTTAAATTTAATAGTTATTTGTGTACCTAGAACAGAAAGTAGTCTATTACCGTTCGCGCATGGAGATGCAAGAGCGGCAAGGAGATTTCCTGCTCGAGGTGGACACTATTTTTCTACGACCAATTAGAAACGCATGATAAAAAATTTATAATAAAGTTTGTCAGTTTTTCTATTTGAAATTCTGGCGACAGTTTTCATGCATCCATGGATACGATGATATGCTGTTACATATAATTTAATAGTATATTATCGGCTGTATCATGTAACATATCTTTAATAATAAGCGACGTCGATAAATTTTACAAACTTTGACATCACCGGTTTTGTCTTGACGTTTGTCAAATTTGTATTTATATGAATACAAATTTGACAAACGTCAAAACGAAACCGATGTTGCCAAAGCTAAAAAAAGTTATCGATGTCGCTTATTATTAACGATGTGTTACATGATACAGCCGAATGCAAGTTTATAATGTATTAATCAAGGACGTTGAAAGGAAGGGATATGGCATTCAAGTCAATACTGTGAACCTCGGCAGATTGACAGAGACAGAAGTATTATTTTCTGTACCGTGCTTAGCCCGCCATTGATTGACATGTGTCATAAAGAGATTTGAAATTTAAATAGACAGAACAGAATCATTCTCTCTAAAAGATTATAAATTTTTACAAGGAAACTGAAATTATAAACACTTTGTTGCCATTTTATCCACAAAAAAATATGTCCAATTCCATACAACACAAAAATTTAAACACAAATGACACTTCGTGGTTATGTTTACATAAAACAACGCTCCCTGACAACGTCTAAACGTCACTTTTCTCATAAAAATTCAAAATATTTGAAAGAAGAAGAAATTTGGCTAAGCACGGTGCAGAAAAACTATTGTTGTCTCTTTTCCTTGCCCAAGCCTCACTTCAAACAATACTACAGTTTCGTCATGCCATATCCCCTCCTTTCAACGTCCTTGGTATTAATAACCATTTTACACGAGTTACATACATTATTTTTGTCTACGACCATTTCGTAATTATTTACAACAAGGTAATTTTTAGATTGTTTATATATCAATCTATTAACAAAGTTCCTAATAAATTTATTCGCCTAATAAATAAAAACAGTACAGTGAAAGTTAATATTATTTTCATAATTTGAACTATGATTTCGACGCGATATTTTTGGTTTATTTAACAATTATGTTCGACTGTCTTTGGAGACGTTTAGTTTTTTTTTCTTTTAAATATATTTTGTGAAAAACTTAGTTCTATTTCAAAGAATCTCAAAAGAAAACTAGAAATTGTATTAAATGCAAAGAAATTAAATAATTATTTAGGTATGATATTGATCAGAATCTTGGAAACTGATATATTTATGCACGTGAAGATCATATATAATATAATATTATTAGGAACTTTGTTAGTATGATATTGAAATAAGTGCTGTAAGTACGCTATTATGACACGGGCTGATATTCTTGAACTCATGTAAATAAATTCGCATACGAATCATGATTGAAAACCATACCAATTATATTAAATTTTGACATAATTCAAAGATTTTAACATTGTTGCTATGGTTTTAATCATAATTCGTATACAATTTTTTTTCGCATGAGTTTAAGAATAGAGCCCGCCTTCGTAGATAAAAACAAATACAGGGTGATCAAAAGGGATTGTTGGCGATAAAAAAAACTACTTGAAATTGGTAAGCCTGATACATAAATTCATTTCCTGTTGTTGACAGTGACATTTAAAATTTAAATTTGTTACATTTATTTCTAAAGTATTTCTATTACTTAAAAAGTCAAAATCCTATTAGCTGTCAGACTCCTGACATAACCTATTTGTATTTATTACAAATGTCAAATAGTATTTCCGCCTTTACCTGGCGTTGTGCCAACTGTGAAATAAAAAGATCTCTGAAACAGTATTGCCAACTATAACAATCCCTTTTGATCAGCCTATATATATGAATACACAAATCTGACACAGGCGCCATTTTGTTTGTAGTTATAAAATGATAACTTTTAAATATCTTATATTGGATACATGTGAATAATGTGAATTATGTGAAAAATATAAGTGGTATGTTGTTTATAAATAGTGTGTGTTACGGTAAAAACGAGATATTTTGAATCTCGAGTTTCGAGATTGTTCGATAAACAACATGTAATAAGATAGAAATAACTTTATGTCGTTAAACAAACACTTATATTATCGTTCTTTAAGAATTATAGAGAGAATCAAATCATATATTCTATTTATTCTGCATTATTAAATATCTGTAGTAAATATAAACAAATCCGGCTTTATTTATTACTTAGTAGTATTTGTACTTTGAGCAAATACCTGCTATTGCATATTGTGTTCTGTGAAAAATAATAACTATTGTACATTATGGTATATGTTTGCAATTGAGCATTAGTAACTGTTATATTATTAATGGCAATGTATTGAGGTTATGTTATTTCCTGTTGAGTTGATTCTCTTCTGGCAAACGTAATGTTTAAAACGGAAACCATCCGACATGTAGCGACCTCTTTTTTTGAGTGTTGAGATCTGATTGAAGAGGTCGCCACATATTGCTAGTGGTTGTACTATTTGTAATATTATTTCATCTGTTGACAGATTGTCACATATACACAATTGGGGAGAAGAAATGACACCTTTTATAATGAGATTCTAGAGAAACACATCTAAAACATTTCTTGATTTGGAAATTACAAAAGAATTTTAACGTGCGAAATCGTATAACCCTGTATATACATCGTCTTTCCAGTCTTGTCCGACATATTCGAAATCCTTCACTATTTACATGATTTTAATTTTTATTACAAGCTAAAATTGATAATGTTAATATACTTTTTCTTCGTTAAAATGTTGTATCAGGAACTTTCAAGTACAATATTAACATTTTTACTGAGAATCTGATTACAGTTTACATGCTGCATTTTAAGTTTTTTTTTTTGAATTTTTCACGGATAACACTACAGCTTTCTTGCAATTAACCACAACAAACACTCAAAATGTGTTTTTTGAATGGATTTTTTTATGAAATGTGATATCTGCCACAGTATATATTTTTTTATTAAAAAAAAGAAATCGCCTAAAACCATTTTCACAGTGCACGAATTTCAAGATTGATTGATTACGTTGCCGATTGTTATGGTCGTTTATATTTTGTATTCTATACACGACAAGGCACATTCTGCGCATGGCAGCCATTTTCCAACTATTCGGGCATTTCCGTCCGAAGATAACCGATCATAACAACGATGAAAGACTGGTTCACAATACAAAAAGATACTGTTATTATTATTATTATTATTTATAGTCGTACAATGTGAAGATGACTTTGCCTTTAAATAGAATAATCACTACATTAATAATTTATTATTTATCTAGTATTTATGAACAATGATGTGGAAAAATGTAACAGACGATTCCTTGTTTTTGTTTGTTACATTACGTACATAATTGATTCAGAATTCGTTCACACCGAATGTCAAATTTTCGTGCGCTAGTAGAGCATATTTATTAAAATTTGGAGATTTTTAGACGCGAAATTAAATTTCGAATCGTAAGCATCAAGTGTTACTTTTACACCATGGCACTGCTACCACAATCTATTCTGCTTCTACGATCAGAAGTCCCCAAACTTTGTCGCTTCGTGTTTTCTAAAACATACACACAACTCATAGTTGCCAATATTTTTAAAAATTACATTCTATAAAATACATTTAGCGCGCATTAAATACGCCTTATTTTTTCATATAATTTATAAAATTTACGCGTAAAAAGTTAAAGCCGATTGTATTAAACAATTAATAGTCAATAATCTAGATAAAATATATATTTTAAAAATTAATTAAATGCCGATTTTCGAAATGTTTTACATTCGGTGCCGTTCTTGTGATAAATTACGCGAATGCGCGTGAAATTCGGGAAGTTTTATCACAGATAATTGAACCATTTCCATATTTCGGTATTTCGTTCCGTTTCCATTTTCGCGTTTATTAAAAGAAGGCGGGATTCGTCGTTATCACAGCTCTCACTCAGTCTGAGGCGTAAAGTTTGGGGCCTTCCGAATTCCAATTCCACTCACATGATATTAAAACAAAAATGTTAGTTGGTGATGAAATGCAATGACACACACCAGTTTGAAAACAAACCGGTATAAAAATGCTATCACGTATCTTAAGTCTTGTAGCTCAAATAAATCACCTTTGAGGTATACTAATTCATATAAAAAAAGAAGAAAACATATCCTAAATGCTGTCTGTCATTTAACAATAATTCACAACACGTTACAAATAATGTAGTATAAAATTAGAAAAAGAGAAAACAGATGGCAGCACCGCACTAGTGCGCCGCGCTGCCCGCGAATTACAAACTAGACGTATACAAAATCCTTACGTGATAAAACAGGAAACAAAGCATGCAAGTTGACGGAAGTTTGGTCTTCTCGCTTGTTTGGTCGGTTGGCGCACCAACTGTCAACTAATTTTTGATTTTTTGCGTTATTGCACACACGGTAGAAAGATCAGTGACACGCCCATCCGAAAATCCGAAACGTAGCAGTCAGCCAGTCACACAGTTTCTAATAACCTACATCTTTAATAAAATCTTATAAATATTTATATATAATATATAAACATAATAATTGGCAAGTTTAAAACTGGCACCTCGTGCCGCAGTTAAAGTACGGTTGGAGGGAAAGTATACACGGCATCTGGACTGCTCTTCGCCCTTGTTCAACGCGACAACGTCGCACCGCGACTCGCACCTGAACTAACCAACATTCAACGCGGATATATTGTAACAAAATGCACTTGTATTGTATATTGTTGTACTCTGAGATTTAAATGCACAGCTCATAGGAAGTAAACAGTTTAGTTTATTGTTACCATGGTTATTAAACAGATAGGTTCTACACACTTAATCCGCTAGATGTCACTAGTGCAACATTTCTTCCCGATTTATTGTACAACATGAAAAATAGTGTACTACTACGAGGAGTAAAAGATAAAATACTCCCCCTATTCTGTAAATTAATCATTATCTGTTACTGATCGATAAGTTGACTTTCGCATTCTATGACTAAAATAATTTATTCTGTTATTTCTATTTAACTTCTACGCATTTTACTTTTGTACAAAGCTGTTAATAAAAAAATATTACTTTTTAACCTCACTTTTTACGAAATTGTCATTGAGTTATGCCCGTTTTACATTGAGCAAACGCAATCTGCAATTGCAAGTTTTATGTTCAACTAGTTGCACCAAAATGTTGTAGAAGATATTTTTTTCACTTTACTAGAGGTTGGTGCAAGATCACTTCTGTCTCTTGCACTTGCAATTTCTGTATTACACTCGTTCAATACTGCTTCAACTTATTGCAAGTTGCAGTTGCACTTGCAATATTGCTCAGTGTAAAACAGGCATTATAAATATATTATTTTATATCAAAAAAGCTGGGTATGAAGTAAGTAAAACGCTTGAAAATAACATTAAAATGGGATGCGGGCACACACGTGACACTGTGACGTAAAAACAGCTGTTCGGGCAAACATCACTGCGCCACCTACAACATGAATTATTTTTTTTGGAACGAGATTTGAAAAGAACGGTTCTTTTCAAATCTTGTTGGGCTGCGATCATTGCACCACCTACAAAATGAACTATTTTTTTGTGGCGTGATTTGAAAAGTACATTTTGTAGGTGGCGCAGTGATGTTTGCCCAAACAGCTGTTTTTATGTCACGAAACGTCACAGTGTCACGTGAGTGCCCGCATCCTGCGCTAGGGTAAATTATTTTAGTCACAGAATATCAAAATAATAATAATTTGTAGTTATCATGAAAAATAAAAGTTATTATTAATTTATAAATCATAAAAAGATTTATTTACAAAATATAAAGGAATTATTAATGCTGAAATTCTGTGTAAATCCATGTCTTATATCCATAAATCTGTAAATGATGAAGAAAAACCGAAATGAAACTTATGACTTTATGAAACATTTTCTTTAGGTATATCAACAACTATTGATGTAATTTTGTTCATTATTTACGGATTTACAGATCTATAAACCTATAGATATATCACAGAATTCCACAAAAAAAAATGAAATAAAACAAAGAAAGAATAATAAAAAATAAAACAAAATATTGAAAATATAATCTGTCACCTGTCAACCAACAAAATATGTTTATATGTCAAAATTTAACCACTGTACAAAACTGATTTGTATGAGTTTGTAAGTATTAACTAGCACTTTCCTTGGTTGAATATTAAACTTGCAATGTTTTGTTTCAAATTTAAGTAAAACAATTGCCTTTCAAGGCACACTGGAGAAGTAAAACTGACTGGGTTGCACATAACCTATCTGTCGAGTAACCATGATTGTAAATATGTAGTAACGAATATTGGATGTCTTGTGAACACTTCTGTAACTAATAAAATAACATCTCTGTAATAATCTATTATTGTATATTGTATAAATGTATATTATGTATGTTGTAGTGAGTCGGTACAACGTTGTCAGAGCTTAGAAGAGTCATCGATGCCAGAGGGACAAGGAAAAAAAAAACGCAAACTTAAAATCCACGAACGAACGAACACATACTCCTCGCGCGTGTGTATGTGATGCTGAGATGTCAACGGAGGCACTCGTAGCGGCGACGACCCGTTCGTGTTCGTTTTTACACAGAGATCACACACTATCAACAAGATGGTGGCTGTCTACAGCCCCAGATGTTTCTATCAGCGTGATACGCTGGCAGCTGCTGCGGCTAGCCGATGCAGTGTCCGAGCTGCCAGCCGGCGGTTAGTCACTGAGCCGGGAGAGCGTTAGGTGACTTGAATTCCGGAACAGCGCCTGCGCCAAGAGGTGTATGTCCTCCTCCACCTCCTCCAAACGTTGGTTGAGGATTGAAACTCGGCGCATAGCATTGAGGGAAGTACAACTCGGGTTTAACAACCGCTGAAGGCGTTAGCCCTCTTGGAAGCATTCCATTTCCAGGAGATGGTGATCCTAAACCAGTTCCAGTACTTCCTAAACTTTTTGGACTGCCGCCGTCGAGACTAGACCGTCTACCTTTCGCAGCATGAGGATTCATGTGATTATCAATATGTTTTTTAACTTCTGGTTCCGTTGCGAATCGTCTTCGACAGTTTGGCATCGGGCAACAGAAGGGTCGGTCTCCTTGATGAGTTCTTGTATGTTGATCTAAGATTGCTTTTTGTCGGAAGTCTTTCCCACATTGAGCACATTTATAGGGCTTCTCCCCAGTGTGAATCCGAAGATGTTGGTTGAGGATGGTTCTCTGACGGAAGTTTCTGCCGCAGTAGACGCATCCGTATGGTTTTTCATTCGTGTGGATTCGTAGATGCTGCGTGAGATGACTCTGCTGTCGGAAACGCTTACCGCATTCTGGACAGGGGTAGGGTCTTGACTCGATGTGGATACAGCCGTGCTGGAGTAGTGTTGACTTCTGCTTGAACTCTTTCTGGCAGATTGGACAGCGCACGTACAATGGCATGCCTGCAACAACACTCGGTATCACCACGTGCGAGAGATCAGAGTTTTGAGTGCGCGCATTCACACGAGATATTGATTTTTTTTAGGAAATTCTTTTTTGTGTGGCAGGACATGCGCTGGAAAAGGACAAAATTGTACAAAAAGGAATAGGAAGAAGTGGAGTCAGGAAGAGGGCAGAGATGTATTCGCCCATTTTTAATATGTTTATATTTGAGGGAAATTATGAATATTAAGTATTTTATAATGGGGTGGCTAGCTCAGTGGTATGAAGTCGGCCTGTGGATCCTGAGAACCCTGGTACCCTAGATTCGATTCCCACAGGCGACAAACAATTTTCAAAATTTAAAAAACTACCCCTTTGGCTCCTCCACCACTAACATCTTTAGGGGCCGTGATTTGACGACTGGTAACCGCACTTCACGCGCAAAATATATCACTTACCGAGATCTGCGTCGGCAGAGTGCCACACCCAGTAATGGGTAGAAGGCGTGATGATATATTTATTTATTTTATTTTAAGTATTTTACAAGAAAAAGTTTCAAGTTAAAGTTGTAGAATATTAAATTTAACATCTAAATCAGTTTAGATATTTCATTTAACTTTGTAGTTATTATTAAAATCAAGTTTAATATACAGGGTGTTCAATTTAAGTGTGCCATCATTACTATCACGAGAACTAAAAAAGTTACAAGGTTGGTTAAATTAACAAAGAAACACCATATTGCAAGTCTATTACATTACTATTAACAAAAAAAAAATTCGACCAACGGTTTTTGAAAATACCGGGTGCAACTTTCATATTTTAAATAGGAACCTATTTTTTTTATTTGCTTTGATGCAGTATTTTTTTCTGAATTCAACGACTATAAAGTTCAATACCCTCAGATTACAAAATGCATATTAAATTGACATTAATTTAGTTCGTATCGTATCGCCTGACAGTAGGGTTCTTGATTTTACGAATATTTGAGACTTAGATTGTTCGGATTTATTTAACCTTCAAATTTAGATTCGAACTTTAGAATTTTTTAATATTCCGAATTTTCGAATTTTGGAATATTCCGAATTTTCGAATTATTCGAATTGTGAATCTGAATCCTAACGGGAATGAATTATTTTCAGAATAAACTCATGTGCAGAGTTTTGTATTAATTCGTGAATAATTATTATTAATTATTATTATTTGCCAAATTAATTCAATATAGACTTAAAATTTCCCTACACTGTCAAAAACGTTTTAATTAAGACGTTTTTGTATCCTTTTTATTGTCATTTTAAAACGTTTTACTAAAAGTCCATAGCATTTAGATGGGCGGTAAGAGAGTAGATGGCTTAATTAAGATGCCTAACCTTGCAGAGTTTTTGTTGGATACTTCGCCGAGTTTATTATTTAATTCGTGGCCGACTTTTCGCGAATTATGTGCGAGCGTGTTTGGAGATGACAGATGGCGTTAATTCAGTGGCAAAAAAAATCGAGAATTCGAAGCTTCAAAAAATTCGAAAGTTCGAAGCTTCGAAGTTTGTCCGACGAAGTTCAAAACATTCGAATGTTAGAAAGTTCAGAAATTCAAACTCAACGACTCTAAGTGACAGGAATGTACTATATTAATAAATTTAAACTCATTAGATGCAGTTTTTAATTCTGAACATTTTTTGTATGTTCTTTTTTTTTCTAAAATTAACAGAAAAATCTATTCCCAATTAAAAATTTTACTATTATATTACTGGTATATTACGTAGACGTGAATGATTGGAAAAGGGTCTTAGTTATGTAGCGCCAAAGTTGCTGCAGATTGTCGTTAGCATCTCCCATTAAATACATACTATATTATGTAAATAATACCAGTTTTCGACAACTTTTTAAATTAACTTAAACAGCAATGAATTGTGTTAATTGATTTTGATGCAGAATTTATTTCTCTACAATTTTTATTTGAAACTTTTCCTTTTAAAGTAATCAGGGAAGCAATGGTAGTGGAAATTTTTCGCTAAAATAAAAGCTTTTGCTTCATCCACATTCATAATTCCTTTCATACAAACTCGATATCAATTATAACAAACCATGAATTATATACACTAATTTGCTATTATACACAATAATTAATTTCAATTACAGTACAGGGGACCTACAGCTTATAGCGGAATCTGAACCACTTTTTTTAATCAACATTCGCTCAATAACTATAAAGAATCAACTCATCCCTAATCGTTCAAAAAAATTTAATGAACAAATATTTGTAGATAATTGGGCACCGCATTTTACGGTACAAACTGTCAAATTCTGAGTTCTGCAATAGCAGAGCTACCTCTCGCAGATTTGGGCGAATGGCGTGATGATATATTTAAAAAAAATAAACTATTGCATTTAAAATTTTCTCGTGTTTAATTTCTGTCTCACCTGCGGATCGTCCATGCTGTATGACATCCGGCAGGCATCCTTTTCCACCACCAACGCCACCACCCCCTTGTTTGAGGTACTGTAGGGCCCCAAAACTAGTCCCGGTTCCAAAGACCGAATGGTTCATACCCTTAGCGTCCTTGAAGTACGCGGGGTACTGCATGCTGTTCGGTGAGAAACACGACCGGTCACCCGGTTGTTGAGAGTTCGCGTCCGTGTCGCCGAATTGAGAAGCCACTTCTTCCTTGCCTTCATCTGGAGGGAAAGGCATGTCTTGCGGCCATAACGTTGGTGTCATCCCGTTCTTGAAGACCAGGTGCGGACTGACATCTGTGACAAGACGAAATTATGTTATTATAAAATTATAGAAATGTTTTTTTTAGGGGAATATCACGGTTACTAGACATAAAGGTTGAGTTACTTGAGCTGTCAAATTGGTTAGTTTTAGTCCACCTAGCGGACATTTTTAAGACTATTACTGAAAATGACAACAGTGTGAACAGGTGATCAGTGCGCAACATCATATTTGGTTTTGCGTATGTATTATTATAGTGCTTGTTTTAGTTTAGTCCTTCTTCATTATTATAAACAAAATTTTAGCATTTCATATATTTATATACAGGATGATCAGAACTAAGTGTTTCAGTTGGCTATACGAAAAATACTTGAAATTGGTAAGACTGATACATAAATTTATTACCAGACACATTTGAAAATTTAAATGAATAAAAATCGTTGTTTCCTTTACCCACATCCTTTTATTTCTTAACACTTTGACTAGTGATAAAATCTCTATGGTTTTTATTTATTTTCACGAGAATAATAGCCGTCTCTATGGTTTTTATTTATTTTCGCGAAAATGACAGCCGTCTCTATGGTTTTTATTTATTTTCGCGAAAATGACAGCCGTCTATGGTTTTTATTTATTTTCACGAGAATGGCAGCCGTCTCTATGGTTTTTATTTATTTTCACGAGAATAACAGCCTCTCTATGGTTATTTATTTTCACGAGAATGGCAGACGTCTCTATGGTTTTTATTTATTTTCACGAGAATGACAGCCTCTCTATGGTTATTTATTTTCACGAGAATGGCAGCCGTCTCTATGGTTTTTATTTATTTTCACGAGAATAACAGCCGTCTCTATGGTTTTTATTTATTTTCGCGGAAATGACAGCCATCTATGGTTTTTATTTATTTTCACGAGAATGACAGCCGTCTCTATGGTTTTTGTTTTTACTAATATATGAATGACAACTAAAATCCATTTCCAATAAAAATCAGTAAAATTGCATTATTCAACACGATTTTTCTCAACTTTTTTTTCAAATATAGTATTATTCTTTTTTTACATGCTTGTATAAAGAAAAAAATTACTCTTTCAAATGGGATAAAAAAATTAAAGCATGTCATTTAAAAAAATGCCGTTCCCTTATTGTGAAAAAATTACTATTGATATATCCACAATCATAGAACCTTGAATTTTTTTTAATCATTTAGATTAACTGATTATTACGGGAGATAATATCAATATTCTTTATTTATTTTACACCCTGTATACCTAAAGAAAGTGGTAGTTAGTATTTACAAATTAGTAAAAATCAATTTTGTCAATGACAAAATTTTGACTTTCGATATTTTGTTGATTTAGAGTTTAAAAAAAAATTAATTCTTGTAGTACAATGTTTTTTATGTTACTGTATTTTAAATTATGTACAATAAATCGAGAAAAATGATGCACTACTGTCATCTATCGTCCAATTAATGTATGTGATGTGTAACTATGGTAACTTGTTGAACCTATCTGTCTAGTAATCGTGGGTGAAGTGAAGGCATGCAGTCTGCACAAATAAATAAAGAGAATACTGATAAACACAGCACAGAACAATTTGCAAGACATTTATTATAATAATTTTGTTACACAGTTGTGGAAAGACCAATTCGACGCCATGCTCTCTGTTGCCAAATTTCTACTTTTGATCATTAGTTGGGGTGAATTCGTTGCCTGAGAGGCACAGAGGCATTTAGAACAGCATTCTCTTTATTTATTTGTGGTTAGAGAACCTCACAGTTATCTAGCAAACTAGATAATTGCTCGGATTGAACACTTGCATACCAAACGCTAGCTGAAGCCACAAAATGTCAAATACTACTTGGGTGTTAGTTAGAAGATCATAAATACTGTTTCAAACTCAACATTCTTTTTAACAATCAAAGGTAATTTTAATATTTATTATTGGTTTTTAGGTTATACAGAGTGACAGGTGCATTATGGGAAATTTGTTTTTTCGCTACCATTGCTTCCCTAATTACGAGAAAAAATGTATAAAGAATTATTTTTTGCATCTTGATCAATCAACACATTTTATTTATTTTATTTTATTACTGTTAAAATTTGATGAAAATTAATTATATTCTGTAACATCTGTTAAAGATCGATAAGTTCATGATTATTATTTTTCGTGGTTATTTTACAGATTATCAAATTTCGATGTTTTGTGACCAGCATAATTTATTTTGCCATTATTCTGACTTATACAGGGAGTTTATTTTAAGTGGTGCACCATTATTATCTCGAGGGGAACCAACTTTTTTATTTGCTTATTCGATTCAGTATTTTTTTTAAATTTAACGAATACATAATTCAGTACCCTGACATTAAAAGTTTTTGAGAAAAATTCATATATTTTAAATAAAAACACTAGTAATTTTTACAAATTTGTGAAATAAAAAATATTATTTTTAACCACACGTTTTTTGAAATTGTCATTACTGTCAATAGGATGCGGGACACACGTGACAATGTGACGTAAAAACAGCTGTTTGGGCTCCGATCACTGCGCCACCTACAAAATGAACTATGTTTTTGTAGGTGGCGCAGTGATCGCAGCTCAAACAGCTGTTTTTACGTCACAGTCACGTGAGTGCTCGCATCCTACACATTTGTTTGTATAATAACAGCTATGTATACAAGTACGAAAAATGTAGAAAAATAACATAAAAATGCCAGGGTAAATTATTCTAGTCGTAGAATACCAAAATTATAATAAATTATACAGCAATCATGAAAAGTGAAAGTTGTCATTAACTTATCAATCATTAACAGATACTGATCCTGTTACAGAATAGAGGAGATAGTTGTCAATAACTTATCGATCATTTGCAGATAATGATCTAGTTACAGAATATGGGAAGGAGGGTTATTTATGAAGTTGTCGAACTGGAATAAATGCCAAAAAAAGTTAAATAATTATTTTACCAGGAACTAAAGAAGTAAAATGAATTGTCGTATATTAATTAGAAGCAGAAATAAATTCTCTACCGATATTTTTTTTAATTATGTAAAGTAATTAGGGAAGCAATTGTGTCTTCTTTTCTGAAGACACCCACTCTGTATACTCGACTCAAATTTTCAGAATTTAAACCAACAATAAACCTAAATAAATTTATGAATTTTAGTTGAGTTTGAGGGGAGGCGAATGGCATATCGCTAGCGTTCAGCTGATTAACCCGGAGGGGGGCATATGAACAGAGGAACATGGCGCCTGCCTTGGTGCGTTCGGACGTGCTGGTTGAGGATCGCTTTCTGTCGGAAGTGTTTCCCGCACTCCGGACACTCGTACGGCTTCTCACCCGAGTGTATTCTCAGATGCTGATTGAGGATGGCTCGTTGACGAAACGTGCGCTCGCAGTACACGCACGCGTACGGCTTCTCGTTGGCATGGATGCGAAGATGCTGCGTCAGATGGCTCTGCTGTCGGAAACGCTTGCCGCACTCCGGGCAGCCGTAGGGGCGGCTGTCTGTGTGGATTCGCTCGTGTTGGAGGAGGGTGGATTTCTGTTTGAAGTCTTTGCCGCAGGTTAAGCACTTGAATAATCGGAGCTCGGTACCTAAAGCAGACAAGACGTTGGCTAGTTATGAGATTAAATGTTTATAATGGAGGAATGTGATTTAAGATGGATGGTAGAAGATAGAAGTACCCCTATGATTATTAGAAAATAATAATGTTATTTGAGTAATTTGTAAAAATGATTTTTGGTTTTTTGGGGTACTACTGATACAAGGTACTTTCCTTTCAACACTTAAAAACTGTTAAAATTTTGACTTAAGGTAGTACTAGTGTGACGGTGGCGCTATCGGTTGTCGAGTGGTGAAACTGACGCCCAACAAAATATAAAAATTGAATAAAACAAGTGACCTATTATGATTTGAATATCATGAATAGTTAACAGGTTGTTGGTCTACTGAATTTTCAAATACCATACCACCGTGTGGTGTTGCCATTATAAATTGGGATTCTTAATTTTTCGTTAAAAACAAGGCTTTGCATGGCTATATATCCATTACTAAACGATACAAAACTTTCTCCTTCTGATACAATATACATGGATAGTTCTAGAACATCATACTAGTTGTTCAAATGAAACTGTAAAATTTTAGAGGTACACAAACCAAATATGTGCGATTCTGAGTGATGATCGCCATAAGCCCCGTGTATAAGAACTCAACTTTACAAGCGAATATATTTGTTCACAGACGATGAATGTGTTTCATATTTTAACAGGATGCGTATGACTATCCAATGTTTACGAGCGCCAAATTACATTCAAAAAAAAGTTTTTAATGGAAAAACCGTCAATCTTTGATGATCTATATTCACCATCACGCCGGTAAAACTTATGCAATTCCTTGCAAAGGACGCAAAGAACGAAGTTCCTACGATGATTTGGCATAGAGTTATACGTGTTTGAAGTTGAATGTGCATTTGGAGGGTTTTGGCTCATAACTCGCCGACTATTCAATAAAATTGAACGATTCTTTCAGAAAAATAAAACTGTTTTGTGTCTACTTTAAGAGGATGTACGCAAAATTAGGATTATCTCTTTTCGCACCCTAGAACCACAACAAATAACACATTTTTAGGTCAAAATGCATCGTTTAATATATATTTATTTTAACTACATATTTAAAAAATTCGCAAAATTACGAACATAGTTCTTAAAGTGCACTGTGTGACACTACTAACAGTCATTTATCTGATGTATTATGAATAAAATGATTTTTGTGGTGTTTATAATTATAAATTAATTATTAATATATTAGAAATAACTGTCAAACAAATAGTACTAAAATGGTTTACTTCAGGTACATCACACATAAAATTGTGAGATTTGAAAAAAAATCAGTACATCAAATAAGTGATATTCAACAACATTTTTACTATTTATGCTGTAATATTATTTAGTTTATTGTACCGATAATTATCAGCTTTATCTGAAGATGGAAGGACCGGTCCTTAATGTACCGAAACGTTGAATTAAATAAGTATTGTACTGATCTGAATGATTTAAATTTATTATTATTTCTTTATGGGGTGGCTAGCTCAGTGGTATGAAGTCGGCCTGTGGATTCTGAGAACCCTGGTTCGATTCCCACAGGCGACAAACAATTTTCATAATTTCAAAAACTACCCCTGTGGCTCATCCACCACTAACATATCTAGGGGCCGTGATTTGACGACTGGTAACCGCACTTCACGCGCAAAATATGTCACTTACCGAGATCTACTTCAGCAGAATGCCACACCCAGTAATGGGTAGAATGCGTGATGATATATTTATTTATTTATTATTTATAGGGTAATGGCTCAGTGGTATCCGAGCCGGTCTATGGATCCTAAAAACCCTGGTTCGATCCCCACAGCCGACAAAATATTTTCACCAATTTAAAATTACCCCTGTGGCTCCTCCACCACTAATATCTTTGGGGGCCGTGATTTGACGGCTGGTAACCGCACTTCACGCGCATAAATATATCACTTACCGATATCTGCTTCGGCAGAGTGCCACACCCAGTAATGGGCAAAAGGCGTGATGATATATTTATTTATTTTTTATTTATATTTATAATTAATTTTTAAATGAATGTTACTTCAATACTTTCTCTCAAATTAAATCTAGTACTTGCCCGCGATAAGATTTTTTGTAATTGGTAATAATATTTGTGTTTTCCCACCCTCAATAATGAAAACTGTGTTAATAACAGTTATAAATGTTGAAAGGAAAGCTTCCCCTGCAGGTGACAAGTTCAGGACCATAACGATCCTAAACTGACCTAATCCTCCAAGGGTCTTCTGCTTACCGGCGCCAAGCTGCGCCTGCTGCTGTTGCTGTATCACATCCGGCAGCGATGATGACGTAGGTCCGGCTCCATACTGCTCGAGACCTTGTCCCGCCGCGGAGGTATCAACCGGCCCTAGTGACGTCAGCATCACGCCGGGTTGTTTGAGGTAGTGCAGGGCGCTGAAGCCCCCGGGGCCTAGCATGTGTGGGGGTGGGGGTGCGTGGCCCCCCACACCTACACCCATGCCTACGCCCCTGGCGGCGGCTTCTTTGAAATAGTGTTGTTGGGCGGCGTATGCGGCTTGTTGTTGCTGTTGTTGTGCTTGCTGGGCTTGTTGTTGAGCGGCTTGTTGAGCTTGTTGTTGGGCCTGTTGTTGTGCTGCTGCTGCTGCTGCTTGTTGTTGGAGGTCTTGTGGTAGTAATGGAGTCTGAAGAAGAATTAAATGTACTAGTGATTAGCGAGGGAATGATAAATGTTGTATGGGCAAAAGATGTACTAATTCTTGTACGTTTCGTATTAGAAAATGCAAAATATAAGAAAAGTTATTTATGTATTAATGGTATGGGGTACTAAAGGGGAAAATTTACGTTACTAACGCCGATTTAGCGTCCTTTTATTGGTGGTGGAATAAAGTCACAGATAAATATCGCTCAGTGGTATCGTGTCGGCCTATGTATCCTGAGAAGCCAGGTTCGATTCCCATAGCCGAATTTTCAACACATTAAAATTAGCCCTATGGTTCCCCCACCACTAATATCACTTACCGAGATTTGCTTCGGCTACACCCAGTAATGGGTAGAAGACGTGACGATATATTTCATAATTTTATTTTTTTAAAGAAAAATGGGAATAATTCGCTTAATTTTGTTGATGATCATGACCTACTATTTTGTGTCATTAAATAAAATGTATTGGAGTAGGTGGCTCAGTGGTATCGAGTCGATTTTCACCAAATTAAATTTACCTCTGTGACACTCTCCTCCACTACATATTTGAGAGCCGTGATTTGACGACTGGTAACCGCACTTCACGCGCATAAATATATCACTTACCGAGATCTGTTACGGCAGAGTGCCACACCCAGTAATGGGTAAAATGCGTGATGATGTATATATATATATATATATATATATATATATATATATATATATATATATATATATATATATATATATATTTTATTTATCTAAACTTTAAATTGAAATTTTCAGTTTTTTTTAATGTATCTTGCATAAAAAAATATTTATCGATAAAGTTTCTAATAATTTCTGGGCAATAATTAAAAACAAAATATATCGAATTGGAATCTTACCACAAATGATAGTAATTATATTGAATGCCGTTTCTTGATTCGAGACATTTTTTCAATTATCCTGTCGATAGTTTTCGAAAACTTTATCCGGAGATAAAAAAAACAGTCTCTAAATGAATGTAACTCTCGACCTCCTAAAATTTTTATTTGGATGATGATTATTTATTATTGATGTGGTAGGTGGCTCAGTGATATCGGCCTGTGGAT
This sequence comes from Pterostichus madidus, assembly GCA_911728475.2. Taxonomy (NCBI): domain Eukaryota; kingdom Metazoa; phylum Arthropoda; class Insecta; order Coleoptera; family Carabidae; genus Pterostichus; species Pterostichus madidus. The sequence continues at coordinate 4,497,155 of OU452314.1, read as the reverse complement.
TTGAGAATCTGGATTCGATTCCCATAGCCGACAAACAATTTTCACAGCATTGTAATTACCCCTGTGGCTCCCCCCCACTAAATCTTTGACGGCTGGTAACCGCACTGCACGCATATAAATACACTCATTAATGGGTAAATGACGTGAATATGTATTTATTATCTATTCCTAATAATCAAGATGCTCCGTATCTTTGAAACATCCAGTATAATTCTTGTTATTCCATTCAATGATATAAAATGAAGTTAGCACCTGCGACCTTTTCCTTGGTAGCCGCAAGTTATACCCACTGAGCTACACTAACTAATAATGTACTAGAAAATAGAAAAAAAATGTTTGTTTCCTACCTGTGGTTGTGGCGGATGCTGCGGCTGTGCAAAGCACCCCCTCTCCTCCAACCCCCCGACATGCTCCGCTTCAGGTGGAGGCATCTCTTCTTCATGGGGCGGCGGCGCCGTGGGCGGAGGCGGCTCGGGCACGGCGGCAGGGTACGGTGATGGTACAGGTGACGCCAGACTAGAACCAGGGTCAGGTCGTGCACCACCACCCCCTGCCAGCGACACATCGGTGGTGGTGCCGCCCCCTGGCGCCGTGTCCGCCGAGCACTGCCCGGGGGGTGACCCGGAGCTGCTGCCTGGACCTGGAGCGTAGTCGGATGTCCACTGGGATTGTGGGCGCTCCATGCCGTCTTTATATAACACGTAAGGTGCTCCCGTGTCTAGAATAAGAGAGAGAGTAGAAATATTGAGGTACAGGGTTGTGAGGAGGGCCTAGGAGTAGATGGAGGATTGATAGATGGATAAAAAGGGAGATATTAAGGCCCTTCCGGGGCCTAGGCAAATATTTCTTGATAACATCTTTTTTTAAGTTGGTACTATCATGGAAGCATTTAACCCGGATTTGAATGAAATGTAAATATGTTATTTTTCATGTGTTTCTACACTAGTATGAATTTTTTTTTTAAGTTTACCGTTGTTGAGCTGAGTAATGTAAAGTTAAAGTCGACCAAAAATGCATTGGCGTTATAGGAACTATACCTCGCGAGACAGCTTACTGCGTAATTAATTCATATATTGTAGTTATTTTTTCGTGTTATACAAAAACTTAAGGTGGTTCTATCATGACAGTCTCATACAAAAGTATATGTAACCTAAAGAGTTTATAAAAATAATTATTACATTTTTGTATGGTATAGGTTATTAACAGAATTAACATTTCGCTACAAATATCACATAATTAACAATAATATTGAATATATTAAATAAAACTATTTAACTAGTTTATGAAATTCAGTAACATAACAAAAATTTTGGAAGTGAATGTTTCATGCCAACCAGTAGCAGTGTAAGATTATATCAAGGCGAGAACCACAAGCAGCATGATATTACCAGTAGGTACGAAACGTGACTGTATTGTCGATACATCCTGTTGATGGTTCATAAAAAAAATGAGAAAAATGCACCAAAGCAATTATTATCAACTGTAACAACAAATAAATAAAAAAAAATGCTATAATATTTTTTTTTTGTATTAAAATTAATATATTTTACTGATCGAAATAATAACTTTCATAGCTCTTGCTTTGTCATTCGTGCGACCATCTCTGTCTACGCCTGCGACCATCTCTGTTTACGCGTGCTACCATCTCTGTCTACCCGTGCAACGTTGCCAAGCATTTCTGACAGTTTCATTGAAAATCATAGAATATCCAACTTTCATCGCCAGTTTCTTTGAAACTAATCCTGTAAGACTTGAATTTTTTAATTCTCATACCTTTATCTTTACATGATGTACTGTGTGTTAGTTTTTTGTTAAAAAATAACTACAATATATGAATTTATTACGTAGTAAGCTGCCTCGCGAGGTACAGTTCCTATAACGCCAATGCATTTTTATCGACTTTAACTTTACATTACTCAGTTCAAAAACGGTAAACTTGAAAAAAAAATTGTATACTAATGTAGAAACACAAGAAAAATAACATATTTACATTTCATTAAAATCCGGGTTAAATGCTTCCATGATAGTACCACCTTAATATAGATATTCTAAACACGCATCCGGGTTAGAAAATTATAAGTAGAAAACACGACTGCAACCAGCGTTACTAATACGCAACACGCACAATCTATATTTAGTTTTTAGGCGCTTGATGTATCTCTAAAAATAACGCATAAACAACGTAACAAAATCATTAATAAACAACAAAATAAAACGAAAAACATTTCGACGTAATACTGAAAGGATGCGTACTAAACGTACATAACAATTGGAAAATAATAAATATTAAATAACAAAAAGTAAACAAAAACAATAAACAAGGTATACATTTACAGCATTGGATATACAAAAATAAAAGTTTTATATTTCGACAATACTGTGTCTAATTTTACAAAAACAAATAATTTTGCGCACAAAATAAATAATAAATATTCAGTGCAAAATAAGTTTTGTTTAGTATATTTCATTGATCGACTCAGGACCAATTTTCCAATCGCCGGTTTACTCTCGTTTAATGTTAATCATGATTAACATTAATCGGTGATTGAAAAACTGGTCCTAAGGTTCGGTTCATCAATCGATTTTTAAGTAAATGTTAATTAATAAACAATATAAATTATTTATGGGATGGCTAGCACAGTGGTATGAAGTCGGCCTGTGGATCCTGAGGGCCTTGGTTCGATTCCCACAGGCGACAAATTTTCATAATTTGAAAAAGCTATCCCTGTGGCTTCTCCACCACTAACATGTTTGGGGGCCGTGATTTGACGACTGGTAACCGCACTTCACGCGCATAATATATCACTTACCGAGATCTGCTTCAGCAGAGTGCCACACCCAGTAATGGGTAGAAGGCGTGATGATATATTTCTTTTTATTTTATTTTTTTTATTATAAATTATTTGTATTTTCCTATATTTAACAGACAGATAATTATACGCGTACCAGAAACATAATAGTTGAATGATAAACTGAGCATTAGATAAATATACTTTAAACTCTGATAGTCAGTTGCACCAACAATATACTTAAATTTTAAACTTGGTTTAAATTAATAAAAGCAAAATGAAGTTACATGTCATATAGAATAAATGATATTGCTGTCAAACATTCAATATGCTTTTATTTATTTAAACCAAGTTTAAAATTTAAGTTTTGTTGATGCAATTGGCTATTAGGATCGAAGGTTTAAATTTGATAGTATATAACGTATCATGTACTGTAGGTGACAGTTTTTAGGTCAAGAATGTAGTTTGGGAATTCAAGGATCGCAGGGTCGATATTTCCTAAACATTCGCGACCTAAAATGTCACATACAGTTCATGGTACGTAATATATATATATATATATATATATATATATATATATATATATATATATATATATATATATATATATATATATATATATATATATATTAAATTTAAACATGCTTAGTAAGCTATTTTTACAATGCCTGCACAAATAGAAGGAAAAGAAAAATATAAATAAAATAAATAAATATATCATCACGCCTTCTATCCATTACTGGGTGTGGCACTCTGCTAAAGCAGATCTCGGTAAGTGATATATTTTGCGCGTGAAGTGCGGTTACCAGTCGTCAAATCACGGCCCCCAAACATGTTAGTGGTGGAGGAGCCACAGGGGTAGCTTTTTCAAATTATGAAAATTTGTCGCCTGTGGGAATCGAACCAGGGACCTCAGGATCCACAGGCCGACTTCATACCACTGTGCTAGCCATCCCATGGAAAAAAAAAATAGGTTTCAAAATTAAATAAATAAAATAAATATATCATCATGCCTTCTACCCATTACTGGGTGTGGCACTCTGCCGAAGCAGATCTCGGTAAGTGATATATTTTGCGCGTGAAGTGCGGTTACCCAGTCGTCAAATCAATTAACAGCTGTCAAAATAAACAAGACCATGATCTATGATATTTACTTACTGTCCACGATTGGTGATAAGTAAATATCATAGTCCTGATGTAACCATGGAAACCAACTGTGCAATAAAAGTTTCACTTACTGTGTTCAAATTTTGTCATTAACCCTTTCAGGGCCAAATTAATTAATTTTTTATAAAATGTTATTATGAACTTCAAATAATATAAGATTAACATAAATAAATGCATTAGACCATTTGGTCAAAAGAACTATTGAAAAAATTGCGGTTTCTGCAAATGACCACTACGAGCCAAGATTTAACCAATGGAACGCATAATTTTTTTTAATGATGGTTTTGTAGTGAAACCACGAGGATCGAAAGGGTTAATAGGTAACTTACAATACAGGTATTGGAAAAAGTAGTTTAAATACACTGGTGAGAAAAAAAAAACGAAACACTTGAAAGTTTCAAACCGTCAAAATTTGGCGAATTTTTAACTAATTTGAACGAGTTTTCAAGGGCGAAAAAGTATAAAGTGTCTGCTTTAAGGGGATAACTCCTTTTGCCTCCCTCAACACCCTAGGAGAAAAAAAATGTATATATGACTATCCGATTTTTGAAAAAATGTCGCATTTAATTTTTTGTCAAATACCAACTTTTTAAACATAAAATTTAATTATAAGCAATTTGTTATTCTTGTACTTTTGCTCTAAAATGTAGAGAAGATCAAATTTCCGCATATTTTTAAAATCCTAAGTTAAACTGTTCCACATTTCTGTGCATAGTGCACACCCTGTATAAGTAAGTATAATGAATTAAAATAACATAACAATGTCAAAAAAAATTATTCTGGTCACAGACTACTCAAATTGTGATAATCTAAAAAAGAATAAAAAAAATAGAAAAAAATATCATTGATATATCAATCAATTACCAATAATGATACAGTTACAAAATACGGCAGTACGGTGGGGTGGGTAAAGTTGCAGAATTCGAATCCGGAGATCCCGAGTTCGATTCCGACTCAAGCTAGAAATTATAATTACTATCACTCTGCGGCTCGGTGAGTTCGGACCCTGTACTGTAATTGGGACTCAATTCCTGTTGTACAGAGTAACATAAATAAATAAATAAATAAATAAAGGGAGAAGAGAATATTTAGAAAAATAATTTACTAATTTACATATGCCAGTTAATAAAAAATGAACAGTACAAAATAATAAATCAAAGATAATTCAACACTGAACATGAAATCCATTTCATATGTTAAACGCCTGAATAATCCAGCTGCAAAATTGCGTTCCGATACTCAACAAGTTTAGCTAATTAACAAATTTACAAGTTGCAAATCATCGTTTATCTACCTGTCGATCGTCAGTAAACCCTGTTAATTATTAGTGTAAAATTACTGAAAAGATATATAATTACAGCGAATGAATTTCATGCTGTGTTTGTTCGGATTTGATGCAGTTTTATGCTATTTTATGTTGTTAGATGGTATCTGCTGTTAGCTTAACTAGCAGAAAATCTATGTATCTTTATGTGTTGTGTTAGTTTGTTTTATTTCAACTGTAATTAATTTTAAATGCTTGGAACACACACTCGGTTTGTACTTAGATGCTTTTATTCGTTTATTATTTATACTAGATTTAATAAAATGTTCATTTTCTTGTTTATATTCAAGTATTTTATATTATTTTTATTATTAAATATTCAGGTTTTAATTAAGTCAAAAGTAGATTTAAGATCAGTTTTTCAATTAGCGATGTTAATGTTAATGGGGTAATGATTCAGTGGTATCAAGTCGGCCAGTGGATCCTGAGAATCCTGGTTTGATTCTCATTGCCGACAAACATTTTCACCACATTAATACTACTCCTGTGGCTCCCCCTCCACTAACATCTTTGGGGGGCGTAATTTAACGGCTGATAACCGCACTTCACGCGCATAAATATATCACTTACCGAGATCTGCTTCGGCAAAGTGCCACACCCACTAATGGGTAAAAAACGTGATAATATACATAAATTTTGATTTTCTAGATATAAATAGTTAGAGAGCTAGGGTGCAAAATGATGTCTCATTTATTCCAGTGACAGAAATGGATTTTTTAATAGATTATGTCATGATAAACATGAAAAAAAGAAAATTAGATTTGGACTCGGGTGGCAACTATAGATGGCGCCGATGTGAATGCCCCATCACTAACATCTTTGGGGGCCGTGATCTGACGGTAACCGTACTTCACGTACAAAAATATATCACTTACCGAAATCTGCTTCGGCACAATGCCACACCCAGTAATGGGTAAAAGTTGTGATGATATATTTATTTTATATTTATTTTTTAATTTATAAAAACCATCATTTGATTGACTTAGAAATGGCGGCAAATTGAAGACCGCCCTGGGCGGCAAAAGTTCTAGGTACGCCATTGGACCCGGTTATGCATAAAATGTATTTAATTCTTTATAGTTCTGTATGGGGTAATAGCTCAGTGGTATCAAGTCGGCTTGTGGATCCTAAGAACCCTGGTTCGATTCCTACAGCCGACAAAACATTTTCACCAATTTAAAAACCCTTGTGGCTCCTACACCACTAACAGCTTTGGGGGCCGTGATTCGACGGCTGGTAACCGCATATCACGCGCATAAATATATCACTTACCGAGATTTGCTTCGGCAGAGTACCACACCCAGTAATGGGTAGAAGCCGTAATGATATATTTATTTTATTTATTTAGTTCTGTGGAGTAATGGCTCAGTGGTATTAAGTCGGCCTGTGGATTGTAAGAACCCTGGTTCGATTCCTTCAGCCGACAAAACATTTTCACTAATTTAAAATTACCCCTGTGGCTCTCCCACCACTAACATCTTTGGGGGCCGTGATTTGACGGCTGGTAACCGCACATCACGCGCATAAATATATCACTTATCGAGATCTGCTTCATCAGAGAGCCACACCCAGTAATGGATAAAAGGCGTGATGATATATTCATTTATTTTTATTTTAATTCTGAGTACAGTATACATAAAAACGTTGTATATTAATAATAGCAATAAAAAAAAAAGTACTAAATTGTCGGTTATTCATCCCACATAAACAAAAAAAAAAATTAACAAACAGAAACAAAATAATAAAATAAAACATATGCTTGACATTATTGTAGTGAATTTAATAAAATAAAAGTCTGATGATTCATAAACTCCTAATACCATGTAATTGACAATAACAATTGCAGTTATTTTATTAGGTTATTCCACAAAGAATTCATTACTGGCGAACATGAAATAACAACGAAGAGCAACGTTATAATATCGAGTTTTAAATCGTGTAATTGAAATAGTTTCTTTCTCTTTCTCGCTCTTGTGGTATTACTTTACTTCAGGTATGTGTGCATGTGAGTACGTGTGTGTGTGTGACTGCTGGAGACGTCTGCACTAAAAATATAACGATATATACAGCGTAAATAGAGGGAAAAACCGTTTTAAAAATACCGACTATTTTGTTCCATTCAACGCATACTCATTTACTTTCAGATATAAATAAAAATAATCATAGTTTGTTCTGGAAATCATATTTTTTGGAATGTGTTTATTGTTAGCTGAGCATTTGCAGATCTCAGTAGATGACATTTTACAACGAATTTATTTTCCTATATCACATTTACAAAGTAAATTTTGTGCAACAGTTTTTGCCAAAACAGTGGTATAAAATTCAATTTTGTTCAACTGTTTTTAGGGATATTTTTTGTGAAGTTGTTGAGTTGTCTAATTGTAAAAATGTCAAACATAAATCTATCACTTTAGCTGTCATATAAAATTAGTGCAATTATTTTTTTTATAATAAAATAATTACATTAAACTGCAAAACACTTCTTTATTAAAATTTAATGGTACCTTGTATTATTGCATAACCTAGATAATTAAGAATTTGAACTCTAACCTAACTAATAAATGTCAAAATGAATTAAATTTCAAGTGTTTATTGGATCTGTCAGTATTACCACCTTGATATACAGGTTGGTGAACGGAACTCTTGAACATAGGGATTTAACATGTAAAATCACAATTTTGTAATTTCCTGCTTCCGTAATTATTTTAAGCAAAAAAGCTTCAAATAAAAGTTTTAGGGAATAAAATTCTGCATATAACACAATAAACAAAATTAACTTTACATGCTTCGTAACGGCACAAATTTCATCTGAAAATAACGAAAATAGCCTGAAAACTATTGATAGCATGGGATGGCTAGCTCAGTGGTATGAAGTCGGCCTTTGGATCCTGAGGTCCCTGGTTCGATTCCCACAGGCGAAAAATTTTCATAATTTGAAAAAGCTATCCCTGTGGCTCCTCCACCACTAACATGTTTGGGAGCCGTGATTTGACGACTGGTAACCGCACTTCACGCGCAAAATATATCACTTACCGAGATCTGCTTCAGTAGAGTGCCACACCCAGTAATGGGTAGAAGGCGTGATGATATATTTATATTTTTTTATACTATTGATAGCCATGGAAGTAAAACAAAATTAAACAAATGTTTGTCGTTTTATCTGTCAAAATAAATGACATAATAAAGAAATTATTTTGACAGATTATACGTCAAACATTTGTTTAATTTTGTTTCAATTCCATGGCTATCGATAATTTTGAGGCTATTTTTGTCATTTTCAGATCTAATTTGTGCCGTTACGAAGCATGCAAAGTTAATTTTGTTTATTGGATTAGATGCAAAATTTTATGCCCTAAAATTCTTATTTGAAGCTTTTTTGCTTAAAGTTTTTTGTTTAAAATAATTAGGGAAGCAGGAAATTACAAAATTGTGATTTTACATGTTAAATCCCTATGTTCGAGAGTTGCGTTCACCAGCCTGTATATTATTATTACACTTATGAGAAAAGAAAACACGTTGAAATTCGTCTTTAACTAATTTGGACGAATTTTTGAGGGCAAAAAAGTTTAAAATGTCTATTTTAGGAGTACCCATGCGATCTTCGAATAGGCCTGATGGTGAATCGAGTCCACAAATTTTTCTTAGCTTCGTACAGATCGTCAAAGATGGAGGTTTTTTCCACTAAAAACTTTTTTTCTAGGGGATTCAGAGGGCGGAAGGGGATCATCCTAATTTCGCGTAGAGCCCCTTAAAGTAGAGACAAAACAGTTTGTTTTTTTCTGAAAGAATCGTTCAATTTTGTATAAAATCTGTTATACTAAGGGCCTCTCATAGTGTTCATCTGGCCCTGTATAATGATTAGATAAAAGGCGTGATATCCCACTCATTTGATAATAAATAATTTGAAATAATCAGAAACATTTGAAGCTCGTGCTACTGTTCAAACACTATACATCAATTACACTATTTGCGTTCTCAGCTCTCGCATTTCTCCTCTACTCTGACTGCATGTGCATACTCATGTAAAATGGTAACCTCTTCTGCTGACATGACAAATTGAGGTGCGTGTCTCAACCAGCGTTTAGTGTTAGTAGATACTTGCATATCCCAAGCGCGATGCATATTTTATACTCTCGAACAAGTTGTGGAACCTTTACTATTTATTTTAAATAGTAATAAATGTTTGTACCTCATGTTAACACTGCATCAACAAAGTGGACATGATCGTGACTTGTTACTAGATAACTGCTTGCTAGATTTTAGATTTATTTGCAGATGTGACAAGGTTTGATCTATTGCATGGATGTATTTTATATGAAGGCATTTATTATGTGAAGAGAAAATAGCTATTTGTGTATTAAGAGCGCAAAATGGTACTTTGTCGATTGAGATGTTGTTACTTGTTAGCATTCTCTCGAATTAATACAAAACTCTGCACATGAGTTTATTCTGAAATTAATTCATATCAACATGCCGTGTTCACGTTAGGATCCAGATTTACAATTCGAATAATTCGAAAATTCAAAAATTCGGAATATTCAAAAATTCGAAAATTCCAAAAATAAATAAATAAATATATCATCACGCCTTCTATCCATTACTGGGTGTGGCACTCTGCCGAAGCAGATCTCGGTAAGTGATATATTTTTGCGCGTGAAGTGCGGTTACCAGTTGTCAAATCACGGCCCCCAAAGATGTTAATGGTGGAGGAGCCACAGGGGTACTTTTTGAAATTATGAAAATTGTTTGTCATCTGTGGGAATCGAACCAGGGTTCTCAGGATCCACAGGCCGACTTCATACCACTGAGCTAGCCACCCCATAAAAAAAATAAAAATAAAATTCTTAAATTCGGAATATTCAAAAATTTGAAAGTTCGAATCTAAATTCGAAGATTCAATAAATCCGAACATTCGAAGTCTTGAATATTCAAAAAATCAACAATACTACTAATTTGACGATTTGAAAATTATCGCCTGAATTCTATTATAGAATTCTAAACGGCGCGATCCCACTACAGAGTTCACAGGATTCACAGGCCGACTCTATGCCACCGAGCAACCTACCCTTATAAATAATATCATAAATTTTGCGCAAGGTAAACTGATTTCTCCTGTTAATTTTCTACAGCTCAGTTTTAATCAACACCCTGTATATGTATGTACGACGAATTGTCATCAGCATAAACTTAACATAATTACTCAATAATAAACTCATAATAGTTAATGCCCGTACTAAGTACAATACGGTTAACTAAACACTTAATACTAGCTGTTATGTTACAATTTGAATGAAATTTAGAATGAAAATTACCATACAATACTTAACAGATGTTATGACGGTATCATATTGCTGATGCGATATTGTTTTAACTGCTACTTGCATTTTTGTTTCATCTTTGTTTATTTGACGTTTACCGTTTGTTTTACTGTTCATCTGTTTCTTGAGTTGATGTTGAAATAGCCAATATGTAAAGGCAATAAAAATAACAATGATTCTTAAAAAATTATCTTTATTCTCACAGAGGACAAATAATTTTCACCCCATTAAAATTACCCCTGTGGTTCCCTTTTCACTAACATCTTTGAGGGCTGTGATTTGACTTCACTTAAATAAATATATCACTTACTGAGATCTGCTACGGCAGAGTGCCACACGCAGTAATGGGTAAAAGGCGTGATGATATATTAATTTTATTTTGTATATCATTATCTTGAAAAAAATCAATATGGTAATGATTATTTTTTCACGTTTCTCAAAACGAATGAAATGCTTTATTGTATGTCACGTGTCTGCGTTTTAACCAATCCTGTCATTATTATACTAAGAATAAAGCTCGGCTAAAATGCAGTATCAGAGGCCAATTTTTAAAATTTCCCCCACCACTATAATGACATTTACTTATCAGTGATCCTAAAACTTTTTCAGAGATTTGAAGCTCATCGCAAAGAAGTATAAATGTCACAAATGTATAAAAATGGCAAAGACTGAGATAAAGTTTGGTTAGGTTAGAGATAATTATTTTTTATTTCCTGATAATAGTAGATTACATCATGCTTAAGGTTTGAAGCTAAAAAATGTTTTTCAAATAACAGTTTCGAATCACTGGTATATTTAGTAATTTTTAGGGAGTTTTGAAATTCACAAAATTTTACCAACCTAAAATTACATTTAAAAAAATTGGTCAGTGATACTGCACTTTTACCTAAAGTCTGTAGCTGCTTTTGTTTGTGACATGTGATAGGTAGTTGTCAAATAATTATTTAAAACTGTCAACGCGTCAAGTAAAATGTGTGAAAAAAATCGATTTAGTTCCATTTCAGATACAGAAATACACCCAACAAATTTTGGAGATAACTTCCAAGAATACATGAATAAGTAATCAATCGAAATGAACCCAGTTCAAAATCTTTTAAGTTGGATGAATCGACCTCAACAGCTAAGTCAAAAAATAATCTAATTAAATATAACTCGAGAGTTGGATAAATTAGAAAATAATTCTCCAGTATCTTTCTCAAACTTGTTGCCATTTGGCAATAGTCACTCAAGCCCTACGGGCTTTCGTGACTATTGTCTGGCAACAAGTTTTCGGAAGATCTGTCAAATTATTTTGAATTTATTCTCACCCTCTTGTTATATTATTACTGACAATATTTTATATTTTGTTATTCATCTATAGATGGGGTAAATAGCTCAGTGGTATCGAGTCGGCCTGTGGATTTGTGAACTTGGATTCGATTTCCACAGACGACAAACAATTTTCACCACGTTATAATTACCCCTGTGAGGAGTCCTTCACTTTATATCTTTGACGGATGGTAACCGCACTTTCACCGAGATCTGCTACGGGTAGAATGCGACATCCAGTAATGGGTAAAAGACTTGATGAAATATTAATTTATATTTATTTACAGACTAAAATAAAATAAATAAATAAATATATCATCACGCCTTCTACCCATTCCTGGGTGTGGCACTCTGCCGAAGCAGATCTCGGTAAGTGATATATTTTGCGCGTGAAGTGCGGTTACCAGTCGTAAAATCACGGCCTCCAAAGATGTTAGTGGTGGAGGAGCCACAGGGGTAGCATTTGAAAATATGAAAATTGTTTGTCGCCTGTGGGAATCGGACCAGGGTTCTCAGGATCCACAGGCCGACTTACAGACTAATATTTTTGATATTCAGAGTACACAAACGCATCGTAATTAAATTAGAATGATATTTTCTGTACCTACTTCTATTTCCGTATCAAGTTGTGATAAAAGAAAAGAGAAACAATGACGTCACAGTTTTCAAAGCACACTAGATGCATCTGAACTTAATTATCAAGCCTGTGTTATCACTGAAACTTAGACACAACATTAGTATATTGTCGTCTGTAATAAACTGTACAAAATGATTTTCAACCGCGAGACAAATGATAAGCGATATGTGTTATGTCATATAAAGAAATTTGTGTAGGGGTTTCTGAGAACTTTGGTGGCAGTTTCTATAAAATTACAATATTCTTTTCCTGTATCGCTTTTACAAAGTGAATTTTGTGCAAATGTTTTTGTCAAAAACAGTGATACAAAATTCACATCAAAATTTCCCCATAAACAGCTGTACGAAGTTGAATTTTGGAGAAAACAGTTGCATAAAATTCACTTTAGCATGAAAAAAAAACATACTATAGAAATTAATAACGTTTAAAACTGTCAAAAGTTTTGACATTTCTTATTTATTCTAATTTCACTTTTTGCGTAGTTAACGTGATTTTAACTGACAATGATTTATGTAATATGCATTCAGTTAAATAAATAAAAATATAAAATAAATATATCATCACGCCTTTTATCCATTACTGGATGTGGCACTCTGCCGAAGCAGATCTCAATAAGTAATATATTTAATAGGGTTGAAAAAACCTGTTTTTTTTTAAAAAAAACCTGACCCACTGGGTTTTTTTTGGGTTTATTTGGGCATTATTGGGGTTTTTATAATATTGACAAATACACTTTTTAATTCAAGTTATTTAATTCTAGATTAATTTTGTAGATAATGTTTAAAATGTATATTGTACACTATTAAACATTAAAACAAAATTTATGTCCTATTATGTAATAATTGCAAAAAAATATATTTATTTTATTGTAAATTAAAAACATAATATGCTCTATCATGTTATTGTCATGCTTATTTAATTTAAAACAATATTTCAAATTTGCCGGTAAAAAGATTGACTATCAATCAGTTTTTGTAATACTAACATAATATAAGACAAATAATATTTGGTCTTAAACTAGTTTGATATTGGCATTTGTCAAAGTAATGCAATGTGTTACTACGATGTGATGTAATAAATGATAATTTAAGTTAAACGTTTTATTTTTGTAAAGAGATTATGTATTATTACCCTGTAAAATATATAAAAGATGTTTATGTTCCGAAATTTGACGCTATCTTAAAATTCACCCTGGGTGAATTTTCAACCATTCACCAAATGGGTTTTTTAATGGGTTTATTTGGGTTTTTTTAGGTGGGTTTTTTTGGGTGGGTAAAATATGAAAAACCCTGAATTATTTAAGCTCGTGAAATTCGGTTACCAGCCATAAATCATGCCCCCTTCATAGATGATAGTGGTAGGGGAGCCACAGGAGTAATTTTAATATGGTGAAAATGTTTATCCGTTGTAGGAATCGAACCAGAGTTCTCAGAATCCACTGGCCGACTCGATACCACTCAGCCACCTACCCCATAAAGTTAAAAACTCCTAAATTTATAAAAAGGCATCACTCCGCTAAATTTCCTCCCAAACAAAAACAATTTCCACCTCCTGAGTTGTTCCCTGTTCGTCTGTGCACTAGTGCATTCTGTCTCGCCCGTCTCGTTCGGGGGTTTTCGGCTTCCACCGCCGCCGCCCGCCGACCCTTGTCGTCTGGCGGGCTGCTGGTGCACCGGCGCAACGCCTGCACTGCCGGCAACCCGCCGACGCGTGTATGGTGCGAGTTACGACCTACGGAAGCGTCTGGCAAACTTGGAAAACGCTGTCTTTGTTTTACAGTGAAAAATGGGGTATTTATAGATTAATGGATTGTTTGTGACGTTAGGGGATGGTTCAGTGGATATTGTTAATTGTTTTTAATAACATATTATATAGTTGAACTTACGTTTTATACTGGGTTTATATATAAATAAAAGCAAATCGGAATTAAATGTCATTTGGAATGATTGACATTCGATTTGCTATAGTTTTAAATGCAAGTATTGTTGGTGCAACTGACCAACGATATTTAAAATTTGTAATTTATATATTTTTGGTTTTTGGACAAGACAAAATTATGAAATTCATGAGGATACTAATTTTGGGTGGCTATAAATGATTGATGGGGTGGCTGGTATGAAGTCGGCCTGTGAATCCTAAGAACCCTGGTTCGATTCCCACAGGCGACAAACAATTTTCATAATTTCAATAACTACACCTGTGGCTCCTCCCCCACTAACATCTTTGGGGGCCGTGATTTAACGACTGGTAACCCCATTTCACGCGCAAAATATATCACTTACCGAGATCTGCTTCGGCAGAGTGCCACACCCAGTAATGGGTAGCAATGATGAAAATTGATTCAAATAAAATATATATTGTAATTTGATTATTTGTCATTGCCAAACTTTATTTCACCTTTATTTATAAAAATAGTTATTTACAATAATACCAAATTGAAAAAACTTTAACCTAAAAATTAATCAAGATATTATGTTGACAGTGACGAGGCTTGCCAACTAAACAGGATAACCAACTCAAAATTTTTTATCAATTAATTATAGTCATTCGGTATATCCTATGTAAAATAGTTTAAATATTACAAAACTTAATTCATTTCATTTTGCTTCAATCAAATATTATTGTTATAACAGGTTATTTTATTTATCTAATTCTATAACGTAATATCAATATTACAGTACTAAAAATTGTGTTGTAATGAGTTCTTTTACGATGCAAGTGCTGTAATGAATTTTGACAGTAAAATGACAGTCTGACACAAACAAATAACGAAACCTAGATTTTATTGATTATTTTTTGACGTTTCTCAAAACCAATAAAATGCTTCATTGTATGTCACGTGTCTGCATCTTAACCAATCCTGTCATTATTATACTGAGAATAAAGCTCTTGTGATTATTCCCGGGAATAATCTCTGTAGCTTTTGTTTTTGTTGACAAATGATAGGTAGTTATCAAAACTGTCAACGCGTCAAGTAAAATGTGTGAAAAAAATCGATTTAGTTCCATTTCAGATACAGAACTACACCAACAAATTTTGGAAACAACTTCCAAGAATACATTAATAAGTAATCAATCGATATGAACCCAGTTCCAAATCTTTTAAGATGGATGAATCGACCTCAACAGCCAAGTCAAAAAATAATCTAATTAAATATAACTCGAGAGTTGGATAAATTAGAAAATAATTCTCCAGTATCATTCTCAAACTTGTTGCCATTTGACAATAGCCACTCAAGCCCTACGGGTTTTCGTGAATATTGTCTGGTAACAAGTTTTCGAAAGATCTGTCAAATTATTTTCAATTTATTCTCACTCTCATGTTATATTATTACAGGAAATTTAATCAATCTACTCACGCCTCAAATAAGAACAAAAAATAAAAACAAATTAAAAAAATCTGGTATGGTCACCACACGACTTTCTTATACACAGCATATTTCATATTAAAAACTCTGAATTGAACACTTATGACTTGCTCCTTGCATTTGACAATTATTATTTGACATATAAATGTTAAACATGTTTTTGTTTTTTGTTTCTATTGCTACTATGATTATTGAAATATATTATTAAATATATAAATTAGTTTTTCTCAAAATTAGACGCATATACAGGAAAATTGCAAATAACATTTTATGTTACAAATATTTTTGCTAACATCTTTTATTTAAAACTTTTTTTCGTAATTGATTCCATTTTTGAAATAAATGGAATTTATTGTTTTGTGTGTCCAGTAAACTTCCTCTTGCGGTTTTTCAATTTCATTCAAAATCAACTCAGCTCTTCGTATTTTCATGAAACTTATAATTACCAAGTTTCGTTAACAAATCTTATCTCGTTCATGAGATATTGCACGACCGGACACACATCCATCCATCCATCCATCCATCCATCCATCCATCCATCCATCCATCCATCCATCCATCCATCCATCCATCCATCCATCCACACACACAGACATCATTGAGGAAATGATCAAAACAGATTCAGTGGACCTCAAAACATGTATTTCCGCGAAAATCTCGTCAACGATTTTTTTCACGATTCCAATACTTCCTTATACTACGTATAAGAAAGTAAAAATGGCAATATCACAATAATTGTTTTCATATCATGAAATTAGGTAAAACATTGTACGATATACATATTGTACTTATATATAATACTCAATGGATTATTCCATCTCGTATTATAATATGGATACATTACAATATTTATATTGTAAATAAAGATTCCAAAATTATTTTGACATTAAAAAAAATTGTCAGAATTGTAATTTATCAAGTGTGTTTTGATAGTTGCTACGTTACCACGAAGAAATGTTTATTTATTATTTTTGAATTATTTATTTATATATTTGTTAGTCTGCACAACAGTAACTTAATTACAATTACAGTAGCTTACGAGTATAATGGAATCTACCTTTCATTTGTCAAACACAATCGTATGTTTTTAATATAAGGTTGAACTCCGAGAGTATTGAACGCGTGAATTCTTATTTGGCAGACGTAAGTTACATCGTCTGAGCTACGACAAGCCGTGTACAAATACAGCTAAATAGTAAGATAAATAACACTGAAAATACAAATCCCAATTCGATTCCCAAAGCGGGCAACTAAAATTTGCAGTAATAATATAACAAGAGAGTGAGAATAAATTGAAAATAATTTGACAGATCTTTCGAAATCTTGTTTCCAGGCAATAGTCACGAAAGTGCGTAGGGCTTGAGTGGCTATTGCTAAATGCCAACAAGTTTGAGAAAGATACTGGAGAATTATTTTCTAATTTATCCAACTCTCGAGTTATATTTAATTAGATTATTTTTTGACTTAGCTCTTGAGGTCGATTCATTCAACTTAAAAGATTTTGAACTGGGTTCATATCGGTTGATTACTTATTAATGTATTCTTGAAAGTTGTTTCCAAAATTTGTTGGTGTATTTCTGTATCTAAAATACAACTAAATCGATTTTTTTCACACATTTTACATGACGCATTGACAGTTTTAAATAATTATTGTATAACTACCTATATTTATTTTATTGTTTCTTAATTTAAATTATCTGCATGAATTTTCCTCTACTAATATCTTTGGTGGCTGTGATTGGACGACTGGTAACAACTCTTCTAGTGTAAAATATATCACTTAACGAAATTTGATAAGGTATAATGCCACACCCTATAATGGGTAAAAGACGTGATGATATATAGATTTTATTTTATTGCACAGTGGTTTCCATGGTTATATCAGAACTATTCACCGTGGACAGTAAGTAAATAAATAAAATAAAATAAATATATCATCACGCCTTCTACCCATTACTGGGTGTGGCACTCTGCTGAAGCAGATTTCGATAAGTGATATATTTTGCGCGTGAAGTGCGGTTACCAGTAAATATTACATATTAAGGTTCTGTTTATTTTAAAAACAATTTGACAGCTGTCAATTTTTAAACCTATTTTTTTTTTCTATTTGTGCAAATATTGTGAAAAATAGCTTACTAACCAAACCGTAAGTAATTTTTTTAGGTCACGAATGTTTAGGAATTTTCGACCCTTCGAGTCTCGGTTTTCCAAACTAAAAACTGTCACTTACAATTCATGGTACGTAATATATTATTTTTTATATATTTGCAAAAATAAGAGCCCTTTATTTGAAGTCTCCATTTTTAGTACCACTGGTTTTATAGTTATTTCAAACATATTAATAAAATATATATATATATATATATATATATATATATATATATATATATATATATATATATATATATATATATATATATATATATATATATTATCACGCCTTCTACCCATTGCTGAGTGTGGCAGTTTACCATAGCAGATCTTGATAAGTGATGATGTCAAAAACAGCCCCAACGATGTTAGTGAAAGGAGACCCACAGGGGTAATTTTAATGGGGTGAAAACCAGTACTTAAGTTACCCTAAAATGGCGTAGTTTTATCTTGATTATATTAAGTATTAAATTTCATTGAATACGAGATTTGTTTTAAAAATAAAAGAACTTTATTTTGATATAACTTTAATGTTCAAAGTCTATTAAGCATAACTATAATATCTGTTAACATTATCTTTATATCTTGTAGCATTGCATTAGTGTTATGTTAATTATGGTATAAATAATTAAGCAAAAATATGTATAATTAGTTTTAAATTCATTATACTTTATGGTATGAGATTTTTATTCAAATTATATTTATTACTGTGTTTGACATGTCGACTAGAAAATATTACTCTTTCATTTGTTTATTTACTATCCTGCACAACAGGAAATCAATCCAAATGACAGTAGCTTATAATGGAATCCAAACCACTCAGACATCATCGTATTTTTTGTTACGAGAGCAGGGTGAAAAGTCCCTGAGAAATAAAACAGATGGCGCCACAATCGCAAATCTCATGTGACTTTTGTGATGTACCATCTGTAACTAGAACGCATTAAAATTTTCAGACTGATATGTCATTCAGTTCTGTTTTGACACCCATCGAAAGCAAGCAACCTTGAAGATTTTTGAAAACATGGAAAAAAGTGAATTTCGCGTCTTGATTAAACATTATTTCTTGCGTGGAAAAAACATTACGCAAACCAAAGCATCGCTTGTTTATCATTATGGGGACTCCTCACCATCGATTGGAACGTTTCACAAGTGGTTTACTGATTTTCGTTGTGGTAGTATGACCACAAAGGACGCTGAACGTTCTGGTCGTCCAATTGAGGTTACAACGCCAGAAATCGTCGATAAAATCCATGGTATGATATTAGACGATCGGCGAGTTAAAGTGCACGAGCTGGCTGAGGCTATGAGCATCTCAACCGAACGGGTACGGAACATTTTACATAAATTTTTGGATATGAAAAAGCTATCTGCCAGATGGGTGACGCATTGTGGAAAACGCACCGGCGCACAGGCAAAATTGCATGAATTGCGCTACGAATTGGTTCGTCATCCACCATATTCTCCAGATTTAGCCCCTTGCGATTTTTATCTATTTCCAAACTTGAAGAAATGGCTCGGCGGAAAGAGATTTGGCTCCAACGATGAGGTCATCGCTGAGACTAACGCCTATTTTGAAGGATTGCCAAAATCGTATTATTTGGAAGGATCGAAAAATTAGAAAAACGTTGGACGAAGTGTATCGAGCTACAAGGAGATTATGTTGAGAAATAAAATATGTTTTGACCAAATAAATCATTTCTTGTTTCATTTTTCAGAGACTTTTCACCCTGCCCTCCTATAAGCTGAAGACAACGAGGTTTGAATTCGTCAACTATAGCTAGTAAAGCGAGAGTACTATCAATAATGCTACAGTTGACAAATTAATCTTAAGTACAGAACTACAAAAATTAAATAAATATATCATCACGCCTTCTACCCATTACTAGGTGTGCCACTCTGTCGTAGCAAAACTCAGTAAGTGATATATTTATGGGATTAAAGTCAAGTCACGGCCCCCAAAGATGTTAGTGGAGAGAGAGTCACAGGGATAATTTTTAAAAAAATATATAAAAAAAATATATCATCACGCCTTCTACCCATTACTGGGAGTGGCACTCTGCCGAAGCAGATCACGGTAAGTGATATATTTTGCGCGTGAAGTGCGGTTACCAGTCCTCAAATCACGGCCCCCAAAGATGTTAGTGGTGGAGAAGCCACAGGGGTAGCTTTTGAAATTATGAAAATTGTCGCCTGTGGGAATCGAACAAGGGTTCTCAGGATCCACAGGCCAACTTCATACCACTGAGCTAGTCACCCCATAGGGATAATTTTAAAGAAGTGAAAATTGCTTGACGGCTGTGGGAATCGAACCTTTGTTCTCAAATCCATAAACCAATTCGATACCACTGAACCACTTACTCCATTGTTAAATAAACTTGTTAAATCCTGTCGTGGTGTTAAATCGCTCCTTCGAATGCTAAGTTAGAAGGGCGTGTATCTTTTAGCAATATTTCTTGCTAATATTAAACAATATTTAATAATTAGTAAAAAACAAATTCGTTAAGTTTTTTTGTTGGGGCCGATAAACTCTGAGCCAAAGTCGACACAAAAAACGAAGTTGTAAATTTTAAATTCGCATTTTATGTTCGCCATTTTGAAAAAAACTAAATACAAGATGTCCTTGTGGGTTTTTTCGCAAGCGGTCAGTGAAGAAATTTCGATGGTTCACTTTTTGCGGTCATCAGATGTTTTTGCTAAAGATTTTCTGAAGAATATTGTTATTATATTAACCTTAAGACAATATTAATTTCTGATGTTACACAGAAACGTTTAGAAACAATTTGACGTAACGACTGTTTGATATTATCGATATTTGATTTGTTGTTAAGGAAATAGTAAACGTAATTGATTGTCAGTTGTTTTCTGTTTTGTTTTAATGATTGATTTGTTGGACTAGGTAATGCGTTTTTCTAATGTTCTAAATACTGACATTTAAAAAACAGTTGCTAAACGATTTTATATGTTTAACTGTTTTCGGATAATTTTTCTTGAAACATTTTTATTTCACATAACATGTTTTTTCCTGTAACATGTTTGTAAATAACTTTAGACAAAAAAGGTTCAAATAAAAGTTAGACACAACTAAATTTTCTTCAAGTTTTATTTGAAACTTTTTCCTCCATAATAATTAATTAAGGGTTAATAGCATTTAATAAACGGGTAAGTAAAATATTTGATTCTATTTCTAAATGTAAATTCAGTAACTTTTACCTTACATTGTTTTCTGCATGTTTACAAATACCTGAGATTTATTATAACTTTATAATCAAAGTCATGGTTTAAATTGGCTTTATTGTTCAATGTTTATATAGTTTTATCAATTTATAGCGTTTAATACTATGATTTCATTTGTTATTACTGTTTACGATTGTTCAAAAATACCTCTACTTCAAAATCGTTGAATTTCAAAACATTTCCGAGATACATAACCTAGTATAATTTAGCTCGTATATTCACCGAAAATTTATCGTTATTGACATTAACAACGATATAATTGTAGCCATAACCTTACTTAAAATTTTGATATGAACCTAAACGAAATTTATGGTCGTTTCTATCAAGAAGAAAATCAGCTTACAGCCAGATTATTAAGTAATAGCTATTTACATAACAAGTGCGCGAAGACTTACTTTGCGAACGGTGTAAATGATGTCTTCGTGCACGAGTTTTATATAATGCTTTTTATATAGATGTTAGTGGTGGAGGAGCCACAGGGGTAGCTTTTGAAATTATGAAAATTGTTTGTCGCCTGTGGGAATCGAACCAGGATTCTCAGGATCCACAGGCCGACTTCAAACCACTGAGCTAGCTACCCTATAAATTGACATTTGTTATTTGAAAACAAACTGTTTATTTTTTTCCCATAAAGATTGTTAAAATATGTCTGATAAATAAAATAAATATAATTTTACCCATTACTGGGTGTGGCACTCTGCCGAACCAGATCTCGGTAAGTGAAGTGCGGTTACCAGCCGCCAGATTACGGCCCCCAAAGATGATAGTAGTGAGAGAGCCATAGGGGTAATTTTTAAATTGGTGAAAATGTTTTATCGGCTGTGGGGTTCGAACCAGGGTTCTTAGGATCCACAGGCCGACTTGATATCACTGAGCCATTACCCCATATAAACTAATGTATACTATTAGCTTTTTAATAGGCAAAATTTAGAACCATAAGAATGGGTGTTTTTTCAATTACTTTGCGCACTAGCGTGCAAAATTAAACTTTTCATCGGTTTCCAAGGGTGAAAACAAGCGTTTCAAGTACATGGTACGATTATTAGCACAAGGAGCAAAGCGCCCAGGGTTAATAACATGCTCAGGGTGAGAAACACTAATTTCACCCGTGGTACATACAATATTTTATGCACAACAAAATAACATTTAATTTTATGTTCTAAAGATTCAAATATGTACATAGGTTCAATATGCTGAAAATGGTTTGTCGACTATAGGAATCGAACCCGGATTCGCAAATCCACAGGCCAATTTGATACAACTGAGCCATTACCCCATATACGATTCTAAATCATTTCCGAAAAAAATGTTTTAAGTAAAAGTCACAAAGACATACATTTTCAGTAATAATATAACAAGAGATTGAGAATAAATTGAAAATAATTTGACAGATATTTCGAAAACTTGCCAAATGGCAACAAGTTTGAGAAAGATACTGGAGAATTATTTTCTAATTTATCCAACTCTGGAGTTATATTTAATTAGATTATTTTTTGACTTAGCTGTTGAGGTCGATTCATCCAACTTAAAAGATTTTGAACTGGGTTCATACCGATTGATTACTTATTAATATATTCTTGGAAGTTGTTTCCAAAATTGGTTGGTGTACTTTTGTGTCTGAAATGGAACTAAATCGATGTTTTTCACACATTTTACTTTACGGATTGAAGCTATTTTATATGACTCCATTTATCAATTTCATTAAAATCATTTTGATAAAATGCACAACGAACTAACTAAATACATTCACTATTTTTTCAAACCAAGTTTGTAGTAAAGATTATTGCTTTTGAGATTGAATAAGACCAAGCGAAGCGAGCTTGCCAAAAATGCATTTCACGAACAAGTTTTTTTTTACATTATTCCCTAACGAACAACAAATACCTATATTTTTTTCTGTTTTAAGGCCAGTTCTTCAATCACCGATTAATATTAATCAAGATTAAATATTAATGGAAACTATGGTTACCATTATTATTTAATCATGGATAACATTAATCGAGAGTAAACCGGCGATAGAAAAACTGGCCCTTAATCTATAAACATATTATGAATTTAATTTGATTATACGATGTTTTATTTATATGGCTAGCTCAGTGGTATGAAGTCGGCCTGTGGATCCTGAGGTCCCGGGTTCGATTCCCACAGGCGACAAATTTTCATAATTTGAAAAAGCTATCCCTGTGGCTCCTCCACCACTAACATGTTTGGAGGCCGTGATTTGACGACTGGTAACCGCACTTCACGCGCAAAATATATCACTTACCGAGATCTGCTTTAGCAGAGTGCCACACCCAGTATTGGGTAGAAGGCGTGATGATATATTTATTTATTTTTATTTATGGGGTGGCTAGCTCAGTGGTATGCAGTCGTCCTGTGGATCCTGAGAACCCTGGTTCGATTCCCACAAGCGACAAACAATTTTCATAATTTCAAAAGCTCCTCCACCAGTAACATCTTTGGGGGCCGTGATTTGACGACTAGTAACCGCACTTCACGCGCATAAATATATCACTTACCGAGATCTGCTTCGGCAGAGTGCCACACCCAGTAATGGGTAGAAGGCATGATGATATATGTATGTATTTATTTTATTATTTATAATTTAGGTTATTATGGGATAATGGTTCAGTGGTATCGAGTCGGTCTGTGGATCCTGAGAACCCTGGTTCGGTTCCCAAAGACGACAAACAATTTTCACCATTTTAAAACTACCCCTGTGGTACCACCACTAACATCTTTGGGGAGCCGTGTTTTGACGGCTGGTAACCGCACTTCACACGCAAAATATACCAAGATCTGCTTCGGCAGAGTGCTACACCCAGTAATGGGTAGAATGCATGATGATGATATATATATGAATCTGGTTCGAATGCTGGAGTTTTGAGGGCGGCGTAAAAATATTAATTATGTTTGAATAGTTTTATGGATGCGTGCGCGTGAACATGTTCAAATGCCTGAGAACCCTGGTTCGATTCCCACAGGCGACAAACAATTTTCACCATTTTAAAACTACCCTTGTGGTGCCACCACTAACATATTTGGGGGCCGTGATTTGACGGCTGGTAACCGCACTTCACAAGCAAAATATACCGAGATCTGATCCGGCAGAGTACCACACCCAGTAATGGGTAGAAGGCATGATGATAATTATATATATGAAACGGATTCGAATGCTAGAGTTTTGGGAATGGCGTAAAAATCGAATATTAATTATGTTTGAATAGTTTTATGGATGCGTGCGCGAAAACATGTCCAAATGTCAAAATTATTAAATTACCACATATAAGATTTGTTGATTTTATTAAACATATCCGAAATAATCACTTGGAGTTTTCAGGCTTTTAAAAACATAACTAACATTATGTTATATAAAAAAGAGCTTATTTTAGTCCCCAATATTTGTCCTAAAAATTTGTACAACGAATTTTTAAACAGTATTTTTGTTTGCGTGCGATTCGAACTCAAAACCTTTTAAATCGAATGCCGGACGAAACGGACTGACTTTATATAAAAAATACAATTGTGTCTAAATGGTGGATTTTACTAAGAGCTAATGTAATTGGGATAAATGGTGAGATTCTGTATAAATCTATACATGCAGATTCATAAAGCGGATTAGCGCTAACACCATTTTTTATTTCGTATTTAACTCTCTTTTCAATGTATGAAACAAGTTTATTTTAACTTGACTTAAAAAGAGGGTTAATTAGCATCAAATTTAGTTTATTTCTTTAATCTGTTTTAATTTGAAACAGAGTTATAGAACTTATAGATAATATTAAAAACGGTGTTAGCGCTAATCCGTTTTGTGAATCTGCCTGATAAGTTTTATAGATCTACAAATCTATAAATGATGAACAAAATTGCAACGAAACTTAAGGCATTATGACATATTTGCTACTTATCAACAAATATTGATGCGATTTTGTTCATTATTCACAGATTTACGAATCTATAAACTTAAAGATTTATAACAGAATTCTACCATAAATTCCTGTTGTGCAGAGTAACAAATAACGAATTTACAATTACAACAGTACAGGGTTCAGTTGTACCGAGCCGCAGTGTGGCAGTTCATATATTTTTAGTTTGAGTAGCATTCGAACCGGAGATCTTCTGAATCGAATGCAGGACGAAACGGATTGACGTCAATTTATATTAACCTACTGTAATTGGGATTGTGCAGAGTAACAAATAAGAAATACATATTTAGTTTGAGTCAATTCGAATGCCGAAGTTTGGGGAGCGGCGTAAAAATCTAATAGTATGTTTAGATAGTTTTATGAATGTTTGTGCGTATGAAAATCAAGTGAATTATTAAATTTACATATACTAGATTTGTTGATTTTAATAAATATACCCGAAGTAATCACTTGGGGTTGTTCAGAAGCGGATTTAAAA
Organism: Pterostichus madidus; assembly: GCA_911728475.2. Taxonomy (NCBI): domain Eukaryota; kingdom Metazoa; phylum Arthropoda; class Insecta; order Coleoptera; family Carabidae; genus Pterostichus; species Pterostichus madidus. Next base: position 4,471,453 of record OU452314.1, on the reverse strand, counting down.
TATTTCGGGCCCTAGGCAAAATATTTATTTCGGGCTCCTTAAAACATAAAATTCTGCATCTAATCCAATAAAAAATAATAATTTTATGTGCTTCGTAACAGCACAAATTAGATCTGAAAATAACGAAATTATCGGTAGCCATGAAATTGAAACAAAATTAACAAATGTTTAAAGTTTTATATAAATAAATAAATATATCATCACGTCTTCTACTCATTACTAGGTTTGGCACTCCAGATCTCGGTAAATGATATATTTTGCGCGTGAAGTGCGGTTACCAGTCGTCAAATCACGGCTTCCAAAGATGTTAGTGGTAGAGGAGCCACAGGGGTAGTTGAACGTTTTATGTGTCAAAATAAATGCCATAATAAATAAAGAAATTATTTTGACAGATTGTCAAACATTTGTTTAATTTTGTTTCAATTCCATGACTATCTATAGTTTTCAGGCTATTTGTGTTATTTTCAGATCTAATTTGTGCCGTTACGAAGTATGCAAAATTTATTTTGTTTATTGGATTAGATGCAGAATTTTATGTCCTAAATCTTTTATTTGAAGCTGTTTTACTTCAAATAATTAGGGAAGCAGGAAATTATAAAATTATGATTTTATATGTTAAATACCCATGTTCAAGAGTCGCGGTTACCAGCCCGTATATAAATATTTCTATTATTTAAACTACAAGCTGGAATCCGGGCCCTAAAATTTTTGGGCCCTAGGCTATTGCCTCTTTAGCCTAGGCCAAAGTCCGTCTGTGGGTTGTAAATAATAAAAATAATAAATAATAAAAAGATCTTATATTGGCTTTCGCTGTTTGTTCTAAAAATTTGTAACACGAATTTTTGAACAGCCTATATTTACAGTTTGCGTGCGGATTCGAACTCGAAAGCTTCTAAATCGAATGACAGACGAAACAGATTAATTTCCACTTATATCCAAAAATACGATTATATATGAATCGTTCGAATTTCACTATAAACTTCTGTAATTGGGATTAAGTTTCTGTTGTGCAGATTAACAAATAAATAAATTACAATTACAGTACAGTATCTGGCTGTACCGAGCCGCAGTGTGGCAGTTCATATATATTTTAGTTTGAGTAGGATTCGAACTGGAGATCTTTTGAATCATATGCCGGACGAAACGGACTGACTTCAGTTTATATGAAGCTACTGTAATTGGGATTGTGCAGAGTAACAAATACATAAATTACAATTACAGTACACAATCTGGTTGTACTGAGCCGCAGTGTGGCAATTCATATATTTTTAGTTTGAGTAGGATTCGAACTGGAGATCTTTTGAATCATATGCCGGACGAAACGGACTGACTTCAGTTTATATGAAGCTACTGTAATTGGGATTGTACAGACTAACAAATAAATAAATTACAATTACAGTACAGAATCTGGTTGTACCAAGCCGCAGTGAGGCAATTCATATATTTTTAGTTTGAGTAGGATTCGAACTGGAGATGTTTTGAATCATATGCCGGACGAAACGGACTGACTTCAGTTTATATGAAGCTACTGTAATTGGGATTGTACAGACTAACAAATAAATAAATTACAATTACAGTACAGAATCTGGTTGTACCGAGCCGCAATGTGGCAATTCATATATATTTTAGTTTGAGTAGGATTCGAACTGGAGATCTTTTGAATCATATGCCGGACGAAACGGACTGACTTCAGTTTATATGAAGCTACTGTAATTGGGATTGTACAGACTAACAAATAAATAAATTACAATTACAGTACAGAATCTGGTTGTACCAAGCCGCAGTGTGGCAATTCATATATTTTTAGTTTGAGTAGGATTCGAACTGGAGATCTTTTGAATCATATGCCGGACGAAACGGACTGACTTCAGTTTATATGAAGCTACTGTAATTGGGATTGTACAGACTAACAAATAAATAAATTACAATTACAGTACAGAATCTGGTTGTACCAAGCCGCAGTGTGGCAATTCATATATTTTTAGTTTGAGTAGGATTCGAACTGGAGATCTTTTGAATCATATGCCGGACGAAACGGACTGACTTCAGTTTATATGAAGCTACTGTAATTGGGATTGTACAGACTAACAAATAAATAAATTACAATTACAGTACAGAATCTGGTTGTACCAAGCCGCAGTGTGGCAATTCATATATTTTTAGTTTGAGTAGGATTCGAACTGGAGATCTTTTGAATCATATGCCGGACGAAACGGACTGACTTCAGTTTATATGAAGCTACTGTAATTGGGATTGTACAGACTAACAAATAAATAAATTACAATTACAGTACAGAATCTGGTTGTACCAAGCCGCAGTGTGGCAATTCATATATTTTTAGTTTGAGTAGGATTCGAACTGGAGATCTTTTGAATCATATGCCGGACGAAACGGACTGACTTCAGTTTATATGAAGCTACTGTAATTGGGATTGTACAGACTAACAAATAAATAAATTACAATTACAGTACAGAATCTGGTTGTACCAAGCCGCAGTGTGGCAATTCATATATTTTTAGTTTGAGTAGGATTCGAACTGGAGATATTTTGAATCATATGCCGGACGAAACGGACTGACATCAGTTTATATGAAGCTACTGCAATTGGGATTGTGCAGAGTAACAAAAAATATACAAGGTGGTGAACGTAACTCTCGAACATAGGGATTTAACATGTAAAATCACAATTTTGTAATTTCCTGCTTCCCTAATTATTTTAAGCAAAAAAAACTTCGAATAAAAGTTTTAGAGCATAAAATTCTGCATCTAAACCAAGAAACAAAATTAACTTTGCATGCTTCGTAACGGCACAAATTAGATCTGAAAATGACAAAAATAGCCTCAAAACTATCGATAGCCATGGAATTGAAACAAAATTAAACAAATGTTTGACGTATAATCCGTTAAAATAATTTCTTTATTTATTATGTCATTTATTTTGACAGATAGAACGACAAACATTTGTTTAATTTTGTTTTAGTTCCATGGCTATCAATAGTTTTCAGGCTATTTTCGTTATTTTCAGATCAAATTTGTGCCGTTACGAAGCATGCAAAGTTAATTTTGTTTATTGGGTTAGATGCAGAATTTTATTCCCTAAAACTTTTATTCAAAGTTTTTTTGCATAAAATAATTAGGGAAGCAGGAACAAAATTGTGATTTTACATGTTAAATCTCTATGTTCGAGGATCGCGGTCACCACCCTGTATATTGCACGGAGTTTGGTGAGTTTGGTGATTGTGTGTGTAGCGCGCGTGTGAGTTGCGTATATTGTTGGTATAGGTTGTGCGTGTGCGTGCGTAAGGTAAGGTCTTGTAAAAGCGCGGGAGAAGTGCGCAGTGGTGTCGGTGAGGTCCAGGTACTCACCCTGGGAGATGCAGTACATGATCTGGCGGGGCACCTTGAGTCCAGCCGCCAGACACGCAGCAAAGGACGCGGAGAAGTTGATGGCCATCGCGGTGTATTGTCATCACTGGCACTGCACGTCTGCACACACTATACACTCACGTCACTATCACAGTCATCACACAGAGCACAGACACTCGACACTGCACTGTGAGTCGAGTCGAGCGAGGCAAGCGAAGAGTCTGCGATAGTCCGTCCCCACACTCTGTCTGGCGGGCGAGCGTCCGACCCCCGACCCCCCCTGCGCTGCGCTGCGCCGTGCACTGCTGCACCGCCCCCGCCCACACCCGCCCGCCTCACTGCTAGATGCACCGCCGCTGCCGCTGCTGCTGCTGCCACGCTGCCGACTGCCGACTGCCGAATCAATAGCACCACACATCATAAAAAACTTCGGGGAGGTTTTCCTGCCACCATCATCCACGACGACGACGACGACGAACGCCTCCTCCACGTGCTTCAACACAGACGAGACGACACGACATGACGATGTTGTCCAGATTATACTACCACACACCCAATATGACACTATTAATTCAACGTGTTTGCATTTCCCTGGATACGTCATCGGTTTTTAGTCTTACGACCAAAAATAGCATTGAATACAAGTTTTCGGGTCGAGCAATACGTCGCTTCGTTCGGCAATATTACAAGACTCGTTAAAACATATTAATTTTATTTAGCCACCTATATAGAAAATTTTCCAGATTCAAATTAGGGTCGTTGATTTCCACCGAAGTTTGAATTTCTGAACGATCGAACATTCGAATGTTTTAAACTTCGTCAGAAAAACTTCATTGTTCTTTCGAATTTTTTTAGCATTTAGAATTTTCGAATTTTTGAATTTTTTACCACTGAATTAACGCCATCTGTCATCTCCAAACACGCTCACACATAATTCGCGAAAAGTCGGCGAGGAATTAAATAATCAACTCGGCGAAGTATCCTGCAAAAACTCTGCAAGGTTAGGCGTCTTAATTAAGACATCTACTCTCTTAATTATAATTTATATTAGTTATAAATAAATAATAATACTTAAATTTATGTACAACAAACGCATTGAAATTGTTTTATTAATGTGCCATGCCTTTTTTTATGCCATAATATGGTTAGTGAATTGAACTCCCTAAAACAGAATATCTGACACGTTCCTAGTAAAAATTGTAATGAGACTAAGATTTGGCAATAGAATGTCTAAGACGAGAATTGAATCCTCGATGCTCAGTTTTAAGTCTGACTGACTCGTCCTCAAGCTGTTCAAACATTCCAAAGTTCGAATCTAAATTCGAAGGTTCAATAAATGTGTCATATTCAAGTGGATGACAAAAATAGTTATTTATGTATTAAGGGTGAGCATGTTATTTGCTCTCGGCGTTTTGCGCCTCGTGCTAATAATCATGCCACGTCCCAGACACGCTAATTTCACCAGTGGTACATACAATATTTTATGCTCAACTAAATAATATTTAATTTTAAGTTTAAAAGATTAAAATAGGAACATTTATATGTTAATATATATTGCAAAATTAAGTATTCAAAATAAATAAATATTTTATTATGACCCTAGAGCGAAAAACAAGTTTTTACGCCCGCTTATCATGACTAAAACACATGAGTTTCTGCCTAGTTGTGCATAATAATTATTTATGTATCAAGGGTGAAAAATAGGCATTTTTTGCCTATGGTCTTCTCAGGCTCAGAATCGCTAATTTCATCCTTTGGACATACAATATTTTATGCCCAACAAAAGAACATTTAATTTTAAATTCAAAAAATTAAAGTAGGTAAATTTATATATCAAAATGATATATTGCAAAATCAAGTATTTATAATAAACAAAAATTATTAAACCCGAGAGTCAAAAAAGTGTTTAAGCTCGCTTTTCATACCTAAAACACATCTATATAGGCTCACTAGTGCATAAAAATAAATAATATGTTTTAAACTGACTAATTCTGGGTTGCAAGAAAAAATAAAGAGCTCTTTAGTTAAAGAATTGTTTATCTAGCAACAGTATCAATAGCGATTTTCTGAAATTTATTGAACCGTTAGTTGCTAACGAACCGATAAAACTTTCATGCAACCCACCATTAGAATACTATTTCGAATTTTGCAATACTGCCAGACTCCGCTACGCGTCGTCCAGCAACCTTTATTACTTGACCCGAAATGAAACAAATAACTATATTTCATAGCCATGCAAAATCGTCTGAAGAACAGCATAACCATAAAGAATAAACAAAAATACATGGTGACAAAACAAATATCCATGCGGAGATAAATTAAACTTTAATAATAATAATAATACAATAAATTAATAGTTCAAAGTTAATACTGTGGATTCCTATAAACGGCATGTATTATCTGCATAATTTGCCGGTAATTACATGAATCCATTGTAATTAAATTAAATATAATTATAACCAAATAATGTAGGTACTTGCATATTACAAACTAATTAATATGGGGTAATGGCTCAGTGGTATCAAGTCGGCCTGTGGATCCTAAGAACCCTGGTTCGATCTCCAAAACAGACAAAACATTTTCACCTATTTAAAATTCCCCCTGTGGTTCCTCCAGCACTAACATTTTTGGGGGCCGTGATATGACAGCTGATAACCGCACTTCACGCGCATAAATATATCATTTACCGAGATCTGCTTCGGCAGAATGCTACACCCAATAATGGGTAAAAAGCGTGATGATATTTATTTAATTGTCTTGTAGGTACCGCAATTGTTTATGCCTGGCAGTTATCTAAATATATATTTTTAAATATTACGATTTGAAGATGTCTCTACAGGAAATCTGGGAGTCAATTTATTCAATTTATCCTGGCATAAAAATTTAACAAGAGTAAAAATATTATATTCCTATTAACCAAAATTTAAGAAAACTTACAATTTTTTTAATCACATGCACCAAATAGAATATTAATAAATGTGTACATTTGTCAAGGGTATAATATACAAAGTGGGGAAAAAGTTCCGGAACGGTTAAATATCTTGCGAAATACATATTGGATCGAAAAACGAAAAAATACGTGTCAAATAGTTTTCAAAAATCTATTCAATGATACCAAACTTGACCCTCACTCCCGCCTCCAGGGTGTAGGGCGGGGGACAACTTTGTAATCTTAAATGGGAACACCCATTTTTATTGCAGATTTGGAATCTCCAGAAAATTTTACATCAATTTGATCAACAATTCAAGTTATTTTTGTTCACAGATGGCGCTGTGATCGCCACAAATGGGAATGGAATTGATGTACACGAGCATAATGTAACACTCTTTTTTTTAGAATTATTTAGAATTATTTGGGTAACCTAATGGGGACTAGTGACTGTCAATTTTGTGCTCGTGTACTTCAATTCCATTCCCATTTGTAGCGATCACAGCGCTGTCTGTGAACAAAAATAAATTGAATCGTAGATCAAATTAATGTACTCGTAACATTTTCTGGAGATTCCAAATCTGCAATAAAAAATGCGTGTTTCCATTTAAGATTACAAAGTTACCCCCCGCTCCACCCCCTGGAGGTAGGAGTGAGGGTTGAGTTTGGTATCATTGGATAGATTTTTGACAAATATTTGATACTTATTTTGCCGTTTTTCGATCCAATATGTATTTCGCAAGGAACATTTTTCCCAGCCTGTATACAGGGTTCGGACTCACCGCAGTATGATAATAATATTTTTTAGCTTGAGTAGGTGTCGAACTCCGGATCTCCGGATTCAAATATCGTAACGCCACCCACACCACCGTACAATTTATGCTACTCGTATTTATGTTACGAAAAGAATTTCGATGCGATATTTATCTGTGACTTTATTCCACCACTAATAGAAGGACGCTAAATCAGCGTTAGTAACATAAAGTTTCCCTTTTAATAAGACTACAAAACCGTCGAAATTTAATAAAAATGCAAGACCTGACTTAAAAGTTGATTCGCTAATTGTACACTTCAAAAGTAAGTTTCTCAACCTAACTATTTTATATTTTATCTCTATATCTTTTTCTTCCTTTATTTTTGTAAGAAAAATAGGTTCAAAATATTGTACTTCCATCTAAATTGAATAACACACAACGCAAAGCAAAAAAACCATTCCATCAGAGTGTTATTTTTACAGAAGCAAACAGCCGTCTTAACCGCAAATATTAGCAAAACAAGAATTGAGGGGATTCCAAATGATTCTCACATATTTTCCTCATTCAAATCACGTGTACATTGAGTAAACACCCGAAGAAAATCCCAAACAAACTGTTGGCATTTTTGTGGGCTGTGAATTTCATCGTTATGCATTTGTTTGAAACGGCTACTTTGATATTATCACCGTACCGCAAATTACAATTAATAGTCAAGCGATTTGAATAATATTTTAAGCTATGAAAATAATTTTCAGTGCTAGCTTTGATATTATGGAGTTGGTGGCTTAGTGGTATCAGCCTGTGGATCCTGAGAACCTCGGTTCGATTCGAACAACCGACAAACAATTTTCACCACATTAAAATTACCCCTGTGGCTCTGCCACCACTAACATCTTTGGAGGGGCGTGATATGACGGCTGGTAACTGCACTTCACGCGCATAAAAATATCACTTACCGAGATCTGCTTCGGCAGAGTGCCACACCCAGTAATGGGTAAAAGGCGTGATGATATATTTATTGATTTATTTACCTTCCCCTTTATGGAGTAGATGGTTTAGTGGTATCGAGTCGGCCTGTGGATCCTGAGAATCCTGGTTCGATTCTCACAACGACAAACATTTTCACCACATTAAAATTACCCCTGTGACTCAGTCACCACTAACATCTTTGAGGGCCGTGCTATGACGGCTGGTAACTGCACTTCACGCGCATAAATATATAACTTACCAAGATCTGCTTCGGCAGAGTGCCACACCCAGTAATGGGTAAAAGGCGTGATGATATATTTATTGATTTATTTACCTTCCCCTTTATGGGGTAGGTGGTTTAGTGGTATCGAGTCGGCCTGTAGATCCTGAGAATCCTGGTTTGATTCCTACAGGCGACAAACATTTTCACCACATTAAAATTGCCCCTGTGGCTCTGCCACCACTAACATCTTTGGGAGGGCCGTGATTTGACGACTGGTAAACGCCCTTAACGCGTATAAATATATCACTTACCAAGATCTGCTTTAGCAAAGTGCCATATCTAGTGATTATATATTTTAAAATTACCCCTGTGGCTCTCCCTCCACTAACATCTTTGAGGGCCGTAATATGACGGCTGGTAAGTGCACTTCACGCGTATAAATATATCACTTAGTAAGATCTGCTTTAGAAGAGTGCCATACCTAGTACTGGATAAAAGACGTGATGATATATTTATTTATTTTTTACCTTCTCTCATCATAGTATGCTCTGCATTACTCTATTTCATTTATCATCGTTCCGCATTTGTTTCCAACGCAAACTCGATCCCGATAGCTTTGCTTGGCTACAATTAACCGTGATGTGATATTCACGCGATTTTGTTTCTATTTTGCTGTGTCTGTGTGTCTGTGTGTATGTGTATGTATGTGATAAGAGGACCAGAATGAAAACAATTTCATTTCATGTTATCTGACGAGTTTCAGGGACCTTGACTCACATTGCAGATAGCAGATACGGGGTCGTTATCGGACTGAAATATAACGACGAAGAAAAGAAAGCTACACGGAGCAATAAGACGGTGCATGACTACTTTATTTTATTTTAATTATATTACTCATTTGCAGTGGACATGATTACTTATGTGATTGTATTAAGGTAGTACTAGCGTGAAAAAAATTTTTGCAGATCTGAATGAAATTTGGTGCTCGTAAACATTGGATAGTCATACGTATCCTGTTAAAATATGAAACACATTCATCGTCTGTGAACAAATATATTCGCTTGTCAAGTTGAGTTCTTATACACGGGGCTTATGGCGATCATCACTCAGAATCGCACATATTTGGTTTGTGTACCTCTAAAATTTTGCAGTTTCATTTGAAAAACTAGTATGATGTTCTAGAACTATCCATGTATATTGTATCAGAAGGAGAAAGTTTTTTTATCGTTTAGTAATGGATATATAGCCATGCAAGGCCTTGTTTTTAACGACAAATTAAGAATCCCAATTTATAATGGCAACACCACACGGTGGTATGGTATTTGAAAATTCACTAGACCAACAACCTGTTAACAATTCATGATATTCAAATCATAATAGGTATAAAACACTTATTTTATTAAATTTTTTAAAATGCGATTACCAGCCGTCAAATCACGGCCCCCAAAGATGTTAGTGAAGGGGGAGCCACAGGGGTAATTTTAATTTGATGAAACTTGTTTATCGGCTGTGAGAATCGAATCGAGGTTCTCAGGATCCACAGTCCGACTTGACACCACTGTAGATTTCCTGTCATTGTTAAACTTTATTATTATTTATGGGGTGGCTAGCTCAGTGATATGAAGTCCTGCGAACCCTGGTTCCATTCCTACAGGCGACAAGCAATTTTCATAATTTCAAAAGCTACCCTTGTGGCTCCTCCACCACTAACATCTTTGGGGGCCGTGATTTGACAACTGGTAACCGCATTTCACGCGCAAAATATATCACTTACCGAGATCTGCTTCGGCAGAGTGCCACACCCAGTAATAGGTAGAAGGCGCGATGATATATTTATTTATTTATTTAGTTATTTATTTTATCTTTGACATATTTATAAAAATAGTTATTTACAATAAAACCAAAGTGCGAAAACTAACCTAAAAAATTCATCAAGAGATACCATGTTGTAAGTGACGAGTCTTGCCAACTAAACACGATAGCCAACTAAAAAATTTGTGTCAATCAATTATAGCCGCGTGGTACAGCCGCTTTGTATAAAGCTTTTAATGTGTTAAGGGATTTTCAAACTAAATAATTAGTAAACCATAAAAAATAAATAAAACATAATCTAATTACATGTTAAACACATGTAGTTCTATTAAAGTTGCAGCATGGTACCCGCATAGTTTTTCAAAGGAATTAGTGAAATAAAGTCTTAATCATAAAGTGTAACTACTAGCATCAAATTATAACATCGTTTATAACAAATTTACAATCTTCAGCAGTAAAAACAATTAATGCACGAAGTAAAAACAACTGCCAAACAGTGCAACGTTGCGTATAAAAATTTCAGTGCAGCACGATCCAAAAATAAACCAGACAAAAAACAAAACGCCCGCGAATAAATAAATGCACATCGCCTTAAATCAGTCTCAGGCGGCACCACGATTCACAGTCTGCCGAGATCGTATGCAGCTACGAAACAGAAGAGAATCAGTGTTACGAGGAACGCAAAAACATTCAACGGTCGGATACTAACCGTTGAAAAAATATCGGCGGGCAGCCTTGGCCATAGCACAGGCCAGTCTTGAACTTGGTCGAAACGTGAAACTGATTGGGAATTGAGGCTGAGGCAAGACGCGAGATTTATAAACCTGGCGCTAGTTTAGTTAGTAGCAGACTAAACTAGTACTAGGTTAATATACTTGCCGCCTTTTTCCTTTTACTTATTTTTAACTGCTACTATTTCTATTCTTTTTTGACTCTTTATTTGTTAAAGAATAATGGTAACATTATGTCTTTTACCCATTATTGGGTGTGGTACTCTGCCGTAGCAGGTTTCGGTAAGTGATATATTTATGCGCGTTAAGTGTGGTTATCAGTCGTGAAATGAGGGCCCTCAAAGATGTTAGTGAGGAAGCCACAGGGGTAGTTTTAATGTGGTGAAAATTGTATGTCGGCTGTGGGAATCGAACCGAGGTTCTCAAATCCACAGGCTGATTCGAAACCACTGAGCCACCTACCCTTATATTGGATAAAACAGTTCACGAATTCACCATCCGGTATATTTAGTTTGAATGGGATTTAAACTCGGGATTTTCTCAAATGACGTAACGTCACATGTACTGCCGTCAAACAAACAAAAACGCATTAAAATTTCATAATCATAGTTCAAGTAAATTATGGGCATCGAACTAGGGTTCCCAGGATCCACAGGCCGACTGATACCACTGAACTAGCTACCCTATTAGAAAATAAGAACGGTAAAACTGCTAAATCGAAATTTATTGAAGAAGTGGTGTCAATTTATGGAAGATATTCGAAGATTGTCCTTCCTCTTCAATTGAAAAACTCCTGACGACAAAGAATAATAATTTATTTCACAACTTTCAATATTTTTTTCTCCATTTGTTTGGTGTATTTGTATTTAAGTTATGTAAATAAAACAATTATTTTAAAAAATTATGTATATCTGAGATTTTTTGTGTCCCGTCCCACCCCCCTGAAAAAATGTCTGTGGACGCCCATGGTGTTAGATGGATAAATTTGTTAGGAAGTTTCATAAAAGGCTGAAATATCGCATCATAGTATTTTACTGTCTTTATTACCGTCTTTATTACTATATTTATTAAAGGACTGTTTAAATAATTAATTATTTATATATTAATATATGGATGGGTGGCTCAGTGGTATCGAATCGGCCTGTGGAGTTTGAGAACCCGGGTTCGATTCCCACAGTCGACAAACAATTTTCACCACCATTAAAACTACTCCTGTGGCTTCCACTCTACTAACATCATAGAGGGGCGTTATTTGACGGCTGATAACAGCACTTCACGCGCAAAACATGTCACCCAGTAATGGGTACAAAGCGTGAAGAGTTGAAGTGAGATTTAAACCCACTAGCTTCATCATCATCAACTCCTGAAGATATTCATTTTATTTCATAACAATCATCCCTACATTCATTTTATATAACTTTCCTGTATTTCTCTCGCCCGAGTGTTGATAGTCTGCAACTGCAGACTAGAGAGCGACTCGATACAGGGACAGGGACGAGTTGAGCGCAACGTGAAACCCTTGAGAAGGTCGCGGCTCGCGGCTCGATCACGAGAGAGTCTGAGTACAAGACCTATGTTGCTTTAAAGACTGATAAAAATATATAGAGGCAGAGGCAGGCGATTTTGTGTATGAGGGTTCAAATCCTGTCCAAGGAGTGGATGTTTGTGGTGTTATTTATTTATTTATTTATTTATTTATAATACGAGTAGTTTTCGACACCATGGACTTATTTCTGACTGGACTCACCGAGCCGCAGTGTCATAGTTCATATATTGAGTGTCTATTTTTTTTTATATATATAAAGAATACATATACAAATTTTTAATTGGCGTTAATTTTTTCCCTATTAATTTGTAAACAAAAAAAATGTTAAAAATTATAAACTGCATTAAATGAACCAAAATTTATTGATATAATACGGTCCTGTCATAAAATAAGGGTAATATAAAATTTCTGTTTTTAAGTTATTTACAGAGTGCCATTTAAAATAAAAGAAATTGTTTTAATTTTTATATTGACAGATCTGTCAAATTATTTTTTTAATTTTCATGGCACTCTATAAACAGCATCTCAAGACATTAAAGTATATTGTATTCCCTATATGAAAACTATTACATCACATTTGGTATACATGTGATTTAAGATTTTGTACTTGAAACGGTTACATTGATATTGGATTAACATTTTTAAAACATAACCTAAAATTTGAATGTCAAATTAAAATATTTATTACTTTATAAAATTTAATAACCAAATTCTGCAATATATAAAATAAAAACCAAATATAAATTTATCAGACCATAGGTCTCTGTTTTTATTTAAGTATGGAGTGGCTAGCTCAGTGGTATGAAGTGGGCCTGTGGATCCTGAGAACCCTGGTTCGATTCCCACAGACGACAATCAATTTTCATAATTTCAAAAACTACCCCTGTGGCTCTTCCACCACTAACATCTTTGGGGGCCGTGATTTTATGACTGGTAACCGCACTTCACGCGCAAAATATATCACTTACCGAGATCTGCTTCGGCAGAGTGCCACACCCAGTAATGGGTAGAAGGCGTGATGATATATTTATTTCTTTTATTTGTGAACAAAGCAAATGTAAATTTTCGTATTAGTAAGAACTGTCATACGTTTTCATTAAAATAATAAATGTGATAGAACGTGAAAAAACATAAAACGTGAGTCTTTACTTATTAAGACATACGTTAATGTCATTCACATTGTTAATAATATTAATAAAAAAAGATAGTAATATTTCATCGTATCTATGATAACCTCGTCCACATATGACGTAATCGTTTTCATACAGGGAATGGAGTTTATTAATAAATGTGAACTCGTTGGATGTAGTTTATTAATTCTAAATATATTTCTTCCTGAGGAAAGTAAATATTACTTTCTAATAAGGTCGTAAGAAATAGTTATTTGTTTCATTTGAACTAAAAATACAATTTTTCGGGTCGAATAATAAAGATTGCTGGATGACGCGTAGCGGAGTTTCACAATATTACGAGATTCTAAATAGTATTTTTAGTCCGATAGAAACACATTATATTTTTTTTATGTACTTATTCTAATTAAAATTAAATAAAATGACAAAATTATATTTATCACCATAACAACTGTAGAAAAAATAATATTTTTGAACTAAAAAACGTATTTATGGTAACGTAAATATTCCTGAAATAACCTTCTTTTACTATTTATAAAGTTGAAATAATTTGTGTCATATTCAAGTGGCTGAAAAAAAAATATTGTGTTACATTTAAAATGAATGTTGTTAGAAGGAGTTCATGGGTCCCAGGTTCAAAGCCTGGTGGTATCACGATTTTTCTCTTTATTTATTTCAAATACTATATATATATATTATATATTTTGTTTTAATATAATTTTTAAAAATTTCCGTAAAATTGTATTTTTTTTTTGTACTGTATTTTCGAAATTCATACATTTTCTTGTCTACAGTATGTAAAAGGTAAAAACACAATATGCAGAAAGCAGACATATGTATACTCTATTTAAAATGGTTTGACAATTATTAAATCACTGATTTGTTGTACGAAACTGAAGATTTCATTTTGTTTCTATCATATACGAGTAGTGCATTTTCAATATTTGTAAAGAAAACAACAACGTACTTCGGTTGTTATTTCGTTGTCATAGTTTCAAAACCAAATTAAGACGTCAAAATAAATATCACTCACCGTCGAATACCCTCAAGATCTCAAGAAACAAGAACATGCAACTAACCTACAAAAAAACAGAAAAGAAAAATTAGTTTCATTTCTCGAACTTCCAAATAACAGTTTACAAATTAATAACATATAATTAGCAGCAAGAAAAATTAAGATAAATATTAAAATACGGCGTTAATATACAGAACAGTTAACTCGAAATCGTATTAAAATATTTCTTCCGAATGATATAAATATATAATTAGTTCTGATTATAAATTACGACAATTAATTTTATATAGTATTTCTGGGTCAGGTCCAATAGCAAAAAGTTTGCAGGTAGTGGTTCGGAGACAACTGTAAGTTGTAGGTTCACTTTCACTGTAATTGGGGTTAAATTCCTGTTGTGCAAAGTAGCATAAAATTAAAATGACACACTTATTAATAGGTAATGTATTTGTTGCTCTGCACAACAGGAACTTAATCCCAATTACAGTACAGGATCTGGACTTTTTGATTCGTATATTTTTAGATTGAGTGAGATTCGAAATCGGAATCTTCGGTTTTAAATGCTGTAATGCTAACTACACTACTGCACTGCCGGACAAAATATTATTATTGTCCGATTGATTTTAAAATGGGCTTTTGTAGTCAATTGACAGACTAATGCTGGGTTGCAAGAAAAAAATAAAGAGCTCTTTAGTTAAAGAAGTGTTTATCTAGCAACAGTATCAATAGCGATTTTCTGAAATTTGTTGAACCGTTAGTTGCTAATGAACCGATAAAACTTTCACGCAACCCAGCGTTAGAAGTCTAGGACCATGGGTGAAATATTGTTGCTATGGTTCAAACAACAAATTTGACATTTATTATAAATAAATAAATATATCATCACGCTTTCTACCCATTACTGGGTGTGGCACTCTGCCGAAACAGATCTCGGTAAGTAATATATTTTGCACGTGAAGTGCGGTTACCAGTCGTCAAATCACGGCCTCCAAAGATGTTAGTAGTGGAGGAGTCACAGGGGTAGTTTTTTGAAATTATGAAAATTGTTTGTCCCTGTGGGAATCGAACCAGGGTTCTCAGGATCCGCAGGCCGACTTCATACCACTGAGTTAGACACCCCATATTTAATGATTTAATAAATATAATACACGCATACCGCTTCTTTAATCTCGAAAACTACAAGAGATATTGAAACGCGGTTTGAACGAGTGTATTTCTCGTGCTCCAATTAACTTATACTGATATTTTGAAAATTTCGAAAATTTGACTATTTATTTCAAAATTTTCTTTTGCCTATATTTTAAAAATTTGGAGAGATAATGAAAATCTGTGAAAACTAGTGAAGTCCTCTCGTAAAAGTACATAGGTATGTAAAATTTCAGGTAAAAATTCGGAGCGATAAAGTTTTTATTAAAAAAATCGAAAAATCACTGTTTTTTAATTATTTTTGAAGGGGTACCCCTTAAGAATTTTATGAATATAGGCCGTTTCCAGTTTGTTTGCACTAAAAATTTTATCCGTGCTGCAAAAATTCTGAAATTTTACATACTTATGTACTTTTACGAGAGAAATTCAATGGTTATTTCAGATTTTCATTATCTCTTCAAGTTTTTGAATTATGGACAAAAGAAAATTTTGAAATAAATAGAAAAATTTCAAATTTTTCAAAATTTCTTTATAAATTACTCGGAGGACGAGAAATACACTCGTTCAAACCGCGTTTCAATATCTCTTTTAGTTTTCGAGATATGGGCCTTCAAAGTTGAAATTTTGAAAATGTCAAAAAGCGCCGTAGCTCAAAAACTAAAGAAGATATTAAGATGCGCTCAACGGCATTCGATTTCTCGTAATCTGATTTATATAGAACTATATTTTTATTTTTTTTTGTTTTTTAACCAAAAAATTAAGCCGTGATGATATATTTTTTTTTATTTAAATGGGTGCAGTAAATTGACAACTGTGCATTTCTCCCTTCAAACATCGAACCCACGACCTTTGGATTAGAAGTCCAATGCGCTATCCTCTACGCCAAAGGGACCACGTGATGGCTTGTTTATCTCCTTTATTACATTTTTTAATATTACAATCATTATATTATATGGGGTAGGTGACAAATTGGTATTGAGTCGGTTTGTGAATTTGAGAAACCGGGTTCGATTCCCACAGCCGAAAAATAATTTTCACCACATTTAAATTACTCCTGTGGATCCTGAGTACCCAGGTTCGATTCCCACAGGCGACAAACAATTTTCATAATTTCAAAAACTTCCCCTGTGGCTCCTCCACCACTAACATCTTTGGGGTCCGTGATTTGACGACTGGTAACCGCACTTCACGCGCAAAATATATCATTTATCGAGATCTGCTTCGGCAGAGTGCCACACCAAGTAATGGGTAGAAGGCGTGATGATATATTTATTTATTTATTTTCAAATTACCTCTGTGGCTCCCAAACTACTAACATCCTTGGCGGCCATGATTTTACGGCTGGTAACCGTACTTTACGAGCAAAATATATCACTTCGGCAGAGTGCCACACCCAGTAATGGATAGAAGGCGTGATGATATATTTATTTATTTATTTTCAAATTACCCCTGTGGCTCCCCAACTACTAACATCCTTGGCGGCCATGATTTGACGGCTGGTAACCGCACTTCACGCGCATAAATATATCACTTACCAAGATCTGCTTCGGCAGAGTGCCACACCCAGTAATGAGTAGACGGCGTGATGATATATTTATTTTTATTTAAATGGGTGCAGTAAATTGACGGCTGTGCATTTCTCTCTTCAAACATCTTCACCACGTAGATATCTCGTGATGGAACAGTGCTGGTGAAGGTAAAAACGCCATCGACTTCGACACACGAAACTGGTAGTCATGATTTCTTAATTTTTTTCTTAATTTGTTAATGATGACTTGTCAGTTTGCGCACGTCGACTCTCGAGGTCTTGGACTCTCTAGGTCCGGATTGCTTGGATCGTCTGATCGCTCGCTGTCATTTACTAAGTCGACCGTTAAATTTTACTTGATCGACTTGAACGCTGAGGTTTTTATCTCGGGAATGCGGCCGACAAATATTTTAATACTTATTGTTTTATGTTTGTCATCTATGCGAATTTCATTTGTTTGTTTATTTAGTTGCTATGGTCATAGACAAAATATATACAGATCTCGCGGCGCTTTTATCAATGATATTTGCAGTTCTGGACGAGTCTGTATTGATGATGCGATATGACATCTGGTGATAGAAATTTGAACTAGTGTATGAAGGCTTTAAAGTGGTAGTTACATGTGATGTATACAGGGTGGTGCTTGGTAAGGGCGAAAATTGGGATTTAACATGGGATATTAGTTTTATTAATTTTATGGGAAAACTGCAGAGTGCAAAGATATTCAGAATTAAAAGATGCATAATAGTTATTTTTATAACGAGTGCCGAAAAAGGCTTGTTACGTGCAAGTGCAGAATTTGCACGAGCACGTAACCTTTCACGGCACGCGTTGTAAACAACATTTTTCTTACAACTGTGCGAATTATAAAATCACTAAAATATTGTCAAAATTTATAAAATCTTAATGATATTACACGAGAACGATGTTTTACGGCGTTGCTATGGTTTGTTTGTTGGTTGCTTGCACATTTGCAATTTCAAGACAATTTCTTCAAAATCGTCTAGATTGGATACTACAGTGAGTGATTCTTCTTTATCACAAACACATCCAAAGATAATTGAAGCCCCAGATCATGCTATGTTGGATCTATTTTCGACAATGACAATCAACCTGCTGCTGGTACTTCTAAAACCTCTGAAATAGCTGGGATTTGAATCCTAAATCTGATTTGAACATGAAAGACTTTGGGATCAAATCTCGGCGAAAGCGCATAGTTTTTTCAACAATTATTTGCAATTTATTTAGTTATGTATATATATTCACGCCTTATACCCATTACTGGGCATGGCACTCTGCCGAAGCAGATCTCGGTAAGTGATATATTTATGCGCGTGGAGTGCGGTTACCAGCCGTCGAATCACGGCCTCCAAAGATTTTAGTGGTGGGGGAGCCTCTGGGGTAATTTTAAATTCGTGAAAATGTTTGTCGCCTGTGGGAATCGAACCAGGATTGTGTATGTAGATAAAATATAGTATACAACTAGCTATAATGGCTATTATTCTCTCTTCGCCTTACTTGTTCGTATTGTAAACTTCATAAAATAAATAAATACAATAAATATATCATCACGCCTTCTACCCATTACTGGGTGTGGCACTCTGCCGAAGCAGATCTCGGTAAGTGATATATTTAGGCGTGTGAAGTGCGGTTACCAGTCATCAAATCACGGCCCCCAAAGATGTTAGTGATGGAGGAACCACAGGGGTAGTTTTTTTTGAAATTATGAAAATTGTTTGTTACCTGTGGGAGTCGAACCAGGGTTCTCAGGATCCACAGGTAGACTTCATACCACTGAGCTAGCCACCCCAAACTTCATCGTTGGGAATAATACAATCCATTATAGTGTCGTTGTGTAATATGCTATTATTTATTTATTTATTTATTTATACTACTCTGTACAACAAAAACTTAATCCCAAATACAAAACAGAATCCGACCTCACCAAACCGCAGTATGGTAGTTTATATAGAAATAGTTTTCACAAAACAGATGACGAAATTAAGAAAATATGTTTCACTCGTCGCTTACTTGACGGCCTGACTTCAAACTGACTCTACCCTTTTTATTTTTTGTTGTTGGAATGCGTTCGAAATATGACTGGCTGGCTCGAACTAAATTAAGTAATATGAGAACTGTATTTATGATTGTAGTTGCACGATCATCAGTTAAAAATTTACTATCGCTTTAGTTAAATAAAAATGAAAATATTGAATTGACAGCAATTGTTATCAAATCATTTGACATTTTTAGTTCATTTCATTATTAGATTAAAAAATTAAATGTAAGTAGAATCTAACATTGTACACCTCGGTGCTCACGGTTAGCGTTACGGCATTCGAAGTCGAAGATCTCTGGCTCGAATCCTACTCAAATTATCAGTAATAATATAACAAGAGAGTGAGAATAAATTGAAAATAATTTGACAGATCTTTCGAAAACTTGTTGCCAGGCAATAGTCACGAAAGCGCGTAGGGCTTGAGTGGCTATTGCCAAATGCCAACAAGTTTGAGAAAGATACTGGAGAATTATTTTCTAATTTCTCCAACTCTCGAGTTATATTTAATTAGATTATTTTTTGACTTAGCTGTTGAGGTCGATTCATCCAACTTAAAAGATTTTGAACTGGGTTCATACCGATTGATTACTTATTAATGTATTCTTGGAAGTTGTTTCCAAAATTTGTTGGTGTATTTCTGTATCTGAAATGGAACTAAATAGATTTTTTTTACACAGTTTACTTGACGCGTTAACAGTTTTAAATAATTATTTGACAACTACCTATCATTTGTCACAAACAAAAAAGCATCTACAGAGATAATTCCCGGGAATAATCACAAGAGCTTTATTCTCAGTATAATAATGACAGGATTGGTTAAAACGCAGACACGTGACATACAATGAAAGCATTACATTGGTTTTCAGAAAGGTCAAAAAATAAATAAATATATCACCACGCCTTCTACCCATTACTCGGTGTGGCACTCTGCCGAAGCAGATCTCGGTAAGTGATATATTTTGCGCGTGAAGTGCGATTCGTCAAATCACGGCCTCCAAAGATGTTGGTGATGGAGGAGCCACAGGGGTAGTTTTTTTTGAAATTATGAAAATTGTTTGTCGCCTATGGGAATCAAACCAGGGTTCTCAGGATCCACAGGCCGACTTTATACCACTAGCCACCCCATAAAAAAAATAATAGTTATTTATGTAGCTAGGGTATTATGAAGATGTTTATGCCCTCCGAGGGCGATGCTTACCAAGCTGAGGGTTTAAATTCAAATCGCTAACATTACAACTTTTTTTACAGTTGCGTAATGAGTTACTTTCCGCACTAGTGTTTCTTTGCTTACAGAAACGCACTTGGTCTGCATTTGTCTCCTTTACACCCGTAACCAAGGCAATAATAGTTACGTAATAACAAAGAAATCGCACAGTTGTAGGAAAATAAATTTATTATTATTATTATAAACTAGGATGACAAATATATGAACTACCACACTTCAGCTCGGTGAGTCGGAACCCTTTATTATAATAGGGATTAAGTTGCAGAGTAACATAAATAAATAAATATTTATTTGAAACTGAAACCGTTTACGACCTAACTTCTTTCACCCTCTCACAATTAATACAATAATTACAGCATAATTAGTTAACATCCACCAAGTCGAAGTTAGTTGAAGCATTTTTCGCTGCGCTGACAGTGGCGTCGAGAGCGGGGCCGAGACGGGGGTACAGCAGCCCCAGAGATCCATCTATCTGGCCTCTTGCGGAGAATACAGGAGTTTAATTAATCATGTCTTTGACAGGCACTCTCAAGCTGAGCTGCATCGCGGGCGGCGGCGGCGGCGGCAGAGCGAGAGAAAATCCCCGAGCCCAATTATCTTCTGTGTTGTTAACAGGCCCGGATTCAGAGGGATTGGTCAGTGGACGCTGGATGAGTTTTCAACGCAGATAAAATATATATAATAATGGGGTAATGGATCAGTGGTATCTAGTCGGCCTGTGGATCCTAAGATCTCTGGTTCGATTTCCAAAGCCGACAAACATTTTCACCACATTAAAACTACCCCTGTGGCTCTTTCTCCACTAACATCTTTGGGGGGCGTGATTTGACGGCTGGTAACCGCATTTCACCCAGTAATGGATAAAAGGCGTGATATATTTATTTATTTTATAAAATATATAAATAAAATAAATAAATAAATATATCATTACGCCTGGTGTGGCACTCTGCCGAAGCAGATCTCGGTAAGTGATATATTTTGCGCGTGAAGTGCGGTTACCAGTCGTCAAATCACAGCCATGTTAGTGGTGGCGGAGCCACAGGAGTAGTTTTTGAAATTATGAAAATTGTTTGTCGCCTTTGGGATTCGAGCCAGGGTTCTCAGGATCCACAGGCCGACTTCATACCACTGAGCTAGCCACCCCATTAAAATATATATATGGATGTCTAATTGAATGTATTCTAATGGAAACGGTTTTATCAATGGAATGAAGAAATAAAAGTAGTGCTAGATGAAAAAGAAGTAAAAATAGAAGAAATCAAGAAAAAAATGACAGACAGATAGGCATGGAGAGATATATGAAAAAGGAAGCCAGAAGAACACAACAGAAAGGTAGAACGGCTTCAGGATTACGTAAGTTCATCAATGAAATTTGTAGTTCTGGACCAGTCTGTATTGCAGCGCTAATGTCGATTTAGTTCATAGCTATTGAATTAGGGCACTACCAGTTAAGGAATTATAATTTCACAATATACAATTCATATTAAAAGGAATTAATTTATAATTCAAAATAAATTTAAAATATATAATCCCTAATTTATCTTTCTTGAATTTAATGATAGTTTGCAACTCCGAAATTAAGTAAAATTGCACTTAGCACTTTCATTTACATTGAAGGTCTTAAAACAATGTTAAGTAGGCTAGGAAATTAACAAATTCGTTTTAAATTAGTGACACTAGCAAATGTTTTTTTTTTCCAAACGATATAATCTGTTTTCCTATCGCGTTTACAAAATGAATTTTTTGTGCTCTTGAAAATAAGGTTCAAATTACCCTGAAAACTGAAATAAAGTTTGATTTTGCGCACTAGTGCTTCAAAGTAATTGAAAAAGAAACACCCATTTTTATGGTTCTAAATTTGGACTATTAAAACGCTAATTGTACTTATATAGATACATTTAAGGAATTTATAAAAGAAGTAGAGACATGGGCTTATAACGCCATCAATCAGACATATTTTAACAAGGTTTACGAGAGGGCTAGCTCAGTGGTATGAAGTCGGCCTATGGATCCTGAGGTCTCTGGTTCGATTCCCACAGGCGACAAATTTTCATAATTTGAAAAAGCTATCCCTGTGGCTCCTCCACCACTAACATGTTTGGGAGCCGTGATTTGACGACTGGTAACCGCACTTCACGCGCAAAATATATCACTTACCGAGATCTGCTTTAGCAGAGTGCCACATCCAGCAATGGGTAGAAGGCGTGATGATATATTTATTTATTTATTTGTTTACGAGAAAAAAATAAACAATTTGTTTTCAAATACCAAATGTCAATTCATGGCATACTTAACTGTCAATATAAATTCAAACTGAAAATTGAATAACTTTTCTCACTATCGGTTATATAATTTTTGCTCGTTACAAAAAGCATTGTACAATTATTTTTATGATAAACAGTATTACAGTTTTTGGTGATTTTTGGTGAAGTTGTTGAGTTATCTAATTGTAAAAATGTCAAACATAAATCCATCACTATATCTGTCATTGCTCAGCTCATGTAAATTTTTTTTAATTATATATTTTTTATAATAAAGTAATTATATTACACTGTAAAACACTTCATTATTACAAGTTAAAAATTTTATAACATAAATAAAATATAAATACATCAACATGCCTTTTACCTATTACTGAGTGTGGCAGATCTCGGTAATAATATATAATATATTTATAGGCGTGAATTGCGGTTACTAACTGTTAAATCGCGGCCCTCGTTGTGGGGAAGCCACAGGGTTAATTTTTTTAATATGGTGAAAATGTTTGTCACCTGTGGGTATCGAACCAGGGTTCTCAGGATCTATAGGCCGACTCGATACCACTGAGCCACCTACCCCATGAACATAGTATAACCTAGATAATTATGAATTTAAATTCTAACCTAACTAATAAATATCAAATTAAATTAAATTTCTAATATAAATAAATAAATAAATAAATATATCATCACGCCTTCTACCCATTACTGGGTGTGGCACTCTGCTAAAGCAGATCTCGGTAAGTGATATATTTTGCGCGTGAAGTGCGGTTACCAGTCGTCAAATCACGGCCCCCAAACATGTTAGTGGTGGAGGAGCCACAGGGATAGCTTTTTCAAATGATGAAAATTTGTCGCCTGTGGGAATCGAACCAGGGACCTCAGAATCCACAGGCCGACTTCATACCACTGTGCTAGCCATGGGAAATTTCTAATATGCAACTGTCAATATTACCACCTTGATATTTTATTATTATTGCTTTTAATAAAACATTTAAAATAAAAGTAAATGAATGCGATATAGGAATATTAGTATGAAAAACACATATTACAATGACCGAATGTAATATTTGTTTTTTGCAATAAGGATAATTGTTTTTCAATATATTATTGTGTACAAGTAACAGAAGTTAATGTAAGTTTTGCTCCTGGAGATATTGGATTTCTAAACTTACATTTTAATAGATTATTATTGACAATAAACTATCAAATTGTGCTACAGTCAATCTACTATAGTCAAGAAATTTATGCTGGGTTGCATGAAAGTTTTATCGGTTCATTAGCAACTAACGGTTCAATAAATTTCAGAAAATCGCTATTGATACTGTTGCTAGATAAACAATTCTTTAACTAAAGAGCTCTTTATTTTTTTCTTGCAATCCAGCATTACTCTCGTAATTCTCGCGAATTTCTTGGATGAGATTTTCCCAATTTTTTTTAATCGAACCTGATTTAAGGTAGTACTAGTGTGACGGTGGCGCCATCGGTTGTCGAGTGGCGAAACTGACGCTCAAAAAAATATAAAAATTGAATAAAATAAGTGTTTTATACCTATTATGATTTGAATATCATGGATTGTTAACAGGT
Organism: Pterostichus madidus; assembly: GCA_911728475.2. Taxonomy (NCBI): domain Eukaryota; kingdom Metazoa; phylum Arthropoda; class Insecta; order Coleoptera; family Carabidae; genus Pterostichus; species Pterostichus madidus. The sequence goes on along the minus strand of OU452314.1, from coordinate 4,447,178 downwards.
TGTTGGTCTAGTTAATTTTCAAATACTATACCACCGCGTGGTGTTGCCATTATAAATTGGGATTCTTAATTTTTCGTTAAAAACAAGGCTTTGCATGGCTATATATCCATTACTCAACGATAAAAAAACTTTCTCCTTCTGATACAATATACATGGATAGTTCTAGAATATCATACTAGTTTTTCAAATGAAACTGCAAAATTTTAGAGGTACACAAACCAAATATGTGCGATTCTGAGTGATGATCGCCATAAGCCCCGTGTATAAGAACTCAACTTTACAAGCGAATATATTTGTTCACAGACGATGAATGTGTTTCATATTGTAACTGGATGCGTATGACTATCCAATGTTTACGTGCGCTAAATTTCATTCAAATCTGCAAAAAAAAATTTCACGCTAGAACTACCTTAATAGATGAAGCCATCATCTTCCTGTTTTTCTTTTTTGATTTTCTTTATGTTTTAAAAAATGAAATTAATACTAATAATCTCCTTCTTAATATAATTCGTTTTACTGTTTCATCCACAATATTAATTCAAGAAATGTCAATGTCGTGAACAAATCAAAAAAAAAAAATATAATATATTATAAAATGTAGCTACGATGGAAGTCTGTGTTTAGCCAGGCCTTAACTATAAATGGAATTGTAAGTGAAAAGTTAGAAGTTTGCAAACATTTTTTTAGTGAGATTCAGTTCAGTCAATATGGGATGGCCTAGCTCAGTGGTATGAAGTCGGCCTGTGGATCCTGAGGTCCCTGGTTCGATTCCCACAGGCGACAAATTTTCATAATTTGAAAAAGCTATCCCTGTGGCTCCTCCACCACTAACATGTTTGGGGGCCGTGATTTGACGACTGGTAACCGCACTTCACGCGCAAAAATATATCACTTACCGAGATCTGCTTCAGCAGAGTGCCACACCCAGTATTGGGTAGAAGGCGTGATGATATATTTATTTATTTATTTATTTTCAGTTCAGTCAAAGTACAATGATTATTTTTTGACGTTTCTAAGAACCAATGAAATGCTTCATTTTATGTCACGTATCTGCGTTTTAACCAACCTGTCATTATTATACTGAGAATAAAGCTCTTGTGATTATTTCCGGGAATAATCTCAGTAGGTGCTTTTAGACGTATACCATTTGCCATTTGAATCAGATCTAACTTACATTTACTGAACCAGATCACTTATTTATTTCGCTGGATTACTTCGCTGACTTTATTTTCAGTACTAGAATTACTGATTCTAATGTACTTTCAAGTAATTCACCCCAATAAGTGCATCAGTTTGGTTAATTCAGTTCATTTAGACATATTGTCTAATTTATCTGAACTGATTTAAGTGAACTAAATGGCAAGTGGAATACAGGTATAGTTTGTGACAAATGATAGGTAGTTGTCAAATAATTATTTAAAACTGTCAACGCGTCAAGTAAAATGTGTGAAAAAAAATCGATTTAGTTTCATTTCAGGTACAGAAATACATCAACAAATTTTGGAAACAACTTCCAAGAATAAATAGGAAAAAAATTTCCATCACTTGTCTCATAATTCCACAGAGGTTTTACAGCACGTTTGCATCAACTTCTCAGGTCATCAACAAACGGCTGGTCAGTTCAGCTTTAACCATAGACGTGTTTCGTCCTTCCGGACTCATCAGTATGGTGCGATCATTTATCCAACTAGATCAACTAGGAAATAGTGGATTGTGATACCGACTTAGCTGACTGATGTTAACCTATCTACAACGGTAACATGACATGAGTCAGTTCAGCTAAGTCGGTATCACAATCCACTATTTCCTAGTTGATCTAGTTGGATAAATGATCGCACCATACTGATGAGTCCGGAAGGACCAAACGCGTCTATGGTTAAAGCTGAACTGACCAGCCGTTTGTTGATGACCTGAGAAGTTGATGCAAACGTGCTGTAAAACCTCTGTGGAATTATGAGACAAGTGATGGAATTTTTTTTCCTATTTTTCTTATTTATTAAGACTCAATTCCACATCGCAATAGACATTTTGTCTTTTGTTTTATTCCAAGAATACATTAATAACTAATCAATCGATATGAACCCAGTTCAAAATCTTTGAAGTTGGATGAATCGACCTCAACAGCTAAGTCAAAAAATAATCTAATTAAATATAACTCGAGAGTTGGATAAATTAGAAAATAATTCTCCAGTATCTTCCTCAAACTTGTTGCCGTTTGGCAATAACCACACGGGCTTGCGTGACTATTGCCTGGCAACAAGAAAAATTTCAAATAACAGATGATGTGAAGAAATCAACAAGAATGAAGGACCTTGAAGGATGAAGGAAGGATACCTGAGGACTTGCAAAAACAAATGACTTTAGATGACGATCAATAATGACGTAAGCATTTCCATATTAAAAATAAATTGTACAAGTGCGTCTGATTGCTTCGAATTCCACAATAAATATGTAAGGTTAATTTACTTTTGTCTTATTAACTAAAATTTATTTGGAGTAAGTTTTGGATGAAAATAAATGTGATCCAAATGCAAGGGTAAAAAACTTGATTGAAAAAAGAGTGTTTCTGTTTGGATACGGTCCTGCACGGAGCCATTAGATACGGGGGCGGCGACGGCGGCGGTGGTAGTTCGGGGGCCGCTCGCTGCATCGCCGGCAAGTGGAGGGGAGCGGGTGCATCTCGCTCCAGACGGCCCAGTAGCCAATCACAGGCCACGGCGCGCTGCAAGCCGGCAACGTCGCGCGGCGTTTTTTACCCCCTCCCCCACTGTTCAGTGCAGCCGGTGACGTCACGCTGCACACACGCGCTCGCTATGCACTGGCACAGCCGCCTTGTTTTCGGTACAAGCACAATTTTATTTTTGTTGTTTGGCGCGGTGCATTCATATATGGTCTCTTTTCGTTTTCGGAGGTTGGTTTGCCTGCTTGCTTGCGTTGCTTTTGGTTTCATCTTGAGCTGAGTTTTCTGCTCGCTGTGACGTCACTGATTATACTTTTCGATTTTTTCGCCCGTCGATGTTGTTTTGTTTCAGTTGTCTTTTAGTTCGCTGTTTGTTTTTGCCGTTTTCGTTTGTTTTGTTTGATGTAAGTTCGTCGAGTTATTTTATTACTGTTTACATATTTATGTGAACTACTTTCGGTTTCATCGTCTTTTTATGATTTTTGTTCGTTTTGCGAGTGAAATGATTCTGTATTAAGGTCACCGGAATTTCATTATTTTTCCTCATGTCTTCACGCACTTTTGCTGTTTTTCTTTCACCCATTTGTTTTTTCCTTCTGCACATTTTTCCCGCCTGTTATTTGTTTCTATGACGTCATTGTTTTTTAAAACAATTTGTGAGATAATTTTCCATCTTTATAATTATCACTTGAACTTGAAATACTTATATAAATAAGTAATAAATTCCAAGAAAAAAAATGTTGATAAGAAAAATTCACCTATATTTTTATTCAACAACAAAAAAATAATATCGTCTGCAAATTATTTAATCGTAATTTTGTTTATATCCTTTACGAGCAGAGCTGGGCAATACTTAAGTACTTTAGTACTTAAGTACCAATTTTTCGTATCTTCTTGTACTTAATACTTATACTGAAGTACATTAATTTTTGTGTTACTTAATACTTGAAATTTTTAAGTACTATATTTCAGCTGGTACTTAAGACTTACATTTTTGGATAGTAAATGTAAAAATATTGAAGTACTTTTCAAATAATTAAGTACGCCAATATTACTAAAGTCACGAAAAGTACTTAAATATTTCAAAACATTGAAGTACTTTAATTTTGCGGTTAATGCAGTTTTTTTTATTGTGCTGTACTGTGACGTGAACGTGAGGAGCACAGACATGTATATATATATATATATATAAGACTGATTTTTTGTAATTTCCGACTACATACTAAATTTTGCATGTACCTATTTATTTTTAAATTAAAAAGTCTTTTAATTTTTTAATCATGTTTTCAAAATGTATATTTAGAATATGTTGTTATTAAAATAAATAATAATAACAGGAAAACTATTTCATACGAATATACCCAATACTGGTACTTGCAAAATACTTATTTTTTAAGTACTTTGGTCTAAAAAAACTGGTACTTTACTTAAGTATTTTCAAGCTGCGCTTGAAAAAGTACTGCATAACAAGTAGTGACCATGGTTAGTCCTGGTACTTATACTTAAGTACTTTGGTCCTGGTACTTGCCCAGCTCTGTTTACGAGTATATTTTTAATATTTCTATTTCTTAAATAATAAATACATAGTATGATTATAATCTAAATAACATTACTATAAAACAATGGACTGAGAAAATTTGAAAATAAAACTAGTTTGAGCCCACAGTTCACAATTAGAATTTTTATTATGCAAAAATTACATTATCGTCTTTGGGGGTTATTATTTGACAGCAGATAATCACATTTTACAATAAATAATTTAATTTCATATCTCAGTCATTTAGATCTTTACCAAATTATCCTCAACAAAATGTCATATTTTGACGGCTGGCAACCACACTTCACATACTAAAAACTATACAGGATGTGTATTTAATTCAAGTTACTGAAAATATTTAAAAAAGTAGCAGGATTACTAAATCGGATAAATTGGGCAAAAGTTATCTAATCCTTGTTATGCCAAAAAAAATAAGTAAAAAAACTGATAATTGCTGCTCTATGATTGATAAATAAAAATCAAATAAATAAATAAATAAACGAATTGTCAATACCACCATTCCCATGTCATTCAATATTTCTTCGTTTTCCTTTCACCACATCAAATTTACCCCTGTGGTTCCCCCTCTAACATCTTTGGAGGCCGTGATTTTACAGCTGGTAACCACATTTCACGCGTATAAATGATATATTTATTTATTAATATATTTTATGTTTTCCTAAATCATTATTGTTAATACCATGGGTACAATGCACATTATTTAGTTCATAATGCCCTAGGGCATTATATAATTTTAATAGGCCCTAGGGCGTTACTATGGTAATACTGTTATAAACTGATATTTCCTGTATTCAGTGTTGCCAGATAATCCATTATTTATTATTTATAATTTAGGTTATTATGGGGTAATGGTTCAGTGGTATCGAGTCGGTCTGTGCATCCTGAGAACCCTGGTTCGATCCCACAGCCGACAAATATTTTTACCAAATTAAAATTACCCCTATAGTTCCCCCACCACTAACATCTTTGGGGTCCGAGATTTGACTGTTGGTAAATGCACTTCACGCGCATAAATATATCACTTACCGAGATCTGCTTGGGCAGAGTGCCACACCCAGTAATGGGTAAAAGGCGTGATGATATATTTATTTATTTATTTTATTTTAAAAATACTAGTAAGATATAATAGTTATTTGTATATCAAGAGCGAAAAGTGAATCTTTATTGCTCGTGCTCGGTAATTGAAGCGCGAGCGAAGCGAGCGCTGCAATAGAGCGAGAGCAATAAAGATACTTTACGCTTGAGGCACACACGTAATTTTTTCTACGACTTTACTTACTAAAAAATTTTAAAAAATAATATGGGGCTAGTTCAATTCACGTTCCACCAATTTCTGTATTGTATGTAACCATGACAATATCAGTATCTAAGTAAATAATTTAAAAAATCTGTTATCAACAATCATTGTTTGTGATAAATTTTCACACATAAATAAAAAATGTGATCAAAAATCTCAGAAAATAGTGATTGGCGTACTAACTGAACATTCTAATGAGAATATCACAGAATCTAATTTTTCCTCAAATTTATCAAACACCATGTCAAGTTCCGGAATAAATATACAAAACTGTCGAAACTGCACTTTCAATTTTAACATCCCTCATCCTTATTAAATTAGCACTGCTGTCCAGCTGCGTTCAGGTACAACTTCAAATCATAGCGCAGCAAACTTCATGTATAATAAATAAATAAATATATCATCACGCCTTCTACCCATTACTGGGTGTGGCACTCTGCTGAAGCAGATCTCGGTAAGTGATATATTTTGCGCGTGAAGTGCGATTACCAGTCGTCAAATCACGGCCCCCAAACATGTTAGTGGTGGAGGAGCCACAGGGATAGCTTTTTCAAATTATGAAAATTTGTCGCCTGTGGGAATCGAACCAGGGACCTCAGGATCCACAGGCCGACTTCATACCACTGAGCTACTTCATGTATAATGTGTGTAAAATTGTAAAAATGAATCTAACCTATATTTTAGATTTTGTAAGTATTGTTTCAATAATTTAAGATTTTAGCAACAATTTATATTTTTCTAAGCGAGCGGTAAAGTAGTTTACCGCTTGTTGCTATAGGAGACGCGCGGTAAATTATGTTATTGTTTGTTACTCAGTAACCATCAGCTTTACGATGACAACTTTTCATAGCAGTCGTAGAAAAAATATTGTATGCACCACGGCCATTACTTGATGTTTATACCCCGTAGGCGACTTAGAAACCCTCGGAGGGTATAAATATCTTCATAATCATAGCCTACTGGATAAAAACATTTCTTAATTAGCAAGCAAGAGATCGTGCATTCAAATCTCACTGATTTCTACTTAATATCCAAAAATATGATTGTGTCTGAGTGGTTCGGATTCCTCTATAAGCTGTAGCCCCCCCCCCCTCCCCCTGTACTATAATTGGTTAGGTTCCTGTTGTGCAGAGTAGCAAGTAAACTAATAATACCTTAGGTACATCAAAAACTATTAATTTCGGCCATTACTCACTAATTTACTTTATTAATACCCTATACCACGATGTTAATTTATACCTAATTAATCAATAATTAATATTAAATACGAATAAACTAATAAAATAACCTTTAACCTCAATCATCTTCGCAGAAACATTAGAAAAACTTAGGCATCAATTCGTCCGCTATTCCAAGTTCGCTCTTTGCATTTTGATCATGATATTTTGTAGAACTGATCATGTTTTCTTGGTGTAACTATAGCGACAAGCCATGCATGTACCAAAAGTATAACCTTTGACACGTGACCCCCCGTGTCTATCACATATACGTTATCATTATCACAAGATGACTTAGAACATAAATGAAACGAAGTTTGCTTAGAGACATCGACACTACTCTCTTTTGGAATTATAACATTGATGTTATGTAATTTGGGTTTTTTTTAGGGAAGTTTGGATGGATTTATCTAGGGTTTTTTTATTGTTTTTGGTGGTATTGTTTCTATAGATCTGTGTAATATTTAATAAATAATTATTTTTCATAATTTTCTACTTGTGGATAAAAACTTTGTATAAAAGCATATATTAACACTGAGTAAACAGGAAAATGATCTATTTGTAAATGGATTAATTTTCTAAGGGATAAAGCACTGTTTAAATAATAGAAGGAAAATAAAATAAATAAATATATCATCACTCCTTTTACTTATTATTAGGTGTGTTAGGTTACTATTTTCAAGTAATTGCAAGATTAATCTTCAAAATGAAATTTATACTGTTGTTTCAATACTGGGTGTCCCATTTTAATCCGCCAGTAGCGATAATTCTGAAACATTGCATTGAATCAAAAAGTGTTCCAAATGAAAAGTTAATGGTTCTGAGGGGGACATCTGATGCCGTAGACTTTCCCCCCCAGCCCCTCAAGGGGGGCGGAAACAGGGGGCAACTTTAAAATATTAAATGGAAACCCCTATTTTTTATTGCAGATTCTGATAGAGGGTTAAAAAGTATGTAAGTTTTATCCGAAACATTTTTTTTATTGGTCGAGAGATGGCGCTGCAAATGTAAAAGTTAGGTTTTTTTTTAATTAAATTGCGAAAATCGTAACGGCAAAGTCTACGGCATCAGATGTCCCCCTCAGAACCATTAACTTTTCATTTGGAACACTTTTTGATTCAATGCAATGTTTCAGAATTATCGCTACTGGCGGATTAAAATGGGACACCCAGTATATGGAATTTTGGTTGAAACTGAAACTAATGATGGAATTTCGTGACAAATCTATAAGTTTATAGATTCGTAAAACTGTAAATAATAAATAAAATCACATCAATATTTGTTGACAAGTAGAAAATAATTCATAAAACTATAAGTTTCGTTGCGATTTTGTTAATCATATAAGTTTTAGCTAATCCTGAATTTTGGATTAACTAATCTTATGCTAGTTCGACTTAAAAAAGTTCATTCAATTTCCTTTCCGAAAACTAAATGATAAGAAGAGTAATCATTACTTTTACAATACTTGTACAGTAAGTTACCCATTAATGACAAAATTTAAACATAGTAAGGTCCAGTTTATCAATCACCGATTAATATTAAACATGATTAAATAATAATGGAAACTATGGGATGGCTAGCTCAGTGGTATGAAGTCGGCCTGTGGATCCTGAGAACCCTGGTACCCTAGATTCGATTCCCACAGGCGACAAATTTTCATAATTTGAAAAAGCTATCCCTGTAGCTCCTCCACCACTAACATGTTTGGGGGCCGTGATTTGACGACTGGTAACCGCACTTCACGCGCAAAATATATCACTTACCGAGATCTGCTTCGGCAGAGTGCCACACCCAGTAATGGGTAGAAGGCGTGATGATATATTGATTTATTTATTTCATGGTTACCATTATTATTTAATCATAATTAACGTTAATCGAGAGTAAACCGGCGATTTATAAACTGGCCCTAAGTGGAAGTTTTATTGCATAGTGGTTTCCATGGCTACATCAGAACTTTAATATTTACTTACTATCCACCGTGAACAGTACTTATTTTGACTACAATTTGACAGCTGTCAATTTTGAAACATATTTTTCTTTTCCTTCTATTTGTGCAAGTATTGTAAAAAATAGCTTACTAACCTCGAACTGTAAGTGTTTTTTAAGTCGCGAATGTTTAGGGAACCTCGACCCTTCGGGCCTCGATTTCTCAAACTACATTCTTGACCCAAAAACTGTCACTTACAATTCATGGTACATAATATACTATTGTTGACGAGTAGAAAATATTTCCTAAGACTATAAATTTCGTTGGGATTTTGTTAATCATGTACAGCCAGATTCTCAAACAAGTTTTAGCTAATCCTGAATTTGGGATTAGCTAATCTTATACTAGTCCGATTTAAAAAAGGTTAATTCAATTCTCTTTCCGAAAACTAAATGGTAAGATTACATTAAAGTATATTTAAACTTTTTTGGGACTATACAGCGTGTTAAAAAAGTTCCGGGACGGTGAAATATCTCGAGAAATACACATCGAATCAAGAAACCAAAAAACACGTGTTTCATATTTTGCAAAAACCTATCTAAGCACACCAACCACAAACCCCAACCCCCACCCCCAGGGGGCGGGGCGGGGGCAACTTTGAAACCTTAAATAGGAACCCCCATTTTTTTATTGCAATTTTATTTTTGCGTTTAGAGCACCATCTATTCCGAATTGGAAAAAAAGTTTCAGATAAAATTAACTTATTTTTTTTTCGCAGAATACGAATCTGTAATAAAAAATGGGGGTTCCCATTTAAGGTTTCAACGTTGCCCCCCGCCCCTCCTCCTGGGGGTGGGGGTTGGGGTTTGTGGTTGGTGTGCTTAGATAGGTTTTTGCAAAATATGAAACACGTGTTTTTTGGTTTCTTGATTCGATGTGTATTTCTCGAGATATTTCACCGTCCCGGAACTTTTTTAACACGCTGTAGTTTACCTTAATTTGACAAATCCAAAATTCAAGATTAGCTAAATTCCACCTTAAACTCTTTTGAGAATTGGTCTCATACATATTTACAGATCTATAAAACTTATGAATCTACACAGAATACCACCATAAATTCCTGTCGTGTTAAATAATAAATAAATAAATAATAATATCTTCATCAACCGCCAACAATAACCTAATAATATCTCTAGCCATCATCGAACCATCAAGCATCAAAGGTGTTACCACTTTTCCACGCACAGAGACACACAGGGCCGGCTTAGGAGGAGACATTGCGTGCTGACGACCTCTGTGCTATATATAGTCGTAACGGCACGCAGCGTCGCGGCGAACTGCAGCGGCCGTCGTGACGGGTGCGTGCCGTCGACGCCGCCGGTATTAATAGAGCGGTTGTTGTCTCTTTCAGGGACTTTGGACGCTATGCTGCAAGTACGGTGTGAGGAATGAGATAAAGTTAGAGAAGGAAAAGAATAAGTTCAGAAGTGTGATGGTGAAGTTGGACTTATGATTGTGTCTTATTGGTTGTATAAGGTAGTACTAGCGTGAAAAAAATTTCACAGACCTGAATGAAAGTTGGCGCATGTAAACATAGGATAGTCATACGCATCCTGTTAAAATATGAAACACATTCATCGTCTGTGAACAAATATATTCGCTTGTAAAATTGAGTTCTTATACACGGGGCTTATGGCGATCATCACTCAGAATCGCACATATTTGGTTTGTGTACCTCTAAAATTTTGCAGTTTCATTTGAAAAACTAGTATGATGTTCTAGAACTATCCATGTATATTGTATCAGAAGGAGAAAGTTTTTTATCGTTTAGTAATGGATATATAACCATGCAAAGCCTTGTTTTTAACGAAAAATTAAGAATCCCAAGGGTTCCAATTTATAATGGCAACACTACACGGTGATATGGTATTTGAAAATTCACTAGACCAACAACCTGTTAACAATTCATGACATTGAAATCATAATAGGTATAAAACACTTATTTTATTCAATTTTTATATTTTTGAGCGTCAGTTTTTTTGCTTTAAAAAATTTATCCGTGGTGCAAAAATTCTGCAATTTGACATATATATGTACTTTTACAAGAGGAATTCACTGGTTTTTACAGATTTTCATTATCTCTTCAATTTTTTGAAATATGAACAAAATAAAATTTTGTAAAAAATAGTAAAATTTACAAAATTTTCAAAATTTCAGTATAAGTTAATTAGAGCACGGGAAATACACCGCGTTTCAATATCTTTTTTAGTTTTCGAGATATGGCCCTTCAAAGTTTAGATTTTTAAGTAGACCATAACTCGAAAACTAAAAAAGATATGAAAATGAGCTCAACGGCATTCGATTTCTCGTAGTCTGATTTATATAGAACCATACTTTAAATAAATCTGAACAATCAAAGTCTCGAATATTCCTAAAATCAACAACCCTACTATATAACCTAGTATTTAAGGGAAATTGATATGTTTAAAAGAGTTGCCACACCCAGAATTTGGTAACAATCTTCAATTCATCCTACAATCCACACAAATCCTTTTTCCTTATACATGCTACACTAGTTCCTGCACGAAACTCTCACGCATTCCCAGCTCCAGTTCCTGTTCCTACCGGCGGTTCCAGGTTCAACTCCTGCCCTTTCGGGAGCAATCAATCAGAAATAAATGACTAGGCGACGTTCACCCGACCCCGGGCAGACATACTCCCAGACCCAGACCGGAGAATGTTCCGCCGTCCCAGTAAAAATCGATCCCACCCCCCGAGACCGAGCGCCTGCGCAGTGTTACCTACCCTCTACCACCCCCATACCCCGCCCCCTCGGGGGGTGCAGCGTCCCATCTCGTCGGAATGAAAAATTATCTTGCCGTACGTCGAAAAAACTGCTGTCACTGTGCATATCGACCGCCGCCAGCCGCCGGCGCCCGCATCTGCATGTGCACTGCCACCCCCGCAAAGGGGGGGATGCGGAGGAGGCAGGAGGAAGGCATTGTGAGAGGTGGAGGTGGTGGTTTTTGATGAATTTTTACTTTTTGTACTAAGGGGAAAACTGTATTTTGTATTGAAATTTGTTATACTGTTTTACATAATTATTTGTACCTAGTTGTATAGTACAATTCGATTCGGAATATTATTACGTCATGGAGTTTGGTGACATACATATGTTGGTTATACTTCGTTTCATGTAAGAATGAAGTAAGTCAATTTTAATAACTGTAATATCAATATTTATCGTAATATATTATAAAATAATAATAATAAAAATTTTTTTTAAATAAATATATCATCACGCCTTTTACCTATTACTGGGTGTGGCACTCTGTCGAAGTAGATCTTGGTAAGTGATATATTTATGCGCGTGAAGTGCGGTTACTAGTCGTCAAATCACGGGCCTCAAAGATGTTAGTGGAGGGGACGCCACAGGGGTAATTTTAATATGGTGAAAATGTTTGTCGGCTGTGGGAATCGAACCGGGGTTCTCAGGATCCACAGACCGACTTGATACCACTGAGCCTCCTACCGTATAAATAATAATAATAATAATAATAATAATAATAATAATAATAATAATAATAATAATAATATATGTGATAATGGCTCAGTGGTATCCGAGTCGGCCTGTGGATCCTAAGAACCCTGGTTCGATCCCCACAGCCGACAAAAGATTTTCACCAATTTAAAATTACCTCTGTGGCTCCTCCACTACTAACATCTTTGGAGGCCGTGATTTGACAGCTGGTAACCGCACTTCACGCGCATAAATATATCACTTACCAAGATCAGCTTCGGCAGAGTGCCACACTCAGTAATGGGTAAAAGTCGTGATGATACATTTATATTTTTATATTTATTTATTTAAAATATATTACTTTAACTTAAAATTTTTATTTAAAAAATAATAATCAATTATCATGGTGATAATACCGACAGATTAATAAACATTAGAAATGAATTTATTTTGACATTTTTAGAACTAGACAACTTGACAACTTGAATATTTCCAAAAACAGTTGTACATCATTCACTTTGTAAACGAGATATAGAAATAGAATATTTTGACACAAATTTGGAATGACGCATATTCAGTACGACTGTGACGGTTCCATAAGTGCAGAATAGCGATTTCATGTTGCAGACAATAAATGGTGTCAATTTATGGAAGAGTTATTAGAAAATTGTCCTTCCTCTTCAATTCAAACCCAGACGACAAAGACTAGTAATTTATTTCACAAATTTAAATACTTTTTTTTATTTATTTGTTATGTGTGTTTGTATTTATGTTATGTAAAAAAAAATATTTTAGAAATGTATGTATATCTGAAAGTTTTTTGCGAGCCCCCCCCTGGAAAAATGTCTGTGGACGCCCATGCAGTTCTACTTACTGTCATTAATAGGTAACTTACAGTACAAATATTGTAAAATAAATAATTAAATAAACACAAATTAATTCATCTACATAACAACCCTCTGTACTCACATAAACCAACCCCAAACAACATCATATCAAATCAACGCTTCCACTCTGAATTAAATATTAAATGTCGCGCTTGCCTTACGTTATGATGCGTAGGGCAGGTCTGTAAAGGGCCTTGAGGCTGCGTTAAGGGTTCGTTGAGGTAGGTGAAGGTCTCTTCCGAGTTTCCAACTTCCCCTAACGATGAGGGGGGTGCAGGGGTGAAATGTTGTGACGGAGTTCGGCTTTAATGCGAATGATGATAGAGAGAATAGCGGTGGTGACTTTAATACGGAATAGGGATGAACGAGGATATTATTGGTGTGTGGAAGTGTTTAAGGGATGAAATAGGGGATGAAATTATATTTATATGTTTGATATAGAATAAACTATGGATAATGGGTGCGGAAATGAGGTATTTGAGGGGTGTATTTCCTGAGGTGATCGAAATAGTTACCATCTATTTATCCGAATACAATGGGCCTTTCAAGACTTTTTTGAATTTTTTATATATTAATCTACGTAATAAAATAATTATACCCAATTTTTTTATTTTTTTTAAACTTGTATTAAGCATGATAAAAATATTTAAACTTTCGAAACAAATGAATATGACGTAGTTGCATCTTAGCTTAAAGAGAGACAGATAAGACAGAGATAAATAACACGTAACTTGTCGTTGTCAGTAGAATCCTCAGACAAAACATAACTAGACGGATAACATCGGCTTCACAACACTGCATTGACTTGAATACGGTATAATTCGTCTAGTATTATACGTCATTGGTAAAATCGGAGAATGCTGAATGCTTATTTCTTTTTCGTCTTCTTGAGCACCGACAAACGCTTCAGACAAAGCTCTGTGATTGGCTTAATGCAACTTCGTCATTGCAATATGGCAGAGCGAACGTTTTAAATTATTCAACTTTAACTTTCATATTTCAGCAATAAAGATATAATTTGTGGTATGATTTTATATTGTATTAAATATGATGTACGGTCAAGAATTTATTTTAATAAACATATATTAAAAAGCTATACCACTTGAATCCCCCATTTCACCGAAAAACAATTTTAACGAAAAACAATTTTCCGAAGAATTTCACGATTGCAGATTACAAGAAGTCATTTTTACAAATGGTAAATATTCGAAATAACAATTTTCCCGAATGACCATTTTCCAATATGCTAATTTCTAAAATAACCTTTACCCGAATAACTAAAATTCAAATTTCCTAAATGATTTTTTAACGAAATAACAATTTTCCCGCTTTCTAATTACACGTATGCAATTTGTCCGAATTTAATTTCTTTATGGGGTGGCTAGCTCAGTGGTATGAAGTCGGCCTGTGGATCCTGAGAACCCTGGTTCGATTCCTACAGGCGACAAACAATTATCACAATTACAAAAATTACCCCTATGGCTCCTCCACCACTAACATCTTTGGAGGCCGTGATTTGATGATTGGTAACCGCACTTCACGCGCAAAATATATCACTTACCGAGATTTGCTTCGGCAGAGGGCCACACCTAGTAATGGGTAGAAGGCGTGATGATATATTTATTTATTTATTATATATATAATTTATCATCAAACAAACCTTCAATCATATCCATCCATTTATTCCTAAGTATTCCTCATAATCTTTCACCCTCAATTTAACCATAATATACACCTGTTCCACTAATCTTTCATTCGACATACGTTTTATATGTTCAAACCATCATCATTGAACATTACATCTATATCTATGTGATCTGGATAATTTCATATCTACATTAAATATCTAAAATACTTTTACAATTTTTCTAAAAGCAAAAACAAATGCATCATCTCTCTAATAGCCATAACCTAGTAACTCCACTTGAAAAATAAACAAAAACTTCTAAAAACAAAAAATCTCTGGTAAGTTGATCAAGTCAATTTAATAAGCATCAAGTAATTAAAAAAGAGAACGCATCGTATATAGCCAACGTGACAAGTCGATTCAATTAATACGTTACCCAATTAAACTGGAGCGGCACTCGGGTAAAAAGCTGTAGTGGAAACCTGCCTTAACTCTACAGACGAGTTAGACGTATGTGTGAGTGTGTGAGTGAGTGAGTAAATGTGTGAGTAAGTGAAGGAATGATTGAAATTGAAGTAAAGAATAAATAGCATTGCTTGAAGTGAGGCTTGGGCAAGGGAAAGAGACAACAATAGTTTTTCTGCACCGTGCTTAGCCAAATCTCTTCTTCTTCCAAATATTTTGAATTTTTATGAGAAAAGTGACGTTTAGACGTTGTCAGGGGACGTTGTTGTATGTGAATATAACCACGAGGTGTTCATTTGTGTTTCAATCGTTGCGCTGTGTGGAATTGGACATATTTTGTTGTAGATAAGATGGTATACTCCATTCCCTGTATCAAGTCATGACGTCATATGTGGACGAGGTTATCATAGATACGATGAAATATAGCTATCTTTTTTAATAATATTATTCGTACCTATGCGAATGACATAACGTATGTCTTAATAAGTAAAGACACACGTTTCATGTTTTTTCATGTTCTATCAAATTTATTATTTGAATGAAAACGTATGACAGTTCTTACAAATACGAAAATTTTTATTTACTTTGTTCACATTTGTTTATAAAACAAAAATAGAGACCTATGGCCATGATTTTGTTGTTTTCTCGCCTGTCATTTCTAAGTTTGTGACATTTTTGATACATAAATACAGACTGAGAAATAAGAAATGGCTTGAAAAATTTTGGGTAATCAAATGCAGAAATGCGTTTATCATCTTCATGATTATTTTGCGCTGAAGTTAGAGAGAATCGAGCATCTTTAATTAATTTAACTGTAGTACAAGAGGTAATGTGCATTGTATTTTGTATTTTCATATATTATTTATTTATATATAATAATAATGCATATAAAAATGTATATTCTTTTAAGTTTTATTTTACAAAATTACATATTTCAATAAGGTAGGTAATATTTTTCGTGAGTTAAGATAAATTTTATTTGGTTTCTTTTATAAACTAATTAAATTTTATAAAGTAATAAATATTTTAATCTGACATTTAATTTTTAGATTATGTTTTAAAAATGTCAATCCAATACCAATGTAAACGTTTTAAGCACAAAATCTTGAATCACATGGATACCGAATGTGACGTACTCGTTTTCATACAGGGAATAGAGTATAACTAAGTGTTTAGTTTGTACACTTATGTTTGTTGAAGTAATTGTAGTTTTGATTTGTTTAAAAACATAAATTAGATATTTATTCTCAAACTTCCTCTTCATATTAACGGGTTTTATATTTATTATTAATAGTATATATTGTTCAACAATTACAATTACAAATATTTATTTGAATCGATAGATCATACTAATAATAAACGTTGATAATTTCAGTTTCCTTGTAAAAATGTATAATCTTTTAGGGAGAATGATTCTGTTCTGTCCTGTTTAAATTTCAAATCTCTTTATGACACATGCGCAATAGCAGGGGCTAAGCACGGTACAGGAAACAATACTTCTGTCTGTGTCAATCTGCCGAGCCTCACAGTCTTGACTTTAATGCCGTATCCCCTCCTTTCAACGTCCTTGTATATCACTAAGGGCAGAGTACCACATCAAGTAATGGGTAAAAGGCGTAATGATATATTTACCTTTTTATTTCGATTTACTATTATTTACTTAAACCAAATTTAAAACATATCTCTCGTCGGTGCTACTACCCCTCAGAGTATCAAATAAACAAATAATAATTTCCCCATTTTATCAAATATCCGAAGCAAGATCCCAACATCAAGAGTTCTCCACAACAACGCAACACGATTCGGGCGTAACTAGCGGCTTGGTTTCCAGGAACCACGGTCGCCGCTGCCACCTCCAGCCGCAGGGCCCCAAACTGCACCCCCTCCGCACCCTCCCACCTCCCGCGCCACGTGTCGATGACCGCCCGCCGCCGCCGCCACGCCGCCGCTCACGCCACACGCGAAATATTTCGTCTGCTGACGAACGACGCGAAGTTGAGTTAGTCACGATGTGAAAAGCCAGCCAAGGCTCTCAAGGATAAGAAAGATTTTATATACTAGGTTCATTTCAACTTTTACAGATTGGTTGTTGAAAATGGTTTAACAATACCTTTGTTCATTAAATGTTATGTGATAACTTCGGTAATAACTATTTACATAATAAGTGCGCGAAGACATGCTTTGCACATGAGCGCAATTTTAAAAGCACGAGCGAAGTGGGGGTGCTTTAATTTGCGCGAATGGTGTAAATGACATCTTCGTGCACGAGTTTTATACAATGCTTTTTGTAATATTAGGTGTATTCCATTTGGATCAAATCTAACTTAAAACAAAAGACAAAATGTCTATTGCGAAGTGGAATTGAGTCTTAATAAATAAGAAAAATAGGAAAAAATTTTCCATCACTTGTCTCATAATTCCACAGAGGTTTTACAGCACGTTTGCATCAACTTCTCAGGTCATCAACAAACGGCTGGTCAGTTCAGCTTTAACCATAGACGCGTTTCGTCCTTCCGGACTCATCAGTATGGTGCGATCATATATCCAACTAGATCAACTAGGAACTAGTGGATTGTGATACCGACTTAGCTGAACTGACTGATGTTAACCTATCTACAACGGTAACATGACATGAGACCAGCCGTTTGTTGATGACCTGAGAAGTTGATGCAAACGTGCTGTAAAACCTCTGTGGAATTATGAGACAAGTGATGGAAAATTTTTTCCTATTTTTCTTATTTATTAAATCTAACTTACATTTACTGAACCAGATTACTTATTTACTTCGCTGAATTACTTCGCTTTCTTTATTTCCAGTACTAGAATTACAGATTCTAATTTACTTTGAAGTAATTCACTCCAATAAGTGCATAAATTTGCTTGATTCAGTTCATTTAATCAAATTGTCTAATTTATCTGATTTAAATGAACCAAGTGACAAATGGAATACAGCTTATATAACTTATGAAAGTAACCATAACAACATCATAAACTACTACGGAAAGTTAAAAATAACATACACTGATATGTTAGTATAACGCACACTTCTAACATATTAGGTGAAGTCCCACTGATTGACAACAGATGGCGTTACGATGAAAGAAAATCATAAAATAAATGAAAAGAGTTTGTATATCGAAGTTTTGGCAGATTTTTCAACTCATTTGCACAGATAAATCTTATTTTTTTAAATTAATAAATACTTTTTTTTATATTTTAGCATTATTTAATGGGGTGGCTAGCTCAATGGTAGGAAGTCATCCTGTGGATTCATAATTTCAAAAGCTACTCCTGTGGCTTCTCCACCACTAACATCTTTGAGGGGCCGTGATTTGACGACTGGTAACTGCACTTCACGCGCAAAATTTATCACTTATCGAGATTTGCTTCGGCAGAGTGCCACACCCAATAATGGGTAGAAAGCGTGATGAAATATTTTTTATTTATATTTATTTTATTTAATATTTTGACATTACGGTATCACAATACCTAAACTTAAACAACAAACAAAAACGCATCAGCTGTCAAAGTGCAACAACATCGCTCTTGTAGACGTTTTTTAGAAATATGTTGTGGTCGTCTGAAAAATAATGTACATAACTCGCTCGAAAGTGTGATAACTGTGCTCGTGTACTTAAATCACTCGGCGCTACGCGCTTCGTTTTTCAATTTATACACTCGCACATTATCTTACACTTTCGATGCTTGTTATAAAAATAACTATTTCAAAACAAACATGTTTTTTAAAATACATTAAAACAAAACTGTTAATGCCTATAGGTAATAGGTAATGCTCTTTTTCGGTGAATTTTCCGGGACGATGGCAAATAGATGACCGTTCAATTAACCAGTCCGGGTAATTAATCCGGGTATAAGGTTCAGATCACAGTGAGCTAAGATTAATTTTTGCCTCATCGTTGTTTTTTCACCAAAGCCGTCCGAACTTTGTAATCTAATTTGCAATCTTAATTCGATTTTAAAAGTTGTCGGATCTACATTTTCAGATAAAAGTTGGCGGTGAAATTTATCATAGTCAAAGATGTCTATTTTGTTCCGTTTTGTATCTGAACCGTAGTATGGAAATATTGGAACTGATAACTCAAACTTTTACCCCGAGAAAAATTTCATATTTATTAAATAACTTTTATGTTATAAAAACAATTTTTTTAGTTCGTTTACATCACTGGTTTTCAAAATGTGAGCTGCGACCCCCCCCCCACCCCTCCCCCTAGGGGACGTAAATGATTAAAATAAATGTAACCATTGCATGTCAAAAAATGTCTTTTTTCCAACAATTTCAATATGACATTATTATTTAATCTTTTTCTATAGTAAATGAACGCTATTTCAGAAATAATAGTTATTTATGTACCAAGGGTGAAAACAGGAGATTCTAGCCCGTGGCATGATTATTAGCACGAGGCGCAAAGTGCTGAGGGCTAATAATATGCTCAGGGTCAGAAACGCTAATTTCACCTGTGGTACATACTAGTTATTTATGTACCAAGGGTGAAAACAGGCGTTTCTGGACCGCGGCATGATTATTAACACGACGCGCAAAGCGTCGAGGGCTAATAACATGTGCAGGGTCAGAAACGCTAATTTCACTTGTGGTACATACAATATTTTAGGCACAACAAAATAACATTTAATTATGTGTTCAAAAGATTAAAATATGTAAATAGGTTATATGTCAAAATGACATTTTATAGAATCAAGTGTACACAATAAACAAAAATTATCATTTTATTTATATATCCACAGGAATTAATTCTTTTTAGCCCATGGGCTAAAAAAAATGTTAAAGCCCACTTTTTAGGGCTAACACACATGCTTTTCGGCCCGGTTGGGCATAAAATATTTTATGCACAACAAAAGATTATTTTGCAAAATGAGTCGTCCGGCAACCTTTATTATTTGATCAAAAAACTTGTATATTTAATAACAAATAACTATTATCAATGAAAATTATAGTAAAAATGCTATTTTTTTGTCCTAAGACTAAAAAACGATGACGTATATAAGGTAATGTAAATTATTTTGTCAATTTGTTTAATTTTAATTTGAATAAATTTGTGAAATTTTGTAAATAAGTGGATAACAAAATAAATGTTTTAATCGGACTAAAAATACAAGTTTTCGCTTCGAGTAATAATGGTTGCCGAACGACGCATAAATAACAAATAACTATTATCGTACAGAGGGTCGAAATCTGCGGCAGCAGATCTCGATAAGTGATATATTTATGTTTTATGCGTGTAAAGTGTGGTTATGAACTGTCAAAGTCCTCAAAGATGTTAGTAGAAACGGATCCACAAGACTAATCTTAATATGATGAAAACTGTTGGTCAGCTGTGGGAATCGAACCCGGGTTCTCAAATGCACAGTCCTACTTTTACACTACTAAGTCATCTACCCTATAAAATGCGTGATGATATATTTATTTCACTTGTTTTAAAGTTTGTATTCGTAAGTTCGTAGATAATATGATTCTAGTAATTGTAAGGTTTACCTTCAGAATTAAATTTTTATCGTCGTTTCAATACATGGAATTTCGGTTGAAGGGAGCGCATAATGACAAAATTATTGATTTCAGATTTGATATGACTTCAAGTAATTTATAATTTATGATGAAAAATTTTACTAATTTACCTGTAAGTCAATTCGTACGACATTTGGCTTTTTTATTGTAACTGATTGGAAGCCTCTGATGAGTTATCAATACCAATGCGATTACCAGTGACCCTTAATATGTCGCAACAAATTCTTAGGTATTAGTTTTTTTATAACAATCAGAAGATACTAACATATTAATATTATACTGTTTGCAGGACTGAATGAAAGAACTTTCTTCAGATAAAACTGGTGCTTGTGAAGTAAGGGCGCTAACTATTCTAGTATAACTGTTCATAAAAATAGTAGCATCCCTTGTGGGGATCGAACCCACGACCTTTGGATTAGAAGTCCAACGCGCTATCCTCTGCGCCAAAGGGACCACGTGATGACTTGTTTACTTCGTTTATTAAATTTTTTAAATATTATAGTCACTGCGGCATAAGTGCTCTTTAAAATAGTAGCATCCCTTGTGGGGATCGAACCCACGACCTTTGGATTAGAAGTCCAACGCGCTATCCTCTGCGCCAAAGGGACCACGTGATGACTTGTTTACTTCGTTTATTAAATTTTTTAAATATTATAGTCACTGCGGCATAAGTGCTCTTTAAAATAGTAGCATCCCTTGTGGGGATCGAACCCACGGCCTTTGGATTAGAAGTCTAACGCGCTATCCTCTGCGCCAAAGGAACCACGTGATGACTTGTTTACTTCATTTATTAAATTTTAAAAATATTATAGTCACGCGGCATAAGTGCTCTTTAAAATAGTAGCATCCCTTGTGGGGATCGAACCCACGACCTTTGGATTAGAAGTCCAACGCGCTATCCTCTGCGCCAAAGGGACCACGTGATGACTTGTTTACTTCGTTTATTAATTTTTTTAAATATTATAGTAACTGCGGCATAAGTGCTCTTTAAAATAGTAGCATCCCTTGTGGGGATCGAACCCACGACCTTTGGATTAGAAGTCCAACGCGCTATCCTCTGCGCCAAAGGGACCACGTGATGACTTGTTTACTTCATTTATTAAATTTTAAAAATATTATAGTCACGCGGCATAAGTGCTCTTTAAAATAGTAGCATCCCTTGTGGGGATCGAACCCACGACCTTTGGATTAGAAGTCCAACGCGCTATCCTCTGCGCCAAAGGGACCACATAACAACATATTTGTATTGTTTATTACATTCTTTAATATTACAATAATTATATTATATGGGGTAGGTGACTAATTGGTACCGAGTCGGTCTGTGGATTTGAGAAACCGGGTTCAATTCCCACAGCCAAAAAATAATTTTCACCACATTCAAATTACCCCTGTGGCTCCTCATCTATTAACATCCTTGCAGGCCATGATTTGACGGCTGGTAACCGTAATTTACGAGCAAAATATATCACTTACCGAGATCTGCTACGGCAGAGTGCCACACCCAGTAATGGATAGAAAGCGTGATGATATATTAATATTTATTTTTATTTTTATTGAGATATAAGTGCTTTTAAAGATAGTACTATCCCTTGTGGGGATCGAACCCACGACCTTTGGATTAGAAGTCCAACGCGCTATCCTCTGCGCCAAAGGGACTACATAATAATATATTTATATTTTTTCATATTTTTAAAATTATTGTACTATAATTTTTCGGATAACAATTATTAGAAAAGATAAAGCAAAAGCTCAAAATAGTAAAATTATACATCAAAGGAGAAAAGTGCAAGTTTTTTCCACTGAGAGCAAAAAAACACTTCTTACGAGGTGTTGAGTGTACTATTTTTTCCACGATTCCAATAATATTAAAATTGGAATTGATAAAAAAATATTGAAATTTGTTTTATTTTAACTTCCTTTAGCAATGAGTGTAAAATACTTTTAATAACAGGAATTAAAATACAGTTTCTCTGCCGTCGTTATTAGCAACGGGAGAAAAAGCTCATTTTAGACCCTTTGTTTTTAGGCAACGGAACAGCGAGATATAAAGTATTATTTCTGTTAAGATTATGAATGCTATAAAAACGGACTTTTATTCCAGGTCGTGAAAAAAACATTTTTCTCACGAAGTACTATTTTAACTACTGTACTACTTTTATCAACGATCTACTGTTTAAATTGAATACTTATTCTTTTAAATAACAAAAATTTAAATAAATAAATCAACGACTGAAATTTGTTTTATTTTTTCTTATCTTAGCAATGAGAATAAAATATTCTTAGCAACGGGACTAAAATAATAATTTCTTATTAGGGCTTTGAAAACTAAATAATGTACCTTATACCCATGGTATTAATTAAATAATAATGTACTAGAAATACATAAAAGTTTAAATAATAGGCCTATTCCATTCGCCATGTGAATCAGATCTAATTTACACTAACTGAACCAGATCACTTATTTATTTCACTGGATTACTTCACTCCCTATATTCTCAGTCCTAGATTTACTAATTAAAGTGCTTTTAAAAATAGTATTATGCTTGTGGGGATCGAACCCACGACCTTTGGATTAGAAGTCCAACGCGCTATCCTCTGCGCCAAACGGACTACATAATAATATATTTATATTTTTTCTCATTTTTAAATCCACTTCAATAAGTCCATCAGTTTTCTTAATTAAATAAAATAAATAAATAAAATAAATATATCATCACGCCTTTTACCCATTACTAAGTGTGGCACTCTGTCGAAGCAGATCTCGGTAAGTGATATATTTATGTGCGTGAAGTGCGGTTACAAGTCATCAAATCACGATCCCCAAAGGTGTTAGTGGTGGGGGAGTCACAGGGGTAATTTTAATGTGGTGAAAATGCTTAGTTCCGTTCATTTAGTTATGTTGTCTAATTTATCTGAACTGATTTAAATAAAATAAATAAATATATCATCACGCCTTCTACCCATTACTGGGTGTGGCACTCTGCTGAAGCAGATTTCGGTAAGTGATATATTTTGCGCGTGAAGTGCGGTTACTAGTCGTCAAATCACGGCCCCCAAACATGTTAGTGGTGGAGGAGCCACAGGGATAGCTTTTTCAAATTATGAAAATTTGTCGCCTGTGGGAATCGAACCAGGGACCTCAGGATCCACAGGCCGACTTCATACCACTGAGCTAGCCATCCCATTTAAATTAACCAAATGGCAAATGGAGTACAGATACTGACGCATTAATAAATAGATACAGCAAATAGATAAAAGACAAAACTACTAAATATTAAAACGTTTATTAATAATTTCCTTCATCCTCATTAAGTTGGTAACCGTGTTGCAGTTGTTGCGATAACATCAGCCCACAAAATAGGTGAGAATTTTTTATTTCACGCCATATAAAAACAAACTCGCATCAGAACTGGATTCATCAGAGTAGGCTGCTAACTAGCTGTCGATTAAAATAAAAGAATGGCGCTTAATGACTTAGATACCATCTTCAAGATTTCTTCAGGAGATTATCTTCACCTGACAATAACATCGTTTGCTTGTAATTTCTTACTAAACGCACAATTAATACAATTCCTTCTGGGCTTGCTTGGCCTTATCTCGGTTGGCGTGGATAATTTCGATGGTGATTTTTTATCACAGTGTTTTGTTTGTCGTGGTGTAATTGCTTGTCTTTTGTTTTATAATTTCTATTATGTGTTGTTTTGTTGCAATAGTAGTTGTAATTGAGACATTATTTTGTTTTAATTTTAAATGTTTTACGTGGACGATTTTTTTATGGATTTGATTTAATTTTCTTTTGGTTGAAGTGTTCATGCGAAACTGAATAGTTTTAACTGTATCTTCTTTTTACGTATTTTATTTAGAATGTGAAATTTTTATACTAGGCGTGTGTATGATGTTTTAACAGCATATAATACCTTAAAATAGTTGGAAAGTTTACAAATGAACTGTTTTAAGATATATTCTATTTTCTCAAAGCGTTTTAAGTTGACATTTAAATATTTCGTCTAATGCAGAACAAGAGGATACGTGAAGCTTCTACAGTTGTTTACATTAGTCATTTGTTTTATTAATGGGGTGGCTAGCTCAGTGGTATGAAGTCGGCCTGTGGATCCTGAGAACCCTGGTTAGATTCCCACAGGCGACAAACAATTTTCATAATTTCAAAATCTACCCCTGCGGCTCCTCCACCACTAACATCTTTGGGGGCCGTGATTTGATGACTGGTAACCGCACTTCACGCGCAAAATATATCACTTACCGAGATCTGCTTCGGCAGAGTGCCACATCCAGTAATGGGTAGAAGGCGTGCTGATATATTTATATTTCTTTTATTAGGATTAAAAATATAAGTAGATGACACAGTAGTATTGAGTCGGCCTGTGGATCCTGAGAACCCTGGTTCGATTTCTATTTTCACCACATTAAATACTACTCCTGTGACGGCTGATAACCGCACTTCACGCTCATAAATATATCACTTATCGAGATATGCTTCGGCAGAGTGCAACCCAGTAATGGGTAGAATGCTAGCTTAGTGGTATGAAGTCGGCCTGTGGATCCTGAGAACCCTGGTTAGATTCCCACAGGCGACAAACAATTTTCATAATTTCAAAAGTTACCCCTGTGGCTCCTCCACCACTAACATCTTTGGGGGTCGTGATTTGATGACTGGTAACCGCACTTCACACGCAAAATATATCACTTACCGAGATCTGCTTCGGCAGAGTGCCACATTCAGTAATGGGTAGAAGGCGTGATGATATATTTATTTATTTTATTTAAAATAAAAGGCTATTGTCTCTTTAGTCTATGCCATATACCGCCTGTGGGTAAACAAGTGATTATATAATCCTAATTTCGCGTACGGCCTCTTAAAGTAGAGACAGAAGAAAGAATCATCCAATTTTGTTGAAAAGTCGTCGAGTTATGAGCCAAAAGTGAGATACGTATGAAAATGATATTTGGCTGAGAAAATCAAAATCATATTCACATTATGTCGCTACTGTGCATTATAACATGTAAAACATATTTTTCAAAAGTAATACGCATATAATGATTAAATCCTTCATTAATAATCCACTGGTCAATTAATTACTAACAAATAAAAACCAAATCAAAGCTTCTAAATCATTCGAGGCTCAATTAACTAGCACTAGCAACCACGTAAAAACAAAAAACCATCGATGACCACGTGGTCTGACGCGACGTGACGATATGCCGAGCAAAAACCATTCATGTATAACGGAAACACACACGCAGGGAGCAGCGCGGCGGCAGCAGCTAACTAAATGCAAACATAATTACTGATTGATGAAGTTCATCTGGCCAACGCTGATTAACTGTAGTTGTGGCCGTTGCTATGGTTACGTGGTTTGATTGCGGTCAACGTTTGACAACTTTGACGAAATGAAGGCTGCGGAGATTGGAGAAGCTGGCGAGGCAAGTTTGAAATATTGGAAGAGAGTTATTGGAGAAGATTGATTAAGGGGTGAATGTAATGTATAAATTAATGGGGTTTGATAGTTTGTTTATGATTGTTTCAACTAAGAAAACGATTTTAATTTTTTTTTTCTGTTTCAATGTTCTTGTAAGTCTATAAATGTACTGGACATACGTTGTTGAGGAGATCAATAAACGCACTGTTTTTGGCGCTTTTTACTTATAAGGAAGTATTGGAATCGTGAAAAAAATCGTTGACGAGATTTTCGTGGAAATACGTGTTTTCAGGTCCACTGAATCCGTTTTGATCATTTTCTCAATGATGTCTGTGTGTGTGTGTGGATGGATGGATGGATGTGTGTCCGAGTGTGCAATATCTCATGAACGAGATAAGATTTGTTAACGAAACTTGATAATTATAAGTTTCATGAAAATACGAAGAGTTGATTTTGAATGAAATTGAAAAACCGGAAGAGGAAGTTACTAGACACACAAAACAATAAATTCCATTTATTTCCAAAATGGAATCAGTTACGAAAAATAAAAGATGTTAGCAAAAATATTTTGAACATAAAATGTTATTTGCAGTTTTTCTGTATATGCGTCTAATTTTGCGAAAAACTAATTTTTATATTTAATAATATATTTTAATAATCATAGTAGCATTAGAAACAAAAAATATAAATTTTAACGCACCCGTCATCGATGAAAAATAGAGGCGCCTCTATTTCCATCGAGGAGTTCCTCGATGAAACGATTGTGTCTCATTTCACACGTATTATTGTGTCTCATTTCATGTTAGCATGGGCTGTCACTTTGGTTTTGCTTTGTGCTATTTTTTTCGTGTTTGTTTATTTTATCAGTCAGGGTGCGTTCTGTTGTTTCATCGATGAGTTCCTCGACGCTCATTCGTGCTCCTCGACCAGTGTGCCATTGGCATTAGAAAGTAAAAATTGCATTTTATGCAAGATCATGTAATAAAAAACATAAATGTTATCATGTAGTCCCTTTGGCGCAGAGGATAGCGCGTTGGACTTCTAATCCAAAGGTCGTGGGTTCGATCCCCACAAGGGATGGTTGTGTTTTTATAGATAATAATTATAAAAAATTAAAATCATTTACGTACTGAAAGACAGTATTATAATTGTATAGGCGTGTTTCTTTGGATTGTGATTGTGATTTTCTAAATCATGATTCCTTTGATCGTGATTGCGTTGAATCATGATTAAATATGATACTAAAGATAATATCGAACAGGAATAATGATTCAAATCCAACCCGATCGACGTGATCCTATAGTATGAACGTTAAAATAACTGCAAATGTCAAATACACAAACTAACCTATTTTAACATTTCATAAATGAGTGTCCATGTAAGCCATTTAAAAATTCTTCCAGAAGCAGCCAATTTCCCTTAATTCCACAAATAGAGCACATACATTTATCATCAGACGCCATTTTAAACCTTCGATGTGTATCAGTCAACATGAATCATAGAAAAAGTATGATTCAGAAGGGTAGGGGGATTGTCGTTTCGTGATCACAAAATGAAAGAGTAGGGATAACGAATAACGAACGAAGAAACATGATTCTTCATGATCATGTTAAGTTTGATCACTTTGATTACGAATCACAGTCCAAAGAAACACGCCTTATATTAAAAAACTACTTTCCTAAGGCAATCTGTTATCGCACGAGTGCCATATCCAGTAATGGGTAGAAGGCGTGATGATATATTTATTTATTTTATATTATCGGAAGTTGAAGTTAGTAGTGGTCTAAATCAATATCTACGTGATGCAGTTACACATGGTTGAGTGGAACCGGAGACATCGATGCTCGGTCAGGGCAGCAGCAATGCAACGTCTTGTGGTCGCACAGCGACGCTCTGTTGCTCACACGCAATGAGGAAATGTCCTACGATGTGCTGGGAACACTTGCTGATCTGATCGTGATTATATCGCGTGAATATGTTTGATATATGTACGTCTAAGATTCTGAGTTCGAATCTCGCTCAAGCTAAATATGTATGTACTACCACGTTCCATTTCGGTGAGTCTGGACCAAGGACGTTGAAAGGAGGGGATATGGCATTCAAGTCAAGACTGTGAGGCTCGGCAGATTGACAGAGACAGAAGTATTATTTTCTGTACCGTGCTTAGCCCCTGCTATTGCGCATGTGTCATAAAGAGATTTGAAATTTAAATGGACTGAACAGAATCATTCTCTCTAAAAGATTATAAATTTTTACAAGGAAACTGAAATTATAAACACTTTGTTGCCATTTTATCCACAAAAAAATATGTCCAATTCCATACAACACAAAAATTGAAACACAAATGACACTTCGTGGTTATGTTTACATAAAACAACGCTCCCTGACAACGTCTAAACGTCACTTTTCTTACATAAAAATTCAAAATATTTGAAAGAAGAAGAGATTTGGCTAAGCACGGTGCAGAAAAACTATTGTTGTCTCTTTCCCTTGCCCAAGCCTCACTTCAAACAATGCTACAGTATCGTCATGCCATAGCCCCTCCTTTCAACGTCCTTGGTCTGGACATAGTTAATATTCAGAAATACAGAATGATAAAAAGGAATTATTACAGTTGGCAATACAATTCCGGAGATCTTTTTATTCCACAGTTGGCACAACACCAGGTAAAAGCAGAAATGCTATTGAACATGTCTAATAAATACAAATAGGTTATGTCAGGAGTCTGACACCTAATAGAATTTTGACTTTTAAGTACTTTTAATTTTAAATTTTCAAATGTCACTGTCAACAACAGGAAATGAATTTATGTATCAGGCTTACCAATTTCAAGTAGTTTTTTTATTGCCAACTTTAACAATTGCTTTTGATCACTCTGTAGTACATAAGAGAGATAGATAAGTTATTATGTAGTCCCTTTGGCGCAGAGGATAGCGCGTTGGACTTCTAATCCAAAGGTCGTGGGTTCGATCCCCACAAGGGATGCTACTATTTTTAAAGATACTTATGTCTCAATGGTTAGCATACTAATTTCATAAGCGTGTTTTAAACCCATGTGAATCTTCAACATAAAAAAATGTGTTTAATACGTAATAATATGTTTCACTTATAATAACAATATTATTTATATTATTTCAAAATTATTAGTGTAACCTACAGTTTATAATAGAATCCGAATCATTCAGATACTGTGCTATATATATATCATCACGCCTTCTACCCATTACTGGGTGTGGCACTCTGCGGAAGTAGATTTCGGTAAGTGATATATTAATGCGAATGAAGTGCGGTTACCTACCGTTAAATCACGGCCCTTAAAGACGTTAGTGGTGTGTGACCACAGGGGTTATTTTAATATGGTGAAAATGTTTGTCGGCTGTGGGAATCAAACCAGGGTTTTCAGGATCCACAGACCGACTTGTTACCACTGAGCCACCTACCCCACTTAATACTACACTTAATAAAATACAGTATCCAATATTAGGTTGTATCCTAATCCTCTTCATTCTGCCACCTCTAAACATTTTCGCAACCACTGTAATCATCACCCACGTCACCCAACCACATCTACCCCTTCCTCTCTTCCTCTCTCTATAAATTTTCTCCTCTCCTCTCTGCAGGAAACTCGGTGGTCGCCGATATTCGATCAGATATGTCATGTCGCAGCGTCAAACGCACAGAACTGTTCGCTCTGCACACACACATACACACACACACATACTTGCACAGAGGCTGTCGGGCGTGCGACTCGCATGGAGAGCATGGATGCGAGATCGTATCACCGTTGATTGCCGGACTGTAATGTTTGTTTTTCACCGGCAAAGTATAGAAAAAATGCACTGGACATGGAAAAAGCGAATGATAACTCGGTGTATTGGAGATGGTAAACGGGTGATGGTATATGATGGTAATGAGGAAGGAAAATGGTAAGGGTTTGAGAAGTGTTTGGTGGGGTGGGTAATGGAGAGATTTGGGGGATGCACTTGCAGATTTATGTAGATTTACTGTATGATTACAAGAAATGAAGCAGCTGGAGAAGAATGGATTTTTCTTTCTTTTCGCATTTGCAAAATGAATAAATCTAAGAAAACTTGTATAAAGAAATAATATAACATAACAAAGATAAATATATTGTTATGTAGTCCCTATGGCGCAGAGGATAACGCGTTGGACTTCTAATCCAAAGGTCGTGGGTTCGATCCCCACAAGGGATGGTTGTATTTTTAAGAGCACTTATAATTCAGTGATTATAATAGTAACAAATATAATAAAGAAGGTAAACAAATCATCACGTGGTCCCTTTGGCGCAGAGGATAGCGCGTTGGACTTCTAATCCAAAGGTCGTGGGTTCGATCCCCACAAGGGATGCTATTATTTTTAAGTGTACTTATGACTCAATGATTATAATATTACAAAATGTAATAAATGAAGTCAATATATATCTCTTTGGCGTAGAGGATAGCGCATTGGACTTCGTGAGTTCGATCCCAGTATAAGATAAGTTACCAGAGCTGGGCAGTAGCTAGCTACTTTTGTAGCTTAGCTACGGTTACCTTAGCTGTAGCTGTAGCTTAGCTAAATGTGAAAAAATATAGCTGTAGCTTGTAACGAACTATGGTTTTTTTTTCTATTAGCTTAAAAATATTGTTATAACAACTGAAGCTACTTTTAAAGCTACTTTTTGTAGCCCAAAGCTACTTTTTGTAGGTTAAAGCTACCACTGTTCATTAAGAAATACCTACTTATTTATGTTTTGTATTTGAATTGTACCTTCTTTATTGTTTTCCAGAACTGTAGGATAACAAGTTATTATATAGTTTAAAATCTATTTTCTTGTTCTTAACCTATCCTACTTTTGTATTAAATATTAGATGAACTAAACATTTGTATTAAATATTAGATGAACTAAACATTTTTAGCATCAAAAATTAACAGTACATCTGTCCATTTGCGATTTTTTATATTTATGTACATAATAGTAAATTAACAGTTATTATAACAAAAGGACTGATCATATGACAATGGCAAATTTAATAATTCACAATAATTGAAAAAAGAGCTTTAACATTTAACAGCTACTTTAACGAAAGCTTTTAGCTGTAGCTTAGCTATATTTTACAAAATGTAGCTTATAGCTGTAGCTCAGCTACTTTTTTAAAGAATAGCTGTAGCTGTGCTTAGCTATTTTTTTAAAGTAGCTTGCCCAGCTCTGTTTGTTATTAGTAATTGGATGTAACAAACTGTAAAGTTTTAATTTGAGTTACTATGAGCGCATTCTTATTTTAAGGTAGTACTAGTGTGACGGTGGCGCCATCGGTTGTGGACTGACGAAACAGACGCTCAAAAAAATATACAAATTTAATAAAATAAGTGTTTTATACCTATTATGATTTGAATATCATGAATTGTTAACAGGTTGTTGGTCTAGTGAATTTTCAAATACCATACCACCGTGTGGTGTTGCCATTATAAATTGGGATTCTGAATTTTTCGTTAAAAACAAGGCTTTGCATGGCTATATATCCATTACTAAACGATAAAAAACTTTCTCCTTCTGATACAATATACATGGATAGTTCTAGAACATCATACTAGTTTTTCAAATGAAACTGCAAAATTTTAGAGGTACACAAACCAAATATGTGCGATTCTGAGTGATGATCGCCATAAGCCCCGTGTATAAGAACTCAACTTTACAAGCGAATATATTTGTTCACAGACGATGAATGTGTTTCATATTTTAACAGGATGCGTATGACTATCCAATGTTTACGTGCGCCAAATTTCATTCAGATCTGCAAAAAAAAATTTCACGCTAGTACTACCTAAAAATCTCCAATAGTTAGTGCTTTATACATCATATTAAATTGTATTTTTATCGCCTTAATAATTTTTATTATGGTTACCTTTATGAACTAGAAAAGTAATTAAAATTGGAACTAAAAGAAGTACTAGCAGCTAATTTGTTTTATGAATCAGTCTACTAATGATTAGTGAAAATATTAAAATCCGAAGAAAGTATAGAAATCTTAACTTCTCCCATTTTTTCAACTTTGCAGATTTCTTCACAAAATCATCAAAAAATACACAGCAATCAATCAAGTGAATCAAGACTCGATCACGTCTTCAGTTCGTTCTCTGACAAATTCTTAGAAAACCAGTGCATTTTTTCCAATCTGCACTTGACATTTCAAAATTTCACTCAAGTGAAACACCGCTAAAAACAAATGAAACATCGAATGTTTTTGCATCGCGCGATCGTCTTTTTCTTCGTGTTGAATTCTTCGTGATCAATGAAGGGCGATACAATTAGTAATGCATTTAATTTAGAGCTGTCACTAATGGTCGCCATGGTGATAGAAATCAGTAGGAGATTGTCATATTTTTCCTGTTTACTTTCGGATTAGCGTTAATTGGGTTTTATTTGGATTTTGCGGCTTTGGCGTCATTATTTTAAATGCTTGTATTATCTTAATAACTGTTTGACTTTTTGTTATTGTTGTTTTGTTTAAATTGTTTGTAAATGTGGATATTATTAACCATGTGATCAGGGTGAAATTGAGAAGAATGTTTTTAGAAAACTGGGCATTTGAGTTTGTTGAGTGTATGTTGATTAAAAGATTTACATTTGTAGGTGAGATAAAGGATGAATAAATAAATATATTATCACGCCTTTTACCCATTACTGGGCGTGGCACTCTGCCGAAGCAGGTCTCGGTAAGTTATATATTTATGTGCGTAAAGTGCAGTTACCAGCCGTCAAATTACGGCCCATAAAGATGTTAGTGAAGCTATAGGTGTAATTTTATAGTGGTGAAAATTGTTTATCGGCTCTGGGAATCAAACTCGGGTTCTCAAATCCACAGGCCGAGTCAATTCCATATAAAGGATGAATGATTGTGTGAATGCTGTAGACGGATTTAATCCCTAGGGATAAAAAGTATCATATTGTTCTTTAAATTGCGAGAAGAAAATTTTGATACAATATTTTAAATAAATACTTAACAATTTTTGAAATTAAATTTAATTATAAAGAGAAAAATTAGGATTTGAACCTGGAACCTATGAATTCTGGCCATATGCTTTAAACTAATGAAGCTATTGTCACTATGATTTTATTGAAATTTTGTCTGAATTGTATAGAACAATGTTTTAAAATTTTTCGATATTTAAACTGGCCCAACAAGAAAAATCGCATTTTAAAATTTATCTATAATTGAAAGAATTAAATTAAGCTAAACTATTTGAAGTTTAAACAAAGACAAAAGTATGAAATTTACCAACTTTTATGATTTATGTTTAAGACAATGACTAAAACTGTAGCTGGAAATATTCTAACATCATTATTAATGGAGTAGCTAGCTCAGTGGTATCAAGTCGGCCTCTGGATCCTGGTTGTATTCTCACAGGCGACAAACAATTTTTGTTACATTAAAATTATCCCTGTGGCTCCCCTACCACAAACATCTATCGGGGCCGTGATTTGACAGCCGGTAACCGCATTTCACGCGCATAAATATATCACTTACCGAGATCTGCTTCGGCAAAGTAATGGGTAGAAGGCGTGATGATATATTAATTTTATTTTTATTACGTACTAGTATGAAAAAATAAATTTCACTATGAGATATAGGTCTCGTAGTATAAATTAGTTGTTGCTTTGCAAATGAATTTAATAAAATCCTGCATTTTTTCTTGCGTTCCGCTTCATTACCAGTAAAATGCAAAAGGCGCATGATACAGATTTAACCACTGCTTCTATCATCTTAGATCAATCAAGAATCTAGTAATCTAGAACTGTGGCTAGATAATGTGCCTAATCAAATATCGATTAGAGCTGCCGTAGCGGTAGCTCCGACGCAACATAACACGACGTAAACTTAATGCGCGAGTAGCACTAGCAGCTAAACTGTAAACGTAAAAGAAATGGTTTGTTTTGCTATCCGGCAGTCCGGCTACAAGTGTGCTGTGCTCCAAGTCTTTTGTTTTTACCGAGATTGTTTTGTTTTTTAGTTGGTTTTTCATGTGGGCTTAACGTTGCAGGCACGGACTCACACAAATTAACTAGGGGTGAAAATTTGTGTTATGGGGTGGCTGGCTCAGTGGTATGAAGTCAGCCTGCGGATCCTGAGAATCCTGGTTCAATTCCCACACGCGACAAATAATTTTCATAATTTCAAAAATTACCCCTGTGGCTTCCCCACCACTAACATCTTTGGAGGCCGTGATTTGACGGCTAGTAAGCGCACTTCACGCGCAAAATATATCACTTACCGAGATCTGCTTCAGCAGAGTGCCACACCCAGTAATGAGTAGAAGGCGTGATGATATATTTATTTATTTATTTATAAAATCAAATTGAATTATAAAAAGAAAAATTGAGATACTGCTAGGATTTAAACCCGGGACCTATGGGACATGTGATTTAAACCAATTAATCTACGGATGCCTTGAGATTTTCCGTATAATTATGGCCCTCAACGATACTTGTGGAGGAGATGCCATTGGGGTAATTTTATTGTGGTGATTATTTTTTGACGTTTCTCAAAACAAATAAAATGCTTCATTGTATGTCACGTGTCTGCGTTTTAACTAATCCTGTCATTAGTTGTATTCCATTTGCCACTTGGTTCATTTAAATCAATTCAGATAAATTAGACAACATGACTAAATGAACTGAAATAAACAAAATGATGCACTTATTGAGATGAATTACTTCAAAGTAAATAATTCTAGTACTGGAAATAAAGTCAGCGAAGTAATCCAGCAAAATAAATAAATGATCCGGTTCAGTAAATGTAAGTTAGATCTGATCCAAATGGCAAATGGAATACGTCTATTATTATACTGAGAATAAAGCTCGTGTGATTATTCCCAAGAATAATCTCTGTAGGTGCTTTTGTTTGTGACAAATGATAGGTACTTGCCAAATAATTATTTAAAACTGTCAACGCGTCAAGTAAAATGTGTAACAAAAATCGATTTAGTTCCATTTTAGATACAGAAATACACCAACAAATTTTGGAAACAACTTCCAAGAATACATTAATAAGTAATCAATCGATATGAACCCAGTTCAAAATCTTTTAAGTTGGATGAATCGACCTCAACAGCTAAGTCAAAAAATAATCTAATTAAATATAACTAGACAGTTGAATAAATTAGAAAATAATTCTCCAGTATCTGTCTCAAACTTGTTGCCATTTGGCAATAGCCACTCAAGCCCTACGGACTTTCGAGACTATTGCCTGGCAACAAGTTTTCGAAAGATCTGTCAAATTATTTTCAATTTATTCTCACTCTTTTGTTATATTATTACTCGGCACGCCTCGTGCGTTAAATTCTGCACTTGCACGTAAGAATTTGGTCAGTAATTACTTAGAAAATACTAATTAAATGTCAATTGGCAAATATTCTTTTTAAATAAGAGTATCATTGCAGACAATTCTCGTGTCACGTCTTTCAGTATATGAAAGAGTCATGGGATCGAGGCTGCCTATGATATATGACAAAATGGAAACAAAAATAAATTAGAATATAATCAGATTTTAATCCAGGGCGACTGTAGTTTTGTTGGTTTAAAACATATGATCGAAATTAATAGATTATAGTATTCCAATTTATTTCTTTACAATTTAATTTGCAATTTGCAATTTCCTCTGAAAATTCCTAACGCCGGTCCTGCGCTCCTCCTGCGGCAAACTTCACAACAACTTCCTGCCGGACCAATCACCCATTCTAATATCTAACAATCACCACGCACGCACACACACGCACACACACACACACACACATATAGAGTTGTTAAAACAACCAATATAACAACCACAGTTCAGTAGAGAATGAAATAAAAACTTTCAAACAGTAGTAAGCTATGTCGTAGTCTCGTAGTAGGCGGCGGTCGGTGCGTCAGCGTTAGCATCAGCATCACGTTGGCTTAGGTCAAGGCTCCTGCGATCTATAATAATCATTTTAGTTAGCAGTCAAGTTTATTTGGACGCGATTTCTACAGCCGACTTGCTTTTGTTTTGTTGGTTGAGATGTTTTATTTGCTTTCATTGGCGTTAGTAAGAAATTATGCAGTTTGTACTAATAATTGAGGTGAGAGGAACTGGAACAGGTTTTTTTTTGTTTTTTGTTGAGTTCGTTTGGAATTTTTAATTTTAACAGGTGGATTTTTTATGGTTCTGCTAATTGAAAATATGATAGTTTCTTTTTAATTATGAGTATTCAAAAGCTTGTTCGTCAAGGTTTAACTGACGTTTCCTAAAAAAGTGGTATGAAATTATCAAGAGATGCTATCGAATTTAGTCTAAATTTCTTCTTACAATCACGGAGCGCGAGTTGAAGAGATGTCCTCTGGCTGAAAGGTGAAAATAATTTGAGATTTCCTGTATAAAATATGAATTCTTGTATTTATTTCGAAGGTAATATCAGAAGAGGTTTAGATAGTAACAACGCGTTGGACTGTGAGTTTGAAGAGCTGAGTTCGATTCCTATAGCTGACAAACTGATTTTCACTCTATTAAAATTATTGTCTGTTTGTTCACTAACATCTTTGGGGGCGTAACTTTACGGTTGGTAACTACACCCATGCATGAATGAAAGGCGTGATAAATTATGCTTTGCGTTCAAAATCGGTTCATTATTATATTGAAAACAGTTTAATAATAGGTTATTGTTAAACTGTTTTTGGTATGTTTTTATTTTGTAAGATAGGCATAGCACCTTAAATAATTTAAAATATTCTTCTATTAAAATTTGAAAGAATTTTCCACGTTAGATAAATATTTCATAATATTTCAGATTTTCACTATAATAAAATTAATGGCACAGTGGTGTCGGCCTGTGGATCCAAAGAACCCTGGTTCGATCCCCACAGCCGACAAAACATTCACCAATTTAAAATTACCGCTGTGACTCTCCCACCACTAACATCTTTGGGGGCTGTGATTTGACGGCTGGTAACCGCACTTCACGCGCTTAAATATATCAC
Organism: Pterostichus madidus; assembly: GCA_911728475.2. Classification (NCBI taxonomy): domain Eukaryota; kingdom Metazoa; phylum Arthropoda; class Insecta; order Coleoptera; family Carabidae; genus Pterostichus; species Pterostichus madidus. The sequence goes on along the minus strand of OU452314.1, from coordinate 4,410,024 downwards.
TTACTGAGATCTGCTTTGGCAGAATGTTACACCCAGTAATGGGTAAAAGGCGTGATGATATATTTATTTATTTATTATTAAAATTATTGGCTCTCCGTTCACTAACATATTTGGGAGCGTAATTTGACAGCTGGTAATTGCACCCAGGCATGAGAGAAAGTCGTGATAAATTATACTGTTCTTTCAGAATAGGTTCATTATTATATTGAAAACAGTTTAATAGTAGGGGCTATTGTTAAACTGTTTCGGGTAACTAATGGTTACCTCAAATAATTAAAAATTAGAATTTGAAAAAATTTTCCATGTTAGATAAATATTACATAATTTTTAAAACGATATTACAATTTGATAACTTAAGAACTGAAATCATCAAAATATCAATATCTGTCTTTTCAGGTTTTATTTCGTTTTCAGTTATTACGTAGTGTTTAACTGCAATTGTGTGAAATTCACTTTCAAAACAAGCGCAGGGCGACGCTCCCTCCCTTTCTTATCTTTTTGTTTCATTTTCAGTTACTGCATTGTGTGGTCTTTTCTTTCATATATAAGTGCAGACTATCGCTTTCATCTTTTCTAATCTTGTAGATTCGTTGTTAGTTTCGTTATTTTTTCGTTGTTGGGAGTGAACGTGAGTAATTTGAGATTTTTTATGCATGCGTTGTGTGCGTTGAAGAAGGAAAGTGAGTGGTAGGTGAGGGGGAGTGATGTGATTGAAGGTTTGTTGTGTGATAGTAGTTTCGAGTGTATAAATGAATGAGTTTATATGGAGTGATCTTTGAGGGTGGTTGAAGTGAGGGTGGTGTGTTTGGATGAGAGTGTTTGACGATGATTGGTTGTTTGATGGGTGTGATGAGTGAATGTTTTATGAGTGATTTTAGGGTTCGTGCTACCCCATTTGTTGGGATATGGCGTGAAGATATGTATGTATGTATGTATATTATTGCTACATTATTTACAGGAAAATTACTAAATTACTATCAATGAGGTAAAAAAATATGTGAAAATTATTTAAGCCTCAAAATTTTCCAACCAGATTCTCAAAAAAATTCTAGCTAATCCTTAATTTTGGATTAGTTAATTTTATGTTAGTCCGATTGAAAAAGTTAATTCAATTCACTTTTCGAAAACTAAATGATAAGAGAATTATATTAAAGTTTATTTAAACTTTTTTAGGAATATGGTTTAGCTTAATTTGACAAATTCAAAATTTAGGATTAGCTAGATTCTAGCTAAAAGAACTCTTTTGAGAATTGGGCTGTTGAAGTATATTCTTTAGAATTTACAATTGAAAAACGTCGATATAGATTCAGCAGTCTTGCTATATATAGCATAAATCCCTAGATTGAAGTTCGATATTTTTTGTAAGTGAAATTGCAAAATTTTGATGAATTAGCTGCCCAAAAGTAAACAAAAATAAAATAAATTATACTCGTTTATACACGCCATATTGACTTATAAAAACTCGTATAAAAATACCATGTCTGCGACCAATAAGGTATCGGCTTACTGTATGCTTGTCCTAATATTTGCGTAGATACCATATTAAATAAAAAATATAAATTATATAAATAAATAAAAGATGAAAATTGTGCATACGTCATTTAGCAATGCAGGAACTGAAGTATAAAGGATAATGAATGTATAATTTCTTGATGCATGTAATGCAAGATACTCCAAGACGTAAATAAGAACGTGCCAATCAAACTAAACTTGTTCATGCATCTAACTATTTACTTTAGGCTGAACATAATTATTTCTTGTACAGAATAAACATACATGCGTACATACAAGTACACGTAAACTCATCATCAAATATCAAGACGAATCCTTCAATAAGATTGTTGTTGATAAACATTATAAATTCTTCCTGTTTCTGAAATTACTATATGTTACAATTTTACATATAATTCAATTAGATTTAGGACCTGTTAAGGTAGTACTAATGTGACGGTGGCGCCATCGGTTGTCGAGTGGCGAAACTGACGCTCATAAAAAATTAAAAAATTGAATAAAATAACTGTTTTATACCTATTATGATTTGAATACCATGAATTGTTAACAGGTTGTTGGTCTAGTGAATTTTCAAATACCATACCACCGTGTGGCGTTGCCATTATAAATTGGGATTCTTAATTTTTCGTTAAATACAAGGCTTTGCATGGCTATATATCCATTACTAAACGATAAAAAACTTTCTCCTTCTGCTACAATATACATGGATAGTTCTAGAACATCATACTAGTTTTTCAAATGAAACTGCAAAATTTTAGAGGTACACAAACCAAATATGTGCGATTCTGAGTGATGATCACCATAAGCCCCGTGTATAAGAACTCAACTTTACAAGCGAATATATTTGTTCACAGACGATGAATGTGTTTCATATTTTAACAGGATGCGCATGACTATCCAATGATTACGTGCGCCAAATTTCATTTAGATCTGCAAAAAAAAATTTCACGCTAGTACTACCTTAATATATGAATTATTATATAAGAGAGTTAAGAAATGTCATAATTGAAAAAAATATCGTTTAGATAACGATTCGTGAAATATATTTTTTAAACGATCATGAGAGACATATGCTTTTCTGCATTAATTTCATATATAGAAAGTTGACATTTGCCGTCTACTCATATAGAAAGTACTACCTTCCGTACATATGCGGAAAGTTAAATTTTCCATGGATAGATGGAAACTGTCAACATTTTCAGATTGTTAAAAATTATTGTTAAATCCGTTCTTAAATGGTCGTATGGAAAGTAGATATTTGTCGCCTACTCGTGTAGAAAGTACTTCTTTCTGCACATGCACAAGAAATTAGTTTCTCTGATCGAGTAGGTTAAAACTAAATAAATATACCATCACGCCTTCTACCCATTACTGCGTTTGGCACTCTGCCGAAGCAGATCTCGGTATGTGATATCTTTTGCGCGTGAAGTGCTGTTACCAGGCGTCAAATCACGGCCGCCAAAGATGTTAGTGTTGGAGGAGCCACAGGGGTAGTTTTTGAAATTATGAAAATTGTTTGTCGCCTGTGGGAATCGAACCAATATTAAAACAGAAAAATTGTCAAAAAATTTTCAAGAGTTTTTAAATGGTCGTATAAATAGTATATTATGATACTACTGTATAAGTAAGTCTTTAAACATACATACATACATTCCACACGATCATACCATCTAAAATAGTAGCTATCTGGAATCGAACCCAGAATCTCTGAATACAATTATAAATGTGTGAGTATATTTAGTATTATTTACGATTTAACAGTAACAAGTAGTAGTATAGTTTTGTATTTCGCGCGCGAGTCAGTGGCTATTGGCTATCTGGTTAAATATGGCGACAGTACGAGTTCAAGGTCACGGCCGCTGGATGTGCACATACGCACTCGCACGCAACACACGCAGAGATAAGATAATTAGAGCCGGTTTCTTGTTCCAAGCTCTCCGGCATTCGATTTAATTACGGTGTGCAGTTTTAGTGGCGCGTAAATTATCTATGAAATATTGTGCCAGCTGTGCACCGGGCTGTCGGACGCTGCCCCCGACGCGCCGCCCATGGACGCAGTGGCGCCCGCTTAAATTAGATCACTACGGCTATGTGGTATTTTTGTCGATACGAGATTTGATGAGCGGAGGAAAAAAACTAAAACGTACACGCACTTTATATATAGATGGCGTGAAGCAAGCAAACTTTTCCATTTCATTCGAAAGCTGGTAGATCAAGATCTGCAGTTGCAGATTCAGATCAAGGCAAAGTTTTTTTTGGAGAAAATGAATCATTAACTAGTGCATTGAATATTATCGATTATTATTTTGAGCTCACTACTGCTTTTGTTGCTATGGAAATCGGCACTCATCTTTGACTCGTGCATATTTCATAAGAGCAACAAAAGCTTGAGTGTATAGCGAGAAAAAATTCTGGGAATATTTTTATAAATAAATAAATATATCATCACGCCTTCTACCCATTACTGGGTGTGGCACTCTGCCGAAGCAGATCTCGGTAAGTGATATATTTATGCATGTTAACAGTCGTCAAATCACGGCCCTCAAAGATGTAAGTGGTGGAGGAGCCACAGGGGTAGTTTTTGAAATTATGAAAATTGTTTGTCGCCTGTGGGAATCGAACCAGGGTTCTCAGGATCCACAGGCCGACTTCATACCACTGAACTAGCCACCCCATAAATATTTAATGCACGTGTTATATTCGATAAGAATATTGTCTCACGAAAACAATCTAGAAAATTACAATAGTTATTTTTATAACAAGTGCCGAAAAAGGCTTGTTACGTGCAAGTGCAGAATTTAACGCACGAGACTTGTCGAGTGCGGAAATCTGCACGCGCACGTAACCTTTTTCGGCACGTGTTATAAACAACATTTTTCCTACAACTGTGCGATTTAGAAAATCACTAAAATATTATCAGAATTTATAAAATTTTAATGATAATACATAAGAACGTTGTTTTACGGCGTTGCTATGGTTTGTTTGTTGATTGCTTGCATATTGTTCTATGTTATTTAAAAATATTTCACTAATTTCAAGATAATTTCTTCAAAATCGTCTAGATTGAAATACTATACTGAGTGATTCTTCTTTATCATATACACCTCCAAAGGTAATTGTTGGATCTATTCTTAACAATGACAATCAACCTGCTGCCGGTACTTATAAAACCTCCGAAATTGTTGTCAATAATATTACTGTTAATAATATGAACAGGTACGGAAGAAATCAATGTTTCTTTAGACAGTACAAAAGTTTCTACTTCAAATTATGTCAATATAAGCAACTGTAACAACGTGTTATTAATATACACAATCAATCAATATTATGTATTTCACTTACTCTTTAAATAAAACTATTTATCGATATATTTTACTTTGTTCGGTTATTTTTATTAATTATCATATTTAATAATGATATAGTTGAGTTCTTGTCTGCTCAGTGTGATGTGTGCAGATTAGATTAACTGCAGTTTAAGGTTAAACGTAAAAATATATCACTGTATATTTCTTCTTCTTCCATAAGCGTATGTGCCTGAAATACACTGCTCAAAAAAAAAAAACCGGTCACCCAAAAGATCCCAAACAAACGTCACTTTTCAAACCCCTGTCAGTTTGTCAGTTTTGAAACAAATTGGATGCAATTTTTTTTCCAAAGTTGCCTAAAGTCTAGTCTTTGAAAAGCTATGAATTGATTTTGACTAACCTCCCTTTCCCCTCCCCCAGCCACCCCCAAACGAGAACCACTTTTTTCCTGAAAAAAATGTGATTTTACAAGTTTTCTATGGGAATCATCAGCTGTCAATTCACAAATCTGTCTACAGACAATGAAAATATGAACATTTTTGTTATTCAAAAGCAAAACTACATCAAAATCGGGTGATTTTAAAAAAAGTTATGATATTTTGAAAAAAAGAGAGTGGTTCTCGTTTGGGGGTGGCGAGGAGAAGAGAAAGGGAGGATAGTCAAAATCAATTCACAGCTTTTCAAAGACTAGACTTTGGGCGACTTTGGAAAAATAATTGCATCCAATTTGTTTCAAAACTGACAAACTGACAGGGGTTTGAAAAGTGACGTTTTTTTTGGGATTTTTTGGGTGACCGGTTTTTTTTAGCAGTGTATGAAATTCCGTGTTTGGCACGAAATTTAAATCGCTCTCACTTATATTTTCTTTTGACAATTGCTTAAAGTACAAATTACTTTCGGCACTTTGCTTATAGAAACGCACTTGGTCTGCATTTGTTTACTTTCCATACGTAACCAAGGCAATAATAGTTATGTAATAACAAAGAAATTGCACAGTTGTAGGAAAAAGTATTTTCTGCACGGTCGCAGAAAAAGCAAAATTGCCAGCTAGCTGGAAAAGTATAGTAAACAATATCTCACTTCTCAATTGTTTTCTTGGTTGGAAGCGCACAGATTACTAACTGATTGTGAATAAAATAGTTTTGCAATATTGAATTGAAAGTAATAACGAATTCTGGGAGGTCTGCATTCTCAATAAATGTAAGTGTCTTCGCTTATAACAGATGAACATTAAAATAAACCTGATTGTCAGCTAATAAATTAAAATGAGATGAACCGCTGCATGCAGAAGAAAACCCATCTCAATGCGAAGAAATCACAAAAACGCGTCGATTATAAACCATGGCGTTACCAATTACGACAGCATACAAGTTCATTTACGTTGCAACCGTATAAATAACCCAGCCTGGCCTACTTGACAGATACACGCAGAAACAGAAGAAAATCAAGACACCAAACAAAACAAAAACAAGCAAGGCGTCTTCGTTCTTTTGTTGGCGAGCGCTACGCGATTATTTCACGAGAAATCGATGGTTTTTTGTTTCCCGGACCGCTCAAGCGTTACTTTATAGATATTAATTTGTTTCGTTCCATGGCTACCGCGATGTGGAAGTTGCTACTACTTGATGCTGTCTTGTCTTGTTGCAATAGCAGTTTTATGATCGTGGTTGCTGATGCCATTGCATTTCAACTCTTTCCATTTCGACCATAGGACTATGTTCCATTTGTCACTTGGTTCACTTAAATCAGTTCAGATATATTAAACCATACGACTAAATAAAATTATTGAGGTGGTTACTTTTCATTGAATTCGAATCAGTAATTCTAATACTGATTATTTTTTGACGTTTCTCAAAACCAATGAAATGCTTCATTGTTTGTCACGTGTCTGCGTTTTAACCAATCCTATCATTATTATACTGAGAATAATGCTCTTGTGATTATTCCCGGGAATAATCTCTGTAGGTACTTTTGTTTGTGATAAATGATAGGTAGTTATCAAATAATTATTTAAAACTGCCAACACGTCAAGTAAAATGTGTGAAAAAAATCGATTTAGTTCCATTTCAGATACAGAAATACACCAACAAATTTTGGAAACAACTTTCAAGAATACATTAATATGTAATCAATCGATATGAACCCAGTTCAAAATCTTTTAAGTTGGATGAATCGACCTCAACAGCTAAGTCAAAAAATAATCTAATTAAATATAAGTCGAGAGTTGGATAAATTAGAAAATAATTCTCCAGTATCTTTCTCAAACTTATGCATTGAAACCACATCATACTTGAAATGTACGATGACAAATATCTGCTGACTGAATCCTTTAATTTCGAGGACCAAAATAAAATAAAATGTTGCATGTATCACGAGCATTATCAGGAATATAGCGCTCGGGAAATTTGACAATGGCCGTATTTGTTTGGGAAATTTTGATCCAACCCTGAACTGACCTAGAACTAACTCGTGTTACTTCCAAATAAATGATGCATCTCAAGTGTCAGTTGTAAATATTAGCGGTAAATTTAAAATCTGAATGCATGTTCGAAGCGACATCAGCTTAGTTTTGTTTGTGTGTTAAATTGCGCTTTTAATTGGATGTTTTGAGTCATCTTTATATTTTTTATATGTAGTCAAAAAGCAAATAACGTCAGGGTCTGTTTTTTTTTATAATTTTGTCATCAGCTCTATCAAAATAATGAATTTCGGAGTCTCAATAATGTGTCGTAATATTATCCTCCGTGACTTATATTGCAAGAAACACATAATGCATATTGCTCTTCCATCATCTGCATAAATAATAGTTTAGTATATTTTTTCAAAATATTATTATAAAATGACTTAGGTTTTTCATAAAAATAACTCCTAACCTCTCTATACTATTAGAAATCGCGATGCCGCCACGAATAACAAGGAACACAAGTTGATTAGATAGAGATAGTAAACGGGTTGAATCTACCAACCCGCTAAAATAGCTGGGGCAGTAGGCTCAGTTTAAGGTTAGTTCCAGGTTACTTAAAGTGTGCCAAGTAACCTGCAGGTTACTTTAAAAATCCCAAATAAATACGGCCTATAGTAACTATGTTCAGAAGATTTCTGCTAATCCCATAAAAATGGGCAACTATACTATTACTTTCTTATACGCAGTATAAGGAAGTATTGGAATCGCGAAAAAAATCGTTGACGAGATTTTCGCGGAAATACGTGTTTTGAGGTCCACTGAATCCGTTTTGATCATTTTCTCAATGACGTCTGTGTGTGTGTGTGGATGGATGGATGGATGGATGTGTGTCCGTATGTGCAATATCTCATGAACGAGATAAGATTTGCTAACGAAACTTGATAATTATAAGTTTCATGGAAATACGAAGAGCTGAGTTGATTTTGAATGAAATTGAAAAATCGGAAGAGGAAGTTTACTGGACACACAAAACAATAAATTCCATTTATTTCAAAAATGGAATTAGTTACGAAAAAAAGTTTCAAATAAAAGATGTTAGCAAAAATATTTGGAATATAAAAAGTTATTTGCAATTTTCCTGTATATGCGTCTAATTTTGAGAAAAACTAATTTTTATATTTAATAATATATTTCGATAATCATAGTAGCATTAGTAACAAAAAACATAAATTTTAATTTTCGCTTTATCTAGTTATCTATGACTTTTTTCGGAAAAACAAATATATTATTAAAATGGTCCACTAATTTGGCAATTTTGCCTCAATTTAATCGAGTTCGTATCTCACGGTTCTTGAGATACCAAGGGTAAGGTTCGAAAAACGGACATTCTGTATATGCCTCATCAGTAAAGTTAGACATAAAGTAGTCAACATTACTTAAAAATTATACGTAAACAAATTTGATATTTGATATGTTTCAAACAGATAAATGCTGAATTAGGTACTGAAAAACTAAATTACATGTTTAATAATATTATATAACATTCATATATTCTAAATATTAAATATGTGTATAAGAAAGTCGTGTGGTGCCCACACCAGATTTTTTTTAAAAGTAATTATGAGTGTGTGAGTTTAAGTCGGGATTAGAATATTAGTTAAAGGTTTCTGGCTTGATGGGAATGGTTGAAATGAAAGGTCGTCCTTGCGATCATGGTTGGCTGTGCGGAGTATTTATTGCTTTATTAGCGCGACGGATCCGGCCCGGTTTTTGCACTTTTCTCCTCCTCCTTAGTACGCGCCTGCACGCGTCCATGGTAATTACAAGTTAATAAGATTTCCTTGTTCTAATTTATGAGTAATTCGCAGGTTTTCTGTTTGTTATTTTAGTTTTATGTTTGATGGTGGTTGCTAGTGCTGATGAAATTGTGTGCACTTAAGAAAGGATTAGATGACTGCTGCGGTCCTCAAACAACTACGATTCTATCTATACTAGGAGATAATCCTAATTTCGTGTACAAACCCTTAAAATAGAGACAAAACAGTTTTTTTTTCTGAAAGAATCGTCCAATTTTGTTGAAATGTTAATTTCAAATAGGGTTGTTGATTTTTAGAATATTCGAGACTTTGATTGTTCGGATTTATTGAACCTTCGAATTTAGATTCGAATTCTCGAATATTCGAATTTTGGAATATTCCAAATTTACGAATTTTCGAATTATTCGAATTGTGAATCTGGATCCCAATGTGAACACGGCATGTTGATATGAATTATTTTCAGAATAAACTCATATGGTGGCTAGCTCAGTGGTATGAAGTCGGCCTATGGATCCTGAGAACCCTGGTTCGATTCCCACAGGCGACAAACAATTTTCATAATTTCAAAAGCTACCCCTGTGGCTCCTCCACCACTAACATCTTTGGGGGCCGTGATTTGACGACTGGTAACCGCACTTCACGCGAAGAAAATATCACTTACCGAGATCTGCTTCGGCAGAGTGCCACACCCAGTAATGGGTAGAAGGCGTGATGATATATATATATATTTTTATTATTATTTTAACTCATGTACAGAGTTTTGTATTAATTCGTAAGTAATTATTATTAATTATTATTATTTGCCAAATTAATTCAATTTAAACTTAAAATTTCGCTACACTGTCAAAAACGTTTTAATTAAGAAGTTTTGTATCCTTTCTATTGTCATTTTAAAACGATTTACTAAAAGTCCATAGCATTTAGATGGGCGGTAAGAGAATAGATGTCTTAATTAAGACACCTAAACTTGCAGAGTTTTTGCAGGGTACTTCGTCCAGTTGATTATTTAATTCGGGGCCGACTTTTCGCGAATTATGCGTGAGTGTGTTTGGAGATGACAGATGGCGAGAATTCAGTGGCAAAAAAATCGAGAATTCGAACCTTCAAAAAATTCAAAAATTCGTACATTCTAAGCTTCAAAAAAATCGAAAACTCGAAGTTTTTCTGACGCAGTTCAAAACATTCGAATGTACGAACGTTCAGAAATTCAAACTTCGGTGGAAATCAACGACCCTAATTTCAAATACATACAACTCTGTGCCAAATCATTTTGGTTGTTTTTGATTCACAGCCAAAAAAGGTTGCTATTGCCTACTATAAAGTAATCATAAAAAATAAGAGTTGGTATAAACTTGTCAATCATTTACAGATAACGAATAATCAAGTTACAAGTTAGGGTTAAACATCTCATCACTTTGTAGCTCGATACACTTCGTCCAACGTTTTTTTAATTTTTCGATTCCTTCCAAATAATACGATTTTGGCAATCCTTCAAAATAGGCGTTTGTCTCAGCGATGACGTCATCGTTGGAGCCAAATCTCTTTCCGCCGAGCCATTTCTTCAAGTTTGGAAATAGATAAAAATCTGGAGAATATGGTGGATTACGAACTAATTCGTAGCGCAATTCATGCAATTTTGCCATTGCGACTGAGGACCTGTGTGTCGGTGCGTTGTCCACAATGCGGCACCCATCTGGCAGATAGCTTTCTCATATCCAAAAATTTATGCAAAATGTTCCGTACCCGTTCGGTTGAGATGCTCATAGCCTCAGCAAGCTCGTGCACTTTAACTTGCCGATCGTCCAATATCCTACCATGGATTTTATCGACCATTTCTGGCGTTGTAATCTCAATTGGACGACCAGAACGTTCGGCGTCCTTTGTGGTCATACTACCACAACGAAAATCAGTAAACCACTTGTGAATCTTTCCAATCGATGGTGAGGAGTCCCCATAATGTTCAACAAGCGATGCTCTGGTTTACCTAATGTTTTTTCCACGCAAGAAATAATGTTTAATTAAGGCGCGAAATTCACTTTTTTCCATGTTTTCAAAAATCTTCAAGGTTGCTTGCATTTGATGGGTGTCAAAACAGAACTGAATGACATATCAGTCTGAAAATTTTAATGCGTTCTAGTTAAAGATGGTACATCACAAATATTACATGAGATTTGCGATTGTGGCGCATATGTTTTATTTTTCAGGGACTTTTCATCCTGCCCTCGTAGAGGCAAAACAGTTTTTTTTCTGAAAGAATCATCCAATTTTGTTGAAATGTCAATTTCAAAAACACACAAAAAAGGTTGCTATTGCCTACTATAAAGTAATCATAAAAAATAAGGATTGGTATAAACTTGTCAATCATTTACAGATAACGAATAATCAAGTTACAAATTAGGGTTAAACATCTCATCAAAAGTTTACAATCCTCTGTTTCCTGGTGACCAGCATCATCACCACCACCGGCACCATCATCACATACGTTGCATTTACGTTTAGCAAAAGAAGAAATCTTGCATATAATAGCGATTCGTTCGTTCACTGCGTTCGGCTGTTATTAGAGCGACCGGCGACTTCCGTATTGTAAATGGGCATGAATAATTTGTATGAAAAGTAAATGATGTGGAATTATCGTGGGTGAAAAAACACCACCGTGCTGCCATTACTGCCGCAGTAGCGCTGTAATCACACCAGCGGGAAATGCGGTAGCTGAGAGAAATGCTTAGATAACTGACACTGTTATAAGAATGAGTCTTATTTCGCCGAGTTAGACTAGCAATGGTTGAGAAGGGAGATAATTAATGGTATTTGATATTTATGGTAAATTGATAGTAACTGGTGCTAACTTATAAATTGATTGCTATACTCCATTCCCTGTATGAAAACTATGACGTCACATACGGTATCCATGTGATTCAAGATATTGTACTTAAAACGTTTACATTGGTATTGGATTGACATTTTTAAAACATAACCTAAAATTTAAATGTCAGATTAAAATATTTATTACTTTATAAAATTTAATTAGTTTAAAATGAAACCGAATTCTGCATATATTAAATAAAAATCAAATATGAATTTATCTTAACGCACGAAAAATATTACCTACCTTATTGAAATATGTAGTTTTGTATAACAAAACTCAAAGGAATATACATTTTTATTTGTATTATTATTATTTATAAATAAATACTATTTGATAATACAAAATACAATGCACATTACCTCTTGTACTACAGTTAAATTAATTAAAGATCCTCGATTCTCTAACTCCAGCGCAAAATAATCATGAAGATGACAAACGCATTTCTGCATTTAATTACCCAAAATATTTCTAGCCATTTCTCATTTCGCAGTCTGTATTTATGTATCAAAAATGTCACAAACTTAGAAATGACAGGCGAGAAAATAACAAAATCTTGTCCATAGGTCTCTATTTTTATTATATAAACAAATATATATATATATATAAATTTCCGTATTAGTAAGAACTGTCATACGTTTTCATTAAAATAATAAATGTGATAGAACGTGACAAAACATGAAACTTGTGTCTTAACTTATTAAGACGTACGTTAATGCCATTCGCATAGGTACGAATAATATTATTAGAAAAAGATAGCTATATTTCATCGTATCTATGATAACCTCGTCCACATATGACGTCATCGTTTTCATACAGGGAATGGAGTTTACTTATTTGGGTGAATTACTTCAAAGTAAATTAGAATCAGTAATTCTAATACTGAAAATAAAGTCGGCGAAGTAATCCAGCGAAATAAATAACTGATGTGGTTCAGTAAATGTAAGTTAGATCTGATCCAAATGGCAAATGGAATACGCCTATTATTTACTTACTATCCATCGTGAATAGTAAGTAAATATTATTAAGGTCCTGTTTATTTTGAGGACAATTTGACAGGTGTCAATTTTGAAACCTATTTTTCTTTTCCTTCAATTTATGCAAATATTGTAAAAAATAGCTTACTAACCTCGATCTGTAAGTGTATTTTTAGGTCGCGATTGTTTAGGAAAACTTAACCCGTCGGGTCTCAATTTCCCAAACTACATTCTTGATCTAAAAACTGTCACTTACAGATCATGGTATGTAATATACTACAGGGTGATCAAAAGGAATTGTTATAGTTGGCAATACAATTCCAGAGATCTTTTTATTCCACAGTTGGCACAACGTCAGATAAAGGCGGAAGTGCTATTTGACATTTCTAATAAATACAAATAGGTTATGTCAGGAGTCTGACAGCTAATAGAATTTTGACTTTTTAAGTAATAGAAATATTTTAGAAATAAATGCAATAATAAATGTACTCAAATTTAAATTTTAAATGTCGCTGTCAACAACAGGAAATGAATTTATGTATCAGGCTTACCAATTTCAAGTAGTTTTTTTGTATTGCCAACTGTAACAATTCCTTTTGATCACTCTGTATATCTGTACTGCAACTAAGATAAAATTTCTGTTTTCATTACATTTTTATTACAAAATATCACAAATCTATTTCACATTCTAACTTGTTCTACTTGTCCCAACATCCTCTTTTTCTGATAAAAACTCGTCTATCAAAGGACAACTCCATCTACTTCTAGTAGTTCCCATTCCTCGCACATCTACACCGATGGCAGCACCGTCGACTGGCTAATTACAATTCCACGCTAATGAGTGATCATGCGTGCCTGCTTTCGATTTGCATTAATTAGATTTGCAATTAATTGTGACCGTAATAAACCGCGAGATGCGAGTACCAGCGAGGTATCTCCAGGAGACGACTGGTTGGAATGGAGGTAGATTGAGGATGAGGAGGGAGGGGTTGAGGCGAGAGGGATGAGTTAGTGGTGGTTGACACGCAGAGGATGGGATATTCTTACTTGGTTTGCGAGCTAGATATTTTTATAAACAATATATAGGTGATCAAAATTGGGTGATTAAGTTCAGGTATACTGAAAACGTTATTAGGATCTATTGACGTCATCCATTCTGATATAACTTAATAAAATCATAAAAAACTGGTATAATATTTAAAGGACAATTTAAAAAACAAATGGTATTGAAATACAAATTTTATATAAGAATATTATTGAATAGTAGCAGAGCTGGGCAAAATCACAATTCACAAATCAAACAAATATTTTTTTGTGACAATTCACAATTCCACTTTATTTTTGAAGTGAATTAATTCACAAAACAAAGTGATTTGTGATTTATTTATGTGAATTATAAATCACAAGCCTTTTTTTGAATTGGGGCTTGAGGCTTGGGGCTTGAGGCTTGGGGCTTGGAGCTTAAATCATATTTACAAGTACTACATATTATCAATTTATTTAATATTTATTTTTTTTAAATATTAGGTGCAATATTATATGCACAATCGAATGAAAACAGATGTAAGTAGGTACGAGGTGTGGCTATTAAATAGCAAGACTGACGGTGTTTTAACATTTTATTTTGATTTCATACCTATTTACTTATTATCACCTTCAATATACACCCCTCCTCTATCCCTACAATGCTGCATGCGAATCTTCCATTGTTCGAGAAAGTGCTGCAAGTCTTCTTCTGTCAGCTCCTTCAGAACGCGTGTCGATTTCTGTTTCAAAGCTCAAATCTTGTTGCTATTAAGGCAAATTTCACCTTAGGAAACAGATAGAAGTCGCACGGTGTAAGATCCGGCGAATAAGGCATATGGTTCAACACTGCAATGCTGTACTTGGCTATAAACCTCTTGACAGACATTGCGGAATGACCCAACGCATTGTCTTGATGGAGAACCCATGACTTGTAACAGTTTTGCCAAGAGAAATGATTTAAGCCTTTTTTTAGCTCTACAACAATTCACAAGCCCAAATCAATTTCTTTAAAGGTCTTAAGTCACAAGCCTGATTTGCGAATTTTTTTAAAAGGTTTAATTCACTTGATTTAAATCAAGAAATATGATTTAAATAAATTTTTAATTACTTTTGATTTAAATCATGCCCAGCTCTGAATAGTAGCTATATTTACTATCAATTTATGTATTGAAAATAATTCTGTTTCATTTATAATAATTATTTTATTTAAATGGGGTGGCTAGCTCAGTGATATGAAGTCGGCCTGTGGATCCTGAGAACCCTGGTTCGATTCCCACAGGACAAACAGGACCTTGATATGTAATATTTACTTATTGTTCACGGTGGACCAGTAAGTAAATATTAAAGTCCTGATATAACCATGGAAACCACTGTGCAATAAAAGTTGCACTTACTGTGTTTAAATTTGATATTAATAGATAACTTACAGTTAGGGTCGTCGATTTCCACCGAAGTTCGAATTTCTGAACGTTCGAACATTCGAATGTTTTGAACTTCGTCAGAAAAACTTCGTAGCTTCGAATTTTTGAATTTTTCGAAGCTTCGAATTCTCGAATTTTTTGTCTCTGAATTAACGCCATCTGTCATCTCCAAACACGCTCACGCATAATTCGCGAAAAGTCGGCAACGAATTAAATAATAAATTCGGCGAAGTAACCCGCAAAAACTCTGCAGGATTAGGCGTCTTAATTAAGACATCTATTCTCTTACCGTCCATCTAAATGCTATGGACTTTTAGTAAAACGTTTTAAAATGAGAATAAAAAGGATACAAAAACGTCTTAATTAAACCGTTTTTGACAGTGTAGCGAAATTTTAAGTCTAAATTGAATTAATTTGGCAAATAATAATAATTAATAATAATTACATATGAATTAATACAAAACTCTGCACATGAGTTTATTCTGAAAATAATTCATATCAACATGCCGTGTTCACGTTAGGATCCAGATTCACAATTCGAATAATTCGAAAATTCAAAAATTCGGAATATTCAAAAATTTTAAAATTCGAAAATTCGGATTATTTAATAATTCGAAAGTTCGAATCTAAGTTCTAAGGTTCAATAAATCCGAACATTCGAAGTCTCGAATATTCGAAAAATCAACAACCCTACTTACAGTACAAGTATTGTAAAAATATCATTTCATGACATATTAAACTGTATGACTTAGCAGGTTCAACTACTTTTTAGTTTTCGGTACTGGGAACTATTGGAGAAAAGTTTTGCTAAACATTTTTTGAGTGAAACTTGTAAGAAATTAATTGTTCTTAGAAGTTTGAGATGTACGTACACATTACTAGGAAGAGGGTTAATTTATTATAGATATAAAACCTTTGATTAATGTATGAAAATTATTTATGTTTTGTTTTAAAATAAATAAATTTGATTCCAACAGCCGACAATGAATTTTTATCACTTGAAATTCCTTCTGTAGAGCTTTGTTTACTAATAAATATCTTTGAAGGGTATTATTTGACGGCTGGAAGTGTCACACCCAGTAATGGGTAAATGGTGTGAGATGTGAATTTTATAGATTTGTTGTTAGAGAAGTGAGTGTGAGTAATGAGATGTTTTGACCATTTGAAACGTACGTTGAATGAAAGAAAGAAGAAAGAAGATGAATGATCAGAGGATAGGAGTGATTGGATAGATGTAATAGAAGGTTTGTTGTGTGATGAATGATTTCTAGTGTGATAAATAAATGAGTTTATATGGAGTGAACTATGAATGTGGTTGAAGTAAGGGTGGTGTGTTAGGATGAGAATGTTTGACGAGGGCTGATTATTTGATGAATGTAATGAGTGAATGTTTTATTAATGATTTTAGGGTTCGTGCTACCCCATTTGATGGGATATAGCATTATGTTATATATGTATGTATGTTGAATGAAACATTAATGAAAGTGTTCATATACCCGTAATTGCAAATATTTTATCACAAAAGTGCACATATAAGCAACAAAAAGACGAAATTTTTTAATGTTGGTGTTATGTATTCAATAATCTACATATTTTATGTACAATCGAACCAAAATTAATTTGTTTTAGCCTTAAAAATCGGGTTTGAACATTTGCTTTTGGCCCTAGGACCATAAAAAAATACATTAAAAAATGGGGTTGCTAGCTCAGTGGTATGAAGTCGGCCTGTGAATCCTGAGAACCCTGGTTCGATTCCCACAGGCGACAAACAATTTTCATAATTTCAAAAAGCTACCCCTGTGGCTCCTCCACCGCTAACATCTTTAGGGGCCGTGATTTGACGACTGATAACCACACTTCACACGCAAAATATATCACTTACCGAGATCTGCTTCGGCAGAGTGCCACATCCAGTAATGGGTAGAAGGCCTGATGATATATTTATATTTATTTATACATAAATAACTATTATTTAACCCATAATTTCACACTTGATACTACAGAGTGATCAAAAGGAATTGTTACAGTTGGCAATAAAAAAATTGGTAAGCCTGATACATAAATTCATTTCCCGTTGTTGACAGTGACATTTGAAAATTTAAATTTAAATTTGACTACATTTATTATTATATTTATTTCTAAAGTATTTCTATTACTTAAAAAGTCAAAATTCTATTAGCTGTCAGACTCCTGACATAATCCATTTGTATTTATTAGAAATGTCAAATAGTATTTCCGCCTTTATCTGACGTTGTGCCAACTGTGGAATAAAAAGATCTCTGGAATTGTATTGCTAACTATAACAATTCCTTTTGATCAGCCTGTAGTTATTCAATATAAACAGAAAAATGTCATATAATACAATACAGTAATGCATGTTTTGCCTTTCCTGCAAATGGCGGCATATCCCCACCACTTGCCTCACTTGTACGTGTAAATTACCTATCCATTGTTTATATAAAATCCTTGATAGCGTGCTTTGGAAATGACAATCCTTTTTTGTTTGTTGGTAAAAGAGCATTGTTTTTCAAGTATGATACGATTTAATTTGAATATTTGGCCGGAATCATTATCATATTGGGGATGAGTTAGTGGCGCCAAGCACGGGGGTTTCTGTTATTAAAAAGAAATATTAGTTTGTTCTGCGATGATTTACATACTGTGAAATAAAACAAACCATTGCTGGTATTCAAATGACGTATGTAAATAGATTGCATATGTTTGCAGTGTTTTAATCTCTTTGTATACACGCGGTTTCATAAAAATCAAGATAACCATGGTATTAAAAGAAAAGGAAAATAATGAAGTTGTGTTTGATAGTGGAATATGCATTTTTTATTGTTGAAGGGAAAATACTAAAGTGTTAAATGTAAGAAATATAACTGGTGATGAGTGATGATGAAGTATGAAATATATCTATTGTATGATACGTTAGCTTGTCAAATAAATAAATAAATATATCATAACGCCTTTTATTTATTACTGGGTGATTTTAGTGGAGGGGGAGCCACAGGAGTAATATTAAATAAATAAATAAATATATCATCACGCCTTCTACCCATTGCTGGGTGTGGCACTCTGCTAAAGCAGATCTCGGTAAGTGATATATTTTGCGCGTGAAGTGCGGTTACCAGTCGTCAAATCACGGCCCCCAAACATGTTAGTGGTGGAGGAGCCACAGGGATAGCTTTTTCAAATTATGAAAATTTGTCGCCTGTGGGAATCGAACCAGGGACCTCAGGATCCACAGGCCGACTTCATACCACTGTGCTAGCCATCCCATAATAATAATAAGTGATGAAAATTGTTTGTCGACTGTAGGAATCAAATTAGGGTTCTAAAATCCGATACCGCTGAGCAACATACCCTATACAATAAATAAATAAATAAATATATCATCCTGCATTTTACCCATTACTGGTTGTAGCACTCTGCCGTAGTAGATCTCGGTAAGTGATATATTTATGCGCGTGAAGTGCGGTTACCAGCCGTCAAATCACGGCTACCAAAGATGTTAGTGGTAGGAAAGCCACAGGGGTAATTTTAATATGGTGATAATAATGGAGAATACAAGAGTCATCATCAGGAGATGAAGTCAGAAATTAAAAATTGAAACATTTATATGTGGATCGATTCCCACAGGTGACAAACAATTTTCATAATTTCAAAAGCTACCCCTGTGGCCCCTCTACCGCTAACATCTTTGGAAGCCGTGATTTGGCGACTGGTAACCGCACTTCACCCGCAAAATATATCACTTACCGAGATCTACTTCGGCAGAGTGCCACGCCCAGTAATGGGTAGAAGGCGTGATATTTTTATTTTTATTTTTTTTATATGTCTAATGATAAAATGTAACATCTTAGTATATATTTAGAAAATAAAACGGAAATAAAATAAAAAATTACGTTAAACAAAAATGGTTGATCCGCGCTAATTAGCATGTCCACTTTAGGTTAACCCCTTTCGTCTCCCCTCGATCTCTTAGAAGTAAAAAATGTTTTGGTGGAGAAAACGTTCATCTTTGACGATCTGTATCTAAGAAATATTTGATGTCTCGATTCATCATCAGGGCATTTAAGAACGAAGTTCCTACGATGATTTGGCTCAGAGTTATGAGTTTTTGAAGTTGAATGTGTATTTGGGGGTTTTTGGCACATACATCGATGACTATGCAGTAAAATAGAACGATTCTTAAAAAAAAAAACCATTTGTCTCCACTTTAAGGGACTATACGCAAAATTAGGATTATTCCCCTTTTGCATCTTTCAAAAACAAGCGCACGCTCCCTCCCTTTCTTATCTTTTCGTTTCATTTTCAGTTACTGCATTGTGTGGACTTTTCTTTCATACACAAGTGCAGGCTATCGCTTTCATCTTTTCTAATCTTTGTAGATTCGTTGTTAGTTTCGTTATTAGAATCGTTGTTAGGAGTAAGCGTGAGTAATTTGAGATGTTTTATGCATATGTTATGTACGTTGAAGAAAGAAGATGAATGATAAGTGAATAGGAATGATGTGATTGAAGGTTTGTTGTGTGATAATGATTTCGAGTGTAATAAATTCATGAGTTTATATGGAGTGATCTGTGAATGTGGTTGAAGTGAGGGTGGTGTGTTTGGATGATAATGTTTGACGAGGGCTGATTGTTTGATGAGTATGATGAGTGAATGTTTTATGAGTGATTTTAGGGTTCGTGCTACCCCATTTGTTGGGATATAGCGTGAAGATATGTATGTATGCATCTTTCAACCACTAAGCTAGTGATGGGTAAAACGCGTAGTAATATATTTATTTATTTTATTTCATTCCTCACGCATTCGCTTATTTCCTATCTACTAGTGATATCGAACCGGACTGTGGATTTTGGAACCTCGGTTCGATTCCCACAGCCGACAAACATTTTCACCACATTAATATTTCCCTTGTGGCTACTCCTTCACTAACATCTTTGAAGGCCATGTTTTGACGGCTAATAACCACCCTTCACGTACATAAATATATCACTTACCAGGATCTGGTACAGTAGAGTTCCACATCCAATGATGGGTAAAACGCGTAATGACATATTTATTTATTCATTTTATTTAATTCTTCATCCATTCGCAGTATCTACTACTGTTTGGACTACACTTCTCGTATCTCATGCTCATATAATTTATCCTCTTTCCTGCAACATCCAGCATCTAACCTCAGCCTCAACCTCTTGTTGTTGATGTTCCGCTTGGGTTAGCAGCACATGCGTGGTGCAAGACCAACAAGACCTACGTCCCTGACGTGGCCTAGCTCTGCTTCCATCCAGTTACAGTTCGCTGTTCACTACAGCTCCGGTTGATGACTAATGACGATCATTGCATGCAATTACCGTGCTGGTAGCAACGGCTACCTCGGATACTGTAACGCGGATGACCGGTAAACGCGGTGATGGAGATTAGGACTGTTTTGACTTTGGAAGACCGCTTTAGTTTATTCTGCATTTTGGATTAGTTAGTCTTTTGTAGTTATTTTGTTTCGCGACTCTCTTACTTCTTATGTGATCA
Source organism: Pterostichus madidus (assembly GCA_911728475.2). NCBI lineage: Eukaryota > Metazoa > Arthropoda > Insecta > Coleoptera > Carabidae > Pterostichus > Pterostichus madidus. The sequence continues at coordinate 4,389,161 of OU452314.1, read as the reverse complement.
AAATTGCAGTTTGCAAAAGGCTAATTTAATAATGTACATGCCTGAGAACTATGGTTCGATTCTCACAGGCGACACACAATTTTCATAATTTCAAAAACTACCCCTGTGGCTCCCTCCACCACTAACATCTTTGGGAGGCGTGATTTGACGACTGGTAACCGCACTTAACGCGCTAAATATATCATTTACCGAGATCTGCTTTTAAAAGAGTGCCACATCCAGTAATGGGTAGAAGGTGTGATGATATATATATATATATATATATATATATATATATATATATATATATATATACAGGGTGGTGAACGCAACTCTCAAACATAGCGATTTAACATGTAAAATCACAATTTTGTAATTTCCTGCTTCCCTAATTATTTTATCCAAAAAAACTTCAAATAAAAGTTTTAGGGAATAAAATTCTGCAAAATTAATTTTGCATGCTTCGCAACGGCACAAATTTGATCTGAATATAACGAAAATAGCTTTAAAACTATTGGCAGCCATGGAACTAAAACAAAATTAAACAAATTTATGTCGTTTTACCTGTCAAAATAAATGACATAATAAATAAAGAAATTACTTTGACAGATTATACGTCAAACATTTGTTTAATTTTGTTTCAATTCCATGGCTATCGATAGTTTTGAGGCTATTTTTGTCATTTTCAGATCTAATTTGTGCCGTTACGAAGCATGCAAAGTAATTTTGTTTATTGACTTAGATGCAGAATTTTACGCCCTAAAACTTTTATTTGAAGCTTTTTTGTTTAAAATAATTAGGGAAGCAGGAAATTACAAAATTATGATTTTACATGTTAAATCCCTATGTTCGAGAGTTGCGTTCACCACCCTGTATATATATATATATATATATATATATATATATATATATATATATATATATATATATATATATATATACAAGCATAGAGCCACGATTTCAGAAATTAGTAAAGGGAAGATATGAAGATGCGCTCAACGACGTTCGATTTCTCGTTGTCTGATTTATATAGACCCATATTTTAAAATTTTTCGATTTTTAAACTGGTTCAAAAAAAAAATTAACATTTTCATTACCACAAATTTTTGCGATCACGACTCCGACGATTAAAAAAAATATATATTGAGGATCAAAATATGCATAATTATGCTTCATATTATTTTAAATTAACCGTAAACAGAAACAAACGTGAATATAAATATAAGATCTAAATAATTAGTATATATTTTTTATTTCATTAAACCTTAAAATTTAAATAAAACCTTGCAATGGGATGATTCCTTGAAAATATGTATTTTAAAATTTGTATATAGCATCCGATGACCCTCCTCCAATGTCTTCGCGACCCATCGGAGGGTCGCGACCCACACTTTGAAAACCACTGATCTTGAGAAAGGATAAAAGATCCTTAATTAAAAGTAATATTACGACATCAACAATTAACAATTTTGAAGTATATCAGATTTAAAAGCATTCATACCACTTCTAGAAAATAAAAAGCGCCAAAAACAAAAACAAAAGAACACCAAAATAAAAAAACAAAAAATAAAGCACATAGAAAAATTACATTTCATACAATATTTATAATTTGAACTATTCCAGTTTCGAAGCAATATTTTTTATTTATTTGCATCACTTCCAACAAATTTCTTTAAACAAATATCAACCTCGTCTCGTCCAAGACACAACACATTTATTTTTCTTTGCTATTCCACATTTTCGTTCCCCTAACGTGCACCTAAGTGTACAGCGTCCAGTGTGCTCCGGTCTCCTGCTCCGGTACTCGTACTACAATCTAGAGTGTTGTGACGGCGGGATGAAGATTGATACGTCTCCAGGTACTGGACTGCAGAACGATATAGGACGATGCAGGAGACGATGATGAAAAAAGAGGAGTAACGGTGAAAGAAGGTGGGATAAGGGTAGAGGAGGAATGTAGGAGGGAGGAAGGGAGAAGCAGGACAGGGGTGGAAGTGTTACTTGTTAGCAGGAGTTTTGTAGAAGGGAAGTTTGGGGGGAAGGGTTAATGTATTATGGAAAGGATGTTGAACCATAGATAAAATATATAAAAGACGTTTAACTAAATGTATTCAAATGGTTGTGTGTGCATCAATAAATACAGAGTGATCAAAAGGAATTGTTACAGTTGGCAATCATAAAATCTACTTTACATAAATTAATTTCCTGTTGTTGACAGTGACATTTAAAATTTAAATTTGAGTACATTTATTATTACATTTATTTCTAAATTATTTCTATTAGGTACTTAAAAAGTCAAAATTATATTAGCTGTCAGACTCCTGACATAACCTATTTGTATTTATTAGAAATGTCAAATAGCATTTCCGCCTTTACCTGGCGTTGTGCCAACTGTGGAATAAAAAAATCTCTGGAATTGTATTGCCAACTATAAAAATTCCTTTTGATCACCCTGTAGTTATTTTTATAAGTGCCAAAAAAGGCTTGTTACGTGCAAATGCAGAATTTTATGGAAATCTGCACGCGCACGTAACCTTTTCAGCAAGAAAATAACTAAAATATGATCAGAATTTATAACATTTTAATATTACACGAGAATGATGTTTTACGGCGTTCCTATGGTTTGTTTGTAGATTATTTGCACATTGTTCGACGGTATTTAAAAATATTTCACTAATTTCAAGACAATTTCTTCAAAATCGTCTAGATTGGAATACTACACTAAGTTATTCATCTTTATCATATACATGTTGGATCTATTTTCGACAATGACAATCAACCTGCTGCTGGTACTTCTAAAGCCTCCGAAATTGTTCTCAATAATATTACTGTTAATAATATGAACAGGTACGGAAGAAATCAATGTTTCTTTAGACAGTTCAAAAGTTTCCACTTTACATTATGTCAATATAACTAATAGTTAAGGAATTATAATTTCATTTTAAAAGTAAATTCACATTTCGAAATAAATAAATGTACGATTGAAGCTTATTTGATTTTTTTTCCCTTAGCAATTGAAGTAAAATACTGTTAGTAACGCGAATAAAATACAATTTGTTTCCCAACGTAACGCAAAAAATGTTTATTTTAGTCCCGTTGCTGTTAGAAACGGCTCAGCGGGCTAAAATATATTATTTCTATCACGATTTTGATGCCATAGAAACTTACTTAAAACGTATCTTACTATCGCCTGCAAGGAGAAACAACCAATTAAGGGAAGTTGGCCAAATTTACGATTCACGGACAAAAATGGTTATAGATAAAGTAAAAATGTCCTACCTTATTTGTTGACCTCATGATTTCAGGAATCCTCTAATCATCCAGTTTCTGAAAAAGAAATAATGATTAAATAAACAATTCTCCATTACTAATTACAGAATACATGATAGTATATTAAAGAATGAGTTTCATAATTGTCATTTGACTTTAATCAAAATAATCAACAATTTTGAAATGAGTTGAAATGAGTTCCTTATACTATTTTTTTCTATTTTACGTCTTTTATGCTCTTTTTAGATAAAAAATCCTAGTTTAAAAATTTAGAGAATGTCTTGTTACTTTTATTAATATTTTCAGAAAATTAAAATTTATTAGTTTTAGCAATTTGTAAGTCCACGTTCACATCTTACCAGTATTTGGTTTTATAAATATTAAATTTATTACAAACGTTCAATATGGATGCAAAAAGATTGTCTGTTTAGAAAAAGGAAATGTGAATATTTGTTTTTGTTGTTAATTTTATAATATTTTATGTAAATGTATGTTTTATTTTCATGATATTCAATAAATTTTATCTTAAACAATAATTTTATTTGATATAGCGTCTAAGAAAAATATCTCTTTTTAATCTGTTCAACACTTTTTCCCGAAGAACCGAGTAGTAAAATTCTTTGGGTAATTGAGTCCGCTACTTCCAAGCAAGTCCCATATTTTTTGACATGATATTTCAGCAGAGTCACCAACATTAAAAATATAAATTATACTGCGCTATACAGCATTCGAATGAGCTATTAACCAACTCTTTCGTGTGCTATAATAGATTTGTTATAGACGCAAAATATAAAAATAAATAAATATATCATCACGCCTTCTACCCATTACTGGGTGTGGCACTCTGCCGAAGCAGATCTCGGTAAGTGATATATTTTGCTCGTGAAGTGCGGTTACCAGTCGTCAAATCACGGTCCCCAAAGATGTTAGTGGTGGAGGAGCTTTTGAAATTATGAAAATTGTTTGTCGCCTGTGGGAATCGAACCAGGGTTCTCAGGATCCACAGGCCGACTTCATACCACTGAGCTAACCATCCCATATAAAAATAAGTAATTTTAAATATTTTCTACCACGCTAAATCTGATAAATAAAAGAAAACAACACAGACGCACAAATATTATTTTAATCTTTCAAAAAAGTCTCTGTATGTTTGAAAAACAGAAGAATATCTCAAAGTATTAATATTTGCTTTAATACCTCTCGTATAAAACACGCGAGAAGTATTATAAAAACTCCGTCATGTTCAAGAGAGCTTCAAGCACGGTATTAAATATTAAAATTAATATTGGCGAGATTAAAAACTTCTCATCTAGCTGGCTGTATACCTGATCGGCCGGATCCTCCTACATATTAGATGCATTCTACATTTTGTAGATCCAGCTTTTATAGACTGCATCGCTAATATACGAGGATTAAGATATATACACATTGCAATGAATACTTTATACTTGGAAGCGATATTAATTTTTTATTCCAATAACTTATATTCTACCTATACAAAGTGTCTCGCAAATTTATTTTTTTCAGCAATAATTGTGAAAATAACGTTTTCCTACAACTGTGCGATTTCTTTGTTATTACGTAACTATAATTGCCTTGGTTACGTATGGAAAGTAGATGAATGCAGACCAAGTGCGTTTCTGAAAGCAAAGAAACACTAGTGCGGAAAGTAATTCATTACGCAACTGCAAAAAAAGTTGTTTTGAGAGCGATTTAAATTCGCGCCAAGCGTGTAATTCATATTTTGACCACAGTCGCTTAGGGAAGAAGAAGAAGCGGTGAACCAGCGCTAGTAAATATGCAGTAGTATATTTTGACGTTTATAAACGTAACCTTAATTTGCAGTATATCTAATCTGTAGACAATTAATAAAAAGAACCGAACAAAGTAAAATATATCGATAAATGATTTTATTTTAAGAGTAAGTGAAATACATAATATTTATTGTTTGTGTATATTATTAACACAGTTGTTACAGTTGCTTATATTGACATAATGTAAAGTGGAAACTTTTGTATTGTCTAAAGAAACATTGATTTCTTCCGTACCTGTTCATATTATTAACAACAATTTCGGAGGCTTTAGAAGTACCAGCAGCAGGTTGATTGTCATTGTCGAAAATAGATCCAACATAGTATGATCCCGAGCTTCAATTACCTTTGGAGGTGTTAATGATAAAGAAGAATCACTCACTGTACTATTCCAATCAAGATGATTTTGAAGAAATCATCTTGAAATTAGTGAAATATTTTTAAACAACGTAGAACAATATGCAAGCAATCAACAAACAAACCATAGCAACGCCGTAAAACATCGTTCTCGTGTAATATCAGTAAAATTTTATAAATTCTGATATTTTAGTGATTTTCTAAATCGCCCAGTTGTAGGAAAAATGTTGTTTATAACATGTGCCGAAAAAGGTTACGTGCTCGTATTTTTTCCTGCACTCGGCAAGCCTCGTGCGTTAAATTCTGCACTTGCACGTAACAAGCCTTTTTCGGCACTTGTTATAAAAATAACTATCAAAACATATCGTGTTTGGTATCAAATGAAAGGTCTTTTGAAGGGCTCGCGTACAAAATTAAATATTATTCGATCGGCAATTGTTTTTGTAAAAGTGCATCAAAACCTATCATGTTTGGTATCAAATGAAAGGTCTTTTGAAGAGCTCGCGTACAAAATTAAATATTATCCGATCGGCAATTGTTTTAGTAAGAGTGCATCAAAACCTATCGTGATTGGTATCAAATGAAAGGTCTATTGAAGGACTCGCGTGCAGAATTCGAATTTTTTCGATCGACAATTGTTTTAGTGAAAGTGCTTCAAAACATATCGTGTTTGGTATCAAATGAAAGGTCGCTTAAAGAGTTCGTATGCTAAGTAGGATTTTTTTTATTGTCAATTTTGTAGTGCCAGAGTTTCGTAACCTATCGTGCTTGGTATCAATTAAATGTATTTTAAAGGACAGACGTGCAGAATTGAAAACTGGTACTTCAGAAATAATATGATTTAGATAGTGTCAATTGTCTTACAGAAGTGAATCCTATTTCAGTGTCCGCGGAGCTTAGCGTGAAGGCCTGGCGTAGCCAGGCCAACCGCTAGTTTTAACTAATTTAGGAACAAAAACAGACATTCTGATTTCTTGATAGTAAGTGTATTTTTTGAAATGATCTACCAATAACGTAACTAGCTATACAATGTACTAATAGAACCTTTCATAAAGCATAAAAGCAATACACATATGTATGACAGCTGTAAATGACATTGGCCACTTACTGAGCCAGTGACAGCGCTGATTTTACGAGCTGCCGTTTCTTTACGAGTTTTCTTCGCTTCTCTCAACATCTGAACGCAACTAATACTATACATTAATTTGTTAATAAAACATAAGTACTTATATTTATTTGTACCGTTAAGGACATTAAATACTGATTTTTGTTACTGTTTATCTTTCCTGGCTAATAGTAATTTGTTTTATAGATTTTAATGTAATTAACTTTAAACATTTCACAGATATTAACATTAACTTTATTTTATATTCTTCATTTTTATTTTTTATTTTGAAAGGTGGTAATAAATTCATTAATAATGTGTTTGTATTTGAACCATTGAAGGCAATGATTAGAAAATATACGGTAAGTATTGTCTTCAGTAGTTGAAATTTGTCCCCATCAGATTAAAATGGTTTTATTTTTAATTCTACATAGCATACAGGCAATCGTAGCTCAGTGGATAAAAGCGAGGTAAAACTTGCGTTTCTTAATTTGCAAGCAAAAGGTCGTGCGTTCAAATCTCACTGACTTCTACTTATATCCAAAAAATTCGATTGTGTCTGAGTGGTTCGGATTCCACTATAAGCTGTAGGTCCCCTGTACTGTAATTGGGATTTACTTCCTGTTGTGCAGACTAACAAAATAAATAAATATATTACATTGTAACGCAAATGAGGTAATGACCGTTGCCACATGTATGTTACATATTATATGTTCTACAGTCGTGAATTTCTACTTCTTAAAATCTATATTTGAATCGATATTTGACATCTGTCACCTGTTAAATTTCACGTTAATAAAAGGATTGTTCCACAATGGTTGTCTTGGAAACAATCTATTTTATAAAAGCTGTATTCCATTTGCCACTTGGTTCACTTAAATCAGTTCAGAGAAATTTGACAAATGACTAAATGAACTGAATTAAGCAAACTGATGCACTTAATGGGATAAATTACTTCAAAGTAAATCAGAATCTGTAATTCTAGTACTGGAAATAAAGTCAACGAAGTAATCCAGTGAAATAAATATGTAATCTGGATCAGAAAATGTAAGTTAGATCTGATCCATATGGCAAATGGAATACGCCTAAAGAAGTTAAGCTACATTCACAAATTGAAATTAGTTTTTGTTTTATGTTTTCCATTTATGTTTTAATAACCTTGTAGTCATGTTACCTTATGCAGCCATTCACAAATCAGTATTTAGTTTTGGTTTTAACACAAAAGTTTGCAAACTCCAAACTTGTTTTAGTTTTACGTTTTATACTTAGGAATAGACCAATAGGACGAAGCGTTGAATGATGTAGTGATATATACTTGTCTCTTTCTATCATCCTTCGCATTGACGATAACCTATGTTTGTTTTCATTAGAGTGTCAAAATGAATGAAAATAAATTAATACCTACTTTCTTATTATAATAATATTTACACTGCTCTTCCAAAAAATGCGAAAGTAAACAAATAACGTATGACAGCACGTGTAACTTCTGACACATCTGACAGTTACTTTTACTGTATTACCGATCTTCTAAAATTTATGATAGATGTCACTACTAACTAAAATCGACAAAAGCAAAACTATTTGTGAATGCCACCTAAAAACACACTAAAACATAAAGCATAAAACAAAAACTAATTTCGATTTATGTTTTAATAACCTTGTAGTCATGTTACCTTATGCAGCCATTCACAAATCAGTATTTAGTTTTGGTTTTAACACAAAAGTTTGCAAACTCCAAACTTATGTTTTAGTTTTACGTTTTATACTTAGGAATAGACCAATAGGACGAAGCGTAGAATGATGTAGTGATATATACTTGTCTCTTTCTATCATCTTTCACATTGACAATAACCTAAATTTGTTTTTATTCAAGTGTCAAAATGAATGAAAATAAAAAGATTTTAAGAGTAGTTTTGCTAATCAAATCATCTAAAATAGTTTAATAACAAATTAATACCTACCTTCTTATTACAATAATATTTACCTTGCTCTTCCAAAAAATACGAAAGTAAACAAACTTATGACAGCACGTGTAACTTAGCATATCTGACAGTTGCATTTACTGTATTACCGATCTTCTGAGTATAACCGATTTTTAAAATTTATGATAGATATCACTACTAACTAAAACCGACAAAAGCAAAACTATTTGTGAATGCCACCTAAAAACACACTAAAACGTAAAACATAAAACAAAAACTAATTTCGATTTGTGAATCTGCCTGTTAGTGTTTATTTTCTAGAGACGCAGTGAATTCTTGTAACTTAGCGATTTAATAATATTTAATTTTCCAATATGAATGTGCACTAGAATGACGTACGCCACTGGTAGATTTCCCTGCAGCCTGGCTGGCGTTCCAGACGTTCTTGATGCCGTTCAGGTAATACGTATTATTTAATGAAAATTGCATTGTTCTCGATCGTTCTATATTAACGTTTTTATAATGCAAAATATTTGAGTATTTTTCATTATTCTCGAACAGAGATACTCGTACCTATGAGTAGATTATATTAAAGTATGGTAATAAAATGGCACCGTTGCTAGTCGGTACAAATTCAACAGTTTTGTTTTTAATTTTTGTGAATTTTATCATCAAGAGAGGTATTTGAATGAAGGAATGCTGTAGAAAAATGTGTTCGTTTAGTGAGGAATTCAGATTTGAATGCCGTGCGAAGCTTCATCTACTGTCTGTACTCGTATAAAACTAAAAGATACTATGAAATTTATAATTAAATGAACAGGATTTGAAAAGATTTTATCTATTTTATACGAGAGAATACCCTATATTTCACATATATACGAGGGCAGGGTGATGAGTCCCTGAAAAATGAAACAAGAAATGATTTATTTGGTCAAAACATGTTTTATTTCTCAACATAATCTCCTTGTAGCTCGATACACTTCCTCCAACGTTTTTCTAATATTTCGATCCCTTCCAAATAATACGATTTTAGCAATCCTTTCAAAATATGCGTTTGTCTCAGCGATGACCTCATCGTTGGAGCCAAATCTCTTTCCGCCGAGCCATTTCTTCAAGTTTGGAAATAGATAAAAATTGCAGGGGGCCAAATCCGGCGCAAAAAGTCCTTCTTATTGCGCTTGAACATCGCCAAACACTGCTTTGAACTTGTCACACGGTCGCGCTTGTTGTCAACAGAGAGCAATTGCGGCACCCATCTGGCAGATAGCTTTCTCATATCCAAAAATTTATGCAAAATGTTCCGTACCCGTTCGGTTGAGATGCTCATAGCCTCAGCCAGCTCGTGCACTTTAACCGATCGTTCAATATCAAGGACGTTGAAAGAAGGGGATATGGCATTACGGTACTGTAGCATTGTTTGAAGTGAGGCTTGGGCAAGGGAAAGAGACAACAATAGTTTTTCTGCACCGTGCTTAGCCAAATCTCTTCTTCTTCCAAATATTTTGAATTTTTATGTAAGAAAAGTGACGTTTAGACGTTGTCAGGGAGCGTTGTTTTATGTAAACATAACCACGAAGTGTCATTTGTGTTTCAATTTTTGTGTTGTATAGAATTGGACATAATTTTTGTGGATAAAATGGTAACAAAGTGTTTATAATTTCAGTTTCCTTGTAAAAATTTATAATCTTTTAGAGAGAATGATTCTGTAATCAATAGCAGGCTAAGCACGGTACAGAAAATAATACTTCTGTCTCTGTCAATCAGCCGAGCCTCACAGTCTTGATTTGAATGCCATATCCCCTCCTTTCAACGTCCTTCTCCAATATCATACTGTCTCTGCCATCAATTTGATAGAAGTTATAAACTTAATACCTGTATATTATTTACAACAAATTATGTTAAACATTAAAGCAAAACTATTACATATTTATTTATCTTATTTCCTCATAAAATCCCTAATCTCAATCTAATATCCATAAAAACATTTTATAATTACAAACAAACCAAATAAAATCCGCGCATAAAGGATGCCATTATTTCAAATCTCGTTAAACAATTTTTACCGAAAGAGAACCGGTACTCGAAGAGTTTCCGGCCGCCATAGGCGTTGGTAGCGCGGGGGGACGGGGACACATCCGCCGACAGCAGCGCCAGAGAACTACACGCGAACTAATTTACGAGATGAACACTGCACTCAATTAAACAAAATTCGATCGAGTTTGTGTATGTGTGTTTGTGTGTGTGTGATTCTGGCTTCTGGTCTTGGTTCTATCGATCTTTATTGCGTTTATTAGGGATTAATGACACGGTTTGAATTATAACGCGACTGTTAAGTGCCGTGTACTGTGTTAACGGTGTTTTTTTTTTTTGTTGGACGAGTTTTGGACCCGGCTTAAACCGGATTGGAATATTTATTACTGGTTGAAAGTAAATTTTGTGCACTTGTAAATGATACAGATTCTTTGTTGAGAAAATAAAAGAAATAAATGGTTTATTACTTATTAGCACATTGGTATTTTGGAAAATATTTTAAATAAGTCGAATGGAAATTTTATTGTCGGATATTATAAATTCCTTTTTGACTCTTGAGTAAATCTTCCTAATATATAAATAAATATATCACGTCTTTTACCCATTACTGGGTGTGGCACTCTGCCAAAGCAGATCTCAGTAAGTGATATATTTATGCGCGTGAATTGCGGTTACCAGTCGTCAAATCACGGCCCTCAAAGCTGTTAGTAGAGGAGAAGCCACAGGGGTAATTTTAATGTGAGGAAAATTGTTTGTCGGCGGTGGGAATTGAACCGAGGTTTTCAGGATCTACAGACCGACTCAATCGCACTGAGAAATCTACCTCATTTGAGCATATATAAAATATATAAATTTTGTTTAAGAACGTGCTCGGTTAATCGCCCTTTTCGTACCTATTTTGCGCATCAAGTGCGGTTACCAGTCGTCAAATCACAGCCTCCATAGATGTTAATGATGGGGGAGCCACAGGGGTAATTTTTAATGTAGTGAAAATGTTTTTCGGCTTTGGGAATCGATCCAGGGTTCTCAGGATCCACAGGCCGTTACGATACCACTGTGCCACCTACTATTGAGAACCCTGGTTCAGAATCGCACATATTTGGTTTGTGTACCTCTAAAATTTTGCAGTTTCATTTGAAAAACTAGTATGATGTTCTAGAACTATTCATGTACATTGTATCAGAAGGAGACAGTTTTTTATCATTTACTAATGGATATATAGCCATGCAAAGTCTTGTTTTTAACGAAAAATTAGGGATCCCAATTTATAATGACAACACCACACGATGGTATGGTATTTGAAAATTCACTAGACCAACAACCTGTCAACAATTCATGATATTCAAATCAGAATAGCTATAAAACACTTATTTTATTCTATTTTTCTGTTTTTTTGAGCATCAGTTTCGCCACTCGGCGAACGATGTCACCATCGTTACACTAGAACTTCCTTAAGGTAGTACTAGCGTGAAAAAAAAATTGCAGATCAGAATGAAATTTGACGCACATAAACATTGGCTAGTCATACGCATCCTGTTAAAATATGAAACACATTCATCGTCTGTGAACAAATATATTCGCTTGTAAAGTGGAGTTCTTATACACGGGGCTTATAGCGATTGTCATTCAGAATCGCACATATTTGGTTTGTGTACCTCTAAAATTTTGCAGTTTCATTTGAAAAACTAGTATGATGTTCTAGAACTATCCACATATATTGTTTCAAAAGGAGAAGGTTTTATATCGTTGAGTAATGGATATATAGCCATGCAAAGTCATGGTTTTTAACAAAAAATTAAGGATCCCAATTTAGAATGGCAACACCACACGGTGGTATGGTATTTGAAAATTCATTAGACCAACAACCTGTTAACAATTCATGATATTCAAGTAATAATAGATAGAAAACACTTATTTTATTCTATTTTTCTGTTTTTTTGAGCAACAGTTTCGCCATTCGGCGACCGATGTCGCCATCGTCACACTAGAACTACCTTTAAAGGGCAAAAAGTACAGCAACATGAAAATCTTACCATTGTATTTTTCTATTGTCTATAAAAAAAAACGTAGACACGCGGTATAAATAAATAAATAAATAAATATATCATCACGCCCTCTACCCATTACTGGGTGTGGCACTCTGCTGAAGCAGATCTCGGTAACTGATATATTTATGCGCGTGAAGTGCGGTTACCAGTCGTCAAATCACGGCCCCCAAATATGTTAGTGGTGGAGGAGCCAGAGGGGTAGCTTTTGAAATTATGAAAATTGTTTGTCGCCTGTGGGAATTGAACCAGGGTTCTCAGGATCCACAGGCGGTATAATTATGAATAATTTCCTATTATGCAGCGTAGAAAATAAATAAATAATACAAACGTTCTTTCAAAGAAACAGAAATCATTAAATATTAACAAATAGTAAACTTCTTAATATGGCTTATACATCTTTCTTATTTGCGTTCAAGCTCGTATATCAATGCTTTGAGAATTAATGTATTTTAGTATCTGCTATGAAATACAAAAGGAATGTATATGTGTATAATAAATACATAACATGCGTAGTGTGTATCTATTCTCTAACAATTATAATCAACCGATGCTTTCATTTCAACCGATTACACTAAATTTATTCACTTGAATAAGCAAAGTGAACTGAAAACTGAATACACAGTCAGTTTCAGGTGTGAGCACAAAGATATATTATCTGTTTATTTCTGTTTAACTTTTATAAAACATACGAGAAAAATAGATTATATGCTGCTAGGTATGCTATAAGTAAAATAATATACATTTTTCTGAAACCAGCAAGAAAGTGTATACTTTTCTGACCAATTTTAGTATGGAAAGTAAGTATGTTTTTACAAAAACTGTCAAGTAAAGTAGGTATCCAAGGTTACTACAAAAATAACAGTCAGGTAAAGTACAAAACAGTCTGGTAAAGATTTTACCTGACTGTTATTTTTGTTGTAACCTTGGATACGTAGTCTGCTGTCAATACAATTCATATCAAAAGATTAATCATTTTAAATTATTTATGATTAAATATTGATTAAATGTCACATCAGCGTGCCGCACCCAGTAATGGGTAGAAGAAGTAATGATATATTTACATTTATTTTATTTATAAATGTATGTATGTAAATAAATAAATAAATATATCATAACGCTTTCTACCCATTATTGGGTGTGGCACTCTGCCGAAGCAGATCTCGGTAAGTGATATATTTATGCGCGTGTGAGGCGGTTACCAGCCGTCAAATCACGACCCCTAAAGATGTTAGTAGTGAGAGAGCCATAAGGGCAATTTTAAATTGGTGAAAATGTTTTGTCGGCTGTGGGGATCGAACCAGGGTTCTTAGGATCCACAGGCCGACTTAATACCACTGATCCATTACTCCATTACTAAATTATAGTAAGTTTAAAAAAATTGTCTGACATTTAAACCAACTGTCGGTTACCAGCCGTCAAATCACGGCCCCCAAAGATGTAAGTGGTGGGGAAGCCACAGGAGTAGTATTAATGTGGTGGAAATGTTTGTCGCCAGTGGTGGGAATCGAACCAGGGTTCTCAGGATCCACAGGCCGACACGATAACCACTGTGCCACCTACTCCATATTTATGATTTGACATAATATCGTTCACTTGGAGGTAGGTTAGCATTTGTTGTTTATGTTACTAAGTAGATTCGTTTTTTTGCCATTTGTTGTGATAAATATTTATTTATTTATTTATTCTATTCAATACAACAGGATAACAGGAACTTAATCCCAATTACAGTACAGGCTCCAAACGCATATTTTAATATTGTGTTTTCGCATGCTTTTTATAATTTTCATTTAAAAACATGACTTACGGTTGAGTGCAGTCCCCTTGGTATCTATGGAAACCAAGGAAAAGTCTATACGCACTTTACAGTCCACTTTTCTTAATTTAACGTCATTGAAAATGTCAAAAGTTACACTCGAAACACGACACTTGTTTTTACACAACACAAAACATTGGTTAAATTTGGTTATAATACGTTACGAAATGAAAACTAGCAGAAAAATCGTTATATTTAAACAATTTACTGTAGAAAACAAATAAATCTACTTATTATTAATGTTAAATTAGCTCCAGAAAAATATTTTGATTCGACAACAAAAATTTGTTTGATCTCAAACAAGGTTACACACTATCAACAATTTACGTCTTAAAATTTGATTAATATTTTATTTCCCTCGATTCAAAAACTACTTCAAATATTAAAATAAACATTTATAATAACTTTCACACACTTTTCACTATTGATTTCAACTTATTTTCCACCAAAAATACATAATAACTTATCTTAATGACACTTGTACAATTTGTCTGCCATTTTGAGTAATGAACAACTGCTAGTCGGGCAAGGCACGCTTTGATTCCAGATTCGCTATTAATTGTTATAGAGAATTGCTTGTTTATGATAAGTTAGAACACTGTAGTGCGCTTTGGAAATAACAAATGAATATGAAAATAGCGCCAATATTATTCAAACGAAATTATTGATGAAAAATTAGCATTTTATTATGGAATATGTGTTAAGAAATAATTGTTTTTGAAGTTTTCGCAATATTTTTTAGACAGTCAGATAAAAATAACATAAATAAGGTTGTTTAAATGTGTATTAACTTTATTTGCTTGTTCTGTAGTAACCATCATCAAGTTAACGTTGACAACTGAAAGCATAAATGTAAACTTTTCATAGTAGTCATAGGAAAAGTAATTTTTCGAAAATTTCAGTTGAAATGGTTCAGAATTTTGAACTGGGTCCATATCGATTGATTACTTATTAATGTATTCTTGGATGTTGTTTCCAAAATTTGTTGGTGTATTTCTGTAGTTGAAATGGAACTAAATCGAATTTTTTCACTCATTTTACTTGACGCGTTGACAGTTTTAAATAATTATTTGATAACTACCTATCATTTGTCATAAACAATTGCACCTACAGAGATTATTCTAGGGAATTATCATAAGAGCTTTGTTCTCAGTGTAATAATGACAGGTTTGGTTAAAACGCAGACACGTGACATACAATGAAGCATTTCATTGGTTTTGAGAAACTTTAACGTAATATAAAGTTGACATCTGTCAATAGCTCTGTCAAATCTGTCATTTTGATTTAATATATAAAAGTAATACAAAAATAAATAATTTTCATTATTTAAAATTTTAATATTTTTTTAGTTATTTGTCAGTTTATTATGTCATTAATAAAATTTGACAGAATCATTTAAAAATCTGCCTTGGCAAGTGTAGGGAATTTAATTACCTTTAATTTAATAAAAAAATTACCTCTATCCGATGGATATTAAGGTCTCTAGAGGTTTTTGCGCAAATGAAAATTGTGCATATGAGGGCAGGGTGAAAAATTCCCTGAAAAATAAAACAGATGGCGCCATAATCGCAAATCTCATGTGACATTTGTGATGTACCATCTTTAACTAGAACGCATTACATTTTTCAGACTGATATGTCATTTAGTTCTGTTTTGACACTCATCGAAAGCAAGCAACCTTGAAGATTTTTGAAAACATGGAAAAAAGTGAATTACGCGTCTTGATTAAATATTATTTCTTGCGTGGAAAAAACAGTACGCAAACCAAAGCATCGCTTGTTAAACATTATGGGGACTCCTCACCATCGATTGGAACGATTCACAAGTGGTTTACTGATTTTAGTTGTGGTAGTATGACCACAAAGGACGCCGAACGTTCTGGTCGTCCAATTGATGTTACAACGCCATAAATCGTCGTTAAAATCCATGGTATGATATTGGACGTTCGGCGAGTTAAAGTGCACGAGCTTTCTGAGGCTATAAGCATCTCAACCGAACGGGTACGGAACATTTTGCATACATTTTTGGATATGATAAAGCTATCTGCCAAATGGGCATTTACTCTCTGTTGACAACAAGCGCGACCGTGTGACACGTTCAACGGAGTGTTTGGTGATGTTCAAGCGCAATAAGAAGGACTTTTTGGCCCTCTGCGATGTTTATCTATTTTCAAACTTGAAGAAATGATTCGGTGGAAAGAAATCTGGCTCCAACGATGAGGTCATCGCTGAGACAAACGTCTATTTTGAAGGATTGCCAAAATCGTATTATGTGGAAGGGATCAAAAAATTAGAAAAACGTTGGACGAAGTGTATCGAGCTACAAGGAGATTATGTTGAGAAATAAAATATGTTTTGACCAAATAATTTCTTGTTTCATTTTTCAGGGACTTTTCACCCTGCCCTCGTATGTGCAAAGTATGTCTTCGCGCAATCGTTATGTAAATTGCTATTAAAGTTTAATTGACAAAAAGTTTATTAGAAGAATATTTTTGTGTCACTTTAGATAGTTGTGACATATAGACCGTTTAATAAATGAAAGATTAGTGAAATTGAAGATGAGATCGCATCATTCTACAATCATTCACTGCTTCGCATGTTTTCACAATCTGCACATTGGCATTTTTGCTCTCAGTGGCTGTGCAGCACCTAGGGCATCTTCAGCACACATATACACGCTTCTCCTACTAGTAGATCTCTGTAGTTGATGTTTGCGTTATGCTATGACCGGGAGCGGGAGCTGGTAATGATTCTATCGCGGTGCGTTGCAGAGGAAACGCCGCCTCCACGTCGCTGACGAACGGTAACTGTAAAATGCAGCGCCGTAGGACGATATGTTCATGTGGATGGAACAGTGGACAGAGAGGTTTCGCGGTTTTGGATTTTGATCTGGGGAAATTATTAAGTTAATTTAATTTTGGTTGTAGTAGGTCGGAGGGGAATTTGGATCTATGTGAAGATAAATAGTTATTTGTAAGGTTATTTGTACAATGGTGAGGAAGAAAAAACAAAGTACTTGAAATCCGTGAAATTTTGTTCAATTTTCAAACTGTCATAACTTGGCGAATTTTTAACTAAATTGGACGAATTTTCGAGGGTGAAAAAGTTTAAAGTGTCTACTTTAACAACATACATGTGATTCTAGGGTTAACTCCTTCCGCGCCCCCTCTCAACAAGAACAAAATGTTTTAATGGAAAAAATGTCTATCTTTGACGATCTGTACGGAACTAAGAAAAATCTGTAGACTCGATTCATAAATAAATAAATAAATAAATATATCATCACGCCTTCTACCTATTACTGGGTGTGGCACTCTGCCGAAGCAAATCTCGGTAAGTGATATATTTATGCGCGTAAAATGCGGTTACTAGCCGTCGAATCACGGCCTCCAAAGATGTTAGTGGTGGAGGAGCCACAGGGGTAGCTTTCATCATCAGGGTAATAAAGATTATTCAATTCCCTATAAAGGACGCAAAGAACGATGATTTAGCACAGAGTTATGCGTGTTTGATGTTGAATATGCATTTGGCGGTTTTAGCTCATAACACGGCGACTTTTCAACAAAATTAGATGATTCTTTCAGAAAACAAACTGTTTTGTTTGAAATATTAGGATTATCCCTTTTTACACTCTTCAACCTTCCTCCCAACAAATAACTTTTTTTTCCGAAAACCCTCAAATGTGCCAAATAATTGTAGGAAATTCGTTCTTAGCGTCCTTTGCAGGGAATTGAATAAACTTTATTGTCCTGATAGTGAATCAAATCCTCAAATGTTTCTTAGCTCCGTATAGATCATCAAAGATGGGCTTTTTTCCACTGAAAACATTTTTATTTTCTTCTAGGGATTGAAGGAAGGGGAAGGAGTTAACCCTAAGATCACATATATAACCTTAAAGTAGACACTTTAAACTTTTTCGTCTTTGAAAATTTGTTTAAATTAGCTAAAAATTCCAAAAGTTATGAAGGTTGGAAAATTGGGAAAGTTTCACGAATTACAAGTGTTTCGTTTTTTTTTCTCTAGTGTATTTAAAATAAATAAATATATCATCACGCCTTCTACCCATTACTGGGTGTGGCACTCTACCGAAGCAGATCTCGGTAAGTGATATATTTTGCGCGTGAAGTGCGGTTACCAGTCGTCAAATCACGGCCCCCAAAGATGTTAGTGGTGGAGGAGCCACAGGGGTAGCTTTTGAAATTATGAAAATTGTTTGTCGCCTGTGGGAATCGAATCTAGGGTACCAGGGTTCTCAGGATCCACAGGCCGACTTCATACCACTGAGCTAGCTACCCCATTAGTGTATTTAATTCAAGATATATCTTCAGGCTCTACACACAATGTATAAAATACTGTAGGTACCTTATTTCACGTTACAAGTTGAAAGCAAATCTGTTGTGCTTAAGGCCCCTCATAGTGTTAATCCGACCTTGCTTGTTATTCAGCATAACTGACATAACCATAAATAATAAGTTTGTTATTACTGTTACTGTTGTGCAGAGTAACAAATAAACAAAAATAGTCCAATTGAATCCCAACATATCGTATTTAACTTAACTTCTATAATTCTTTAATGACTGCTAACTTGTATCTTACACGATACTTCACCATTCGATATAATATTCCACACATACACACACACTTTCCTCCGTTAGTGTGAGTGTCCACAGGTCATCAGCCCGCATCAGATCAGAGCCAACTATTCGCATGCGTGCGTCCCCATCTCGAGTCTCTGCTCTGGGCTCTACCCACTCGATAACGCGTGTTACCATTTTTTACCGCGGTTTTTACCGCGTACCGCAATAAGGTCAATGTTAATTACCAGGTGAGACAGAACAAGATGTTGTACATGATGCTGGGAGCCAATCACAACCTTGGATGCTGTGTTGTCTTTGTCTGCTGGTGGAGAAGGGGAAGGGAGATATGCCAATCACAGAACTCGGCTACTGAACAACTATTAATTATAGAGTTTATCTAGGTATACGTTCGATGGGAGTATAGGAACTATGATTGGAGATTTTATCGCAAAAATTGCGAATTTTAGAAATTCTTCTTTGTGGAGTTGGATAGTCATTCTTGTTTGTATTTACCTTCGTTTCTCAGATATTTTTATTTACTAATTACTATTATTATTATGTTTGACAAATAAATTTACTTAGAAAGTAAATAAAATTTAGTCATTCAAATGACACTCGAACTTTTAATAACAATGATGGGTGTTATTTAAGTAAATGAACGGAGCATAAATCTAGATAAAATACTTCTGCAATTGCAGATCTCATTACAGTTGTTAGTGGAGGAGGAGTCACAAGAGTCATATTAATGCGGTGAAAATGTTTAGTCGGAAGTGGGAATCGAACCAGGGTTCTCAGGTTCCACAGGCCAACACGATACCACTGTGCTACCTACTTCATTAATATAATGTTATAATATAATAATACTAATAATAAAATTATTTGTTAGATTATTTTTTTAAGTTTCTCAAAACCAATTAAATGCTTCATTGTATGTCACGTGTCTGCGTTTTAACCAATCCTTTCATTATTATACTGAGAGTAAAGCCCTAGTAATTATTCCCGGGAATAATCTCTGTAGGTGCTTTTGTTTGTGACAAATGATAGGTAGTTGTCAAATAATTATTTAAAACTGTCAACGCGTCAAATAAAATGTGTGAAAAAAATTGATTTAGTTGTATTTTAGATACAGAAATACAGAAACAAATTTTGGAAACAACTTCCAAGAATACATTAATAAGTAATCAATCGATATGAACCCAGTTCAAAATCTTTTAAGTTGGATGAATCGACCTCAATAGCTAAGTCAAAAAATAATCTAATTAAATATAACTCGAGAGTTGGATAAATTAGAAAATAATTCTCCAGTATCTTTCTCAAACTTGTTGGCATTTGGCAATAGCCACTCAAGCCCTACGGACTTTCGTGACTATTACCTAGCAACAAGTTTTCGAAAGATCTGTCAAATTATTTTCAATTTATTCTCACTCTCTTGTTATATTATTACTGAGAAATCATTCTATACAAAGTAGATTGATAATACAAAGTGATTTGATTCTTTATATTATGTAGGATGTCACTAATATCAAATTATACTGTTGTTTTTCAGTTACCATCAGTAAAGCATTACTTTCCTTCTTTAAGGAAGAACAATGAATCGTTCTTTCCTAGGGAAGGAAAATATCGAGGAAAAAATTTAACTTCACACAGAATCAGCAAGCATATTTAAGATCGAGCCGAATGGTTTAAATCCCACTATAAGCTGCAGATATTCTTGGATTAATTTTTAGTTGTACAGCGTATAAAACAAAAACAAAGTTTCAAACATTTAGCAAACTAACAGATCTAGAAGATCACAATTAGATAGCATGCCATGACTAAGTTCTTCCATCACAAAAAAACATTAGAACAGCACTCGTTGTCACATTTCTCCGATTACATTAATAAAACATAATCGGACATCATTGGGTGACAACCGACAAGGTACGAACGACACGACGATACGGCAGTCGAGCTGTCGGCAACACAGAGCTCTTACTTACCGACACACGCATTGAGCATCGGACGACCAGCAATTAGCCACAACCGCTTCAGGTATCTAAATGTCTTGACTTGGATTATTTCAAGCACCTCGTGAGATGTTATTGCTCTTAAATGAACGAGGGAATTCGATTTATGGTCTTGAAGACGCGTTACTCGATTTATTGGGAGAGAACATACCAAAGAGTTTTCTTTCTAGATATATCCAAATTTATTTATTTTAAGAAAATATATGATATGTGAATTTTGTTTTTTTACATGTGAACTTACACTGCTATTGGTTGTCATGAAACATTCACAGTTACCAGCCGTCAAATCACGGCCCTCAAGGAAGTTAGTGAAGAGGGAGCCACAGGGGTAATTTTAATTTCGTGAAAATTGTTTGTCGGCTGTTAAAATAAATATAAAATAAATATATCATCACGATTTTTTCCATTACTGGGTGTGGCACTCTGCCGAAGCAGATCTCGGTAAGTGATATATTTATATACGTGATGGGATGGCGAGCTCAGTGGTATGAAGTCAGCCTGTGGATCCTGAGAACCCTGGTTCGATTCCCACAAGCGACAAACAATTTTCATAATTTCAAAAGCTAACCCTGTGGCTCCTCCACCACTAACATCTTTAGAGGCCGTGATTTGACGACTGGTAACCGCAATTCACGCGCAAACTATATCACTTACCGAGTTCTGCTTCGGTAGAGTGCCACACCCAGTAATGGGTAGAAGGCGTGATGATATATTTATTTATTTTTTTATTTGTCAAGTGCGTTTACCAGCCGTCAAACGGCCCCCAAAGATATTAGTGGTGAGGAAGCCACAGGGTTAATTTTAATTTCGTGAAAATTGTTTGTCGGCTGTTGGAATCGAACCCGAGTTCACAAATCCACAAGCGTAGATCGACCTTCCCTTCCTTTCTTATCTCTTAATTCGTTTTCAGTTCATACGTAGAGTGTTTAACTGCAATTGTGTGGAATTCACTTCCAAAAACAAGCACAGGGCGACACTCTCTTCCTTTCTTATCTTTTTGTTTCATTTTAAGTTACTGCATTGTGTGAACTTTTCTTTCATATACAATTGCAGGCTATCACTTTCATCTTTTCTAATCTTTATAGATTCGTTGTTAGATTCGTTATTAGATTCGTTGTTAGGAGTAAGCGCGGGTAATTTGAGATGTTTTATGCATGTGTTATGTACGTTGAAGAAAGAAGATGAATGATGGGTGAATAGGAGTGATTGGATGGATGTGAATGAGGGTTTGTTATGTAAGAATGATTTCGAGTGTGATAAATGAATGAGTTTATATGGAGGGATCTATGAATGTGGTTGAAGTGAGGGTGGTGTGTTTGGATGATAATGTTTGACGGGGGTTGATTGTTTGATGAATGTGATGAGTGAATGTTTTATGAGTGTTTTAGGGTTCGTGCTACCCCATTTGATGGGCTATAGCGTGAAGATATGTATGTATGTAAATTAATTTAATAAGTCAAAATAAAATACTGTGAATAAAACAAAAGAAATATATATGAATAAAATCAAATATAGCACATGGATCGAATTTTGTGCCGGTGAATATATATAGTACAATTATTAAAATTTGTTATATTTCCGTCATGTGTTTGGCTTGTGAACGTGGCAATAATTTCAATTAAGAGCTGCGTTCATTTTATTAGATTATTAATTTTTTTTAATTGTTATCTTTATTTTTTCATAAAATATGTATTTTCAAAAGATTTTTAAATTTCTTCTCTCATATATGAGATGAAAAAATCCTTTTTTACTTTCTTATACGCAGTATTGTAATCGCGAAAAAAATCGTTGACGAGATTTTCGCGGAAATACGTGTTTTGAGGTCCACTAAATCCGTTTTGATCATTTTCCCAATGATATCTGTGTGTGTGTGTGGATGGATGGATGGATGTGTGTCCGAGTGTGCAATATCGCATGAACCAGATAAGATTTGTTAACGAAACTTGGTAATTATAAGTTTCATGAAAATACGAAGAGCTGAGTTGATTTTGAATGAAATTTAAAAACCAGAAGAGGAAGTTTAGTCGACACACAAAACAATAAATTCCATTTATTTCAAAAATGGAATCAGTTATGAAAAAAAGTTTCAAATAAGAGATGTTAGCAAAAATATTTGGAACATAAAATGTTATTTTTAATTTTCCTGTATATGCGTCTAATTTTGAGAAAAACTAATTTTTATGTTTAATAATATATTTTAATAATCATAGTAGCAATAGAAACAAAAAACATAAACATGTTTAACATTTATATGTCAAATAATAATTACCAAATGCAAGGAGCAAGTCATAAGTGTTCAATTCAGCGTTTTTGATGCTATATTAATTTCATTGATCAAATAGTAATTAATTTTATATATCTATTTCTATTAATATAAGTTCATTTATATAAAATTTTGTTAGTAAGTTGATTATCTGTAATGAAAATTAAAAAGAAATCAGTAAAATCCCAAAATTTTAATAAATTCAGATAAATGCTGAATTACTGAAAAAGTAAATTACAAGTTAATTAATATTAAATAACATTCATATATTCTAAATATTAAATATGCTGTATATAAGAAAGTCGTGTGGTGACCACACCATATTTTTATATTTTGCAGAAAGGCTCAAGAAACCCAAGCACCGACTCGGATGCTTTATATCTAATTAACCTTTCCTGTCCATACTCACCTCACAAATCTCCATCTTACACCTGCCAAAAATCTCAATTAAAGAATTGTCAAGCTTTGTAACAAATAAACAGTACGACGGCTCTTTTTATACAAATCTACTAAGAAACAATCTCTGCCACAAATCAAACACAATCTTGCAAAACATCAAACAATTCTAGGTCAAAATAGAAGCAACATCCAGCTTCACAACCAGCAATTCTGCATTCATCCATCAAAGATGCAAAACACTCAACAAACTTGCAACGTCAACATTCGAAGCCACCTCTCCACGGTGTGGGTGAAGGTAGGTATCTCGCATTATTTCATTTGCTGTTTACGCGGTTACCTCAACCTAGAACTTGCAGTCGCCAACTAGAACTAAACAGAGATAACTTAACACTATCTCCCACTTGATGGAGAAGGATAGATACTCGCCAGAAGGATGTTTTTATATCGCCTTTCACTCAATGCCGATGCAGATTTTTCGACCTGGTGTGACTTTTTGCGTTTTTCTGTTTCTGAGTAGAAATCTGCGCGATAAAATCGCGAATTAAGTCCATGGTGAATTAAAACATGGTTGTTATGGTGCTATTAGCGGCGAGGCAAAGAAACGACACGCGCAGGTTTGCCAACTAGGAAGGGTTTTGCGGATTTATAGTGTTAGATGACGTTGGCACATATTGAAATTGTGTTTTGTGCTAGACTTCTGGTTTAGGAAAGATTGGTTCATGATGGAATAAGAAAGGAAATTTTGTTATTTGCTACGATGTATAACAGGAAATTAATTTTAATTATAATAAGGAGGATTATAAGTTGTAGTGAAGTTTGAAGCATTTAGACGCAGTTGTATTTTTAATTATAAGATAAAATCAACAATATTTGATCTTGTGAACTCGCGCTTACAGATACAAGAGCGCTAACCATGTATCCACAACATTCATTTAGCCTGCGGTAAAGTAACTTTATATGGGCTAAAAGACTCAGTGGTATCGAATCGGCCTGTAGATTTAAAAACCCAGGTTCGATTCCTACAGTCGACAAACAATTTTCACCACATTAAAACTACCCCTGTGCCTTCACTAACATCTTTGGGAGTCGTGACTTTAAGGCTGGTAACCGCACTTTACGCGCATATAAATATATCACTTACCGAGATCTGCTACGGCAGAATGCCACACTCAGTAATGGGTAAAAGGCGTGATGGTATATTTATTTATTTATTTTATTTGAAACAATTGTTCATGAATCTGACAGATCAATGACAACTCGATATAGACAGAAATTATGTGTCATATTAACGTGCAAAATATAAAATAATTATTAAAAATGAAAAATTATTATTTTCAATACATGAATCGATAGTAAATATAGCTATTATTCAATATTCTGTATATTCAGTAATGGGTAGAAGATGTAATGATATTATTTATTTATATTTATTTGTAAAGTAATTGTGCAATATTAAAATAAAATATTATATTAACTTTTTTAATAGTAAAAGAACGCTATTTCAGGAATGTTTACGTTGCTATGGATACATCATCGTTTTTTGTCCTAGAACCAAAAATAACATTTCTACTGCGAGGCGATAAAAATAATGTTATCTATTTGATTCATTTTAATTTGAATACGTCTGCAAAATTTTCTAAATAAGAGAATAAATAAAAATGAGAGTGGAACTGTGTCGAAGCAGATCTCGGTAAGTGATATATTTATTTATGTGAAGTGCGGTTACCAGCCGTCAAATTACGCCTCCCAAAGATATTAGTGGTGATGGAGCCACAAGGGTAATTTTAATTTGGTGAAAATTGTTTGTCGGCTGCGAGAATCGAACCGGGGTCCTCAGGATCCACAGGCCAACTCAAAACCACTGAGCCATTACCCCATTAAATTAATAAACATAAATAAATAATTGTAATTGAACTATAGGTGGGGAACTTTTTTATCATTGGATGACATATTTAAATTAGGCAGTAATAAAGGAATTTTTCTAGATAATATTTTCAACCCTACATTGATTTGACGGTGAAGAAAAATATTCGAAATCATATAGTAATTCATAATTCGTAGAAATCAAATAGTAAACTTATGAAGTGAACAAGTTGTTCTTTACAATTAAAACTAAATATAATAAATGCCGTCCCAAAATATGTGCCGCCCGGTGCGAACCGCACCCACCGTCCCTCCCCTCTAGGTACACCACTGGAAGTATCTAAATTTTACCGATAAACTAAAAAATATTACCATGGTAACCGAAGACCATTTCTTTTTTGTTAATATCATTTTCAATCTGAACACCAGCCTACCTGATCAGCATCCCATCACTTTATTTATCAATTTACTATCAACAAGCAATAAGATATTATTTTCCAAGATGAGGGTGTGTACAACACGTGTGTATGTACGTCTGCAGCTACTGAAATATGCTGGTTGCTCACAACACTATTATTAGCAAAGCTTCCGTGTAGAGTTTAGTCCAACAACCAGATACAAGACCTACAAGAAGCTGCTGTATATCTAGAGTGCTGTGCTTGAAGAACTTCTGGACGTATCTGTCCATCCATCTTTATTACTTTGTATGTTGTATGTAGTTTGATTTGATACACACCAACAAGCAAGAAGACAACAAGTAAAGAAGAAACGAAGTAACGAAGTCAAGTATGTTTGCAAAAAGAGGTTGTTATCTATTTATTAATGTGGAGTATGTCTTTGATAGGAGGATGAAGATGATGAGGTGGTGATGTCATGATGTGATAGTTTGATGAGTTCAATGATTAATAGTTATTTTTATAACAAGTGCCGAAAAAGGCTTGTTACGTGCAAGTGCAGATCTCGGTAAATGATATATTTTTGCGCGTGAAGTGCGGTTACCAGCCGGAAAATCACGGCCCCCAAAGATGTTAGTGGAGGGGAAGCCACAGGAGTAGTATTAATGTGGTGAAAATGTTTATCGCCAGTGGGAATCGAACCAGGGTTCTCAGGATCCACAGGCCGACACGATAACCACTGTGCCACCTACTCCATAAATTATACAAACTGTAAATATTATTTTATCTTTTTCGCGACTGACCAAAATAGTTATTTTTATAAGAAGTGCCGAAAAAGGTTCGTTACGTACATGTGCAGAATTTAACACACGAGGCTTGCCTTTTTCGGCACGTGTTATAAACAACATTTTTCCTACAACTGTGCGATTTAGTAAATCACTAAGATATTATCAAAATTTATACAATTTTAATGATATTACACGATAACGATGTTTTACGGAGTTGCTATGGTTTGTTTGTTGATTGCTTGCACATTGTTCTATGTTATTTAAATATATTTCACTAATTTCAAGATAATTTCTTCAAAATCGTCTAGATTGGAATACTACAGTGAGTTATTCATCTGTATCATAAACACCTCCAAAGATAATTGAAGCCCCAGATCATGCTATGTTGGATCTATTTTCGACAATGACAATCACCCTGCTGTTGGTACTTCTAAAGCCTCCGAAATTGTTGTCAATAATATTACTGTTAATAATACGAAACGGAAAAAATCAATGTTTCTTTAGACAGTACAAAAGTTTCACATTATGTCAATATAAGCAACTGTAAAAACTGTGTTAATAATATATACAAACAATAAATATTATGTATTTCACTTACTCTGAAAATAAAACCATTTATCGATATATTTTACTTTGTTCGGTTCTTTTTATTAGTTGTGTACAGATTAGATATACTGGAATTTAAGATTAACGTCAAAATATACTACTGCATATTAACTAGCGCTGGTTCACTGCATCTTCTTCTTCCATAAGCGTCTTTGGCCAAAATATGAATTCAGCGCTCGGCGCGAAATTTAACTCACTTTCAAAACAACTTTCTTTACAGTTGCATAATGAATTACTTTCCACACTAGTGTTTCTTTGCTTACAGAAACGCACTTGGTCCGCATTTGTCTACTTTCTATACGTAACCAAGGCAATAATAGTTACGTAATAACAAAGAAATCGCACAGTTGTAGGAAAAATTATTTTTCAGACGACCACTTATGAAAGTAACCATAACAACATCATAAACTACTACGGAAAGTTGAACATAACATACATTGATATGTTAGTATAACGCACACTTCTAACATATCAGGTGAAGTTCCACTGACTGACAACAGATGCCGTTACTATTAAACAGAATAATAAAATAAATGAAAAGAATTTGTATTATTATTTAAATAGAAGTAACAGAGTAACAATTAAATAAATACTCTTATACTCAAATGCTTAACCATTTTGTATAAAAGACCGTTACATTATCAGAAAAATGTCAATATTCAGTAAGCTTTTTTACATTTTGCATGCAAACACAAATATTTAAAAAAGAACAATTTATTATAATTAAAACCTCGTCGTAAAGTTACCGATAGCTTCCTGCATTCGTGATAATCCTCCACAGCTTAGCTTTAAATATAAAACAGAAATTCCTGCTTAACAAATCACTTAAAATAAATGCACATCGCAACATTCAATAAAACCAAAAACGGTTTCCAGCTACCGCGATCGTAAAATAATAATTAAACAAGTCGAGTAATAAAACAACTGCAGTGCGCAGCATCCGAGAGAGATAGCGCGACTGCAAGATGACGTAGTAGGGGAGGGGGTGGAGAGGGGGGTTTCGGTAGCGCTGGACATGGCCGACCTCGATTCCAATCATCAATTAATTCCGAATTTTTAAGGCAGTGATGCGTTTACGCGCACATAAAACATATCAGCCAGATCGTAAAATGTTTGCGCATGCGTGCGTAATTAACAGGCTGCCTGCGGCATGCGCCTTCGCACTAAACACGCACGTCTTAGAGAAAAATCTAAAATGATTGAAGAAATTAATGCGCGCATTCAGAAATTATAATAGTTAGAGAGCTAGGGTGCAAAATGATGTCTCATCCAGTGACAGAAATGGATTTGTTAATAGATTATGTCATGATAAACATGAAAAAAAGAAAATTAGATTTGGGAACTGGTGGCAACTATAGATGGCGCGCATGTGAATGCGCCGATTTTAAGGGTAGTTGTTGATATATTTTTTACAGGCTAATTTTCAGTTTAAATTATAGACTTTTGTATAATTAAGTAATAAAAATGGTAGACAGAAGTTTTGGCCAGTGACGCATGCGCGACAAAACCGGTCAAAGTTGGCAATTTTTCTGGTGTCGTGTGACATATTACTACTTGTTCACGGTGAATACATTACAAAAAAAATATTGACAGAAATTATTGCTGCTTGGTCGTTGGTGACAGAAGCTCTGAAAGTGGACTGGTGGAGGGATCAACAACCACCCTTAAAATCTACGCATTCACATCAACGCCATCTATAGTTCCCACCCGTTCCCAAATCTAATTTTCCTTTTTTCATGTTTATCATGACATAAATAATCTATTAAAAAATCCATTTCTGTTACTGGAATAAATGAGACATCATTTTGCACCCTAGCTCTCTAACTATAAAAAATGTTACCAAATATTTGATACGAGGTATGTGTCAGAGACAATATATATATTTAGTTATTTATTCTACTCTGTACAACAGGAACTAATTCCAATTAAAGTACAGGGTCCGGACTCACCAAACCGCAGTGTAAAAAATAAATAAATATACCATCACGCCTTATACTCATTACTGGGTGTGGCATTCTGCCGAAGTAGATCTCGGTAAGTAATATATTTAAGCGCGTAAAGTGCGATTACCAGTCGTCAAATCACGGCCCCCAAAGATGTTAGTGGTAGGTTCGTTGATTTCCACCGAAGTTTGAATTTCTAAACGTTCGAACATTCGAATGTTTCGAACTTCGTTAGAAAAACTTCGAAGCTTCGAACTTTCGAATTTTTTGAAGCTTCGAATTTACGAATTTTCGAATTTTACGAAGCTTTGAATTCTCGAATTTTTTGCCACAGAATTAACGCCAACTGTCCTTTACTTTAGAAATAAATGTAATAATAAATGTACACAAATTTAAATTTTAAATGTCATTGTCAACAACAGGAAATGAATTTATGTATCAGGCTTACCAATTTCAAGTAGTTTTTTTTTATTGCCAACTGTAACAATTCCTTTTGATCACTCTGTACTATCTATGTGACAGAAACATTTAATCGTTGCCATTAGCAAATAAACAAAAATCTCAATTTTCTACGCTTGATTTCCCCCACATAGCAAGTGCGCAATCTCATCGAAAGCGCTATACACACATCTTCGAAGCAGATACAAAGTATTTCTGTTTGATCAATAATTAATAATCGTAATCCAGGATAATTATGCATGGCCCCGCGGGCGTTCCTGCCTCTGCCCCCGCTTGGGACGCTGCTGACCCCCTCCACCAGCTCCGGGCCCGGATGCTGACTTGAGAACCGGACGCGGCCGGAGTAAGGAGAGTTTCAGTTGGGACGTTAGGAAAGTTTGTAGCTTGATCGAGCGTTGAAGTCTCTTAGATTAGACGTAGATAGAGTGGTATGGCATAGAGGTGGGTGGTACGGAAAATTGAAAACGGTATTTGTGGATTGAACTAAATTCTTGTCAATTTAAATTATAAAATATACCGCCAGGATTTGAAACTGGGACCTTACTAACTCCGGTCATACACTTTAAATATCTAAGCCACGGTCGCCCTAGATTAAAATCTAATTGTAGTCCAGTTTTTCTCTCCATTTTTGTGTTAATAGGTAGTGGTAGCACAATTTTCTCTTTATAATTTTATTTGATCAATTATCAAGTGAAAAACACTCAGGCGGCACAGTGGTTATCGTATCGGCCTGTGGATCCTGAGAACTCTGGTTCGATTCTCACTGGCGACAAACATTTTCACCACATCATTAATACTACTCCTGTGGCTTCCCCCTTTGGGGGCCGTGATTTGACGGCTGGTAATCGCTCTTCACACGCATAAATATATCACTTACCGAGATCTGCCCCGGTAGAATGCCACACGTAGTAATGGGTGAAAGGCGTGATGATATATTCATATTTAATTTATTTATAATTTCTTATTAGTAAAACTATATCAAAGCAAGCTTGGAACTTGCTACTTAGAATATCGTCTACCTCATCTACCCCCTCTCTAATTCTTCAATACTTCAACCCTTCATTTCACACTCTACCTACACCAACTACAAAATCCATCTTAAGGTAGTACTAGTGTGACGGTGGCACCATCGGTTGTCGAGCAGCGAAACTGACGCTCAAAAAAAATATAAAAATTGAATAAAATAAGTGTTTTATACCTATTTTGATTTGAATATCATAAATTGTTAACAGGTTGTTGGTCTAGTGAATTTTCAAATCCATACCACCGTGTGGTGTTGCCATTATAAATTGAGATTCTTCATTATTCTTTAAAAACAAGGCTTTGCATGGCTATATATCCATTACTAAACGATAAAAAACTTTCTCCTTCTGATACAATATACATGGATAGTTCTAGAACATCATACTAGTTTTTCAAATGAAACTGCATAATTTTAGAGGTACACAAACCAAATATGTGCGATTCTGAGTGATGATCGCCATAATCCGTGTATAAGAACTCAGCTTTACAAGCGAATATATTTGTTCACAGACGATGAATGTGTTTCATATTTTAACAGGATGCGTATGACTATCCAATGTTTACGTGCGCCAAATTTCATTCAAATCTGCAAACATTTTTCACGCTAGTACTACCTTAAACATCCTTAACATTCCACCTTACAAATTTTCCTAAATCCTTCTCTGTCCTGCAGCCCACCTGTGCGCTGGGGGCCTGAGCACCCCCCGATCGCCCCGTCATGCCGCTCAGAACGGTGACTGGTCCCGACAGCCAATTTATCATTCGATCAGAGCCAGGCGCCATCACATACACACACATGCATACATACATACATACATGAGAGACGATCGCGTCCACGGTTATTTTATACACTTACACAGCAACCAGCTAAATACATTGATGTGATTTGTATAAGATACAGGGTGATTGGACAGTCATAGAGAGAATGAAAAATGGATGAGTGATAATGATTTTTTAGTGCGAAGGCTGATCGATAATAGTATGTTGTGTAACTAGTTGGGAAAGTGGTGTATTCCTGGATTGAGGTAGTATGGTGGTGGGAGAGCTTTAGGGAATTTGAATACGAAGGTCCTGAGCTCGAATCCCACTTTTGCTAAATATTATATGAAATAGTATACTGTGACTCGGTGAATCCGGACCCTGAGATTCAATTCCTGTTGTACAAAGAAGAATAAATAAAATTAAAATAAAATTATGCTGGTATAATAGTGGGATATGGGGTTAATCGAGTCCTGGAACCACAGGAATCCGGAAATGTTTAGTTTTTCTGTGTTACATATTTTATTTTTTATCCGATCAAATTATACAAAAATAAATAAATAAATATATCATCACACCTTCTACCCATTACTGGATGTGGCACTCTGCCGAAGCAGATCTCGGTAAGTGATATATTTTTGCGCGTGAAGTGCTGTTACAAGCCGGCAAATCACGGCCCCCAAAGATGTTAGTGGAGGGGAAGCCACAGGAGTAGTATTAATGTGGTGAAAATGTTTGTCGCCAGTGGGAATCGAACCAGGGTTCTTAGGATCCACAGGCCGACACGATAACCACTGTGCCACCTACTCCATAAATTATACAAACTGTAAATATTATTTTATCTTTTTCGCGACTGACCAAAAAATTACTTCTTTTTGAAATGTTTTGACCAAATAAATCATTTCTTGTTTCATTTTTCATGGACTTTTCACCCTGCCCTTGTAAAAACAAAATTTGTTTTATTGATTTAAATGCAGAATTTTAATCGCTCCAACTTTTATTAGAAGAACTTTTCTCTAAAATCAATTGGAAAGCAACAACGACAGAAAAAATTGAATACTCATGCTTCCTTAACCTGTCCTTACAAAAAATTGGCTACCTCCATCAAAGTAGTTATTAAAATGAAATTTGTAATACAGAGGAGCACGGTTAATCCGACTCCTCGAATAATAGCACTCAAGATAAATTATATTTCAGCGTAAATCGTTATGTGAAAATCATAAATAATAAATAATGTTTTTCAAATATCCATTTCCATAACACATTATTAGCGTATTAAAAATAACAACAATATAAAGTCAGTTCCACATTTGTTTTGTGTTGAAGTCTAGAATATTTACACTGAGTTTCAGTCGTAACAAAATAATTAGATGTGAAAAACAGGTTTTGACGAGTAGAGGAAATAATTAAGTTCAAGACTTAATGAACCCGTAAATTAAAATATGAAAATCAATTTGTTACACGTTCCGCTATTGCTGAATGCTTGTAAAAATGGTTTTCCGCTCTGAACAGGAAAATTATATTAGGTTTGCTTCGAGTAAATAATATATTGTACATTTTTCTCGTTAGACACCTGGTCGTCATAGAAATGGAAACATGAACGTTACGCTTGTAAACAGAATTTAGAAATTATTATAATGAGAGCTCGGTTAATACATGATTAATATACTACATTAAAGAATGAGTTTCCAAATTTTTCATTTTATTATGGGGTAGGTGGCTCAGTGGTATCGGACTATAGATTGGAGAACTCGGATTCGATTCCCACAGCCGACAAACAATTTTCATTACATTAAACTTACTCCTGTGGCTCCCTCACCACTAACATCTTTGAGGGCCGTGATTTAATTTCACACGTATAAATATTTCACTTACCGAGATCTGCCATTGCAGAGTGCAACACCCAGTAATGGGTAAATGGCTTGATAGTACGGTACAATTTTAAAGCTTTAATTTGCGTGAATGGTGCAAATAACGTCTTCGTGCACGAGTTTTGTACAATGCTTTTTGTAACGAGCAAAAATTATATGATTGATAATGAGGAAATTTATTAAATTTGAATCGTGAATTTATATTGACAGTTAAGTATACCATGAATTGACATTTGTTATTTGAAAACAAATTGTTTATTTTTTCTCATAAAGATTGTTAAAATATGTCTGTTTGATGGCGTTATAAGATAATGTCTACTTGTTTTATAAATTCCTTAAAATGTGTGTATATAAATAAGTGCAAATAGTGTTTTAATAGTCAAAATTTAAAATCATATAAAATGGGTGTTTTTTTCAATTACTTTGCGCAAAATCAAACTTTCCATCGATTTCCAAGGTTATGTAATAGTTATTTTTATAACAAGTGCCGAAAAAGGCTCGTTACGTGCAAGTGCAGAATCTGCACGAGCATGTAACCTTTTTCGGCACGTGTTATAAACAACATTTTTCCTACAACTGTGCGATTTAGTAAATCACTAAAATATTATTAAAATTTATAAAATTTATAAAATTTTAATGATATTACATGACAACGATGTTTTACGGCGTTGCTATGGTTTGTTTGTTGATTGCTTGCACATTGTTCTACGTTATTTAAAAATATTTCACTAACGTCAAAATAATTTCTTCAAAATCATCTTGATTGGAATAGTACAGTGAGTGATTCCTCTTTATCATAAACACCTCCAAAGATAATTGAAGCTCCGGATCATACTATGATGGATCTATTTTCAACAATGACAATCAACCTGCTGCTGGTACTTCTGAAGCTTCCGAAATTGTTACCAATAATATTACTGGTAATAATATGAACAGGTACGGAAGAAATCAATGTTTCTTTAGACACAAAAGTTTCCACTTTACATTATGTCAATGTCAATGTCAACTGTAACAACTGTATTAATAATATACAAATAAAAATAAATAAATATATCATCACGCCTTCTACCCATTACTGGGTGTGGCACTCTGCTGAAGCAGATCTCGGTAAGTGATATATTTTGCGCGTGAAGTGCGGTTACCAGTCGTCAAATCACGACTCCCAAACATGTTAGTGGTGGAGGTGCCACAGGGATAGCTTTTTCAAATTATGAAAATTTGTCGCCTGTGGGAATCGAACCAACAATAAATATGAAGTATTTCACTTACTCTTTAAATAAAACCATTTATCGATATATTTTACTTTGTTCGGTTCTTTTTATTAATTGTCTACAGATTAGATATACTGCAAATTAAGGTTACGTTTATAAACGTCAAAATATACTACTGCATATTTACTAGCGCTGGTTCACCGTATCTTCTTCTTCCATAAGCGTCTGTGGTCAAAATATGAATTCCGCGCTCGGCGCGAAATTTAAATCGCTGTCAAAACAATATTCTTTTGACAGTTACGTAATGAAGCACTTTCCGCACTAGTGTTTCTTTGCTTTCGGAAACGCACTTGATCTGCATTCATCTACTTTCCATACGTAACCAAGGCAATTATAGTTACGTAATAACAAAGAAATCGCACAGTTGTAGGAAAACATTATTTTGAATGCAGCGAGTACAAAAAGGAATATTTCTGTCTTTTGTTCGATAATCCAAATAATTCAAAAAATCGATTCAACCAGCGCAATTATTAATTCGCATTAAAGAGGTTGTACTATTTATTTGTTATATTTATTTTCTAATAATTGGATAGGTAGTTCAATAGTATCGACTCGGACAGTGGATTTAAGAAAGAAACAAATGTGTTATAGGCTAAAGTATTGTAATAAATTTAAATTAAATAAATAAATATTTCATCACGCCTTTTACCCATTACTGGGTGGTACACTCTGCCGAAGCAGATCTCGGTAAGTGATGTATTTATATGCGTGAAGTACGGTTACCAGCCATCAAATCACGGCTTCCAAAGTTGTTAGTGGTGAGGGAGCGACAGGGGTAATTTTAAATTGGTGAAAATGTTTTGTCGGTTGTGGGGATCGAAGCAGGGTTCTTACAATTCTCAGGCCGACTTGATACCATTGAGCCATTACCCCATATAATAATAATAATAAAAATATTATTAATTTGCGTATAAATAAAAATATAAAATGATTTCAAAACTTTGATTTCATTTCTCAAAACCGGCTGGAAAAAAGATTTATTTATAGATATAGTATCCTGTACGTGAGTAATTTTTCGTATAAACTCTATAATTGTGACAGAAAAAAAATTATTTCATTAGCAACAAATAAATTAAATCCACCATTTTTTACAATCGTAAAAATAGAAAAACTATTACAGAAATAAATCATTATTCAACAATTTAATTGCACCAACAAAATAACAAAAACATGTGCAGAAAATGAAGTGAATATAAATGAATATTGGTTAATTATTACGACTGTTATTGACTGTTTATTCTATCGATGTATGTTTACAATTCCATTTCGCGTCTTTGTTCCTCACAGCCTTCTATCTCTGTCTAATGCACGCGATGCAATCATGGCACACGTTGATCTGAAAGCGAGCAAGCAGTTTGATTTACGAGTAAAAAATAGTTGATGACGTAACATCTTCTTAGGTCAGTTTTTAATTTTTATTAAGTTGGTATCTTACGCAGAGATACTCCCGTTTTATTTTCATTCTTTCGATCGTTCGTTTGTTTCTTTTTCCAGCGTTTTCTTTTGTTTTCTTTCAACGCTGGCTTGATCGTTACGGTAAATGCATCGACTTGATCTTTTTTTATTTCGCTGCTGTTTTGTTTTTTATCTTGGTTTGTTTGTCGTTTCTTTTGTTTCATTCTGTAAAATTTAATTCTGTACGTGTGAAGAGCAGCATCCGTTGAGAGAAAAAAGGACGATCTTGTTTTATTTTGTCCAATGGCATGTAAAAGTGAACTAATAAAATTTTTGTTGGCCTTGTTTTGTCGTTCAGTGGATATAGGAATCGTTAATGAAAAGTACATTGGATCTGCAACCTAATTGCTAAAGCAGCAAATTTGAATATCGCACCGATAAAACTAAGAGATCGAAATTGCTATGAGCATATTATATTATCACAATTGCAATTATACTATCTATCTGTTTAAAACTTGCAATTACCTTAAAATAAAAGTGACGTTTACATTCGTTTCTAGATATTCCATTTTAATGAGTAGTTATGGGGTGGCTAGCTCAGTGGTATGAAGTCGGCCTGAGGATCCTGAGAACCCTGGTTCGATTCCCATAGGCGACAAACAATTTTCATAATTTCAAAAAGCTACCCCTGTGGTTCCTCCACCACTAGCATCTTTGGGGGCCGTGATATGACGACTGGTAACCGCACTTCACGCGCATAAATATATCACTTACCAAGATCTGCTTCGGCAGAGTGCCACACCCAGTAATTTCATCAATTGTTAAGTATTTAATCAAAATATTGTCTCAAAATTTTCTTCTTGCAATTTAAAGTACAATACAAAACTAAAAAATGATTTTAATAGTATATTGTTATAGTATGGGGTGGCTAGCTCAGTGGTATGAAGTCGGCCTGTGGATCCTGAGAACCCTGGTTCATTCCCACAGCAACAAACAATTTTCATAATTTCAAAAAGCTACCCCTGTGGCTCCTCCACCACTAGCATCTTTGGGGGTCGTGATTTGGCGACTGGTAACCGCACTTCACGCGCATAAATATATCACTTACCAAGATCTGCTTCGGCAGAGTGCCACACCCAGTAATTTCATCAATTGTTAAGTATTTAATCAAAATATTGTCTCAAAATTTTCTTCTTGCAATTTAAAGTACAATACAAAACTAAAAAATGATTTTAATAGTATATTGTTATAGTATGGGGTGGCTAGCTCAGTGGTATGAAGTCGGCCTGTGGATCCTGAGAACCCTGGTTCATTCCCACAGCAACAAACAATTTTCATAATTTCAAAAAACTACCCCTGTGGCTCCTCCACCACTAGCATCTTTGGGGGTCGTGATTTGGCGACTGGTAACCGCACTTCACGCGCATAAATATATCACTTACCGAGATCTGCTTCGGCAGAGTTCCACACCCAGTAATGGGTAGAAGGCGTGATGTATTTATTTTTTATTTATTTTTTTAAATTATAAAAACCACCATTTGATTGAATTAGAAAGGGCGGCAAATTGAAGACCGCCCTGGGCGGCAAAAGTTTTAGGTACGCCACTGCTCTTGTAACTCCCCCTCTACTAAAATATTTAGGAGGCCGTGCTTTTGCGGCTGGTAACCGCATTTAATGCGTAAAATATATCACCTACCGAGATCTGCTACGACAGTATGTCACTCCCAGTAATGGGTAAAATGGGTGATGATATGTTTATTTATTTTTTGTATAGGGTATGTGGCTCAGTGGTATCGAGTCAGTTTGTGGATTTGAGAACCCTGGTTTGATTCCCACAGCTGACAAACAATTTTCACCACATTATAAATACCCCTGTAACTTCTCCTCTATAAACATCTTTGGGGATCGTGGTTCGACGGCTAGTAAACACATTTCATGTACATAAATATATCACTTGCAGAGACCAACTTCGACATAGTGCCAAACCCAGTAATGGGTAAAATGCGTGATGATATATATATATATATATCTATTTATTGTGTAATCTTACTCACCCAGTAGTAGTAAATCTGGAATTATATATCTCACCGATATTTTTCATGATAAACTAATTAATTTGTAAGTTTCGATCCCGGTATCTTGAGGTTCAAAAGCCATCGTTTTATTCGTACAAAATAAATAATAATTATTATGATTATAACATTGCGATAAAACATATTTATTATTTAAAATTTTCAAACAATTGAAAATATTATTATTATAATAATGTCAAAATATTTTGAGACAAATGATAAAAACATTAAAAATTATCATAAATTTCACAAATATTTGATTCGAATTCTTATAAACAAAATCACTTAGTCGGCCTGGTCTATACTTCATTTGTTTACATAAATTAATCCTTGACCTTCTTTGATACCAATCCCAGAATAATTTCACAATAAGAACAAACAACATTATCAAAAGATAATTCGCACAAATACTAAAATCCATTAAAAAATGTTCGTTACATAAGCAACAAGTTTTTAGGATAATATTCGTTGATAACGTAATTATCAAAATAATAAAAAATATCTGAATATAGCCACAAAGGTT
The DNA here is from genome assembly GCA_911728475.2 of Pterostichus madidus. Classification (NCBI taxonomy): domain Eukaryota; kingdom Metazoa; phylum Arthropoda; class Insecta; order Coleoptera; family Carabidae; genus Pterostichus; species Pterostichus madidus. Next base: position 4,350,613 of record OU452314.1, on the reverse strand, counting down.
AAGGGTGACTACGATGTTTTTGTTTTGTAGTTTGATTGGAAAATGGACATTAGAACAAAAAAGAACTGGTTAGTTATGTCTTATCGTACTGTGGAGATACAAATTCAAGTTAGACCTCTCTATTCTGTAACTCGATCGTTATTTGTTTCTGATCGAATAATTAATCATAACCCTTATTTTTTTATGATTACTCTACTACCATTTCGTCATTTTGTAACCAATAGTTGGGATGGCTAGCACAGTGGTATGAAGTCGGCCTGTGGATCCTGAGGTCCCTGGTTCGATTCCCACAGGCGACAAATTTTCATAATTTGAAAAAGCTATCCCTGTGGCTCCTCCACCACTAACATGTTTGGGGGCCGTGATTTGACGACTGGTAACCGAACTTCACGCGCAAAATATATCACTTACCGAGATCTGCTTTAGCAGAGTGCCACACCCAGTAATGGGTAGAAGGCGTGATGATATATTTATTTATATTTATTTATTTAGTTATTTGTGAAACTAGAGAGGAAAGCGTTATTTTTCTCACTCAAGTTGGAACTCGGGATCTTCGGATTAAAACATGTTCTCTAAAGATGTTAGAGGGAGGGGGGGGGCGGATTTACGTACAAGCGGAACAAGCACGTGCTTGTGGCCCCCAACCTAAGGGGGCCCCCAATCAACCTGAATTCAATACAATCAATAAATAAATAAAACGTAAATATTAATTATACTTAATTATTAATACCCCTCCCCCTAATCCCTTAATAAAATAAACAGAAATTATAGCATAATCATGATAGTAAACTATAAAAGACCTTTTTTTTGCTTGATACAATTTTTTAAAGTATAGATAGGGGCCCCATCCCTACCTCGTGCTTGGGGGCCCCGCAAGCTGTAAATCCGGCCCTGGGAGGAGGGTAGCCACGGGGTAATTTTAATTTGGTAAAAATTGTTTGTCGGTTTTAAGAATCGAACCCGGATTTTCAAATCCATAGTCCGACCCGATATCATTGAGCTACCTATTATCTATAAAGTAATCATGAAATACTAGAATAATATTATAGAATACAGAGAATTTTTTATTTTAAAGGCGAATACAGAATTGTATTTTACAACTAAATTAAATATAAAAAATACCGCCCCAAAATATGTGTCGCCCGGTGCAGACCGCACCCACCGCCCCCCCCCCATAGGTACGCCACTGCATGTGTGATGTGATATACTATGTTTTATCTTACAGTAGCGGTTTTTCTACAATAAAGTTAAAAACAATGAATTAAAATGCTGTCAAATACGTAACAAATAAAATAATCATAAAATAATAATGTTACAGAATAGAGCGGATTATTTTACAGGAGAATACAGATATTTTGTTTGTCTGAATTGTTTTTGAACCGAGTATACCTACTACAAATGATTCCAATCCAATGAATGACGGTGATCTATTATTTATGAAATAAAATGATTATCAATTGAATGGATGTAAACAATGGACGATCAAATTGTCGGACGACTAGATTGTCACTCCACCGCATACGAATTACGCCTGTGCTATTCAACTGTTTATCTCGTGCATGGCTTTCTGCGATCAATTATTTTAATTAAATTATGAGCTGTTTTGTTATAGTTACTGTGGTTAGAATTCGTATTGGTATAGTGTGTAAAAACAAACATCAGGATTTAATTTGGAAGAACAAAGTTTCATTAGAATATAAAAATGAAAAATCATGCCAAGTAGCCATTTCTGAGTGTGGTATTCTACATTAGTAGATCTCGGTAAATGACATATTTTTGCGCGTGGAGTACAAGTACCAGTCGTCAAATCACGGCATCCAAAGATTTTAGTGGAGAGGGAGCCGCATGTAGTGAAAATTGTTTGTCGGCTGTGGGAATCGAAGCCGGATTCTCAAATCTAAGGTCCGACTCGATACCACTGAGCCACCTACGCAATTAGAATATAAAAATAACAAATAAATATATTATCATGCTATTTACCCATTACTGGGTGTGGCACTCTATAGTACCAGATCTTGGTAAGTGATATATCTATGCACGTGAAGTACGGATACCAGTCGTCCAATCGTAACCCCCAAAGATTTTATTGAAGGAGAATCCACAGGGGTAATTTTAATATGGCGAAAATTATTAGTCCGCTGTGGGAATCGAACCTGGGTTCCCATACACACTATTCGACTCGATACCACTGAGCCACCTATTACAGTGATTATTTTTTGACGTTTCTCAAAACCAATGAAATACCTTATTGTATGTCACGTGTCTGCGTTTTAACCAATCCTGTCATTATTATACTGAGAATAAAGCTCTTGTGATTATTCCCGGAAATAATCTCTGTAGGTGCTTTTGTTAGTGACAAATGATAGGTAGTTGTCAAATACTTATTTAAAACTGTCAACGCGTCAAGTAAAATATGTGAAAAAAATCGATTTAGTTCCATTTCAGATACACAAATACACCAACAAATTTTGGAAACAACTACCAAGAATACATTAATAAGTAATCAAACGATATGAACCCAGTTCAAAATCTTTTAAGTTGGATGAATCGACCTAAACAGCTAAGTCAAAAAATAATCTAATTAAATATAACTCGAGAGTTGGATAAATTAGAAAATAATTTTCCAGTATCTTTCTCAAATTTGTTGCCATTAAGCAATAGCCACTCAAGCCCTACGGGCTTTCGTGACTCCTGCCTGGCAACAAGTTTTCGAAAGATCTGTCAAATTATTTTCAATTTATTCTCACTCTCTTGTTATATTATTACTGAGAATACACGTAAGTTTCTAGCCGTGAAAAAGAAGCACCCACAAAAGATATACAGAATTTTCCACAAAAATTCCAAGGGGATTATGACTCCGAAAAGTAAGAAAATCACTGCTCCAAAATATACAAGATCCCAATTTCCCTATTACTGGGTGTTGCACTCTGCCGGAGCAGATCTCGGTAAGTGATATATTTATGCGCGTGAAGTGCGGTTACCAATCGTCAAATCACGACCCTCAAAGATGTTAGTGAAGCGGAAGCCACAGGGATAATTTTGATGTAGTGAAAATTGTTTGCCAGCTGTGGAAATCGAACCGAGGTTCTTAGGATCCACAGGCCAACTCGATACCAATGAGCTAGCTACTCCATATTTTAAAAATACATACATACATACATACATACATACATATCTTCACGCTATATCCCAACAAATGGGGTAGCACGAACCCTAAAATCACTCATAAAATATTCAATCATTACATTCATCAAATAATCAGCCCTCGTCACACACACCACCCTCACTTCAACCACATTTATAGATCACTTCAGATAAACTCATTCATTTATTACACTCGAAATCATTATCACATAACAAACCTTCAATCACATCATTCCTATTCTCTTACCATTCATTTTCCTTCCTCAACGTACATAACATATGCATAAAAAAATCTCAAATTACTCACATTTACTCCTAACAACGAATCTAATAACGAAACTAACAACGAATCTACAATATTAGAAAAGATGAAAGCGATAGTCTACACTTGTATATGACAGAAAAGACCACACTATGCAGTCACAGAAAATGAGACAAAAAGATAAGAAAGGGAGGGAGCGTCGCCCTGCGCATGTTTTTGAAAGTGAATTTCACACAAATGCAGTTAAACACTCTACGTAATAACTGAAAACGAATTAAAAGATAAGAAAGGAAGGGAGTGTCGCTCTACGCTTGTTTTTGGAAGTGAATTCCACACAATTGCAGTTAAACACTCAATGTAAGATCAGAAAACGAATAAAAAAGATAATTCCAATGTTCCGCGGTTTTGTGTACAGCCTATATATGGAAACAAATAAATAATATAAATTAAGATATTGTCAACTTAACAATTTACAATATACGAGTTTTTCCAATTGAATCAACATTACATGCATGTAACTATGCATTTTAAGATTCAGTGCACGTTAAGATCTCGAGATGTAATACACACTATAAAGACAATAATAATAATAATTATCATTTCATCAACATGCTACACACATACCAATATAGTCACGCATTTATTTTACCCTGACCTCAAAACAAGGCAACGCACACACACACTTACAAACATGCGTCAACGCACTAACACATGTTAAGTGTTTGTATACATACGCACATTTTATAACTGACCTAGACCGAAGGAAAACAGATCACACTTACACTTGCAGATCAGTAGCGCACACAGCAAAATTTAAAAGAGATGTGAATAAAACAAATATATCATCACGATTTTTAACTATTATTTGGATGGAGATTTCTGCCGTAGCAGATCTTGGTAAGTGATATAGTTATGCGTGTGAAGTGTGGTTATCAGCTGTCTAATCATGGTCTCTAGAGAAGTTAGTAAAGGGAGAGCCATAAGTAGGCTTGCCACTCCGGGTTTCAGTGAGTTATCTCCGGGCTCCGGGTTTAATTATTATTTCTCCGGGTTGTGTAAATAAAATTGAATATGTAAATAAAATAAATAAATATATCATCACACCTTCTACCCATTACTGGATGTGGCACTCTGTCGAAGCAGATCTCGGTAAGTGATATATTTTGGGCGTGAAGTGCGGTTACCAGTCGTCATATCACGCCCCCAAAAGATGTTAGTGGTGGAGGAACCACAGGGGTAGTGTTTTAAATTATGAAAATTGTTTGTCGCTTGTGGGAATTGAACCAGGGTTCACAGGATCCACAGGCCGACTTCATACAACTGAGCTAGCCACCCCATATTGAATATGTAGTGCTATGTAGTTAGTTGTCCAGGACAAATCTGTCGCACTTTCGGAATCTTCTAGGCCGCTAAATTATTAAAGTTTTTCTTTGATGATTTTCTACATCTTACCGTTATCTAGTTTAATTTCTGTCACTAAGTCTTCCAATTTCTGATTCTGCCCTCATGATTTTAAGGAAGAATTTATACAATTAATTTCGGTTCTAATAGTTGATATATCATCTTGTATCAGATCAAATTTTTTAGAATTGTATCAAGTTTTCAGAAATAGACATAATTTCAGGTGAGGGGATGTCTTCTGTTGCATGTGATTATCTTTAATTTTGTCAATATTCTTACAGTTTAATCGTATATAAGACGTTGAATACACTAATTTTATTGTTACAGTAGATTTATCACTTCCAATCTTGTTTTACTTTATTTTATATGTAATTATTTTATCATGATAACAAAAACACTTGTCTTTAACAAAACAATGTAACCCTTTTTTTATCAAATATGGTAATAATAATAAAATTGCAGGATCTTCTTTAAAAAATAGTCATCGTCTCCGGCCGAGACTTAGTTCTGAGGTGGTAACCCTAGCCACAAAGGTAAGTTTAACGTGGTCAAAAACAGTTTACTCTTCAAACGTTAAAATATATATATATATATATATATATATATATATATATATATATATATATATATATATATATATATATATATATTCTGGGTGGTGAACGCAACTCTCGAACATAGGGATTTAACATGTAAAATCACAATTTTGTAATTTCTTGCTTCCCCATTTATTTTAGGCAAAAAAGATTCGCATAAAATTCTGCATCTAACCCAATAAACAAAATTAACTTCGCATGCTTCGTAACGGCACATATTTGATCTGAAAATAACGAAAATAGCCTGAAAACAATTGATAGCCATGGAACTAAAACAAAATTAAACAAATGTTTGTCGTTTTATCTGTCAAAATAAATGACATAATAAATAAAGAAATTATTTTGACAGATTATACGTCAAACATTTGTTTAATTTTGTTTCAATTCCATGGCTATCGATAGTTTTGAGGCTATTTTTGTCATTTTCAGATCTAATTTGTGCCGTTACGAAGCATGCACAGTTCATTTTGTTTACAGGTTTAGATGCAGAATTTTATGCCCTAAAATTTTTATTCGAAGCTTTTTTGCTTAAAATAATTAGGGAAGCAGGAAATTACAAAATTGTGATTTTACATGTTAAATCCCTTTATTCGAGAGTTGCGTTCACCACCCTGTATATATATATATATATATATATATATATATATATATATATATATATATATATATATATATATATATATATATATTGTCTTGTTATAATGAAATTCTGGCTACGCCACTGTGTGTTGCAAGCATTGCAGACTCGCAAATACTTCTGCATTTGCAAACTGTGTGTTTACAGTCTGTGTTCAGCTTGTGTCAATGTCACACAAATGTAAACGACTCCACGAAAAGAGTACCAACCGACTGATATTATTACCACAAACCTACCATTCCGCGATTCCACAACACTTAACATCACTTTATTCTACCATTCTATTAGCTTTCATTTATTACAGTTGCATGTTGAATTTCAAAATAAATACCTGCTGTATATTTTAAGTATGCTGGTGATTACGTCATGATATTGATACTGGTATTCGGACAATTTCAATGAAAAGTAGTAGGCGTGGAGGAAGATGTTATATGACAAAAAATATTAGAAATATGTTCCTCTAAGTACGGGTAAATGGTTCAGTGGTATCGAGTCAGATTGTGGATTTGATAACCCGGGTTCGATCCCCACTGTCGATATTTTCACCACATTTAAAATTACATTTGTGGCTCTCCCATCACTAACATATTTTGGGGTTGTGATTTATTAGCTGGAAACCGCACTTCAAGCGCATAAATATGTCACTTACCGAGATGTGCTACAGCAGACTGTTACATCCAGTAATGGGTAAAAGGCATGATGATATATTTATTTTATTTTTCCTCTAAGTTAATTTAGAAACAGCGAAAAATTTACGATGCTAAATATTTAAGATATAATTTGAAAATATTACAAGCGTTTCTTTAAGATTTTTCCATTGCTTTAAAATATTTTTCATGACACTGCTACATTTCAAAATTTTCTTTCCCCAATTGAGTAAAGAGAGTGATACTTTTCCTTCATAGAGAAGATAAGTAAAGCTATATCCATGGCAACTATAAAACCATAGTATAATTTAATATTAGTGACATCCTGTTGACATTTGTCAAGAGAATAATAAATCTTATCTAAATTTCTAATTTATTTCAAATTTTTTTTTCTGATAGGGAAATGAGAAAATTATATGCATTCCTCATGAAGAAACTATTTAACTATTTTTAAAATCTCAAATTTGAAGAAAACTAAAAGAGATATTGAAATGCGGTTTACACGAGTGTATTTCGCGTATTCTAATTTATTTATACTGAAAATTTAATAATTTTTCAAATTTTACAATATAAATTTTTAAATAATTAAAAATTTTCTTTGCCCATATTTCAAAAAGTTGAAAAGATAATAAAAATCTGTAAAAACCAGTGGATTCCTCGCATAAAAATACATATGTATGTAAAATTCCAGAATTTTTGCTCTACGGATAAAATTTTTAGAACAATAAAACTAAAAATGGCTAAAATTCCTAAAATTCTTAAGGGGGTACCCCTTTAAAAGTAATTAAAAAACAGTGATTTTTCGTTTTTTTGTTCTAAAAATTTTATCCGTGGTGCAAAAATTCTAAAATTTTACATAAACATGTACTTTTATGAGAGGAATTCACTGGTTTTTACAGATTTTCATTATCTTTTCAACTTTTTGAAATATAGGCAAAAGAAAATTTGATAAAAAATTGTAAAAATTTAAAAAAAATTAAAATTTCCGAATAAGTTAATTAGACAACGAGAAATACACTCGTTTAAACCGAATTTTAATATCTCTTTTAGTTTTCGAGTTATGGGCCTTCAAAGTTGAGATTTTAAAAAAGCTAAAAATCGCCGTAACTCGACAACTAAAGAGATAGGAAGTGCGCTCAACGGCATTCAATTTCTCGTAGTCTGATTTATATAGAACCATATTTTATAAAATTTTCTATTTTTAAACTGGTTCAACCAAAACATTCGCATTTTCGTTTACAGAAATTTTTGCGATCTCGATTCATAAAGCGGATTAGCGCTAACATAATTTTTTATAAAATAAATAAATAAATATATCATCACGCCTTCTACCCATTATTGGGTGTGGCACTCTGCTGAAGCAGATCTCGGTAAGTGATATATTTTGCGCGTGAAGTGCGGTTACCAGTCGTCAAATCACGGCCCCCAAACATGTTAGTGGTAGAGGAGCCACAGGGATAGCTTTTTCAAATTATGAAAATTTGTCGCCTGTTGGAATCCAACCAGGGACCTCAGGATCCACAGGCCGACTTCATACCACTGAGCTAGCCATCCCATTATTATTATTTTTTATTTTGTTTTTAACTCCCTTTTCAATGCACGAAACAAGTTTATTTTAACTTGAGTTAAAAAGAGAGTTAATTAGTATTAAATTTAGTTCATTTCTTCAATCTGCTTTAATTTGAAACAGAGTTATAGATAATATTAAAAACGATGTTAGCGCTAATCCGTTTTATGAATCTGCCTGTAAATAAATAGTATTTATTTTTCATTTCATTAATCCTTAAAATTTAAATAAAAGCTTGCAACAGGATGAATCTTTCGAAACATGTATTTTAAAAATTGTACCTCCCTTCAATGTCTTCGCGACCCCCGAGGCGTCGCGACCCACACTTTAAAAACCACTGTAATAGTTTATAGTAGAATCTGAACCACTCAGACACAATCACATTTTTTTAATATAAGTTGAAGTCATCGAGATTTGAACGCACGACCTCTTGCTAATTAATTAAGAAATGCAAGTTTTACCTCAGCTTTATCCACATCTCTTGAATTTACCCTGTGTGCAGTCACAATGTCCAGTGTCCTTGTACACTTTTAGTAATCCTGCAGCCGAGTTAATCGACGCTAATTGTGGAGTTATTTTAACGCCTGGACGCGATGCAGTTGAGTACATGAACATCATGACTGCATGATGTGTGATTTGTTGTGTCTGCCCGATATGTTTTACTTGTTTTATGCTTGCTGTTTATAATTAGTTCGAATCGAAATATTTATGTTCGTAGCCAAGCATCATCGTAAGGAATTGAGTAAGAAGAACTCAACTAAATATTGTTTAAGAAATGAGAATTGGACATTAATGATTTATTCTTATGCACGAGGGCGTATTATGTTATCTACCTAGCCATCAGAGCTGGGCAAGCTACTTAAAAAAAGTAGCTAAGCTACAGCTACAGCTATACTTTAAAAAAGTAGCTAAGCTATAAGCTATATTTTGTAAAATATAGCTAAGCTACAGCTAAAAGCTTTCGTTAAAGTAGCTGTTAAATTTTAAAGCTACTTTTTTAAATTATTGTGAAATAATTAAATTTGCCATTGTCATATGATCAGTCTTTTGTTATAATGACTGTTAATTTACTATTATGTACATAAATATCAAAAATAGCAAATACCATCTGGCACCTACTGTGTATTTTTGCGTATTAGAGCCAGTTAGAACCGGCAACAAATAATTATTTTGTGTGGGTTTAGCTTGTACGCATGCGTACTTTGTTGACCTTCTGCTTAAAAAGTAGCTTTAAGCTACAAAAAGTAGCTTTAAAAGTAGCTTCAGTTCTTATTTTAAAGCTGCCAAAGCAGATCTCGGTAAGTGATACATATATTTATGCACGTGAAGTGCGGTTACCAGCCGTCAAATCACGCCCCCCAAAGATGTTAATGGTGGAGGAGTCACAGGGGTAATTTTTAAATTGGTGAAAATGTTTTGTCGGCTGTGGGGATCGAACTAAGGTTTTTAGGATTCACAGGCCGACTCGGATACCACTAAGCCATTACCTAAAATAACGATGAAAAATAAAAATTAACATTACCATATCGATCATTAACAGATAATGATCCAGTTACAGATAAGAGGACTTATTTGTGCGATTTATAAAAATTATGAAGGTTTATTTGTTGATAAAATGAGTCACGATTATTCTCGGGTTCATAAAGCAAATAAATTTTAGCAAGTAATCAAAAAAATATGTTTCAAAAATTTAAAATAGGCAGAACGATCCGCTTTTGAAAAAGCACTCAAAGAAGCTGTTGAACAATTTTAGCAGAGTTGGCCAAGGAATTTCTAAATAAAATAATAATTTGCCGACCTCTTTGGCTCAGTGGTTTAGAGTACTAGGCTACAGATCCAGAGGTCCCGGGTTCGATTCCCGATCAGGGCTAGCATCAACCAGTGTCTGTGACTGACTACAGCGCAGACGCTTCCATCATCATACCACTCCGGCTAGTAACCAAAGCAGTTGAAGCCGTATCATCAAATAAAAAAAAATAAAAAAAAATTCTTTAATGATACATGTGTTTTTCAAGGCTAGGTAAATGACATAAAAATACGCCCTAATATCTTTTAAAAGCACCTAAATCAGAATATTTGTAAACTGATTAATACACTTTATCTCCGTCACTGTCAAGTCCAAGTGTAAGGCATTCTAAGTCACGGCCACTGCACATTGCAATCCCACATCAACATTAGAATGCTGTATATTTCTTGGCGCAACGGTTCGAATGACGTGATGAAGACAACCTCGCGAATAACCAGAATTTATGACTGAGTTTCTGCCACTCGTGCTGTAAACTCGGGTTGGAAATCCAGGATACTTATATATCAATCTATCTGATCCACAGCTGAAGAAATGTAGAAGAAAGGAGAAAAGAGAAATGACAATATATTGATGACAACAATGTATATATTACAACAATATACTGATTACCACATTATATGGGATGGCTAACACAGTGGTATGAAGTCGGCCTGTGGATCCTGAGAACCCTGGTTCGATTCCCACGGGCGACAAACAATTTTCATAATTTTAAATATTACCCTTGTGGCTACCCCATCACTAACATCTTGGGGGGGCGTGATTTGACGACTGGTAACCGCACTTCACGCGCAAAATATATCACTTTGCTTCGACAGAGTGCTACATCCAGTAATGGGTAGAAGGCGTGATGATATATTTATTTTATTTATTTTATTTTTACCACATTATATTGAAAAGAATAATATTACTGATTTCAACAATACAGGGTGTTTATTTTTTTAATATTGGCATCGTCATAGACGAACGAAATACATAAAAGTAAAATAAAAATAAAAGAATAATTAATTTTAGTCACAAAATAACGAAATTATGATTATCTTTAGAGTAATCATGAAAATAGGATTATTTCAATTTTTTCAATGGTAAAAGAACGCCATTTCAGGAATGTTTACTGTATCATGGATACGTCATCGTTTTTTGGTTCTAGGACAAAAATAGCATTTTTACTATAGTTGTCAAGGCGATAAAAATAATATTGGCTATTTGTTTATTTTTCAGTAATAATATAACAAGAGAGTGAGAATAAATTGATAATAATTTGACAGATCTTTCGAAAACTTATTGCCAAATGCCAACAAGTTTGAGAAATATACTGGAGAATTATTTTCTAATGTATTGAACTCTCGAGTTATATTTAATTAGATTATTTTTGACTTAGCTATTGAGGTTGATTCATCCAACTTAAAAGATTTTGAACTGGAGCAATATCGATTGATTACTTATTCATATATTTTTTGAAGTTATTTCCAAAATTTGTTGGTGTATTTCTGTATCCGAAGTGGAACTAAATCGATTTTTTTCACACATTTTACTTGAAGCGTTGACAGTTTTAAATAATTATTTGACAACTAGCTATCATTTGTCAACGAAAACAAAAGCTACAAAGATTATTCCCGGGAATAATCACAAGAGCTTTATTCTCAGTATAATAATGACAGGTTTGGTTCAAACGCAGACACGTAACATACAATGAAGCATTTCATTGGTTTTGAGAAACATAAAAAAATAATAATAAATAAAATAAATAAATATATCATCACGCCTTCTACCCATTGCTGGGTGTGGCACTCTGCTAAAGCAGATCTCAGTAAGTGATATATTTTGCGCGTGAAGTGCGGTTACCAGTCGTCAAATCACGGCCCCCAAACATGTTAGTGGTGGAGGAGCCACAGGGATAGCTTTTTCAAATTATGAAAATTTGTCGCCTGTGGGAATCGAACCAGGGACCTCAGGATCCACAGGCCGACTTCATACCACTGTGCTAGCCATCCCATTTGAATAAATATGCGAAATTTTCGATGTAAGTGTCCAGTAACCTTTATTGCTCGACCCGAAAACTAGTATTTTTAGTCGTAATGAAACAAATAACTATTTTTGAACAAGGTTGTAACATATAATAAAATTTCAAAAATACTGCTGAAAGATGATTATATATTTAAAATATTGGTATTAGACGTTTAGTTGCATTAACGCAATATTGCATAATTCTTCTTGAATGTAAATAGCAATGATATTCCATAAAATATTAAAACAAAAAAATTACTTAGTTTTAGTCACACATTTACAAATTTGATGACCTCGTGTGGCTTTACGAAGGGCCAAACATTTTTTAGCTTATGCCTGTTTTACACTGTGCAAGCGCAATCTGCAATTGCAACTTGCAAGTTTTACGTTCAACTAGTTGCTTCAAAATGTTGCAGAGATATTTTTATCACTTTACATTCAGCAACTTGCAACTGCATTATAATATTAATTTATTTACAAATTTTTGTCGTTACTAACTTCATATTATAGTAGCGTTCGATTTGCACCAAATCTCAGTTAATCTCACCTCACCTCAGTTTGACAGCTTTTTTGTGCTGTTCTATTTGCACTGACATAACTGAGATCAAGTGAGACACTCACTTCCCCCCTTGCCGATGCTGCACTACCTATTTCTCTGGTGCGTACTGAGATTTTCTACTCAGTTAGAGTGGGGGTAGAATTCGTTATGTTTTGTTTGTAGTTTGAATATTTGGAAGTTATTTAATATATTTTTTTAAATTGTACATGTTATTATAAATCATGTCTCACAGCTCACTGCCAACAAAAACATCAAGCAAATCATGTGTTGTCCGCGAAATGATACTACAACGTTCGTCACGTAACCGACTCAGCTCAGACCTGTCAAAACCCGTTCGATTTGTCATCGAAAAAATATCATCTCATTTCAGACAATCTCAACTCAGCTGAAATGAATTGAGGTGAGATTGTTTGCAAATCGAACGCTACTATTGTCAGCTTAACCTCTTATATCACTTGTTGACATTTGTTTCATATGTTATGTTGCATTGATATAAAAATTTATTCTTATAAGTATTTGCACAATTATTTGCAAAGCAGTAAATAATTTTAATATCCTTAACTCAACTTTATCGTTTTTGACATTTATAATAAGTTGGTAGCATTCTAACAATCTGAAAATTACTAGAAATAACTAAGAGTGGCCTTGCAAGTCTTGCAAAAATTAGAACATGTTCTAATTCGTGTAAGAGGTTGATGCAAGATTACTTCTGAATCTTGCACTTGCAATTTCTGTATTACACTCGTTCAATATTGCTTCAACTTGTTGAAAGTTGCAGTCGCACTTGCAATATTGCTCAGTGTACAACAGGCATTAGAATTGTCGATTCAGTATTAATCAAAGAATCATTCTACTTGAAGATTGAACACCCAGTTCAAATCAACAAGATATGAACTCACGAACTTTCGTTTAACAAACTAAAGTTACTATTTATATCAAAAAGACAAAACTTGCAGTGACTGCATTCTCAAAAAAACCTTCACCCAATAGTTCTCCATTTCACCAAGCATCAACCATCATCAACTGCATCACTGCACCTCCGAATCAGGTTCGCAAACCTGCCCCGGTCCGGTGAGGTTGCCTAGCTGGTCCTGGTCTGCAGCAGCAGGTCCAGATCTCGTGATGGTTGCACGTGGGAGAGTTTCGGCAACGCGACGACGAAGAACAGGTTTCGGTTGCTTCGCCTCTCACCCTCCAGCCGACCCGCGAGGTGATGGATGCATGTGCAGTGGTGTCATGGTCACCCAAAATGTACGCAATAGCATGGGAAATGCAAACTTGGCTGCGTGGAGAGTTTATTGCGAAGTGGATGAGTGGTGGAATAAGAAGTTTGGTTTTTATTACAAGACTTCATTTTTAAGCTACGTTTACACATCTTAACATAGTCTCTGTTTTAGTCTTTGTTTTTGGTTTTTTGTTTCTGTTTATGTCTGAAATATTCCAGCCGTTTCCAGCTCTTTACATAAACATAACCTTATTTCATTATTCTAGTAAAGGTTTGTTTACTTAAATGAGAAAATATTTGTATAAAACTATTTGAAATACTTAAAAATTATATAAATAAATAAAATAAATATATCATCACGCCTTCTACCCATTACTGGGTGTGACACTCTGCCGAAGCAGATTTCGGTAAGTGATATATTTTGCGCGTGAAGTGCTGTTACCAGTCGTCAAATCACGGCCCCTAAAGATGTTAGTGGTGGAGGAGCCACAGAGGTAGCTTTTGAAATTATGAAAATTGTTTGTCGCCTGTGGGAATCGAACTAGGATCCTCAGGATCTACAGGCCGACTTCATACCACTGAGCTAGCATACATTAATGAAACCCATTAATTAACGGTCGAAGGAAAATGACAATTAATAAATAAATAATATCATGCTTTTTACCCTTTACTAAGTGAGACATATTTATGCTCGTCAAGTGCAGTTACCAGCCGTCAAATTACCTCTCCCTCAAAAATTTTAGTAGAGGGAGAATCACAAGGGTAGTTTTAATATGAAGTTGGCTATGAGAATCGAACTCAGCTTTTCAAATCAATAAATAAATATAACAATTACTGATTTAAGCATCTTCGCTTTCCGATGTACGAACATTCTTGTTCTGTCGGAGTGTACGGATGGAGGCAGAGGGGGTGTGTATCTGTAGGGGGCGCGGGTGCTTCATCTGCATCAGCAGCTCCAACACACACCACCTGCAGCCACTGTCTGTCCGTGTGTGTGTTTGTATGCGTCGCATTTTTATACCTGCACCGCCTGAGGCCTGAACCGGGTAGTGTAACGTACACCACAGGTCCGGACTCAGAGGGAAATATGAGAGAATGTGTTTTATGCAAAGGTCTAGCTGTGGGATAGTCCGATGGTGTGTTGTTTTGTTTGGAAGGATAATGTTGGTATGTTGTTTAATTTAGAGTTGTTATTGTGTAGGTTCAAAATATGCAGGTTAATTGGATCTGACGACAGCAGCTGAATACTTTGTAAAAATAGTTTTTTTTATGATAATGTTAGAAAGTAAAATTTAAAGAAGAAAGTTACTATTTTGTTCCCTAGAGAAGAAAGTGAATATTACTTTCCTAGGGAAGGAAAGTAAAGCCGTATCCATGGCAACTGAAAAACAACGATATTATTTGACAATACTATAGTCTGTTTTTTAACCAGGAGGAGTAATTTAAATTTTAACCGCTAAAACTGACGCTTCTGATTGGCTAATGCTTCGACCAGTTTACACTGTACATAGATTTTATTAGAGCTGTCATAAGTTTTGAGGTTATCTGTTTTCTTGGTTTTTTTGTATTTCAGTGATATTAAAATAAATCAGTTCTTTTAAGAACTAATAATATACGGAGTGACAAATTAGAGTTTATAATGTCATTTGTATTTTAAAATAAATTCCATGAGACTTATGCTGGATTGCAAGAAAAAAATAAAGAGCTCTTTAGTTAAAGAAACAGAATCAATGGCGATTTTCTGAAATTTATTGATCCGTTAGTTGCTAATGAACCGATAAAACTTTCATGCAACCCAGCATTAATCAGTGCAAATGTGTAAGAAATTTTTGTATTTCGCGCCAACAAAAATCTAGTAACTTTCTTTGGTAACTTTCTATAGTGTAAATCTGACTTGTGCATTTACTCCTCCTGGTTAAAAAACAGACTATTATCCAGTCAGGTAAAATTTACGTTTCTTAATTTATAAGTAAGAGGTCGCACGTTCAAATCTCACTGACTTCTACTTATATCCAAAAATATGGTTATGTCCGGGAGATTCAGATTTCACTATAAGCTACGCGCATAAACATATCACTTACCGAGATCTGCCTCGGCAGAATGCCACACTCAGTAATGGGTAAAAGGCGTGATATATTAATTTATTTATCCACAACTCATATATAATAAAGACATAATTACACTGATTTCAGTTGAATTATATGGCTCATAAAACACTAGTGTTTTATATTCTATAAAACATTGTAAACAACTTGTTACTTTTTGATCTACCGTATTTTGAGAAACTACATATTACTGAATCAACATTAAACGTTACGACCAATCTTCTTCGATACCTATAATTATGAGTTGTGGATAAAATTTTGTATTGCACTTGTGTTTTATTGATATATAAAACACTTAAGAATATTAAACACTCGACCTTCGGTCTCGTGTTTAAACTTTTCTTGCATGTTTTACATACCTAATAAAACACTTGTTTAATAAATAACTATTATTTGTAACTTTTATTCCTTAAAATTAAAATCGATATTTGACATCTGTCATTTACTGTAACATTTCACATGAATTGCCGGTTTTTTAAACGACACATAAATTTACATCTAAAGTAAATAAAATTAATTAATTCAATTGACAGGAGAACTTTTGACAGTATATAATAAATATATCATCACGCCTTCTACCCATTACTGGGTGTGGCACTCTGCTAAAGCAGATCTCGGTAAGTGATATATTTTGCGCGTGAAGTGCGGTTACTAGTCTTCAAATCATGGCCCCCAAAGATGTTAGTAGTGGAGGAGCCACAGGGGTAGTTTTGTTTATCGCCTGTGAGAATCGAACTAAGGACCTCAGGATCCACAGGCCGACTTCATACCACTGAGCTAGCCATCCCATTTTGAGAGTAATGTTATATATGCCATGAAATAAATAAAATTGATTCGAATTTGGTAATTTATGAAGAAATTGTTTGTAAATTTATAAGTTTTGTAGATCCGTAAATATGTAAATAATGAACCGCAATGAAACGAAATATTTTTTATTTATCAGCGAATATTTATATAATTTTGTTATTGTTTATTTTCAGATTTACGGATCTATAAACGTAAAGATTTATCACAGAATTCTACCATGAAATAGATTTACTATTGAAGTAAACTTATTCTCTCCTTTATAAAGCCTAAGGTAACAAATTGTACATAATTAACCCTATAATATCGTAAGCATTAAAATATTAATAATTCAGTAAAACATATAAATAAGTCATCATGTGTCCCTTTGGCGCAGAGGATAGCGCGTTGGACTTCTAATCCAAAGGTCGTGGGTTCGATCCCCACAAGGGATGGTTGTATTTTTAAAAACAATTGTGACCAAATAGTTAACACAGTATTGTTTCAAAAAGATCTAAAATGAGGTGCCAACTTCAGCCACCCAATTGGACGTCCAAATAAATAAATATTATGTATGTACTGTAAGAGAACAATAATTGTTTATATTATTTATTTATGCTACTCTATACAACAGGATCATAATCCCAGTTACAGTACAGGGTTCGGACCTACCAAGCCGTAATGTGGTAGATCATATACAGAGTGATCAAAAGGAATTGTTACAGTTGACAATAAAAAAGACTACTTGAAATTGGTAAGCCTGATACATAAATTCATTTCCTGTTGTTCACAGTGACATTTAAAATTTAAATTTGAGTACATTTATTATTACATTTATTTCTACAGTATTTCTATTATTTAAAAAGTCAAAATTCTATTAGCTGTCAGACTCCTGACATAACCTATTTGTATTTATTAGAAATGTCAAATAGCATTTCTGCTTGTATCTGACGTTGTGCCAACTGTGGAATAAAAAGATCTCTGGAATTGTATTGCCAACTATAACAATTCCTTTTGATCACCCTGTATTTTTAGCTTGAGTGGAATTCGAACTTGGGATCTCTTAATAAAGAGTAGGTGGCTCAGTGTTACCAAGTCGTCCTGTGCATTTTGAGAACTCGGGTTCGATTTCCACAACCGACAAACAATTTTCACCACATTAAAACTACCCCTGTGGTTCCCCTTCCACTAATATCTTTGGGGTCCAGATATAACGGTTGGTAACCGCACTTCATACGTCAAATATATCTCTTACTGAAATCTGCTACAGCAGAGTGCCACACCCAATAATGGGTAGAAACCATGATGATATATTTATTATTACTATTATTTTTTTAATATTACAACTTCCATTAGCATATGAGAAATACATGTAGTAATAATCAGTTAGGTGCATTTTTAAAACAAGGAATTACCAGTAATTAATGAAATGCATTAATTACATAATTATGATGCGACAAATGAAAACATAGGCCTGTTGGTACGCGTATGATTGAAAATCTGTCATTTCATTAATACAAATACTACCGTTTTTTAATTAACTAATAATTAAAAAATATGTACAAGTCGTTTGAACATAAAAAAGTTGTTTTTCGTACAATAAATTTTAGATTTTTTCTCGTGTCCTGTGCAACAGATTTGAATGGAATTTTAACAAGACAAATATTTTGTTAAAGTAAATCTACGTTTACAGCTACTCAATTAGTAATTATAATTATTAATTACAATTATCAATTAAAGGAAATGTGGTTAGCTCTGTGGTATCGTATTGGACTGCAAATTTGAGAACTGGTGTTCGATTCTCATAGTTGATAAACTTTGTTCCACATTAAAATTACCCCTATGGCTCCCGCATCACTGACATCATAGGGGTCGTGATTTGACGGCAGGTAATTGTACTTCACGTGTAAAAATACATTATCCTACCAATATCTGCTACAACAGAATGCCTACATCCAATAATAGGTTCAAGGCGTGATAATATATTTTTATACTCGCATTATTCAAAATAACGTTTACATTACTCTGGAAACTGATTTTGCAAACTCATGCTTCAAATTAATTGAAAAAACACCCATTTTTGCGTTATTTGCAACTGCTCGTACTTCGGAAGGAGTATTTGAAAGTAAATGTTCAGATGAACCAGACATATTTAAAGTAGAAACAAAATTAATACAAAGACAAAAAGTCAATTCCGATGTGGAACTGTGTCTTAATAAAAAATCTGGTGTGGTCATCACACGACATTCTTATACACAGCATATTTCATATTAAAAACGCTGAATTGAACACTTATGACTTGCTCCTTGCGTTTAACAATTATTATTTGACATATAAATGTTAAACATGTTTTTGTTTTTTGTTTCTATTGCTACTATGATTATTGAAATATATTATTAAATATATAAATTAGTTTTTTTCAAAATTAGACGCATATACAGGAAAATTGCAAATAACATTTTATGTTCCAAATATTTTTGCTAACATCTTTTGTTTGAAACTTTTTTTCGTAACTGATTACATTTTTGAAATAAATGGAATTTATTGTTTTGTGTGTCCAATAAACTTCCTCTTCCGGTTTTTCAATTTCATTCAAAATCAACTCAACTCTTCGTATTTTCATGAAACTTATAATTACCAAGTTTCGTTAACAAATCTTATCTCGTTCATGAGATATTGCACACTCGGATACACATCCATCCATCCATCCATCCATCCATCCATCCATCCACACACACAGACATCATTGAGAAAATGATCAAAACAGATTCAGTGGACCTCAAAACATGTATTTCCGCGAAAATCTCGTCAACGATTTTTTTCACGATTCCAATACTTCCTTATACTACGTATGAGAAAGTAATAAGAAAAATAGGAAAAAACTTTCCATCACTTGTCACAAATCCCACAAAATTGACAGCACGTTTGGATCAACTTATCAGGTCATTATCAAACGGCAGGTCAGTTCAGCTTTAACCATAGACGCGTTTCGTCCTTCAGGAACTCATCCGTCATCGCAATTGACTTTTTGTCTTTGTATTATTTCAATTGCTGTTAAGCAGTTTGCGATTTCTGTAGGTAGATGGCACCACGGGATGCTCCGTAGCTCTCATGTCATGCATACTGGCTTACATACTTTTTAACATCAGTCAGTTCAGCTTGAAAAGGTATCACAGTTCACTAGTCCCTAGTTGGTCTAGTTGGATAGTTGATCACATCATACTGATGAGTCCCTAAAGGACGAAACGCGTCTATGGTTAAAGCTGAACTGAACAGCCGTTTGATGATGACCTGATAAGTTGATTTAAACGGGCTGTCAATTTTATGGGATTTGTGACAAGTGATGGAAAGTATTGTGCAATTTTGTCGAAAAGTCGCCGAGTTATGAACCAAGAACCTCCAAATGCACATTCAATTCAAACACGCATGACGCCAAATCATCGAAGGAACTTCTTTGAGTCCTTTGCAGTGAATTGATTAAACTTTATTGTCCTGGTGGTGAATCGAGTCCACAAATTTTTTTCATCTCAGTACACATCGTTAAAAGTGGATTTTTTTCCCACTAAAACATTTTTTTCTTCTAGGGGATTGAGGGGATACATTAACCTTTTTCGCCCAAATTAGCTAAAAATTCGTTATGACGGTTTAAAAATTGGAAAAATTTAACGAATTTAAAGTATTTCGATTTATCTTGTCACAAGTGTATTAAATAAAAATAATCAAAAAAATCTTGCTCATAAACAGATCCATGTTAGTATAACATCTTCCTCTGCCCACTCCAATCCAAACAATAAATTAACCAAAAAAATCGAGCGAGAGTTGTTCTCTACGTCATCAGCTAGTTCTATTGCGCAACAATGAGACCAAAAAACATAAAACGTCCCACAGCAACCGAGCCACTATAATAAATAATACAAGCACAGTATACACTGTACTGTATATTCTCCTAGGTCAGTGTTAATATCATTTCAGGTGTCTGGAGGACACTGAACACTTGAATAACGCATAGGGTCACGTGGTGGAACTGTACTCACATATTCGCAGAGTGGACAAGAAGCAGGAATATGTCATTACGACATTTATGTAATTTGTTGTGAGGCAATACGTCACTACACCAAAATTTTATTATCTTATATTTTAATATAAATATAATATATCATCACGCCTTCTACCCATTGTTAGGTGTGGCACTCTGCCGAAGAAGATCTCGGTAAGTGATATATTTTGCGCATGAAGTGCGGTTACCAGTCGTCAAATCACGGCCTTCAAAGATGTTAATGGTGGAGGAGCCACAGGGGTAGTTTTTAAAATTATGAAAGTTGTTTGTCGCCTGTGGGAATCGAATCTAGGGTACCAGGGTTCTCAGGATCCACAGGCCGACTTCATACCACTGAGCTAGCCACCCCATATAGTGGAATCCAAACCACTCAAATCGCATTTTTTATGTAGGTTGAAGTCAGCGAGATTTGATCACAGGTCCTGTGATAAAATGTCCTATTAAGTACGGTTGCGTGGGCACCGTTACGGTATTCGAATTCGGAGATCCTGAGTTCGAATCCCACTCAAAGTAAAATGATATGAACTACAACACTACGGCTCGGTGTACTGTAATTGGGATTAAATTCTTGTTCCACGGAGTAATATAAATAATAAATAAATAAATAAATAAATACAAGAAACATCTTTACTGATATACAGAGAGTAAAGTTATTATTTTTGAGTCTCCATGCCTTTGAGTATAACAGCTCTGCAATTGTAGATCTTCTGCAGTGGAATATTTAATGCAGAAACATTTTTTGCATTCTATTTTTTTTGTAATATCTCATTATAATAGTGGTTTTCCCATGAGTAATTTATACGAAAAAACAAATAAATTTATGAACGCAATAATGCCAAATAGTTGATCTGCGGTTGCTATGGTTCCATGGCTACAGATGCGCAGTTGTTTTTTCTTTGTGTAATTCATTGTTTTTGCGAGATTGCATAACGCGATGAATAAATTTGAAACTGACCTTACCTAACCAATGTCATATAACGTCGCAGTGATTATTATAGTAAACAATATTGAGGTGAATGTATTTTTAATAGGTACATATTTTTTTTATATATATATAATCATTTTAATGATATTATCTTGGTCAGTAATTTATTATGTCTGTAAAAGATATTTTAGAATAATCATAATTTATAAATAAGAAATTTTATTTGCATTAAATTTGAAAATAATTATAAATAATATATGTAGAAAATGTTATATTTTTGAACAAAGGAATTGTATGTAATATTTTACCTAATATCAATATCCCACATATTAAAATGCGTGTCATAATGAGTTCTATTACGATACAAGTGCTGTAATGAATTTTAACAGTAAAATGACAGTCGGATACAAACAAACAATGAAACCTAGATTGAAAATGAGATCAACATACTTACGTCTCAAATAAGAACAAAAAAGAAAATTGTTAAATAAAATATAAATATATCATCATTCCTTTTACCCATTACTGGGTGTGGCACTCTGTCGAAGCATATCTCGATAAGTGATATATTTATGCCCGTGAAGTGCGGTTACCAGCCGTCAAATCACGGCCCCCTAAGATGTTAGTAGTGGGAGAGCCACAGGGGTAATTTTAACTTGGTGAAAATGGTTTTGTTGGCTGTGGGGATCGAACCAGGGTTCTCAGGATTCACAGACCGACTTGATACCACTGAGCCACCTACCCCGTAAATAATAAAAACTATTATCTTTTTAAAATAAGTTCCATGTAATACTGTTTTTTTTTCTTTTCTAGAGAGGGAAAATTTATTTATTATTTATTTATTTATGGGGTCGCTAGCTCAGTAGTATTAAATCGGCCTGTGGATCCTGAGAACCCTAGTTCGATTCCCACAGGCGACAAACAATTTTCATAATTTCAAAAACTACCCTTGTGGCTCCTCCACCACTAACATCTTTGGGGGGCGTGATTTGACGACTGGTAACCGCACTTCACGCGCAAAATATATCGCTTCTGCTTCGGCAGAGTGCCACACCCAGTAATGCGTAGAAGGCGTGATGATATATATATATATATATATATATATATATATATATATATATATATATATATATATATATATATATATATTATATTTCGTGTGAAGAAAGTTCAGTTTTCTGCTCATGTCATAAATTGAATATGTTTATTTATTTATTTTCTACGCCGTACAACAAAAAACTAAGTATAGAGGACCTACACGTCTTTAACTTACTCTTAACCATTTGCTTGTGAAGCCAACGCATTACCAATAAGCTACAACTATCCATTGATAAACATTTCCTTTAAATAAACGAATAAAAAAGAAATGCCTTGTTAACCGTGCAATACTATTTTTAATAATAAGTATTGTAAAAGGATAAATAAAAACAAAAAGAAATCAATAAAATTACCATGTGAATGTTCCGTTATGTAAATCAAGAGTGCCGTGTTGAGTTACTTTTGTTTTGGTGATTTTCATTTGTTTCGTTGTTTTTCAGTGACGTCACCTGCATGTTTGCGGGCAGAAAATGACAGAGAACAAAAGTAAAAAAGGCTTATTGGCGATTTGTGTAACGGCAAGGTCGCTTATAGATAAATGCTAAATATCTACCTGATCTTGTTTTGTTTTTCAGGTATTTATGCAAAATATGATGAGGGTTATTTACATAAATATATAAATATTTCATATTAAGTGGACGATTTTAACTTTAGTGATTTTCTTAAGATATATTAATTGTTTTTTTGTTTATTTGCGTAACACACATATTTTTATAATTTATGAAGTTTATTTATAATTTATTTTGTTTGCCAAAACAAAACTGACCTAACATAACAATTTTTTTGTAGGTTACGAAATTGTCTTTTTGTTTTAAATTTAAATTTTCGTCACCTTGTACTTTTGGTCAAGGTAATGATGAAATGTAGACTTTCATTTTTGTTGGCGTTTTGAAACTTTATTCTTGTATGTTTGTACATTTTAATTTTTTTAATAGCGCTGTCAAAATATTTGGAAAATTTGAGAAAATGCTTGATATAAAAGTAGAAAATGTAGTTAAGGATCGATTTTCCATCTCTGGGTAAAGTTCCAATAACTGTCAGGGGAATAAACACAAGAATATCGCATCGAAACCATAAGACAAATATAAATAACTAAATATATCATCACGCCTTCTACGCATTACTGGATGTGGCACTCTGCCCTAGCAGATCTCGGTATCTGATATATTTTACGCGTGAAGTGCGGTAACTAGCCGTCAAATCACGGCCCTCTAAGATATTAGTGGAGGAACCACAAAGATAGTCCTAATGTGGTTAAAATTGTTTGTCGACTGTGGGAATCGAACTCGGGTTCTCAAATCCACAAGTCGACTCGATACCACTGAGCCACCTACCCCATTAAAATAAAAAATAGTAATAATTATACTGAGAACTCTTTTCTGATGCAACACTTTTAAAATTATTCTGCAGATAGTTATTAGGAACTTTATCCGGAAATGAAAAAAATTGCTCCTTAAAAAATTTAAATATGTAAAAAAAATAAATATATCATCACGCCTTCTACCCATTACTGGTTGTGGTACTCTGCCGAAGCAGATCTCGGTAAGTGATATATTTTGCGCGTGAAGTGCGGTTACCAGTCGTCAAATCACGGCCCCCAAAGTTGTTAGTGGTGGAGGAGCCACAGGGGTATCTTTTGAAATTATGAAAATTGTTTGTCGCCTGTGGGAATCGAACCAGGGTTCTCAGGATCCACTAGGCCGAGCTAGGTACCCCATAATTAATTTAATTTTAAAAAATATGTTCGATACATAATATGTTTGTTTTACTTATAATATAGGTAATATTTTATTTCAAAAAGATCAGTGTTAGCAAAAGGACGTGCGTTCAAAAATCTCGTTGACTTCAACTTGCATTAAAAAAATACGATCGTTTCTGAGTGGTTCGGATTCCACTACACTATAAGCTACTATACTCGTATGTATGTTTCGTGAATTTGACCAACCGTCAAATTGCGACTCCCAAAGTAATTAGTTGTGGACAGAGCTACATAGTTGTCGACAAGCGATTGTAGAAGTCCAATCTATTTTCTACTGTTCAATTTACATAGTCAATAATGGCATTACGTTAAAAAACTCAGAAACCTCAAAACAAAAGAACAGCATCACGGTCTCCCTAGCACTCTAGATCTACATAACGGCTCTTTAACCGCGTAGTTTTCAGCTATTTTTCTCTGGATTTTTCTTTCAACTGTTTGTAATTATATGAATTATCGATCTCTGCACTTCCTTGAAGACATACGCAGCGCCTGGCTACTGATAATCATAGTGAGCATTGGAAAAACAATTAATGAGAGCAGCTGGCGCTATTAGCATTCTCGGTGGCTAACCAAAGCAGCTTTCTGGATTACAGTCATTTGAGAACTTATCTACTGTGCTTTCAATCGTAAACAGGGAAAAATGTGAGATTTGACTCGGTGTGCTGTTGCATACATGGAGTGTATTACGAGATGTGTGGGATTGACAGAACAATATATACGACTATCAGAAACTAAAATAAATTATGGTCACTTGTACTAACAAAACTTTAATTTTAAACTTGGTTTAAATTAATAAAAGCAAATCGAAGTAAAATGTCATTGAGGGAAAAAAAATTCTGACAAGGCCGTGAAAAAAGTGATGCATGAAATAAGAATAGATATTTTTGTATTAAGGTAGTACTAGTGTGACGGTGGCGCCATCGATTGTCAAGTAGCGAAACTAACGCTCAAAAAAATATAAAAACTGAATAAAATAAGTGTTTTACACCTATTATGATTTGAATATCATGAATTGTTAACAGGTTGTTAGTCCCGCCTTGAATGAGGTCCACTATTAAAAATAAGTAATAAATAATACAATTTTTGCATTAACAATTTTTTACAGTGCTGAGTCATTGTGAACATTGCCGGAATTTTATTCTCTGCCAGTAACATATAAATTTCAAGATGTCAATTCCGCAAAGCGTGGCGCATGCTAGAGCATATATGTTATGATATGCCAGAGTTATAATTTTATTTATTAGATATCAGTGGCGTAGATACTAAATTTAAAGTAGGGGTTAACAGCAAATACAAATAGACTTACCGACAGATGATCTTGGTGGCTGCAAACCTGCCTGTGTCTCTGCAAAATAAATAAAAATAATATCAATAATATATATATATATATATATATATATATATATATATATATATATATATATATATATATATATATATATATATATATATATATATATATAATTTCTGTAACCACTGGTACCCATAGGGTGTCGTGGTAGTGTGATTAATCTTCAATAAATTGCTTCCATTTCTTCCTGTCTTTTGCTAATTGATTCGCTTCTCTTGTACTTTTGTCCTTTGTTTTTAGAATGTTTATAATATTGTCATCCCAGCTTTTAACTGGTCTACCTCTTCTTCTCTTTCCTATCATTCTGGATTTCCAGATTGCTTTCATTGGTCGGCTGTTTGGCGCTCTTATCATATGTCCATACCATTGCAGTTGTTTTTCTTCAATCAATCTACAAGCTGGTTTTACTTGAAGATTTTTCCTGATACTGTCGCTTCTTATTTTGTTCATTATTGTCACCTCCTTCAATTCTACGTAGGCACTTCATTTCCATGGCTTGTATTTTATCCTTTTGTCTCTTTGTAGTGACCCATGTTTCACTTCCGTATAATATCAATAATAATTATTGTTAAATATCTGCAGGTATGCAAAATATAATCAAAATAAAATGTAGCTATTCTCTCTAACTATAATTGAGATTCTATATTTTTGAACATATTACTACGGTAAATGTTATAAAATATTAATTCATATTTTTATATGATTAAATATGGAGTAGGTAGTACAGTGGTATTGAGTCGGCCTGTAGATCCTGAGAACCCTGGTTCGATTCCCACTGCCGACAAAACATTTTCACCACATTACTACTACTCTTGTGGCTTTCCCTCCACTAACATCTTTGGGGACCGTGATTTGACGACTGATAATCGCACTTCACGTACAAAAATATATAATTTACCGAAATCTGCTTCGGTAGAGGGCCACCCCCAGTAATAGATAGAAGGCGTGATGATATATTTATTTATATTATTAAATATGCAAAGTGCTAATAACATGCTCAGAGTCAGAAACGCTAATTTCACTCGTGGTATATACAATATTTTATAATAAATAAATAAATATATCATCACGCCTTCTACCCATTACTGGGTGTGGCACTCTGCTAAAGCAGATCTCGGTAAGTGATATATTTTGCGCGTGAAGTGCGGTTACCAGTCGTCAAATCACGGCCCCCAAACATGTTAGTGGTGGAGGAGCCACAGGGATAGCTTTTTCAAATTATGAAAATTTGTCGCCTGTGGGAATCGAACCAGGGACCTCAGGATCCACAGGCCGACTTCATACCACTGAGCTAGGCCATCCCAACAATATTTTATGCACAACAAAATAACATTTTCAGACGACCACTTATGAAAGTAACCATAACAACATTATAAACTACTAAGGAAAGTTGAAAATAACATGCACTGATATGTTAGTATAACGTACACTTCTAACATATCAGGTGAAGTTCCACTGATTGACAACAGATGGCGTTACGATGAAAGAAAATCATAAAATAAATGAAAAGAATTTATATTAATATTTGAATCGAAGTTTGGCAGATTTTTCAACATATTTGCACAAATAAATCTTATTTAAAAAAAATAATAATCAGTTATTTACTAATATTTTAGCATTATTTAATATTTTGACATTACAGTTAGTACAGTTGGTATCACAATACCTAACCTCAAATGTCAAACATCAACGCTTACCTACAAAAACGCATCAGCTATCAAAATGTAACAACATTGCTCTTGTAAACTTTTTTTAGAAATATTTTGTGGTCGTCTAAAAAGTAGTGTACATAACTCGCTCGAAAGTGTGATAACTGTGCTCGTGTACATAAATCATTCGGCGCTACGCGCCTCGTTTTTCAATTTGTACACTCGCACGTTATCTTACACTTTCGATGCTTGTTACGTAATATACTATTAATTATATGCTCAAAAGATTAAAATATGTAAATAGGTTATATGTCAAAATTACATTTTGTAAAATCAAGCATTCATAATAAACAAAAATTGTCATTTTATTTATGTATCCATAGGAATTATTTACAAAAACAAGTTTTTAGGACTAAAACACATGAATTTCGGCCCTGTTATGCATAAAGAATTGCGAATGAACCTTTAGTTCCTATTGTGCAAAAGTAGCATATAAATAAAGAATATCAAACCACCAGCAGTTTACTCATCTCCATACAACATTTAAATAATTCTTAAGTCCCCTCTGAACCATCTCCATCCTCCCCGTTACTAATGACAGCATCGTCGTCCGCATCACGGTCATCTAGCTCGACGGGATCGCGAGTTGATGATGAAGGAAACGATTAGAGGCCGTGCAGTGAGCCCGGTGCAGTTCCTCGCTGCTTGGAGCGGCTCAGGATCATCATCTGCGGCTTGCAGGCGCGTCACGCTGCCTAACGACTCTCTGCCCGCATATTACTGCTAATTATTGTTTAATTACGATGCGGCCAGCAAAAATACAAGAGGGAATGGTGGTTACATGAAGGAAAGAATGGGTCTTGTGGAGATGGTGAGGTGAGGTTGACAAAGAAATAAATTGATAAAATTCAAATTGTTGTTGGTATATGATTTTTGGCTATTTTATTTATTTATTTTTCTATTTAGGTGTGCTTATACAGGATGATCAAAAGGAATTGTTATAGTTGGCAATACAATTCCAGAGATCTTTTTATTCCACAGTTGGCACAACGTCAGATAAAGGCGGAAATGCTATTTGACCTGTCTAATAAATACAAATAGGTTATGTCAGGAGTCTGACAGCTAATAGAATTTTGACTTTTTAAGTAATAGAAATACTTTAGAAATAAATGTAATAATAAATGTACTCAAATTTAAATTTTAAATGTCACTGTCAACAACAGGAAATGAATTTATGTATCAGGCTTACCAATTTCAAGTAGTTTTTTTTATTGCCAACTGTAACAATTCATTTTGATCACTCTGTATTTCGGTGTTCTTATAGCTATATAAACGGACTGTAAACACGTCTTTAAAAAGATCTACAAGCACACTGTTTTTGATACTTTTCATTTTTTAGGAGTGGTATAAATGCTATTAAATCTGAAAGAATTATAAAATTACCTCAATAGAAAAAATTGTTTAGAGAACACGTTTCGTAAGGCCTGTTAACGCACTCATCCTTTGTAAAACAAACCGCTTCGCGTACGTTAACAGATTGTCTTATAAAACTAGTTCTGTAATATAATATTATGCTACTCTGTACAATAGGAACTTAATCCCAATTACAGTACAGGATCCGGAATTTCTCGAGGCTATATCTCAAAAACTAGACAAGATATGAAAATGCGCTCAACGGTATTGACTTTCTCGTACTTCAATTGAATTGTAAACAAATTTTCAGCATTTTTTATTTTTCAAAAAGTTTTCACCAAAATTTTCTCCCTGAGCAGTTTTTGAACAATATCTTAAAAACTAGAAAACATATGCGCTTGGGGATTTTACCATATTATTACACATATGTATGTAAATTTTCATTAGAATATTCGTACGAGGAAGAATTTTAGAGCAACTAGTCTGAAAACAGCCTAAAATCCAAGGGGTACCCCTTTAAAAAAATTTCAAAAAATTAAAATCGCTAAAAATTTGCTTATAAGTCAATTCGGACACGAGGAATTCAATGCCGTTGAGCGCATTTTCAGATCTTGTTTATTTTTTAAGATATAACTTCCGAAAAAGTTCAATTTTCCAAATCATCAAATTTTCGACTTTCCCGAGGCTATATCTCAACAACTAAATAAGCTATGAAGATGCAGAATTTCTCGTGTTTCAATTGACTTGTAAACAAATTTTCAGCATTTTTTATTTTTCAAAAAGTGTTTATCAAAATTTTGTCATCGAGCAGTTTTTGAAAAATATCTCAAAAACTAGAAGACATATGCATTTGGGGATTTTACCATTGGATTCAGTGGATCAAGATACAAATGTATGTAAATTTTCGTTACAATATTCGTACGAGAAAGAATTTTAGAGCAAACAGTTTGAAAATAGCCTAAAATCGATAAAATCCAAGGGGTACCCCTAAAGAA
Source organism: Pterostichus madidus (assembly GCA_911728475.2). NCBI lineage: Eukaryota > Metazoa > Arthropoda > Insecta > Coleoptera > Carabidae > Pterostichus > Pterostichus madidus. The sequence continues at coordinate 4,320,629 of OU452314.1, read as the reverse complement.
ATTTAAAAAAAAATTAAAAACGCTAAAAATTTGCTTATAAGTCAATTCGGACACGAGGAATTCAACGCCGTAGATCGTATTTTCATATCTTGTTTAGTTTTTAAGATATAACCTCCAGAAAAGTATGGGATGGCTAGCACAGTGGTATGAAGTCGGCCTGTGGATCCTGAGGTCCCTGGTTCGATTCCCACAGGCGACAAATTTTCATAATTTGAAAAAGCTATCCCTGTGGCTCCTCCACCACTAACATGTTTGGGGGCCGTGATTTGACGACTGGTAACCGCACTTCACGCGCAAAAATATATCACTTACCGAGATCTGATTTGGAAGAGTGCCACACCCAGCAATGGGTAGAAGGCGTGATGATATATTTATTTTTTTTTTTAAAAGTAGAATTTTTTCCTCATCAGATTTTATACATTTCCGAAGCTATATCTCAAAACCTAAACGACACATGAAGATGCGTTCTTCAGTATTGAATTTCTCGTATTTCAATAAATTGTTATCATTTTAAATCCCAGTATAACTCATGACGTCACTCTGTGGATTTCAGCTCAAAGACGTAGCAGTCAGCAAATTCAGAGCCTCATCAATCTTGCAATGCTCATTACGCTAGCGTAAGGCGATTGTCACGGCACTCAAACACTCACAGCACAGCCTTCTTACACTTTACCTAGAGCTAGATGCACAAATCCGTCGCCGAGACGATGAATAGTCTTTCTGGCTTCACACAAAAAACTGCAAAACCAAACCAAAGATTGCCGACGTAACTTATAACAGATTGCTGGAATTTATTTCACATTGAAATGAGATATTTTATAATTCCGTTCGACAGTATGATGGTGTGGATAGAGTTACGGCATTTAAATCCGGAGATGGATGGATGTTTCACATAAGTGTAAAATAAATATAAATATATCATCACGCCTTTTATTCATTACTGGATGTGACACTTTGCCGAAACAGATCTCGGTAAGTGATATATTCCTTAAAATGTTTGTATATACGTAAGTACAATTAGCGTTTTAATAGTCAAAATTTAGAATCATAAAAATGGGTGTTTTTTCAATTACTTTGCGCACTAGTGCACAAAATCAAACTTTCCATCGGTTTCCAAGGTTATGTAAACATTATTTTGAATGTCGCGAGTATAAAAATATGATTTTCATCATAGTAAAATTATTTTCCAAGAATTCAATCGTATATGGGGTGGCTAGCTCAGTGGTATGAAGTCGGCTACCCTGGTTCGATTCCCACAGGCGACAAACAATTTTCATAATTTCAAAAACTATCCCTGTAGCTCTTCCACCACTAAAATCTTTGGGGACCGTGATTTGACGACTGGTAACCGCACTTCACACGCAAAATATATCACTTACCGAGATCTGCTTCGGCAGAGTGCCACACCCAGTAATGGGTAGAAGGCGTGATGATATATTTATTTATTTATTTTATTTCAATCGTATATTATTTGCACTCTTTGAACAAAACTAGTTACGAGGGCAGGGTGAAAAGTCCCTGAAACATAAAACAGATGGCGCCACAATCGCAAATCTCATGTGACATTTGTAATGTACCATCTTTAACTAGAACGCATTAAAATTTTCAGACTGATATGTCATTCAGTTCTGTTTTGATAGCCATCGAAAGCAAGCAACCTTGAAGATTTTTGAAAACATTTAAAAAAGTGAATTTCGCGTCTTGATTAAACATTATTTCTTGCGTGGAAAAAACATTACGCAAACCAAAGCATCGCTTATTAAACATTATGGGGACTCCTCACCATCGATTGGAACGATTCACAAGTGGTTTACTGATTTTCGTTGTGGTAGTATGACCACAAAGGATGCCGAACGTTCTGGTCGTCCAACTGAGGTTACAACGCCAGAAATCGTCGATAAAATCCATGGTATGATATTGAACGATCGGCGAGTTAAAGTGCACGAGGTGCTGAGGCTATGAGCATCTCAACCGAACGAGTACGGAACATTTTGCATACATTTTTGGATATGAGAAAGCTATCTGCCAGATGGGTGCCGCATTTGCTCTCTGTTGACAACAAGCGCGACCGTGTCGCAATGGCAAAATTGCATGAATTGTGCTACGAATTGGTTCGTCATCTACAATATTCTCCAGATTTGGCCCCCTGCGATTTTTATCTATTTCCAAACTTGAAGAAATGGCTCGGCGAAAAGAGATTTGGCTCCAACGATGAGGTCATCGCTGAGTCAAACGCCTATTTTGAAGGATTGCCAAAAACGTATTATTTGGAAGGGATCGAAAAATTAGAAAAACGTTAGACGAAGTGTATCGAGCTACAAAGAGATTATGTTGAGAAATAAAATATGTTTTGACCAAATAAATCATTTCTTGTTTCATTTTTCAGGGACTTTTTATCCTGTCCTCGTAAATACCATTAAAACGAACTTGGGACGTCACAACCTCAACACAAAACTTCAAAATATCATATCTCTTGTAATATACAGAATTTTCAACCAGCATTTTCACTGATCGTCATAGTTTATCATGTAGTTTCATAAAAAACAAAAAATAGGTTCATAAGCCTATTAGGATTAAGTTCCTGTTGTAATAATAGATATTTAAAATACTCTGTTTACTGGAAAGTAAGTAACAATAATATAGCAATAAAGAAGAAAAATATCAGTCAATCTTCATCAGCCATCATCAAGCAATAAAACAAAAGCACGGCATGGCTTAGTAAAGAAGCAAACAAAACGTACACGAAGACAAACGACTGTCTCTGTTGCAGGAACGTAAGCCTGGCACTCTAGATTGAGTTCTCCAAGGTGACTTGCCATAAAACACATCGCTCGAGAATTGATTAGATTTTCGCATTTTTCCATCACTTGATTGATCATCGTGCCAGCACACACACTGACACTGTTGCCAACATAACGGATTACTTTAAACGAAATAGATGTAAGTACACGGTGCTGTATACTACCCTAACAATTCCTACATGTTTTTTTACTACTCGCTTTTGTTAGAAATGAAAAATGGGGTTGTGATTCCATTCGCCAGATTTCACACAGAAATTTATTTTATTTCAACAAAGTTTCATTACTGAAACTACAAATTTTGGATAGAAAAATAACAATCTTAATGAAGAACACATCTCGTTCTAATTCTTTTATTTTTTACTCATTTGTAAACGTCGTTTATTCAAACTATTTATTCACTCTAGAAATGAATCTTTACTAAACTCTCAGGGCCGGATTTACGTGCAAGCGGAACAAACACGTGCTTGTGGCCCCCAACCCAAGGGGGCCCCCAATCAACCTGAATTATACTGAATTATTATTACCCCTCCCCCTAATTCGTTAATAAAATAAACAGAAATTATAGCATAATCATGATAGTAAACTATAAAAGACCTTTTTTTGCTTGATACATTTTTTTAAGTAGAGATAGGGGCCCCATCCCTACCTCGTGCTTGGGGGCCCCGCAAGCTGTAAATCCGGCCCTGTAAACTCGATTCCCTGTATGAAAACGACGACGTCATATGTGCACGAGGTTATCATAGATACGATGAAATATAGCTATCTTTTTTTAATATTATTCGGAGCTATGCGAATGATATTAACGTATGTCTTAAAAAGTAATGACACACGTTTCATGTTTTTTCACATTCTATCACATTAATTATTTTAATGAAAATGTATGACAGTTCTTACTATTTACTTATTATCGCTTTCAATATACACCCCTCCTCTATCCCTACAATGCTCCATGCGAATCTTCCATTGTTCGAAACAGTGCTGGAAGTCTTTTTCTGTCAGCTCCTTCAGAACGCGAGCCGATTTCTCTTTCAAAGCTCAAATCTTGTTGCTATTAAGGCAAATTTCACCTTAGGAAACAGATAGAAGTCGCACGATGCAAGATCTGGCGAATAAGGCGGATGGTCCAACACTGAGATGCTGTACTTGTACAGACATTGCGGAATGAGCCAGCGCATTGTTTTGATGGAGAAACCATGACTTGTCCTTCCACAATTCGGGTACTTTTTTCAATAAATTATAAGTTTCAGTAGCAGTTTTGCCAAGTTTCATGTGAAATTTCACAACAATTCGTTGCTCTAATGTTGCACATAACATTTTTTCGGCGAAACAAAAAAGCAACTCTAATTAGAACGAATGCTATGGCAATACGGATTTGGTTACAGAAGCGAGAGGTACTGCATTCGAAAGAGAAAGCTTCACGCTAAAAAGCTGACGGTCGCTGGTGTTTGGCGCATGCGTACTTCGTCTGTAGCAGCGTCAGTCTCGTTATTTAAGGTAGTACTGACGTGAAATTTTTTTTTGCTGAATCAAATTTGGCATACGTAAACATTGGATAGTCATACGCATCCTGTTAAAATATGAAACACATTAATTTTCTGTGAACAAATATATTCGCTTGTCAAGTTGAGTTCTTATACATGGGCCTTACGGCGATCATCACTCAGAACCGCACATATTTGGTTTGTGTACCTCTAAAATTTTGCAGTTTCATTTGAAAAACTAGTATGATGTTCTAGAACTATCCATGTATATTGTATCAGAAGGAGAAAGTTTTTTATCGTTTAGTAATGGATATATAGCCATGCAAAGCCTTGTTTTTAACGAAAAATGAAGAATCCCAATTTATAATGGCAACACCACACGGTGGTATGGTATTTGAAAATTCACTAGACCAACAACCTGTTAACAATTCATGATATTCAAATCATAATAGGTATAAAACACTTATTTTATTCAATTTTTATATTTTTTTGAGCGTAAGTTTCGTCACTCGACAACCGATATCGCCACCGTCACACTAGTACTACCTTAATAGCTACAACTCGTATTTTAACAGTTTGATCCCGGAACGTACAAACCAACATTTTAACAACTTAGCAATTAATATTTTTATAACAACCACATCAACTGAAAGAAAAATTAATTACTTATCTTTGTTTACAATCTTCATAATTACCTACTACTGTTATAACTTATAACCAATTGCGGAAAACTTGAAATATAAACACAAGAAAATAAACTGCTAAAAGATGTTTATTATCATTATCAGCAGCTTCAATCAATCGCAAAGATCATTACACATGTAACAGATACGCTTCAATTATCAATAATTATTTATCAGACAGTTTTCTTTTACAAAAAACAAACTTAACCGTTGCTACGCAACAAAAGAAAAGTATTTTTTTCGAATTCTACGCGTGTTCCACTAAATACTTGATCAGTATCAGAGCTGTAGATCTTAAAGCAAGGATCGATCGATCAAATCAAAGGAAGGAGATCTTTAGATGCGATCAGTGATCGATATATAATTGATTAAGTGGTGTCTTTAGCAGGAAGGCGGTGAATATCAAACATGGCTGTGGAAAATATATTCATAAATTATTTGTATAGAGTCCTATAAATATAATCGAAATAACAATTAATTAATGATAAAAATCCCCTTCTACTAACATCTTTGAGAGCCGTGATTTGACGGTTGGTAACCGCACTTCACGCGCAAAAATATATCACTTATCGAGATCTGCTTCGGTAGAGTGCCACATCCATTAATGAATAGAATGCGTTATGATACATTTATATTTTATTTAATGATAAAAATATAATAGTTATTTATGTACCAAGGGTAATAACATGTTCAGAGTTAGAAACAATATTTTATGCACAACAAAATAACATTTAATTATATGTTCAAAAGATTAAAATATGTACATAGGTTATATGTCCAAAATGACATTTTGTAAAATCAAGTATTCATAATAAACAAAAATTGTCATTTTGTTTATGTATCCATAGGAATTATTTTTTATGGTCCTAGGGCCATAAAGAAATGTTTAAGCCCGTTTTTCAGAGCTAAAACATATGCTTTTTGGCTGGGTTGTGCATAAAAAAATATAAGAAATGATATAGTTTTTATTTGAGTGTATATGAAAGTGAAAGTAAATAAAATAAATAAATAAATATATCATCACGCCTTCTACCCATTATTGGGTGTGGCACTCTGCTGAAGCAGATCTCGGTAAGTGATATATTTTGCGCGTGAAGTGCGGTTACCAGTCGTCAAATCACGGCCCCCAAACATGTTAGTGGTGGAGGAGCCACAGGGATAGCTTTTTCAAATTATGAAAATTTGTCGCCTGTGGGAATCGAACCCGGGACTTCAGGATCCACAGGCCGACTTCATACCACTGAGCTAGCTGTCCCATAAAAGTGAAAGTGACAAAAGTTTATTCGGAATTCAGTTCATTTTTAAATTTTTTAAGTTTTTATTTTGTCAACGTTTCGACTGCCACTTCCAGTCTTCTTCAGGACACTAATAAAAATTTATAATAAAAATACAAAAATAATAAATATAAAATAAAAATACTTACAAATAAAATATAATCATAGAACAATCTTTATAAATAAATTATTAATAATGATTTGAAAAATTGAATTAAATAGATAAATGTATAGATATATGTTTTTTTTTTTAAATATATATAACATAAAATATTTGCCTGTGATCGAAAACGGATTTTTTTATTTAAAAAATTGAAAAAATTGACGTTATGCTAACTGTATAAAAATTTTATTATTTTTTTTTTTGGAAAACAATAGCTTGATTTTGAAAATCATTTAATAAATTTTTAACTATTACAATAAAAAAACAAAAAATTGTACAAACTAGTCAAAAAACAAAAAACTCCATTCAAAAAATAAAAATACTAGAAAATTATCGAAATATTTTAAATAATTCTAAAATATATATGTATACATCATTTAAATCTTGTATCTCAGATCTGTTATTTATATTATTTTTGTCATTTTGAATATGAAGCATTTCTAAAAATCAACGTTTTTTAAAATTTGTTTCTATATCAAGAATTTTTACATTTTTTAAATCAAAATTATGGTTATTTACAATAGAATAGGCTAGCTCAGTGGTATGAAGTCGGCCTGTGGATCTTGAGAACCCTGGTTCGATTCCCACAGGCGACAAACAATTTTTATAATTTCAAAAACTACTCCTGTGGCTCTTCCACAACTAACATCTTTGGGGGTCGTGATTTGACGACTGGTATCCGCACTTTACGCGCAAAATATATAACTTACCAAGATCTGCTTCGGCAGAGTGCCACATCCAGTAATGGGTAGAAGGCGTGATAATATATATATTTTTTTTTTACTATAGAATGTTGTGCTAAAGCACAAATATTGTTATGAAAATTAATGTGGTGAAAATGAGTAGTTGACTACGAGAATAAACTCTTAAACTTAATATATCAGAGAACTAATCATGTAGTAAAAATATCGTTACCTTTCAACATAAAACAATAAAAAAATTATAATATAATGGCTACATGGCGTGACACAAATATATTAAGAAAACAAATTTAAATCTAACCCTATCAAATGTTACCCATGAAACAATTAATGCAGTCTTAGGTTGCTTTGCAATTAGAAACAAATCAATTCTGTGGCGTTCATAGTCACAGTCTGTGGAATGAGCGATGGCTTCTTTTGTTTGCTTTGCACCGTTTACTGTTTTATTTTTTCGTTTGTCTCCTGTTTCTCTTGTTCGCGGGAGAAACTAACAGCGAGTGAACAGTGAAGTGCGGAGTGACTTTTATTAGGTTTCTTGCAGCATGACACTACAATTTATATTAAGTGTAATTTAATTATTTTCTTTTGAAGTTTCATTTATTTTTTCAGAGCTCTTGGATTTATAAATGAATGTTGCGGCAGGTACGGGTTTTATTAAGAGAAATTCTTTAGATTGAAAGTGATTTTTTATTGCTGATGGCTTGTCTTTACGTCGTAAATGATTGTTATAGTTTATACTTAGTTGTAATCGCATCAGATTTAGAAACTTACATTTATTTATTACTTTTTGGGTTTAATGCTCTTCTTTTTTTTAGAAATATTTATTTGGTTGAATTGTCAAACAGTTTAAGGACTTGCTTATGACCAGGGCCTGGACAGCTGCATTAGTTACCATGTTACGCGATTTTTAATGCCATCTCTTGCTGCCCCAAATGAACTAAATCAATTTAAAATTAATAACAGGAATCATAGTAGGTAAAATTTAAATGGTTGACTGTGAAACAGATTACTTATTTAAATGTTTGACAAACGATGTTTTATATTTTGACAAGTAAAATTTGTAAATAATAAACATATCTGTCGTTATTATTGCAATCTATATTTAATGGTGAGTAGGTGTCTTTTATAATTTTATATTTAATTTTATATTATTTTATAATTTTAGGCTACCACATTGTAGTAGAAACAAATTGTAAGAATATGTTTTTCCATGTTTTACCACGAAATAATTTATTACGTAAAACATTGCTGGAAAACAATAATAATAGAAATGATTTAATTGATATGCCTTATAGTAGCACAATGTCGTATGTAGTCTACATTTTCAAAATTGACAGTATCGATACACATCATCAAAAAAATTAAATATTGGGGCTGTTCCACATATTGACCAATGTAAGTAATTAATACAATATTGTGAAATTTGAAACTTTTATAATTATGAAAATTCTTTTTTAGTAAATATAAATTCATTTTCAACAATTTGGGATGAAAATATCTCATATTTATCAATAACAACAACATATAAGAATACGGATACTGAAGACAGTAGCTAAATGATAAATGAGAGTGTGCATTAGAAGGCGAAAATGTATATTATTCATATTCATTAGTATGTGTTTAATTAATATTTTAAATATGATTTAATAAAACTAAGCTTTTTACCAATTGTTTGTTTTTGTTGTTTTGTAATATATTTTCATTTTAATCATTTTGAAATATTTTAGTCATTATGATCATGAAAATGATAAATATGTATCCTATATTATCGGTATTTTTAATAATAATTACATGGGGCAACAAGAGATGTCACCAGCAACTGCGTAACAATCTTTTGTTATAGCTGTCCCTTCTTCTATGGTTACTTGTTCGGTGCTTATGACTCTAGATTATCTCTATAGGTTCTAGATTGTGTATTTTAAGATTTCAACTATTTCTCGAAATAAAATCATCTTTTCTCTGTTTTGGCATTCGCATAAGATATTCTCGTATGCGTATTAATGCTAGGGGCTTAATTCTTAAACGATTTTTAGTGACATATTGTTATCATAGATTGGTATAACTCAAGGACGTTGAAAGGGTCGTGAAAAAATCATAGTATTAAATAAGGTATGGGGTCGGTGGCACAGTGGTATCAAGTAATGGGTAATAGACGTGATGATGTATTAATTTATATTTATTTAAATTGACTCCTGTGGCTTCCTCTCAAGGACGTTAAAAGGAGGGTATATGGCATTACGATACTGTAGCATTGCTTGAAGTGAGGCTTGGGCAAGGGAAAGAGACAACAATAGTTTTTCTGCACCGTGCTTAGCCAAATCTCGTCTTCTTCCAAATATTTTGAATTTTTGTGTAAGAAAAGTGGCGTGTAGACGTTGTCAGGGGGCGTTGTTGTATGTGTATATAACCACGAGGTGTTCATTTGTGTTTCAATCGTTGCGCTGTGTGGAATTGGACATATTTTTTGTAGATAAGATGGTATCTAAGTGTTTAGTTTGTACACTTATGTTTGTTGAAGTAATTGTAGTTTTGATTTGTTTAAAAACATAAATTTGATATTTATTCTCAAACTTCCTCTTCATATTAACGGGTTTTATATTTATTATTAATAGTAAATATTGTTCAACAATTACAATTACAAATATTTATTTGAATCGTTAGATCACACTAATAATAAACGTTGATAATTTCAGTTTCCTTGTAAAAATGTATAATCTTTTAGGGAGAATGATTCTGTTCTGTCCTGTTTAAATTTCAAATCTCTTTATGACACATGCGCAATAGCAGGGGCTAAGCACGGTACAGGAAATAATACTTCTGTCTCTGTCAATCTGCCGAGCCTCACAGTCTTGACTTTAATGCCGTATCCCCTCCTTTCAACGTTCTTGATTGCTAACTGTTTGAAAATTTCAGAGGGCAAAACTATTGCAACCAAGTGAAATGGAGTGATGATATATTTATTTAGAAATAAGTAAACGTGTAACACGTAGAAAACGTTTGAATGATTTTTATCAGTAAATGATTAGAGAGGTGTAGATTCCCATTGGTCTGTGTGTACACTCAGTGCACATGCGGGCATCACACAAGTGTGTACAACAACGCAAACAGAATGTGAATCCAATAGCGAAAAACTTGTGTAAATACTACGGTACCGGGTCTGTTTGACCAAGCGAACACATTTTTATCTCATCGCCTCGTTCCTAGTTACGAGCTCGATTAGTGTGATCCCAGTTTGTCCTTACTGCCATCAGATTTATCATTTATCATTAACCAATAAGTAATCATGACTGAAGTAATGGCTCAGTAGACTCAAGTCGGCCTGTGGATCCAAAGAACCCTGGTTCGATTCCCACAGCCGACAAAAACATTATCACCAATTTAAAATTACCCCTGTGGCTCTCCCACCACTAACATCTTTGGGGGCCGTGACTTGACGGCCGGTAACCGCACTTCACGCGCATAAATATATCACATAACGAGATCTGCTTCAGCAGAGTGCCACACTCAGAAATGGGTAAAAGGCGTGATGATATATTTATTTATTTAAGTGTATTCAAACAAAAATTTATTTAATTTATTAATGATTTATGGTGTCATCAAAATTCGGCAAAAGTGCAGTATCACTGATGAATTTTTAAAAATGTAATTTTAGGTTGGTAAAATTTTGTGAATTTCAAAACTCTTTAAAAATTACTAAATAAACCAGTGCTTCGAAACTGTTATTTGAAAAACATTTTCTAGCTTCAAACCTCAAGCATGCTGTAATCTACTATTATAAGGAAATAAAAAATAATTCTTTCTAACCTAACCAAACCTTATCTCAGTCTTTACCATTTTCATACATTTATGACATTTATACTCCTTTGCGATGAGCTTCAAATCTTTGTAAAAGTTTTAGGATCACTGATAAGTAAATGTCATTATAGTGAAGGGGGAAATTTTAAATATTGGTCAGTGATACCCTTAAAATCTGCGCATTCACACCGACACCATCTATAGTTGCCACCCGTTCCCAAATCTAATTTTCTTTTTTTAATGTTTATCATGACATCTATTAAAAAATCCGTTTCTGTCACTGGAATAAATGAGACATCATTTTGCACCCTAGCTCTCTAATTAATAGTTAGAATAATCAATTGTTTTAACAGTTGCCTTTATCTCGGTCTATTTTACATTGTTTAAAAAAACAAACCGGTCACCTAAAAAATCCCAAAAAAACCTCACTTTTCAAACCCCTGTCAATTTGTCAGTTTTGAAACAAATTGGATGAAATTTTTTTTCCGAAGTCGCCCAAAGTCTAGTCTTTGAAAAGCTGTGAATTGATTTTGATTAACCTCCCTTTCCCTTCCCCCAGCCACCGCCAAACGAGAACCACTTTTTTTCTAAAAAAAGGTGATTTTCCAAGCTTTCTATGGGAATCATCAGCCGTCAATTGACAAATCTGTCATCAGATAATGAAAATATGGACATTTTTGTTACTCGAACGTAAAACGGCATCAAAATCGGATGATTTTGAAAAAAGTTATGACAGATTTGTCAATTGCCGGCTGATGATACCCATAGAAAGCTTGGAAAATCACCTTTTTTTTAGAAAAAAGTGGGTCTCGTTTGGGGGTGGCTGGAGGAAGGGAAAGGGAGGTTAGTCAAAATCAATTCACAGCTTTTCAAAGACTAGACTTTGGACGACTTCGGAAATAAAATTTCATCCAATTTGTTTCAAAACTGACAAATTGACAGTGGTTTTAAAAGTGACGTTTTTTTGGGATTCTTAGGTGACTGGTTTTTTGTTTATACTGTCGAAATATCAATTTCACTAGTTCCACGGCGAAATGTGCATGGACGAATTGGAACGTCCCGAATTTCCTTTCATCTCAACGAACACTATACTGTTTCATCTCTTCTGTTTGCGAAATTATTTTATTTGATTCTTTTTCGTGTTCGTGTTGCACTATACGCGTTCTGTAATTAATTTTCATAGGGAGATGTAGAAAGATTTTAATTGAAATTTGTTTCATGTTCTGTGAAATTATTTTTTTTGTGACGGAAAACTATTGGTTATTTGTTCTTCTTTGATTAAGAATTGCTTTGATTTGGATGTGAACACGAGAATTACTTCCTGTGATATTACCAAAGAATTGTCAATATTTTCACAGACTTTCATGATATGACACACAAAATAAAATGTTACTTTATTCTAAAAATATTAATTAAATACACCCGATCAACAAAAGGACTCTGTATGAATGCTTGACAATCCAAGATGTATGGGTTGCTTGACTTTAATTTTAAATTTGCATTAAGTATATATTTAAATGTCACATTAACAAAGAGGTAGCTAGCTCAGTGGTATCAAGTCGGCCTGTGGATCTTGAGAACCCTGGTTCGATTCCCACAGGCAACAAACAATTTTTACCATTTTAAAACTACCCCTGTGGCTCTCCCAATACTAATATCTATGGGGGCCGTGATTTTACGGTTGGTAATCGCACTTCACGCGCAAAATATATCACTTACCGAGACCTGCTTCGGCAGAGTGCCACACCCAGTAATGGGTAGAAGGCGTAATATAAAAATTAATAGACTAATTTCTTTATGGGGTGGCTAGCTCAGTGGTATGAAGTCGGCCTGTGGATCCTGAGAACCCACAGGCGACAAACAATTTTCATCATTTTACAACTAGCCCTGTGGCTCCCCCACCACTAATATCTATGGCGGCCGTGATTTGACGGCTGGTAATCGCACTTCACGCGCAAAATATATCACTTACCGCGATCTGCTTCGGCTTCAGTAATGGGTAGAAGGCGTGATGATATATTTATTTATTTATTTATTTTATTTTTTAGTAGCTGAAGAAATTGATATTTATTTCTGAAATAAATTTCAGAGTGTCATTTTTCAACAATTATTTTCTTGTCACATATATTTATTTAACAGTAAAAATTTTAAATAAGACCAAATTCTGACTGAATGTGAAAATTTATTTGTTATAATCAAAATAAAATTGAATAACTTTTGACAGGGGCAGTTTTGTTTCATAATTTAAAATAAAAATAAATATATCATCAAACCTTTTTACCCATTACTGGATGTGGCACTCTGCCGAAGCAAATCTCGGTAAGTGATATATTTTGCGCGTGAAGTGCGGTTACCAGTCGTCAAATCACGACCCCCAAAGATGTTAGTGGCGGAGGAGCCACAGGGGTAGCTTTTGAAATTATGAAAATTGTTTGTCGCCTGTGGGAATCGAACCAGGGTTCTCAGGATCCACAAGCCGACTTCATACCACTGAGCTAGCCATCCCATTAAATTTAAAATCATAGGTGCAATCACTTTCCGACCGGTTGGAAAGTAAAAGTCAACAATAACTAACTTTCCAACTTTTTAAAAGTCGGTAAATAACAAATTACTAACTGAATGTGAATAAAAAAATGAGCATATCATCACGCCTTCTACCCATTACTGGGTGTAGCACTCTGCTGTAGCAGATCTCGGTAAGTGAAGTGCGGTTACCAGCCGGCAAATTACGGTTCCCAAAGATGTTAGTTGAATGAGAGCCATAGGGGTAATTTTAATGTGGTGAAAATTGTTTGTCGGCTTTAGGGTTGTTGATTTTACGAATATTCGAGACTTCGATTGTTCGGATTTATTGAACCTTCGAATTTAGATTCGAACTTTCGAATTTTTGAATATTCCGAATTTACGAATTTTCGTGTTACTCGAATTGTGAATCTGGATCCTAACGTGAACACAACATGTTGATATGAATTATTTTCAGAATAAACTCATGTGCAGAGTTTTGTATTAATTCGTAAGTAATTATTATTTATTATTATTATTTGAAAAATTAATTCAATTTAGACTTAAAATTTCGCTGTCAAAAACGTTTTAATTAAGACGTTTTTGTATCCTATTTATTGTCATTTTAAAACGTTTTACTAAAAGTCCATAGCATTTAGATGGGCGGTAAGAGAATAGATGGCTTAATTAAGACGCATAAACTTGCAGAGTTTTTGCAGGATACTTCGCCAAGTTTATTATTTAATTCGTGGCCGACTTATCGTGAATTATGCGTGAGCGTGTTTGGAGATGACACATGGCGTTCAGTGGCAAAAAATTCGAGAATTCGAAGCTTCGAAAAATTCGAAAATTCGTAAATTCGAAGCTTCAAAAAATTAGAAAGTTCGAAGCTTGGAAGTTTTTCTGACGAAGTGCAAAACATTTGAATGTTCGACCGTTCAGAAATTCAAACTTTTGTGGAAATAAACAACCCTAGTCGGCTCTAATATCTTGTTTCAAAAAAATAACTATTCAGGTGCCAACTTCTATCACCCAATTAAGGGATATTTTACCCAAATGGTAAATAAAATATTATCTACTGAAATTAATGTTTACCAAACAAATTTATGGGATGGTTCGATTCCCACAGGCGACAAATTTTCATAATTTGAAAAAGCTATCCCTGTGGCTCCTCCACCACTAACATGTTTGGGGGCCGTGATTTGACGACTGGTAACCGCACTTCACGCGCAAAATATATCACTTACCGAGATCTGCTTCAGCAGAGTGCCACACCCAGTAATAGGTAGAAGGCGTGATGATATATTTATTTATTTATTTTATTTAAAACAATTACAATAAAAAATGAATAAGTTACTTTCGTTATTTCGCTTTTAAATTATATTTCAAACTGATACTCTTAAAAGACACACAAGTAATATCTTAATTACAAGTAATTATCTCATACAACAAATACTTCTCAAATTCCAGCAACAATCACGACAACACACCACCACAACAAGAAGAAGAAACCCAACAAAACAACCGTATTCACAATCCACAACTAGCAGTAGTTAGTACTACGCGTCATCCAATTCCCGCAACAGTCGCGTAGCAGAACAAATGCAAGAAGAACAAAAGAGTAACAGATGAAAAACGACGACATGGATGCTTCTTGGCATCACACATTTCAATCAAGAATGCTCTGTGCGTGAGGATGAAGATGGCTTTAACATGGAGTGTACTTTGTGTAGGGTGAAGACTGGAGAATGAGGAGTGAAGCTGGAGAAGTGCTTTTGTTAAGGAGTGTACCTCATACATGAGAGTTGGCGTGACGTCGCTCTACCAAGCGAAATAACAAGAGAACAGCTTCGCCAGGAGGCTTGATTTTAACAACGGAATCATAAATTATAATGTGTAGAGATAAATCTGTTTAGGTAGCTTGTTCTTAGTTCTCGCTAAGAGATGATACGTATATTTCATATTTTCAGCAAATTTATAGCAGTTATAGTGAAATATTTTTGTTTATTTATTTGCAAACTTAATCCTAATTCTAGCAGTTTTTCCCGATAGGGATGTTGATTTTAGCCGGATATTCGAATATTCAGATATTTACAGAACGAATAGTTCGAATATCCTAATAGCTCGGATATCTAGAGATACCGATTTTGAAAAAAATTATCGAACGAATTTTCGGTCAACCGAATATTTGTTAGTTTCCTTATTCGTATCCGAATAGTTCGAACATTCGTTAGTGTATCCGAATAGTTCAGATATTCGTTAGTTTCTATATTCGTTATTCGGATATTAAAAATTTTTCGGATTTGAAACTTAACTTTTCCAGATGATATATCTTAAAAACCAAACAAGATATGAAGATGCGCTCAATGACATTGAATTTCCCGTATTCGAATTGACTTATAAGCAAATTTTGGCAACTTTTATTTTTTAAAAATTTCTTTAAATATTTTTTTCGGTTTTACGCTATTTTCAGACCGTTTGCTTTAAAATTCTTCCTCGTATGCTCAATGAGAAAAGTTTGTTGAAGACTTTTAAAAAAATAAAAAATACTGAAAATTTGTCAATTGAAGAATAAGAAATTCAATGCCGTTGCGCACATCTTCATATTTTGTTTAGATTTTGAGATATAGCCTCGGCAAAGTCGAAAATAGAATAACGTAATTTTTTTGGAAAATTGGACTTTTCCGGACGTTATATCTTTAAAACTAAACAAAATATGAAAATGTGCTCGACGGCATTGAATTTCTCGTGTCCGAATTAACTTATACGCAAATTTTTAACGATTTTTATTTTTTGAAAATTTCTTAAGGGGTACCCCTTAGATTTTTTTCGATTTTATGTTATTTTCAGACTGTTTCCTTTAAAGTTCTTTCTCTTACGAATATTGTAACAAAAATTTACATACATACGTATTTTGATCCGCTGAATCCAATAGTAAAATCCCCAAGTGCACATGTCTTCTAGTTTTTGAGATATTGTTCAAATACTACTCGATTCGAAAATATTGGTGAAAAGTTTTTGAAAAATAAAAAATGCTGATAATTTGTTTGCAAATCAATGGTAGCACGAGAAATTCAATGCCGTTGAGCGCATCTTCATATCTTGTATAGTTTTTGAGATATAGCCTCGGAAAAGTCTAAAATATGATAAGGTAAATTTTTTGGAAGATTGAACTTTTCCGGAGGCTACATCTTAAAAACTAAACAAGATATAAAGATGCGCTCAACGGCATTGAATTCCCCGTATGCGAATTGACTTATTAGCAAACTTTTAGCGCAGTCCGAACTATTCGTTCATTATTATTATTATTTGACTATTCGGTCTCACAACTATTTGAATATTCGAACTATTCGAACTGTTCCGTTATTCGAATATTCGATCAGTTCAAATATCTGAGCTATTCGTATATTCGAATATTCGAATATCCAAATAAAATCAACATCTTACTAGTTTTCATTTAGAATAACATACATGTTATTTACCTAGCTCAGTGGTATCGAATCGGCCTGTGGATCGTGAGAACCTCGGTTCGATTCCCACAGCCGTCAAACAATTTTCACCACATTAAAATTACCCCTGTAGATCCCTCACCACTAACACCTTTGGGGGCCGTGATTTAACGACTGGTAACCGTACTTTACGCGCATAAATATATCACTTACCGAGATCTTCTCCGGCAGAGTACCACACCCAGTAATGGGTAAAAGGCGTGATGATATATTTATTTATTTATTCTTTATAAAATTACCTCTGTGGCTCCCTCACCATTAACAATTTTAGGGGCCGTAATTTGATGACTGGTAACCGCACTTCACGCGTATAAATATATCACTTACCGAGATCTGCTCCGGCAGAGTACCACATCCAATAATGGATAAAAGGCGTGATGATATATTTATTTATTTATTTATATTATTATAGGGTAATGGTTCACTAGTATCAAATCGGCCTGTGGATCCTGAGAACCCTGATTCGATCCCCACAGCCGACAAACATTTTCACCAAATTAAAATTACCCCTGTGACTCTCTCACCCCTTACATCTTTGGGGGCCGTAATTATATCACTTACCAAGATCTGCTTCAGCAGAATGCCACACCCTGTAAAGGATAAAAGGCGTGATGATATATTTATTTATTTATATTATTTAATATCTCATCTCAATGTTGGAAACACGCATCCTGGGCCGATCAGCAGTCGCGCTACGCGGTAAGGTATTTCGACCGTGGTTTTCTGACTGGTCCAGTCATGGTCGACCTTGGATGCTGGCTGGCTGGCTCTGGGGCCCGGCGTGGCGCGGCGGTGTCGCTGCACCCCCGCACACCCTCCCCTACACCACAGTCTGGCTTAACCCGTCCCTCACACTACCAACACCATGCAACTCGCGGTGCTTGATTCATGGGAAATCGGAATGATGGTACAAAAAGGTTTTATTGGTGATACTGCCATGTTTTCCTTATTTATTTTATTTGTTTGTTACTTTGTACAACAGGAACTTAATCCTAATGACAGTAGCTTATAGAGGAAGCCGAACCACTCAGATAAAATCGTATTTTTAATTTATAAATTTAGTAATTGTGTGCAGAGTGTGAGATTACGACGGCTTGGAAGGACTAGAGTAAAATATATTCTTGGCTAAATTCCCGACTTTTTAAAGTCAGGATCCCGACTTTTAAATTAGAGATTCCAACTTTTTAACCTCGGGATTCCGACATTTGAAACTCGGGATCCGACTTTTTGAAGTCAAGATTCCGACATTTGAAACTCGGAATTCCGACTTTTGAAACTCGGGATTCCGACTTTTTAAAGTCGAGATTCTGCCTCCGAATATGGACGAATAACGGTAATATTCAGATCTCGAGTTTAAAAAGTCGGAATGCCGAGTTTAAAAAGTCGGATCCCGAGTTTAAAAGTTGGAATCCCTAATTTAAAAGTCGGAATCCCTAGTTTAACAAGTCGGATCCCGAGTTTAAAAGTCGGATCCCGAGTTTAAAAGTCGGATCCCGAGTTTAAAAGTCGGATCCCGAGTTTAAAAGTCGGATCCCGAGTTTAAAAAGCCGGAATGCCGAGTTTAAAAAGTCGAATCCCGAGTTTAAAAGTTGGAATCCCTAATTTAAAAGTCGGAATCCCTAGTTTAACAAGTCCGATCCCGAGTTTAAAAGTCTGATCCCGAGATTAAAAGTCGGATCCCGAGTTTAAAAGTCGGATCCCGAGTTTAAAAAGCCGGAATGCCGAGTTTAAAAAGTCGAATCCCGAGTTTAAAAGTTGGAATCCCTAATTTAAAAGTCGGAATCCCTAGTTTAACAAGTCCGATCCCGAGTTTAAAAGTCGGATCCCGAGTTTAAAAGTCGGATCCTGAGTTTAAAAGTCGGGAATTTGTGATCTTGACAGATGACATATTTTTTATTGTTATCATTTGTTAAACTGCAATTTCAATTCAACAATTATTGTAAAATTAATAATAATTTTCACCACATTAAAATTACACCTTTGGCTCTCTCACCACTAATATCTTTGAGGGCTGTGATTTGACGGTTGGTAATCGCACTTCACGCGCATAAATATATCACTTACCGAAATCTGCTTCGGTAGAGTGCCACATCCAATAAAAGGTAAAAGGCGTGATGATATATTTATATTTATTTATTTATATTTTTGTCTTTGTCTTTCTAGAATATCTACTACATCAAAAACAATTTTTTCCTTAATTTCTTATTGATTTCCTATTGGTTGGAAAATAAATATAATTTGGTAAACAAACTTGAATCACAAACAAAAACAAAGTCAACTATTAGAACCACAATCACAGTAATGTGGCAATTTAACGTCTTAAAAAAAAAAGAAATAAAACAAAATAAGTATAAAATTGTTTACAATCACGGCCGCGGCCGCAGCACCTGCACCTGCACCTAGACATCTCACTTCCTTCAAACAAAACTGCATCCACAAAAAAACGAAGCCCCAAAACAAAAGAATAAAAAACAAGCGCGGAGCGCAGCAACGAGAGAAACAAAACACACTCGGCACACGGATAAATGCATTGTATTCTTTTTTAATTATACGGCATGGCGTGTGCATCCAGTCGAACTAAAAAATTACACCGAAAAAATAATTTTAACAAAACGAAAAAATCATCGGACACGAACGAAATAAATAACAAAAAAATTGGGAATTTAAACACACGCGCAAATCTAGACGGCCATGCGTGAAATTAAAATGCGGTTTGTTTTCCCAATTAAAATATGCATATGTTTACTAATGAGATATGGAACATGTATGCTTCTGCTCTGTGCGCTTTACTCTTTATGTATTCTGCATTTCTGTATTTGTTCGTTACATCCGTGTCTCTCTCGCTCTCTCTCTCTCTCTCTTTGTGTGTTTGTAGCAACCCTAAGGGTGAAAGAATATCCAGCACTGATGCTGCAGTTTTATTTTCACGTTATATTTGTTAATTCAGCTGAATATTCAAATCATTTTTGTGCTTTGATTTTTAAACAGATTCAGAACATTATAGATATTTAGTTTTATTTATAAATAAATAAATAAATATATCATCACGCCTTCTACCCATTACTGAGTGTGGCACTCTGCCGAAGCAGATCTCGGTAAGTGATATATTTTGCGCGTGAAGTGCGGTTATCAGTCGTCAAATCACGGCCGTCAAAGATGTTAGTGGTGGAGGAGCCACAGGGGTAGTTTTTGAAATTATGAAAATTGTTTGTCGCCTGTGGGGATCGAACCAGGGTTCTTAGGATCCACAGGCCGACACGATACCACTGTGCCATTACCCCCATTAGTTTTATTTTACAGACGAATTATGGTGGTATGGATTAAGTCAAATACCTTACGTCAATAAATACGTTACTCATTTTGTTTTATTCTTATTTAGATTTTCAGCAAAGCATCCTTGTACTAGAGTACCTGTATAAAGTAAGAGTACGCCCAAGGCATTGGTTAAATTTTATTGGTGGTCCAAATCGTGTTTGAATTTGTCTTCAAATGTTACTATCTGTAGAATTATTAAATATATTTGACAGTGATTGACACTGATAAATATAAAATAAAATAGTTAGTTATGTACGAAGGGTGAAAATAGGCGTTTCTGGCCCGCGGCATGATTATTAGCAAGAGGCGCAAAGCGCCGAGGGTTAATACATATAATATTTTGTGCACAACAAAATGGCATTTAATTGTATGTTCAAAAGATTAAAATATGTATATAGGTTATATGTCAAATTGACATTTTGCAGAATCAAGTATTCACAATTAACAAAAAATTGTCATTTTATGTATGTATCCATAGGAATTATATTTTTATGACCCTAGGGCCAAAAAGAAGTGTTTATGCCCGTTTTTTAGTGCTAAAACACATGAATTTCGAAAAACATGTATTTTAGCCTTAAAAAGCGGGCTTAAACACTTTTTGGATACATAAATAAAATGACAATTTTTGTTTATTGTGAATATTAGGTTCAAATTTTTTATTTTATTTATGTATCCATAGGAATTATATCTTTTTGGCCCATGGGCCAAAAAGATATGTTTAAGCCCGCTTTTTAGAGCTAAAACATATGCTTTTCGGCCCGGTTGTGCATAAAATAAATATATCATTACACCTTCTACCCATTACTGGGTGTGGCACTCTGCCGTACTAGATCTAGGTAAGTGATATATTGTGCACATGAAATGTGGTTACCAGCCGTCAAATCACGGCCTCCAAGGATGTTTGTGAAGGAAGAGCCACAGCAAATGTGTTTTAATGAAAATCTCAAAACTCGAATTCATATTTACTAAGTTGATTATAGAATACATAGCTCAGTGGTATGGAGATGGACTGTGAATTTAATAACCCGGATTCGATTCCCACAATCGAAAAACAATTTTCACCACATTAAAAAACTACCCCTGTGGCTCCTCTTCCACTAATATCCTTGAGGGCCGTGATTTTACTGGTAGTAATCGCACTTCACTCGCATAAATATATCACTTACCAAGATCTGCTACGGCAGAGTACCACACCGAGTAACGGATAAAAGGTGTGATCATGTTATTTTTTTTACTCGTATTTTTATTTGATTGCTATTTACTTCCTTGACCCCTTCACCTCCTAAATACATCCCTGTATGCTACAATTTCCCCGTATTTATTTTCAAATTACTTCCAGCCAAAAATATCAATCTTTCGTCTTCTTAACATCTCTTCATGTTCATTCCATTGGGTCTGTCTCAATGTCTTTCAGACTAGAGTCTTGTCTTGTCACTAGTACAGAAGATTAAATTTGAAAAACAGGAAATGGAACAGTTGATACACGGCGGTGTCGGCGTTCTTCGCTTGTTTATAATTTTAGATTTGTCAGGCAGCGAAGAACGAACGCGAGCCAGCACCACATCCGGTGGACGCTACATCTGAACATCGAAACATCTGAAGGTTAAAAACAGATGAACGTTAGTGAATACTAACAGGTTTTGTGATATAGGAGAGCAGGATATATCGGTAGATTGTATTTCACTAGTTTCACAAGATTATTATCAAATTTTAACTCTTAATATGTTTGATTAATTAACATTTTTATTTATTTATTTGTTACTATTACAATGGCATATAGTGGACCTCAAAGTCTACGAGATTTGAACGCACGACCTCTTGCTTGAGTGTTTTAACTCAATTTTATCCACTGCAACAGATTTTTAAATGTGGCACTCTGCCATAGCAGATCTCGAAAAGTAATATACACAGTATGTCCTAAAAATAACGAAACTCTTTAGATATAGAATAAAACACGCATTGTATTATGTTTGAAACTTAATATTGATTCAAAATAGGTTCCATTTGAATCAATACGCTTTTTAGAACGATCAACTAGAGCATGCATAGATTTTTTTATGCCATCTAAAGGAACGTTCTTTAACACCTGTGTCACGGCTGCTTGAATGGCTGGAATATCATCATAAAACGCTCCTTTCATGGCAGTTTCCAGTCTTGGGAAAAGATAATAGTCACATGGTGATAGATCAGGCGAATACGGAGGGTGCTCGATGACACAAATATGTTTTTTCATCAAAAATTCGTTGACTTACAAGAGCGACTTTTTGGTCTTCATTTAATTCATGTGGAACAAAACGTGAACAAATCTTTCTGTTACCCAAATCTTCAGTTGGAATTCGCCAAATAGTATTTTTACTTGTATTTAATTCTTCACCCAATATTCTAACAGTAAAATTCGCATCGACAGCAATGATTTCACGCACTTTTTCGACTAATTCAGCACAATTTCCGGCTTTTGGACGTCCAGATCCTTTCATCATCATTTAAATCTTCAGGACCATTTTTAAATTTTGCAAACCACTTATAAACTTGTGAACGAGATAAACAATCATCACCATAAACTTTTTTCATCAATTCGTATGTCTCAGCAAATTTGTTTCCAAGTTTAACACAAAATTTAATATTTGCTCGTTGTTCCATTGTATTTTTACAACATAAACACAAAAACTACTGTCATTAAAATGCGCGTCATTTTTAAACTGTCACCTGATTGCATGAAGTGTGCGTTCGAAAGAGGAAAGATGTATCTTTCTAACAATGTGTATGTTCAATAGATTGCGCTACGTATTCTATGATTTAAATTAAAAGATTCGCTATTTTTGGGACATACTGTGTATTTATGCGCTTACCCACCGTCAAATTACGGCCCTCAAAGACGTTAGTGGAGGACTTCTCCTCCAATTTATTAAGTACTGTAATTTTTTCAACCCCATTTACGGTAATTATTAAACGCTGAAAACAATTATTTTGTAATTAGGAGAGCCTGCCAAGATCCTAAAAAAATGGCATGCATTGCAAAGTGAATTTTTTGTCCACAGCCGACTAATGCTGTCGAACGTAAAACGCGATTATTATACAAGTAGTATGTAGTAATTAGCTGCATATATTTACATATTTATTAATAATTATTTATTTTTTCGCAATGCAGGTTTATATTGAGTCTTGACCGCCAAGCCAGCTGGTTCAATATACTTCTCACACATAGGCCGTATTTATTTTGGGCTTTTTAAAGTAACCTGGTAGGTTACTTTTGTTTAATTGGCACACTTTAAGTAACCTGGAACTGACCTTAAACTGACCCTACTGCCCCAGCTATTTTAGCGGGTTGGTAGATTCAATCTCTTTACTATCTCTTTCTAATCAACTTGTGTTCCTTGTTATTCGTGGCGGCATCGCGTTTTGTAATAGTATAGAGAGGTTAGGAGTTATTTTTATGAAAAACGTAAGTAATTTTATAATAATATTTTGAAAATATATATTAAACTATTATTTATGAAGATGATGGAAGAGCAATATGCATTATGTGCTTCTTGCAATATAAGTCACAGAGGATAATATTACGACACATAATTGCGACTCCGAAATTCATTAGTTTGATACTGTCGATGACAAAATTATAAAAAAATGAACAGACTCAGACGTTATTTGCTTTTTTACTACATATAAAAAAATGTAAAGATGACTTAAAACATCCAATTAAAAGCGTAATTTAACACACAAACAAAACTAAGCAGATGTCGCTTCGAACATGCATTCAGATTTTAAATTTACCGCCAGTGTTTACAACTGACACTTTATTTGGAAGTAACACGAGTTAGTTCTAGATCAGTTCAGGGTTGAATCCAAAGTTCCCAAACAAATACGGTCATAGATGTTTTGTTTTATTATATTAGTTCATTAGACACAAAATTAGTAATAAACAAATATATCATCTCGTCTTTTACCCATTACTGGATGTGGCACTCTGCCGAAGCAGATCTCGGTAAGTAATATATTTATGCGCGTGCAGTGGGGTTACAAGCCATCAAATCACGGCCTCCAAAGATGTTAGTAGAGAAGGAGCCACAGGGGTAATTTTAATGTGATGAAAATTATTTTTTGGCTATGGGAATCGAACCCAGTTTCTCAATAAATCAAATGATATTTAAAATAATGTAGGTAATGATTAAATAAGGGTTTATGGACACATTTCGTCCCCTAGTTCGGCGACTATGGTCGCAGGATGTGGTGAAAATTAGCAGTATAATGTTTGCTAATTATTCTTGTTGAACTTGCGGATAAAATGCTTAATTGAGTCGTTTACGTACGTTATTGAGGAAATATATTCAAGGAGCGCTTTGCATTTGTTTTATGGAACTCTGTTTATGTTTCACGGGTGATTAATAAAGTAATTAGTTGCTTGGAAGTTGGAAATCAAATTTAATTACTATTCATTCATAGCTGTAAAACTCAAACCAAGAATAAAAATTATTACTGTTTCAAGAAGTATTCATCAATCCTAACTAAATATGAAAATAACACGGGATACAGTTTTTCATAATTTATATGTATAAATAAATTAATAGAAATAAATATATCATCACGCCTTTTACCCACTTCTGGGTGTGGTACTCTGCCGAAGCAGATCTCGGTCTAATCTAACAAAATTGTTTACAGAGTTGGGCAGTAGCTAGCTACTTTTGTAGCTTAGCTACTAGCTTAGCTACCTTAGCTGTAGCTGTAGCTTAGCTAAATGTTAAAAAATATAGCTGTAGCTTGTAGCGACCTATGTGTTTTTTCTATTAGCTTAAAAATATTGTTATAACAACTGAAGCTACTTTTAAAGATACTTTTTGTAGCTTAAAGCTACCACTGTTCATTAAGAAATACCTATTAATTTTTGTTTTGTATTTGAATTGTACCTTCTTTATTGTTTTCTATAACTGTAGGATAAGAAGTTATTATATAGTGTAAAATATATTAACATATTTTATTTTTCACTTGTTCTTAACCTATCCTACTTTTGTATTAAATATTAGATGGACTAAACATTGACTGTTTAGGAGTCTTCTGTTAATGTGACTGTTAATTTATTCCGGTATAAATAAGAATTATAGCATAACAAATTAACAGTACATTTGTCCATTTGCGATTTTTTATATTTATTAACAGTCATTATAACAAAAGACTGATCAACTGATCATATGACAATGGCAAATTTAATAATTCACAATAATTGAAAAAAGTAGCTTTAAAATTTAACAGCTACTTTAATGAAAGCTTTTAGCTGTAGCTTAGCTATATTTTACAAAATGTAGCTTATAGCTGTAGCTGAGCTACTTTTTTAAAGAAGAGCTGTAGCTGTAGCTTAGCTACTTTTTTTAAGTAGCTTACCCAGCTCTGATTATTTACCAGATACTTTCGTGCACACTTACATCTTAAACTAAAGGCAGCTAGAATCAAATTAAGGCACTTGTATCAATTTCGAACACTACTATCTTCTCAAGTTAAACTTCGCTTAATATTTACATTAGTACTACCGTTGTTCGATTACTGCGCCTGTACGTACATTCCAAATTTAACCCAAACTGACAAGCAAAGGATTACTTTATTTCAAAATTCCTGCTTAAGATTCGTTTACGGTGTACGTAAATATGACAGCATTTCTAGATATAGATCTCTAGCAAACATGGAAAACATTGATTCTCGAGTTAATAAAATGTTTCTTACCCTCACTCATAAAATTAAAATCACTGGTACTCCATCATATCTCCACGATAAACTTAAATTTAAAAATTATGAATACGGTCTTCGAGCTAGAGATTTATATGTTGTGCCTTCTTTCTCTAAATCTAAATTCAAATGCTCTTTTTCATATTTAGCACCAACTCTATATAACTCTATTCCTGATAACTTGAAGTCTCTGTCATTAAGTGCCTTTAAATATCATATTAAGAATTTGTTTGTTTAATGCTGTTTGTAAGTGATAACTTCGCAAAATATGTAATGTATTCAGCTATGTTTGTACTTATTTTTAAGTTCAACTATATTTTTTTTTGATTTATTGTTACATTCACTACATTTTTTTATAAATTTTGTAAATCTTATGTACTTGGTTGGGTGGAAGAACAGCCTTTGGCTGAACCCCGCCTTTGACATGTGTCAATAAAGTTTATTATTATTATTATTATTATTATTATTATTACTTATAAATTATGGGGTAATAGCTCAGTGGTATCGAGTCGGCCTGTGGATTCTGAGAACCCTGGTTCGATCCCCACAGCTGATAAACAATTTTCACCAATTTATCCCTGTGGTTCCTCCACCACCAACATCTTTGGGGGCCGTGATTTGAGGGCTGGCAACCGCACTTCACGCGCATAAATATATCACTTACCGAGATCTACTACGGCAGAGTGCCACACCCAGTAATGGGTAGAAGGCGTGATTTATTTATTTATTTAACAAAAACCGTAAACTAGTGAGACATTCCATCAAATTAAATAATTGTTCATCGTCAGAAAAATTCTAAGATATAATATCCGTTTCTTCATCGTTCATCAGAAATAATGAACATTTGACGTGTACAGCATCCGATTGCGTTATGTCTTACGTTGCCATACGTGCGCTTACGTTAATTGAAGGCTAACGGAGGCTTCGGCTTCATTCGCAGCTAACATAAAAATTAAGAAAATCTCGACAAAAACTGATGGATGCTTTACTTCATTAGAGTGAGCGCCAACTAAGACAAGAGAACCGGATTCCGTAAGTTGCGTCAGAGAAGAAACCATACAGCAGTATTTAAAATGGTGTAGAGGTGAAATGATAGCGTGGTTATTTTTGTACGTTTGTTTTTCAGTTTTTAAATGATGTGTTGATTGATTAAATGATAATTTGCTGCTTACAAATGGTTTAAAAATATTCGTAAAGATTTTATTTTAAAATAAGATGTATATAGAGTGTTCAGAAAATGGGTGATAAGTTTAAGGTAGAACGATTCTTTGATTAATTCTGAGTCGATGATTATAATGCAACAAATTGTATGGCCTTTCGTAAAGCCACACAAAGCCATCTAACTTGTAAATGTGCGACTACAACTAAGCGAAAATTTTAAATTCTTTTATAGAATATCATTACTGTTTACATTGAAGAAGAATTCACTGGTGTTAAAAGATTTTTGTTATCTCATCAAGTTTTTGAAATGTGAACAAAAAAAATGTATTACATTTTCATGAACAGACATTTTTGCGATCACGACTCTGGTGATTAGAAAAAAATATATATTGAAGATCAAAATATGTATAATTATGTAGAAATATATGAGGAATTAAATGGTGAAATCCGCAATTTCATATCTAGTTTCATATTATTTTAAATTAACCGTAAACAGAAACAAACGTGGATATAAACATGTGGATAAATATAAATAAATATATCATCACGCTTTTTATCCATTACTGAGTGTGGCACTCTGCCGAAGCAGATCTCGATAAGTGATATATTTATGCGCGTGAAGTACGGTTACCAGCCGTCAAATCACGGCCCCCAAAGATGTTAGTGATGGAGAAGCCACAGGGGTAATTTTAAATTGGTGAAAATATTTTGTCGGCTGTGGAGATCAAACCAGGGTTCTTTGGATCCTCAGGCCGACTTGATACCACTGAGCCATTACCCCATTAAAAAAATCAATAGTATATATTATATTTTTCATTTCATTAATCCATAAAATTTAAATAAAATTTGTAAATAGCATTCGACAATCCTCCCCTCAATGTCTTCGCGATCTTCCGAGGGGACACTTTGAAAACCACTGAAGTATACTATTAATAAATAATTAAAGAAAGCCCCTGAAAATGTCGGGCTCCCAGCATTTATTTATTTTGCCTAAACTAATCTTGATCAAGATCTGCAATTGCCGCACCAAATATAATACAGTTACAGCAACATTTACGTCAGTTTAAGAATTTCAAGCAATTAGTTTTCCTCACTAATGAAGCCTCATCAAATGGCGAGTCCAGAATTGGCCCCTACTGTCCTTATACGGCTCTGTAACTCATTCACGCTCCTCTATGCTGCGTTGTGTTACGCTATGCGTGGCAACGTGCGTGTATGCGTGCGTATAGATGATTAGTTCGATCGACCGGTGTCGTGTAGCTAATCGTCGAACGGTCCAAGCCACTTACATACGCGGTGCACACTACATGCTGTGTAGTTCACGGCGTTCATTACTAAAACACCGCCACCACTGCTCCGTTATCTAATGCCGACAACCTGGAGACCGAATCATCATGTGATACTTGGAAGACCAAGAATATGAGCAGGGACAAAATTTAACTGAACGTGATTTAGGAGTTTCTGAAACCAGCAAGAAATTGCCTACTGGGATTGTTGATTTCCACCGAAGTTTGAATTTCTGAACGTTCGAACATTCGAATGTTTTGAACTTCGTCAAGAAAACTTCGAAGCTTCGAATTCTCGATTTTTTTCCCACTGAATTAACGCCATCTGTCATCTCCAAACACGCTCACGCATAATTCGTGAAAAGTCGGGCACGAAATATATAATAAACTCGGCGAAGTATCCTGCAAAAACTCTGCAAGTTTAGGCGTCTTAATTAAGACATCTACTCTCTTACCGCTCGTCTAAATGCTATGAACTTCTAGTAAAACGTTTTAAAATGACAATAAAAAGGATACAAAAAATGTCTTAATTAAAACGGTTTTGACAGTGTAGCGAAATTTTAAGTCTAAATTGAATTAATTTGGCAAATAATAATAATTAATAATAATTACTTATGAATTAATACAAAACTCTGCAAATGAGTTTATTCTGAAAATAATTCATATCAACATGCCGTGTTCACGTCAGGATCCAGATTCACAATTCGAATAATTCGAAAATTCGAAAATTTGGAAAGTAGCCTTGGATACGTACTTTATTTAACTGTTTTGGTAAAAATCTACGTTCCATAGTAAAATTGGTTAGGAAAGAAGGCACTGTCTTGCCGGCTTCAGAAAAAATTATTTACTTATAGAAATAAAAAATAAATATATCATCATGCCTTCTACCCATTACTGGATGTGGCACTCTGCCGAAGCAGATCTCGGTAAATGATATATTTTTGCGGGTGAAGTGCGGTTACCAGCCGTCAAATCACGGCCCTCAAAGATGTTAGTGGAGGGGGAGCCACAGGAGTAGTATTAATGTGGTAAAAATGTTTGTCGCCAGTGGGAATCGAACCAGGGTTCTCAGGATCCACAAGCTGACACGATAACCACTGTGCCACCTACACCATACTGATAGATCGTGCAGATATATACAATATTCCTATTTCAAAAAGACTGTAAACAAACGAAACCTCCACCTAGAAGAAATCACAAATCCTCGACAACTAAGTCTCAAGAATACATCAACAAGCCAGCAACAAGACAACACCAACTAACCACGAATGCAACGAAGCAACGAAGGAATGAAACAACGCAACAACGTTCTACGTTCCACGTTCCACGTGTCTCGAAGACGAGAAGACATCCGAGACGCCGTTGCATGATGCTCAACTGTCGCTGTGTCCGGGACGCGCTCTGCTGACGATGATGAATGTATGTTACCCCTGCGGGATACCATAACATCCCCGTGCACCCCGCGGACCTCTCGCCAGGACTGAGGCATGTTCCTGCGAGGCGAGGTACTACAGGAAAATTCCATGAGATTTTGTTATTGTTCATTATTTTTTAAGATGAAATATGTCGTCATAGTGATGGAATTGTAGTTGTTGCACTTCAGTTTTTTATAGACTTATGTAATTAAAAGATTTATGTACACTAATGAACTGTCATTTTAGTAATCAAATTTGATAAATAAATAAATCAATATATCATCACGCCTTCTACCCATTACTGGGTGTGGCACTCTGCTGAAGCAGATCTCGGTAAGTGATATATTTTGCGCGTGAAGTGCGGTTACCAGTCGTCAAATCACGGCCCCCAAAGATGTTAGTGGAGAGAGAACCACAGGGATAATTTTAAATTGGTGAAAATTGTTTGTCGACTGTGGGGCTCGAACCGAGGTTCTCAGGATCTACATGCCGACTCGATACCACTGAGTCACTACCCCATAATTAAACCTGAATTGATAAAATTGTTTAATTGGAGGCTAATATCAGACATTGGTCACTACTGTACATGGCGTCGTTTTTTTTTAACTTTGTGAACTTCGTTTGAATTTCGCCCAATCAGAGGACAAAACTAATTGGCCCCATATAACTCTATAATACATTCTTATCTGAAACAGAGTATAGTATGTACCAGAATAAATACTTTATAAAACACCAAGGTAATCATAGCACCCTTACCACCAAAGATGTTAGTTGTGAAGGAGCCACAGGGGTAGTTTTTGAAATTATGAAAATTATTTGTCGCCTGTGGGAATCGAACAAGGGTTCTCAGGATCCACAGGCCGACTTCATACTACCATTGAGTTTATATACTTCGTAATTACGAAGTATATAAAATCAATGATACTACTGAGCTAGCCACCCCATAAATAAATCATTATTATAACAAACTGCCTAAATTTCTAAAATGATTATTTTTGTATATAAAATAGAAAATAGCGGAGTTAAAATACAGTATCACCGACCTCTTTTTAAAATTTCCAGCACTATTATAATGACATTTACTTATCGGTGATCCTAAAACTTTTTCTGGGATTTGGAGCTCATCACAAAGGAGTATAAATGTCATAGACAGAGTGATCAAAAGGAATTGTTACAGTTGGCAATAAAAAAACTACTTGAAATTGGTATGCCTGATACATAAATTCATTTCCTGTTGTTGACAGTGACATTTAAAATTTAAATTTGAGTACATTTATTATTACATTTATTTCGAAAGTATTTCTATTACTTAAAAAGTCAAAATTCTATTAGCTGTCAGACTCCTGTCATAACCTATTTGTATTTATTAGAAATGTCAAATAGCATTTCCGTCTTTATCTGACGTTGTGCCAACTATGGAATAAAAAGATCTCTGGAATTGTATTGCCAACTATAACAATTCCTTTTGATCATCCTGTATGTAGCAAAATGGCAAGGACTGAGATAAGGTTTGATTAGATTACATAAAAAATATTTTTTGTACTCGTTGCATTCCAAATAATGTTTACATAACCTTGGAAACCGATGGAAAGTTTGATGTTGTGCACTAGTGCGCAAAGTAATTGAAAAAAAACACCCATTTTATATGATTCTAAATTTTGACTATTAAAACGCTAATTGTACTTATATACACACATTTTAAGGAATTTATAAAAGAAGTAGAGACATTAGCTTATAACGCCATCAAACAGACATATTTTAACAAACCAGGATTCTTATGATCCACAGTCCGACTTGATACCACTGAGCCATAACCCCATATATCAATAAGATTGAAACTCTTAAAAATAAAAATAAAAACTATGCCTCATCCCATCATTTTAATTTTTGTTTTAACAACTTCAGTATTTCAGAGAAACAGAAACAGCGAGTGAAACAGTTTTACAAGTTCTAAACTTATGAGTTATGAAAGTTTTCATCAATATTCTCAAACATATTCAGCTACAAGTGTTTCATAATTTCACAAAACATGCAAAGAAAATAGTCGCACACAAGTGCACTCACGCCAAACATAAACATATTTGATGCTTTTCAGTTTCAACAAACGCCATTGAAACGCATAAATCAAACAAGAACACATCAGGAGAGAATACAACAACAACGAAAACAATAACAACCAAAGAAAACAGTTTCTAAATAGAAATAAAATTGTAGAGAATAAAAACAGTTTTCAGTTTTATATTTTATCCATTTCTGGGGAGTGGCAATCCTGCTAGGTGATTGATATACAAATAAAATAAATAAATAAATATATAATACAAAGACAAAAAGTCAATTGCGATGTGGAACAGTGTCTTAATAAATAAGAAAAATAGGAAAAAACTTTCCATCACTTGTCACAAATCCAACAAAATTGACAGCACGTTTGAATCAACTTATCAGGTAATCATCAAACGGCTGGACAGTTCAGCTTTAACCATAGACGCGTTTCGTCTTTAGGGACTCATCAGTATGGTGTAATCAACTATCCAACTAGACCAACTAGGGACTAGTGAATTGACTTTTTGTCTTTGTATTATTTCAATTGCTGTCAAGCAGTTCGCGATTTCTGTCAGTAGATGGCACCACGGGTTGCTCCGTAGCTCCCATGTCATGCATACCGGCTTACTTATCAGTCAGTTCAGCTTGAAAAAATATCACAGTTCACTAGTCCCTAGTTGGTCTAGTTGAATAGTTGATCACACCATACTGATGAGTCCCTAAATGACGAAACGCATCTATAGTTAAAAGTGAACTGACCAGCCGTTTGATGATGACCTGGTAAGTTGATTCAAACGTGCTGTCAATTTTGTGGGATTTGTGACAAGTGATGGAAAGTTTTTTCCTATTTTTCTTATTTAAATAAATATATCATCACGCGTTCTACCCATTACTGAGTGTGGCACTCATTTTATACGTGAAGTGCGGTTACCAGCCGTCAAATCATAGTTCCCAAGGATGTTAGTGGAGTTAGAGCCACAGGGATAATTTTAATGTGGGAAAAATTGTTTGCCGTCTGTTAAAATAGAACCTGCGTTCTCAAATCCACAGGACAACTTGATACCACTGAGCTACCTATCCTAAATAGGGAATTGTATGTAATTAAACCTAAAATTAATAAATATAAATATATCATCACGCCTTTTACCCATTACTCAATGTGGCACTCTGCCGAAGCAGATCTCGGTATGTTATATATTTATGCGCGTGAAGTGCGGTTAGCAGCCGTCAAATCACGGCCCTCAAAGATGTTAGTGGAGGGGGAGCCACAGAAGTAGTATTTAATGTGATGAAAATGTTTGCCGGCTGTGGGAATCGAACCAGGATTCTCAGAATCCACAGGCCGACACGATACCACTCTGCCATTTACTCCATAAATCGAGTGATCCAAAGGAATTGTTACAGTTGGCAATAAAAAAATAGTTGAAGTTGCTTAGCCTGATACATGAATTATAAATATAATTGGTAAATATAAATAAATTAAATAAATAAATATATCATCACGCCTTGTATCCATTTCTGGTTGTGGCATTCTGCCAAAGCAGATCTCGGTAAGTGATATATTTATGCGCGTAAAGTGCGGTTACAAGCCGTCAAATCATGGCCTTCAAAGATGTTAGTGGAGAGAGAACCGAAGTTCTTAGGATCCACAGGCCGACTCGATACCACTGAGCCATTACCCCATAATTAAACCTGAATTGAAATAATTGATTAATTGGAGGCTAATATCAGACATTGGTCACTACTGTACATGGCGTCGTTTTTTTTTTTTAACTTTGTGAACTTCGTTTGAATTTCGCCCAATCAGAGGACAAAAATAATTGGCCCCATATAATACATTCTTATCTGAAACCGAGTATAGTATGTACCATAATAAATACTTTATAAAACACCAAGGTAATCATAGCACCCTTACCAGCAACCCCCTCCTCAAATAAACCAACAAAACCCAATTTAAATTTCATCTGAAAATTTAAAATCCTTATCCTGACATGCATATCAATCCCCATCTCGCTGAGTCGCATTTTTCCCTATAATATTTCACTCCACCGCCGCGTCGTCGTGACGGATATGCACCAATGGGTAGAGGGTGTAGTGGAGGGGGTAGGATGCCTATCGTGCCTGCGTCATTAACCCCGGCGATCCTTTAATGTCAAAGGTAACGACCCAGATGTCTGGCGAGTGTCTGCAGGCGCTGCGCTTGGTGGAGGGGATGCGTGGGCGCATGCGCGGCCCGGTTGCAGCGTGACGTCATCATACGTCACAGACATCCACCCTTAGAGGAAGGGATGAATTGTTGAACTTTCTCACTGAGGAAATTGGTGTTTACGAGGAGAACTTTAACGGGGTGAGAATTTGTTAGCGGATGTTGTTGTATGTATGAATTGAGGGATGATTTCATTTTTAGGGTCAGGGGCTGGTTTTAAGGGATGGAATTTGTATTCCCCTATTCTGTAATTGAATCGTTATCTGATAATGATCGATAAGTTAATGACAACCCCTATTTTTCATGATTATTCTATAGATTATCACCACTTCGACTTTCTGTGGCTAAAATAATTTATTCTGTTCTTTCTATTTTATTTTTATTAATTTTGATGTCGTATGAAATTATATTTATAAAAATATTTTGAATTGAAGAGGAAGGACAATTTTCTAATAACTCTTCAATAAATTGACACCATTTCTTCCACAAATTCCGGTTTAGCAGTTTAACAGTTTTTATTTTCTCATATTTTGTTTCTGTGTATACTTAAGCTGAATTCCATTTGCCACTTGGTTCACTTAAATCAGTTCAGATAAATTAGACAACATGAGTTAATGAACATAATTAAGCAAAGTAATGCAGTTGTTGGAGTGAATTATTTCAAAGTAAATTGGAGTCAGGACAAAGTATGATTTGTCGTTAAAATAAAAAATACAGTTACTTGTATTAATCATACTCGGGCGCTATAAGCTAGTCACTTATACATATGCCTTAAAAGTAAGTAACATCGACTCAGAAAACCGGCAGTGCGGCAGCGTAAAAACTGCGGCTCGGTGTGCCCGGTAGGCCCAGGCCCGACTCGGGCTGTAGCGCCATTAAAGAAGAAGAAGAAATTGGAGTCAGTATTTCTAGTACTGGAAATAAAGTCAGCGAAGTAATCCAGCGAAATAAATAAGTGATCCGGTTCAGTAAATGTAAGTTAGATCTGATTCAAATGGAAAATGGAATACACTTTTAATAAACTTAGATTACTCAATTGTTACGATAGGGAACATGTCGCTAGCTGGCCAGAAAAATACTGCTGGAAATTCAGTTTCAGCTTGAATTTATTATCTTTAAACTTATAATTTAATTTTTATTTAATTTATACATATACATATACAGTGTGGTGGCCACGACTCTCGAACATCGGACTTCAACATGTAAAAGCACATTGTTTCAAATTTCCTGCTTCCTAATTATTTTAAAGCAAAAAGCTTCAAATAAAATTTTTAGGGCATAAAATATGAAATTAATTTTGCATGCTTTGTATCAACACAAATTAGATCTAAAAATGACTAAAATTGTCTCAAAACTATCGATAGCTATAAAATTGAAACAAAATTAAACAAATGTTTGACGTTAAATCTGTCAAAACTGTCAAAATAATTTTTTTATTTATTATTCCACTTATTTGGCAGATAAAACGTCAAACATTTGTTTAATTTTGTTTCAATTTCATGCCTATCGATAGTTTTGAGGCAATTTTCGTCATTTTCAAAGCTAATATGTGTCGTTACAAAGTATGTAAAATTGATTTTGTTTATTGCTTCAAATGCATAATTTTATACCCTAAAACTTTTACTTCAAGCTTTTTGCTTAGAATATTTAGAAAAGCAAGAAATTACAAAACTATAATTTTACATGTTATGCCAATGGCACACTGGTCGAGGAGCATGAATGAGCGTTGAGGAACTCATCGATGAAACAACAGAACGCACCCGTCATCGATGAAAAATAGAGGCGCCTCTATTTCCATGGAGGAGTTCCTCGATGAAACGATTGTATCTTATTTCACACGTATTATTGTGTCTCATTTCATGTGAGCGTGGGCTGTCATTTTGGTTTTGCTTTGTGCCACGAACTATTATATTGAAGGACAGGCGAGTCTTGCGGGTAAAGCATCCGCAGAAATGTTGTAGAAAGAGAGCGACAAAAAGTGAGTGCGACAGGAAAAAGAGTCTGGCGAATGCATGGGTGCTTACGAGTCTATTCAGGTTTTTTTTACTTTTAGAACTAATTACGTTAAAAAATGTTATTTGCAATTATTTAAAATTAAATACACACTTTTCTTTAATTATATCAGGTTTAGCTTGACAAATATAAATACGTAAAACCATATATAAACACATTTTTCTAGTAGTACATTTTTGCTATTTAACTACACCATGACAAGTTACACAAGTGTAAAATTGGCATAAATATTTTAATTTTAAAATACAAAATGGTAAAATTTATATAATGTAAATAGGACATTTTATTTAAAAAATAATAAAGAAAATAGATAGAACCGAATATTTAAATTTTTTCTTAATTAATATTTTTGTACTTATACAATATATTTTATAATTTTATAATAATAAAAACAGATCGAACTGAATATTTCAATTCTTTCTTAATTTAGATTTTTAGATCTTCCTTACACTGAGATTTGATATTATTTTGATTCTGTTTAAAATATTGCTTCAAGTGCATTAAAATAAATTCATGGACAAAAATAGATATTATTTCTTTCTTGTGATCTCTACTAGAGAAAGAGAATGCATAACTTTCAATTACAGAATACACTGTATCTTCATATACACGAGGGTTATCTATATATAATATTAATTTATCTTGAATATATTTGGATAATCTAAATATGTTTATATTTGGGTGGATTAAAAAGCCACGACTTTAACATTTGTTAATTCCACTTCTTTTATGTGACATACATTTTCTTTGTTTACATGCAATATAATATATATATATATATATATATATATATATATATATATATATATATATATATATATATATATATATATATATATATATATATATCTGTTCATATTACTACTTTTTTCCAAATTTCCAACTGCTCTTTTGGAGCACGAAACAAAGATATTTTGTCATGATTTGAGTCATACCCGCTGGTACAATTGGGCGCAAAACACTTACGACCCATTACAAACTAATTGTTTATAACTATTTATTACCAAACAACACAAATGATTGAAAAAAGTAACCTGCGTTCATATGGCGTTGAGTAAATTCCAGCCTCTTTAAGCTATCTCTCTCTTTCAAAGTCATGCGCGCAAGTGACATAAAGCTGGACGTTTTCTAGCTGCGCTTATATACGAAGTTGCGTAGGGCTGCTTTGTGCTAATCTTTCCTGTTTGTTTATTTTATCAGTCAGGGTGCGTTCTGTTGTTTCATCGATGAGTTCCTCGACGCTCATTCATGCTCCTCGACCAGTGTGCCATTGGCATAGAAGTCCTATGTTCGAGAGTCATGGTCACCACCCTGCTTGTCCCCCCTGCGGACGCCCATGGATATATTTATGTATTTTTTACTTTTGTTAACCTTTACGCTTTACAATTAGCTTTAGCTCCCCTAAACTGTAATTAGGATTAATTTTCAGTTATGCAACGTAACAAATAAATAAAATATAAATACAACCCTTCATTCTATCAGAAATTCGTTGACACATCCAACACAAAAAACAAAATACAAAACACAACCCTAGTGAATCCAAAGCAATAAACCAAATTTATCACCATCCCACCACACAACAAAAACTAAACAAACCAGACTCGCTTTCAATCCAAGGTCACTACCCTAAGGAACATAAAAACACCAGACCACCTGAACGATCCAACGAAAGGGAAAGGGCTAAATCAGTGTTTCCGCCTTCCATCACGCTAGGG
Organism: Pterostichus madidus; assembly: GCA_911728475.2. NCBI lineage: Eukaryota > Metazoa > Arthropoda > Insecta > Coleoptera > Carabidae > Pterostichus > Pterostichus madidus. The sequence continues at coordinate 4,282,857 of OU452314.1, read as the reverse complement.
GTTGATCGTTTAAAGGTGGGAACCCTTACACACTGCACAGGTAAAAAACTAAATATAATCAGATGCAAAGGGATTCCATACGGACAGACAGACGAACAGACGGAAGGTTTTTTGTTTTGAAACAGGTAGAGCAGTTGTTCTCAAAATGTTGTCAAAATGTAAAAATAAATAAATAAATATATCACGCCTTCTATCCATTAATGGGTGTGACACTCTGCCGAAGCAGATCTTGGTAAGTGATATATTTTGCGCGTGAAGTGCGGTTACTAGTAGTCAAATCACGGCCCCCAAAGATGTTAGTGGTGGAGGAGCCACAGAGGTAGCTTTGGAAATTATGAAAATTGTTTGTCGCCTGTGGGAATCGAACCAGGGATCTCAGGATCCACAAGCCGACTTCATACCACTGAGCTAGCCACCCCATAAAATGTGGTTGGTTAATATTAAAGGGATTATGGATATATTTATATTTGAGAAACCGGGTTCGATTCATACTGACGAATAACAAATTAGACGATATTAAAATTACCCCTGTGGCTCGCCCTCCACTAACATCATTGAGACCTGTAGAAAATTATTTTATTATGGCGCTAGGGCAAAAAAGAATTGTTTAAACTTGCTTTGCATGACTAAAACATATTAATTTCGGCCCGGTTGTGCATAATAGTTATTTATGTGTCAAGGGTAAAAACAGGCGTTTCTAACCCGAGGCACAATTATTAGCACGAGGCGCAAAGCGCTCAGGACTAATAACATGCTAATTTCATCCGTGGTACATACAATATTTTATGCTAAATAAAAGAATAATTAATTAATTAAAAATATTAAACTATGTATATTTAAGGGTTAATGGGGTGGCTAGCTCAGTGGTATGAAGTCGGCCTGTGGATCCTGAGAACCCTGGTACCCTAGATTCGATTCCCACAGGCGACAAGCAATTTTTATAATTTCAAAAAATATATGGGATGGCTAGCACAGTGGTATGAAGTCGGCCTGTGGATCCTGAGGTCCCTGGTTCGATTCCCACACGCGACAAATTTTCATAATTTGAAAAAGCTATCCCTGTGGCTCCTCCACCACTAACATGTTTGGGGGCCGTGATTTGACGACTGGTAACCGCACTTCACGCGCAAAATATATCACTTACCGAGATCTGCTTTAGCAGAGTGCCACACCCAGTAATGGGTAGAAGGCGTGATGATATATTTATATTTATTTACAAAAAATACCCCTGTGGCTCCTCCACCAGTAACATCTTTGGGGGCCGTGATTTGACGACTGGTAACTGCACTTCACGCGCAAAATATATCACTTACCGAGATCTGCTTCGGCAGAGTGCCACACCTAGTAATAGGTAGAAGGCGTGATGAAAGTGACATTTTGCGAAATCAAGTATTCACAATAAACAAAAATTGTCATTTTTTTTTACATCCATAGAAAATTATTTTATTATGAGCATGGGGCTAAAAAGAAGTGTTTAAGCCCGTTTTTTATAGCTAAAACACATGAATTTCTGCCCGGTTATGTATAAAAAAATATACACTTGCCTATTTCAGATTGCCCGCAATTATAAAATCTTTGAAACCACTGATACATAATGGGGTTGAAAAGGGAGGACTACTGTCACCTTCATTAGGAGCTCCGCCCCTTTTCTAGATACCTGACCCTAACAGAAAGGGCTATCCATCAAGTGACCTGTACCCAGATGGGCTGGAAGGGTTATCTCCTAGAGTGATGAACGAAATGTTTGTATGTATTTTTGTTGGAAAGAGAATTTAACATCTGTCAATTTTTAATCTGGGATTTGAAGCGTGAGAACCTGAGAAACAATCTTTAGCAAATTATGAAAGAAATAAATAAATATATCATCACGCCTTTTACCCATTACTGAGTGTGGCATTTGGCATAGCAGATCTTGGTAAGTGATATATTTATGCGAGTGATGTGCGGTTACCAGCCGTTAAATTACGGCTCCCAAGGATGTTAGTGGTGGAGGAGCTATAAGGGTAATTTTAAATTGGTGAAAATGTGTTGTCGACGGTGGAGATCGAACCAGGGTTTTTAGGATCCACAGGCCGACTCGATACCACTGAGCTATTACCTCATAAACAATTTTTTTCGTTTGTATATCAAATATCGTATATAACACATGAGTAAAGTGTTATTATTTGCCTCAAGTAATTGTATCCCTCTAGGTACACCTTCAGAATTCCATCTGCGCTTTCGACAAATAATGATGAACTTTAATCCCTTATTAAATTAACTACTATTAATATGTTATCATGCGAACATAACATTTATGCACAACCGTGCCGAAAAGCATTTGTTTTAGCCCTAAAAAGCGGGCTTAAACACTTCTTTTTGGTCCTATGGATACATAAATATAAATAAATAAATATATCATCACGCCTTCTACCCATTATTGGGTGTGGCACTCTGCCGAAGCAGATCTCGGTAAGTGATATATATTGCGCGTGAAGTGCGGTTATCAGTCGTCAAATCACAGCCTCCAAAGATGTTAGTGGTGGAGGAGCCACAGGGGTAGTTTTTTGAAATTATGAAAATTGTTTGTCGCCTGTGGGAATCAAACCAGGGTTCTCAGGACGACTTCATACCACTGAGCTAGCCACCCCATTATTATTATGGATACATAAATAAAATTATAATTTTTGTTTATTGTGAATACTTGATTTTGCAAATTGTCATTTTGACATAAAACCTATGTACATATTTTAATCTTTTGAACATATAATTAAATGTTATTTTGTTGGGCATAAAATAGTGTATGTACCACGGGTGAAATTAGCGTTTCTGACCCTGAGCTTGTTATTAGCCCTCGGCGCTTTGCGCCTCGTGCTAATAATCATGCCACGGGCCAAAACGCCTGTTTTCACCCTTGGTACATAAATAACTATTATAATATAAATGCGTTAAAACTTTCGACGCAAGCGTCTCGTCTACATATAACTCCACATTAAAAAAAAAGATATTGGCATGTCACCCATACCACAAATTACCATTCCACTAAATGACAATCCCAGTCAACAATCATATCCCCAAATCACAATACCATCACAGAAATAATAATCCTTGCAATTCTACGTATCTTATTCTCTTCAGTTCTTGTCCTTGCTCTTAAGCAGAGGCTAAGTGTATTATAACAAAGTTACAGAAGATGATGTGTACCAAGGGGGTATCCAGGCCCATACGAAGGGGGGTGTGATGATGTACAAGTGTTCTATAATCGCCTGCATCCTGTTGCGTGTTGAGCTGTGTGTATGGCTGTGTGTTTGTGATCGAGTAATTAGATGCCAGTGGCTAAATACGGCCAAGTGTGGTTTGAGATTTTTTTAGTAAGTTGTTTAAGGTTTAAGGTGATTGGAGATTTCATTCATAGGTTGAAGGTTTGAGGGAATGTATAGATTTGAGAGAAATTTAGAAGTTTTGTTTGTTGATCTGTACAACAGGAACTTAATCCCAATCAGTGGGATCAACTTTTGCCGCCCAGGGCGGTCTCCAATTTGCCGCCCTTTCTAATTCAATCAAATGGTGGTTTTTATAAACTAAAAAAATAAATATATCATCACGATTTTTACCCATTACTGGCTATGGCACTCTGCCGAAACAGATCTCGGTAAGTGATATATTTATGTACGTGAAGTTCGGTTACCAGCTGTCAAATCACGGCCCTCAAAGATGTTAGTGGTTAGGGGGCCACAGGAGTAATTTTAATTTGGTGAAAATTGTTTGTCGGCTGTGAGAATCGAACCAGGGTCCTCAGGATCCACAGGCCAACTCGAAACTACTGAGCCATTGCCCCATTAAATTAATAAACATAAATAAATAATTGTAATAGAGACAAACTATAGGTGGGGAACTTTTTTACCATTGGATGGCATATTTAAATTAGGCAGTAATAAAGGAATTTTTTGAGATAATATTTTCAACCCTACATTGACTTGACGATGAAGAAAAATATTCGAAATCATATAGTAATTCATAATTCGTAGAAATCGAATAGTAAACTTATGAAGTGAACAAGTTGTTGTTTACAACTAAAACTAAATATAAAAAATGCCGCCCTAAAATATATGCCGTCCTGTTATAACAAATGAAGCTACTTTTAAAACTACTTTTTGTAGCTTAAAGCTACCACTGTTTATTAAGAAATACCTATTAATTTTTGTTTTGTATTTGAATTGTACCTTCTTTATTGTTTTCTATAACTGTAGGATAACAAGTTATTATATAGTTTAAAATCTATTAACATATTTTATTTTTCACTTGTTCTTAACCTATCCTACTTTTGTACTAAATATTAGATGAACTAAACAGTGACTGTTTAGGAGTCTTCTGTTAATGTGACTGTTAATTTATTCCGATATAAATAAAAATTATAGCATTAAAAATAAATAGTACATTTGTCCATTTGCGATTTTTGATATTTATATACATAATAGTAAATTAACAGTCATTATAACAAAAGACTGATCAATTGATCATATGCCAATGGCAAATTTAATTAATTCACAATAATTGACAAAAGTAGCTTTAAAATTTAACAGCTAGTTTAACGAAAGCTTTTTGCTGTAACGAACCTATATTTTACAAAATGTAGCTTATAGCTGTAGCTCAGCTACTTTTTTAAAGAATAGCTGTAGTTGTACTCGTAGCTTAGCTACTTTTTTTAAGTAGCTTGCCCAGCTCTGGATGTTCATCCTACAGTGAGGTAGGTGGCTCAGTTGTATCGAATCGGCCAATGGATCCTGCGAACTCTGGTTCAAGTCCCACAGCCAACTAACATTTTCACCACATTAGATTTACTCCACTAACATCTTTAGGAACCGTGATTTGACGATTGGTAACCGCACTTCACGCGCATAAATATATCTCTTACCGACAGTTCCACACCCAGTAATAGGTAAAATGAGTGATGATATATATTTATTTATTTATTTTTATCCTACAGTCAACATTATTTGTTTATACTTCATTCCCCGTATGAAAACTATTACGTCACATTCAGATTTTGTACTTAAAACGTTTACATTGGTATGGGATTGATATTTTTAAAACATAACCTAAAATTTAAATGATTAAAATATTTATTACTTATTTTTAATCCTGGTTCGATTCCTACAGGCGACAAACAATTTTCATAAATTCAAAAGCTACCCCTGTGGCTCCTCCACCACTAACATCTTTGGGGGTCGTGATTTGACGACTGGTAACCGCACTTCACACGCATAAATATATCACTTACCAAGATCTGCTTCGACAGAGTGCCACACCCAGTAAATGGGTAAAAGGCGTGATGATATATATTTATTTTTATCCTAGAGTCAACATTATTTGTTTACAGTTTTAGTGCAACTGCAAGTTGCAGTAGCATCGCTTAATACAATTTATAGAAGCACTGAGTAAGTGCAATAGCTAATAAAATAAAAAATATTCTGCTCAACTAATAAATATCTAGTATAAAGTAGTAGCGAGTATATATCAAAGCATCTCTCGAAGTTCCACATTAATCGATCTTAGCTACCTACAGCAAGCGCCATAGATCTTAAACCCGTTCTCCAGGAGATCCTAAATCACTTTTACAACATTCCTGGCACATATTTATCGACATAATGCGCCATCAGTGCTGCCACCACTCCAGAAATAAAATTCCCTAGCCGTATGATTAAATCCTCATTTAGGATCTCCGTTGGTGCTACTGAAAAACAGATGCACGTGACATGGTTTTCTTTTGTTTTTGCTCTGCAGTGCATTTTTTGTTTCAGGCAAGTTTGGTGGGGGGGAGGGACGTTTGTTTTTTGTTTTTCGCCAAGGTTATGGTGTAAGTGACCTCTGGTACAGTGAACAGACAGGAATTTGTGCAGACAATAATGGAAATGCTGTTTTTTGATGCTTTTTTACGATGTTATAATTGATTGTAATTATTTTTATTCGGACATGGAGTTATGAGTTGATGGGACTGCCTTAATTTCTACTTCTGACTCATTTTTCTCTGTTTTTATGTATTCTTTGTTACTGCCACAATATTTTAATCTTTCTATGTTTCTGTTTCTTCATTTTCATCATTAATAGTAGATTATTAATTATGGAATAAGTGGCTCAATGCTATCGAGTCGGCCTGTGGAGCCTGAAAATCCTGGTTCTATTCCCACAGCCGACAAACATTTTCACCACATTAAAAACATTACCCCTGTGGCTTTTCCACCACTAACATCTTTGGGGATCGTGCTTTGAATTAGCACCATTATCAAATCAATAAAAAAAACAATGAAGAATTAACAAATTGTTGCCAAAAAGGAACAATTACATATTAAATAGTGTATTACGTACCATGAACTGTGGGTGACAGTTTTTATATATAAATTAATAAATATATCATCACGCCTTTTATCTATTACTGGGTGTGGTACTCTGCCGAAGTAGATCTCAGTAAGTGATATATTTATGCGCATGAAGTGCGGTTACCACCCGTCAAATCACGACCCTCAAAGATGTTAGTGGAGAGGCATCCACAGGGGTAATTTTAAATTGGTGAAAATGTTTTGTCGGCTATGGGGATCGAACCAGGGTTCTTAGGATCCACAGGCCGATTCAGATACCACTGAGCCATTACCCCATTAGTTTTTATATATCTATTAATATATTAGTATATTAGAGAACCTGGGTTCGATTTCCACAACTGACAAACAATTTTCACCACATTAAAATTAACCCTGTGGATGCCTCTCCACTAACATCTTTGACACACATTTCACGTGCATAAATATATCACTTACCGAGATCTGCTATGGCAGAGTGCCACACCTAGTAATGGGTAAAAGGCGTGATGATACATTTATTTATTTATTTATTATTTTATTTGCCATCAATGATCTAATTTTGGATATGGCTCAGTGCTATCAAGTCGGCCTGTGGATCTTGAATGCTTTGGTTCAATTCCCACAACTGACAAACAATTTTCACCACATAAAAACAACTTCTGCGGCTTCCCCTTCACTAATATCTTTAGGGGCACTTCACGTGCCTAAATATATCACTTACCGAGATCTGCTATGTAGAGTGCCACACCTAGTAATGGGTAAAAGGCGTGATGATATATTTATTTATTTATTTATTATTTTATTTCCCATCAATTATCCAATTTTGGGTATGGTTCAGCTCTGCAAATGCAGATCTCGTGTAGTAAAGAGCAATTTTGTCAACGGCAATGGCTGCACTCGTTGGAATTGGGATAACGTTGAGCGCGGGTAGTACTTGGATGGGTGAGCGTCCAGATAAAACCCGCGTTTCTGTTGACCATAATACCTAAAACGCAGATCAGGGCGTAATGGCGGCATATGACCTAAGTAGGTGATCCGTCAAAGAAGCCACAAAAAAAGGGATGCAAAGAACGATGATTTGGACAGAGTTATGCGTGTTTGAAGTTGTTACAAAAAAATCAAAATAAATATATCATCACGCCTTCTACCCATTACTGGGTGTGGCACTCTGCCGAAGTAGATCTCGGTGAGTGATATATTTTGCACGTGAAGTGCGGTCAAATCACGGCCCCCAAAGATGTTAGTGGTGGGGTAGCCACAGGGGGAGTTTTAAAATGGTGAAAATTGTTTGTCGCCTGTGGGAATCGAATCAGGGTTCTCAGGATCCACAGAACTACTTGATACCACTGTGCTAGCTACCCCATTAATAACGTATTTCTAGACCAAAAAATTCCAAATGCACATTCAATTTCATATACGCATAACTCTGCCAAATCATTGTTGGAACTTGGTTCTTTGCGTTTAAGAGGTTTAAAATAGAGACAAACCAGTGTTTTGTATGTTACAGGAATCGAACTCAGGTTCTCAAATCCACAAACCGATACGTTTCCACTAAACTATCTACCCGATAACTTAATTACGTTATGATTTCAATCCTTAAAGTGTGAAAATCACTAACGAAACATTGTGAAAAACATTGTCACAGTTTTAAATCTAAATAAAAGAAGACCATTGAACCTTCTCGCCACATCTGCAATGCATCTCAGACTTTTTCCTTGTGTGTGTGTGTGTGTGTGTGTGTGTGTGTGTGTGTTCACAAGAGAGTGCATCCATCATGGAGGCGACAGGCAAGATGCAGGGCCGGGGTAAGAGGGTGGCAGGCCCGGCCCGCCTCGGTAATTGACACCAACCATCCATGTGTGTGTGTGTGTGTGTGTGTGTGTGTGATCAAGGACATTTGCCTGAGTTATCTCTCCCGTGGATTTGAATGAATTACATAGACTTGGCGTCTAATGTGCATATCAGATGTAAGCGGAATTTTATTAAATAAAAATAGAATCACAACAAAGAGTAGGTTTTCTTAGGATTCCAGTCACTTATGACTATTTGGTCATAACCTGTAGTATTAATTAGTTTAGTTCTGTCATGTAACAACCCAAAATCTTTTGTTATTATCTTATTTTAAAATTTTGTAAATTTGATTCGTATGTCTTATTTTTAGGAATATTGACAACTCCAGCGCTCTAATACGCCAACTAGCGGTAAAATAAATAACTACTCTTCGTGGGACTGTTTCATTTATTGTGTATGGTAAACATACGTGTTTCTATAACGTTAATTTTAATTTTTTTCTATGAAAAACATAAAAAAATTAAAATCTAATAGGAACTGTTGCTTTTAAGGATGCAAATCATTCTGAGCTATTGCAACTTGCGGAATTTATACACGACATTATGTAGCAAAAAATCAACATTTAATATACATATAATACATTAGTCTTAGATAAAAGTATATTACACATAGTTATCTTACAATTTATTCAGAAGCAGATTTAAAATATTTCGGACCCTAGGCAAAATATTTATGTTAGGCCCTTTTGGGGTATCTGCATCTGCATCTAATCCAATAAACAAACATAATTTTACATGCTTCGTAACGGCACAAATTAGATATGAAAATAACTAAATTATCGATAGCCATGAAATTGAACCAAAATTAACAAATGTTTAACGTTTTATGTGGGATGGCTAGTACAGTGGTATGAAGTCGGCCTGTGGATCCTGAGGTCCCTGGTTCGATTCCCACAGGCGACAAATTTTCATAATTTGAAAAAAGCTATCCCTGTGGCTCCTCCACCACTAACATGTTTGGGGGCCGTGATTTGACGACTGGTAACCGCACTTCACGCGCAAAAAATATATCACTTACCGAGATCTGCTGTAGCAGAGTGCCACACCCAGTAATGGGTAGAAGGCGTGATGATATATTTATTTATTATTTATTTTGATAGATTAAACGTCAAACATTTGTTTAATTTTGTTTCAATTCCATGACTATCGATAGTATTGAGGCTATTTTCTTTATTTTCAGATCTAATTTGTGCCGTTACGAAGCATACAAAATTAATTTTGTTTATTGGATTAGATGCAGAATTTTATGTCCTAAAACTTTTATTTGAAGCAGTCTTGCTTAAAATAATTAGGGAAGCAGGAAATTATAAAATTATGATTTTACATGTTAAATACCCATGTTCGAGAGTCGCAGTCACCACTCTGTATATATGTATATATTTCTATTATTTAAACTAAAAGCTTGAATCCGGGTCCTAAAATTTTTGGGCCCTAGGGTACTGCCTCTTTAGCCTAGGCTAAAGTCCGCCTGTGTACTCTGTAGATCTATTTAGATTAATTCTATGTATTCTATAGTAAATAAAGAAATAATAAATTGCCTGTGACACTTTTGACTTTTGTAAAGATAAAGTTTGGCGGATTAAACCTAAGACACACAACATATTGTTGTGTTCCCAGCATTTCATTTAGTTCTAATTAGTTATAGTTATAATTATTCGTTTATCTATTTTCTTGTTTTATCTATTTTCTTGTTTAATATAAATTTAATGCATGTTAGATATAAGTCTAGTTATGTATTAATCATTTTAATTTTCTTATATTTAAGTTTAAGTTTAAGTCATGTAATTCTTACTACCAGTTCTGTACATATTTTAGAAAGCTACTTCATACAAAAGCATTCCTACAGATCATAAAACCCCTAAATTCCAATCCGCTTTCTAAATCCAGCAATCCTACGACTCATCGACTCACAACCCTTAACTTTCTAAAACTACCCTTTTCCCCTGGCTCTAACTAAAAACCTATAAAAACCATGTCCGACTAAGAAGACATCCTATTCACTTTCCGATTCATTCACCATCCAGCAGCAACAGAAAACAGCGTAGAGTTACACAAAATTAAAAACCACCGTAAATAAAGATATATTTAGTTTGTACTTGTGTGTTTTATTGTGCAAATTAATCCTTGCCATCACAAGTACACAACAATATGTATCTTGCACTGCATTCAATGACTTAATTGTCAGGCCATTTAACATAAACCATATCTATGTCATTAGTTTGCAAAAGAAAAGCACGAATGTAAAATTTGCCTTCTTTAGATTTATTTTGGTTTTGATGGTTTTACTTTTTACCACCCTAAATGAACTAAATAGGAAAAGAAAACCGAATGAAGAATTTTCGGGTATTATATAATATGGTGGTGGTGCAGCACCTCGCACGGTGGGTAAGAGTGCAGCAGAGTTTCGCATATCGACCGGCTGGCGGCGGAGGAGGCGGCGACGGCGGCGGTGGTGGCGGTGGCAGGGTTTTTTTTGCGCCGTTGTTTTTCGCGTCGTTATTCTCTTGCACCCGCGTCGCCATGGCAACGAGACGTGACACCGTGCTGCCGGTACCGCCACTTGAACTGCAGCAGCCACCGCCGCCAAACAACACCGCCCCCGCTCACATTGCCGCCCCCGATGTCGCCGTGATCAATTGCCAACGACCGAAATTGCGAAAATAAATACGACCTGACGATGATGACATCATTGCAATTGAGAGACACAGAACCAACTTTTTATTCGACACTGGACATTTCTAAACTAAATATGTATTTAGACTTGATTAGTCACTAAGTTGCACAATAATAAGTTAATCTCAATCAAGATTTTACCCATTACTGGGTGTAGCACTCTACCGTAGCAGATCAATTTATGGCTTAATGAATAACATTAAAATATTAAATAAATAAAATAAATAAATATATCATCACGCCTTTTACCCATTACTAAGTGTTTCACTCTGCCGAAGCAGATCTCGGTAAGTGATATATTTAGGCGTGTGAAGTGCGGTTAAAACAAAAGATAAACGGTAGGAGAAGGAAGAAAGGAAAGAAGATTAGAATAAGCACATGGAACGTAAGGACCATGTTGCAACCAGGCAAAATGCAGGAAATCGCATCAGAAATGATGAGATACAAAATAAATGTTGCAGCAATCCAAGAAACCAGATGGGGAGGAGAAGGAATTATAAATAAAAAAGAATATGATGTACATTATTCGGGAAACAAGAAGCAAGGACAATATGGAGTAGCACTATTTATTATGACAGAGCTAAAGAACGAAATAATTGAATCTAGACCAATAAATGAGAGAATGAACTACTGCAGGATCAATGCGAAACCACTCAAATTATCTATACTAAATGTGTATGCTCCAACAGAAACAGCAACTGCGGAAGAGAAAGACATATTTTATGAGAAACTAGAATTAGAAATAGAAAGAATACCAAAGGAAGACACAACAATTATACTAGGAGACTTTAATGCGCAGGTAGGAAAGGAGAATTATATACGACACGTTGCAGGAAAACACACAATACACGAAAAAACTAATGATAATGGGCAGAGGCTTTGTAGAATGGCAGCTAGGATGAATTTAATCATAAGTAGTACAAAACACGAACATCCAAAGGTACACAAAGTGACATGGACAACAGCAGATCAGAAGCATCAAACACAAATAGACCACATATTGATAGCAAAAAGGAAACAATCATCGATACTAGATGTCAGAACATATAGAGGAGCATGTGCGGAGTCGGATCACTATATGGTCACAGCGACATTAAGACATAAAATAAAGAAGGAAAACAAAGGTCAAAACACACGAGTGAAATGGAATATAGAGAAGCTAAAAGATAAAAAGACAAGAGAAAGATACGCAGAAGAATTAGACAAGAGACTTAGTAAAAATGGGCACGAGAAGAAAGAAATAGAGGAGAAGTGGCAGAATATTAGAAAATGCATACAAGAGGCGACAGAACAATGGGTAGGAAGAGAGGAATATAGAATAAAAAAGGAATGGTTTGACGAAGAGTGTCATGGAGCAGTAAAAAGAAAGAATGAAGCAAGAATGAGATGGATGAGAACAAATATAGAAGCAAATAAAGAGGAGTATGAAAAAAGGAGAGGAGAATGCAATAAAATTATAAGAAAACACAAGAGAGACTGGATAGACAGTAAAATAGAAGATATAGAGGAGGAAAGCCACAAAAAAAACACAAAGCAATTTTATCAAAAAGTCAATGAACAAAATAGAACACGCAAGGCGAAATCATGCGGTGTGAGAGACAAAAATAATAAGTTAGCAGAAAACGATACAGAATATAAACAGGCATGGAAAGAACATTTTACAGAACTGCTTACAGAAGCACAGCAGAGTAATGAGATAGAGGAGCAAGAAGCGAGGGAGGACGGAAATATAACAGAACCAACGATAGAGGAAATTAAAGAAGTAATAGGAAAGAGTCGAAATGGGAAGACATCAGGAAAAGACGGGATTAATAATGAATTAATAAAATATGGAGGAGAAGAACTGCAGAACCATATACACGAATTAATTAAGAAAATATGGCGGGAGGAAAAGATGCCAAGAGAATGGGAAGTAGGACAAATAGTAGTGATACATAAAAAAGGGAATAAACAAATATGTGAGAATTATAGAGGCATAACACTATTGAACACAGCGTATAAAATCCTATCATCGGTAATACAAAGAAGAATAGCGGAAGAAACAGGGCGTATTGTGGGATCATATCAATGTGGTTTCACACGAGGCAGATCGACGGTAGATGCAATACACGTAGTAAAGCAAATAGTTGAAAAAAGCATCGAATACAACATAAACACAGAAATCCTTTTTATAGACTTCAAGCAAGCCTTTGACTCCATTAACAGAGGAAAACTGATGATAGCGCTGAAAGAACTGGGAATTACAGGAAAATTAAGGAAACTAATATTAATGACAATGAATAAGACAAAAATGACCATAAAAACACAAAAAGGTGAGACGGAAGAGTTTGAAGTAAATAAAGGAATCAGACAAGGAGACGCATTATCAGCAACATTATTCAACCTGGCTCTAGAATATGTAATGAGAGAAATAAACAAAGAAGGGACGCTACGAACAAGAGGAGGACAAATAGTTGCCTACGCTGATGACATTGCAGTAATAACAAAGAGTCGGGAAATAATGGAAGAAACTTTGAGAAAAATAGTAGAGGAAGGAGAGAAAATAGGACTAAAACTAAACGAAGCCAAAACCAAAATAATGATATTAGGAAAAAAAATCGAGAGAAATGAAATAGAGGTAGGGAGGTTTAAGTTCGAACAGGTGGATAAATTTAAATACCTAGGAATAACAATAACAAATAAAGGGGAAGGAGAGATGGAAATTAAAGATAAAATAATGGCTACAAATAGAGCATTCTATGCCAACAAAAAATTGCTAAATAGTAAGATACTCTCATATAAGACAAAAATAAAAATATATAATACAATTATAAGACCGATAACACTGTATGCTGCAGAAACAATGACGATGACGAAGAAGGAGCAGGAAAATTTGAGAGTGATGGAAAGAAAGATTATAAGAACAATACTAGGACCAATAAAAACGGCAGAAAATGAATACAGACCAAGAATGAATTACGAAATAGAACGGGTGATGGGTGGAGAAGACATAGTGAAGAGGATAAAACGACAGAGAGTAAGGTGGCTGGGGCATATATGGAGGACAGAAGAAACAAATGTAATAAGGGCAATAGTAGAATGGAACCCAGGAAGAGGAAGAAGCAGGGGAAGACCTAAATCGACATGGTTACGGGAAGTAGAAGAAGATTTAAAAAAATCAGGTATTAGTAACTGGAAGAAGAAAACAAGAGACAGGAAGGGATGGAGAAAGGTAATTGAATCAATATGATACAATGAAAGAGAAGAGGAGACTGATCTACTCCAAAACGAAAAGATCTAGAGAGCTTCCAAGAAGCGGCGCAACCCCACAGGGGGTGTTAAGCCACCTTATATAAGTGCGGTTACCAGCACATAATTTTTTTCAACGACTTTGCTTACTAAAAAATTTAAAAAAATAATATGGCGCTAGTGCAATTCACGTTCCACCAATTTCTGTATTGTATGTAACCATGACGATATCAGTATCTAAGTAAATAATTAAAAAATTCTGTTATCAACAATCATTGTTTGTGATAAATTTTCACACATAAATAAAAAATGTGCTCAAAAATCTCAGAAAATAGTGATACTACCTGAAAATTCTAATGAAAACATCACAGAATCTAATTTATCCTCAAATTTATCAAACACCATTTCAAGTTCCGGAATAAATATACAAAACTGTCAAAACTGCACTTTCAATTTTAACATCCCTCATCCTCATTAAGTTGGCACTGCTGCCCAGCAACAAACTTCATGTATAATATGTGTAAAAGTGTAAAAATGAATCTAACCTATATTTTAGATTTTGTAAGTATTGTTTCAATACATTAAGATTTCAGCAACAATTTATATTTTTCTAAGCGAGCGGTAAAGTATTTTACCGCTTGTTGCTATAGGAGACGCGCGGTAAAGTATTTTATTGTTTCTTACTCAGTAACCATCAACTATACGATGACAACTGAAAGCATAAATATCAACTATTCATAGCATAGAAAAAATAATTTGCAAACTAGAATTCGATTCCTACAGTCGACAAACTTTGCTCCACATAAAAATTACTCTCGTAACTCCACTTCTACTAACATCTTTAGGGGCCGCTATATAACAGCTGGTAACCGCACTTCAGGCGCACTTACCTATACCTAGATCTGCTACGACAGAGTACCACACCCAGTAATACCTAAAAAACTATAATGATATATTTATTTTTTCATGGGGTGGCTAGCTTAGTGGTATGAAGTCGGCCTGTGGATCCTGAGAACCTTGGTTCGATTCCCACAGGCGACAAACAATTTTCATCATTTCTAAACTACCCCTGTGGCTCCTCCATTACTAACATCTTTGGAGGCCGTGATTTGACGGCTGGTAACCGCACTTCACGCGCAAAATATATCACTTACCGAGATCTGCTTCGGCAGAGTGCCACACCCAGTAATGGGTAGAAGGTGTGATGATATATTTATTTTATATTTTCATTTAACATTCATTAACCCTCATCTACAACTATCGTAAGTGTACATACACCCAACAATAAAACTCAAAAATCCACCCTCTCCCAAGATCCTCATCTACACCTCTCCCACAATCCCCAAATTCTACACCATCCATCAAAACACCCACAATCCCAGTCATCAAATCAAGTAACCTATTAACCAGTATCCTGATCTAAGTGACCCGCGATCTTGACCTTGTCGCATGATGTTTCCCTCCCCGCGCATAGTACCTGACCCGCGCAACGTTCACATCACATGTGTGTATGTGTTGCTAGCCAAGCCATCTATGATCATGTGTGAGTAGTATGTTGTCCATGACATTGACCACACTAGCGGTGATTAGACGAGGAGTCAAGGTTGATGTCATGTTGTTATGAGTTAGTTTAAATGGATTTGAGGGGAGAGTGGAGGAGAGAATGAGGGGAATGAGCGAATGAGGGGAAGGGTGAATGGAGATATGTGTTAATGTAGGATTTAAGAGGGTGTAATATCTAGTAGGGTGTAGGGTTCATGCTACGTAAATAATTCCCCTTATTTTTATCTGAATGGTGCAGATGGCTCAGTGGTATCGAGTAGGCCTGTGGATTTGAGAACCCGGGTTCGATTCCTACAGCCGACAAACAATTTTCAACACATTAAAATATATCATCACGCCTTTTACCCATCACTGAATGTGGCACTTTGCCGATAAATATCTCGGTAAGTGATATATTTATGCGCGTGAAGTGTGGTTACCAGCCGTCAAATCGTGTCCCCTAAAGATGTTAATGGAGGAGGAGCCATAGGAGTAATTTTAATGTGGTGAAAATCGTTGTCGACTGTGGAAATCGAACCGAGGTTCTTAGGATACGCAGGCCGACTCGATACCAAAGAACTAACGGATTAAATAAATTAATAAATAATAAATACTTTGAGATAATATTCATATACAATATATATGGCATATTTGGGATGGGTGGCTCATTTGTATCCTGTGAATTCAAATTTTCAGTAATAATATAACAAGAGAGTGAGAATAAATTGAAAATAATTTGACAGATCTTTCGATAACTTGTTGTCAGGCAATAGTCACGAAAGCCCGTAGGACTTGAGTGGCTATTGCCAAATGGCGACAAGTTTGAGAAAGATACTGGAGAATAATTTTCTAATTTATCCAACTCTCGAGTTATATTTAATTTGATTCTTAAAAGATTTTGAACTGAGTCCATATCGATTAATTACTTATTAATGTATTCTTGGAAGTTGTTTCCAAAATTTGGTGGTGTATTTCTGTATCTGAAATACAACTACATCGATTTTTTCACCCATTTTACTACCCCTGTGGCTCCTCCACCACTAACATCTTTGAGGGCCGTGATTTGACGACTGGTAACCGCACTTCACACGCAAAATATATCACTTACCGAGATCTGCTTCGGCAGAGTGCCACACCCAGTAATGGGTAGATGGCGTGATGATATATTTTTATTTTATTTATTTTGATTATACTTGACGCGTTGACAGTTTAAAATAATTATTTGATAACTACCTATCATTTGTCACAAACAAAAAAGTATCTACAGAGATTATTCTCGGGAATAATCACAAGAGCTTTATTCTCAGTATTATAATGACAGGATTGGTTTAAACGCAGAAACGTGATATACAATGAAGCATTTCATTGGTTTTGAGAAACGTCAAAAAATAATTACCACAAGAAAATTACTCCTGTGTCTCCTCCTGCACTAACATTTTTAGAGACCGTGATTTGACGGCTGGTAACCACACTTTTCGCACCTAAATATATCACTTACAGAAATCTGCTTTGGCAGAGTGTCACACCCAGTAATGAGTAAAAGACGTAATGATATATGTACTTATTTATTTTATAAATAAATAATTAATAATAATAATAATATATCATCACGTCTTCTACCCATTACTAGGTGTGGCACTCTGCCGAAGCAGATCTCGGTAAGTGATATATTATGCGCGTTAAGTGTGGTTACCAGTCGTCAAATCACGCCCCCAAAGATGTTAGTGGTGGAGGAGCCACAGGGGTAGCTTTTGAAATTATGAAAATTGTTTATCGCCTGTGGTAGTATCATAAAATTTTATTGAAAAGGAAAAAATCGCGGCATAATATTGATCTCATTCTAAATGGCGTACCTAGAACTTTTTCCGCCCAGGGCGGTGTCCAATTTGCCGCCCTTTCTAAGTCAATCAAATGGTGGTTTTTAAAAATTAAAAAAATATAAAATAAATATATCATCACGACTTTTACCCATTACTGGGTGTGGCACTCTGCCGAAGCAGATCTCGGTAAGTGATATATTCTGCGCGTTACCAGTCGTCAAATCACGGCCTCCACAGATGTTAGTGGTGGAGGAGCCACAGGAGTAGTTTTGAAATTATGAAAATTGTTTGTTGCCTGTGGGAATCGAATCTAGGGTACCAGGGTTCTCAGGATCCTCAAGCCGACTTCATACCACTGAGCTAGCCACCCCATTAAATAATTAATAATAATAACATATTGAATCTGCTGTATCTCGTCTAGCTGATATATTTCGCGTGTTCTCGAAGCAATTAACTCATGTTCGACTCGGTATTTTTTAATTGAAATCTTGGAAGACCGCTTCACTAATGAATATACCATCACAACCACAATCCAACTCTTTTTCATACACACAACTTGCGTTAGTGTTAGTTGCTTACACCTGCCTGCTGCGATGAGACTGCTCCAGTTTTTTCTGTTGAAATGCAGCGTTTTTGTCGACGTACAGGCTGTTTTTTCAACTTGTTTTTATTTTGATATCTATGTAGAGAGTTCTCGAGACCTCTCCTTGGATGGATGCGATGATTAAGTGGATTTCAGTGAAGAAATCTCTGATTTGAATGTTTTTAATTGAATTTCAAGTTATTTGGATTAATTAATACGGCGGTGAAGATTAAATTCTTTAGTTAGATGGCGAATATTCGGAGAATAACTATCATAAATGCGGTAAAATGGATGTAAAGGATGATGATGAATGTAAAGAAAATATTATTGCGAAGGTATCATAATATTTTATTGAGAACGAAAAAATCGCGGTACAATATTGATCTCATTTTCGCATTAAACAATAAGTAAATTTTTTGGCGGTTTAAGAGGCGGTGGGGGGAATTATTACCCAGTGGCAATATCCCCATGAAAAATATGACTCGAAACTTTAAAAAAATATATATATATCATCACGCCTTCTACCCATTACTGGGTGTGGCACTCTGCTAAAGCAGATCTCGGTAAGTGATATATTTTGCGCGTGAAGTGCGGTTACCAGTCGTCAAATCACGGCCCCCAAACATGTTAGTGGTGGAGGAGCCACAGGGATAGCTTTTTCCAAATTATGAAAATTTGTCGCCTGTGGGAATCGAACCAGGGACCTCAGGATCCACAGGCCGACTTCATACCACTTTAAACTTTAAACGCGTTTTTTTCGAAAACATATTTTCAAAATCGGGCGAAAAGAAACCTGAAATACTAATTGATGGATCGTGCTGAATCTTTTTATTTCTTATTGTAGATATAAAATACTCAAAAACTACGGGGGCTTTTTTTTTAAAGTGCTTCATTCGTTTTTTATGGTCGTTTTTATACAGAAATTTAGTCCCGAATAATGAACTTTTTTTTTAAACTTGCGCCCTTTTGTTAAAAATCTAAATTTTCAAAAACCAGCCCGTAGTTTTTTAGAGTATACATCAGAGATTAAGAAAACATATCCCTTTTTGTTCCATGTCCATTGCTGTTCCCGGAATGTTTTCGCCCGAATATTTTCTTTAAATAAAAATTTTAAATAAAGTTTAAAGAGCACTAAATAAAGATCCAAAAACAGTTCTTAAGCAGCACTTTTAGATTTCGTTAAAAAAATCTAGAAAATTACCCTTTTTTTCCTGGCCTAGAGTGGCCTCACCCCTTAAAGTCAAAAGCAAACAGTTTATTTCCCTTTCTACCCTCTACTTATTTATAACTTTCAAAAAACATTAAAATTCACAAAAAAATAAAAGTAATGTTTCGAAAAGAAGTTTCAATTTTGTCTCAGATTATCCTGTATAAACTTGTAATAATTCCCCCTCCATCCAATTACCTCCTTGACCTCTGACCTTGATTTGTTTACTTCCTATCACGCATGCCTACCTTGTATCGGGGATTCCGACCTCAAACTCCGTGTACGAGCCACGCAGCAATAAAGGCATCACAACCGTTTCATTCATACGGGCTGCAAGCTCGCACCACGAGTCAGACAGAGACAGTTGCAGAAATGGAGCGAGCAAATAGAACAATAAGGGTGGTGTACAACAACATTATAGCCGAAGTTGTGAAACTCGAACGATGCTCAAAATGAACAAAATAAAGGAATGTCGCGCGCCTGCTTTTCGATCTGCTGGCTGCAGCAGTCCTCAACATGTGGAACAGAATTCGGAAAGACAGGGGTTAATTAGTAATGTGATATCCAGCTACCGCTATAATTTTGCGATGTGACTAAATGATGACATCATCGATGATTTTTTTATTTATACCGCTATGTGGATCCTTATTGTTTAGCGATGTGGCTACCGTTGCCACAGTGGCTATGTCAATTAGAATAGACCCCCAGTTGTTTTGTTAACTTAAGTTAGTACTAGCGTGAAATATTTTTTTGCAGATCTGAATGAAATTTGGAGCACGTAAACATTGGATAGTCATACGCATCCTGTTAAAATATGAAACACATTCATCGTCTGTGAACAAATACATTCGCTTGTAAAGTTGAGTTCTTATACACGGGGCTTATGGCGATCATCACTCAGAATCGCACATATTTGGTTTGTGTACCTCTAAAATATTGCAGTTTCATTTGAAAAACTAGTATGATGTTCTAGAACTATCCATGTATATTGTATCAGAAGAAGAAAGGTTTTTATCGTTTAGTAATGGATATATAGCCATGCAAAGCCTTGTTTTTAATGAAAAATTAAGAATCCCAATTTATAATGGCAACACCACACGGTGGTATGGTATTTGAAAATTCACTAGACCAACAACCTGTTAACAATTCATGATATTCAAATCATAATAGGTATAAAACACTTATTTTATTCAATTTTTATATTTTTTTGAGTATCAGTTTCGGCACTCGACAACCGATGGCGCCACCGTCACACTAGTACTACCTTAATAAATTTATGTAATCAAATTATGTTGTTGTCTCCCAATTATGCACAGATTTTGCCATAAAATTAACAAGAGAGCAGGACGCATTTTAGAGCAAACAGTGTGAAAATAGCCTAAAATCGAAAAAAATCCAAGAGGTAACCCTTTAAGAAACTTTCAAAAAATAAAAATCGCTAAAAGATTGCTTATAAGTCAATTCGGCCACGGGGAATTCAATGCCGTTGAGCGTATTTTCATATCTTGTTTAGTTTATAAGATATAGCCTCCGGAAAAGTACAATTTTCCAAAAAAAAATTACCTCATCATATTTTTGATTTTCTCGAAGGTATATCTCAAAAACTAAACGAGATAAAACGATGTGCTCAACGACAATGAATTCCTCGTGCGTCATGTATAGTTGGAAACAAAAATTTGTATTTAAAAAAAAAATTCACTACAATTTTCAAAAACAAAAACCAGTTTTAAATAATATCTTAAAAACCGGACATGTATACTTGGGGTTTTTACCATTGACTCAGCGGTTTAAAATACATATGTATGTAAATTTTCGTTACAAAATTCGTACGAGCGAGTGTCAAAATAAATCCAAGGAGTACCCCTTAAGAAATTTTCAAAAAATAAAAATCGCTTAAAAATTGCTTATAAGTCAATTCGAACACGAGGAATTCACTACCGTTGACCGCATTTTCATATCTTGCTTATTGTTGACAAAAAGTTGATTAAAAGTAACCCAGTGGATAATATAAAATAAATATCTCATCACGCTTTTTACCCATTACTGGGTGTGGCACTCTGCCGTAACAATTCTCGGTAAGTGATATATTTTGCGCGTGCAGTGCAGCTACCAGCCGTTAAATCACGCCCCTCAAAGATGTTAGTAGAGGATGCGCCACTGGGGTAGTTTTAAGCAACTACACCTCCTTAATATAATTTTAAATATTATTTCTACAGTTTTACAGGCAATTGTTGCCCAGTGGATAAAAGCGAGGAAAAATTACGTTTCTTAATTAACAAGCACTACCTTCAACTTATATCGATTGATAATTTTAAAAATCGAAATTTTGTTTTATTAAGTAAATAAATAAATATATCATCACGCCTTTTACCCATTACTGAGTTTGGCACTCTGTGGAAGAAGATCTCTGTAAGTGATACATTTATGCGCGTGAAGTTCGGTTACCAGCCGTCAAATCACGGCCCCCAAAGATGTTAGTGGTGGAGGAGTCACAGGGGTAATTTTAAATTGGTGAAAATGTTTTATCACTGAGCCATTACCCTATAATAATAAGTAATTTAATTATAAAACTACGATTGTATCAGAATGGTTCGTATTCCACAATAAACTACTATAATTCGGATTAAATTCCTGTTATCTAGGAATAACAAATAAATAAATATATAATTTGTACTTGTTTAATTCTTGGTAAAGTTTGGTGGTCACTGGCAGCAACCACAGCGCCATATGCGGGAATCCCCTTTACTACAGTGTCGAGAGGGGCGCGGGGTGCAGGGCCGGCTCTCCTTGTTCTAATGTACTGCCCTGGAAATCGTTTTACGTCAGATGGAACAGATACCGTGGCATTATTTATTTGACGACATTTTAGCTGCCTTGCGCTGTATCTTGTATGTATGTGTGTTTGTACGTATATATGAAGCTAATAGAGAGAAGACTAAACGTCAAGGAAGATATAAGATAGCTAACTAGATTTAGTGTGACTTTGTTTATCAAATTAATTGATTTATTGCAGGACAATTATAAACAGTAATAATATGTATTTATTATAACGTGGTATGAGTTCTGAGTATTATAGAATTATTAGATTTAAGTTCTGCAATTGTAGAACTTGTAGTGATTAAAAAAAAAAACACAACCTTATTAGAAAGAAAAATCTTCTTCCTCCAGTTGAGATTTGGAAATTCTCTTTGAAAATATTGACAGTTTTTATGTATCCATGGATATGATTATTTACTCAATCAGAAAAACTCACTTTCAGCACCGTTTGTTAATAGTATGTTACACAATAAGTGAGGAAAGTGATGTTTTACTTGACAAAGCGGTTGTTTGAAATACAAGTTATAAATACGGAGTATTTTAATCCACTTATCATTTAATTTAATCAATAATTAATCATAAATAACTCAAAATGTTTAATTTTTTGACAAGAATTGTAATAACAACAGACTAGGTATTTAAGGTTAGGTTAGATTAAGTTTTTTGATAAGAATTGTATTGACAACAGACTAGGTATCAAACGTTAGTACTACAAAAAAAAAAAATAGTCAGGTAAAGTTTTTACCAGGCTGTTTTGTACTTACAAGCAGAGCTGGGCATGCTACTTAAAAAAAGTAGCTAAGCTACAGCTACAGCTGTTCTTTAAAAAAGTAGCTGAGCTACATCTATAAGCTACATTTTGTAAAATATAGCTAAGCTACAGCTAAAAGCTTTCGTTAAAGTAGCTGTTAAATGTTAAAGCTCTTTTTTCAATTATTGTGAATTATTAAATTTGCCATTGTCATATGATCAGTCTTTTGTTATAAAAACTGTTAATTTACTATTATGTACATAAATATAAAAAATCGCAAATGGACAAATGTACTGTTAATTTTTGATGCTATAATTCTTATTTATATCGCAATAAATTAACAGTCACATTAGGTAACAGAAGACTTCTAAACAGTCAATGTTTAGTTCATCTAATATTTAATACAAAAGTAGGATAGGTTAAGAACAAGTAAAATATAAAATATGTTAATAGATTTTAAACTATATAATAACTTGTTATCCCGCAGTTCTGGAAAACAATAAAGAAGGTACAATTCAAATACAAAACAAAAATAAGTAGGTATTTCTTAATGAACAGTGGTAGCTTTAAGCTACAAAAAGTAGCTTTGGGCTACAAAAAGTAGTTTTAAATGTAGCTTCAGTTGTAATAACAATATTTTTAAGCTACTAGAAAAAAAAATAGTTCGCTACAAGCTACAGCTATATTTTTTCACATTTAGCTAAGCTACAGCTACAGCTAAGGTAAACGTAGCTAAGCTAGTAGCTAAGCTACAAAAGTAGCTAGCTACTGCCCAGCTCTGCTTACAATATTGTTATTTTTGTTAACCTTGGATACGTACTTTACTTGACTATTTTAGTAAAAAGCTCCTTTCCATACTAAAATTGGTCATGAAAGTACGCACTTTCTTGCCGGTTTCATAAAAACTCATTTACTCATCACAAACTTAATGCCACAGCAAACAACAAAACCTATGATGATATATTTATTCATTTTATTTAATCTCCACCCGTGCTCGTCTACCATTTCACAACAATACCTCTCACATTCTTATTCAAATCTCTTCCTTAGTTACTTCGATGTCACTGCACATACATCCTTAAATAGATTTACCCGAAGAATGAAACAATTCGTACAACAATCTGGTCCTCATTACACTGCAGATAAATTCTTAGCGTCTTGGCAGCAGTGCTTGCAACAATGGCGGGTTTATATACAGTGCAAATGCGTTGTTATCTTGCAATCTTGCTGTGAATGCTTCTTAGACGTTAGTTAATAAAGTTGTGCACAGAGTGAGCCACAGAAGATTTAGGTAAATGCTGATATGGATTTTAGAGACGGAATTAAGGGTTTAAGAGGAGATGGGAATTTAGTTTGTTATTGTTGGTTTAATTTAGTTGTTTATTTGATGCGTTGCACAACAGGAAATAGTGGAATTTTAACCACTCAGAGGGAGTTGTGTTTTTTTGTTGAAGTTAGCGAATTACGCGTCTTTATAGCTTAGCAGTTGTCACCTGAATACTGATTTAAAAAAATAAAATTATAAATATATCATCAATTCTTTCAGCCATTGCGTCAGGAAAGTGATATTTCACTTGGCTCAGCGGATTAAAATACTCGGCCTGCGGCCTCGTATTTCAAACAACTGCTTCGTCAAGTAAAAACACTTTCCTGACGTATTATGTATTATGTATACTATTTTTTCTGAAACCGTTTCATTTTATCAATATTTAATCATAAATAATTCAAAATGTTTCAATTTTTTTATACCTATGAATTATACTAACAGCAGACTACGTATCCAAGGTTACAACAAAATAACAGTCAGGTAAAATCTTTACCAGACTGTTTTGTACTTTACCAGACTGTTATTTTTGCTGTAGCCTTGGATACGTACTTTACTTGACTGTTTTTGTAGAAACCCACTTTCCATATTAAAATTGGTCAGAAAAGTACGCACTAGGGTTGTTGATTTTACGAATATTCAAAACTTCGATTGTTCGGATTTATTGAACCTTCGAATTTAGATTCGAACTTTCGAATTTTAGAATATTCCAAATTTTCGAATTTTGGAATATTCCGAATTTTAGAATTTTCTAATTATTCGAATTGTGAATCTGGATCCTAACGTGAACACGGCATGTTGATATGAATTATTTTCAGAATAAACTCATGTGCAGTGTTTTGTATTAATTCGTAAGTGATTATTATTAATTATTATTATTTGCCAAATTAATTCAATTTAAACTAAAAATATCGCTACACTGTCAAAAACGTTTTAATTAAGACGTTTTTGTATCCTTTTTATTGTCATTTTAAAACATCTTACTAAAAGTTCATAGCATTTAGATGGGCGGTAAGAGAGTAGATGGCTTAATTAAGATGCCTAGCCTTACAGAGTTTTTGAAATTTGGCGCGTGTAAACATTGGATAGTCATACGCATCCTGTTAAAATATGAAACACATTCATCGTCTGTGAACAAATATATTCGCTTGTAAAGTTGAGTTCTTATACACGGGGCTTATGGCGATCATCACTCAGAATCGCACATATTTGGTTTGTGTACCTCTAAAATTTTGCAGTTTCATTTGAAAAACTAGTATGATGTTCTAGAACTATCCATGTATATTGTATCAGAAGGAGAAAGTTTTTTTATCGTTTAGTAATGGATATATAGCCATGCAAAGCCTTGTTTTTAACGAACAATTAAGTATCCCAATTTATAATGGCAACACCACACGGTGGTACGGTATTTGAAAATTCACTAGACCAACAATCTGTTCACAATTCATGATATTCAAATCATAATAGGTATAAAACACTTATTTTATTCAATTTTTACATTTTTTTGAGCGTCAGTTTCGCCACTCGACAACCGATGGCGCCACCGTCACACTACTACTACCTTAAGTTTCGGTTTATATTTATCACCATTGTCTTGTTCCAAGTCCAGATCTTGATTTTATCAAGTCCACTACCAAGAATAGTCTAGGTTTTATTTGAAGCTGTAAGCTGAAGGCGCCTTGGCAGAACTATTTAGAAATAATGATACTAGAATATTTGATCTCTTCTGTACTTCTAGTTAGTGTAAAATGAGCGGGAGTGTCAGATATTTTTCAGAGCTATTAGTGAACACACGCAACAGGATGAAGTAAATGAGGCTGTGTGGCAATGCAGCGTGCAGCGTGCAACGTGCAACGTGCAACGTCACTGTCGTGTAGTGTCATTCTTCACACAACATCAAACTTGGAACATCAAGCAATGTCACTGCTGCTAAAGATACACACAGCACAGATATATTTATAAGAAAAGTCATTACTTTCAATGAGATCTCTGTGCAGTTGTGACGTCATCAAGGGCTTATATTTAAATAAACTTATAGAATTCATTCGCTAAAAACTGTAGCATAGTATAATTATTTGTATATCAAGATAAGAAAGTGGGACTTTTCTTCCAGAAGGTGCTGTTTTCTTTCTCTAGGGAATAAAAATGTTCTTTCTTTCCTGGAAATTAAACGTATTCCTTACTTCCATTAATTGAGGAAAGAAAATTTTATTTCTGACAGAGTTCGAGAAAAATAGTTATCGAGTCGGACGGTGGGTTTGAAAACCCGGCTTCGATCCCCACATGATGATACATTTATATTTATTTATTATTTTATTTAATTGTGCGATTTTATAAAAAATATAATTAATATCTCAGATATAAAGATATTTTTATTAATAAAATTTGCAGATCTGAATGAAATTCGGCGCACGTAAACACTGGATAGTCATACGCATCTTGTTAAAATATGAAACACATTCAACGTCTATGAACAAATATATTCGCTTGTAAAGTTGAGTACTTGTACACGGAGCTTACGGCGATCATCACTCAGAATCGCACATATTTGGTTTGTGTACCTCTAAAATTTTGCAGTTTCATTTGAAAAACTAGTATGATGTTCTAGAACTATCCATGTATATTGTATCAGAAGGAGAAAGTTTTTTATCGTTTAGTAATGGATATATAGCCATGCAAAGCCTTGTTTTTAACGAAAAATTAAGAATCCCAATTTATAATGGCAACACCACACGGTTGTATGGTATTTGAAAAGTCACTAGACCAACAACCTGTTAACAATTCATGATATTCAAATCATAATAGGTATAAAACACTTATTTTATTCAATTTTTATATTTTTTTGAACGTCAGTTTCGCCACTCGGCAACCCATGGCGCCATCGTCACACTAGTACTACCTTAAGTTCTTATTGTACAAAGTAGAATAAATAAATAAACAAATAATTTGAAGTCAGGGAGAGAATCAGTAATTCAAAATATTTGATTCTTTCGAATTCACGATTTAAAAGAAACATTTTTACCAATATCTACATTAAACTATACCATTCTCTCTCTGTGCATCTACACTCCTTTCCCATAAGAAACCCATAAACCCATACCCACACCCCACAATAACAGTAATCACCCCTCCATATAAAATTCTATTCTCCTCCACTGATCATAACAATCTAACATCTGACTATCACATTGTACCCACACAATCGCAGTAACTCCTTGCTACGGGGGGTGGCCCGCCCAGCGACCACCCCGCATGCTGCGCCCATGTCTGTTGTTGTTGATACGGCCGCTAGGGGCGCTGCAGTCGCCTACACACGCGCGTACCTTGTAATTATCGTTTCAAATCACTACGGACCCGTTATAATTTAGATTACGCAGTATGGACACGTATTTATTGGAGGAAAAATTCTATTTACTGTTGAGACTTCAAGCAAGGATGATTTTTTGTTTGTGTATGATTTATATGATGATTTACGCGCAGAGAATATGTAATGATTTATGGAAAATAGTGCTAGATGGCGGGAGAAATTATAATAATTTGTTGGGGATTTTTTGCGGAATGTAAAAGCGACTATTGTTTTCTATTAAACTGTTACATGCCTTTAGAATGTTTCCTGGAATATCTGCTTATAGCTATATTCATAGTATTCAAATAGGTTTCGAAATAGAAACAAAATTATTGTCATTCGAATTTTGTTATGGCAACATTATTATTTTTACTAAGTGATATTGAGTCGGATTGTGGATTTGAAAACCCTGGTTTGATTTCCATAGCCGGCAAACATTTTAACCACATTAAAATTACCCCTGTTGTGATTTGATGGCTGGTAACCGCACTTCACGCGCATAAATATATCACTTGCCGAGATCTGCTAGGCAGAGTGCCACACCCAATAATAGGAAAAAGGCTTGATGATATATTTATTTATGTATACAGGGCCTTTATTTATATATTACACATAGGAGAAACAATGTTAAATTTTTACATGTTAATTTGCCATAAGAAGACGAAAGAAAGAATAGAATCAATTTTTATGTAAAACTCACGTATAACGTAAAATTACATTATTTTGATTCATTTCTTTCCGTCGCCAGTTCGATCATAAATCTTCTTATGGCAAATTAACAGGTAAAAATGTGTAATATAAAAATAAAGCCCCTGTATATAATTACTAGAAATGTCGATTTTGAAAAAAATAGTTGTATCCGAATAATATTCGTGAGTTTCCATATACTTATTTGAATAGTTCGGATATTTGCTAGTCTCCATATTCGTTATTCGGATAGTCGAATAATTTGGATAATTAAAAAGCACATTATTATATTTATTATTATTATTATTTATTTAGGAGTAGGTGGCACAGTGGTTATCATGAGAACCCTGGTTCGATTCCCACTGGCGACAAACATTTTCACCACATTAATACTACTCCTGTGACTCCCCCTCCACTAACATCTTTGGGGGCTGTAATTTGACGGCTGGTAACCGCAATTCACGAGCATAAATATATCACTTACCGAGATCTGCTTCGACAGAGTGCCATACTCAGTAATGGGTAGATGGCGTGATGATTTATATTAATCTTTCTGTAATTTGTATATATATTCTCCACCACTGACATGTTTGAGGGCCGTGGTTTAACGTCTGATAACCGCACTTCGCTAGCATAAATATAACACTTACCGATATCTGCTAAGGCAGAGTGCTACACCCAATAATAGGTAGAAGGCTTGATGATATATTTATTTTTGTTGTTTATAAAAACTATTAACCCGTTAACCGTAACCGAACCAAAACTTTTCGGTTCGACTCCCTAACTGTTATTAGGATTAAGTTCCTGTTGTGCAGAACATATAAAATATAACTCAATTACTTCTCATCGTATCTTCGCCAAATTTCCACAAATTTTCCACAACATCTTTCAACCCAAATCTGCATAAACCGCTAAATTTCTCAAAAGCAAAAGAGCACTCTCAATTCTGCCCAACATCCCTTATTATTATTACCCCCATTAAATGAACCCCTTACAAACAATAAACTTATTAAAATATCCACATACTGGCAGTGACGGCGACGCAGGCCGCACTTGGGGGCAACGACCCTAGTTCGTAAATAAAACCTGAATAAATGTCTCATGTCGCGGTAATGTGAATCACCGACGACGCTTGCTTATTTATAGATAGACATTTGTTTATTTCGAGGACGATTTCCACTGCAGTCTTACACGCAAATGCATTTGGGGGATAGAGAATTCGAAGATTGTTGTGACATCTATCAACGAGTAGTGGAAATAAATGTTTGTGGAAGTATGATGAAGTTTTATAGGAAACTGTAATGCCTGGAGTGAGGAAAGAAGGCAACCTGTATTTTAGGGATGTAGTGTGGATTGCTGCTAATAGTAATTTTTAAATGGATATACTTAATATTTATTTATTCTACTGTGTAAGTACAAACTTGCCAATTTTTTGGTGGAACTAGATTAAAAATAGAAAATTTTAAAATGTGGTTCTATATAATTTAGACTACGAGATATTGAATGCCGTTGAGCGCATCTTCATATCTTTTTTAGTTTTTGATATACAGCAATTGTAGACTTTTTAAAAATCTTAATTTTGAAGGTTCATATCTCGAAAACTAAAAGAGATATTGAAATGCGGTTTGAACGAGTGTATTTCTCGTGCTCCAATTAACTTATACCGAAATTTTGAAAATTTTACAATTTTTCTCAAAACTTTCATTTATCAATATTTCAAAAATTTGAAAAGATAATGAAAATCTGTGAACACCAATGAATTCCTCTCGTAAAAGTACCTATGTATGCAAAATTTCAGGTAAAAATTCGCACTGATAAAGTTTGTATTACAAAAAAACGAAAAATAACTGTTTTTTAATTATTTTTGAAGGGGTACCCCTTAAGAATTTTACGAATTTTGGTCATTTTTAGCTTTTTTGCTCTAAAATTTTTATCCGTGGAGCAAAAATTTTTAAATTTTACATAAATATGTATTTTTTTGCGAGAAATCTACTGGTGTTTACAGATTTTCATTATCTCGTCAAGTTTTTGAAATATGGGTAAAAGAAAATTTTGCAAAAAACTGCAAAATTTTCAAAAATTTTAAAATTTCGACATAAGTTAATTAGAACACGAGAAATACACTCGTTCAAACCGCATTTCAATATCTCTTTTAGTTTTCGAGATATGGGCCTTCAAAGTTGGGACTTTTAAAAAGTCAAAAATCGCTGTAACTCAAAAATTAAAAAAGATATGAAGATGCGCTCAACGGCATTCGATTTCTCGTAGTCTGAATTACATAGAACCATATTAGAAAAAAACTCGATTTTCAACTGGTTAAACAAAAAAAATGCATTCTAATTAGACAATTATTCTGCAATTCAAAAGTTTTTTGATCATAATATTTATATCTACGCAGAAATATATGTGGAATCAAATGGTGAAATCCTCAATTTCATATATTATTTTAAATTGATAAATTGATCCTTAAGTTGGTACTATCATTTATGCCCAGATTTTAATAAAATTTATTGTTTTGTTTATAACTTATGCCATACATAAAATTAAATACTTTTTCGGTTACACATACTTTTATGATAGAACCACCTTAATGAGAAATTTTTTCTTTACTAAGTTCTGAAATCGTGGTTCTATGTTTGTAATGTACATTATTAAATCGGCCTTTTACAAACTGCAATTTTGATGACATAAAAAGAAAAGGGGTCGCGAAGAATATATTTGTGATTTTTGCTTCCAAGGGGGTCATGGCTCCGAAAAGTTTGAAAACCACTGCACTAGACTATAATTGCTTGTATCTTAGTGGTCATAGAAAAATTATTAGACAACCATAAGATTAGTTTAAAAAAGTATAACATGTGAATAAATACGATACATCATCCATTTCATAAGCAATAACTTTTCTGTTTTTACAATGAAACAAATATCTTTTCAAATGTCAGGTTAGTTCATTTTTTAGCCACCGTATACTTGTATCTACCCAAATAATTAATTAACTGGTACACAAACCTACTGAAATAATATAAATTTTATGACGTAGTTACATATTAGTTAATAGCAAATAATACAATCTTATTTTTAAACCCTACATTTTTTCCCAATCTTTAAACAACTTAAGGTTGAATTTTTTTTTTGCAGATCAGAATGAAATTTAACGCACGTAAACACTGGATAGTCATACGCATCCTGTTAAAATATGAAACACATTCATCGTCTGCAAACAAATATATTCGCTTGTAAAGTTGAGTTCTTATACACGGGGCTTATGGCGATCATCACTCAGAATCGCACATATTTGGTTTGTGTACCTCTAAAATTTTGCAGTTTTATTTGAAAAACTAGTATGATGTTCTAGAACTATCCATGTATATTGTATCAGAAGGAGAAAGTTTTTTATCGTTTAGTAATGGATATATAGCCATGCAAAGCCTTGTTTTTAACGAAAAATTAAGAATCCCAAGGGTTCCAATTTATAATGGCAACACTACACGGTGGTATGGTACTTGAAAATTCACTAGACCAACAATCTGTTAACAATTCATGATATTTAAATCATAATAGGTATAAAACACTTATTTTATTCAATTTTTATATTTTTTTGAGCGTCAGTTTCGCCACTCGACAACCGATGACGCCACCGTCGCACTAGTACTACCTTAAATAATATAAACAATATATTTTCACATACTTTTGATGTCTTCAATGCTGCATAGAGCTCCAAATCCATTCTCCAGTAATCCAAATCTCCCAAAACAAATTTAATGTTTGTCATTTGTTCACAAACACTTCACAGAATACTAGAATACTTTTTAAATCACTATCGATCACTTTAAAACAATACTAACCACTTACTAACGCTATTTTAACAATTTAAACATCAAAATATTCCAGAAAAAAAGTTTAAAAACGTCGCAAACGATACGTACACTTCAATAAATCACGCACTACTGACAAAAACAAACAAGAAATCGTTTCGAACTTGTTTAAAATTGAAACCAGCCAACTTGGATCAAGTTGCCATATGAATTTGTTTTAAATTACAAATTACTAAAAGGTTCATTATTCTATGACTAAATAAGAATACAAATAAAAATTAATATTATTTATTAATAAAATTAAATAGGTAACATTATTACAAAAAATATTTCTTAAAATTACTTACAAATTAATAAAAAAATGCACGAGGACAATTGTTATAGGTATTGCACTTAGAATATTCATAAAATAAATTATTTACAACAAATTCACTGGATTCGTTTATGTTTTAATACAAGCACATTTTTATATCGTTTATTAAATTAAAATATTAAAAGTACGTATATAAATATTAGTCGTTTATTAGTCAATAATTTTAATTAATCACTCATTGCGTTAAAAGCCAAATTATTCTAAATTAAAATTAGAAAATATATCATCACGCCTTTTCCCAATTTTTGGTGGCAGATCGTGGTGTGAGATATATTTATATTTTCACAAGACATTCTGATACCAGCCAAGCAGTTCATGGAATTGTAATAAAAGAAATAACATTTATTTTTGATGTTTTTAACCGTTAAGTGCAGTTACCAGCCGTCAAAATACTGCACCTATTAATATTAATAGATGTCGAGTCTACAACTTATTTTAACACCGAAAAATTTTTTAAATGATCAAATTGGGATTAAATCCAATGACTTTCAGGATTACAAACCATGACTGTAACGCGCCCGACTATCCAGTTCAGTATTAAAACAATATTAGTATTATTTTCTTTGCTTTTAGTACAAAAATTAATATTATTTCTTCAAAATGCAAGCGTCCAAATTCAATAATAATTGTTCCTAATTTTTTATCTCTTTTAAAACAGAATAAAATGTTACTGGCCGTCGTATTAACCACATTTATATTTAATAAAATATAGTTTAAAATACAAAATAACGAATCATTTAATAGAAACTAAACATTGAGTCGAATTCAACACTAGTCTTCAACTTACATTTTATTTTTAGCAACAATGAATTCACTTACAGATACGAGCCCAGAATTACATCATTTGGTCCATAATTATTTTTTCATTAAAACTTTAATTAAATAGTACTAAATTCTACAATTAATATTCAACATTTAACATTAAATATACCTTAGACACAAAATGTACACCAGTATTACTAGCATTTTTTTTTTACAAAATACTAATTCGACTCGCAAATGGACTATCATGATTACATCTTGTAGGAAGTGTGACCGATGAAATCAAAGTGAATTATTATTTAAAACAAACTTTATTATTACACAGTTTTTGAGTAAAACGAAAAAGTTTCAGTTAATTTAGAAATGATTACTTCTTTTTCAATAGCTATCATTACAAGATTTACGTATCGATTAACTTCAAATTTGATCTGTGTATTAACAATAAACTAGTATATATCTCATTCAAATTTCATTTAATTCTCTTGCATACTACACGAGAAATAAAATTGCAAAATAAAACATAAAACGAAAAAATAAGATTCGTGCCAACTGATGTAACGCAGAGCAGAGCTCATATACTCTGTAACGCAATAATCATTTGTTACCGATCGATAAATTAATGACAGCCCTTATTTTTCATGATTACCACCATTTAGCTGAATTCTGTGACTAAAATAAGTTCTTCTGTTACTTCTATTTTACTTTCATGTATTTTAGTCTCGTACTAAGCTGCTAGTATGAAAATATTACTTTTAATCACACTTTTTACGAAGCTGTCAGTTAGCAGTCATTATATTATTTTTTATAATAACAGCTATAATTATATAAGTAAGCAAAATTAATAAAAAAAAAGTACCATTAAAATGCCAGAGTAAATTATTCAGGTCACAAAAATAACCGAAATTGTGATCATTTATAAAGTAATATGAGGTCAAATTGAATTGTAAAAGAAAAATTGGGATATCGCCAGGATCTGAACCTGAGATCTTTGAACACAAATGTTCTTAACCACTTGAACTATGAACCCAGTACATTCAAATCTGATGTTAATCTAATTTTTTGGAATAAAGCATTTACGGGCATTTTCACAAATAGAGCTCGACGCATAAAACCGTGGCTGGAATGCGCATTAAATCCACTCATTCAAGTATATGACGAATGGCGTGGCTCTACTTTGGCGCGAAAGTGAAATCTACAGTCTCAGTGAAAAACTGGGCTACCACCTGATGTATAATATCAGTATTTATGCAAATTTATTAATGATATATTTATTAATTATTAATCTATCATAATTATTATTCTTTTCACATACTTTTTTTATAAATGGACAGAATTATACGCCGTCTTATTTCACAAATTTAAAATTTAACTTTTGTCACTGAATGTACGACGATAGTAGCGATCTCCGAAGACACTCCTCTCAGGGTTTTACTTTGGTTTGTCGAGTTCTACCTTATTTTTAAATGTCTAATCCATGATTAAGTTAAAGTTAAATCTTGGACATTCTGTAGATCGATTACAAATAATAATGAGTTATAGAAAAAATGACTTCATTTTATAGTTAGAAAAGAATGTTGAATTCGATTCAATATTGTCAGAATTTAAGTGTCTTATTAATTTTAAAATATCCACCAAATATTCAGCTTTATTTAAACATACTTTACTCCTTCCTCTTCTTAGTACCTCTGGCTGCCTCTATCACTATACTTAGCACTCATTTTACTCACAGAGAACCTGTCACTATATCTATCAGCATCCGGATACTTCTCTTCAGCTCTGTAGTGTATTTCTGGCGGAGAACCAATCGTCTTCTGCCAATGATGAGTCCAGTACATATCTTCCGGTCTGACGTCACGAGGATCTTTCACTTCTCGACAAATGACAACGCAGTAGATGAGGGAACCCGCGAGGGTTATAAAACCGAAGATGAGGAACACTATGCCTAACACCCTGCAAGAAATAAATAAATTAGTATATTTTCATGTTACTTTCACCACATTAAAATTAGTCCTGTGGTTCTCCCTCCAGTAACATATTTGAAGGCTATGATTTGACGGCTGGTAACCACATTTTACGCACATAAATATATCATTTACCGAGATCTGCTACAGCAGAGTGCCAGAACCAGAAATGGATAAAAAGAGAGGTGATATATTTATTTATTTTATTTTACCATGTTACGAACTCTACATTTGATAACCCGGGTTCGATTCCCATAGCCGACAAACAATTTTTACCACATTAAAATTAACACTATGGCCATGGGCGTCCGCAGGGGGAAGTAAGCAGGAACCCCTCCCCCGTGGATATTAACTAGGATGGTGACCATGACTCTCAAACATAGGACTTTAACATGTAAAATTATAATTTTGTAATTTTCTGCTTCCCTAAATATTTTAAGCAAAAAAGCTTGAAATAAAAGTTTTAGGGCTTAAAATTCTGCATCTGAACAAATGATGAAAATTTCCTCAAAACTATCGATAGGCATGTAATTGAAACAAAATTAAACAAATGTTTGACGTTTTATCTGTCAAAATAAATGAAATAATAAATAAAGAATTTATTTTGTCAGTTTTGACAGATTGAACGTCAAACATTTGTTTAATTTTGTTTCAATTTCATATCTATCGATAGTTATAAGACAATTTTAGTCATTTTCAGTTCTAATTTGTGCCGTTACAAAGCTTGCAAAATTAATTTCGTATTTTATGCCCTAAAACTTTTATTTGAAGCTTTTTTCTTTTAAATAATTATGAAGCTGGAAATTAAAACAATATGATTTTACATGTTAAAGTCCTATGCTCAAGAGTCGCGGTCACCACCCTGTATATGTATATATAAATGAAATAAAAATAAAATTATAAGTTTAAAGATAATAAATTCAAGCTGAAACTTTCCAGCAGTATTCTTGTGCGACATGTTCCCTATCATAACGATTGAGTAATCTAAGTTTATTAAGTATACACAGACACAAAATATTAAAAAATAAAAACTGTTAAACTGCTAAATCGGAATTTATTGAAGAAATGGTGTCAATTTATGGAAGAGTTATTCGAAGATTGTCCTTCCTCTTCAATTCAAACTCAGACGACAAAAACTAGTAATTTATTTCACAAATTTAAATATTTGTTTGTATTTATGTTATGTAAAAACAAATATTTTAGTAATTTATGTCGATCTGAAAGAGTTTTGCGTTCTACATGTCCAAACCATCTCAACTGACTTATGATATATTTTTATAATATTAAAATATATAAAATAATATTCTTACCAAACGAAGAACGGTTCCACAAACTGTATAACAATTACAATCCCTAGAGTTACTAAAATCAACCCCAAATTGAGCAGCAACATCAGACAACACATTCCCTTGATATTAGGGCAAAAAGGGTTAGGTGCAGCCATGGTTTCCACGGTGACACCGCCTTTGCGTGACGTCCGTGTCTTGGTGGTGCTCGCCACCGAGGGGGCGGCGCCGCTCCGGTAGGAATAGTGGGATGGGGCACCACGAGAGTAGCGCGACCCTCGGCTACAAGAAAAATATTTATTATTTATTTTATTCTACGACCATTACGTAATACATTCATTATATGTGCGTTTCTTGCTAGATAATGCAGTTTGTTACACATGACTGTATAATAATACTTACGGTGTTGCTACGACAATGCAACGACAGCCGTGAGTAATAATCTGTTATTCACAAACAAATCCAGATTGTTCATATATTCTGTTATTTCTATTTTAAATATAAATATATCATCACGCCTTCTACCCATTACTGGGTGTGGCACTCTGCTAAAGCAAATCTCGGTAAGTGATATATTTTTGCGCTTGAAGTGCGGTTACCAGTCGTCAAATCACGGCCCCCAAACATGTTAGTGGTGGAGGAGCCACAGGGATAGCTTTTTCAAATTATGAAAATTTGTCGCCTGTGGGAATCGAACCAGGGACCTCAGGATCCACAGGCCGACTTCATACCACTGTGCTAGCCATCCCATTCTATTTTAGCTATAGACATTTTGTTCTTGTACAAAGCCGGCAGTATAAAAAATAATACTTTCTAACCACACTTTTTCAGCAGTTGTCAGCGAGCTGTCACATTATTTTTATGCACAACCGGGCCGAAAATCATGTGTTTTAGCCCTAAAAAGCGGGCTTAAACACTTGTTTTTAGCCCTAGGGTCATAAAAAAATAATTCCTATGGATATATAAACAAAATGACAATGTTTATATATTGTGAATACTTGATTTTATAAAATATGATTTTGACATATAACCTATGTACATATTTTAATCTTTTGAACATATAATTAAATGTTATTTTGTTGTGCACAAAATATTGTTTGTACCACGGGTGAAATTAGCATTTCTGACCCTGACCATGTTATTAGCCCTAGACGCGTTGCGCCTCGTGCTAATAATCATGCCGCGGGCCAAAAACGCTTGTTTTCACCCTTCACATTAATAACTATTATTATAACAGCTACAAATACAAGTTAGGAAAATATATTAAAATAAATATTATCATTAACTTATCGATCATTAACAGATAATGATACTGTTACAGTATGTTTATAACTTACTTGTCGGTAAGTAATTATTTACCGAACAGGGGGCGGTAAGTAAATAAAGGCCATACCCAATAATAGGTAAAAGGCATGATAATATCTTTATATTTTATTTAATACATTAATGCGTCAAACTATGAATAAAAAAAATTTGAAATCAATCGATAAACTGCGTTACGATTTTCAGTACTTGAAACCATAAATGAATATAGCAATAAAAATCTAATAGAAAGAAATAATATATATCCTAGTTGCTGAATCATTACTTTATAATAATTTGTTTAAGTTATGCTTCTCACCAAAGCTATAAAACTGTAACTGTAAAATTATTAGTTCAATTAAAATCACCTTTGTATTCAAATAATAAATAATGTTATTGTAAACTGCAATTTATGACAATACAAATAGAAATTCGGTTACCACAGAATAAAAACAAAAACATTTGCGTGTAACAGATCAACAATACCAAGATATTTAACGAGTTAAACAATGAAAACGGCTATTTTATTTCACATTAGCGTCTGTACGAAAATATAAATACAATATAACTAAATAATCTGAAACTATATCGTGTGAAACTACGAAATGAAACCATCATTGTTAAGAAAAGAATTTTCGGGGCTATTTCAAGGTCAAAGTTGAAAAAAATTGGGCCAGACATTCACAATTAATAATATACAATAAAAGAAATGAATTCACTAATTAGCACCACATATTTGTTTCCGTAATTTCTAATTGGTACATTTTATCAAAAAAATGTTTAAACAAATGTTGTAGAGAATTAAATGAAGAACAATTTCTTTCATTAACATTTTCTTCTAAAGTCAACCGAGTAGCCAGAAATAATAATTTTCTGTAGTAGTAATGAATTTAAAACTAGATGTTTTGAGAATCAGCGGATAAATATAAATAAATATAAAAATATCTCAAAACTCGAAGGTCTAATAAAAAAATGTTTTAAATAAAATGTATAGATTATTAAATTGTAAACAATTTTCATTTGAAACATTTTTTGATTAGACTTACCATTTTCAAGATATTCTTCCAAATAAATAAGTTTTTTACCTAATTTCAGAAGGTGCTTTATAAGCAGCACTGGTTACATAAATATCCGATCCGGTATCACCATAAGCACTTCCTCTGGAGTGACTTAACACTGAAGGAGCTTTGGACCCGGACCTAGATTTATGCTTTCTTGGAGGAGGTACGGCTAGTCTTTCGTTTACCACCGTGTACGGCTGTAACACAAGATATACAAGAAAAATGTTAATTATTAATATTTACAATAAATAATATAGATCAAAAGTTTTCCATTTTGTAATACAATTCTGGGGATCTTTTTATTCACAGCGCCGGATAAACGCGGAAATATTATTTGATATATCATTTTTATAATAAATAGAAATATAAAGTGATCAAAAATAAATGTTTCAGTTGGCAATAAAAAATATACTTAAAATTGGTAAGACTGATATAAAATTTATTTCCTGTCGTTGACAGTGACATTTATGTATCAGTCTTGCCATTTTCTAGTAGTTTTTTTTTTATCCAACTGAAACACTTCCTTCTTACTTAAAGAAAGTTTACTTTTTTTCCTAGGAATCCTAGATATGAAAAATAATACTTTCTTCTCTCAATTTAGGGAAGAAATTTTAATTTTTAACAGGGTCATAAAAAAATTATTCTTACCACACTGGTATATTCCGATACCGTCCTATCACTAGGTGCCCTGTGGCTTTCTTCGCCGTCGGTGGAATATCCCCTATTAGCCCTACCCATATCTACGCCCCTAGAAATATGAACAGGGGTTGGACTTTCTGTGTTTACTGGTGATGGTGCCACATAGTGGTTCTTGTGCACCCTGCGGGCCATTTTGATAACTGGACGTCGTCTTCAACGGACTAGAAGTACTTGGAGATGTGATGAAGGTAATCTAAAACAAGTAATTGTGAATGAGATTATTGTAAAGTGTAAAATGGACTAATTAAAACATGTTTAAGATAAAAAAGAAAATTTCAGATCTTTTCAATGTTTGTTTGTCACGAAATTTTTATTTAGAAACTATTATCTTTCCTTAATTACTAGAGGTTAATTTGACAAAGTAACTTCATTAAATTAGTTCTAATTTACGAGCAGCTAAGTGCTGTAGTTTGTCCTGACTGGTTGTCAACTTAATTGTGCAGCGAGCAGCTATGGGTTGTTGTTGTAGCCTTGATCAAGTTACTGTTACTATGGAGACACAAAGGGATGGTGGATATTATGAGACTTAAAGAAGACATCCTTTGATGAATTTTATATAGTAATTACAATTTATAATTATTGTAACAAAACGGGTAATTCAGAATTTGGTTTTGTTTGTAAATTATGATATTTCACTGAGTTGACTCAGCTTCGAAAGATACAGACTAATTAAATGTTATCTTAGGTATCTTTCTAAAGTTGACTTGACAGAGTTTATTTTGTTTATCAAATTTATTTGTGCATATGTTATAACTTCAGTATTCTGTAGATCATTATTTATCAAGTTTATAGCTTTTCTGAATTGTCGCGTCTGGTTATACGGAATGTGATGACATATCTGGGTAAATTATAGCTAAGCGAGGGGTTGGAAAGATTTTTTTTGTAAACGCATATGTGCGACCATCGCGACGATACCACCCTCTTACCCTTTGTCAGAAGATCCCATGGTATACAACAACAATTCAGGGAGTGGTAGTTTGGCTTCTAACGAGACGAGTTGTCTCGTCGGTGCAAGATGTAGATCTTGCCATGTATTTGAATATTTAGTTACTTAAAGATTAGTTTATTCATACGTTGACGTTGTTGTTGTTGTTTCCATTGCCGGATAATATGTTTAATTTCAATTATCAATATTAGTTTATAACTTCTGTAAATTTTAAGCATTTATATTTTTATATATTTTCTTTTATGTTTTAAATATATATTTTTACAAGAAGTTCTCGTCTTATTTTGTCTTATTTTATAATGAATTAGATCGCGACTCTATCTGTCATTACATTATTGTTGTCATGGTAGAATTCACATCGACAAAATTAATATATTTATGGTGGAATTCTCTGATAAATCTAAGTTTATAGCTCGGTACATCCGTAAATAATGAACAAAATTACATCAATAAGAAATAATTTAGTGACACATGGCCAGTTGGTAATTATTAAGAATAATTTTTGAAAAAGCCATAAGCGTTTTCCGGAATTTGAACCCAGAACCTTTCAAATATATGAAAGGTTCTGGGTTCAAATCCCGGCAAACGCTCATAGCTTTTTCAAAAATTATTCTTAACAATTACATCAATATTTGCTAATAACTAGAAAATATTTCATAAAGTCATAAATTTCGTTGGGATTTTGTTCATTAGTTACTTACAGATTTACGGATCAGTAAAAATTATGGATTTACATAGAATAACACTATAATTATAAGTGTTAAGGGAAATATGTGCAATAATAGTTTAAATAGTTAAAAAAAGACCCAGATCTGTAATACGCTATTTTTATATTTATTTATGTTTCTTTTCAAAATTCTCTACAAATGTCACTTCATACATATTCACTTATAGGATATTAATTGTAATTAGGATTGCAAGTTTTAAGAAACTTCCACTAATTGATAATTGTAATTACTAATCGTAATTACTAATTGGATAAGTGTGACCGCAGCTTTGTTCTTTCCAGATCTAATTAACGGATATTCAAGAAGTTACGACATATAGGACACACAATTTTAGACTCGAATGCTGGGTTGCATGAAAGTTTTATCGGTTCATTAGCAACTAACGGTTCAATAAATTTTAGAAAATCCCATTTGATACTGTTGCTAGATAAACAATTCTTTAACTAAAGAGCTCTTTATTTTTTTCTTGCAACCCAGCATAAGTTAAATAAACATAATTTTATGTAATTTTTATATGAAACATAAATTTTTCAAGTGATGAAGAATTTATTATGTATTATTTATTTTTAATTTTATTTATTTATTTATTATTTATTTATTTTTTTTATTATTATTTTTAATTGATTAATTTTTCAAGTATAGAAGAAGTTTATGAAGAATTTATTGTTTATTTTTTATTTATTTCAGAATTTTATGTAATTTTTATATGAAACATAAATTTTTCAAGAATAGAAGAAGTTTATGAAGAAGTTTATAGAAGAAGTTTAAGTGGTATGAAGTCGACCTGTGGATCCTGAGAACCCTGGTTCGATTTCCACAGGCGACAAACAATTTTCATAATTTCAAAAGCTACCCCTGTAGCTCCTCCTCCAAATATTATCTCGAAAAA
This sequence comes from Pterostichus madidus, assembly GCA_911728475.2. Lineage (NCBI taxonomy): Eukaryota > Metazoa > Arthropoda > Insecta > Coleoptera > Carabidae > Pterostichus > Pterostichus madidus. The sequence continues at coordinate 4,240,875 of OU452314.1, read as the reverse complement.
TTCCTTTATTACTGCCTAATTTAAATATGCCATCCAATGGTAAAAAAGTTCTCCACCTACAAATTGTCTCAATTACAATTATTTATTTATGTTTATTAATTTAATGGGGTAATGGCTCAGTGGTTTCGACTTGGCCTGTAGATCCCGAAGACCCCGATTCGATTCCCACAGCCGACAAACAATTTTCACCAAATTAAAATTACCCCTGTGGCTCTCCCACTACTAACATCTTTGGGGGCCGTGATTTGATGATTGGTAACCGCACTTCACGCGCAAAATATATCACTTACCGAGATCTGCTTCGGCAGAGTGCCACACCCAGTAATGGGTAAAAGGCGTGATGATATATTTATTTATTTATTTAGAAGAAGTTTATAAAAAATTATGAGTAAAATAAAACAAATAACTTATAAACAAACAAATTACCAGGCGACAACAGATGGTAACCATGGATACATCGTATTGCTCCATTTGTGCAATTTGACGTAATGATAAATAATCTGATAACGGTAAATGCATTTACGTTGTCATACGTTGGTATGCTTACGTAGGATTAATATGTACAAAAAGTACGTGTCTAGTGGCGACATATGTTAACTGTAATGTACATGTGCAGATATGATATTGGCTATTATAAAATCAAATATATTATGCTATCAAATACCATAGGTTCTGGTTCCACTAAAATTCTTATGTTGCAATAGGAACCTCAGAAAATATTAGTTGATTTATAAAAGCACTTTTTGGCCAATAACTATGATATTTAAACTAAGTACGGTACTAATAATATAGTATAAACAAATGCCATAGAATAAAATAAACATATCATCACGCCTATTACCCTTTACTGGGTGTGGCACTCTGCTGTAGCAGATCTCGTTAAGTGATATATTTATGCGCGTGAAGTACGGTTACCAGCCGTCAAATTACAACCTCTAATGATGTTAGTGGAGAGGGAGCCACAGAAGTAATTTAAAAAATAAATAAATAAATATATCATCACGCCTTCTACGCATTACTGGGTATGGTACTCTGCCGAAGCAGATCTCGGTAAGTGATATATTTTGCGCGTAAAGTGCGGTTACCAGCCGCCAACTAACGGCCCCCGTAGATGTTGGTGGTGGGAGAGCCACAGGGGTAGTTTTTTTTTAAATGATGAATTTTGTTTGTCACCTGTGAGAATCGAATCAGGTTTCTCAGGATCCACAGGCCGACTTGATACCACTGAGCTAGCTACCCCATAAAGTAATTTAATAAAGAAATATATCATCACATCTTTTACCCATTAGTGGGTATTGTACTCTGTCGAAGTTGATTTCGGTAAGTGATATATTTATGCGCGTGAATTGCGGTTACCAGCCGTCAAATCACAGCCTCCAATGATGTCAGTGAAGAAGGAGCAACAAAGGTAATTTAATATAAATAAATAAATATATCATCACGCCTTTTATCCATTACTGGGTGTGATACTCTGTCGAAGCAGATCTTGGCATGTGATATATTGATGCGCGTGGAGTGTGGTTACCTACCGTCAAATCACAGATCTTAAATATGTTAGGGATGAATGAGCCACAGGGGTAATTTTAAATAAAAAAATATATATCATCACTCCTTCTACCCATTACTGGGTGTAGCACTCTGCCGATGCAGATTTTTAAATTAAAGTAACAATTCTCCTGATAAAAAATAAATAGATAAACAACTCTTACCAAAAATGGAAAGTGTCATCATCAAATCAATTTCGCGCTCCTTAGAAAAAGTAAAACAACAAGTGAATGCGAATTCATTGCACTTTCTTTCAATTAATTCATTACATTTTACTTCGATGCGCTAAAATGCACGATCATCATTACTTTACAAGTTATCTAGCGTGCCTTGATCATGTATAACCGCGGCCTAATAGATAGTAGATAGGTTTAACACGATTTGAAACGGAAACGACAAATAACGGAATTGAAAACTGAATTTATATTTTTACGGTACTGCACTGATGAGACGAAAAAATAACATCACAAGAAATAATAATATCGTTTCTTTTTTGTTTCATTTCCGCTGTTGGTGGATTATTGCTACATTGCTAATTAATTTAATTATGTTTTATACAAATTAGAACTGCTGATATCGCATTTTTGCTTACGCTTATACTAGAAATTATTACCTAGAATTTTCAATTTTTTTGCCAGTGATTATATTTTACGTTTCTCAAAACCAATGAAATGCTTCATTGTATGTCACGTGTCTGCGTTTTAACCAATCCTATCATTATTACACTGAGAATAAAGCTCTTGTGATTATTCCCGGGAATTATCTCTGAAGATGCTTTTTTGTTTATGACAAATGATAGGTAGTTGTCAAATAATTATTTAAAACTGTCAACGCGTCAAGTAAAATGTGTGAAAAAAATCGATTTAGTTGTATTTTAGGTACAGAAATACACCAACTAATTTTGGAAACAACTTCCAAGAATACATTAATAAGTAATTAATCGATATGGACCCAGTTCAAAATCTTTTAAGTTGGATGAATCGATTTCAACAGCTAAGTCAAAAAATAATCTAATTAAATATAACTCGAGAGTTGGATAAATTAGAAAATAATTCTCCAGTATCTTTCTCAAACTTGTTGCCATTTGGCAATAGCTACTCAAGTCCTACGGGCTTTCGTGACTATTGCCTGGCAACAAGTTTTCGATAGATCTGTCAAATTATTTTCAATTTATTCTCACTCTCTTGTTATATTATTACTGATAATTTAAATAAATAAATAAAAAATATATATATGCTACGGCAGAGTGCCACACCCAGTAATGGGGAGAAGGCATGATGATATATTTATTTTTATTTTTTATAATACAGACTACAAATTTCATTGATAAAAATTTTTGCCATTTGAATATGTTTAGTTAAACGTCTGCATATTTTTTGTCTGATTTAATAATAATTCTTGGTAACTTCTCCTTGGGTACTTGGGTTCAATACCTTGTCTATCAAGAACCTATTGTATGCATGCATTCAAGTGTATGTATGTATGTAAGTAAAACACGTGAAGGTCACTCGCGTCATTAGCGACGTTGTGATCGCGTCTACGTATGCGGCGTCTTTGATCTTGAGATCAGACCTGCGACAAAAGATAATCGCGATTGCGAATATTTTTATACTCAGCTGCATCATCAACATACCAAACTTTGATAGTAAAGTTAGTAATTGGAATATCTCAATAAGAATGCGAGTCTACTGGCGAAATTTGAAACTAAGGCAAAGGAGCATTTTCAAGAGATTTGTATGATGTTATATAGAAGGCTAGTGTTTCAATATTGTTTGTGGATTTATTTTAAATATTATCGAAGAAAATTGAACTTAAATTTCATCCTCATATTTTCTTGCTTCTGTAAGTACAAATTAATTGTAATTATGTTGTATACTTCATATGAAATAGAATTTGTAAATGTGTAATGACATTTTTCTATATCGGGTTTAAAAAGTGAATTTTATGCAACTGTTTTTGTTAAAAACAATGCTACAAAATTCAATTTTGTAGAACTGTTTTTGGGGATATGTTTTTGTGAAGTTGTTTAAACAAATATGAAGCAAGCCTTGCCAAGAATACATTCAATATTTAAATAAATGTGTGAAATTCAGAATATTTTAAGTTAAAGGTAAATAAATGCTTTGCGTGTGCGAAACATGGGCTTAGAATATGTTTGTTAAAAGTACGAATTAAGCGAGTCTCGCCAAAATGCTAATATAAAAATAACTGGTAAATAATACAGTTTTTACGTTTGAAATTGTATACATTACCTAAGTAATGTATATATTACCGCGTGCGTTTTCCGGGCTTTGTTTAATACGCGAACGAAGCGAGCTTTTCCAAAAGCACGTTCAATATTTAAATAAATACATGAAATTTCAATTTAAATTTGAATATAACTGCTTTACGGGTTTAGCGTTTGTTTAATACGTGAACGAAGCGAGTCTTGCCAATAACGCGTTCAATATTTAAATAAATGTATGCAATGGCAATTCAAAATAATTTGAGCTAAAATAGAATATAATAGCTTACATAGTAGATTTAGAATTTGTTTGTTTAATACGCGAGCGAAGCGAGCCTTATCAAGAACATGGTTAGTATTTAAATAAATGTATAAAATGCTAAAATCAAATATAACATCTTGCGTGTGTGGAGCGTCCGTTTTATAAGCTTACGATTTGTTTAATTCGCACGGGAAGCGAGTCTTACCAAGAACACGTTCAGTATTTAAATAAATGTACGAAATTCAAAATAATTTGAGCTAAAATTGAATATAAGTGTTCTACGGGCTTAAGGTAGTACTAGCGTGAAATTTTTGTTTGCAGATCTGAATGACATTTGACGCACGTAAACATTGTATAGTCATACGCATCCTGTTAAAATATGAAACACATTCATCGTCTGCGAACAAATATATTCGCTTGTAAAGTTGAGTTCTTATACACGGGGCTTATGGCGATCATCACTCAGAATCGCACATATTTGGTTTGTGTACCTCTAAAATTTTGCAGTTTCATTTGAAAAACTAGTATGATGTTCTAGAACTATCCATGTATATTGTATCAGAAGGAGAAAGTTTTTTATGGTTTAGTAATGGATATATAGCCATGCAAAGCCTTGTTTTTAACGAAAAATTAAGAATCCCAATTTATAATGGCAACACCACACGGTGGTATGGTATTTGAAAATTCACTAGACCAACAACCTGTTAACAATTCATGATATTCAAATCATAATAGGTGTAAAACACTTATTTTATTCAAGTTTTAAATTTTTTTGAGCGTCAGTTTCGCCACTCGACAACCGATGGCGCCACCGTCACACTAGTACTACCTTAAGATTTGTTTCTTACAAGTACGAGCGAAGCGAGCCTTGCCAAGAATACGTTCTAATATAAAAAATAACTGGTACATAATACAATGTTTGTACTTGGCAGTTTGTACATTGTCTAGGCTGTGTACACATTGCCTGGATTTTATATTCAACCGCTAACACATCCACAAAAATATAATTGTATCTGGGTGATTCGGATTCCACTCCAAGCAACAGTAATTGAAATTACGTGTAAGTAACAAATAAATAAATAATTAAAACCTTATTTCAGCACGTAGTAAAATTCATATACCACTTATTGAAAGTAACAGAAGAAATGAGGAAACAAACCTTGGTATAATAAATTTATTTACTTATTTTATTGCGTGCTGAAACATTTACGATTTCTTTATTTGTTTAGCCGGTAAAGAAGAAAGTGAAAACCAATAATTTCGTCGCAAACGAAAACGTTGAACTTGATGTAACACGCCGTCTGTTTCATGCAAATTTCAGTGAAAGTTTGAAGCACTTAATGACCACAGGTGGACAACGCGACGACCACGCAAACGAGATAAAATCAACAGATTTTATCTTCAATTTATATTATTATTTTTTTTAATTCTTTTAAATTCTAAGACGAGATTCTAAATTACGATTGCGATCTGGTGAGGTTCTTCTTTGTGGTTGTTTTAATTAACATTGTTAAGTTAAAGTTGTCATCAGCTTGTTAATATAATTGTTGTTATTTTTGAAACTTTTTGTATAGTTGTGGTGTTTTAAATTTGTTGTTTCCCAGTTGAAAAGGAAAGTGAGAAAAAATTAGTATAATTAATTTGTTGTTGTCTCTTGTTAAAATAAATATATTGAATTAGAATTGTAGTAATTATTTGACTTAATGAGTTATGAAAGTTTTCAGCAATAATTAATCAACAACAATTTGTTAAGAATTCAACTTTTTCAAAGGCTATATCTTAAAAACTAAAGAAGATATGAAGATGCGCTAAACGGCATTGGGTTTCTCGTGCCCAAATTGACTTATAAGCAAATTTTGAGCGATTTTAATTTTTTCAAAATTTCTTAATTTCAATTTTAGGCCAATTTAAGACTGTTTGGTCTAAAATTCTTTCTCGTGCGAATATTGTAACGAAAATTTACATACATATGTATTTTGACCCGCTGAATCCAATGGTCAAATCCCCGAGTGCAAATATCTTCTAGTTTTTGAGATAATGTTGCAAAACTGCACGATGAGAAAATGCGGGTGAAAATTTTTTGAAATTCAATGCCGTTGAGAGCATCTTCATATCTCGTTTAGTTTTTGAGATATAGCCTCGGAAAAGTCGAAAATATAAAGATGTAATTTTTTTTTGGATAATTGAACTTTTCCGTAGGCTATATCTCAAAAATTAAACAAAATATGGGCAAATTTTTAGAGATTTTTATTTTTTGAAAATTTCTTTAAGGGTACCCCTTTGATATTTTTCGATTTTAGAGCAATTTCAGACTGTTTATTCTAAAATTATTTCCCGTACCAATATTGTAATGAAAATTTACATACATGTGTATTTTGACCTGCTGAATCCAATGTTAAAATCCCCTAATGCATATGTCTTCTAGTTTTTGAGATATTGTTCAAAAACTGCTCGATTAGAAAAGTTAGGTGAAAACTTTTTTAAAAATAAAAAATGCTGAAAATTTATTCACAAGTAAATTGAAGCACGAAAAAATCTATGCCGATGAGCGCATCTTCATATCTTGTTAAGTTTTTGAGATATAACCTCAGAAAAGTCGAAAATATGAAGATGTACTTTTTTTTGGAAAATTGAACTTTTCCAGAGGCTATATCTCAAAAACTAAACAAAATATAAAAATGCGCTCAACAGTATTGAATTCCTCGTGTCCAAATTGACTTATAAGAAAATTTTTAGCGATTTTTATTTTTTGAAGATTTCTTAAGGGGTACCCTTAGGATTTTCTTCGATTTTAGGCTATTTTCAGACTGTTTGCTCTAAAATCCTTTGCCGTACAAATATTGTAATGAAAATTTACATATATATGTATTTTGACCTGCTGAATCCAATGGTAAAATCCCCAAGTACATATGTCATCTAGTTTTTGAGATATTGTTCAAAAAATGCTCGATTAGAAAATTTTGGTGAAGTTTTTTTAAAATTAAAAAATTGCCAAAAATATGTTTATAAGTTTATTGAAGTACGAAAAATGTATTGCCGTTGAGCGCATCTTTAGATCTCGTTCAGTTTTTAAAATATAGCTTCGGGAAAATCGAAAATCTGATAAGGTAATTTTTTTGGAAAATTCAATTTTCCGGAATCTGTATCTTAAATACTAAACAAGAATAAAGATATTCGCTCAACGACATTGAATTCTTCATGTCCGAATTGACTTATAAGCTAATTTTAAGCTATTTTTTTTTTTTTGTAAATTTCCTAACAAATTTTAAATTCTTCATATTAAGCGTATTTATTTGACCGACTATCACTTTTTTATTCACATTTAAATACCTAACTTCTTAGTCACATTACAGAGAAAGAAAAGTTAGAAAACTGTAGTTATAATATTTTATAATTTTATAGTTTTTACTGGCATTAAGCAGCACAGCTCTCAACAGTATTTTACATGTTTTCTCGGAAACCAAAAACAATTTAGTTAGTGTGTCAAGCATCGCTGAGGAACAAATACCAACCTAACAAACAAGCAACTACCAACCAAACAAAAATAAAAAGCTTGTCGTGTCGACCTGGTGCAGAACTGGCACATGTGCGCAATTAACAAAAGAAAAACGCTGGCGTTGGTGATTTTGTCATTTTGCATGCATCTAGAGCAGATAGTTAAAACGCTAAAAGGTGCTAGGCTAGGAAACATTTAATATGCGCTCACTGCATAAATGTTTTTAATCTTTTTGTTGATCTGCATTTTAACCTACTTACCAACACGTTAGAACTATCGTAATACACTTAAAACTGTCAATATAGAGGTAACATTCATTAAAAATATTTGTTTTTTTCTATTCTGCGTCTGTAATAAAGCTATTACAGCACATGAGTTAATAGCTTATTCACAATTTATATTTTTAAGGTTGGTGACCAGTGGCGTACCTAGAGGAGGGGGCGGTGGGTGCGGTCCGCACCGGGCGGCACATATTTTGGGGCGGCATTTTTACTTTCTTATACACAGTATAAGGAAGTATTGGAATCGTGAAAAAAATCATTGACGAGATTTTTACGGAAATACGTGTTTTGAGGTCCACTGAATCCGTTTTGATCATTTTCTCAATGTCTGTGTGTGTGTGTGTGTGTGTGTGGATGGATGGATGGATGGATGGATGGATGGATGTGTGTCCGAGTGTGCGATACCTCATGAACGAGACAAGATTTGTTAACGAAACTTGGTAATTATAAGTTTCATGAAAATACGAAGAGCTGAGTTGATTTTGAATGAAATTTAAAAACCGGAAGAGGAAGTTTACTGGACACACAAAACAATAAATTCAATTTATTTCAAAAATGGAATCAGTTACGAAAAAAAGTTTCAAATAAAAGATGTTAGCAAAAATAATTTTGAGAAAAAATTTTAATATTTAATCATAGTAGCAATAGAAACAAAAAACATAAATTTTAATTTTTGCTTTATCGGAAAGAAACTAAATTACATCATATATTCTAAATATTATATATGCTGCGTATAAGAAAGTCGTGTGGTGACCACACCAGATTTTTTATATTTAGTTTTAGTTGTAAAAAAACGACTTGTTCACTTTATAAGTTTAGTAATTCATAATTCGTAGAAACCGAATAGCAAACTTATGAACTGAACAAGTTGTTTTTTACAACTAAAACTAAATATAAAAAATCTGGTGTGTGCACCACACGACTTTCTTATACACAGCATATATAATATTTAGAATATATGTTATTAAACATGTAATTTAGTTTCTTTCCGTAAGAAGACATAGATAACTAGATAAAGCAAAAATTAAAATTTATGTGTTTTGTTTCTAATGCTACTATGATTATTGAAATATATTATTAAATATAAAAATTAGTTTTTCTCAAAATTCGACGCATATACAGGAAAATTGCATATAACATTTTACGTTCCAAATATTTTTACTAACATCTTTTATTTGAAACATTTTTTCGTAACTGATTCCATTATTGAAATAAATGGAATTTATTGTTTTGTGTGTCCGGTAAACTTCCTCTTATAATTACCAAGTTTCGTTAACAAATCTTATCTTGTTCATAAGATATTGCACATACGGACACACATCTATCCATCCATCCATCCATCCATCCACACACACACACACACACACACAGACAGACATCATTGAGAAAATGATCAAAACGGATTCAGTGGACCTCAAAACACGTATTTCCGCGAAAATCTCGTCAACGATTTTTTTCACGATTCCAATACTTCCGTATATTGCGTATAAGAAAGTAAAAATGCCGTCCCAAAATATGCGCCGCCCGGTGCGGACCGCACCTGCCGCCCCAACCTAGGTACGCCAGTGCTTTAATTCCAAATTTTAAGACGGCACACTAATTGATAATTATAATTGCTAATCGTAATTGCATAATTGTGAAAGCAGCGTTACACGGCATAAGTGTATGTTGTCCATTTAATTTAATTTTTAAATTGTCTAAAGTTTACCTACGAATCAAATAAAAATGCACAATGATTATCTAATTAAAACACGAAGTCTGCAGCATAATAATAACAATAACAAACAAAATTAACCTTCACCTAAAACATTAACACTATCATCAAGTTTTTACGTATTCAAACATCGTAGAAATATGTATGACATATTCTTGTAACATGACATACATACCTAAGAATAAGCCGTGTAATTTTAGTATTATTTTTGCACATTACTCTTCAAGCAATAAAAACAAGGCACGAACATAAAACAACAGCGAATAAATAAACACAGAAGAAATGAACAACTGTTGCTAGGTTACCATCTGTTGTTCCGTTTCAAATTCACAATTATTAGAAAAACAATAAATAAATAATGAGATTCATTGACTTCAATTTTAAGAAAATTAACAACGGTTTAGAAATTTGAAATGAATACGTCTTGTGATTTGTATCCATTTTCTAGGTTATGTCGTTGGAAAACTGAGTAGACGACAATAGTGAAAAATGAAGTTAGTCAACTGCTAACTAGTCTGTTTCCTTAATTTGAATACATTAGTCATTTAAATGACACTCGAAGTTTTGTCATTAAAATTATATGTTCCATAAAATGAATAAAATTGATTTGTTAATTTAAATAAAATAAATATATCATCACGCCTTCTATCCATTACTGGGTGTGGCACTCTGCCGAAACAGATCTCGGTAAGTAATATATTTTGCGCGTGAAGTGCGGTTACCAGTCGTCAAATCACGGACCCCAAAGATGTTAATGATGGAGGAGCCACAGGGGTAGCTTTTTGAAATTATGAAAATTGTTTGTCGTCTGTGGAAATCAAACCAGGGTTCTCAGGATCCACAGGCCGACTTCATACCACTGAGCTAGCCACCCCATTTGTTAATTTATAGTATATTATATAATAAGTCAGAAAAGTATTTTTACTTGATTGTTTTGGTAAAAACACTTTTCTGACTTATCAATACTGGTTTTTCTAAAACCGTTTAATTTAATCAATAATTAATCATAAATAATTCAAAATGTTTAAATTTTTAGATATGAATTGTATTGACAGCAGACTATGTATCCAAGGTTACAACAACAAAAAAATAGTCAGGTAAAACCTTTACCAGACTGTTATTTTTATTGTAATCTTGATAAAGTAAGTTACTTGACACTTTTATGGGATGGCTAGCTCAGTGGTATGAAGTCGGCCTGTGGACCCTGAGGTCCCTGGTTCGATTCCCACAGGCGACAAATTTTCATAATTTGAAAAAGCTATCCCTGTGGCTCCTCCACCACTAACATGTTTGGGGGCCGTGATTTGACGACTGGTAACCGCACTTCACGCGCAAAATATATCACTTACCGAGATCTGCTTCAGCAGAGTGCCACACCCAGTAATGGGTAGAAGGCGTGATGATATATTTATTTATATTTTATTTTTGGTAAAAATTTACTTTCCATACTAAAATTGGTCAGGAAAATAGACACTTTCTTTCCGGTTTCTGAAAAAAATACATTTTTGTACTCGTATCATTCAAAATAAGGTTTATGGGGTGACTAGCTCAGTGGTATGAAGTCGGCTTGTGGATCCTGAGAACCCTGGTTCGCTTCCGACAGACGACAAACAATTTTCATAATTTCAAAAACTACCCATGTGGCTCCTCCACCACTAACATTCTTGAAAGCCGTGATTTGACGACTGGTAACATTTCGCGCGCATGATGCACCTTACTCAATTGTTCATATAAACAGACATACTATAATTTTAAATATAAATATTAATTTTAATTTGATTATATCCGTATTGCTTTATTTATTTATTTATTTATTTAAATGAATGTCCGGTTGCAAAATATTTGTAACGTACAGAAAATTAAAGTTCCAGCGTGTCATCATAGTGCTATAGTGTAAAATTTCGACATGTTTTAATGCAGTGTTGCCACATTTCTGGACATTGTGAACAACTAGTGTTGGTCATTAGAAAACACTAATTTATATTTAATTTTCAGGAACTTTGTTATATTGTTATACAATCAACGAGAAAATAAAACAAAAGAACATTTTTTTATTTTAACTTTATTTTGGAGCATGTCATAATAATAAATAAAATAAATATATCATCACGCTTTTTACCCATGACTGGGTGTAACACTCTGCCGTAGTAGATCTCGGCGCGTGAAGCCGTCAAATTACGGCCCCCAAAAATGTTAGTGGAGGGGAAGTTACAGCGGTAATTTTAACATGGTGAAAATTATTTCTTGGTTGTGGAGATCGAACCTAGGTTTTTAAATCCACAGTTCGTGTTTGCCTGTGAATCCTGCGAACCCTGGTTTGATTCCCACCGCCGACAAACATTTTCATTACATTAAAATTATCCCTATGTGGTGGCTAGCTCAGTGGTATGAAGTCGGCCTGTGGATCCTGAGAATCCTGGTTCGATTCCCACAGGCGACAAACATTTTCATTACTTTAAAATTATCCCTGTAGCTCCCTCACCACTAACATCTTTGGGGGCTGTAATTTAACGACTGGTAATCTCCCTTCACGCGCATAAATATATCACCGAAATCTGCTTCTGTGAATTATTAGATGATTTTTTTGCTTTATTTACTTTATATTTCTTTATGGGGTGGCTAGCTCAGTGGTATGAAGTCGTCTTGTTGATCCTGAGAACCCTGGTTCGAATCCCACAGGCGACAAACAATTTTCATACTTTCAACAGTTACCCCCGTGGCTCATCCACCACTAACTTCTTTGGGGGCCGTGATTTGACGACTGGTAACCGCACTTCACGGGCATAAATATATCACTACCGAGATCTGCTTCGGCAGAGTGCCACACCCAGTAATGGGTAGAAGGCGTGATGATATATTTATTTATTTATATTTAAAATATACTTTCTATTCATCACGAATGAACTTTTCAAATTTCGAAATTTAATCCAAATGTTACTAGATTATTTTCATCTAAAATTCTATCTATCTTCTAGTATTTCTAACATTAATCATTAATTAATCTTAATTCATTCAATATCTCTGACAGCAATTCGTCGTATTTTACATATAGTTTATTTCTGTGAAGTGGCCAACCTGTTTTAGACAATGATGCAATTATGTAAATAATTTTACGCCTTGGTTATTTGCCTACATACCCTGAAAACATAGAAAGTATGAGTAATACTATAACTTTAACAGAGTTAAAGGTTACTTGATTTTTTAGTTTTTTTCTGAAGTATATTGAAAGGAAACGTTGCAGTTACAGTTAGACTTTATTTGCAGATTTTACCATGAAAATTATCCCGTAGGCGATGCTAATATGGGAAATACATTTTCCACTAGCATTGCTTCCGCTTTTTTTACAGGAAAATGTTTAAAATATTACTTGTAGAGAATCAAATTCTGCATCTAAATCAATTACCGCAATTAATTTTAATGGTTTTATTACGGCTAAAATTAATTTTAAATATTATCTAAATAGTTTCTGGGGTAGGTGGTTCAGTGGTATCGAGTCGACCTGTGGATCCTAAGAACCCTGGTTCGATTCCCAAAGCCGACAAGCATATTCACCACATTAAAATTACTCTTGTGGCTCCCCATCACTTCACGCGCTTAAATATAGCACTTACCGACATCTGCAGAATACCACATTCAGAAAAGGGTAAAAGGCGTGAAGATATATTTATTTACTTATTTTATTTTATCTACATAGTTTGTGGGGTAGGTGGCTCAGTGATATTGAGTCGGCCTGTGGATCCTGAGAACTCTGGTTCGATTCTCAGAGGCGACAAACATTTTCACCAATTTAAAATTATCCCTGTGTCTCCCCAACCACTAACATCTTTGGAGGCCATAATTTAACGGCTTCGGTAGAGTGCCACATCCAGAAAAGGGTAAAAGGCGTGATCATATATTTATTTATTTATATATTTCTTTATTTTATTTACATAGTTTATGAGGTAGGTGACTCAGGTGTATCGAGTCTGCCTGTGGATCTTGAGAACCCTGGTTCGATTCCTACAGCCGACAAACATTTTCACCATATAAAAATTACCCCTGTGGCTCCCCCACCACTAACATCTTTGGGAGCTATAATTTAACGGCTAGTAATCGCACTTCATGCGTATACATATAACACTTACAGAGATCTGCTTCGGCAGAGTGTTACACCCAGTAATGGGTAAAAGGCGTGATGATAAATTTATTTATTTATTTTATCTACATAGTTTATGGGGCAGGTGGTTCAATGGTATCTAGTCGGTCTGTGAATCCTGAGAACCCTGGTTCGATTCCTACCGCAACAAACATTTTCATCACATTAAAATTACTCCTTAGGCTTCTCTACCACTAACATCTTTGGGAGCTGTGATTTAATGGGCAGTAACCACACGTCACGCGCATAAATATATTACTTACTGAGATCTGCTTTGACAGAGTGCCACATCCAGAAAAGGGTAAAAGGCGTCATATATATATATTTATTTTGTTTATTTTGTTTATATTATATTTAATTTCGTTTCTTCTAAAAAAAAAATAAACATTATAAACTGTTAGAAAAGTGCTCTCGAAGTCTTTAGAATATTTTATTTATTTCGTAACTGGCATCACCATAAGTTAACCTGTCTTACAACACGATAGGCCTTGAGACTAACCATCTGTTAATTTTTAGTAAGTTGCTAATAACAATAATACTTAGATTTACATGTGTACCACCTTGAAGACTTTTGCTAACCACACAGAGACAAATGATGAATTCAAATGCATTCTGTGACTATAAACATTGCTGTGTAATAAAAATGATCTCATGAAATAGGTATTTCAATAATTTATTTGTTTTTTTTTGCTACAAAAAATGGAAAATCACTATTTATTTCCTTATTTGAAAATAATAAAAATATAGTATATGTTTTTTGCTATCAAATATTTCCAAATTATTTTATTAAAAAATTGTTGCGTGGTATCGAGTCGGACTGTGGATTTGAGAACCCAGGTTCGATTCCTACAGCTGACAAACATTTTTCACCCCTGTGGCTTCTCCACTAACATCTTTGGGGGCCGTGATTTGATGGTTGGTAACCGCACTTCATGCGCAAAAATATATCATTTACTTTCGTTTAATACCAATACTTTTTTGAGAATTTGAATGAAATCTTGTGCTAGTCCGATTAAAAAAAAATTAATTGAAATCACTTTCCGAAAAGTAAATGGAAAGAAGGTTATATTAAAGTTTATTTAAACTTTTCTGGTAATATGGTTTAGCTTAATTTGACAAATCCAAAATTCAGGATTAGCTAGATTTTAGCTAAAACTCTTTTGAGAATTGGGCTGTTACTTTTTAATTATTCACCAGCAGTATTTTTTAAATTTTAGCACATATCTTGAATTATGAAAATTTCCCACAGGCGACAAATTTTCATAATTTGAAAAAGCTATCCCTGTGGCTCCTCCACCACTAACATGTTTGGGGGCCGTGATTTGACGACTGGTAACCGCACTTCACGCGCAAAATATATCATTTACCGAGATCTGCTTCAGCAGAGTGCCACACCCAGTAATGGGTAGAATGCGTGATGATATATTTTATTTATTTATATATCTTGTACAATAAATAAATTTAATGTTTAAAATGTTTAAATTTGTTATACTACCATGTGTGTAGTACTAGATATTTGGAAAATAAAATGTAACATTTTTGACAAAAATCAGATAGCCATGAAAAAAAAAACAAATTAAACAAAATCTCTTTTTGATAGCTTAGTCAAGAATTCTTGATCTTTATTTTTGAACTTGACTGTCAAAATAAAATTTTATTTTATTTATTTTTTATTTACATGACTATCTGATTTTTAATAAAAAAAATTAGATTTTTTCATATTTCTAGTATTACACTTATGCTGGGTTGCATGAAAGTTTTATCGGTTCATTAGCAACTAACGGTTCAATAAATTTCAAAAAATCGCTATTGATACTGTTGCTAGATAAACAATTCTTTAACTAAAGAGCTCTTTATTTTTTTCTTGCAACCCAGCAATATACTATTATAACAAATTTAAATTCTTTACACATAAAATTTAATTTTAAATATTTTTTTATTCTTATATTTTGCTTTAAAATGTACAGGACAGCCAATTTCGGCACATTTAAAAAATTATATACTCCGCAACTTTGTACACACTACCATATATTCAATAATATATTTTAAATGATTGCAAAGTTATATGGAATAGAGTTTACATCTTTTACTTCATGCAGAATTTGGTAGCTCTACAATTACAGGTAGCAACAAATTCACATTTTTCTCGCCAAATGTAATTATTAGCTGTCAGATTACAATAATCTGCATCCACAATTATTATAGAATGGTAAAGGATGACTAATAATTTAAATTAAAACCCGGAACATGTAGACCCACAACCCATTGCTTTAAAGCACTCTTCTATTAAACCCCAATCGTATATTTGCAACAAATTATCATACATACATATTTACATATATTACTGTACTTAATTGTTATAATAATATCAATCCTTAATGCATAAAAATTAATTGCATTTGTGCAGATGGTAAATAATAATAATCGTATTTTTAAACTACTTACAATGTGATAAATAATAATATTAAAAATATACATCACACAAAAACGAAATATTCCTAACAATGAAAAAACTTGATTACAACAATAGACCTCATCTAATCACTATAAAATGTAACCAAACTAACAACATCGCCATTAGAATACCACACTCGCTTTCAAAGAACAAAACATAATCAAACTAACCTTTTCATGTCCATTTCTCCCTTGAAATGTATCCAAAAAATCACACACCACCCCCGTAAACAAATGTCAAATACAAACACATTTTAAACGTCAAAAACAACCGAAAACTCCGTGGAAATGTGTGAAGTTGGCACAAACGATCTCGTCTTTACACTGGGACTGTTGCTGTTGAGTTTCTTGAGATTTCTCGAGGGGAACGGGGGGACCTCGGCATTCTGGTGACGTCAGATACCTGAAGGTTATGCGAAACGTGGTGTGGAGAGGTGTTGGCCAAATTTGACTGCGTTTTCACCAAATTTTTAGACTACTATTTTTTGTTTAATAAATAAATTAATACTTAATCACGATTTTTCATCCATATGTGAATTTGACGGTATTGTAGCAAATCTAGGAAAGTAATATGTGTTTTTGTACGTAAATGTCATTACCAGCCGTCAAATCAGGGTTCCTAAAATTGTTGGAATATATATTTGGATCTATTGTGTAACAAACATTACATAGTATAGCAATTACTAAAATGATCTTTTAATCGGCCTGTGGATCCTGAGAACCCTGGTTCGATACCCACAGCCGACAAAACAATTTTCACCACATTAAAATTACCCCTGTGGTTCCCTCACCATTAACATCTTTGGGAGTCGGAAGTTGACAGCTGATAACAGCACTTCACGTGCATAAATATATAATTTACCGAGATCTGCTCCGGCAGAGTGCCACACCCAGTAATGGGTAAAAAGCGTGATATATTATTATTATCTTTTGATAGCAACTATTGTTGTTTGGAGTCTTAGCAATTGTTACATTTAACAATATTTGTTACAGAATATTGTACTTAGTAATTCGGGAAGCAATGGTAAAGAAAAACTTACTTCATACATTATTCGCTTTCGGCACAATTTTCTTGGGACATTATGCAGTTACCAGCCGTCAAATTTCAGTCCACAAAGATTTCAGTTGTGAATCTAGGTACAAGTGGAAAATTTGAATGTGGTGAAAATTATTATCTGTGGAACTTATTTTAATGAATTTAGAATGTTTTAATCATTGAATTAAATTTTTTTTATATAAATTGATCATGATAATCATTTAGAAAGTGAAAAATTTTTCAACTACTTTAAACATTTTGAAAAAATAGTAAATAAAAGCTAATACTACAATTTAATTCCATTAACATTATTTGTGTCCCTAGTTTTATTTATTTATTTATTTGGAAATTATTTCAATTTTTAAAAATATAAATAAAATAAATATATCACCACGCCTTTTACCCATTACTGGGTGTGGCACTCTGCCAAAGCAGATCTCGGTAATTGATATATTTATGTGCGTGAAGTGCAGTTACCAGCTGTCAAATTTTTAAAAATAATTATAATAATGACATTTTGATATCTGTCAAAATAATTTTTAATATTTATCTTCGTCGAATCAATTTTATATCAATATGCAAAAAAAAATACGTGTACAACTCGTAATGAAAGCATCTTTTTTTCTCACTCTTCGCCATCGTTCATGGAATTTCATAATTGTAAAAGAAGTATTGTTTTCATCACTAGGTGCACAAAAATAACTATTATTCAACTAATGGTAAAAGTGTCACTTTATTGCAAAAGTGGGAAGCTCATAAGTACAATAAACACACTTTTAACACAAGATGCATACATTATTTTTTCTTCAATCTAATGTTATTTCATCTGTCAAAAATATTTATTTTGTAGGTTACAAACGGCAACATGCAAAAAAATTTTTTTGCCTCGCGTGCATATATAATGCCCTTTTGACACTAAAAAATATTTAAAAATTAAATGTTTTTGACATTGCTAGTAGAAAAAGTAAAATTGTCTCATGATATTTTAATTTATTTTATTTAAAAATGCAAAACTATTCAATTTAAGTATAATTCGTAGTATTCAAGAATAGAAAACGAACATTGCTTTAATTCTAGGTATTATGACTAAATTACTAAATAATAATTTCTCTTACAAGATCAAATAAACGATTAAAAAGCAATTATCCAATTTATTGAAAGTACAGAATGCAATAATTAACCTTAGTGCATGCTAAATTAAAAAGCAAGTAATACTGCACTTTTATAACTAATAAGTATTAATTATACATTTTTCAATTAGCGTAGGTTTCGCAAGACTTTCTCTTATCCCGTCGAAGTGATCGAAACCAAAATAGCCGTGACACGCCCACTACACTCTTGTAAAAAGGCGAGAAGTTTAACAATCACTACAAGAAATGCGAACCACTTTGCAATCTGATTTTTACGTAGGCGGTTCGAAACCTTTCAAGGAATTTACTGTTATTTTAATTATGCAGATTGCAGACTAATTTTTTTTTGCGGCCGTTGATATTTAAATAATATATGTATTAGTTTATTTTTTGCTAGATTCAAATTTTGTCTCGGTCTTTGGCCCTGTTGTATAAATAATGTTAACGATCTTGTTAACTAATAGCATGTTAAAAGTTAACAATGGCCAAGATGGCTGACACCACATTTTATATATTTTCTGATTTTTATTTTATAATTAATACATACTAGTATTGAAATGTTTATTGTTAAATAGCAATGATAAAACAATGTTTGTAACAAATAATTATTAGATTAATTCATACTATAGAAATTATAACGTTTTAAAATATTAAACTGTTACAAATTATGACATTTCTAAGATGTGTTCTTTTTTTAATAGGATGCGGGCACTCACGTGACAATGTGACGTTTTGTGACGTAAAAACAGCTGTTCGGGCAACGATCACTGCGCCAACTACAAAATGAACTATTTTTTTGGGACGTGATTTGAAAAGTACGGTTCATTTCAAATCTTGTTGGGCTGTGATCACTGCGCCACCTACAAAATGAACTATTTTGTTGTGGCGAGATTTGAAAGAACGGTTCTTTTCAAATCTCGTCCCAAAAAAAAATAGTTCAATTTGTAGGTGGCTGTATAAATTTTGTTTTATTATTTTTAATGCAACTTCCACCATCTCTCTACGATTTTCTAAAGCTGTAAAATCATTTAATGCTTTTTCAAATATGTACAAATTATATATTTTATTTATTTCGTGTTTCAAAATATTGCAAATTTTATTTAGATATGTGCAAATAATTAGATATAGACGACAAAACAAATTTACAACCCTGAGAAAATGGGGTGGCTAGCTCAGTGGTATGAAGTCGGCCTGTGGATCCTGTGAACCCTGGTTCGATTCCCACAGGCGACAAACAATTTTCATAATTTCAAAAACTACCCCTGTGGCTCCTCCACCACTAACATATTTGAGGGCCGTGATTTGACGACTAATAACCGCACTTCACGCGCAAAATATATCACTTACCGAGATCTTCTTCGGCAGAGTGCCACACCCAGTAATGGGTAGAAGGCGTGATAATATATTTATTATTTTTATAGAAAAGTGTTTTCGGAGGTCGTTACTATCGTCGATACTTTCAGTAACAAAAGTGGATTAAAAAAAAAATAGCAGTTTATTTGAATTTGTGAAATAATAATTTCTTTCCATTTATAAAAATAACATATCAAAAGTATAATAATTATAATGGATTAACAATAAATAAATATGTTTTTAATAAATTTGCATAAATGCGCATATCATACGTGTTTTCACTGAGACTGTATTTCAGCGCCAAAGTAGAGTCATACCATTCGTTATATACTTGAACGGTTGTTGTTAAAGCGCATTCCAACCACGGTTTCACTTTCCTTTGTCGAGCTCTATTTATTTTATATTTCGCCATCTCGTATCGATTTTCTGAACCATTTTATGAACCATACACTTGTTGATCATATTTTGCCGCCTAAAATTCAGTTTAGTCCATCATTATTTTACCTGATTTTTTGACAGACATTTATGCGATTTTTATTTGAAATATATTCATTTTATTGTGCAGATTAATTTGTGATTATTATATTTTATATATTATACTATTTTAATTGAAAATATCTTGAAAATGTATTTAACAAGAGCGGCAAAACGAAAATTACCAGAATATGCTGAAATGGTAAGTTACATTTACATACAAATATTATCAAAATTATTATTAATTATGTTACAATATTAATATAATAAAAGCTTCATTGATAAAACGTTGTGACATAAATTATGTAACATAACCTCTAAATTGCAACATCTGTCTAACTCGTTTTAGGCTAAAATAGCTGAAGACAAGGAAAATAAAAGAAAGGAGAATAAAAATAAAGTACAACCATTTATTACCTACCCAGGAAAATATAAATACACAACAGATTTCATTGAATGTGCAACAGTTTGTGATAATTTACTGTAAGAAGAACACCTTTCTTGAAATTTCTTCTACTAAATCTGTCTTTCTTCTAGCGCTGAAGCCGAAAAAGTTGAAGATCTGCTAATATTAGGCTTTGATTTAGAATGGACTTTTAGTTTTCAAACTGGGCCAGAAAAAACAGCTTTGATGCAAATATGTGCTAGTACAGACGACCAGATTGTTCATTTGTTTCAGCTCAGTGAATTTAAAAAGCTGCCAGCTACTTTGGTTCAATTGCTATCGCATCCTAAAGTTAGATTAGCTGGTGTTAACATTAGAAAGTAACTTAAACTATTTTTAAAAGCGTTTGTACAAAGTTCTGATCGAGATTTTTCATCGTTTTGTTGGTCTGTCTAAATCTAGTAGCTTGGTTTCTTTATAAATTAACCAGCTGTTTCGCAAATAAATCATATTTACAAGCAACCGTAGCTCAGAGGATAAAAGCGAGGTAAAACTTGCATTTCTTAATTAGCAAGCAAGAGGTCGTGCGTTCAAATCTCACTGACTTCTACTTATTTTCAAAAAAATACGATTGTGTCTGAGTGGTTCGGATTCCACTATAAGCTGTAGGCCCCCTGTACTGTAATTGGGATTTACTTCCTGTTGTGCAGAGTAACAAATAAATAAATATTTACCAGTAACAGGAACATATTCCAATTATACATATTTTATAAAAAAATAAATAAAATAAATATATCATCACGCCTTCTACCCATTACTGGGTGTGGCACTCTGCCGAAGCAGATCTCGGTAAGTGATATATTTTTTCGCGTGAAGTGCGGTTACCAGTCGTCAAATCACGGCCCCCAAAGATGTTAGTGGTGGAGGAGCCACAGGGGTAGCTGTTGAAATTATTAAAATTGTTTGTCGCCTGTGGGAATCGAACCAGGGTTCTCAGAATCCACAGGCCGAATTCATACCACTGAGCTAGCCACCCCATAATGTTAATCATGATTAAATAATAATCGAAACCATAGTTTCCATTATTATTTTATCATGATTAACATTAATCGGTGATTGAAAAACTGGCCCTTAAACATTTTGAATTATTTATGATTAATTATTGATTAAATTAAACTGTTTCCGAAAAAATAGTATATATAATACGTCAGGAAAAAGTTTTTACTCAGTGGTATCCGAATCGGCCTGTGGATCCTAAGAACCCTGGTTCGATCCCCACAGCCGACAAAACATTTTCACCAATTTAAAATTACCTCTGTGGCTCCCCCACCACTAACATCTTCGGGGGCTGGGATTTAACGACTGGTAACCGCACTTCACGCGCCTAAATATATCACTTACCGAGATCTGCTTCGGCAGAGTGCCACACCCAGTAATGGGTAAAAGGCGTGATGATATATTTATTTATTCCTCAATCATCTGCGCAATTTCACAGCCTCATTTTTACGTCACCAACCATTCGGTCAATATTTCCTTCAGAACTTTGTACAATCATCATTTTTGCCTACATTTATTATAATTAGATAATGAATAGTAATTTAATTTGATCCTTTATTAATTTTAATTAATTTGCAGTGATGTGCATAAGCTATGTCGTGATTTTTCTGGTTTAGACAAAGAGCCAATGCTTAACAATTGCGTAGATTCCAGAATTCAAGCCAGGGAGCTCACATCTTTGACAGGATGGAGCATGGACAAACTTGTTAATCATTTTGTAAGATTATTTTTAATTTACTATCTAATATTGCTCAATATAGCAAGAAATATTTTTTTCTACAACTGTCTAAAAAAACTACATTTTTTTGCATCACTATAGATACACGAAGATTCTGTTTTTTTCATTGATAATTTATAGTTATTTATTACACAAGTGTTTTATTATGTATATAAAATACGCAAGAAAAGTTTAAACACGAGACCGAAGGTCGAGTGTTTTATATACCAATAAAACACAAGTGTAATACAAAATTTTATCCACAACTCATAATTATAGGCATCGAAGAAGATTGGTCGTAACGTTTAACGTTGATTCAGTTATATATAGTTTCTCAAAATACGGTAGATCATTAAGTGGTTGCTAAATAACAAGTTGTTTACAGTGTTTTACGGAATATAAAACACTAGTGTTTTATGAGCCATATAATTCAACTGAAATCAATGTTATGTATGAGTTGTGGATAAAATATTTTTAGCGGTTGAAAGATCATTAGATAGATTATTATACAGAGTGATCAAAAGGAATTGTTACAGTTGGCAATAAAAAAAACTACTTGAAATTGGTAAGCCTGATACATAAATTCATTTCTTGTTGTTGACAGTGACATTTAAATTTAAGTACATTTATTATTACATGTATTTCTAAAGTATTTCTATTACTTAAAAAGTCAAAATTCTATTAGCTGTCAGACTCCTGACATACCTATTTGTATTTATTAGAAATGTCAAATAGCATTTCCGCCTTTACCTGGCGTTGTGCCAACTGTGGAATAAAAAGATCTCTGGAATTGTATTGCCAACTATAACAATTCCTTTTGATCACCCTGTAATTCGATCGTAGAAAAAATAATGTTTGCAACTCGTATTAAAAGTGTCTTTATTGCACTCATGGGCTTCTCACTCGTGTAATAAAGCAACACTTTTAACACTAGTAGCATAATAGTTGTCGATAAAAATTCAAATTAGTTGATACTATTTTTTAAATTTATTTATGAAACACATTCATGTTCCCTTGGATACACATCAAAAGTAGTAAATTAATATTATTTTTAAAATTTCTTTTCTTCAATTTATTTATCAATAATTATTGAATTTATCCCATCCCATAAATGGGATGGCTAGCACAGTGGTATGAAGTCGGCCTGTGGATCCAGAGGTCCCTGGTTCGATTCCCATAGGCGACAAATTTTCATAATTTGAAAAAGCTATCCCTGTGGCTCCTCCACCACTAACATGTTTGGGGGCCGTGATTTGACGACTGGTAACCGCACTTCACGCGCAAAATATATCACTTACCGAGATCTGCTTCAGCAGAGTGCCACACCCAGTAATGGGTAGAAGGCGTGATGATATATTTATTTATTTATTTTATTTATTGAATTTATTTTTCGTTTTGAGAGTTGTAGAAAAAATATTGTTTGTATTTATACTTTGTGTAGAAATGTCTCTATTTCTTCTCATGGTATACAAATAACTAGTAGGAGCCAGATTTGATCACAATTTTATTTTTACAGTTCGAAAAAAGTGTGAATAAAGACAAAAAAGTCCGAAATAGTAAATGGCATGTGTTACCTTTGAGTAAACTTCAAAAAACTTACGCAGCAACAGATGCTTATGTCTCTCTTTTACTCTACAAGCATTTGGTTAAGCTAGAAGCAGAAGAAGCTGAGAAAGAAGTTAATCCTCTACAAGAATTGATCTAAAAATATCAGAAACTATTTTTTATTATACACCTATATTATTTTTATAAATATACAATTTTAAATAGCCGTAAAATGAGTAAATTAGTAAATGTATGGCCGGTAGGAAAAATTTCATATTCAAACGGATTTAAACTACAAAAATATATAGCAGATCTGCATCATAATGTTCAAAATAATTCCATTAAAGATACTTTATTATTAGTGGAACATACTCCAGTTTATACTATAGGTTTACGTACAAAAATTTACTCTAAAATAGATGAGGAACGACTCACTAAATTAGGTACAGTACAAACAAGAAATATTGAGCCTCTGAGTAGTAGTACTTCTTACATTAAAATTTATTACAAACGTATCTTACTTTCTAATATTAAGGTTGTACTAGTCATGGCCAACTTCATTGAATTGCGCTACGCTTATTATGGCCGTTTCATTTCATCATTTTGCCATATAAAAATTTGTCGTGAGTTTTGGTACGTCAAGTAATGCCATCTAGTGCTTTTTATTTCAATTAAAGGAAAATGACAACGCTGTCAATTTATAAAAACAACCTTAAAATATTTGATAATTAAAGTTTATGTCATCAAAGCAAACACATTTAATGGAACTTGGTATTTTATTTATACATTCAATATTATTAAATATTATGACTAGTATTCTGAGCTTTCGACTAAAGTGTCTAGCTAGTCTAGACTAAGTGAATTTAATTTGGCAACGTAGCATTATCTGTCACTTCAGGTAAATGATGCCGCCATATTGTCTACCTATTTAAAATTGTTGAAGTGTTTATAGGTCAAAAGAATGAAGTATTATTGAATTATTAGTGCCTACGGTTAGTATTTTACTGTAAAGACCGTATGATAATAAATATATAATGACTAGGCTTGTTTTTAGGATTTTTTCAATCAATGCAATCGGCAGTATTTTCAAATTTAGTTACGACGTATCTCGTCAGAGGCGCTAGTTGACGTACCCGCTCTGTAAATTTGAAACTAGGAATTTTAATGACATATGAAACGGCCATAATAAGCGTAGCGCAATTCAATGAAGTTGGTCATGTACTAGTGTGACAGTGGCGCCATCGGTTGTCGAGTGGCGAAACTGACGCTCAAAAAAATATAAAAATTGAATAAAATAAGTGTTTTATACCTATTATGATTTGAATATCATGGATTGTTAACAGGTTGTTGGTCTAGTGAAGTTTCAAATACTATACCACCGTGTGGTGTTGCCATTATAAATTGGGATTCTTAATTTTTCGTTAAAAACAACGCTTTGCATGGCTATATATCCATTACTAAACGATAAAAAACTTTCTCCTTCTGATACAATATACATGGATAGTTCTAGTACACCAAACTAGTTTTTCAAATGAAACTGCAAAATTTTAAAGGTACACAAACCAAATATGTGCGATTCTGAGTGATGATCGCCATAAGCCCCGTGTATAAGAACTCAACTTTACAAGCGAATATATTTGTTCACAGACGATGAATGTGTTTCATATTTTAACAGGATGCGTATGACTATCAAATGTTTATGTGCGCCAAATTTCATTCAGATCCATTAAATATATCACAGTTAAATAACTATTATTCAGGGGCTTCAATTTCCGTTATCTCCATAGCAACCACCATCCAAACAATCTTAAACTTTTCTTTATTTCTCAGGAGCAGATTTCCACAAAACAAATCGCGGTGGTCTGATAACTTTTCACGGTCCAGGCCAACTAGTAGTTTACCCAATTTTAAATTTAAAAAATTTTAAACCAAGTATTAAATGGTATGTTTGTCATATTGAGAAAACTATCATAGATTTGTGTAAAAATTTTGGGATCAAAGCTGAAACTTCACCACATACAGGCGTTTGGATCGGGGATAATAAAGTTTGTGCGATTGGTATGCATGCTAGTAGGTAAGGAACATAATTTTAAGAAGAAAATTTAGTAGAACTAAGTTTAGTGAACCCTTAATTACTATTTTTGAAATTATTTTATTTGTTTTGTATTCGATTTTTGTTCTTTTTTAAATCACAACTTTGAAGAGCAATATTTCAAAAACTAAAAGAGATATCGAAATGCGGTTTAAACGAGTGTATTTCTCTTGCTTTAATTAATATAATAGTAAATTTTGAAAATTTTGAAATATATCCGGATTTTTCCCAAATTTTCCTTTGTTGATATCTCAAAAATTAGAAATGATATTTAAAATCTGTGAGTACTATTTGAATTCCTCGCGTGAAAATATATAGATATGTATAGTTTCACAAGAAAATTCGCACGAATATATTTTTTACTACAGATTTTTACGATTTTTGGTCATTTTTTGTTTTCTGTAATAAAAACTTTATCCGTTCAAATTTTGTTATGAAAATTTACATACCTATGTATTTTCACGCGAGGAATTCATTGGTGCTCACAGATTTTAATTATTATTTCTAATTTTTGAGATATCAACAAGGGAAAATTTGGGGAAAATCCGGAAACATTTCAAAATTTTCAAAATTTGTTATTATATTAAGTAAAGCACGAGAAATACATTGGCTCAAACCGCATTTCGATATCTCTTTTAGTGTTTGAGATATAGCGTCTTACAGTTACGATTTGGAAATCATGAAAAATCGCTGTAACTCTAGAACTAAAAAAGATATGAAGATGCTCTCAACGGCATTCGATTTCTCGAGGTTTAAATTATATGAAACCATATTAAAAAGATGAAAATAATAATTAAACAAACGAAACATTTTATTGACAATTCTTACCATCTCACCCTCTTTTTTAGGTATGTAACCACCCACGGCCTTGCCCTAAACTGTAACACAAATTTAGAATGGTACAAACATATCATCCCTTGTGGAATCGAAGATAAAGGTGTTACCAGTCTTTCGGAAGAATTAAAAAAAGATGTTACTATTGAAGAAGTCACTCCTCTATTTCTTGAATCGTTTAGTAAATTATTTGAATGTAAGGTCTGTAATCTTCCAGAAAATGATATTAATAGGATATGTACTGAATTGAATCTACCTCTTCAGTGAAATTGTATTTTTTACTAGAATTTTTATTTGTATCTATTTTACTGCTGCCATATTTTAATGTTAAAAATATAATTGTATGAATTTTAATAGATTTTATTTATTTGAATTCATTGTTTCATTTGTTTTTGTTTATCAGTTTTGCAATATAAATTAGGGTATTCAAATTGTAAGTTTCATGAAAATACGAAGAGTTGAGTTGATTTTGAATGAAATTGAAAAACCGGAAGTGGAAGTTTACTGGACACCCAAAACAATTAATTCCATTTATTTGAAAAATGGAATCAGTTACGAAAAAATGTTTCAAATAAAAGATGTTAGCAATTAGTTAGCAAAAATATTTGGAACATAAAATGTTATTTGCAATTTTTATATTTATATATATATGTATCATCACGCCTTCTACACATTACTGGGTGTGGCACTCTGCCGAAGCAGATCTCGGTAAGTGATATATTTTGCGCGTAAAGCGCGGTTACTAGTCGTCAAATCACGGCCCCCAAATATGTTAGTGGTGGAGGAACCACAGGGGCAGCTTATGAAATTATGAAAATTGTTTGTCACCTGTGGGAGTCGAATCTAGGGTACCAGGGTTCTCAGGATTCACAGGCCGACTTCATACCACTGAGCTAGCCACCCCATAAATTTTTATATTTAATAATATATTTCAATAATCATAGTAGCAATGGAAACAAAAAACATAAATTTTAATTTTTGCTTTATCTAGTTATCTATGTCTTTTTTCGGAAAAACAAATACATCAGTAAAATGGTCAACTAATTTGGCAACTTTGCCTCAATTTAATCGACTTCGTATCTCACGGTTCTTGAGATACCAAGGGTTAGGCTAGAAAAACGGACAGCCTGTATTTGCTTCATCAGTAAAGTTAGACATAAAGTAGTCAACAGTACTAAAAAATTATACGTAAACAAATTTTATATGTTTCAAACAGATAAATGCTGAATTAGTGAAAAACTAAATTACAGGTTTAATAATGTTATATAACATTCATATATTCTAAATATTAAATATGCTGTGTATAAGAAAGTCGTGTAGTGCCCACACCAGTTTTTAAAAATATTTTCCTGTAAATTAATCAGCAATACTAATGGAAAACTTAAGCACAGTTTTCCTGGGAAAGTTGATGACAGAATACCGCCCAAAAGGCACTGTAGTAAACTCCGTTGCAGTGTATAAGGCGCAAAATACACCTTTGTGATTTTACTATAATAATAATATTCATATAGTGTCTTGCTGTACACATTATACGACACACCCGCGTTTTAAATTTTTCTAATTAGTAGGCGTAAATGGGTCAAGGCAAACTTTGCAAATCTTTCTGCAATTCTTGCTAATCTCTCGCTAGATACAAACATAATTCATGTACAACATTTATCGCAGAATTTTCACTAACAAATGTCAAGTACTTTGGAACAATAGTATTTTATCTTCAAGTGTTTAAATGTGAAAAATTTAATCTCATATCTGAACTACAAGTGGATGTATTTCGTATGACATTGCAAATAGTTTAAGATCTTCAGACATTGACATCTTTGCATTTAAAAAAAAAATTAAATTAAATAATCACGCCTTTTATCCATTAAGCCCCTGACACATATAGCGTCAAAACTCCGAGTCTGCTACAAACTGCTGAAAAACAGAGTCACGTCCAAACCGGGTGACACATATAGAGTCGGTGTTTCTGACAGTCAGAATTAAATATTTGTTAATTTTAACGTGTTATTTGTTAATTTGTATTATTTAAAATATTTATAGACTATTAAGAAATATAAAAACTATAAACTAGGATTAATAAAACAAAAAATTAAAATAAAAAAAATTGACATGAACTATAAATGAAATATGAAAACTTAAAAGTATCTAACTATGTATAAAGTAAATGAATTTAACTATAAAAATGTACAAAATATCAAACAAGAACATAAACAATAATAATTCATACGTCAAACAACAAAGGAAGATAGCCAAAAAACCAGCATCATAATGAAGTTGGTTTTCAGCAGTCTTGACTGCTGAAAATAGAGGCGTTTCTATTTTTGGCAGTCAAATGGCAGACTCGGAGTCTTGACGCTGTATGTGCCAGGGGCTTTACTTGATGTGGCACTCTGCCGTAGCAGATCTCGGTAAGTGTTGTAGCTATGCGCGTGAAGTGCGGTTACCAGCCGTCAAATGAAAGTCAGTAAAGATGTTAGTGGAGATAATTTTTAATGTTTAGTAAAATTAGTCAGCTACGGGAATCGAACCCCGATTCTTAAATTTACTGTGCAAATGCGTCCATCGAGCCGTCTACCTCATAGTTATTTTTTGACGTTTCTC
This sequence comes from Pterostichus madidus, assembly GCA_911728475.2. Classification (NCBI taxonomy): domain Eukaryota; kingdom Metazoa; phylum Arthropoda; class Insecta; order Coleoptera; family Carabidae; genus Pterostichus; species Pterostichus madidus. The sequence continues at coordinate 4,211,540 of OU452314.1, read as the reverse complement.
AAAACCAATTAAATGCTTCATTGTCTGTCACGTGTCTGCGTTTTAACCAATCCTGTCATTATTATACTGAGAATGAAGCTCTTGTGATTATTCCCGGGAATAATCTCTGTAGATGCTTTCTTGTTTGTGACAAATAGTAAGTAGTTGTCAAATAATTATTTAAAACTGTCAACGCGTTAAGTAAAATGTGTGAAAAAAGTCGATTTAGTTCCATTTGAGATACAGAAATACACCAACAAATTTTGGAAACAACTTCCAAGAATACATTAATAAGTAATCAATCGATATGAACCCAGTTCAAAATCTTTTAAGTCGGATGAATCGACTTCAACAGCTAAGTCAAAAAATAATCAAATTAAATATAACTCGAGAGTTGGATAAATTAGAAAATAATTCTCCAGTATCTTTCTCAAACTTGTTGCCATTTGGCAAAAGCCACTCAAGCCCTACGGGCTTTCGTGACTATTGCCTGGCAACAAGTTTTCGAAAGATCTATCAAATTATTTTCAATTTATTCTCACTCTCTTGTTATATTATTACTGAAAATTAATTAAAATATCTCTGAAACCCATGAAAACAGGATATGCTAACGTTGTTCAACAAATCTCTGTTGAGACAATATCTCACACATTTTGCGACGAAGCGTAAATAAACTAAACAAAGTCATGTTTTCAAGATTTCTACTTTAAATATAATAAATTATTTTTTCATTCTACTTTTTACGAGATTGTTTAATTAGTCTTACAATTGTTTATTTATTAAAAGTTGAACTCAATTAAAAACACTGACACAGACAAAAATATTTATTAAAAATCTGAGAAAACCTTGAGTAATTTTCTATCCAGATTTGCAACTACATATTCATTTTATTTTATCGCTATACTCTGTCCCACATAAGAACGCAGTATTGCAAGGTATAGGACATATTTGACCTTGATTATAATTGGCTAAGTTTTCACAGCACAAAAATATTAAATTAGTAGTTTGGTATTACTGCATCAGTTTTTAAATTTCTATATTGTAAATTTGACGTATTTAATTTTTCGTGTTTAAATAATATTAATTCTGAAAGTTTATTGGAAAAAAACTATTTAAAAAAATCTGGTGTGGTCACCACACGACTTTCTTATACACAGCATATATAATATTTAGAATATATGGTTCGATTCCCACAGGCGACAAATTTTCATAATTTGAAAAAGCTATCCCTGTGGCTCCTCCACCACTAACATGTTTGGGGGCCGTGATTTGACGACTGGTAACCGTACTTCACGCGCAAAATATATCACTTACCGAGATCTGCTCAGCAGAATGCCACACTCAGTAATGGGTAGAACGCGTGATGATATATATATATATATATATATAATATTATTAAACATGTAATTTAGTTTTTCAGTAATTCAGCATTTATCTGTTTGAAACATATAAAATATCAAATTTGTTTACGTATAATTTTTTAGTAACGTTGACTACTTTATGTCTAACTTTACTGATGAGGCATATACAGGTTGTTCGTTTTTCGAGCCTAACCCTTGGTATCTCAAGAACCGTGAGATACGAAGTTGATTAAATTGAGGCAAATTTGCCAAATTAGTTAACCATTTTAATGATGTATTTGTTTTTCCGAAATAAGAGATAGATAACTAGATAAAGTGAAAATTAAAATTTTAGTCGATTTAAAATTATTTACTATTTGATCAATAAAATTGATATAGCATCAAAAACTCTGAATTGAACACTTATGACTTGCTCCTTGCATTTGACAATTATTATTTGACATATAAATAAACTTTATAATATTTGTTGTCTTTCGCCGCATAATTTCAGAACACGTGGTTTAGGTTCACACGGTCGCACAAGGAACGTATACGTACTCGCATCTTATAAAAACTTTTGTTTATGCAACGGTAGTCATAGTCAACGCACTGAAGGTAAGCAACTTGAATTCTTCAAACAAAACATGAAAAAACGCGTAAACGCACTTCTTTACTTCTCTACTTCTCGTCATCTCGCATCTCTTGCTAGCATGCGTGTACAGTGACGGAGGGGAGAGGTTTTCTTCAGGGGGTTTACTTTAAAATGGGTAGAATATCGACAAATTTAAAATTTGCCTAGATTAGATAATAGAGATGTCGATTTTGAAAAAAATTGTCGGACAAATATTCGGTCAACCGAATAATCGTATCCAAATAATTCGGATATTCGTTAGTTTCGATATTCGTACCCGAATAGTTCGGATATTCGTTAGTTTCGATATTCGTTTTTTTTTTTTGGAAAAATGAACTTTTCCGTAGATTATATCTTAAATACTAAAAAAGATATGGAAATGCGCTCAACGCTCTTCTCAGAATTGACTTATAAGCAAATTTTTAGTAATTTTTATTTTTTGAAAATTTCTTAAGGGATTTTTTCGATTTTAGACTTTCCTCTAAAATTCTTCCTCGTGCGAATATTGTAACGAAAATTTAAATACATATGTATTTTGATCCGCAGAATCCAATGGTCAAATCCTCAAGTGCATATGTCTTCTAGTTTTAAAAATATTGTTCAAAAACTGCTTGATGAAAAATATTTGGTGAAAACTTTCTGAAAAATAAAAATGCTGAAAATTTGTTTACAAGTCAATTGAAGCACGAGAAATTCAATGTAGTTAAGTGCATCTCCATATCTCATTTACTTTTTGAGATGTAGCCTCGGAAAAGTCGAAAATATGATGAGGTAATTTTTTTTTTGAAAAATTGAACTTTTCCAGATTTTATATCTTAAAAACTGAACAAGATATGAAAATGCGCTCAACGGCATTGAATTCCTCGTATCCGAATTGCCTTATAAGCAAATTTTTAGCAACTTTTATTTTTTGAAAATATCATACCTCTTGAATATTTTTCGATTTTAAGCCAATTTCAAACTGTTTGCTCTAAAATTCTTCCTCGTACGAATATTGTAACGAAAATTTATATACATATATACTTTGACCCGCTGAATCCAATGGTAAAATCCCCAAGTGCATATGTCTTCTAATTTTTGAGATATTGTTAAAAAACCGCTCGATGAGAAAATATTGATGAAAACTTTCTGAAAAATAAAAAATACTGCAAATTTGTTTACAAGTCAATTGAAGCACGAGAAATTCAATGCCGTTGTGCGCATCTTCATATCTCGTTTAGTTTTTGAGCTATAGACTAGGAAAAGTCGAAAATATGAAGAGGTAATATTTTGGAAAATTGAACTTGAAAACTAAACAAGATATGAAGATGCGCTCAACGACACTGAATTCTCCGTGTCCGAATTAATTTATTAGTAATCTTTTAGCGCAGTCCTAACTATTTGTTCAAGATTATTATTTGATTAGCTATTCACTGTTTGAATATTTATTTATTTATTTAAGGAGTAGGTGGCATAGTGGTATCGAGTCGGCCTATAGATCCTGAGAACCCTGATTCGATTCCCAAATTCGACAAACATATCCATCACATTAAAAAATATATTATTTAACGGGTTAATGGCGTGTTTGGAGATGACACATGGCGTTCAGTGGCAAAAAATTCGAGAATTCGAAGCTTCGAAAAATTAAAAAATTCGTAAATTCGAAGCTTCAAAAAATTAGAAAGTTCGAATCTTGGAAGTTTTTCTGACGAAGTGCAAAACATTTGAATGTTCGACCGTTCAGAAATTCAAACTTCTGTGGAAATAAACGACCCTAGTCGGCTCTAATATCTTGTTTCAAAAAAATAATTATTCAGGTGCCAACTTCTATCACCCAATTAAGGGATATTTTACCCAAATGGTAAATAAAATATTATCTACTGAAATTAATGTTTACCAAACCCACAGGCGACAAATTTTCATAATTTGAAAAAGCTATCCCTGTGGCTCCTCCACCACTAACATCTTTGGGGGCTGTATTTGACGGCTGGTAACTGCACTTCACGCGTATAAATATTTCACTTACCGAGATCTGCTTCGGCAGAGTGTCAAACCCAGTAATGGGTAAAATGCGAGATGATATATTTATTTATTTTTTTTTTAAATTATCCCTGTAGCTTCCTTACCACTAACATCTTTAAGGGCCGTGATTTGAGAGCTGGTAACCGCACTTCACGTGCATAAATATATCACTTACCGAGATCTGCTTCGGCAGAGCGCTACACCCAGTAATGAGTAAAAAGCGTGATGATATATTTATTTATTTCATCTAATTTGAAAAGTACGTCCTCGATCCGTCCCTGCACCCTAAAGCTGCATTCACAACACGAAATTAGTAGTTAGTGTTAGTGGTTATGGTTAGTGGTTATAGTTAGTAGTTACAGATTAAAATACATCGTTCACAATGTCCCAAATTAATGATTTCGAATTTATGTTTCTGCCGGTAATGTAGTGCACATTTTTGAAAATTATAGATATTACAAGAAATTATAATAGATGTCACAGTTGTCAACTTAAAGTTTTGACAAATAGTTACAGTTTTGTTTGTTTGAGTTCTGATATTTTGTCTGTAGTTCTGATTTGATAGAACTGGTTTTCTTCTACTATTTTTCTTTAAAATTGGTCCTACAAGTGCTAACAACAAATCAAATTGAGCTATGGTCATTCTGGTGTAATTAAAGAACATGTCTTCATCATATGACCTCATTTCTTGAATCAAATTATCCCAGTCTCCCGGATTTGTTCGGTTTTGGTTGATTGGGCGAACCCACCATCTTCTATTTGTTTTTTCATTTCTTTTCATTTGCACAATTAAAGTTGCAAGTAACAACTTTTTTATTGTTCTTCGATTCATTTTCGTTACATCAAATTCAAATTGAGAAAACCAACTGTCACTTTACTCCTCGTTTTTGATTGGCGGTGCCGTTAACCACTAACTAAAAGTTTGAAGTTTACAAACTTCTACGCTAACCACGATTAGCGTAGACCTGCGCTGGGCTATGTTCGTTGTTGTGACCGCTACTAGAGGAATACACATGTCAAACTTCTAACGCTAACCATAACTACTAACACTAACCACTAATTTCGTGTTGTGAATGGGGCTTAAGAATCCATTCCTCTTCTCTTGAAGCGTGCATCGGATTCACATATTCACTCCGCGTAGTGTTTTTTAGTTCCCGGACTCGTCCGGCAGGGTAGTTGTGAGTCACTTGACATGCGTGGCTATTTATATCTCTACTACCGTTTTGGTTGTCTATTTTCCATGGAACGCAGTAATCCTGAAATAGCCAAGCAAGCTCACTCAGTCTCAGTGCGTCTGGAACTTGTTTCACTCCGGACTGTGGCCATTTTTCGCATTTTTTGCCATTTTTGTAGAGGAAATTATGGTTGCACTGTTAGCTATGGCGCCAATACGCTCTGGGAGCTTCATTGACGAACAGGGGTTCTCAAAGGTTTTGCAAAATTGAAGAATAGTTATTTGTTTATCAAGGGAAGAATGACACTTTCTTCGTGAAGTATACGTATAATTTGTTCATTACACTATCAGTTTTTAGGAGTAAGCGTGAGTAATTTGAGATGTTTTATGCATATGTTATGTACGTTGAAGAAAGAAAATGAATAATAAGTGAATAGGAATGATGTGATTGAAGGTTTGTTGTGTGATAAATGATTTCGAGTTTAATAAATGAATGAGTTTATATGGAGTGATCTATGAATGTGGTTGAAGTGGGGGTGGTTTGTTTGGATGATAATGTTTGACGCGGGCTGATTATTTGATGAGTGTGATGAGTGAATGTTTTATGAGTGATTTTAGGGTTCGTGCTACCCCATTTGTTGGGATATAGCGTGAAGATATGTATGTATGGATACATAAATAAAATGACAATTTTAGTTTATTGTGAATACTTGATTTTACAAAATATTATTTTCACATGTAACCCATGTACATATTTTAACCTTTTGAACATATAATTAAATGTTATTTTGTTGCGCATAAAATATTATATGTACCACGGGTGAAATTAGCGTTTCTCACCATGAGTATGTTATTAGCCCTTGGCGCTTTGCGCCTCGTGCTAATAATCATGCCGCGCGCCAGAAACGCCTATTTTCACCCTTGCTACATAAATAACTATTGGATACCATACCATAATTATTTTATCGAGAGCTGCATTTGCGGAACTTGCCACTCGTAGAATTGTAAAAAGCTTGATAATTTTATTTTGTTTTCAATATCGAAACACGATATTTGTCTACTAAGGTTGATATAAATTAAAAGGTTAATCGCATAGTTATTTGGAATATTTTGTTCTTTACGTGTGTATAGTTTAAAAATATTGTAAACTTCTAAGGTCAGATTAAAATCCTTGTTGAGAATCACTGATGTTAATAAACATCTGTCCTGACTTTGTAGGATTAATTACATAGAACTGCACACTTACGAAATCATTTTACTTTTATTTGTTACTATTATTACGGTTTTAATTAACTATTAATAATTGTTGATAGCGAATTCAAATACAGGTTATTCTTAATTACTTTACATTTGAATCTAATTCAATCACATTGTTTACTATCCTTTCATTCAATTTATTCAATACTTTGATGTAATAAAAATAAAGTATTTTCTTCACGATCCCGTCAGAAAATAAAATTTTCTTCCTTCAAATGAGAGAAGAAAATGAAACATTTCCCTAGGGAAGGAAAGTAAAACAATATCTATAACAACTGGAAAATCCTACGGGCTTTCGTGACTATTGCCTGGCAACAAGTTTTCGAAAGATCTGTCAAATTGTTTTAAATTCTCACTCTCTTGTTATATTATTACTGAAAATTCCACCCAATTGCAGTTAGACACTCTATTGTAAGAACTGAAAACAAATCAAAAGGATAAGAAAGGAAGGGAGAATCGCCCTGCCCTTGTTTTTGTAAAAGACTTCCTCACAATGGGCCTTTCAAGACTTTTTTGAATTTTTTATATATTAATCTACGTAATAAAATTATTATACCCAAATTTTTTTTTTTTTTAAACTTGTATTAAGCATGATAAAAATATTTAAACTTTCGAAACAAACGAATATGACGTAGTTGCATCTTAGCTTAAAGAGAGATAGATAAGACAGAGATAAATAATACGTAACTTCATGTAACGTGCGTCGTTGTCAGTAGAATCCTCCGACAAAACATAACTAGACGGACTTGCATAACATCAAAGTGTACTCGCTCCTTGCCGCGCACCCGGCGGACCCAAAAGTTATTCCATTCCTCTCTGCTTCACAACACTGCATTGACTTGAAAACGGCATAATTCGTCTAGTATTATACGTCATTGGTAGAATCGTAGAATGCTGAATGCTTATTTCTTCTTCATCTTCTTGAGCACCGACAAACGTTTCAGACAAAGCTCTGTGATTGGCTTAATGCAACTACGTCATTGCAATATGGCAGTGCGAATGTTTTAAATTATTCAACTTTAACTTTCATATTTCAGCAATAAAGATATAATTTATGGTATGATTTTATATTGTATTTAATATGATGTACGGTCAAGAATTTATTTTAATAAATATATATTAAAAAGCTCTACCACTTGAATCCCCCCATTGCAGTTAAACACTCTATAGGCTATCAAACTTAACATGATCATGAAGAATCATGTTTCTTCGTTCGTTATTCGTTATCCCTACTCTTTCATTTTGTGATCACGAAACGATAATCCTCCTACCCTTCTGAATCATACTTTTTCTATGATTCATATTGACTGATTCACATCGAAGGTTTAAAAATGGCGTCTGATGATAAATTTATGTGCTCTATTTGCGGAATTAAGGGAAAGTAAATATATATACTTCACAATTCTCACCACGAACATTTTTTCTGCTTCAGCACGATTACGATCCATTTTTAAATGGCTCACATGGACACTCATTTATGAAATTTTGAAATAGGTTAGTTTGTGTATTTGACATTTGCAGTTATTTTCACGTTCATACTATAGGATCGCGTCGATCGGGTTGGATTTGAATCATTATTCCTGTTTGATGTTTTCTTCAGTAGCATATTTAATCATGATTCAACGCAATCACGATCAAAGGAATCATGATTTAGAAAATCACAATCACAATCCAAAGAAACCCGCCTTATGTAAGATCAGAACACGAATAAAAAAGATATGAAAGAAAAGGAGTGTCACTCTGCGCTTGTTTTATACTAAATTTTAAAAATATATTATTTTGTGTGGTTCACTCTTACTAGAATTAGAGGGTGGCAATGTATAACATTTGGTAAAATCACACTTTAAGGTGAAAATAATAAGTAGATAAAAAATCATTACTTTTTTGCACTCTTTTTGGCCTTTCATTGGTTTCATTTGAAATAAAATCCACACAATTTGAATTAATTTTAAATAACATTAAATTTAAGTTTTAGTTTAGTAATATAAATACGAGTATGTATATAAGATAACAAATAAAAATACTAACTGATGTTTTTGTTATTTTTCCGTATATCAAGATCAAAATATTATTTACATCGTAATAAAATAATATTTTTGCGGAAATCTACGTAGCAAATTAATCTTTTGTTTTGATACTTTTGTTTAGTTGTAAATATATGAATAAATTGTGTAATATTCTATGAATTTAAGTGTTTCGTTTTCATTTGAAAATTAAATCTAGTTCATTGAAACGAATAGAAATCAAATGCTGTTATTAGGAACAATATTAATTTATAGGTGACATTAGTTTATCTATTGAACAAGTTTAGTTTATACTAAATCATAACTGCCGTGGATTGGATATATTAATTAATTAATTATGTTGTAAAAATGGTACATGATACATGAGACAACGTAAATGTAAATAATTTTTTGCATGATAAATATATTTGTTTACAACTCAAGTTTTACACGTATTTATTTGCATTTTTAATTTTATTATAAATAAATAAATATAAATATATCATCACGCCTTCTACCCATTACTGGGTATGGCACTCAGCCGAAGCAGATCTCGATAAGTGATAAATTTTAGCGCGTGAAGTGCGGTTACCTGCTGTCAAATCACGGCCCCCAAAGATGTTAGTGGTGGAGGAGCCACAGGGGTAGTTTTTTGAAATTATGAAAATTGTTTGTCGCCTGTGGGAATCGAATCTAGGGTACCAGGGTTCTCAGGATCCACAGGCCGACTTCATACCACTGAGCTAGCCATCCCATTATTATTATTAGTATTAACATTATAGGATGATCAGAAGTAATTGTTTCAGTTGGCAATAAAAACAATAATTGAAATTGGTAAGACTGATACATAAATATTGTTGACAGTGACATTTGAAAATTTAAATTGACGTACAATTACAATAAATAAATTCGTTGTTTTCCTTGCCCACATCTTTCTATTTCTTAATATTACTAACGGGACAATAATTTCAAGTATTTCTATTATTTAAAATCCTATTAGTTGTTAGGCCCCTGACATAACCTATTTGTATTTATTCTAAAAATGGTATGTCAAATAGTATTTCCACTTTTACCTTGTTGTTCAAACTGTGGAATAAAAAGACCCTAAAAATTATATTGCCAACTGAAACACTCACTTTTGATCTTCCTGGTCATCCTGTATAATAGTATATTAAAGAATGTGTTTCATAATTGTCATTTTATTTCGTGAGAATGGAAGGGAACAAAATAATCGACAATTGGAGAATGAGTTTTTTATACTATTTTTTCTATTTTGCATCTTTTATGCTCTTTCTAAATAAAAATTCGTAAAGTAAAAAGTAAAAATCTGAGGTTAAGATATAACTAAAAGTAAATTTAACCCCTAAGCCTTCATCAATATAAAGAAAAATCTAAATACGTATTTCGAGAACAAGTTCTCATAATCAGTAGACGAAGCAAGGGCAAAACCAAGGACGTTTAAAGGAGGGGAAATGGCATTCAAGTCAAGACTGTGAGGCTCGGCAGATTGACAGAGACAGAAGTATTATTTTCTGTACCGTGCTTAGCCTGCTATTGAGATTTGAAATATAAATAGACAGAACAGAATCATTCTCTCTAAAAGATTATACATTTTTACAAGGAAACTAAAATTATAAACACTTTGTTATCATTTTATCCACAAAAAAATATGTCCAATTCCATACAACACAAAAATTGAAACACAAATGACACTTCGTGGTTATGTTTACATAAAACAACGCTCCCTGACAACGTCTAAACGTCACTTTTCTTACATAAAAATTCAAAATATTTGAAAGAAGAAGAGATTTGGCTAAGTACGGTGCAGAAAAACTATTGTTGTCTCTTTCCCTTGCCCAAGCCTCACTTCAAACAATGCTAAAGTATCGTCATGCCATATCCCCTCCTTTCAACGTCCTTGGGCAAAACCAAGATTATACAACTTGTGAACCAAGCTTCCCCTTGCTTCATCTACTGATAATGAGAACTTAGTTTCGAAATACGTATTTAGATTTATCTTTATATTGATTAAGGCTTAGGGGGTTAAATTTATTTTTAGTTATTTTTAGTTAAAAAATCGTAGTTTCATTATTTAGGAAATATTGTGTTAGTTGTTGATACTAAAGTGATGTTTGGAAATAACAAATAAAATAATTTATTAAAAGATATTGTAAAAATCTTTCAAAAAACAGTTTTAATTTCTTTTCAACAATAAATTTACCGTCCAAAAATAAACTAAAAACAAAATAAAAACTTTAATGAATCATTGATTCTATTAGAATTTCAGCACATTAATAATAAACAACATTAACGAGGCTATAAAAGAAGCAACTTGATCAGAGATCTTATTCTAAAATAAGATTTCAACGGTACAGTAAGCAATGAACCTATTTATACCACGAACATATAAACCTCTATTATAATATCAGACAGAGATATTTATATCTTGAGTAACATTTTACGATTTTCATTTTATTAATAAATAATTGCAAAGTTTATTGCTGTCTGCAGCCAGATTTTATGACAATCATGATTTTTATAATTTTTTTTTATAAAATTTTGCAAAGTTATGTCGTGTAAAAATGTCAGAAACTTTCTAGTCGAAAATATTAAACTACAAAAATAGTTGATTAACTAAATTTTACAGTTGTTAATATATTTGTTTCTTAATCTTTTCTAAATTTCAAAATTATCCAAAGTTACAAAAAGCTAAATACAATTTTGTCTCAGACTTTATTTAAAGTTCATTGTCCTTTATCATTTAATCAAAACATGATTTTTTTATCATATGTAAAATTTTATCTAAAATCTTCTGTCTGTAATTGTAGACTTTGGACCTGCTGAAGTCATTCATTGTGGATTTTATTTACCTTTTTAATATTTGAAACTCTTTTTTTATTAATTTACTATTTAGATTTAGATTTAGGATGTACTTGGCGCCACTTAATGTTTAACAAGTTCACATACAGTACTGTGATGTGGTTAACGTTACGATATTCGAATCCAGAGATCCCGTGTTCGAATCCCATTCAAACTAAAAATAAAATAATTAGCACACTGTGGCTCGGTAAGACCGGACCCTGTAATTGGAATTAAGTTCTTGCATAAATAAATAACTTCACGCCTTATCCCATCAAATGGGGTAGCATGAGCCCTTGAAACATTAACTGAACATTTATTTATTAGATTTATTATCCACACCATCCACACTCATAATTCCGATACGATATTATTAATATTTTATATTTATTATCCTCTTATGGGATGGCTAGCTCAGTGGTATGAAGTCGGCCTGTGGATCCTGAGGTCCCGGGTTCGATTCCCACAGGTGACAAATTTTCATAATTTGAAAACGTTATCCCTGTGGCTCCTCCACCACTAACATCTTTGGTGGCCGTGATTTGACGACTGGTAACCGCACTTCACGCGCAAAATATATCACCGAGATCTGCTTCAGCAGAGTACCACACCCAGTAATGGGTAGAAGGCGTGATGATATATTTATTTATTTATTTTTTATTTGTACCGGAAACTGTGGCGGTACATTTCATTGGGGTAGTCCGGTGGTATGGTATAGATTTGGGGCTGATCTCCGTTAGTTCGGGGTTCGATGCCCCAGAGGTCGCTCACTGGCAGCAAACGGCCTTAAAGACCTTGGCGCCCTGCTCTGCTTGATGCAGTTACACGCATTACTTGCGTACTCATCTTTACTATGTATCAGAGCGTCTTGTAGCCAAATTACACGTATATGAGCTTCATAAGAACAGGATTGGATTTAGGAAATTTTGATTTATGTTGATTTTCATTTTTCTCAAATAAATAAATAAATATACTCGTATAATCAAACCTTGTACCCATTCCTTTGTTCTTTTATATTGATTATTTATCATCATTTTAAGACGCAACTTAATAGTCTAGAGATCTCGGATTAGATTTCAAATCATGGCTGTATGTACTTATAAATCTTTGAGATATTTATCTTTCTCTCAGATTAGATCTGCATGTGCCGATGCTTAATTATGTACAGAAATATTTATTTGGTATACGTTGATAATAAACTACAAAAATTCTTTAACATAATACTTAAGTTTATTAAAAAATAATATAAAATTAAATAAATATATAGTCACGCTATTTATACATCTTTGGAGGCCGTGATTTGACGACTGGTAACCGCACTTCACGCGCAAAATATATCACTTACCGAGATCTGCTTCGGCAGAGTGCCACACTCAGTAATGGGTAGAAGGCGTGATGATATATTTATTTATTTATAATAGTAATAATATTTTTACAATACTTGCACTGTAAGTTACCTATTAATGACACAACTGAAACACAGTAAGTGGAACTTTTATTGCACAGTGGTTTCTATGGTTATATCAGGAGTTTAATATTTACTTACTGTCCACCGTAAACAGTAAGTAAGTATTACATATCAAGGTCCTGTTTATTTTGACTATAATTTGACAGCTGTCTTTTGACACCTAGTTTTCTTTTCCTTCTAGTTGTGCTGGTATTGTAAAAAATAGCTTACTAACCTCAATCTGTAAATGATTTTTTAGGTTGCGAATATTTAGGAAATCTCAACGCTTCGGGCCTCGATTTCCTAAATTACATTCTTGACTTAAAAACTGTTACTTACAGTTCATGGTTCGTAATACACTATTATTTTATTTGTTGTATGACGGGCTAGAAATTTTGCTTGTTTAAATTAAATATTTATTCTAATTGTGAAATATCCAAGGCGAAAGTAATTATGCGTTTTCATTTTTAAATATTGTATACATACGAGTTTTGTCAAATTTCATTCGTTTCAATGATATCATTAATTAATCTTGGTATTTACATTTTTCGAAGTTGTTTATGTTTACTAGTAAACATTGACGCCTGCTATCATTTTTCAAAAACGAAATTTAATCGATTTAAAATTAATCGCAATTCAATATAAAATTATAAAAAAAATACTTCATTCACGACCTTGTCAGAAAGTACATTTTTTCCCTCATTTGAGAAAAGAAAATATTACTTTTCATCCCGAAGATCCCTCGAGAAGAAAGTACATTTTTTTCCCTAGGGAAAGAAAGTAAAACCACTATGGAAATTAGAAAAAAACGGTGTGATTTGAAAAAATACTTGAAATAAAGGATATAGAAAAATTATTTTTATTTTCACGATCCTGTTAGAATCTAAATTTTAATTCCTTTAAATGAGGAGAGAAAGTGTTAATTTCATCCTTAAGGAAGAAAGTAAATTATATGAATTGACATTAATGACGTGTGAAAAATATCACTTTCCTCTCTAGTTAGAAAGTAAAATTTTCTGCCTTCATGCGAGGTAAGAAAATTATAATTTTCATCTCTAAAAAAGAATAGTATATTGTATATCAAAGGACTAAAATGTATAATTTAATCCTACGAGTGAAATGACGGATTATATGCATTTTAGTCCTGTGCTATAAACACTATTTTTCGCCATACATTTTGAATTAATAATTAATTTTTATATTACTTTGACATATAATTCACAATGGTAACATTACATAAAAAAAATAACTATATCATAACGCCTTCTATCCATTACTGGGTGTGGCACTCTGCCGAAGCAGATCTCGGTAAGTGATATATTTATGCGCGTAAAGTGCGGTTACCAGCCGTTAAATCACAGCCCTCAAAGATGTTAGTGGTGGAGGAGCCACAGGAGTAATTTTAATGTGGTGAAAATGTTTTGTCGGCTGTGGGGATCAAACCAGGGTTCTTAGGATCCACAGGCCGACTTAATACCACTGAACCATTACCCCATATTATATTATATTATGGGTATTGTCAATTAAAAGTATTAATATTAAACATTTTATTAACGGGGTGGCTAGCTCAGTAGTATGAAGTCGACCTGTGGATCCTAAAACCCTGGTTCGATTCCCACAGGCGAAAAACAATTTTCATAATTTCAAAAACTACCCCTGTGGCTCCTCCACCACTAACATTTTTGGGGGCCGTGATTTGACTACTGGTAACCGCACTTCACGCGTAAAATATATCACTTACCGAGATCTGCTTCGGCAGAGTGCCACAGCCAGTAAGGGGTAGTAGGCGTGATGATATATTTATTTATTTTATTATTAAACATTTTATTAATTACGGTTTGCAAGAAATTCAAGAGTGTGAAATTAATAATAATTGTAAGTAAAATGTCAAAAGTCATGCATATGACAGAGTAAAAATTAATATGCATAACTAAAACCCATTCACTTGTTTAAACAAAAGACAATCACAATCAATTGTTATCAAACTATCACTTATAATCCAGATACATAAATTAATCAAAATGACATTCATTTGTTATCAAAAATAGTTGGAAATCCACGCCTCCTCTATCCAAAATCCAGTGTATGAACCAAAACACTATCGAGATAAACTAGTGAGTACTGACGTCACGAGTAAGATTATTTCACGAACGGTTATTTTACACGGTTGAAGCGGTAAGTCGCCTCAGTTTCTCGGCCAACTACGATCAGAACAGACGCTTTTTATCTACGGCGGGAAGATACGAATAATAGATATTCAATAGTTTGACAAAATTTGTGATTGTTTTTTCCAGTGTGTTTTATTTTCAATTGTTTGTTGTGCATCGTATGCAGTTGGTAATTTATTTAAATTTAGGTAAGTAATTTTTTCATATATTTTTTTTGATAGTTTTTTGAGAGCTATATCTTCAATACCGACTTTCTTCTAAGTAATTCGGATTATTTAATAAACTTTCTACTGTTACTTTGCAAAAATGGTACTCGGGTGTTTTTGTTTTCTGACATAGTTTGTTGTTTATTTTGCACAAGATATAATTCCGCTTACTTTTACTATTAATAATCGCTAATTATAAATATTATACATAATTATTTATCTTTGAAAATTTTAAGACTATTTATAGATAATTTATTATTCACTAATCAAATATCGTCGTAACCATTAATTAAAATGTTAAATTAATGAAATCAATGTATTGAATCATGGTTTGCAAAATTATACATAATTTCTTTTTACAGAGATGTATTTGAAATATTTATTTTTTTGTTAATATGAGTAATGCTCTAAACTCAAAACTACATCTACATCATAAAATAGATAAAATATAAATGCATTTGGTACTTTTAATATATTTAAGTTAAGTAAGATTTTATTAGATTAATTATGGCTTTAATTTATTACAGTCATATTTAATTTATCTGAATTAATAATGATAATTAAGTAATAATTATTTATTTATAAGTATAATTATTTACCAGTTAAAAGAGGTATGGGATCAAGATTGCTTACATATGACAAATAACAAAATATAAAGAAAAATTGGAATAAAATAAAAAAAATAAATATATCATCACGCCTTCTACCCATTATTGGGTGTGGCACTCTGCTAAAGCAGATCTCGGTAAGTGATATATTTTGCGCGTGAAGTGCGATTACCAGTCGTCAAATCACGGCCTCCAAACATGTTAGTGGTGGAGGAGCCACAGGGATAGCTTTTTCAAATTATGAAACTTGTCGCCTGTGGGAATCGAACCAGGGACCTCAGGATCCACAGGCCGACTTCATACCACTGAGCTAGCCAGCCCAAAAAAAAAATTGGAATAAACATCAAAATTGAATTATAATGCGACCGTAGCTTAGTTGATAAGGTTCAAATTATGACGGTATCAAAATTGTTCTCTTTATTTTTATATTTATGGGATGGCTAGCACAGTGGTATGAAGTCGGCCTGTGGATCCTGAGGTCCCTGGTTCGATTCCCACAGGCGACAAATTTTCATAATTTGAAAAAGCTATCCCTGTGGCTCCTCCACCACTAACATGCTTGGGGGCCGTGATTTGACGACTGCTAACCGCACTTCACGCGCAAAATATATCACTTACCGAGATCTGCTTTAGCAGAGTGCCACGCCCAGTAATGGGTAGAAGGCGTGATGATATATTTATTTATTTTTTTATTTTTATATTATAATAAATTAATAATATATTATACACCAAGAGACTAAAATGTATACTTTAATCCTGAGGGATTAAATACACTTTAATCCCATAGTATATACATTATTTTTTAACTTCTAGTCATATATTTTGAATTATTGATTAATTTTGATATTAACTTGAAATATGCATAATTGACATCATTATACAACTTTGTAGGTTATCATATTCATTCCGCAATTAATCTTCGCCAAACGTTCCTATCCTGATACACCACTTTGGCTTCATACACATTCATAATTCCTTTCATACAAGCACGTTTGTTTCTCATACTTGGAAACTTTCGTTCACGCAACAATCCTTCTATCACATTCATGCAAGAAAATGAAATGAAATGTTAATGAGACATATACTAGTATATTCTTAATACACAGGTAAAATTTTAAGTCAATCGATACATACATCTAGAAATGACAGCCATTGAAAGAAGAAGTAAACATTTCTGTATTAAAACTTTTTCGTTTCATTCAAAAACTGTATAATAATAAAGTATGTTTTAAATAATAATTAACTTTAATTTTATCCGTCAAATTGTCTACAAGATAATAATCATGATACTCCAGTTCTGCATCAATTATGTAGATTAAAAAAAAAATGCTAGTAACACGGCTTACATTTACAGTCTAATTCTCAAAAAAGTTTTAGATTAGCGAATCTTATTCTAGTTTAATTTTTAAATTATAATCTAAACTTTTCGCAAACTGGTAACAAGATTATATTACAGTTTATTTAACCTTTTTGAAAATTAGGCTGTTTGTGTCTAAGGTATATTTAATATTAAATTTAATTTAAAGTGTTGAAAATTAATTATAGAATTTAATACATGTCATACACTTGCGTTTTTAGTATTATTTAAAAAAAAATTCGAGAAAAGAATTATGAATATGTAATTCCGGGCTCATCAATTGACTATTCTATTGTTTACAATTCTAATTGAATTATTAATATATTAGAAGTCATTCACAGAGTGGTACCAAAAATGTTTACTTCGTGTAGTTTGCATTTAATTTGCCGATATTTTTCTTTTATTTTAGTTGAGATCCATTTAGATATAATCTAGTATATTTAATTTTTTCTTGTAGAAATAAATCTTTCCCCCGCAATTTCTATCGTAAAATGTTAAAGTTGCCTTACTCCAGGCCTGCAATGGGTACATTCAGCATAAAAAGCTATTACTCCATCCAATCTATTTTTAACATAATAATTACACTATTTCAAAATTGCCTACGGAGATACGGGGCATATCGTGTGCAAGGCAAGACATCTGACTGCGTAATGTACTCGATCTTCTTTTTTCGTCTACAGTCTAAGCATTCTTCGATCATTCTCATGAAACATGAACTCTAACGAGATCGAAGCAAGCGAAGAACCATTACCACAAATTATATCATGTCTTGATTCTGACGCTATTTATAGCTCGAGAAAATTTTTCTTTAGTTGCATTAATTATTTACCTGCAAAACCGGAATGTGTAATCAGGAAAATGTGCGAGTACGGATCTGGAGGAAACTGCTGATGATGTTGTAAGCTGTTATTGTTTTACATTTGTTTTGTTTTTGATATTATTGGGTAATTTGATCATTTACATGATTCAATGTTATAAAATATTACTAAATATATTTAGCCGGCAGTTCGGTGGTGTGGATTACGTTATGACATTTAAATCCAGAGATCCTGAGTTCGAATTCCACTCAAGTTAAATATATATGAACTACCACACTATCGATCGATGAATCCGGATCCAGTACTATAATTGGGATTAAGTTCCTGTTGTTCATAGTAGAATAAATAAATAAATATTATACATGTGCTTTCAAACATACCTATTTAAATTATTACAGAAACAAATATTTCAAATAAATATTAATACAGTGCTATCGTGTCGGCCTGTGGATCCTGAGAACCCAGGAGACTTATTCTAATTCGTTGGCGACTGGATTTAGCGACCGTTTGACGTCATATTTGGCGACTTTGATCCTGGCGCCATCTGTTGGTATAGTTAAAAAGTACAGCCCTGACGTCATTGTTGGCGACTGGTCGCTTATGCCTTGTGCACACGGGAAAACTTTTAAAAATGCTTCCTGAAATTTGTTTCCAAAGAAGAAGAAGTATTTGGGAAACTTGTAATATCAGCCTACGCCTGTTCACACGGCAAATGTAAAATTTTCTTCAAAACTAGTAATTTTTTTTTAAAAGTCCCTAGATACTTGGGGAATTATTTATATTATTATAATAACACAGGTAACAGCTGCAGCTAATAATAAAAATTCTTCTTCAGACATTTTTCCTCTGAAATTATAAAACAATGGTTGTATTTAAATATTTATGTTTTTATTATGTATGTATTTTACCTCACTAGAAAAATATATTAACAAAAAGTACACTAAATGCACGTATAAACTGCTAAACAAATCTAATCAACGCTAAAATTTAGTTCGTAATAAAGTGTTTTATAATTCTAACCTCACAACACGCGATACAAATGTCAAAATAAATGAGAAGTTAGATGCATGTCAAAATGTTTCCTCAAAACCTCTCGAGTTTTATCGGCGCCGTTAACTTTCGGGAAACATTTCGTACTTCTTCTTCTTTGGAAACAAATTTCAGGAAGCATTTTAAAAAGTTTCCCCGTGTGCACAAGGCATTAGGGAGTCGCGTATGCTGGCGACTAGTACAAGGCTGTTGCGAAGTGTCATGGCGTCAGTCGCTTAGCATTTTTTGGTTGATTAGTTTTGAAGTTAGACAAAATTTATATGTTATGTGCATTGTATATTATTATAGAATGTTTATTATTTACATTATTAAATTAATAATTATAATTATTGCACAAAATACAGCTGCAGATGTCCATTAACGACAATTAGGATAACAATATTGTTGTCTACACATTAATAAAAAATTTTAATGTAACAATGTTTATTTAAGATTTTGTTAAAATTTATATTATTTATTTTTAAAATATTACTGATTGCTTGCAAATTACTAAAAATTCCATCAATTTGTGATATTCCAAGTTTAAGCAACAACATACAAATATTTGAGTTTAACAAAGAAAAACAAATATCAGCAAGTTGCTGTCAAAATTATAAGTACCAACACAAAATACTCCGTCGTTCCTATTAATACCAACGTAAGAAATTAAAAGCCCCATGATATTGACTGCCCTGTGACGTCATTAACTTAGCGACTGAAACTAGTCGCCAAGCAGTCGCCAAGAATTAGAATAGGTCTCCTGGTTCGATTCCTACTGCCGACATACATCTTCACCACTACTCCTGTGGCTCTTCCTCCATTAACATCTTTGGGGGCCGTAATTTGATGGCTGGTAACCGCAATTCACGCGCACAAATATATCACCGAGATCTGCTTCGGCAGAGTGCCACACTCAGTAATGGGTAGAAGGCGTGATGATATATTTATTTATCTAAATCTTTCCTAAATACAACCCTGTGTTGTTACTAAACAGCTGATTTCTTGCTAGGATTGCCGTATGCTAATCATGAACTTACGATCGCTTGAACTGCGGTTTCGCTAATCTTTTCGCAATGGAGTCATTTTTATGCAGATTGTAACCTAATTGTTGCTGTCATTACAATCGTGAATGACTGACAACTTGCTATGTTTCTTTAAATGAAGCGTAAAATTTTACCGTTCATATTTTTTTGCAATATAGAACTATATTTATTTTTACTTATATATTTGTCCCAATTTTTTGCGATGACTTTGAAATTTGAATTCGAATGGATGAATAATTGATTTTAATGATTAATTGCTATGCAAATAGAGAGTAAAAATATTTTTTGCACCTCAAATAAGTGGAACAAGAGAACTTGAAAAGTAATCGGATATTTTTAGATGTCATACATTTTAAAAATAAATCGCGTAATTATTATTTACGTGATAAGTTAAGTAAATAAGTTTTTACGATACGAGTTAGATGTATTGTAATGAGTACCGTAAAAAATGATTAACGATCGTATATCGTACAACGTTTTATTTCATACTGTGTCGTATTTAATTATTAAACATCATTTTCATATTCTAATCATGAAAGTGATATCTTAAGGTAGTACTAGCGTGAAAAAAAATTTTGCAGATCTAAATGAAATTTGGCGCACGTAAACATTGGATAGTCATACGCATCCTGTTAAAATATGAAACACATTCATCGTCTGTGAACAAATATATTCGCTTGTAAAGTTGAGTTCTTATACACGGGGCTTACGGTGATCATCACTCAGAATCGCACATATTTGGTTTGTGTACCTCGAAAATTTTGCAGTTTCATTTGAAAAACTAGTATGATGTTCTAGAACTATCCATGTATATTGTATCAGAAGGAGAAAGTTTTTTATCGTTTAGTAATGGATATATAGCCATGCAAAGCCTTGTTTTTAACGAAAAATTAAGAATCCCAATTTATAATGGCAACACCACACGGTGGTATGGTATTTGAAAATTCACTAGACCAACAACCTGTTAACAATTCATGATATTCAAATCATAATAGGTATAAAACACTTATTTTTTTCAATTTTTATATTTTTTGAGCGTCAGTTTAGTCGCTCGACAACCGATAGCGCCACCGTCACACTAGTACTATCTTAAAATAATTACAAAAATAATAATACTTTTATCTAAAGTTCTAATTTATTTCTGAAAATTTTACTTGCTGATAGGGTAGGTAGTGAAAAAATTATATGTATACCTTGTAAAGAAAGTGTCAATCAAACACGTCTTACTTTCTTTCCTTGATATACAAATAATTTTTGTTTCTAAATAAAACTAGATTTCTTTCACCTTATGTTTATTTTTTTTAGTAAATAACATAATTGTATTTGAAGTATCAGATAGTACTTTTTATCATCAACGTCGCACAATATTTGACTTGATAACACACATTTCTCAATTGTTTTCAAAATTCCGTTAGTCTCATGACGTAAAAAATAATTACTCTCTTTTAAATCAATGAACATCATCGTAAAATTTTCACGTTTTTTTCTCTCAAATTAATTTATTTCTCTCAAGAAACAATCAACAGTAAAAAACTAAGTCAAACTAGTAAAAGACAATAAATACAAAAACCAAAATTGCTTTCGCTTTCAGAGGGGGTTTAAGGACAAATTCTCACGGGAATGGGAACAAAAAAAGAACAGGAACTTAACAGGGAAGTGACGTTAGAGGTACCAGATCCGAAGACACTTAAACATGACTTGAGTCATGGGAAATCGGACGAAAAACTCGTACAGGACAGTAAAGTAACCAGCAAAAGATTTTCACCACTTTTGAGACAAGTAAGTTGATATAATTGTATATTGTGAAACTTGTAGGAAAAGTGATGAATTAATACATGAGTTCGAGAATGTTCACTTTTCCTACGTGTTATACACTTACTATTTTTATCCGATCGAAAATTCATTATTTTATTTTTCATTTATTATTAGAATTAGGGCCAGTTTTTCAATCACCGATTAATGTTAATCATGATTAAATAATAATGGAAACTATGGTCACTATTATTATTTTATCATGATTAACAGTAATAGAGAGTAAACCGGCAATTGAAAAGCTGGGCCCTGAATCATTTATTCCTGTTGGTTATAATTGTTGCTAAACAACAAGAAATAACAGTACGAAAAAGTATTCTCGGCCTGGCTGAAATAATTATGTATGTACCTAAAACAGAAAGTAGTCTATTACCGCTTGCTCGTGCAGATAGTTGATCAAGGCGCAGCTGAGAACAAACGCCCATGTAAGAGTGACAAAGATTATTTCTTCTTGTGATGCAAACATTATTTTTTATACGACCATTTAAAAACACTTGAAAAATAATTTAAAAAGTTATTTATTATACTAGTATTTTATTAGGTATATAAAACACGCAAGAAAAGTTTAAACACTCGGCCTTCGGTCTCGTGTTTAATATTCTTAAGTGTTTTATATACCAATAAAACACGAGTGTAATACAAAATTTTATCCACAACTCATAATTATAGGCACCGAAGAAGATTGGTCGTAACGTTTAACGTTGATTCAATTATATAGTTTCTCAAAATACGGTAGATCATGAAGTGGTTGCTAACTAACAAGTTGTTTACAGTGTTTTATGAAATATAAAACACTAGTGTTTTATGAGCCATATAATTCAACTGAAATCAGTGTAATAATGGCTTCATTATATATGAGTTGTGGATAAAATAATTTTTCTACGATTGAGTAGAAAGTGATAATAGAAAAAAGGTGATTTTCTTATTAGGCGTATTCCATTTGCCATTTGGATCAGATCTAACTTACATTTACTGATTCAGATCACTTATTTATTTCAATGGATTATTTCGCTAACTTTATTTTCAGTACTAGAATTACTTATTGTAATTTACTTTGAAGTAATTCATCTCAATAAGTGTATCAGTTTACTTAATTCAGTTCATTTAGTCATATTATATAATTTATCTGAACTGATTTAAGTGAACCAAGTGACAAATGGAATACAGCCATTGTTGTTTTTTGTTGCCAAGCAACGACTATAACGTACTGGAATAATGGATTTTGTAGATCGAAAGCATATCGAAAAAGTGTATTTTTTAGCCGTTCGGATAAAAAAATAATTTAATTAGTGACCTGTACGTCAATTCTAGGATAATGTTACAAATAACTCATTTTGTGAATCGAGATGAAACATATTTATAATAGATCTGAATATTGCATCTAAACACTTTTTTTTCTTAAAAATAAAAACAAGATATTATTGTTGTTATAAATAAAACATATTATTGCATAAAATTTTGAAGAAACAGTTGAAAGTGTTGCATGAATTTGAAAACAAATTTACATAAAAAAATAATAATGGAAAACGATTTTAAAATTTTAATTTCATTTCTGAAAATTGATTAGGCGGATGGCAGTAAAAGAATTTTGTATATTTCTAAAAATGCACACCTCAGTACATTTTTATTACATTTGGACACGACAATTTATTATATTTATAAATACACTTATTTTTATACTACTTTTCTGCCAACTGTGGTATGGCTGTGTGGATAACGCTACGACGTTTAAAAGCGAAAATCCCGAGTTCAAATTCAATTAAAGCTAAAAATATACAGGATGTTAAAAAAGTTCCGGGACGGTGAAATATCTCGAGAAATACACATCGAATCAAGAAACCAAAAAACACGTGTTTCATATTTTGCAAAAAAAGGCTTGTGGCTACTTGTGATTATGTTGATTTTTTTATTTTGATTCAATGTTTATTTCTTGTGATATTAGACCGTTTTTTACTATTCTTTCAGAATCATGTCAAAACTTATTGTTGCGTTTAGAGCGCCATCTATTCCGAATTGGAAAAAAAGTTTCAGATAAAATTAACTTATTTTTTTTCGCAGAACACGAATCTGTAATAAAAAATGAGGGTTCCCATTTAAGGTTTCAACGTTGGGGGTTGGGGTTTGTGTTTGGTGTGCTTAGATAGGTTTTTGCAAAATATGAAACACGTGTTTTTTGGTTTCTTGATTCGATGTGTTTTTCTCGAGATATTTCACCGTCCCGGAACTTTTTTAACACCCTGTATATGAACTACCACACTGCGGCTCGTTGAGTTCGGACCCTATACTGTAATTGGAATTCAGTTCCAGTTATACAGAGCAGCATAAATAAATAAATAAATAAATAAATAAATAAATAAATAAATAAATAAATAAATAAAATGTTTTTGAGCAATTAAATGAATATTTTAAAATCACTTCCATTATTATTTGCTCATAAATTTATAATTTTCAAATTTATTACAATACTTTTTACTTAATGGGGTAATGGCTCACTGGTAGCCGAATCGGCCTGTGGATCCTGAGGACCCCGGTTCGATTCCCACAGCCGACAAACAATTTTCACCAAATTAAAACTACTCCTGTGGCTCCCTCACCACTAACATTTTTGGGGGCCGTGATTTAACGGCTGGTAACCGCACTTCACGCGCATAAATATATCACTTACCGAAATCTGCTTCAGCAGAGTGCCACACCCATGATGATATATTAATTTTATTTTTATTTACTTTTAAACATGTACAATACATAATATGTTCCATTTATATTATCAATCATATCTTGTTTCAAAACGCTCAGATTCAGGTGCCAACTTCAGATTAAATTTGACGTAAAAAAATATTGTAGCAATAAATTATAAATTTGTATAATTTATGCTGAGATTTCGATGAGTTATTTCATTTGTCTGATAAAAGAATTATCTATTAGTTTATCAAAATTGATAAACGGATCCTATACTTCGTTTCATGTAAGAATGCAGTAATTTGTAATATATCGCCTATAGCTCAGATTTCGTACAGTATGACATTTTGTAAAATCAAGTATTCACAACAAACAAAAATTGTCATTTTATTTATGTATCCATAGGAATTATTACAAGTGTTTAAGCCCGCTTTCTAGGGCTAAAACACATTAATTTCGGCCTGGTTGTGCATAATAGTTATTTTTATAACAAGTGCCGAAAAAGGCTCGTTACGTGCAAGTGCAGAATTTAACGCACGAGGCTTGCCGAGTGCGGAAATCTGCATGAGCATGTAACCTTTTTCGGCACGTGTTATAAACAACATTTTTCCTACAACTGTGCGATTTAGTAAATCACTAAAATATTATTAAAATTTATAAAATTTTAATGATATTACATGAGAACGATGTTTTATGGCGTTGCTATGGTTTGTTTGTTGATTGCTTGCACATTGTTCTACGTTATTTAAAAATATTTCACTAACGTCAAAATAATTTCTTCAAAATCATCTTGATTGGAATAGTACAGTGAGTGATTCTTCTTTATCATTAACACCTCCAAAGATAATTGAAGCTCCGGATCATACTATGTTGGATCTATTTTCGACAATGACAATCAACCTGCTGCTGGTACTTCTAAAGCTTCCGAAATTGTTCCCAATAATATTACTGGTAATAATATGAACAGGTACGGAAGAAATCAATGTTTCTTTAGACACAAAAGTTTCCACTTTACATTATGTCAATATAAGCAACTGTAACAACTGTATTAATAATATACACAAACAATAAATATGAAGTATTTCACTTACTCTTTAAATAAAACCATTTATCAATATATTTTACTTTGTTCGGTTCTTTTTATTAATTGTCTACATATTAGATATACTGCAAATTAAGGTTACGTTTATAAACGTCAAAATATACTACTGCATATTTACTAGCGCTGGTTCACCGTATCTTCTTCTTCCATAAGCGTCTGTGGTCAAAATATGAATTCCGCGCTCGGCGCGAAATTTAAATCGCTGTCAAAACTATTCTTTTGACAGTTACGTAATGAAGCACTTTCCGCACTAGTGTTTTTTTGCTTTCGGAAACGCACTTGGTCTGCATTCATCTACTTTCCATACGTAACCAAGTCAATTATAGTTACGTAATAACAAAGAAATCGCACAGTTGTAGGAAAACTTATTTATTATGTCATTCGCCTATGGCTCAGTTTTCGTGGGACACCTTGTATACACGTAGCTTGTCAATTCCATACAACTATCAAAACATTAAAATAATGACACAAATGTCTACAAAATTATTTTGTAAATTTGAATTTGGTTTCTTTCTACTGCATTTTTACTTGGGTCCAT
Organism: Pterostichus madidus; assembly: GCA_911728475.2. Lineage (NCBI taxonomy): Eukaryota > Metazoa > Arthropoda > Insecta > Coleoptera > Carabidae > Pterostichus > Pterostichus madidus. Next base: position 4,185,489 of record OU452314.1, on the reverse strand, counting down.
GCATGTGTGCAAAAATAAGTCATGTTGTGTCTAAAACATTGGGTTGAAATCCTTCAGCAAACCACCCCATACAAAATCAACCCCCTCCCAATCCACAAAAAACTGGAGCCGTTCCTGATTGGCTGCAATTACAAAGATGACAAACATTTAGAATCTATGTTATAAAAATCAAAAATGTATACTAAATAAAAATGAATACAATTTCAACATTTTGATGTTTTATTTCAAAGCGACTAAATATTTATAATTTTCTTTTAGTGTATAGCTTCTGCAGGACCCATAATGGTTACGGTAGGGTCGGGAATGACCTCAGGGTATTCTGCGACCCTCTTACCACAGTTAAGAATGGCAAATTCCACGATACCTATAGATGACGATATGGCAAGCTGGATTGGTAAGTTTCACAAAAAAAAAAAATGCTCATTTTCATGTTATATTTACTGGATTTTGTTGTTGAATAAATTAAATATTTTTTCGAATAGATAATTAGATATATTGAGTTGATGGCTAGGTTTATAGGTCCCGGATTCGATATTAATAACTTATCGTTGTTAAGGGGTAGGTGGTTCAGTGGTTTCGAGTTGGTCTGTGGATTTGAGAGACCGGGTTTAATCCCCACAACCGATAAACAATTTTCATCACATTAAAATTACATTGCGTTTATAGACTTTCAAGAACACCGAAATAGAAAAAATCAGTTTAAATTACTAGAAAATACTGTTTCTTTCTGTACTTTAACTTGTAGGTAAAGATAAAAATACCTATTACGGTTCTGTGCGCTCTGTTCTCACCTTCCGAAATCTCCGCTAAAAAAACAGTACGGCTTTGTGACCCACAGTCTATAATTTATAATTTACTAGTTACAAAAAAAATATTCCATATAAAAACTAGTCAACTCTAATTTAAATAGGCATTGATAGTCTCCACACGACTCAAAAATACATTACCGTCTAACAAAAAAAATCTGTCGTTTTGCAAACTCGCCTGGACGAACTTTCACATTTTGTGTTTATTATTTTGTAATTTTTGTTGTTTGCTTCCTTTTCACGACTGTACCTGACGTTTGTCATTTGATGATTTCAACATTTTTTCACTTGAAAATTATTATTTATGGTTACGTAATTTTCTGCACTTTCTCTAAGCAAATTATTACATTTTGAACACGAAAATTAATCTTCTGAATATCGTATTAGTTAAAAATATATGTTTTTCATTACCTTGTCGGAAATAGTTATTTTTGTATTCAGTTCGCGAAATGAGTGTTTTTTTTTTGTTGCGCGTGATATCACTTTTGATCGAGACCGTTAGGTCGAGACAAAAAAGTCATTCGAACGCGCCAAAAAACATGAATTTCGCCCACGAAATACAAACAACATTTTTTCTACAACTGTTAGAAAAGAGTAATACAATAATGATTGATTTATTTAAGTAAATTGAAAGAAAAAAATCAAAAATAATATAAATTTGATGTGTTGCACCCAGAGCTGGGCAGCAGCTAGCTACTTTTGTAGCTTAGCTACTAGCTTAGCTACATTTACCTTAGCTGTAGCTGTAGCTTAGCTAACTGTGAAAAAACATAGCTGTAGCTTGTAGCTAGCTACTTTTTTTTCTATTAGCTTAAAAATAGCAACTGAAGCTACTTTTAAAGCTACTTTTTAAGCAGAAGGTCAACAAAGTACGCATGCGTACAAGCTAAACCCACACAAAATAATTATTTGTTGCCGGTTCTAACTGGCTCTAATACGCAAAAATACACAGTAGGTGCCAGATGGTATTTGCTATTTTTCATATTTATGTACATAATAGTAAATTAACAGTCATTATAACAAAAGACTGATCATATGACAATGGCAAATTTAATTATTTCACAATAATTTAAAAAAGTAGCTTTAAAATTTAACAGCTACTTTAACGAAAGCTTTTAGCTGTAGCTTAGCTATATTTTACAAAATATAGCTTATAGCTGTAGCTTAGCTACTTTTTTAAAGAATAGCTGTAGCTGTAGCTTAGCTACTTTTTTTAAGTAGCTTGCCCAGCTCTGGTTGTAAGCAAGGAAACGTGAAAATGTTTGACAAATATTTTTTTTAAAGTGTCCAAGTTAACAAAATTTGACATTTCAATGAAAAAAAAATAATAATTTTTTCACATGTGAAATAAGTAATTTTTTTTGTAAATAACATTTTTATTATTATTATGGGGTGACTAGCTCAGTGGTATAAAGTCGGCCTATGAATCCTGACAACCCTGGTTCGATTCCCACAGGCGACAAACAATTTTCATAATTTCAAAAGCTATCCCTGTGGCTCCTCCACCACTAACATCTTTGGAGGCCGTGATTTGACGACTGGTAACCGCACTTCACGCGCAAAATATATCACTTACCAAGATCTGCTTCGGCAGAGTGCCACACCCAGTAATGGGTAGAAGGCGTGATGATATATTTTTTTTATATATATTTTTATTACACTGCAATTTTTATTCTCTTTAGAGGGAGAAAATTCATTTTCTTCACTATTTCGCGAGAAGAAATTTAAATTTTCTGCGCATGTCGTAAAGCAAAATCTATTTTTTCCACGATTCCGTCAACAAGTAAAATTTTCTTCCCATAACTGGGAGATAAATTGATAATTTTTATCCCAAGGAGAGAAAAAAAAATTTCGCTATTTTTATTGCAATTGAAATTTTTTGCTTAGTTAAAACTTGATTATTTGACGTTTTATTCAACCGGCCAACTGTACTGTTTTATCAGATATCGTCAAATTGTAAATCAAGGTTAGTCGCAGAAAAAATCTGATTTGAATTTCAATTTTTGTTAGATGCGTGCGATAGTAACAGAACTCTAACATATTACTAATGAGTGATTTTTTTGTTTCTGCGAATTTGATATCAGATTTTTTTTATTGATGTCAAACTTCCTGATTATTTTTATTATATTGATTTCATCTTCTTAATTTTTATTAATTGACAGCCACGTTAATAACCATTAATTAAAAAATAATTATGATGTGAACTTGATTTGAATTGAAAAAGAAAACACCATCGTTTGATTTGTGTTTTCTATAAACAATTTAAAAATGGTTTACGTAAAAAACTGAATGCATGTATAATAGGATACGGGCACTCACGTGACACTGTGACGTTTTTGTGACGTAAAAACAGCTGTTCGGGCATAGATCACTGCGCCACCTACAAAATGAACTATTTTTTGTGACGAGATTTGAAAGGAACGGTTCCTTTCAAATCTCAAAAAAATAGTTCATTTTGTAGGTGGCGCAGTGATCTTTGCCCGAACAGCTGTTTTTACATCACAAAAACGTCACAGTGTCACGTGAGTGCCCGCATCCTATAGGACAAATAACTTGCTACTCAAAAAACAATTGAAGGTCAAATCAGTTTTTTTACTCATGTTAAAAAAGAAAACAAAAATCAGATCCTATATTATTTCCTTATAGTAACCCAAATTTAATAACCTTGCAAAAAAATTAACTGCACATAAAAAAGTTGCTCCGAAAACAATAAAAATCCAATTAATTTTCTCCTACGCCGCCACTGTATGTAACTGCATTTGTAGTAATTTCCTGGTGGCCCAACATATGACACAACACTTTATAATAATTTGATAAATAAAAAAAATCGCATATCTGAATCAGCTGTTATGATGATTGTCGTCATAGCAACAAATCTTATCATTGACCCTCAAAATTTTGCCAATATGTTTTTCATGCAATGTCACAGGGCCGGCTTTAAATTCAGGAAAAATAGACAAACGCTTGGAGTCCAAAATTACTAAGTTATTTAAACATTTATTAATAGTACTTTCAGTACTTTTACTTGTAGTATTTTTCTCCAAAATTATTCAGAAACATTCGACAGGCGATAAAAATAAATATATTATCACGCCTTTTACCCATTACTAGGTGTGGCACTCTGCCGTAGCAGATTTCAATAAGTGATATATTCATGTCCGTGAAGTGCGGTTACTAGCCGTCAAATCACAGCCACCAAAGATGTTTATGTAAGGGGGCCGCAGAGATAATTTTAAATTAAATAAATAAATATATCATCACGCCTTTTACCCATTACTGAGTGTGGCACTCTGCCGAAAAAGATCTCGGTAAGTGATATATTTATGCGCGTGAAGTGCGGTTACCAGCCGTCAAATCACGGCCTCCAATGACGTTAGTGGTGGGGGAGCAACAGAGGTAATTTTAAATTGGTGAAACTGTTTTGTCGGCTGTGGGGATCGAACCAGGGTTCTTTGGATAATAATAATTTTAAATTATGTAAATAAATATCAGTATCATCACGCCTTTTACCCATTACTGGATGTGGCATTTTACCGTAGCAGATTTCGGTAAGTAATATATTCATGCGCGTAAAGTGCGGTCATCTGCCGTCAAATAACAGCCCTCAAAGATGTTAGTGGACGGGAAGTCACAGGAGTAATTTTAATGTTGTGAAAATTGTTTGTCGGCTGTGGAAATCAAACTAGAGTTCTCAAATCCACAGACCGACACGATATCATCACTAAGCCACCTACCCCAATATCAAATATGCAAAATAATTTGAATTACTATAAAATAGAGGGTAGGTGGCTCAGTGGTATCGAGTGGGATTGTAGATTTAAGAACCCGGGTTCGATTCCCACATACGACAATTTTCACCACATTAAAATTATTCCTATGGTTCTCCCTCCATAAAGTTCTTCGGGGGGTCAAGCTTTGACGGCTGATAATCGCACTTCATGCGAATAAATTTATCACTTACCGAGATCTGCTACGGTAGAGTGCAACACTCAGTAATAATATATTTATTTTATTTTATAAATAAAAAAAAGGTTTGTCAATAATCATTATTTCTCTAGTATCCAAAGTTCATATACAACAATTTCTGATAAGACAGTCATTTGTTTTAGTTTTTCATGTGCCCTGATAATTTTTCGAAATACTAAAACAAATCTCGTCCTTGTGAGACAAGAAAAATATGATTTTTGAGTCTTTGGCATGTTTTTGTATCTTAAGATGCGTTGTATTTCTCTCGTAAGGTCGTGCGGCTTAGATAAAACTAAGCATGCGTTGGAATGAGTGTCTTTTGTTTGAACAAAAGAGTGCTTAACGCATTTAATTTGTTTATAACCTTGCTAGGATGACAGTTATGTTTAAATGGGGGAATCTCTGAGCCGTACTTCGAAGAATTTAATGTTATTTTTCTTAAGAATTACTGTGCTAATTTGTATAGGTTTAATTGTGGCATAAAATATTAATTTGCATACGCATAATAATTTATATTTATTATTTATAGCTGTCATGTGTGTCAGGTGTAATTTGAAAATTGTTTTCAATGATTTAATACTTCATCAATCAATATTTCAAATTAGATTTTTATTAATTGTTATTTATTGAGTAATATTTTTAAATCGAATATTTACCGTTGTTTATTTGATTGTAGATTTAAAAATCGCAAGTTCAACAAACTGATTTTAATAACATTAAAAAATTACCCTCCACTATCATCTCTGGTGGCCGTAATTTGACGGCTGGTAACCGCACTTCACGCGTAAAATATATCACGTACCAAGATCTGCTACGGCAGAGTGCTACACCCAGTAATGGATGAAAGGCAAAATTATTTATTTTATGGGGTAGGTGAATCATTGGTATCATGTCGGCCTGTGGATCTTAAGAACCCTGGTTCGATTTCCACAGCCGACAAACATTTTCACCACATTAAATATACCCCTGTGGCTCCCCCACCACTAGCATCTATGGGGCCGTGATTTGAGGGTTGGTAACCGCACTTCACGCGCATAAATATATCACTTACCGAGATCTGCCTCGGCAGAGTGCCACACCCAGTAATGGGTAGAAGGCGTGATGATATATTCATTTATTTATTTTAAAAACTATCCCTTCGGCCTGTGGATCCTAAGAACCCTGGTTCGATTTCCACAGCCGCCAAACGTTTTCACCACATTAAAATTACCCCTGTGGCTCCCCCACCACTAGCATCTATGGGGCCGTGATTTGAGGGTTGGTAACCGCACTTCACGCGCATAAATATATCACTTACCGAAATTTGCTTCGGCAGAGTGCCACACCCAGTAATGGGTAGAAGGCGTGATGATATATTTATATTTATTTATTTAATTCATTCCAATAAATGTATCAGTTTGCCTTGTTTCGTTCATTTAGTCATGTTGACTAATTTATCTGAATTAATTTAAGTGATCCAAGTGGCAAATGAATTCAGTTCCTGTTATGCGCAATAACAAAATAAATAAACATCTGAAAATAAGGGAAATGACAGACAGACGAAATTTTATTTATTTATTTAACATTTGAATTATAATCACGTACAGGTATTTGTGTTTGTATATAAACAAGTATCTATAGTATCTAGTACTCGTAGTACTATTAAATGTCTGTGAAAATTATCATTGCCTTATGTGAAAGTGGACTGTGTGCATATCATATAACACCATCTCGCTAATGTGTACATATATACATACATAATAATAATAGCATTACCAATAACAAAATATTTAGATCACTCGCATTTACTGTACTAATATTATTTACAAACAATTTTCACCACATTAAAATTACCCCTGTGGCTTCTCCACTAACATTAACAACGGTGTCACAAAATCATCTTTGAAGATAAAATAATGCTACAATCTGCAATTGCAGAACGTACATGTGAAAAATTTGTTGAAAAAACATAAATAAATAAAAAATATATCATCACGCCTTCTACCCATTACTGGGTGTGGCACTCTGCCGAAGCAGATCTCGGCAAGTGATATATTTATGCGCGTGAAGTGCGGTTACCAGTCATCAAATCACAGCCCCCAAAGATGTTAGTGGTGGAGGAGCCACAGGGGTAGCTTTTGAAATTATGAAAATTGTTTGTCGCCTGTGGGAATCGAATCTAGGGTACCAGGGTTCTCAGGATCCACAGGCCGACTTCATACCACTTAGCTATCCATATTAAAAGGAATTAATTTATAATTCAAAATAAATTTAAAATATATAATCTCTAATTTATCTTCCTTGAGCTTAAGGATAGTTTGCAACTCCGAAATTAAGTAAAATTGCACTTAGTAATTCCATTTACACTTAGGGCCAGTTTTTCAATCACGGATTAATTTTAACTATAGGCGTATTCCATTTACCATTTGAATCTGATCTAACTTACATTTATTGATCCAGATCACTTATTTATTTCGCTGGATTACTTCGCTGACTTTATTTCTAGTACTAGAATTACTGGTTCTAATTTACTTTAAATATACCACTGAGCTAGCCACCTCATGAAAAAACATAAAGATTGTTATTTAATAATATGTGTTTTGTTTATCAGATATATAAACGAAAAATGAAAACAAAATGTGATTAAATATATTACCAAATACTTATATTTGTTATTAATAAAGTTTGCATCATTTGTAATCGGCAATATTAAATGATCAAATGTGTTATTTACTTAATTAGTTGTAATAAACAACTATAATATTATGTGACCAACAGTACTAATATCTGCCAGGCATCATAACTAAGCAAATGAAAATCGTTTCCAGTGGCGCACCAAGGATTTTAACATGGGGTTACAACTAAAATTAATTTTGACATAAATATGATTTTTCATTGAAAATATATAAAATCATTGTAAAAGGTAGAATTATTCACCTTTAACTACAGAGTCATCAAAAGAAAGTGTTTAATTTGGCAATAAAAAAAAAAACTACTTGAAATTGGTAAGATTAATACATACATTTACTTTCTGTTGTTGACAGTGACATTTGTAAATAATAAGCAATAATCTAAAGTATTTCTATCACTCAACCTGTTTATATTTATTATAAAAATGACATGTCAAATAGTATTTCCGCCTTTGCCTGTCGTTGTGCCAACTGTGGAATAAAAAGATCTTCATTGCCAACTGAAACGCTCAGTTCTGATCAGTCAGTAGAAATATTGCATATCAAAGGGGGATGAAATTGCATCCTTGCAGTCCCCTGAGTGCACCGCTGGTCATTTTCCACTTTTCAGAACAAAATGAAAAACAAATGACATATCTCCACGTTCACAGCCTTCTTAATTTAATTTATTCAACAACAACCAACACATTAAAAAACATGTATTTTCCGATTACAAATTTGTTAACAGCAAAATAAACAACTTAACAACTAATAAACAATTGAATTAATTTCAGCTTCACTTGCTGCACTGCCAATGGCCTTCGGTTGCATCATAGCAGGCTGGTTGATCGAACAATATGGAAGGAGAGCTACACATTTTATTATTTCGATTCCATTCGTAGCTGGCTGGATTCTGATTAGTTTTTCTACAAATATAGAAATGTTACTTACGGGAAGATTTATTACTGGACTTTGTGTTGGGTCATTAGGACCTGCTTGTGCTATTTATATAGGTTAGTATGCTTTCTTTAATCTCAACTTACTTCCAGTAATACCAACTTAAATTTTTTAAAAACATATGATATTCTTTATCACGATCCTGTAGTGGGATCGCGCCGTATAGAATTCTATGATAGAATTCAGGCGATAATTTTCAAATTATCTAATTAACATTCTATAGGATGCGGGCACTCACGTGACTCTGTGACGTTTTGTGACATAAAAACAGCTGTTCGGGCAAAGATCACTGCGCCACCTATAAAATGAACTATTTTTTTTATGGCGAGATTTGAAAAGTTATTTTCAAATCTCGTCCCAAAAAAATAGTTCATTTTGTAGGTGGCGCAGTGATCTTTGCCCGAACAGCTGTTTTTACGTCACAAAACGTCACAGTGTCACGTGAGTGCCCGGATCCTATTCTAAATAATTTTGCAGTAAATTGTAGTTTACGTTATTTGTGCACTATCTGATACAAAAAGCACCGATTATTTTATCCTATATGATGGAAAATCACAATTTTTACTTGACAGATGACAGCGATTGTTCGAAATAGAAATGTGGCGCGATCCGGGGGCTGGCTCGTATTCTTGATCTCATGCAAATTATAATTGAAACTTTAGCAATTATGTTAAACTTTAGCATAAATTCAAAGATTTTAACATTGTTGTTATGGTTTCAATCATAATTCACATACGAATTTGTTCGCATGAGTTCAAGAATAGGGATCCCTGTCAAAAAGTACATATTTTTACGACCGTCCAGAGAATTAGTACTTTCTTATCACTTTTTAGATCAGAAATTCGCCTTTACCGATCTAGATCGGAAAATACAACCAAAGGGATCGGTAAAGAGAATCATGTCTAGTTCACTTACGAAAATTTTTCTTTCTGGTAGGGTAGTGAACTAGTATTTGATAATTCGAATTTCTCGTTAATTCAAGAACAAATTTTGAATAAATAAGTAGGTCAAAAAATTTAATACGCACTTAAAAATTTTAAACTTAAACAAATATTTTGTAACTCACAAAGATAAAAACAATTAAATAAAATATCCAGATTTGAACTTTGTAGCTTTTTAATCTTACGAGATCATTTTGATTTTTTTGCGTAATTTTACAATTTCAAAGAATTGTTTTGTAAGCTTTCTGAAAATCCTTGAAACTACCAAATATTGTGTTATTTTTCATTCACGTGAATTTTGAAATATAAATTAATCTAACAATCTGACATCATCAAAAACACAGTTAACAAAATATATAAATAAATAAATAATATTCCGGTATTAACTACATTCTTCAAGAATAAGGGAAAAGGTGCATCTTTAACATTTTCAAATCTATTGTAACTTTATTTTAATTACATTAAAATGATAGTTATTTGTATATCAAGGGCAGAAAGTGATTCTTTCCGAAGGTGTCGTTTAATTTCCCGAACCAAAGGCAAAGGATATAAAGCACCTGAAGAATAATGACACTTTCTTTACATAGTATACATATCAGTTTTTTTAGAAATATTCAGAAATAAATTATAAATTAAGATAAGATTTATTATTCTCTTGACAGATGTCACTTGAATGTCACTAATGTCAAATTATATTATTGGTTGGAATGAAAAGTATCAGTTTCTTTTCTCAATGTTACTTTCTGACAGGGCCGTGAAAAAAAGTATTATGCCAATGGCACTGGTCGAGGAGCATGAATGAGCGTCGAGGAACTCATCGATGAAACAACAGAACGCACCCGTCAACGATGAAAAATAGAGGCGCCTCTATTTCCATAGAGGGGTTCCTCGATGAAACGATTGTGTCTCATTTCACACGTATTGTTGTGTCTCATTTCATGTTAGCGTGGACTGTCATTTTGGTTTTGCTTTGTGCTATTTTTTCGTGTTTGTTTATTTTATCAGTCAGGGTGCGTTCTGTTGTTTCATCGATGAGTTCCTCGACCAGTGTGCCAGTGGCATTATTATCGAAGAAAAATAACACAATTTTATTTTTATGTGTATATTTCTGCCTTTATTTGTAATAAATGAATTTATTGTTGCTTTTTTTTTAGGAGAAATATCAGATCCAAAATATCGAGGAATCCTTTTAGCAGCAGTTTCGTTAGCTATATCAGTAGGGTTATTCGTAGCACACTTGTTAGGGACATTTTTAAGTTGGCAACTCACTGCATCATTATGTGCATTGTGTCCCTTAGCATGTTATGTACTCGTTTTCATGGTGCCTGAAACGCCTTCGTGGCTTGCCAAGGTGGGGAGAATGAAAGAAGCCGAAGAATCCTTCAGGTACAAATACATAAATTTAAAAATACGAAAAAAACTAACAATTGATTGAAAATAATGTTGATATATGTAGGTGAGATTGAGAGTAAACAATGCTTTATTAGATAAGTCGAGTTTGTATGAAAGGAATTACAGAGTGGTCAGAAGTAAGGTTTCAGTTGGCAATAAAAAAAACTACTTGAAATTGGTGAGACTGATACATAAATTTATTTCCTGTTGACAGTGACATTTGAAAATTTAAATTAATCAAAATCGTTGTTTCCTTTGCCCACATCCTTTTTTTTCTTAACTTTACTCACAAAGCAATAATCTAAAGTATTTCTATCACTCAGTCTATTTGTATTTATTATAAAAATGACATGTCAAATAGTATTTCCGCCTTTAACTGACATTGTGCCAACTGTGGAATAACAAGATTCCCAGAATTGTATTGCCAACTGAAACCCTTACTTAAGTTGTAATAATTTAATGAAGAATTAGTGACAACGTTTCGGCCAAGATTATGGCCATCTTAAATACAACAATTAAAATTATTTAAAGTGAAACTTCAACCTTCAACTTTAAATAATTTTAATTGTTGTATTTACATCTTACTTTTGACCTGAAGATGGCCATAACCTTGACCGAAACGTTGTCAATTAATCTTCATTAAATTATTACAACTTAAGCCTATGTCCAGTATTGAATCTCGACATTAGTTTTGGCTTATTAAAAAACACCACTACTCAGTATAATGTTCATGAAGCGAAATGTCTCCCTAACCTCACTTATTTTTTCAAGATGGCTACGAGGCTGCGACCAATCTGCACTTGACGAAATGAACGCCATGTTTCGTCGTCAACATGAACTAAAAACCGGTTCAAACTCAACAAACCCAAAAAGTATGAAAGAACAAATCTCCAGACCAGAATTCTGGAAGCCTCTACTCATCATCAACCTCTATTTCTTCACTACACAATTTTCTGGTGTCAACGCAGTAGCATTTTACTCCGTCACCATCATGAAACAAACAGTTGGCGAAGGAATCAACGAATACTTGGCAATGATGATCATCGACACATTACGAGTTGTTATGTCAGTGATTGCTTGTGTTTTAACAAGAAATTATGGAAGAAGACCTTTGACGTTAGTCAGTGGTTTAGGAACAGCAGCTTCTTTGATAGCTCTTGCTGCAAATAGTCATCTAGCTGGCCAACATGCTTGGTTTGCAATGACATCTTTAGTTGGATATATTACTTTTGTTAGTATTGGGTTGGTACCACTGCCTTGGGCGTTAACTGGGGAAGTTTTTCCTTTGGCTGTCAGAGGGATTGGTAGTGGTGTGACATCAGCTTTTGCTTTCATTGCTTTCTTCATTGTTGTGAAGACTTCACCAATAATGTTCAAAGATCTTGGATCAGGAGGAACGTTCTTCTTTTATGGATCGATTGCGTTGGCTGGAACGATTATTTTGTTCTTCTTCTTGCCGGAAACTAGGAATAAGACGTTGCAGGAGATTGAAGAACATTTTGCAACTGGAAAGAAGCTTAGTAAAAGTGAAGACAATGCGTGATGACAGTATTTTTATTTTAGGTTTAGTGTGATAGACAGTATTTTTGTTCTACTGCCAATTACAGTATCGTGATGCTATTTATTAAGCATTTTATATGTAAATATTTATATTTAATAATAAAATCATTATTTAATACAAAATGAAATTCCCCAATTCATTGTTGAAATTGATCAAAATGAGAATTAGTTTTAGGAGAAAAAAATCTGCTGTTTCTACCATAGTACTTTCCCGATTATAAAGCCGCATTCACAGCTCGAAATTTGGTGAACTTCGGTGAAATTAGTAGAGTTTGACATATAGTTTTGTATGTATCTGTTCACAGCTCTGAAATTTGATACGCACAAATTTCACTTTCTACAAAAGTTTGTAAACTTCAAACTTTTTAACCAAATTTAGAGACCGTTCTACAAATAAAGTACTTCGATAGTACAAGTTGAACGAATTATCTTTGAACAATATAAAAGTTAAAATATATAATGAATAGACCCCCACGATGTCTTGTCGTTCATGTGCTTAACACGTGGTCAGTAACAAGCCAATCGGAAAATAGCTGGTAGCTGGTACATTGAAAAGATAATAGATGTCGATATTAAATAAATTTCGAGTTGTGAACGCAAGAAGTTCATTTACAGAAATTACGTGTTACAACAATTTTCATAATTTCAAAAACTACTCCTGTGGCTCCTCCACCACTAACATCTTTGGGGACCGTGATTTGACGACTGGTAACCGCACTTCACGCGCAAAATATATCACTTACCGAGATCTGCTTCGGTAGAGTGCCACACCCAGTAATGGATAGAAGGCGTGATGATATATTTATTAATTTATGTTTGGAAAATAAAAAATTGAAGTTTCTCAGCCCGATTCTCAAAAAAGTTTTCGCTAATCCTGAAATTTGGATTAGCAAATATTATTCTAACTCGATTTGAAAAAGTTAATCCAAATCACTTACCGAAAACTAAATGATCACAAGATTATATTAAAATTTATATATACTTTTTTGAAAATTAACTAATCCAAAATTCAGGATTAACTAAAACTCTTGAGAACTGGGCTGTGTATTAATATTTTGTCAGTGAAAATGAAATTTGGTTTTATAGTTTGCGCTAATCTGCAAGTCTACTTTTTAAAAAATATTTTAGTACTGTAGTTTGACCACTGATAATCCCTAGTATCCACAGTGATATGCAATCACAGAGCTGTTCAAAACAATCTTAAATCATGTAAAAGAACTTTGCAATCTTTGCTTGTGATAATTCCAATGGGCACTATGATTTGACAACTGATTAAAAATCTGTCATCTTCCGAGATGTACAATTGCAAAACTGTCATAACGAAAAATTTAAAAAACTTAATACGCCAAACTATAGACCACCGTCTATGCTGTATCGCAACACGGGAAATATAAAAGTAAAGTGTACGTGCGCCTTTAGCAGTGAGGAATGGTGTGGACACAGTTTTATCTTTGCAGGTAAAGAAATGTAAAGATAAAAAGCCGCAACATTTTAGGTTATTTTGCAGTCCGAAATATTACCTATCCAAAACAAGAATATGAACGCAATTATTGTACTGTCTAGATTTTCAAGAAATACCCAATTTCGCTTGCTAAAACGTAAGGAAAACATTTACTTATCATTTGTTATAGGTTAGAAACACATTATTTACGTTTGACAATTCATGATTGATTATGTATTGTTTGACAAAATCGAACAATTTCTTTAAATTATTGCGGGGACATCGTTTTATTAATTAATCAATTACAAGTGTCGGAAAATAGAACAGTGTACTTGTACGTGTGTTGCAGCGAAGACGTACTAATCGTGGTGTGTTATTTTAAATTAATTCTACAATGTCTGAGGTGCCAGAATTACCGACAGCTCAACTGGCTACTGATTTAGTCAACGAAATTACAGTCCTTTTATCCAAGAACCAACTTAAGGAAGCTTTATCAGCCATCAATGACAACAAGTACAACGCGTGTCTCAAAGACAACTCCTGGGACTTGATCCCAGTTATCACAAAGAATTTAAACGAGGAAACCAACAACAAAGAACAAGATTTATTTGATTGTTGCGAAAAACTATTGTTAGTTGTTGCCGATAAATCTAATCCAGAAGAAGCGTTACTAGAATTTATCGAACAAGCTGAAACCGCTAAAGATGATGTAACATTCTTTTCCATCTTAAAAGCTCTGCAGAAAACTTTGCTGAAGCTTACAACTAAACGCGGAAGATCTTTAGAATGGACTTTGAACACAATCCAAGCTCACACTTTAGAGCTTCCAATGCCTGGAGAATATGCTGTTGAAAATGAAGAAAAACCACTCTTAGATGCAGATGCAAGTGTACAACGAATAACTTTATATTATTCAGAACTTCTTCCATTTTACAAACCATTTATCGATGAAGTTTCTCTTCCGAATCATCAACCAGACATCAAGCAAAGAAGAGATCTTTTATCTTGTTACATGCTTCAGTTGTTAGGCAAACCTTTAGCTTGTCTTGATTTAGAATTCGGCGTTAAGGCTAAAAGTCGAGGACGAATTTGTGTCGAGAAAATTATGAATTATTTGAGTGTATTAGTTGGAGATTGTTTTAAATTTTTGGAGTATTTGCCTCAAAGAAAAATCGAGATACAAGAAAATAATAATACATTAGTTGAAGATGAAATTTTAGATGTCTTTGCTTGCGATGAGAAAGCTCCCACATTGTCGTTAGGGGTTTATTATTATTTAATTTTGTCAGAAAATATTCAAATTAAAAATACTCCTCTTGTTTATAATCCATTGTATATATTTCAATGTACTTTTTACGCGGTTGCACATATGTTGCAATATTCGGAACAATTTATTACCCGAAAAGGTTTATTATTGGCCCATGCTTTAATTTGTAACGAAAATATAACGGTTTTTCCTTCAGAAATTTTAGATTCAGTTGCCCATTGCGTTTTTTGTAAAAACTTAACAAATATAATTATTTATTCGGACGTAAAACAATATCGTGAGTTAGGAATTCAAATTTTTAAAACCTACATTTTTAAATTTGATTTCAAAGGTCGTTATTTATTAATCTCCAATTTAATGAGCACAATTAAACACGTAAATACTCGAGGATATATAATATCTCAGTACAAAGACATGATTCGGGAAATTTTCTCGAAAGATGAGAACAAAATTCCCGAATTCTTCAGCGGGCAAAAATTATTCAACACTTTGGATGTTTTTTGTCATTTACCCGAAGGTAAAGAGACAGATTTAATGGAATGGGGTGATCAAATAATCACTACCCTTAATTTATTGATTTATTTGTCAATTCGGGATAAATACAATGCTACAGGAATTTGGAATCATTTTAAAAATTTGGATAAAACATTTTTCAAGCCTTTGAAGGAAGGTATAATCATTTCTAAAGCACATTATGAATTGAAAATCAAAGAATTGGAAAATGAGAAGGGTCAAGGTGATTCGAAATTTTCTGTTAATGTTGCTGGACATAATTTGCCTGGTGTGTCTCGAGAAGACAAAATGGGCGCTTTAAATTCGGCTCTAAATAGTTTTGGGGCCTTAGAAATGTTGCTGGCGCGATTAGAAGAATTAATTTGTGATGGGCCTAATGTTTGAACATATTACTTCCTTCAGTTTTTTATAATAAATTGTTTTAAATTCTCAATACCTATTTATTATTATTACTCTTATAAATGTTGCTTGTACTTACAAATGTCAGTTTATATTTGTATTGTATTATTTATACTAACAAATAAATCATTATGCTGGCTTAATTCATTTGTTTTTTAATAGCCCAATTCTCAAAAGAATTTTAGCTTAACCGGGTACTCAAAAATAGTATATTACATAATAAGTCAGGAAAGTGATATTTTACTTGACGAAGCAGTTGTTTGAAATACAAGACCGCATGCCTAGTATTTTAATCCGCTGAGTCAAGTAAAAACACTTTCCTGACGTATTGTGTATACTATCTTTTCTGAAACAGTATAATTTTATTTTATGGGGTAGCTAGCTCAGTGGTATGAAGTCGGCCTGTGGATCCTGAGAACCCTGGTTCGATTCCCACAGACGACAAACAATTTTCATAATTTCAAAAACTATCCCTGTGGCTCCTCCACCACTAACATCTTTGGAGGCCGTGATTTGAGGACTGGTAACCGCACTTCACGCGCAAAATATATCACTTACCGAGATCTGCTTCGGCAGAGTGTCACACCCAGTAATGGGTAGAAGGCGTGATGATATATTTATTTTATTTGTATTCTCAAAAATAGTATATTACATAATAAGTCAGGAAAGTGATATTTTACTTGACGAAGCGTTTGTTTGAAATACGACGCCGCTGGCTGAGTATTTTAATCCGCTGAGGCAAGTAAAATACTTTCCTGACGTATTTTGTATACTATTTTTTCTGAAACAGTATAATTTCATCAATATTTAATCATAAATAATTCAAAATATTTAAATTTTTTGATATGAATTGTATTGTCAGCAGACTACGTATCCAAGGTTACAAGAAAAATAACAGTCAGGTAAAATCTTTACCAGACGGTTTTGTACTTTACCAGACTGTTATTTTTATTGTAGTCTTGGATACGTACTTTACTTGACTGTTTTTTGTAAAAACTTACTTTCCATACTAAAATTGGTCAGGAAAGTAGGCACTTTCTTGCCGGTTTCAGAAAAAAGTATAAATAAACTCTAATATAATCTTGTTACCATTTAGTTTTTGGAAAACTATTATTATCAACTTTTAAAAATCAAATTAGACTAATATAAACTAATTCAATATAATGGGATAGGTGGTTCAGTAGTATCGAGTGGGCTTGTGGATCCTGAGAATCCTGGTTCGATTCTCAAAATCGACAAACATTTTCACCACATTAAAAAATTATCCCTGGGGCTCCCCCACCACTAACATCTTTGTGGGCCTTTACGGCTGGTAACCACATTTCACGTGCATAAATATATCACTTACCGAAATCTACTTCGACAGAGTGCCATACCCAGTAATGGGTAAACGGTGTGATGATATATTTATTTATATTTCAATTATTTCAAAATACAAGATTAGCTAAAACTTTTTTGAGAATCGGGCTGTTAGTTTCTGCAGCTTGAACCTTTGAATAATTATTGCATGATTCTATATTCAGTTGTTTTCTTCTAGATGTGCAATTATCACAAACCATACAAAGAAACAAGAGCGAATCAACAACAGCAACAACAACAAACCAAACAAAAAAAGATGAGCAAACAGATGACCAATACGACCAAAATGTAAAAGATAAGATATTAGGTGCTTCTTTGCCATTTGTGAACGATTTAGGATGGTCCAAAGATGCTTTAGCTAAGGGTGCTGAAAGCTTAGGGTATCCTGGGGTATCCCATGGGTTATTTACCCAAGGAGGTGCTGATCTAGTTCATTATTTTTATTCTGATTGCAACAAAAAGTTGGTTGAAAAACTTAAACAGGTTTGTGGTGTCTTAATGCCTAGGAAATTTTGCGTGTGAATGTACAAGCACTATAGTCAAACCGGAACTAGTGTCATTATTGTTTGAAATTGCACATCGTTGGTCGCGGGTTTGAATGCCATTCAAGGTATGGATGTTTTTGATGTCTTTGTAACGGTTAGATGGAAAAACAACCCTTGGCTGAATCTCGCCCATGACGTAAAATAAATAAATGACATTGGGTGAATATGATTGACGGTTTATTAAATGAAATAATAGTTATTTATTATACAAGTGTTTTATATACCAATAAAACACAAGTGTAATACAAAATTTTATCCACAACTCATAATTATAGGTATCGAAGAAGATTGGTCGTAACGTTTAACGTTGATTCAGTTATATATAGTTTCTCAAAATACGGTAGATCATGAAGTGGTTGCTAAGTAACAAGTTGTTTACAGTGTTTTATGGAATATGAAACACTAGTGTTTTATGAGCCATATAATTCAACTGAAATCAGTGTAATTATGTCTATTATATATGAGTTGTGGATAAAATATTTTTAACAGTTGAAAGATTATTAGATAGAGTATTATAATTCGACCGTAGAAAAAATAATGGTTGCAACTCGTATTAAAGTAATTTAAAATGCTTCTGATATATTTAATAATTGATGTATTTGTGCTACCGCATAATGTTATATTGGTGAAAATTTCGTAGGACACAGAAGCAACCAAAGAAATAGAAGCATCAAAATTAATAAACAACGCAGTTGAAACAAGACTACGTATGATCGTGCCATACAAATCACGATGGCCACAAGCAGTAGCCATAATGACATCTCCACCAAACGTCCGTTGTACATTAGAAAATTTAAAGAATCTTGCCGACGATATTTGTCATTTTTCTGGCGACAGATCAGTTGATGTAAATATTTTAAATAACATACTTTAGCAGGCAACAAAAAACAACTTTTTTAATCATTCTAGTTTAAATGGTACGCCCGAAGATTTGCAGTAGCAGGGTTGTATAAAACAACCGAATTATACATGATGCAAGATCAATCAGAAGATCATAAAAAAACCTGGGAATTCTTAAACAGAAGAGTGGAAGAATTGTTTCAGCTACATGAGATTTTAAATCAAACTGAGGCAGTTGGAACTCAATCTCCTGATATATTCACTTCTGCGTTTACAACAGTAAGGAATATTTTGCGTGCTTGAAGTTGTAGTATTCTAGTAAGAGTTATTTTTGTAAAATATGCATTTGTATTTTATTTATAGGCTGTATATGGTATAGACTGGCCGAGGTAACGCCCAAAAAAACTTATTAAAATAATATTTAAACCAACATTTGTCAAATGCATTTTATTTAACGAAGTTTAAACATAATATAGGTACATAAATTGCATAAATAATTCACTACCATTTATTAAAATACACATAAATGACAATCATAATCAAATAATATAGATACAATGCGTTTATATAATATACAATTTGAAACTTAACAGTCTGTGATCTATACTGAATAGTGATTCAGTCTCTTTTGTGCGCGTCGAAGATAGTAGTAACTTGTAAAAATCACAGTGTCTTATTATGAAGTGACAGTACACTACCGAATGTACTTATGTATAATCTGTTCCCAATTCAATTTTATTTGGGACTGCAGTTTTATAACGTAGTTGTTCTCACTAATATGTCGCTGTTATTTTGTTTTCGGTATATAAATGTGTCCAATTTTGTTGTTAAAACTCGCATTCTTAGAAACATCCGATTAGTAGCTAACAGGATTCATCAGTTTTTGTTTCTAAATTGTTTTACAAACTTTAACGACTAAAAAGCTGATTGATTTTAGTAGTAAGCTACTAATTTGAATGCTTGTTAGAATACTGTTAAATATTTGAAGACTAGAGTACAATTTTTTAGGTTTTAACAAAGTACTCTACTTAAAAAAGATATTTATTAATACAGAATAACTTACTAAATATAGGACGATAAATACACACTGCAAAACGACAATTAATTAAATTATTAACAGTCCTATTCTCAAAAATATTTTAGCTAATACTAAATTTTGGATTAGATTCAGGAAAAACAAATCATAACCAAATTCTCAAAAGAGTTTTAGCTAATCCCGAATTTTCGATTAGTCAAATTAAGCTAAACCATTTTCTCAAAATAAAATTTAAATAAACTCTAACAGCCCAAGTCTCGAAAGAGTTTTAGCTAGAATCTAGCTAATCCTGAATTTTGGATTTGTCATTTAGCTAAACCATATTCCCAGCAAAGTTTAAATGAACATTAATATAACCTTCTTACCATTTAGTTTTCGGAAAGTGAATTAAATGAACTTGTTAAAGTCGGACTAGCATAAAATTCGCTAATCCAAAATTCAGGATTAGCTAAAACTTTTTTGAGAATCGGGCTGAAAATATTGTTATCATTTACAGCCGAATCCTCAAAAGAGTTTTAGCTAATCCCTGAATTTTGTATTAGTCAAATTAAACTAAACCATATTCTCCAAAAAGTTCAAATAAATTCTTATATAATCATATTACCATTTAATTTTGGGAAAGTGATCTGAATTAACTTTTTTAAATTATGTTAGAATAAAATTAGCTAATACACAAATCAGATTTAGCTATAAAAAACTTTTTTGAGAATCGGGCTGTTAGTTTCTGCAAAGCGATTTAAGTTAACATCTTAAAATTGGTCTAAAATAAGATTAGCTAATCTTAAATTCAGGATTAGCTAAAAATTTTATGAGAATCGGGCTGAACAGATTTGTTGAATTTTTTTTAGAATATGCTTTAGCTTAATTGGACTACATCAAAATTCGAGATTAACTAAAACCGTTTTGAGAATCGGACTGTAAAAGATTTTAGAAAATTTTAGGAATGATTTACAAAGAACAAACCATTAATAAATTAAATAATTGTAGTTTCACTTAAAAAACATCATAATAGTTATATAACACGTCTGTTACATAATAATAAAGTTTGTATTATCACCACACATAAAAGATAAAATTAATAATGTCCTTCTTCAATATATCCTTTAATAGGTTTGGGCAGTGGTAATTTTTGTATGTTGTCTAACCGCGTATATTGCCTAATGACAAACCGACACAAGTACTGCAAGGACCTAACTTGCATGAACCTGGAGAGCGGTTTCGTGAGTCTGACAGGAAACGCCGGCTGAGTAGGTGACCGTGGTCTTGAATAACAATAAACAGCAGCTTGAGAGTAACTCATCGAATGGTTGATTAACTCAGCGATTGAAGGAAAGCCTTCTTGTGCGTAAAAACTAAACATCCCAAAATTGTATTCGATTCTTGTATGTAGTGTCCTTCCCGAACTTCTAAAACTAACACTGAGCAGATAGTTATCCGAGGAGGAATCTCTGACTAAGAAAGCACCATCAGGTTGTCCTTGAAGCTTCTCTTCTGCTTCTTGTCTTGACACAGGTCCCCAATACCATCCTTCATGAGCTAAGCTCCCCAATTCTCGTATGAGGCCCCTTCCGGCGTTGGAAGGCTCCACAGCAAGGCTGTAAGAATCGCTGGAGAATTCTAGTGGGCTGTCATCAGGAGCTATGGATCCTTCCATTGGGTAAAGGATTAAATCTGCTGGTCTACTTCGACGGTTTCTAGGAGGGACCTCTGGGGCAATAGCTTCATTATTACTTGGAAGATAGATTGGAGATACTTCCGGGACGCGAGAAGCAATTGGAGACGATTTATCACAGATAGAACGGGCACATGGACAAATAGAACCAGAAGTGGTGAAACCGCGACTAGTAGATTCGTCGGATGATTCACTGGCTTTGAGTTTTTGTTTGGTACGGCAGATTAGTAAAGATTCTTTTAAATGCATTTTCTTTTTCAAGTTCTTGAAGATGTTTTTTCGACCCTTGTCTTGGCGTTGACATAAACAATCAGAAGTTGTAACTTGGCCATTGGACAGTGGCGAATTTTCATCATTTACTGAAGCTGATGATTCGTTTAGTTGATTTGAAGTAGATTTTTTGACTAATGATTTTCTAATATAGGATAAACTTAGTTTTCTTTCTTTAGTTTGTCCATTTTTCAAGTTGTTTTTTGTGTCCATATTGATTCAAAACACTAATAACTAATGATTCACTCAAGTTATTATCTTAAGGTGTGGCTTAATATTATTATCGTACTTATCATTATTTGCTCATATCCTAACATCATAATATTTTCTTGTCATTGTGATAAAATTTTCACTAAATATCTGAGTCACAAACCAAAATGTCAAATTTCAGGAATAAGAAAGCTGTCACTTCTTTTGATTTGGAAAGGAAACGAGAGATGTCGTGTATTTATTTTTAAATTTGTTTAAAATTTTTTTAATGGGTAATAGTAAAAAATTCCCATAAATTAGTTCTATTTTAACGCATGATTTTGAAAATTTTTGGTCCCTGTTTGCAATTATTAACGCTTCTTTATTATTTTAAATATTTATTATTGCGAAAATACTTTTGTAATGAATTATAATTTATAAACATTTATATCAGCGATTTAAAAACACGTACAATTTCTTTATGGTATAAAAAATAATTTACTGCGTAGGTTGTTTCAGATAAAAATGTCATTTGCATATGACGTTCAGCAAATATGTAATAGAGGGCAGAATCGCTGGTTTTTAAAATATTGTAATCTGTATGTCAAAATGGTGTATCATTTTAGAGGTATAATAGTTTTTGTATAAATAAGAACTGTGATGAAGCGTAATAATATAAAGGTTTGCAGATTTTGTGTTTCTACCAAGCGTACTGCACGCTAAACAACAAATAATGCAAAGTTTCATTGAAACTAACTTAAATGTTGAATGTTTGTCAAAGGTTCAATTGCATTTATTATTATTTATTATTTGCATTCCCTTGTACTATTATTTCTCACAACAATCTTTGTTTACATAAATCATTGTTTATAAAAAGCTTTAAGTTACAAATAGTAGCCAAAATAGTTACTTAATATCGTTTGTGGAACGTAGCCTTTACCAAATGTCACTGTGTCTTTCAGAGTGTGTCAAAAACTTCTGATTTCCCCTATATAAAATGACAGAAACAGAGGCTCAGGCCCATGAGTTTGTGCGAAGAAAAGAGTGGAGTAGAGCCATAGAGCTCTACGATCAGTTACTAGGCACTGGGATTAGTAAACAAATCAGCAAAGAACGCATTGTTGCTTGTCTTTTGGGTCGATCTGAGTGCTGTCTGGAGCTTGGAAAACATGAAGCAGTGGTCTTGGACTGCAGGAGGATTATAAAACTCTTAGCAGATGGGAATGAAAACAACACTGGCGCTAGAACGGGTGCTAGGCGAAGACTCGTCCATGCTTTGTTTTCTCTGCGTAGATTTTCAGGTTATTACTTGTTTTTTTATTCATTTGTTTTCATTATTAACTTAATTTTGGTTATAATCTTAAGAAGATGTTTTGCAAATTAGTGAATTTTGTATTATGAAAAACATTATTGTTCAGTGATTAGTTTTAAATTAATTGTCAAAAAATGAGGTAGGATTTATTGAAAAAATGTTATCGAAGCTCAAAAGATTTCAAGAAGAGGTGGTTGAATATTTCTGATGCATTTGATTTTTAGAAGCGGAGATGGCTACCCGAGAATGGCTATCTCTAAACGATGGCGTTCCAAACAATCCAGAAGCATTAAAAATGCTAGAGAACCTTCATTCTGTCCTACAAATGGCTAATCAGAAAGGCGGTCCTAAGCAACAACTCGATGACGACCTTGGTTCTTTAGATCGTAGATTCGATTCCTGGTCTGGTGCAAACCAGCTACCAGATAAGCTTCGAGATAAATACCAGGGGGTTGAAACAGCCGACGGCCAATCAGTTTGCACTTATTGTAGTTTAACATTTCGTGATCGACTTGAACTTCGGTCCCACTGCCAAACTGAGACTCACCAGACGATGATCATGTCCGACGAGGGCCGTGATTGGAAATGGAGACCACCACCACGAGGTTTCACCGCCGACGTCTACTCAGCTTGCGAGAGCTGGGTGGAAACCGGAGTTTGTCGTTACGGTGCCCAGTGTGTCGAAGCCCATGGACCAGAAGAACTCGCCGAATGGAAAGAGCGCTTCGAGTATCGTCGGATGAAACTTCAACGTGCTTGTGAGAAAGAACTTTATGGTAAATCTTACACCGAGCAGTTGTTAGAACGCTGGGTTCAAGCCCCAAGTCCCGAGAGAGTTATGAAAGAAAAACTAGAATGTATAGAAGACACTTGCTGCGGAGATCTCGTCACTACGATGTCTTCAAAACATAGTAAACGTGATTGGACCTTCGTAATAAGGACTCAAAAACCAATTAGTGCTATCGCATTGCTTCAAGACGCACATAGAAATCATTTCATCTTAAAACAAGTCGTCCCAGGCTCAGGAAACGAGTCCAACAGTCCAGTAGAACTGACCAACGACCAAGAATGGTTAGCAAGTTCAGACAACAACCTTCAAGTTGAAGAAGGGACAATTTATGAGCATAAGGTCACCGTTTCCTTCCAGACCGACATTTACGGAACATTTCGTCAAAGTGTCGTTTTCGATGTCGGCTCCGAACCAGTGCTGGTCAAACATTTATGTGTTGATGTCTTACCAGTGACCGACGCCGACAAAATCAAGGAAATCAAGAAAGAAATCATCGTTTCATCAGCAGAAAGATGGGATAGTGATAACGCAGAAATTGTCGCATTTTCAAGTCCTGTTCCTCCGATGATTGCAACTCCAGTTGCCCAAGCGAAAGACAGCGAATGGGAAAGAGATTTATTAAATGCTTACCCATGTCCAAGAGCTGATACTTTCACTTTAACCCATTCAACAGTGGCGGAAAAGCGTCTTACACGAAACAATTATCGAGCCAGAATGCATGAGCTTCTCTGTGTAGAAGAAATGGCTCGATATGAACAAGTCGCTAGATATAACTTAACAGCTAAACTTCACGTCACTTACAGCTATCTGTTAGCTCCGAATGGAATCGCAACAAGCACAGCGAAATATTCACATTCAGGTGAACTTTTCGCGCTTATGGCTCTCGGTAAAGACATTTCGGAGGATACTTCAGCTGGTCGTCTTATTCTAAACAATTGTACAACTGTTTTCATCGCAGCAGAAAACTCAAAAAGTCTTCAAGATCAAAAACACAAACGAAAAGTTTACGAAGCTTTGATTGAAGACAAAGGAAAGAACATGATTTATTTGCGCCTTCCAGCAAGTTGCGTCAAAGACCTAAACTTGAAATCTGACACTGATTTTTCCGCTGAAGTTCAATTTCAGCTGAACAGGATTCCGTATTGTGAGTGGCATTATGCTATTGACAAAATCGCAGATTTTCGGATAATATTTCCCGATACTTATCTCGAACCGAATATCCCTTGGACTCCACAAAGACAGTGGTCGGATATCTTAGATGTGCGATTAAATTTAAAACAAAAGGAAGCTGTTGTTGCTATAACAACGCCGACAAATGTTCCCCTGCCGCCCATTTTAATTATCGGACCTTTTGGGACTGGGAAGACTTATACTTTGGCTCAAGCGATCAAACAGTTATTGGTACAACCGAATACAAGAATATTAATTTGTACTCACTCGAACAGCGCAGCAGATTTGTACATCAAGGATTATTTACACCCGTATGTTGAAGCAGGACATGAGGAAGCGAGACCTCTAAGAGTGTATTATCATAAACGATGGGTTGCTACCGTCAACCAAATCGTTCAAAAGGTAAGTTTTTTCATATAAAGTGAGTTTTTATTTTGGCCACCATTGGGATCTTGAGGACTGTAAGTGCTACGACTTCGGTTAAATTAACAAAATAATGACTTTTTGCCCTTATTCTAGTGATGTTTTTCCAACAAACATTCACAAATAGCTAAATTTGAAGAAAAATGTTAAATTTGCGATTTTCATTCAATCATTTTAATTTCAAAATACATACATATCTTCACGCTATATCCCATCAAATGGAGTAGTACGAACCATAAAATCACTCATAACACATTCACTCATAACATTCATCAAATAATCAGCTCCCGTCAAACATTATCATCCAAACACACCACCCTCACTTCAACCACATTCATAGATCCCTCCATATAAACTCATTTATTTATCACTCTCGAAATCATTCTTACATAACAAACCCTCAATCACATCCATCCAATCACTCCTATTCACTTATCATTCATCTTCTTTCTTCAACGTACATAACAGATGCATAAAACATCTCAAACATTTCAAAATGCTGACAGATAAAAAGTTTCAAATAAAACTAGTAAGTAAAATTTATTTTTTTACTTCATAGTTTTCTATATATGACACAAAGTTACATTTTTTTAAAGAGATACTTCTATATTTTTTGTATTCTTTGCAAAGAGAGAATTTTCTATTAATTTTACACTATTCATTTGTTTAATTTGAATAATAATATCCTATTAAATTAATATTAATGTCCTTAAAACCCTGGTTCGATCCCCACAGCCGATAAAAACATTTTCACCAATTTAAAATTACCCCTGTGGCTCTCCCACCACTAACATCTTTGGCGGCTGTGATTTGACGACTGGTAACCGCACTTCACGCCCATAAATATATCACCGAGATCTGCTTCGGCAGAGTGCCACACTCAGTACTGAATAAAAGGCGTGATGATATATTTATTTTCTTTATACTTTTATTAAAAACAAATAAATTAGGTAGCTATGAACAAAAGACAACAATTTAAGAATTGAAAAAAAATATTAATATTTGAGAATATTTATAATAAGACCAGAAGAAACCAGGAAAGAAGTAAAATAGGTAATTATAATTAGTAAATAAAAATAAATAAATATATCATCACGCCTTCTACCCATTACTGGGTGTGGCACTCTGCCGAAGCAGATTTCGGTAAGTGATATATTTTGCGCGTGAAGTGCGGTTACCAGTCGTCAAATCACGGCCTCCAAAGATGTTAGTGGTGGAGGAGCCAGAGGGGTAGCTTTTGAAATTATGAAAATTGTTTGTCGCCTATGGGAATCGAACCAGGGTTCTCAGGATCCACAGGCCGACTTCATGCCACTGAGCTAGCCACCCCATATTATAATTAGTAATAAAAAATTAAACAAATTTGAATTATTTACATGAAGTATTCAAGTTTTGAGCCATTTTGTTCCAGACACATGGTACATCTTCAATTGTTAAGCTGTTTGTTGTGTTTTTCTGGTCATATCCACCTAATTTATTTGTTTATTATAAATAGCTTAAAATTAAAGAAAAATCTCTGCTATGGAATTAAAAATATAAATGTTTCTACTTTTAAAAAATGTAACTTTAGGCGTTTTCCATTTGTCATTTGGATCAGATCTAACTTACATTTACTGATCCAAATCACTTATTTATTTCGCTGGATTACTTCGCTCACTTTATTTTAAGTACTAGAATTACTAATTATAATTTACTTTGAAGTAATTCACCCCAATAAGTGAATAAGTTTGCTTAATTCAGTTAATTTAATCATGTCTAATTTATCTGAACTGATTTAAGTGAACCAAGTGGCAAATGGAATACAGATTTTGTGTAATATTTTGAAACGAAGCAAAAAAAATCTTTTTACTTCCTAGTGTAAAGAGGGCTTTGATTTCTACAACTTCTATTTGAAATTTTTGTTTCTATCTGTCACCAAAAAATAATGGTACCACATTGCTAATTGAACCGAAGTTGTAGCACTTATAGTTCTCGGGGGCCAAAAAAAAAAAAAAAACAATAATAATTTTTTAATCTTTTTGCAGTATTGTTTGATCGACTTGAACGGGGGAGTGAGAAACTTCCGCGTCCCAACATTAGAAGACATCTTAAAACATCGCATCGTGGTGGTAACATTATCAATTTCGATGTATTTGTCGACAATGGGTCTTCCAAAAGGTCATTTCACTCATATTCTTCTCGACGAAGCTGCCCAAGCAATGGAATGTGAAGCTATAATGCCATTAGCTCTCGCAGACCAAAATACAAGAATAGTTCTGGCCGGTGACCACATGCAATTGTCTCCAGAACTATTTTCCCAGTTCGCGAAAGAAAGAAATCTTCATATTTCACTCCTAGAACGTTTGTACGATCACTACCCAAGTACTTTCCCGTGTAAAATACTACTTTGTGAAAATTACCGTGCACATGAAGCCATAATTCATTTTACTTCTGAATTATTTTACGATCAGAAACTCATTTCGAGTGGTAAGCAACCCAGACACGATAAATTTTATCCTTTAACTTTTTTCACAACTAGAGGCGAAGATGTACAAGACCAGAATTCTACCGCCTTTTACAACAATTCTGAAGTGTATGAAGTTGTAGAAAGAGTTTGTGAGTTAAAGAAAAAGTGGCCAGCTTCTTGGGGGAAAATGGACGACCAATCCATCGGAATCATGACTCCATATGCCGATCAAGTCTTCAGGATTCGTTCCGAATTGAGAAAACGTCGCATGGGAGGTATTTCAGTCGAGAGAGTCCTCAACGTCCAAGGTAAACAATTCCGTGCAATTTTCTTGTCAACTGTCCGAACAAGACGTACTTGCACCGGATCTAAATCCGGTGACGAAGTCGATTATGGTTTCCTTTCAAACTCAAAGTTACTAAACACAGCTATAACACGAGCACAAAGTTTAGTTGCAGTGGTTGGCGACCCTGTTGCACTGTGCTCAATCGGAAGGTGTCGAAAAGTGTGGGAAAGGTTTCTCGAAATCTGCAATCAAAACAAAAGTTTGTTTGGAATAACTTGGTCGTTACTACGCAGCCAACTTGATGGTGTCGAGTTAAAGAAAACTTACGTTTTGAATCCTCTAGCACCCGAGTTTATCCCAAGGCAGTTCCAAGCAGAGTCCTACATTAAAATGCCACCGGTTATTATTAATAATCCAAACGCACCATCTGCTATTAACCAACTTAACGCAGCAAGATTTGCTAATCCTCCTCCACAAACAGTGCCGCCATTTTCGGGTCCACCACCTGCTCCTGTTTATCCCTTGCCTCAAATGTATTTCATCCCAACTGGACAGCCTCATTTCATCCCGACAAATCAACCTCCTCCTCAAATTTTTCCTATTAGACCTCCTGGTCCACCGCCATTTGTTTGTCCTCCTAATAACACAAATATTAACCCCTGGGGGGTTAATTATCCACTAGCGTCCCCATCAGGAGAAGGAGGACCAGCTTGGCCTCCGAAAGTACAGTCTATCGGCCCCAAGAAGCCGTTGGAAGCCAATGTAAATGAACGGTTAATGTTGCCTTCTTCACAGCGCAGTCCAGGTGGAATGCAGCAGACTCCAGTGAAAGGTTTGATTCCGTTGCCTCCTGCCCCTCAACAGGTTAACACCAATCCAAACGGGTTGTTAATTGATAGTATTGTCAGTGGGGAAGTAGCTTTACCTCCTCAGTTCATGTCCCTCCAAGGAGTGCCCAAATTACAGGAAACTAATTCTCGGATATCCGAGAAGGAGCAGATACAATTTCTGCATAATGTGCATTTCCCAGAGCGACATCTAGATCCACATATGTCGGACAACAGAATATACAATTCGGAATGGGCCAACTTACTGCCTCCTAATGTCACACCAGCAGAAATGTTGATGGCAACTCAAGCACAACAACTGCAATGGTACAGACATTTACATGAACGCTACGGAACAGACATTGCAAATAAATTCCGTGAAGTTTTGCTAAGGGCCAAACGAGCCCAACAGGAATTCATCCCATTACCACCGGAACCTGTTCGATCAATGGAAGAAGATCTATTCGCGGAAAAGAACCAAATTATTGATAGTCTTCTTCCTCATCTTCAGCAAAATGGACACGCACCTCAAAATATGCTGCATCATCAGAATTATATGTCGGAGAACAATTGGCAAAGAAATGACAAACCTGTCGAAAGGATAACATTTAACAAACCGATGTACCTTCGAGATATGGACACGTCTATTATACTAGCCAATCTTCAAAATAACCAGCAGTTAAGAGAAGAAACTTACGTGGCTAATAATCCTCCTATGGTGGAAGCTATGAGGGTCCCTTGGCAGAATACTCCAGCACAATCTGTCCCTTTGTATAGACGTCAAGGGCCCCAGCCTCCTAGCAACTTAATGGATCCAGGAATGGATAAACCAGGTGTTTCTTCCAACGCGTTTTCAGGTTATGCAAGAGCTGCAGTGAGTATAAGAGAGCAACATCAACCAACTTGCAGTCCTCAAATTCAGGGGATGACCCAACAACAGTTGAATCAGCTACAACAACAACAATGGCAAAGGCAAATCAACGCCGAATTTGCAGCAATGAAGAGCTGTGAAAATGAATCGGTTGAAGAAATGCTTAATAGACACAACAACACAACTTATGCGAGTGTTCTTCGAACAAATTCGAAGACTATGGAGGAACAGGACAAAATAGGGGACCCCTTTGCTGTTTTGAGGGACTTGGGACAAAGATCTGTAAATCAAACTGGACCGGGGCTCTATCAGTACTTTTCGTAAAGTCTTTGTATGTCACTTCGAGATCTTTATATGAATTGTTAAACTTGAAGAAGTTTTAGAATTCTTATATTGACTTCAGTTTTCTAGTTGGGGGACAGTGGATCTTACTGTTGTGCACATTTAATTCGGTATACAATTTTTATGAAGAATTTAATTTTAAATCATCGGCTGGGACGGTGAACATCAATTACGAAAATCTGTTTTGATGATAAGATATTTCGATGTTCAAAATAATGTTTCTTCAATTTAATTATTAATCTGGGGTATATAAAATGATGTTTTAACTTTGTATGAATTGTATGCAGTGTATAAATTATTGCATCGATATTTTTTACTGAAGTCTCAACAGAAACTGCACGTATTCTCGAATTTTTTTTAGTAGTTATGAGTTCTGATAGTTAGTATAAAATTGTTTAAAGGATTGGTGATTTAGTGAAATAGACGTGTGATTATCGTGGCATTTTAAGTAAAATATTTACAACAAATACAAAAAAAAATATGTAAAATTTAAAAAATCAGTAAAAATATATAATATCGAGTATAGGAATTATCATATAGGCATGCATATATTATAATATTTTGTATTTATGTTAAGTTCTATGAATTTGTAATTAAATTTATCATAATTTTATATTCAATCTTAATTTATTTCGTAACATATCTCGAACTGAAATTAACCATTTCATTATACACTCAAATGATTTGTTTATATTATTCAAACGCTAAGAAATATAAAAGCACATTCCTTCGATGTAAGACATATTAAGTAATGTAATTGTTGACAAAATACAAATAATTCATTTATTAATAACTTTCGTATTTATTTGGCAATTTTTGCATGCTTGCACAAAAGTAAAACAACAATTATAATACATAATACTGATTATTTATTTATATTTCTACGTCATATACAAAACAGTAAATCTACGTATAATTATGTACAAAATACGTAACAAAAAATGAGATTAAAAGTGCGGTAGGCAAACTTTCCCCGCAAATAATTCAGATATAACAGTAATCCAAAGAGCTAGAACAAACAAAATATACGAGATTCCTACTTGATGGCTATTTGGCAATTGGTACGGTTGTCCT
Organism: Pterostichus madidus; assembly: GCA_911728475.2. NCBI lineage: Eukaryota > Metazoa > Arthropoda > Insecta > Coleoptera > Carabidae > Pterostichus > Pterostichus madidus. The sequence goes on along the minus strand of OU452314.1, from coordinate 4,154,147 downwards.
CCGATTTCATCGACGTGAAAACCCATCGGAAATATCACAGCAGCCAAACAAAACAACACCACTGAAACACACATCAAAATTACCATTCTTCATACAAAAGACACCAAAAACATTGTCATACTTGCTGTAAACCCAACCCATCTTGCGTACGGAACCACATTTCTATCCCAATGAGACGATGCTAGCAAAATAATTGTGGTTGTTATACAAATACAACCAACGAAAATACAAACAAGAGCTAACAACCATTCTGGTTGTAAATCTGGAGTAAAACAAACTTGTGGCCGATTATACAAAGTCATGCAAGTCCACATTAGTCCTAATCTAGTGTCTCCTGAAATGCAAGCAATTACTTTGAGATTCGTTCGTAAAAAGTTAAAATCTTTGGTTACCGTGGTTACCTCCAACATCTGTAATGATCCAGTCTGGCATTGCCAGGCTTACAATGGCAAAAACGTCAGCTGCCATAAATAAAGTACCAGATATTAAAGTTAATTTGTCCATTCTTGGACTTTTATGGAATGTTGATGTAAGACTTGGTAGATTCGAAATCTGGGAGATGTCAATGTGAACCTGACATTTTAAATCGTGAAGTTGGTTGTTTACAATAACAATTTGGAGCTGTAGGTCACGTTAGAATTTAGGGTAGAGCGCAAATTATGAATGTAAATTGTGTTTGTAAAACAAAAAAATTGTATAAGGCCTTCGCTTATGGTAGACAATAGATATGTACAAAATATCAAACAAAGTTATAAATAATAATCTTTCGAACGTTAAACAACAAAGTGAAGTTAGCGAACAAGTCAACATCACAATGAAGTTGGTTTTGACTGTCTGACTGCTAAAAATAGCGGCGGTTCTATATTTGTTCGTCAAATGTAGACTCGAAGTTTAAACTGTTTATGGTCGTATTTATTTGGCAATTTTAAACTGGTAGGTTGTTTGTTTAATTGGCACGTTTTAAGTAACCTAGAACAGTTCCTGAACTGATCATATAGGATGCGGGCTCTCACTTGATACTGTGACGTAAAAAAACAGCTGTTCGGGCAAAGATCACTGCGCCATCTACGAAATGAACTATTGGGACGAGATTTGAAAAGAACCGTTCTTTTCAAATCTCGTCAAAAAAAATAGTTCATTTTGTAGGTGACGCAGTGATCGGAAGCCCAAACAGCTGTTTTTATGTCACAAAATGTCACATTGTCACGTGAGTGCCCGCATCCTATTGGTGGTATCGACATTTGTATTTAAGCAGATGTCATTCTAATTTCGAATTTATCGCTAATTTTTACAACTGGCACTAAATTCACCATTTATTTGGAAGTAACAAGAGTTAGTTCTAGATCAGTTCAGGGTTGAACCCAAAGTTCTCAAACAAATTCGGCCAATGTGTCACCGGCATAGGATGCGGGCAGTCACGTGATACTGTGACGTTTTTGTGACGTAAGAACAGCTGTTCCGGGAAAGATCACTGCGCCACCTACAAAATGAACTATTTTTTTGGGACGAGATTTGAAAAGAACGGTTCTTTTCAAATCTTGTTTGGCTCCGATCACTGCGCCATCTACAAACTGAACTATTTTTTGTGGCGAAATTTGAAAAGAACGGTTCTTTTCAAATCTCGTCTCAAAAAAATAGTTCATTTTGTAGCTGGCGCAGTGATCTTTGCCCGAACAGCTGTTTTTTACGTCATAGTGTCACGTGAGTGCCCGCATCCTATTGTACTTTTGCTATAAAATGTACAGGAGAAATAATTCCTGCACATTTTTAAAATCCTATGTTACGCAATTCTATGTACATTCTGTACAAAATAATTTGTTTAGATCTGCAATTGCAGAGAAACTACACCAAAATAAGATAATAGACATAATAATAATAATAAAAATGGTGGTATGATCATCTTTATAAAGTAGTTATGTAACTAAGTACATGCCACGCCCAAATTAAATTAGGAGACAATAATAGAATGCTAATTATCCGATAACCAAATTGTACTTGATAGTTTGGATAATTGGATTAAGAAAATAGGTATTAGAAAAATTCTAAATTAATTGACTGGCAGTTTGGATAATCAGTCCCTCAATAGGATGCGGGCACTCACGTGATATTGTGACGTTAAAACAGCTGTCCCGTGAAAGATCACTGCGCCACCCTACGGCACAGCTGTTTTTACGTCACAATGTCACTTGAGTGCCCGCATCATATTTGAACAATTCCGATTATGGCAACAATTTTTATTTTGTTTGTAAGGTGTTATTAAATTTCTCTTTCATTTGTTTTTGAAGGCTTGGATGAACCTAAAAATGTTGAAAATTACATCCTTTCAAAACTATTACCTATGAATTTGGATAACTCTGAATTAATGAAGAGACTGGTTGAATACTTTTCAGTTTCACTTCAAATTAATGACCCTTGAAACTTTCGCACACTGCTCATACGCAAATAATCTTTAGTTCGTGATATTCACCACAGAAGTCTCTGATTCCCCAGTGCTGAAATCTCTTCGAACTGTCAAACGGCCATAGCCATTTCAGTAGAGGGCGCACTACAAGTAACTTGTTATCAAACACGATAACACCATGAAGTGACGTGCGAAAGATTTGCAGACAGGCTCGCCTTCGAGGCAAAGAAATGGCTGCACTTGTACAGTTCGCTTGTTTGTCGTGAAACAAAACAGTAGTTCGTAGTGAGTGAAATGGTGTGTGCTTCTTGAGCTGAGTGAATTGTATTTTTATACGTATGCTTCGTGCGTTTTGGTAAAATGTCCACAAGATCTCAACTTACCAAGGATTTGAATGGTTAGTACTCTGTACATTACCGGTTGGTCAGTGTGTTTACATTTTGTCATGTGGGGAGTGTCTCCTTGTTTAGATTTCCTTGATCTTAGCCTTCGGTGTGTTTTGCAACATTCATGTCTTTATTGCATCGTATTGTTCGGAAAACAATTGCACCACACTTAAATATTATTTACTTTCGTAAACAAACAAGTATTGTTTTACTACTTTCGCAAAAACTGCTATAAAATGAATAAAATGATATGCAAGAATGACACAAATTCGATATCTTAAATATGTTCTCCTAAATTGCATTTTAGTCGCTAGAAAAACAAGATAATTTGCTCCACAATAATGTTAGCTAAAGTGACACTATTCAAATTGTGTTACAATCTTAAAAAATATGGTGTGGACACCACACGACTTTCTTATACACAGCATATATAATATTTAGAATATATGTTATTAAACATGTAATTTAGTTTCTTTCCGTAAGAAGACATAGATAACTAGATAAAGCAAAAATTAAAATTTATGTTTTTTGTTTCTAATGCTACTATGACTATTGAAATATATTATTAAATATAAAAATTAGTTTTTCTCAAAATGAGACGCATATACAGAAAAATTGCAAATAACATTTTATGTTCCAAATATTTTTGCTAACATTTTTTATTTGAAACTTTTTTCGTAACTTATTCCATTTTTTAAATAATTGGAATTTATTGTTTTGTGTGTCCAGTAAACTTCTTTTTCCGGTTTTTAATTTAATTCAAAATCAACTCAGCTCTTCGTATTTTCATGAAACTTATAATTACCAAGTTTCGTTAACAAATCTTATCTCGTTCATGAGATATTGCACATACGGACACACATCCATCCATCCATCCATACATCCATCCACACCCGCACGCACACAGACATCATTGAGAAAATGATCAAAACGGATTCAGTGGACCTCAAAACACGTATTTCCGCGAAAATCTCGTGAACGATTTTTTTCACGATTCCAATACTTCCTTATACTGCGTATAAGAAAGTAAAAAACAGTGACAGATATCCTGTCGTAAATTGGGACATTATGCATTAGTAATTATAGCTAAAAAGAATTCGATAGTATTGTTAGCACGAGCAGTAATCTTGGAAAAAGTGTACACAATACAGATATTATTGTTCATTGACGAAATATTTACAAATAATACTGTTTTTGAATGAATATTATGCATGAGTACCGTCCAGCTATGCTGAACATTTTCTAATTATGTGATAAATTAATTTCACTTATTGCAATTAAAAAGAAAAATGATCAGCTGTCAAAAGCGATTTAAATTAATTAACAATACTGCCCTTTGTTTGTCAATAATTGATCACAAGCGACATTTACATTTTGTTAATGGTTTAACAAACTCAAAACTGTAAAAACATTTTTCGGTAGGGTAGCTCAACTTCCGTCGTATTGTATAAATACACTGGAACAGAAATCCGGATAGGTAAGGCACCTGAACAGGAAATAGAGCTTAAATTCCGATGTGTACCTGTTCTTTTTACCTACATTGCTATTGTTACAGTCGTAAACAACCGAAAAACGCTAGAAACTCTTTCTAAATGCAACAATCTCTATTAATTTGTTTAGGACCCTAAATTTCGATGCGTATTTGTTTATTAATAAATTGTAAACATCGCAAGAACATATTTCGTCCAATTTCTTAAAAACAATTGCTAGGCATATTTAAATTGCCATGTAAACAACCGAAAGTTACTAGAAATTATTTCTAAATGCAATAATCTCTGTTCATTTGTTTAGAACCCTAAATTCCGATGCGTATTTGTTTATTAATAAATTGTTGTTGAGGTAAAAATAGCAAGTACATATTTCGTCTAATTTCTTAAAAACAATTGCTAGGCATATTTAAATTGCCATGTAAACAACCGAAAGTTACTAGAAATTCTTTCTAAATACAATAATCTATGTTCATTTGTCTAGGACCCTAAATTCCGATGCGTATTTGTTTATTAATAAATTGTTGTTGAGGTAAAAATAGCAAGTACATATTTCGTCTAATTTCTTAAAAACAATTGCTAGGCATATTTAAATTGCCATGTAAACAACCGAAAATCACTAGAAATTATTTTTAAATACAACAATCTCTGTTCATTTGTCTAGGACCCTAAATTCAGATGCGTATTTGTTTATTAATAAATTGCTATTAAGATGAAAATCGCAGGAAAATATGTCTTTCAAATTTCTTAAAAACAATTGCTAGTCGTACTTAAATTGTCTTGTAAACAACCGAAAATCGCTAGAAATTCTTTCTAAATGCAACAATCTCTAGTTATTTGTCTAGGACCCTAAATTCCGATGCGTATTTGTTTATTATAAATCGTCCAATTTGTTAAAAACAATTGCTAGGCATATTTAAATTGCCAAGTGAGCACCCGAAAGTTACTAGAAATTCTTTCTAAATGCAATCATATCTGTTCATTTGTCTAGAACCCTAAATTCCGATGCGTATTTGTTTATTATAAATTGCTGTCAAGGTAAAAATCGCAAGAAAATATTTCTGTCAATTTCTTAAAAACAATTGCTAGACATACTTAAATTGCAATGTAAACAACCAAAAATCACTAGAAATTCTTTCTACATGCAATAGTCTCTGTTCATTTGTCTAGGACCCTAAATTCCGGTGCGTATGTGTTTATTATAAATTACTGTTGAGGTAAAATTCTTAAGAAAATATTTCTGTTAATTTTCAAAAACAATTGCTAGGCATACTTATTTTTAACCTAAATTGCTATGTAAATTTACATAAATGTAAATCACAGTATGACAACTTGCAGTTCTTAAATCCGATATGTCGTTGTTATCTAAATTTTACATTCCTATGTGTAAACACTCAAAAACTTGTGCAACAATAGATGTTCATTTGTTTTCGATGCGTACCTGTTTTTGTAAACAACATAAAATCGTAATCAAATCTGTACACAAAATTCCAATAAATACTTGTTATTAAATAGCAAAAATGTCAATTTTTTAAAAACAATTGCTGTTAATCGCTTAAATTCAGATGCATTTTTGTTTGTAATAGGTGAACAAATGAAAATCATATTTTTTCAGCAACCACAGTTCATATCTTTTCTGTTTACACTGAAAATCTTTTTTGCAACAATCCCTGTTCATTTGTTTACGATGCGTACTTATTTTTTGTCTAAATTATCATTGTTACAATGATAAACAACCGAAAATCGCTAGAAAATATTTCTGCCAATTTCTTAAAAGCAATTTCTATCCATACTTGTTTTTAACTCAAATTATCATGTAAATTGAAACAAATGAAGACCACGTTATGACAACAACTTGCAGTTCATTTGTTCAAGTCTTAAATACGATACGTCGTTGTTTTTATCTAAATTTTTACATTCCTATGTTGGCAAACGCTGAATTTTTGTGCAACAATCGTTGTTCATTTGTTTTCGAGACGTACCTTTTTTTTGTAAACAAACTTGTTTGTAATTGGTAAATAAATAAAAATCACATTTTTCCAACAAACACAGTTAATTTTTTTCTATTTACGTTGAGAATAATCGTCAATTTTTTTGCAACAATCACTTCATTTGTTTACGATGCGTACCAATTTTTTGTCTAAATTGTCATTGTTACGATGGTAAACAACCGAAAATCGCAAGAAAATCTTTCCGTCAATTTCTACAATAATCTGAGTTCATTTGTTCCACTGTGGCTTCTGTTTCTCAAGCTGAAAGATCATGGCTGGCCTAGAAAATTTGACAGTTCGTATACCTGTGTCAGACAATTAATCTTGACCTTGAGTTTTATAGGAGTCTTCCTTAAAATGATACAAATGTGTCATCTTGGCTTGGATGATGTAAGACGTCCATTTTCATTACAACGAATACGTGATTTGTTTACTAACAGCATCGCTTCGCCGTAGTCATTAAATATACATAAAATTTGTTGTAGTCCTTATGACAAGACAGTTTCTTTGTTTATTGCTATTTACTGTTATTAACTAAGCTCAACATTATTTAAATACAACAGGCAGAGCTGTCTTAGGCCATGCAGGGGCCCTTGGGCACACAGAGGTTGGGGCCCTTTTAGAAAGTAAAAAAAAAATGCGAATGAAATATCAGTATGTAGTTTTATTTAGTGACTTTATTGGTTATTATGGTTAGCTTTATTCAAATCAAATATAAGTGAAGTGATTACTACTCGTATTTGGAGAATTGGACTTACCTTAATGATGATAGCTTTTAAATATCACGCCTTCTACCCATTACTGGGTGTCGCACTCTGCCGAAGCAGATCTCGGTAAGTGATATATTTTGCGCGTGAAGTGGGGTTACCAGTCGTCAAATCACGGCCCCCAAAGATGTTAGTGGTGGGGGAGCCACAGGGGTAGTTTTAAATTGGTGAAAATGTTTTTTAACGGCAATTCTCAGTGGTATGAAGTCGGCCTGTGAATCCTGAGAACCCTGGTTCGATTCCCACAGGCGACAAACAATTTTGATAATTTCAAAAACTACCCCTGTGGCTCCTCCACCACTAACATCTTTAGGGGCCGTGATTTAACGACTGGTAACCGCACTTCACGCGCAAAATATATCTTTTACCGAGATCTGCTTCGGCAGAGTGCCACACCCAGTAATGGGTAGAAGGCGTGATGATATATTTATTTATTTATTTTTTGGAATTTTTTTTAGATTTAGAAAAATTTTGTTCACTGTTTAAAAAATATTTAGAAATCTCATCTGGTTTTCAAATTATAAAAAAAAAAAAAAATATATCATCACGCCTTTTACCCATTACTGGGTGTGGCACTCTGCCGAAGCAGATCTCGGTAAGTGATATATTTATGCGCGTGAAGTGCGGTTACCAGCCGTCAAATCACGGCCCCCAAAGATGTTAGTGGTGGGGGAGCCACAGGGGTAGTTTTAAATTGGTGAAAATGTTTTTTAACGGCAATTCTCAGTGGTATGAAGTCGGCCTGTGAATCCTGAGAACCCTGGTTCGATTCCCACAGGCGACAAACAATTTTGATAATTTCAAAAACTACCCCTGTGGCTCCTCCACCACTAACATCTTTGGGGGCCGTGATTTAACGACTGGTAACCGCACTACACGCGCAAAATATATCTTTTACCGAGATCTGCTTCGGCAGAGTGCCACACCCAGTAATGGGTAGAAGGCGTGATGATATATTTATTTATTTATTTTTTGGAATTTTTTTTAGATTTAGAAAAATTTTGTTCACTGTTTAAAAAATATTTAGAAATCTCATCTGGTTTTCAAATTATTAAAAAAAAAAAAAAATATATCATCACGCCTTTTACCCATTACTGGGTGTGGCACTCTGCCGAAGCAGATCTCGGTAAGTGATATATTTATGCGCGTGAAGTGCGGTTACCAGCCGTCAAATCACGGCCCCCAAAGATGTTAGTGGTGGGGGAGCCACAGGGGTAGTTTTAAATTGGTGAAAATGTTTTTTAACGGCAATTCTTAGCAAAATTGCACCAAAAATTGATCTCCGCCATTTTCTTTTTAACGACCTCGATATTTTGAGGCCCCCCATCAAACCGAGGGCCCTGGGCTTGTGCCTCATGTGCCCTTATGGAAAAGACGGATAACAGAAGACTGCTAAAGTCAGATTAGCATTATTTAAAGAAATAATATTTTACAGTTACCTCAACTTTTAAATATATTGATATTGGTTAGCTGTTTAGCATAAATTTTGAAGCAAATTTTTCATGTCAATATGACCACAAATTGTAGAATTACAATCAGTGGAATTACATCATGCGAAAGCATTTTTAATTGCAATATTTGTTTGCTAAAATAATAGTATTTTTGTGAAAGTGATGCAATTAAAAATGAATTTAAAGAACAATTTTTAATTTGAACATATTTTCGTCATCAATTTACTTATTACGTAATTTTATTATTATTTTCCTTATAGTACTACCGCAATATTTCATTTTATGACGAATATTTGCAATATTTATAGAAAAATATGAATAAATAGCAATAATCTGGATTGTAATCATATCTTGCGGTATTTAAAAAAAAATGTTTCCTTTTGTTTACTGAAGTTTTTGTTTGGATAAAAAATCAGGAAGAATTTTGCCGTAATATTCTTGGAATGCGAATGTTAGTCATCACCCATGTGTCATTTACATCAAACAAAAAACAGTTGTAACTTAAAGAAAATCTAATCAGAGCTTTTTAATATTTAATCTTCAAATAATAATGTAATATATATTTATCATAACTAATTTGCGATAACGCCGTCATTAAAATGTTTATTTATAAATATATGCACGTACACAAAAAACAAAAGCATAATAAACAAAACAATGATATTTGAGCAAACAAATGACAATAAACAATTGAACCAAATCCATAACTGTTAACTACTCATACATTTGTTTCTAGTTAAAAATAAAAGAAAGTGTATTTGAAAAGTAAAAGTTTTAAACATTGATTAGAAATTCAATTAGTGTAAACGCATCCGTTGTCTGTTTACAGAAAGTGTGAAATCATTACTTGGGAAACATGTTAAGATCCTGCTCAAAAATGTTGTCCGCCTGGAAACTAAAGGGGACAAGACTGAAAACAGGGTGTTGGTAAGAAAACATACGTATAATCTCTTTAATATGTTAATTATTTTGTGCTTAACCTACTTAAATCTCGTCTGCCCACATATTTTTGATTAATCTGAAATTTTGAAACATCCGTTCCAATTTACTAACCTATATTTTGAATTACACTGTATAATTGTTTAATAATAAGTTTTAATTTGTTTTGATTACTATTCGCAGAATTATGACTAATCGTTCGTTTACACTTTCGCGCGTTTGTGTACCGACTATACCTAACCTGTTTTATCGACATTGAGTCACCGGTATTTTTAACCTCCATTTTGTGTTTAAACGTCAAACTGAACGATCGTAACATCGTTGAACAACATTTTTACCTCAATTTACTATTATATTTTATTGAATTAATAAGTAAGTGAACAAATAAGCTTTCAAAATGCCGCGTGCAGAAGTAGGAACACCAAAATATATCGCAAATAAGATGAAAGCCAAGGGATTACAAAAACTACGATGGTATTGTCAAATGTGTCAAAAGCAATGCCGAGACGAAAATGGGTTCAAATGCCACACAATGTCGGAATCTCATCAGCGACAACTACTTCTTTTTGCAGACAATCAACGAAAATATATGGATGAATTTTCTTACGAATTTCAGAAAGGTTATCTTGAAATTCTGCGGAGACAGTACGGCACAAAAAGAGTTTTAGCTAATAGAGTCTATCAAGAATACATCACAGATCGTCATCATCTTCATATGAACGCAACTCGATGGTTGTCTTTGACTGGTTTCGTCAAATGGTTGGGACGATCAGGAAAATGTGTAGTGGACGAAACAGAAAAAGGTTGGTTTGTTACCTACATCGACAGGGATCCAGAAACTCTAGCTAAACAAGAACGAAAGGACAAAAAGATCAGAATGGATAAAGATGATGAAGAACGAATGATGGATTTCGTCCAAAAACAAGTAGAACTGGGCAAAGGTGAAGGACCATCAAATGCTCCAGTTTTTACCGACCTCCAACGAACAGATGAGGACGAAAAAATAGTTTTAAAATTAGAAACAGTTAAACCTAAAGCTCTACCAGCTCCTGCAACACCTTTAAAAGATTTATTCAAACGTCCTTTTGACCTCAGCGACGAAATTGTAAAAAAACGAAGCAAAAATGATGTCAAACCACAAAAATCAGCTTTGGATGAAATTATGGCTCAAGAAGAACAAAAAAAAGAACGAGTTAATCGAAAAGATTATTGGTTAGCAGAAGGAATTGTAGTTAAAGTAATGACAAAAACACTCGGTGAAGATTTCTACAAAAAGAAAGGAATTGTTCGAGAAGTATTTGACAAATATTCAGCAGCAGTGAAATTGATAGACTCTGGAAAGAAAATAAAATTCGATCAATCGCATTTAGAGACAGTTATTCCGTCAGTTGGTAGACTTGTAAAAGTAGTGAATGGTGCCTATAGAGGCAGTAATGCCATATTAAAAAGTTTGGATGAAAGGAAATATTGTGTGACAATTGAAATTGCGTCTGGGCCTCTTAAAGGCAGAAAATTGGAAAAAATACAGTATGAAGATATTAGTAAATTGTATATTCCAGATGAATAAATTAATTCTACTTTTGTTATTATTTAATTTTATCGTGTGTTAATTATACATACTTTTGTTATAATTTTTAATGAAAGTTAAGTATTTGTTTTAAAAGAGAAATGACTGTATTAATTAGTTAAAATATTTTGGGAGATTGCAACAATCTTTTGATCTTTGTACATATTTTAAAATAAATTATTTTTGAACGCATTTTTTCGACTATTTACTTCTTTCCTGAATTATACTGTACATATTTTACCCAATAATTAGTTTTTTGAACCTACTTAGATATAAATTTTTGAGAGAGATGAATGTATTTTGAAGAAATTGTCTTGCTCTTGTTAATTCATTATATACAGCATGAGCACAGAAATGCAGATCATAGGATTTTGAACGGAAATTAGTTCTCCTGTACACTTTAATGCAAAAGTACAAGAATAAAGAAATTGTATAAAATAAAACTTTACGTTTAAAAAGTTTAAATTTGTTATACTAGCATGTGTGTAGTACCAGATATTTGAAAAATAAAATGTTATGTTTTTATCAAAAATCAGATAGATAGCAAAGAAACAAAAATTAACAAAAAAAACCCATTCTGGTAGTTCATCTCAATATTTAAAATAAGAAATTCTTGACTGAACTGTCAAAATGAGATTTTATTTAATTTGTTTTTTGTTTTCATGACGTTTTGACAAAATTTTCACATATTATTTTTTTTTAAATATCTAGTACTATAGATATACTAATATAACAAATTTAAACTTTTTAAACGCAAAATTTAATACGTAATTTAATTTTATATAATTTTTTTATTCTTGTTCTTTTACTCTAAAATGTACAGAAGAATGAGTTCCCAAAATCCTATATTTAACTCCTATGTTCTGTATTTCGGTGCACACCTTGTATATATTTTTTGTATTTTGATCATAAAAGTCGTCTTTTGTTAACGAAATATTATAACACATTTTTAAACTATTTTAAATATCGTTAAAAAAAGTAAATTCTAGTTTGTTTTATCTTTACTATTTTTATTTATGTATTTCATTGCAGATTATTCAAAATTTTACGTTTTTAGGCCAGTAAATAAGTTTTTACGCAATTTGTTTCGAATTTCCAGACTTTGCTCCTTACCAAAATTTTTGTCACACTTATTTTAAATATTAAAATTTTACTTATGTATTTATTATTTATCTAATTATTTGTCAGTTGATCTCCTGCATTGTAATTAAAATTAAATTTCTGTTATGCAGAATAAACATATAAATAAATAAAAAGATTTAAGAGGGTTGAGCACTACGATAAAATTTGTTATTTTAAATTAATATAAAAATGTTTTATATAAAATTTCGCAGGTTTTCTCACCATGTAGATTGTTCCTGCTCACAGCAAAAGTGCCAACACGGGTATGTAGTTATCCTAATTTTATACCCTTCCTCTACTAACTATTTCCATTTTGTTTTTAGATTGATTGCCACTTCCACTACCTGGAAATCCAGGCGCTGGAAAGCAAACGGGGTAACCAGCTCAGTTTGACGGTGAACGATAAGGTTTATTCATTTTTAACTGGAGAGGATTCGACTTGTAGCACTGAGGTTGACACGATGGTCTGTGCTCTCGCAACGGCGATAAGGAATATTTTTCCTACTGTTCCTCTGCAGTATATTATTAGAAAGGTGATCTTATTTTTTAATTAGAAATGGTGTTTTTAAATTGCTGTTTGTCGGTGATATTCATTGTCTGAGTCATTAACGATCTTCAACAACATTTATTATTACATCTCTGTTTTGAAAATAGAACATGGAGATCTTAAAAAAGTGATAAAAATAAATAAATAAATAAATATATCATCACGCCTTCTACTCATTACTGGGTGTGGCACTCTGCCGAAGCAGATCTCGGTAAGTGATATATTTTGCGCGTGAAGTGCAGTTACCAGCCGTTTACTTATAAAGTATGCTGTTACCAGCTGTCAAATTACATATCTGAAGTACCTAGTCTTCTTGCAGGTCGAAGTGATTCCGAATTCTCGTCTTCAGCAAGTTCGAGACGGTGAGATGACCGCTGCAGGACGTGGTGTGGGTCCATGTGGAGGATTCTCAACTCAGTACGCGTGTATGTGTGATTATCATAGCGTTCCGTACAGAGAAGAAGTCGCCTGGGATGTTGATACGATATACCTGTCACATGATACGAGAGAGCTATGTTTAAAAGATTTTGATCACCTAGATCAGAAGTATGTGAGAGTTTACGATGTGGTTGTGTTGATTATGATAATTTTTAATGATGGTTTTCGTTTTATTACTATAAATATTTATATTAACAGCATCGTTATAGTTCTTTTTATTTTTTAATTGTCTGGCAATACGGTGATGTGGATTGCGTAACGGCATTCTAATTTGGAGATCCTGAGTTCGAAACCCATTCACACTAAATATACCGAGGGTAGAAATGAAAAATATAACATAGGAAATACAATGGTATTTTTTTAATATGATAATTGTTGGTTTTCAAATTAAATTGCACCAAAAGGGTAAATACAAAAATGTTTAGAAATAAAAACTGCATCTAATGAATACCTACTTGTTGCTCAATTGTTTTTTATGCCAAAATAAGAAGCAAACTAAAAATTGCTTTTGTAAGACACAATTACATATTGAAAATACCGTGGAACACGATGATAGAAAATAATTTTTCTACAACCGTGCAGAAAATAGACATTTCCAACTATCAATGGAAAGTTTACGTTTGTCGCTTGTTAAGCGGCAATAATATTTTGCCGCTCGCCGACCGGTAAAGTTAGGGTAGTTGTATTCCATTTGCCACTTGGTTCACTTAAATCAGTTCAGATAAATGAATTGAATTAAGCAAACTGATGCACTTTTTGGGATGAATTACTTTAAAGTAAATTAGAATCTGTAATTCTAGTACTGAAAATAAAGTCAGCGAAGTAATCCAGCGAAATAAAGCAGTAATCTGGTTCAGTAAATGTAAGTTAGTTGTGATCCAAATGGCAAATGAAATACGCCTAATGTATCATCGTAATCTTGTATACGTAAAAACTTTTGCCAAATTTCCAAACAAAAAAATTGAGCAACATGTAGGGACCTCATTAGATAAAGTTTTTAATTTTAAACATTTTTTTATTTACACTTTTGGTCTACTTTATTTATTTATTTATGATACTCTATACAACAGGAATTTAATCCCAATTACAGTACTTTAATTAGGAATGCAAATCACTATATTAAAAAAATACCATTGTATTTCATATTTTACATATTTCAATTTTTCACCCGGTACTCTGTAAGTTCGATCCCTGTAAATTGGGATTAAGTTCCTGCTGTACAGCAGAGCTGGGCAAGCTACTTAAAAAAAGTAGCTAAGCTACAGCTACAGCTATTCTTTAAAAAAGTAGCTAAGCTACAGCTATAAGCTATATTTTGTAAAATATAGCTAAGCTACAGCTAAATCTTTCGTTAAAGTAGCTGTTAAATTTCAAAGCTACTTTTTCAAATTATTGTGAAATAATTAAATTTGCCATTGTCATATGATCAGTCTTTTGTTATATTAACTATTAATTTACTATTTGTACATAAATATCAAAAATAGCAAATACCATCTGGCACCTACTGTGTATTTTTGCGTATTAGAGCCAGTTAGAACCGGCAACAAATAATTATTTTGTGTGGGTTTAGCTTGTACGCATGCGTACTTTGTTGATCTTCTGCTTAAAAAGTAGCTTTAAAAGTAGCTTCAGTTGTTATTTTCAAGCTAATAGAAATAAGTAGCTAGCTACAAGCTACAGCTATATTTTTTCACAGTTAGCTAAGCTACAGCTACAGCTAAGGTAAATGTAGCTAAGCTACAAAAGTAGCTAGCTACTGCCCAGCTCTGCTGTACAGAGTACAATAAATAAAGAAAGACGGTCTGTTTCAATAAAAATCCATCATTAATGATTATTATATCAAGCACAAACAACAACTCTTGTTGCTCTACTAAATATACTATAAAATTGTTCTTTTAGGGATTTAGTCCCAATAATAAGCGCATTAGAATACAACACATGGTTCACCAAACTCCGTGCTAGTCACATACGTCTTACACACGAAGCCATCGACCGAGTCTTACACGTAATGCGCAAATCCTTAAGCTTGGAAGAACTCTACTTGGATAATCTCGGTCTGAAGGCAGATTTCGCTCATCGACTCTCAATGGCCCTCGTCGCCAACGAGGCCACACCGCTGCACACGCTGGACTTGTCCAGCAACATGATCGAAGATAAAGGTGGGGATTTTTTAGATTATACTGTTTTAATTTTTTTCTGATTGATGTCTAGACGTGGTCGTGGTCGTAATGTGGTTTTTTTCTTGTAGGTGCTACTAGTTTATGTGGAATTTTAACAAAACTATTGCAAGGTGTGAATTTGTTCACTGTGCAATTTTATGTTTGTAATCAGAGCTTTTTTTGCGCTTATATTGGTGTTTGTTTATCGCATTATTGAATGGAGTTTTACTAGTTACAGGAAAATTCTAATTGTCCGTGGAAGTCGAATTAACTATTGTACAAATATTACGGAATAGGATGCGGGTACTCACGTGATTCTGTGACGTAAGAACAGCCGTTCCGGGAAAGATCACAGCGCCATCTACAAAATGAACTATTTTGTTGGGGCGAGATTTGAAAACGGAAGATCACTGCGCCATCTACAAAATGAACTATTTTGTAGATGGCGCAGTGATCTTTTCCGGAACAGCTGTTCTTACGTCACAGAATCACGTGAGTGCCCGCATCCTAAGAATTTGAAAATGTACATTTTTGTATTTACAAACTTATTTATGTACAAGGTGTCCCACGAAAACTGCACCATAGGCAAATAATATGAGAATAGTTGTTTCATTAGGACTCGAAATAATATTTTTAGTCCAATTAAAACATTTTTTTTATGCACTTATTTAGAAAATATCGCCGATTTATTTAAATTAAAATGAAACAAATTGACAAAATTATTTACGTTATTAAGATAACTGTAATAAAAATTATATTTTTTGTCCCACTTCAATATGACATTATTATTTCAACTTTTTCAATAGTAATAGAATCCTATTACGGGAATGTACCATGAATACGTCATCGGTTTTTTTTGTCTTGGACCAAAATAGTCATTTATGTATCAAGGGTAAAAAGAGGCGTTTCTGGCCCGTGGTATGATTATTAACATGCTCAGGGTGAGAAACGCTAATTTCACCCGTGGTACATACAATATTTTATGCACAACAAAATAACATTTAATTATATAAAATAAAATAAATAAATATATCATCATAAGTTATATGTCAAAATGACATTTTGCAGAATCAAGTATTCACAATAAACAAAAATTGTCATTTTATTTATATATCCATAGGAATTTTTTTTTTGTGGTGCCCTAGGACCGAAAAGAAATGTTTAAGCCCGCTTTTTAGGGTTAAAACACATGAATTTCGGCTCAGTTGTGCATAAATAGCATTTTTAATCCTAAGACCAAAAAACGATGACCTATCCATGGTAATGTAAACATTCCTAAAACATCGTTTTTTTACTATTGAAAAAGTTGAAATAATAATATCATATTCAAGCGGGTGAAAAAAAAGATATATTGTCAATTGGTTTCATTTTAATTTAAATTAACCTTCGAAATTTACTAAATTAGTGGGTAAAAAAATATGTTTCAATCAGACTAAAAATACTATTTCTTCTCTACTGGTCAGTTGCACCAATAAAATTTAAATTTTAAACTTAGTTTAAATAAATAAAAGCATATAGAATGTTCGACAGCTATATCAATCAATTTGTTCTGGCGTTTCCCAATTACCACGGACAATGGCCTTTTTACTGTTTTACATTTTATGAATTCGTAATGCGTTAAAGTTGATTAATAATAAATGGTAAAATTCTATGTAAATTTGCTATAATTATTAGATATGATCAATAAATATTTGTCACTGTAATATTACCTCTATGGTTTTAATAACATCTTACATAGAATATTACCAAAATTCTCTTTACATATTTTCTTGTCTTGAATCATTATTTTTTCTTTTCAGCTGCCTTGTTTTGCCACATTAACATACCGTATATTTATTTCCTCATTTTAAAAGTAACATCATGCAGTGTTCTCATCATCATTCATCAAAATCTCTACAACAATTTAACATTTTTTTAATTTCTCAGGTGCTATTCATCTGAACAAACCGATAGCTCGAGTACCGAAAGGTTTAGTTCATCTCAATCTAGCTCACTGCGGTCTGACGTCAAAAGGGGTGAACAATATTGCGCAAGCGTTATCTCAAAATAAAACAATGCATACTACCCTTACGTATTTAAATCTTAGCGGTAATAATCTTAAAGACGAAATAAATGTGAGTAAGTGTTGAATTTTTATGAAGGGATGATGTTAATATGGTTTAAATGTTGCAGAATTTGTATAATTTTCTTGCGCAGCCCAACGCAGTTAGTCATTTGGATATCAGTGCTACGGATACTATGCTAGAAAGTGTAAGTAAGAAATATATACAAAAGGTCCCGCGAAAACTGGACCAAGTTTTTAGTTAATATTACTTCCCCGATAACATTAAAATGAAGGTTGATGGCCAGTTGCACCAACAAAACATAAATTCTAAACTTTGTTTAAATCACGATTAATTAATTAATTAATTTCAGGCTAGCACAGTGGTATGAAGTCGGCCTGTGGATCCTGAGGTCCCTGGTTCGATTCCCACAAGCGACAAATTTTCATAATTTGAAAAAGCTATCCGTGTGGCTCCTCCACCACTAACATGTTTGGGGGCCGTGATTTGACGACTGGTAACCGCACTTCACGCGCAAAATATATCACTTACCGAGATCTGCTTTAGCAGAGTGCCACACCCAGAAATGGGTAGAAGGCGTGATGATATATTTATTTTATTTTATTTACGATTAATTAATATTAAAAAAATCAAATCGGAATAATTGATATTGCTGTCATATATTCGATATTCTTTTATTTATTTATTTGTATTAAGTTACAATTTAAGTTTTGTTACTGCAACTGGCTAATAGAGTATTAAATTCTGCTTCTAAATCGGTCTAGATTTTACTTATTTAGTTACTTTTAAAATAAAGTTTAAAATATGTACGTACATAACATCATATTATATCCTAAAATCATTCAAAAACATTCATTCATCAGACTCATCAAATAATGAGTCCTCGTCAAACATTCTCACCAGAGTGTCTCTCTACGCTTGTTTTTGATAAAGTAACTTCAAGACTTATATTCAGTTATTCTAGTTTTTGAAATATGTATGTGACAGTTCAACGTTATTTGTTTCAGTTTCAGAACTATGTAAATAACAACTTTTAAAATTCATTTAAGAGTAATGAAATTAAATAAAATGAATTGTTTTAATTGATTTAGATGCAGAATTTAATTCTTTACAACTATTATTTAGAACATTTTCCTGTAAAGTAATCAGGAAGGTAATGGAAAATTATTTTCCATGTACATCATCGCCTGTGGCACACTTTTCGTGGGTCATTATGTATATATTATAATCAACTCGTATTTCTTCTTCTAATAAAATATGTTTGTCTTTCAGTTATTTGGTGCTTTACTTCGCGGGTGCTCAACAAATCTAGTTCATTTAAACGTATCAAAAAACCCGTTCAGTAGCAAAAAGAGCAAGGAAGTTCCACCTTCGTTCAAACAATTTTTTACTAGTACACTCATGTTAAAATACATTAACATGGCCTTTTGTAAACTACCATTAGAAGCTCTAAAGTAAGAAATTAATATGATATGATGTATTTTCAATGTACAATTTGTTGATTTTGTTTTCAGGAATTTGTTGTTGGGTCTGGCGTGTAACGAATCAACAACGGATATAGAATTGGACCTAAGTAGCAATTGTTTGGGGCAACAGGGGGCCCACGTCCTTGAATCCTGTGTTCACGGTGTTAGATGCATATCTAGCTTAGATATTTCTGATAATAGTAGGTTTTCAATCTTGACTTTAATACTACCCTTGGAAAAACACTGCTTTAGCAGATACAATCAAACTCTTTTCTCTTAAATTTTAATATATTAACTCATTTTATTGCAACTGCCACCAAAATATCTATGTATCGACTTCGATGATTTTTCAACTAAACACTAAATTCATTTTTGTTTTTTTAGTTTTTAACTCATTTTTATCTCGGACAGTTGTCCCACTTTGGTTGTACAGTAGCGTCACAAGTAAGAGGTAATGACTATGACAAAAGTACAATAGGATGCGGGCACTCACGTGACACAGTAACGTTTTTGTGACGTAAAAACAGCTGTACGGGCAAAGATCACTGCGCCACCTACAAAATGAACTATTTTTGAAAGATTTGAAAAGAACGGTTCTTTTCAAATCTCGCCACAAAAAAACAGTTCATTTTGTAGGTGGCGCAGTGATCTTTGCCCGTACAGCTGGTTTTACGTCACAGTGTCACGTGAGTACCCGCTTCCTATGGTTTCCTATACCGATTTGTTTTTAATTTTTTATGAAGCTATATGAAAATCTATGATAATAAGTGAAAACACGGTGTTAAACTTCCTTATATTAAGCGAGATATGATTTTTTAAAGATTTGTGGGTGCTTGTGACGTCACAAGTATCTTTCAAACTTGTTTGATTCAGTGAGTGCAAATAATATACATATAATATCTAATTTGTTAATTTGTTCGGTAAATTAATTATTATACATCATCGTTCTACAAATTACTTTATTATGGATGACAAACCTGAGCATGAAACATCGCGTACACAGTGCCATCTAGTCCATTCTTAACTGGAATACTTTGTTATTAAATGAAAACTTTTTTCTTGTAGATATGGACGTAGAACTAGCAAGCGTAGTAACAGCAGTCAGTAAAAACAAATCATTAAAACACCTCAACATGGGACGAAACCTAAACAACATGAAAGCAAAACACATCGCTACAGTCATGGACAGCGTTGTCCAAATGATCCAAGAAGAAGATTGCGTCTTACAGTCACTTCTAATCCCTGACTCCAAACTTAAATCAGACTTATACAATCTAATCAACGCTTTAGGTAGCAACAACTGTCTTCAAACCATCGATATTAGCGGCAACCTCATGGGCGACGCTGGCGCTAGGCTCTTAGCAAAAGCTCTTCAAATAAACAACCGATTACGTACGATAATTTACGATAGAAACAATATTACCTTACAAGGTTACAGTGATCTGGCGTATGCGTTGGAAAGTAATTATACCTTAAGATATATGCCATTCCCAATATTCGATATTATGCCTTGCATGAAAACAAACTCAGAGAAAACCGATTCAGTAATGCGTAAAATACAAGACTTACTTCACAGAAACGTCTCTCCTAAAAAATACAGTAATAGTCAAGCGTTTAGACTCCAACAAGGATTTTTGTTGAGTTCTACTCAGCAAATGGTTGATAGATTGGTGGTTCAAACTCAGGATACGATTAAAAGTCTTGCAGCAGAATCTTGTGATTCTAATAATGATATTAATCATGCAACTGGATTAATACAAGATGCGGATAACTCGAAACATTTATTGTTGAGGTTGCAAGATGTTGTGCATAGGAAGGAAGAAACCAATCCGGTTGAAGTTAAGATGCAGCAAAGTGCCAATGAGATTCATGGTGTTGTTGTTGATTTCTTGAAGGTACTGACTTTTCTACAGCTATTTTAACATCCAACTAGTAAGATTAATTAGTAATTCGTTCTTAGATATGTCACCTACCTATTTAGCTAAATTTGTCATGATATATTTTATTTTATAAACTGATATTAAGCACATCGAATCGTGAATGTCTTCAGATATGCTCGATTGGGTATTTATAATAAGCTCATTTAGGGCCGGTTTTTTTTATCTCGGGATAAAGTTCCCAAAAACTATTAGGCGGATAAATTTTAAAAATGGTAATAATTATACTAAATGTCATTTTCTGATACGACATTTTAATTATCCTACCAATAGATATAGAGAATTTATCCGAAGTTGGAAGCACTGGCCCTTATAAAAAATATATATTTTTTTGTTGATTCTTGAAAATTTAGACGTTTGTTAAGCCGAATATTTATTTATTTCAGAATGAAAGAATTTAAACAATCTTTATTTATTTATTTATTTATTTACATACAGGCAATCGCCCAATTACAACTTATAATTTTATTTTTTTTTGGAACAGCTTCAATGAACAATCTTTTACTATATAACGAAGTTTCGAACCTTGATTGAATTCAAATCTTAAATTTGAACAAAAATTTAAATCAACAATTTAAATTTGACTTCTTTATAATTAAAGTTTCAATTTTTAACTCAATTATTTTTTATGGAATGCTCAGTGACTTTAAAAACTCGAGTTAAATTCCCGCAGTCGATAAACTTAACATTCAAATTAACCATTGTGGCGCCCCAACCACTAACATTTTTGGAAGGTATGATTTGACGGCTGGTAACCGTAAAATATCCGGTAGTACGATGGTGTGGGTAGCGTTACAGAATTCTAATCCGGAGAGTCCGACTTCGAATCCCACTCAAGAAAAATATATGAACTATCACACTACGGCTCCGTGATTTCGTACCCTGTACTGTAATTGGAATTAAGTTCTTTTTGTACAGAGATGGGATGGCTAGCTCAGTGGTATGAAGTCGGCCTGTGGATCCTGAGATCCCTGGTTCGATTCCCACAGGCGACAAATTTGAAAAAGCTATCCCTGTGGCTCCTCCACCACTAACATGTTTGGGGGCCGTGATTTGACGACTGGTAACCGCACTTCACGCGTAAAATATATCACTTACCGAGATCTGCTTCAGCAGAGTGCCACACCCAGTAATGGGTAGAAGGCGTGATGATATATTTATTTATTTTTTATTTGTACAGAGTAGCATAAATAAATAAATAAAATATATCACTTACCGAGATCTATTACGCAAGAGTATCACACCCAGTAATGGGTAAAAAGCGTGATGATATATTTTATTTATTTTAACTCAAACTTTAACAAGACTTGCGAATGAACACAATAAAGCTTCAAAAAACATTTTTATATTTTGTAATTTTTTCATAAATAGACTTAGCCATGAAGCCAAAAAAAAAATTGGTAAGTTTTCTTTCCTCAAATAATCATGTTTCTGTTTAGGAGTCTGTGGAAAATATGATTCGATGCGCGAAAGAACAATGTCCTCATGTATTATACGATAATACAGTTGTACATGAAATCCGACAAGGCTGCAAAGACAAAAGTGGAGTTCCTCTAGATTTTGTTGTCACATGTGTTGTACAACAAGCTGGCACGGAAATCATCAACAGGGTCAAGTAAGTTATCAAATTCTCATCCAAAACTAAATAAAACATTCATTTCTTTCCTCGTAGCGAATTAAATCTAGCAGCAGCAGCCCACGTCAGCGACCGAGTGACAGACGAAGTCATTGAATCCCTTTCACGAAGCTACAAAACTTTAGTTGGCGACGTAACACGTAGTAAGAGTGGATCAAGTCCCGATGGCATCAGATCTGGATCGAGATCGAGGTTGAACAGCTCGGATAGTTCGAGACATGATGTGAGTGATCTCAGTATCACTGATGCTAGTCACCAGAGTGATCAATCCCCGATGGTGAGTTTGAATGAAAGGGATGATAGTTGATTGCTACAGATCTGGAAATATTAGAAAAGAAAAATAGTAATTAGTAACTATGGAGTAAGTGACTCAGTAGTATCGAGTCGGTCTGTGGATCCTGAGAACCCTGGTTCAATTCTCACAGCCGACAAGCATTTTCACCACTTGAAGATTATCCCTGTGGCTCTCCCACCACTAACATTTTTGAGGGATTTGACGGCTGATAACCGCACTTCATGCGCATAAATATATCACTTAACGAGATCTGCATCGGCAGAGTGCCACACTTAGTAATCGGTAAAAGGCGTGATAATATATTATATATATATATTTTTAATTATCCCTGTGGTTCTCCCACCAGTTACATCTTTCGGGGCTGTGATTTAACGGCTTGTAACCGCACTTCACGCGCATAAATATATCACTTACAGAGATCTGCATCGGTAGTGTGCCACACCCAGTAATGGGTAAAAGGCGTGACAATATGTTTTATTTTATTTTTTAAAATTATTCCTGTGGCTCTCCCACCAGTAACATCTTTGGGGGCTGTGATTTAACGGCTGGTAACTGCACTTCACGCGCATAAATATATCACTTACAGAGATCTGCATCGGCAGTGTGCCACACCCAGTAATGGGTAAAAGGCGTGACAATATGTTTTATTTTATTTTTTAAAATTATTCCTGTGGCTCTCCCACCAGTAACATCTTTGGGGGCTGTGATTTAACGGCTTGTAACCGCACTTCACGCGCATAAATATATCACTTACAGAGATCTGCATCGGTAGTGTGCCACACCCAGTAATGGGTAAAAGGCGTGACAATATGTTTTATTTTATTTTTTAAAATTATTCCTGTGGCTCTCCCACCAGTAACATCTTTGGGGGCTGTGATTTAACGGCTGGTAACTGCACTTCACGCGCATAAATATATCACTTACAGAGATCTGCATCGGTAGTGCCCCACATCCAGTAATGGATAAAAGGCGTAATAATATATTTTATTTTATTTTTTTTAAATTACCTCTGTGGCTCTCCCACCAGTAACATCTTTGCGGGCCGTTATTTGACGGCTTGTAACCGCAATTCATGCGAATAAATATATCACTTAACGAGATCTGCATCGGCAGTGTGCCACACCCAGTAATGTGTAAAAGGCGTAATAATATATTTTATTTTTAATTATTTCTGTAGCTCTCCCATCACACATCTTTGGGGGCCGTGATTTGACGGTTGATAACCGCACTTAATGCGCATAAATATATCATTCGAGATTTGCATCGGCAGAGTGCCACACCCAGTAGTGGGTAGAAGGCCTGATGATATATTTAATCTATTTTATTTTAAAAATAGTAAAAATTTAGTTTCTAATCTTACAGATCTGTAGTTTTGTTGATTTAATAATGGTAGTTATTTATTTATGTTTATCTGATTTTTGCAATCGCACACGAAGTTGGAGTATTTGAATCTTGTAAGTACGAAACAGGTTCTTTTAAACTATAAAAGCATTTTGTGATAATCGGGATGAATTGGCATGATTTTCTTTCAGCACGATGTTATCTTTTGCACAAAATTATGTATGAAATTTAACCGAAATAATTTTCCAAACTCTTTGACTAAATATTCTAAATTGCATAGTTTCAAAATTAACGAAACAGTCTAAATTTCCACAACAATTATTGCTTAAGGAATGAAATCTCGAAATAAATATGTTCTTGTTGGAAAAGAGGTACAAAAATTATTATTTTAGTAATAACAAAATCAATGTTTTGTTCGCATGTCAACAGATAAATATATGAAAATATAATCTTTTAACAACAGTTAGACAGTTTTACAATTAAATGAAACGAAATTATTTAAATCTGGTTTTTTTATTGTCAATATAAAATACAAAAGTGTCAGTATTAGATGCAATGTTTTGGCAGTAAAATTTCTTCTTTGTCAAAATAACCTTTTTTGTCACCACTTGACTGTGACACTATTATTTCAACTTTTTCCATAGTAAAAGAGTGTTACTGCAGGAATATTTACGTTACCATGGATACGTCATCGTTTTTTAGTCTTAGGACCAAAAATAGCATTTTTACTATAGTTGTCATGGTAACGTAAATAATTTTGTCAATTTGTTTCATTTTAAATTATCTAAATAAGCTGGTAAAAAAAGTAATATGTTTCATTCAGACTAATGCTGGGTGACAAGAAAAAAATAAAGAGCTCTTTAGGTAAAGAATTGTTTATCTAGCAATTTTCTGAAATTTATTGAACCGTTAGTTGCTAATGAACCGATAAAACTTTCATGCAATCCAGCATATAAATACTATTTAGAATCTAGTAATATTATGAGACTCCGCTACGTGTCGTCCTGCAAACTTTATTACTCGTCCCGAAAACTTGTATTTTTAGTTCTAATGAAACAAATAACTATTTTGTAAATAAAATAACTTTTTTGTCAGTAGGTTTATGTAAAAAATTGCCAGTAAAATTACTTTTTTTGTCAGTGCTTTAACTACGAAATGTCAATAAAATACTTATTTGTTATTATTTATTGCAAAATGTTATTTTTTACTGACCGAACATCGAATAGAACACTGCCGAAAGTAAAAAAAATACGGACGAAAAAAATATATCCCATTATTAGATTTCTTTTCAAAATTGTATTGTAAAACCGTCTTTTCAACTTGTTAACCGTCACAATCAAAAACTAATCCCTTTAATTTCGCACCAGGCAACACCACATCTTTCTTGCAAACGTAAAAGTCTCCACGGACGAAAACTGCGGCCAAAATCAGTTGTGGACAGCGTAGAGGGTCTATCAGCTGATGACATACCTTGTCTTCTTCCAACATTACCATTCCCACAGCCAACGTTGCCAAAAAGTGCAGAAGAATCCCTAGATTCGGTTTCGGAGTTACCTAACGCCACACAACAGCTGCAGCATCTAGTCAAAGGCGAGAGAATTAATGATAAAAACAAAAATATATATATTGAATTATGACTATTAGTGAAAAAATGAGTTAAAAATAATATTATACTTAAGAGATATATGCGATTGAAATTATAGTGACATCACAAGTACTCAAAAAAGAAGTTTAACACCGTGTTTTCACTGATTGTCATAGTTTTTCATACAATTTCGTAATAGTTATTTACAATATAAGTGGGATAAGAGCATCATTAAGATACGCGCGTGAAATTTGTACGAGACGACGGCCGAGTTGGGTAATCACACAAATATCTTTAATGATGCATTATCACACGTGTGTCATACATAATTTTATCTACGACTGCGAAATAAATTAAAATTAAAACAAAAATAATTTTGAATTGAAAGTTTTCATAATTATTTGACATTTCAAAAATAACTATCATTTTGAGTGCGATAAGTACAGAGTGATCAAAAGGAATTGTTATAATTGGCACTACAATTCCAGAGATCTTTTTATTCCACAGTTGGTACAACGTCAGATAAAGGCGGAAATGCTATGTCATGAATTTATGTATCAGGCTTACCAATTTCAAGTAGTTTTTTTTTTATTACCAACTGTTACAATTCCTTTTGATTACTCTGTAATTTATTAAAGCACTAGTGCGTTAATATATTGTTTATCTCACTCAAAATGAATTCGATAAGTGTCAATTATCGCACGGTCGTAGATAAAAAATTAAAATAAATCATTATAGGAACCATTAATTCTTTCCACAACCAATTCTACTTTACAATAAAATCTCAATTCTCCAGGTCGCCCCCGCCGCGCTAAAACCCGTGCACCAACGCGTCCAATGCTTCGTCCTGGCGACGTAACCGACGCTTTAGTCCACGACCTCGGCGAAGGCCTCGATACCTTCTTCAGGCCAGGTTCTGTAACTCCTACTACACCACTAATCTCCCCCACATCAGATGAGTGCAGTTCTTTGTCCTTCCAAGCTGATGGTAGCCCCAACCACGAGTTCGTGAGATATGGAGGTGGAACTACGTCAGGAGAGACGACCCCGGTCCTTGGAGAAGAAAGGAGAAATGGGGGAAAGTTTGGGAGGAGTTCACCGTTGCTAAAAGGTGTGTGGGAGGCAAGATAATGTGGTAGTTTGGTCTTTTGCTTTATTCTTTATCTGTTAGCTGTGGATTGTGATCTTGTTTGATACATATGGGGTAGCACGAACCCTTGAAACACTCACTGAACATTTATTTATCATACTCATCAATCTTTTTCGCTTTACTCACATTCATAAATCCTTTCACAAGTTCGTTTGTTCCTCTTGGAATCTGTCGGTGATGTAACAAACCTTCAATTATATTCATCCATTCATTCTTAGGTTATCCATGCCATAATTCACTCTTAATTTCACCAATATTATTGGACTAAAAATACTATTTCTAGTCTCGCAATATTCTACGCGTCGTCCGGCAACCTTTTATTACTCAACCCGAAAACTTATATTTTTAGTCCTAATAAAATAAATAACTATTAATATTTACTATCACTGAGCTATATTTTAAAATTAGATTAGTATTTTCTAAAGTTTTTAATTCCGAACATTTTTTTGTATGTACGAATAACTATAAATTAAAACCTATAAATTCAATAATATCTGTTATATACTTTTTGTTTTGTCTATTCGTTTATATTATTATTATTATTATACTTTCAAATGTAGCGCATAACATGTTTTTCTATTTTAAGATATTTATTTAATATGTTCGGTAAATTTAAATATGTTTTTAGAACATGAATAGGATGCGGGCACTCACGTGACATCTGTGACGTAAAACAGCTGTTCCGGGAAAGATCACTGCGCCATCTACAAAATGAATTATTTTGTAGGTGGCGCAGTGATCTTTCCCGAAACAGCTGTTCGTACGTCACAGAATCACGTGAGTGCCCGCATCCTATGCTTTATGAAACATTTAAATATAGCGCTATTTTTGCCTGTCCTGCAAATGGCCGCCGTCAACATGCTTACCTCACAGATGTTAGTGCATGTTTCAAGCAAGTTAGCTATGCAGTGTTTATATAAAATTTTTGATATTCACAAACAACTCGCAAATATTTCATTTCCACAGCAGTTATACTCTGTTTTTATTTTCTCATCCACTCCCAACATTCACTCCCTTAAATCAAAGTAGGCAGCATCATTGGATACATTTATGTTTCGAGCAAAGGTTCCCAAAGCACCCAATATACTCTTCTTTCAATCAAAACATCCATCCCTCGACAACACAGTACCCAAGTAAACAAACTCATTAATTTGACTCAAACTCACACCATTCACCATCATGTATGTCACTTTAATTTTCGGAAAATCTTAAAGTGACAACATCTCTAACAATTTCTTTCTCTCTAGCTTTCTCTTTCTGGTTGTTCTTTATTTGACCTTGCACTTATCAGTTTCATTTATAGAACCAGCTCCTAGATCTCGCTCAACAGATAACCTCCAGAAGTATTCTCCGTTGATTGGCCGTCGTTCCCAAGGCGACAGTCCCCTCACCGCCTCCCCACTAGCTCGGAGGGTAGCAGAAGATAGTCCCATCATGTCACGTGATAACAGCAGCAGCAGCATCTGCGCAGAACTGGACAAGAAAAGAGAGAAACGGATCTCGAGCAGTTCTGTGGAGGAGGAGAAACCTGTGGCGGCGGTGAAATTGAGGAGTACGGGGTTGGCGGATTCGCTGAGGTCGCCCACGAATGGATTCCCGAAAAGTGGGGTGGAGATTCCGAAAAGCCCGATTTTGAAGTCGATCAAGGACAATGGATGTGAGTAAGATTATATTTTTATTCTGTTGCAAATATTCGCATTTTGATATACGAGGGCGTATGTTATCTACCTAGCCATGAAAAAAACATCTATCATTAAAAATACAGGGTGATCAAAAGGAATTGTTATAGTTGGCAATACAATTCCAGAGATCTTTTTATTTCACAGTTGACACAACGTCAGATAAAGACGGAAATGCTATTTGACATTTCTAATAAATACAAATAGGTTATGTCAGGAGTCTGACAGCTAATAGAATTTTGACTTTTTAAGTAATAGAAATACTTTAGAAATAAATGTAATAATAAATGTACTCTTTAAATTTTAAATGTCATTGTCAACAACAGGAAATGTATTTATGTATCAGGCTTACCAATTTCAAGTAGTTTTTTTTTATTGCCAACTGTAACAATTCCTTTTGATCACTCTGTATATATTTTCCCATGACCGGGATAGAAATTTGATTTCTGTGACTAATCAATTTTAATCTGCCATGCTGTTATTTATCGTTGCCAATAACAACGAGAGTAAAGTATTTTAGTCCCGTTGCTATGAATATTTTAGACCCGATGTTAAGGCAAATAATTATTGTCGTCTTGACATTCTGTTCAATTTTTTACAAAAAATATCAAAAAAGAAACAACCAATGGCATCTACAATATTACATTTTTAATAATTATTTCTGATATTTTTAAGAAAAATCTCTTTATATCCTAGGGTTGCGGAAAAAATTGTATATACAACGCGTGAAAGAAGTGTATTTTTTCCCTCGTCGTCTCATGCTACAAATTTACTCCTCATGAAAAAATCATACACTTCTCTCCCTATGTAATGTACTATTTCGACATAAATTCCTTCAACACTTATCTAATTGTCTTATACCATTAGAAAAAAATCCTTGGTCAACTCTGCAAAAATTGTTCAATAGTTCTTTTGAGTGCATCAGAAACAAATCGCTTTGACCTGAGACATTTTTTAACTTTGTATATAAATAGAAGTCTGATGGTCGGTTTCATCAACAAAAATTAAATTTTAAACATGGTTTAAATAAATAAAAGCAAATCGAATGTATGACAGCAATGGCAATGATTCAGTTTGACATGTAATTTTGATTTGCTTTTATTTATTTAATCAACGTTTAAAATTTAACTTTTGTTGGTGAAACTGGCCATGATGGCGCTAAATCAAGGCTATAAGGTTAACTCTATAAATCAACAGTAATTGATTAGATGCTGAACTTCATTTGCTTTATGAACCTGAGAATAATCGTGACTAATTTTATCAACAAATAAACCTTTATAAATCGCACAAATGAAATACAACTTCACACATGTACTTGTAAATGTCACACCTATTTTATAATAATTTCTTTGACATTGTTTTTTTGTTTCATAGCGAAGTAGATAACATCAAAATACGCCCTCAAACTACACTTCATCCACATTCATAATCATTCTCTCTCACTCTCAAATAACATAATATTTTTCATATCTCTAGCAAAAGCAAAGCCCGCGCCGCCGACTGCCCCAAAACCGCGTCCTTGGTCAATGGCGGGTTCAGACCGCAAATCGGGGGAATTCAATCTGCTGAGTGACGGAACTTCTCCGGCAAACTCTACCGGAAATACACCAGACTCCGGCGACGCTCTCGATGATAATGAACCAACGCATAGCGACAGAAGGTCGGTTAGAGATATGGCAGCTGGAATTAATAAAGGAGGGAGCACGAATAGTGTTGAGGGCAAGAAAGAAACAGGTTAGAATGAAAGAGACTTGTTGAATAAATTTGAGGAGCAAATTTCAATTAGATATGTTTTATAAACTTACAAATTTCGAGGGTCGTTGATTTCCACCGAAGTTCGAATTTCTGAACGTTAGAACATTCGAATGTTTTGAACTTCGTCAGAAAAACTTCGAAGCTTCGAATTTTCGAATTTTTTGAAGCTTCGATTTTTTTTTGCCACTGAATTAACGCCATCTGTCATCTCCAAACATGCTCACGCATAATTCGGGAAAAGTCGGCCACGAATTAAATAATAAACTCGGCGAAGTATCCTGCAAAAACTCTGCAAGTTTAGTCTTAATTAAGACATCTATTTTCTTACCGCCCATCTAAATGCTATGGACTTTTAGTAAAACGTTTTAAAATGACAATAAAAATGATACAAAAACGTCTTAATTAAAACGTTTTTGACAGTGTAGCGAAATTTTAAGTCTAAATTGAATTAATTTGGCAAATAATAATAATTACTTACGAATTAATACAAAACTATGAAAATGAGTTTATTCTGAAAATAATTCATATCAACATGCACGTTAGGATCCAGATTCACAATTCGAATAATCCGAAAGTTCGTAAATTAGGAATATTCCAAAATTCGAAAATTCGGAATATTCCAAAATTCGAAGGTTCAATAAAACAATCGAAGTCTCGAATATTCGAAAAATCAACAACCCTACAAATTTATGTCAGCCACTTCGTTGAATGTTCCCAATTCTAGATTATTATTATATTATTTTAGTTTATTCACCGAAATTTGTTTCATAAATTAATAATAATTTCTATTTATCTGCTAGATAATATCATTTAATTTTTTAATATTATCACTCATTAATTTTCTTTTTACTTTAACTATTATTTATGCTTTGTTTTTAATTTATTTAGATTTACCAAACAGTGTTCCCGAAACAAATTTAATTAAACCTGTAGCCGCCCCCAGAAAATATGTTCCACGAAGACAGGAGGTATTATTTTTGTTTTGATTTTTTTATTACCTTTTTACAGATTTTTGTTATTGTAATTTATTTAATATTTTGTCTACCTGGTGAATGAATGTTTTATAAATGGCAAATTAATTATTTGCAGCGTTCTCAAGGATTCATATTAACTTGTATTAACATTGATTGAATTTATTTTAGGATGTAAATGAAATAACCAAATCAGTGTACTTTTAACAATCATCTAACAACACTAACAGTCTTATATTAACATTGCATGCACGAACAAAAGTTAACAGAAGAAGGAATCAATTTTGACGATGCTTTTTGTTTCAACAGGCGATAACGGATGAGAAGCGAAAAACAGCGTATTTGGCAGCGAAAAGTAACGTATTAACGAAGCGCACTTCAAGAGATAACAATTATAATTTCGATGATGTTATAGATGTATAAGTTCCAAAGATCTTTTACTGTTAAAGCACTTAGATACTCTTCTTCTACCACTCAGACTATCAAATCATTTCTTTTAGACTGTATATATTAGTTTATTGTTGCAGTATTTTTATTATTTTAATACCGTAATTGTTCTTGTATTATTTTGCATTTATAGATTATGTGCAATTTTATATTCGTAAGATTTATATAACTGCATTATCCATTTTTATCGCATTTAAAACGAACTTGTTATATAACATTTTGTATCATATTCAAATAGTTTTTATTATTACGTAATTTGTAAGTTTTATTTTTGTTATTTGTATATTATTTCTTTTATTAATAATCATCGCTGAAGATGGCCATATTTTACCCTAAATACTTTTATTATGTATAGTTGTTTTATCATTTTGTACGTTAGGTAAATATGTAAATTCGAAAACATGACTGTAAATTTATAATCAGTCAAATAGTTTGTACTGTGTACTCTATATACGAAAATATCTTGAAATCTACCACCATACTGCTTCCAAAATCATTCGTGGATACGTGTTCAATCAATTAGATTAATTAAATTGCTTCTTGTAATTAAAATTGACAAGTTTTAATAACGAATTTAGAATTATCATTATATAATATTTGTGCAAGTGTAATATTATATTTTCTAGTATGTTAAAGAGTTCAGAAATCAAAAGCACTGAATATATTTTATCTTGAAAACGATTTATAAATAATTAAAAACAAAAAAATACGTTCTTGCCGTTTTCACCATTCAAATACGTAGTTTTGTTCAGGAAACTTTCGTATCAAAAGGATTATAATCTTTTTTATATGTTATGTAAATTTAAAAGAATCAGAGCAATAAAAATTCAAATTATAACTACAGAAGCTTATTTTGTATGCACTTTCAAAATCTACACGGTAGAAAAAAAAATTGGATAAAAAATAATGTTACTGTATTTTATTTTATACATTTCGAATTAAAAAATCGGTAATAACCACTATTGATATATTGCGAGAATAACTTAAATTTACAATGTACATTTTATAAATTACAAATATACTCTAAATAAAGTAACAATGGTTATTGAAATGTATGTCAATCGAAGTTTAATCCTGAATATATGATGATCCACGTGACAAGAAATCCAGCGAAGGATGTCATGAAACCTTCTTTAGTTAATTCCCAAGCTCCGCCGAATTCTTCTTCGTCGATACTTTGGAAACTGCTAAAGTACACATAGATAACTCCAGCATTTACTAACACGAACCTTAAATTAAATAATTTCAGTCATAAAATTGCATTTTTCATTCATAAACTTTGGTTCTTACAAAAGAAGGGCAATGAAACCTTTCAGCGGAACTAAACCCCAGACAATGCCAAGAATAATTCCAATTGCTTGTCTTGCCCAATAAATAACATCGAGAAACTCTTCCTAGAATATAATCCAATTAATAATTAAAATATTCACCTAATTTATTCACTTACTTTGTCTGGCCAAGATGAATTTGCAGTAATAGCTCTTGTCCAAATATCGCTTATGTCCGAAATTTTAAAACTATTGTCTTTTTGAACTGTTTTAGTTTTCGTGGTCATTTTAATTTATTTTTCCTGAATTTCATATAAATTTAACAAATGAAAATGCTTTGGCACTTAACCTAAATATGAAGATGTCAAGTTGTCACGTCTTTTTCTAGAAGAAGTTCTGAAAATTTGCGGAGGATGGTGCTGATGAGGGAAAATTTTGAAATTTTTCCCACGCTCCACAAATAATTCTTTATCAGACCTTATTTGTACTTAATTACAACAAAAACAGTTGATCTTGAATTCTTTTAAGTACATTGACCATTTCAGTGTTAACTATTTATAATTATGTTTTGTTTTTATAATTTATTCTTTTATTATTTGTTTATTTTCCCTGCCTATGTGGAGCATAACCTTGCCGTGGTGGCAGGGCTTAACCAGCTCTTTACTCATAAGCCCGTTTTACATTCAGCAACATTTACAGCAACATGTTGCGCAACTAGTTCAGCAACTTGATGTTGCGCAACATGTTGCTGGTGTTCAGTTTTCTTGTATTACATTTAGCAACATATTTCCGCAACTTTACTAGTTTTTT
The DNA here is from genome assembly GCA_911728475.2 of Pterostichus madidus. Lineage (NCBI taxonomy): Eukaryota > Metazoa > Arthropoda > Insecta > Coleoptera > Carabidae > Pterostichus > Pterostichus madidus. The sequence continues at coordinate 4,120,489 of OU452314.1, read as the reverse complement.
TAAGTATTATACCAACATAAATCTCAGGAAAGTTGGTAGTCCGTGACAGTTAAGAGTTATTAGATATGTTCATGTTGCTTTGTAACCTCAAATTTTTATAATCATATGTTCATCGTTTGATTTAGAGAACAAGAATGGATTGCAAAAAACAAAGAAAACAAAACGCTATTATGACACATGTAAAACTAGGTTAACCAACTTACAAGATTTACATTGGCAAAACAAAAAGTAACCAAAAAATACTATATCTGGGGGAAAGTTGCGAGTTGCCCGCAACAAAAATAGAACATGTTCTAATTTCTGCAACAAGTTGCGCAACTAGTTCAGGAACAAATGTTGCACGCAACTGCAGTTTTACATTTGGCAATTCGTGTTGCGCAACTAGTTGCGCAACATGTTGCTGTAAATGTTGCTGAATGTAAAACGGGCTTAAAAATTAATTTATCTTGTTTATTAATCAAACTATTTTGATGTAACTTTAAATAACAACTATTATTTATACTATTTTGATTACGAAACTAAATAAAGAGCTGGAACTAAGAAGCTTCATTTGTACAGAGGCCCAAAAGGCATTATTTTGTTGAAAAAACTAAACTCAATTATTTAAATACGAAAAATATAAATAAACCACTTTTGGGACCTCTTCAGCCCTATTTTAATTTTAATTCCAATTGATATATTATATATGGTCTTAACTTAATATTTCCTTAACTACTTTAATTGGAAATACAAGAGGTAAGATAAATATAAGATATCAACTTGATATTTTAATTAATATAGGGCTGGTGCATTGTATTTTGTATAATCTGTAACATATTATCAATAAAATCTTTAATTTTGTGTTGTTTATAATTTTCTTGTACTGGTTACTTGAATTTGAAAATCCCTCTTCATATTTTTTACTGATTTCTTCTTTCAGTAATAAATTTATTATCTTGTTTTGAGTGCAATTTTTGTCCTCATTGGAACAAAAGAATAAAAAATGTTTGTTCTACCGAAATCAGGCGTTATTTTAATGATTTATTTGGCAAATAAGTCAATTGTTGTCTGCCTATTGTATCAATCTTAGATTAGATTTAGATAATTACATTTTTCTGGGTAACTATTGAATATAACATTATTATTTATTGATCATGTTTACAGCTGTAATTGACAAGTCAAAAAAATACATTAAAAATAGTGGTATTCATAGCAAATACATTACAAATCCTATATTTTAATAGTCTAATACGAACAGTTGTCTGTCTCTGTGTGTGTCAACAATTTCGGAATCGACTCTAACGATTTTGATAATGTTTTTTGCTCTCAGAAAGCGATTTAACTAGCTCTCATCAGCTGTATTTTATTTGCCACCTTAGTTCACTTAAATTAATTCAGATAAATAAGACAACATGACTAAATGAACTGAATTAAGCAAATTGATGCACTTATTGGAATGAATTACTTCAAAGTAAATTAGAATCAATAATTCTAGTGTACTAGAAATAAAATCAGTGAAGAAATCCAGTGAAATGAATCGGTAAATGTAAGTTAGATTTAATCCAAATGGCAAATGGAATACGCCTATCCCATGAAAAATTAATTTAGTACGTCATTTTAAATGAATGGGGGAGAAAATTAATAAAAATTTAGTTATTTAAAATATAAGTATGTGAGTACTTTACCCACAGACAAAAGATATACAGACGTTCAACTTTATGTATTTAAATGGCAGCGTTTTGTATCGGTGACATTTGAAGTTCTGCACGAGTCTGTATTATAGCGCTTTTGGTTTATGCTCTTGTTATAAATAAATAAAAAATATGAAATAACTCCGGCAGCCTAGGTTGCTGATCGTTATAAAAAATAAATAATTTCCATGTATTTTTCCGTACTATCAAAGAAATTGCTCAATAAATGCTCCTTGACACGATTTGTAAAAAGATTAACTCATAAATTTTTATTACTTTGAGGAAAATTTTTATAAAGGTTAGACTAAAATGAATTTCTTTTTAAAATGATTTATTTAAATCTAAAATAAAAAATTATATCATCACGCGTTCTACCCATTACTGGGTGTGGCACTCTGCCGAGAGCAGTAGGAGTGTTGTATTCATGAATATTATAATTTTTATTTAATTTGTCACAAAATGAGAATTAAAGGTAATTCCATGATTTTTAGACTTATAAAAACAGATTAGCTGATTATGCATTTTTCCAATTTTAAATCCATTTCTAATTTACAAAAAAAATAGTTATTTCTGAATTAACAGCGTAAAATGATATTTTGTTATTCGAACACGGTAATTGCAGCGAAAGTCGAAGGCGAGACCTGCAATAGTGTAAGAGATACGTATTATGTATAGTATTTTTTTCTGAAACCGTTAAATTTAATCAATAATTATTCAAAAGATTTAATTTTTTTGATATTAATTGTATTGACAGCTAGCTCAGTGGTATCAAGTCGGCCTGTGGATCCTGAGAACCCTGGTTCAATTCCCACAGGCGACAAACAAATTTCATCATTTCTAAACTACCCTTGTAGCTCCCCTACCACTAACATCTTTGGGGGCCGTAATTTGACGACTGGTAACCGCACTTCACGCGCAAAATATATCACTTACCGAAATCTGCTTCGGCAGAGTGCCACACCCACTAATGGGTAGAAGGCGTGATGATAGTTTTATTTATTTTTATTTGACTACGTAGGGGTTACAAAAAAAAACAAAACTGTTGTAGCTAAACTATAAAAGTAGTTAATTTTGGACAGCTATGATGGTATCCCAAGTTTTTTTTCTTTTATCCTTTCGAGTATCAATTTTTATAATTCATTTATACCTAATTTTGTAAATATGCTGAATCTATAGAGAGTCTTGAGAGGCTGAACTGATGCAGTAGCGCACCTAGCAATTATTTGACAAGTCTTGAATATTTGATCATGTTTCACATTGCAATAAAAAAAATATCTCTCAATTTATATCAATAAAAATATGAATATTTATGCAGAAAATTATGAGGAATACAGTGGTGTATTTTTCAGGCCCGTATCTAGGCTAGTTTTTTATATATAGGGCAGTTATTGGCCAATACTCAAAACGAGATGAAATTTGAGCAAAATTTTACTATTCCGGAGGCTATATCTCAAAAACTAAACAAGATATAAAGATGCGCTCAACGGCATTGAATTTCTCGTATTTCAATTGACTTATAAACAAATTTTCAGCGATTTAGATTTTTTGAAAATTTCTTAAGGGGTACCCCTTAAAAATTTTCAATTTTAAGCCATTTTCAGACTTATTGCTCTAAAAATCTTCCTCATCCGAATATTATACTAAAAATTTACATACATACGTATTTCGACGCGCAGAATCCAATGGTGTAATCCCTGAGTTCGTATCTCTTTTAGTTTTGAAGATATTGGCCTTAGAAATTTGGGTATGTCGAAAATTTTGGCCAAAATATCAAAAATAAAAAAATTGCTGAAAATATGTGTACAAGTCAATTCGGACACGCGGAATCCAATGCCGTTGAGCGCATCTTCATATTTTGCTTCATTTTTGAGATATAGCCTATGGAAGAGAAGATTTTTTCCAAATTTTACGCCATTTCACATTTTACACAATATAAGTATGTTACATAATAAGTCAGAAAAGTAAAAACACTTTCCTGACGTATTATGTATACTATTTTTTCTGAAACCGTTTAATTTAATCAATAATTAATAATAAATAATTCAAAACGTTTATTTTTTTTATATGAATTGACATCAGACTACGTATTCAAGATTACAACAACAATAAACAGCCAGGTAAAATACGAAACAGTGAGGTAAAATCTTTATCATAGAAAAATTGGTCAGGAAAATAGTTATTTTTCTGCCGGTTTCAGGAAATAACTATGAATTATATCTTTTTCCGCGCGTTGCCATTGAAAACGCGCGACAATAGTATATTACATACCGAGGTGGAAAGAGTTTCATTACAGCCGAGGTTTATTTATAACCTGATGCGTAATAAAACTTTCCACCGAGGTTTGTATACTATTTTATTCACAATCAGAAATTAATAATCGAAAATTAATATATAAAAAATAACATTACTTTGCTTATTTAGACGAAATATTTCTATTTAATTTTTAGTAGGTGATGAATTTGATATTTGTTTTGAAACAAATTTTAGAGCGTCATTTTTCAACAATTATTTTCTTGTTGATTTATTAATGTTGCCACTTTTCGACCGGTTGGAAAGTAAAAGTTAACAATAGCTAACTTTCCAACTTTTTAAAAGTCGGAAAATGACATATTACTAACTGATTATGAATAAATATATTTTTCGATTGCTCCACAAAAAAGTCAACCTTCCGTTGACAAATGAAAGCGTAATTGTCAATTTTTCATAGCAACCTTAGAAAAATGGTTATTATGGCGGCAAAAATAAAACCTAATATGGCGAATGAAGCATTAGCGATAATTCCAAATTAATTCAATCCAAAATAAAAATGAAGTTAGATATCATCAGATTTAATCCTTTTTATAATAAATAGCTTTTATGAATAATAAGATAGTAAAATAAATTAAAACCTAAAGTAAATTATTAGAATTAAGTCGAATAATACCTTGCACTTGATAAATAATATTTATTTAAGAAAGGAAAACTGTCAAAAAAACCTCAATTAAAAAAAATTAATATGACGTAAAAAAATTCAGAAATTCCATTGGTCCAATTTTGTTTAAACAAACTTTTATGAACAGAAAAAAATCTAAATTTGTTGCCGTAGTAACTAAATCTCATATTTATTTGCTATCGTATTAAAAGATACACGTATTTCCAAAAATAACTAAATAAACATTATATTATAAATATAACTAGTTAAAAGGAGAATTTATTATGTTTATATTGCACGCAATTTAATTTTCAATGCTAAGTGACGTACATTTTGCACATGTAACAAAAGAATAGCTTTTTATTTCAAAATATACATTAACATAATTTATTTATTATATCTATTCATATTTTTTGCAGCATTGTTTATTGTTTTTATATCTTATTATTAAAATAATTTGAACAATTTTATCGCTAATTAATTTTGGCCTGCAGTTCATATTTGCTTTTGGTTAAAACTAGTATTCTTGTTCTTAATTACTTTAAACTAAAATTAAGTTTCTAAGTTATTTTTAACTGCAATAAAACTGGAAGAACAAGATTAATTTATTATTTGTTTAAATCGTACCACAAGATACAGTAAAGCCTTAAGTCAATTTTACTTAATTATATAAATATCTCCTCTAAGATGATATCTTTTAGTTTATAGTCGTTCGTAAAAATTTCCAGAGTTAGCTTTACGCAAATGACTTGTTTGATAATGCTCGTATTCAAACAAACCTAACTGAATATCATCTTCAACAAATTTGAAATCATTCCTTTTCAAATTGTCACCTGAACACGATCACATCAAAAGTGAGTTACTATTAACTACAGCTCAAATATTATTTTAAAATAGTGTTCACATTTTCAGTGAGTGATCCTACAAAACCAAACATTTTCACAAGAATCAAAGACGTTACTTTCAAAAGAGTTTCCATCTTGCAATGGCTTCCAAAATACAAAAGAGGCGACTTCGTGTCGGATTTAATAGCTGGGGTGACTATTGGACTTACAATGATGCCTCAATCCATTGCTTATGCCTCTTTGGCTGAATTGACAGCTCAGTATGGACTGTACTCTGCTTTTATGGGATCTCTTATTTATGTTTTCTTTGGAACCATCAAGGAAGTATCTATTGGACCTACAAGTTTAATGGCGATTTTAAGTTTATCGTATACTAGAGACTTACCGGTTGATTTTATTATTTTATTGGCGTTTTTGGCTGGATGTGTTGAATTTACTATGGGGCTTTTGAAGTTAGGTAAGTTGTTTACAGTATTCTATACTTCTGTAAGATCATTTTTCGGGATTATTCGTTCAGACAATAATTTTGTGTAAAACAATTTATTTTAAATGGGCTCCTGCAAAAATCAAACAAGTTTAGTACCACTTAAAGACACTGAAAGATACTTGTGATGTCACAAGCACCTATAGAACTGCAAAAAATCATATTTTGCTTATTATAAGGAAGTTTAATATCGTGCTTTCACTGATTGTCATAAATTTACATGTAGTTTTATAACAAAAAATCGATATAGGAGTCTATTTTCAGTAATAATATAACAAGAGAGTGAGAATAAATTGAAAATAATCGGACAGATCTTTCGAAAATTTGTTGCGAGGCAATGGCAACAAGTTTGAGATTATTTTTTGACTTAGATGTTCCTCCACCACTAACATGTTTGGGGGCCGTGATTTGACGACTGGTAAACGCACTTCACGCGCAAAAATATATCACTTACCGAGATCTGCTTTAGCAGAGTGCCACACCCAGTAATGGGTAGAAGGCGTGATGATATACTTATTTATTTTATCTTTTTAATTCTAACACATTATTTCAAATAGTTCTCATTTTGTAAACATCAAAACTCATATTACATAGCAATTACTGGAAAATTAGGTTAGTACATTATTTATTTAAACTAATCTCTGGATTTTTTACAGGATTCCTGGTAGATTTTATATCAGCTCCAGTTGTATCTGGTTTCACATCAGCTACGTCAGTTATTATTGTCGCCACACAACTAAAAGGTCTTCTAGGTCTTACATTTCGAAGCCACGGATTTTTAGACACTATGTGGTACTTTTTCACTCACGTAAAAGACATGAAATTGAGTGATACTCTCGTTGGAGTATGTTCTATAATATTTTTGCTGTCTTTTAGGGTAACTCAACAAAATCATTCACTGAGAACTTAATTTTAATTTGAAACTATTGTTGTAGAAACTAAAAGATATACCGATAAAAAATAAGGGTTTAAAGAAGGCATTATGGTTCTTATCAACTGGTAGAAACGCTTTAATTGTTCTTATTTGTTCAACGATTGCTTATCAATTTCACAGAACTGGTTCAGTACCTTTTAAACTGTCAGGTATAGTTCATTCACCAATCATATTACCATTTTCTAAATCTCTTCTTCTTTTAGGCAAAGTTCCATCAGGCTTACCACAATTCAAATTCCCTAATACCACCTCAACAGTTGGAGACGAACCATACTCATTCTTACAAATGTGTGAAAAGTTAGGTTCAGGAATTGTTTTGGTTCCCTTGGTTGCAGTTTTAGCCAATGTAGCCATCGCCAAATCATTTGGTAATATTTTCTAAAGGTATAATTCAATAACAAGATTATAATTTGGTTGTTTTCTTTAGCTGCTGGCCAAATCGTAGACGCTAGTCAGGAAATGATGACTCTGGGACTTTGTAACATCTTTGGGTCTTTCGTACAAGCTATGCCCACTTGTGGGGCATTTACTAGATCTGCTGTTAGTAATGCTAGTGGTGTAAGGACTCCTTTAGCTGGACTTTATTCAGGTGAGACTTTCAGCTAGTGGTCAAGGTTGAATCCCTTCAACCTTGACCACTAGCTTGGTTCACAAATCGTGTAATCTTGGTTTTTTCCCTTGCTTCGTCTACTAATGATGAGAACTTAGTTCTCGAAATACGTATTTAGATTTATCTTTATATTTATTAAGGCTTACGGGTTTAATTTATTCTTAGTTAAAGATATATTAATTATGTTAAAAAGTTGACAATGGCCAAGGTGGCTGACATCACATGTTATATAGTTTCTGGTTTTTCTGTTATTATTTTTTAATTTGAGCATTAAAATGCTTATTATTAGTTAAATAATAATGGTAAAATAATATTTGTAACAAATAATTATGAGTTTAATGCATACTATTTAAATTAAGTTTTAAAATATTACTGTCAAAAATGTTGACATTTCTTACATGCGTTTTTTTTATTCTGAATCATCTACGCGAAAAAGTTGAATTAGAAAAAACGCATGTAACAAATGTCAAATTTTTGACAGTTCAACATTTTAAAACGTTATAATTTCTTTAGCATGCATTAAACTAATAATTATTTGCTACAAATATATTTTATATCATTGTTATTTAACAAACAATAACTAATTTTATTGTTGATATTAATTAATTATTCCATAAAAATAAGAAAATATGTAAAATGTGGTGGCAGCCATCTTGGTCATTATTAACTTTTAATATGTTGTTAGCTAATAACAAAGTTAAGATTGTTTTATGTAACCGGGTCTATCTTGTTTGGATTCGGAAAGCTGTGGCTTATATTTCACTAAAAAAGTAATATTTGTGGGTGTTTTAATTAGACGGTTGTTAACCGTACTTAAATGTCTTCATTCACTGTTATCTGTGAGTGCACAGATGTCAAGGCCACAATTGGGTTGAAGCCGCGTTTATATGTTTATTTATGCAGATTATTTTATTTACTAGACTAATCCGCTACAACAATTTTTTTTTTGTCATAAAGTAAATAATCATATATTATTTTTTTATTTTTCTATGAAAAACATGTTTCATTGTTTATTAATATTATACGCTTGCTGTTAAATACACAGTAAAAAACAAATATTTTTCTAAATTTAGAACTGGCCCTATTTACATAATGTATGATACGCCACTGCTGCATCTGCAACCAGAAGTACATTCATGCATTTTTGGTTGCAGACAGTAATTGTTTCGCTTTATTAACGGGTTAAAATCTCCCTTATTTGAAGTAATATCACTCAAATATAACTCTGTACAAGTGAATTGAAGTCCATTATAAATTGTAGATCCATTACTTTTACCCAACATACACTCGGTAAATGATAATATTTATGCGTGTGAAATGCAGTTAGAAGGGTAATTTTAATATCTCAATATGCGCTGTACTGTTCCTGTCAATAATTTCTTCTTGTTGACGCTCAAAGTAATAGTTAAACTAACTAATAATTATATTTTCAGGGTCCTTAATTATTTTGGCGCTAACATTTTTAACGCCATATTTCTATTTTATACCAAAAGCAACATTATCTGCTGTTCTCATTTGTGCTGTGATATTTATGATCGACTATAAAATTCTTAAACCGTTATGGAAATCAAACAGTAAGTATTTACCACACTAATAGTATTTTATTCTACAGAGTGATCAAAAGGAATTGTTACAGTTGGCAATACAATTCTGGAGATCTTTTTATTCCACAGTTGGCACAACGCCAGGTAAAGACGGAAACGCTATCTGCCATTTCTAATAAATACAAATAGGTTATGTCAGGAGTCTGACACCTAATAGAATTTTGACTCTTTAAGTAATAGAAATACTTTAGAAATAAATGTAATAATAAATGTACTCACATTTAAATTTTCAAATGTCACTGTTAACAACAGGAAATGAATTTATGTATCAGGCTTACCAATTTCAAGTATTTTTTTTTATTGCCAACTGTAACAATTCCTTTTGATCACTCTATATAATATGATTGAAAATATTTAATAATATTTCTTGTGTTTAGAATTTGACTTAAGTTTAACGGTCATTACATTTATACTAAGTTTATGTTTCGGTGTTGAAACTGGTCTTTTATGTGGAGTAGTAATAAATATTATTTTCTTGTTGAAACTTTGGGCAAGACCTATAATCCATTCCCAGATTTGTACAGTAAGTTTCTAACAATCTTTGACAGTTTAACAAATTTCTTATATGTTGTTTATTTTATTTCAGTTCGATTCAAATGAATACATTTTAATAAAACCTGAAGTAGGTTTATTTTTCCCAGCCGTAGATACAATGAGACAAACAATTTGTAAAGCTGCATCTAGGATTGGAAAGGATCGTCTTCCCATTCTTGTCGACTGCTCAGGGATTTTACATATTGACTACACCGCACACAAAGTAAATTCTTATTTATTCATTAACTTTACAGATTGTAATATTTGTAAATATTATTATTATTTATGGGGTAGGTGACTCAGTGGTATCGAGTCGGACTGTGGATTTGAGAATTTGGGTTCGATTCCCATAGTCGACAATTTTCACCACATTAAAATTATTATGGTCGACTTCATCCCAGTCGGCCTATGGATCCTAAGAATCCTGGTTCGATCCCCAGAGCCGACAAAACATTTTCATCACTTTTAAAAAAAAATACCCCTGTGGCTCCTCCACCACTAACATCTTTGGGGTCCGTATTTTGACGGCTGGTAACCGCACTTCACGCGCATAAATATATCACTTACCGTGATCTGCTTCGGCAGAGTGCCACACCCAGTAATGGGTAAAAGGCGTGATGATATATTTATTTATTTTTTTTTAAATTATCCCTGTGGCTCCTCCACCACTTACATCGTTTGAGACCGTGACTTGACGGCTGGTAACCGCACTTCACGCGCAGAACTATATCAATGACCGAGATATGCTTTGACAGAGTGCCACACTCAGTAATGGGTAAAAGGCGTGATAATATATTTATTTATTTTATTTATTTATAAATATTATTATTATTTATGGGGTAGGTGGCTCAGTGGTATCGAATCGGACTATGGATTTGAGAACCTGGGTTCGATTCCCATAGCCGTCAAACATTAAAATTATTCTTATGGTTTTTCCTCCACGATCATCTTTGGGGGGCCGTGATTTCATGGCTAGTAACCGCACTTCACGCGCATAAATATATCACTAACCGAGATTTGCTTCAGCAGAGTATACACCCAGTAATGGGTAAAAGGCGTGTTGATATATTTATTTTATTATTATTTATGAGGTAAGCAGCTCAGTGGTATAGAGCCGGATAGTGGATTTAAGAACTTGGGTTCGATTCCCACAGACGACAAACAATTTTCACTACTTTAAAATGATCCCTCTGGCTCCCCCTAACATCTTTGGGGGCCGTGACTTGACGGCTGATAACCACACTTCACGCACAGAAATATATCAATTACCGAGATCTACTTCGACAGAATGCCACATCCAATAATGGGTAGAAGGCGTGATGATATATTTATTTATTTTTATTTTAGGGCATAGAAAACCTGATAAACACTTTCGACAAAAAGAACCAATTGTTACTATTCTTAGATGTCAGTCCTTTAGTTTTAAATAAAATCAAAAAAATTACAGAAGTCGATGATTATCAATTTTGTTATAACTTGCCTGAAGCGCTTCATAAAATGTTTGGAGACAAAACAAAAGTACCTACAGACGTTACCTGTCCTCTTCTAATTAATGAGAACGAAAATTATAATAACTTACACCACCATGGCAGTATACGAAAATATTCTTTATATGATAATATGAGATTATGTACAGACGTCAAAGATGAAAATTGTAAAAATTCTAATATTTAGATTATTTGTAAATTATTTATAATAAATTTATATTTTATTTTGTATTTATTATATTGTAATTCATGTTTTATTTCTGCGCACATCACAGCTTGAAATATCCCTAAATATTAATTGATAGTTACTAATTAGTTTAGATATAAAATGTCAATGACTTTTTAAAATTAATTCAGTGTGTTAATATGGCTGAATGTTTAGAATTATTAAATGAACAATCACAACATTCAAATGTTTCGTAAGTTACTATAAATAAATAATTGAAATTAGGAATTAAATAATTATATTCCAGGTGGCAAAATTCTAATAGCAGCCTTTTTGACCAAAATGCAGACACAGTCAAATTGATTTGTGACGGAATAAGACAAGAATTTATATTTAGCGAATTAGATGTTGAATTGATTGAACATTATGTTGATCAGATGATTTTTCTAGCTGAAAATGGAGCATTTAGAAATAAAACAGTTGATAGGGCTCCTTTACGGAACAAGTAAGACAGTTTTTTTTTAAATAAGTGTTCCAGGTATAATAATGGACGTAGTGGTTTTTGGTTTGTATCAATTTACCACTATTTCGTAAATTATTTTTTCTTCAAAAGTCGGAAAAAGATGACATTTCAGAACTCTATAGAAATAATTAAAGTTAGACTTTTCTGACTTAAAAATTAAGGAGTTTTGTTGGTTCACCAGCGGCAGAAAGTCTTTTTCTGCTGCTTACAAGCGTCAGAAAAATTATATGACAAAAATATTTAATTGAGTAAATATTCCGGCGCTTGAAGAACAAATAACATATGTGGAGTGAAAGTGACTTTGTGTGTCTCATCTGTAGTTCACGGATGAGCTCCTTATAAAATAATATAGCATTTTTACGACCTATGGGGTGGCTAGCTCAGTGGTATGAAGTCGGCCTGTGGATCCTGAGAACTCTGGTTCGATTCCCACAGGCGACAAACAATTTTCATAATTTCAAAAAGCTACCCTTGTGGCTCCTCCACCATTAACATCTTTGGAGGTCGTGATTTGACGACTGGTAACCGCACTTCACGCGCAAAATATATCACTTACCGAGATCTGCTTCGGCAGAGTGCCACACCCAATAATGGGTAGAAGGCGTGAAGATATATTTATTTATTTATTTTATAATAAATAATAATTATTAAACCGGCGATTGAATAACTGGCCCTTAGACTTAAAATTTCGCTACACTGTTAAAAACGTTTTAATTAAGACGTTTTTGTATCCTTTTTATTGTCATTTTTAAACGTTTTACTAAAAGTCCATAGAATTTAGATGGGCGGTAAGAGAGTAGATGTCTTAATTAAGACGCCTAAACTTGCAGAGTTTTTGCAGAATACTTCGCCGAGTTTATTATTTAATTCGTGGCCGACTTTTCGCGAATTATACGTGAGCGTGTTTGGAGATGACAGATGGCGTTAATTCAGTGGCAAAAAATTCGAGAATTCGAAGCTTCAAAAAATTCGAAAATTCGAAGCTTCGAAGTTTTTCTGACGAAGTTCAAAACATTCGAATGTTCGAACGTTCAGAAATTCAAACTTCGGTGGAAATCAACGACCCTAATTATCTAGGTTGAAATAATTTGAATTTGTGGAACATGTGTTGAATGAAAGATTAATGAAACAAATATATAGAAGCTAATGGATGGATATAAATGAAGGTTTGATGCGTAATGAAAGTTTTCGAGTGTGAGGAATAAAAGAGCTTGTATGATGGTGTGATTGGATGAAAATGTTTGGCGAAGATAGATTAGTTAGTTAATCTAATGATTGGATATTATCTGAATGTTTCAAAGGTATATCCTACCCCCTTACAACGATCTATAGGATGCGGGCACTCACGTGACACTGTGACGTTTTTGCGACGTAAAAACAGCTGGTCGGGCAAAATCACTGCGCCACCTACAAAATGAACTAATTTTTTTGGGACGAGATTTGAAAAGATCTGTTCTTTTCAAATCTCGCCACAAAAAATAGTTCATATTGTAGATGGCGCAGTGATCGCAGCCCAACAAGATTTGAAAAGAACCGTTTTTTTCAAATCTCGCCACAAAAAAATAGTTCATTTTGTAGGTGGCGCAGTGATCTTTGCCCGACCAACTGTTTTTACGTCACAAAAAGTCACAGTATCACGTGAGTGCCCGCATCCTATTGTCAAATCTCAGCATCCAAAGATATTTTATGAAAAAGAAAAGCTACCTTGCTCTATTGATTTTATTATTTGTAGGTATTTTTTCGGAGAAGGGTACACATACGGTTCCCAGCTAATCAAAAAGGGTCGTGGAATGGAACGACTTTACCCCCAAGACGAAATCGAACCTATACCTTACTGGCTTCAAGATTTGGTCATTACACCTTTGGTGAACGCTCAAATCATCCCCGAAGGCTTTATAAACTCTGTTGTCATCAATGACTACCAACCTGGTGGATGTATAGTATCCCATGTTGATCCGCCACATATATTTGACAGGCCGATTCTGTCTTTAAGTTTGATCAGTACTGGTGCACTTAGTTTCGGGTGCAAATTTACGTTTAAACCGATTAGGGTAACAGAACCGGTATTTTGTTTACCGTTACCAAGGGGAATTGTTACTTTGCTGAGGTTAGTGTAAAAATTGTATTCATAGCTCCGGAATTAAGCGAAATTTCAGTTATTAATTTCATCTATATTTTGAATTAAAGTTTGTTTAATGTAAATAAATGCAAGTGTTCATTGCTCACTCAATTTTATTGAAATAGTAATCATTTCTTTCACTAGCGGTGAAAGTAAATTATTTTCATCACTAGTGAGGGAAACTGTTACTATCCCAACTAAATTAAATAAAAATAAATATATCATCACGCCTTTTTACCCATTACTGGGTGTGGCACTCTGCAGAAGCAGATCTCGGTAAGTGATATATTTATGTGCGTGAGTTCGGTTACCAGCAGTCAAATCACGGCCCCCAAAGATGTTAGTGATGGGGGAGCCACAGGGGTAATTTTAATTTGGTGAAAATGTTTGTCGGCTGTGAGGATCGAACCAGGGTTCTCAGGATCCACAGGCCGACTTGATACCATTGAACTATTACCCCAACAAACAAAAAATATACCACAGAGATAATTTAAAATTGTATGGGGAGGCTAGCTCAGTGGTACGAAGTCGGCCTGTCGGCACATTTTACATATTTTCTTATTTTTATGGAATAATTAATTAATATCAGCAATAAAATTAGTTATTGTTTGTTAAATAACAATGATAATATATGGGGTGGCTAGCTCAGTAGTATGAAGTCGGCCTGGGGATCCTGAGAACCCTGGTTCGATTCCCACAGGCGACAAACAATTTTCATAATTTTAAAAACGACCCCTGTGGCTCCTCCACCACTAACATCTTTGGGGGCCGTGATTTGACGACTGGTAACCGCACTTCACGCGCAAAATATATCACTTACCGAGATCTGCTTCGGCAGAGTGCCACACCCAGTAATGGGTAGAAGGCGTGATGATATAATTTTTTATTTTAGATTTAAATAAATCATTTTAAAAAGAAACTCATTTTAGTCTAACCTTTATAAAAGCGCTACGTACAGCCGAGCGGCTTCGCACATGGCTAGGGTACACAGAGCGCTGTTAATATTTATTTTACTCGTTATTCCTGACACACATGTGCCTTATTAACTAGTTAATATCTTACATTGTTACTAAAATTACAGTAATGGATTAATGAGCATGAGTGAGATGGAGCGATTGATTGAATGAATGATGATTATGGGAAACAGGCCGACTCGATACCACTGAGCCATTACCCCATTAACACAACTAAATTAATTGAGAGAAATGTCATTTTCGCCATATTAAAAAATGACACTAATTTAAAATGAGTTTGTTAATTTCATAGTTTACTTAACATTGTTTTAAAACTTATCCTTAATTGTAAATTGATTTGCTGAAAGTGAAATTTCGCTTAATTTCGGAGCTGTAAATAACCCTTTAGAAAAAATATTCTTGGTAGAGCTCGCTTCACTGTTTAACGACAAATAGTAATTTGTAAGGGGAGAGATACTTTTCTTCCCAGTTGCCTGACAATTTGAGTGAAAGGCGTGATGAAATATTTAGGGCTAGTTTTTCAATCACCGGTTTACTCTCGATTAACGTTAATCATGATTAAATAATAATGGTAACCATAGTTTCTATTATTATTTAATCATGATTAACATTAATCGGTGATTGAAAAACTGCCCCTTAATGATTTATTTATTGATTTCAGTGGATTTGCAGCAAATAATATAACGCATTGTATTCGTCCACAAGACACGATTTCTCGTCGAGCAGTAATTTTACTTCGTCGAGTATTGCCTACTGCTCCAAGATTACCTCAATTAGAACTTCCTTTCAAAATAAGTAAATCTTATTATGAAAATCTAAGTTTAAGCAAAAGAAATGACAAAGTTTACAAAAAATATTCGTCGAAGTCATTTAAAATGATTAAGAAATCTAAAAAGAGTTTTTCAACAAGAAAATCTTATTTTGTTGAAAATAAATAATTGAAATTTGTAGGATTGATTGGATTTTGGATTGTAACTGTTAAAATAATAAAACAACATTGGAAATAATCGATAAACTGTTTATTTATAACAATTTATAATACAGTTTGTGCAAATTTTATTTACACTATATATTTGTTCATTTCTTAACCTAAGTCTATAAATCTATAAAAATATATGGAAATATTACAAACTATAAAACTAATGCATATTAATTCGGATACAAATAATATAATTATTACTAATATTTCAGACTTTATTATAAAGCACAATTAAACTCTAAAGCTCCTAAAATTATTCATTAAAATGCTTAAATGGAAATGGAAAATAACTGTTTTCAGTCCTAGGTAAAATACTAAATAACTATTCCAAATAATTCGTATAAAGACATTTTATCACAATTTATTATAAATTTAGCCATATTTACGGTAACTTACATTTATGAAGAAGCAGGAACAAATATGGCAAATTACAAACAAAAAAAGCCTAGTATATTAAAATACAAGTTACAGAAAGCAAGCTATTCTAACACGAGACCAAAATTCGGGCACGAACCGCGCAGCGACGAGGGGACGAACGAACGAGTGCTAGAATTGCCTTCTATATCGAGTGTTTTATACTATTTTCTCTGTTTCGGCTTTCCTTACATCATTTCTTTATACAAATAGTTGACATTTTCCATTAAGGGTTTTTTTTTTTGGTAGAATAGATAAGTTGGTGACAGTTGTGGGTCGGGGTCACCAATGTTGTAAACCAATAACTTGGCTTTTAATTTAACAATAATAACTAGAAAACACGATCTAGACAAAATGTAACTTTTTTATTTTTCAACTCAAAAATTGGAACTAACAAAATTTTATTTTTATCGAAGCCTACTTTTTCTTTTCTTTTTCTCCATCCCAAAATAAAGTAACAATAATCAATAAGCACTACAGTTGTTTGCAATTGATTTTGTTCGTTACCTAGATATTTGTATAAATTGTTTTTTATTTTGTCCGTTGCCTAGATATTTTGTGTATTTAATGTAGTTATACCAATCTATAATAACAATAAGTCACCAAATATCTTAAAAAGTTTATTCTACGAGTGATCAGGAGGTCTATTCTAATTGATATAGCCACTGTGGCAACGGTAGCCACATCGCTAAACAACAAGGATCCACCTGGCGGTATAAATAAAAGTTTCTAACGTCATCATTATTTAGCGGGAACTGGATAGGTCCCTTTATGGTCGTAGCCACACTAACTGACATTCGATGTTTATTTTTTTTTCTGATTTGTTTATATATAGTAATTTTCTTTAATAACAAATATGGAACTCAAATAAAAACTGTATTTATATCATGAAATCGAACAAATTTAACAATAAGACATGAATATTTGTTTATAAATAAAAGGATTGACAACTATAACTGTATTCCATTTGCCCCTTGGTTCACTTAAATCAGTTCAGATAAATTCAACACATGACTAAATGAACTAAATTAAGTATACTGATGCACTTATTGGGGTGAATTACTTCAAAATAAATTAAAATCTGTAATTCTAGTACTGGAAATAAAGTCACCGAAGTAACCTAGCGAAATAAATAAGTGGTCTGGTTCAGTAAATGTAAGTTAGATCTGAACCAAATGGCAAATGGAATATGCCTTATATTATATTTTTAATACCAATATTAAAAATATAATTTCCTAATTTGTTACTAAGTCCTGCTATGAAGACAATTGAGTATAGCTGTCACGAAAAATCATAGCCGTAGCCACATCCCGCTATGAATTAGTGTTTCAGTTGGCAATACAATTCTGGGGATCTTTTCATCCCACAGTTGGCACAACAGCAGGAAAAGGCGGAAGTACAATTTGACATATCATTTTTATAATAAATACAAATAGATTAAGTGATAGAAATACTTTAGATTATTGGTTTGTGAATGATATTAAGAAATAAATGTGGGTAACGGAAACAACGATTTTTATTAATTTAAATTTTGAAACAGGAAATAAATTTATGTATAAGTCTTACCAATTTCAAGTATTTTTTTTATTGCCAACTGAACCACTTACTTTTGATCACTCTGTAGCACAAATATGCGTGCGAGAATAAGTTATTTTAATGCCGAAACAGAGAGAAAGAAAAAAATTAGTAACAATCCATACTGTTGATATCATTTTCTTCATAAGACTGCAAAATGTCATCAAGTAAAGAATTCAAATCATCAACACTTTCCAACCATTTACTTCTGTCATCAATAATTGCGTCCAAATCTTGCGCAACAAAATTTTTAAACATTTCCGGCGTGATGATTTTAAGTTCTTTCACTTCATCTTTCATTGAATCCATTTGACTGATATCCTTACAGACAGAACCAAGTAAATTCATATCTGAGCTGTTTACAATTGCATCAATAATATTATCTGACATACTAGCATCAGTTTCTTGTGAAACACTCCTACTTAGGTTATTAAAGGTGTCCCAACAACTGCGATTAAACTCATTGTTAATAGCAGTTGAATTCAGGGAATTATGTTTCTTTAACAGCTCTGTTAACTTTTTTGTAATTTCAACCGATTTCTTCGACACTTGCAGATCACAATCATCTTGCATCGCATCTAACAACACTGCTAAACAGCCGCATTCAGAAAGATTTAACAAGACCTTATTTAATCGGAGTTTAATTTCTGGTTCTGTTAGAGTTACAATCTTCTTGTGTTCTTTGGAAAATGTTACAGAAGGGAAAACGCCATCGATCATACCTTGGTTGCACATTTCGTTTTTGATTACCTTGCCCCAGAAGGTCAATGCGTTGACCTTCACCTCCCAGTGGAGGTCACGGGTTGCTGCTGACCCCATTGAGGAGTAAACTTTGGTTGTTAAGTCGTTGGGGATGTATTGGTGTTCGTAGATTTCGCAGATTAGTTTGATTGCTTCGGAACGGACTATTGCTTCTGTTTCGGTTTGAAGAATCGTCATCATTTTTTCCTAAAAACAAACATAAATTGATTAGGCCAACAGTTAAGGCGATGGATTGTAGCAATTTAGGTTCTGAATTGAATCCAATTATTCCTTTAATTAGTATTTTTTTAAGAAAATACTTAACAAGTAAAATAAAAATAAATATATCATCACGCTTTCTACCCATTATTGGGTGTAGCACTCTGCCGAAGCAGATCTCGGTAAGTGATATATTTTGCGCGTGAAGTGCAGTTACCAGTTGTCAAATCACAGCCCCCAAAGGTGTTAGTGGTGGAGGAGCCACAGGGGTAGCGTTTGAAATTATGAAAATTGTTTGTCGCCTGTGGGAATCGAACCAGGGTTCTCAGGATCCACAAGCCGACTTCATACCACTGAGCTAGCCAGTAAAAATATATTTATCAAGCCTTCTACCCATTACTGGGTGCGGCACTCTGCCGTAACAGATCTCGGTAAGTGATATATGTTGTGCGTGAAGTGCGGTTATCAGCCGTCAAATCACAGCCCCCAAGGATGTCAGTAGAGGGAGAAGAACAGGGATAGTTTTAATGTGGCGAAAATGTTTTTTCCGAACGATTTTGAGATATGTAAAACTGTCAATCTCGGACGGAGGCGTGAAAAAATATTCTTACCGTGAGTTGTTCATACTCAAGACAGTCACACCAAAAAGCAGGTACTTTAATCATAGCTGTGACACATTTAATCGCAGAGGCTCTGACAAAACTTTCACTGTCATCTGTTGTCAAAACAACTGCTAGTTGGCACAAATGATCATCTACCACCATTTTCTGGAATGCCGGGAATTCTGCAAAGATAACAATCTCATAAAATCATTCTTACAAGTTTAGAGAAATATTATCGCAATTTTAATTCAGATTCTACTTACTCATGTGTGCAATGTCGACCATCGTGTTCAAGATTTCAAGAGCACTGTCCCTTATTTCCCAATTGACATCATGAAGTTTTTTGTACAACATCGGAGTAATAGTTGTTATAGATGTATCGCTAACTTCGTCTACTAATAATGCTAGATTTGGTGGCATGAAGTTTGCGATTGTTAGATGCATTAGTTGTAAACCCTGTACTGTCAACTAAAATAGAAGATATATTGGTATAAATAATACTGCTGATTGTAAATCGAAATCGTTCGAAATGAATTTGAACTGGTCCTTTATTTTTATTTATCTATTTAATTTTTACTCTGCAAAACAGGAATTTAATTCCAGTTATAGCTTATAGGAGAATCTGAATCACTCATGCTGGGTTGCATGAAAGTTTTATTGGTTCACTAGCAACTAACGATTCAATAAATTTCAAAAAATCGTTATTGATGCTGTTGCTAGATAAACAATTCTTTAAGTAAAGAGCTCTTTATTTTTTTCTTGCAACCCAGCATCAGTCATATATATTTTTTATTAGTAGTTGAAATTAGCGAGATTTGAACCCGTGAATTCTTGCTTAGGAGACGCAGTAATATCCATTGTCTGTCCTTAAATGAAAGGGACTCGAAACGGAAACGATAAACACGAAATTTTTTTTTCCGGTACAAAAATATAAACAAAACAAAATTCTTAGTTTTATTTTAGGGCAGAAAACAATATAAATTCAGGTAAAAATGTTATTATTTCATCCTAAATACTAGGAATGTTGATTTTATTCGGATATTCGAATATACTGATATTTACATAACGGATATTCGGTTTTGACTATCCGGATAGTTCGAATATCCGAATAGCTCGGATATCTGAACTGATCGAATATTCGAATAATCGAACAGTCCGAATAGCTCGAATATTCAAATAGTTAATGAGACCAAATAGTCAAATAATAATAATGAACGAATAGTTCAGACTGCGTTAAATTTTTCAAAAAAATTCAAATCATATTTTCGACATTCCCGAGGCTATATCTCAAAAAGTAAACAGGATACGAAAATGTGCTCAACGGCATTGAATTTTTCATGCTTCAATTGACTTTAAACTAATTTTCAGCATTTTTTATTTTTCAAAAAGTTTTCACCATAATTTTCTCATCGAGCAGTTTTTGAACAATATCTCAAAAATTAGAAGACATATGCACTTAGGGATTTTACTATTGGATTCAGTGGGTCAAAATACATATGTATGTAAATTTTCGTTACAATATTCGTACGAGGAAGAATTTTAGAGTAAACAGTCTGAAAAAGGAATAAAAACGTAAAAAATAGTTCATTTTGTGGCGCAGTGATCGCAGCCCAACAAGATTTGAAAAGAACCGTTATTTTCAAATCTCGTCCCAAAAAAATAGTTCATTTTGTAGGTGGCGCAGTGATGTTTGCCCGAACATCTGTTTTTACGTCACAGTGTCACGTGAGTGCCCGCATCCTATTGTTCCTAGTCCATGTTAAATGCTACTGTTGAGATGATCTTACCTTAGTTGGCAAATTGGCAAAGTTCAAGAAATCCAGCGTCAAAGAAGTCAAACAAATAGTCTCAACACTTTCTCTCCAAGTGATTTTAAAGTCTTTGATCAACATGGATAAACCATCCAACATAGCAGACAAGAATCCAGTATGGTACGTCAACAAATCTATTGCCATCTGCGACTTTTCATTTAAAGTTTTCAATAAATATTTCATGGCGTACATCTGCGCTTGAAATACAATGACAGCCCGATTCCTTTCAAAATGCTCACTACCTTTCATTAGATAAAATATTGCTTTTTGGCCTACATCAAATCTCATTGTCTCACAAGACATAAGCAAGGATCGATAAGAATAAGCACATCTTATAGTGTGCTCACAAGAAATTTTAAATAGTTTATGCATAAACATTTCTGTTAATTCATCAATTTGAATATTCCTCACCTGTCTAGATGAAAAAGCAATAAACAACAAAGGCATTATTTGGAAAATGATTAATTGGTTCTCGAATAAAAGAGGTTCCTCGCCCTCACATTTTGGAATAAGTACGCTTATTTTTTTCCAGTAAATATGGCCCAAATGGCATAATTTTAAAATGTTTGCAGCACTACGTTTGTTTATTAAATTGTTGAATAACTGAAAGAATTTTTTGCAAAACATTTTTATGACTGGTAGAAAAGTGGGCTTTGAACTTATTTTTTCTTTGTCTATTAAAGCAAAATTTATAATGTACAACGGTTTACTAATATTAAATAAAAAATCATGGTCTCTTGCAATCATCAACAGTTTCCATAATGTTTCTTCTATGTTGTACTTTTGGATAAAAATTTCCGGAATATTTTCGGTTTCATGTTTGATGTCCGACAAAAAACTCTTTTCCAAAATGAAAGTAACAAGTTTTAAAGTCGGGACAAGATCTTTTTGAATTTGAACATCATCAATTTCAGATCTAACAACACCGTTAATATTAAATTGTTCTGCTTCCAAACGAACAGTTATTTTTTTCACAATTAATTCGCAAAATGTCGGATGGATTTCAACAAATTTTGATAATAAATCATACATGAAATTATAACCTTCTCGAGTGATATAAATTGTTTGATTTTCAAGACAATACAGCAAAATATCATTCCAATGATCGGTAGCAACCAGCCAATCCAGACCAGCTCTATGATTCATGAAAGAATGAAGCATTTTTAAGTAGCCAAGTTTGACTGATGGATTAATGTCGTTTGATCTTAATTTTAAGACCTTGCTAAGGCGCAAATATACGTTATTATTATTTAATTTTATGAAATTTAGTTCGTTTAAAGAAATCAAACTTGTTAAATTCAAAGTAAACGTCGCAATAGATGCGCTTGGTGTGTTCATAGTTGTTTCCCATTGTGCCACAGCAATTTCTAACCATTCCCAGAAAATTGGCAACTGGCGTAATTCTTCTGCTTGAACTGAAAAATATATTTCATAATATTTCTGAAGTAGTAATTAAGATAGATTTGCATTATTAGTCATAAAGATGATTTATTTAGAGGTTAAGTTTGATTAAGCGAATTTACCTTTATTGTTCTTTCCAGACAAATGTGATAATAATATGTTGAGATACACATCATTCCCTAATCTGTATCCTGGTTCCAAGAATTTGTTTAACAGTTTTTTCAGCTTGAATTCATATTGCACCACAGAAGAATCCATTGTAAAACAAACAATACTCGAAAAAAAATATTCTGTTTACAGATAATTTCGCTGAACTATACGCGGATTTATCATTTTATCAAATTCGTTTTTGATGCACAACGTTTTATAAGCAATGTTTTGAGTTATGATATAAATACAATATAAAATTCAGAAGTCACATTTATTACAGCTGACCAATGAATTATTCGCGCAAATTGCGTCTCGTATCTCTCTGAGAATTCTGTTGGACTTGTTATAAATTTTGATAAATTAATACGTCATTTCAAATTATTTCATTGATATTTATGGTACATTTAACATCTCTGAGATATTCTTATTTGCGTGAATAATTAATTGATTAATCAATAATAACATTAGTTATATTTGATTCTCTAATCTAAATCCGAAAATATATCGTGTAACTTTGAAATATAAAGATTATACACACAATTTACAATTGCTATTTTATGATATAACACTATAAATATAAAAATTTAAATAATAATCAAAATATTTTTAAAATTCGTACTACGTTTTAAAAATCACAAAAGTTAATTTTCCCTAAAATATAACACTTCATCAGGAATCCCAACTGTAGTAAAACTAAAATTTAAAATATACAAGCGCGCATCAATCTACATCCCACTATTAAACAAGCTCGCATCAGCTAAACGAGTGCAAATCAAATTACCGTACTGGATAGCTAACTTACGCGTACAAATGAGGCAAGTAGTGGGAGGTATGCCGCCATTTGCAAGAAAGGCAATTGTTCTATTATATTATCTGGCATTTTACTTGTGTTTGAATAGAATAAATACTATTGTAGGTTGAGTAATAATAATATAATAATAATAGTTTATTTGATCTAAAACTTTTACAGTTTTCAACAAAGGTTGAGTAATAGCTATTTACATAACAAGTGCGCGAAGACATACTTTGCACATGAGCCCAATTTTAAAGCACTCGCCTCGCTCGTGCTTTCAGTGCGCGAATGAGACAAATGACGTCTTCATGCACGAGTTTTGTACAATGCTTTTTGAAACGAGCAAAAATTATATAACCGACAATGAGGAAATTTATTAAATTTCAAGCGTGAATTTATATTGACAGTTAAGTATGCCATGAATTGACATTTGTTATTTGAAAACAAATTGTTTATTTTTTCTCGTAAAGTTTGTTGAAATATGTCTGATTGATGGCGTTATAAGCTAATGTCTCTACTTCTTTTATAAATTCCTTAAAATGTGTGTATTAGCGTTTTAATAGTCAAAATTTAGAATCATAAAAATGGGTGTTTTTTAATTTACTTTGCGCACTAGTGCGCAAAATCAAACTTTACTTCAGTGTCCAGGGTAACGTAAACATTTTTTTGAATGCTGACTACAAAAAATCCTTGGAACCCTTACGTGAGATTGCAACTGTTTAGAATTTATCAAAGATATCTAGCAAAACTTATATTCAATTGTCACATTTGTATTGATTGATTGACAGTTTGAGAATAATTTGTATGAGTCAATAAAATATTTAATATGAGCCCTATCTACTTAGATGTGAGATGACTTACACAAAATTAAGTTTTAAAATTAAGTATTTATAATATTGTAGCCCAGATCTGCAATAGAAGGAAAATTAAACAAAGTCGAAGATTATCTTGAACTGCACGATATCAAGCATACTATATACCAAGAAACTGGTTGGAAAAATCTCCAAAACATTTTGAAAAACCATCGCATATATAATTTCGATGACATTTATTTGCAACTTCTGGTTAAATTATCAATAAAACTAGCTGGAATTTATTATTCGCAAGTTCGTTTAAGAGATAGTTACTTTCGCAAAAGAAAACAGATTAAAAACTCAAAAGCTACCATTGCTCTTTACCAAGATATCATTTCAATAATTTTTACAAACAAACGTTCTATAGATTTTGATGTTCTCATTGAAGCCTTTGAACGTGATCATTTTTGGGTTTATGAACAGTTTTGTATTAATATAACTGCAATATATGTAGAGATCTCTAAAAAAAACGAACATGTTATATCAAAGATATTAGAAAATATAGAAGATTTTATTACAGAAAAACTAACTTACCCCAGAGTGAAATCATTACTGAATATTTTGACAGAAATATCATATATAGAAAATCTTTGGCCAAAATATGAAGTAGATTTAATAATAAGGTTATTAAATGTTCATATAAGAAGTATTGAAACTCATAATCAAATCAGACACGGCATCGAAGTGTGTATTAGAAGAATTTTAAGTATTTCAGTTAACGAAATGCTTTTGTTTATAATAGATTATATTTTGGAAACTTATTCGGAGACAGATCTTCCTGATTCGGATTTAAAGAAAATTGAGTTTTCAATTCAGTTAGCTACAACTTTATACGTAGCCGATGATTCGTTGCTAACTTCATTCAAGTACGACACCTTGAGAAATATTTTAACTTTGATGTCATCCAAAAGTGCACCAAAATGTATTTTTGGTAATGAAACCTTTCAGAATATTTTGGGTTCAACTGAAAATCTGTATCAGTTTAGAGCCCCTAAAATATTTTTTATGAAGATATTTTATAAACTAAAAATCAAACAACTCGATTTAAACAACTTGGATTTTCTTAGACGATACAGAAAAGAACTGCATTTAACTTTTCTTGCTGCCATTACAAAACATCGAGATAATATAAGAATAATTAATTCAATATACACGTCTATTGCTTTGTTAATGACAGAAATACCTTGTGAATATACCGCTGCAATGTTGGTATGCCTTATTATGAACATGCAGAAATATACTCTGGCAGACACAGCGGTTCCTAACGAGGCCTCTCATCGAATCCATGCTGTTGTTATTGCTTTAATGTCTTTAATCTGTTGGGCAACGAAAGCAAAAATGTTATATTCATATTTGGATAAAATTTTAAAGTTACGAGCCTACAGTGCACCATTTTTAAACCCGCCTTTAAAAGCGAAGTATACTTATGCTACACACTACATTTTATGGAATAAACCAGATTTGTTTTTTGAGAATTTTGAGGTTAGGTATGCTCTTTGGAAACGGTTTAGGTTGAATGAAAAATCTACTGATAGGCCACCATTAGATGAACCGAAGAAGGCAAAAGGAGAAAAGAAAGGGAAAAATAAAAAAAAAGTGGTTATAATAGAACCAGAATATAAGAAGAAACAGGAAAATAAGCCAGCGGAAAAAAAGAAAGACGATAAGAAGAGTACTGATGAGAAAAAAGAAAAAGAAAAGAAATAATAAATGAAAGTACTGTCGTTAAATATACGTATTTTTTATATTTGATAGCTAGCGCTTCATTTGATAATGCGAAATATTGTTAATCTGTAATTTGAGTAAAAAAAATGCATGCTAGTCCCAGTTTACCGAAATGTCATTAATTTTCATAATTTGAAAAAGTTATCCCTGTGGCTTCTCCACCACTAACATGTTTGGGGGCCGTGATTTGACGACTGGTAACCGCACTTCACGCCCAAAATATATCACTTACCGAGATCTGCTTTAGCAGAGTGCCACACCCAGTAATGGGTAGAAGGCGTGATGATATATATATTTATATTAATTTAAAATTTATTAGAGTGTATCGGAGGCACTAAAAGTTAAAGAAAAATGTATCGGAGGCGCTAAAAAAGTTAAAGAAAAATGAAAATATAAAACCGGTTACATATATACCATGTAAACGTAACAAAACCTATGTCTTTCATTTAGTTCAATTTTTTTATGATGTATGTCCACTCGTATAACGTTTTCAGTATAGAAGTTAATACGTAAGTTAAGATCGTCTTGGAGCGAGGTGGTCTGAATTCTTAATTATATTTTATCTGACTTTCCGTACAGAATGTTCGCATAAAATTTCAATTTGGTGTCTAGATTGATTGATTTTTGTTAAAGTTTGGTAAAAATTGCAGATTCCATTTCGTATTTCGAAAAGCAACAACCTGTTGCGCGGTTGATAGGAGGTAATTTTCAGCGTAGTGGCGACACTGTAAGGCAGGTGTCTTCTGCTATGTTCAGCGTTTGTGGTTGTTGACATGTGGAAGTAACCTATTCCCAAATAATTAAAGTGTTTTCTTTAATAAAAAATACTTGATATAGGACATTTTTGTCGTTTTTATTTGGTTTAGAAACGATGTAGAGTAATTGAAGTGCAGTAGTTTTAGATAAAAAGCGAGTTTGGTGCACTTGAAATGTAAGTTATTTCTTTGTGACAAATTTGGAAATATGTGCATTATTTCTTTGTTGTAGGTATATAATTTTAAATCTAATATTCGTAAAACTCTAGTAGTCTAAAAGAATCGTGCATTCGGAATTGCAAATTTTGAAGTTAAAAAATCGTGTGTAAATTAACAAGATGGTGCCGTTTCTACAATGAATATATATGGTGAACTTTTTATGCAATTTGCTAATATTAAGAACGAAGTGTTACACCCGCCCGAGAATGAAGCTCGTATAAAAGTCGACAACAAATCAGAACTCTCATATTTTGAAGATAGCTCTAAGTACTTTGCTTCTGCTTGTAGAACAAAGTTAGAAGACATAAAAAAGTTCACCTACGACCAGTACGTGTACCCCTGTCAAAATTACCCCGAGAAAGACCATCCGCAGTTAAACGTTCGCGAGTTTTCCGACTTTATTCCCTACCTCGAGCAAGTCTCAAAAACTTCTACCAAGAATGACATGTCCGAAGTCTGCCTCGTTTGTAACAATAGTTCTGCTTTCAGATATATAAATGAGCACATGTTGATTAATACAGATAAACGCCCCCACAGCTGTCCAGTCTGTAACAAAGGATTCAGCAGTAAAAGTCACTTGAACCGTCACAATCTCATTCACGTCGGCGACAAGGCCCACAAGTGCACGATCTGCAACCGAGGATTCATCGAAAAGAGCAAACTAGATCGGCATATGCTCATCCACATCGGCGAACGAAGCCACAAGTGTCCGATTTGCAATCGCGGCTTCATTGAAAAGAGTAAACTCAACCGTCACATGTTGACACACATGAACGAAAAGTCCCATAAGTGTACAGTCTGTCAAAGAGGTTTCACTGAAAAAAGTAAACTTACTAGACACATGCTGATACACGATGGGATCCGAGCACACAAGTGCTTCATCTGCAGCAGGGGCTTCACCGAGAAAAGTCATCTAAATCGACACATGTTGATTCACATCGGTGACAAATCGCACAAATGCACGATTTGTGATCGTGGATTTATCGAAAAAAGTAAACTTAATCGGCATATGTTGATTCACACCGGCGTTAGAGCTCATAAATGTTTTATTTGTGATCGAGGCTTTATTGAAAAAAGTCATCTCAATCGGCATATGCTCATCCACAGAGGCATTCGAGCCCATAAATGCACAATTTGCGGAAGAGGCTTCACCGAGAAAAGTAAACTCAACCGTCATATGTTGATTCATATCGGCGAGAAGGCGCATAAGTGTGCGATCTGCAACCGCGGATTTACTGAAAAGAATAAACTGAACCGTCATATGTTGGTCCATATTGGGGAGAAGGCCCATAAGTGTGCAATCTGTAACAGAGGCTTCACTGAAAAGAATAAACTGAATCGTCATATGATGATTCATATAGGTGAAAAATCTCATAAATGTAATATTTGTAATCGTGGTTTTACTGAAAAAAATAAACTAACCAAACATATGCTTATTCACAGATGTGTCAGGTCCAACGAATGCGCCATGTATGAAGCAAAATGATTGAATCTTAACCGTACTTTGCCCAAATTTGCCCAAAACGCCTAATACATGTTAATTCATGCAAAAAGACTGTTTATTTTATTAGTTACGAGCCATGTAATAAAATAAACAAATGTATATGTGATATGTACAGTGAAAAATGTTCGAAAAAGAAATATGTATTACAAAAATAATTTTCTACTGTGCTTCTAGCTTTTGGACATTTCATTTTTGGATTTTTTGGACAATTAGGTAAAGGGACATATTAGCTTAGACTATGGTGTGTTTTTTATTAGTTGCACTTACTTTTTTGCGCCTATTTTAGCAGTGGGACCAACTGCTAATTTCTTTTTGTTAGATTTAATTCTCGTAAAGACAATACTCTATGATTGTTAGTGTGTTTCAATTTTTTAAGCTGTATTCTCGATTATTAATTAACACTTACAAAGATATTTAGAGGCATAGCTTTATAAATCATAGGCATTATTTTTTCATCCAAAAAAAGAAAGCGAAAGCGAACACTGATTAGAATAATTATTTTCTCTACGTCCAAGCAGAAAGTAGATATTTCCAACTATCACTTGAGTACAGAAAGTTGACGTTGACCACTCACCGAGCGGCAATAAGGTTTTTCCGCTCGCTGAGCGGTAAAGTAAGAATGTATCCATGGACACAAAAACTGTCAACATTTTCAAGCAAATTTCAAAACAAAAATTATAAATTATTTTTCAAGGGTTGACATTTGACGCTGCTGAGCAGCAATGTAAAAGTGTATCATCGTATCCATGGATACATAAAAACTATCGCCCGAATTTCCAATCAAAAACTGTCAGGCGTTTCTAAATGGTCGTAGAAAAAATATTGTGTGCACCACGAGCAGAAAATGTCCTTGCCGCTCTTGCATGGTTGTTGCTCTCGGAAATTGACTAATTTCTGCTCCAGGTACACAATTATATCCAACTAGTGTTGAAAGTGTTACTTTATTGCACAAATGAGAAACTTAGGAATGCTATAAAAACACTTTTAACACCAGCAGCATAAACTATTTTTGCTACGATTTTATTTATTGCACGCTGTGCATGAAAAAGAATCACTTTGCACAGAAAATGAGTATATAATGTCTCATTTTTCGTACGATCGTAGAAAACATTTATTTCTGTACAAAATATCATATTCATGTGCTTCTTTCTGATTAGCTGAATATAATATTTCGTTGGAATAACACATTTTAACTTGTATTCGTTCTCGCTTTCTACTAATAAAATATGAAGCAAAAATGATTCCTATGATATCTGAACAAAGTATAGCACGATTTTACAACTAATTATTTGGGTGTTTTCAGTAGACAGTGCAATGATTTTTTTTATTTTAATATTTTTTTATAGATTTAGAACCATGTATTCATTTCATAATATTTATTACTATTATTTACGCCTTTTCATAGAATAACCATATGTATTGATAGTTATTATAAATATTTGCTAATTCGTGTAGGTATACGTATTGTGAATTTCGCGTCATATTAGAATAATAAAGATGATTAAGATTTCCGATAATACTAAATAAAATAGATGTAAAATCTTTTGTTGTTTTCACGTAATAATTTTGTTATAAATAATTTTCAGAGTTGTTACATTTGAAATTATTTATATTTAATTCTTGAATTTCAAAATTACGATATAGAATATGCTTTTAGTCTAGTGCCTTATATAAATATGAGTTGATTAATATTTTGTATACTACATGAAAACATTTTTATATAATAATATACTAAGCATGCTGAATAAATAATATTATAAAACGTACTTATAATAATTATGGTATATGAAATGTACAATTATTGTTTTATATTCCTTAATAAATACTATATAACTCGGTAGTATACGAATTCAACTTTTTATATTAAAAAATCAACTACTTTTTTTACGCGCAAGATTCGCCGGTTGCAAAATAATTACAAATTTGTAATCACTTAAATAGAATATTATACAATGACACCATAATAGCCATTATAGAGAGTATTTTATCTTCGACTAATGTATTACATTTAACATTTTTTATAATTTAATTTCATGATAATCCCAATCTAAATAAAATTACGTTAACATTGCAATATTTTGTAATGTAACTGTGGTAATAGTGAAATGTCAAAAATTTTCCATAATATTTTTTATTTACGACTAATGTATTATATGTACATCAAATGTGTGATTTTTGCTACATAATGCCATGTATAAATTCCGTAGAGAATAATCATTATTCCATCTTCTGCACCAGTGAGAAAATTATTATGCCTGAATAAATTTCTCTGTGCAAATAAAAGAAAAACATAAAGACTGGTCGGCAACTATGAAAAATTAAATAAACAAAAATTAATGTACATAAATTTTGACATTTTTGTATCACAAAATATTGCAATGTTTAACGAAATTTTATGTAGTTTTGGGATTATTATAAAAAATATTGTATATAATACATTAGTCGTAGATAAAGTATAGTATACAACTCGCTATAATGACTATTATTCCCTCCTATGATTACAAACCTTGCCCTTGTAAACTTCATCGTTGAGTACAAAAATATTTCTTTCAAAATTCGCTAAATTAGGATTTTTTTATCTTGAATAAATCTTTTTAATACCATTGGTTCCGTAGTTATTTTTAATATATTAATAGTTAAATTAAATAAAATAAAAAATATATATATATCATCACGCCTTCTACCCATTACTGGGTGTGGCACTCTGCCGAAGCAGATCTCGGTAAGTGATATATTTTGCGCGTGAAGTGCGGTTACTAGTCGTCAAATCACGGCCCTCAAAGATGTTAGTTAAATATAAATATATCACGACGTCTTCTACCCATTGCTAGGTGTGACATTTTGCCGAAGCAGATCTCGGTAAATAACATATTTCTGCACGTGAAGTGCAGTTACCAACCGTCACATTACGGTCTTCAAGGATGTAGTGAAGCACAAGCCCCAGGGGTAGTTTTAATATAGTGAAAATTGTTTGTCGGTTGTGGGAATCGAACCCGAGTTGTCAAATTCTCAGATTTATTCCATAATTAAACTATAAAAACTATAATAGTCAATTTATTCATTACACAACATCAGATAAATGACTGTTTGCAGATTAGACCAGTTGCACTAAAAATGTACACTTCAAGAACCATGTTCTTAATTTTACGAATTTTGAAAAACATTTTTGTGCTCTATAATCAGTACCTTATATAATATTTACTCTTAATTTTTCCCTGTATTATTATAACAAAAAAAATTTTAAAAATTATTAATTGTCGCATACAAAAAAATAAACAAATGGGTATTTACACCACCAGAAGTTAAATTTTATACTTAATTTAAATAATTAAAAACAAATCAAATTTTTGACAGCAATGTTGATTATTTCACATGACATATACTCGTAATTTCATTGTGTTTTTGTTTATTTAAAGTTAAAAATTTGAATTTTGTCAATACAAATAGCCAAAAGAATATTAAATAAATAAAATTTCTTTAATCAACTGTACCTCGACCTATCAGCCGAAAGCCTAGACATACAAATATCAAATGTCAGAAATTATACACAAATATTTATTTTATTGTCTGTGCGAGTATAAACCTTTGTTTTAATAGCTGTATTTACGATCTTACTATAGTTACTAAATTTTATTCATTTTGTAAAATTTAAAACGTTCATTATAATCATTTAAACATACTCCTAAAAATTAATGGTAACTTAAATTTAATGCTAATAACTACCCTTGTGGCTCCCCTTTCACTAACATCTTTTAGGGTCGAGATTTACCGATAGTTATGTCAATTTCACGCGTCAAAAAATACAAGAAATTGCCACACCTAGAAAAAGGTAACTGGCATGATGATATATTTATTAAAAATAATGATGTAAATCATTTAGGGTCAATACCACATCATTTTTTCATTTGTTTCTTAGTAAGCCATGAACATCGGTATATAGGTTTTCCCTCTTATATCCAAGGTTATAATAATTAGTCTCGATAGTACTAGTTTTTACATCCGATCTCTGTCAGTCAAGATTCTGCGTCCACGAGGTAAAATACCGGCTTCGTCAACGTGTGCCATGGAATATTATTATTCATTTGTTTATCAGTGAAACTTCAAACAAAGTATCGTCTGTCATTTGTTAGTTCAGTTATTGGTGGGATTTGTGTCTTTGCATCAATTGTTTCTTCATTTGTTTATCCATAAGGTGAGTTTGTTATAGCATTTATTTGTTTATCTATTAAACTTAAAACAAAAGAGCTTCATCTTTCATACATTCATCTGTTAGTTATTCATTTATTTTAATGTGATCTGTGTTTTGTTACTACCAATTGTTACACAGTCCTTATTTCTACATAAAATTAGTTTATATCATTAAAAAATATCGTCTTTCATATATAATTTATTCAATTGTTTGAATGTCGTGTTACATCATTTATTTTAGCATAAGGTGCGGTAGTTTTTCGACTGATATAAGTTACATATCTTATATTTTTAAGTTGCATTTTTATAAGAGTGTGTTAGAATAAGAATGCTTATCGATTATTTGATGAATCTAATAAGTAAATGTTTTATGAATGATTTTAGGGTTCGTGCTACCCCATTTGATGGGATATGGCGTGATGTTATGTATGTATGTATGTATGTATAAAAGTAGAAATTTAATTATAAAAAAAGTGAAATTAATTCGTCGACTAGGAATGCTGAACAGGTATTAAAGAAAATCGTGTATCAAATTACTACAGTTGATCAACTAAATTTTGATTGATGGATTACGTGGGGCGTAATCGTTTTAAATCTGGGCTGATGGAACTCGTACAAAATATAATGAACTCTAGTTATTATCCAGTGGCGTAGATACATGAAATTTTTACCCCAAAATTAGTCAATTCGGTGTAAATTAGTAAATAATTTAAAAACGGAGAATCTGACTAAAATTTTGACAACATAGAAATTACTGCAGTGGTTTGTCGTCCATTATCAACTTTAGAAGCAGTTATTTGACGGCTGGTAACTTCTCTACCTTCACAGACTAATATAAAAATTAAATAAAGCTTTATCCAATTCTGATTGTAGCTAATTCAGTTCTGCTTATGACATTTATAAACGAACTACTATTTATCATATAATTTATTTTATGTTCGATTATACCATAACTGCTTGATCTATGACACTGTTTACCGTCCATAAAATAGCATTTTAATGGAATAGTTAAAAGTAAATATCAAATTATCAATCCTTTAACCCTTTACTGAGTGTGGCACTCTACTGTAGCAAATCTCGGTAAGTGATATATTTTTGCGCGTGAAGTGCGAATACCTGCTGTCGAATCAAGCACCCTAAAGATGTTAATGCAGAGGGAGCCACAGAGGTAATTTTAATGTGGTGAAAATTATTTGTCGGCTTTGGGAATCGAACCGAGATTCCCAAATCCAAATATCGACTCGATACCAGTGGGCCATCTACCCCATAAAAAATCATTATTATACATAAATAATTAATTATTTCCTTTGCATATATCGTAATTTTTTCTTTGAGACATATTTTTCTATTTGACTGTTTAATATTTATATATATAACATTATAACACAAAAGCAAATTTTTCATATTAACATATTTTAAAGAATTAAATCGTCTCTAAGACAATTGAACATAGTTTTGTATACAACTCGTACATAATTAATTGATTTTATTTGTTACTATTTGGGGTAGGTGGCTCAGTGGTATCAAGTGGAACTATAAATTTGAGAACTTGGGTTCAATTCCCACAGCCGCAAACAATTTTCAACAAATTAAAATTACTCCTGTGGCTCCACCTTCACAAATATCTTTGCAGGCCTTCACGCGCATAAATATATCAATTACCGAGATCTGCTCTGACAAAGTGCCACACTCAGCAATGGATAAAAGGGCGTGATGATATATTTATTTACACTCGCCACAACAGGAACTTAATCCCAATAATTACAGTACAAAGTGTATTGTAGCATTTTAATAGCATTCACACTTGCCAGCCGGTAGACTTGAACCCGGGACTGCAAGGGCGTTTTACGTCACAACAAACAGTGGTCTACTTGCTGACGCACTCGACCACATAGTATACGATTTTCTGTTAATGATTGTTTAATTTGTCATCATTATTTTAAGTGAGGAAAGGAAACCAAGGAAACCAAATTATTAGAGATTTCCGTATCGATTTAAAAAAAATTTGGATGATAAAAATATTACTCATACTTTTAACCATAAACTATCAAAAAATCGTTTTGTGTACCACTTTTTAGTTCTACGCTACTGAAGTAGTTTCTGTCTGTCGAAGACAAGTTACTTCAAATGACATTTCTTACAAACGCATATTATAATAATTTGTGAAGTTTTAATCCACGAGGTGCAAAATAATTCAGTAAGTTTGTCATTTTTATAATGATTGATTAATTAAAATGAAAATTATAAATTTGTTTCTAAATGGTTTCTATTAGTTACACTTGTTTATCTGTTGATAATATTTTATTATTGCACTAAACCTATAGGAATTTATTGTTCAGAAATTAATTTTTCATTGTCGTGAGTCATTTTGGTTTTATTAGTTTTTAAATTTTACAGCCGAATTTTTAAATTTGAAAAATGTTAATCTTTATTTTGATTTCGTTAAACGCCATTCTATAGTCTGTTCGGTAAGAGATTACAGTCAGTGTGGTTGTGTAGGACGATTATATTTTGATTCTAATGGGCCTTTCAAGACTTTTTTGAATTTTTTATATATTAATCTACGTAATAAAATAATTATACCCAAATTTTTTATTTGTTTAAAAAACTTGTATTAAGCATGATAAAAATATTTAAACTTTCGAAACAAATGAATATGACGTAGTTGCATCTTAGCTTAAAGAGAGACAGATAAGACAGAGATAAATAACACGTAACTTGTCGTTGTCAGTAGAATCCTCAGACAAAACATAACTAGACGGATAACATCGGCGTTTGTTGTGAGTCAGAAAGGGATAGAATAACTGGTGGGTGAGGCGGGTGCGCGGCAAGGAGCAACTTGCATACAATCAAAGTGTACTCGCTCCTTGCCGCGCATCCGGCGGACACTCAAGTTATTCCATTCCTCTCTGCTTCACAACACTGCATTGACTTGAATACGGCATAATTCGTCTAGTATTATACGTCATTGGTAGAATCGTAGAATTGCTGAATGCTTATTTCTTCTGCGTCTTCTTGAGCACCGACAAACGTTTCAGACAAAGCTCTGTGATTGGCTTAATGCAACTACGACATTGCAATATGGCAGTGCGAACGTTTTAAATTATTCAACTTTAACTTTCATATTTCAGCAATAAAGATATAATTTATGGTATGATTTTATATTGTATTAAATATGATGTACGGTCAAGAATTTATTTTAATAAATATATATTAAAAAGCTCTACCACTTGGCCGACCAAAACGTCAAAATAAAGACATGTTCACATAGTATAAAAACTTGAGATAGACAGCGCCGAACCAATTTTATTATTTCACATTTTTATAAATCGTTGTGTCTGCCGACCTGGAATTCCTGGAAAACCTGGAAGAAGCCTGGAATTTTAAAACATAATATTTTGCCGAACGGGGTTTAAATGGTATTAAAAATTAATGGGGTAGGTATCGGGGCGAACTGTAGATTTGAGAACTCGGGTTCGATTCCCAAAGCCCTAAAATAATTTTCACCACATTCAAATTACTCCTGTGGCTCTTCCTTCACTAATATCGTAGAGGGCCGTGATTTGACGACTGGTAACCACACTTTACGCGCATAAATATATTACGAGATATGCTACGGCAGACGTGATTATATATTTATTTAGAGTTTGTTTAATTGTAAATGGCAAAATAGACGAATGCAATAAAAAAGTGATTTAAACATTTATTAAAAGTACGTTTTTGTCTTGAACAATTAATATTATGTAGTTTTTATTATCAAATGCTTAAACTTTATTTTACAGAAAAATGCTTCTAACAACGAAACTAGTAAAAAAATTCTAAAATTATTGAAAATATTTTAAATTAGGTTATAAAAAAATAAGTTTCTTTATGTACTGAAACTTTTTTAAATGGACTCAATAATTACGACCCCAGAATCACATAATTTAGCCCATAATTCTAATTTTATTAAAAAATTTAAATAATACTAAAAACGCAGGTATCTTACATTTTCAACATAATTAACTAAATTTAACATTAAATATCCCTAGACACAAAATGTATAGCAGTATTAATAAAAATTTTTTTTACAAAAAATTATTTCAACTTACAAATGGACTATCATGATTATTATCTTGTAGGCAGTTTGACGGATGAAATCCAAGTTAATTATTATTTAAAACAAACTTTATTATTATACAGTTTTGAATAAAACGAAAAGTTTTAGTTAATACAGAAACGTTTACTTCCTCTTTCAATAGCTGTCATATCTAGATGTATGTATCGATTGACTTAAAATTTGATCTGTGTATTAACAACATACTAGTATATGTCTCATTAAAATTTCATTTTCTTGTATAATACTCCGGAAATAAAACTGAGAAATAAAACATCAAACAAAAAAATTCGGGCCAACTAACGTAGGGCTCGTATATATGCGTAGAGCGCAGAAGGGCCTTCAGACGGCCCTGTAAATGATATTTGGAACGAACAGTTATAGAAGACTCAAATTCAAAACGCAATTTTTCAATTGGTACCCAGTCTGTTATTAGCATTATTATGTCATTAGAGATCACCAATCACCAAATACCAAAACAGTAATTTTTCACTTAAACCAATATTCGCAAAGTAATTTCTAAAGTATTAATTTATATTAGCACGCGATTACAAATATATTCAAATATCTAAATAATGTATTATTATTTTATTTACATAGTAACGATAGTCTATCAATCATTTAGCAAGAAATGAATTGTATTTAAAAAAGTTAGTAAAATGTTATATGTTCATGTTTTTTACCCGTTTTTGGGTGTAGCAGATAAGTAAGTGATATATTTTTATGCAGAAGTGCTGTACCAACCGTCAAATCATAAACTCCAAAGATATTCTTCTGTACATTTTAGATCAAAAGTTCAACAATAAAAAAATATTTAAAGAAATTAAATTTATTATACAAGCATGTGTGTAGTACTAAAAAAAAAATATCATCACGCTTTCTACCCATTACTGGGTGTGGCACTCTGCCGAAGCAGATCTCGGTAAGTGATATATTTTTCTCGTGAAGTGCGGTCAAATCACGGCTCCCAAATATGTTAGTGGTGGAGCAACCACAGGGGTAGTTTTTTGAAATTATGAAAATTGTTTGTCGCCTGTTGAAATCGAACCAGGGTTCTCAGGATCCACAGGCCGATAAAACAAAATCTCTTTCTGACAGTTCAGCTCAACAACCAAGATAAAGAATTCTTGACAAAGCTGTCAAATGAGATTTTGTTTGTTTTTTTTATTTTCATGACTATCTGATGTTTGACAAAATGTCATATTTTATTTTTCAAATATCCAGTACTATAGACATGTTAGTATAACAAATTGAAATTTTTAAACGTAAAATTTAATTTTAAACAATTTTTTATTCTTGTACTTTTGCTCTAAAATATCCAGGGGAGCCAATTTCCAAACATTTAAAAACATCTATGTTAATAGTTATTTATGTACCAAGGGTGAAAACAGACGTTTATGGCCCGCGGCATGATTATTAACAGGAGGCGCAAAGCGCCGAGGGCTAATAAAATGCTCAGGATCAGAAACGCTAATTTCATCGGTGGTACATACAATATTTTATGCACAACAAAATAACATTTAATTATATGTTCAAAAGATTAAAATATGTACATAGGTTATATGTCAAAATGACATTTTGCAGAATCAAGTATTCACAATAAACAAAACTTGTCATTGTATTTATATATCCATAGAAATTATTTTTTATGGCCCTAGGGCAAAAAAGAAGTGTTTAAGACCGCTTTTTAGGGCTAAAACAAATGAATTTCGGCCCGGTTGTGCATAAACTTTGTTCCCCATTTCTGTGCACACTTTAAGCTACTGTATATGGAATTCAGTTCCTGTTGTGCAGAATAACAAAATAAATAATAAATCTGCCAAAATTTACAACAGTGAGGTACTATATTCTAGAATCATTAAAAAGTATGCTAATAATAATGAAACATAATTGAAACAAGTTTTTAAATAGCATTGTTTCATTTTATAATAGCATATTTTCAAACTTTACACAATATGTGTTAATTACTATTTACTAATAACTAAATGACTCAAACACCACGTATGTGTCAAAAAAACACATCACTTCTTAGAATTTATAGATTTGTTTTTGCAAATATTTTCGTGACGTATATTTTTTGATTTTCGTTGAAATATGCAAATGCGGTTTATTAAACAAGTAAAGTACAAGTACAGTGAAATTCCGGCGGATTATTTTATAATTTCAAGGTCATTTGTGCATACATAACTTGCAAATTATATCATAATTATGTAACAAAATATTAGTTTTTCATCATGCGGTTTGAATTTGTTTAACAATCGTGAGATTCCGCCGAGAAAATTGTTTTAGATTCGATCTGGAAATAATGATTAAAATTGTAAAGTTTTTCCTGACAAGCCATCGTATACTAAGTGTCCTACGAAAATTGTACCAAAGGCGAATAACACTGAAAGAGTATATTACGTACCATGAATTATAAGTGACAGTTTTTAGGTTAAGAATGAACCCTTCGGACCTCGATTTCCTAAACATTCGCGACTTAAAAACTTTCACTTACTGTTCGAGGTTAGTAAGCTATTTTTTACGATACTTGCACAAATAGAAGGAAAAGAAAAATAGGTTTCAAAATTCACAACTGTCAAATTATTGTCATAGTAAACAGGACCTTGATATGTAATATTTACTTATTGTTCACGGTGGACCAGTAATAGTATATTCCGAAAATGAACCACGGTGCGGTTCAATTTTACCACGGTTACGGTTAGAATGACGTCATAACGGAACACTTTCACGATGACAGTTGTCACTTGACAGATGAGTTTCGAAATGTGAAATTTATTTAATATGGAAAAATGTTTTTATTATAAAAATATTGTATTCTGCATCACACCTGCTTTAACTTAAATATAGGGATATAAAAATAACACAAAGAAAAAAGTAAATATGAGCTTCAGAACAAGTAATAAATTCATCTAATATGAATATATACTGTTAAATAATAAAAATACATTTTGTATCACATGTTTATTTATCAGTCATCATAAAAATATAGTTTTATAAGACAAAAATCCACAAACACTGCAAAAGCCGCCAAACACGATTCAAACTTGTCAACAACAGCTGTGAAGTAACCAAACTAACCGCCGCTCGAGCACGGTTAGTTTGGTTATTAAAAACTAACCACAATTTTTAAAAACCGTGTTCCGTAATGGAACCGGTTATTGAAAAAACTAACCGGTTCATTTTCGGAATACACTATAAGTAAATATAAAAGTCCTGATATAACCATGGAAACCACTGTGCAATAAAAGTTCCACTCACTGTGTTTAAATTTTGTCATTAATGTAACTTACAGTACAAGTATTGAAAAATAACTTTATTACCGTTGTTTCCCTGATTACTTTAAAGGACAAAAATTCAAATGAATGTCTAGAGTATTAAATTCTGCTTCTAAAACAGTCTAGATATTACATTTTAGTTATTTAGTTACTGTTAAAATCAAGTTTAAAATATGTATGTGACAGTTAAACGTTATACATTTGTTTGCATTTGTTCCAGTCTCATGGCTAACTATGAAAATAATATAAATTTTTCAGAAGTTTTAAAATTAATTTTAACAGTAATGAAATAAGTAAAATAAATATAAATATATCATCACGCCTTTTACCAATTACTGGGTGTGGCACTCTGCCGAAGCAGATCTCGGTAAGTGATATATTTTGCGCGTGAAGTGCGGTTACCAGTCGTCAAATCACGGCCCCCAAATATGTTAGTGGTGGAGGAGCCACAGGGGTAGTTTTTGAAATTATGAAAATTGTTTGTCGTCTGTGGGGCAATATCCTAACCGAATAACACATGCATTGAGTATTCCCTGAAAAAAAATTCTCACAGTTCATTCCGGCTTTTGTTGCTCTTAGGAAATTTCCATAGCAACAAAAGCACTCGTGCGCTCAAAATTTTTTTCGCTAATTATCAATGCACTAGTTATATTGTGAGAATTTACCACGTAGAAAAAAGGCGTGATGATATATATGTAAGAACCAATTTGTTTGAAAATGAACCGATAAAATGAAAGCTATTTTAATAATTTTCCACTAGTGAAATGTGATAATTCTTCAATGTAATTAAATCCCCGTGGTTACTAATAAATTAATGCAATTTTCATAAATGACAATGTCAAACTCATAATTCATGTTAAAATATTATCGGCAATTATCACATCATTTGTTATATTATTTATAATAGTATTTTATCGTACAACATAATTCTTGTGAATCACCTTTCAGTGTGGCAACTGATAAGAATATATTGCTCTAAAAATATGTCATCTATATTTAGGTCTGTAGTGGTAAACCTGTCATTGGCAAATGAATACTATTCATTTTGAAAAATATATTGCTGCACTAATTCTTTACAGGAAAAATATTCAAATGAATGTTTTGAGTAATAAATTCTGTTTCTAAATCAGTCTAGATATTACATTTTATTTATTTAGTTACTATTATATGGGATGGCTAGCACAGTGGTATGAAGTCGGCCTGTGGATCCTGAGGTCCCTGGTTCGATTCCCACAGGCGACAAATTTTCATAATTTTAAAAAAGCTATCCCTGTGGCTCCTCCACCACTAACATGTTTGGGGGCCGTGATTTGACGACTGGTAGCCGCACTTCACGCGCAAAATATATCACTTACCGAGATCTGCTTTAGCAGAGTGCCACACCCAGTAATGGGTAGAAGGCGTGATGAAATAAGTAAAATAAATTGTATTAATTGATTTAGATGCAGAATTTTATTCTTTACAACTTTTATTTGAAATATTTTTCTGTAAATTAATTTGGGAAGCAATTATAATGGAAAACTCTTTATTTTTGTGTCATAAAATCATAGTATTAAATCTGCAATTGCAGAGCTTCTAAATCCAAATAAAAATGTCCTTTATCAAGACCTACAATGTCAAAATACCCATATCCTAAATTTGGTGAAAGTCAAGATGATATATTTTTATTTATAATTGTTTATTTGATTATTAAGTTAAAATGGTTATATCATTACATTGTTATGAAAGTAATTAGTTGTTTGAATAAATATTATGCATGAAGTTAAGTAGAAAACAATAATTATGTAATTAAAAAAATTATATCCTGAAATATATTCCATTTCAGATAAAAAGAAAATGACAATAACATCATTCAACGTTGAGAACTCAACCTTCACTCGCCGAAAACGGTAAGAAACAAAACCGCATCAACCTATCAACACACAAAACAAATGACACTTTAATTTTCCCTCAAATAAACATAATTTCCCAATTTTCCGCTCATAGTGACATCTATGAGCTTCACGTCAAATGTAGTAGGTATTGATCAGTCTTGAAATGTAAAAAATCTCTCATAATGTCCAGTTCTGTTTTATTTAAACAATTGAAATACTTTAATATATAATTTCGGATAAATATATAATTTAATTCTACAATGGTGGACTTTAAAACAAATTGCACTCATCAGAAACCATGTCATGCCAACGGCTTGCTAAAGAGATGCAAAGGCAAAAGCAAAATTATTTTAAAAAATAAAACAGAAAAAAATGTGACGTACACTATTTTGCCACCAAAACACGACACGTAAGTGTATACTGATTATTTGTAAGTGTTTAATTGCGATTGTCATTTGTTATCATCAGCGATATTCAAACTTTTGTACTCATAGGTTATGTTTCTTTTGATCATCACGTTACTTGATAATTTGTTTGACGTTATTTTTACTTCAGATTCTCTGATATTTAAAAACAGAAAATGTAATTTTCTAAATTTTATTTTATATTTTTGTTGCAATTAACTGTAGTACATGTGACTCATTATAATTATGTATTATTATCGTTTTTATTAATGTAATGATTATTATTTACCTTG
This sequence comes from Pterostichus madidus, assembly GCA_911728475.2. Lineage (NCBI taxonomy): Eukaryota > Metazoa > Arthropoda > Insecta > Coleoptera > Carabidae > Pterostichus > Pterostichus madidus. The sequence goes on along the minus strand of OU452314.1, from coordinate 4,077,753 downwards.
AGCAACGGAACAAATAGGAAATTAATAATCATTCTAAATTACTGCACTTAACATGTTTTTGTATTTTTTGATGATCTGTCTTATTATTTCGTTTACAATTATAATTTTTACTTCATTGACATTTTTAATACTAGCCTTATACAATAATTTCGTCATATTGTATACAGTAAGCATAAGATATATCTACTTATAAAATTTGATATCGCTTCTCGAAGCAGTGTTGCCATAATTATAAAAGAAAAGATAATGATGAGAGGTCGAAAAGATAATAGATTTGATGAAAAAGTAATAAAAGTTGTCATCAGATAGAGTTCATCGATTAATGTTGCTTATACTTTATTATTAAAAGAAATTATTATATTTCTGTGTAAAATAATATTGTAATTTCCTGCTTCCCTAATTATTTTAAGCAAAAAAGCTTCAAATAAAACTTTTAGGGCATAAAATTAATTTTGCATGCTGTGTAACAGCACAAATTAGATCTGAAAAAGACGAAAATTACCTCAAAACTATCGGTACCCGTGGGATTAAAACAAAATTAAATAAATGTTTGACGTTTTATCTGTCAAAACTGTCAAAATAATTTATTTCTAGCTTTACAGGGTGATCAAAAGAAATTGTTACAGTTGGCAATACAATTCCGGAGATTTTCTTATTCCACAGTTGGCACAGCGACAGGTAAAGGCGGAAATGCTATTTGACATTTCTAATAAATACAAATAGGTTATGTCAGGAGTCTGACAGCTAATAGAATTTTGACTTTTAAAGTAATAGAAATACTTTAGAAATAAATGTAATAATAACTGTATTCAAATTTAAATTTTTAAATGTGACTGTCAACAACAAGAAATTAATTTATGTATCAGGCTTACCAATTTCAAGTATTTTTTTTTATTGCCAACTGTAACAATTCCTTTTGATCATTTTCTCATATAAAAAAGGATTTCAATCGCAGTGCCGTCTACTGCATTCTTAGCTGGGATAGAGTATTTACACTATATCAAATAACTTGACAAACATATCATATTTCCGCCTATTCTGAAACTGAATCATTATTTCTTAATGATCGATAAGTTAAAGACAATTTTTATTTTACATGTTTAATTTACAGATTATTATAATTTTGGGATTCTATGTTCAGATTAATTTTACGTAATTTGCATGCTTTTTGTTCGCTTATAATTAATCGTTATTTGTGTATTAAGAGCGTAAAGTGATTCTTTGTTACTCAAATACGGTAATAGTGGAATAAAGACACTTCATTTTTTCAACGATTACGGGCCAAATTCAGAGTCGTCACTCACATCTCATCCTCACCTAACTCTCAAATTCGAAGTAACTAAGGCAACTAACTCAAATTGTGCAAATTATTGAGTTAGTTGCCTTAGTTACTTCGATTTTGAGAGTGCGGTGAGGATGAGATGAGTGTGAGTGACGACTCTGAATTTGACCCTACATCTTAAATTATTCAAAGAATTAAAACAAAAGCGCTAAAAATAAATTCGTTCTGTCAAATGACAAATTTCTGTTTGGTTTGTATCCCTAGTAACTATTAAAACAAACTCGCATTTAATATCTGTTTCGCGCGTTGCCATTGTTTCTGGATTTGATTCTTCCTCAATATTTGAAATCTTATTTCAGACTAGCATGCAGTAAAAAATGTGTCTTCTTATCGATAGTCATAATAGTAATATGTCTTGGAATTATTGCGGCGTTATGCAATGGGTTGATGTACAAAGCAAAACAAGAAGAAATAGAAGAAAAAGGTCTCATTCCGCCAAATCCGGAAGAACCGTTACCAGCATCACCTTCCGTTCTACACACCTTCACCAAAGGCGCCGTGTGCTCTGATGCTGCACCCTGCAGTAGAATTGGCAGGTGAGAAAATAAAAATGTGTTTATTAATATATAGTTTGCCTTTAGTTTGGTAAAAGGATAATTTGAACTTTCCAACTTTGTTCTTGCTCAGAAAATTGTAAATATAGGGCTAGAGCTCGATAAACTAATGGAAAACCGTAGCTGGAATGCGCGGTAACTCCACCCATTTAGGTATATAACGAATGGTGTGGCTCTATTTTGGCGCGAAAGTTAAATATACCGTCTCAGTGAAAACATTTAGTCGCATTTATGCAAATATTATTAATGATATATTTATTATTATTAATCCATCACAATTATTATTCTTTTGAAATACTATTTCTATAAATAAAGAGAATAACACGCCGTCTTAAATTTTGAAAAATTCAATTGAACCGTCATTTTTTTTTTAAATCTAACGTTTGACACTGAATGTACTGACGGTAGTAGCGACATCCGAAGACACTCCTCTCAGAGTTGTAAATAAATCCGAGTTCTATTTCAACAATCGACAAACAAATTTCACCACATCAATATTACCTCTGTGGCTCCCTTACCACTAGCATCTTTGGGGAGCATGATTTGACAGCTGGTAACCGCACTTCACGCGCATGCATAGTATATATCACTTACCGAGATCTGCTACAGCAGAGTACCACACCCAGTAATAGGTAAAAGGCTTGATGATATATTTATTTATTTAACAAGAAGCAATCTTAATTCCATGAAAGCGCCAGAATATTCACTTCCTGTGAATTTATTATAATCATTTACAATTTTTATTTTTGATAATTTATTTCCATATTAATAACTGGAACAATTTTTATGGAACAACCTGTATAAATTACTAGCTACTAACTATCTAATTACGCAATTATACAAAGTTATTTAAATGAAATAAATGCTAAATCGCAAAAAATTGCTAAAAATTGCAAAGGGCAACAAACTACAAAATGAATAACTTTATTTCCTGTTTTATAATTGCTGTTTCAACAATAATTTTGATACGATATGCATTAAAATTATGCCGTCTATTAAGATCTGTTATTACAGCGCTATTATACCCAAAACTGGGTAAACATTCGTGATATTAAGATTAAATTTTTTATAAAACTTATTGACGCATTTTGCCGTAACCAGTATTACTTTTCAGTTGTGCGGGTTGCATCGAAAATATAATAAAGGCGATTTTTATCTTGAATTTTATTTTCTACATTTACATACGGAAACAGTTAATTAATTTTAATACAATACTTTTTCGTGTTTAATTTATACTTATACTAGGAAATGAAACATTCGATATTCTATTTGAGTATTTAAGGCATTTAAAAAAGAACAAAAGTGCGACCTATTTTAGTTCTTTTAATTATTTTTGTCTACGTGTAACGGTCTGTTCTATGTTTTCTAGGCTCTTAGGTGTCCTAGATTGTCAGATGTTTTGTAATAAATCATTCACATTACAGGGTTGTACTCAAAACTATTTTTTAAACATTGTTTTTGAAAACAACTGTTTGTTTATATATCTTACAAAATAAATACATTTAATACAAAATGTACATAAACTTATCTAAGTTCAAATTACAATCTCCTAAAATAAATGTGCTTGTTTGGCATTAAACTTTTAATAAAAAAATTCATAACATCCAACTCATACATTACAAGTGGAAAATTTTGTTCGATAAAAATATTTTGATATACTCTATTCCACGTCACTTTGCGTCATTTAAAATATATTAATTGAATAGACAAAATAATTTTGTAGATTCTTGCTATAATTTTAACATTTTGGTAGCTAATTAAAATTTACTACTTCCCCGTATACAGGGTGTTCAATTTATATGTGCCATCATTGCTATCTCGAGAACTATAAGAGCTACAAGGTTGGTTAAATGAGCAAAGAAATACCATTTTGCAAGTTTATTACAAAACTATTAACAAATTATTTTTTTTGGCCAGTGGTTCTTAAAATGTGGAACACAGCTTTCTTATTTAAAATGAGAACATATGTTTTTTATTTTTTTTTTTGTGCGGAAGGAGATTTATTTATACTGAAGTCTACAAATACAAAGTTCAATACTCTCGAAATACCAAATTTTTGAGAAAAGTGCAAATTAAATTAAATTTAAATCTCATAGTAATTCAGCGTGCTATGAAAGAAACAAATGAACAAATCATAATATTTTTGTTTGTTTTGATTTATTATTAAATGTCAAGACGACTATTTAGTGAAAAAATTAAAAATGAACAAATCATAATATTTTTGTTTATTTGATTAATTATTAAATGTCAAGACGACTATTTCGTGAAAAAATAAACAAATAAATTGTTATTACACTACTCAAAAAAAAAAAAACCGGTCACCCAAAAAATCCATAAAAAACGTCACTTTTCAAAACTGACAAACTGACAGGGGTTTGAAAAGTGACGTTTTTTTGGGATTTTTTGGGTGACCTGTTTTTTTATTTGAGCAATGTAATTTGTTTCTTTCATAGCACAATGATTCCTATGCGATTTGAATTAATTAATCTCAATTTATTATGCATTTTACCTTAATTTTGTAATGTGAGGGTACTGAACTTTGTATTCGTTGAATTCAGAATAAAATTCTGTTTCGCACAAAAAAAAAACATGTTCTCATTGAAAATTAGAAAGTTTTTGTTTAATAGTTTTTGTAATAGCATTTTATTGCTAATTTAACCAACCTTGTAGCTCTTATAGTTCTCGAGGTAGCAATGGTGACACACTTAAGGTAGTACTACTGTGACGGTGGCGCCATCGGTTGTCGAGTGGCGAAACTGACTCTCAAAAAAATATAAAAATTGAATAAAGTAAGTGTTTTATGCGTATTATGATTTGAATATCATGAATTGTTAACAGGTTGTTGGTCTAGTGAATTTTCAAATACCATACCACCGTGTGGTGTTGCCATTATAAATTGGGATTCTTAATTTTTCGTTAAAAACAAGGCTTTGCATGGCTATATATCCATTACTAAACGATAAAAAACTTTCTCCTTCTGATACAATATACATGGATAGTTCTAGAACATCATACTAGTTTTTCAAATGAAACTGCAAAATTTTAGAGGTACACAAACCAAATATGTGCGATTCTGAGTGATGATCGCCATAAGCCCCGTGTATAAGAACTCAACTTTACATGCGAATATATTTGTTCACAGACGATGAATGTGTTTCATATTTTAACAGGATGCGTATGACTATCCAATGTTTACGCGCGTCAAATTTCATTCGAATCTGCAATTTTTTTTTTCACGCTAGTACTACCTTAAATTGAACATCCTGTACACACGTAAATTGTAAATTTTATTTAGCTACCAAAACATTAAAATGATGGCAAAAATCTACAAAATTATTTTGTAAATATAACTTTGGTTTCTATCATAGTGGTTACTCAAATACCTCTCTGCTGCATTATTACATGGAATAGCGTATAGCATTCGTTTCATGTTTTGAAATTGGAACGCAGTTGTTGATTGAAAAGTACTTATAATGCTGAATAGGTAGCCTTATATAAACAAATACTTGAAAATATTATCTGCTAGATACATAGATAAGGGTCGAATTAACTGTCTAGTAAATAAAGATAAAAATCTATTTTAAAAATTGGATGTAAACATATGATTGCTTAATATTTGTTTTGCAAGAGGTGTCGTACATTTTAATAGTTATTTATGTAGGGTGAAAACAGGCGTTTCTGGCCTGTGGCATGATTATTAGCACGAGGCGCAAAGCGCCGAGGGCTAATAACATGCTCAGAGTCAGAAACGCAAATTTCACACGTGGTACATACAATATTTTATGTACAGCAAATTAACATTTAATTATATATTCAAAAGATTAAAATATGTACATAGGTTATATGTCAAAATGACATTTTGTAAAATCAAGTATTCACAAAAAACAAAAATTGTCATTTTATTTATACATCCATAAAATTATTTTTTATGGCCCTAGGGCCAAAAAGAAGTGTTTAAGCCCGCTTTTTAGGGCTAAAACAAATTAATTTCGGCCCGGTTGTAAATAAATAAATAAATAAATATATCATCACGCCTTTTACCCATTACTGGGTGTGGCACTCTGCCGAAGTAGATCTCGGTAAGTGATATATTTTGCGCGTGAAGTGCGGTTACCAGTCGTCAAATCACGGCCCCCAAAGATGTTAGTGGTGGAGGAGCCACAGGGGTAGCTTTTGAAATTATGAAAATTGTTTGTCGCCTGTGGGAATCGAACCAGGGTTCTCAGGGTCCACAGGCCGACTTCATACCACTAAGCTAGCCACCCCATAAAAGTAATTCATTATTATTAATAAATAATAATAATGGGGTAATGGCACAGTGGTATCAAGTCGGCCTACGGATCCTAAAAACCCTGGTTCGATCCCTAGAGCTGACAAACATTTTCACCAATTTAAAAAAAATTACCCCTGTGACTCCTCCACCACTAACATCTTTGGAGGCCGTGATTTGACGACTGGTAACCGCACTTCACGCGCAAAATATATCACTTACCAAGATCTGCTTCGGCAGAGTGCCACATCCAGTAATGGGTAAAAGGCGTGATGATATATTTATTATTTATTTATTTTTAATAAATAAAGGCTTTCAATCATAATCTTATAGAAATAAAAGGACAGTTTTAATTTTAATTAGCCTTATCTTTAATAAAAAAAGAATACGGAATTACTGTATTTATTTTAAAGTTACATCATTTTTGTCAACATCAAAACAAACACGTCAACCAACGTGTTTTTGTATGTTATCTTTCTCCCCTTATTAATTATTAAACAATTGATATATTGTTTAAAAACACGTCATAAAATAAATTCCCCTATTATCGTGACTAATGACTCCACGATAATTTATTAATTATTACACGATATTTTTACCGTAATGGACATTCGTAGAATAAATTAAACAAAGAGAATACTTTTTTGATAACATATCTGGTAGATTTCTAGAATACTGCCGTCATATGTCCTTTCACCCATGCGTAGCTAACGAACGAGATAAAACACGTTACAGAAATCAGACATAAAAAAAACGTGTATATAAACATTACGACGTCATAAAATGTTGATTTTTCCTAAACTATTCAACAGTAGGTGTAAACAAATACAATAGATTTCATAATATTTCCAATATATGAAAATACAAGTTATTCACCGATATAAAGATAGCCTTGAAAATATTTATAAACAGTTTTTTTTTTGTCATGGAACTGTAGCTAAGCAGTTGTTTTGTTCGTGTGCGCATGCGTCAAGTAAAGTGTATAAAAGGTGTCAGGCGGTTTGATTCCTTGAGTTCATATTGAGACTTGAGAAGTGAAACTTCGTAGTTTTTGAACGTAATATTTTGTGAAATCAACTCAAGATGTCTGAAAGTCATTTTGACGAATACGAGCACTACAATTTCGACCACGATAAACAACTTTATTCTGGTCATAGTGGAAAGCAACGTACAAAGAAGGAATCTAGTGAACATACAAATCACAACGATCCAAGTGGACATTCTAGAAAAATTTTAACCAAGCTAGTAAATACAGAAAACAACAAAAAGGACAATCGAAAACAATAAGGTTCCTTAAAATTGTGATGTTTCTACGGACTTAATGCTGTTCTTGGTTTACGATTAAATACGTTGCTAAAACTTTATTACAAGTGTGCTTCTGCCATTTTCTCATCTGGAAGATGTGCCACGTTTTCTACAGGTTGAGACATCTTTCAACATCTTTCGATGATTTAGCAATTTGTAAACGACTTATTTTTGTATTGTGTTATTACAATATGTGATGTTTATTTTGTAAGATGATAAGATACTTGTTGTTCGAATGTTGATAATGTAATATTTATGAAAACTTGTATAATAAACTAATAATTTATATGTCTAGCTCTTTATTTCTTGTTTAATATCAGGTAGTAATAAATTTTATTTTATCCACTTCTGATAAAGAATATTACTTTTTAATTTTGATAGCGGTTTGTTGATAAACAAAATGATTCATAATATCTGATACGTATGACTTTACTTTGAATATCAAGGTCAGAACTTTTACAAACTGGTACTAAAATATTTCAAAAAAGTTACACGTTTTGTTGTTGCTTGTAAACATGTATTTCCATTTTTCAATTACTATAATCTAGTTAACGACTTAAAACAAGAATAAATAAATGTGTTTCATATTTATCTCATTTAAAAGATCAAAAAAACAGCAGATCTCGTTATCATTTGTCCTTAAAATTTGATTGGGGCATCATAAATGTTTTTCGTAACAGCAAAACATAATATTAATGAATTTGGCTATAATTAGAAAAACATTAACAGATATAACTTAATTATATAATTATATGGGGCAGCTAGCTCAATGGTATGAAGTCGGTCTGTGGATCCTAAAAACCCTGGTTCGATCCCAACAGGCGACAAACAATTTTCATAATTTCAAAAACTACCCCTGTGGCTCCTCCACTACTAACATCTTTGGGGGCCGTGATTTGACGACTGGTAACCGCACTTCACGCGCAAAATATATCACTTACCGAGATCTGTTTCGGCAGAGTGCCACACCCAGTAATGGGTAGAAGGCGTGATGATATATTTATTTATATTTTATTTATATAATTTATGGTCTTATTTCCAAGTTTACATTTAAAATTCTGCAAAGATCTTCAAAATTTGCTATCCAAACATGAAATGCAATTAAACAAACAAATTTAATTAATTTTGCAGCATAATTTATGTAAATGCGTGATTTTAATTATTAGTAGGCGTTAATACATAGACGTACGTTTAAAAATGAGTAAGGGGCACTGTAATTTTATCAAGGATTTTATATAAACACTGGCAGGCAGATTCATAAAGCGAGTTACTGCTAACACCATTTTTTATTTCGTTTTTAACTCTCTTTTCAATGCATAAACCAAGTTTATTTTAACTTGAGTTAAAAAGAGTGTTAATTAGCATCAAATTTAATTCATTTCTTAAATCTGTCTTAATTTGAAACAGAGTTATAGATAATATTAAAAACGGTGTTAGCGCTAATCCGTTTTATGAATTGTATTTTGCTAACTTGTTTGTAGCTTGCGGCATTTATGAGGCAAGCAAGGTTGACGGCGGCCATTTGCAGGACAGGCAAGATAACGCTATACTTAAATGTATCATAAGCCGTGATTTGACGACTGGTAACCGCACTTCACGCGCAAAATATATCATTTACCGAGATCTGCTTCAGCAGAGTGCCACACCCAGTAATGGGTAGAAGGCGTGATGATATATTTATATTTTATTTATCATAAGCTTTCATGTTTTAAAAACATATTTAAATTTACTAAAAATATTAAATAATGAAACATACATAATAATAAATAAAAATAAATATATCATCATGCCTTCTACCTGGCACTCTGCCGAAGCAGATCTCGGTAAGTGATACATGAAGTGCGGTTACCAGTCGTCAAATCACGGCCCCCAAAGATGTTATTGGTGGAGGAGCCACAGGGGTAGTTTTTGAAATTATGAAAAATGTTTGTCGCCTGTGGGAACCGAACCAGGGTTCTCAGGATCCATAGGCCGAATTCATACCACTGAGCTAGCCACCCACCCCAAAGTGTATTTAATCCCTCCTGCGACTTTAATCCCTTGGTATTTACTATTATTAATTCCCACAGCCGACAACCTTTTTTCATCACATTAAAATTACCTCTGTGGCTCTCCCGCCACATTTTTGAGGTCGTAATTTGACGTCTGGTAACTGAATTTCACGCCCAAATATACAGAGTATTTTTAAACTTATGCATCAAATTTTAACCGTAAATATTATTTGTTATACTGATGGCACAAAAATATTTTTTGATATTTGCAGAATTAAGTACAGTTTACTCGGAAGTAAATATTTTTACTACCACTGGTATTACTAATAATTAAATTGTAAACATTACAAATATATGTCTGCTGTTGTATAATCTATAACATAACTACAACAAACAATATTTGCGGTATAAATTATAAGTTTAGAAACGGTTTGTATACCAAGGTCTGTATTCCCTGTAATGGATAATTGGCGTGATTAAATTTATGTATTTACATAATCGGTAGCGTCCTTGATAAAATTCAGTAAGGAACAACCAAAATTGTAAAAAAGCACTCATCATGCAATTTTAATTAATTTAACAACATAATTAAGTAATTAAACTAATTAATTTTTGCTTAATTTCAGAGATATTCTCCTGAAAAATGGCTCAGCCGTTGATGCAGCGATTGCAACAATGTTCTGCAACGGCATTGTGAATATGCAAAGTATGGGCCTTGGTGGTGGATTTTTCATGACAATCTACACACGTGAGGACAAAAAAGCTGTCACTTTGAATGTAAGAGAAGCAGCTCCTTTGAAAGCCACAGAGGATATGTATGACAAGGATCCAAAGAAATCTAAAGAAGGTTAGAATATTAGCCTAGTTCTAACAATGTAATGTTTCTGTTGTAATCAAGGAAAATCAAGATTAAGTGTATAATCAGTAGTTTGTTGAGTTTGATTGTCATTGAGAATAATTGATGTGTTTGACCTGCACGTGTCGTCTGAAAATCATGTGATAATACTTGAACGACCTAGGAATAAATAGATGTATATGATTGAAGTTTTCATATCTGAATGAAATATTCTGAGTGAGAGTAATAAAAGAGCTTGTATGAAAGGTCTTATTTATTAACGTAAATTAAATAAAAATGGTGATGTTAAGAATGTTTGGCGAATATTAATTGAATCGGTTAATTCAGAAACGACATATATGTTTTGAAATAGGCTAATATACCGATTTTTTTTTATGAAAGTACATGATAAACTATGATAATCAGTGAAAGTACGATGTTAAACTTTCTTATATTAAGCGAGATATGATATTTTGAAGTTCTGTAGGTGCTTGTGATGTCACAAGTATCTTTCAATATCTTTAAGGGGTACTATACTTGTTTGATTAAATGAGTGTAAATAATATACGAATTATTTATTAGAAAATAGTCTTACTGTGTAGAAAATCATATTTATGGCAGTTTAAAGTCCTAAAAGATGATTTTAAATTATTATTCAACGTGTTAAATATGTACAAACAGTTTGAAAAAAGAATGGTGAGATGTTACAGTTAATTAGGTTCTACTCCGCAATGTCTCGTATTTACCGCGCGAAAATACTTGTGGCCAATGAGAATGCTTGATTACTTGTGATGTATGTATGTATCCGAGTCGGCCTGTGGATCCTAAGAACCCTGGTTCGATCCCCACAGCCGACAAAACATTTTCACCAATTTAAAATTACCCCTGTGGCTTCTCCACCACTACCAACTTTGGGGACCGTGATTTGACGGCAGGTAACCGCACTTCACGCGCATAAATATATCACTTACCGAGATCTCCTTCTGCAGAGTGCCACACTCAGTAATGGGTAAACGGCGTAATGCTATATTTCTTTATATGTTATTTTTTTATATATTTTATGTTTTTATCATTAATTTTCTTTATTTCGATAACGGTTTAGGAGCCCATTATTCTGGCTTTTTGATCAAATTTCGGTCAGATATCTTAGAAATTAAGTTTTGAAAAATATTCATGTGTCATATTTACAATATATCATAATTTCATAGATGTTTTTGGGTTTTTTCCTTTAGAAGTGTCATAATAATTAAAAATGGATTTTCATAATGTAATTATCTTTAGGAATACTGGCAACTGGTGTACCTGGACAATTAAGAGGCTACTGGACAGCATATAAACGTTTTGGTAAACTGCCATGGAAAGATTTAATCCAACCATCAATTGAACTTTGCGAAAATGGTTATAATATGAGTAAAGCACAACATGATTCTTTGCTCGTTACTACCCATCTAAAAGATGAACTATTACGGTAAAATATACAATTAAAATCTTTATAGGACTGTCAGAAAACTTACATTTGACGTAGCATGTTTTTCATTAGAAAATATTTTAAATTTAGTCCAAAATTTGGTAGTAGAAAATAGAATTATGTAAATTTTATGTTAAGCATTTTTATCTGTCATAGTGTCTAACACAGCATCGATCCCAAGACTCCTATGACTCATAGGAATTGACAACGGGTTTCGTCTGTAGCGACACAGTCTGATTTTAAGGAAATCATACCACGAATTAAATTTCAAGAGTTTCAGTCATATGAATAACTTTGAAGTTTGATAAATTTGAAGTTTATGACAGAAAAATTCGGGAGACGCCCGGACTCGAACCGAGTTTTAATTCGTGGTATGATTTCCTTAAAATCAGACTGTTGCTACAGACGAAATCCGTTGTCAATTCCTATAAGTCATAGGAGTCTTGGGATCGATGCTGTGTTAGACACTATGACAGATAAATTCGGTTCACGCCTATCTCGTTCAGGGGAGCCGTGGTTTAGCATTTGCCTTTCATTTTTATTTTGAAACGTTAGTCAGTTGAAAATGTATGTATGATGTATTAACTTTTTGTTGTAGAAATTGGTTTGTTGATGAATCAACAGGAGAATATAAACGTAGAGGCAGTTTAATTAAACCAAAAATATACTGTGATACTTTGAGAATAATTGCCGAAAATGGAGGCGATGAACTAAATAATGGAACTCTAGCAGATAAATTAGTTCAAGATATTCAAGAATTAGGAGGAATTATTACCAAAGAGGATTTAGAAAATTATCAGTAAGTTGTAACTTTATATTCTCTTCGAAATTACTTGCTGTTGCATAATTAAATAATTTATGTGTTTCTGTTTAAAGGCCAATTTGGGAAGACGCAGTTTCAATTGGAATAAAACAGGACACTCTGTATTCAGTCCCTCCACCAGGTAGTGGTGTCCTTTTAGGCTTTATCCTCAACATATTACAAGGATACAATTTTACCAGTGACAGTATTAATGGTGACAACAATACAGTTTTAACTTATCATAAAATCGTTGAAACTTTTAAATACGCTTATGCGCAACGTACTCTATTAGGTGATTCTGCGTTTAACAATATTACTGAGGTAAAGATAACAATAAATACGAAACCTTGAAATATTTATTCATTAGATTCATCCTGTAATTAATCATTCATCAAATACGTACATAACATCACGCTAGTTTCCATCAAATGAGGTAGAAAGAATCCTAGAATCATTCAGAAAACTTTCATTGATCAGATTAATCAAATAGTCAGTCCTTGTTAAACATTCTCTTCCGGACACATCACCCTCGCTTCATCTATCCACCCAGTCACTCCTGTCGTTTCCGATCATTTTCCCGAATGTCTTTTTCCAAAATGACCGTTTTCTCGCATGATAATTTCCTGAATACCTTTTTTTGCCAGAATTTCCATTTTCCCGAATGCCTTTTTTTCGTATGCTAATTTCTTGTATTTCTCGATTGACGACAATTTTACCGATAACAATTTTGCATCTAAATAATTTCCCGAACGTAGATTTCTCGAATGCATTAACATACATATTTTTGTTTAAAATTTACAGAATATCAATTACACAGCGTACAATATTACATTCTTGAAATAATGTCATTCGTGAAAATTGCATTCGCGTAATTTGCGTTCGGGAAATTATCATTCAGGAAATTATTATACTTTAAAATTTTCATTCGGGAACTACCTAGTTTGTCTTTAAAATTGTGTCATTCGATGAAGTTGTTATTCAGGAAACTGTATTCGAGAAAATGTACGGTAACCCACTCCTATACATTTTTCATATTTCCTTTCTTACTAGTTCGTCTCATTTTTCCTTCTCTCAAAAAACCATCAATTAAACCTATTCATTTAGGTATTCCAATTCATCACCCTCACCATCACCAACATACATCTGTTTCATTCATCTTTATAGTCACAACCAATATTTTATTTACTGTGAAATGATTTTAGTTGTTAGAGAACTTAACATCAAGTGAATATGCAAGATCAATTAGACATAAAATAAATGAAGAACGGACTTTTAATGATCCTGAACATTACGGAGCGATTTTTTACCAAAAAGGCAATCATGGCACTGCACATATTTCGATTTTAGCAGCAAATGGTGATGCAGTTTCTGTCACAAGCACAGTTAATTTATAGTAAGTCTAAAATAATATAGTAAATTTATAAATAAATAAATAAATAAATATATCATCACGCCTTCTACCCATTACTGGGTGTGGCACTCTGCCGAAGCAGATCTCGGTAAGTGATATATTTTTGCGCATGAAGTGCGGTTACCAGTAGTCAAATCACGGCCCCCAAACATGTTAGTGGTGGAGGAGCCACAGGGGTAGCTTTTGGAATTATGAAAATAGTTTGTCGCCTGTGGAAATCTAACCAGGGTTCTCAGGATCTACAGGCCGACTTCATACCACAGAGCTAGTAAATTTATTAAAATGCACGTCTTTTAGTTTTGGAGCAGGAATAGCATCAAAGCAAACAGGAATAATCCTAAATAGTGGAATGGATGATTTCTCAACTTCAACTTTCGAAAACTATTTTGGTTTACCTGGTTCTCCAGCAAATAAAATCGAACCAGGTAAAAGAGCGTTGTCTTCAATGACTCCTACAATAATAGTCGATGAAAATGGCGATGTAAAAATGGTAATTGGAGCTTCTGGTGGAACTAGAATCACTACTGCTATGTCATTGGTTATTATGCGAGCGCTGTGGTTCGGACAAGATATTAAACAAGCTGTAGATGCTCCAAGAATCCATCATCAAGTGTTTCCTATGGAAATTAACTACGAGTACGGTATTTTACAAGTAAGTACAATCAAGAATAGTTAATTTAAATTACAGATTGATGGGAATTGTGAATGTAGCGGATGTTTGGGAAAGAGTGTGATGTTTTGTTTTATTTTAGCAATATGTTGAAGGTTTGGAAAAACTAGGCCACGTTACAAAAAGATATCGAGATGTAGGATCTGTAATTTGTGCATTATTAAGAGATGGTGATAAAATAATAGCAAATTCAGATTTTCGAAAAGGTGGTGATGTATATGGGCTAGATTAATTTTAATCTTAGTTTCCATTTAAACTGTTATTTATATGTAAATATTGAAATTACGTCTTGAAATTTTAGATCTTTTGTGAATGTTTGTTATACCTGATATTTTTAAGTATTAAAAAGTTTTATTGTAACAAGTTTTTATTAAAAAATTAACAAATATTGTACACACATTTACAATGTTTTACCCTGTCTTACAATCTATAATAATAAAATATATTTACAGTATAAATTTAAAACAATAATATAGCTACCATACAATAAAATAAATATTTTAATTTCTACAAATTGAGGTAGTTTCAGGTAACAATAGCGTATGTTTAGTTAGCCTTTTCTTTTTCGGAACAGTCATGATATATTTTATCTTTCATGTTTAAAGAATATTCGTAAACTGGTCCTTTGCAGTAAATACAACTTCTTGTATACGTGTGCTGTATTCTTCCAGGCATAAAGTGTTCTCGAAGACCTAATAAAGTTGGTGCAAAATAGGTATTGCAAATTGGACAAAAGTAATCATATTTACGATGAAATTCCTGGACTTCTTTATCCGAAGGCTTGTCCCCAAATCTGGGATGAACAGAATCGCTTTCTGTTACACTTTTTTTGGCTACTTCGAAAATTTTTTCGTTACAACCATTTTGACTATTATTTGAATTCATAGTATTTTTAAGTAGATTTTTAAAATTAAATAGGTAAGAAACACCTGTTACGACACCGTGTGCTTAAATCTTTGACATTTTTGACAGTGATAGGTTATGTTTTTTTAACAGGTGTTGATTAACGATCATAGAAGGCATGTTCACAACCTACTGATCTATCATAAATAATTTAAGAAATTTGTACTCATTTGAATAATATAAATAAATTGAATTAATCGGATATGATTAATGTTAGATAAATTAATAATTTAACTTATTGTAATTCGTTATACAATTATATATTTATGAAAAAGGATTACAAATAATGAATGTGAATGTCTCAGAATAATTCAATTTTGACAGTTCCATGTGAATGTATTTGTTAACTAACCTTATTCCCGCAAATATAATTATTTGTTGATATTTACAGCGAAATAATTAAAAATGAGTCAACCAGTAGATGTTAAAAAGGAAGATGAAATAGTAGTACAGAAAGAAAATGATGAAACCACTATAAAAGTGGAAAAAACAGAAAACCAACAATCAGACATATCAGACTCTGTTGCTGACAAAACTGCAGAAGTCAATGAAAATAAGATTGAAAGTGATGATCTTACACTAGAGAAAGATGGTGCATCAGAAGATCAGGAAGCGTCTACAGTTACTGAAGAAGCTGCTGATGATGGTACAGAAGAAACTGGCGACAAACCAGACGAAGATGACCCCTATGCATATCTTCAACGTGGTGATTTTACCTCTGAGAAATTTAAAATTGAAATTCGTGGTTTGCCCAGATTTTACGGAATCGGCGTAAGATATCTTTTACGCATTATTCAATCCAGCATTATTTATTACAAATTTTGTATATTTTAGGAATTACGGTCCTTGTTAAATAACAGATTAAATCTTGCCACTGCTAAAATAAAGTCGCCGAAAGCTCGAAATCCATGGGCCTATATTTGCTTCCGAAATGAAGACGACAAACTTCGAGCGATTAATATACTTAACGGATATCGTTGGAAAGGCAAACGACTAACAGCAAAGGTTTCGAAACTTACAAAAAAAAATAAATTCTTAAACATAAATATTATTTTCTTTTTTTAGGAAGCAAAACCGATGCCAGATCCATTAGTAAAGAAAAGAAAGGAACAAGAAAGTTTATCTCCTGAAGCAAAACGACAAAAATACGAAGAAAGTGTTGAAGAAAGATTGAAGAAATCAACAATACCATTTTGGCACATACCTTACGGAGAACAATTAGTAATAAAACAAGAAGAAGCCAAAAGAATTCTTACCAAATTAGCCAACGAACTATCATTTTCAAACCCAGAACTCATGAAATGGATTAACGAGAAAAAGAAACGGTTTGGGGGTATGCCTTGTGAACTGTGGAACATTCGATACCCAAAGAAACTTGATGGTTATCGCAATAAATGCGAATTTACTGTCGGGAAAAGTGAAATCGATGGTTCACCTTCAGTTGGATTTAGATTTGGGGGGTATGCTTCTGGAGTTACTACTGTTGGACCGTTTGAAAACTTGACGCACATTCCTGAACCGATGAAGAAGGCAGCCAAGGTAAGAAACACTCAGCCATTCGGTTATTTATTCCGTTTAAAGATAAAAGAAAAGTTCTTGAGTTATTTTAGCTCCTGATGATCAGACATTGAATACGTTTTAATTATTTGATTATATCCCAGATCTTTTCTTTTATCTTTCCATAATTCTTCAGCCAAGAATCCTTGTCTTCCCTATTCTGTAAATGAATCATTATCTGTTACTGATCTATATGTTAATGACAACCCTGATTTTTTATGATTATTCTATTTGGGGTGACTAGCTCAGTGGTATGAAGTCGGCCTGTGGATCCTGAGAACTCTGGTTCGATTCCCACAGGCGACAAACAATTTTCATAATTTCAAAAAGCTACCCCTGTGGCTCCTCCACCACTAACATCTTCGGGGGCGTGATTTGACGACTGGTAACCGCACTTCTCGCGCAAAATATATCAGTTACCGAGATCTGCTTCGGCAGAGTGCCACACCCAGTAATGGGTAGAAGACATGATGATATATTTATTTATTTATTCTATAGATTAACACCATTTTGGAATTCTGTGATCAAAATTATGCATTTTTCTCTCTTACAAAGCTGTAAATATAAAAATATAACTTTCTAACCACACTTTTTATTCAGCTGTCAGTGAGCTCTCATTATATTAATTTTTATAACAGCTACGTAAATAAGTTAGTAAAATGCATGAATTTAACAAAAATGTCAGAATAAATTATTCCGGTCACATAATATAAATATATCATCACGCTTTATACCCATTACTGGATGTGGCACTCTGCCGAAGTAGATCTCGGTAAGTGATATATTTTGCGCGTGAAGTGCGGTTACCAGTCGTCAAATCACGGCCCCCAAAGATGTTAGTGGTGGAGGAACCACAGGGGTAGCTTTTGAAATTATGAAAATTGTTTGTCGCCTGTGGTAATCGAACCAGGGTTCTCAGGATCCACAGGCCGACCATATCATAATTGCTATAATCTGTAAATTAATAGTGAAAAATAATCCTTGTCATTAATTATCAATCATAAACAGATAATGATACAGTTACAGAAGATAGGGATTTATCCCTTTTTGGTTTAAAAGGAGATGATTTAACTTTGATTTAATGAAAATATTGATGCATAACTTTATAAATCAGTTGTTTGAACAATACGTCCGAGGATCACATCTGCCGATATTTGATCCCGAATATCAAACTGGATTTTTCCGTCAACTAACTGCACGATATTCACAAACACAAAACCAGTTAATGTTGGTAGTTTGTATTCATCCGCAACAACTGAATCAGTACGAAATTTTTGCTTTTAAACAAGATGTTATTCGATTCTTTACACAAGGTGATGGAAAAGACGCGAACGTTACGTCTCTTTATTACCAAGCGTTGGTTAAAAGGTAATTATTGATACAGGGTCATCGAAAAGTCATATTTATTGTTGTTTTTGTGTTAAGATTGCCTGGAGAACTTCCGCCACTCTCCGAGCACCTTTATGGTGACCTCTACATCTATGAAACAATTCTAGGTATGAAATTTAAGATTTCGCCTGAAGCTTTCTTTCAGATTAACACTGAAGCAGCAGAAATTTTATATAAATCTGCTATTGAAATGGCTAATCCAGCCCCTGATTCAACTGTTGTTGATATTTGTTGTGGTACTGGCTCCATTGGACTTTGTTTCGCAAGTGTAAGAAATAAATAGTAATTATTGTTTATTAGCATTGAATTTCATTGTTATTAATTTATAGAAATGTAAACAAGTGTTGGGATTGGAAATCGTGCCTCAAGCTGTAGTCAACGCAAAAGAAAACGCAATCGAAAATAATATCACCAACTGCGAATTTTTTAACGGTGCAGCTGAGGATATTATTTGTTCAGTGATGCACAGAGCGACAAATGATGACATTATTGCTATTGTGGATCCGCCAAGGGCTGGACTACGTAAGTCTTCTTCTTTTTTAATTATTGTAATTTCTTAGAAAAGTGGTGTGTGTCACTTGAGATAGTTTAAGGGGAGATTCTGGTCTAAAAATTTATTTTTTTCCATAAATTTGAAGCCTCATTAATATAGTTTAATGTCCTGAAATAATTTTGACGATATCTAATGTATTTCAAAAGTTACAGCCGATTGAGTAAAACAATGCACCGGCCGAAAAACAAGTGCGCGCAAAAATCTTTGACAAACTTTAAACGAGTTTTTCTCGAAACTTTAAATTTTCGCGCGCGGGGTGCAGTCAAACTAATGATCGGATGCATTTCGTTCTTCATGTTCTGGATAGAAAATTCAATTTATGGGGCGATGCCGTTTGTTGATGACCTGATAAGTTGATTCAAACGTGCTGTAAATTTTTGTGGAATTTGTGACAAGTGATGGAAAATTAGTTTTTTCCTATTTTTTCTTATTTAATAATAATTATGACAGATTAATGCTGGTTTGCAAGAAAAAAATAAAGAGCTCTTTAGTTAAAGGATTGTTTATCTAGCAACAGTATCAATAGCGATTTTCTGAAATTAATTGAACCGTTAGTTGCTAATGAACTGATAAAACTTTCATGCAACCCAGCATAATAATAAATAAATATATAAGTAATAAATTTGTATAAATTGTACATAGTATGGCGCCCAAGTGTTTTAACTGAGACTGTATTTTTCACTTTCGCGCCGAAGTAGAGCCACGCCATTTGTTATATACCTAAATGGATGGAGTTAATGCGCATTCCAGCCACGGTTTTACTTTCTAGACACTATGTCAAGGGTTAATGCGACCCCATTTAATGAAACAACGTCAAATTATGTATTAAAATTCATTTTTTTCTTTATTACAGATAGTCGAGCACTAGAAATGCTCCGCCGAACCAAAAAACTAAACAAATTGGTGTACATAGCTTGCAATCCTCAATCAGCTTGCAAGAACTTTGTGAGTTTGGGTCGACCACCTTCTAAAACCATGCAGGGTGAACCATTTGTCCCGGTGCGCGCTGTTGCCATCGATATGTTTCCATACACAAAACACTTGGAACTTATGATCTATTTCGAGAGATGGACTGGCGAAAATGGTAACGATGACGCTAATAATACTACTGTTGATAATAGTACTGCTGAAAGTTGTACTATTGACGAGGATATTCCTTCTGAAAGTATTATTATTGATAAAATGACTACCGATAATATTGCTACTGATAATAATATTAGTACTGATAAAAATATTAGTACTGATAATAATGTTAGTACCGATAATATGAATATGGATAGTACAGCTGATAATACTGCAGATAGTACTGATCCGGCACTGAAAATTCTTATATAATTTGGTGAATCTACATAATTTTAAGTTATTCCACAGTTTGTAATTTTTGACGAACAATAAATCTACTTGGTTTTACTTTGATAATAAGCTTTTAGAATTTCGGCGACATTTTAATATTTCTTTTAGTATTGTGGAAGAGTATCGGTCTATGGATTTGAGAACCAGAGTTCAGTTCCACATTAAAGTTACTTCTATGGCATCTCCTCTACTAATATCTTTGAAGGCCGTGATTTGACGGCTGGTAACCGCAATTCACGCGCATAATCACTTCCGAGATCTGCATCGGTAGAGTGCCACATTCAGTAATGTGTCAAAGGCGTGATATATTTATATTTATTTATTTTTATTTAAAACTACTCCTGTGGCTCCTTCATTAGCATCCTTGAGGATTGTAATTTGACGGCTGGTAACCGCAATTAATGCGCATAAATATATCACTTACCGAGATATGCTATGAGGTAGATGGCTCAGTGGTATCGAATCAGCTTGTAGATTTAAGAACCTCGGTTCGATTCCCACAGCCGACAATTTTCACTACATTGAAATTAGTCCTGTGGCTCTCCTTCCATTAAAATCTTTGGGGGTCGTGATTTGATTGCTACCAATCACACTTCACGCGCATTAATATGTAATAATAATAATAATAATACTAACATTTTATGAAATAGATAGCTCAGTGGTATGGTGTAGGCCAGTGAATTTGAGAACACGCGTTTGATTCTCACAGCTGACACACAATATTTTAACTAGTCTTTTTTTTTAATAACAGCTATGAATAGATAAAATTAACTTTAAAATGCCAGGGTCACAAAATACTGAAATTTTGATAGTAAAAATTAAAAATATATGGGGTAATGGCTCAGTGGTATCAAGTCGGCCTGTGGATCCAAAAAATCCTGGTTCAATCCCCACAGTCGACAAACATTTTCACCACATTAAAACTACCTCTATGGCTTATCCTCCACTAACATCTTTGGAGGCCGTAATTTGATGGCACTTCACGTGCATACATATATCACTTACCGAGATCTGCTACGGCAGAGTGTCACTTCCTGTAATGGGTAGAAAGTGTGATGATATATTTATATTTAAATTCAGATTAACCATATTCTTAAAATAGAATTAAAATCTATTGTAATCCTGTTGCTATTTGATTTCGAGAATATTATTTGGATTAACTTTCTAGTTTTTATAAATAAAAAATAAATAAATATATCATCACGCCTTCTACTCATTACTGGGTGTGGCACTCTGTTGAAGCAGATCTCGGTAAGTGATATATTTTGCGCATGAAGTGCGGTTACCAGTCGTCAAATCACGGCCTCCAAAGATGTTAGTGGAGGAGGAGCCACAGGGATAGCTTTTGAAATTATGAAAATTGTTTGTCGCCTGTGGGAATCGAACCAGGGTTCTCAGGATCCACAGGCCGACTTCATATCACTGAGCTAGCCACCCCATAGTTTTTATTATTGGGTTAATTAATTCAAGATTCAGGATTAGCTAAAACTAAAATAAAAAATCGGATTTACAGTTATTACTACTAATTTATTACTCTTAAATATAATCCGGAAGATTATTTTATTAGCACTTAACGTAAGTACAAGTAATAATAGTTTAATGGTTAAAATATCTTAACATTTAATAACAATTTTTTAATAAATACTTTATAAATTATGAAACTTACGACTACAGCAGTTGTATATGTATATTTATTCCAATAGCTGACGTTTACGAGGCGTATTTTGTGCGTTCTTCGAGTGCTGAAATATATTTGATAGTTTTACAAAGTTAAAATGAGTTAATTAGTATTCAAAGTATTCGATTAAGGACTGAATTTAACTTTTCCGTTCTCAAAACATTTTAGAGAACTCGTCAAGTCGTGGATATAATTTGCGGCTACTAATCCAAAGTTCACACATTCAATTTCAATTACTATAATTTGGTTTAAGTTCCTGTTTATGATTTAGGATTTTTTTTTAATAAAATAACTGTTGGGGTAGTAATAACAAAAACGCAGTGGAGTCATCTTTACTTTCACTCTTAATTTTCGACGAAGGCTTCATCTAAACTAAAGAGCGAAAGTAAAGAGTTTTTATTATTACTTAACATTCACGCGGCTTCGTCTACTAATAAAAATAATTGTTTGTCAGCAGTCCTTAATCGGTTGCTCTGAAAACTGCGATGATCATTACTCAAGGTATGCGAGATCGTGGTAGGTAATACTCTGAGGTCGAATCTCATATAAAAGGTTGATTGCAGTTCTGTATCCTGATTGAACGGCTCCGTTCATGTATCCGTTCCACTCTGTAGCAGCTTCTGCTCCTGCCCAGTGAATTACACTAAACAAAAATCATTACAATAAAATATTTATTTATTTATTTAATAGCTTGGCTAATACATAACATTGAACAAAATTTAAACTCAAATATATAACAAAAAGTCTTATAAAATATACAAAAGAAAAAAACATAATTATATACTCGTATTATTACTTAATCTATTTGTTTAAATAACATTTTAATCGATTTTTAAAAAGTTTTAGAGTTTGGGATGTTTTAATATGCACAGAAATAAATTTTCTACTACAAATATACTATATTTAGAAGGTTGTAGCTCAGTGGCAATACGTCAGCCTGTGGATTTGAGAACCACAGTTCGATTCTTGTAGCCGATAAACTTTATATCATATTAAAATTAATCCTTGTGCCACCCTCTTCATTAACATCCTTAGGAACTGTCATTTGACGACTGGTAACTGTACTTCACGCGCATAAATATTTCACTTACTGAGATCAAGGTAGAACACCACCATATTTAGTAATGGATAAAAGGCGTGATGATTTATTTATTTATATTTGGGGTAGGTAGCTTAGAGGTATCGAGTCGGACTGAATTTAAAATCTGCGTTCGAATTCCACAGCCGACAAACAATTTTCACAACATTTAAATTACCCCTATGGCTTCCCTTCCACTAACATCTTTGAGGGTCGTGATTTGACGGCTAGTAACCACACTTCACGCGCATAAATCACTTCCGAGATCTGCATCGGTAGAGTGCCACACCCAGTAATGGGCCAAAGGCGTGATATATTTATATTTATTTATTTTTATTTAAAATTACTCCTGTAGCTCCTCCATTAGCATCCTTGAGGATTGTAATTTGACTGCTGGTAACCGCAATTAATGCGCATAAATATATCACTTACCGAGATATGCTATGGTAGAGGGTAGAGTGCCACACCCAGTAATGGATAAAAGGCGTGATGATAATATATTTGTTTTATATTTATTTGAAGCATTTTGCTCAAAAATGATTTAGGAACTATTTATCTGTTAGCTTGCAGTCATTATTATTTATTTATTTTTACAGTCAGTTAAGTAATTGATGGTTTGTTGCATAAAAAATGATTAGAATTATGAATGTGGATGAAGTGCAAGTAGTGTGTTAAGATAAGATAATTTCTTTTACCTTTCTATAGGCTGTGACAAATTAAAATACCATTTCATGGTTCCAAGTCCAGCACAAGTTCTAGGGCAACCTCCAACAAAAGGTTCATCCCACCAGCAATGCTGTTCATAGTCAATGTAATTATTAGCATCTTTACCCAAATATTTCGCCAACTGTTTTATCACGCTTTCTCTGAAAGTTCCGTCTGCCTAAAATATAAATAATTTTTATTCGTATTTACACGATCCGGTTTATTATCTTTATATAAAAATCATTCCGTAAGCAGTGTTGATGATAATTCCAATAATTTCAATGCGGAATACAGAGTTGTATTGAGTCGCCACATACATACATATCATCACGCTATATCTCATCAAATGGGGTAGTACGAACCCTTAAATCATTCGTAAAACATTTACTCGTTACATTCATCAAATAATCAGTCCTCGTTAAACATTCTCATCCTAACAAACCACCCTCACTTTAACCACATTCATAGATCCCTCCATATCTTATATGTTTACTTATCACACTCGAAATCATTCATCACACAATAACAATCACGTCCATCCTATCACATCTATTCACTTTTCATTCGTCTTCCTTCGACGTACATAACATTTCCGCAAAACATTTTAAATTTCTCACGCTAACTCCTAACAACGAATCTACAAAGATTAGAAAATATAAAAGTGATAAGAAAATTCCACGCAATGCAGTAACTGAAAATAAAACAAAAACATAAGAAAGAAAGAGAGTATCGTCCTGCGCTTGTTTTTGAAAGTGAATTCTACATAATTGCAATTACACTCTATGTAAGAAATGAAAACTAATTAAAAGATAAGAAAGGAAGGGAGTGTCGCTCTACGTTTGTTTTTGAAAGTGAATTCCACGCAATTGCAGGTAAACAATTTTCACCACATTAAAACTATTCATGTAGCTTTCTCTTCACTAATATCTTTGAGGGCCGTGATTTGACGGCTGATGACCGTACTTCACGCGCATAAATATATCACCTAGATCTGCTTCGGTAGAATGTCATACCCAATAATGGGTAAAAGGCGTGGTGATATATTTATTTATTTTTTAAATCTGCATGTTAATAATGTATTTAAAATCATTTTACCCCCAGTGGAATATCGATAGGTTCCTTTATATGTCCAAGAAGTGCTGGATTATCATTTTTGGTAGTATCGAAACAAATAGCAACTGGACCATCTTCACAAGCGAAAATTTCTCCAGAGTATCCTCGATATCTCCAAAATGGCTACAAAAATAATTATGAAGCTTATCAAACTTTTTCTAGTTAATAAATTTAAATACTGTGTTGTATGTAACAACAAATGTTGTTATGTGTCCAACCCGTGCTTCATTTAAAACAAATTGTTTATGTCGACTCAAAGCAGGTTCAAATTTTATTTGCAATATTTGATCGGGAGGTATTGTACAAATTATGCGCGTAGAACTACAAAAAAACAAATTTTTAATTATTTTTAAAAACATGATTAACATTTTTACTATAATTTTTTTCCTCGAGATGTTACTATTTTTATAGAATCACTTCGGGAATAATTTATTTCTGTTACAGGTTGATTTAATACAATGTGTTCTTTCCCTATTAGTTCTTGTAATCGATAACAAATTTCTTGCGCTCCTTCCTTTCAAAGAAGATGAAAAAATTAAGTTTAATTTGATTAAAAATAAACCACTCTATTCTGTAACTGAAGCATTATCTGTTACTGATCGATAAATTATTGACAAATCTCTATATTTTATGTTTACTCTATATATGAACACAACTTTGATTTTCTGTGGCTAAAAAAAATTATTCTGTTCTCTCTATTTTATTTTTGTAAATTTTGATCTTATATGAAACTGTCATTATAAAAAATATTATTTTTCAGCCACAGTTTTTACGAAACTATCATTGAGCTGTCATTACATTGATTTTTATAATAACAGCTACGTATACTAATAATTAACAGCCCAATTCTCAAAAAAGTTTTAGCTAGAATCTAGCTAATCCAAAATTCAGGATTAGCTAAAACTTTTTTCAGAATCCGGCTGTAAATGTATGAAAATAACTTACAGCCAGATACTTAAAAAAGTTTTAGCTAGTCCTGAATTTTGGATTAGCTAATATTATGCTAGTCCGATTTAAAACAATTAATTTAATTCACTTTCCGAAAACTAAATAGTATGAAAATTATATTAAAGTTTATTTAAACTTTTTTGTGAATACACTTTAGCTTATTTTGACAAATGAAAAATTCAGGATTAGTTAGATTCTAGCTAAAACTATTTTGAGAATTGGGCTGATAAAGATGCCAAGGTAAATTATTCTGGTCACAGTATACTAAAATTATAATAATCTATTCAGTAATATGGGGTGGCTAGCTCAGTGGTATGAAGTCGGCCTGTGGATCCTGAGAACCCTGGTTCGATTCCCACAGGTGACAAACAATTTTCATAATTTCAAAAGCTACCTCTGTGACACCTCCACCACTAACATCTTTGGGGGCCGTGATGGGACGACTGGTAACCGCACTTCACGCGCAAAATATATCACTTACCGAGATCTGCTTCGGCAGAATGCCACACCTAGTAATGGGTAGAATGCGTGATGATATATTTATTTTTTCTATACAGTAATCATGAAACATAAACATTAACTTATCGATCATTAACAGATAATGATCCAGTTACAGAATAGGGAGCAAATTACTTTTATCCAATATTCTCTACCACCTCCATCTATATTCATATACTGGTTTGTAAAACCTAACGTACTATTACAAAGAAGTAAATAAAACATTACAGTTATTTGGGATGCTTCTACACCTAAAATATGATTAAAATATATCAAAAATATTCGATGTTGCGTTGAAGTTTACCCGTAGTAACTCTAATCATATTTTTTGCGACATTTTTAGCAGCTTTTGTATACATTTTACTATTAATATAATATTCCATTGTTATAGAATCGTAAAATTCGCCGATAAATTTATTGTGAATCGATTCAAATTGAAATAATGTGCTGTTTTTTTCCAACTGCAAATTAATTTGATTGTAATTTATATTTCAATTCCAGCCAAATAGTTTTAGTACCCAAGCAAAAAACCATTTGATTTCATAACTTGTAAATACGTTTCCAACTATTGGATGCTCTTCAAACGGTTCAAAAGAATTCGTTTTTGGAATAGCAATTCCTAGTCCTCTTTGTTGTGGAACAAGATTTAAATCTAATAAATGTAGATATTTATTTAAATGCGTTTGAGAAGAAGATACCCAATGTCCTCCAAAATCAAAAAGGCAAGTATTGTTTCTTTTTACTTTTACTGGTAATGATAATGTTCTACCGCCAATTCTTTCTGAAATAATTATGTTAATTTTGGTTTCAAATATGTTAGTTTTTAAAATGCCTTTAGCTTCTAAAATAATTATATCTAATGAGGGTTCTTTCCCTAAAATAGTATGGGCTGCAATCAAGCCAGATATACCAGCTCCAATTATAATTATGTCGTATGTATGATTCATAAATAATTTTAATTATTGACAATTAATTTCATACTTGACATGTCAAATTGAAAGATAATTTTAATATTTTGTTTTATATGATCGATATTTAATTTTGCTAGTAGTTTTCTTAATCCATATTTTTTTGATTTAAAACTATTATTTTATAAATCAAAATATAAAGGAGGTATTTTATAGGATAAATGATTAGAATTATTTGAATAATTCTTTTTAGTTATTTGAAAATGGGGTTTCGACAGGTTGCAGGAAAATTTCAGTGGATATTCTTCTTCTTGCTATCGGTTTTGCAGTGAAATATCTAATATCTCAAAATGGCTGCGAACACTAGAAGTTAATGTTATTCAATAATTGTATTGTGTAAACTGTACAATTACGATAAAATGTACATAGTTTTCTTGTTGAAAATGATTGTAAATAGTAGTTTATAAGTGATCTGTGATAACTGTGATGGCAGATGAAGACGTAGAACAAGAATTTAAAAATCTTGAGTTGTACCAGTCTATGATTGACATTTCTGCAGAACGTTTAGAAGGATTACGAACAAAATGTGCAACAAGTGCAGAATTAACACGTCAGGAAATCAGAACCCTGGAGGTAAAAACATATTTTAACCTTTATTTCACATTTCCAATACGTAATTTCTGTTTTTAGGGGAAACTGATCAAACTCTTTTCTCGGCAACTTGTTGTCAAAACCAAGTTGCGTATGGACGATTTGAAAAACGTTCCATCTCTTCCTCAGTGGCTCGAGGTTGTTGGACTAAGCAAGGAATCCAGCCTAGGCGTTTGTCAGAAAGTGAGTTCTTTGGAAGAACTCAAACAGAAGCCTGAACATGAACTTAGGACTATTCTCAACGAGAAGAATGCCAGGCCGGAGGAATATGGCAGACTGCATAGGGCTATGCATAATTTATGCCGATATACAGGTATTTACACATTTTTAAATCTTTCTAAGTACATTAATCGTGTCTTTGAAAAAACTTGGAACAGTTTTCAGACTTTATGTCATGTTCATAACACTATTATCAAAATAGTACTTTATCAAACGCCAGTTAATTTTATGCATATTTAAAATAACTAATTCATAATAATACCTGTATTCCATTTGCCACTTTGTTTACTTAAATCAGTTCAGATAAATTAGACAACATGACTAAATGAACTGAATTAAGCAAATTGAAGAACTTATTGGGGTGAATTACTTCAAAGTAAATTAGAATCGATATTTCTAGTACTAGAAATAAAGTCAGCGAAGTAATCCAGCGAAATAAATAAGTGATCTGATTCAGTAAATGTAAGTTAGATCTGATCCAAATGGCAAATGGAATACGCCTATTGTAGTGGAAAATATATTCGTTTCTCATTTCTCTATCATTAAATTTTTGTAGTATAGAAATAAATCATAACTTGAAATAACTATTTTAACGATTTTATTATTTTGAACTTATCTATTGTAACGGGAAACATGATTTAGATTTTTTAATTTAGTTAATTTTAACAAACAGGATAGTTGGGACAAATATTTGTTTAATGTTTATGTTACAGTAAATGGAATTTATTTTTAGGTGAACTCGTTCCGCTAACAAACTTATAATAAACAAAACCTAAAACGTATTAAGCTCACACCTTACAAACTTGAGCCGTTATACTCGGCTTTAGTGGAACTTATTTTTAGAAATAGTAAACCTTTTGAATTTTTTGATAAAATCTGGATTGACTAGTAAACGTAACTGCTAAATTTGTCACTTTTCCTGTGACATTTGTTGAAAAATTCCTAGTATTCGCATTAGTTTCGAGGAAAAGAGTGTTTATTTGTCCTGTTTCTTACGTAGTAGATTGTTTTGAACACTTGTTGATGTTATTGGTACGATGCAAACTATTTTTACACATCAGCAATGTGTTGTCAAGTGGTGTGCTGGTGATATCAGTAGTAAATAACCGCAACTCAGATTATGCCAACCACAATCAGTGTCATATTACATATAAAATAAAGAAAAATACCAGATACTGCCGGATTGTTTTAATGTCAACTTTTACTTTTATACATCCTCGTACATGGGAACATCCCATGACAATTACATATTTTAACAGCCAGATTCTCAAAAAAGTTTTAGCTAATCCTGAATTTTGGATTAGCTAATCTTATGCTAGGCCGATTTAAAAAAAACAATATTCAATTCACTTTCCGAAAACTAAATAGTAAGAAAATTGTATTAAAGTTTGTTTAAACTTTTTTGGGAATATGGTTTGGCGTAATTTGATGAATCAAAAATTCAGGATTAGTTAGATTCTAGCTAAAACTATTTTGAGAATTGAACTGTAAAAGATTATAAATGTCTCATCAAATTGGGAAGCACGAATCCTTGAAATATAACACACCACTTTCGTTCCATCTATATTCATAATTCCTTTTATACAATCACTCAAAATATTTCGTTCGCGCAACAAACCTTCAATAAAATACCTCTGTAGATCGTTCGAGCAATTTCTCTTCCTCAACTTCACTAACATATACCTAATTTCACCAATCTTTCATTTGATATAATTTCACGTGAAGGATAATACCATTTCGAAACACATTCATGCACAAGTTAATTATAAATACAGTAATTAAAATTCTATAATGAATTGAGTACATATCTCTATAAAAAATTACATTACTCAAGGGTATTCCGAGTTCCTGATTAAAAACTAGTACAAGCTACTCAAATGACGCAGATAATCCGTTTTTGTCCTAATAAACATTTTAAAATTGTTTTATAAATGAAAGCAAAAACTTCTTGATCATGTAGTCCTCTTGGTTTGTGATTACATATTTATAAAATAATAAATATTTAATTCATAGAAGAGAGATTATTATTGTAATAATTATCGTTAGTATTTCAATTTTATCTTTAGTGTAACATAAAAATACACTATTTACATTTTATGTGTTCCAAGCAAGAGGTTGCGCGTTCAAATCTCATTAATTTCAATTAAAAAATACGACTGTATCTAAATGTTTCGATTGCACTATAAGATACTGTAAAACTCAAAATTCTTTGACATAAACATCTTTTTATGGTTCTTAGATCTCATTATAGCCCGCGGGCTACAAAAGTGTTGAAAACTGTTGTTGGATAAAACATCTGATCCGAAAGTCGAAAAAAAAAAAACATCCGATCCTAAGTTCGGATAAAATATCCAGTTCGAAATTTATATTCACAGCTTTCAGGTATCCACTCTGAGTAAAAAGCATAAATTCCAATTCCACTCTCAAGAAATGATAATGCTACCTAAAGTTTATAAGTACTTTTGTACTAATGATTATAAATAACATTACAACAAAATATTTCTCTTTAGTTTATCACAACAAAATTATTAATTAAGTTTCATGTATGACGATTTTTTTTTCGAATGTATAATGTTACAATTGGTTAAATATAAATGGAAAAACTGTACGGATCTAATGGTACACGGCCGGATGTCGGATCAATTTTGGATCGGATCGGATAGGATATCGGATCGCGTATCAGATCGGATCGTATCTCGAATTGAGTCGGTTAGGATCGGATCGGATCTTAAATCGAGTCTGATCGGATTGGATCTGATATCAACATGAATTTAAAAAAATGCAGATCTTTGGTAAATAAATGACCAGATATTATAATTATAAATTCTTGCAGAGGTTCTCATGCGTGACGAGAAGACCACCGTTGAGATGTCCCTTTACTGGGACAGCTGGGACCGACACCACATGAAGAACAACCTCTCGCCGCGTGTGGGTACTCGTAGCCGACCATCGCGTAACAGCGTCCCCTCAGAGGATTGTCTGCCGTATGGCGCCGCCACCAACAACAACCAGCATCGCGGCGGAATGCTCGGAGGTTCGGTGTCCACGTCCACTCTAGTTCCCTCTTGCTCGGTGTCGTCCATCAACTCTTTGGTCTTGTCGCCCCAGAATGCTCAGTGTTCCCCTACGCCGCCCCTAACGCCTCCTGTACTCACCAAGGGAAAAGGTACTGTGGTCCCCATGCGCCACCCTGCAAATGGTCTCCGGAAAGGCGGATTTACACTTGCTAGGAACTCACCTACGTTGATTGCGAGAGAAAGTTACTGTTTCTGGACAGTTGCATCGCCAAAGATCAATTTTAAATTTGGTTTTAATAAATTAATGAGAGCGATGTTTATTGCCATTGCTATTATTTATGTAAGCTAAGTTTAAAATGTTTTTTTGCTGGTTCAACTGATCGTTAATATTTTAGCAATTTTAGCGGATTTTGCCAAGAACGTAAAGTAACTCACCCTCAATTAAAAAAAATTACTAGTATATGTAAATCCGGCCCAAATGTTCCTTTGTATGTACAGAGTTGTCACTTGAAAGTAATCCAATCTTAAAGCTACTTTAAAAGGAATTTTGTAAATTAATGGTTCGCATTTTGTTCTGAACGTAAGTCCTTTACAGTCTGATTGGACTAATTTGCTGTTATACAGTGAAATAATGAATTAAATTGCCAATCTTTCAAAAAATGAAAAATTCTAAACTTACCTTCGCGTATTTATACGTTCAAAAATCTTTTTTCACGATCATATCAGAAAGTAAAATACAAAAATTATACAAAATTAAATTACTTATCTACTCTTGCTGTAAAGTGTTATTTTATTTACCCTTGCTGTTAAAGTGCTATTTTATTTACTATTTTGAGTAGTCTGAAGCATACTGTATAAGCAGCTATAGAAAAATAGTTATTTATTATAAAAGATGATAAAGAGATCGTTTGAAGAAACTAATACATTTGATCACTATAGAAGAAAATACATTTTTCTTCCCTAGGAAGGAAAATAATGACATATCCATTCCAACTAGAAAACAATGGTTTGATTGGTGACATCTGTTCAGAAAATAAAAATAAATATATCATCACGCCTTCTACCCATTACCGGGTGTGGCACTCTGCCGAAGCAGATCTCGATAAGTGATATATTTTGCGAGTGAAGTGCGGTTACCAGTCGTCAAATCAGGGCCCCCAAAGATGTTAGTGGTGGAGGAGCCACAGGGGTAGCTTTTGAAATTATGAAAATTGTTTGTAGCCTGTGGGAATCGAACCAGGGTTCTCAGGATCCACAGGCCGACTTCATACCACTGAGCTAGCCACCCCAATAATCAATCTTATCTAAATTTATAATCTTTTTCTACGAATTTTACTTTCTGGTAGGGTAGTGAAAATAATAAATTATATGTATATCTCATGAAGAAAGTAATTTTTCCCTCAGGGGCAAATGATATACAAATAACAATTGAAATTGCTTCAAGTATTAAAGTATTATCAAATTGATTTTGAAACATTCTAAATGGATAAAATGAGAGTAAACTTAGAAACAATTCAAATTGTTCTTGTACTTTTTTGATAACTCTGTACTTTATCCCAATATGTTTCTTGTCTTGTTCATGATTTCTTTTCACTTATTTCTAATGCATGTTTCATCATCTTTAACCCTGTTCCTGATCAAATAATTCATTATTCCTAACTCATACACCCTTTTATTATATTCGTAAATACCCCCAATAATCGTATCGCATCTATTCAACTCTATTTCAGAAGTTCTTGTTTTTGAACTAAATGTACTTATAACTTGTTAGTAATTGTTTTCAATCAAAAGCTAATTAAATATAATTCAAAATGTTCATAAGTAAGTAAATTTAATTTGAATGATAACAGATTAATTCTCGGCATGATTATAAACGCTTGCTAACAATATTTTGACACCGAGGATTTTATTCGTTAACTACTAGTCAACTAAATCTTGTACTTGATCTTTAGCTGGTGAAAAACTGCGATTTCCAACGACTCCACCACCATGCAAGAAACATCTGACAGGCGTTCAGTCCACCATCTTGCTTCCAGATGCTTATCCACTCACCAAATCCAAATCACACGAATCTCAACTTGCCCCTAACAAAGTTGACAACGGGGACACTACCACAGGGTATGACACATCATTTTTTCTTCTAATTAAATAAATATATCATCATACCTTTTACCCATTACTGGGTGTGGCACTCTGCCGAAGCAGATCTCAGTAAGTTATATATTTTGCGCGTGAAGTGCGATTACCAGCCTTCAAATCACGGCCCCCAAGGTTATTACTGAAGGGGAAGCCACAGGGGTAATTTTAATGTGGTGAAAATGTTTATCGGTTGTGGGAATCGAACCAGGGTTCTCAGGATCCACAGGTCGGCTCGATACCACTGAGTCACCTACCTCATACATCATTTTATCTTCTAAATAAATAAATAAATCATCCAACTTTTGGTGACGATTTCATTTTCATTTTGTTTTAAAAATAAATATGTCATCCCGCCTTCTACCTATTTCTGGGTGTGGCACTCTGCCGAGGCAGATCTCGGTAAGTGATATATTTTGCTTGTGAAGTGCGGTTACCAGCCGTTACATCACAACTTTCAAAGTGGTGGAGGAGTCACAGGGGTGGTATTAATGTGGTGAAAATTGGTTGCTGATTGTGGGAATTGAATGCGGGTTCGTTGAGTCGATACCACTGAGCCACCTACCCCATATTGTATTATATTTTGTTTTATATTTAGATTGAATGATGTGTTTGTGTTTTGGAGCAGGAAAACTGAACAGTCCGGCACTGTAGGACGTAGAGGTCGCTTGCCTACTGAGCCTGGACCTGGTGATCATGGATATAATAGTCCGCTGGTTTCTAGTCCGATTAAATCGCCTCCGTATAATTCTGGAGCTACTGGAGCTGATAGTGATGACAGCAGCTACAAATGTAAGTATTTACTTCATTCTTTATTGCTTATTGAGCGTATATAATCGTATGATTTATCATTACAAAAAATAAATTACATACCTAATTGCAAATTGCATAGAATGAGAGATAGTGTGAATCAAGATTGTGTTTTAATTTAGATTCATTCTGCATTTAATCTTCGGCATATATTCTACATTCACAATTCCTGTCACACAATCTTGTCTCATTATTTTTTTACTAACAAACCTTCAATCATGTCCATACATTTATTCTTTAGTCGGCAATTTTTCAGCCTCAATTTCGCCAACATACACATGTTGCACCATTGATTCGTCATTCGTTCCTTATTAATGAAATCCTTCAATAATTTATTTATTAGATTTATCTTGCAACTTATTAGCCAAACATTGCTGTCCTGGCATATCATCCATATTCATAATTCATTTCAAATACCATCTTTCATTTACTCAACAATCTTTCAATCATATCCATCCATTTATTCCAAGATTATCCACGCAATCACTCACCCTCAGTTTAACTAACATAGACATGTTTCACCGTTTATTCTTTCGTCATATGTTCCTTATTATTTAAATTCTTAAAATATTTATTCAATTTTTCCTGCATTTTATCATCATTAATATTTATCTGCTTAACGCAAGTCCTAAATGCCTTCTCAACTTCTTTTATTTATAGCCAGCCTTTTCATTTCAACATAACTTCTTCCTTCTTTTAGATTGTCTACCATCTTCCTCCTCCTCCTGCCTGTTTTACCTTCTACTTTTACTGTTACGTTAGAATATCCCTTCTCAACCAGATTCTCTTCCTTTTGAAAATAGTCTCATACAGTGTACTTTTTTTCCTACTCTTGTCAATACTTGTTTGTTGCTAACTCTATCAAACCACTTAATATCAAACATTCTTCTCCATATCCACATTTCCATGGCATCAATCCTGCAATTAATCTTCGTCAAATACAGGGTGATCAAAAGGAATTGTTATAGTTGGCAATACAATTTCAGAGATCTTTTTATTCCACAGTTGGCACAACGTCAGATAAAGCCGGAAATGCTATTTGACATTTTTCATAAATACAAATAGGTTATGTCAGGAGTCTGACAGCTAATAGAATTTTGACTTTTTAAGTAATAGAAATACTTTAGAAATAAATGTAATAATAAATGTACCTAAATTTAAATTTTAAATGTCACTCAACAACAAGAAATGAATTTATGTATCAGGCTTACCAATTTCAAGTAGTTTTTTTTTATTGCCAACTGTAACAATTCTTTTTGATCACTTTGTATTTCTATTCCTTTCATATTACACGCAATAAACCTTCAATCATATCAATAATTTATTTATTAAATTTGATGATACACACACACGTACTCTTCTAGCAATATATTTTTAATCTTACACTAATTGTTTACTTATTCTTCTCTAGCAACAAGCCTGCAGGTTCCAAAATCTCCACGTACTCCAACTGTCCGCGGTATGGGTCACATGATTGCGCACAGATTCACGAAGACCTTCAAGGTGATGACGCTCTGTAACTTCTGCAACCGTCAGATGTTTGGTACGGGACTTAAGTGCAAAGAATGCAAGTATAAGTGTCATCGAGAATGCGAGGGAAAGGTACCTCCGTCGTGTGGACTTCCCCAGGAGTTCGTCGATGAGTTTAAGAAGTCCTTCCAGTCTGATGGTAAGAAGAAGATGAGTTATTTGAGAAAATGTAGGTACAAGTAGATAAGATAGGAAGGAGAAGCAGTTAGGTAATTTAAAAATCTGTATGTCTTAAGATGGTTTTATGCGTTCAAATAGTTACATCGTTTAATTGTTTTATAGTTGCGAACTGGATTCTAGATTTAAATAAAAATCTGCAGGGCTACAAGCAGACGATTTTACACCTACAATTATTCATTCAATTTAATATTTTATTAATTTAATTATCAAAGAGAATTTTGACAGGAAATTGTAGTTTATAAATATGTAATTTACGAACATTTTTGATTGAATCGTTAAAAATTATGAAGCAAATGTTACAGAGTTTAAATCTTGCAGTTTTAACTATAAAGAAAGAAAAATAACTATATTTCAGTATTTTAATTAGTATTTTAAATAAATACTTAACAATTAATGATTATATTATTACTTGATTTTATTTTATTATTAATTTATTTACTTATATTTATTACAACAGGGATAAAATTAAGCACAGAGATAAATTGGCTTCGGTAGATAATATTGTCTAACCTAAAATGATTCTAAATCATAATTAATTACTGTTGCATTGTATAACACAATTATCATTTCTAAAATATATATTTAGGTACATGACTATTCAAAAACAAACATTGACTAATTTAACAGTGTTTAAATAATTTTATAATGTATCCGTAGGATGCGGGCACTCACGTGATTCTGTGACGTAAGAACAGCTGTTTCGGGAAAGATCACGTGAGTGCCCGCATCCTGTTGGCAGTTCTGCTATTTAATATTGGTATTTATTATTTTTTCTATCGTTGTTTTTTTCCGATATTAGAAACATAAAATTGATTTATTTATCAATCATAAATTAATTAAATAGTATTTTTTATTTAGATGAATTTCATGATCTACAAATAATTTCACAATTTATAGATTGTAAAGTATTATTTACACTTGAACTTTCTGGGGTTAAAATAATTTATTCTGATCTTTCTACTTTATCTTTATGAATTTTGATCTTGTATTAAACTGCCAATATAAAAATAATACTTTTTAATCACATTTTTTACGGAACTTTCATCGAGCTGTCATAACATTTATTTTTATAATAACGTCTACGTATACAAGTAAGAAAAATGTATGAAAATAATGTAAAAATGCCTGAGTAAATTATTCTGATTACAGAATAATAAAATTATAATAATCTTTACAGTAATCATGAAAAATAAATGTTGTCTTTAACTTACCGATCATTAACAAATAATCCTCCTCTGTAACTGGATCATTGTCTGTTAATGAACGATAAGTAAATGACAATTTTTATTTTTCATGATTACTGAATAGATTATTATAATTTTGATATTCTGTAACCAGAATAATTTACCCTGGTATTTTAATGTAATTTTCATATTTTTTTTTACTTGTATACGTAGCTGTTATTATAAAAATGAATGTAATGACAGCTCAATGACAGTTTCGTAAAAAGTGTGATTAAAAAGTAATATATTTTTTTTATATTGGCAGTTTCATACGGGTACAGTAATAATGAAAAATAAAAGTTGTCATTAACTTATCGATCATTAACAGATAATGATCCAATTACAGAATATTTGGATATGTTACAACGTTTCTAACCTTTTCATTTTTACTTCAATAAGTTCAACAATTTTTTTTTTCAATAAATCAATTTCTATTCTCATCCAGAATAAAACCAATTCATTAACTTAACAATTTCTTTCAGTGTTCCAGCCAAACCAATCCCCAAACCTTCGAACTTCCTCCCCAAACCAAAACAACCTCATTTCCTCCTTACGACACTGCAAACGTTCTCATCAACAACCAGCCATCAACATCTCTCCTTACCCCGCTCCAGACAGTAGCAGCAACACCTCTTCGTGCAACAGCTCCACGCCATCAAGTCCTGCGTTGCTGGTAGCTCACACTCCGCTAGCACTTACCAAACAGCAGCAGTTCCACTTCCCAGACGTGGTGGGTGGCCACCACGGCGCCGTGGATATCGGTGTAACGATAGAGACGCATCCCTTGCACGGAGTGACCGTCTTGGAGGATCCTGCGGAGACTATGTCAACGCATGATAGTGAGAGGACGGTCTCCGTGTCTGGGAGT
This sequence comes from Pterostichus madidus, assembly GCA_911728475.2. Classification (NCBI taxonomy): domain Eukaryota; kingdom Metazoa; phylum Arthropoda; class Insecta; order Coleoptera; family Carabidae; genus Pterostichus; species Pterostichus madidus. Next base: position 4,039,788 of record OU452314.1, on the reverse strand, counting down.
GGCAGTGTCAGTACCGATTCGGAGAGGACGCCGGTGAGGGTTGATAGTCAGGATAGTCAGGTGTCGGATAGTGAGACTATTACGGAGAGGGATGCGCATAGGTGGCCCAGGCAGAATAGTGTAAGTAAAATATTTGTAATAGATGTAGTCAGAGATTTATTCTGTAATCTTTAAATTTATTAGAATTTTATTGAATTAAGCCGGAAGGTAAAGATATAGGAAAAAATAAAAATAATTTTCCTGGATATTGAATTAGTAGGCTTTAATATTTGAACAATATTTAATACGACGACGTTTCGGATTATATCTAACTCTAAAATAACGAAACTAACAACGAAAAAATTACATAAAATGTACAATTATAAATTAATCATGGTATTTTCTTCAACTCCTGAAGATAACCCCCGTAGGGTATGAAATCCGTCGAGGATGAATTTTTTAGAATAGAAATCTAGAAATTATGATACTTATTCCATCCAGTCAAGAAATAATTTATCACGAAATTTGCCGTAAAGTTTGCCAGCTTTTAAGTTCATCATGCAACCTATTTTCAACCAATAGGAAGCGAGTATTTAATCACGTGATACAAGTATTTGTAACGTCTTGAATTGACACGAGTTTTTCCTTCATTGTAAGCTAATTTTTTTGTGTATTAAAAGAATAATTCTGATATCAAATTAATTTCGCAAGTTGACAAGTTTGCATATTTGTACGACAAAAGTGACTAATAAAATATTTGTGCCGCAAGCAAATCCATTTGTGACAGATGTTGTTATGTTATTTTACATGATTTTAGAATTAATTATGAACCAAGTAGTTCAAGTTAATATCCTACATCAAAACTTAGCAAGTCTTTATTTGCGGAATGAAAAATTAAATATTTTTTATTGTCTTTAGTTGTCAATGCGAGAATGGGACATCCCGTTCGACGAACTAAAAATCGGTGAGCCAATAGGAACAGGACGATTTGGTACAGTCTACAGAGGAAATTGGCACGGTGATGTAGCCATTAAAGTTTTAAACATGGACTATTTAGACGACGAAAAAACATTAGAAACTTTCAAAATGGAGGTATGTTCAAACAACATAAATCTTTTGGATTCCTATCATTAAATTTGTGTTTTTGTTTTTTTTTTCAGGTGGGAACCTTCAGAAAAACTCGTCATGAAAATTTGATGCTATTTATGGGCGCGTGCATGAAACCGCCTCGACTGGCAATTGTTACTAGCTTGAGTAAAGGTATGACATTGTACACTCACATCCATCTCCGAAAAGACAAATTTAACATGAACAAAACAACGATCATTGCGCAACAAATTTCACAGGTAAGACTATTTATTCTTTCTATTAGCGTATGGTTAAAATATAGTAATTGTTTGTGAATAGGGAATGGGGTATCTTCATGCCAAAGGCATCGTCCATAAAGACTTGAAAAGCAAGAATATATTTCTGGAAAATGGGAAAGTTATCATTGCTGATTTCGGATTGTTTAGTGTTACGAAACTTTGCTTCGGAAATAGGTGAGTTTTCACTTTTTATTATCCGATTTTTACAGATTCTTAGAGTGAGTTCAATCCTCGCTAACTTCAACTAAAATGTAACTGCATTCAAGTGGTTCAAATTCCATTGTAAGCTGTTCTGTAATTGTAGCAAGATTCGCACTTAGAAATCTCGCTGATTTCAGCTTATATAAAAAATAAAATAACTGTGACTGGGTAGTTCAAGCTCCAGTATAAGATGTAGAATTGACATAATAATCTATTACCGATCGATAATTTAATGACAATCCTTAATTTTTATAATTACTCTATATTAGATAACCATCAATTTGATATTCTGTGACCAAAATCATTTATTCTATTATTTCTATTTATTATTTATTTATTTATTTATTTTTTTATTTATTTGTGAGGTGGCTAGCTCAGTGGTATGAAGTCGGCCTGTGAATCCTTAGAACCCTGGTTCGATTCCCACAGGCGATAAACAATTTTCATAATTTCAAAAGCTACCCGTGTGGCTCCTCCACTAACATCTTTGGGGGCCATGATTTGACGACTGTTAACCGAACTTCACGCGCAAAATAAATCACTTACCGAGATCTGCTTCGGCAGAGTGCCACACCCAGTAATGGGTAGAAGGTGTGATAATATATTTATTTATTTTTATTTCTATTTCACTTTTATACATTTTGCTCTCGTGCGAAGCAGCCAGTATCAAAAATATTACTTTTTAACATCACTTTTTATGCAACTGCAAATGAGCTGTCATTATATTCGTTTTTATAATAACAGCTACGTATATAAGTAACCAAAATGTATAAAAATGATATTAAAATTCCAGAATAAATTATTCTGACACAGAATACTGAAATTACCATAATCTACAAAGCAATCAAGAAATATAAAAAGTTGTCTTTAACATATCGATTGTGTATAAATAATGATCCAGTTATAGAATGCGGGGAAAAGTTCCTGTTGTGCAAATAAATAAAAAAAATTAAATGGTTGATCTACAGGAACAGATTAAAATCTTTTTTCACTACTCTGTCAGAAAGTAAAATGTTCTTTCCTGAATTATGAGAAAAAAAGTGATAATTTTCATTCCTAGAGAAGAAAGTAAATTTTTCGCACGTCTAGGAATAAAGACATACTTTATTCTTCCTTTTCGGGAACTGAAGTGTTAGTTTTAATCCCGGAGGGATTATAAACCTAAAAATATTTCACATTGTGTACTTAATCCCTCAGGTAATTTTTTTAAGAGCCGCAGGCGAGGGAAATAAATTTCACCCTCAGAATTAAATTATACACTTCATTGTTTTGGTATCTGTTTCAGTTGGCAATACAATTCTAGGAATTTTTTTTTCTCCGGTTGCACATTTTTAGAATAAATATAAATAGGTTATGTCTGGTACCTGACAGTTAATAGGATTTTGAGTGATAGAAATATTTACGCTGGGTTGCAAGAAAAAAATAAAGAGCTCTTTAATTAAAGAATAGTTTATCCAGCAACAGTATCAATAACGTTTTTCTGAAACTTATTGAACCGTTAGTTGCTAATGAACCGATAAAATCTGCAACCCAACATTAGATTATTTCTCTGTAAGTAATGTTAAGAAATAAAAGGCTGTGTGTAAAGAAAACAACAATTTATTTATGGGTTGTAAAATACTCAAATTTAATTTTGCAAATGTGTCAGCCAACAACAGGAAATAAATTTATGTATCTGTCTGATGCTGGGTTGCATGAAAGTTTTATCGGTTCATTAGCAACTAACGGTTCAATAAATTTCAGAAAATCGCTATTGACACTGTTGCTAGATAAACAATTCTTTTACTAAAGAGCTCTTTATTTTTTTCTTGCAACCCAACATTATTCATTTAAAGTAATTTTTTTTATTGCTAACTGAAGCAGTTACATCACTCCGTATTTCTTCCTTTTTTCTATGGCAATTGGAAAACAACGGTATGATTTGACATTAGTGACATCCAAGTGACATTTATCTAGATAATAATAAACCTTATCTAAATTTCTAATTTATTTTACTTTCTGATAGGGTAGTGAAATAAATTATATGTATATCATTTGAGGAAAGTGTTTCTTCCATTGGCATACAAATAACTATAACAGCTTTATTTACAAACTATCGTTTTAATTGAATTATCCACCCCATAATATTTAAATGTAGTGACAATGTTATTGTTATTGCAGTTCTATGGTTCCGCTGTCTCTTCAAATGCGAGAGTTCGCAAGTTCAAATTTCGCTGACTGCAACTACAACCAAAATTTCAACTGCATGCAAATGATTCAAATTCCATTGTAAGCTCGAAGTTTCGCTGTACTTTATTTCTTGTCGTGCAGCGTACTAAATACTTTTTTTATTCTATTAGCAGATCCTGTTAGTAGAAGACATAATTTCAGTTCCCACAAAATAATTAAATTACCCCTGTGGCTTTCTATTCACTAACATCTAACAGGCAGATTCATAAAGCGGATTAACGCTAACACCATTTTTTATTTAATTTTTAACTCTCTTTTCAATATACGAAACAAGTTTATTTTAACTTGAGTTAAAAACAGAGTTAGTTAGCATCAAATTTAGTTAATTTCTTTAATCTGTTTTAATTTGAAACAGAGTTATAGATAATATTAAACACGGTGTTAGCGCTAATCCGTTTTGTGAATCTGCCTGTAAAATATTTACTTAATAGGTAAAATGGAGTGATGATTATTTTTATTTTTTTTATATCATGATTCCTAAAAATGTTAGTGAGAAAGGGAGTCATAGGAGAAAGTGAAATCTCAATTTAATTGAGTATTTGGTATTTGCAGGAAGGGGGATAGTCTGGGAATTCCACCAGGATGGTTATGTTATTTAGCTCCAGAAATTGTGAGAAGTTTGAGAGCACATCAGACTCACGATGAAGAGCTGCCGTTCACTAAGGCTTCTGACGTCTACGCTTTTGGGTAAGTTGACATTATCCACATTTTTATTGACTACAGCTTTCCAAAACCATTATTATTAGGATATCTCACTAATAAGATATCGCGCTAGGGTTGCCAACTCCTGAATCTTAGAAAAAAGGACACATCTGAATTTAAATAAAAATATAAATAAATAAATATATCATCACGCCTTCTACCCATTACTGGGTGTGGCACTCTGCCGAAGCAGATCTCGGTAAGTGATATATTTTTGCGCGTGAAGTGCGGTTATCAGTCATCAAATCACGTCTCCCAAAGATGTTAGTGGTGGAGGAGCCACAGGGGTAGCTTTTGAAATTATGAAAATTGTTTGTCGCCTGTGGAAATCGAACCAGGGTTCTCAGGATTCACAGGCCGACTTCATACCACTGAACTAGCCACCTCATACATAATAAAAATAATTATGGGAAAACAAAGTCTAAACAAATTTCAATAGATGTAATTTATTTACAAATACCTACTAGTGCAGAAAAATAGTTATTTATGTATCAAGGGTGACAGCATGCGTTTCTGGCTCGTGGCATGATTATTAGCACGAGGCGCAAAGCATCGAGGGCTAGTAACATGTTCAGGGTCAGAAACGCTATTGTTATCCGTGGTACATAAAATATTTTATGCACAACAAAATAACATTTTATTTTATATTCAAAAGATTAAAATAGGTACATTTAATGTTAGTGACATTTTGAAACATCAAGTATTCACAATAAATAAAAATTGTTATTTTGTTTTATTATGGCCCTAAGGCCAAAAAGAAGAGTTTAAGCTCGGTTGTGCATAAAATATATAAACAAATATTATTCTCATTCTCATGTAAGAAACATTTATTTTGTACTTCTTAGGTTGCGTAATTAAGATCATTTTATACCATCTAACAGGAGCGCTTATATTTCATTCTTATACTTTCTTAAATAAATAAATAAATATATCATCACGCCTTCTACCTATTACTGGGTGTGGCACTCTGCCGAAGCAGATCTCGGTAAGTGATATATTTTACGCGTTAATTGCGGTTACCAGTTGTCAAATCACGGCCCCCAAAGATGTTAGTGTTGGAGGAGCCATAGGGGTTGTTTTTGAAATTATGAAAATTGTTTGCCGCCTGTGGGAATTGGACCAGGGTTCTCAGGATCCACAGGCCGACTTCATACCACAGAGCTAGCTGTGCGATAAATAATTAGTTTTTGCATGTACATAACAACATACGCAGAAAAATGTATTTAAAAGCATCGTCTAGTTTTTTACTTTCGTACATTTATACATTTGTAAAAGCAAAATGTTAATATTTTCCTTGGAAAAAGGGCAAATGATGTCCTTTTTCAATTTAAAAAAGGACAAGGACAGAAGGTGCTCAAAAAAGGATTATTCTTGACGGTCGGCAAAACTAGTTAGGATATCTTTCTAGATAACTTTTTTGTAATAATTATAAATTGTGGAATGGCTAGAAAAATGGTGGGAAATCAAATCGAGAAATACTTTTAGTGAAAAACATTATAAAACAAAATTACCTGGAACGAAAACAATATTTGTTGTTATTGTACATAAAACTAAATAATAATTTTATAAAAAGTGTTAATATGTTATATTATCATTAAAGCAATATAAAATAAATTATAGCAGTGCTTACATTGCCGAATATTAATTCATTCATTTCATATTTTTTTCTTCTATTGGTAGCAATTATGTTTATTGTGGTTATTGTGATGATTCTGCAAGTTTTAGATGGTGATTTTATTATGTAATAACAATTTGGAATTGGAAGAAAATTCATATTTCTAATAATTTATTTATATTTTCAAATAATAGTTAATAATAATTAATATTTAATATAATTCATCGTGCTCATGAATGACATACATTTAGTAACGTTTTTGATGACATCCCTCGCTTGTATCGCCGATTCCACTGTAGCTGTTCGATTGTGCTTCGCAGTAGATTTACATTTGGGTATACAACAATATTTTCTAGTTTTTAATGTTTCCATTTTTCACAATAACCTACAAATATCATTACACATTTACTATTCTATTGCTGGATTGCAAGAAAAAAGTAAAGAGCTCTTTAGTTAAAGAATTGTGTATCTAGAACAGTAGGCTTATTCCATTTGCCATTTGAATCAGATCTAACTTACATTTACTGAACTAGATCACTTATTTATTTCGCTGGATTACTTCGCTCACTTTATTTCCATTACTAGAATTACTGAGTTTGAAGTAATTTGCCCAAATAAGTGTATCAGTTTGCTTAATGCAGTTCATTTAGTTAGATGTCAAATTTATCTGAACTGATTTAAGTGAACCAAGTGGCAAATGGAATACAGCTAGTATCAATAGCGATTTTCTGAAATTTATTGAACCGTTAGTTGCTAATGAACTGATAAAACTTTCATGCAACCCACCATCATTCATATGAAAAGTATACAGTAAAATTACTATTAATTTGTTTTTACCGAAGCAAGAAAGTATAAGCACAAATTTTCATAATTTGAAAAAGCTATCCCTGTGGCTCCTCCACCACTAACATGTTTGGGGGCCGTGATTTGACGACTGGTAACCGCACTTCACGCGCAAAATATATCACTTACCGAGATCTGCTTCAGCAGAGTGCCACACCCAGTAATGGGTAGAAGGCGTGATGATATATTTATTTATTTATTTAAGAAAGTATAAGAATGAAATATAAGTTCAATCTTCTTCGAAAATATTTAAAATACACAAACAATATTGAAACAGTAGTGTCATATATAACATCATACAAATCTCATGAAAGTGCTCCTTTGCCATAGTTTCAAATTTCGCCCCTAGGTTCGAATTCTTATTGAGATATTCCAGTTAGGAGCATTCTGCTTTTGCAGATCTTTCATTCTTTTCGGTCTTTTGTTGCTCTCTTTAGTTCTACCAGTCCCACACATTCTTATATAATGAATCTGTGAATGTTTTAGACCAGTTTGTTTTATTTTGTGGTGGTTGTTTGTTACAGGACTGTATGGTACGAATTGCTGTGTGGTGAGTGGCCGTTTAAAGGACAGCCTCCTGAGTCGATCATCTGGCAAGTTGGGAAAGGAATGAAGCAGCCTCTGGCGAATCTGCAAGCTTCGCGGGATGTTAAGGTAGGATTACTTTATAATTTTTCTCCTTAAAACATTATTCTGTAAAGCCGCATTCACATCTCGAAATTTGGTGAAATTTGTAAACACGAATTTCTGTAAATTACTTCGTGCGTTCACAACTCGAAATTTATGTAATATCGACATCTATTATCTTTTCAATGTACCATCTCCCAGCTATTTTCCAATTGGCTTGTTACTGACCACGTGTTAGAGAATTCGTTCAATTTGTACCATCGATGTACTTTATTTGTAGAACGGTCTCTAAATTTGGTAAAAAGTTTGGAGTTTGCAAACTTTTGTAGAAAGTGAAATTTGTGCGCATCAAATGTCAGAGCTATGAACGGATACATACAAAGCTATATGTCAAACTCTACTAATTTCACCGAAGTTCATCAAATTTCGAGCTGTGAATGCACAGTTTGTTCATCTCATGCTGGGTTGCATGAACGTTTTATCGGTTCATTAGCAACTAACGGTTCAGTAGGTTTCATAAAATCCCTATGGATGCGGGCACTCACGTGACACTGTGACGTAAAAACAGCTGTTCGGACAAAGATCACTGCACCACCTACAAAATGAACTATTTTTTTGTGGCGAGATTTGAAAAGAACGGTTCTTTTCAAATCTTGTTGGGCTGCGATCACTGCGCCACGTACAAAATGAACTATTTTTTTGGGACGAGATTTGAAAAGAACGGTTCTTTTCAAATCTCGTTCCAAAAAAAAATAGTTCATTTTGTAGGTGGCGCAGTGATCTTTGCCCGGACAGCTGTTTTTACGTCACAGTGTCACGTGAGTGCCCGCATCCTATTGCTGCTAGATAAACAATTCTTTAACTAAAGAGCTCTTTAGTTTTTCTTTCAACCCATCATCAGTGAAATGGTTTTATCAGAATTGATATAAGTGAACCAAATGTCATTTTTTTTACATATTATAGGGTATCCATCAAATCAAACAATTTACGTCATCGTTTATTTATATTTTTATTATTTTAATGGTATTTTTTATTCTTAATATGCACTTGAAACCATTAATATAATTAATTATATTTGGAAATATTACAAAATTATTTTTTATTCGTAATTGGTAAAATTATTTTTATTTAAATTTTTTACTATTGGCAACACTGTTCATATTACTTCTAACCTGTACTGTCATTGTTGTCATTTTTGTTTCGTAATAGACCACGGGCGTGTGACGTCACGATTTTAGATGTGGTCCGTAACTGTCAAACGAGTGACTCTCACATCAGTATTAAATGTACGATTTAGACTGTATAGATAGAATATATTTTTAACAAGTATATGTGCATATTTTTCCAAAACTGACAAGTTTCTATTTTATGCATCATTTTATGCATGACAAAGTGTGTGATTTATTTTATCAAGTGAAACGTAATTTGAAGATTGTGTCGCGAGTGCATACTTGTACAATTTTATACTGTTTATATATTTAATATATAGAAAATAAATGTTTAAAAACAATTTTATATGTTTACTTCATAGTGTAAAGCCATGTAATTACTATAATATACAATAGTGTTACTTTTATTGAAGTTTGAACTTTTCATTTTAGGTTACATTTTCCAAATCAACTAATTTCGTTAAAATTTTTAATATTTTACTGTAATATTTAATTTTTTTCATTAATAATTGTTGTTGTGTTTTCGATTGTCGTAGAAATTAGAAAGAATCGACAAAACGAATGTTTAAGTTATAATCAGAAATGAATCAAAAGGAAAAAGGACTCTTTGGCTCTGAAATAGCAATAACAATATAAAAAGGTAATATAAAATATTGTCATAATCACAATATTACAAGACCTAGAGCAAGAAGGGAAAGAACGTCGATTTGTTTGATTACAACAATGTGTTCATGCAACAAAACATTGATTACAACAACGTGTTTTAATATAACATGATTCGCATTTATGACAGTAACCGTCAAAACCTAAAGAAAACTACATATAAATGTTTTGAATTCCTGTTTCTATTTTTTATATTGTAATATTCAACATATCTTGAGCCAAAAACTTCGACCTACCTTCCTTTTCTCTTTTAATTCAATTCAGATAGTATCATAGACATTCGTTTTACCGATTTTTTGAAATTTCCACTACGATCAAAAACACAATAACAATTATAAATGAAAAAAATTAAAAACTACAGAAAATGTTAAAAATTCTAACAAAATTAGTTGATTTGGAAAATGTAACCTAAAATGAACTGTTCAAACTTCAATAAAAGTAACACTATTGTATATTATAGTAATTACATGGCTTTACACTATGAAGTAAACATATAAAATTGTTTTTAAACATTTATTTTCTATATATTAAATATATAAACAGTATAAAATTGTAAAAGTATGCACTCGCGACACAATCTTCAAATTACGTTTCACTTGATAAAATAAATCACACACTTTGTCATGCATAAAATGATGCATAAAATAGAAACTTGTCAGTTTTGGAATTATATGCACATATACTTGTTAAAAATATATTCTATCTATACAGTCTAAATCGTACATTTAATACTGATGTGAGAGTCACTCGTTTGACAGTTACGGACCACATCTAAAATCGTGACGTCACACGCCCGTGGTCTATTCATTGCCAAAATACCGAAAGTTCTGTCGCGGCAAAGTGAAGAACTTGCAGTTAATAATTTAGAACACAAAGTTGTAATAATGAGGTAATATTTTGTTCTATTATTAACAAATGATTCTAACCTATTTTTACAGCATGTCATAAACATACTAACACACATGACGTTATTGTTTCTACTGACATTATATTTAAAAGCTGTGAATACCCTATTAATATCTTCTCTCTTTAGGATATTCTCATGCAATGCTGGTCATTCCGACCAGGCGATCGACCCGATTTCATCAGCTTGCTGAACACCCTCAACAAGCTCCCGAAGAAGCGGCTGGCACGAAGCCCCTCTCACCCTATCCACCTCTCCCGATCTGCGGAATCCGTGTTCTAACCCGAGCTGCGTCAGCGATGTGATCTCTGATCTCGTATTCATTTCTTGCCTTCTGTAGCAGAGTAGATGCACTGTATAGGTTGATGATTGGTGCTAAATATATCATCGACAAGGTAAATGCGATTGTTGGGTACCCAAACCACGTTTATGCTCATTGAGTGAATTGGAAAGTTTCTACACAGAATAATTAGCAAAGGATTCCAGCATTTATGTTTATTAAGTAGTTCAATTAATTGATAGTATTTATTTTGCGGAAAATGATATTTCGGAATAATATAAAAGGAAATATGTTATCAGGGCAAAGTATGAACAGATATTTTTATAGTTGACGGTATTTTTAACGAGAGCAACTAAAAGAGCTATGATTTTGGTTAAATTGTCACTTTAGTAGTAGATTAATTTATTAAAAAGAGAGAAAAAATATATAAGATTTTCAAATATGTAGTTTTCAACTATTCATTCCATTAAAAAAATTAAATGTATAGCTACGTTTCCATCTCTTAACAGAGTCTTTAATTTGTAGTTTTTTGAGAAACTTATTAGAAAGAAGTCAAAAAAGCTGCTTGAAAATTAGTGGCGCCTCTAAATCGCGAGAAAGTAACTAACTTCATGCTTATGGCACAGTACTTTACTCATTTCGTATCACTGGCCGTATGTATTTGCCATTTTTAAAGTAACTCGCTAGGTTATTTTTGTTTAATTGGTACGTTTTAAGTAACCCAGAACCAAGGACGTTGAAAGGAGGGGATGGCATTACGATACTGTAGCATAGGATGCGGGCACTCACGTGATATTGTGACGTAAAAACAGCAGTCCCGTGAAAGATCACTGCGCCACCTACAAAATGAACTATTTTTTTGGGACGAGATTTGAAAAGAACCCGGTTCTTTTCAAATCTCGTCCCAAAAAATAGTTCATTTTTGTTGGTGGCGCAGTGATCTTTCACGGGACAGCTATTTTTACGTCACAATATCACGTGAGTGCCCGCATCCTATTGCTTGAAGTGAGGCTTGGGCAAGGGAAAGAGACAACAATAGTTTTTCTGCACCGTGCTTAGCCAAATCTCTTCTTCTTCTTCCAAATATTTTGAATGTGTAAGAAAAGTGGCGTTTAGACGTTGTCAAGGGGCGTTGTTGTATGTGAACATAACCACGAGGTGTTCATTTGTGTTTCAATCGTTGCTCTGTGAATTGGACATATTTTTTTGTAGATAAGATGGTAACAAAATGTTTAGTTTGTACACTTATGTTTGTTGAAGTAATTGTAGTTTTGATTTGTTTAAAAACATAAATTTGATATTTATTTTTAAACGTCCTCTTCATATTAACGGGTTTTATATTTTTATTAATAGTAAATATTGTTCAAGAATTACATTTACAAATATTTGTTTTAATCGATAAATCACACTAATAATAAAAGTTGATAATTTCAGTTTCCTTGTAAAAATTTATAATCTTTTTGGAAGTAACACGAGTTAGTTCTATAGATCAGTTCAGGGTTGAACCTAAAGTTCCCAAATAAATACGGCTTTAAGCAGATTTCACTTAGATGCATTCAGATTTTGAATTTATTGCTAATTTTTACAACTGACACTAGATGCATCATTTATTTGGAAGTAACACGAGTTAGTTCTAGATCAGTTCAGGATTCAATCTAAAGTTCTCAAACAAATACGTTAAGAGGTGGAAACATAGCTTAACTTAATGTTAATCTCAAAAATGGGCGACTGAATAAATTTTATTTCACCATTGTAAAGGAGCTTTAGTAGTTACAATTTTTATTTGTTACGTTCCTCTCTATCTACTATTATTTTTGGATTAAAATTATTTTTAAAAAAATGCTATTTCCACATTTTTACTAGTGACGTGTATGTTTTTTTTTTTTTTTTTTTTTGGTTTTGTTGTCTAGTTTAATCGAAGACTTAGCTCTTGTATACATTTAAAAGTAGCTAGTATTTTTAAATTAAAAATTAAATTGTAATTTTAACTGTCAAGCATTCCTAAATAATCTGCTGAATTAAAATTGTAAAAATTAAATTCTCTTAACTGAACTTAATTAAAAGGTTTTCTGTTAAATAAATACCAAACTCAGGAATTAAAATTGATATAATTTTTTGTAGTAAACTTCACAATGAACTACAAAAACGCTACGCCTAAAATTAGTTTTTGGTTTAATTTCAAGCAGTAGTACAAAACGTCAATTACATCCAACGTTTTTGTTATATCTATTCCGCTAAACTAGAGTCCGTGCAAAATAGAACAATCAACATTATTTTATTGCTGAATATAGGATTAGTAGTCTATTCTGCATGGATTCAAACACGTCAATTATAGTTTAGAATAAAATAGAAAGGGTACTTCAACAATCGTAGATTAACTAAAAATCGAAATTACTATTATTGTTCCGTATAGTGACAAAAACTTTGAGAAAACACAGAAAAAGATGAGTCTTATAATGGTTGTGTACTTTCTATCCCTCGTTTCAGTATTATATCTGTGATCGGGCTTTCACGTCAAAATCACCTCGACCCGAGTTCGTTTAGTGCTTTACGTTCTCTTGTGGTGTCTGCACTGTGAGAATATATCAATCGTCTCTTGTAAAATTACTACTAAAATATATACATAATAATAATAATGATAATTATAAATAAATAGTTTGTTATGTACAAGTTCCTAAGGCTGGAAAAGAGAAAATAACTACACAAAATGTTGTCCCGAATTGTACAATTTTTTTTCCTTAAAATAGAATGCGGGAAATCACGTGACAATGTGACGTGAAAACAGCTGTTTAGGCTGCGATCACTGCGCCACCTAACAAAATGAACTATTTTTTTTGGGACGAGATTTGAAAAGAACGGTTCTTTTCAAATCTTGTTGGGCTGCGATCACTTTGGAAAGATTTGTTCTTAGTTATATTCCTTCGTTGTAAATAATTATTTAAAGTTTTCTGTGTTGAATTTATCGTTTGTATATAATAATATACATGCCTGATTATTTGTTATTTATTTTAGTAATTATGAACTTATATTGGGTTGTGCATCAACTTCAGGTCGGTCACGTGTCTGCTCGCAACCCATTAAATTTGTCATTAAGGGGAGATTCTGGTCTAAAAATTGATTTTTTTATTGCATAAATTTGAAGCCTCATTAATATAGTTTAATTTGCTGAAAGAATTTTGACGATATCTAATGTATTTCAAAAGTTACAGCCGGTTGAGTAAAACAATAGGATGCGGACACTCACGTGACTTTGTGACGTAAAGAACAGCTGTTCCGGGAAAGATCACTGCGTCACCTACAAAATGAACTATTTTTTTGGGACGAGATTTGAAAAGCACGGTTCTTTTCAAACAGCTGTTCTTTACGTCACAAAGTCACGTGAGTGCCCGCATCCTATGCACGGGCCGAAAAACAAGTATACGGTGCGCGCAAAAATCTTTGACAAACTTTAAACGCGTTTTTCTCGAAACTTTAAATTTTCACGCGCGGGGCGCTCTAGCAGTCAAACCAATGATCGGATGCACTTCGTTCTTTGTGTTCTGGACAGGAAATTCAATTAATGTGGCGATGCCGTTTTCGATTTTTCAAAATTCGAATTGGAAATATATTTTTTTGTATTTTGAAGAAAAAAAAACCAGCTAAAAAAATCGATTTTTTGTTCACATGCCTGCCATTTTGTTTTGAGTACTTTATTTTTAATCGTGGCAACGGCATGGCCCCCCAAATATAACTTACTTTACTAATCGCAAACGTTTTTCTGTGTGAGACACTCTGATGAGGGTGGGGAACGCCCCGCGCAACATATAACATGGTGCGCATGTGTCCGTTTGGAGGGGGCTGGAGCCGCCATTTTGTACTTTTTTTTTCGACAAAAATTATTTTTTGTAGTGGTTTAGGTGCCTAATAATACAGTCAAAACCGCTTTTCAAAATATTAATTCGGCTTCGAGAAAAAAATTCCCAAAGTTGACTCATTTTTTAGGCGTCTAGACCAGAATCTCACCTTAATAATAAATAAACGATAAATTCGACGCAGAAAACTTTAAATAATAGTTTACAACCAAAGCGTATAACTAAGAACAAATCTTTTCAAATCTCGTCCCAAAAATATAGTAAATTTTGTAGGTGGCGCAGTGATCGCAGCCCAAACAACTGTTTTTACGTCACATTGTCACGTGAGTGCCCGCTACTAACTCAGTACTAATAAGTATGTAATAGCAAACTAAAATCAGTTTTCCTCATTTTCTCAGTAATTTCTTAAAAAAGAACTGTTAGTTAAGAGCACTTTTGAAAAAGTGTCTGTTGGAAAATAAATATTTTGGACAATATTTTTGTGTTACAAACGAATCTTAAAGAATAAGAATTTGATTAATTTGTAATCATATTTACGTAAATTCTGGTGCAATCAATTTAAAATTGATAAATTAAAATGATTTGCAATATTTTGGTGTTGTCAAAAATGGATCTAAAATGATTTAAATGTGAACAAATAATACAGATTATTTGATTTTAAATGAAGAAAATATACTTTATTTGAAAGTAGGGACAACACTGAAAGGATAAATATGAATTTCTTTTAACTAGATTGACGTTATATGCAATGTAAATTAATTACGAAAAAGAAAAATGTGAATAGTATGAATTTGAAATTTCGATGATTGTGAGTGTATTCTGATTTGTATCTATTGGAACTTCTGTTTAAATATTCGGGCGATAAAGCAGAAAAGTTGCAAAATAATTAACATACAGGCCACTTCAATATATTATTCTGTGCATGTTGTATTGCATTTGTTTGTTATGTGTCTAGAGTCTAGTGACGTAGCTTTACATACACACATACATACATACAGGATTTTAAAAAGATCAGAAATGTTCGTATATCGCAGTTAAATATTTATAAATTGTTACTTCTGGAGCATTTCTCGTTGAAACAATTTATTAACGTTTGGCATCGTAAGATTATAAAGTGTCAAGATCTTTTAAAAATACCTAACATACATAGGTACATACATACATTACAGACATTCAAATTGTTTCGTTTTAATAAACCGAAAACGAAGAAAATGTTACAAAAGAATCACTGTTAATACCATCAGTATCGATATTAATTCGTTATTGTTCAATTAGATTCATCAGAAAGCAAGAAATTACATTTTTCTACGGTCATATTGAAAAGTTATCTATCAACATTCAAAATGAGTGAAAAGTGTCTTTGCAACACTCGATTATGATGTTTTCAAGACAACTATTGTAATACAATATTTTTCTACGACCGAGCACAATGCAGAACTTTCCAACTGTGAGTTGAAAGCAGAAAGTTGAGTTTTATCGCTTGCTGAGCGATAATAAGAGTTTACCGCTCGCCGAGCGATAAAGTAGGAGTGGATCATCGTATCCATGGATACATAAAAACTCACCCAAATTTCTAAACAGAAAAACTGTCAAAAATTATTTTTTATAATACTTGTACTGTAAGTTACCTATTGATAACAAAATTTAAACACAGTAAGTGCAACTTTTATGTTGGTTTCCATGGTTATATCAGGACTTTAACATTTACTTACTGTCCACCGTGAACTGTAAGTAAATATTACAAGCGTATTCCATTTGCCACTTGGATTAGATCTAACTTACATTTACTGATCCAGATCATTTATTTATTTTGCTGGATACTTTCGCTGACTTTATTTCTAGTACTAGAATTACTTATTCTAATTTACTTTGAAATAATTCATCCCATAAGTGCATCAATTACATTTTTGTCATATGAATGACATTGAAGTACAGTGACAATGATAATTTTTAAATTAAATTTGATGACAGAAAAATTTGGGAGACGCCCGGATTCGAACCGGGGACCTTCAGCTTGCCGGGCCGATGTCTTAACCACTAGACCACATCCCACCTGTTCGATGCAGGCGTCAACCGAATCCGGGCGTCTTCCAAATTTTTCATAAAATTAAATTTAAAAATAAGTGCATCAGTTTATCTAATTCAGTTCAGTTAGTCGTGTTGTCTAATTTATCTGAACTGATTTAAATGAACCAAATGGCAAATGGAATACAGCTTACATATCAAGGTCCTGTTTATTTTGACAACAATTTGACAGCTGTCCACTTTGAAACCTATTTTTCTATCCTATTTGTGCAAGTATTGTATAAAATTGCTTGCTAACCTCGAACTGTAAGTGATTTTTTAGGTCGCGAATGTTTAGGAAACTTTGACTCTTCGGGCCTCGATTTCCCACTACATTCTTGACCTAAAAACTGTCACTTACAGTTCATGGTAGAAAAAATATTGTGTGCATCTCGAGCAAAAAATAATTATTTTCTTTGAATTAATGTGAAATATAACAGTAAAGACAGATATCAAATATAAATTTTATGAATAAATACGGTCGTAGAAAAAATAGTATGTTACATACGTGTGGCAATGACCATTGCAAAACTTGTGTTATAATATACTATTATTCACTGAATTAATTTCAAAAATAAATTTTAGCACACAGAAAATGGTTCGATCAACATTTGACAGTCACAATATTATTGTAGTTACTTTTAAGTTTTAAACTTTTAAATAATCTGACACTTTAACATATTGTCAATTCACTGACTTAAAATTAACAAGTTCTACTTTAAAAAATTCACAAAGACCTATTAGTAGTGGACTTTGTATTCAGCCATTTACCCATATACAGCTAATGGTGTACTGATGGTTATTTTAAATTATAAACTGCGTTCATTTAGTTTTTTATTGTTGCTTGTTTCATCGTTAAGAATAATTTTTGTTAAATTAGGCGTATTCCATTTGCCATTAGGATCAGATGTAACTTACATTTACTGAACCAAATCACTTATATATTTCGCTGGATTACTTCGCTGACTGTATTTCTTGTATTAGAATTACTTATTCTAATTTACTTTGAAGTAATTCACCCCAATAAGTGCATCAGTTTGTCTAGTTTAGTTCATTTAGTCATGTTGTCTAATTTATCTGAACTGATTTAAGTGAACAACGTGGCAAATGGAATACAGCTATTGATGCAATTAAAAATGAAGTGCAATAGTCTGTTGATCGAATTTTTTCCAAAACTGTATTTTGCACTATAAAAAAATATTTAATTATTATACAATATTTTGACATTTTTTAAAAGCTCTATTGCTTTGAACAATATTAAAAGCTTTTATAATTTTTAGGTCTTTAAAAATTATCGTCGCATTTGTCTTTTTAATGAACACTTATCGAGGGTGATTAAAATCACTGAAATATGTTTCAGTGCGACTAGCTTTATTTATTCTACTGTCAAAAGTTTAATCATTGTAGAGGATAAAATATGAAATAAAAGTGGTAAGAAGTTTAATCTCAGTAACTTTTATTTCAATTATTTTGACAAAGAAAAAATATAGTTATTCATTAGATAATGTTACCCTTGAACGCTTTTTTCTATTAGGCCGTATTTGTTTGGGAACTTTGGGTTCAACCCTAAACTGACCTAGAACTAACTCGTGTTACTTCCAAATAAATGATGTATCTCAAGTGTCAGTAGTAAACATTACCAGTAAATTTAAAATCTGAATGCAAAAATATATCACCGAGATCTGCTTCGGCAGAGTGCCACACCCAGTAATGGGTAGAAGGCGTGATGATATATTTATTTATTTATTTTTTATGTTTGAAGCGATATCTGCTTAGTTTTGCTTGTGTGTTAAATTGCGCTTTTAATTGGATGTTTTAAGTCATCTTTATATTTTTTATATGTAGTCAAAAAGCAAATAACGGCAGACCCTGTCCATTTTTTATAATTTTGTCATCAGCAGTATCAAAATAATTTATTTCAGAGTCGCAATTATCTGTCATAATATTATCCTCTGTGACTACTATATTGCAAGAAACACATACTGCATATTGCTCTTCCATCAGCTGCATAAATAATAGTTTTGTATATTTTTCCAGAAAATTATTATAAAATTACTTAGGTTTTTCATAAAAATAGCTTCTCTATACTATTACAAATCGCGATGCCGCCACGAATAACAAGAAACACAAGTTGATTAGAAAGGGATAGCAAACGGGTTCAACCTGCCAACCGGCTAAAATAGCTGGGGCAGTAGGCTCAGTTCAAGATCAGTTCTGGGTTACTTAAAACGTGCTAATTAAACAAAAGTAACCTACCGGGTTACTTTAAAAATCCCAAATAAATACGGCCTTTGGAATTCAACAAGTTTACGAAACTATTTTATCATGAATGTCCATAATATTTTGTGGTGAAAAAGATAGAACAAAAAAAAGAATCAATGTTAAAGTTAGTTTATAATTTATTCCTATATTATTGTTTGAATGTACATATTATAAATAATATCACATTTTCCTGTTTTACCTCATATTAGGATCGATCTTGTTAAGAATTACATTGTACATATTATGAGTAAAAAAAATGCATTCCTACTATTACTGCTCTAGTCATTACGCAGTAACCAGCCGACGATTGTCAACAATGGAATTAAACACCCCAGCCCTGAAACAGTAACGGACGATTGTGTCAAGACAATTGAGTAACGTTTACTGATACACATTTTACCATGCAGTCAATGTTCACATAAAACCTAGATTAATAAAATGTTATTCCACAATGAGTAATGTGTTTATATTCAATGCAATTTGTATATTTGTAGCAAGAAGAAAGAACAAAAAAATATGTGTGGTAGAAATAGCTAATTAGCATTCCTGAAATAGATTCAAGAAAGAGGTAAAGTTCGTGGACAACGGCACCGAAGTGTTTCTTCTTCAAAGTGAGGAAAGTATGTGATAAATAAATATTATTCAATGACGAAATATGAATATAAATGAAGTATTTATCATTAGGTGAGTGTGTTTTAATATGTTTATTCATTTATAAAATTGGGATTTCGGTATATGAGTATTTTGATATATTAACTTCTATCTAGTCGGCATGTGGATCCTGAGAACCCTGGTTCGATTCCCACAGGCGACAAACAATTTTCATAATTTCAAAATCTATCCCTGTGGCTCTTCCACCACTAACATCTTTGAGGGCCGTGATTTGGCGACTGGTAACCGCACTTCACGCGCAAAATATATCACTTACCGAGATCTGCTTCGGCAGAGTGCCACACCCAGTAATGGGTAGAAGGCGTGATGATATATTTATTTATATTTTTAGCAAAAAAATCAATACTTTACATTCCTTCGCAGTGGCTACCCACAAAATTTGCGCGATGATTTGAACTATTTGAAATATAAAACATTAATTGTGAAATTCAAATTAAATTTCAAACAATTCAGAATTCTTTTTGGGAAGACATAATTTCTTATTTGGAAATTAAGCAGATCCGTAAATTTTCACGTAAAACTCAATAATAAAGTATTAAAATGGGGCAAAATAGTACATGTAAGTTAAAAATTGATGTATGTAATTTAGTTATTGCTAAATTGTAATATAAACTTGATATTTTACTAAATACCTTAAACATAACCTCAAAATTTTCTTTGATTTTGACATGTCTTGTAGTGTTTTCTAAATAGTACTGACAATCAGCTGGAGTGTAGTGGGAGTTGTAATTAAACTAACGAAAATATAACTATTTACGATCACAATGAAAATAAACGAAAAAAACTTGAGTGCATTTGCAATATCTGCCACACCTGTTGACAAAGAAGGTTGGTTAAATAAAAGAGGAGAGGTCAACAAATCATTTCAAAAACGATGGTTTGTACTAAAAGGGAACTTATTATTTTACTTTGATAAACGGGGCGAAAAAGAACCAGTGGGGGTAATAATACTAGAAGGGTGTACAATAGGTAAGTTAATTTTTAAATACGTACAGCATTCAACTGAAATATGTGTTTTGATAGAGCTAGCAGAAGACGAAGAACAGTACAGTTTTAAAATTGAATTTCATGGTCCAAATAATCGTTATTATGTCCTGGGGGCAGATTCACAAGAATCCATGGAAGGATGGATGAAAGCTCTTGCTTGTGCTGGATATGATTACATGAAACTGATGGTCGCAGAATTACAACGACAATTGGATGACGTAGGAGGTAATTTTTCTTTAATATTTACTAATTATAATACAGGATGTAAGTAAGGATTGTTGATATTATCTTCTGAAATAAGCTTATAAATATATAAATATGTCATCACGCCTTCTACCCATTACTGGGTGTGGCACTCTGCTGAAGCAGATCTCGGTGATATATTTTGCGCATGAAATGCGGTTACTAGTCGTCAAATCACGGCCCCCAAAGATGTTAGTGGTGGAGGAGCCACAGGGGTAGTTTTGGAAATTAGGAAAATTGTTTGTCGCCTGTGGAAAACGAACCAGGATTCTCAGGATCCACAGGCCGATTTTATACCACTGAGCTAGCCACTCCATAATAAGCTTATAATCTAAATAATTAAAAAAAAACCCTTCGAGGGTTTATGATTGCAGACATTTTTTCGATAGTCATTTTTCACAGTGAAAAGGACGGCCGTATTTAAATGGCATGCTATATTTTTTGGATCCCATTCGAAAGTAATTTTTTTCTTTATACAAAGATCAAATTGAGTTTGATATTCAACTGACAGTTTGATGGGAAAGTGATTGTTTGAGACGAGCTTTATTTGAAAACAATTGAGAAAAATCGTGTTGAATAAATGCAATTTTACTGCTTTTCCCGAAAATGGATTTTAGTTGCCATAGATAAACTAATGATAAAATTAAATTAATGATAAAATAAACAAAAACCATAGAGTAACAGCCGTCTCTATGGATATCTACGGCAACTAAAACCCATTTTTAGTAAAAATCAGTAAAATTGCATTAATTCAACATGATTTTTCTCAATTTTTTTCAAATAAAGTATTTTGTTTTTATCTTTTCGAATGGGATCAAAAAAATTATAGCATTCCAAAAATGAGTACCGATAAAAAATATCTGATCACGCCAAAATATTCGCAATCATAAACCCTCGAAACGCTTTTTTAAATTATTTAGATTAGATGATTATTTCAGGATATAATATCAATATTCGTTACTTATTTTATAAATAAATATATCATCACGCTTTCTATCCATTACTGGGTGTGGCACTCTGCCGAAGCAGATCTCGGTAAGTGATATATTTTTGCGCGTGAAGTGCGTTTACCAGTCGTCAAATCACGGCCTCCAAAGATGTTAGTGGTGGAGGACCCACAGAGGTAGCTTTTGAAATTATGAAAATTGTTTGTCGCCTGTGGGATCTCAGGATCCACAGGCCGACTTCATACCACTGAGCTAGCCACCCCATACTTATTTTATAGTCTGTAAAAATGTTTATTGATTTGTAGAGAATCCTGTACCTTTAGCCCAAGCAGTAGGATCTCCAGTTCCACCTCCAAGACAACGATATAATCCATTTAATCGATCCGATGGCAGCGTTTATCAAAGATCTCATAGTATGAGATCTGCATCAAGTCGTAAGTAATTGAAATTCACAAATGTTAACAAATTCCAAATAAATGTAAAACATTTTAGATCGCATTGAGGAATCCAACAGACAGTCACCAGAAGGGAATGTTAGAAACAAAATCACATTTCGAGAACTTCATACAACGTATGGAAGACCAGTGTTGGCTGATTTGACAGCTTGGAAGCACTCGCAACGAATTCTGCAAGAAAGATTGGAATCTTTGACAGGGGATCTCATAAAATTATAAACTAATTAAATGTAACACGTAGATACGTTGGGAAAATTAAATAATATAATACTAATCAAAATTTGAAGATTATACATACATAACATCAAGCTATATTCCATCAAATGGGGTACAAATAACCCCAGAATCATTCACAAAACATTCACTCATCAGATTCATCCAATAATCAGTCCTAGTCAAACATTCTCATCCTAACATACCACCTTCACTTCACACACTTTAAAATGAAATTATATTCTTGAACTTAGTTACTAACATTTTATGTATTATATACTTTTATTAAAAAGTTAACAAGTATTAAAAAAATATATGTAAATTTAATGCTCTGAATATTACCATAAATATTAATAAAATGAGCAGAAGTACTGATAAGAAAATTGGATTGTGTCTGAGTGGTTCTACTATAACTAGTTTTATTCTGTAATTGGAATTAAGTTCCTATAGGACGCGGGCACTCACGTGACATTATGACGTTAAAACAGCTGTCCCGTGAAAGATCACTGCGCCACCTACAAAAATGAACTATTTTTTTAGGAAGAGATTTGAAAACAACCCGGTTCTTTTCAAATCTCGACCCAAAAAATAGTTCATTTTTGTAGGTGGCGCAGTGATCTTTCACGGGACAGCTGTTTTTACGTCACAATATCACGTGAGTGCCCGCATCCTATTGTATATTAGTAAATAAATATTACGCTATAAAATGTCTCTTTTTTACGACCCTGTCATAAAGTAAAATTTTCTTCCCTCAATAGGATGCGGGCACTCACGTGATTCTGTGACGTAAGAACAGCTGTTCCGGGAAAGATCACTGCTCCACCTACAAAATAAACTATTTTGTAGGTGGCGCAGTGATCTTTCCCGGAACAGCTGTTCTTACGTCACAAAAACGTCACAGTGTCACGTGAATGCCCGTATCCTATTGAAAGTGATACTTTTCATCACTAGAAATAATATATTGTAAAACGAAAATGCTATCGTTCGTGCTCCAGCAGTACAAGTTTTGTAATGGCTGTGTTACATACTTTTTTGTTTTCACCCACTTGAATATGACACCATTATTTAATTTTTTTCAATAGTAAAAAAACGTTATTTCTGAAATGTTTACGTTACCATGGATGTCATCTTTTTTAAAATTGAAAGGAAAAAAAATCTAATATAAATTTGATGTGTTGTAACCAAGAAAACGTGTAAATGGTTGATAAATATTTTTTTTTAAGTGTCAAAAGGCGTATTCCATTTGCCATTTGGATCAGATCTAACTTATATGTACTGAACCAGATCATTTATTTATTTCTCTGGATTACTTCGTTGATTTTACTTCTAGTATTAGAATTACAGATTCTAATTTACTTGGAAGTAATTCACACCAATAAGTGCATAAGTATGCTTAATTTAGTTATGTGTCTAATTTATCTGAACTGATTTAAGTGAACAGACAGGCAAATGGAATACAGCTAAAGATTATGAAATTTGACATTTCAATGAAATCAAAAGTATTTTTTTCACGTGTGAAAAAAACACAAATTTCGCGTATCCATAGCGATGTAAAAATGCCATGTTTTTTAACACTTGTAGAAAAATAGCATTTTTACTACAGTTGTCATGGTGATACAAATAATAATTCTGAAGTAGGGAAAACTACCACTTTTCATTACTCGTTAAATAGTCTACTATTTTATCACTAGAAAAGTATATTTTTCTTCCATGGCAACTAGAAAATAATGCAATGATTTATCTCAGAAAATTTTACTTTCTGATTGGATAATAAAAAAATGTTTGTATACCTCGTGAAGAATGTGTCACTCTTCCTTTATATCCCTCGCCTTCGGCTCGGTGAAATGAAACGGTACGTTCAGGAAGAAATATCTCACTTTCTTCACTTGATATACAAATAACTATTAATAAAAAATGATATATATATGTTCACTTACACCGATGTTTCAAAAAGCAAGCTTGACAGCCGAAATCGGCTCCGAAAACTCTACTGAGGGTGATTAAGACGACTGGCTTTATAAATTTGTCACCGATTCCAAGATGAGTTTTGGGCACCAGGTTTATCTTCTAATAATATTCAATTTATTAGTACAATTATTTATCAATATAATTTTTATTTCAAATAAATAAAAGCTCTCAAAATGAAAATGACTTACTTGTTCTTCGCTTTGAGCGTCTTCTCTCCTCTTGTTTATATTTTGTCCGACGGAGGAGACCTCTAGGTGTCCTCGAAAGTTATTGTTTTGCAAATTGTCCAAAGGCATCTTCCAAACTTGACAGCCGAAGTCAGCTCTGAAAACTCTGAAGGTGACTAGGACGACAGGTTTTATAATGTTGTCGCCGATTCCACGATGAGTTTTGGGCACCAGGTATATTTCCTAATAATATTCAATTTATTAGTAAATTTTTTATGGGGTAATGGCTCAGTAGTATCAAGTCGGCCTGTGGATCCTGAGAACCTTGGTTCAATCCCCACAGCCGACAAACATTTTCACCAAATTAAAATTACCCCTTGAAGTCGGCCTGTGGATCCTGAGAAACTTGGTTCGATCCCCACAGGCGACAATTTTCATAGTTTCAAAAACTACCCCTGTGGCTCCCCCACCACTAACATCTTTGGGAGCTGTGATTTGAACCGCTGGTAACCGCACTTCACGCGCATAAATATATAACTTACCGAGATCTGCTTCGGCAGAGTGCCGCACCAAATAATAGGTTAAAGGCGTGATGATATACATATTTTATTTTATATTTGAAAAGCTATCAAATTGAAAATGACATACTTATTCTTCGGTTTGAGTGACTTTTCTTCTTGTTTATATTTTGTCGGACGGAGAAGACCTGCAGGTGTTCTAGAAAGATATTCTGTTTTGGAAATACTTCGGAAGTATCTTCCAGAATTTCTCTAAACAGTGTAAAATAATTAAAGAATTAAGCTGTTTTGTTCAAAATAATTATCATCCTAATTTTGAACAAAATTTTATTCATTCAAAAATATAAACTGCCTTAAACTATCAACCGTTGCATAACACTAGGTCAACGTTGAAAAGATACATTATTGTAACAAGACACAATCTTATTTAAGTTTAAGCTTAAGAGTGTGACGATGTGTAACAAGAAAAACAGTGGTAACGTAACGAAAGCTCTTAAAATTAACAAATGCATTCAGTAATTATATTTAAAGTTCATTTTCAATAAATATTTAACGTTGACCTGGGCAATGTCGTAAACAATGTATCTAAAAAGCTAGTTAAGGAAAACGCATATTTTCTTTACAAAGTTAATGTTTTCAAATGAAAGGATACTCATTGTACAATAAAGATGATTGTGCTTTACTATTCACACCTTTTCCCAGTGGAATTTCGACGCCATCTTTTATCACAGATTTTTTAGGATCTGGGTGCGTCATTCCCAAACCTTTACAGCTGTGTTTCCCGTCAGGCAGTTTTTCTATATAATCTGCTCCGCTTCGCTCGTACCTAGAATTAAATACATCATTAGGTATAGTATAATGACAGGATTGGTTAAAAAGCAGGCACGTGACATACAATGAAGCATTTCATTGGTTTTGAGAAACGTCAAAACAAAATTAGAAAGAAAAAATATAATAGGCGGTAAATAAAGCTAACACACTGAATTTATCTTTAATCTTATGGGATGTTTTGATGCAAGTAGAATCGATTAGATAATTTATAGAACACAATAAACAAAGTTGATTCACTTACATATCTCCTAAGGCGACTTCACAGAGCAGCATCAACCCAGTAGGATTATAAGAGTTAGTGCAGCAATAATTCGCAGACTTTGACACCATGTCAGCGAAGTAGATACCTTTCCCGAACATGTAACCAGTAACAGGAGCTTCTGGTGGCGCGATACGAAGACCTTGAGACAAAATTCCCGCAAAATTGGTAAGACGAGATCCGTGCCACAAAAGTTGCCGGTTGTGAAGCTTCTTGAACGGACGATAGCGCTTATCTTCGCCTTGGCGTTTCACTGCAAACACCTGAAAGAACAAATATTGTTTACTATAATTGCCAAGAACATGATTTATATTCAAATAAATGTATTAAACATGGAACAAATTTACGACATGCGAACGCAAAGGCAGATATTTTGGAAAGATGACTCGTCTTATAGACGATTTTAGGAGACATTTTGGAAAGATGACTGTCTTATAAACGATTCGGGAGACACTGGAGAAAATTAATTTCTTAGAAACAATTTGGGAGACATTTTTGAGATGACTATTTTAAAGATGATTTGGGAGACATTTTTGAATTATTACTGCCTTAGAAACGATTTGGGAGACATTTTGGGAACATGACTGTCTTAGAGACGATTTGAGAGACACTTTGGGAAGATGACTGTCTTATAAGGCGATTTGGGAGACATTTGGGCAGATTTACTAATCTATAAGTTTTTAGAGATGATTTGGGAGACTTTTGGGAACATGACTGTCTTAGAGATGATTTGGGAGGCACTTTGAGAAGATGACTGCCTTATAAGACGATTTGGGAGACATTTTGGGAAGATGACTATTTTAGAGACATTTTTGGAAGATGACTATTTTAGAGACGATTTGGGAAATATTTTTGGAAGGTGACTATTTTAGAGACGATTTGGGAGATTTTTAAAAGATGACTGTCTTATAGACAGTTTGGGTAGGATGACTGTTTTTAAAAAGACTTTGGGTGACATTTTGAGAAGATTACTATCTAATAAATGATTTGATAGAAATTTTTACAAGACATTTTGGAGAAAATGACACTGCCTTAGAGGCGATTTAGGAATCACGAAGAAAGTGATATTTTTCATCCCTAGAAAAGTATAATTACCGTCCCTAGGGAAGAAAAATAAAGCAATATCCATGGCAACCGGTAGACAACGGTATAATTTGACATTAGTGACATTTACATGTGTATCTCGTGAAGAAAGTGTCATACTTCCTTTGACATACAAAAAATAGGATTTGATTCTTACCTCTTGAACTTGAAGGCCGTAGTGACTATGCGTAGCAGCATGAGTATTTTTCACATAATCCTTGATGAGTTTGAATTCTTCCGAATCTTTTTCCAGAACTTCCATTTCGGTCTTGAGTTGTTCGTAGTGTCCGTCGACTGTACTGTTTCCACCCTTAGCGTGCGTATTCTTCATAAGATTGTACGCAATTTCTAGTTCCAATAAACTGTCTAACATTGTTAGTTTTTCCTGAAAGGAAATAAAATACACAAATAAATATGGGGTAATGGCTCAGTGATATCCGAGTCGACCAGTGGGTCCTAAGAACCCTTGTTCGATCCCCACAGCCGACAAAACATTTTCATCATTTTAAAATGGGGTAGTTAGCTCAGTGGTATGAAGTCGGCCGGTGGATCCTAAGAACCCTGGTTCTATCCCCACAAGCGACAAACAATTTTCATAATTTCAAAAGCTACCCCTGTGGCTCCTCCTCCACTAACATCTTTGGGGGCCGTGATTTGACGACTGGTAACCGCACTTCACGCGCAAAATATATCACTTACCGAGATCTGCTTTGGCAGAGTGCCACACCCAGTAATGGGTAGAAGGCGTGATGATATATTAATTTTTATTTATTTAAATATATCAAGTTTTATTTTTAAAGTTTCTACGAAATTTTCAAAATTGAGACGTCAATAAATCTCTAGACAATATAATTGACCAATAATAATTGAATATCCGGTCCAATACAGTCACAAGACAAATAAAAACTATTTTTTTTTTGTTACTGTCATTTGAAACAAAAAAACTGGTTTTACAACGCAGGGGATCTGCAAGTTTCAGACTTACCTTAACCATTTCATGTGTGTTGATCAAAGGAGGATTTTCAACACCAAATGAATGTGGAATAAAAGTGTAGAATCGATTAGAACAATCGATGAATTTATGTTGCGCTGAAGCGTCATCAGGATTATCGATTAATTTCTCCAGTTCATTTAACACTCCAAAAGCAGATTGAATTTGTTTTTTACTGAGTTTACCCAACGGCATTTTTTCTAAATCCAACTGAAAATAAATTTTTGTTTGTTAAGTTATTGTAAGACATTTAAAAAATTAGTCAACGTACTTCAAACTCTAACATAGTTTGTTTCATGGTGTTTACGTCGAAGATGACACGAATAATTTCTTGGACTTGTTTCGAAAGTTTACTTGGAGTTTCGGATTCTTCAATCTCCATGGCTTCTTCTTCGGCTTCTTCGATGTCTACTGGGTACATTTTTCCGGGAATTTTCACAAAATTTTCTCGGTCCTCCCATTTATTGCCAGTTTTCTCTTCAAAGAGACCCTAGAAATTAAATTTATCGTCAACACGCCATCATAGTGTCTATCAATTTCAAAATATAAAATTCCTGATTTAAGGATTTAAAGTTAATAAAAAAAATATTGCAGGATCGCCTTCGGTTCGAGTTGTCAACTTCAATTTCGTGTAATATAACCTACATTATATGTTCGTTAAATAATAGCTTATTATCTAAATATTTTTTAAATTTATTTTGTTGCCTACTGTTAAAATTGTATTAAAAATTCTCAAATATAACTACTTTATTCAATTAATTGAAAGGTTGCGTAAAAACTGATTGAACAGAAAATTATATTAAACAATTATTTTTCTACGATCGAGCAGAAAGTAGACATTTACAACTATCAGTCGAAAGTAGAAAGTTGGCGTTTGCCGCTTATTGAACTTGCAAGTTTTACGTTCAACTAATTTGCACCAAAATGTTGCAGAGATATTTTTTCACTTTATATTCAGCAACTTGCAACTGCAATATATTAAATTATTTACAAATTTTTGTCGTTGCTAACTTCATATTATATCAGTTTAACCTCTTATATCACTTGTATTATTGACATTTGTTTCATATGTTGATATAAAAATTTATTCTTGCACAGGCAGATTCATAAAGCGGATTAGCGCTAACACAATTTTTTATTTCGTTTTTAACTCTCCAATGTACGACATATGTTTATTTTAACTTGAGTTAAAAAGAGAGTTAATTAGCATCAAATTTAGTTTCTTTAATCTGTTTTAATTTGAAACAGAGTTATAGATAATATTAAAAACGGTGTTAGCACTAATCCGTTTTTTGAATCTGCCTGATAAGTATTTGCCACGTATTTGCACAATTATTTACAATGCAGTAAATCATTTTAATATCCTTAACCCAACTTTATCGTTTTTGACATTTATAATAAGTTGATAGTATTCTAACAAACTTACAATTACTAGAAATAACTAACAATGGCCTTGCAAGTCTTGAAAAAATTAGAATATGTTCTAATTCGTGCAAGAGGTTGATGCAAAATTGCTTCTGTCTCTTGCACTTGCAATTTCTGTATTACACTCGTTCAATATTGCTTCAACTTGTTGAAAGTTGCAGTTGTACTTGCAATATTGCTCAGTGTAAAACAGGCTTTAGATATGTTCATGTTTCTTTGTAACCTCTAATTTTTATAATCATATGTTTATCGTTTAATTTTTAGAACAAGAATGTATTGGAAAAAACAAACAAAACAAAACGCTATTTTGACACATGTAAAACTAGGTTAACCAACTTGCAAGTATTTAGATTGGCAAAACAAAAAGTAACCAAAAAATCACTAAATCTGGAGAAAAGTTGCGAGTTGCCCGCAACAAAAATAGAACATGTTCTTGATGTATTTAAAAAAAGAATTAATGATAAAAATTTGTATAAATTACCCTGAAGATGTCTTTGGCTTCTTTGAGGCTAGTACAATTATCAAGTTTATTTCCACCAATAGTAGTACCAATCCTGCCCCAAGCTCTAAACACCCAATACCTAAAAACCTCAAAATATAAATTCACGAACCTTTAAACTTTAAAATCATCAACTTACTTGGTCTTAGCATCCGACTCAAGAATTTGCAGTTTATAAAACGAATTCTTCTTAGTTTGAAGATCAGTTAAACTTAACACTGTATTCCATTTGTCTTTTCCTTGTTGGTACACGTGAGCAACATCCTGAAGATGGGAATCTGGGTCGACAGCGCCGCCTCCCTTGATGCGCATTGTCACGCTTTTAGGAACGGATTTAGTGAATACTGATTTGAATCTTTGAGGGTCGGCCGGCATTCGCAAACTTGGCTATAAAAATATAAATAAAATGAAAGGAATTGTGAATGTGGATGACGCGGAACTTACGTCAGATCCCCAAGTGCAAATGCTAGTCTCCTTAATCAACTCTGGAATCTTTCCAACGTAATCTTTAGCTTTAGTAACAAAATCGGTGGAAACTACATGAATATTTTGAGTTTTAGCGGTAGAAATTTGATGATTCTTGTCTATTTTTTCTATCTGTCGCTCAGTTGAAATCACTGCCATGATAGGACCTTCGTAAAATTGAGTCAGGACTTTACCGCCCAATCTTTTAATTTCATTTGTTAGATCCTTCCGTTTAAGGCCGGATAATATGAAATTCATTTCATAGAGAGCTGGCTTTTCGCGTTCTACTTTTGGACTGAAATAATTCACAAAAATTATAATTTGTACAATTTTCTTCCTTTGATGGTGATAAAAAACAATTCTTCTGGGAAGTAGTCCACAATATTTATTTATTTAATTCAAAAAATAAATATTGGTGACTACTTACTAGATTATTAAAAAAAAATGTTTATGGGGTAGGTGGTTCAGTGTTATCAAATCAGCCTGTGGATTCTGAGAACCCTGCTTCGATTCCCACAATCGACAACCATTTTCACCACACTGAAATAACCCCTGTGGCTCCTTCACCACTAACTTCTTTGGAGGCAATGATTTGACGACTGGTAAAAGTACTTTACGCGCTTAAATATCACTTACAGAAATCTGCTTCGGCAGAGTGCCACACCCAGTAATGGGTAAAAGGCGTGATGATATATTTATTTTATTTAAAATGTTCGTATGGGGTGGCTAGCTCAGTGGTATGAAGTCGGCCTGTGGATCCTGAGAATCCTGGATCGATTTCCACAGACGACAAACAATTTTCATAATTTCAAAAGCTACGCCTGTGGTTCCTCCACCACTAACATCTTTGGGAGCCGTGATTTAACGACTGGTAACCGCACTTCACGCGCAAAATATATCACTTACCGAGATCTGCTTCGGCAGAGTGCCACACCCAGTAATGGGTAGAAGGCGTGATGATATATTTATTTATTTTATTTGTAATAAAAACTAACCCGGCTTCTCCTTCTTCCTTTTTAACTTGAACAGTCGAGGGAATAATCCGAATCTTTCTAGTTCCAAGAACACATTTATAGCCATCGAAACAACTAAAATCGTCATATTCTTCAGGAATGAGAAAAGGTTTCCTTTTTGGTTCTTGAACAATGTTTTGGCATTTAGCCCATTCGGATAAATTGCCTTGACAAACATATCCCGCCTTACTAAAAACAAAATGTCCGTCCTTGCACGTTGGACATTTTTCCAAAGCTCCAAAAGTCATAATATCGCTCAATGCATCCATCAACTGAAATAAAACAGTAAATTCATTTTGAGCCAACAAACTCGCGCTGTTAAAGCCCAATTCTCAAAAGAGTTTTTGCTAGAATCTAGCTAATTCTGAATTTTAGATTTGACAAATTAAACTACACAATAATCTCAAAAATGTTGAAATAAACTTTAATATAATCTTCTTACCATTTAGTTTTTGGAAAGTGAATTGAATTAAGTTTTTAAATCAAACTAGCATAAAATTAACTAGTCCAAAATTCAGGATTAGCTAAACATTTTTTGAGAATCTGACAGTTGATGAACAGAAAAACGTTTGAATATTGTAATAATTATGTTTACTTGCGGTAATAATATATATTACATGATAAGTCAGGAAAGTAATGTTTTATTTGACGAAACGGCTGTTTGAAATAGGAGACCGCAGACAGTATTTTAATTTGTCCAATAAAGACACTTTCCTGACGTATTATGTACACTATTTTTTCTGAAAACTGTTTAAATTGAGTCAATAAGAACCACAGCCGACAATTTTCACAATAAAATTAGCCCTGTGGCTCTCCTTCCACTAACATCCTAGGGGGCCGTGATTTGATCCGCACTTCACGCGCATAAATATATAATCTACTGAGATCTGCTACGGCAGAGTGCCATACTCAGTAATGGGTAAACGGCGTGATGATATATTTATTTTTAATAATTAATCATACATAATTCAAAATGTTAAAGCAACTACAAAAGTTTTTGAAAAGAACGTCTAATGAAAAAAGATTTTTGTGTCAAAAATAATTTTGTTTAATGTGAAGACTTGTTGAAATAAGAGTAAGGCGTTTTATGTACTTCTCCTGAAATCCAAGATGAAGCAGTAGAGAACTAACTACGGAAGAAATTAAATTTTATAGTTACTTTTTGAGTCAGGTAATAATCTACTTTCCATACTAACATGGATCAGGAAAGCAAACACTTTCTTGCCGGTTTCAGGAAAAATATATTTACCTTGTCTTCGCCAGTGGGAAGATACTGATCATTATGTTCAAGAATTTCTTGCAATTGTTTCCTTTTTATATTTGCTTTTTTTATTGAGTCCCGATATTTAAAGATTGTTTTATTTTGTTTCTGGATTTCTTTTTCAAGTTTATCATCTGCTTTGCTATCAACTTCATCCTCAATTTTCGGTTTTTTAATTTCTGGTATTTCTTCTTGTTTAATCGCCCTTTAAACACAAATAATAATATTAATTATATTACATAAAGTAACTAATAATTAAATATTTACGGCAACTGAGTCTTGATCTTCTTCTGATCATCAGCTTTAAGCGATTTAAATCCAGGTAACTTATCTCCACATTCATAATACTGTAATTCTGATCTTAATTTGGCGAAACATTCAAGATGATGCCACTTATCTTGCCCTCCGTAACGTTTTCCGACATCACTTTCGAAATCTTTCTTGGAAATTCTGATCTGAAAACAGTTAAATGTAAAAAAATGACTTTTTAGTTGGTGTTGAGATTGTACTTCATCTTTGAGGATTTTTTGTTCACAGCCTCTGCATGCAGCACGTCCAGACTTCGCATATTCGGCAGTAAAGTCCTTCAATGCGGCATTGCTATCACTAGAAGTACTGGCACCTTTAGCAGCAGCAGCACCTCGTTTTTTACCTTTCTTTTCTGGGACAACTGCACCAGTACTAAGTGCTTCTACAAATCATTAATAATTTTTATATTGCTATTGTTATTGATTTCGAGTGTAATAAATGAATGAGTTTATATGGAGTGATCTATGAATGTGGTTGAAGTGAGGGTGGTTTGTTTGGATGAAAATGTTTGACGAGGGCTGATTGTTTGATGAGTGATTTTAGGGTTCGTGCTACCCCATTTGTTGGGATATAGCGTGAAGATATGTATGTTATTGTTAATACTTACTAATTTTCTCTTTGATTTTTTCTTGGTCGTCGTATCTCAAGGATTCAAAATCAGCGATGTCCCCAGCGGTTTTTGGACGTTGTTTTCCAAAGAAACAATTCATGTGGTACCAATGGGCCATTTTTCCATCGAACATTGGGGACTAGATAGATTCACAATCATTATTATATTATTATTGCATAAAAACATGTAAAATTACCTGTATCATAACCGCCATCCTCAAAGTATCTTTTCCGATTTGTACTTTGCATCCTCTGCATGATGCTCGACTGCTTTTTGCATATTCTGCACGATAGGGAAGATCTTCAACTTCCATTTTAGTGAAAACTAATGATATTACGCAGTGTTTTTCCCAGTTAATCGAAGCTGGCACGATGCACCACTACACTACAAACAATAAACACACACGCGGGAAACCTGAAAGGATCCGTTCTAAAAATGCCGGCTAACCTTTATTATTCACTCAATATTTCTTTGAAATCTCAATATTTAGCACTCAGTATGTCCCGAATTATCATTTATCATTAAACGAATGTTATATAACATGCAAATTAATTAGAAATTGGGATAATGACTATAATTTTTGACAGCTAACTGAACTCTATCTTGTCAACAGGTGGTTGTTACACGAAACCTGATTGGCTAAACCGGCGCAGCCGCTGGTGATGTTTTGATTTGTTATGATGCGCGCCACATTCAAGGATTCGTGTGCACGCAAAAAATTAGATTATTACATAATAATTGTTCTTCTGAATTCTGAATCATCACTTCCGGTGTTATTAATAGAAATAACACTATTTTATGTTGTACTTTGTGCTGAATTTTTGGCAATAAAAACAAATAAACAATTAAATTTTAGTTTCATTTATAATTATACCCTTTTATCTATTGAAAACTGTTGTTATTCCCTTTAATTAAAACCCTAAACTGTAATATAAAAACAGCATAATTTATTTTAAATGATTGTGATTGTAACTTAATTAGTTATGAATTCAAATATCACTAGCAACAATGAATCATTTAAAAATAAAACTATGTATACGCAAATTGAGTCTACTACAAACTTTGAGTCTTAGGAATAATTTTCTGTTGTTGAATGAAATAAAAATGGGGTAGGTGGCTTAGTCATACCAAAATTAATCATTAATTAGTGTATATACTACAGAACTAAAGTGCATTTAATAATTTCAAAAGCTATCCCTGTGGCTCCTCCACCACTAACATCTTTGAGGGCCGTGATTTGACGACTGGTAACAGCACATCACGCGTAAAATATATCACTTACCGAGATCTGCTTCGGCAGAGTGCCACACCCAGTAATGGGTAGAAGGCGTGATGATATATTTATTCTAAAGTGCATTTAATCCGTCGGGATTAAATTATTCACTTTAGTTCCTTGGTATCGAGTCGGCTTGTGGATTTGAGAACATCGGTTCGATTCTCACAACCGTCCAACAATTTTCACTTCATTAAAATTACCTCCGAGGTCCTCCACTAACATCTTTGGGAACCGTGCTTAGACGGCTGGTAACCGAACTTTACGCGCATAAATATATTACTTACCGAGATCTGCTTCTGCAGAGTGTCACACCCAGTAATGGATAAAAGGTGTGATGATATATTTATTATTTATGAAAATACTACGATTTTTTCAAACGCAACCAAAATCACATACATGTAAATTTTATAACAGTAAAAAAATAAACAAATTTCCATAGCAACTCGTTTGAAGCCAAACACTCAATCAATTATGATTATTTCGTGTGTCATGCATTTAACGGTGTTATTTTAATATTTATCAGTAAAAACTTCAAATAAAATGGCTTCAGTTCTTGATGGTGACGTAGAAGATCTGCACTGTGAAGCCATAATTGGATTTGACGGTAACACATTATAGAATATGTAGTAAATTTGAAGCATTTTATAATATTCTTGTATAAATAGGAACAACGATTAATGGATTACGAATGCATCCAGATGGTGAACATATTATATATCCGTTAGGAAATAAAATTATTATTTTAAAATGGAGTTCAAAAAAACAAGAATTTTTGGCAGGACATACGAATATTATTTCTGCTATAGATGTTTCGAAAACTGGAAAGTATATTGCTTCTGGACAGATCAACCACATCGGATTCAGGGTAAATATAGTTTTTG
Source organism: Pterostichus madidus (assembly GCA_911728475.2). Taxonomy (NCBI): domain Eukaryota; kingdom Metazoa; phylum Arthropoda; class Insecta; order Coleoptera; family Carabidae; genus Pterostichus; species Pterostichus madidus. Next base: position 4,003,959 of record OU452314.1, on the reverse strand, counting down.
TAATATTAATATTAAATAAATAAAAAGGAAATACTTACATATTCTGAGTGTGGCTGCTTTGCAAATGAGGATCACCTCTTCCACAGATGGTAGTGAAAGGTAATTTTTAGCACTGAAAGAATACAAAAAAAGATTTATAAAATGAACCAAATTTTAATCTCAGCTCTACTAACAGCTAGGCAATATATAGCTACTTTTATAGCTTAGCTATTAGCTTAGAAACAATTACTTTAGCTATTGCTATAGCTTCGCTAAATATGAAAATATATAACTTAATTTGTACCGATTAATTTTGCCTCTTATAACAAAAATAATGTTCTGAAAGCACTTTTTATAGCTTAAGTCTACTTTTTGTAGTTTAAAGTTACTTTTTGTTGTTTAAGCTACTTTTTGAACAGTTTCAACCAAAGAAAAATAATTATTTGATGTAAGCTCTAACATATAAAGTGAAAAAAGTTAATTGAAAAATAAATAGGAGTGATTGACTGGATGTAAATGAAGGTTTGATGTGTGATGAATGATTTCGAGTACGATGAGTAATTGAGCTTGTAAGGAGAGATCTATAAATGTGGTTGAAGCGAAGGTGGTGTGTTAGCATGATTATTTTTTGACGTTTTTCAAAACCAATGAAATGCTTCATTGTATGTCACGTCTCTGCGTTTTAACCAATCCTATCATTATTATACTGAGAATAAAGCTCTTGTGATTATTCCCGGGAATTATCTCTGTAGGTGCTTTTTTTGTTTGCGACAAATGATAGGTAGTCAAATAATTATTTAAAACTGTCAACGCGTCAAGTAAAATGTGTGAAGAAAATCGATTTAGTTGTATTTCAGATACAGAAACACACCAACAAATTTTGTAACAACTTCCAAGAATACATTAATAAGTAATCAATCGATATGAACCCAGTTCAAAATCTTTTAAGTTGGATGAATCGATCTCAACAGCTAAGTCAAAAAATAATCTAATTAAATATAACTCGAGAGTTGGATAAATTAGAAAATATTTCTTCAGTATCTTTCTCAAACTTGTTGGCATTTGGCAATAGCCACTCAACCCTACGGGCTTTCGTGACTATTGCCTGGCAACAAGTTTTCGAAAGATCTGTCAAATTATTTTCAATTTATTCTCGCTCTCTTGTTATATTATTACTGAGAATGTTTAACGAGGACTGATTATTTGATGAATCTAATGAGTGAATATTTTATTAATAATTTTAGCGATCGTGCCTACCTCATTTGATATGTTATAGCGCAATGTTATGTATGTATGTATATATTTTTATTACACGAGTTTGTCGAATGAAAAATTGATAAAATATATACATATTAGTGAAATTTAAGATGAGAGATTGCGTGGACAGCACCAAAAAAATAATTTCTTATATTGTAATCTTTTTAGGCTTTGGTGATAATCTGGAACTATGACACTCGAGAAATCATCACCACCCATGAGGTGCACAAGGTTCGCGTGGAAGCCGTACGATTCACCCGGGGTGAGCGTTACATGATCTCACTAGGAGGAAGAGATTGTAGCTCCGTCGTAGTGTGGGACCTGGAGCATGGACGACCTCTTTGTGGGGCTCCCGCGTCCAAGGGCACACAGGGGGAAGCCACCACGATCACGGTGTGCCATAAAAGGGAACCGTGTTTTATTACGGCGGGAGAGGGTAAGGTTTTTAAAATACTTATTTCAAATTTCGCGGACTTTTAACTTATACCGGGTGTTTTACGAAAAGCGGGTCGTAGGTGTTTAATATGGGGAAACAGTTTTTCCGTGTGCATTGCTTTCCAAATTATTTTAGACAAAAATGTTACAAATTAAAGTTGTAGAACTTCATATTCTGTATCTAAATCAGTATATTACATAATAAGTCAGAAAAGTGATATTTTAATCCGCTGATGCTGGGTTGCAAGAAAAAAATAAAGAGCTCTTTAGTTAAAGAATTGTTTATCTTAACAGTATCATAGCGATTTTCTGAAACTTATTGAACCGTTAGTTGCTAATGAATCGATAAAACTTTCATGCAACCCAGCATGAGTCAAGTAAAAACACTTTCCTGACGTATTATGTATACTATTCTTTCTGAAACCGTTTAATTTAATCAATAACACAGCCACACAAAAAAAAGTTCGAGTGAGAGAGTACATAATAAGATATTCCTATGTATTTTGGTGTGCTAAACCCGAATCCATCATCAGAATTTCGGTTTTGGTTCATGATTCTTCCCTAACCTCAAAATAACCTTGAAAACTGTACCATAAAGGAAATATCGTCCACAAATAGATTAATTTCGATCATATCATCTAAAAATACAGCATTCAAGAGAGATATAACCAGCATTTTCATCCAGAAATATTATTTGTGAACGATATTTCCTTTATGAAACAGTTTTAAGATTATTTTGAGGTTAGGGAAGTATCATGAGCCAAAAGCGAAACTCTGATGTTGGATTCGGATTTAGTACATCAAAATACATAGGAATATATTATTCTGTACTCTCTCACTAGAATTTTTCCTATTTTTGTGTGGCAGTGTAATTAATCATAAATTACTCAAAATGTTTAAATTTCTAGATATGAATTGTATTCACAGCAGACTATGTATCCAAGGTTACAACAAAAAAAAAACAGTCAAGTAAAATTTTACTAGACAGTTTTATACTTTACAAGACTGTTATTTTTGTTAAAACCATAGTTACGTATTTTACTTGACTGTTTTCGTAAAAAACTACAGAGTGATCAAAAGGGATTGTTACAGTTGGCAATAAAAAAAAAACTACTTGAAATTGGTAAGCCTGATACATAAATTAATTTCCTGTTGTTGACAGTGACATTTAAAATTTAAATTTGAGTATATTTATTATTACATTTATTTCTAAAGTATTTCTATTACTTAAAAAGTCAAAATCCTATTAGCTGTCAGACTCCTGACATAACCTATTTGTATTTATTAGAAATGTCAAATAGCATTTCCGCCTTTATCTGACGTTGTGCCAACTGTGGAATAAAAAGATCTCTGGAATTGTATAGGATGCGGGCACCCACGTGATAATGAACGGCTGTTTCGGGAAAATTCACTGCGCCACCTACAAAATGAACTATTTTTTGGGACGAGATTTGAAAATAGTTCATTTTGTAGGTGGCGCAGTGAATTTTCCCGAAACAGCTGTTCATTATCACGTGGATGCCCGCATCCTATTGCCAACTATAACAATTCCTTTTAATCACCCTGTACTTTCCATAGTAAAATTGGTCTGGAAAGGAGGCAGTTTCTTGACGGTTTCAGAAAGAAACAATTTTGTATGCTTTGTAGCGGCACATATTAGGTCTAATAATGACGAAAATGGCCTCGAAACTATCGATAGCCAGCTATCATTCTAGCTGTCTCTATTGTTTGTTTTTATTACCTAGGTACTTTAACAGTTTGGAAAATAGATTCAGTGGCTCACAAACTTATTGGCACTGACGTAAATGTCTCAAAATTGAAACGTACTGTTTTGTGCGTTGCTATTGACGAAAAAGACGAATCCATGTATTGTGGAACAAACACAGGCGATATACTGAAGGTATGAACAAACGATATTCTTCTTCTCTCAAATATTTTGCATCTTTATCTTTATTTTTTAATTAAGATTCGGTTAAATTATCACCACGATCCAGAAGTTATCGATCCGACAAGTCCTCCGATAATGTCGGGCTGTTATGGGAGAGTCCCTACAAAGGGCAGAGAGAAAGTTGATTTATTTGCGGGAGGTAACCAAAATTTTCTTTTTATTTTACCAACAATTATCGGAAACTTTATCCGGAGATAAAAAAAACTGACCCATTAAGCCAGTTTCATCAACAAAAGTTAAATAAATAAAAGTAAATCAAAATTACATATCAAAAGGAATTATTAAAACTGCTGTCATTACAGAGCTGGGCAAGCTACTTAAAAAAAGTAGCTAAGCTACAGCTACAGCTATTCTTTAAAAAAGTAGCTAAGCTACAGCTATAAGCTATATTTTGTAAAATATAGCTAAGCTACAGCTAAAAGCTTTCGCTAAAGTAGCTGTTAAATTTTAAAGCTACTTTTTTAAATTATTGTGAAATAATTAAATTTGCCATTGTCATATGATCAGTCTTTTGTTATAATGACTGTTAATTTACTATTACGCACATAAATATCAAAAATAGCAAATACCATCTGGCACCTACAGTGTATTTTTGCGTATTAGAGCCAGTTAGAACCGACAACAAATAATTATTTTGTATGGGTTTAGCTTGTACGCATGCGTACTTTGTTGACCTTCTGCTTAAAAAGTAGCTTGAAGCTATAAAAAGTAGCTTTAAGCTACAAAAAGTAGCTTTAAAAGTAGCTTCAGTTGTTATTTCTAAGCTAATAGAAAAAAAAGTAGCTATATTTTTTCACAGTTAGCTAAGCTACAGCTACAGCTAAGGTAAATGTAGCTAAGCTAGTAGCTAAGCTACAAAAGTAGCTAGCTACTGCCCAGCTTTGCTGTCATACATTCGATTTGCTTTAATTTATTTAAAACATGCTTAAATTTTAACTTTTGTTGGTGACACCAGGCATTATGTCTAAATAAGAATTTTGTTAGATTGAAATATCGGCTCTTAGTGAAATGCAGAGTAATAATAAGTATTTATTAACAACAAAAATGTGTTAAATAGGTGTTAGAGCAATACTAATTCTGGACAAAAAGATTTTACTAGTTGGAGCAGGAGATGGAACAATTACCATTGTAGAAGAAGTTGAGAATGCTTTAACAGGGCCCCAAGCACTCAAGCTACCTTCAACGCCTCAACTTAAAACTGTAAGCTTGAATTTTATACTTGATGGCTTCAAAAAAACATTTACAATTTTTTTTTCTGAAACCAGCAAGAAAGTGCCTACTTTCCTGATAAATTTTAGTATGGAAAGTAGGTTTTTACAACAACAGTCAAATAAAGTACGTTTCCAAGGCTACAACAAAAATAACAGTCTGGTAAAGATTTTACCTGACTGTTATTTTTGTTGTAATCTTGAATACGTAGTCTGCTGTCAGTACAATAGGATGCGGGCACTCACGTGATTCTGTGACGTAAGAACAGCTGTTTCGGGAAAGATCACTGCGCCACCTACAAAATGAACTATTTTGTTGGGGCGAGATTTGAAAACGTGAGTGCCCGCATCCTATTCATATAAAAATTTAAACATTTTGAATTATTTATGATTAAATATTGATTAAATTAAACGGTTTCAGAAAAAATAGTATACATAATACGTCAGGAAAGTGTTATTACTTGACGAAATGGTTATTTGAAATACGAATCCGCAGGTCGAGTATTCCAAACAACCGCTTTGTCAAGTAAAACATCACTTTCCTGACTTATTATATAATATACTATTATCAGACTGTTTTGTACTTTACCCAGTGCCGGATTTACCATTAGGCTGAAAAGGCTCCAGCCTAGGGCCCCGAGCTTGGGGGGCCCCGCACTGGAGTTAAACTAGTTTTGAACATTTTAGTAAATTTAAATTTTACTAATACGTCAATAAATTTAACAGAGAAACTATGAACGAAAAAACTAATCAATATTAATGGAGAATTAATCATTGTAATTATAATTATATACAGGTCATTGAAGATTTCGTTAAGCAAAAAGTGCGAAGAAAGATGTTTTAATTGCGTCGCAGATATTGTATTTATAATAAAACACATGTTATTTTAATCTTACTCTTATAGTTTTATTTTACTTTTTATTTTCACGGCAACAGAGAGGGGGCCATTCTATGTATTCAGCCTAGGGCCCCATGTCACGTAAATCCGGCACTGACTTTACCAGACTGTTATTTTTGTTGTAGCCTTAGATACGTATTTTACTTGACTGTTTTGGTAAAAATCTACTTTCCATACTAAAATTAGTCAGGAAAGTAGTAACTTTCTTGTCGGCTTTTGGAAAAAAAATATTTGTTTTCAGTTGAAGGCAGCAAACGTTCGAGCAATGGTAACATCTCTTCTACAATTCAACAAACACACAGTTCTCGTTGCAACAGTTCTATGTGCAATTTATTCCATTTGTTTAAAAACATTTGAAATTAAACTGACTCTCACTTGTCACACATCTGCTATTTACGATATATCATTTCCTTAGTAAGTGTCCTGTAATAAATTCGTATTTGCGGTTAATAATTGTGAGTTTTTATAGTAACTTCTCCGATGTATTTGCTACTTCAAGTAAACATGATGTCAGAGTTTGGAATATTGAAACAATGCAAGAATTACTTAGAATTCGAGTTGAAAATTTCTCTTGTTCCGGAGTTGTGTTTTCTCATGATGGAAAGGCCATCATTACAGGTTAGTTTTGTAGTATTTTGTAGAGAAAAATAAACACAGAAGAATATGTTATAAAATATATTCTACTACATTTAAAAGTCAATTATCTTTACCTAAACAAACTTAAAATAAGTATTTTTCTAACACTTTGTTGATAAAAAAAAACACACACACACATAACTGGCATATATGTCACTACAAAAATGCGTAGTTCATTTAAGGTAGTAGGTACTAGCAGAGAATCTTAAAGTACAAAGCACAAAGCAAATCTTAAAAAAAATAGCTAATCCTGAGTTTTGGATTAGTCAAATTAAGGTAGTACTAGTAGTGTGACGGTGGCGCCATCGAGTGGCGAAACTGACGCTCAAAAAAATATAAAAATAGAATAAAATAAGTGTTTTATACGTATTATGATTTGAATATAATGAATTGTTAACAGGTTGTTGGTCTAGTGAATTTTCAAATACCATACCACCGTGTGGTGTTGTAATTATAAATTGGGATTCTTCATTTTTCGTTAAAAACAAGACTTTGCATGGCTATATATACATTACTAAACGATAAAAAAACTTTCTCCTTCTGATACAATATACATGGATAGTTCTAGAACATCATAATAGTTTTTCAAATGAAACTGCAAATTTTTAGAGGTACATGAATCAAATATGTGCGATTCTGAGTAACAATCGCCATAAGCCCCGTGTATAAGAACTTAACTTTACATGCGAATATATTTGTTTACAGACGGTAAATGTGTTTCATATTTTAACAGGATGCGTATGACTACACCATGTTTACGTGCACCGAGTTTCATTCAGATCTGTAAAAATATTTTTCACGCTAGAACTACCTTAAGAGACAGACGTTGTGACTAAAAATTTTCTAAAATATTTTAGCAGTAGTGCTAATTAATTGTGATTAAAAGTAAATATTTCATTCGGCAATAAAAAAAACTTGAAGTTGATAAGACTGATACATAAATATATTTGTTGTTGACAGTAACATTTGAGAATTTAAATAAATAAAAATCGTTTTCCTTACCCACATCCTTTTATTTCTTTACATTATTCACAGAGCAATAATCTAAAGTATTTCTATCACTCAACCTATTTGTATTTATGATAAACATGACATGACATTTCTGCCTTTACATGACGTTGTGCCAACTGTGGAATAAAAAAAGTCCCAGAATTGTATTGCCAACTGAAACATTTACTTCTATTCATTCTGTATGTGTGAAATACTTAATAGTTTTGTTTGTTTGTAAAATGCGTAGTATGGGATAGGATGCGGGCACTCACGTGACACTGTGACGTTTTTGTGACGTAAAAACAGCTGTTCGGGCAAAGATCACTACGCCACCTACAAAATGAACTATTTTTTTTGGGACGAGATTTGAAAAGAACCGTTCTTTTCAAATCCTGTTGGGCTGCGATCACTACGCCACCTACAAAACGTCACAGTGTCACATGAGTGCCCGCATTCTATTTTGACTAAACTTCATGATCATTTCTGAATGTTTTCAGCATGGAATGATGGTATAATAAGGTCCTTTACCCCTCTAACTGGGCGACTAATTTATTCGATTTTGAACGCTCATAATAAAGGTGTTTCCGCTATAGCAATTACTGAAGATGATACGATGATTATTAGCGGCGGATGCGAAGGACAAGTAAGAGATTTTAATAGTATATTATTCAACGAGCGTGTAATGATTCAATTTCATCCTCATGAGTAATAGCTATCATTACACACGAGTGCAATATTTTACTGTTTCTACGACTATTCAACTGGAAATTATACTTTTAGGTCTAGATATGTTTATTGTTTTTTTTTGTTGTAAATATTTAAGGTACGATTATGGCGTGTTGGACCATCACATCAAGACTTACTTTGCACCCTCAAAGAACACAAAGGACCCGTATCTGCTATACATATCAACAAATTCAGTGATGAAGCTGTTAGTGCTAGCACTGATGGCACCTGTATTATTTGGGACCTCGTGTAAGTATATGAGCCCCAGAAAATTGGGTACCAATAGTCTATTTTCTTTTATTAATTTAATTCCAATACTGGCGAGTCAAAATTATTATTTGTATATCAAGGGAATAGAGATAGATAAGAGAGACACTTTTTTCCACTACCCTATCAAGCTATCAGAAAGTAAATCACGTCCATTACTGGCTGTGGCATTCAGCCGTATAGCAGATCTCGGTGAGTGATATATTTATGCGCGTGAAGTGCAGTTACCATCCGGTCTCCAAACTTGTTAGTGAAGAGGAAGCCACAGGAGTAATTTTAATGTGGTGAAAATGGTTTGTCGGCTGTGGGAATCGAACTCGAGTTCTTAAAACCCTTAAAAAGCACTTAAACATGAATCCATCGACAGGTTTGTGTTCTGATCCAGCGTTGTAATCTCTAAATTTTATTTCTATTCAAAGTGTTATATCTCGTATTGTATACAAGAAAATTAAATGAAATTTTTCTGTGACATATTTCAATATTTTGTTATTGCTCAGTTAAAATTTGAAGACAATTGAAGCAAGCACCTTGGAATGACAAGCGCTCAAAAAAGAGTTCTTTTTGTATGATATTTTATTTATTTATTTCAGACGCAAATGTCGTAAACAAATTCTTTTCGCGAACACCCTGTTCATGTGTGTGAAATACCACCCCACAGCGGTTCAAATCCTGACAGGGGGCTCAAACAGGAAAATTGCTTATTGGGAAGTGTTCGACGGAAGTATGATTCGAGAACTGGATGGATCCAGATCTGCTGGATTAAATGCTTTGGATATTTCGCCCGATGGAAACTATTTCCTTACTGGAGGGAATGATCAGCTTGTTAAGGTAAAAAATGAAGAGATTTTTAACAGAAAGTAAATTAAGGGTGTGAGATTAATGGTTTATAATGAGAAAGATAAGATGAGTTTGTATGAAAGGAATTATAAATGTGAATGAATAAAAATAAAATAAATAAATAAATCATCACGCCATTTACCCATTACTGGGTGTGACACTCTGCCGTAGCAGATCTCGGTAAGTGATATATTTGGTCAAATCACAGTCTCCAAAGATATTAGTAGCGGGTGGGATCCAGAGGGATATTTTTAATGTAGTGAAAATTGTTGACTGGAAATCGAATCTGGTTTCTCAAATCTACATAGTTCGACTTGATATCATTGAACCACTTACCCCAAAAATATTTCTTTTTCACCTACTTCAATATGACACTATTATTTCAACTTTTTAAATAGTAAAAGAACATTATTTCAGGAATGTTTTCGTTACCAGGGATATATCACCATTTTTTAATCTCAAGACCAGAAAAGAGAATTTTTACTACAGTTGTCATGGTGATAAATAGTTATTTGTTTTATTAGGTTTAAAAATACTAAATTTTAGGTCGAGTAATAAAGGTTGTCGGACGACACGTAGCGGAGTCTGGCAATATTACGAGATTTAAAATAGTACTTTTAGTCCGATTGAAACATATTATTTTCTTATTATTATTAAAATGAAACAAATTGACAAAATTATTGTTATTACCATGACAACTGTAGTAAAATAGTTATGCAACTAGTGTTCAAATTGTCACTTTATAGCACGAATGGGAAGCTTGCAGCATGAGTGCTATAATCTCATGAGTACAATGAAAACACTTTTAACACGAGGTGCATACATAATTTTTTCTATGATCGAGTTTCACGAATTATGCTAATATAATTCATGACATTTCAAACGTAAAAATTATTTATTTTGTAGGTTACGTAGCTAACTATTTAATTTCTTTTTGTAGGTAACTAATGGCAACGGGCACAAATAACGTCATTTTGGCATTAGAAAGTATTTAAAAATGACATATTTGGTTTTAGGCCCAAAAAAACGATACATACCCATGGCAACGTAAACATTCCAGAAATCACGTTTTTTTACTATTAAAACAGTTGAAATAATAGTGTCATATTCAAGAGTGTAAAAAAAACAAACTATGTAGTGGCCAGAGCTGGGCAAGCTACTTAATAAAAGTAGCTAAGCTACAGCTACAGCTATTCTTTAAAAAAGTAGCTAAGCTACAGCTATAAGCTATATTTTGTAAAATATAACTAAGCTACAGCTAAAAGCTTTCGTTAAAGTAGCTGTTAAATTTTAAAGCTACTTTTTTAAATTATTGTGAAATAATTAAATTTGCCATTGTCATATGATCAGTCTTTTGTTATAATGCCTGTTAATTTACTATTACGTACATAAATATGAAAAATAGCAAATACCATCTGGCACCTACTGTGTATTTTTGCGTATTAGAGCCAGTTAGAACCGGCAACAAATAATTATTTTGTGTGGGTTTAGCTTGTACGCATGCGTACTTTATTGACCTTCTGCTTAAAAAGTAGCTTTAAGCTACAAAAAGAAGCTTGAAGCTACAAAAAGTAGCTTTAAAAGTAGCTTCAGTTGTTATTGTTAAGCTAATAGAAAAAAAAGTAGCTAGCTACAAGCTACAGGTATATTTTTCACAGTTAGCTAAGCTACAGCTACAGCTAAGGTAAATGTAGCTCAGCTACAAAAGTAGCTAGCTACTGCCCAGCTCTGGTAGTGGCTCAGTGGTATCGAATCGACATATGGATTTAAGACCCGGGTTTGATTCCCACAGTCGACAAACAATTTTCACCACATTAAAATTACCTCTGTAGCTCCCCCTACACTCACATCTTTGGGGGCCATGATTTGACGACAGGTAACTGCACTTCATGCGCAAAATATATAAATTACCGAGATCTGCTACGGCAATGTGCCATACCCAATAATGGGTAGAAGGCGTGATGATATATTGTAATATTATTACTCAACCTGGAAATTTGTATTTTTAGTCCTAATGAAACAAATAACTATTTATCGAGATTAAATTCCATTTATGTAAAGTAGTAGCAAATAAATAAAAATATAATTCCATCATTCATCCCTCCAGCTATGGAAATACCACGAAGGCATCACCACCCACGTAGGGGTAGGTCACTCAGGGGTAATAACCGCCCTCACCTTCAGTCCAAACGGTAAGAAGATCGTCTCCTGCAGTTCATCCGGAAGCATCTTCGTGTGGACTTCACCATTTGATATCGTTAGTCAAGAGGAAGAAGAACTAGTGATTAACAGTGGCGCAAAATGCGAATTAAAGAAGAAAAAAAGTAAACATGACACGAAGAAGAAGAGCGATGATGATGAACATGTGAGCGAACTTGGAACAACGAGACAGGAAGAGCTGAAGAAGAAATGTGCATGCAAGAAGAAGAAATAGGAAGGGAGATTTGGATGGATTAAAATTGAAATAATTGTGTGGGAAAATGTTTGTCGCGTTTATATATATTTTTTGTATATTTTAATAAAATATTTTCAATGATTTTACAAAGAATTGTGTTTTTAAATGAGAAAGAGATCTTACAGGTGTTCCAGAAAAACCGAGCGAAAGGTACTATGAAATAAGCTTCTCGTTAACATTTTTAGTTTGAACTGAGGATCAGAATAATTTACTCTGGTATTTTTATGTTATATTTATGCGTTTTATTTACTTATTACGTAGCAGTTATTTAATAATACAGGGTGTTCAATTTAGTTGAGGCACCACTGCTATCTCGAGAACTAGAAGAGCTACAAGGTTGGTTAAATTAGCAAAGAGATACCATTTTGTAAGTCTACTACAAAACTATTAACAAACATTATTTTCGACCAGTGGTTCTCAAAATATAATAAATAACTATTATCCACAATTCATGTATTATAAAGACATAATTATACTAATTTCAGACGTATTATATGACTCATAAAACACTAGTATTTTATATTCCATAAAACACTACAAACAACTTGTTACTTAGCAACCATTTCATGATCTACCGTATTTTGAAAAACAAAAGGCATATTCCATTTGCCATGTGGATCAGATTTAACTTACATTTACTGAACCAGATCACTTATTTATTTCGTTGGATTACTTGGATTACTTCACTGACTTTATTTCCAGTACTAGAATTACTGATTCTAATTTACTATGAAGTAATTCACCCCAATAAGTGCATTAGTTTGTTTAATTTAGTTCATTTAGTCATGTTGTCTAATTTATCTGAACTGATTTAAGTAAACCAAGTGGCAAATGGAATACAGCTAATGACTCAAACGAACAAAAATATTATGATTTGTTAATTTGTTTCTCTCATAGCACGTTGATTCCATGCGATTTTAATTAAATAAAAAATATAGGTTCCCATTTAAAATAAAAAAGTTGGACCCCGTACTTTGAGAACCATTGGTCGAAAAAAATTGTTGTTAATAGATTTGTAATATATTTACAAAATCGTATTTATTAGCTAATTTAATCAATCTTGTAGCTCTTATAGTTTTTGAAATAGCAGTGGTGGCACAACTAACTTGATCATCCTGTATATCATGTAAACGTAGCTACACCCTATATCATTCGTCTAGTGATATTTTTTTATGACGTCAGTTAATCCTTATAATGTTTTCAGTATACCAAATTGCAAGCGACATCTCAGATTTTCTCTACATAAACTTTTACATTCAAGTACTCTGTTTGGACTTAGGACATTTAAAATATAATAAAATCTAGCTCAGTGGTATGAAGTCGGCCTGTGGATTCTGAGAACCCTGGTACCCTAGATTCGATTCCCACAGGCGACAAACAATTTTCATAATTTCAAAAACTATCCTTGTGGCTCCTCCACCACTAATATCTTTGGGGGGCGTGATTTGACGACTGGTAACCGCACTTCACGCGCAAAATATATCACTTACCGAGATCTGCTTCGACAGAGTGTCACACTCAGTAATGGGTAGAAGGCGTGATCATATATTGATTTTATTTTATTTTTATAAAATCTCTCATCATACGAGTTCGGGATTCAACACACAATTTGCTCTCACAAAAAAATTGCCAGTCATTTTTGATTTCCAAAAAAGAATTCAAGATAATCGCATAATAATTATAATTTTGCTGAACAAATACGGTATAAACGAATGGAAAATTTTGATATTTTTCAATCAAAACAAGCACCAGATTTCCTTTTCCATGCTTGAAACCTCAAACCGGAAGTATCTACTCAAAATTGTGTCATAAAGAACTCGTTCTTAAATTCGCGACACTGCATTCCTTTTCCCGAACCTCCGAATGCGTTTTTGGCATCTGTGATAAAGAGAATATACGATCCGTGGGCGCGCATAAAAAATTAATGTATGTATGTCACCTTCAAGGAATGCCATTTATTATCTGTCGAAATAATCGAGGAATCTTCGCGTTTGGTGATTCATATTATTGTTTACTTTCTCTGGCCCACATTGCAACAATCGAAAGTGTTGTCAAATCGTTGAGTGACATTGTTGAGTATATTACTGACATATTGACGCTTTGATTAGTTGGTGTTAGATAAGAGGGTTTCATTCATAATATTCGCATTTTGTTTAATTGGTTTTTAAAAGTTTTTTGCGCGTGTTGAAGAATTATCTGTATCAGGTATTAATGCGCAGTAATTTGTTGATTGCTTTTTGTAGAATTTTGTAATAATGTAGAAAAATGTAGGTTGAAAATACAGGGTCAAAAAAGATGCGGGTGAATGATGAAAAAAACATGCAGTTTCTTATTTGGTTCAATGTTATGCTCCACTTAAATTAGCATATTGTTTTTAATTTTTTGTTACTCTGTAAAACAGGAAGTTAAACCCAATTACAGTACAGGGTCTGGGTTCACCGAATCGTAATGTGGTAGTTCATATATCTATATTTAGCTTGAGTGAGATTCAAACTCAGGAAATCGTACGGCCGAACTTCCAACTATCTTTTTTACAAGTAGTGGGTCCCTACACGTATTTTTTTATTATTTTTTATGAAACTACATGATAAACTATAACGATCAATGAAAACGCGAGTTGAATATTCTTTATATTACAAGAGATATGATTTTTTAAAATTTTGGAGTTTGTTGGAGTTGAGGTGTCCCAAGTTCGGTTCAGTGATACTTAACCTGTTTCGTTCTAAGAGTGTAAATAATATACGATCGGATTCTTGAAAAATAATCTTATTGTGTTGAAAATTAAATTTTCAGACGACCACTTATGAAAGTAACCATAACAACATCATAAACTACTACGGAAAGTTGAACATAACATACACCTCGTATGTTCGTATAACGTACACCTCTAACATATCAGGTGAAGTTCCACTGATTGACAACAGATGGCGTTACGATGAAAGAAAATAATAAAATAAATGAAAAGAATTTGTATTCTTATTAAAAATCGCAGTTTTGCTATTCTCTTACCGCCCATCTAAATGCTACGGACTTTTAGTAAAACGTTTTAAAATGACAATAAAAAGGATACAAAGACGTCTTAATTAAAACATTTTTGACAGTGTAGCGAAATTTTAAGTCTAAATTGAATTAATTTGGCAAATAATAATAATTAATAATAATTACTTACGAATTAATACAAAACTCTGCACATGAGTTTATTCTGAAAATAATTCACATCAACATGAAGTGTTCACGTTAGGATCCAGATTCACAATTCGAATAATTCGAAAATTCGTAAATTCGGAATATTCTAAAATTTGAAAATTGTAAAATACGGAATATTGAAAAATTCAAAAGTTCAAATCTAAATTCGAAGGTTTAATAAATCCGAACAATCAAAGTCTCGAATATTCTAAAAATAAACAGGATATAGTATCTGGACCAGATATGATATCCTCTCAATAACAAAATGAAACTTTTAGGTAATGGTCTCACTGCAGGAATAAAACAGCGATCGATTGACCAGCTACGATCAATTAATTTTTTTCATGAGTGGTCACACTGTATCGAGTTGTTTAAGCCCGCTTTTTAGGGCTAAAACATATGGTTTTAAGTAAATAATAAGTAATAAGTTATATATTTTCACGTGACATGCGATTACCAGCCATCAAATCACGGCCCCATAGATAGGGAGAGCCACAGGGATAATTTTAATGTGGTGAAAATTGTTTATCGGCGGTGGGAATCGAACCCGTGTTCTCAACTCCACAGGCCTGCTCGATACCGCTAAACCATCTATCCCATTAAACTAAATAATAACTCATTTTCTTTCTAATAGCTCAGTGGTATCAAGTCGGCCTGTGGATCCTGAGAACCCGGTTTGATTTCCACAGCCGACAAACAATTTTCACCAAATTAAAAAATTATCCTTGTGGCTCCCCCTCCACTAACATCTTTGGGGGCCGTAATTTGACGGCTGATAACCGCACTTCACGCGCATAAATAAATCACTTACTGAGATCTGCTTTGGCAGAGTGCCACACCCAGTAATGGGTAGAAGGCGTGATGATATATTTATTTTATTTTATTTACTATTTTTTATGGGGTGGCTAGTTCAGTGATATGAAGTCGGCCTGTGGATCCTTAGAACCCTGGTTCAATTCCCACAGGCGACAAACAATTTTCATAATTTCAAAAACTACCCCTGTGGCTCCTCCACCACTAACATCTTTGGCGGCCGTGATTTGACGACTGGTAATCGCACTTCACGCGTGATGATATATTTATTTATTTTAATTTTATTTTATTCCTAGTCGAATAGTAAAACCATTCTTTTCGCTAGTTACATAATTCCCCACGCCTTCTACACACCAATCTCCTATTTCTCATACGCAATGTAAACACATCCATATAATAAAATATTGTCGAGGGGGAAACGAATAAAGAATCCGAATTCAATAGCTCATATAAAAGTGTTTGGCAGGGACCTGACCAGTTCACAAAAACTGTCACTTGTATTCGGGCGACAGTGGGTCACAGTTTCAGTTTGGTGTCTATACTGTTGGTGCGAAACTGAAGAATTCGTGGTCGCGAAGGTAGTTGTTTTCGCCGATCTGCTGTCACTTTCGTTCGCGCTAAATACAAGATTTTAACGCACGTGCAGACGAGTTGTTCGAAGAAAGGATTTTGTTATGTGAATAATTACTAAATCTGGTACGTTATTTATTTATTTATTTATTTGCTACTTTACATAACAGGAACTTAATCCCAATTAAAGTTGCGTGCACGTGAAGTACTGTTACCAGCCGTCAAATCACCCTAAGGATGTTAGTGTTATAGAGGTAGTTTTAATGTGGTGAAAACTGTATGGAGTAGGTGACTCAGTCGTATCGAATCGGTCTTTCTTTTTGAAAACCTTGGTTCGGTTTCCACAGCCGACAAACAATTTTCATATTAAAATTATCTCTGTGGCTCTCCTAACACTAAAGTCTTTGGGGGGTCGTTATTTGACGGCTGGGAACCACACTTCACGAGCATAAATGTATCACTTACCGAGATCTGCTACAATAGAGTGCCACACTCAATAATGGGTGAGAGGCATGATAATATATTTATATTTATTTATTTATTTATAAATGTCATATTTCTTACGGCAATACTTTTATAGCCAAGGCTGTAAAAGTAGCACTTTACAGCCTGTCAATTACCAGGAACTTATAAATAAAATATATATAAAAAATATATCATCACGCCTTCTACCCATTACTGGGTGTGGCACTCAGCCGAAGCAGATCTCGGTAAGTGAAATGCGGTTATCAGCCGTTAAATCACGGCCCTAAAAGATGTTAGTTAGGAGTTAGTTAGTATATTACATAATAAGTCAGGAAAGTGTTTTTACTAGGCGTGATGATATAATTATTTATTTTTTACAATTGATGTTAGTTAAGTGTGATTTAATATTATTTGGGATGTACGAGCGAAATGAAATAAAACCTAGGGTCTCTAGAGATACAAGCCATCGTTTTAATATGCTACACTATGTTTTAATATAAACTGTAGACTCATTTATTTACCAATCGTCATAGAGATTATTTTTATGACAAAAAAACTCATTTATATGTTTTGTTTTTTTGCGAATCTTTTAACCTTAAGTTTAAGATAAGTGCAATTTGTAAATTAATTAATTGACGTAAGTACGGTTATCTAAAACCTTTTTAGTTTGTGTAAACAATTATTAATAATACTGTTTATGTTTATGATAAATGCTAGACACTTAAACTAATAAATATATCCTCTTCATTTATTACACAACTAACTATTCGTGCACCTTATACCACATAATAGTTTTTTAAAAGTAAAAGTAAAAGAAATTTTGTGTAAGTTGCACAAATTATTTATTTAAAATATGTCTGATCGATTTCGGCTTATCAGTGTAGAGTACAGTACTGAAAGCGAAACTTTATAGGACCCTGAAAGCTTTCCAGTCCAATAAAGTACTTTCTGTACGAGCAGCGTACAATATTTTTTGTTAAATTTATTTATTTACTTATTTATTTTACTCTGTACAACAGGAATTGAATCCCAATTACAGTACAGGGTCCGAACTCACCGAGCCGCAAAGTGGTTGTAATTATAATTTCTAGCTTGAGTGGGAATCGAACTCGGGATCTCCGGATTCGAATTCCGTAACGCTACCCACTCCACTGTACTGCCGTACTATAATATTAATTCTATAGTACTATTTTTTAATCGGGTGGCTAGCTCAGTGGTATGAAGTCAGCCTGTGGATCCTGAGAATCCTGGTTCGATTCCCACAGGCGACAAACAATTTTCATAATTTCAAAAACTTCCCCTGTGACTCCTCCACCACTGATATCTTTGGGGGCCGTGATTTGACGACTGGTAACAGCACTTCACGCGCAAAAATATATCGAGATCTGCTTCAGCAGAGTGCCACATCCAGTAATGGCTAAAAAGGCGTGATGATATATTTATATTTATTTATGGAGTAATGGCACAGTGGTTATCGTGTCGGCCTGTGGATCCAAAGAACCCTGGTTCGATCCCCACAGCCGACAAAACATTTTCACCAATTTAAAATTACCCCTGTGGCTCCTCCACTACTAACATCTTTGGAGGCCGTGATTAGACGGCTGGTAATCGCACTTCACGCGCAAAATATATCACTTGCCGAGATCTGCTTCGGCAGAGTGCCACACCCAGTAATGGGTAGAAGGCGTGATGATATATTTTTATTTGAAGCTTTTTTACTTAAATTAAGGAAGCAGAAAATTACAACATTTTGATTTTACACATTACATCCCTTCCTTACCAAGCAAGATATAAAAATAAATAAATAAATATATCATCACGCTTTTTATCCATTACTGGGTGTGGCACTCTGCCGAAGCAGATCTCGGTAAGTAATATATTTATGCACGTGAAGTGTGGTTACCAGCTGTCAAATCACTGCCCCCCTAAAGATGTTAGTGGTGGAAGAGCCACAGGGGTAATTTTATTGTGGTGAAAATGTTTGTCGATTCTTAAATATTTAAGTATTAAGTTTGCTTTATAGTATTTAACTGTATTTTTAATAATACAGGAATTATTTGTGATTGCTCGTTTCGAAACACCCTGTATATTTATTTTAATTCCGAAATAAAGTTGTCAAGAACCAGTATAATAACATGTGTAACTTTTACTTCCATAAAAACATACAAACAACAAGTTTTGCCAACTGAAAGTCAGCAGTTCTTAATTCTGATTAATTTCGCAATTTGCCATTTCCGAAATCCGTACTTCGCAACCCACTTGCGCGTTGACATTTTTTATTTCTGGACACTGTACTCTTAATTTCCGTATAAATATTTCGCTCATAAATAAGAATTAACTTTCGTTTAGTAAAGACAGAAAGGAGAAACTTTTTTGCGGAGATGTCACATGGATTTTGTATGGTTTTACCGTTATCTGATGATATTATATTAATTGTTAGTTGGAATTTTACATGTTTACTTTTGGTTTATTCATTGTCTTCTACTTTGTATTAAAGGTACGTGAATTACAATTTTGAAAAACATGTAAATAAATAATAAATATATCGTCATTTATAAGGAATTTTATATTTTTTTACAAAATAAATTCTGAGATTTATTTATTTATTTGTTAAATAATATAACTTTATTGTTTGGTTCATCACATACGTATTTTGATGTATTTTTCAATTTGTAGCTGATGATGTCCAGTTCGCTGGACGAAACGTCCAATTAAATTCTATTGCTAGATTTATTTCTGTGCAATTTTTGATCCTGAAACCTACTTTCTGTTTTCACAATTAAATAATGTGGATTACTGGCTTTGGTAAAGTCTTTATTAGAAAGACGACGTTTCGATTCTGTATAGAATAATTCTCAAGTCTTATGTGAAGTTAAATTAACATGTTATGATTAATTTTGCAACCGTAAGAATGATTCTATACAGAATCGAAACGTCGTCTTTCTATTAAAGACTTTACCAAAGCCAGTAATCCACTGAACAAATTTATCCTTCCGGCATGTCAAACATTTACCATATTTATTTATTTGTTACTTTATAAACACTGATCTTTTTTAAACAAGATATTACGTATTGTTATAATAAATAAAATTTATTATGTATTGTACATATTTTTGTTAGTTAAAGTATAATACATTTAAAAAAAATTATGTGGCAATAGTAATTGAAAATGATTCTAAATTCGATATATTTCAAAAGCGGTAATAGACTACTTTCTGCTCGAGGTAGAAGCAATATTTTGTATACTACATTTAGTTGTTTGAAAAAAATTATACATAAGTTTTGACAGTTTCTCTGTTTTGAAATTCGTTAGAAAACATTAACAGTTTTTATCTTGATCACGATAATCTACTCAATTAGAGAAACTCACTTTTCGTATATATGTGATAAAAAGTACTTTCCACGCGAGTTAGTGGCAAAGTCTACTTTTCATACACGAAAAAATACAGAAAAGCCTATTGTATGTCATGATATTTCTCACGAGCTTGTCTTTCGCTCTCAATAGAAAAAAGAAATTGATACTTTTCATAGCGCGGGAAGAAATATTTTTTCGCACTTCCGGGAGTAAATGAACAATTTTATTCTTTCTGTGTGGAAACTTAAGTGGCATTTTTAATCCCGGAGGAATAAAATTGTCACATAAACAAGCATTAATGTAATGTGTATTATAAACCTCAAAACATTTTATACACAACCGGGCCGAAAAGTATGTGTTTTGACTTTAAAAAGCGGGCTTAAAGACTTATTTTTAGCCCATGGGCCAAAAAGAAATAATTTCTATGGATACATAAATAAAATGACAATTTTTGTTTATTGTGAATACTTGATTATGCAAAATGTCATTTTGACATAAAATCTATTTACATATTTTAATATTTTAAACATATAATTAAATGTTATTTTGTTGTGCATAAAATAAAGTATGTACTACGGGTGAAATTAGCGTTTCTGACCCTGAGCATGTCATTAGCCCTCGGCGCTTTGCGCCTCGTGCTAATAATCATTTCACGGGCCAGAAACTCCTGTTTTCACGTTTGGTACATAGATAACTATTACTATGTTGCCTAAGTTATCTAAAAATTCATATAATGCTGTCATAGAGAATAATATGTCAAGTCAATATTAAAATTAATCATTAATTCACTATGCTGACTACCATATTATTTTTGTTATATTTAAAATATTATAATTATTGTAACCATATGTATTGAAGCAATGAGATTTTTTATTCACTTTCATTTTATTTTATCTCTTTAACCTTTAACAGTATTAAACAACATTGAATTTGTCATAAACAATTAATCAATTTTGTAAGTACAAGATAGCTTTTGTTATTTCCGTGATTTCTTGTTATCGAACAATTCAAAATTCTGATAAATTTAATACTGTTATTTAATTCATAATACGTGAGTGCTTATACTGATAAAGATCGACCTTCATATTTCTGCTTATAACAAGATAGTTCAATATTTCTGCCAGCAGACAAATTTCCAATTAAACTAAAATTTCAATTGATTTTTTTTATGAACAATAGTACAATAAATAGTATTTATGCACAACCGGGCCGAAAAGCATGTGTTTTAGCCCTAAAAAGCGGGCTTAAACATTTCTTTTTGGCCCTAGGGCCATAAAAACATAATTGCACGGATACGTAAATAAAATGACAATTTTGTTTATTGTGAATACTTGATTCTGCATTTTGACATACCGTATAACCTATGTACATATTTTAATCTTTTGAACAGATAATTAAATGCTATTTTGTTGTGCATAAAATATTGTATCTATCACGGGTGAAATTAGCGTTTCTGACTCTGAGCATGTTATTAGCACGAGGCGCAATATTCATACCACGGGCCAGAAACGTCTGTTTTCACCCTTAATAAATAAATAACTATTATCTACGACTGGGTGTAATATTAACTTTTAGGTGGCTGTTTTCAGTTCGTAAAATGTCAATATTTTGAGTTCTAATGAAACAAATGAGTTTATTGACCTTTACGGCTGGTCGTCGTTCCGTTTCGACATTTTTATTCTAAATTTCGAGGAAATTTCTGGAAAACATCCAGGGAAATGTTGAAAGCAGATCTTGGTAATGCCACTGGTCGAGGAGCATGAATGAGCGTCGAGGAACTCATCGATGAAACAACAGAACGCACCCGTCATCGATGAAAAATAGAGGCGCCTCTATTTCCATCGAGGAGTTCCTCGATGAAACGATTGTGTCTCATTTCACACGTATTATTGTGTCTCATTTCATGTTAGCGTGGGCTGTCATTTTGGTTTTGCTTTATGCTATTTTTTCGTGTTTGTTTATTTTATCAGTCAGGGTGCGTTCTGTCGTTTCATCGATGAGTTCCTCGACGCTCATTCATGCTCCTCGACCAGTGTACCATTGGCATAAGTGATATATTTATGCGCTTGAAGTGCGGTTACCTGTCATTAATTCACGGGCCATAAAGATGTTATCGAAGGGGGAACCACAGGGATAATTTTAATGTTGTGGAAATTGTTTGTCGCCTGTGGAAATCGAATCCGGGTTCTCAAATGTACAGATCGACTAGATAATTAAAATATATGTCATAATGAGTGTCATTTAGATACAACTAATATATAATTAATAAGTAAATTAAAACTTGGAATTAGAAAAATTATATAATAATAAAAACAAATAAAAATAACTTTCAAGTATTATTTTATCGCACATATATGATCAATGTAGTCATCAATTTATTTATAAAAAAACATCAATATATTTTGATCTTTTAAAAACAAATATAATCACAATTTAGATCAATTATTTTGATATAAATCTATCAATCAAATGCATTACTGAGTTACTGATGCTATCTAACTTTTATTAAGTTACAGTAAACAAAATTAAACAATTAAAATGAATTAATTGATACACATTTTACGCACACAAAATGTATCACTTGCCGAGATCTGCAATGGGGGATTCAAGTGGTAGAGCTTTTTAATATATATTTATTAAAATAAATTCTTGACCGTACATGATATTTAATACAATATAAAATCATACCATAAATGATATCTTTATTGCTGAAATATGAAAGTTAAAGTTGAATAATTCAAATCGCTCATTTGTATTTCGCACTGCCATATTGCAATTACGTAGTTGCATTAAGTCAATCACAGAGCTTTGTCTGAAACGTTTGTCGGTGCTTAATTTTACTGAGAGGAAGACGAAGAAGAAATAAGCATTCAGCATTCTACGATTCTACCAATGACGTATAATACTAGACGAATTATGCCGTATTCAAGTCAATGCAGTGTTGTGGAGCAGAAAGGGATGGAATAACTTTTGGGTCCGCGGGGTGCGCGGCAAGGAGCGAGTACACTTTGATGTTATGCAAGTTGCTCCTTGCCGCGCACCCGCCTCAACGACCAGTTATTCTATCCCTTTCTGCTTTACAACAAACGCCGTTGTTATCCGTCTAGTTATGTTTTTTCTGAGGATTCTATGACAACGACACACGTTACGTGAAGTTACGTGTTATTTATCTCTGTCTTATCTGTCTCTCTTTAAGCTAAGATGTAACTACGTTATATTCGTTTGTTTCGAAAGTTTAAATATTTTTATCATGCTTAATACAAATTTACAAAAAATAAAAATTTTTGGGTATAATAATTTTATTACGTAGATTAATATATAAAAAATTCAAAAAAGTCTTGAAAGGCTCATTACGGATTACCACAGTATCACACGCAATAATAACATAATAATATATTTATTTTTAACGTAATAAATTGTTCCAGATTTCTTCAGCCATCTCACCAAAACAAAAGAAGACACTAAACATCCCTATTTCATCCCATCCCCTAATATGAGACTGATCATAGCATCAATAGTAATCTTTCATTTCTATTCAACTTATGCGTCCTTGATAGAAAAGATTTTTTCGATGTACGGAGAACCTTATATTCGTTTTAACAGAAGTGGTTACCCCAAATTTCCGACAACTCAAGCTGTATCCTGCGGAAAAAGAAATATTGATTTCATCCCTGAGAGATCACCTAAAATTGTGGGAGGTGTGCAACCACCCTATGGAGCCTACCCTTGGCTGGTAAGTTGATTACATATTTAATAAAAAAGTATGTATAAAAAGTTTTCTGAGAAACTTTTTAGAAAGAAGAAGTCAAGAAAGTTTCTTGAAAATTATAGCGGCGCCTTTATCGAGAGTAAGATTTTGTGGAAAGTAATTTTGGCTGTAATAAAATAAATCAAATGAATTGAATTCATACAGAAGTGAATTCTCTGCAACTTTTTATTAAACATTTTTTCTTGAAACCGGCTAGAAAGTATCTACTTTCCTTACCAATTTTAGTATGGACAGTAGATTTTTACCAAAACGATCATGTAAAGTACGTATCTGAGGTTACAACAAAAATAATAGTCTGGTAAAGTACAAAACAGTCTGATAAAGACTTTATCTGACTGTTTTGTATTTTACCTGACTGCTTTTTTTTTGTTGTAACCTTGATACGTCAGCTGTCAATACAATTCATATTCAAAAAATTAAACATTTTGACTTATTTATGATTAATTATTGATTAAATTAAACGGTTTCAGAAAAAGTGGTATACATAATACGTCAGAAAAGTGTTATTACTTTCCTGGCTTATTATGTAATATACTATTATCCAACACGAGTCATAATAAGCCTGCTACTATAGTTATTTATAAAAAAATTTATCATCACGCCTTCTACTCATTATTGTGTGTAGCACTCTGCTGTAGCAGATCTCGGTAAGTGATATATTTGTCCGCGTGAAGTACGGTTACTAGCCGTCAAATCACGGCCCCCCCCCCAAATGTAATGGAGGAGCCACAGGGATAGTTTTTTGTGGTTAAAATTGTTTGTCGGCTATATTCACTTTCTCCCTTTGTTTAAAATGTAAAACTTCTAATAATAACTATTATTGTGACAGGTGGATATAAAAGTGTTTCGTCCGGAACAACAAAAGTTTGAGCACCACTGTGGGGGTGCACTAATAGGCCCTAAGGTTGTTTTAACTGCAGCACATTGTCTCCAAGCCCCAATTCTTGCAGAGCATTTAAGAGCGGTGGTAGGAGAATACAATCTTAAAGAACAAGATGAACATGAAGCTAGCTTCAAAATAGAAAAGATTATTCCTCATCCTGACTTCAGAAAAGGTAAGATCGATAAATTATACAAGCTGTAAGCCATTCGCCACTTGGTTCATTTAAATCAGTTCAGATAAATTAGGCAACATGACTAAATGATCTAAATTAACCAACCTGATGTACTTATTTGGGTGAATTACTTCAAAGTAAATTAGAATCAGTAATTCTAGTACTAGAACTAAAGTCAGTCAAGTGATCCAGTGAAATAAATAAGTGATATAGTTCAGTAAATGCAAGTTAGATCTGATCCAAATGGAAAATTGAATACAGTTAAGGATATATTTGTTTGAAATGTCTATTGTTGTTATTATTATAACACCTTGAAGATACGTATATTTTTTTCAGTGGGTCCTTATAGTCATGATATAGCTCTACTGAAATTGGGAGGAACGGGAGTGAAATTCAGCTCGTTTGTGAGTCCTATTTGTTTACCAGGAGCTGATGAAACTCCTCTTCCAGGAACCTGGTGCGCTGTTTCTGGATGGGGAGCCACCAACAGTAAGTAGAAGCACAGATAAAATATATACAAATGTTTAACTAAATGTATCCAAATGGGAGCATGACATTTTTCTACGGTCGTGTTAAAAAGTCAACATATCAACATTCAAAATGAGTGTGGAAAATATATCTTTGAAACATTTATGCTAGGTTGCAAGAAAAAAAATAAAGAGCTCTTTAGTGAAAGAATTGTTTATGTAGCAACAGTACAAATATTTAGGTAACTTAGGCAACATAAATAAAGTGAATTTTTTTGAGGTTTATAATAGTTATTTGTGTATCAAGAGCGTAAAGTGAATCTTTATTGCTCGTGCTCGGTAATTGAAGCGCGAGCGAAGCGAACGCTGCAATAGAGCGAGAACAATAAAGATACTTTACGCTTGAGGCATACACATAGTTTTTTTCTACGACTTTATTTACTAACAAGTTTTAAAAAATAATCGGCTGTATCATGTAACACATCGCTAATAATAAGCGACGTCGATAATTTGTGTTAGCTTTGACAACACCGGTTTTATTTCGACGTTTGTCAAATTTTTATTCATATAAATACAAATTTGACAAACGTCAAGACAAAACCGGTGATGCCAAAGCTAGTAAAATTTATCGACGTCGCTTATTATTACAGATGTGTTACATGATACAGCCGATTATGGGGCTACTTCAATTCACGTTCCACCAATTTCTGTATTGTATGTAACCATGACGATATCAGTATCCAAGTAAATAATTAAAAAATTTTGTTATCAACAATCATTGTTTCTGATAAATTTTCACACATAAATAAAAAATGTGCTCAAAAATCTCAGAAAATAGTGATTGGCGTACTAACTGAAAATTCTATTGAGAATATCACAGAATCTAATTTATCCTCAAATTTATCAAACACCATTTCAAGTTCCGGAATAAATATACAAAACTGTCAAAACTGCACTTTCAATTTTAACATCCCTCATCCTCATTAAGTTGGCACTGCTGCTCAGCTGCGTTCAGGTTCAACTTCAAATCATAGCGCAACAAACTTCATGTATAATATGTGTAAAAGTGTAAAATTTAATCTAACCTATATTTTAGATTTTGTAAGTATTGTTTCAATAATTTAAGATTTCAGCAACAATTTATATTTTTCTAAGCGAGCGGTAAAGTATTTTACCGCTTGTTGCTATAGGAGACGCGAGGTAAAGTATTTTATTGTTCGTTACTCAGTAACCATCAACTTTACGATGAAAACTGAAAGCATAAATATCTACTTTTCATAGCAGTCGTAGAAAAAATACTTTTTGCTACGGTATATGCTTATTTACTTGTAATAGGCGAGAGATAAAATTTGAAATTTAATCCCTTTGTGATTAAAAGCGACACTTCAGTTCTTAAAAAGAAAGAATAAAGTAGGACATTCACTCCTGGAAGTGCGAAAAATTGACTTTCTTTCCAGAGATCTTAGGGATATTACTTTATTCTCTCAATTCTTGGAAGAAAATTTAACTTTCTAACAGGGTCCTTTACTTCTCTCCCCCAGGTAGCGACGTGGACACAATCTCCAGTACGCTGCTATCCGCCCTCGTCCCCACCCTCGCCTCAAACGTCTGCCGTCGTCCTGACATCTATGGAGGAAGACAACAACCAATTCTAGACAGCATGCTGTGCGCTGGACGACTACAAGGGGGTGTAGATGCTTGTGGGGGTGACTCCGGGGGACCTCTAGTGTGTCCCCTTGGCCCACTAGGGGATAGGTATGTTCTAGCGGGGCTTGTATCCTGGGGGGATGGTTGTGCGAAGAAGAACCGACCAGGGGTGTATACGAGGGTGGGTAGTTATGTGGATTGGGTGTATGAGACTGCTGCTAGAGTTGGGGGTAGTGTTAGTTGAGGGGTGAGAATATGAAGAAGTTTAGATAGATTTGTAAATGTTAAAAATAATAGTTATTTGTTATACAAGTGTTTTATTACGTATATAAAACGCGCAAGAAAAGTTTATACAGGAGACCGAAGGTCGAATGTTTAATTTGTCTTAAGTGTTTTATATACCAATAAAACACAAGTGTAATACAAAATTTTATCCACAACTCATAATAGTAGGTACCGAGAAAGATTGGACGTAACGTTTAACATTGATTTAGTTATATCGTTGATTGACTAATAATTAAACTGTATAATCAAGGGTTATATATATATGCTGTTTTCTTTCGGTAAGCGATCCAATCCGATCGGATTGAATAAATCCGAGTACATGACGTCACAAGTGATTGAAATCGTGTTTCAAAAGAACTAATCTTTGTATGATTGCAATCCATACAAATTTGACATTTATCTACCTTAACCTTAATTCAATACCAAAATGAATTTAGAAAATTTTTATTTATAAAAATATAATTTAGTATATTCTAATTGATTTAGGGCTAGTTTTTCAATCTCCGATTAATGTTAATCATGATTAAATAATAATAGAAACTATGGTTACCATTATTATTTAATCATGATTAACGTTAATCGAGAGTAAACCGGTGATTGAAAAACTGGCCCTAATACTAATAATATTGTAGGATGAAATAACAGGAAATATTTATTTCTTTCGTATTATTAATATAAATTAATGTACACTCTCCTCTTTTATTTTCCATCGTGTTTATATTTTTATTTATTTAACTATTAAACATGAAATTATTAGTGAATGACAAACCGATAAACCACGTGACAGCAATCCGATCGACGTGATCGCTGTTTTGAAGCGATTAGGAAAATCAGATTGCAATCAAGAATATTGTGGTGGGGGTATGTGATCGAAAACCGAAAGAACGTGTACGATCACTTTTGAATTGCTCAATCCGATTAAATCGGATTTTTTCTAACCGAAAGAAAACAGCTTTAGTTTCTCAAAATACGGTAGATCATGAAATGATTGCGAAGTAACAAGTTGTTTACAGTGTTTTATGAATTATAAAACACTAGTGTTTTAGAGCCATATAATACATCTGAAATCAGTATAATTATGTCTTTATAATATATGAGTTGTGGATAAATAAATAAATAAATATATCAACACGCCTATTATTGTGTGTGGAACACTTCCGTAGCAGATCTCGGTAAGTGATTACTAATGCGCGTGAACAGTAAGTAAATATTACATATCAAGGTGCTGTTTATCTAGACTACAATTTCACAGCTGTAAATTTTGAAAAATATTTTTCTTTTCGTTCTATTTGTGCAAGTATTGTAAAAAATAGTTTACTAACCTCGAACTGTTAGTGATATTTTTAGGTCGTGAATGTTTTGGAAATCTCAACTCTTCGGGCCTCGATTTCCCAAACTACATTCAAGTTCTAAAAACTGACACTTACAGTTCATAGTACGTAATATACTATTTCCGCACGTATACAGTACTTTCTACA
The DNA here is from genome assembly GCA_911728475.2 of Pterostichus madidus. Taxonomy (NCBI): domain Eukaryota; kingdom Metazoa; phylum Arthropoda; class Insecta; order Coleoptera; family Carabidae; genus Pterostichus; species Pterostichus madidus. Next base: position 3,975,233 of record OU452314.1, on the reverse strand, counting down.
CTAGTAGGGGACAAGTATATATATAATAAATAAATTCAGAAAAGTCGACTGTCTGCACGGCAACACAAAAATAGCTTTACAATTTTATAACATTTATATATTTGTACAAAATTGCACCGAAACTTAAAAAATTCTAATGAAACTCTAGTAAACATTTTAAAGAAAATATTGCATCACTTTTGATATAAATTCAAAAGATTAAATAAGTTCATTAGACGGTGGGACGTTAAACAATTACAAAAGTCAGTTAAAAAACTACGTAGATAAAAACAAAAAAGCAATTTAATTAAACAAGAAAATTTGTTACACAAACGTAATTATTTAAAAAAAAATGATTTAGTTTCGTCATACTAAGAAGAATTGCACAATAAAAAATACGTTTTTACTTTGTTTCTATACAAATGTATGTTTAATTTTATGTGCCAAAATAATTTATATTACCTATTATTAATGTTAAAACAACTAAAATGTATATTATTTATAAGAAATACCATGTATACAAATGTTTTTAATGTGTTATTTAAATAAAATAATTATAAATATTGTTCCTTTCTTTTCTTTAAAAATTAAATGATATATTGAAAACACAAGTGTTACCATTGGTCATTATAACATGTGTTTTTCACACAATTTTTCTTGTATCGCATTTATTTACTTTTATTTCAAATATTTTATCAAAAAATAATAATAATAAAATTTAAATAAATAACATAAATATATCATCACGCCTTTTATCCATTACTGGGTGTGGCACTCTGCGGAAGCAGATCTTGGTAAGTGATATATTTATGCGCGTGAAGTGCGGTTACCAGCTGTCAAATGACGGCCCTCAAAGATGTTAGTGAAGGGAGAGCCACAGGAGTAATTTTAATGTGGTGAAAATATTTTGTCGGTTGTGGGGATCGAACCAGGGTTCTTTGGATACACAGGCCGACTTCATACCACTGAGCCATTATAGAGAGCTAGGGTGCAAAATGCGGTCTCATTTATTCCAGTGACAGAAATCAATTTTTTAATAGATTATGTCATAATAAACATGAAAAAAACCGTTAGTTGCTAATGAACCGACAAAACTTTTATGCAACCCAGCATTAGTGTTGATAAACATGAAAAAAAGAAAATTAGATTTGGGAACGGGTGGAAACCTATAGATGGCGCCGATGTGAATGCGCAGATTTTAAGGGTAGTTGTTGACATATTTTAGACAGACTAATTTTCACTTTACATTATAGACTTTTGTATAATTAAATAATAAAAATGGTAGACAGAAATTTTGGTCGGTGACGCATGCGCGACAAAACCGGTCAAAGTAAGCAATTTTTATGGTGTCGTGTGACATATTACTAACTTGTTCACGATGAATACATAACAAAAAAATTATTGACAGAAATTATTGCTGATTGCTCGTTGGTGACAGAAGCTCTGAAACTGGACTGGTGTAGGGATTAACAACAACCCTTAAAATCGGCGCATTCTCTTCGGCGTCATCTATAGTCGCCACCCGTTCCCAAATCTAATTTTCTTTTTTTCATGTTTATCATGACATAATCTATTAAAAAATCCATTTCTGTCACTGGAATAAATGAGACATCATTTTGTACCCTAGCTCTCTAACTATTACCCATTACAACTATTCGTTTGTTTATAATGTGTTACATTCAAAATTTCGAATTATTATGACGTACTAAATCCAACATTCATCAATTTTTCCATGAACAAATTTCAACCGTTATAAACATTTTCAAGTAGGCTACAGGGATCAAACAAAATCGCATCTACTCTATTAACATAATATCAAAACAAATGATACACACTTTGACAAAATATCACAGCACTCAAACAAGTAATTTAGCTTTTAATCTAATCTGAAATCGAGTAGATAAAAATGTTCACAGCCGTTTATTTTGATTGAATGGCATAAAACTTGCCAGTTATTGTTTCGACTGAGTTAGGTTTCCTGAAAAGAAATCAACCACCCACGTTTTTAAATACCACTGAACCGATAATGACTTTACGTTTTATTCAGTGTGGAGTTTAATTTTGTAGCGATATGTTTGATAAGTTATGTGAAAGTTACAATTAAAAGTTTAAGAACCATCATGGGTAAGTCTAGTTTTTATAAAAGTTACTTTTGTTTATATGGGGTGGCTAGCTTAGTGGTATGAAGTCGGCCTGTGGATCCTGAGAACCCTGGATCGATTCCCACAGGCGACAAACAATTTTCATAATTTCAAAAGCTACCCCTGTGGCTCCTCCACCACTAACACCAGGGTTTTTAGGATCCACAGGCCGACTTCGTACCACTGAGCTATTACCCAATATCAGCGGCCGTTAAAACGATTTTAAAGGATAGATATTCTTTCTTATTTTATAACAGAAGATTTGAGAAATCGGGTTTAATTCCCACAACCGACAAACAATTTTCACCACATTAAAACTATTCCTGTTGTTTCCTCTTCACTAACATCTTTGGGGACCGTGATTTGACGGCTGGTAACCTTACAAATATATCACTTACCGAGATCTGCTGGATTCAGTAATAGGTAGAAGGCGTGATATATATATATATATATATATATATATATATATATATATATATATATATATATATATATATTTAATTTTTTAAATAAAATAAATAAATATATCATCACGCCTTTTACCCATTACTGGGTGTGGCACTCTGCCGAAACAGATCTCGGTAAGTGATATATTTATGACATCAAATCACGGTCCCCAAAGATGTTAGTGATGTGGGAGCCACAGGGGTAATTTTAAATTGGTGAAAATGTTTTGTCGGTTGTGGGGATCGAACTACTGAGCCATTACCCTATTTTTAATTTTTATTATCAAAATTTCAGTATTTTGTGACCCTGGCATTTTAAAGTTATTTTTATCCATTTTGCTTACTTATATAATTCATAGCTGTTATTAAAAAAAAATAGTTAAAATATGGCTTCTATAAATATTGTAAAAGCAGAAAACACTGTGTTATCGTAAATAAAAAGTGTACAAATCGTGATGAAATATTTACGTTATTTCAAAACTATTTACAAATTGCAAACGATTAAAACATGATTCATATTCTTATTTACATTTATTCAAATTTCAAATCACGTTTAAAAGATTTCTATAAGACGATTACTTCGACAATATCAATCAAAATAGTTATTATCGTCATTGAATGTTGATACTTTAATAGGATTATTTACTTTTGTCACCAATGATTTTAATACGTACTTGATTCGAAAAATAAATAACAATTGAAGCAATTTTTTCAAGGAATTGTTGTCATATTTTATACATAGACTAATAAATAAATAAGTTGTTTTTTACTTAACAATTCTTACTAAATCAATAAAGACATTGAGTTGTGCGTAGTCACGTGTTTTTTCTTAATGCAATTATTTGTATAAGAAATAAATAAGGTAGAATGAATCTCAATAAATAAAACATTTCTAAAAAAACCTACGTAATTTATAATCTTAGTTTAATATTTGACAAATATATACTTCCTTCTTATACAAGCAAAAAAATACGAACCGTCCTTGTAGTTTTTTTTGCAAGGTGGTCTCCTACAAATGATTAATATTTGCACATTTTTTGTCCTTCTAAATAAAATTAAATCAGATTTGTCATCGAACTGAGTTCAATTTTTTTATACTACTCTGTATAAATAAATAAATAAATAATACATACATACATACATATCTTCATCACCCAAAAAATCCCAAAAAAAGTCACTTTTCAAACCCCTGTCAGTTTGTCAGTTTTGAAACAAATTGGATGCAATTTTTTTCCGAAGTCGCCCAAAGTCTAGGGCTTTGAATAGCTGTGAATTGATTTTTACTAACCTCCCTTTCCCTTCCCCCCGCCACTCCCAAACGAGAACCACTTTTTTCCTGAAAAAAGGTAATTTTCCAAGCTTTCTATGGGAATCATCAGCCGTCAATTGACAAATCTGTTTACAGACAATGAAAATATGGACATTTTTGTTACTCGAACGCAAAACTGCATCAAAATCGGATGATTTTAAAAAAGTAATGATTTTTTGAAAAAATGAATGTGTGCGCGTGTGCGTTTGAGTGTTCGTATGTATTCAAATGTCTACGTACTACGGACAATTGAATGCCAACCTCTGCAAATGTCTCTTTTTTTCAAAAAATCATAACTTTTTTTAAAATCATCCGATTTTGATGCAGTTTTGCGTTCGAGTACCAAAAATGTCCATATTTTCATTGTCTGTAGACAGATTTGTCAATTAACGGCTGATGATTCCCATAGAAAGCTTGGAAAATCACATTTTTTTTTAGGAAAAAAGTTGTTCTCGTTTGATGGTGGCGGGGGGAAGGGAAAGGGAAGTTAGTCAAAATCAATTCACAGCTTTTCAAAGACTAGACTTTGCGAACTTCGGACAAAAAATTGCATCCAATTTGTTTCAAAACTGACAAACTGACAGGGGTTTGAAAAGTGACGTTTTTTTAGGATTTTTTGGGTGACCGGTTTTTTTTTTGAGCAGTGTAGCTATTTACACAAGTAGTGCGCGAATGGTTCAAATGGCGGCTTCATGCACGAGTTTTGTACAAAGCTTTTTGTTACGAGCAAAAAAAAGCGTAAATTTATATTGACAGTTAATGAATTGATATTTGTTATTTGAAAACAAATTATTTATATTTTCTCGTAAAGTTTGTTAAAATATGTCTGATTGATGGCGTTATAAGCTAATGTGTCTATTTCTTTTATAAATTCCTTAAAATGTCTGTATATAAGTACAATTAGTGTTTTATAGTCAGAGCTGGGCAAGCTACTTAAAAAAAGTAGCTAAGCTACAGCTACAGCTATTCTTAAAAAAAGTAGCTAAGCTACAGCTATAAGCTATATTTTGTAAAATATAGCTAAGCTACAGCTAAAAGCTTTCGTTAAAGTAGCTGTTAAATTTTAAAGCTACTTTTTTAAATTATTGTGAAATAATTAAATTTGCCATTGTCATATGATCAGTCTTTTGTTATAATGACTGTTAATTTACTGTTACGTACATAAATATCAAAAATAGCAAATACCATCTGGCACCTACTGTGTATTTTTGCGTATTAGAGCCAGTTAGAATCGGCAACAAATAATTATTTTGTGTGGGTTTAGCTTGTACGCATGCGTACTTTGTTGACCCTCTGCTTAAAAAGTAGCTTGAAGCTACAAAAAGTAGTTTGAAGCTACAAAAAGTAGCTTTATAAGTAGCTTCCGTTGATATTTTTAAGCTAATAGAAAAAAAAGTAGCTAGCTACAAGCTACAGCTATATTTTTTCACAGTTAGCTAAGCTACAGCTACAGCTAAGGTAAATGTAGCTAAGCTAGTAGCTAAGCTACAAAAGTAGCTAGCTACTGCCCAGCTCTGTTTATAGTCAGAATTTAAAACCATAAAAAATGAGTGTTTTTTTACTTTACGCACTAGTGGTCAAAATCAACTTTCCATCGGTTTCTAAGCTAACGTAAACCTTATTTTGAACCATGCTAGTACAAAAACACAATTTTCACCTCATTTTTAACGATTACCAGTCACTACGCTCTCGCATTAAAAAATCTCAATTATTAATCTTCCTCATCACAACCCTCGTTACTTAAATAACAAATTTAACAATGACCATACCTCCAGTTAGAACCTCTAATCGTGTGAGTAAACTCAGCAGTCATTATCACATTCTAAGCTACGTCATAAACAACGATAATCTTACCAAGTCAGTTCTACGAACACCTTTAATCTGCTCGCACGGTTAAATATCGTAATCACGGCCGCAGGTTTCCAATCTTCGCACAGTCTTAGTACGAGCCGGCAGCAAAGTGTGTACTGTGTGAGTTAGCGTTTGTGTGTGAGTTTGGTTAGACTGTGAGGTTGTAACCAAGAAGGGGCGGTTATCGATGAGCACCCTCCAATGCTGGAAGAGTGAACAGCACGTTCAAGAGTATTACGAGTACGTCGCTGTGCGGGGTTGCTTTGCTCAACTTGCGTCACTGTAAGTCTGGATTTTAACCTAGTAAACTAATTTATGCCTTTGAATGTACATTATAGACAGGACAATTTTTTTTTGTGGTCTCGGAAACTATATTTCGGAAAGTAGTGCACTTTTTTGCGATGATTCTAATGATATCTTTTGTTATGGGCAAAACGACCCACTACGTTGTTTTATTTGTTTATTTATAGGATTTCTTGGCTTTAATAATGTTAGATAGTAATTTGAGATGATTAGCTCAGTGGTACGAAGTCGGCCTGTGGATCCTGAGAACCCTGGTTCGATTCCCACAGGCGACAAACAATTTTCATAATTTCAAAAGCTATCCCTGTGGCTTCTCCACCACTAACATGTTTAGGGGCCGTGATTTGACGACTGGTAACCGCACTTCACGCGCAAAATATATCACTTACCGAGATCTGCTTCAGCAGAGTGCCACACCCAGTAATGGGTAGAAGGCGTGATGATATATTTATTTATTTATTTATTTATTCAAAAGCTACCCCTGTGGCTCCTCCACCACTAACATCTTTGGGGGCCGTGATTTGACGACAGGTAACCGCACTTCACGCGCAAAATATATCACTTACTGAGATCTGCTTCGGCAGAGTGCCACACCCAGTAATGGGTAGAAGGCGTGGTGATATATTTTTAATTTTTATTATTTTTATTCTAATGATATCTTTGTTTTTCAAAAAAAAAAATGTGAAATTTGCGAGTTTCATTCAATTGTTTTAGTTCCAAAATGGTGTAAGGTAACATATAGAAATAATAGTTATTTATGTATCAAAGATGAAAATAGACGAAATTAGGGCTTATAACATGCTCAGAGTCAAAAAACGCTAATTTCACCCGTAGTACAGACAATATGTTATGCACAACAAAATAAATAAATATATCATCACGCTTTCTACCCGTTACTGGGTGTGGCACTCTGCCGTAGCAGATATCGATAAGTGATATATTTATGCGCGTGAACTGTGGTTATCAGCCATGAAATAAAGGCTCCCAAAGATGTTAGTGGTGGGGGAGCCACAGAGATAATTTTAAATTGGTGAAAATGTTTTGTCGGCTTTTGGGATCAAATCAGGGTTCTTTCGATCCACAGGCCGACTTAATACCACTGAGCAATTATCCCGAAAAAATAACATTTAATTATAGCTGTATTACATTTGCCACTTGGTTCACTTAAATCAGTTCAGATAAATTAGACAGCATGACTAAATGAACTGAATTAAGTAAACTGATGCACTTATTAGAGTGAATTACTTTAAAGTAAATTAGAATCTGTAATTTTAGTACTGGAAATAGTCAGCGAAGTAATTCAGCGAAGTAAGTAAGTGATCTGGTTCAGTAAATGTAAGTTAGGTCTGATCCACATGGCAAGTGGAATACGCCTTATATGTTCAAAAGATTATAATATGTACATAGGTTATAAGTATATCAAAACGACATTTTGTAAAATAAGTATTCACAATAAACAATTATTTCTTTATGGCCCTGGGGTCAAAAACAAGAGTTTTTATATGATAGTTTGGAGGTCAAAGTATCCCGGGTCCTATTACATTTTTTTTAAGTAAATTACTTTAGAACAAGTGCAAGTAAACACTAAACAAAAATGTAAGATTTTATTTTTCTTGAATTTAAATGAAATGATAATAAGATCTTATGATTTGATTTGTGATCTATATTAATATTATTATTATCTTTCTGGATTTATATCTTATTATAAAATAAAAATAAAACAATAATAAAGGTATCAGAAATGATGAAATCAAATGGAAATAATCTTTTCAAACCCATTAATAATTCTAAAAATAGATTTACAACTTGCAGATGACATTTCAATGTGCAATTAGCATGAATATTACTAGAAAAACATAAAATCTCCAATGAGGATAACATATTCTAAGTAATGAATAATCTTTATGCTAAACAACCTATGACGTTGCATGCTTGCTTACTCATAAAAATATTTCACGTTTTTATCCGTAATAGATTAATTCATTTTTATCACAGATAAAGCCGACAAACAAATTTCACCACATTAAAATTACCCCTGTGGCTCCCCCTCCACTAACATCCTTGGTGGCCGTGATTTGACGTCTGGTAACCGCACTTCACGCACATAAATATATCACTTACCGAGATCTGTTATGGCAGAGTGCCTCACTCAGTAATGGGTGGAAGGCGTTATGATATATTTATGTATATTTACTTTTTATAAAAATAAAATTAATATTTTTTGCACCTTCCACCAACAATATTTGGAAGACAAAACTTCGTTCGGGATTTAACAAGAGTTTAAAATAAAAAATAAGAATACAAGAAATAGGCTTTTGCACAAAAATTATTTTGTACAATAAGTCTTGTACTGTAAGCAGAGCTGAGCAGTAGCTAGCTACTTTTGTAGCTTAGCTACTAGCTTAGCTACATTTACCTTAGCTGTAGCTGTAGCTTAGCTAACTGTAAAAAATATAGCTGTAGCTTGTAGCTAGCTACTTTTTTTTCTATTAGCTTAAAAATAACAACTGAAGCTACTTTTAAAGCTACAGCTTCAAGCTACTTTTTAAGCAGAAGGTCAACAAAGTACGCATGCGTACAAGCTAAACCCACACAAAATAATTATTTGTTGCCGGTTCTAACTGGCTCTAATACGCAAAAATACACAGTAGGTGCCAGATGGTATTTGCTATTTTTGATATTTATGTACATAATAGTAAATTAACAGTCATTATAAAAAAAGACTGATCATATGACAATGGCAAATTTAATTATTTCACAATAATTTAAAAAAGTAGCTTTAAAATTTAACAGCTACTTTAACGAAAGCTTTTAGCTGTAGCTTAGCTACTTTTTTAAAGAATAGCTGTAGCTGTAGCTTAGCTACTTTTTTTAAGTAGCTTTCCCAGCTCTGACTGTAAGTTACCTATTAATGACAAAATTTAAACACAGTAAGTGGAACTTTTATTGCACAGTGGTTTCCATGGTTACATCAGGACTTTAATATTTACTTACTGTCCACCGTTAACAGTAAGTAAATATTACATATCAAGGTCCTGTTTATTTTGACAACAATTTGACGCTGTCAATTTTGAAACCTATTTTTCTTTTCCTTTGTGCAAGTATTGTAAAAAATAGCTTACTAACCTAGAACTGTAAGAGATTTTTTAGGTCGCGAATGTTTAGGAAATCGTGACCCTTCGGGCCTCCCAAACTACATTCTTGACCTAAAAACTGTCACTTACAGTTCATGGTACGTAATATACTACAGAGTGATCAAAAGGAATTGTTACAGTTGGCAATAAAAAAAACTACTTGAAATTGGTAAGCCTGATACATAAATTCATTTCCTGTTGTTGACAGTGACATTTAAAATTTAAATTTGAGTACATTTATTATTACATTTATTTCTAAAGTATTTCTATTACTTAAAAAGTCAAAATTCTATTAGCTGTCAGACTCCTGACATAACCTATTTGTATTTATTATAAATGTCAAATAGCATTTTCGTATTAATATTTAATAAAATAAATATATAATAAATATATAATATTTTATTGACTATAATGTAGAAGCGATTTGACGGCTGGTAACCACACTTAGCCACAACCATATCCGGGTAAAGTCGTTATCTAATACGTTAATAGTACAAATAATTATACAATTTTCCATAGATTTTTTAATTAGCCAATATACAAGTGAACGTGTATACTTAAAAAATTCCAAGTCGAATAGAATTAACTTTTTTATTATATTTGCTTTTTTGTATAAATTACGTGCTATATACAATATTTGAACAAGAAGTTATGCAGGAAAAAGCGGCATGAATAATTAATATAAATTCTGTATTCACGATATCTGTAATTATAATTTTTGCTAGCTGGTTAATTAGTATGAAAAGTATGTGATTTTGAAGGACGAACATGCAAAATGAAATGACGATGAGTTGAATACATAAAACATCATTTAAAAACAAAATACAAAGAGTGTTATTTACATTAACATGTCAACGAATGACATAGCCAACGTTCAAATCTAGTCGATTAAAATAAATAAATAAATAGAAAGATATATCATCACGCCTTTTATCCATTACTGAGTGTGGCACACTGCAGTAGCAGATCTCGGTAAGTGATATATTTATGCGCATGAAGAGCGGTTATCAGCTGTCAAATTAAGGCTCCCAAAGATGTTAGTGGAGGGAGAGCCACAGGGATTATTTTAATGCGGTGAAAATAAGTTGTCGGCTGTGGGAATCGAACAGAGGTTCTCAAATCCACAGGCTGACTCGATACCACTGAACTACGTACCACATAGTTGATTTCAAATTAAAAAAATCTGGTATGGGCACCACACGACTTTCTTATACACAGCATATATAATATTTAGAATATATGTTATTAAACATGTAATTTAGTTTCTTTCCGTAAGAAGGCATAGATAACTAGATAAAACAAAAATTAAAATTTATGTTTTTGTTTCTAATACTACTATGATTATTGAAATATATTATTAAATATAAAAATTAGTTTTTCTCAAAATTAGACGCATATACAGGAAAATTGCAAATAACATTTTATGTTCCAAATATTTTTGCTAACATCTTATATAAGAAACTTTTTGTCGTAACTGATTCCATTTTTGTAATAAATGGAATTTATTGTTTTCTGTGTCCAGTAAACTTCCTCTTCCGGTTTTTCAATTTCATTCAAAACAACTCAGCTCTTCGTATTTTCATGAAACTTATTATTACCAAGTTTCGTTAACAAATCTTATCTCGTTCATGAGATATTGCACACTCGGACACACATCCATCCATCCATCCATCCACACACACACATAGACATCATTGAGAAAATGATCAAAACGGATTCACTGGACCTCAAAACACGTATTTCCGCGAAAATCTCGTCAACGATTTTTTTTCACGATTACAATACTTCCTTATACTGTGTATAAGAAAGTAAAAAGGATTGTATCTAACTGATTTTGGATGCATTATTTATTTACTTATGTTGCTCTGCACAACAGGAACATAATCCTAATTACAGGGTCCGGACTTACTTGTGGTGCAAAATAAGTTTGGAATATTGATATTATCTCCTGAAATAATCATTTAATCTAAATATTTAAAAAAATGTTTCGAGGGCTTATAATTTCCGGATATTTTGACAAGATCAGATATTTTTATCGTAAATTTTCTACAGTGATGGGGACGGCATTTTTACATAAAAAATAATAATACTTTATTTGAAAAAAATTGAGAAAAATCGTATTGAATAAATGCAACTTTACTGATTTTTACCGGAAATGAATTTTAGGTGCCATAGATAGACAAAAACAATAGAAACGACTGTTATTTTATCGAGAATGATTACCGTTATAATTGTTTTCGTTTATTTAAAATTCAACAGTCAGTTAAAGTCTTTACCAGACTGTTATTTTTATGTAACCTTGGATACGTACTTTACTTAACTGTTGTAGCAAAAAATTACTTTTCATACTCAAACTGGTCCGAAAAGTATGCACTTTCTTGCCGGTTTCAGAAAAAATATATTACTACTCTCATTACTACTAAAACCGAAATATTCCCAGTCAAAGATTATGTATATTACAGTTTGTTTAAACTTTTTTGAGAATATTGTTTAGCTTAATTTGACCAATCCAAAATTTAGAATTTGTTAAAACTCTTTTAAAAATTGGGGCCTAAAAATAAAACCGTAAAAATTATGAAATATTTGTAAGTAATAGTTCTTTATATCTGGCACCTTCCGGAAGAAAGGTCTAGCATTTTATCCTTGATATATAAATAATTATTATTAGGTACTTTTAACAATAGATTAAATATAATTATAAAATTTAAAATGAACTTATTTACGTGAAGATAAACTTTATTATGTGTTACTAGGCGAAAAACTAAATTAACTTCAAATATTGACTGAGTACTTATTACTTATATACGTCCTTAACAGTCAAAAACAATTACAATACTAATGCAAAGTATTATTTGCTTAGCGCTGACGTTAGTATGATATTTAAACTACATTATACATGTCAATGTCAAATTGCACGAATGAGGAAACTTGTATACCTAACTACTGTCTCTATAAACGACTTAGTCGATAATTTTAAATTGATTATTATTGTGGATTTAATCGTTTTCCGCATTGTAATTGAAAATTACATATTTTCATACTTCTAAGTTTGAATTAAATTATACTTTTTTCATCTAGATTCATACTAGATATCTTGTTCGATTTTTGTTCAATTTTCATACTTTATTTTTCGCCCATAATCGAGTAATTTCAATTTTTTACGATGTATTTCAAATTGACAATTTTACAAAAAAGTAATGGGGTGGCTAGTTCCGTGGTATGAAGTCGGCCTGTGGATCCTGAGAACCCTGGTTTGACACCCACAGGTGACAAACAATTTTCATAATTTCAAAAGCTTCCCCTGTGGCAAAATATATCACTACCGAGATCTGCTTCGGCAGAGTGCCACACCCAGTAATGGGTAGAAGGCATGATGATATATTTATTTTATATTTTACAAAAAAGTAATGGCTCAGTGGTATGAAGTCGGCATTTTAACTGTTTTTACTTTCTTATACAAAGTATAAGGAAGTATTGGAATCGTGAAAAAAATCGTTGACGAGATTTTCGCGGAAATACGTGTTTTGAGGTCCAGTGAATCCGTTTTGATCATTTTCTCAATGATGGCTGTGTGTGTGTGTGTGGATGGATGGATGTGTGTCCGAGTGTGCAATATCTCATGAATGAGATAAGATTTGTTAACGAAACTTGGTAATTATAAGTTTCAAGAAAATACGAAGAGCTGAGTTGATTTTGAATGAAATTGAATAGCCGGAAGCGGAAGTTTACCGGACACACAAAACAATAAATTCCATTTATTTCAAAAATGGAATCAGTTACGAAAAAATGTTTCAAATTAAAGATGTTAGCAAAAATATTTGGAACATAAAATGTTATTTGCAATTTTCCTGTATATGCGTCTAATTTTGAGTAAAACTAATTTTTATATTTAATAATATATTTCAATAATCATAGTAGCATTAGAAACAAAAAACATAAATTTTAATTTTGCTTTATCTAGTTATCTATGTCTTCTTACGGAAAGAAACTAAATTAGATGTTTAATAACATATTTTCTAAATATTATATATGCTGTGTATAAGAAAGTCGTGTGGTGCCCACACCAGATTTTTTATTTTTTGTTATTTTGTTGCAAAGTTATTATTTATCTATTACTTATTGTAATCTCCACACAAAAATTATGAGTATTATTGTATTATTTTTTCTGTCCATAAATAGCTGAAAATGGCTCTAAATAAACGCCGACATATTACTATAGAAATATTTTTTAATCTCTTTGTCTCCTTACCTCTTTTTCTATAATTTTCAAACAAACACTAATATTAATTTATAATTTATTAACGTTGAGTAACATTTACTTAACAGTCTATTGATAAACTAAGTAATAATTACTTTGAAAAAATAATATAATTAATGATTTTCTATTGTTTTGTTACATATATCCTTGAAGCTGTAATTTGATAACAGGTTACTGCATTTCATGGCAAAAATAAATTATTTATAGCTATTTGTTTAGCAGTAAAATTACTGTACGATATATCTATCTTTCATGCAACTGGTAAAAGAATTAACATATACAGGGTGTTATGTAAGTACAGGTAAATAGTTTAATAGAATATTAAGATAAGGAAAATAATATTTTTCTTATTATTTATCTTATTTTAAGAATCAGTTCCAATTGACATTTTGTGAGTAATAATATAACAAGAGAGTGAGAATAAAGCTGTATTCCATTTGCCATTTGATTCACTTAAATCAGTTCAGATAAATTAGACAACATGACTAAATGAACTGAATTAAGCAAACTGATGCAATTATTGGGATGAATTACTTCAAAGTAAATTAGAATCAGTAATTGTAGTACTGGAAATAAAGTCAACGAAGTAATTCAGCGAAATAAATAAGTTATCTGGTTCAGAAAATGTAAGTTAGATCTGATTCAAAAAGCAAATGGAATACCCCTAATATTGAAAATAATTTGACAAATCTTTGGAAAACTTGTTGCCAGACAATAGTCACGAAAGCCCGTAGGACTTGAGTGGTTATTGCCAAATGCCAACAAGTTTGAGAAAGATACTGGAGAATTGTTTTCTAATTTATCCAACTCTCGAATTATATTTAATTAGATTTGGTTTGATTAAACTGTTGAGGTCGATTCACCCAACTTAAAAAGATTTTGAACTGGGTTCATATCGATTGATTACTTATTAATGTATTCTTGGAAGTTGTTACAAAATTTGTTGGTGTATTTCTATATCTGTTATGGAACTAAATCGATTTTTTTCACACATTTTACTTGACGCGTTGACAGTTTTAAATAATTATTTGACAACTACCTATCATTTATCACAAACAAAAAAGCATCTACAGAGATAATTCCCGGGAATAATCACAGGAGCTTTATTCTCAGTATAATAATGACAGGATTGGTTAAAACGCATATACAATGAAGCATTTCATTGGTTTTGAGAAACGTCAAAAAATAATCATTGTAATTGTTTAGAATTACAGATTCTAATTTACTTTGAAGTAATTTACCTCAATAATTGTGGCAACATTTATAATTTAGTCTGTTATTGTTAAATTATGTGTTTAGTTTTACTCGTTTTAGTTAATTTATGGTTATTGGTTTTAGGAAATATTAAGTATTGTGAGAATGGAACGCTTGGGGTTGTGTTTATTTTTTTCAAACCAATAAATTACGGTCAAGTATGTCTGGGTCTGTTTGAGTGATGTCAGATGTGAGAGCATGTTAGAATAGGTGAGGGATGAAGAGACGTGTGTGAATGGTTAAGGGTGCATGGTAACTTTGTAGATAGTTTTAAGATAGTGTGTATCCGGCGATAGACGAGATAGGTTGAAAGTAATTATTATTGTAAATCTTTATTGTAATAAAACTGATATTCATATTCACTGTACTTCGTTTATGATTTTATCCTGACCAATACATGAATAGAGAAGTGCAGAAGGAGCAGTATCAATCCAGAAAAAGTTACATCGTATTTAAGCGACAATTATCAGAAGTGGATAGATTGTTATATTGTTTTATATTCGTAATTGACGTCAATAAATGCATCAGTTTGCTTAATTCAGGTCATTTTGTCATTTGTCGAATTTATCTGAACTGATTTAAGTGAATCATGTGGCAAATGGTATACAGCTAGTACAAAAATATTTTAATTGAAATTTGTAGCAAATTTTGCAATAAACAACAAAATTATAAAGTCACAAAATAATTCTGCGTTATTTACAACAACACAGACGACGTACATTAAAAATATTTCCAGTATATCATGCCTCCTTATCTTATCTTACGCCAAACAAAATGTAATCCGAAACTAAACATCATAAAACAAATTAAATAAAAAAACTCCTGAATAATATAATACACGTACTTTCCTAACTTGCAAATAGGTACTTCTAAAGTACAGAGTAGTTTACCAAACGAATATTAAGTGAAACACTGCTGTCTATTTTTATAATAAAAATAACCTTGAATGATATTAACAACTGTCAAATATTTATGTTTACATTAAATCATCAGATGATTATGTTTAGCGGTAAGTCATAAAAACTTATGTGTTGTGTTTACTGTTGTTTAATATTGGGATTTTAAAATAAGAATGCGCTCATAGTGGTGAAAATTGGAACTACGACAAAGGTACAGTTTGCTACGAACTTAATAATAACTAAGTACTTTAAAAATAAATAAAAATGAATGATAATAGAACTAATATTTACTATAAAGAAGGTTATTAAACTATGCGTTGAGAAGAAATATTCTAATGAAGGACGTAATAGAAAGGATAGTAGAAAGAGAAGGTAAAAGAGGCAGGAGGAGGAGGAAGATAGTAGACGACCTTAAAGAAGAAAGAAGTTATGTTGAAATGAAGAGTCTGGCTATGAATAGAAGTCGGAGAAGGCATTTAGGACCTGTATCAAACAGATAACTAAAGCCCCTGGCACATATAGCGTCAAGACTCGGAGTCTGCTACAAACTGCTGAAAAACTGAGAGTCACGTCCAAAACGGGTGTCACATATAGAGTCGGTGTTTCTGACAGTCAGAAATAAATATTTGTTAATTTTAACGTGTTATTTGTTAATTTGTATTATTTAAAATATTTATCGCCTATTAAGAAATATGAAAACTTTAAACTACGAAATATAAAACAAAAAATTAAATTAAAAAAAAATTACATGAACTATAAATGAAATATAAAAACTTAAATGTATTATTTAAAATGTTTATCGATTATTAAGAAATATAAAAACTATAAACTAGGATATATAAAACAAAAAAATAAATTAAAAAAAATGACTTGAAAAATTAATGAATTATAAATGAAATATGAAAACTTAAAAGTATCTAACTATGTATAAAGTAAATGAATTTAACTATAAAAATGTACAAAATATCAAACAATAATAATTCATACGTCAAACAACAAAGGAAGATAGCGAAAAAACCAGCATCATAATGAAGTTGGTTTTCGGCAGTCGTGACTGCTGAAAATAGAGGCGTTTCTATTTTTGGCAGTCAAATGGTAGACTCGGAGTCTTGACGCTATATGTGTCAGGGGCTTAAAACTACAACTAACGACAATACAGAACTAGATTCTATACAAATTAATTTTAAAAAAAACAAGCAAGTACAAAATAAAGAAAAAACAAAGAAATAAAAGTGACAACAATGGCAAGCTTATGGAGACCAACTAAAATTATACCTTTGTCTCAAGTTTCACATATCGTGATCAACCCAAATTATTTATTTTGCTACGCTGCACAACAGAAAATTAATCTCAATAACGGTAAAAGAAAGCTACAAATTATACTGGAATCCGAACCACTTGAGAGCGGTTAAAATTATTTTAGTTTTAAGTTGAAGTTTTGTACGATAAAGTATTAATGCTTTTGTTTTTGTATTTCTCTTATCGCGTTCATAGACTTCTTGTGATTCTAAAAAATATATTAACTACCTGCTTGAACACTAATATCTATTGTTACTAGTTACTTATCTAGTATAGTAGAGGGGGTTTTTTAGTTTTGTTTACGTACGCAAAAGTATTTAAATAAATAAAAAATACTATACAAAAACTCACATTTAGTGATGTCTACAATCTCGGCTGCGATGTTTCACTGGATGCAGATGTTTTAGGCTGCTTGCTCGACCACAAAGCTGAAACAAAATAATTGTAATTAATTATTATATTGTCGTTAAATTCAGAAAAAAATACTGAATCAACAAGCAAATAAAAAAAATAGGTTTTCATTGAAAATAAGATAGTTGCACACCGTGTATTGAGAACCACTGGTCAAAAACATTTTTCGTTAATACTACACTTAGAAAATGGTGTTTCTTTGCTAATTTAACCAATCTTATAGCTCTTATAGTTTTCGAAATAGCAATGGTAGCACAACTAAATTGAACACCCTGTATAAAAACTATCCCATATGCGATTAACATGGAAATAAGATTTCCACTACCACTGCTTTCCTGATTACAGGAAAATGTATCAAATGAAAGTTATAGACAATCAAATCAATTAACTCAATTCATTTTACTTATTTCATTACAACAAATGTGTTGAAAAATTTGCAAAACATCGATTTAAATAATAATACAAATTCTTTTCATTTATTTTATTATTTTCTTTCACCGTAACGTCATCTGTTGTCAATCAGTGGAATCTTCACCTGATATGTTAGAAGTGTACGTTATATCAGTGTAAGTTATTTTCAACTTTCCGTAGTAATTTATGATGTTGTTATTGGTTACTTTCAAACGTGGTCGTCTGAAAAATAAATTTTTATGGGGTAGGTGGCGCAGTGGTATAGAGTTGGTCTGTGGATTTCAGAACCCCACAGCTCGTGTGACTCCCCCACCACAACATCTTTAGGGGCCGAGATATGACGGCTGGTAACTGCACTTCGCGCGCATAAATATATCACCGAGATCACTAAAGAAAAGTGCCATACCCAGTAATGGGTAGAAAGCGTAATGATACAGTTATTCATTTATTTATGCACAACCGGGCCGAAATTCATGTGTTTTAGCCCGAAAAAGCGGGCTCAAACATTTCTTTTTGGCCCTAGGGCCATAAAAAATAATTCCTATGGATATATAAATAAACTAACAATTTTTGTTTATTGTGAATACTTGATTTTACAAAATATAAAAAAATAAATAAATAAATATATCATCACGCCTTCTACCCATAACTGGGTGTGGCACTCTGCCGGTAAGTGATATATTTTGCGCGTGAAATGCGGTTACTAGTCGTCAAATCACGGCCCCAAAAGATGTAAGTGGTGGAGGAGCCACAGGGGTAGTTTTTGAAATTATGAAAATTGTTTGTCACCTGTGGGAATCGAACCAGGGTTCTCAGGATCCACAGGCCGATTTCATACCACTGAGCTAGCCACCAAAATATCATTTTTACATATAACCTATTTACATATTTTAATCTTTTGAACATATAATTAAATATTATTTTGTTGTGCATAAAATATTGTATGTACCACGGGTGAAAACAGGCGTTTCTGATCCTCAGCATGTTATTAACCCTCAACGCTTTGCGCCTCGTGCTAATATTTCACCCTCCATACATAAATAACTATTTTTTAATAAAATCTCTATCTGTTTCCAGCACGCCCGGCTAGACACCAGTCCTCCGCCTCACCCCCTGCGTCCTCATCAGGCACCTCCGGCGACATGACGCCCCCAGTGGTACCGGTGGAGCTCCCACCCGGCGGACAGAGGTTTCCCAGTCAGCGACCCTACAAGTACGGCATGGTGATGCTATGTCTTGGAGCACTTATCAACTGGCTCGGTTTAGCAGAGAACTACTTCGAACCAGTACGATATGTGGGGGTGGCGTGTATTGTCACCGGGGCTATGTTGATTATTGCCGCTATGTGCTGCTGGATGAACTCGAATACACCTACGCCGGTAAGAATGTGGTAGAAAGGAGGGATCAATGTTTGAGAAAGATATACTGTAAAATTTTATTCCATTCGAAATAGATAATGGGCTCCTATGGACATATCTCGATAACAATGGGGTATTTTTTTTTTCTGGCTTCTTTGGCGGACCAACTACTCAGGTCATATGCCGCCATTACGCCCTGATCTGCGTTTTAGTTGTTATTGTCAACAGCAACGCGAGTTTTCTCTGGACGGTCGCCCATCCAAATACTACCCGCGCGCAACGTTGCTTAACTCGCGTTATCGCTTAGATCAGTACCAATGAGCGCAGCCATGGCCGTTGGGGTATTTATTTTAGAGGTTATGTAGTTAACTATTTAATTACTTTTATGCACAATTGGGTCGAAAAGAATGTGTTTTAGTCCTAAAAAGCGGGCTTAAACTCTTCTTTTTAGCCCACGGACCAAAAAGAAATAATTCCTATGGATACGTAAATAAAATGACAATTTTTGTATATTGTGAATACTTGATTCTGCAAAATGTAATTTTGATATAAATAAATAAATAAATATATCATCACGCCTTGTACCCATTACTGGGTGTGGCATTCTGCCGAAGCAGATCTCGGGTTAAAACTAAAATAATTTTAACCGCTCTTAAGTGCTTCGGATTCCGCAATAATTTGTAGCTTTCTTTTACCGTTATTGAGATTAATTTTCTGTTGTGCAGCGAAGCAAAATAAATATAAATATATATATATATATATATATATATATATATATATATATATATATATATATATATCATCACGCCTTGTACCCATTACTGGATGTGGCACTCTGCCGAAGCAGATCTTGATAAGTGATATATTTTTGCGCGTGAAGTGCGGTTACCAGTCATCAAATCACGGCCCCCAAAGATGTTAGTGGTGGAGGAGCCACAGGGGTAGCTTTTGAAATTATGAAAATTGTTTGTCGCCTGTGGGAATCGAACCAGGGTTCTCAGGATCCACAGGCCGACTTCATACCACTGAGCTAGCCACCCCATGGGGTGGGTCATTTTGATATATAACCTATTTACATATTTTAATCGTTTGTACATATAATTAAATGTTATTGTGTTGTGCATAAAATATTATATGTACCACGAGTGAAATTAGCGTTTCTGACCGTGAGCATGTTATTAGTCTTCTGGGCTTTGCGCCTCGTGCTAATAATCATGCCACAAGCCAGAAACGCCTGTTTTTACCCTTGGAACATAAATAACTGTTTATTAGGTAGCTAATAGTAACGTGCAAAAATAACGTACTTTGACACAAGAAAGTATTTAAAAACTACATGTTTTTGACCATAGCTGTATTCCATTTGCCACTTGGTTTACTTAAATCAGTTCAGATAAAGTAGACAACATAACTAAATGAACTGAATTAAGCAAAATGGGGTGAATAGTTCAAAGTAAAATAGAATAATTAATTCTAGTACTGGAAATAAAGTCAGCGAAGTAATCTAACAAAATAAATAAGTGATCTGGTTCAATAAATGTAAGTTAGATCTGATCCAAATGGTAAATGGAATTATTATTTCATGGGGTAGGTGGCTCAGTGGTATCGAGTTGGCTTGTGGATCCTGAGAACCCTGGTTCGATTCCCACCGCCGATAAACAGTTTCATCAAATTAAAATTTAGTTAAAACTTGCCCACAAAAGTTAAAAACCAAAATTTGTAACAAAACAGCGAGAAACTTCAATTCTACATCACGCACCAAACCTCTTTCTTAAAACAATAAAAAAAACTAAAATGTGTGTCATATTTCAGCCCTCCTACGACGCCACTGGAGTCCACGTCATTGACATCCCCGATTCATCCAGTACCGTATCAACCACAAAACCCCCTGACTACGAGAGCATCATAACTGCCCCGCCATCTTACGATGTAGCAATCAAACTAAATCCTGCCCAGCTGATTAACAATAGCCCTGAATCAGTCCCTGAAATTGTCGTCGTGCCGCCGAGGACCCCTCCCCCTGAATACAGCCCTGAAGTTGTGCCAGTACATAGGTAGAACAAAATATACATATAAAAGATTTATTTAAATTGCCCGAAGAGTAGATTTTTGTAAATTTTATAGCAATGGGCTCCTGTACCATAAAAACATAAAATATGTATGGAATAATATAGTGAAAAAACTATTTAAAAATAATGTTTAACATCAGAGATATAAGCGATTATAAATATAGTGACATCACATGTCCGAAGGTTCTAAATGGCGACAAGTATTTTCGCGCGGTAAATAAGAGACATATGCGGAGTAGAACGTATCTAAATATGATATCTCATCACTGGTTTTTCAAACTGTTTGCCGTTTGCTAGTATGTATGTGTTCAACATGTATATTTATTACTATAATTTGATTCCATGTTCTTGAACTTCTATAAAATATGATTTTCAACATAGTAAGATTATTTTTCAAGAATTCAATCGTATATTAGTTGCACTCTTAAAACAAAACAAGTTAAGTACCACTGAACCGAACTTGAGACGACACAATAGGATGCGGGCACTCAAGTGACACTGTGACGTTTCGTGACGTAAAAACAGCTGTTCGGGCAAACATCACTGCGCCACCTTCAAAATGAACTATTTTTTTTTGGGACGAGATTTGAAAAGAACCGTTCTTTTCAAATTTTGCCACAAAAAATAATACATTTTGTAGGTGGCGCAGTGATCTTTGTCCGAGCAGCTATTTTTTACGTCACAAAACGTCACAGTGTCACGTGAGTGCCCGCATCCTATTCCAATACAAAATTTTAAAAATCATATCTCTTATAATATAAAGAATTTTCAACCCGCGTTTTCACTGATCGTCATAGTTTATCATGTAGTTTCATAAAAAATAAAAATAAAAATATAGGTACAGGAGCCCATTGTGTTATTTGTAGATTTCATTTGTTTTATGGTTCGTGATGAAAAATTGTAAGTGGTCTATTAAATAATAACTAAGTATATTTGTTTAAAGTTCTTTTTATTATAGAATGTCATTTCGTGCCTTTGATAATATTTATAATCAAATTCAAATGTGCTATATAATCCTAAAGAAAAACTGTTACAAAAATTGTGCTTTATAAAAATAATGACGTAAGGTTCTAAAGTCTTATAGACTATGTAAAATATGTATAAAGAATGTTGAATACTCGTACTGGTATTCAATGGTAGCTACATATAATGTTTCTGTGATTTTTGTAACTACTTACAAAAACAACTAGATCTTAGATAGACTTATACGAGATTCTTAGATTAAGTGTAGTATTAAATTTATAAATATTTGTGTGCAAACAAACGAATAATAATAATATTAATTAATAACTACAAATATTTTATTTTCTCCATAACCATCGTGCATGTAAATATGTTAGTAAAACAATAATTATTTATGCATATTTGCGAAATGTAGCAACTTTGAATCCAATGCAAAACGTCCAAAGATATTCATTTGTTTCTACAGAAAAAAACTCTGCTTCTGACCTCCAATAAGATTCCACCAGACGTACAGCTATATCCGCTGTTAGAGTTCCATTTTGACCAACATAAGTTCCCTAAAAATTCCCAAATTTCATTTATTTCCTACTAATTTTCGGATAACTTTTAATGTGTAGCCAATAAAATATTACTTTTTTTCACCCACTTTTATTTTATTTTTACTTTCTTATACACAGTATAAGGAAATATTGGAATCGTGAAAAGAATCGTTGTTTTGAGGTCCACTGAATCCGTTTTGATCATTTTCTCAATGATGTCTGTGTGTGTGTGGATGGATGTGTGTTCGAGTGTGCAATATCTCATGAACGAGATAAGATTTGTTAATGAAACTTGGTAATTATAAGTTTCATGAAAATACGAAGAGCTGAGTTGATTTTGAATGAAATTGAAAAACCGGAAGAGGAAGTTTACTCGACACACAAAACAATAAATTCCATTTATTTTAAAAATGGAATCAGCTATAAAAAAATGTTTCAAATAAAAGATGTTAGCAAATATATTTGGAACATAAAATGTTATTTGCAATTTTCCTGTATATGCGTCTAATTTTGAGAAAAACTAATTTATATATTTAATAATATATTCGAATAATCAAAGTAGCAATAGAAACAAAAAACAAAAACATGTTTAACATTCATATGTCAAATAATAATTGTCAAACGCAAGGAGCAAGTCATAAGTGTTCAATTCAGCGTTTTTAATATGAAATATGCTGTGTATAAGAAAGTCGTGTGGTGAACACACCAGATTTTTTATTTCGTTTTTACCTCTCTGTCCAATGTACGAAACAAGTTTATTTTAACTTGAGTTAAAAAGAGAGTTAATTTACATCAAATTTAGTTCATTTCTTGAATCTGTTTCAATTTGAAACGGAGTTATAGATAATATTAAAAACGGTGTTAGCGCTAACCCGTTTTATGAATCTGCCTGTAATTGATTATCTGGAGTTTATAATAATATTAACCTTTTTAAGGGGGCATTTAAACGGTGGCGTATAAGAATAAACGAAAGCGCTCCACATGGCTCCCGGAATTTGTAAGAAACCACAAGCATCGCCTACATTGATCCGAGATACCCTTTCACATGTATCCAATGATTCTTTTACCTTGCATTTGGTTGGTAGAATTCCCAACTGCAATACAAAACTTTAGATGTACATATTTTCTTTAAAAAAAGGGTTTATAATAATATATTGATAAACAAGTGTTAAAATGACCCTTATTGTAACAGTTAGTGTAATGAGCAGTATAAAATTAAATTTTATGCACAACTGGGCCGAAAAGCATATTTTTTAGCTCTAAAACGCGGGCTTAAACACTTCTTTTGGATACATAAATAAAATGACAATTTATGTTTATTGTGAATACTTGATTCTGCAAAATGCCATTTTGACATATAACCTATGTATATATTTTAATCTTTTGAACATATAATTAAATGTTATTTTGTTGTGCATAAAATATTGTATGTACAAATAAATAAATATAAATATATCATCACGCCTTCTACCCATTGCTGGGTGTGGCACTCTGCTAAAGCAGATCTCGGTAAGTGATATATTTTGCGCGTGAAGTGCGGTTACCAGTCGTCAAATCACGGCCCCCAAACATGTTAGTGGTGGAGGAGCCACAGGGATAGCTTTTTCAAATTATGAAAATTTGTCGCCTGTGGGAATCGAACCAGGGACCTCAGGATCCACAGGCCGACTTCATACCACTGTGCTAGCCATCCCATATATTGTATGTACCAAGGGTGAAATTAGCGTTTCTGACCCTGAGCATGTTATTAGCCCTCGGGCGCTTTGCACCTCGTACTAATAATCATGCCACGGGCCAAAAACACATGTTTTCACTACTATAGCTCCGTTTTGAACGAAATCAGTTACACTAAATTTGCTCTGTAAACGCGATGTAGGAAAAATAATTAATAATAATATTTCTTAACCTTAACACCTTGAACGTCTTCTGTTAGCTCAAAAACAGAATCAATATAATTGTGGTCGTTATAACGTCTTAAAAAGCTTTCAAATTTTGGCATTATGCAGTTTTTTGCACATTTGCATCTTTCCAGCGAATCTATTTGAATTATTGTCTGCAAAATAATATCTTTTTTATTATACCTGCACAAAAACACTGTTTAACAAACTAAAAAGCGTGCGAAAATGAAAACTAATAAACGCCGTGTTTCAAAGTTGCTAAGCAACAACAATACTATATTAGCTGTGGGAATCGAATCAGGGTTCTTTGGATCCACAGGCCGACTTAATACCACTGAGCAATTATCCCAAAAAAATAACATTTAATTATATCTGTATTCCATTTGCCACTTGGTTCACTGAAATCAGTTCAGATAAATTAGACAACGTGACTAAATGAACTGAATTAAGCAAACTGATGCATTTATTGGGGTGTATTACTTTAAAGTAAATTAGAATCTGTAATTCTAGTACTGGAAATAAAGTCAGCAAAGTATTCCAGCAAAATTAATAAGTGATCTAGTTCAGTAAATGTAAGTTAGATCTGATCCAAATGGCAAATGGAATACGCCTATTAAGTACCATGAATTGTAAGTGACAGTTTTTAGGTCAAGAATGTAGTTTGGGAAAACGAGGCCCATAGAGTCGAGATTTCCTAAACATTCGCGACTTAAACAAAATCACTTACAGTTCGAGGTTAGTAAGTTATTTTTTACAATACTTGCACAAATAGAAGGAAAAGAAAATAGGTTTCGAAACTTACAGCTGTCAAATTGATGTCAAAATAAACAGGACCTTGATATGTAATATTTGCTTACAGTTCACGGTGGACAGTAAGTAAATATTAAAGTAACCATGGAAACCAATGTGCAATAAAAGTTTCACTTACTGTGTTTAAATTTTGTTATTAGTAGGTAAATTAAAGTACAAGTATTGTAAAAAATCATTTTGCATTTTACATCCATCCATATTTATCACAACAAATTGCAACACAACGAAGCCACATAGTAACATAAGCAACAAATGCTAACCTATCTCCAAGTAAACGATATTAAATCAAATCACACACACACACAAAATTATGAAATGATTCAAAATGAAAATGCTGCTTTCCAGCTCTATTTTCCAGGCTATGATGCAGGGTATGTGATTTGACGGCTGGTAACCGCACTTCACGCGCATAAATATATCATTTGTCGAGATCTGCTTCGGCAGAGTGCCACACCCAGTAATAAGTAAAAGGCGTGATGATATATTTATATTTATTTATTTATTTATGATGCAGGTATAATATAGGGTATGATACACGTGTATAAGTTCCTTTAAAAGTACTCCGCTTTGTGTCGTGCGCTTAAACACGTCACACGTGCTTTAAAGACATACTTATCCACTAGTATCATATCGTAATATACTATTCAATATCAGAAATGATAATTCTATTTATTATAGTTACCTTTTGTCCTAATGATAATTGTATAAAAATTGTAGAAAATATTAAAGAAATACGGATAATATTTTTAACAAACATTATGCTCAAGTACGAGTAGTATATTTAAAAATAATATGTTTATTCTTTGTTTATAACTACTTGAATAATCAAAATAATTGTTGTTAAATTATTTATTTATTTAGAAATATGTGGATTATCTCAATTATTTTCTATTAAAAATATAATTATATATATTTACGAAATTATTTAAATAGTTTATTTGTGAAGTTATTATCTGTTTCAATGTCAAATTGGAACAAATTATTTTGATTTAACTTTAAATGATTTCTAGCAAAACTTTAAAATTCCACAGAAATATAGAGAATTTTTTTTGAAAAGATACGGAAATAATGATTTGTATTATGAATGCTCTCATTTATTGTGTAAAAGATTTAAGTAGTTAATATTATTTATGATCAGCCAGGCCGAAATTTATGTGTTTTAGCCCTAAAAAGCGTACTTAAACACTTCTTTTTGGCCCATGAGCCAAAAAGAAAAAATCCTATGAACCAAGGACGTTGAAAGGAGAGGAAATGGCATGACGATACTGTAGCATTGTTTGAAGTGAGGCTTGGGCAAGGGAAAGAGACAACAATAGTTTTTCTGCACCGTGCTTAGCCAAATATCTTCCAAGGACGTTGAAAGGAGGGGATATGGCATGACGATACTGTAGCATTGTTTGAAGTGAGGCTTGGGCAAGGGAAAGAGACAACAATAGTTTTTCTGCACCGTGCTTAGCCAAATATCTTCCAAGGACGTTGAAAGGAGGGGATATGGCATGACGATACTGTAGCATTGTTTGAAGTGAGGCTTGGGCAAGGGAAAGAGACAACAATAGTTTTTCTGCACCGTGCTTAGCCAAATCTCTTCTTCTTTCAAATATTTTGAATTTTTATGTAAGAAAAGTGACGTTTAGACGTTGTCAGGGAGCGTTGTTTTATGTAAACATAACCACGAAGTGTCATTTGTGTTTCAATTTTTGTGTTGTATGGAATTGGACATATTTTTTTGTGGATAAAATGGTAACAAAGTGTTTATAATTTCAGTTTCCTTGTAAAAATTTCAAATCTTTTAGAGAGAATGATTCTGTTCTGTCTATTTAAATTTCAAATCTCTTTATGACACATGTCAATCAATAGCAGGGGCTAAGCACGGTACAGGAAATAATACTTCTGTCTCTGTCAATCTACCGAGCCTCACAGTCTTGACTTGAATGCCATATCCCCTCCTTTCAACGTCCTTGCTATGGACACATAAATAAAATGACAATTTTTGTTTATTGTGTATACTTGATTCTGCAAAATATCATTTTCACTATAACCTATTTACATATTTTAATCTTTTGAACATATTATTAAATGTTATTTTACCCTCAGCTTTGCGCCTCGTGCTAATAATCATGCCACGGGCCAGAAACGCCTGGTTTCACCCTTGGTACATAAATAACTATTATTTCTTTTGTTCTGTATTGCTTTTGTAATTTTCAAGCTCGGTAATTGGATATTTGTATCTGTTTGAGCAATATCGTTAAATAAATAAATAAATAAATAAATAAATATAACAATCCTAATTTTTAATTTTTTAAATACAGTACACACCTCTAGAAGATCATTCCCTAACCCATAGCAGCAGTAACCTCCTCTCCATGGAATTCTTTCTTCTATTTCACAATTTCGGCACTTTTCATTCAGATTACAACTACACTGACACAAAAGAGATTCTCGCACATGAACACAACACCACTTACACTATTTACGAGTACTCTGAGCTCATTTTTACGACTTAAATTTGCATTTAAGACGTAGAACATGTTCACAGTCACAGACAAAATCGTTTCACTGTTCCAGAAAAAATAGAAAAGACACGGTTTGAAATCTTAAACTTGTTTCAAATGGTCGGTCGGCTGGTCTACGTCAGCAATGATAATTGAAGAAATGGACTTGTCTAACTACGAAATTTATTTGTAGGCTACTAAAATATTTGTATTTATTTAACTGCTAACAAAAATAGGTGTATTAATAAATAAAAATACATAAATATATCATCACAATTTTTCCCATTATTGGGTGTGACACTCTGTTGAAACTCATCTTGGTATGTGATATATTTAAGCGTCTAAAGTGCTCTTACTAGCTGTCAAATCGCGGTTCCAAAAATGTTAGTTGTGGGGAAGTCACAGGGGTAATTTTAATGTGGCAAGAATTGTCGGTTGTGGGAATCGAACCCCGGGTCTCAAATCTACACCTACCCCATATGACAATTACTTAAAACGGTACAACAAATAACAATATAAGTAAATGAGTAAAAAATGTCATTTGTAAAGAAATTGGAAAAGAAACATAAAATAAATTTTAAAAAAATCTGTAAAAATAATTTCAAGATCTGCAGTCTTTGAACTACATTAGTTATAAATAAATAAATATAAATATATCATCACGCCTTCTACCCATTACTGGGTGTGGCACTCTGCCGAAGCAGATATCGGTGATATATTTTACGCGTGAAGTGCGGTTACCAGTTGTCAAATCAAGCTTTTGAAATTATGAAAATTGTTTGTCGCCTGTGGGAATCGAACCAGGGTTCTCAGGATCCACAGGCCGACTTCATACCACTGAGCTAGCCACCTTATATATATATATATATATATATATATATATATATATATTAATGACCTAGACGAAAAACAATCGTACAAAAGGGGGCCATAATAACGAAATATTGGTTTTGTCCTAGATGGCGCTGTTGTCGCTAAATCATGGTCAACTCAATTTTTTTAAATGAACACCCCTATTTTTTATTAAAGAATCAGATTCCTCGTTAAAAAAAGAAGAATTTATATAGTTCACTTTTTCGTCAGCATGATAGATGACGCTGTAATCGCGAAAAATGATGTTGCTTTCGGACGTTCCTGTATTAGAGCTTATGCTTAATTTAATTAAAATCTAAAATAAAATGCAATTTAAATTTACACCATATGATTTTAGACAGAATGTAAACAATCAGATGAACCATATTTCATAAAAATGGCAATTGAATGTAATGAGACTATTTGTGATTTTAGATGTGCGTGTTAGTGGATGCGCTTCCACGCACACAAACAAAAACTAACAAACTCACACGCACACAAACTCAAATAATACACACACACACACACAGCCGCGCGCATAAGCTCTAATACAGGAACGTCCGAAAGCAACATCATTTTTCGCGATTACAGCGTCATCTATCATGCTGACGAAAAAGTGAACTAAATAAATTTTTTTAACGAGGAATCTGATTCTTTAATGAAAAATAGGGGTTTTCATTTAAAAAAATTGAGTTGACCATGATTTAGCGACAACAGCGCCATCTAGGACAAAACCAATATTTCGTTATTATGGCCCCCTTTTGTACGATTTTTTTCGTCTAGGTCATTTTTGTGTAAAATCTATAGTTTCCGAGATATTTCCTGATAACACTTTAAATGGACCACCCTGTATATATATATATATATATATATATATATATATATATATATATATATATATATATATATATATATATATATATATCAAATGAATTGTACTTGAAAAATTTGAGGATTGGAAACATCTCATTTAGTACTTACAATTAATGTACAAACAATTGTAATTACTAATTGTATTTACCAATTAGATAATTCTGTACGCAACTTGATAATGTTCAAATAAAGTAATAAGATAATTATAAATATTTTATTTTATTTATCAACATCAACGAACACAAAATATTTTAAAATCAAAATTATAATCTTATAAACAAACTAAAACTAACATATGGAAAAAATTTTGAGAACTCATATTTAACAATTAAAAAAAAATAGTTTAGGATCCAGAAAATATTTATTTATTTTGACATAGAAATAAATATTTTTTTCACGACAAGTAAATAAAACATTAATTACATTTTTAGATAGATAAAATGGTTCAATACCCAAAAGTGCAAAATAATGAAAAAAAGTTTTGAATAATGTAAAATTACTCAACACTTTTTTTAAGGAGCCAATCAGCGTACTGATTATTATTATTTAGTAAAGGAAAATATTTTTTCCCTGAAAATTGGATATCTAGGCTTTATTTGTCTTAAATTATGAAAACTCAATTTTAAAAGATTATTATTATTATTTTCATGTTACTAAGAAACTACTTCAGTTTAGGACTAAAAAATGTAAGTTCCTGTTGAATGGTCGTGAAAAAGTATAGTATTCAACTCGTGTGTTACGACAATTATTCGTTTGGATTATTACAGCACGAACCCTCCTTTTCATGAACAACTGCCATCATAGCACGCTCTTTGAATAATATCCTATTACAGATCTTAAACAGAAATTGTTTTAATTAATAAGCTAAAACTAATTATTTAATAATTATTATTTGTAATATATCTTGAGAAAAAAGTATCTGTGTTATCATTTATCGAAATATAACAACGTTGAATCCAATGCAGAAAGTCCAAAGATATTTTTTGTCGTCAACGGTGAAAATATCTATTTCAGCTTTATAATATGACTGTTCTAATGAAAACATACTGACATCGGCTACAAGCGTTCCATTTTTACCTACGTATGTTCCCTAAAATTGTAAATAAATATAAATAAATATATCATCACGCCTTCTACCCATTACTGAGTGTGGCACTCTGCCGTAGCAGATCTCGATAAGTGATATATTTAAGGTAGTACTAGCGTGAAATTTTTTTTTGCAGATCTGAATGAAATTTGGCGCACGTAAACATTGGATAGTCATACGCATCCTGTTAAAATATGAAACACATTCATCGTCTGTGAACAAATATATTCGCTTGTAAAGTTGAGTTCTTATACACGGGGCTTATGGCGATCATCACTCAGAATCGCACATATTTGGTTTGTGTACCTCTAAAAATTTGCAGTTTCATTTGAAAAACTAGTATGATGTTCTAGAACTATCCATGTGTATTGTATCAGAAGGAGAACGTTTTTTAGCGTTTAATAATGGATATATAGCCATGCAAAGCCTTGTTTTTAACGAAAATTTAAGAATCCCAAGGGTTCCAATTTATAATGGCAACACCACACGGTGGTATGGTATTTGAAAATTCACTAGACCAACAACCTGTTAACAATTCATGATATTCAAATCATAATAGGTATAAAACACTTATTTTATTCAATTTGTATATTTTTTTGAGCGTCAGTTTCGCCACTCGACAACCGATGGCGCCACCGTCACACTAGTACTACCTTAAGCGCATGAAGTGCGGCTACCAGCCATCAAATCACTGCCCCCCAAAGATATTCATGAAGGAGGCGCCACAGAGGTAATTTTAATGTGATGAAAACTATTTGTCGGCTGTGGGAATCGAACTCAGATTCTCAATATACGCGATATTTTTTGTTTGTTAGTAACTCTATTAGGTGATTGAAATATTGGTTGTTAGGGTTATAAAATAAATCATATTAACCTTTTTAAACGGGCACTTGAAAGGCGGCGTATAAGAATAAACAAAAGGACTCCACATGGTACCTCGGACGCTTAAAAAGCCACACGAATCACCTATATGCCTTTTTGATCGACTTTCACATGTGTCTAATGATTCTTTTACTTTACATTTTATTGGAAGTATGACAAACTGTAAAAAAAGCTTTAGATATATCCTCACATCATAATAGTATATTATACAACGACACAATAATAGACTATATTTCCAACGATGAAGTTTGCAATACGGGCGAGTACGAGGGCAGGGTGAAAAGTCCCTGAAAAATAAAACAGATGGCGCCAAAATCGCTAATCTCATGTGTCATTTGTGATGTACCATTTTTAACTAGAACGCATTAAAATTTTCAGACTGATATGTCATACAGTTCTGTTTTGACACCCATCGAAAGCAAGCAACCTTGAAGATTTTTGAAAACATGGAAAAAAGTGAATTTCGCGTCTTGATTAAACATTCTTGCTTGCGTGGAAAAAACATTACGCAAACCAAAGCATCGCTTGTTAAACATTATGGGGACTCCTCACCATCGATTGGAACGATTCACAAGTGGTTTACTGATTTTCGTTGTGGTAGTATGACCACAAAGGACGCCGAACGTTCTGGTCGTCCAATTGAGGTAACAACGCCAGAAATCGTCGATAAAATCCATGGTATGATATTGGACGATCGGCGAGTTAAAGTGCACGAGGTTGCTGAGGCTATGAGCATCTCAACCAAACGGGTACGGAACATTTTGCATAAATTTTTGGATATGAGAAAGCTATCTGCCAGATGGGTGCCGCATTTGCTCTCTGTTGACAACAAGTGCGACCGTGTGACAAGTTCAAAGGAGTGTTTGGCGATGTTCAATTGTTTCGTCATTCACCATATTCTCCAGATTTGGCCCCCTGCGATTTTCATCTATTTCCAAACTTGAAGAAATGGCTCGGCGGAAAGAGATTTGGCTCCAACGATAAGGTCATCGCTGAGACAAACGCCTATTTTGAAGGATTGCCAAAATCGTATTATTTGGAAGGGATCGAAAAATTAGAAAAACGTTTGACGAAGTGTATCGAGCTACAAGGAGATTATGTTGAGAAATAAAATATGTTTTGACCAAATAAATCATTTCTAGTTTCATTTTTCAGGGACTTTTCACCCTGCCCTCGTAAAGCGAGCGAAAGTTGTTTTATTTTTTAATGGCCCTAGGGCCAAAAAGAAGTGTTTAAGCCCGCTTTTTAGGGCTAAAACACATGCTTTTCGACTTTATTGTGCATAAAATAATTTAAAAGTAGATCCTATTACCTGAACTGATTTCACATCTTCAGTAAGCTCAAAAGAAGAATCCAAATAAGTATTTTCTTTTTCACGTCGAACAAAACTTTCAAACTTTGGCATTATGCAATTTTTTGCACATTTACATCTATCTAAATTGTCTATTTGAATTACTGCCTATAAAACATTATTTATTAAACATTGATAATTACTATTTTAAAATAAATAAAATAAATATATCATCTTCATCACTTTCTACCCATTATTGGATGTGCAGAGCTGGGCAAGCTACTTAAAAAAAGTAGCTAAGCTACAGCTATTCTTTAAAAAAGTAGCTAAGCTACAGCTCTAAGGTATATTTTGTAAAATATAGCTAAGCTACAGCTAAAAGCTTTCGTTAAAGTAGCTGTTAAATTTTAAAGCTACTTTTTAAATTAATGTGAAATAATTAAATTTGCCATTGTCATATGATCAGTCTTTTGTTATAATGACTGTTAATTTACTATTATGTACATAAATATCAAAAATAACAAATACCATCTGGCACCTACTGTGTATTTTTGCGTATTAGAGCCAGTTAAAACCGGCAACAAATAATTATTTTGTGTGGGTTTAGCTTGTACCTTCTGCTTAAAAAGTAGCTTTAAGCTACAAAAAGTAGCTTTAAACATAGCTTCAGTTGTTATTTTTAAGCTAATAGAAAAAAAAGTAGCTAGCTACAAGCTACAGCTATATTTTTTCACAGTTAGCTAAGCTACAGCTACAGCTAAGGTAAATGTAGCTAAGCTAGTAGCTAAGCTACAAAAGTAGCTAGCTACTGCCCAGCTCTGTGGCTGTGACAATCTGCCGAAGCAGATCTCGGTAAGTGATATATTTTGCGCGTGAAGTGCGGTTACCAGTCGTCAAATCACGGCCTCCAAAGATGTTAGTGGTGGAGGAGCCACAGGGGTAGCTTTTGAAATTATGAAAATTGTTATTAAAATTACTATTTTACTAATTAGTAAATAAGTAAAAAACGTGACAGTATTTTTTATTAAAGTAATATTAAGCTATTATTACCTTTTCTCCTACACATAATTCAAAATAAATTGAAGAAATTATGAAAGCAAAACTTGTAAGTCTTGTAACAAACATCGTTAAAAAAGAATAAAAAATAAATCGTGTATTATTTGTTTATAAATCCTACGATAATCTGATTATAGCGAAATATAGTATTTATTTACCTAAATATATAATCTGACTTCCTCAATTATTATAATTTATAAATTAAAAATCAAAATGATTAGATAAAAATGCAATTAAACATCTGCTATAAATTACTTAAATACTTCAATTACACCATCATTTGCAATAAAACATTTTTCTATGAAACGAAAATAACAGGATAAATGTCAAAATTGTTGAATTAAATTTTATCTTCAAATATCAAAATATCCATTATAATTTATAAAAAATAAATATATAATCACGCCATTTACCCATTACTGGGTGTGGCATACTGCCGGAGCAGATCGCGGTAACTGATATATGTATGCGCGTGAAATGCTGTTGCCAACCGTCAAATCACGGCTATCAAAGATGTTAGTGAAAGGGAAGCAAAAATGGCAGAACTGGGCAAGCTACTTAAAAAAAGTACAGAGTGATCAAAAGGAATTGTTACAGTTGGCAATAAAAAAACTACTTGAAATTGGTAAGCCTGATACATAAATTCATTTCCTGTTGTTGACAGTGACATTTAAAATTTAAATTTGAGTACATTTATTATTACATTTATTTCTAAAGTATTTCTATTACTTAAAAAGTCAAAATTCTATCAGCTGTCAGACTCCTGACATAACCTATTTGTATTTATTAGAAATGTCAAATAGCATTTCCGCCTTTATCTGACGTTGTGCCAACTGTGGAATAAAAAGATCTCTGAAATTGTATTGCCAACTATAACAATTCCTTTTGATCAGCCTGTAGCTAAGCTACAGCTACAGCTATTCTTTAAAAAAAGTAGTTGAGCTACAGCTATAAGCTACATTTTGTAAAATATAGCTAAGAAACAGCTAAAAGCTTTCGTTAAAGTAACTGTTAAATTTTAAAGCTACTTTTTTCAATTATTGTGAATTAATTAAATTTGCCATATGATCAGTTAATCAGTCGCGACCCACACTTTGAAAACCAGTGGTTTAAAACGATGTTTTTAAATAACTTTTTCCGATGTTTATAAATTCTAAAATAATCACAGCTCTTGAAGATATTACTGGAGGGAAAGCCAAAAGGCATAATTTTTATGTGATCAAAATTGGTTGTAAACTGTGGGAATCGAACCTCGGTTCTCAAAACAACAGTCTGACTCGATAACCCATATTTACTGTTTATAAATAATATAAATATATTATTATTATTATTATGGGGTGGCTAGCTCAGTGGTATGAAGTCGGCATGTGGATCCTGAGAACCCTGGTACCCTAGATTCGATTCCCACAGGCGACAAACAATTTTCATAACTTCACGCGCAAAATATATCACTTACCGAGATCTGCTTCGGCAGAGTGCCACACCCAGTAATGGGTAGAAGGTGTGATGATATATTTTTTTTATCACGTCTTTTACCCATTACTGGATGTGGCACTCTTCCAAACAGGTCTCGGTGAGTGATATATTTATTCGCGTAAAGTATGGCTCCCTAAGTGACAATTTTAATGTTATGAAAATTGTTTGTCGGCTATGGGAATCGAACCTAAGTTCTCAAATTCACAATCTGATTCGATACCATTAAACCACCTATCCCATATTTTCTACTTATAAATATAATAAATATAAATATATCATCACTCATATTACCTGTTAATGGGTGTGGCACTCTTTGATAGTTTCTCTATTTTTAAATTGTTAACAATTTTCAGGTATCCATGGTTACGCTTTTATTTTACTGCTCGACGAGCAGCAAAATCTTATTACCATTCACCGTGCGGTAATCATTAACTTTCAGTACTTAACTAACAGTTGAAAATACTTACACTTTCTGCTAGGCCGTAAAAAATCAAAATAAACTGTGGGTACGTAAACAATAACAATATTACAACATTTTTACCACATTAAAACATATTTAATCACTCTACAGACATTACAGAAATTTATTATACACTTAAGAATCTTTTTTTTGCAAGCAAAATGATTAATGAATCGATAAAACTTTAAATCCAAAACAAAATGTCCAAAGATACTTATTTTCTTCATTATAATATTCAACTTCTGTTTTCCAGTATAATTTTTCAAGAGGTATTCCTAAAGATGCTTCAAGAGTTCCATTTCTACCAACGTAAATACCCTAAAAATGTTAGACATAGTCAGAAAAAGTTCTTTATTTATTAAATCCTAAATTAACTATTTCTGTTTTCGTGGTATATGCAAAGGAATCAAGTGAAATTTTACTGAGACATATTTTAATATGTTGTTAATGCACAGTTAAAATTTCAAGTTAATTGAAGTAAGTATATTGGAGTAACAAGGGTTCAAACATGGATCCAGCGAAAGGTTTGTGTTCTGATTTAACGTTCAAGTCTCGTCATTTTATTTTTGTTTAAAGTGTTATATTTCGTATTGTATGCAAGAGAACTAAGTGAAATTATACAAAGATATATTTTAATATGTTCTCAATGCACAGTTAATTAAAATAAGAATTTTGGAGTAACGAAGATTTAAATATGGATCCATTGAAAGGTTTGTGTTCTGATCTAACGTTGAAGTCTCGTCAGTTTATTTTTGTTTAAAGTCTACTATTGTATACAAGGGAAACGAGAGAAATTTTAAAAAATAAGTTATTATTTAACTAATGTTCACCTTTTTAAGGGGGCACTTAAATGGTGGTGTATAAGAAGCCACAAGTGGGCTCCACATAGTTCCAGGAACTTGCAGGAACGTACAAGAATCTCCAACTTTGATACTAGCTTTTGATTCGCATGTATCGGGCGCTTCCTTTACTTTACATTTAATTGGAAGTATTACCAACTGTAAATAAAAATTATAATAGCTATTTACATAACAAGTGCGCGAATATTGCAAATGACATCTTTGTGCATGAGTTTTGTACAATACTTTTCGTAAGGGTCAAAAATTATATAACCGATAGTGAGAAAAGTTATTAAATTTGAAGCGTGAATTTATATTGACAGTTCAGTATGCCATGAATTGACATTTGTTATTTGAAAACAAATTGTTTATTTTTTCTCGTAAAGCTTGTTAAAATATGTCTGTTTGATAGCGTTATAAGCAAAAGTCTCACATGTGTGTATATAAGTAAAAATTAGCATTTTTATGGAGTAGATGGCACAGTGGTTATCGTGTCGGCCTGTGGATCCTGAAAACCCTGGTTCGATTCCCTCTGGCGATAAACATTTTCACCACATTAATACTACTCCTGTGGCTCCTCCACCACTAACATCTTTGGGAGCCGTGATTTGATGACTGGTAACCGCACTTCACGCGCAAAAATATATCACTTACCGAGATCTGCTTCGGCAGAGTGCCACGCCCAGTAAAGGGTAGAAGACATGATGATATATTTATTTTAGCATTTTAATAGTAAAAATTTAGGCACCATACAAATGGGCGTTTTTCAATTACTTTGAAGCACTAGTGCGCAAAATCAAGCTTTACTTCAGTTTCCAGGGTAATTTGAACCTTATTTTGAATAATGCGAGTACAAAAAATATTTCCTTTACTAATAAATTATAAGAAAATGTTACCTTAACAACTTTGATATCTTCAATAAGCTCGAAAGTGGAATCAACATAGGTTTTATCTTTTTCATGTCGGATAACATGCTGATATTTTGGCATTATACAGTTTTTTGCACATTTGCATCTATCCAAATTGTCTAGTTGAATAGTCGTCTACAAATTATTTTCTAAATAATTGTCTACAGATATTTATCATTTATTTATTTAATAATTCGCTGCACAACAGGAAATTAATTCTAATTAGAGTACAGAAGACCTACAGTTTAAAGTGGAATCTGAACTACTCGAACGCAGTTGTACTTATTTTATTTGCTAGGGTGCACAACAGGAACATAATCCTAATTAGTTGCTTATAGGAGTAGGGTCAAAAGTCCCTGAAAAATAAAACAGATGGCGCCACAATCGTAAATTTCATGTGACATTTGTGATGTACCATCTTTAACTAGAACGCATTAAAATTTTCAGACTGATATGTCATTCAGTTCTGTTTTGACACCCATCGGAAGCAAGCAACCTTGAAGATTTTTGAAAAAATGGAAAAAAGTGAATTTCGCGTCTTGATTAAACATTATTTCTTGCGTGGAAAAAACATTACGCAAACCAAACCATCGCTTGTTAAACATTATGGGGACTCCTCACCATCGATTGGAACGATTCACAAGTGGTTTACTGATTTTCGTTGTGGTAGTATGACCACAAAGGACGCCGAACGTTCTGGTCGTCCAATTGAGGTTACAACGCCAAAAATCGTCGATAAAATCCATGGTATGATATTGGACGATCGGCGAGATAAAGTGCATGAGTTTGCTGAGGCTATAAGTATCTCAACCGAACGGGTACGGAACATTTTGTATAAATTTTTAGATATGAGAAAGCTATCTGCGCCAGATGGGAGCCGCATTTGCTTTCTGTTGACAACAAGCGCGACCGTGTGACAAGTTCAAAGGAGTGTTTGGCGATGTTCAAGCGCAATAAGAAGGAATTTTTGCGCCAGATTTGGCCCCCTGCGATTTTTATCTATTTCCAAACTTGAAGAAATGGCTCAAATGGCTCGGCGGAAAGAGATTTGACTCCAACGATGAGGTCATCGCTGAGACAAACGCCTATTTTGAAGGATTGCCAAAATCGTATTATTTGAAAGGGATCGAAAAATTAGAAAAACGTTGGACGAAGTGTATCGAGCTACAAGGAGATTATGTTGAGAAATAAAATATGTTTTGACCAAATAAATCATTTCTTGTTTTATTTTTCAGGGACTTTTCACCCTGCCCTCGTATAGTGGAATCACAGACAAAATATATACAGACGGTGAGTTCGGACCCTGTACTGTAATTGGGATTAAATTCCATTTGTACAAACTAGCTTAAATTGGCGCATTCCATTTGCCATTTGGATCAGATCTAACTTACATTTATTGATCTAGATTACATATTTATTTCGCTGACATTATTTTCAGTAATTCATCCCAATAAATGCATCACTTTGCTTAATTTTGTCATGTTGTCCAATTTATCTGAACAGATTTAAGTGAACCAAGTGGCAAATGAAATATAGCTAATAAATAAATAAGTAAATAAATAAAATGTAAATTAATTATTCATTTTATACCTGTTCCCCAGACGACAATTTCAAATAAATTGCGATTAATATTAAAGAAACACTAATAATACTTTTAGCAGACATGTTAGTTATGTAACTATAATACGTAAATAATACATTTATGTTGTTTTTAAATATTTTAACAAAATAATAGTAGCAATCTGTACTGATGTCCTTAATTATTACAGATAACAGTTCAATTATAAATTGACAAAATAATAATTATTTTTTAGTTTAAGTAGATAATAGAATTTGTATCTAATGTCAAAGATCACTAAACGATTATAAAAATAAAATAAATAAATATATAATTACGCCTTTTACCCATTACTGGGTGTAACATTTTGCCAGAGCAGAAGTCGGTAAGTGATATATTTATGCGCATGAAACGCGGTTACCAGCCATCAAATCACGGCCCCCAAAGAAGTTAATGAAGGGAAAGCCACAGGGGTAATTTTAATGTGGTGAAAATTATTTATCGGCTATGGGAATCGAACCCGGGTTCTCAAATCCACCGTGCTACCTACCACATACCAAACGAATATAAAATAGTTAATAAATAAATATATCAACACGCCTTTTACCCATTACTAGGTGTGGAATTCTGCTGGAGCAGATCTCGATAAATGATATATTTATGTGCGTGAAATGCGGTTACCAGCCGTCAAATCACGGCCCCCAAAGATGCTAATGGAGGGAAAGCCACAAGGGCAATTTTAATGTGGTGACAATTATTTATCGGCTATGGGAATCAAACCCGGGTTCTCAGATCCACTGTGCTACCTACCCCATACCGAACAAATATAAAATAGTTAATAAATAAATATATCATCACGCATTTTACCCATTACTAGGTGTGGAATTCTACTGGAACAGATCTCGATAAATGATATATTTATGTGCGTGAAATGCGGTTACCAGCCGTCGAATCACGGCCCCCAAAGATGCTAATGGAGGGAAAGCCACAAGGGCAATTTTAAAGTAAACATTTGGGGAGGGGTACGAATATCGAGATGGCCTGTGGATCCTGAGAACCCTGGTTCAATTCTTACAGTCGACAAACATTTTCACCACATTACACCTGTTGCTCCATCGCCTCTAACATCTATGGGGGAGGAAGGAGGGTGATTTGATGGCTGATAACCGCATTTCACGCGTATAAATATATCTCTGACTGAGATCTGCCTCGGCAGAGTGTCACACCCAGTAATGGGTAGAAGGCAAGATGATATATTTATTTATTTATTTTATGGGCTGGCTATCTCAGTGGTATGAAGTCGGCCTGTGGATCCTGAGAACCCTGGTTCGATTTCCACAGGCGACAAACAATTTTCATAATTTCAAAAGCTATCTCTGTGGCTCCTCCAACACTAACATCTTTGGGGGCCGTGATTTGACGACTGATAACCGCACTTCACGCGTTAGAATATATCACTTACCGAGATCTGCTTCGGCAGAGTGCCACACCCAGTAATGGGTAGAAGGCGTGATGATATATTTATATTTATTTATTTTCATTTAAAAATTGTGTGTCGGCTATAGGAATCAAACCCGGGTTCTTAAATTCACTGAGCCATCTAATCCATACTAAACAATTATACAATAAATAGTTCGTACATCACTTTCGTCTAAAAATTAACTAGATCAAATATTAACTAAACTACAAAACAAAAAAGGATAGAAGTATGCCACTGGAGCTCATTTAATTAGAAGTGAAACTTAGTTGAACGCCCCCACGTAATTCGAACACGTACGCCACTGTCTGGGTGTCATTGTCAATGCCGGACATTGACCTACTATGATCAAGCGCAGGTTCTTGAAAATTGGAAATCGGTATTTAGGGATTGGTAGCGATCGTTAAACGGATAACTATATTTTTATTTTGTTATTCAAATATGGAATATATAGACGCACCGACAGGAAGTTGACTCTCGGGCGCTTTAATCGAATGAAGACTGTTTTTTGTTTTAACAGTAAGAGTAAAAATAACAAATATACGAGGTGTTTGCAGAGATCGAAAAAAATCAACTTTAATAACAAATATATCATCACGCCTTTTATCCATTACTGGGTGTGCCACTCTGCCGAAGCAGATCTCGGTAAGTGATATATTTATGTACGTGAAGTGCGATTACCAGCCATCAAATCACGGCCCTCAAAGATGTTAGTGGTGAGGAAGCCACAGGGGTAATTTTAAATAAATAAATAAATAAATAAATAAATATATCATCACGCCTTCTACCTATTACTGGGTGTGGCACTCTGCCGAAGCAGATCTCGGTAAGTGATATATTTTGCGCATGAAGTACGGTTACCAGTCGTCAAATCACGGCCTCCAAAGATGTTAGTGGTGGAGGAGCCACAGGGGTAGCTCCTGAAATTATGAAAATTGTTTGTCGCCTGTGGGAATCGAACCAGAAAATTTTGTAACTAATTCGGCGATTAATAATCTCGATTATTAATCGTTCTCATTAATACATTAGCTAGTTAAATACCTATTAAATATTTTATTAATGAAATAAACAAAGTCTTGCCTTTTCTTTTGCATGATTCTGATTAAATCCAAGAGCGAGAAACCGGTCTAACGAGTAATGACTTTTTATTTTTGTTGAAAATGCTAGAGAATTCTTAATAATGAGAAAGTACCTCTCACAACTTTTCTTTTTCCACTTTTCATAGCTCAATTAATATATTTATTTCATCATCAGTAAAAATGAAATTACAAACAAAATAAATAAAATCACGTCTTCATCATTTCTTTTTTACTTCTTTCTCAGCAGAGTACCGTTAAGATAAAGATTAAATCTCAAAGGAAACCATAAAGTTGTATACGTTAACTTCCTGATCGGACAAAAAGAAAACTAGTTCTTATGCTCATTTGCATATTCGCTAATTATGTAAACATACGTGTGAAAATATTGAATATATCGTAGTGGAACCGACAGAAATACTGTTACTGGAATTAATTACCATTTTACGAAGTTTTAACAAAGAAAGCCGCACAGAATCAATGGAGATATCTCTAATTGCCTTGCAATTAAAACACAACTGTATATCAATAAATAAAAATCTGGTGTGGTCACCACACGACTTTCTTATACACAGCATATATAATATTTAGAATATATGTTATTAAACATGTAATTTAGTTTCTTTCCGTAAGAAGACATAGATAACTAGATAAAGCGAAAATTAAAATTTATGTTTTTTGTTTCTATTGCTACTATGATTATTGAAATATATTATTAAATATAAAAATTAGTTTTTCTTAAAATTAGACGCATATACAGGAAAATTGCAAATAACATTTTATGTTCCAAATATTTTTGCTAACATCTTCTATTTGAAACTTTTTTTCGTAACTGATTCCATTTTTGAAATAAATGGAATTTATTGTTTTGAGTGTGCGGTAAACTTCCGCTTCCGGCTATTCAATTTCATTCAAAATCAACTCAGCTCTTCGTATTTTCATGAAACTTATAATTACCAAGTTTCGTTAACAAATCTTATCTCGTTCATGAGATATTGCACGACCGGACACACATCCATCCATCCATCTATCCATCCATCCATCCATCCATCCACACACACACACAGACATCATTGAGAAAATGATCAAAACGGATTCAGTGGACCTCAAAACACGTATTTCCGCGAAAATCTCGTAAATGATTTTTTCACGATTCCAATACTTCCTTATACTGCGTATAAGAAAGTAAAAAGCAATATGTTACTCTTAATTTGTAAGAATCGTTCTCAATTGCAATTAAAGAAATGTGTTGTATTTAAAAATAAATTAAATTATTGTTTCATTGACTTACATTTAGATGTAGAGGGATTCCTGATGACGACTGGTAACGCATTCTGTAAAAAAGGGAAAATGTTACTATTTATAAACGCCTGTTTTCATCCTTAATATATAAATAACTAATAAAAACACGTCAAAGACCATAAAAGTAAGTTACGCGGGTGGTAAATGCATAACTTTATACCCTAGATATTGTGTATTTAATGTAGTTATACCAATCTATGATAACAAAATATTACCAAAAAATATTTAAGAATGAAGCTCATCCTAGCATCAATTTACGTACGAGAATATGTTATTCTAATGTCGAAGCAGAGAATATAATTCACGTGAATTGGAAAATGGGGTGGCTAGCTCAGTGGTATGAAGTCGGCCTGTGGATCCTGAGAACCCTGGTACCCTAGATTCGATTCCCACAGGCAACAAACAATTTTCATAATTTCAAAAAGCTACCCCTGTGGCTCCTCCACCACTAACATCTTTGGGGGCCGTGATTTGACCGCACTTCACGCGCAAAATATAACACTTACAAAGATCTGCTTCGGCAGAGTGCCACACCCAGTAATGGGTAGAAGGCGTGATGATATATTTTTTTATATATTTTTTATAAATAAATAAATATATCATCACGCCTTTTACTTATTACTGGGTGTGGTACTCTACAATAGAAGATCTTGGTAAGTGATATATTTATGCTCGACAAAAGCGGTTACCAGTCGTCAAATCACGGCCCCCAAAGATATTAGTGGTGAAGGAGTCACAGGGGTAAT
This sequence comes from Pterostichus madidus, assembly GCA_911728475.2. Classification (NCBI taxonomy): domain Eukaryota; kingdom Metazoa; phylum Arthropoda; class Insecta; order Coleoptera; family Carabidae; genus Pterostichus; species Pterostichus madidus. The sequence continues at coordinate 3,931,529 of OU452314.1, read as the reverse complement.
TTTAAATTGGTTAAAATGTTTTGTCGGCTGTGGGGATCGAATCAGGGTTCTTAGAGTCCACAGGCCGACTTGATACTACTGAGCCATTACCACATAATAAATATATCATCACGCCTTTCATCCATGACAGCGTGTGGCACTCTGCCGAAGCAGATCTCGGTAAGTGATAAATTTATGCGCATGAAGTGCGGTTACCAGCCATTAAATCACGGCCCCCAAAGATATTTGTGGTGTGGGAGCCAAAGTGGTAGTTTTTTTACTCGATCCACAAGCCGACTCGATACTATTGAGCCACTACCCCATTATTATTATTATTAATTTTAATTGTAATTTGAACTGCAAGTTTTAAGCCAATTCCACTAACTGATAATTACTAATTATGATTAATAAATGAAGTTCCACCAACAATAAAATATCACCTCGCCTACTTTTAATACATCACTAAATTCCCAAGCAAGCCATGAATGAAATTTCCATTTTCTTGTCGGTCTCCTATGTCCACTGTCTACAACAAGACAGTTACTAATTCCACAGCGATGGCCGATGGTATTCACTAACGGATGCGTTGACCAAGTGGCCTACTAACCTGTGCCGGGGCAGTGGGGCATTGACTGGGCCCCCGGCGCGGCGGCACAACTCGTCGGGGAAGATTCCCGAGTTAGTTGAACAGTTCATGTTGAGGATAGAGTAAGTGCTGCTGAGGTAACACAGTGAAGAAGTGAATTGGAATTATTGGTGCGTTTTGAAAGACTGTGGAGGGTATTTGTTTGTGAAGGAGGTGAGTGAAGAAGGATGTTTTCTTATGTAGGCGTGAAACAAAAAATAAATAAATAAATATATCACGCCTTCTACCCATTACTGGGTGTGGCACTCTGCCGAAACAGATCCCGGTAAGTGATATATTTTGCGCGTGAAGTGCGGTTACCAGTCGTCAAATCACGGCCCCCAAAGATATTAGAGGAGGAGGAGCCACAGGGGTAGTTTTTGAAATTTTGAAAATTGTTTGTCGTCTGTGGGAATCGAACCAGGGTTCTCAGGATCCACAGACCGACTTCATACCACTGAGCTAGCCACCCCAAAAAGTAATGATGTCTAATTAATTATTTTATGCACAACTGGGACGAAAAACAAGTGTTTTAGCCATAAAAAGCGGGCTTAAACACTTCTTTTTGGCCCATGGATGCATAAATAAAATGACAATTGTTATTTATTGTGAATACTTGATTCTGCAAAATGTCATTTTGACATATAATCTATGTACATATTTTAATCTTTTGAACATATAATTAAATGTTATTTTGTTGTGCATAAAATATTATATGTACCACGGGTGAAATTAGCGTCGTGCTAATAATCATGCCACGGGCTAGAAACGCTTGTTTTCACCCTTGATACATAGCTATTATGCATAACCGGGCCGAAATGAATGTATTTTAGCCCTAAAAAACGACATTAACCAATTGTCTTTAGTCCTAGGGCCATAAATAAATAATATATAAAATAATTACTATGGGAACATAATAGTTATTTATGTACCAAGGGTGAAAACAGGCGTTTCTGGCCCGTGGTATGATTATTAGCACAATACGCACCCGTGATATTTACAATATTTTATGCACAACAATAGAACATTTAATTATATGTTCCAAAGATTAAAATATGTATATAGGTTGTCAAAATGACGATTTGTAAAATCAAGTATTCACAATAAATAAAAATTATCATTTGCAAGCCTCATAAAAGTCCAGTTTTCGGTCTAGTGAAACAAATAACTATTATTATGGATCGTAGCCCAGTGGATAAAAGTGAGGTAAAACTTGCGTTTCTTAATTAGCAAGCAAGAGGTCGTGCGTTCAAATCTCACTGACTTCTACTTATATCTAAAAAATACGATTGTGTCTGAGTGGTTCGGATTCTCCTATAAGCTATTATCCAGAGTAAAAAATAAATAAAACTAGTCGAGAACACAATGCTATATACTCTTTTCTTAACTGGAATAGAGTATAATATAATAATTGTCAAATAATATTTCAACATGAGGTGTATTCCATTAACTAACTTACATTTACTGAACCAGATCTCTTATTTATTTCGCTGGATTACTCACTTACTTTATTTCCAGTACTAGAATAACTAGTTTACTTTGAAGTAATTGATCCCAATAAATGCAGTAGTTTACTTAATTAAATTAATTTCGTCATGTTGTCTAATTTATCTGAACTGATTTAAGTGAACAAAGTGGCAAATGGAATACAGCTATTAATTGAAATTCGTTATTATGCTCGCTTTATTTCCATAACAACTCATAATTCCTGTCAAAATATTATCGATTATTTTTTGACATGTCTCAAAACCAATGAAATGCTTCATTTTATGTCACGTGTCTGCGTTTTAACCAATCCTGTCATTATTATACTGAGAACAAAGCTCTTGTGATAATTCCCGGGAATAATCTCTGTAGGTGTTTTTTTGTTTGTGACAAATGATAGGTAGTTGTCAAATAATTATTTAAAACTGTCAACGCGTCAAGTAAAATGTGTGAAAAAATCGACTTAGTTGAATTTAGACACAGAAATACACCAACAAATTTTGGAAACAACTTCCAAGAATACATTAATAAGTAATCAATCGATATGGACTCAGTACAAAATCTTTTAAGTTAAATGAATCGACCTCAACAGCTAAGTAAAAAAATAATCTAATTAAATATAACTCGAGAGTTGTATAAATTAGAAAATAATTCTCCAGTATCTTTCTCAAACTTGTTGCCATTTGGCAATAACCATTCAAGCCCTACAGGCTTTCGTGACTATTGCCTGGCAACAAGTTTTCGAAAGATCTGTCAAATTATTTTCAATTTATTCTCACTCTCTTGTTATATTATTACTGACAATTATCATATAACTTGTTATATTAGTTATGATTATAACTCTAAAATGGAGAACTTACTTCTAAATTTATCTAAAAACAATTGACAATATCTTACAAATCTCATTTGCCACTTGATTCACTTAAACCGTTCAGATAAATTAGACAACATGACTAATTGAACAGAATTAATCACTTATTGGGGGGATTTTACTTCAAAGTAAATTAGAATCTGTAATTCTAGTACTGGAAATAAAGTAATCCAGCGATATAAATAAGTGATCTGGATCAATAAATGTAAGTTAAATCTGATTCAAATGGCAAATGGAATACGCCTGTTTTCATTGAAAATTTTGGTTCAGTTAGTTAAGCATATCCTGGTAACCATGTATTTGTTTCATTATTTCAATTGTTCTAGGAATAGTTTTCTAGTAGGTACCTAAATACTGGAAACAATTTTTTTGAAATAGTTCTGACCATCTGCTTCTGTTTATTTACATTTTAATTGTTATATTATCGTAAATATTTTATGAGTTTTTAATCATAATAATTTATAATAATTATGATTGTTTAACCACTACATTTCAATCAACACTATAATAAATTTAATATTATTACCTGCTCTGTATTTAGATAAAATAAAAATTGTGCTTTGTTCAACAATAATGCAAATATTTGTGCAAATAACTAGGCTGTTTAAAAACATATTTTATTTGTTTTCAGGAGGATATATCGTGCATCAAGATGCGAATCTATTTAATAATAGAGCTGCTTCTAATATTTATTCTACTTGCATTCGCAGCATCTAAATCTTTACGTAAGTATTCTACTAATTTTAATGTATGTAATTACACCGTTCTCACTAAATTTTTGTGGGGTAATGGCTCAGTAGTATCAAGTCGGCCTGTGGATCCTAAGAACCCTGGTTCGATTCCCCACAGCCGACAAACATTATCACCAATTTGAAATTACCCCTGTGATTCCCTCGCCACTAACATCTTTGGGGGCCGTGATTTGACTGCTGGTAACCGCACTTCACGCGCATAAATATATCACTTACCGAGATCTGCTTCGGCAGAGTGCTACACCCAGTAATGGGTAGAAAGCGTGATGATATATTTATTTATTTTATTTTAAAAATTAAATATATATATATATATATATATATATATATATATATATATATATATATATATATATATATATATATATATATATATATATATATATATCTATCACGCCTTCTACACATTATTGAATGCAGTAGATCTCGGTAAGTGATATATTTGTAAGGTTACCAGCCGTCAAATCACGGTCCTCAAAGATGTTAGTGAAGAAGGAACAACAGGAGTAGTTTTAATGTAGTGAAAGCTGTTTGTCAGTTGTGGGAATTAAACCCAGTTTCTCAAATCTACTGTTATAAAATAAGAAAGAATATCTATCCTTAAAAATCGTTTTAACGGCCGCTGATATTGGGTAATAGCTCAGTGGTACGAAGTCGGCCTGTGGATCCTAACAACCCTGGTTCGATACTCACAGTCGACAAACATTATCACCAATTTGAAATTACCTCTGTGGCTCCCCCACCATTATCATCTTTGAAGGCCGTGATTTGACGGCTGGTAACCGCACTTCACGCGCATAAATATATTACTTACCGAGATCTGCTTCGGCAGAGTGTCACATCCAGTAATAGGTGAAAGGCGTGATGATATATTTATTTATTTTTTAAAACTAAATTTCATTTTCCATTAAATTAAAATAGCTATTTACATAACAAGTGCGCGAAAACATACTTTGCAGTGTTGCAAATGAGGTCTTCATGCACGAGTTTTGTACAATGCTTTTTGTAACGAGTAAAAATTGTATAATCGGCAATGAGGAAATTTATTAAATTTGAAGCGTGAATTTATATTGAATTGAAGTATGCCATGAATTGACATTTGTTATTTGAAAACAAATTGTTTATTTTTCTCGTAAAGCTTGTTAAAATATGTCTGATTGGTGGCGTTATAAGCTAATGTCTCTACTTTTATAAATTCCTTAAAATGTCTGTATATAAGTAGAATTAACGTTTTAATAGTCAGAATTTAGAACCATAAAAATGAGTATTTTTTTCAATTACTTTGCGTACTAGTGCGTAAAATCAAACTTTCCATTGGTTTCCAAGGTTATGTAAACCTTATTTTGAATGATGCAAGTATAAAAAGTAAAACAAGCAATTTTCTCTGTGTTAACCGAGTTTCTTTATTTTTAATTTGGCGTCATTATTTAATAGTTAGGCGTTAATTACAAATTTTCACACTATTTTCTTTACGTTTATTGTTAAAATATAACAATGCACAATTTTGACTAAATGCTTTATTGTAGAAAGTCAAAAATTGAAAATATGAAAGTACGAGTACTTTCAAGTAGATCACTTTTTTATTACATTTATTTAATTTAAATAGGTCGAAAGAATAAGAGTTATGTGGTGATAAATAATGGATAAACTGGCTTCGAAATTTGGATCGATTTTTATTTTATTGACTACGTTTCGATCCTGTAAGTGATATATTTATGCATGTGAAATGCGGTTATCGACTGTCAAATCGCGACCCCAAACACGTTAGTGGTGGGGGATCCACAGGGGTAATTTTAATGTGGTGAAATTTGTTTGCTGGTTGTGGAACAGTTGGTAACCGCATAAATATATCATCTACTAAGCTCTGCTATGTCAGAGTGCTACACCCATTAATGGGTACAATGCGTATCGATATATTAATTGTTTCAATAATTTTCTTTTTCAGCTTCAAGGTCTCCCTACCCCTACTCCCGTATCCGCCAACGTCAAGTCCCCCCACTCGACACCCCCATTTCCCTTCCTGCTGCCCCTATTCCTATATCCCCACCAACGCTCCCATCTTCCCCCACTCTAACTTCTATAGTTGTGGCTGCAGCTGCCGTGACACCCCCACCACGTCCTGCAGCAGCAATTACAGCTACCGCGCCGCCACGCCCAGTAGCTGCAGCTGTTACATCCCCACCACGATACTGCAGTTGCAATAATGTGATTTGCAATTGTTGTCGAGAGTTCCATGTACCGTTGTTAGGACTAAGAGGACCTGGATGCGCTAGTCTGCAGTATCTTCAAGGGGACAGAATGGCGATTTCGATGAGCTTTGCTGATAGGATTCTTTCGAATACTACTATATCAGGTAAGGGAAATTTGATCATGTTCCTTTATGAGGACTTGAATTTATTTATTTTTTATTGTATTTTGCGGTCTTTTATTTAATAGGATACGGGCACTCACGTGACAATGTGACATAAAAACAGCTGTTTGAGCTGTGATCACTGCGCCACCTTCAAAATTAACTATTTTTTTGGGACGAGATTTGAAAAGATTCAATCTTTTCAAATAATAATTTTCAAACGCAAAGAGCAAATCATAAGTGTTCAATTCAACGTTTTTGATGCTGCACTTATGACTTGCTCCTTGCGTTTGACAATTCGCTGATGGGGATGAAAAAGGTGTTAAGTCAAAAATTCTAAAACTCGGGAAATTTTTGTTAAAAAGTCTGACTGTTAAATGATAGATTTGCTGATTTGATGATTTGCTGTATGCGAACAGATCTGACTTATCTCGTTTTATACATGCAAACTTGAAAGTTTGTACAATCTTATAATGACTTAATCCCATTTTCACAAAAATATGACTTATCACCTTTTTCACCCCCATCAGCGAATTATTATTTGACATATAAATGTTAAACATGTTTATTTTTTTTCTTTCTATTGCTACTATGATTATTGGAATATATTATTAAATATATAAATTAGTTTTTCTCAAAATTAGACGCATATACAGGAAAATTGCAAATAGTATTTTATGTTCTAAATATTTTTGCTAATATCTTTTATTTGAAACTTTTTTTCGTAACTGATTCCATTTTTGAAATAAATGGAATTTATTGTTTTGTGTGTCCCGTAAACTTCCTCTACCGGTTATGAGAAGAAACCACAACCATAATAGTTATTTTGATTTATGTACCAAAGGTGAAAACAGGCGTTTCTGGCCTGTGGCGCTTTGCGCCTCGTGCTAATAACATGTTCAGAATCAGAAACGCTAATTTCACCCGTGGTACATACAATATTTTATGCACAACAAAATAACATTTAATTATATGTTCAAAAGATTAAAATATGTACATAGGTTATATGTCAAAATGGCATTTTGCAGAATCAAGTATTCACAATAAACAAAAATTGTCATCTTATTTATGTATTCATAGGAATTATTTCTATCTGGCCCATGGGCTAAAAAGAAGTGTTTAAGCCCGTTTTTTAAGCCTAAAACACATTAATTTCGGCCCGGTTGTGCATAAATGAATTTAAACATCAACTTTCATAGTCTAGTAGAACTATACCAAACTCGTCATATTTTGAATAACTTTTTAAAAACAATTGACAGCATAGTAAATAAACCAACTAATACAAAGAACTGTCTCCCTCAGGTCGTCGCCCACGTCCAGTATGCATGCCACTTCCCGGTGGTATCTCCCGTTTCTGCGGCCGAGTCTACAACATCCGCCGCAACGGCGATGCTTTCCAAGCTTGCCTCGGCCTTGAACTCCGTGCCTTAGCCAACCTGGAGGCCTCTGTCAGAGTCAGCTGTTTCCGTTTTAGCCCTGAAGGCATTCGAGTTGAACCTGCTCAACCTCTTCCTCTCGTAGAAGACGAAGAAGATGACGATGACGACGATGATGATGACGATGACTTTGATCTAGATGATGACGATGACGACGACGATGATGATGATGATGATGATGATGACGATGATGGGATTGATTTTGATGATGATGATAATGATGTGGATGATACAGCTTTTGCTGTGTTTAGGGATGATTTTTTTGAAGATTTCTTCGATGATGATTCAGCGCCGGAAAAACCGGTAAATAGAAAAATCACTACAACCACTACGACGACTAAAAGACCTTATAGAAAGGTTGTGAGACGACCAGCACATCGGCCAGTTATTAAAAATAAAGTTAAACTGGGTACAGTTGCTCCCAGTTCTACCACATCAATACCAGTAAAAATTACTAGGCGAAAAGGTACTACAACCACTAAACCAGTTGTACCAACTACCCCTAAGCCGATTAGACCAGTCGTAGTTACTAGGAAACCCGTTATAATAACTCCAGTTACACAAAAACCTTTCAGAAGCACCACTGTTAAATTTGTAAAAATATCTACAACTCAAAAACCTATTACATCATCAATTGTCCCTCCAATATCTACAACAAAGCGACCTAAACCTAAAAGACGACCAAGTTCAGTCTCTACCACAAGTACAACCACTGCAATGCCAAGTACAATTACAGAAATAATCACAACTACTTCAGAACACATACCAGTTGTAAATCAACTTCCTATACTACAAAATTTGTCACCACAAATAGAAGAAATACCAGAGAAAACAGTGGTAACCAAAATTCAAGAAATTGTCAACACTACACCTAAACAAGTTGTAGTACCATCTACCCCACAACAATTGACAATCGTTGAAGAAGCAGTACCAATCTCAGAAGATAATAACCCTGATATAATCCTACCAACCTTACATTTCGTTCAACAAAACCCTACAGTTGAACAAATGACAATCAAGCAAGAAATAACAACAAATAGACAAGAAGTGACGTCACCAATTGATGATACAGTTCAAACAACAACTATGTCAGTTATTGAAGATATCATAACAACGTTAATGCAAGACACAGCAAATTTAGGAACAACTGAAAATGACGAATTAAATGTTATCCCTTTGAATGAAAAAATTATTAAAACCAATATAGAAGAAAGTATAATACCCGAAGAAAGCATAAGTTCAAATAACATGAATGAAGATATTAAAAGACCTGTTTATGAAGAACAAAGTAATGAACAAATGACACAAAATGAAGAAAGTACAAAAGATGAAACAATTGAAGAAAATATTATTGCAGAAAATGAACAAAATATTCAGACACAAAAAGAAGAAATTGTGGGAGTAAATGAAGACGATGAACAACATACAACGACACGAAATGAAGAAAACACAAGTTCTGTAGAACAAAATTTTGTGCCTGTTATTCAGAAAATAAAAAATACTGACATATTAAATGAAGACAATATGAAAAACGAAAATATAGAAACAAATACAATTCCTGTGAATGAAGAAAGTACAAGTTCTAACAGTATGGAACAAAATTATGTCCCTAATAGTCAGGAAATAAAAAACACTAACTTAATAAATGAAGATAACATCAAAACCGATATTGTAGAAGAAAATACAGTTTCCGGTAATGAAGAAAGCACAAGTTTCAACTCCATCGAAGAAAATTATATTCCCGTTAGCCAAGAAATAAAAAATTCTGACGAAGACGATACAAAAAACAACAATGAAGAAATATATACGGTTCCAGTAAATGAAGAAAGTACTACAGGACAAAATATGATAGTCACAAGTGAAAATAATATTATACAACCTTTCTCTGAGCCACAATCGTTTGCAACTGAGAATAATACAGAAACTGCTTCCTTCAAAGAAGAAATCACTACGGAATCTCGAACAGAAAATACTAAAAATGAAGCAAATTTTCAAGAAACGCCAGGGGTACAACAAACTACAGAAGAAATGACTGAAACATTTGAAAAACTAAATGAACTTGGAGAAAATTCCACGCCTACTGATAACAATGCAACACAAGATCTGTTGTGATAAAAATTTATTTAGAAAAGTATTCTGAAAATTGTAAATTTAATACCAGTGGCCAAATTTATTTATTTTATATATAAGATTATTTATTTATTTATTTATAATTTTAATAAGTATTATTTCAAGCTCATGACTGATCAATAAACAATCAAAAATATTTTGTAAAAATTTACAGAAACAAATTTGAATAGCATGTAAAGTATTTTCAAAAGATCTTGATGATTTATTAGTATATTTTTGGCTTGAAAACGTTTCTAAATAATTTATAGCAAAATGCTTTAATAAAGGAAAGAAAAATAGAATTTTCACGGCCCTGCCAGAAAATAAAATTGTTTTTTGTACTCGCACCATTCAAAATAAGGTTTACATTACCTTGGATACCGATAGAAAGTTTGATTTTGCGCACTAGTACGTAATAGTATATTACATAACAAGCATAGAAAGTGTAAGATAACGTGCGAGTGTACAAATTGAAAAACGAGGCGCGCAGCGTCGAGTGATTTAAGTACACGAGCACAGTTATCACACTTTCGAGCGAGTTATGTACACTATTTTTCAGACGACCACAAAATATTTCTAAAAAAAAGTTTACAAGAGCAATGTTGTTACACTTTGACAGCTGACGCGTTTTTGTAGATGAGCGTTGATGATTGACGTTTGAGGTTAGGTATTGTGCAACTGTACTAACCATAATGTCAAAATATTAAATAATACTAAAAAAAATAAGATTTATCTGTGCAAATGTGTTGAAAAATCTGCCAAAACTTCAATCGAAATAATAATACAAATTCTTTTCATTTATTTTATTATTTTCTTTCATAGTATTGCCATCTGTTGTCAATCAGTGGAACTTCACCTGATATGTTAGAAGTGTGCGTTATGCTAACATGTGTATGCTTAACTTTCCGTAGTAGTTTATAATGTTGTTATGGTTACTTTTATAAGTGGTCGTCTGAAAACTAATTAAAAACATTCATTTTTATAGTTCTAAATTTTGACATTTAAAACGCTAACTGTACTTTTTTACACACATTTTGAGGAATATATAAAAGAAATAGAGACATTCGCTTATAATGCCATCAATCAGGCATATTTTAACAAATTTAACGAGAAAAAATAAGCAATTTGTTTTCAAATAACAAATGTCAATTCATGGCATACTAAACTGCCAATATAACTTCACGCTTCAAATTTAACACATTTGCTCATTGTCGATTATATAATTTTTGCTCGTTACAAAAAGCAATGTACAAACAAAACTCGTGAATTGTGCTAGTATGGAATGTGATATATTACGCACAATAGAAAGTTTTTTGAGTCATCTAAATTTCCAGTTTTTTTATGGATATTTTTCTTTTTGATAAGGTAGTGACAAAAATAATATATACCTCGTGAAGAAAGTGTGATTCTGTCTTATTTTCTTCCCTTGATATACAAGTAACTGTTTCAACCAGTTTTATTTGATGCATTTGATATTTATATAATTTAAAAACCTTTGACAAGGAAAATGTACTATCGAAACTGTCAAAATCTTTTGAAAATATACTAATTTTATCAATACTTTTAGACTAAGATGAATCATTTTATGTACGTTACCAATACAATAAAATAAACATAATTTTTCATATTACTTAACTGCTTATTTTTTCCCTCATAGCCGATAATTATCACCAGATTAAAATTAGTTCTATGCCTCCCCCACAACTAACATCTGTGAGGTAGTTACTTGGCGGCTAGTAACCACACTTCTCGTACATAAATATATTATTTACCGAGATCTGCTTTGTCAAAAATTAATTAAAAAAATAAATAAATAAATATATCATCACGCCTTCTACCCATTACTGGATGTGGCACTCTGTCGAAGCAGATCTCGGTAAGTGATATATTTATGCGCGTGAAATGCGGTTACCAGTCATCAAATCACGGCCTCAATGATGTTAGTGGTGGACGAGTCACAGGGGTAATTTTAAATAAATAAATAAAATAAATAAATATATCATCACGCCTTCTACCCATTACTGGGTGTGGCACTCTGCTAAAGCAGATCTCGGTAAGTGATATATTTTGCGCGTGAAGTGCGGTTACCAGTCGTCAAATCACGGCCCCCAAACATGTTAGTGGTGGAGGAGCCACAGGGATAGCTTTTTCAAATTATGAAAATTTGTCGCCTGTGGGAATCGAACCAGGGACCTCAGGATCCACAGGCCGACTTCATACCACTGTGCTAGCCATCCCATAAATTTAAATTGGTGAAAATGACTGTAGGAATCGAACCAGGGTTCTTAGGATCCACAGGCCGACTCGGATACCACTGAGTCATTACCCCATATCAAAAATGAATTATATTGTTATATTGGTAATACCTATATATTTTAAATTTTATGTTGGTATATTTGAATAAAACATAATTGTAAATTGATTACCTATCATTTTCAAACTTTATTTCGCCTTTATAAAAATGATTATTTACAATAACACCAAATAGAGAAAACCTTAACCCAAAAAACTAATCAAGAGCTGTCACGTGAACAGTGACGAGGCTTGTCAACTAAACAGGATAGCCAACTCAAAAAAAATTGTCAATTAATTATAGTCATCCGGTATTTGCCATAATCAAAAGAAAATTACTTCAAATAAAAGAGTTTTTGCTATTTTTATTTGAAATATTTTAGTCTAAAATTATTTAAAAACATTTGGCAACTGAAAAATTATTCTAGAAAATATTTAAATTAATTTGAAAATACTTTAGTTATCTCGAAGATACACTAATCCATAAATTTTAAATTTATCTTATCAATCATGATAACAACCGATAAATAATCAGTTTTAAGTTTAAACTGATCGTATTAGCAAAATTATTTCCTGTGTGATATCATCAAAATGGCTTCGTCTAAGTCATTTCTTTTGTTTAATATTTTGTTGTTTCTTTACATAGCCAACTACCAAGGTAAGTTATAAATAAAATTAATATTATTTCAGGTTAATTTCAGTATGTTTTGGGTATAGTTTCAGCTTTGAAGTGTTATGCATGTACAGTAAATATTGGAGACATTGACCAAAGATGCATAACCAATCCAGAAGCGGTTCAGAATGGTCAACCAATTGTTAATTGCAATTATGATTATTGTACTTCGAGAAGAGTGGAATTCAAGGTAAAGTTGTTTATATAAGTATTTAATAATAAATGACTAACAACTTAAGCCTATCCTTTAATTATTCTCCTATGTTACGAGGGCCGGGTGAAAAGTCCCTGAAAAACAAGAAATGATTTATTTGGTCAAAACATATTTTATTTCTCAACATAATCTCCTTGTAGTTCGATACACTTCGTCCAACGTTTTTCTAATTTTTCTATCCCTTCCAAATAATACGATTTTGGCAATCCTTCAAAATAGGCGTTTGTCTCAGCGATGACCTCATCGTTGGAGCCAAATCTCCACTGTTTCGACTGTTCTTTGGTCTCTGGTGTGTTGTGATGGAAACGGCGCAAAAAGTCCTTCTTTGAACTTGTCACACGGTCGCTCTTGTTGTCAACAGAGAGCTAATGCGGCATCCATCTGGCAGATAGCTTTCTCATATCCAAAAATGTATGCAAAATGTTTCGTACCCGCTCGGTCGAGATGCTCATAGCCTCAGCCAGCTCGTGCACTTTAACTCGCCGATAGTCCAATATCATACCATGGATTTTATCGACTATTTCTAGCGTTGTAAGTTCAATTGGACGATCAGAACGTTCGGCGTCTTACCACAACGAAGATCAGTAAACCACTTGTGAATCGTTCCAATCGATGGTGAGGAGTCCCCATAATGTTCAACAAGCGATGCTTTGGTTTGAGTAATGTTTTTTCCACGCAAGAAGTAATGTTTAATCAAGACGCGAAGTTAACTTTTTTCCATGTTTTCAAAAATCTGCAAGGTTGCTTACTTTCGATGGGTGGCAAAACAGAACTGAATGACATATCAGTCTGAAAATTTTGATGCGTTCTAGTTAAAGATGGTACATCACAAATATCACATGAGATTTGCGATTGTGGCGCCATCTGTTTTATTTTTCAGGGACTTTTCACCCTGCCCTTGTATTTATTTTATGAGGTAATGGTTCAGTGGTATCGAGTCGGCCTGAGGATCCTGAGAACCCTGGTTCGATTCCACAATCGGCAAACAGCTTTCACCATATTAAAACTACCCCTGTGGCTCCTTCGCCCCTAACATCTTTGTAAGCCGTTATATAAGGACTGATAAACTGCCACACTCAATAACGATTAAAAGGCGTGACGATATATTTATTTTTCCTTTCAGGATCCACCAAACACAGTTCAATCCATGCAACGAGGCTGCGAATCAGACCCGGATCTAATGAACACCATCATCAAAGACGATCAGTTCATCACTTACTACCGCGCATGTAGACGCGACCTCTGCAATAGTGGAAATGGTAAAGGAGGCGACGGTGGAATAGGACTAGATCCAGAAACAGGAGTAGCAGGCGTGTTGATCGTGAAAGGGGTTAATAACGCCCCTCAAAGTGCAGGGGGTGTTAGCTTGGTGGTTGTGCTGGGGGCGGCGGTTGTAGTGACAATGGCTGGAATGGTTAATGGGTAATGAGGAACAATAGTTAGAGAGCTAGGGTGCAAAATGATGTCTCATTTATTCCAGCGACAGAAATGGATTTTTTAATAGATTATGTCATGATAAACATAAAAAAAGAAAATTAGATTTGGGAACGGGTGGCAACTAAAGATGGTGTCGGTGTGAATGCGTAGATTTCTGTCACTGGAATAAATGAGACATCATTTTGCACCCTAGCTACAAGATGAGGGTGTTTTTTTTTATAACAACATAATAATTAGTTAGGATATTAAAGAAACATTCTTCTTGTTTGGTATAAGCAATAAAAAATCTGATATTATTAATAATGTGAAATTATTAAATATGTTACTCAATAAATAATAAAATATTTATTATAAATTAAATAAATGTACATATATTCTATAAACATTATTTATTTTGTTAACTATATATTAATATTATACATATTTATATTTAACTATAACTTTAATAAATAAATAACATTCAAAACAAAACTTGTTCATTTCTTTTGTCTTCAAAAGTACTTTCAAGTATATGTATATTTTACCAGTAATAATATAACAAGAGAGTGAGAATAAATTGAAAATAATTTGCCAGATCTATCGAAAACTTGTTGCCAGGCAATAGTCACGAAAGCCCGTAGGGCTTGAGTGGCTATTGTCAAATGGCAACAAGTTTGAGAAAGATACTGGAGAATTATTTTCTAATTTATCCAACTCTCGAGTTATATTTAATTAGATTATTTTTTGACTTAGCTGTTGAGGTCGATTCATCCAACTTACAAGATTTTGAACTGGGTTCATATCGATTGATTACTTATTAATGTATTCTTGGAAGTTGTTTCCAAAATTTGTTGGTGTATTTTTCTGTATTTGAAATGGGACTAAACCGATTTTTTTTGACATATTTTACTTGATGCGTTGACAGTTTTAAATAATTATTTGACAACTACCTATCATTTGTTACAAACAAAAGCAACACTTCCAGAGGATTGGTTAAAATGCAGACACGTGACATACAATGAAGCATTTCACTGGTTTTGAAAAACGTCAAAAAATATTCGTTACTAAATATACAATGAATTCTTTAATCATACAACAGCATATTTTTAAGTTATCTGCCTAGCCATGAAAAAATAACGTATCCTTAAATATGTTGTTAAATAGTAGTTGTAAATAACAAGTGCGTAGCAATTTTTATTTAATTTGAAAAAATCAACTTGCCTCCGCCAGGATTTGAACCCAGACCTTCCACTCGGGCCGCGGACGTTCTAACCAATTAGACCACAGAGGTGTGACGAATTGATGGCATTGACAAGCGATTTTTTCTATGTGCCGTTTGAAAGTAATATCAACTGTGCGAATGGGTTTGTTCGACAAATGCAATTGATATACAAACGTTGACACGTTTGAAATTAATCAAATCATTCGCACAGTTGATATTACTTTCAAACGGCACATAGAAAAAATCGCTTGTCAATGCCATCAATTCGTCACACCTCTGTGGTCTAATTGGTTAGAACGTCCGCGGCCCGAGTGGAAGGTCTGGGTTCAAATCCTGGCGGAGGCAAGTTGATTTTTTCAAATTAAGTATCCTTAAATAGTTATTTATGTAATAAAGGTGAAAATAGGCGTTTTTAGCCCGTGGTATGATTATTAGCACGAAGCGCAAAGCACCGAGGGCTAATAACATGCTCAGGGTTAGAAACGCTAATTTCACCCGTGGTACATACAATATTTTATGCACAACAAAATTACATTTAATTATATGTTCACAAGATTATGTAAACAGGTTATATGGCAAAATCAAGTATTCACAATAAACAAAAATTGTCATTTTATTTATGTATCCATAAGAATGATTTCTTTTTGGCCCAGGTGTGCACAAAATATAAACTTGTATGCATAATAATCTTTATAAATCGCACAAATTAAATACAACTTCGCACATGTGCTTATAAATGTCACAGCTATTTTATAATCATTTGTTTGTCATCATTGCTTTTTTGTTTCATAGCTAAGTTGATAACACACAAAACTATTCTCGAAAGTAATTTATAAATATTTAACAGCAAGATCTTTTAACAAACCTTATCACAATTTTATTATCACCCTGATTAAAATTCTTTATGAATTTCTGCCAAGCTTTTCCCCTTTGTTTCAGGTACATAAAACCACGTAAAAACAAATCCTAAAATACAACAAACAGCAAAAAACAAAAAGCAAGCACCCAGTCCAAATACAAAAGCCAAATAGAAAAACCCAAACGTTATTATCGTTGCTAGGACACTACCATAAACTAAAATCACCGCTGAAGCCAATCCTTTTATATTCGTTGGAAACAATTCATTCATAATTAAAACAGGAATACTGCCGATGCCTATACCTCTAAAGATATACGATAAGAATATGCCAGTGATTGGAAGAAATTTTATGCCTTCTGTAGAAGATCCTGAAGAACTTATGAAGAAATACGTTGCTTCAATTAACAATGAAAGAGCGGATCCTATAGCTGATGTATATAAGAGAGGTTTTCGGCCGAATTTATCGATGAGGTACGATGTTGCGAACACTAAAATAAGATACAAATAAAAGTATCATTTTGTTGATATTCAAATGTGGCATTAGTTGTGTGTTATTGCAAATTTGTGGCAAGTACAATTGATTGAAAAATGAAGTATTTGAAAATAACGGATGTTGAATAAGTCTTGTCGTCTTGGTTGGCTCGTTACAAAAAGCATTGTACAAAACTCGGGCACGAAGACGTCATTTGCACCATTCGCAAAAATGAAAGCAATCGCTTTTCTCGTGCTTCAAAGTTGCACTCATGTGCAAAGTATGTCTTTGCGTACTTGTTAAGTAATAGCTAGTTAATGAAAACTATCAATTAAGAAACATAAATAAAATAAATAAATATATCATCACGCCTTCTACTCATTACTGGGTGTGGCACTCTGCCGAAGCAGATCTCGGTAAGTGATATATTTTGCGCGTGAATTGCGGTTACCAGTCGTCAAATCACGGCCCCCAAAGATGTTAGTGGTGGAGGAGCCACAAGGGTAACTTTTGAAATTATGAAAATTGTTTGTCGCCTGTGGGATTCGAACCAGGGTTCTCAGTATCAACAGGCCGACTTCATACCACTGAGCTAGCCACCCCATAGAATAGATTAAATACTTACTAAACGGAAAAGGTATCAAAACACAAATTAAACTTTGCATATCATGATTTAACCCTGTATCAGCAATTTGAAATATTTCTGTCATATGAGCTTGGATAAAATGCCCTCCACTAACCTCCTGTAGAGTTTTCAACCCTAATAAAAACAAAATAATATCATACAATCCTGATTTATTGATATAACATCATATTTTTTCTGAAACTTGCAAGAAAATGCCTATTTTCCTGACCAAGTGTAGTATGGAAAGCAGATTTTTACCAAAACAGTCAAGTAAAGTACGTATCCAAGGCTACAACAAAAATAACAGTCTGGTAAAGTACAAAACAGTTTGGTAAAGATTTTACCTGACTGTTTTGTATTTGACCTGACTGTTTTTTTTCTTTTTGTTGTAACCTTGGATACGTAGTCTGCTGTCAATACAATTCATATTAAAAAATTTAGACATATTGAATAAATTAAACAGTTTCAGAAAAAATACCTCGTCAGGAAAGTGTTTTTACTTGATTAAGCAGATTAAAATACTCGGCCTGCTTTCGTCAAGTAAAATATCACTTTCCTGACTTATTATGTAATATACTATTACTCAAAGTTACCTAAAACTACAAAAAACGCTTTTCTATAACTCCTATTATTAAAAATATCCGTCATAGTCCCTCTGGTTTGCAAACTCTCCTCAACAGTTTCTGTAATTTGTTTCAACTCCTCACTGACATCATTTGTATCCCTCAATCTCTTCAGAGAGACCTCCGCCTCTTGGTACCTCATTTTTCTGATATAGAAATAAGGTGTTTCTGGCATAAACCAAAATGTAACGAAAGCGAAGATAGGTATAAGTGCTCCTATTAATGCTAAAGCGAAGTATGATACTGGACCTACTGATAAAGTAATGATGCCTCCGAATTCTGCTGCTAGTAAACATATTATTGAGAGTTTTCCTCGCATTTCAGATTCGGATATTTCTGCTATGTACATTACTGACACCTAGAAGTTTATTATTTAGTGTGAATTGTCTTTATTTTTATAATAATTACAGAGTGATCAGAAGTAATTGTTTCAGTTGGTAATACATTCTTTTTATTCCACAGTTGGCACAACGACAGGTGAAGGTGAAAATAATAATTGACATGTCATTTTTATAATAAATATAAATAGGTTGAGTGATAGAAATACTTTTTTGTACTCGCATCATTTAAAATAAGGTTTACGTTACCTTGGAAATTGAAGTAAAGTTTGACTTTGCGCACTAGTGCTTCAAAGTAATTAAAAAACACCCATTTCTTTGTTTCTAAATTTTTACTATTAAAACGGTACTTATATACAGACATTTTAAGGAATTTATAAAAGAACTAGAGGCATTAACTTATAACGCCATCAATCATACATATTTTAACAAGCTTTGCGAGAGAAAATAAACAATTTGTTTTGAAATAACAAATGTCAATTCATAGCATATTAAATTGTCAGTAATAATATAACAAGAGAGTGAGAATAAATTGAAAATAATTTGGCAGATCTTTCGAAAACTTGTTGCCAAATGGCAACAAGTTTGACAAAGATACTGGAGAATTATTTTCTAATTTATACAACTCTCAATTTATATTTAATTAGATTATTTTTTGACTTAGCTGTTGAGGACGACTCATCCAACTTAAAAGATTTTGAACTAGATCCATATCGACTGATTACTTATTAATGTATTCTTGGAAGTTGTTTCCAAAATTTGTTAGTGTATCTGTATCTGAAATGGAACTAAATCGATTTTTTTCACACATTTTACTTGACGCGTTGACAGTTTTAAATAATTATTTGACAACTACCTATCATTTGTCAACAAAAACAAAAGCTACAGAGATTATTCCCGGGAATAATCACAAGAGCTTAATTCTCAGTATAATAATGACAGGATTGGTTAAAACGCAGACACGTGACATACAATAAAGCATTTCATTAGTTTTGAGACACGTCAAAAAATAATCAATATAAATTCACGCTCCAAATTTAATAACTTTTCTTACTATCGGTTATATAATTTTTGCTCGTTACAAAAAGCATTGCACAAAACTCGTGCACGAAAACCTTATTTGCACCATTCGCGCACTTATTATGTCAATAGCTATAGATTATTGCTCTGTAAGTAATGTTAAGAAATAAAAGAATGCGGATAAGAAAAACAACAATTTTTATTAATTTAAATTTTCAAATATCACTGTCAACAACAGGAAATAAATGTATGTATCAGTTTTACCAATATCATTTAGTTTTTTTTTTATTACCAACTGATACAGTTACTTCTGATAAGTCTGTATAATAATAAATAATAAAAATGGTATATTGGGAGTTTCAAAACTTAATAACAGTTAATAATTAATTAATTAATTAATTAGTTTCCAAATTATTTTTTAAAAATGCATCAAATTAAAGTTATAGTGCATAAAATTCTACATCTAAATCAATAAACTAAATTTATTTTCTGTGTTCTGTCCCTATATATCCGCCATCATTTTATATTTACTTACAACAATTGGAAGATTTAGAGAAAACCCCATAATGAATCTCGCAATAAGAATTGTTTCAACATTCTTTCCAAATGAAATCATCGTCCAACTTATAAATGTGGGAATGCACATTACTAATAATGTTCCTCTCCTTCCAAAATGGTTTATCAGTAATCCTAAACACATATTTCCAATTATAGATCCAACCATTAGTAAAATATACAATCCTGTCATTTGCGCCTGAAAAAAATTCAATATCATGGTTTCAGTTTCCTCCATTTTCAAACAAAATGGCTGCCGATAATCAGTACAACTAACCCCGCTATTGTCTAACTCGAGTATTATTTGTTACCGATTGATAAATTAATTAAAATATTCTCCTCTATAATAATGATAATGAACGATAAGATAATAGTAATAGAATTATATACAAAGGGATTAAAGTGCATAATTTAATCCTGAAGCCGTAGGCGAGAGAAATAATCAGCTGAGGGATTAAATACACCGTCCTCGAATAGGCAGAATAAAGTAGGTTATGTACTCCCGGAAATGCAAAATATATACAGGGTGGTCCATTTAAAGTGTTATCAGGAAATATCTCGGAAACTATAAATTTTACGCAAAAATAACCTAGACGAAAAACAATCGTACAAAAGGGGGCCATAATAACGAAATATTGGTTTTGTCCTAGATGGCGCTGTTGTCGCTAAATCATGGTCAACTCAATTTTTTTAAATGAAAACCCCTATTTTTTATTAAATAATCAGATTCCTCGTTAAAAAAAAGAAGAATTTATTTAGTTCACTTTTTCGTGAGCATGATAGATGACGCTGTAATCGCAAAAAATGATGTTGCTTTCGGACGTTCCTGTATTAGAGCTTATGCTTAATTTAATTAAAATCTAAAATAAAATGCAATTTAAATTTACACCATATGATTTTAGACAGAATGTAAACAATCAGATGAACCATATTTTATAAAAATGGCAATTGAATGTAATGAGACTATTTGTGATTTTAGATGTGCGTGTTAGTGGATGCGCTTGCACGCACACCAAAAACTAACAAACTCACACGCACACAAACTCAAATAATACACACAAACACACACCCGCGCGCATAAGCTCTAATACAGGAACGTCCGAAAGCAACATCATTTTTCGCGATTACAGCGTCATCTATCATGCTGACGAAAAAGTGAACTAAATAAGTTCTTCTTTTTTTTAACGAGGAATCTGATTCTTTAATAAAAAATAGGGGTTTTCATTTAAAAAAATTGAGTTGACCATGATTTAGCGACAACAGCGCCATCTAGGACAAAACCAATATTTCGTTATTATGGCCCCCTTTTGTACGATTGTTTTTCGTCTAGGTCATTTTTGCGTAAAATTTATAGTTTCCGAGATATTTCCTGATAACACTTTAAATGGACCAGCCTGTATATTTTTAATGATACATGTTTTTTTCATAGCTAGGTATCATAAAAATACGCCCTCATATAATAAACAAAATGGCGATTAGTAACGACAAAATATTTAATTTACCGGTGTTATAGGTTCATCCAAAGGTGTATCTTTCGAAGATAACAAAATACTTATTGGTGACGTCCATAACAAAGCCATAAAAGTTGTTGCAGTGAAAGTTGACACTAAAAAAAAGTATTTATCACTATACATTCTTATAAAATAGCTAAATATTTTTATCTGCTGACTAAGATACTACTAAGTAAGCTACTAAGTAGCTGTAATAGTTGACTAAAGAAAGTTTGGTACTAAAAAAAAATTTTTTAAAAAAGAAAAATTGTTTGTACGATCAAATTTTAATCAATTTTTTTAAAAATAAATACGCCTTTAACCCATTACTGGGTGTGGCACTCTGCCGAAGCAGATCTCGGTAAGTAATATATTTATGCGCGTAAAGTGCGATTATCAACCGTCAAATCACGGTCCCCAAAGATGTTAGTGGTGGGGGAGCCACAGGGATAATTTTTAATATGGGGTGACTAGCTCAGTGGTATGAAGTCGGCGACAAACAATTTTCATAATTTAAAAAGCTACCCCTGTGGCTCCTCCACCACTAACATCTTTGGGGGCCGTGATTTGACGACTGGTAACTACACTTCACACGCAAAATATATCACTTACCGAGATCTGCTTCGGCAGAGTGCCACGCCCAGTAATGGGTAGAAGGCGTGATGATATATTTATTTATTTTATTTTGTGAAAATTGTTTGTCGGCTGTGGGAATTGAACCGAGGTTCTCAGAATCAACAGGTCGACTTGATACCATTGAGCCATTACCCCATAACCAATTATTCCAATTTTACTTATTACATTTTAAACGTCAAAATCATGTATTTTGTAGGTTACTTAGTTAGTTTTGTTTCATAGTAACTATTTTATTATATTGTTGATAGCAACGTGCAATTTAAAAAAAAAATAGAATCACGTTTTGTACTCAATGTACATAATGACTCACTTTACGCCCGATTGTAGAAAAAACTGAATTCTTAGGTTAGTCAGCTACTATATTTAGTTAGAGCTTAGTAGAGTGTTTAGTGTATATTTACCTAACAACGATGCAACATACTGTAGATTTCTTCCTCTTAATTTATATTTAAAACTAAACATTTTTAAACAAACACGCACTTAAAAAACACTAAAATAGGCAGTACAAAATTCCTAAATATATGTGAATGATTATTTTTAGGCAATCATTTCAAGATATCTGATTATAACGTACAGGTATCTTATTAATGCAGATAATAAATCAGCGTTTTAAGTAGAAGAACAGGACTGTATTAGCCGAAAATAACACATTTTTACAAGTCATCAAAAAATTATATTTACTAGGGATGTAGATTTTATACGGATATTCAGTTTTATGGTCCGGATCGTCCGAATATGCGAATAGCTCGGATATCTGAACTAATAACATTAAAATTAATACCATATTTTTATCGATATTTATTTTACATTGACGTTAATATCAGCAGATTTTAAATTACTCATATCTCATTTTTATTTATACTTACTTAGAAAAAATTACTTACGATATATATGAAGTATTTTAGATATACTGATAGTAATATAATGCAAGTACCATGACTGTCATATTGCTTTGACTGTTTATTTCATTTCTTGAAATTACAATAATTATTAATTCAATAAATATGTATAAAAATAAACACATATATTATTGTATAAATATTTACAGCACGCTAAGGGTACCAATAGTTACAAAAATTATATATATATATATATATATATATATACAGGATGATGAATGAAACTCTAGAACATAGAGATTTAACATGTAAAATCACAATTTTGTAATTTCCTGCTTCCCTAATTATTTTAATCAAAAAAGCTTCGAATAAAAGTTTTAGGGCATAAAATTCTGCATCTAAACCAATAAACAAAATTAACTTTGCATGCTTCGTAACGGCACAAATTAGATCTGAAAATGACAAAAATAGCCTCAAAACTATCGATAGCCATGGAATTGAAACAAAATTAAACAAATGTTTGACGTATAATCTGTCAAAATAATTTCTTTATTTATTATGTCATTTATTTTGACAGATAAGACGACAAAAATTTGTTTAATTTTGTTTTAGTTCCATGGCTATCAATAGTTTTCAGGCTATTTTCGTTATTTTCAGATCAAATTTGTGCCGTTGCGAAGCATGCAAAATTAATTTTGTTTATTGTATTAGATGCAGAATTTTATTCCCTAAAACTTTTATTTGAAGCTTTTTTAGTTAAAATAATTAGGGAAGCAGGAAATTACAAAATTGTGATTGATGTTCGAGAGTTGCGTTCACCACCCTGTATATATATACATATATAGTGATCAAAAGGAATTGTTACAGTTGGCAATAAAAAAAACCACTTGAAATTGGTAAGCCTGATACATAAATTCATTTCCTGTTGTTGACAGTGACATTTAAAAATTAAATTTGAGTACATATATTATTACATTTATTTCTAAAGTATTTCTATTACTTAAAAAGTCAAAATTCTATTAGCTGTCAGACTCCTGACTTAACCTATTTGTATTTATTAGAAATGTCAAATAGCATTTCCGCCTTTATCTGACGTTGTGCCAACTGTGGAATAAAAAGATCTCCGGAATTGTATTGCCAACTATAACAATTCCTTTTGATCACCGTGTATATATACAAACAGGCTGTTCAATTTAGTTGTGCCACCATTGCTATCTCGAGAACTATAAGAGCTACAAGGTTGCTTAAATTATCAAAGAAATACCAATATGCAAATCTATTACAATATTATTAACAACAACAAAATTCAACCCATGGTTCTCGAAATATAGGATGCAACTTTTTTATTTTAAACGAAAACTTTATTTAGACTCAATGACATAAAAATAAATAAATATATATATTAAACTTCATCAATATCATCTTTAGTTTGTATCTCAGCTAAAGTCTTCCCTTTAGTTTCAGGTAGCAAGAACCTAACAAACACAAAACCTCCAAAACAAAACCCAGCAAAAATTAAAAAACTTACTCCATACCCAAACTTATGACTAAATCTCGGGAATCCCCAAGCAATTAGACTAGCAATGCTACTACCATAAACTAGTAACAATGACGTAGCATACCCTTTAACCTGAGGAGGAAATAATTCCCCTAAAATTATAAGTGGCAACGTTCCAATTCCAAAAGATTTGAAAAAGTGGAAAAGAAATATTCCTGATGTTGGTAGCCATGCTACTAGAGGGTTGGTTTCGTCTAGTTTCCCAGAAGATTGCAAGAAAAAGTATGTTGATTCTATTAGTAGTGATGTCATACACCCTACGAAATAATATAGATTTTAGTTGGAATATCGAATGAAAGATTGGTGAAATTGATGGTGAGAGACTGCGTGTACTACCTAGGATCTCTAGGGTCCCTAGGAATAAATGAATGGATATGAAGGTTTGTTGCGTGAACGAAAAATGAAACGAGCTTCTATGAAAGGAAATATGCATGTGGATAAAGCAACAGGAATGTTTGGCGGTGACGAATTTCAGGACATATCTAACGAATAAATGTACAATGAATGCTTCAAGGGTTCGTGCTACCCCATTTGATGGGACATAGCGTGATGTAATGTATTATTTACCCAATGCTGCAAGATAATACAAAGGCTTTCTTCCAAACTTATCGACGGAATATGATGCCAATATTACTAGAAAAGTATATTATGTTACAATAATAATAATTATTAATACAGTGCAACCAACAGGAAGTGTAGCCCGGAAATATATGAACTAATGAAGTGTAATCTCTACAAAATATGTCAATTGTTTACTAGGAACGTAGGTAGCACAATATTTAAAAAAATACTAAATAAAAACACTTGGTTGTGTCAAAGAAAATATTTATTTTTACACTTAATACGTATTTCGGCTTTTACACCATCATCAGATGGTGGTGTAAAGCCGAAATTTGCCTAATGCAAATGCGATTTTTTTTTTGTTAAACCAGTTGAAAATAGGATTTTTAATATATGGTTCATATCGAATGCCGTTGAGCGCATCTTCAAATCCTTTTTAGTTTTTGAGTAACAGCGATTTTTGACTTAAATCTCAATTTTGAGAGCCCATATCTCGAAAACTAAAAGAGATATTGAAATACTGTTTGAATGAGTGTATTTCTTGTGCGCTACTTAATTTATTCTGAGATTTTTAAAAAAATTACAATTTTACAATGTTTTTTTAAATTTTCTTTTGCCCATATTTCAAAATCCTGACGAGATAATAAAAATCTGTAAACACCAGTAAATTCCTCGACAAAAAATACATACGTATGTAAAATTTCAGAATTTTTGCTCCACGGATACAATTTTTACAGCAATAAAACTGAAAATGATCAAAATTCGTAAAATTCTTAAGGGATACCCCTTCAAAAATATTCAAAAAAACAGTGATTTTACGTTTTTTTGTAATAAAAACTTTATCTGTGCGAATTTTTGTCTAAAATTTTACATACCTATGTACTTTTACAAGAGGAATTCATTGGTGTTCACAGATTTCCAATATATTTTCAATTTTTTGTAATATTGAGAAATGAAAATTTAGAAAAAA
Source organism: Pterostichus madidus (assembly GCA_911728475.2). Taxonomy (NCBI): domain Eukaryota; kingdom Metazoa; phylum Arthropoda; class Insecta; order Coleoptera; family Carabidae; genus Pterostichus; species Pterostichus madidus. Next base: position 3,905,559 of record OU452314.1, on the reverse strand, counting down.
TTGTAAAATTTTCAATATTTTCAAAATTTCGGTATAAATTAATTAGAGCACGAGAAATACAGTCGTTCAAACCGCATTTTAAGATATAGACATTTAGAGTTGAGCTTTTCAAAAAATCTAAAATCGCTGTAACTTAAAAACAGAAAAAGATATGAAGATACGCTCAACGGGATTCAATATCTCATAGTCTGATTTATATAGAACCATATTTTTAAATATTTCGGTTTTTAAACTGGTTCAACCAAAAAATTTACATTTTCATTAACAGACGTCTTTGGAAACATGTCTTAAAATTTGTAAATAGCATTCGATGACCCCCCTCGCGGCCCTCCGTGGGATCACGACCCACACTTTGAAAATCACTACTCTATAGGATGTGGCCCACTGCTAGATTACAATAAGTGATACGCGTGAAGTGCGGTTACCAGTCGTCAAATTAAGGCAGGCAAAGATATTAATTACAAGTTTTCTGTTGCAAATAAAGTAAGAACAAAGAGCGACCTCTATCCGATCAAAGTGCCAAAAGTTACACTTTCTGTTGGTTTAACTATATTTCTATAAGTAATCTTTGAATCTTACTAGCTGGTAATCCAAAAGAAACACTAATAATACTAGAAGTATCTGCATTTAATCCTGTTTTTGAATCTTCAAAAATTATTTTCATATAGGAATTAATTGGTGTGATTCCACTCATTTGATGCAAAGTTTTCAACCCTTAAAGACAAAATAAACATTTAAAAATATGAAATAGTTATTTGTGTATACCAAGGGAAGAAAGGGAGACATAGCTTGAGGCAAGAAAGTATTACTTTCTGACTAGGTTGTAAAAAATAGTATATTACATAATTAGGGCCAGGTTTTCAATCATCGGTTTACTCTCGATTAATGTTAATCATGATTAAATAATAACGGAAGCTATGGTTTCTATTATTAATTAATCATGATTAACATTAATCGGTGATTGAAAAACTGGCCCTAAGACAGAAAAGTAATAGTATATTACGTAATAAGTCAGGAAAGTGATATTTTACTTGACGAAGCAATTGTTTGAAATATGAGGTCGCAGGCTGAGTATTTTAATCCGCTGAGTCAAGTAAAAACACTTTCCTGACGTATTATGTATACTATTTTTTTTGAAACCGTTTAATTGAATCAATAATTAATCATAAATAATTAAAAATGTTTAAATTTCTTGATAGGAATTGTATTGACAGCAGACTACGTATCCAAGGTTACAACAAAAATAACAGTCAGGTAAGATCTTGACCAGACTGTTATTTTTATTGTAGCCTTGGATACGTAATTTACTTGACTGTTTTTGTAAAAACCTACTTTCCATACTAAAATTGGTCAGGAGAGTAGGCACTCTATGGCCGGTTTAAAAAAAAAATACTTTCTTGACGTATTATGTATACTTTGTTTTCTGAAACCGTTTAATTTAATCAATATTGAATCATAAATAATTCAAAATGTTTATATTTTTTTATATAAATTATACTGACAGTACACTACGTATCCAAGGTTACAACAAAAATAACAGTCAGGTAAAATCTTTACCAAACTGTTTTGTACTTTACCAGACTGTTATTTTTATTGTAGCCTTGGATACGTACATTACTTGACTGTTTTTGTAAAAACCTACTTTCCAAACTAAAATTGGTCAGGAAAGTAGACACTTTCTTACCGATTTCAGAAAAGAACACTTTCTTGCCGTATTATGTATACTATTTTTTCTGAAACCATTTAATTTAATCACTAATTAATCATAAATAATTCAAATTTTTTGTTTATGAATTGTATTGACAGCAGATTACGTATCCAAGGTTACAACAAAAAACAGTCAAGTAAAATACAAAACAGTAACGTAAAATCTTTACCAGACTGTTTTGCACCTTACCAGACTGTTATTTTTGTTGTAGCCTTGAATACGAACTTCACTTGTTTGTTTCGGCAAAAAATCTACTTTCCATACTAAAATTGGTCAGAAAAATAGGTACTTTCTTGCCGGTTTAATAAAAAAATAATTTTAAATCCTACCTAAAATAATAAATATTCCTTTTCTAAATCTGCTCACATAAAACAAATCAAACAAAGACCCTTTTTGATTTAGATTTACTGTTTTCTTCATATCTGTCAATTCTTCTTTAACATCTTTATTATCTCTTAGAATTTTCAACGACTTTTCCGCCTTTTCAAAATCACCAATTTTCACATAATAATACGGAGATTCAGGCATCCAATAGAAAGAAATTAAAAATAACAATGCCAGTACAGCCCCGAATGCTCCTAACATTTTATAAGAAATAAAAGACCCTAAAACTATTGTTAGAATTGACATGCTTTCTGATAGTAAACCACAAATAATTGACAATCGTCCTCGGATTCGTGCTTCAGCTATTTCTCCAATATATAGTACATAAACCTATAAAATATATAAATTAGCCTTAGTCCTCTCCTGGCAACAATAAATTGCTTTCGTACAACAAGTATACGCCATATCACATGACTTGACCAATAGAGCATATTTAAAAATATGACAAACATAACAGAATATATAAATAAATAAATATATCATCACGCCTTTTTACAAATTACTGGGTGTGGCAGTCTGCCGAAGCAGATCTCGGTAAGTGATATATTTATGCGCGTGAAGTGCGGTTACCAATCGTCAAATCACGGCCCCTAAAGATGTTAGTGGTGGGGGAGCCACAGGGGTAATTTTTAATATGGGGTGGCTAGCTCAGTGATATGAAGTCGACCTGTGGATCCTGAGAACCCTGGTACCCTAGATTCGATTCCCACAGGCGACAAACAATTTTCATAATTTCAAAAGCTACCCCTAACATCTTTGGGGGCCGTGATTTGACGTCTGGTAACCGCACTTCACGCGCAAAATATATCACTTATCGAGATCTGCTACGGCAGAGTGCCACATCCAGTAATCAGTAATGGGCAAAATGCGTGATAATGTATTTATTTTCTTAATGGTTTGTCATTTGACATGGAGTATACATAAAAAACTTACTGTTACAGCAGCTGCTACAAATATTCCTTGAACAAATCGAGCTACATACAGCACAGGGACGGACTTTGCAAAAATTATCAAAATCCAACAAAAAAATATTGGAACAGACGATAATAACATTGTACCTCTACGTCCAAAGAAATCTATACAAGGCCCTAAAATCACATTACCCAAAATTGAACCGAAAAGTAATAAAGATGTTATTAAGGACGCTTCGTTCTAAAAAAAAGAAGAAATGTGTAACAGCAGCTGTATTCCATTTGCCACTTGGTTCACTTAAATCAGTTCAGATAAATTAGCCACATGCCTAAATGAACTGAATTAAGCAAACTGATGCACTTATTGGGGTGAATTACTTCAAAGTAAATTAGAATCTGTAGTTCTAGTACTGGAAATAAAGTCAGTGAAGTAATCCAGCGAAATAAATAATAAATAAGTAATTTGGTTCAGTAAATGTAAGTTAGATGTGATCCAAATGGCAAATGGAATACGCCTATTGTGTCTTATCCAAAAATGAGATGTATGTCGAACCGATATTTTATTAATATACATACAAAAATCTCGATGTAAACTTGAGTAATAGTATTTTTTCTGAAACCGGAAAGCAAGTGTCTACTTTCCTGACCAGTTTTAGTATGTAAAATAAGCTTTTGCCAAAACAGTCAGGTAAAGTACGCATACAAGATTACAACAAAAATAATAGTCTAGTACAGTACAAAACAGTCTGGTAAAGATTTTACCTGACTATGTATCCAAGATTACAAAAAAGTCAGGTAAAATACAAAACAGTCAGGTAAAGTCTTTACCAGACTATTTTTTTTTTTTGTGGCTTCTTTGGCGGACCAACTACTTAGGTCATACGCCGCCATGACGCCCTGATCTGCGTTTTAGGTATTATGGTCAAAAGCGTTATTTTTTTTTATGGCTTCCTGGCGGACCAACTACTAAGGTCATATGCCGCCATTACGCCCTGATCCTGCGTTTTAGGTCTTAGAGTCAATAGCAACGCGGGTTTCTCTGGACGGTCACCCATCCAAGTACTACCCGCGCGCAAATGTTATTTATTTATTTATTTGGTACTCTGCACAACAGGAAGTAAATCCCAATTACAGTATAGGGGGCCTACAGCTTATAGTGGAATCCGAACCACTCAGACACAATCGTATTTTTTTGATATAAGTAGAAGATTTGAACGCACGACCTCTTGCTTGCTAATTAAGAAACGCAAGTTTCACCTCGTTTTTATTCACTGAGCTACGATTGCCATGGGCGTCCACAGACATTTTTCCAGGGGGGAGGGGGGGCGAGTCGCAAAAAACTCTCAGATAGATATACATAAATTTCTAAAATATTTTTTTTACATAACATAAATACAAATACACATAACAAATGCATAAAAAATATTTAAATTTGTGAAATAAATTACTAGTCTTTGTCGCCTGGGTTTGAATTGAAGAGGAAAGACAATTTTCGAATAACTCATCCTTAAATTGACACCATTTCTTCAATAAATTCCGATTTAGCAGTTTTACCGTTTTTATTTTCTAATATTTCGTGTCTGTGTAAACTTAAACTTAGATTACTCAATCGTTACGATAGGGAACATGTCGCTAGCTGGCCATAAGAATACTGCTGGAAATTCATTTTCAGCTTGAATTTATTATCTTCAAACTTATAATTTAATTTTTATTTTATTTATATATATATACATACACAGTGTGGTGACCACGACTCTCGAACACAAGACTGTAACATATAAAATCATTTTGTTTTAAATTTCCTGCTTCCTAATTATTTAAAAGAAAAAGCTTCAAATAAAAGTATAAGGGCATAAAATACGAAATTAATTTTGCATGTTCTGTATCGGCACAAATTAGATCTAAAAATTATTGAAATTGTCTCAAAACTATCGATAGCTATGAAATTGAAACAAAATTAAACAAATGTTTGACGTTCAATCTGACAAAACTGTCAGAATAAATTCTTTATTTATTATTTCATTTATTTTGACAAATAAAACGTTAAACATTTGTTTAATTTGGTTTCAATTTCATGCCTATCGATAGTTTTGAGGCAATTTTCCTCATTTTCAAATCTAATTTGTGTCGTTACAAAGTATACAAAATTAATTTTGTTTATTGGTTCAGATGCAGAATTTTATGCACTAAAACTTTTAAATTATAGTTTTATATGTTAAAGTCCTATATTCGAGAATCGTGGTCATCACCCTAGTTAAAATCCAGGGGGGGGGCGCCCCTCCTTGCGCCCCCTGCGGACGCCCATGACGATTGTCTGTATTTGCCTGTTATTTTTGTTGTGATCTTGGATACGTACTTTACTTGACTTCTTTGGTAAAGTAGGCACTTTCTTGCCGGTTTCAGAAAAAAATTATAATATAGAACCATTTGACAGCTAAAAATATGCGAAAACAAAAATTCACTACTTCACGACTGACGTCAGTCTCAATATTTATTAAAAATAAATAGATAATTAAAATCTTATCATCACATTGAAGTAAGATAAAATATTGAAATAATTTAATGTCAAGTACTAAAAATAAAACAAAGAAACACAAAACTCACTGCAGTAACAGTAACACCAATTGGGGAATTATCCGACAACAATTGCGGCAAAACTGGCGAAGACCACATATTAGCAACCACCCCAGATGACGTCAAAAGTGCCGCTAAAACACAGTTACCATAGCAACCAAATCTTCACAATGAATAGATAAGTTTTACCCGAGATCGACGCAGAGTATTGTAAAACGATGCCTTTCTTTCTCATATTTTGTTGTATACTGTTCCAAAGTATGATATGAAAAAAATATTGAACATGTTATTATAGATAACGTATGTATCAAAGTATTTATTTATTTACTAATAATTCAGGGTTACTGTAAGCCTACTTTATTATCAAGAACAAAAGAAGTATCGAGTTTTAATTATTTCTTTTGATAAAAAACAGAAATAAAATATTAGCTAGTTGTATAGTTAGTGCACAAAGCAAATCTTAAAAAAAATAGCTAATCCTGAGTTTTGGATTAGTCAAATTAAGGTAGTACTAGTAGTGTGACGGTGGCGCCATCGAGTGGCGAAACTTACGCTCAAAAAAATATAAAAATTGACTAAAATAAGTGTTTTATACCTATTATGATTTGAATATCATGAATTGTTAATAGGTTGTTGGTCTAGTGAATTTTCAAATACCATACACCGTGTGGTGTTGTAATTATAAATTGGGATTCTTAATTTTTCGTTAAAAACAAGGCTTTGCATGGCTATATATCCATTACTAAACGATAAAAAACTTTCTCCTTGTGATACAATATACATGGATAGTTCTAGAACATCATACTAGTTTTTCAAATGAAACTGCAAAATTTTAGAGGTACACAAACCAAATATGTGCGATTCTGAGTGATGATCGCCATAAGCCCCGTGTATAAGAACTCAACTTTACAAGCGAATATATTTGTTCACAGACGATGAATGTGTTTCATATTTTAACAGGATGCGTATGACTATCCAATGTTTACGTGCGCCAAATTTCATTCAGATCTGTAAAAAAAATTTTCACGCTAGTACTACCTTAAGCTGAACTATATTTATAAAAAAGTTTAAATAAACTCTAATATAACCTTGTTAATAAAATATCATCACGCCTTCTACCCATTACTGAGTGTGACACTCTGCTGAAGCAAATTTCTGTTATGCTCATGAAGTGTGGTTACCAGCCGTCAAATCACGACCCTCCAAATATGTTAGTGGTAGGAGAGCCACAGGGGAAATTTTAATGTTGTGAAAATGTTTGTCGGTTGCGGGAATCGAACCAGGGCTCTCAGGATGCACAGGCCGACTGAGTCACCTACCCCATTTTCAGTTAGTATTTACAATTAATGTATTAATTTTGTTTGCACGTGAAATGTGGTTATCAGCCGTCAAATCACGGCCCCTACAGATGTTAGTGGAGGGAGAGTCACAGTTTATTTTAATCCCTTGTTATATAAACCACTATTTTACGGTGTATTTTAGGCCACGATTTCGCATCGTGCATTATTTTTACAAGTCTGAAAAAACATACATTTCTCTCTCTTGGGGTTTAATATACTTTAAAAGTGATATTGTTTATCTAAACGACTCTTTTTACGCAAAATTTAAAATATGAACATGTTCAAATGTTAATTGCTTATAATACTGATATGAATCATTTAAATAAATGTGTTGTTGTAGTTAATAGCTAAAAATATCACCAGAAAAATTTAATTTATGATATTGCTGAAAAAGTAAAAAAAAACAATATTATAAAAATAAATATAAAAATATCATCACGCCATTTACTCATTACTGGTTGTTGATGGGATGGCTAGCTCAGTGGTATGAAGTCGGCCTGTGGATCCTGAGGTCCCTGGTTCGATTCCCACAGGCGACAAATTTTCATAATTTGAAAAAGCTATCCCTGTGGCTCCTCCACCACTAACATGTTTGGGGGCCGTGACTTGACGACTGGTAACCGCACTTCACGCGCAAAATATATCACTTACCGAGATCTGCTTCAGCAGAGTGCCACACCCAGTAATGGGTAGAAGGCGTGATGATATATTTATTTTATTTTATTTATTTGGTTGTTACACTCTGTCGTAGCAGATTTCGGTAAGTGATATACGAGCCCAGTCCCGCTTCAGTTGGCCCGGATCTAATTTTATCGTTAAAATTTAAATAACACTAAAAATCCAGGTAACTTACATTTACTAAATTCTACAATTTATTTTGAACATTTTTAACTAAATTTAACGTTAAACATACATTAAAGACAAAATGTATAGCAGTTTAACTCTCAATTTTTTTTCGTCACATAAACTAAATCAACACTCAAATGAACTATCATGATTATTATCTTGTGGGCAGTTTGGCGGATGAAATTGAAGTTAATTATTATTTAAAACAAACTTTATTATTATACAGGTTTTTAATAAAATAATTTTTTTTATAGTTAAATCAGAAATGTTTACTTCCTCTTTCAATGGCTGTCATTTCTAGATGTATGTATCGATTGACTGAAAATTTGATCTGTGTATTAACAACATACTAGTATATGTCTCATTAAAATTTCATTTCATTTTCTTGCATACTACACGAGAAATAAAACTGTCAAATATAACATCAAACGAAAAATTAAAATTGGGTCAACTGAAGTGGGACCGGGCTCGTATTTATGTGCGTGAAATGCGGATAATAGCCATCAAATTACGACCCACTAAAGTATTAGTGGGTAAAACTGGGGTAATTTTAATGTGGTGAAAATGTTTGTTGGCTGTGGGAATCGAACCAGGGTTCTCAGGATCCACAGACCGACTCAATACCATTGAGCCACCTACCCCATATAAAAAGTAAAATAAAAAGATGTTAAGGATTGAACAGTACACATTCAATATATTATTTTCATAATTTTATATAAATAAATATTAAGTACATAATAACAATAATAATTGATCAATATAAACTTGATTATTAGCGATTACAGTAAAAGTTAATTATATAATAATAATGTATACCAAAATTATGTGAGCCACATAATTGTCACTTATGATATAACTAGTGCATTATTATTTGACATTTCTCAAAACCAATGAAATGCTTCATTGTATATCACGTGTCTGCGTCTTAACCAATCCTGTCATTATTATACTGAGAATAAAGCTCTTGTGATTATTCCCGGGAATAATCTCTGTAGGTGCTTTTTTGTGACAAATGATAGGTAGTTGTCAAATAATTATTTAAAACTGTCAACGCGTCAAGTAAAATGTGTGAAAAAATCGATTTAGTTCCATTTTAGATACAGAAATACACTAACAAATTTTGTACCAACTTCCAAGAATACGTTAATAAGTAATTAATCGATATGGATCTAGTTCAAAATTTTTTAAGTTGGATGAATCGATCTCAACAGTTAACTCAAAAAATAATCTAATTAAATATAACTCGAGAGTTGGATAAATTAGAAAATAATTCTCCAGTATCTTTCTCAAACTTGTTGCCATTTGGCAATAGCCACTCAAGCCCTACAGGCTTCTGTGACTATTGTCTGTCAACAAGTTTTCAAAAGTTCTGTCAAATTATTTTCAATTTATTCTCACTCTCTTGTTATATTATTATTGAAAATTATCGCGATAATTGTACTTCAAACAATGAAACGCTATTGATTGTTTAAAGTCGTGAAACAATATTCTGCATAATACTTAAACTTAGTATAAATAATTTATTTTTCAGACTTTTCAGTTTTAACAGCCTTCTCAATCTTATTCTGAATATCCTCCAAACTTTTCCCTTTTGTTTCAGGTATAAAAAAATAAATAAAACAAAAACCTAACAAACAAAACACAACAAATATTCCAAAACAAGTATACATTCCCCAAACTTCCTCCACTAATGGAAAACATATCGTAACTAAAAACGCCGCAGCACTACTATATACTAAAATGACATTTAGTCCTACAGCTTTTATATTCGAAGGAAAAATTTCACTAAGTATAATAATTGGTAGAGTTTGAATACCGAATGTTCGGAAAATACTGAAAAGCATCATTCCTGCGAAGGGTAGCCAACCAATATGAGATACATCTGAATGAAGGTAGTCTTGCATTAGAAAATATACAAATTCGAAGAGTAAGGATATTGCGCAGCCCAAAGTAGAGATGTAATAGAGTGGTTTCCGACCCAGTTTGTCGATGAGAGCAGATCCTATTAGAACTAAAATCAAATATATTGTTATTAGTTTGTTTGTTATTTTTTATACAGCATATTTAGAAAGCTTGTTTACAGACAAAATATATGGTAAAAAATACGTTTAAAAAATTGATAGGGCAAAATAAGAACGATTTATAATATATAAAAAAAAAAATATATCATCACGCCTTCTACCCATTACTGGGTGTGGCACTCTGCTAAAGCAGATCTCGGTAAGTGATATATTTTGCGCGTGAAGTGCGGTTACCAGTCGTCAAATCACGGCCCCCAAACATGTTAGTGGTGGAGGAGCCACAGGGATAGCTTTTTCAAATTATGAAAATTTGTCGCCTGTGGGAATCGAACCAGGGACCTCAGGATCCACAGGCCGACTTCATACCACTGTGCTAGCCAGCCCATATTATGGGTTTTATAATATAACAGAGGGTAATGGCTCAGTGGTATTAAGTCGGCTTGTGGATCCAAAGAACCCTGGTTTAATCCCCACAGCCGACAAAACATTTTCACCAATTTAAAATTACCTCTGTGCCTCCCTCATCACTAACATCTTTGGGGGCCGTGATTTGACTGCTGGTAACCGCATTTCATGGGCATAAATATATCGCTTACCGAGATCTGCTTCGGCAGAGTGCCACACCCAAGAATGGATAAAAGGCGTGATGATATATTTATTTTATTTTAAAGAGTCGATTATATTTTTAAAAGCCTGAAAATTCCAGTTGAATATTTAAAAATAAAATAAATATATCATCACACCTTCTACCCATTACTGAGTGTGGCACTCTGTCGAAACAAATCTCGGTAAGTGATATATTTATGAGCGTAAAGTACGGTTACCAGCCGTCAAATTACGGCCTACAAAGATGTTAGTGGAGGGGGACCCACACGAGTAGTATTAGTGTAGTGAAAATGTTTGTCGACAGTGGGAATCGAACTTGGGTTCTCTGGATCCACAGACCGACTTGATATCACTGAGGCATTAAAAGCTTGCATAAAAGAAATTATGAATATGATAGACGAAAGTGTAACAGAATAGGAATGTTTAACGGTAATTTTAACATTAGTCAAATAATTTAAACTGACGTTATTTTCACTAATAATATAACAAGAGAGTGAGAATAAATTGAAAATCATTTGACAGATCTTTCGAAAACTTGTTGCCAGGCAAAAAAATTTACGAAGAACGATTCCCCCAAAGAACTTGTTCAAATATAGAAATTTGTAAAAACAATGAAAAAATCAAATGAATGAGTAAACTTTTACATACTAGATTTATTGAGTTTAATAAACATACCCGAAATAATTGGTTTAATGGGATACCCTGTATATATATTCTTGAATGATATACTGAGTGTACAATGGTGTATTAGTCCTAAGTGAATTGTGAGTATGGCAGAGGAAACATGAGATAGTTGTGGAAGACGAAATATCTTAGGAAGATAAACTACAAATTTAGTTAAAAACCGACCTGAAAACTGATACGTCATGTTAGAATTGTTACTTATGTTACTAGTTAGTAAGCTAAAGCACGTTAATATTTACCAGATGGTATTGATATCGCAGTAGTTATAATAGCAGATTGGCTGGCATCCAGTCCTGTAGACACTTGTTCAAAAATAACTTTATTGTAAGAGTTTATTGCTATTGTACCACTCATGTGCTGAAGTGTTTTCAGACCTGAAATTATATTTATTTTTTTAATTTAAGTAATTTTATACATATTTGCTGCAAGTAGGGTCATAGGATGCGGGCACTCACGTGATATTGTGACGTGAAAACAGCTGTCCCGTGAAAGATCACTGCGCCACCTACAAAAATGAACTATTTTTTGGGACGAGATTTGAAAAGAACCCGGTTCTTTTCAAATCTCGTCCCAAAAAATAGTTCATTTTTGTAGGTGGCGCAGTGTTCTTTCACGGGACAGCTGTTTTCACGTCACAATATCACGTGAGTGCCCGCATCCTATTGTTTGGTAGATAACAAATAGTATTCGACATTTAATTATTATTGTTTTAATCGTCACTTTTAAGATTTAGTTATGAAAATTATAATTTTTATGCACAACCGGGCTGAAATTAATGTATTGCCATGAAAAGCAGGTTTAAACACTTGTTTTTGGCCCTAGGGCCATAATAAAATAATTTCCTATGGATAACTAAACAAACTAACAATTGTTGTTTATTGTGAATACTTGATTTTGACATAACCTATTTTACTCTTTTGAACATATAATTAATGTTATTATGTTGCATAAAATATTGTATGTACCACGGGTGAAATTAATGTTTCAGATCCTGAGCATGTTATAAGCCCACGGGCCAAAAACGCTTGTTTTCACCCTTGGTTCGTAATAATTATTTATGTACCAAGGGTGAAAACAGGCGTTTCTGGCTAATAACATACTCAGGGTTAGAAACGCAAATTTCACCCATGGTACATACAATATTTTATACACAACAAAATAACAATTAATTATATGTTCAAAAGATTAAAAGATCTAAATAGGGTATATGTCAAAATGACATTTTGTAGAGTCAAGTATTCACAATAAACAAAATTAAAATATAAATAAATATATCATCACGCCTTCTACCCATTACTGGGTGTGGCACTCTACTGAAGCAGATCTCGGTAAGTGATATATTTTGCGGTTACCAGTCGTCAAATCACGGCCCCCAAACATGTTAGTGGTGGAGGAGCCACAGGGATAGCTTTTTCAAATTATGAAAATTTGTCGCCTGTGGGAATCGAACCAGGGACCTCAGGATCCACAGGCCGACTTCATACCACTGAGCTAGCCATCCCATAATAAAATTGTCATTTTATTTATGTATCCATAAAAATTATGTCCGCTTTTAGGGCTAAAACATGAATTTTGGCCCGTTTGTGCATAAATAACTATATTTTTTAATCGAATGTCCCCCGAACACACGTTACTTTTAGAAAACAGTCCTCCGCCTTCGGACGTAGGCAACGTACTTTCGGATCATTATAAAATTATTTATCAATGCCCTTGGGACATTACAGCTGATAATATCATAGCAATGAAGGCTTGCATTTATTTACACTAAACAATTTTTTTATTTAAAATATAAGTGGAATTACTTAATGAAATTTCGCTTAATTTCAAAGCTGTTTATTGCAATAAATATAAAACTTATGAATGGGGTAAAACTTACCAATTCCCACAAAAACAGCCTTCCTATATTTAGCAGTTTTAAAAAGCTCCTTAATACCCCCCTTCTCCTTCATTTCCCTATCAACACACGTCTGTATCTCCATCAACTCTTTATCAACATTAGATTGCACCCTCAGCCTAATTAAACACTTCTTAGCTCTGTCAACATCCCCCTTTCTGAGGTAGAAATACGGGCTCTCCGGCATCCAATAGAATATAACCAAGAATACAATAGGTACACTCCCACACACAATGCAGGTGTTGAGATAGGTGGTGTAACTTCCCACAGTTGTGACAATAACCATTCCTAGCTCGATCATGCATAAGTTAAACATGCCTAGTTTACCCCTAATTGAAGGGTTGGAGATTTCGCCGATGTATACTGCGCTTGTCTGTGAAAGAAAAATAGAAGATGAAAGAGGAAGAAGAAGAATGATGAATGGAATGTACGACCTCAGATAAATATGGTTGACCAAATAAAATTTTTCTCTGTACATCTCTAACGAAATGCAATACCTATGAATTTGCTAAAGGCAAAGAAAACACGATAAACAAATTCAAAATAGTGACAGAATTTTAAGAATGACAAAATCCATTGAGATGCAAAATTTCGAACAAAATGAACATTAAAACGCTACGCATAATAATATCGAAAGAGGAAAGTCACGATACAAATACAGTAGAAGAGACAGAAACAGTAGATACTATAATAAATTTATTAAATAATCAACCGAAAACGTTTGGAGAAGTACAAATAAATACACGAGAAAGACTGTCATACATTTAAGGTAGTACTAGTGTGACGGTGGCGCCATCGGTTGTCGAGTGGCGAAACTGACGTTCAAAAAAATATAAAAATTGAATAAAATAAATGTTTTATACCTATTATGATTTGAATACCATGAATTGTTAACAGGTTGTTGGTCTAGTGAATTTTCAAATACCATACCACCGTGTGGTGTTGCCATTATAAATTGGGATTCTTAATTTTTCGTTAAAAACAAGGCTTTGCATGGCTATATATATATCCATTACTAAACGATAAAAAACTTTCTCCTTCTAATACAATATACATGGATAGTTCTAGAACATCATACTAGTTTTTCAAATGAAACTGCAAAATTTTAAAGGTACACAAACCAAATATGTGCGATTCTGAGTGATGATCGCCATAAGCCCCGTGTATAAGAACTCATATTTACAAGCGAATATATTTGTTCACAGACGATGAATGTATTTCATATTTTAACAGAATGCGTATGACTATACAATGTTTACGTGCGCCAACTTTCATTCAGATCTGCAAATTTTTTTTCACGCTAGTACTACCTTAATAAATACAGAAAGAGCACTTAACCATTTCAGGCTAAATTCAATAGATTTAATAATATAGTGACAATCGTGTAAATAAATTAAATATAAAAGAGAGAGTTATTTTGTGTTTTATAATATTAAAGTGCGATTTAAGTTTTCTAGTTTTAAAACGTCAAAAATATATCCTGGATACAATAGTTCGCGAAGTGTTTTAGATGGCGCAGCGATCTTAATTTTATTTGCCTATGTGTAGAATACATAACATATTTCATTTATAATAACAATAATAATTTGTTCAGAGATTCAATTACATATTTTAACCAAACATATCCCGATGTCATATTTTGTTTCCACTACAAATCAAGCAATTTTTTTCCAGATTCCGAACCGGACGTACTTGTCGGCCATTTTATTTTTTGTTTCTTACTTGTCACTCACAAGATTTCAATCTGTTTCAATCTGTTACTAACCAACAATCATCTGAACTTCTCGTATAATTCATTATTCGTCATCTAATTTCACTACTACACTTATAGCAAAACAAAATGTCGCCAGAGCCATAGTAACACAACAAAAATCACTTACCATTGTAGGCACCACATTCGCCATTCCAGTTAAAAACCTCGCTGCCAAAAGCATTTCATAACTTCTGGCGAAGGCGATCATACACCATCCTGTCACTGCAGGTATCGTCGACAGTAGAAGAAGTCTTCTACGTCCTACCAAGTCTTGAAGATGTCCGAGGAACAGGTTACCGGTTAAGATACCAAGTAATGATATTGAAGTCACCCAAGATCCTTGGAACTACACATTTTTATCACACACAAACAAGAAATTTAGCTTGTACGACTTAAAATTGATAATAACACATGTTTATACACACACTTTTGTCACAGACACGAAATAATTTTAAGGTTAAGAGTATTAATTAATTATATTTATGGTACAAAGTAATGTACTATGATTTTTATGATTCACGTGTGAATTGAATAACTATTAAATCGCGCTACACTATAATTTTAAGCTTGAAAACATAAAATAAATAATATTTATGTCATAGAAGTTTAGCAAAACACCGATTTCGCACAGATCCACAAACAAAACTAATTCGAAATAGTTTGTTGTTACATGTTTACAACTATTGCGCAAGTCAATTGTTTCCCATATCAAATCGAAAGTGACCTCTATGGACATACAAACTAATGACCATTTTATAAAAGATGTTGGCATAATACAAAATATTTTAAAATTGAAAACAAATCTAGTTTAATTTCAGCTTATTATTATATTTAATCAAAATCCCTACAAATTTCTTATTATGGGAGTGGCTGAAAAATTACACTTCATTACAGAATTAAATCTTGTCGATTTGTATTGTAGTCTAGTTCATTGCACTATAAAAATAATAACGCGATATTACAAAGTTCAAAATATTTATAAACAACAACCTTTCTCAATGACCGTAAACTGCATATTTTTTAGATTTAATCTTTTCTATAGCATGATAAAATATTTCCGCAAAAAATTATAAACACTTATTTAATTAGTAAACAATGTAATAAAGAAACAAAGTTAATAATCTCTCAACTTTATTTTAAAATTATATTTTTTTAAATAGTTATTTATGTATCAAGGGTGCAAACAGGCGTTTCTGGCCCGTGGCATAATTATTAGCACGAGGCGCAAAGCGCCAATGGTTAATAACATGCTCAGGGTCAGAAACGCTAATTTCACCCGCGGAACATACAATATTTTATGCACAACAAAAGAACATTTAATTTTATATTCAAGACATATGCTGGGTTGTATGAAAGTTTTATCGGTTCATTAGCAACTAACGGTTCAATAAATTTGAGAAAATCGCTATTGATACTGTTGCTAGATAAACAATTCTTTAACTAAAGAACTCTTTATTTTTTTCTTGCGACCAGCCTAAAACAGTTATATTTATATGTCAAAGTGAGATTTTGTAAAATAAAGTATTCATAATAAACAAAAATTGTCATTTTGATTATGTATCCACAGAAAATTATTTTATTATGGCACTAGGACAAAAAGAAGTGTTTAAGCCCGCTTTTTATGGCTAAAACACATAAATTTTGGCCCGGTTGTGCATAATAGTTTTTTATGTACCAAGGGTGAAAACAAGCGTTTTTGGCCCGCGGCATTATTAGCACAAGGCGCAAAACATGCTCAGGATCAGAAACGCTAATTTCACCCGTGATACATACAACATTTTATGCACAACAAAATAACATTTAATTATATGTTCAAAAGATTACATAGGTTATATGTCAAAATGACACTTTACAGAATCAAATATTCACAAATAAAATAAATATATCATCACGCCTTTTACCTATTACTGGATGTGGCACTCTGCCGAAGCAAATCTCGGTAAGTGATATATTTATGCGCGTGAAGTGCGGTTACTAGCCGTCAAATCACGGCCACGGTTAGTGGTGGAGGAGCCACAGGGGTAATTTTAAATTGGTGAAAATGATTTGTTTTTATTCACAATAAACAAAAAATCGTCAATTTATTTATGTAGCCATAGGAATGATTTTACTATGGCCCTAGGGCCAAAAAGAAATGTTTAAACCCGCTTTTCATGCCAAAACACATAAATTTCGGCCCGGTTGTACATAAAATAATTTATGTAAAATAGCAATGTAATAAAATCAAGCGATATAAAAACAATATGGTAGTTACTATAGCAAAGAATAATAAAAATAAATAGTTACCACATCTAATTGGACTCCAATTGGCGAATCCTTCGAATTTAACAAAGGTAAATTTGGACTAGGCCATGCTAAATTAAACCCCACCGTTAAAGTTAAAACAGATGCTAAAAGAAAAAAGAATTAACACAAATATCAACTAAAAAATCTTAATAATCATACCAGAAATAGCTGAAATGTACTGATATCGTTGATCACCAAGACAAGACATTTTTAACAATTGTAATTATGTTTAAATGTTATAAAAATTGTGAATAATCAGTGATCAGCCTTCGGTTCAGTGATCGATGCAAAATGGAATTTTATCTGAATAAACAACACTCTTATATAGCATAATTTATAGAATTATCTTTTGAAATATATATTCATTGTTAGGCAGATAATGATCTACTACCGTTAAAGGATTTTTATTATAAATGATTAATAGCAAAGAAAAGAAAAAAAGTTGTATTTTGTAATACCTACTTTTCAAGCCTATTATTTTTGTTAAAAGGTAAAACAATATTCCAAGAATGATAACAATATTATCAATCAGGACAATTATTTTGTTATTTTGAATTCATTGATAAATATCCAAAAAAATAAGTTCTAAAAGATTACATTTTCTAAATAAAACACTTGTTACGAAATATATTTTATTATTAATCTTACAAAACATTTTATTTATTTTAAAAATCCGACACAGTCAGATTTGCTATCTTTTTCTTCTTCCAAAGCCTTCAAAATAGCTTTGTTGAGATCTCGAGCAACTTTTTGCCCTAAAGTTAAGCTTTTAATTAAAGTAGCAGGTTGAAAACTACCCGCTCCTGTTTTTAAAACTGAAGTAAACATATTTCCAGAAACGGAAACTACTAATGAACCACTACTGCAACATTCTTCTTGGTTTGATGGATCGACAACACATTGTTCTCCGATTTTACATAAAGTTACCTAAAGAAATTAATAAAGTTTACATTTTAAATTAATAGGATGCGGGTACTCACGTAACACAGTGACGTTTTTGTGACGTTAAAACAGCTGTACGGACCAAGATCACTTCGGCACCTACAAAATGAACTATTTTTTGTGGCGAGATTTGAAAAGAACGGTTCTTTTCAAATCTCGCCACAAAAAAATAGCTCATTTTGTAAGTGGCGCAGTGATCTTGGTCCGTACAGCTGTTTTTACGTCACAAAAACGTAACAGTGTCACGTGAGTGCCCGCATCCTATTATCTGTGATGAGAAAATATTACCATTACAGGAATATTTGAGACACTTATTCTTTCACAATCTGAAAGATTATCTGAAATATCAACTTCAATATTGTTGCCATCAACTGAAACATTTTTAATTTTCGGTATTTTTGTGTCAAATAATGCTGATTTAACTGCCAACGAAATTGCATCATATAAGTTTCCACCACATTCTAATAACTAAACAAAATTACTTTTCATTAATTAAATATATTTGTAATTTATTTTTGATGTCCTACCAATATGTCGACGTACATTTTCCAACATTTCTTGCCCTTGTAAATGCATAATTTACTTAAATCTAAGGCCCTAGCTGATCTGTAAGCAGTATTTAAGCTATTGGAAATTTCTGTCGCTAAATCTTCGCCACCTCTGCCTTCAAAAGCTGGTGTGGCATTTGCAGAACTATAATCAACAATTATATTATTAATGAATAAAAACACCTGTTGATTTTCTCTACCAATCAACGAAAAACTCTAGTTTTCCTTCGTCTGGTTGCTCGGGAAATGGTGTATCAATTTCGAGTTTGACAGCTACAAGAACGTCAGTATTTGCTAATCGCAACCTAGCAGACCCAAAAGCATGCTCAACTACATTAGTTTCGAGTTC
Source organism: Pterostichus madidus (assembly GCA_911728475.2). Taxonomy (NCBI): domain Eukaryota; kingdom Metazoa; phylum Arthropoda; class Insecta; order Coleoptera; family Carabidae; genus Pterostichus; species Pterostichus madidus. The sequence continues at coordinate 3,886,713 of OU452314.1, read as the reverse complement.
CATAGGACGGTAATCGCCTCTTTGGCGGCCGTCAACTCGAAAATCTTCCTGTTTATTTGAAAAATCTTATGTTACACATGTGTTTATCAGTTATGTTTATGTCACAGTACCTCAACTCCATGAAGGATATATGTTTTTTCTGCATCGCATAAAGACATGATAAATCGATGTTATTTATTCTTTACAGCATTAACAAAGTAAAACCATTTAACAATAAGTTTAATAACAAATTGAAGTACTTGAGGTTATATTTTTGACATAACCATGTGGCGCCACCACTAAACATCAACTATTGAAAACTTCCAGTGTCACCAAATAAACAAAATAAATAATTCTTTTAAATTTAATATAAAACTGTCTTCTTAAGCTAGTTAACCTGGAAAAACTTTAAAATTTACTTTTAATTAACTATTAAATTTACATATTGCACAAATATATTATAATTCTTTCTATAACTTTTATGAAAATCTATATGCATGTTGGATACACTGCACATAGATTCAATTCATACAGCTGTAAGTTTGAAAGTTAAACGTACCAAAAGTTTGGCTCAAAATGTTGACTTTAGTTGGTAAATAACACATAAAACATTATTTATTGCAGTCATATACTTATTGTTTAATATTACTTTTAGAAAATGCCGAGCCAACTGAATACAAAAAACTCAAATCAGAAATTAACCAATTAAAACGGCAGATACAAGCAACGAAAGAAAATATTTTTAGAATGTACACATTAAAAAGAAAATCTGAAGCTTTAGCAAGCAAATCTGATGATGAAAGTCCTCCCTGTACATCTAAAAGTTCCGATTTACAATTAACAGAAGCATTTTATAATCAAATAATGCAAGTCAAATGCAAGGAAGACGGCTCTCTCATAACAGTTCTCTTTAATACTAATGGCAACTTTAATTTTGGTTTAAATTTAGTAAAAACAGTTCACGAAAAGTGGAGTTTAGAAAAGTACCGCTTACCACCTTCCGTTGATATAGATCATTTTAAAAAAGAAATTAGCCAATTAAGTTTGCTACAAATACCTGAATACCTAAACCAAATACAAAACAATATAGATACTTACAACATTCGAGAAAGATTCATAAATCAATTAAAGGTAGTTTCATTTCATATATTCCTAGATCCATTTAGATAATTTAAATATTTTGTAGGAAATAATGGATCCAAGAATTCGTTTGTATCATTGTTCATGGTACACAGAGCTTGAATTTACTTTTAAAGTTTTTAACAAAGAAACAAAAGTTCGTAAATCACTTACTGTTGAATTAAATTTCGGTCTTCCTTCTGCGATAGCTGTTCAAGCAACCTGCAAAATTAATGGTAACGAAGAAGATGAAGAAATGAGGGAATTTCTCAATCAACATTTCCAAATATTTACCGAATTGGATATTATTAGAGCTTATAAGGAAGCATTTAAAAATGTTGATAAATATGAATTTTTGGTTTAATTTAACACTTATATTTTGTCTATTACTGTTGACATAACAATTATCTTTGTATATAACACAGGTACAACGATCAATAAATACATTTCGTAAATGCACATTTTTATAAAATGTTAATACTAACTATTTTACGACAAATACAAAACAGTTTAATAAGTACGGTACGGTAACTGTTAATTAAAACTTCTGAAATAATTCGATTATTCAGATCAAAAAATAAAATTTATATAAAATATATACTTATATGGATGTTACATTCATTACCGATTCACCATTGGCATCTCGTGAATCCCAATTGTGATCCGGTTAAAAAAATAATACCCTATACACAGATGTAACATAAGAAAGGAATATTGATATTGTCCTGAAATAATCATTTACAGGCAGATTCGTAAGCGGATTAGCGCTAACAACATTTTTACTTCGTTTTTAACTCTCTTTTCAATGTACGAAACAAGTTTATTTTAACTTGAGTTAAAAAGAGAGTTAATTAGCATCAAATTTAGTTCATTTCTTTAATCTGTTTTAATTTGAAACAGAGTTCTAGATAATATTAAAAACGGTGTTAGCGCTAATCCGTTTTATGAATCTGCCTGTTAATCTAAATAACTAAAAACGGTTGGAAGGCGAATATTTAGGCAATATTAGATATTTTTTATCGATAGTCTTTTTTTTTTACAGTAAAGGGGACGGTATTTTTTTCGTAAATGGCATGCTATAATTTTTTTTATCCCATTTGAAAGAGTAATATTTTCTCTATATAAACATATAAAAAAAAAAATAATACATTAACTGAGAAAAATCGTGTTGAATAAATGCAATTTTACTGATTTTTACCAGATATGGATTTTAGTTGGTATAGATATATTAGTGATAAAATCCATAACCGGTAAAACTTAGTAGAAACACAATTTTTCTCAATTTTTTTCTACCAAAGTATTATTATTTTTTTATGTTTGTATAAAGAAAAAAAAAATATTCTTTCGGAAGAAATCAATCAAATAAAAGCATGCCATTTAAAAAAAATGCCGCTTCATCGTGCAAAAATGAGTATCGATAAAAAATATCTGATCTTGCCAAAATATTCGCAATAAACCCTAAAATAGTTTTTTTAAAAAATGATTTAGATTAAATCATTATTTCAGAAGATAACATCGGTAATCCTTACTTATGTTACACCAGTATAATACCAGTAAAAATGAGGCAGGAAAGACATAGAATCACAAAAACACTTACTCAGAATAAATTAAAACATTGGCAGGCTCATCCCTAGTAACCGAAATCGTAGAAGGATGCTGTTCCCACGGTTCCCCATCCACTTGCACCGGAGCCGCTGCCAACAGTTTAATACTAACATCCCTAGCTTGTCCAATCCGATGCGGAGTAGCTAAACCAACTTGGAGCTGTGCCATATGGAATGAGCTGTAAATACCAACCACTTCCAGTTTACCGTCATTGTAGGACTGAGAATCATCTCCTCCGGTTGTGACCATGCCCCAGAGGTTGACACCGGCTCCCCAGGACGATATGTTGAGGACGACGATTGCCTCTACTTCTGGGATTGTTGTTCGTTCGCCGTCGAGATAGAGTTCGATGCGTTGTTCGAGGTTGCGGCAACCTGCTGCCACAACCTACACAATATTTAGTTAATTGTTAATTATATACCAAAAGTTTAAAGTAGCTGTTTGTGGAACGAGGCTGCAACTAGTCGAGGTCTGCAAAACCAGATGAGTATACAACAATTGACGATAGCAGATCGTTTTATAATTTACGTATAGTTTTTAATGAATTGTAAATTGTGTTATAATATTTTTTTCTTACTAATTGTAATTTATCAATATACAAGATAATGGAAATGCAACATAAAATGTTATCAATAAAAAATAACTCATTATCTTCTACTTTAATAAATACGTTTTTTTTCGATTGCAAATTTAGATTAATCGATTTTTTTAATAGTAATTAATAAAAAATTGGAATGTAGATAAGTAAGAAAACAATATAAATAAAAGAAAAATGTAGAAAAATAGTTGTTTGTCAAACTAAAGAGGAAAACGATATTTTTTCTATTCGAATTCGAAGTTTGCATCACGAGGATAGCGAGTAAGGCAATTTTAGTATGCTCACTTTCTATCTCCAAACGACGTTTGACAAATATACTTATTTACCGATCTAAAAATAGTTATATGTGGACCTAGAGTGGAAAGTAGTGCATTGCCGCTCGCGCATGGAAATTGTTGATCGAGGCGTAGCCGAGAGCAACAACCATGCAAGAAACGACAAGGCCACTTTCTGCTCGAGGTGCACACAATATTTTTTCGATGACCATTTTTTTAGAGACGCTGAAAATAGAATTTAAAATCATATAACAGTTTTTCTGTTTGTAAATTGAGGCGACAGTTTTAATATATCGATGGATATGATGATACATTCTTATATTGACGCTCGGAAAGCGGCAAATGTCAACTTTCTGCTTTCAACTGATAGTTGGTAAAGCCTATTTTCTGCCCGGTTGTAGAAAAAATATATAAATGAGCTGTTAGTGTTATGTTTAAAGATTTAACAATTTTTGTTATTATGATTCTATTTTCATGTTTTCGATAACTATTTTAATTGTTGATAAACTAATAGATATGTGAGTCTGTGATATCAAGTCGGCTTTTTTGACTACATTAAAACTACCCCTGTGGCTCTCCCACCACTACCATTCTTGCGGAATGCGATTTAACGGCTGTCCGTAATTCACGCGCAAAATATGTCTCTTGCCGAGATCTATGACAGAGTGCCACATCCAGTAATGAAAAGAAAGCGTGATAATATATTTATATATTTTATTTTAAGACTATCGTTCCGCAAATAATTTTTCATTCATCTATTCGATCAATAGTTGATCAATATTTATTTAATTTTCCTGCACAACGGGCAATTAATCTCAATTGTTTGAAAGACTGTGGAAAAATATTGAACATGCTTGATGTTTTAAAAATGTCAATAATTATTGTTACCTGATGTGTACCGAAGCATAAGTACAGTAACTTATTGAAGATCCTGTTGCTAAATAAATAAAGTCGGCTCTCTCTGGTGCGATGAAAATCCAGCGCAACTTGTGCATCAACTCCGACGCTTAAATAATTATACATATACATATGTTTCGCTGGCAATCTCAATCTTAAAGTTGGTCTCGGTGTAACATCCACTTTCCATCTGTCAAATGGTCTTGTCTCCGCCTTTTGTATCTTCCCCACCAGATCATCCAGATTATTTTCAACCCCATGTTCCCGACCCCACCCTAAAACCCTCGACATATCATTCCCTGTTCCTAAAGGGACTATTGCTACCCCTGGATTAGGAATAATCCCCATTTTGTGGACGGTGTTTAGTATCCAAGCAACTGTGCCATCTCCTCCGGCAACTAACAACTTTGTGGGGTAGGGGGCCACAAGACGACACCATTGCAGGGCGGTGTTAGGAGTGTGCTCGGAAAGGTCGAATACTTGGGCTGGATTTAAAAGACGACGAAATTCGCTTAAAACTAAACTGCCGTCACCATTGCCCGATTTGCAGTTGCCCATTACGATCAAAGGTGACCAATCAGGCCAGTCTGGGTCACTAACTGTTCGAATTTGGAACTTTTTTCGGACGCTAGACTTTCTTCTGGCTACTTGGACACACCAAGGTGGGACTATCAAAGACTTGTTTTCCCCGAAATCGCAGGGCTATAAAAATAAAGATTGAATGCTGCGACGAGGAAAGATCAATGAAAAGTGTTTAGGAGCGATTGAAGGTTTGTTGTGTGATGAATAATTTCGAGTATGATAAGTAAATGTGGTTGAAGCGACGATGATGAGAATCCCTCCTATTCTGTAAATAATCAATAATTTAATGACTACCCTTATTTTTGATGATTAATCTATATATTACCATCATTTCAGCATTCTAATGAGCAAAATCATTTATTCTCTTACTTCTATTTTGCTTTTATGCATTTCGCTCTCGTACAAATTGTCATTATATTCCTTTTTTATAATAACAGCTATGTATATTAGTAAATAAAATACATGAATATAACATTAAAATGTCAGGGTAAATTATTCTGGTCTCAGAATTGTACTCATTTATAAAATAACAATGAAAAATAAAAATTATCAATAACTAATCGATCATTAACAGTTACAGAATATAGGGGAATGTTTGACGAGGACTGATTATTTGACGAATTTGAAGAGTGAACGTTTTGTGAATGATTCTGGAGTTCGTGCTACCCCATTTGATTGGATATAGTGTGATGCTATGAATGGTGCAATTATGGGAGAAAGAAGAAAACAACTTACTTGAGAACCAACTACGGAAAGACACCCAGTATGAACACATCTTTGACACCAACAGCACTGATGATCAACTAATCCAGGTTCCATCGAGCAATCTTCTTCACAAACATGACATAGAGCTCCAAGTGGTAAATTACCTTTCACCCAATGATGAGGCATATTTTTTTGCACACTCATGTTAGACTTACATGCCAATCTCCTATCAACTTTTTTCACACAATCTTGGTCTGCACATACACCACAACAATCGCAGTACACTCCAAAACCACTCACTAGTAAACTCTCGCACATAGAACAGTACCAGGCCTACAGTAAGATAAATAATTAATGAGTATAGATTTAATGATTGATTATGCATACTTTTGCAGTGATTCGAATGCTCCTCCAACTGTGGTGATTGCTAGAATTTGATATAGGAACAGTCATATCTCCGACCATCCATTTAAAAACGTTAAACGAAACATAACAGAATGCTAGAGTTGAGATAACTGGAAAGACAACACCGTAGGTATTTCCTATTAGCGTTATTGGCCACATTATATGTCCTAGAAGTTCATAATATTAGTCAATAAAATAGTAATGTTGTTGAACATTAACTTACAGTTTAATAAAAGCCAGCCATAAGTTAAACTTTAGAATTAAAGTAGAGATTCTTTAGTAGCAAAATATGACGTAGTTTTTGTAGACAATGTACGAAGCGTAGTAAAAATATGGATTAACATTTCTTGTATTTACATAAAAATGCATTATTGTTTGACAATGACATGTTTAAATGGATTTTGACATTTCCACCTGAAGTTTTAACAGGTGGATTAAGATGTCCCTAAATTATATTCTATTATTAAATAAAACATTATTCATGTATAAATACAAGCAAATTAATAAATTAATGTTAAACTGGTTTAGAATTTCCAGTTTCGATCATTATTCAATGAGAATTATAATTTAAAAGTAAATTTTAACAGGGAATATTAAGTGTTTATGTTGATGAACTGAATGACAGGATAGCTGTCAAAACGACACAATTATTAAAAACTTCATATATGGTTTTATAAAAGAATTAAACAGCATTCTTTAAATTAACAGTGATATTTAAAATTAAAACAACCCTTTACATCTTAGAATTAAGTGCAACACTTCAATCTCCATATCTCTCTTGTAATATTCAATGTCATTCATGGAAAGATAATTATCAAATATAAACATACTGTACCTGTTGTAGAGTATTTACTTCAGTTAAAGTAATTATATATCAATATATTATCTATTATCAGTTATAATAAACAATATGCTAAATAAACTTTAATTAACATCAACCAAGTATTATATAAGTCAAAAGTTTACAATTCTAGGTGCTAGAACCACTGTGTCGTGCACCCCTAAACAAAAATGAGTTTGTCAGGGAGGAAAAAGCGACCTGTCCTTGCACCAATAATAGTACCAGAGGAACCTCCACCACTGTAAGTAAAAATAACATATCCTAACCCTCAAACTACCACCTTATCTCTTCTAGAACACCTCCGCGTAACTTAGACAAACGGACAACAATCACAATCGGCGAAGAGACCTTCGTGGTTGAAGCCGATGACTTAGAGCGAATTTGTGACCTGGGGCGCGGTGCCTACGGCATCGTGGAGAAAATGAGGCACCGACAAACTGGTACCATCATGGCTGTGAAAAGAATTACTGCCACTGTTAATTCACAAGAACAGAAGAGACTGTTGATGGACTTGGATATTTCAATGAGGACGAGTGACTGTCCTTACACTGTTCAGTTCTACGGAGCCCTATTTCGGGAAGGCGACGTTTGGATTTGCATGGAGGTAATTTTTACTTATTACTATTTATAATCAAATAATTAATTGTGTTATTGTTAATAAGGTGATGGACACATCTTTGGATAAATTCTATGCTCGAGCTTATCATCATGGCTGCCAAATTCCTGAAGATATTTTAGGGAAAATTGCAGTGGCAGTTGTTAGTGCTTTACATTACCTTCATACACAGTTAAAAGTCATTCATCGTGATGTGAAACCATCAAATATTCTCATTAACAGAAAGGGTGAAGTCAAAATATGTGACTTTGGCATCAGTGGATATTTGGTCGATTCTGTTGCCAAGACTATTGATGCTGGATGCAAGCCCTACATGGCGGTAAGTTCATTTTTTTAATTAAATAGTTATTTGTATACCTAGAGCAGAAAGTAGTCTATTGCCGCTCGCGCATTGAGATTGTTGATCAAGGCACAGCCGAGAACAACAACCATTTCAAAACAATTGCAAACTAATTTACAATCGTTTTTGAGTTTTTCTGCTTTGAAATTCGCTTGAAAATGTTGACAGTTTTCTTGTATCCATGGATACACTCATATTTTACCACTCGGCGAGCGACAAAATCTTACTGCCGTTTGGTGAGTGGAATACGTCAACTTTCTACATGCAACTGATTGTTGAAAATGTATACTTTCTGCTCGGCCGTAGAAAAAGTTTATTATGCGATTACTGACCAATGATAATTCAGATCTTAGTAGATGACATATTTTTATCGTAAAGTGCGATTACAAGACGTCATTTTACTACTTTTACACAAGTATGTTGAGAGTTCCATCAAATGAGGTAGCAAGAACCCTTGAAACATTTATACATTAGATTCTTTCTACAATTATTCGCCAAACATTTCTATTCTCTCATACAACTTTTATTTTATTAGTTAAAATTTAATACTAATGGCCAGTTGCACAAACTAAACTTAAATTTTAAACATATCAAATAAATAAAGGCATATCGAATATTTGACAACAATATAAATTATTATGGGGTAGGTGGCTCAGTGGTATCGAGTCGGCCTGTAGATTTGAGAACTAGGGTTCGACAAATAATTTTCACCACATTAAAACTACCCCTGTGGCTCTCCCTCCACTAACATCTTTGGGAGTCGTGATTTGACGGCTGCCAACCGTACTTCACGTGCAAAATATATCACTTATCGAGATCTGCTACGGCAGTGTCACGCTCAGTAATGGATAGAAGGCGTTACGATATATTTATTTAATTTATCAATTATTTCATACATGTAACTTCAATTTGATTTTGTTTACTTAAATCATGCTTCAAATTTAAGTTTTATTGGTGCAACTGGCTTTAATACTGCGTTGTTTAACCAGTCCTACACTCTATGGTTAAAATACGTCGTTAACTAAGAAAGTTTGAGAATAGTTCAATTTTTCTTCATAAAAATTATAAAAATGCAGATTACTTACCCAAAAATACAATTTCCTCCCTCACAGCCAGAAAGAATCGACCCTCACGGGAACCCATCACAATACGACATCCGCTCCGATGTTTGGTCACTAGGAATTTCCTTAATCGAACTCGCTACCGGTAAATTTCCTTACAAATCATGGGGCACCCCCTTCGAACAACTCAAACAAGTCGTAAAGGACGACCCACCGCGACTGCCTCCTGGAGAATTTACCCCTGACTTCGAGGACTTCATCGCAAAGTGTCTTCAGAAGAACTTCATGGACCGGTGGAACTACGATCAACTTCTCAAACACCCGTTTTGTGTGACACACAGTGAGAAACCAGCCGATGTATCGACGTTTGTTAGCGAGATTTTAGATCTTCCTGATGCGGGGAATTGAGTAGCGGTGCCCCAGGATGGGGCCCTGTATAAACTGTTACGTAATTTGTGTCTAATACGCAATGACTGTTTTTAATCATGTCTTTCTGAGCGAGCATCACCTGTTGAATCGAATTTCGATTTTTCTGTCATTTTTGTTTGTTTTCAGAGCCGTGTACGCTAGTGTAACTAGTATTTGCTCATTTAATTGGTTCTGTGAACCCAATGCTGTTAATTGTAATAACAGTTTGTTTTTATTACAATCTGCTAAGCTTAAATTCTTTTACCACTTTTTAACTCATCTTTAACAGCCCAATTCTAAACAGAGTTTTAACTAATCCTGAATTTTGGATTAATTAAATATTCTCAAAAAGTTTAAATAAACTCTAATATAATCTTGTTACTATTTAGTTTTTGGAAAATAATTTGGATTAACTTTTTAAAATCGGACTAGAATAAGATTAGCTAATCTAAAATTCAGAATTAGCTAAAACTTTTTTGAGAATCTGGATGAAAATGTTTAATAATGACCGCTATTAACTTTATTTATCTGCTGTCAAACACTCCAAATTATTTTAAAGGAACTACTTTTATTTGAAGTACTTTTCTATAAAATAATTTAGGAACATTTCACAGAAGACAAATAGAGATAATCGTCATTTTAGCGCTCCATTATCGTGTAAATATAATTTTAATCAAGTAATAAATAAATAGAGAATCTATGAAATCATAATTAATTTATGTTAAGCAGAATAGTTGGTTTGGCATCACAGAAAAAGAAACAATGTCCTGTGAAAAGTGGTAAAAGAAATAAATAAAAATTGTTAAAAGGTTTAGAGTACAACTAATCATGCAATAACAATAGATTTAAATGACAAGAGACTGCTTACAACAATTAAAAATATTTTTCTACTCTCACTTGTGTTGTACCAACAAAAAAACAATGATTTAACTTTTAAAAATAAAATTGTAAGCAGTCAAGAAGCTTCCTAAAGTTTTAAAACGTAATAATTTTAAGAAAATCGTTTTGAAAATAACAAACTAAACTTTGCCACTTATTAGCAAATAATGACAAAAAGGTTTTAATGTAATTTAAAGTGTGAAATGTAAATAGTAATAAAATTAAGATTTTAAATAACAAATATGTTTGTTAGAGTATTAAGGACTGACAAGTTATCAAGAGATGGTTCAGTACAAACCAAACGTTTTTCTTGTTTTCAGCTTCTTTCAACAATTAGGAACGTATTAAGATTTTATTTTATAAAAAAATAATTACTGATTGTTATGTAAAAATTATCGTATGAATTGTCTGTTAATATATCATTGAAAATTAAATAATTATTTCCAATATTTACTTGTTTTTCTTGCCTTCTATTTCAAAACACGAAAATGAATCACAAAATTCATTAAAAATATTTTGTAACAGTTATTTGCGTACCTAGAGCAGAAAATACCCTATTACCGCTCGATATTTTCAAAACAATTGTCTAAAAAGAGGGACCAATCCCTGTTCCTCAACTTAAAGGAGATTTATGGCGGGAAACTAGAGGAAAAGATTAGACACAGAAAATATTTTATTTTACAGATAAAAATACTAATGTACAACATTTACAGCCCAATCTAAGACAAGATGAACACATAGTAAGGGCTTGAGTTATCACTTACATATCAAGAAATAAAATATTTTCATTTACTTAACAACAGTCGTAATAAAATTAAAATAACTATGAATAAACGTCCGGAAAACAAAAATTTCCCGAAATGTATATGATTTGTTACGATAAAACGATCAGTGTAAAATGATAAAATAATAAATTAAAATGGCGAATTCATACCTAGTTTAGTTCCGAAATCTAGCCTTGCCCTCCTTTGGTACCTTAAATTTACCCTGAAAAAAATACAATCATCACAACAATGAAATACAACTTCTAACAAATAAAACTTACTTCACTTCTTTCCACTTTACAAATTCTGTTATGGCAAATGTTAGAAAAATCGAAACACATGCAAAAATTAGTATCAAGTATGACAGATCTCCGAATCCTAGTTCGTTTTCTGATTGTTCGATCAGAAGATTTGATGCGGTGAAAATTGTATGAAGAACGATACTAAAAAGGAAATAAACCGCATAATTTTTTGGGTAAAACTGTGAAATAATAAACTTACATGACGGCAACTGAACATATCCACACTAAATTATTATGAGGACCTTTCTTCCAAATTGAATGATGGCGATTTACAAAACTTACTGATATTGTTACTAAAATTAACACAAAAATATTATAACAACGGCAGAAGATTCATTTAGCCGTTTCCATTTGCCAATTGGATCAGATTTAACTAAAACAGATTACTTATTTATTATTACATATTTATTGATTCAAATGCATCTTTCTAGTGAATTAGTTTATTTAGATCAGTTAGTCTTATGATTTCATTTATCTGGACAGATTTAAGTGGGCCAAGTGACAAATGGAATGCTATATGCCAGGATCAGTTAACTAAGCAAACTGATGCACTAATTGCGGTAAATTACTTCAAGCTGACTCCGAATAAATAAATCTTGTACCAAATATTTCATTCGCCTTAGTAACAACCAAGGACGTTGTAAAAATGTATAATCTTTTAGAGAGAATGATTCTGTTCTGTCTATTTAAATTTCAAATCTCTTTATGACACATGTCAATCAATAGCAGGCTAAGCAAGGTACAGAAAATAATACTTCTGTCTCTGTCAATCTGCCGAGCCTCACAGTCTTGACTTGAATGCCATATCCCCTCCTTTCAACGTCCTTGGTAATAACCAATCAAAATCACAGAATTTGCATGATGACGGATGTATATTTCGAGTATATTTACTTCTAATTCGATATACTACAGTAGCTTTTTAAAAATATATTTAATTTAATTAATAAACTTTAGTTCGAGAAATATTCTTTACAAATACACCTCAAGATTCGGTTTATTATCGTATATAGCTCGATTCTCGTAACTAATATAACAAGTGATTAAATTCATGTCAAAATATTATCTGTCAATTATCAAATTATGAGTAAGAATTTGCGTGAGAATGTAAAAAGCATAAACTTTTACAGCCCAATTCTAAAAGGAGTTTTAGCTACAATCTAGCTAATCATGAATTTTGGATTTGTCAAATTAGGCCAAACCATATTTGCAAAAAAGTTTAAATAAACTTTAATACAATGTTCTTACCATTTAGTTTTCGGAAAGTGAATTGAATTAACTTTTTTAATCGGACAAGCATAAGATTCGCTAATCCAAAATTCTGGATTATTTAAAACTTGTTTGAGAATCTGACTGTTAATTTTTTGAAACGTTCTCTTCAATTTCAATAAAAATTTCTTCTGTAGAAGCAGTTAGCAATCGAGAATTTGACATTTCGATAGATTATCTTCAATTGACATTTATAAAAATTGACTTTATTGGCAACCGAAAAAATTTGATTACATTGAATAATTATCATTTATTACTTTCACTATTGGAAAATTATCAAAATTTATTTCATTTCATTTATTCATTTTCAAACAAATTCGTGATTCTATCGGTTCCTCTATATATGTGGTAAATTCTCACTCAAATACTTTTAGTCAGAAGCAATTTTTAATCGAATAAAGATGAACAGTTATAATCAAAGATAATATCGCTTGAGCTAAAGCTCTGGGGCATTAACAGATTAATTATTTAATGGGGTGGCTAGCTCAGTGGTATGAAGTCGGCCAGTGGATCCTGAGATCCCTGGTTCGATTCCCACAGGCGACAAACAATTTTCATAATTTCAAAAGCTACCCCTGTGGCTCCTCCGCCACTAACATCTTTGGGAGCCGTGATTTGACGCCTGGTAACTGCACTTCACGCGCAAAATATATCACTTTCCGAGCTCTGCTTCGGCAGAGTGCCACACCCAGTAATGGGTAGAAGGCGTGATGATATATTTATTTATTTATATAAATAATTTCATAAAAAAATTCCAGATAAAAGCATTTTTGTAAAACCCTTCAATATATCTATAATAAACGTAACTATCGGTATATTACCTATGAAAATAAAGTTAACGAAGTAATAACTAATCTGATTCAGTAAAGTTAGGTTTGATCCAACGGCAAATACAATTAAAATAAAAAAATACTTACTGAAATGTATGACGATAATAATAATCGCAGCATGTTGCGCTGCGAGCCACGTATATGAATGATACGTCCATCCACCCCATATATTGCCCTCTTCTAAATGCGGTAAATAATAAAACGAACAGGTACAATTTAAATTCTCCGCAGCACATATCTGTGTACAATACGTAGCTAGAGCTGCTCCGTACGTCAAAATTGATGATAGAACAACCGGAATAAATTTAGCTCCATAACACCAAAAAATAAACATTAGGGCGGAAGTGTTGATTTTACAGGATTCCTTTCCAAGTGGAACTCGCATTATTGCAGGATCAGTTGGCACGAACGTTAGAGAGATTGAGAGGAGAGGGACTATTACTGTTACCAGCCATAGAACGTGTCCTAAAATTCAAAACTATAAAGTACTCGCTTCATTCACATTCATAATGCCGTTCATCATTCGTTACACATTGCAATTAATCTTCTTCAAACAAGATGCATAATTCCTTTTCCCTACGACTACTATGAAAAGTTTACATTCATGATTTAAGTTGTCAACGTAAAGTTGATGGTTACTGGAGAACAAGCTAATATAGTATATTACGTACCATAAACCGTAAGTGACAATTTTCAGGTCAAGAATGTAGTTTGGGAAATCGAGGCCCGAAGGTTGAGATTTCTTAAACATTCGCAACCTAAAAAATCACTTACAGTTCAAGGTTAGTAAGCTATGTTTTACAATAATTGCACAAATAGAAGGAAAAGAAAAATAGATTTCAAAATAAATAGCTGTTAAGATAAACAGGACCTTGATATGTAATATTTACTTACTATCCACAGTGGACAGTAAGTAAATATTAAAATCCTGATATAACCATGGAAACCATTCTGCAATAAAAGTTGCGCTTACTATGTTTAAATTTTGTCATTAATAGGTAACTTACAGTACAAGTATTGTAGAAGACATGTTACTGCGCGTCTCCCACGACAACGTGCGATAACAGTAATTTATTGCACTAGTGTGGAATGTGATATACAGAGTGTAATATAAGTAAGGAATATTGTTATTAACTTCTGAAATAATCATTTAATCTAAGTAATTAAAAAAACGTTTCGAGGGTTTATGATTGCGGATATTTTGGCAAAAGCAGATATTTTTTATCGATAGTCATTTTTCACAGTGAAGAGGACGGCTTTGTTTTTAAATAGCATGCTAGAATTTTTTTGACGCGATAAGTCAGTGTTTGATAAAAAAATTACAAGTATTTCTACGAGAGTAGTTTAAGAATTTCAAATATGTTTATAGATGGCAGCAGTAAACAAGACTACAATTTAATTTTAGAAAAATCAATACTTGTTGCATTCCTACACTAATTGGCTAGGAATGTGATAATTAGTTCCTTTTATTAGCGTGGAAATTGGTGGCGCTATATGGTCGATGTCGACATTTTGGAAAATTTAAAATTTATGTCGAACTTGAATAAATAAAAACAAATCAAAGTAATATGTCAAACATCTTATGCAATATTATCAGTTTATGTCAAACTTAAAATTTAAGTATCATTGGTGCAAACGAGCATTCCCTAGGAAGAAAAAAAACAATAATCCTTGTTTAACGAACTAAAATGCATGCGAAAACGCAACATGAAATCATTAACTAATAATTAAAACCAATCGAATATAGTTAGTTTAAATTTAAAAATACCTATTTTGATAATTTAAGTCGTAGAAAAAAAATTATGTGTGTATCTCGAGCGTAAAGTGTCTTTGTTCTTCTTGCTCTTGCACTATTGTAATTACAATGTGTGAGTAATAAAGAATCACTTTACGCTCTTAATACGGAAGTAACTATTACTCAAGTTTGTTTCATCTTTCGTTTACGCATCATATCTATCCATTTATTCTCAGATCGTCCACACAATCTCACACTTCAATTTCACCAACATACACCTATTTCACCAACTTTTCATTCAACATTCGTTCCACGTATCCAAATCATCTCAACTGTCAACAATACTGAAATATCTTCTTACCTGTTCGCATGATGGGCGGCAACATAACAACTTGTGACACCAGCTGAGTCAACGTAACAGTCGCGGAACAGCTGAGCCAGAATTGTGTACAAGACCAAAGGGCCTTCGTGTAATGTCTGGCATGCATTACGAGAGGGAATATGGCAAGAGGGTCCTCTCTCCTGGCGGAGAGAGCACAGGAGAGAGCGTTTAAAGCACGAGAGAGCTCCACTGGTGAGGGAGAAGTTGATGAATGAGTGTAGGCTGGTACTCGTTGGCACACCTAAAAGAAATTATATGTTATTCCCTTTCACTAATATCTTAGTGATTTGATAAGATCTGCAACATCCAGTAATGGGTAAAAGGTGTGATGATATATTTATTTTATTTCTTATAGTTCTCGAAATATGTCACTTTAAAGTTTATGGTGTTTCTGATACTGTTTCCGATCATTTTCCCGAATGTAATTTCCTGAATGCCCGGAATCACTGTTTTCTTTAATTGTAAATTTCCGGCATGATTATTTCCTGAATGCCTATTTCCAGAATTTCCGATTTCCCGATTAATAATTTTCCCGAATGCCTTTTTCCCGTATGTTAGTTTCTTGAAGATTATTTCTCGATTGTCAATTTTGCATATAAATAATTTCTAGAAATATTATTTCCATGAACATAGATTTCCTGAATGCATTACCGTATATTTACTTGTTTAAAATTTCCCAAATGACAATTTTTCAACATACCAATTTTCCAAATATTACATACATTATTTTATTAAATAGTTATTTAGGAAATTTTCATTCTAGTTATTTAGGAAAAAAGTTATTTGGAAATTTACATTCGGAAAATTACATTCTGGGAATTAACATGCTGAAAAATAAACATTCGTGAAAATGCATTCTTGTAATCTTCGTTCGTAAAATTGTCATTCGAGAAATTGTTTTTCTTTAAAATATTCTTTCGGTAAAATACTCATTCTGTTTGTGAATATGTGTAAATACAGAAACCGTAGACTCTTAGTAGGCGTAATAACATAAAAAAAACGCATATTAATCATCATCTCACCTGAGGATAAAGAGGTTCAACAGCTAGTGCAGCATCAGCTTGCAAACAAATTCCCATATTGTCTGAATTAGCACTTGAAGTCACAACACAAACCACCTCGCCAAAGTCCTGCATGATATGCAGCATTTCGCGAATCACAGATGGTGTACAGTCCGTGAAAAGAGACACCAGCAGTGGCACATTATCAATTTGCTCTATATGGGGCCGAATCTTGTCTATCCCTCGTGGTAGCTTTGCCCTGTTGACAAAGCAGTTATCTTTCCAGAAATATGAATAGCAACAATGTTAAAATCTAGTAAATTTATAGCTGTATTCCATTTTTGCCACTTGGTTCACTTAAATCAGTTCAGATAAATCGATGAAAACTTAGTTCAAGTTTACTGAAACACGAGAAATTCTATGTCGTTGAGCGCATCTTCAGTAAATGTAAGTTAGATCTGATTCAGATGGCAAATGGAATATGTCTTTTGTTAAAAAATATAGTTGTATTCCATTTGTCAACTGATTCACTTAAATCAATTCAGATAAATTTGACACATGATTAAATGAACTGAATTTAGCAAACTGATGCACTTATTTGGGTGAATTACTTCAAAGTAAATTAGAATCAGTAATTCGAGTACTGGAAATAAAGTCAGCGAAGTAATCCAGCGAAATAAATAACTGATCTGGTTCAGTAAATCTGATCCAAATGGCAAATGGAATACACCTTTATTGTCCATAAATTTGTCTTGAAATATTGCCAAGCAACAATCTTCCAAATTAAAAATTTTCCCAGCAAAATAATGTTCCATTAATATATTCCCATTAAAAAAAAATTCTGTCTGAATTTATGTTGGTAGAAAACTACCAAAAATGCTAGCATGTATCAAAATCTACCTATTCGACATGTCAAAGTGCACAGGAGCACTCTGCTCCGTTGAATCCGTGAGACAACTCAACGACTGCCAGTGTTCATGTGTCGGCGATGTTGAATTTGGAGCATCAGGCATCAGCATACTGTCCTCGGAAGTAGCCAAGTCGCAACCTTCACCCGAATCCCCACATGATGCTGGATGCTCCACCTCAGGGTCGAACTTCACGGTAGCGTGCTCCAGGTTGATTGCACTTGGCGCGGAAAAGCTTATTGCTTTGGATTGCTCGAGGTTGCTGCGGAAGAATGAAAGGTGTATGTGTGAGATTGTTGAACGAAAAGAAGAACTGACATGCTGTTTTCTACTTCCATGGGTTGCTAAACTGTTGAAGTCATGCTCTTCTAGCATTCATTTATGCTACTAACTAAAGTATGAATGGCAGTGACATTACACCGAGTTCGTTGCTAAAGCGATGCTATATATTTTTAATTTACTTTATTCAACTACTACGTTGCATTACGAAATTATTAGTACTACAGGGTGATCAAAAGGAATTGTTATAGTTGGCAATACAATTTCAGAGATCTTTTTATTCCACAGTTGGCACAACGTCAGATAAAGGCGGAAATGCTATTTGACATTTCTAATCTCAGACTAACCATACCTTAGACAAAGTCTGTCGTATTCAAGTCAATGCAGTGTTATGAAGTAGAGAGAGTTAAAGTACGTTGTGGGTGAGACGGGTGCGCGGCAAGGAGCGAGTATCCTTTGATGTTATGCGAGTTGCAAACATTTGTATAGTTATTCTTATATTCAATTACTTACTGTTTATACATCAAAGTAAAGGTTAGTTTTTGACATATTAAGTGTTTTGTATACGTACTTTTGTGTTTAAATAAATAAAATGCTCGCGTCTAATAACTGTCATCAACAAAAATGCAACCCGCATAACACCAAGGGATACTAGCTCTTTGCCGCGCACCCGTCTCACCCACAACTTACTTTAACTCTTTTTACTTCACAACAAACGCCGTTGTTCTCCGTCTAAGGTATGGTTAGTCTGAGTTTCTAATAAATACAAATAGGTTATGTCAGGAGTCTGACAGCTAATAGAATTTTGACTTTTTAAGTAATAGAAATACTTTAGAAATAAATGTACTCAAATTTAAACTTTAAATGTCACTGTCAACAACAGGAAATTAATTTATGTATCAGGCTTACCAATATCAAGTAGTTTTTTTTATTGCCAACTGTAACAATTCCTTCAGAAGTAAGTGTTACTCACAGAACAATAATCTAAATTATTTCTATCACTCAACTTATTATTTGTATTTATTATAAAAATAACATGTCAGTTAGTATTTCCGTCTTTACCTGGCGCTGTGTCAATTGTGGAATAAAAATATCTCCAGAATTGTATTGCCAACTGAAACACGTACTTTTTTTCACTCTAGATGTTTGTTATAGAAATCTATCTAATATAACAATTCATGCGAAACAGAACACTTCTAACTACACAACGATAAGCAAGCAACACTTTCCAAATATAAACAAATTTGAGTAAAACTGCAACATTTTGATGTTGAAGTTTGCTAAAGTGTAAAGCCCGTCTGACACGATCAATTTTAATGTACATTTTCCATGTACATTTTTTAGTTCAATTTTAATGTACATTTTCCATGTACATTAAAATTGAAGACAAAAATTCCTGTATGCAACGACGTCAATTTTCTGCTAGATACGCATGCGCATTTCGATCCGTTTTGAAAATATGTTGGTATTGAATTAGGGTCTTTGTGTCAGAATCAAAATTAAAATTTATATATGGCAGTTTTAGTGGCATACAAGCAAAGCTTATTTTTGTACTTCTCTATTAAAACGAACACCCCGTGCCGAGACTACGATGTTTTGATTAAATAATGATACAAATAGAAAAAATGAGGTTCATGTTTGACGTTTTAACAATACACAATGCCATGCGCTGCGCGCAGCTTCTTTGCGCAATTAATTGACGAAAACATTGAAGGAAATAGGACAGGTTCTATTTTTCATGTACATTAAAATTGAAGGCAACATTGAAGTGCGTGCGCATGTATGATACGTTCAATTTTTTACTTTGTAAAAAAATGTACATGAAAATGTACATTAAAATTGATCGTGTCAGACGGGCTTTACACACATTTTTGTAAACAAAGGGTGTAAAGGGCTCACCGATATATTATTATTAATAAAAAACTATGACAATCAGTGAAAGCACGGTGTTAAAACTTGATTGATTCAATGAGTACAAATAATATATGAATTATTTATTAGAAAATATGGGGTGGCTAGCTCAGTGGTATGAAGTCGGCCTGTGGATCCTGAGAACCCTGGTTCGATTCCCACAGGCGACAAACAATTTTCATAATTTTAAAAGCTACCCCTGTGGCTCCACCACCACTAACATCTTTGGGGGCCGTGATTTGACGACTGGTAACCGCACTTCACGCGCAAGAATATATCACTTACCGAGATCTGCTTCGGCAGAGTGCCACACCCAGTAATGGGTAGAAGGCGTGATGATATATTTATATATTTATTAGAAAATAGTGTTACTATGTTAAAAATCATATTTTATAGTAGTTCAAAGGTGATGTCAGAGTTAGTTACGTTCTACACCGCATATGTCTTTTATTTAACGAGCGAAAATACTTGTGGCCAATGAGAATGCTTGAGTACTTGTGATGTCACTATATTTTCAATCGTATATGTCTCTGGAGTATAATATTATCCTTAACTCATTTTTTCACTAATAGTCATAATTCTCTTTATTTCGATTATGGTATAGGAGCCCATAATTGAGTCACAACTGACATAGCAGTTACCTCTGACACAGCAGATTTATACTGGGTTGCATGAAAGTTTTATCGGTTCATTAGCAACTAACGGTTCAATAATAATAAACAATTCTTTTGCTGGGCTGCAAGAAAAAAATAAAGAGCTCTTTAGTTAAAGATGTGTTTATTTAGCAAAAGTATCAATAGCGATTTTCTGAAATTTATTGAACTGTTAGTTGCTAATGAACCGATAAAACTTTCATGCAACCGAGCATTTAACTAAAGAGCTCTTTATTTTTTTCGTGAAACCCAACATTAGTAGATGACATTGTTTTACCGTTAAATCATGGAGCGGATTTTTTGCGCTGAAATAATTAAGGTTTGTCGCACATGAGTTCCCTCAAATTTAAGTTTCTATAGATAGAAATGTTGCAGTTTAAAAGTTGAAATTGTTTCTCAAAGGCGTTTATGATTTGTGGGTGATATGATCAACTTGATTAAGTGATATGGTGAAGTCACCTATCGTAGTTGTTGGGGGTGGGGGGCTTGGCTGAGCCGGGGGAGACAGCAGGGGTGCGTTTTCGCTGAGGGAGGGACGCAGGCGAACAAACCCGCATCGTGCCGTTGTTGGCCCAGCATTCGGATGGGCCCGAATCCCTCCTAGGTGGCCTCACAGGTTAGTTACAAATACAAATACAACACACAAGTATTACGAAGAACGTTATTCACATTTAGAATTTAGGAGACATAAGAATCATGGAGTAAACACACATTGAAAGGAATTTACAATCAATAAAAGTCTCAGATGGTTTACGCTGTTGCTATTCTAGCTGTCATTAACATAATTTAAAATAATAAATTAATCCCAATTACAGTACAGAAAATCTACTACTTGCGAGGTTTGAACCCGCGAAGTCTTAGCGCTACCATGGTGCAACAAATGCCCTTATTAAATACATACCCGGCGTAGAATTTAAATATGTAACATTGGAAAAATACAATGATATTTTTTAATATGGTGATTGTTGCTTCTCTAATTAAATTAGACCAACAGTGAAAATATAAAAAATGTATAGAATTAAAGCATCTAATGTTACTAAATTGTTTTTATGCAAGAGTAGGAAGCAAACGAAAAATGGCTTTTATAAAAAATGGGGTGGCTAGCTCAGTGGTATGAAGTCGGCCTGTGGATCCTGAGAACCCTGGTTCGATTTCCACAGGCGACAAACAATTTTCATAATTTCAAAAGCTACCCCTGTGGCTCCTCCACCACTAACATCTGTGGAGGCCGTGATTTGACGACTAGTAACCGCACTTCACGCGCAAAATATATCACTTACCGAGATCTGCTTCGGCAGAATGCCACACCCAGTAATGGGTAGAAGGCGTGATGATATATTTATTTATTTATAAAGAAAATTACGGATTGAGAGAAAGAAAAATGATATAATTTGTTAAATCCATTAAATAAATCAATTTTCTACGACCGAGCAGAAAATAGACATTTCCAACTGTAGGTTGAAAGCAGAAAATTGACATTTATCGCTCGCCAAACGGCAATAAGATATCCACAGATCACCAAATTAAAAAATACTATTATTTCCTATGTTACATATTTTAATTCTACACCCGGTATACTAAAAGTGTAACCACAAATACAAATAATACCAGTTATCCCCAAAATCTACACAACAAATAAAACAAACACCAAAACATTCCGAAATCTCTCTTACAATACCTCGTTCTCTCGCTCAACAACGAAATATGACAATTCCAGCCGCTTTCCAGGCCCATCTTCTCGCTGAACACCCTGCTTCTCAATTCGTTCTCTTTGCTGAAGTGTACAAAGCGGATACAAGAACGCTCCAGCTGTTCGATGAGGTGCACCATGTCGTTCTGCGCCTGGTACTGCATTGTTACCATTCCGATGAAGATCTGGTTACATTGCACGTCGAAACAGTTGTCTGTGTTGCTGGTTTCTGTTGAGGTGCTGTCGTTGAAGAGGAGGGAATCTGCAAGATGAAGAGAAGAAGTAAGAGAAGGAATTAATCCCAATGGGGTCCCGTACCATTATCTAAATAAGGAGAATTAATGATAAAAACATAAAATATATATTGAATTATGACTGTTAGTGAAACAATGAGTGAAACATAATATTATATTCTAGAGATATATGCAATTGAAAATATAGTGGCATCACAAGTACTTAAGAATTCTCATTGGTCATAAGTATTTTCGCTCGCGCGGTAAATAAGAGACATATGCGGAGTAGAACGTAACTAACTGTGAGAACTCAGCTCTATTTGTCGTGTTCTGGTATATACATGTCCAACACGTTAATAATTTAATTTCGTTTTCTTTGGCTTTCAACTACTATAAAATATGATTTTCAACAAAATAAGATTGTTTTCTAATAAATAATTCGTATTTTATTTGCACTCATTGAATCAAACAAGTTTAGTACCACTTAAAAACACTGAAAGATACTTGTGACGTCACAATCACCTACAGAACTTTAACAAAATTATATCTGGAAGTTTAACACCGTGCTGTCGCTGATTGTCATAGATCTGGAGTACTCGAACGCAGTTGTATTTTTTATTACAAATTAAAGTCAGCGGGGTTTGAACCCATAAACTCTCGCTTGTTAAGCAACAGCGCTGATATAGACAATAGGAAAATCGATCACAATTAAAGTAGCTTATAGTAGAATCCGAACCACTTAATGCAGTATTTTTTACACATAAAAATTGATCAATTACTAACTTCGGAATATTAAAAAAATATATTGAAATGTCTCGATAATCTACAAGTCAAACTTGATTTCTAATAAAAAATTTATTGAATTCGATTGAAAACTGAAGGAGTTGAGGGCGAAAAAAAGCGAAGGACTGAAATATTCGTAAAACCGAGGTTGTATAAAGAAATTATGTGAATAAAGCGAAAGTGGTGTGCCAGGATAAGAATATTTGACGAAGATTAATAGCAGAAAGAATCTAATGAATAGATTTAATACGAACCTGTAGAGAAAAACTGCGCCAAGGGCCCCTTAAACTTGGGCTCAAACAGCGTCTTACAATCCCAATGTATAGGCGTAGGGCTCCTCCTTGTCCTAAACAACTGTTTACTATCAGACGGAAGTTCTAAAAACACCTGCGACAATTTATCACTAAGATTTCCATTGAGCGGTCTGTAAGCAAACGCAGTACAATACGCTGTCAAAGAGGTCCGCTGATAGAAATCCAGAACTTTCTTCCTGTCTGATGGAGTGAGGAAACAAAGATCCTGTCCATCCCAGTATTCCACGCAGGAGTCCAGGACGATGTCAGCGGTGCCTTGAGAAAGAAGCTGGTGCGCTCCAGAGTTGGTTTCCTTCACGACGACAGCCACCATGTGCGGGAAAGGAAATTTTAGTTTGGTGGATAGTTGCAGCGAGCGGGCGAACTTGTTGTCGCGGCGCATCATCTCTGGTTGCTGTAAAGAAAAATAATCAAGTTTTTAAAGGTTATTTATATATTAAGGGTATAATCTTGATTCTGTCCTCGAAATTAAAAGATTCAGTCAGTAGGTATTCGTTATCGTTTTGCTGGTGTTATTAATTTTAGGTATGCTGATTGTTGGGGGTGCTACATAGTTTGTTTGCAAAACAAATCACGGTGTGTTTTAATGCTTTTTAGTTATACCACATTAAAACTGCGTCTATGGCTTCCCCTCAACTAGCATAAAGGCCGTAATTTGACGTCTGGTAACCGCACTTCACGCGCAAAATACACGGTGTTAAAAAAGTTCCGGGACGGTGAAATATCTCGAGAAATACACATCGAATCAAGAAACCAAAAAACACGTGTTTCATATTTTGCAAAAACCTATCTAAGCACACCAAACACAAACCCCCACCCCCAGGGGATGGAGCGGGGGGCAACGTTGAAACCTTAAATGGGAACCCCCATTTTTTATTACAGATTCGTATTCTGCGAAAAAAAATAAGTTAATTTTATCTGAAACTTTTTTTCCAATTCGGAATAGATGGCGCTCTAAACGCAAAAATAAGTTTTGACATGATTCTGAAAGAAAAGTAAAAAACGGTCTAATATCACAAGAAATAAACATTGAATCAAATAAAAAAATCAACATAATCACAAGTAGCCACAAGACTTTTTTTTTGCAAAATATGAAACACGTGTTTTTTGTTTCTTGATTTGATGTGTATTTCTCGAGATATTTCACCGTCCCGGAACTTTTTTAACACGATGTATATCACTTATCGAGATCTACTGCGGCAGAATACCACACTCAGTAATGAGTAGAAGGCGTGATGATATATTTATTTATTTTATTTACAGGTATAATAAAAAAATATTATCTTACCAAGTGTCTGAACGTAGATAACTGCTGCTCAAGCTTAAAAACCTTATGTGCTTGTTCCGAGAACCCAATCTGCGTGGCCAACTCACACAAGCACCTTCTATTCGTTACTGGGATCAAATTCTCATTATACATAGCTTCGCAAGTAACATGCGAACAAAATTGAGAGTAGTGTTCTTGCGTTTCTAGATTGCAAGTGTTTAGCAGGATTCCCAATCCCAGTGGCTTGAGAGAATTGATGTGACGTGACCACTCTTGATCGTCGAAGTGAAGCTTGAAGGGATCTTTATGGTCGTGGGTCAGATCAAGAACTTCTGCGACAGTGCAGATTGGTTGATGGTCAACTCCGTAGCGGATGGTGTTTGGAATACTGTTGCCAGGGATTCCTGTGCCTGGAATTAATATAGGCATGGGTTTTAAGATGGTTTGAGCAGCAGCAATTGCAGATCTTGATGGATGAAGTGGTAAGCTACAAGAACGATTCTAAATAAATATGGAAATGACAGCTACTAAACTTAAGATTAAATGTGAGAGATTAAGGTTCGGTTGCATAAAACGTTATCAGTTAATCACGTTGTTGACAACGCGAAAAAGTTGAATTAGAATAAAAAACGCATCTAAGAAATGTCAATAGTTTTTTACTCGAGTACGGTAATAGAGTAAGAGCCAGTTTTTCAATCGCCGGTTTACTCTCGATTAATGTTAATCATGATTAAATAATAATGGTAACCATAGTTTCCATTATTATTTAATCAAGAGTAACATTAATCGGTGATTGAAAAACTGGCCCTAAGAGGAACAAAAACACATTACGCTCATGATACACACAATAACTTTTTCTACGATTGAATCTTAAATGATTAAAAAATATATACGTACAGAAAATAAATTCATTCTGTCAATACGACAAGTTTGTTTTGTTTGTATCTTTGCCATTGGAAACGAGCGCAAAAAATAGCTATTGATATATATTTTTTGCGCATTGCCATTGGAAACGTGCGCAAAAATAACTATTGATATATCAATAACAGGGTACCCAGCCAACGTGAGTTTTAAAATTCCCTGACTTCTCCAGGTTTTCCAGGATGCCAATTTTACTTTCATTAGTTTATCACTTAAACCAATTTTAACATTTATGATTGAAATATTCGACGGTAATTTAGTATTTTTATGTTCGACGTACAGTATTATATTATCTCATAATTTAAGTGCAGTTTTAGCTGTCTCTGCATTTTCCACCCACCGGGTTACACAACATTTTTTTGGAAATACTTCGCATTTTGTGAGGCCTGTAAAATCATTCCGTCTTCTCGGTGAGTCTTTGTGAGCTGTTTGTAGTGCTACGTTTACAGTATGTAGACCGCACGACCCGATATCTAAAATTTGCTTCTCTGTTAATTGAGGCGCACAGCTTTTTTGAACAATAAAGAAAATATCTGTTCGGTTTATTCCGCCGTTCATCGTGTAATTCAAATAATAAAAAGTTTCAACGTATTTGTATGACAAAATTAACTATATATTAGCAGCAAAAAATCTAAACTTTTTAATAAATAGACAATTTGCATCTTTTTCCAGAAAATAATTTAAAATTCCCTGATAATTTTTTATTTTTTGGAATCTCCCTGATTTTTCCCTGACTTATACAAATTCCCTGACTTTTCCCGGTTTTCCCGGTTTTCCAGGTCACTGGGTACCCTGGATAAAGATATTTTTCAATTGCTATACAGAAAACGTCAACTTTACGTTGACAAATGAGAGCGTAATTGTTAACTTTTCATAGGAATCGCAGAAAAAATATTTTACAGTTCAATATTTTAAAACGTTGTAATTACTATAGTATGTATTAAACTCATAATTTTTTGTTACAAATATTGTTTTGCCACTGCTATTCAACTAACAATAATCATTTTAATGCTGGTATCAATTAATTATAACATAAATATCCGACAATATGCAAATGTGATGTTAGCTATCAAGATAGTTAACATCGCTTTATGCAACTGAATCTAAATACTCGTGCAGTCACACATCTCTTATTTTTCTTACAAATTCAATTTGTGCATTACAACAATTGATTAAAATTCATTCAGCATTATTACACTATAAATGGAGGATGTAAGATGAATTAAATGCTATAAAATTAATTTTAAAAAATGTATGAAAAATATTTACCACGTCTTTTATCCAAATCTGGATACGGAAGTTCTGCTAATACTATAAACAAAATGTGATTACCACTTGTATAATCACAGCACATATAAATTAGGGTTGATCGGTTTTTAAAACCCAGTTTTTTTTTTATTTTCAGCTCGAACATAGCTTTTATTAAAATTTATTTATTTGGCACTCTGCTCAATTGGAACTTAATCCCAATTTCAGTATCCTAAAGTGGAATCCGAACCACTCAGACACAACCGCATTTCTTTGATATTAATTGAAGTCAGAGAGATATGAACGCGCGAACTTTTGCTTGCTGCAACTGTCTGTTTAAACCTTTAAAAATTAAATAAAAAATTTAATAATAAACAAAACTTCCTTCCAACTTTATTCCTCAACAAATAATAATGAATTTAAAAACTTACCCGTACTGAAATTCGCGCTACAAAACCCCTTATCCTCTTTCTTCTCCACCACGCTTTCCGTATCCGTCAAATCGCCAACATTCTCCAAACTGCTACCTCCAGAATCTTCCTCCACATTATGGAGGAAGAAGACTTTCTCCGCCGTCGGGTTCGGCCACGAAAGAATCCCTTTCTTGTCGACACAGCAGAGCGCTGTCACCGAACCCAGGACATGGAGCATGTTGGAGGTGCGTGTCATGATGTGTCCGGTTCCACAAGCCACCAGGATGAAGTTGTTCCAGATGTCACGGAGGGTGATTGAAGGAAGAGGTAAAGAGGTTGTGTCGCCGTCGTCGAATGGGGAATGAGGGGATGTTGGGGATATGGAGCTGTAGTCGAAGAGAGCGCGAAGTTTTGCGTTGCCTAGAAGAAAGATTTTTTAGAAACTAAACATTTTTTTTGTTAAGTCGTAACCTAATTATTATACTAGATTTAGAGCTGATATTTCGATCTTCTAATAATGTTCCTAATAAATTTTATGATTTAGGAGGTTATATCTTAAAAACTAAACAAGATATGAAAATGTGCTCAACGGCATTGAATTCCTCGTGTTCGAGTTGACATATAAGCAAATTTTTAGCGAATTTTATTTTTTGAAAATTTCTTAAGGGGTATCCCTTAGATTTTTTAGATTTTAGGGCAATTTCACACTGTTTGCTCTGAAATTCTTCCTCGTACAAATTTTGTAACGAAAATTTATATACATATGTATTTTGACGCGCTAAATCCAATGGTGAAATCCCCAAATTCATATGTTTTCTAGTTTTTGAGATTTTGTTGAAAAACTGCTCGATGAGAAAGTTTTGGAGAAAACATTTTGAAAAATGAAAAACGCTGAAAATTTATTTACAAGTCAATTAAATCACGAGAAAATCATTACCGTTGAGCGCATCATCGTACTTTGTTTAGTTTTCGAGATAAACTCTCGAGAAAGTCGAAAATATGATGAGGTAATTTTTTTGGAAAATTGAACTTTTTCGGAGGTTATATCTTAAAAACTAAACAAGATATGAAGATGCACTCAACGGTATTGAATTCCTCGTGTCCGAATTGACTTATTAGCAAACTTTTAGCGCAGTTCAAACTATTCGTTCATTATTATTATTATTATTTCACTATTCGATCTCATTAACTATTTGAATATTCGAATTATTCTGACTGTTCAGTTATTCGAATATTGGATCTGTTCAGATATCCGAGCTATTCAGATAGCCGAACTATCCGGATAGCCAAAACTGAATACCCATTACGTATCGGAATATTCGAATAACCGAATAAAATCAACACCAGTATTTGAAGTCATCGAGATTTAATTGTTAACTGGCATTAAGAAATTTCTGTGTTAAATATAATTAATAAAATAATATAAAAAACAACTCACCAATATGATTCAAAACAATCCAAGCCACAGGAAAAACCAGAGGCATCAATGGCAGCACCGTCGCCGCCGGCAGCAACAAATACACATCAACCGCATCTCCTCCTCCAAAGACACTCCCCAAATACATCCTCCTGACCACACCAACCAACAATGTCAACATCACGCATATCGGAATCGCGCATTGCTCCACGCATCTAGTGATCACCAGCCTCCGACGACTGTCTAACCTCGTAGGAGGACGAAATGTTGCTTGCTCTAGCGCCAGATGGAGATTTGACAAATATGGCGTCTCGAGAAGACGGTACCGACGATTGGGGAGAGGACGGCGAGCTTTCGGGACACTGATAGATTCGTTGGCGTTTTTGAGAGATGGACCATAAACTTCTTTTGGGTGTAGGAGAGGATATTCTTCGGATTTATCGATGGATTCGCAGTAACCTGGACTTACCTGTCCAGGACGAATGAGGACAACATCGTCTTTCACCAACAGTGCCCAAGGTAAGTTTACAAGAGCGCCATCTCTGTAAGTCCATTGTAATGTAATACAGGGAGAATACGGCGAACACATATGAGGGTAATTATCTGCATCCCATCTTCCGTTTCCTGCGGCGCGTTGTATCTCCTGTAAAATAATTTTAACCCTTCTTGGCAATTCTTCATGTCTTAATCTAGATTCAGTGAAGACGACACCAACGTTCAATGCTACAATTAACACGACTGCAATGGATTCGTAGATCAAAGAAACGTTTGATTCATTTTTTGTTATATATGCAACGAATAATAAAACTGAATATGTTATTATTGCTAACAATGAAGTCCAACAAAGAGGTGTGTAGTAACTATTGTGATGCAAAGCGTCTTTTAGACAGAATTTTGTTCGTCTGTAAATGAAATGTTGCTAAGTAATGACTATTGATGTTATGGTTACGATTGTTACTTACTTGGTCACTTGTACCTTTTCATGTTGTATTAAAACTTGTTCAATGTCTTTATAAAGTCGATCCAAAGCCTCCGTCGTCGTTAATCCAACATTATTGTCTTCCGATTTGTCCATTTCAATAATTATGTGATATCTTTCATAATTACTTCTTTTAAATATAACTATTATTAACTAGATCATCATTATAATGAACGGAAGATGAATCTATAACAAACTATTACGTAAACGCCCGTGACACTTTTGAGCAATTATCTAATACCTGAATAAATTTAATAAATTGTGCTACGCGAACAGTGATGTTTACAAATTGCATCTTGTACAACCAAGATCAAGAATCAAATTTTATGTTCTAAATATTATATCATTTGCTTTTATTATTATCTGTGATACACAAAAAGATAAACATAAATCAGGATAAAATATCATCGAACAGTTTTTCAGGAAAAACGCTCTATTAAACTAATATTTATAAAAGCGTCTTAAAAATTTTACCAGATACTGTACTTAATTTATTAGGTCATTTCAAAGTTCTAAATATTGCGCGCAAATAACAAATTTATCATACATTACTAATGTAATATTTAATAATACTACTTACAAGGACATGTAGAAATAAAAAGATGTGGTTCTACATCATTTTGGCCGTAATTTTTTTATAGGTTATATTTCAAGTTGACAGCTGTCATTTAAAAAATATTACATCACAATCTACCAACCATACAAAAACACAAAAATATGCAAAAATTCAACAAAAGCAAAAATTTATACAGTATCAAATGTCAAAATATGGAATATTTAAAGTGTAAATTATTCTCAGTTACAAAAATATATTTAAATAAAAATAATTTTGCAAATTTCAAATATGGCGGCATTTTGCTGTCAAATTTATAACAAAAAAATAATGGCGGATGTCGCAGCACGAAGGGAAGCGCGCCGTCGAAAAATCTTGGAAAACTCACAAAACAGATTAAAATTAATTACAGGAGAACAAAATGGCCCTTTTATTGGTAAAATATTAATTTATAATCATTTATAAGTGACTAATTTTTGCAATCAGTTCCAGAACCAGAAGTTTTAGCTCCAAAAATACAAGAAGTCAACAATGACAACACAAGAAATGAACCCACTGTAGATGTTTTACTACAAACAGTGAAATATAATAATGATAATCATATTCACGAGGATTTATTAAGAAATTTTCTACCAGAAAATGTCAATTTATCGTCATTGATTCCAGAGCAAAGTGATGATGTGCCCGATTCGTCCAACAATGTGAATAACTATGTTAAACATTCTAAACTGTATGTAATTTCGTTAGCAATAATCATTAGGCTGCTATTTATTTTCCAAATGCAATTTTGCGTGCGAGATTCTATAGTACTACCATTCATAATTTTCGAACTGACGTTGCAATTTTTCAAAAGTAACGGAGAAAATACAAACGTGTTACTAAATACACTTTTATTGTTAAGCAGTCTTCCTCCCAACCGGGTTAAACTTATTACACGAATATTAAAATTTATTGAAGATTTTACAACTGATTTTAGCTTATACTTTTTTACATTTTTGGTGTTACATGTTTTTCTTGAATCTTTCATTTGATATTTTGGTAAAGTTTATTGTTAAGTCTGTGCCTTTTATTACATTTGTACAATAAAAGCTTTGTAAAATAAGCAAAGGTTTTTTTGCTAAACTAACAATAAACGTTTATTTATACAAAATTTGCTTCTAACTTAAATAAAAACGAAATGATAACGTATTAATATTTTATTATTAAATGTATACTGTATAAAGCAAACAAAACAAAAATCAAAACTTGAAAATACTTTTTAATTTTCCAACTAAATTCTGCTTGGCTTTTTCATCAACGTCTTCCTTTTCAGGTTCGCTGACTTGTTCACCCGTGCCCTTTTCCCTTTCAGACACAGAATTAACAAATTCCTTCTCCTTAATTTTATCGATATTATGAATAACTGTTTTTGATGCATGATCTTGTGTCAAAGGCAAAGGGCACCTGAATTCCTATTCTGGTTTCTTAGTTTTCAACTTATGTTTGGGTTCGATTAAGGCATCTTGCCTGACAATGTCTGTATTACCCAATTTAATCATTTTTCTTTCCCACTCTACCATCAGTTTCTGGTAATCTTTCATTTGTTTATGCATTTCATCTACAAAAGGTATCTTTTGAGATTCGGGTAGCTTTTCCCACTCAGCTGCTACTTGCTTTTGAAATTCTTTGAATTCGGTTGAACCACGAGTTGGCAGCCTAGTTTTCATGTATAGTACAAAACCTGAACATGGTTTCCTAGGCTTGTTATTTTCTCTACATTTCTAAAAATATTTCAACCTATTATTTGTTTCTACGCTTTTGTAAACTGTGTTACCTGTTTTAACTTTTTCTTTTCTTTACTTTCAATATTATCTATCCTAGCTTGTTTCAAAAGATTTTTCTGTTCATCAGTTAATTTTGTATCATAGTCTAACCGTTCCTTAGTATAAACTTCATGTTCTCTTTTGTATTCAGCTTCTAAATTCGATTTGTACTATTCATAAAGGAAATTAAAGTTATTAATAAGTCAAATGTCAATCAGTTTTTATGAGCAACAAACTTGTGGATCGACTTTCTCCCATCTTAGAGCTGTTTCTCTTACGATTTCTGTAACCTTTGCATCAGGTTTGGCTTTTTTAATTTCAGGCCGAATTTGTGCCATAAACTTAAAATAAGGGGTTAAGGGACGTTTTGGTTTAGGAGGTAAATGTAATTTCTCCTCTACAGTTTTACGTAAACCTGCCATTTGTTGACAACTAGGGTAATTGTACCTACAAATATATTTAATTATGACCAGAAGCTACAATGATATTAAAACAACTAACCAATAAGCATTTCCCAATAAATTTTTGTTGTAATTTCCTAGGACATTACAAAATCGTATAAATCTTCCTTGTAACGCCATGGTTTTGGTATACCATATATAATTAATTATAAATAAATATAGTATTTATAAAACGAACTGTTGTTGATTGATAATTTCTAACCAAACAAATTTATCAGAAACGGAAATAGATTGCACGCTGGTTTCGTTCAGACAGTGATCATAAAAAAAAATACAAAACTTGTAAACAACTCTTGCCATTACGTTTTTACAATATTAAAAAGATTACACGACATACTTTTACACGTTTATATCAATATTATTACATATTTGCTCTAAGCGAATAAAATTAAAATAATAATAAAATAAAATGTTCAATGAACGCATATATATTTGACGTATAAAATCCGCGGTAAGTTTAAATCGATGATGATAAGGCAGTGAAAGTACATTTGTTATGGGTGAAAACATTTGCTTTCTAAGCAGCGTTACACGTCAGAATCACGCAGTGTCACATACGACGTGTTCGTGACAGCGTATGAAATACATAGTGCATTTACTGATCAATAATTACTTTAAAACACGCCGACAATCAAGATGACATATTCAATAATTATTACGTAACCTAAAATGATAATTCTGTGATTGTCAAAACCATTGTTGTCATCAGTGATTTAAAATATTGGCAAGGATATTACTACGTCCTTTGGAAGTAATACAAAACATCTTAAAATAGCAGCTCTGTTGTTCGCTTGTAAATTGGGGGCAGTAGGACAGAGGCTTCTTCAAGTTCGAGGTCAAAATATCAACGATTGACAAAAAATGAAAACCAATAGTCAGTCTTATTCAAATAAATTGTGTTTTACCTAATGTCAGCAACAACATAAGATAGTTCCTACATGTGTAAATCTACTAACAGTGAAATGGCGTTAAAAACAGATATTACATATAATGCAGAAATTATTTTGAAGAATCTTCTGGCTGGAGGTAAGAATTTCACCTGCATACTAATATACAGGTGTACGTGACATAATAATCGTACTGTATATAGTTCGTTCAAATCAATTATTCATTTCGCGCGAATAATCAGCTTATTTTCACGTGGTCGTCAAGATAACAAATTTGTCACACGCTCTTTTAATATATTTATTTAGTCGATTATAATCCACAAATATTTATTGTTTGTTTAATTCATTTTTTTCCATTCTTAAGTTATAAAAATTACAGAAAAGGATCGATTTAAGTTTATTATATTTTGCTGATAACACTGCTCCAATTATTTTGTGTTATTCAGTCATAAAAATGCAAAAAAAGGAATTGTTTTTCATGTTATCAGCATCATAAATTGTGATATTTTGAAAGTTACAGACCAACTAATAATTTACGAATGTCATTTAGTACAATAACACTTTAAATATTAAACAAATATTATCACAAACAATAAACAATACAATTACAACTATAAGTGGAAGTAATTTAAGAACAATTTTCTCTCATGCGCTACTTATTTTCTTCGTTGACACAAAAGATACAACGAATAGAAAACGAATTTAATTTTAATCACGTAGCAAATTTCACCAAAAATATTTAAAAAGCTATCATTAATATTTACGATTGACTTGTCTTTTAACACTAAACATTTCCACTTAATGAGCAATTGAATATACAGTTTCATAACTCAAATTACCTACCTTCAAAGCAGAATATTAATTCTCTTTCAGGATTGGCGGGGATGCTGTCAAAAACAACTGTAGCCCCGTTGGATCGAATTAAAATCCTATTACAAGCCCATAATAGGCACCATGAGCGACATGGTGTTTTAGGAGGAATGAGGCACATCATTAAACATGAAGGATTCTTAGCTCTTTATAAAGGAAATGGTGCACAGATGGTGCGGATTTTTCCTTATGCGGCTACGCAGTTTACCTCGTTTGAAATCTACAAGAAGGTATAAAAAATAAAAAAGAAGGAAATGATAATAAATAAGTAAAAATAAAATAAATATATCATCACGCCTATTACTCATTATTGGGTGTGGCACTCTGCTGAAGCAGATCTCAGTAAGAGATATATTTATGCGCGTGAAGTGCGGTTAATAAATAAGTAAACAGGAAATTTCAGTTAAAAATTATCTGAAGTGCAAAGATAAATATTTTCCGATATAATCTAATAATGTTGCAGAAACCTAATAAAAATCTAATTATCTGTTTGATTGTTGTCTCAGGAAGCCAGTCTAGTATCAGTACAAAATAAATTGATTGGATGCTATTGAAGTTGCGCATTATATTATTTTTTACACTATAATATAAATAATAATCTCAGTTATTCTTTAGCAACAACTATCAGTTGATTAACTTTATTTTTCTGCTATAAATATACTTTTTTTTTTGTTATATAGGGAATATTATGATACAATTTTCAATTTGCGATCGATTTTTCCTTATTAATTTCAGAAAAAAAGTGTATATACAAAAAATGTTCAGAATTAAAAACTGCATCCAATGAGTCCAAATTTATTAATATATAGTACGTTCCTGTCACCAGATAGACATAAATTAAAATTGCCATCTTCAAGCTGTTTACAGAGTGCCATGCAAAAGAAATAATTTGACAGATCTGTCAATATCAATAAACAAATAAATAAATATATCATCACGCCTTCTACTCATTACTGGGTGTGGCACTCTGCCAAAGCAGATCTCGGCAAGTGATATATTTTGCGCGTGAAGTGCGGTTACCAGCCATCAAATCACGGCCTCCAAAGATGTTAGTGATGGAGGAGCCACAGGGGTAGCTTTTGAAATTATGAAAATTGTTTGTCGCCTATGGGAATCGAACCAGGGTGGGTTCTCAGGATCCACAGGCCGACTTCATACCACTAAGCTACCCACCCCATATCTGTCAATATAAAAATTAAAATAACTTTCATTTATTCCAAGAGCTTCTAAATCGTCTACGCAATCTGTCACCCTCAATTCACCAACATACATCTATTTCACCAATGTTTCATTCGACATACGTTCCACATACTCTTAATTATTTAGACAAAAAATGATAGATCATTTTCGTTTCACTCACATTCATAATTCCTTTCATACAAGCTCCTTTATTCCTCACACTCGGAAACTTTCGTTCACGCAACAAACCTTCAATCATATTTATCCATTTATTTCTAGATCCCTCAATTTCATCAATATACAAAATCTGTTTCATCAATCTTTCTTTTTTCCTGATTCGATATACATTATACTTGTCCTAAAAATTATTTAGACAAAGATGTTTTGTTTAAATAAAATACAACTTTAATGTGAAGAACTTTCTTTAAAATAATTTAGGAATATTTGTGCTAAAAATCACCCTACAATAACATCTGTGGGTGTCGTAATTTAACATCTAGTAACCGCTCATACATAGTTAAAAATATATCACCTTCAGAATCATGATATTTATGGGATGGCTAGCTCAGTGGTATGAAGTCGGCCTGTGGATCCTGAGAACCCTGGTTCGATTCCCACAGGCGACAAACAATTTTCATAATTTCAAAAGCTACCCCTGTGGCTCCTCCACCACTAACATCTTTGGGGGCCGTGATTTTACGACTGGTAACCGCACTTCACGCCCAAAATATATCACTTACCGAGATCTGTTTCGGCAAAGTGCCACACCCAGTAATGGGTACAAGGCGTGATGATATTTTTATTTTATTTTAGAATCATGATATTTAACTTTATTGAGAAAAAAATTGAAATACAGTCATAATTTGACCTTGGAATTTCTGTCAAAAGATCTTTACCAATTGAGCTACGGTTTCCAAGTAATTCAAATCTAATGTTATTCCAATTTTTCTATTTTTGTTATTTGTCAAGGCAGTATTGATGATAGGATTGAACTATTTTTCTGTTTTCCAAGTATCTAGACGGTGTGTTCGGAGCGACATCTCACACAGACAAATTCGTGGCTGGTGCTGGCGCCGGAGTCACAGCAGTGACCTTGACTTATCCTCTGGACACAATCAGAGCTAGACTTGCCTTCCAAGTTACTGGAGAGCATCTATATACTGGGATCGTGCATACTGCTTCATCCATATTCAAAGATGTAAGTGAATTAAAAGTTGTCAAAGTATTTATAATTAATTTAATTTACAAATCTGTTTCACTTAAGTTTAGGTCAAAACCATTTCGGCTGTTTATGAATGATTAATTATTTATGACTAATAATAGTTCGGTTAAAGTTGTGTTGTCAATTTGTATCAATCATACCAATTTAAAATCCGTATCCAAAATTAATCATTATTATTTAGAACCAGGTCAGACTACCAAAACTATTAACTACAATAAAACTAAAATAAAATATGCTTTAAACAAATGACAAATGTATTACGATGTTTGATTGTTTCTTGAACAAATGCCAAGCGTATGACGCTGTTCCATTGTTTAAGAACAATAGATGAGTTATCAGTTTTTCCATCTCCGGATAAAGTTTCCGAGAAATACCGTCAGGAAAATGGAAATAATATCTCATTAGAAAATGGCTTTCGTGATTTTGATGCGATATTTTTTAATTTATTTCGCTGACAGTTATTGAAAAGCTGCTCTGCTACATTTTTCGTAAATGACCCACCTTATTCTGTAACGCGATCATTATCTGTTAACGATCAATATATTAATGACGGCCCTGATAATTAATCTGCAGATTACCCCCTCCCATTTCGACATTTTTATAGGGTGGCTAGCTCAGTGGTATGAAGTCAGCCTGTGGCTCCTGAGAACCCTGGTTCGATTCCCACAGGCGACAAACAATTTTCATAATTTCAAAGGCTACCCCTGTGGCTCCTCCACCACTAACATATTTGGGGGCCGTGATTTGACGACTGGTAACCGCACTTCACGCGCAAAATATATCACTTATCTAGATCTGCTTCGGCAGAGTGCCACACCCAGTAATGGGTAGAAGGCGTGATGATATATTTATTTTATTTTGTAACCAAAATTATTTATTCTATTTTTATATTACATCTATTTTATTTTCATGCAAATATTATTTTAAGCACACTTTTTACGGAACTGTCAGTGAGCTGACATTATATTATTTTTTATAATAACAGTTACGTATATTAGTAAACAAAATCCATAAATATAATACAAAAATACTAGGGTAAATTATTCTGGTATCAGAAAATCGAAATTATGATCATCTGTAAAATAACGAAGAAAAATAAAAATTTTCATTAACTTATCGATCATTAACAGATAATGATCCAGTTATAGAATGTGGGAGTGAGTTCTGCCATTATGTTAATTATAAATTTGATGATATTGCAGGAAGGAGGTTTGCGAGCTCTCTACCGCGGTTTCCTCCCCACAGTGATGGGTATGGTGCCTTACGCTGGTTTCTCATTTTACTGTTTCGAGTATTTGAAATATGGATGCATGAAATACGCGCCTGGACTCACGTGTACACCATGTACTAGAAACACAGGTGAGTAAACTCACATACACAGAGTTGATATTTTGCTGATTGATTATTTTTGGAATAGCGGTACTTTATTTTTAGTACGATGTTTATTGCTGTTTTTGATAAATTTGGCAGTCAATAAAAAAATGAGTTTAACAATACAATACGTAAGAATTCGCGAGGTCAAAATTCGTTAACTCGACTTATATGCAAAAATACGATTGTGTTTGAGTAAATAAGATTAAAAAAAGAAAAAACTAAACTAAATCTCTTTTTGACAGCTCAGCCAAGAATTCCTTATCTTAATTGTTGAACCAAACTATTAGAATGAGATTTTGATAATTTGTTTTATTTTTATTATTATTTTCATGGCTAGGTATCTGATTTTTGACAAAAATGTTATATTCTATTTTTCAATATCTAGTACTACAGATATGCTAGTATTAATAAATATTATATTATGGGGTGGCTAGCTCAGTGGTATGAAGTCGGCCTGTGGATTCTGAGAACCCTGGTTCGATTCCCACAGGCGACAAACAATTTTCATAATTTCAAAAGCTACCCCTATGGCTCCTCCACCACTAACATCGTTGGGGGCCGTGATTTGACGACTGGTAACCGCACTTTACGCGCAAAATATATCACTTACCGAGATCTGCTTCGGCAGAGTGCCACACCCAGTAATGGATAAAAGGCGTGATGATATATTATTATTATTAATAAATATAAACTTTTTCAACGTAAAATTTAATTTTAAACTATTGTACTTCTTGTACTTTTGCTCTAAAATGTACAGGGAGTCAATTTCCGCACATTTTTATAATGTATACCTCGTAAAGAAAGTAGGTGGCTCACTGTTATCGAATTGGGTTCGATTCCCACAGCCGACAAATAATTTTTACCACATTAAAATTATCTCTATGGCCCCCCCATCAAAAACATCCTTAAGGGCCGTGATTTGATGGCTTGTAACCACATTTCACGCGCGTAAATATATCACTTACCAAGATCTGCTACGACAGAATGCCACACCCAGTAATGGGTAGAAGGCGTGATGATATATTTATTTATTTTATTTCTACATAGAGTGTTTAACTGCTATTGTGTGGAAACCCAAGCGCAGGACGATACTCCCTTCCTTTCTTATATTTTTGTTTCCTTGCCAGTTCTAAAATAATTAGGAAAGTAATGCGCACGGAAAAACTGTTTCCCCAAGTGAAATGTCTATGGATCGCTTTTAGTAATACACACGTGAAAAAAAGTGGGATTTTTTTCTCTGGAAGAAATATCTCACTTTCTTTCTCGCTGTACAAATAAGTAAATAACTATGTATTTTCTTTCCTCCTGCAGGTGGCCTGGTGCTGGCAGTGCCAGCCAAGCTGCTCTGCGGCGGTTTCGCCGGCGCCGTTGCCCAGAGTATCTCCTACCCTCTGGATGTAACTCGTCGTCGAATGCAGTTAGCGATGATGAATCCAGAGACAGAGAAATTCGGTGCTAGTATGTTCCGAACCATTAAGCTCATCTACAGAGAGAACGGAGTCATGAAAGGACTTTACAGAGGAATGAGTATAAATTATATGAGAGCGTGTCCGATGGTAGCCGTGTCGTTTTCAACGTACGAAGTGACGAAACAGTTGTTGAATTTGGATACTGGGTTGAAGATTTCTACTTGATGGTACTCTGATGTTTAGTTGCTAGGTAAATAAAAGTTACTTTTATTGAAATAGTTATTTGTGTATTTAGAGCAGAAAGTAGATAAGGACACTTTCTGTTCGTGGTGCACACAGTATATTTTCTATGACCATTTAAAAACGCCTTAAAAAGAGTTTAAAATTACTTTTGACAGTTTTTCTGCTTTGAAATTCGCTTGAAATTGCTGACATGGATACACTTTTACTTTAATGCTCGGCAAGCGGCAAAATGTTATTACCGCTCAGCGCGCGGTACATATAAACTTTCTGCACACAATTGACACTTAGAAATGTCTACTTTCTGCTTGGTCGTAGAAGGTAATTATTTGTGTACCTTACGCAGAAAGTAGACTATTACTGCTCACGTATAGAAATTGTTTATCAAGAGCATGCATGAGCGGCAAGAACACTTTCTGGTCGAAGTGCACACAATATTTTTTCTACGAACTTTCAGAAACCCTTGAAAAATAATTTAGTCATTTTTGACAGTTTTCATGTATCCATGGATACGATGATACACTCTTTACGGCTCAGAGAGTGGCAAACTTTAACTTTCTTCTTTCAACTGACAGTTGGAAATGAATATTATCTGCTCAGGGTCGTAGAAAAAATATTTTCTGAAAGTTAGACAGCGAAATTTATTTAATCGGGCTATTATTACTTAGTTGGAGGTCTATATTATCATTTT
Source organism: Pterostichus madidus (assembly GCA_911728475.2). NCBI lineage: Eukaryota > Metazoa > Arthropoda > Insecta > Coleoptera > Carabidae > Pterostichus > Pterostichus madidus. The sequence continues at coordinate 3,846,419 of OU452314.1, read as the reverse complement.
TTTTACTTAAATTAAATTTGTTTATCTAGCAAAAATAGCACAAAGACAAATAGACATATCTGTTATTGACTTTTTAATCATTCCAAGACAAAAAATTATATTGAACTCGAACAAAAGCATAGTTTAATTGTTAAAATATTTACTTTTTATTGTATAAAAAGTAGCTTAATTTATCAATTTTAAATTGGTTTTGGTTACCATAGGCGTATTCCATTTGCCATTTGTATCAGATCTAACTTACATTTACTGAACCAGATCACTTATTTATTTCGCTGGATTACTTCGCTGACTTTATTTTCAGTACTAAAATTACAGATTCTAATTTACTTGGTAGTAATTCACCCCAAAAAGTGCATCAGTTTGCTTAATTCATTTATTTAATTATGTTGTCTAATTTATCTGAACTGATTTAAGTGAACCAAGTGACAAATGGAATACAGCTCATATCTACAATATTGTTTTTATCTAGTCCGGATTGTTCCAATTGGGCAGAAGTTTGTTCTATTAAATTAGAACAAACTATATCTGCCCGCATTTTTTATAAATTGGTTTATTTTTATCAGGGACTGTTTAAAATGCGTTTTTCAATCAAAACACCAGTGACATTATCGTTTTTGTTGTAGATTTTGCACGAAAGATAAATATTTCTTGCCTGTTTGTATAAAATTTACACCAAATTACGTAGAATTTTATATTTTCGTCACACTGCATTTTATTTTCATTATTTGTTGTTGTAATAAAAGATTTATTATTATTATTACAACTTAGAATATTATAAATATTTTTTATTCTTATTTAATTTAAACACTAAGTAAAAAAATTGTATAAACAGTAATGCAAATGAATATAATTTTATATTTATAGTAAATTAAAATAATTATTTTGGTTTGGTCTGTACTAATCACTGTAAACTTGATATTTTGTCTTTTTAAAAATAAACTTTACTCCGTCAATTGATATTTACAAGACAAAACTCAAGTACTTCAATGAAATTTGTAATACACTAGAATATTATGAAATAAAGCTATTTTAAAATGAACACTCATACTTTTAATATTTACAATTTTATGTTCTTCCGTTTCAGAAATTCTTACATTTTATTATGTACTGCATTCAACAATTTAAAATATCATCACGCCTTATAGTTTTTTATAAATGCTGCAGCTCTGCAATTACGGATCTTAGCACGCTCAGTGGTATCAAGTTGGACCATGGATTTGAGGACTAAGGATCGATTCCCACGGCCGATAAACAATTTTCACCACACTAAAATTACCCCTGTAGCTCTCTCCATTAACATCTTTGGAAGCCGTGATTGGACGGCTGGTAACCGCACTTCACGCGCATAAATATATCATTGAAATCTGCTGCGGTAGAGTGTCACATCCAGTAATGGGTAGAAAGCGTGATGATATATTTATTTATTTTATTTTTACATAGTGTTTAACTGCAATTGTTTGGAATACACTTTCAGAAATAAGCACAGGTCAACACTCCCTTTAATTTTTTTGTTTCATTTTCAGTTTTTACAATAGAGTGTCTAATTGTGTGGAATTTTCTTTCAAATGCAAGCACAGGACGACACTTCCTTCCTTTCTTATCTTTTTGTTTTATTTTCAGTTCTTACAATAGAATGTCTAACTACAATTGAGTTGACGGCTGGTAACCGCACTTCACGCGCATAATATATCACTTACCGCGATCTGCTTCGACAGAGTGCCACATCCAGTAATGGGTAGAAGGCGTGATGATATATTTTTTTTAATTTATTTTTATTTCAGATACAATCATAGTTTTTTTAGATATAAGTTGAAATTAGCGAGATTTGAACGCATAACTTCACACTTGTTAAATAAATAAATAAATAAATATATCATAACGCCTTTTATCCATTACTGGATGTGACACTCTGCCGAAGCAGATCTCGGTAAGTGATATATTTATGCGCGTGAAGTGCGGTTACCAGCCCCCAAAGATGTTAGTGGTGCGGAAGCCACAGGGATAATTTTAATATGGTAAAAATGTTTGACGGCTTTGGGAATCAAACCCAGGTTCTCACTTGTTAAGCAATAAATTTTATGTTTATTAGGTTACGATTGTCTATAAAACAAATCAGCATACAATTAAAATTCCACTAATAGCGATACAATATTCCGGAGATAAACAACCCTCACCTGAATCCGTAAATAGAGACAAAACCACACCCTCAGCATCATCCCCAATGAGTAAAAGCGAGAGAGTATTAAATGAGGGGGTGAGAAATCAGGTCGATGTCCTATGCGCGCGTCTGCCGAGCGCTTAAAGTCACCTTGTGTGTCCGCTGGCTCCAGAATGTAACAGAAACACTGTCATAATGTCATGAGCTCTTGCATCAGGTAGTCCGCGCAAGCGAGGCTTAAAGAGTTAAAAACCGCGGTGCTTGAATCATATCACGTAGTGTTATCTTTAAACCGCGGCGAGAATACGAGTAATCAAGGATTTTTATCAAAATATATTTCGCGCGCTGTTTTACTAGCATATTTACTCTCAAGTGGGAAAAAAAGTGTGTTTATATTTGATAGTTTTTATAGGAACCAGAATGTGGTTTATTTTGAATTAAGTGTAGCTAGTGTGGAAACATATGGTGGTGAATTTTAAATAGTGAAGGAATTAAGAACGCTATTTTGGAATTATGGCAGAAGTAGTAGCTAAAGGGAGCTTGTGTGGACGTAAGTACCTGTTGCACTGTTAAACTAAGAGCTAAAAATAAATTTATGAGTTCTTTATACATCTGTTACTGTGTAGCACATGTTTTATATATATATTTTTTTATATTTTTGGGACAGCAAACTAGTTCATTTACGCGTAGAATTTATTATTGAACTGTATTGTTTCAATATAGTACAGAATATTTTATTCTATGTTTTTATAAACATAATAATTAATTTTTGCACGAAAATTTCGATTATTGTTTTTATTTTATTTTGGCATTATAAACTTGTTTTATGCACAACCGGGCCGAAATTAAGGAATTTTAGCCATGAAAAGCGGGCATAAACACTTGTTTTTAGTCCTAGGGCCATAATAAATTAATTTCCTATGGATACATAAATAAAATGACAATTTTAGTTTACTGTGAATACCTGATTTTACAAAATATAAATGTACCTAATCTTTTAAACGTAAAATAAACGTTATTTTGTTGTGCATTAAATATTGTATAAATAATGACTTCTCACTTGTTAAATAAATAAATATATCATCACGCCTTCTACCCATTACTGGATGTGGCACTCTGCCGAAGCAGATCTCGGTAAGTGATATATTTTGTGCGGTTACCAGTCGTCAAATCACGGTCCCCAAAGATGTTAGTGGTGGAGGAGCCACAGGGGTAGCTTTTGAAATTATGAAAATTGTTTGTCGCTTGTGGGAATCGAACCAGGGTTCTCAGGATTCACAGGCCGACTTCATACCACTGAGCTAGCCACCCCCTTATATAAATCACGAGTAAAATTTAAGTTTCTGGCCAGAGGTATGATTATTAGCACGAGGCGCGCCTGATTTCTCCTTTAATACATATATAACTATACTGACCCTAAAAATCGGCCGTAATTTGGCTATTATATAAAGTTGCCCAACAACAACAAATAAAACATAGCAAAATCGTGATTTATGGATAAATGGCAGACAACAAATTAATTCGTATTGTTTTTCGTAAAGCTCTTTTAATTTCTGTGGTACTAATTTTCCCTGGGCAGATTCAAATTCATCCAATATTTCTAAAACTAATATTTAAATGACATGTTTTTAGAGATAAGTACAAATTAAAAATTATGATAACATAGATAATCTAATTCATATTAGGTATACTTTATTACGGATAAATCAGCAAATTATAACTTCAAATATCCGGATAATCATCCTCTGATAACGCACTCGTGATTTTCTACCCTTTTCTGTTTAGTTACACCCTAAAAACTTCTCAACCACACAACGATAAATGTATCTTCCTCTTTTAGGATGTCTGCCCGCTAGATACGTCCTAGCAATTCTAGGATCCATGGCAATGGCTATAACCTATGCCCTAAAGGTCAATTTGAGTATAGCTATGGTGAGTATGTTGAATCAGACTGCTATACAAGCTATGTCACCTCATTCATTGGGAAACGTCTCCGGCGAGCACCAAGGTACGACTTGTCCTGCGCCAGGAAGTGGGAATAATACTGTTGTTGACCAGGTAGGAAAAGAGTCAATTAATTTAATTAAATTCGATCATTTTAAGACGAATATTCAATCATCCTGTTTCATACTTAATTTTATTCATAAATAAATAAATATAAATAAATATATCATCACGCCTTTTACCCATGACTGGGTGGTGTGGCACTCTGCCGAAGCAAATCTCAGTATGTGATGTAATTCATGCGCGTGAAGTGCGGTTACTAGCCGTCAAATCACGGCCCACAAAAATGTTAGTGGCGGGAGAGCCACAGGGGTAATCCATAAATAATATTATTTATAGTATTTACTAGAAATGTAAATTTTAGTAAAAATACCGAAATATGTTTTAAATAAATTAAAAAGACAAGATATATTTATACTATGTATAGTCAACAATTTTTTTGTACGATCAAAAAAACATAAATTATTTAAGTAAAGGTTAATCGAGTGCTTAATAAACATAAATTTAAAAAAAGATATTAATGCAAATAAATTTACGGAAGTAATTTGAATATGACCCACAAATCAAGAAAGTTTAACGAATTGTAAACATTAATTAATATTTTATATTTTTTGTTCGTTAAAAACATCAAACGTTATAGTTATTTATATACCTAGAGCAGAAAGTAGTCTATTGCTGCTCGCAACAATCATACAAGGACACTTTCTGCTCGTGGTACACACGATATTTTTTCTACGATCATTTAGAAACCCTTGAAAAATATTTAAAATCAATTTTAACAGTTTTGAAATTCACTTGAAAATGTTGACAGTTTTCATGTATTTACGGATACACTTTTACTTTACCGCTCGACGAGTGGCAAACAACTTTCTGCACTCAACTGACAATTGGAAATGTCTACTTTCTGCTCGGTCGTAGAAAAAATTATTATGAAAAATAAACATAGACCTATCTATAAATACTGAATTAGTTTTTCTTTTGAAGGATGGACCATTTATATGGCCGGAATCTCTACAGGGCCCAATACTAAGTTCCTATTTTTGGGGCTACATTGTTTTTCAAGTTCCCGGTGGAAGAATAGCTGAAGTATTTAGCGCAAAATGGCTTATGTTTGGTTCTGTCGCTCTTAATATCATCTGTACGCTATTGACTCCATGTATGGCCAAGCTACACTACGGAGCCATGGTAAGACAAAAATATAATAATCTATTTCTGCTTAATAGCAAAAAATAATTCTTGTGAATCACTCCATTAAAATCTATAATAATTTACAGTCCTATGCTCAAAAGAGTTTTATCTAATCCTGAATTTTGGATTAATCAAATTAAACTAAAACATATTCTCTAAAAAGTTACAGCCCAATTCTCAAAAGAGTTTTAGCAAGAATCTAGCTAATTATGAATTCTGGATTTGTCAAATTAAGCTAAACCATATTCTCTAGAGTGTTTAACTAAACTTTAACATAATCTTACCATTTAGTTTTCGGAACGATAATTGAAGTAACTTTTTTTAATCGGACCAGTATAAGATTAGTTAATCAAAAATTCAGGATTAGTTAAAACTTTTTTGAGAATCTGGCTGTTAGAGATTAGAATGAAATTAACTAATCCAGAATGTATGACGAGGACTGATTATTTGATGATCCTGATGAATGAAAGTTTTGTAAATAATTCTACGGTTCATTCTACCTCATTTGATGAAATATAGTATGATTTTATGTACAGAACTCTACAACTGCAAAATCCAACTATATTTTCGCTCCATAGCTGCTTTTAAATTTTGTTAAATTTCCTAGTAAATTCATTTTTCTTCGCAGATAGTAATGCGTATTGGCGAAGGTTTAGGCGGCGCCGTCACCTTCCCAGCCATGCACGTCCTGCTGGCTCGATGGGCACCTCCTACAGAGCGTGGACTGATGTCCAGCATCGTCTATGCCGGTACATGTCTTGGAACAGTAGTCAGCATCCTCGTGGCCGGTGTCATTGCTGCTACACTTGGCTGGGAGGCCGTGTTCTACATTATGGGAGCTGGGTGTTTGCCCTGGTGCGCGATGTGGATTTGGTTGATACAGGATTCACCCAACCAGCAGAAGTAAGTTAGATTTCATAGGATAGTAAAATAACTATATCATCACGCCTTCTACCTATTACTGGATGTGACACTCTGCCGTAGCAGATCTCGAAAAATTATATATTTTGTGCGTAAAGTCTGGTTATCAGCCGTTAAATCACGGTCCTTAAGGATGTTAGTGGAGGGGGATCCATACGGGTAGTTTTTAATAAAATGAAAATTGTTTGTCGGCTGTGGGAATCGAACCAGAGTTCTCAAATCCACAGGCCGAAAATTAGTACCACATTAGTCAAAAGAGCTTTATGAAAAACAATACGAATTTATTGTGTTGTCTGACATTTATCCATAAATCATGATTTTGATTTGTAGCTGTTGCTTGGCAACTTCACGCCCTAGGGCTATAATAGCCAAATTACGCCCACTTTAGAGGGCCAATAAACAAGTTTATAATGCCAAAATAAATTATAATTTTGTGTAAATTTCAGGTACATCAGTGAAGAAGAGCGCAATCATATAACAAAAAGCCTGGGTCAGGGTAGTCCAAAATCTGTTAAAAAGGTAGCTAAAGTCCCCTGGAAAGCTGTATTCACTTGCCCGGCGTTTTGGGCGATTCTTGTAGCTCATATTTGCAGCAACTGGGGATGGTACATGCTGTTGATTGAGCTACCGTTCTACATGACCAATGTCCTTAAATTTAACATAACAGAAAATGCAGTTTTGTCTGCGATACCGTATTTGTTTATGTGGCTATTTAGTATTTTCTTGAGCCGGACTCTGGATTGGTTGAGGGCAAGGAATACTATTACTACCACTACTGCTAGGAAAACTGCCACTGCAATTGGTAAATATATATTTAAGTTTTTCTGTACTGAAACGATTTGTTTAAAAAAAAACAGTATTATTTTCTAGTCTAATCAGCTGTGTATTTTACTCAATGAGTATGTAAATTCTGCAATTGCAGATCTTAGAAATTACATATTTGTTTTACTGATGGCCGGTTTCGCCAACAAAAGTTAAATTTTAAACTTGGTTTAAATAAATAAAAGCAAATTAAAATTACATGTCCAACGGAATAATTGACATTGTTGTCAGACTTTCGTTTTGTTTTTATTTATTTCAACCAAATGTAAAACATAACTTTCGAAACGAGTAGCGTAAAACTCATTAACGGACGTATGACATACAACGTTTTATTTCATACTGTGTTGCATTTAATTATTAAACATTATTTTCATATTCTAATATTGAAAGTGACCTCAAAATAATAATAGGTGTATTCCATTTGCCATTTGGATCAGATCTAACTTACATTTACTGAACCAGATCATATATTTATTTCGCTACAGTGCTTCGTTGACTTTATTTCCAGTACTAGAATTACTGTTACTAATTTACTTTCAAGTAATTCATTCCAATAAGTGCATCATTTTGCTTAATTCAATTCATTTAGTCATGTTGTCTAATTTATTTCAAACTGATTTAACTGAACCAAGTGGCAAATGGAAGGCCTATTCCATTTGCCATTTTAATCAGATCTAACTTACATTTACTGAGCCAAATCACTTATTTATTTCGCTGGATTACTTCACTGACTTTATTTTCAGTACTAGAATTACTCATTTTAATTTATTTTGAAGTAATTCACTCCAATAAATGCATCAGGTTACTTAATTAAGTTAATTTCGTCATGTTGTCTAATTTATCTGAACTGATTTAAATGAACCAAGTGGCAAATGGAATACAGCTATAATATAGCTAATAATTAAATGTCAAAAACTGTTTGTTACCTAGCAACTTCACGATATAAGAACGTAATATTTCATTACGGTATCTGATACCGTAATAACTCATTTACCGTACTGAAACCACTCCTATAAATATGCAAATTGAATACAGTATGAAGTAAAATAAATTTTAAATCAGTGTAGGATTGATATTGAAACCCATGTTCTTTAGAGCCACACACCATCATTATAACGTGCTTGGAAACTAATAAAATTATTCATACTTATTTTTATTGCAAGGCTAATTAATGAATAAAAACGTCAGGAGTTTTAAATAAATATGTCATCATGCCATTTACTCATTTCTGAGTGTGATACAACTCTGTTGTAGCAGATTACCGAAAATTATACATTATTACGAGTGAAATATGATCACCAACCGTCAAATCACAGCCCCAAATACGTTTTGGGAGGCCAAAGTTTAATCAAATGTATGAAGGAATTGAAAGAAATATTATTCATAAATATAACTGTTATACTTTTAATCAAATAAGAAAATTATTCAGGAACTCATTTATTAATTCTTGATAATAATAACAAAAATACTATTCGAAATTTAATTAACAAATATTTCAAAATACTTAAATAACTTACATTTAGCTGCATCTCGTTCAGCCATAACATGATTATTTTCTGTTTGCAGCGTCAGTGATTCCAGGAGTGATTTTATTCACGGTTTGTCATATCGGATGTTTGCGGTGGTTGGCCGTGTTGTTGATGAACTTGGCGGTGACAGCGAAAGGAGGGATGTTCTGTGGTTTCTTGAGTAATCATATCGATATTGCTCCGAATTTTGCAGGTTGGTAACTACACAAACAAATAATGCGGTAGAATAATCATGATTTAAAATATACTTGTTTCTCAAGTACAACATTAAATTATAAAGAGAAAAATTGGGATTCCGCTAGGATTTGAATCTGGGACCTGTGACTTCCGGTCATATGCTATAAATTAACTAAGCTACGGTGACCCAGAGATTCAAATCTGATTGTAATCAAATTTTTCTCTCTATTTTTTTTATAAATCTTTATAATTTATTTTAATCAATTGCTAAGAACTGACTTAGAAAATGATAATTAAACTACAACTCCGGAAAGCTTATTAATTAATTATTAACTGGATGTTTTGAGTTTTGATTATATCGTATGCAAAAACTAATCTATATTCTATTTGCCATTTGGACAAAATTTAATTACACTTATTGAAACCGATTCCTTATTTATTTGTCGGGATTACTTTACATTCTAGTTCTAGTACTAATTTCGATAGGTTAAAGTAATCTATGCCAGGGCTTGTATTATGATGGAAGCCATAGCAATTACGTTAAATTTTGACACATATTCAAGAATTTGAACATTGTTGCTATGGTTTCAATCATAATTCGTACACGAATTTGTTCGCAAGAGTTCAAGAATAAGAGCCCCAGTAAATATATCAGTTTGCTTAATTCAGTTTAATTTGTCATATGGTCTAATTTAATTGAACTGATTTAAATTAACCAAGTGGCAAATGGAATACAGCTATTATCGAATAATAATCGATCATTTAAAGACAGCTTGTATTTGTTATGACTACTTTACTACTTTGATATTCTGTGACCAGGATAATTGGCCCAGACAACTTATTTTCATGTATTTTGTTTATCTCGGATGGTAAGGGTGAATATAGGGATTTAACATGGGATATTAATATTATACAATTTCCTGCTCTCCTATTAATTTTTTGGTAACAACTGCTAAAGGGTAAAGATGTTCAAAATTAAAAGATATACACAAGACTGTTTTTACATTTTTTGTTACATATCTGGTTTAGCCCCAGCTTTAAAAATAAATTTCTGTTAAATTGAAGCAATAACCATAACTTTTTTTTTATTACAGGAACTCTAGTCGCTCTCACGAATACGGCAGCAACAATACCAGGAATCGTGGTTCCAATTTTTGTTGGATATTTGACACACGGAAATGTAAATAATCATTGATTGATATCGAACAAATATTAACAATTTATTTATTTTTACAGCAAACAATAGAAGCATGGAGTATAATATTCTACGTAACGGTAGTATTATATGCAATTGAAATTTTAGCTTACGGATTTTTCGGAAATGGAGAAGAACAATCATGGAACAAGATAGAAAATGATTTGCATGAAGAGCAGCCTTTGAATCAAACGAGTGCAGCGTATCAAGCTACAGAACAAAATTAGAAATAATATTATTTACCGCAAGTGACCAACTTATAATTTTTTCGCAAGAACACATTCCTAAATTATTTTAATTCAACAAAAATATTAAATAATTACGAGGATTTGAACCTTGGACCTATGAACTCCGGTCATATACTTTAACCATCTAAGCTACGGTCGCCCTGAATTCTTAAATAACAGTGTCACTGTAGACGACTCTCGTGTCAAGTCTTTCAGTATATGAAAAAGTCAAGGGATTGAGGCTGCCTATGACACAACAAAAATAAAATATATAAATAAATATAGCATCACGCCTTCTACCCATTACTGAGTGTGGCACTCTGCCGAAGTAGATCTCGGTAAGTGATATATTTTTGCGTGAAGTGCAGTTACCAATCGTCAAATCACGGCCCTCAAAGATATTAGTGGTGGGGAAGCCACAGGAGTAGTATTAATGTGGTGAAAATGTTTGTCGGTAGTGGGAATCGCACCAGGGTTCTCAAGATCCACAGGCAGACACGATACCACTGTGCCATATACTCAATAAAAAATAAAATAAAGAGAAAAATTGGAATACAATCAATTTGAATTTTAAGGCCACCGTTTAGTTGGTTAAAACATATGACAGGAGTTTATAAGTCTCAGGTTCAAATCATAGGGGCTTCCCAATTTTTCTTTTTATAATTTAATTTGACCAATTACTAAGTATTTACTTACTTAAACAAAAATGTTTTTGAAATAAAAAATCGCGCATAAACTGAGGGTAACAACTTTCGCCCTCCTAAAGAAGTTAGTGGAGAAGCCACAACGGTAATTTTAAAATGTAAACAATTTTATTTGAATTTAGGAACATTGAATGAAAAATAAAGTTAGTCACTTACTAGGAGTCTTTGCCATAATTTTATCTGATATAGTTTAATAAATATGTTATATATTGATGTTACTTAAGAGTAAAACTGTACTTCATCAAAAAAAAAGCTAACTTAAATTTTTATTGTTTGTAAGATATATTTTATAAAATATTTATGATCGATGTTACTTAAATGTGAGGAAGAATTTTAAAGAACTATTTCACGCTCAATTAGTAGAATAAAAGCACCCAGTAAAACTAAACCATTAAATTCTAATGAAACAAAAAAAAAAGTGAAATCTTTGTTTTTTAAAAATGTCAGAGATTAAATGTGCCATGAAACCTTATAAAATAGATTGTAATTATATTTTATACCTATAAAACTATATTTATATTTGTCGTTCAATTAACACAATAATAAATAATTGTAACCGTAATAAATTAATGGAAAGTACGTCAAATGAAAAATAAAATAAATATATCACGCCTTTTATCTTACTGGGTGTGGCACTCTGCCGTTGCAGATCTCGGTAAATATTTAAGCGCATGAAATGCGGTTACCAGTCGTCAAATTACGGCCCTAAAGATATTAGTGGAGGGGGACCCACAGAGGTAATTTTAATGTGATGAACATTGTTTGTCGGCTGTGGGAATCGAACTCAGATTCTTCACAGGCCGATTCCTTAAACAGATGTGTGTATATTGATGAGATAAGCTTGTATAAAAGGAATTATGAATTTGGATGATGTGTGAAGACACGAATGTTTACCAAGATTAATCTAATAAATACAGGGTGATCAAAAGGAATTGTTATAGTTGGCAATACAATTCCAGATATCTTTTTATTCCACAGTTGGCACAACGTCAGATAAAGGCGGAAATGCTATTTGACATTTCTAAAAAATACAAATAGGTTATGTCAGGAGTCTGACAGCTAATAGAATTTTGACTTGTTAAGTAATAGAAATACTTTAGAAATAAATGTAATAATAAATGCACTCAAATTTAAATTTTAAATGTCACTGTCAACAACAGGAAATGAATTTATGTATCAGGCTTACCAATTTCAAGTAGTTTTTTTTATTGCCAACTGTAACAATTCCTTTTGATCACTCTGTATATGTTCAGTGAATTATTAAAAATAGTAATCAAATGCATTTTGTTAATTACCTGTAGAATTACTTTTTAATTCTGTTCGCGTTCGCTTGCAGCCTCCTTATTCTTGCCTTCAAAAATTGTTTAAGGCGTTGGCTGCGATGAACAAAAGGAACAACAGTCTCTTCATTTCCCTTTGCATTAAAAGCAATAAAATCTTCTTCAAGGATTTTATCTTTCTCTTTGTTTGGTGCAGGAACATAAAAACACCTTCTTTCCTTTTTATTTCTATACAAATACACATCGTTTTCTTCTTTTATAACTATTTCCATTGCTGGTTGTTCGTTTTCTGTTGTCTCGTTTTCAGTTTTCGGAAGAACTTGTTCTTCATCTGATACTTCTACTAAATCAACCTGAATCGAAGGTTTTGTTTTTGTTCTCTCCCATTCGCTAGGACAGCAATGTTCCAGATATTCATAAAATTCATAAAGAGGATCACTTTTTGGAATTTCTTTTAAAGCCATCGCCATTGAAGAAAACCCGACACATCTTCTTAATATTAGCCTTAAATTCTTAACTATAAGTAAAGGTATCTTATAGATATCACAACACTGCTGAAAATGCTTAATTAACATTGCAGGATTCACATCATCAGTTAATATTATGGCTGTTGCAGTTCTTGTTTCCACTGCTCGTGTTACTTGATTGATACCCAAAGCAACGTAAGCTCTGAAATAATTTTACATTAATATAATAAAAGTAATTGATTTCTTACAAGCAGATTCATAAAACGAATTAGCGCTAACACCGTTTTTAATATTATCTATAACTCTGTTTTTAAATTAAAACAGAATAAAGAAATGAACTAAATTTAATGCTAATTAACTTTCTTTTTAATTCAAGTTAAAATAAACTTGTTTCGTACATTGAAAAGAGTGTTAAACACGAAATAAAAAGTGGTGTTAGCGCTAATCCGCTTTATGAAACTGCCTGTTTGTGGTTATTTATTACCGTGAAGGAGGAACTTTATTTCCTATTTTCTTCAATGCTCTGCGTTCTTCTTTATTATAAAGTTTTAAAAGAGACCAATTGTGTGTCACTGGTAGTTGATACCGGAAAATTTGTGACAATTTTATTTCAAATTGAACGGAGTCTTTCACTACACACCCTTTAAAACTGTAACAAATAATTAATCATGTCCATTAAGTTCAACTCCGAGTACGACGAATAAACAATTAATTGCAGGATAAACGAATGAATAAATGTTCAGTGAAAGTTTGAATTAGATAAAACATTGTGATTTTATAACCTAATTGTTTACCTGGTTCTAGGCAGGCTGCTAGCAAGAACGTTTCGTGCACAGGCTTTTTTCCTCTGCTGATGTTTAGCTTGACTAGCAAGGGTTTTCTTTTTTTGCTTGGTATTTATAACAGCGGCTTTCATGATGAAAGTTTAATTAAAAACACGAGGAAAACCTGATCAACAATTTTGACAACTAACTATACTAGAGCGCCACCACATTGAACTAAATTGACAGCTGTATTTAAAAATCATGATCAAATATATTTATTATTTCGTTCGTTGTAATTTACAAAAATACATTGGCCCATAATTTTGGGGTAAGTAGGGTACCACTAAATGACCGTAACGTAACAATTTTTGGTCTGCGAATTTGTAACAACATTCTGCTGCTAGCAAAGCTGGACTGAGATCCCTACATCAAAAAAATTAATTAAAACATTAATTTTAAATTATCTAATGTGTGACTTACTTTACAGTGATTTCTATATCGGTTTCTTCCCAAATTTGTTTTAAAGCCATGTTGACAACACCATCATTTTGAATTGGACTTAATGAACAAGTTGAATACACAACTGTACCACCAGTTTTTACAATTTTCAACGCATTGAACAGTAAAGCTGCTTGTGTTTCAGGTAATTGTAATCTTTCTTTCGTTCTAGATGGTTTGAACCAATTATTATCTGTTTCTTTAACAGACAATCGATCATTTGTACAAGGTACATCTACTAAAATACAATCAAATCCGCTTAATTCTAAAAACCTTGCATCTTGTTGAAGTACTTTTAATTTATTTGTTGATAACCACTTTTCATTTAGATCGTATAAATATTGTCTACAAACACTGTAAATTCTTTTAACTCTAGAATAATCAATATCATTACAAACTACCATTTCTGGGTATAACGTTTGTATCGCAATAATAGTTTTTCCGCCCGGTGCAGCACACATGTCTAAAAATTTACTCCCTGGTTTTAATCCCAAAGCTAAGACGGGTAAAATTGAACCTCCATCTAATAAATAATAATCTAAAACATCTGTACTGCCTCTATTAGGTGAATCAAAAGGTGTATGATTACTTTCTTCATAACAATAAATGTTTAAATGTTCTGGGAAATGTAGATCATATTCTTTTTCTATTTTAACATTAAAAGAATTTGAGGTTTCGTAATATCTGTAATGCTGAGTTTCAGGAATCCAATCTTCTTTACCTTTTAATTTTGTACAAGGCACAAATTGATAAAGAGCTGATGATAAATCAGTATAACCGGGTTGAATTACTCTAGTGTAGTCATATTCAGCAGTTTTTAAACTTTCAGTCATGGATGCAACTTTTAAAATTTCTTTCTGTGGTTCATTAATTTGTTCTTGTATCAATTCTTCGGTCGTTGCTTGGATAATTACATTTTTACTGATTATTTCTAATTGTTCGTCTAATTTATGAATACTTTCCATTAGTTTTTCTTTTTTACTTTTTTCAAACCTTTCCTTAATGTATCCTTTTTCTAATTTAAACAATGTTCTCATATTTAAAGCACCAATGTTCTCTAGTTTAAGCATAGTTTCCTTGTTATCGGAATAATTATTAACAACTGCTACATACTTATGATCAGCCAAAAGCCCTTGTCTTATTGAAGGCCAAGATTTTCTGTAAACAGTTTTATAAAAATCATCGAAATGATCTAATGCTTTTCCAATTGCATTTTTCTTCTTTTGCTGTACAGACTAAAACACTTTTGTTGTAGCATTTGTATTAAATATTACATTGTCAATTTACCCAGTGTGTGTCCTTGTGTTTTAATTTTATACTAATATATCTAAAAGATGTTTTTGTCAACAATTTAATCGGATTTTGATTGTTGAACATTGTTGAAAAGATCAAAACAAAGCAGCTGATGACAACGTGAATTTTACAGGTTATGTCATATTTTTATAACCGGTAAAATATGAATAAACCAAAAGCTGATAGCAGCAAATTTAAACATATAATTAGATATCCAGAAGGTGAACGTCCTAAAAGAGTAACAGTACAACAATTACCTGCTTTAAATGAAATCGTCTCAAAACCTACGTCAGAAGTTACAGAACAAACAAAACCACCACAAATAGATTTATCAGTTCCTAAATTAAATTCTACCTTATGTGTTAAGAAAAGAGTAAAGAGAGTTGAGGAAAAGAAACCAAGAAAAGTTAAAGATGTTCAACAACTACCTGAACCAGAAAGAATTACTCTTGATGAAAAAGTACGTTGTTTTTTTCTAACATAAAATAGCTAGTTCAGTGGTATGAAGTCGGCCTGTGGATCCTGAGAACCCTGGTTCGATTCCCACATGCAACAAACAATTTTCATAATTTCAAAAGCTACCTCTGTGGCTCCTCCACCACTAACATCTTTGGGGGCCGTGATTTGACGACTGGTAACCGCACTTCACGCGCAAAATATATCACTTACCGAGATCTGCTTCGGTAGAGTGCCACATCCAGTAATGATATATTTTTTATTATCACGCCTTCTACTCATTACTGGGTGTGGCACTCTGCCGTAGTAGATCTCTGTAAGTGATATATTTTTTTCGCGTGAAGTGCGGTTACCAGCCGTCAAATCACGCCCCCATGGGTGTTAGTTGATGGGGAACCACAGGGATAATTTTAATGTACTAAAAATTATTTATAGACTGTTGAAATCGAACCCAGTTCTCAAATCAACTAGCCGACTCGAAAATATAGTTATAAAATATCTTATTTCTTTTAGATTACGAAACAAATGAACTTTCCCTTTGATAAAAAATTGTACAGAGAATTAATATCATTAAAATTAAGAGATAAACCAGTTCTTCAACAAAGTACATTTGCTCATGAACCAGCTGTGAGAGATAAAGTTCCAAAATTAGAAAATTTTTTCACTCCTCCAGCAAATTTTGAGTATAGTATTCCAGTTTCCAGTAGTATAGGCGCTCAAACTATCTCAAAACAATATGATGGGTTACGATTGCACAAAGTTATGAGGACTTGGAAAGATAACAGGCCCGACTAAATATCTCATTATTTTTATATCGCTAAATACATCTTTATTTTTATACATAATCTGTTTATAATTATAAGATTTTAAAATGTATCAACATTAACATCACGTAAACATGTATGTTCCTCAGAAAGAGACAGAGTAATAAAGATATATCTGATTTGACTAAAACTACACAGTGTTTTTTATTTTCAGTGTTTATGATTTATTCTAAAAAATCTAGGTAGGTAGAATTTGACATTATGACTGTAATGGATATTATGTAAGTACGTTTGTTGTAAATAAAATATAGTTGGTGAAGATATAAAAGAATATTCATTAGTGTATTGTCTCGGTGATCAAAACAAAGAAACATGATCAAAATGAACGATAGTCATCTGTTCCCAGTTTAAATCACAGGTCAGTAAAAACGGATCAAGGAGACAAAAACACATAAAACTAAGAATAGAAAAAGAGATAGATGGAACAAGGTTCGAGACCTTGAAAAAGGAAGTCATACTAAACGGAAGCAGTCTCCAATCGAAATCACAGTCTCTTCTGCCGACGTGCGGCCCTTTCCATTCAAAACAAAGAGAACCAATCATTTCGAACGACTTTCACGCTACATTAGAACAAAGTGTCTCACAGAAATTTGGAATGTAAACAAAAACAACGACATATAGACTACAAACAGTAGAAAATCGATGGAAAATTCAATGAAGAACCACGTTTCCTGGAACGCCAACCCTCATAGGTTTACAAGCATCCCAGGAACTCGCTAGTTAATAGAAATGTTACATGCACTATGTTCTAACTAATAGCAATGAAAGCGATCTTGTTTTTGATCTCAAGAGATCTTATTTCTCCACCAGGAGAACAGCAACGACGCTTGCGACGAGCTGAAATCACACAGCGAGCAGAGGAACAGGCCTTTGTTGGTTTTCTCCTGGCACTCGCACTTCTTGCGCTGTCGAGGCCGCGTTCTGGAGACGCCGGGAGTGGGAGGAGGAGGAAGGAGAGAAGGGTAAGCCTCGCGCAGGTTGGAATAAGGGCGGTGCACCGGCGCGGGGCCCGCCGGACACCCTCAGCTCGGGAACTTGGTGTAGAAGGCGCAAGTGAGGTCGTAATGTTTGAAGCGGCAATGTTGGATGTCTCGTCGCCGCCACTCCCCCACCGAGTGCAGGCGCTGCACTTCACGCGGCGCTTCTGAAGCCGTCGAACCCTAGAAAACAGACATCAACACACACGCTTGTCAAATACACAGCCTGCAAACGCACACACACACGGACTGATGTCTGGAAAATGTTAAAACACATTGTCGTAATACAGACTTTCTGAAACTTTACTAAACAATTCAAAAATCTATTTACAACTCAAAATTGTTATTGTAAAGTTTCGAAATTCAAATTACTATGAACGCCGATTAAGAGAGAACTAACTTTTAAATTATTAGAGAACAATAGTATAATAGTATGTATATACCAAGAGACTAAAATGCACAATTATCACCTGAGGGATTAAATGCACTTTAGCTCTGTGGTATATACACTATTTTTCGCACTTCCAGCCATACATTTTGATTTAATGATTTTGATATTGACTTGATATATAATTTATAATGACAGCATTATACAACTTTTTAATTAACTTAGGCAACATAAACAACGTGAACTATTTTAAATAAAATAAATAAAAAATAATTACTGGGTGTGGTACTCTGCTGAAACAGATCTCGGTAAGTGATATAATTATGTATGTGAAGTGCGGTTATCAGCCGTCAAATCACAGCCACCAAATATGTTAGTGGTGGGGGCGTCACAGAGGAAATTTTAATGTGGTGAAAATGTTTTGTCGGCTGTGGAAATCGAACCAGGATTCTCAGGATCCACAGGCCGACTCGATATAAAAAATATTTTGAGATTTATAATATACTTGTTGCTAGAATTATGCTTATTTACCTATAATTTAATCCCGGGTCAATTAAATTTGAAATTTAGTCGTCCCACAGGGATTAAAAGTGACACTTCAGTCCTCGAAAAAGAAGAATAAAGTAGGTGTTTTACTCCCGGAAGTGCCAAAAATACTTTCATTAAAAGTAACATGAACCAATTTTAATAAATAATCATTTAGTAGTCTCTTAAGCAGCGTTTATACCAGTGATCATAAAGAAAATAAATTAAGAAAACAAGTAAATAAAATATTAATTATCCTCATCCCGATTATAAATCGCTTCCAATAAAACAAAACTAAAAATGTTAGAACCCATATTTACAAAACAGTTAATAACCATTCTCCATTGCGTTATTTAATTAAAAAATTCAGATAATTTACCAATCTCCAACTAGGAAGTCTCGTCAACGTCAACGATGAAGTAGTGATGTTTGATCTATGATTTATATAGAAACACATACCTGGCTTGCGAAAACAGTGATGACAAAATTACCAGGGCGGAAAGTATCAAGAACACGGTTGATCAGCTCCCGATAACTCGACGATGCCACGTTAGTTTCGAAACTAACATAGGAGAACTCTGGCTCTGGCGTGATATGAATCGTCATGTAACATCCCTAAGAAAAAATACCACACTGCAAATCTACCCCTAAAATGCTCAAGTTGTATTTGTAAAGAACAAGATATTGCAGACAATTTAGTTTATAAGTTTATAAATTATTTTGGAGGAAAATGCTTCACTGGCTATTCCAACAGTACGACATTTAAAGAAATATTTAAATCATATCTATTTTAGTTGTACATGTGTTACAATAATGCTACAAAAAAATATTAAAATTAATGTATTAATATCAAAGAGGCAGATTCATAAAGCGAATTAGCGCTAACACCATTTTTTATTTCGTTTTTAATTCTCTTTTCAATGTATGAAACAAGTTTATTTTAACTTGAGTTAAAAAGAGAGTTAATTAGCATCAAATTTAGTTCATTTCTTTAATCTGTTTTAATTTGAAACAGAGTTATAGATAATATTAAAAACGGTGTTAGTGCTAATCTGTTTTATGAATCTGCCTGTAAAATATTTAATTAAAAAGTGAATTATTCAAAACGATCCCCATTGATATTCTTGTGACGTAGGTAGCTCATTAAACTGCAACTTCATATTGTAAAACAATGCGCATGTGTACCGAGACGGCTATTCGGGGCAAAACAATATTTAATTACAACAATAATTAAAATAATAAATATTAGAATAGCACAGTAACCTAGTACATAAAATTCTTCCATTTTAACTGAAGCTAAAAAATGTACTTCTTAAATTTGTAAAATTATTATTATTTTTATTATTACTTGCATATTAACAGTTGGAACGTGATTAATATACTATAGTTCTTCACAAATTTCGTATAATAATAGGCGTATTCCATTTGCTATTTGGATCAGATCTAATTACATTTACTGAACCAGATCATTTATTTATTTCGCTGAATTACTTTGTTGACATTATTTCCAGTACTAGACTTACTGATTTTAATTTACTTTGAAATAATTCACTCCAATAAGTGCAACAGTTTGCTTAATTCAGTTCATTTAGTCATGTTTTATAATTTATCTGAACTGATTTAATTGAACCAAGTGAGAAATGGAATACTGCTAATGTTGACCAGCGTGTACTTAGTTCCGTGAGATATTTTGCGCTCTTGTCAAAGTATAACCATCTCTCTTAAAAAAGAAAAACTTCTTTCTCATTATTATACTTTCTCTCTTAATATTATTGCTATGTTCGTCACCAAGAGCTACCTACGTCACGATTAATTAATAAATCTTTCTTATTTTTTTTTGTCCATTAGTAAGAACTTTACAACAAAAGAAAAAAAAAAACAAAAAAATTATTCTTGTCTGTATCATATAAAATAATCAAATTTTTGTGGAATAGCCTATTTAGTTCTCCGTATCTTTTATTTGAAGAACTTTTCTTTAAAATAACTTTTGTTATTAAATTAGTAAACTAGCAATATCTTTAATTCTCTATCTTAAAATATTCTTAATGTCAAAAATCTCTTCAAATTTCGACTAAATATCTCGGGTTGTTACAAATCGAGTTGAAAATTAGATATTACGATGCTTAAACAAAATTTCAGTGCTGCAAAACTGGGTGCAAATTTACTCTAAAGGTGATTCAAGAATAATTTTGTTCATTACTTACAGATGGTACATCAGGACAGCTCTAGGACAAAATTACAAACAATTAATTTTGTTTTAAACATTAAAATGACTCTCTGTAAATACTAATCGTGTATCTACTGTCCAAATCATATTTGATAAACTAGAAAATATAATAAAAATGTAACTTACATTTTTAGAAATTCCGTTCATGGAATAACCGCATGGTTCGAACAAATAATCATCGATTATCATATTTGGAATCAGTTTGTCTATCCCAGATTTCTGGAAAGAAAATTTACAATTTATGAATCACTACCAGGCAGATATATAAAACGAAAATAAATAAATATATCATCACGCCTTCTACCCATTACTGGGTGTCGCACTCTGCCGAAGCAGATCTCGGTAAATGATATATTTTGCGCGTGATGTGCGGTTACCAGTCGTCAAATCACGGCCCCCAAAGATGTTAGTGGTGGAGGAGCCACAGGGGTAGCTTTTGAAATTATGAAAATTGTGTGTCGCCTGTGGGAATCGAACCAGGGTTCTCAGGATCCACAAGCCGACTTCATACCACTGAGCTAGCCACCCCATAATATATAAAGCGAATTAGTCATAATTTCGTTGTCAACTTT
Source organism: Pterostichus madidus (assembly GCA_911728475.2). Lineage (NCBI taxonomy): Eukaryota > Metazoa > Arthropoda > Insecta > Coleoptera > Carabidae > Pterostichus > Pterostichus madidus. Next base: position 3,825,223 of record OU452314.1, on the reverse strand, counting down.
CTTCCAATTAAGAAAAAGGTTAATTTAAATTGAATTTTAAAACGAGTGTTAATTAGCATCAAATTTAATTCATCTCGTGAATCTGCTTTAATTTGAAAGAAACAATTTTTATTTCCTGCTTTCTATTATTTCATTTTAAATTTTCCTCGTTTCCTTTTATTTCCCGAGCGAAGCTCTGTCTCCTAGATATTATTTATCAAGTAGAATACTGACCTGAGTGGCTTCAACAGCAGACCTGCACTCCTCTCTGGTGAAGATGGCCATGACATCAGGATCCAAATCAGTCATAAGGATCTCTAGAGTTTGGTCCGGTTCCACCATATGTTTATTATCACCGTCCATCGAATCCAAGACTGGATTAAGAGTATAAAGATACCAACAGTCTCGGTTTACTGGTCCGAGGCAATATGCTGCTCCGTCAGGGAAAAATGTGTCCAGTAATGCCACCTAAATAAACATATTTATTAGTCAAAGACAAACTTATAATATAAGTCAATAAATTTGAAGCACGAACCCTTCAAATCTAGAGGCTGCGGGAAAAGTGCGATTAATTTTAAAAGAGATTATATTTTACCAGTACTTAAATTATTAAAGAATCTATCATTTGTGAGATGTCAACTGTTTCACAGAAATTAGGAAGTAAGTTTTACATGAGAATGATAGCTCTGCAACAACAGTTCTTGATAAATAGATCTTTCATTTTAAAGCGATAATATTTCACGATTATTTAAAGTTTTAAACAATTTCACATTTATAAATTTTTGTCGACTATTTGACATAAATTTAGAAGTAAGTTTTACATTTCTACATTAGTATGATAGGTCTGCAACAGAAGATCATGGTAAATATATAATTCATTTTAAAGCGACAATATTTCACGGTTATTTAAACTTTGAAACAGTGTGAGATTAGTAAGATTTTATCGACTGTTTAACATAAATTAAGAAGCAAGTTCTACAATTCTGTATTAGAATGATAGGTCTGCAACAGCAGATCTTGGTATATATATAATTCATTTTAAAGCGACAATATTTCACGGTTATTTAAACTTTGAAACAGTGTGAGATTAGTAAGATTTTATCGACTGTTTAACATAAATTAAGAAGCAAGTTCTACAATTCTGTATTAGAATGATAGGTCTGCAACAGCAGATCTTCATAAATATATAATTCATTTTAAAGCGACAATATTTCACGGTTTTTTAAACTTTGAAACAGTGTGACATTTGTAAGATTTTGACGATTGTTTAACATAAATTAAGAAGCAAGTTCTACAATTCTGTATTAGAATGATAGCTCTGCAACAGCAGATCTTGGTAAATATAACATTCATTTTAAAGCGACAATATTTCACGTTTATTTAAACTTTGAAACAGTGTGACATTTGTAAGATTTTGTCGACTGTTTAAACATAAATTAAGAAATAAGTTCTACATTTTTACATTAGAATGATAGCTCTGCAACAGCAGATCTTGGTAAATATATAATTTATTTTAAAGCGACAATATTTAATTATTATTTAAACTTTGAAACAGTGTGACATTTGTAAGATTTTGCCGACTGTTTAGCATAAATTAAGAAATAAGTTCTACATTTCGACATGTGAATATTAGCTCTGCAACAACAGATCTTGGAAGATCATTTGAAAGTGACAGTATTTCACGATTACTTAAACTTTTAAACAATCTGACATTTGTAAGTTGTTGTCTACTCTTTAACATATGGTTCATTTTTGCACGAGAATAATAGGTCTGCCACAGCAGATCTTAGTAGATAGATACTTCAATTGAAAGTGACAGTATCTCATGGTTATTAAAACTTTTAAATTGTTTGTGTAAGATATCATCTCCTATTTAACATAAATGTAGAAGTAAGTTTTTCATTTCTGCGTAAAAATAAAAGGTCTGCAATAGCAGATCTTGGTAGATATACTTAAAATGTTATAAGGATGAACTAACTTCATCCATCCTGATAAAAACTTAAAACCACAAAAAAACTGAGGCAATATTTAAATGATAATAAAAAGAAATAGCATTGAAACACAATCTTATACATATATGAATATTGAATAATAGCTACATTTACTATCGGTTCATGTATTAAAAATAATTATTTATTTTTTTATTTCTAATGATTATTTTATATTTTGCACGTTCGTCAATTGTATCAAATATCAACACATCTGTTTAATGACTTTCACCTACACAATTTTTTAAAGGCTATATAAGAACATTATCAAGGGAAACAAATTTATCAAAGGAATGTCAATTGCTGATTACTCATTTAATAATTTATTTTGAACAAGAATATGCAAATAATGGATCGTTTTTACCCTTAAGTGCTGTACGAGAGGTAAATTAGTAAACAAGTTCAGTAATTTCCATTATTAATTTAAAACAGAGGCACTAAAAGTTAGTAGATCCACGGTCTCTAAAATATCTGCGAAATCAAAGAAATATTAAATATTAAAACCGGTTACATGTATACTATATAAACATAGCAGCATACTACGATATTTATCTAATTATTAATTAATGGGGTGGCTAGCTCAGTGGTATGAAGTCGGCCTGTGGATCCTGAGAATCCTGGTACCCTAGATTCGATTCCCACAGGCGATAAACAATTTTCATAATTTCAAAAACTACCCCTGTGGCTCCTCCACCACTAACATCTTTGGGGGCCGTGATTTGACGACTGGTAACCGCACTTCACGCGCAAAATATATCACTTACCGAGATCTGCTTCGGCAGAGTGCCACACCCAGTAATGGGTAGAAGGCGTGATGATATATTTATTTATTTATATTAATTATATTTTTTTGATGGCGACAGTCAATCCTTATAACGTGTTCAGTATATATATATATATATATACTACATTTGAAAGTGACAATATTTTACGGTTACTAAAACTTGTCAATAGTTTGACATTTTTAATATAAAGTATTTAACATAAATTAACAAATAAGTTCATCATTTCAGCAAGAGAATAATAGATCTGCAATAGAAGATTTTGGTAGAAAGATACTTCATTTAAAAGTGACAGGATTTCACGGTTACTAAAACATTTAAATAGTCTTGAAATTTGTAAGATGATCTCAGTTGTTAATGCTAATTATTTTCAATTATAAAATGCTTCCATTTTATAAACTTTTTGACAGAAACCGTACCTCTTGTTCAAAAGTCTGATGAGGGGACATCTGCAGTTCTGGACGTTTGAAATTCTTGCGCGAATAGAAGACGTTCTCTACGTCTACAAATCCAGCGAACTGTTCAGCCAAAAGGAGAAGAGGCTTCAGACAAAGAAGAGGAGTGGTTGTTCCACAAGTCTTCAAGATAAAACGACGTCGGGATACGAACATGGAACTCTCGCTAAACAAAAATAAGAAACATAACTAAATAAAAGAGATTACAACAGGTATTTAAGAAGTTTTGAGCATGTGAAACGTATGTCAAAGATGAATGAAAAGTGTATAAGAGTGACTGGATGGATTGAAGGTTTGTTGTGTGATCATGGTGTTTACCTATTTCAAATTATAAAATTCCAGGAGATTCAAGGATTTCAAGATACACATTATCAAAAAATTCCAGGTAATTTCATAAAAATAACTAACAAAATATGTAGAAATATATTTTTCAAAATAAAAAAAAGTTCTTGTACAGTAACACCCCTGATCACGAAACAGTTGTAGAATAGTTATGTGTGTCATAAGGATCGTAATGTCGTGTTATCAAACGAAGCGAAGCGATAATTTTCACGACTAGTACCATAATGCTTGATTACGATTCGCATTACAAACAACATTTTATATGCTGACGTAAATTGGTAAAAAAATATTTTAAAAAAATCCAGCTATTTGATGTTTAACAAAAAACACAATTATTTTTTTTTTTAAATCAGGTATGCAATATTCGATGTTTACTTGGTCACACGCTATGGTAACGTGTTGATAATTTCATTATAGTACACAAATTGAAGATAATGTTGTTGTTATGATACGGAAGCTTATAATAGTATATTACATAATTAGTCAGGAAACAAGCACTTTTCTGATGTATTTTTCACTTGTGAAAAAAACATAAACTTCGCGTATCCATAACGAGGAAAAAATATCGCATTTTTGACAGTTGAAGAATAAAGAAATTTTGTTTCATGTGAAGACTTGTTGAAAAGTTAAAAAATAGCGAAGAAAATGAAAATGAGGAGATTTTATGTTCCTGAAATCCCAGATGCCGCAGTTGCGACAGTAGAGAGAAGAAATGTAATTTTGAAGTTAATTATTTGTGTCAGATAAAGTACTCCTCCTGTTTTGGTAATTCCATACTAATATGAGTGAGAAAAGTAGGTACTTTTATACCAGTTTCAAGCAGAGCTGGGCAGTAGCTAGCTACTTTTGTAGCTTAGCTACTAGCTTAGCTAGCTACTTTTGTAGCTTAGCTAGCTTAGCTACGTTTACCTTAGCTGTAGCTGTAGCTTAGCTAAATGTGAAAGCTTGTAGCGAGCTATTTTTTTTTCTATTATCTTAAAAATATTGTTATAACAACTGAAGCTACTTTTTGTAGCTTAAAGCTACCACTGTTCATTAAGAAATAGCTAATAATTTTTGTTTTGTATTTGAATTGTACCTTCTTTATTGTTTTCTATAACTGTAGGATAACAAGTTATTATATAGTGTAAAATCTATTAACATATTGTATTTTTCAATTGTTCTTAACCTATCCTGCTTTTGTATTAAATATTAGATGAACTAAACATTGACTGTTTAGGAGTCTTCTGTTAATGTGACTGTTAATTTATTCCGATATAAATAAGAATTATAGCATAACAAATTAACAGTACATTTGTCCATTTCCGATTTTTTATATTTATTAACAGTCATTATAACAAAAGACTGATCAACTGATCATATGACAATGGCAAATTTAATAATTCACAATAATTGGAAAAAATAGCTTTAAAATTTAACAGCTACTTTAATGAAAGCTTTTAGCTGTAGCTTAGCTATATTTTACAAAATATAACTTATAGCTGTAGCTCAGCTACTTTTTTAAAGAATAGCTGTAGCTGTAGCTTAGCTACTTTTTTTAAGTAGCTTGCCCAGCTCTGGTTTCAAGAAAATATTTCTTCCATGGTTGCGATACACCAATGAAATAATTTCCAATTTTGGGACACATGTGCTCCAATTTTTTATATTAAATTCCCGTCTAGTGACTGCGCACGTGGTTACAATCGTTACAAATTTATCAATCACAAGTGAAAGTTTATGTAAACAAAATAATTTTAGTTCAAAAAGACAAATATAACTTTGATAAAATATTTAATTATGTCTGAACTTTGTTACTTGTAGTAAAATCTTTTAATAAATATGTTAGAAAATAAATAAAGATAAGATGTGCTATAAAAAAAAATAATTATAGGCATTATCTTCTTTGAACTTAAATATAATTTCCTTAATTATTTCCTTTGAGAATAACAAATGCAATCCGTGCATTTTTATGTAACATTTCTAAGAATACTTTTCATAGAAAATAAAAGAATTCTGCGGTGTTTCTAAGAAACATAGTCTGATCGCTGCTAAGCAATCGAGTAAATAAGTGAAGATGGATGTTGATTATATTTTAATAATTTGTAGGTGTATTTGAGACGAATAAGGGAAATGGAAAATTGAAAATGACCTTCACCTTCGCTAGTAAAATCGATTTGTAGGGTTTAAATTTAAACGCACTACTGACAGGGCAGGCCTAGTACTAATTTACACCATTAGCAAACCTTTTAATCATTTATTTCACACATAGTTATTAATAGGGTTGTTGATTTTTCGAATATTCGAGACTTCGAATGTTCGGATTTATTGAACCTTCGAATTTAGATACAAACTTTCAAATTTTTGAATATTCCGAATTCGAAACTTCGAATTATTCTAATTGTGAATTTGGATCCTAACATGAACACGGCATGTTGATATGAATTATTTTCAAAATAAACTCATTTGCAGAGTTTTGTATGAATTCATAAGTAATTATTATTTGCCAAATTAATTCAATTTAGACTTAAGATTTCGCTACACTGTCAAAAACGTTTTAATTAAGACGTTTTTGTATCATTTTTATTCTCATTTTAAAACGTTTTACTAAAAGTCCGTAGCATTTAGATGGGCGGTAAGAGAATAGATGTCTTAATTAAGACGCCTAAACTTGCAGAGTTTTTGCAGGAGACTTCGCCGAGTTTATTATTTAATTCGTGGCTGACTTTTTGCGAATTATGCGTGAGCATGTTTGGAGAAGACAGATGGCGTTAATTCAGAGACAAAAAATTCGAGAATTCGAAGCTTTGAAAAATTCGAACATTAGTAAATTCGAAGCTTCAAAAAATTCGAAAATTCGAAGCTTCGAAGTTTTTTTGACGAAGTTCAAAACATTCGAATGTTCGAACGTTCAGAAATTCGAACTTCGGTGGAAATCAACGACCCTAGTAAAATAAATACTGTGAAAACTATTAGCTATTTTCCTGAAACCGGTAAGAAAGTGCCTACTTTTCTGACTGATTTCAGTATGGAAAGAAGATTTTTATCAAAACAGTTAGGTAATAGTATATTACATAACAAGTCAGGAAAGTGATATTTTACTTGATGAAGCGGTTGTTTGAATTTTAATTTTAATCCGCTGAATCAAGTAAAAACACTTTCCTGACGTATTATGCATACTATTATTCTGAAACCGTTCAATTTAATCAATAATTAATTATAAATCATTCAAAATGTTTAAATTTTTTGACATTAATTGTATTGACAGCAGATTATGCATTCAAGGTTGCAACAACAAAAACAGTCAGATAAAATCTTTACCGGACTGTTTTGTACTTTACCAGACTGTTATTTTTGTTGTAGTCTTGGATACGTACTTTACTGGACTGTTTTGGTAAAAATGTACTTTCCATACTAAAATTGGTCAGGAAAGTAGGTGACGGTTTCAGAAAAAGTTTGTTTCCAAGGTTACAAAAAAACAAAAGATCAGGTAAAGTACAAAAACAGTCTGGTAAAACCTTTACCTGACTGTTTTGTATTTTATCTAAAATAAAATAAATAAATATATCATCACGCCTTCTATCCATTACTGGGTGTAGCACTCTGCCGATGCAGATCTCGGTAAGTGATATATTTTGCGCGTGAAGTGCGATTACCAGTCGTCAAATCACGGCCCCCAAAGATGTTAGTGGTGGAGGAGCCACAGGGGTAGCTTTTGAAATTATGAAAATTGTTTGTCGCCTGTGGGAATCGAACCAGGGTTCTCAGGATCCACAGGCCGACTTCATACCACTGAGCTAGCCACCCCATTAAATTTTATCTGACTTCCAAATTTGTAGTTTGCTGTTAATATGAGTCTTATCAGAAAATTTAAACATTTTGAATTATTTATGATTAAATATTAATAAAATTAAACGGTTTCAGAAAAAATAGTATACGTAAGAAAAGTGTTTTCACTTGACTCCAAAATTCTGTATAGGATGCGGGCACTCACGTGACACTGTGACGTTTTTGTGACGTAAGAATAGCTGTTCCGGGAAAGATCACTACGCCACCTACAAAATGAACTATTTTGTAGGTGGCGCAGTAATCTTTCCCGGAACAGCTGTTCTTACGTCACAGAATCACGTGAGTGCCCGCATCCTATTAGCTACAACTTTTTTGAGAATCGGACTAGTTGCCATTTGATTTTTATTTTTTTTTAATTGGACTAGAATAAGATTAGCTAATCAAAAATTATTATTATTATTAGCTAAAACTTTTTTGAAAATCGGGCTGCAGAAGTCATTAAATATGATCTTAGAGCAGTTAGCTATTTTGAAAAAAATGCAAAAATTACTGAAGAAAAAGCAAGATTTAATACATAAAAGAATGTTTTGTTCTGGACGACTTGAAGGGCTCGAATTTGACGCGCTTAAGTTCTATGGGCTTAAGAATTCTATTTTTAGTTTGACTGAAACAAATCTAACAAAAAATTGTATCAAACTTTACTTAAAAAAAATAAAAACACAGCAAAATATTATTATAAATTGCTGAACTTACAAAATATATTTTATGTTTTTAGCTTATACTACAGTAAAACGAAAAGATATATTGACACAGCTATTTTTCAACATTCAGTTTATAAATATCATCTAATTTAGTCCCATAATTAACTATTTTAAACACTTTTCTCCAAGTTTGAAAATAGAATGGCAACTTTAAGTTTTTAATTATGTATTACGCAACCAACATGACATAAATGCATAAAAGACATGCGTAATCCCAGGGGTAATTTTCCAAACATAATATTTTTAATAATATTAATTGTTTGTGTGGTTGGTACTTTGTGAAACATTTTTAAATAATATTTTAAATAAAAACACTTTTTCACAAATTTATTTATTCTATTTTACGAGAGTCGAAACGCGTAGTTTAAAATAAAATAAATAAATTTGTGAAAAATTACCAAGTGTTTTTATTTAAAATATTATATAATATTTTTAATTAATTAAAAAAATAAATATAACTATTAAAAATTTACACCTGAGTTTCAGAAATATAAATATTTTGAAGTATTTTTAAAAGTATCAAAAGAGAAAAAAAAATGTCGGGAAAAGGATCCAGACATAACCAGTTACTCCGATTTATTTTCACAGTATGTAGGAGGTCAAAAATGTCCAAATTTTGGCTGTGCCCCCAAAAAATAAACCCACAGACGTCCCTGTGCATCATGCAAGCACATCATGCTCCATAAATGACCAATAAGTAATTAATATCGAATCACAATTTCTGGATGTCAATAAAAATCCAACAAAAGAAGAAAACAACAAATAATGCATAATATGTCGTAATTGGTTATTCACCCAAAAACTATTTATAAAATCAGCTGATATTTTGGCACAAGAAACGTTACGTGTGTGTTTGATGTCATTACATTTTTTTTTCGAAGTTTTTTGCTGTTGTTGTCTACAGAATTCTTTAATATAAAACCTAAATATTTTGTTAATGCACATAGTTTACTACGGAGATTTGTAGAACAAATTTTAACTACTTCCTTTTATGCTATCACTAACAGCTCGATTCTCAAAAGAAATTTGGCTAATCCTGAATTTTTGATTAGTTTAATTAAGCTAAACCATATTTTTAAACAGTAAACACCCATATCACAAAAAAGTTTTAGCTAATCCTGGTTTAGTTTTAGCCTAGAATCTGGATAATCTCGAATTTTGGATTTGTCAAATTAAGCTAAACCATATTACCAAAAAAGTTTAAATAAACTTTAATATAATCTTCTTACCATTTAGTTTTCTGAAAGTGATTTGAAGTAACTTTTTTTTAATCGGACTAACATAAGATTAGCTAATACAAAATTCAAGATTAGCTAAAACTTTTTTGAGAATTTAGCTGTAAATGGTAAGATTATATTAAAGTCTATTTAAACTTTTTTTGGAAATATGGTTTAGCCTAATGGGCCTTTCAAGACTTTTTTGAATTTTTTATATATTAATCTACGTAATAAAATAATTATACCCAAATTTTTTATTTTTTAAAAAAACTTGTATTAAGCATGATAAAAATATTTAAACTTTCGAAACAAACGAATATGACGTAGTTGCATCTTAGCTTCAAGAGAGACAGATAAGACAGAGATAAATAACACGTAACTTGTCGTTGTCAGTAGAATCCTCAGACAAAACATAACTAGACGGATAACATCGGCGTTTGTTGTGAAGCAGAAAGGGATAGAATAACTGGTTGGTGAGGCGGGTGCGCGGCAAGAAGCAACTTGCATAACATCAAAGTGTACTCGCTCCTTGCCGCGCATCCGGCGGACCATCAAGTTATTCCATTCCTCTCTGCTTCACAACACTGCATTGACTTGAATACGGCATAATTCGTCTAGTATTATACGTCATTGGTAGAATCGTAGAATGCTGAATGCTTATTTCTTCTTCGTCTTCTTGAGCACCGACAAACGTTTCAGACAAAGCTCTGTGATTGGCTTAATGCAACTACGTCATTGCAATATGGCAGTGCGAACGTTTTAAATTGTTCAACTTTAACTTTCATATTTCAGCAATAAAGATATGATTTATGGTATGATTTTATATTGTATTAAATATGATGTACGGTCAAGAATTTATTTTAATAAATATATATTAAAAAGCTCTACCACTTGTATCCCCCATTATGGAGTAGCGAGCTCAGTGGTATCGAGTCGGCCTGTGGATCTTGAGAACCACGGTTCGATTGCCACAGTCGACAAACAATTTTCACCACATTAAAATTATCACTGTGGCTCCCCCTAACACCTTGGAGACCATGATTTAACGGCTGGTAACCGCACTTCACGCGCATAAATATATCACCGAGATCTGCTGCGGCAGAGTGCCACAACCAGTAGTGGATAAAAGCCGTGATGATATACTTATTTATATTTTTATTATTATTATTAGAGCAGTCATCATGCGAACGAAAGGTTCTGGGTTCAAACCCCGGCGAACGCTCATAGCTTTTTTCAAAAATTAATTCTAGCAATTACCAACTGGCCATGTCTCACTAAAATTATTTCTTATATATTTTTATTTTGTTTAGGTTAATTTGACAAATCCAAAATTCAGGATTAGCTAAATTCTAGCTAAAACTCTTTTGAAAAGTAGGCCCAAAAAATTTACCATTTGGTTTTCGGAAATTTATTTGGATTAACTTTTTAAAACTAGAATACGATCAGTTATCCAAAATTCTGGTTTAGCTAAAACCTTTCTGAGAAATATTTCCGTTCAAAATATCTCTAATAAAAGTTATATCTTGTAACACTAATACGGCTGTATCATGTAACACATCGTTAATAATAAGCTACATCGATAACTTTTTTTAGCTTTGGCAACATCGGTTTTATCTTGACGTTTGTCAAATTTGTATTTATATGAATAAAAATTTGACAAACGTCACAACAAAACCGATGTTGTCAAAGCTACAAAAAATTATCGACGTCGCTTATTATTAACGATGTGTTACATGATACAGCCGATAACCAGTTACTGTAGATATTAGTGGAGGATGATTTGGCCTAAAATCGAACCAAGATAAATCGGAGATCTCGAGTTCGAATCCCACTCGAGATAAATATATATATATGAATTAACAAACTGCTGTTCAGTGAGTTCGTACCCTGTACTGTAACTGGGATTAAATTCCTGATGTACAAAGTAGCATAAATAAATAAATAAAATAAGGCCTTAGTAAATAATAATTATTCTTTGTCTATTGACAATATTTAATAATACAAAATACGTAAATTGATTCTCTCTGCCAAATTTGTTTTTACTCTCAACGTTCCTGAAAATATTAATCACGTGTTCAGAGTCAAGGATTTATAAATTAAATGCATTAGTAATTTCTTTCTAAAGTAAATAAACAACAACAAAAAAATACAAAAGAGTTTCTGTAATACTTGGCTACGGGCCACTGCTTGATATTTTTTTCAAGAAATGAAATAATATTTAGTGTCGTCAGGAAATGAAGATGAATCATTATCGCTGAAACGTCAAAATTATCGCATCTTTGCAAAAATTGTTATAAGTTTATGAATGCTGCAGAAGGTTAAGGTCAAAATTAATATCTACATATTATACAATATTTTACAATTGAATTCTGCTTTTTATGTAGAAGATAAACAATACTTTTTTTGTATTTCACCTATACAAAGTTAGTTAATATCAACAATAAATATATTAAATGACATATTTATTTATAACAACCGGCCATCAAATTTATTAAAAAATAAATTAAATAAAATATATCATCACGCCTTCTACCCATTGCTGGGTGTGGCACTCTGTTAAAGCAGATCTCGGCAAATGATATATTTTGCGCGTGAAATGCGGTTACCAGTCGTCAAATCACGGCCCCCAAACATGTTAGTGGTGGAGGAGCCACAGGGATAGCTTTTTCATATTATGAAAATTTGTCGCCTGTGGGAATCGAACCAGGGACCTCAGGATCCACAGGCCGACTTCATACCACTGTGCTAGCCATCCCATATAAAATTTATTGATCTTTAATATTTATCATTAACAAACAAATAATTCATGAAAGTATAATATGTATATATAAAAAGAAGTATTATTTATTTCTGCATATCTATATTATATAAATTTACTGACATATTACCAAAATGACCGGTTTCTTTAAAAAATAATAGAAAAAGTTCTATAATTTTTGAAGTATAAATTCATCAAAATATAATTAATAGTCAGTTAATACACTGTAAATTAATAATTAAAAAAATGGTAACGATAATAAAATGATTAATGCGATTTTAATCAAATTATAACTAAAATTTTTATTAGAGTAGCGATTAAAAATTATCCCAATTAAAACATGAATAATATTCTTCGTTGGTATAAGTACAAGAATATAAAGTTGCTGATAACACAATTCTGTGTAAGAAAGGCACAATCTACACATTCTTTGATAACAGAAAAATGAATGACAATTGCCGGTCGTTGTGCTTATACTCATTATAATTTGTTCCTTTTTGTGATACGTAGCTAAACAAATAAGAATTATAAAAGAATTAGATTATGAATTTACATCCTCAGAGATTATCCTTGAATAATACTAGTTTGAAATAAATATTTTTCCTAATAATCAAAGAAATATTATTTGATGAATGTGTGTCAAAAATCTTATCATTTTATACTTTTTTATGGATCATAATTAAGTATTACACAATATTGATACTCAGTTAACCGCCAAAATTTCATATTTACAAATGAAATATTTGAACTTCAAAAACAAAAGAATGAGAAGTAAGGTTAATGTTACTGTTTTTGATAATTTGATATACTGGCTCAAATATCATTACAACTGATAAAATGAGAGATAGGAATTAATAATAAAATAAAACTTACCTCAATACATAAGCGTCAACTTGGTCATTTCGGGTAAAACTTATTATTTCACATCTGACGATTTTCAGCAAAGATTCCAATTTGTGTCTGAAAATAAAAACCATATTTAATAATTTGTATATTTTATACACAAATAATGTGTTTAGCTACATATAAATTATGAATATATTAGAAGAATGAATTAGCAACTATTTATTTACAAATTCTCCAAGAGCCGGCTTAAGAAATATTCAGTTTACAGGTAAAGCAAGAATTCAATTAGATTAATTTGAAAATCTCTCAATGATTTATGAATGTACTGATAAAAATACAATACAGCTGATTTCATTCGTGTAAATATTCATCTCTACGACTTTGCCAAAAATCAATGTTTTAACTATGAGGTCACAACCAAATACCCGGTTTAATGAAACAAATTTTTATTAAAAATCTCTTGACATCATATATTTAGCTTATTTACTACAAAAATATCAATTTACATCAATCAATCATCTACTTCTAGTGGTAAAAAATGAAAATGATGGTCAAAAACTGAACTCCTTTATGATTTGACAATTCGGAAAACATTAAACACAAATACTCACCGTGGAATTTTCCGGAGATCACCGGCTTGTTTACTGTCATTATCACTATATTCAAACCATATTTCTAACAATTTTTCCACACCCTCAAAGAATTGTACACCGTCGTCTGTATCAGACATCTTTACTGCACAAATAATCGCACCAGAATAAAATCAACTTCACGGACAGTGCCTGGTTTCTGCACCGGCGTACAGTATCACACTTGCGCTGTGGGTCTTCCACGCAACAGGGTCGCATTCAGGAGAGAGCAATTTTCAAATCATAAAAACTTGTTGAACTTATTCTATAACTCAATCATAAAAATAAATAAATATATCATCACGCCTTCTACCTATTACTGGGTGTGGCACTCTGCCGAAGCAGATATTAGTGGTGGAGAAGCCACAGGGGTAGCTAATGAAATTATGAAAATTGTTTGTCGCTTGTGGGAATCGAACCAGGGTTCTCGGGATCCACAGGCAGACTTCAAACCACTGAGCTTGCCACCCCCTTATTAAAAAATAAATATATCATCACGCCTTGTACCCATTACTGGGTGTGGCACTCTGCCGAAGCAGATCTCGGTGATATATTTTGCGCGTGAAGTGCGGTTACCAGTCGTCAAATCACGCCCCCAAAGATGTTAGTGGTGGAGAAGCCACAGGGGTAGCTTTTGAAATTATGATAATTGTTTGTCGCTTGTGGGAATCGAACCAGGGTTCTCAGGATCCACAGGCCGACTTCATACCACTGAGCTAGCCACCCCATATAACTGAATCATTATCTGTTAAATTTCATGATTACTTTATAGATTATCGTAATTTCATTATAATATTATTTTCATGCATTTTGCTTAACTATTATTATAAAAAAATGTAATGACAGCTGACTGACAGATACGTGGTGGTTAAAAAGTAATATTTTTATACTGGTAGCTTCGTACGAGGGCAAAATGTATAAAAGTAAAATAAATGATTTTGGTCACAGAATATCAAAATGGTGGTAATCCATAGAGTAATGAGAAATAAGGGTTGTTATTAATTTATCGATCGGTAACAGATATTCTCCCCTATTCTGTAACTGAATCATTATATGTTACTGATCGATAAGTTAATGACAACCCCTATTTTACATGGTTACTCTATAGATTAACATCATTTCGACTTTCTGGGGCTATAATTTATTTTGTTCTTTCTATTTTATTTTTATGAATTTAGATCTCATATGGAGTGATCTATGAATGTAGAAAGAGGGTGGTATGTTTGGATGATAATGTTTGACGAGGGCTGATTGTTTGATGAGTGATTTTAGGGTTCGTGCTACTCCATTTCTTGGGATATAGCGTGAAGATATGTATGTATGAAACTACCAATATAAAAATATTATTTCTAACTACTCTTTTTCCGAAATTGTCATTGAGCTGTAATTTCATTCATTTTTATAATAACAGCTACGTATACAAGTAAGAAAAATTTATAAAAATTATTCTGCTCAGAAAATACCAAAATTATAATATAAGGCGTATTCCATTTGCCATTTGGATCAGATCTAACTTACATTTACTGAACCTGATCACTTATTTATTTCGCTAGTTTACTTCGCTGACTTTATTTCCAGTACTAGAATTACTGATTCTAATTTACTTTCAAATAATTCATCCCAATAAGTACAACAGTTTGCTTAATTCAATTCATTTAGTCATGTGCCGAATTTATCTGAACTGATTTAAGAGAACCAAGTGGCAAATGGAATACAGCTAATGTATATAGTAACCATGAAAAATAAAAGATATTATGAACTTACCTATCATTAATAGATAATGATCCAATTACAGAAAAGAGGGAAATGATAGAGTTACAGAATAGGGGGAAATTTTGAGTGAATTATTCTGTTTCTGTGAGCCAAAAAGTATTGATCCAAAAAATAAAGCAAAATAAGACAAAATATAATTTGAAATCATTACTTTAACGGTATTTAAACAAAAGGCACAATAGAAATAAAACATTGACTCTTATCTCAACAAAAAAGAATTTTTTGGGTAAATAATGTAAAATAAAGGAAGATAATCATAAAAATAACAATCAAATGATTAGTAATGTTAGTTTAGGGAGAACTTTGGCCTGAGTAAATGAAACCAATTGTATAATTTTGGCCGATGGCCAATGCTTTATTGAAAGTAATGATTTGTTGATATTTTCAATACTTTTGTGGTTCAAATGACACATAGAGAGCAGAAACTTTTATACCAACATCAAAATTACGATTCCAGGTTTCACTGCACATTCTGCAGACCTAGACTGTTACGTTTACAAGTGTATTACCAATTTCTTTTACGCTAAGCTCTTGGTATCTCTTATCGAAGCTGGGATAGAGACGTAACAAACTCGATGACTGAGATACTAATTAAATCTGTCAAATTTGACAGTGGAACATAACATCAACTGTCAAATATGGAAGCTTCTATTTTGCGTGTTTATTTATTAAATTTTCAGGCTTTTCAAATCAATTTTTTTTGTCTTTTTATCGAATTAAATCAAGAAAATTCAATTCGTATCTTAGACATCGAGAATCAACGTAGCGTTTCTGACAAAATCAAGGTAGTTATAATAAAAAAATAAATAATATCCCGATTATACATACGTTGCTTCCGCATAAAAATAAATAAATTAAATGTTCATTCGACATGTAAAGTGACAAATATGGCCGCCTCGTGTAGGGGAGGGATCCATGCATCAGTCAACGAGTAAAACTCCAACGGAGGAAGCGAACGAAATGAAAAACGACACTAGGAAGATTTACACACCAACCAATTATCTTCCTACAAAAAAAATCACTCACATTCTTAGAAAAAATCCATCATTAATTGTTCCAATTGTTTCCTAATATTTAATTCCATTTCAAAATAAGTAATCATTTGATATATTGTTGAAAGAATGACCAATTTCCACATTTTCTGGTTTAAATTTCACCAATTTTGGGTGTTTTTTCTTGTGAGTGATGTTTTTAGAGATAGAACTGAGTGAGAAACATTCGAAGATCGCGAGGCGAACAAAACACAGCGCAGCGATTAAGTACTGAAAAAAGATTCATTATGACAAATAACCTAATATACGACTAATCATAAATGCTCGACGAACAAACTAGGAAACCAGTGTGCGATCGGCTGAGAGATCATTTCAACACCGCGCGACTTATCAATAACAAAACTTAACAAACAAAAACAAAATGATCCGAATTAGTGTCAGCATCAACCAATCATCAGCTGAAACATCTTCAACAGTACCTTGTTGCTACCAACAACAGAAATCATCAAACAAAAATTTTCCGCAATGTTTTTGCACTTTTACTGCCATTAAATTATAATATTATAGTACGATTCAAACAAAATTTTACCCCTTATTTGTATAAAGTTAAACAAATTGTTTTACTTTTATAACAAATAATAAACTGAACAAACCAAATATATAACAGAAATAAATCAAAATGAATCCCAAAACATTTTATAAACAAAACATAATTCCCTTTTTGTCAATCAATAGATTGAAAACAATATTCTAACCGTGTTTTGTAATTTAAATTAATTCAAAAACTAATTTCTGATTAGAATAACCCAAAACATATTTTTTCTAAAACCGAGCAGAAAGTAGACATTACCAACTGTCAGTTGAGTGCAGAAAGTTAATGTTTACCACTCGTCGTACGGCAATAAGATTTTACCGCTCGCCGAGCGGTAAAGTGAAATTCAACAATTTTAAGTGAATTTCAAAACAGAAAGACTGATTTTAAATTCCTTTTCAAGAGTTTCTAAATGGTTGTAGACAAAACATTGTATGCACCTCGAGCAGAAAGTGTCCTTGTCGCTCTTACATGATTGTTGCTCTCGGCTATACCTCGACCAACAATCTCCATGCACGAGCGGAAATAGACTACTTTCTGCTCTAGGTACACAAATAACTATAATAACAACAAAATTCCTGAATAAACTGTAAAGTTTCACTGATTTAGAAATTCAACTGTCAGTTGAGTGCAGAAAGTTAACGTTTACCACACGCCGATCGGTGAAGTAAGAGTGTATCCACTGTCAACATTTTAAAGTGAATTTCATAACAGAAAAACTGCCAAAAATAATTTTAAATTCTTTTTTCAAGGGTTTCTAAATGGCAGTAGAAAAAATATTGTGTGCACCACGAGCGGTAATAGACCACTTTCTACTCTAGGTACGCTAATAACTATTATATATATATATAACAAAATTTCTCAATAAATTGTAAAGTTGTTTCACTGGTTTAGAAATTTGTACAGAAACAAAACCAAATATTAACTAAATTTGATTTAGTAATTCGGATTTTTCACCTGACTTTAATTTTTGAAACACACTGTAAGTGATTCAATACTTAGATTATTATTTATAATTATTCTAATAATTTCGATCCTTAGTGTCTTACTAATGACAGTAAAATCGTTCAAAAAGTAACTAAAGGACAAGTTTTCTCTGATTTGAAACAATTTTCCTGACAGCAAGGTACTGTGATTAATCTCGGGCTGTTACATAAAATTAAATATATCACATGAGAAGCTTAACGATACACAGTCCACACTGGGCGGAGTCGGGGGCATGGTCAGGGAAGGGGCGGAGCACGGGGCACAGTTCACGCCTCCGTGGAGGTGGCGACGACGAGACTGCCTTTTGGGGTGTACGCCGTGGCGTTGGGGTCGAGTGTGGAGCCAGGGGGTACCACAGGGCACGGACACGGGGACTCCGCTAGACGTACGCGGGAGATTGTCGTACTGGGGGCGGGCCCGCTGCCGAAGGAGTCGCTGGGCATAACTGCGAGCACCTGGGCGATCTTGCCTTTGAGTTCTTCAATTTCTTTCTCGTGCGATCGGATCAAACCTAGCAAGAGATCATTGTAACTAACTATGAACGATTGGGGTATACAAGCGGACAAGGAACACCCAGGAAAGAATATGTTGAGGATTTCGGAAGCAAAAGGTGCATCAAAGCGAAAAGAACAACATAAAACACAATTTCAGATAATGGAGAATTCCAGCGGAAGTTGAACTAGGTTGTACTTATATACACACATTTTAAGGAATTTATAACAGAAATAGAGGCATTAGCTTACAACACCATCAAACAGACATATTTTAACAAACTTTACGAGAAAAAAATAAACAATTTGTTTTCAAATAACAAATGTCAATTCATGCCATACTAAACTGTCAATATAAATTCACGCTTCAAATTTAATAAATTTCCTCACTATCGGTTATATAATTTTTCCTCGTTACAAAAAGTATTGTACAAAACTCGTGCACGAAGACATCATTTGCACCATTCGCTCAAATTGCGCTCATGTGCAAAGTATGTCTTCGCGCACTTGTTATGTAAATAGCTATAGCGAGTGATACTAATTTTAAAATGAGTTTGTTAATTTCGTAGCCTACTTAAAATGGTTTTATGACGCATCCTTAAGTGTAATTGGAATTGCTAAGTAAAATTTCGCTTAATATCAGAGCAATGAATGACCGTTTACAGCATTGTATATATTTTTTGTTCTAAACCTCCAATTCCGCTTTATAATAAAATAAAAAGTCGTCTTACTTTCTCTGATCTCCAGGAGCCTCTTCGCCTCGCCAAGAGCACTAAACAAATCCAGTTTGATCCTCGTCTCGGCTGACAGTGAGTTCTCCAGATGCTGGTTCTTGTCCTGCATGGCGGAGAGCGCCGCCATGAGAATATCTGCGTCGTGTTGTTGCTCAGCTAGAACGGCAACCTCGCGCTCGGCTGCAACGCAACGCTCGTCGCTCCAGCGTACTGCTGTTCTTGCTTCCTGCAGCTCTTGCTCCAGGTCTCGCCGCCGTGCGCGACATTGTTCGCTACACTGTTGTGAGACTGTTTGTTGTTGTTGTGCAAGCTCGCGTTGTTCACGTTCGCGTTCGCGGGCCTCGCGCTATGAGAAAGATTGTTCATTGTGTCAAAGAGTAAATTTGGATTGATAGATGAATGTGATTGATGGTTTATTACGCACAAGATGAAATGAGCTTGTGTCAATAGAATTATGAATGTGGATGAGGTAATAGATAGAATGATAGAGGCGGACTGTGTAAATAAAATCATATGAATTTTATCACATTATAATTACCCTTGTAGCACTTCGTCCATAAATATAAATGGAGTCGTGGTTTGACGGCTAGTAACTGCATTTCACGTGTAAAAATATGTGTAAAATGGCGTGATGATATGTTAATTTAAATATGTTGTAGATTCGTGTAAACAAAATAATGATATTCATATACCGAGTGTCTACTTCTTTTTAAAATAGGAAATTCAATGATTTTTATTAGGCGATATTTCTTTACCTATTAATTTTACAGCAGAAGTGTAATGAAGAAAAATGTTGTTCAATTGTTTCTTATTTACGAGTTATAGACAAAAGAAAATACACGAATTAAGGCAATTATTAAGAGTGCCAACAAAAGTAAAACAATAATTGTTAGTTTGTTGTTTCTGACATATTAGATAGATTTGACATTTCTTTGATTTTTGATTATTTATTTTTTTGATTAAAAATAGTGAAACACTTAAACATGAAAAAAAATCAGTTTTTGAGGACGTCAATAGAAAAATATGTTTTTAATCCGTCAGAAATAACAAACAATAGTATATTATAAACCAAGGGAGTAAAGTGCATAATTTAATCCTGAGGGTGAAATAACAATTAATTGAGGAATTAAATGCACTTTACCTTTGTGGTATATACACTATTTTCGCACTTCCAGCCATACACTTTGAATTAATGATTAATTTTAATATTGACTTAATATAATTATAATTAAAAAAGTGAAATATTTTGACGTTTATAATATACTTGTTGCTACGCTAATGCTTGTTTACTTAACAATTTAATCGCCGGAGAATTAAGTTAGAAATTTAATCTCTGCGGGATTAAAAGTTACACTTCAGTCCTTGAAAAAGAATAATAATTTATTGTCGGAAGTGCGAAAATAATATATTTTTTTTATTTCATTGCTTTAAATAGTGTATTTTCTTTTGCTTCTAACTCGTATATAAGAAACAATAGAACAACAAATTTAGTAATCATTGGATTCAGTTTTTTATTCTCTAAAATTAATAAGTAAAGAGATATCGCCTAATGAAAATTTTCTGAAAAAAGTAGACACCCGGTATGTATAGTTTAATTCTACTTACCTCCCTCTCTCGTTCTCTTTCTCTGGCAGCCTGAGCGGCTCTCACAGCCGCCTCTTCCTGCTTCCTGGCTTTGCGCTCCGCCGCCAACTGCGCCTCGAGTTGAGATCTCGCGCGGCGCTCCTCGGCGATGCGTCGCTCTAGACTACCGAGCTGCTGGCGATCCTGCGCGCGTGCATTGCTCGCTGTTTGCAGTCGCGACTGAAGCTCCTCGTAGTCGCGCTGAAGGAGAGAGAGCTCCGATCGCACGGATTTCTCACTGGAGGACATTGATGCCAGCTGGAGGAACATTAAGAACAATATGATTCTTTAGCTGTTTTATTTTTGATCTAATTGTCAGTTCATCTCAGCTCACTTCAAATCAATTTCATAAATTGTTCTTTTTGCTAAAATTGAGTTGAGACGAAGCTGCATCACTCGCAAAATTAACTCAAAATGAGCTGAACCATGCAGTTCAGAGCAAGGAGAAATATTTTGAGAAGAACTGTCATATTTTTAAGTAATATTCTAAAACTGTGTAATAAAACCACCTAAACTAACCTAAATCAAGTAATGATAAGGTTGAGAAATTTAAAATTATTTGTCACTCAACTTTTCACACTTTCTTTTTGGATGCATCTCCAGCTCAGTTCATCTCATTTCATCTTATTTTATCAACTGAATTAAGAAAAAATGTTTCAAAGCTATTGTAATTAAAACTTGTCAGTGGTATCGAGTCAGCCTGTGGATCCTGAGAACCCTGGTTCAATTCTCACAGCCGACAAACAATTTTTACCACATTAAAACTACCCCTTAATGGCTCAGAGGTATCCGAGTCGGCCTGTGGATCCTAAGAACCCTGATTTGATCCCCACAGCCGACAAACCATTTTCACCAATTTAAAATTACCCTTGTGGCTCCTCCACCACTAACATCTTTGGGGGCTGTGATTTGACGGCTGGTAACCGCACTTCACGCGCATAAATATATCACTTACCGAGATCTGCTTCGGCAGTGTCACACCCAGTAATGGGTAAAAGGCGTGATGATATATTTATATTTATTTATTTAAAACTACCCCTGTGGCTCCCTCACCACTAATATCTTTGAGGGCAGTGATTTCACGGCTGGTAACCGCACTTCACGCGCAAAATATATCACTTTCCGGGATCTGCTTCGGCAGAGTGCCACACCCAGTAATGAGTAGAAGGCGTGATGAGATATTTATTTATAATAAAGAAAATGTGTCAAACCTGTCCACGAAGCTCGGTCTCAGCAGCTCTGGAAGCCTGCAGATCGCTCCTGAGTCTCCTGGCATCATTCTCCAGCCGTTGCACATACTCCTGATGTTCCTTATTGGAATCCTTCTCCGAATCCACTTTGGCATTGTTGTGCCTCTCTTTGTTTCTTCTCCCTTGCGTCGAAGACACATTCGTCCCTGTCGATTTGCTACTAGTGTTCGTGCTAGTCGAAGTACTCGTCGTACTCGTACTAGTCGACACCGTCTCCGAGGTCTGCTGCTGTTCACTCGAGGAGTTTAAGCTTGAAGGCGGTGATGCCGCCTCCTCGGCTACAGCAGCGCCGACAAGACTCCCGTTTGTGTGGATTGTGGCACGAGGTTCGGCAACACTGCCGTTTGTGGTAGAATGATCTACTCTCTTTTCTACTGATTTACGATTGATTTTCTGCAGGGCGGAAGTACCGTTGGCGACTACACCATTGGCTACCTGCCCGTTGCGTTCTTTGTGATTGTGTTGTTTAGTAACACTGTGATGTGATGTTGTGGTAACATCGCTGACTGTTGTTGACGTTGCTACGCTCGTCGTCAAGGAAGATGTGTTTGTGACTGTTGTCGTAGTATCAACTGGTAATGCTTGTTGTAATAACTGCATGTAGAATTCGTTTTCTTTGGCAACGTCGCGTTGGCGACGCTGTCGCATCCTGTACCCCACGTAGGACTTGAACCCGAAACCGAGCGTGACGACTGGGTAGCCGATGCAATGCGCGGCAAACGGTCGACACAGATCCATGTGGAAAGGCATGTGACGTAGGTCTTTGAGGCGGATTGCTGCTTCGAGGTACACGAAGAGCATCCATAGGATTATCGTTGGCAAACACACACCCTGAAGACACAATATTCTCAGTCATAAAATAACAACAGAATGAGAATAAATTGAAAATAATTCGATAGATTTTAGAAAACTTGTTGCTAAGCAATAAACACGAAAACCAGTAGGATTTGAGTGGTTATCGCAGAATGGGAACAAGTTTGAGGCGGAAACTGAAGAATTATTTTCTAATTTATCGAACTTTCTAGGAATATTTAAGTAGATTATTTTTTGACTAACAAATTTTATACTTTAAATAAATTATCTCACAAACAAAATCTACAGTAATTATTATCGGAAATAAATACAAGAGCTGAATAATACTATAATAATAACAATAAATAAAACATTTCATTGATTGTAAGAAACGTCAAAAAATAATCTAAATCTAGATTTGTCATGCAACTTTCGACATATTGAACTATCTAGGGCGGTATTCAGTCAGATTTTAAGATCATCTTATCTCCTTGGATATTTATGATCTTAAAATTTAGTTATTATTATGAATATCGCCGCTAGAAATGTCCCAATTCTACGGAATCAACCTACATCTGGTCTCTTGCAACAGGTGATAAAACAACAAAGATCAAAACATTACGAGGTTCGAACTCGGTTGCAAACATGTTTCTAAATCAAACAATGATTAATTCATGAATCCCTTTTCAAAACAAATCAACAAAAAATTATTTTTTTTCTACACAAATTTTTGAACAGAAATTTTTATTTAAAAACAAGTACACTGCCTGCACCATTTATAATCATTTGTTGCAAAAAGCGTCAAAAACTGATCTACAATATTTTCTAGATTTGTCAAGCAAATTTTGACATATTGAACTATCTAGGACGGTATTCAGTCGGATTTTAAGATCATTTTATCTCCTTAGATATTTGTGATCTTAAAATTCAGTTATTATAATGAATATCTCCTCTAGAAATGTCCCAAATTCTACAGGGTCGATCTACATCTAGTCCCTTGCAACAGGTGATAAAACGTTAGACAAAGTTACAAACATTACGAGATTCGAACTCGGTTACATACATGTTTCTAAATCAAACACAGGCAGATTCATAGAGCGGATTAGCGGTAACACCATTTTTTATTTCGTTGTTAACTCTCTTTTCAATGTACGAAAGAAGTTTATTTTAACTTGAGTTAAAAAGAGAGTTAATTCTTTAATCTGTTTTGATTTGAAACAGAGTTATAGATAATATTAAAAACGGTGTTAGCGCTAATTCGTTTTGTGAATCTGCCTGTAAATGGTTAAACGGTTCTTGACCCCCTTTTCAAAATAAATCAACAACAAATGATTTTAACTCTACACAAATAAATCTATGCATATGCTACTCTGATAACTGGCTGCACCATTTAAAATAAAAGCTTGTTTTATAAATAAATGAAAACAAATTGAAGTGCAACCAGTCATAAAGAAGGACTATCTCGAAAACTGTTAAGGAAATAATGTAAAAAAGTATTTACCTTGTCGGTGTGCCACACATATTGCACCCACACATACGTGCTAGCGGCAAAAAATAGCCAATGCACGGGTATGAAAAAGAAACATATGAGGTCTGATGTAAGAGCGATGCAGACGAAGAAAACAGAAAACGCGAGTCCCTGGTACTTGAACGAGTCGTACACAGAGCGAATGAGTAGATAAAACGGCCACAGAAACTCGAAGCGAAACTCCAGGATAAAGTCTGCTAGGATTACCAGCACCCATAGCAGTAGAAATTTCAGATACAATAATGTGCTGCAACAAAAACCAGTGACAACAATCGTTGTGTCAAATGTCAAACGCGATCAACTGTCAACAGACTAAATAGTATGTCATAGGGATGATAAATTGTGTTGACAGTTGTGTAAAGTAACAAATGTTTTGATAAATCGGCGCTTAGTAAATATCTAACCTAAGTATTCGCTAAATGACAGTTCATATAATACATAAGATTTAGCCAGTAAATTGGTCAGTTATATGGTGTAAAAGCTAATGCAAATGAATGTTAGTATTTAGTTAGAATTACTGGAAAATTTGGGGTAAAAATAAGCATTTCACAGCCATTTTAAGAGCAGATTTGAACAGTACGGTTAGACTGTGACAATCATATGGGCATGTTGTGTACTGCATCACATTATGAGTGCAATCATACCTTCCATATATTCCTTCTGTGATTTTGTTCCGTTTTATAGGACGTCTCATTTTGCCGAGATCAGCATTCCTTCTCTTCATAATTCTTCACCTGCCAAGCACAATCACAGTTTGGACTCTCAATCCGCGAACGCGCCAAATGTAAAGCGCGGCTCTTTCATGGATATCACTGTACGAAATTCGTGTTGTCCTTACAAAATACCTCTCTTTTGTTGTCAACCACCAAAACTAAATCCACCGTATGATAAGCTTGATCTGTGCCCGTACAGATGTCACGACGGTGTCGAAAACAAAACACACGTAGGCGGGCGCTTGCGTCATCTTGCGTACAACGCAAGTAAAAATACGAACCATACCAACCAAAATAACCGACGCACAAAACGCATTTTAATTACTTCATTCCATCTATAAATAAATACTACTTTATTATCTACATTCCATTTCTTTTACCTAAATACCTAGAAATGGGGAATACAATCGTACATATTAGTAAAAACTATTTAATTCCAATAAATAATACAAAAATCAACAATCCACTTAGAAAAATATAAGCTTAATGTTTAAAAAAGGAACGCACATAATCACAATTAAAATCACCTTCTTGACAAACAATGTCCTCAATATGACAGGCAGGGATATCCTCATACATAATATTCTTTAAATCATAAGATTGTCCACGAATACTAATAATCTGTTGAGGTTTTATCCCAAATTCGTTGATACTCTGTTTAATAGTCTTACAAACAGTATCGTGTAACTCTGATATAAACATAAATAGAAATACAAGATTCTCACATCTTGTAATTACAGTTTCCAAAGGTTTTTTACTTATTTTACTGGCGAATTTACATTGGACGTAAAGACGTTCTAATTTAGAACAATTTGTTAGAGCCTCGAAGAGTTGGTCAATTGATATTCCACCTTTTCTTTCATACCTTTCATAACATTTATATTTTTTAAATACAATAAACAATAAATAAATCATTTGAAATTTACCTTAAATCTTTCAGATTTGTTGCAAGTGGCAAGGCTTCACATAAACTACCAGTTAAATTATCTTGAACCAAGTCATCCTGAATTTTCAAACAATTAAGCATCGGGCAATTTTGCATGATCTGAAAAATAAATGAAAATAAATCTAAGGACTACAGTTTTATTGAGAAAACTCATACATCGATTATAAACTTGCCGCTGTGAATATTTATAGATGTAATAGTTAATTTCTTCAAAATTTTCCAGTTTTGGACATAACATAAATCTTCAATGTGCCATAACTTATCCGTAACTCCTTGAACGTCGGTATCTGTTATTTCGAAATCACAAATTTCGGACGCATTTTTTGTAAATAGAGCGAATTTGCAATTCTCGTCGCCTTTCTGAGAACCGATTCCGATTCTGCGCTTTTTAAACAGGGCTGTTTCTTCTACTTTTTGTTGCTCTGAAATATTTTAAACTAATTAATATAAATTTTAAACAAACAAATCTGTAATCGCATACATTTTAGTTGTCAAAAATTGTGCTAAATAAAATAAAATAATACACATGAATATTTTATTGAATTATAAGTCAGGAAAGTGATGTCTTACTTGACGAAGCGGCTGTTTTAAATACAGAGACACAGGCCGAATATTTTAAGCCGCTGAATCCACTTTCCTGACGTATAATTAGATACTATTTTTTTCTGTAACTGTGCAAATTTAATCGATAATTAATCATAAATAATTCAAAATGTTTAAATATTTAACGAGAATTATATTGGCAGCAGACTACGTATCCAAGGTAACAACAAAAACTTTTGAAATGAACGTCTAATGAGAAAAAGATTTTACTGGCCCTCAAATGCGGGCGCAATTTGGCTATTATAGCCCTAGGATGTATAAAGTTGTCAAGCAACAGCTATTCAAACAAATCAAAATCTTGATTTATAGATAAATGTAAAATAAATAAATAAACATATCATCACGCCTTCTACCCATTACTGGATGCGGCACTCTGCCGAAGCAGATCCTCGGTAAGTAATTTGTATTGTTTTTCGTAAAGCTCTTTTGACTTCTGTGGTACTAATTTTCCCTGTGCACAATCAAATTCATCCAATATTTCTTTGGAATATTTTATTGATATCTATTATTTTAATTTGACAATAAATAAAAAAAAGTTGTTTGTAAACAACAAATATAGCAACAACAATGCATAAAAATATAATAATAGTTTGACATAAGATTCCATTTGAAAAATAATTGTGATCTTACCGTCGCGCTTACGCCAAAATATGCTAGCTTCACATTTCATTTTGCGTATTTTTCGAGCTTCATTAGAATATAACCAAGGATCAGCTCGATACTCCGGATTGGTCGGAAATACATTAAAATCACGAATATTTGAATCAGCCCATGTTTTCTTACATAAAATTCCTGTAAGGTGCAGCAGAAATGATTTTACATTTATATTTTCACAGAGATTACCTTTGCTTTTTCCATATCTTCAGCACTTATCTTCACGTCTCTGGTTTGTAATTCCACCGCTCCTCTGAACAATCTGGTAAAATCTATATTACGGGTTTTGTCGCGAGGTAGATTTTTGTCTTCTGTAAATTAATTCTATTTAAGCAGTGAGATGATTTGGAATGTGAGACGTATGTAGCATGAAACAAAATATTAGTCAAGAAAAACATAAATAAATATATCATCATACATTTTACCCATTACTGGATGTGGCACTCTGCCATAACAGATCTCGGTAAGTGATTTATTTAAGCGCGTAAATTGTGGTTACCAGCCATCAAATCACGGCCTCCAAAGATGTTAGTGAAGGGGGAGCCACAGAGGTCATTATAATGTGGTGAAAATTGTTTGTCGTCTATGGGAATCGAACCGAGGTTCTCAAATCCACAGTCCGATTTGATACCACTGAGGCAAAATAAATAATAAGTTACCTAACACACAAAATACAGTGTCCTCCATGTGAAAATTGATTAAAGAGTTCCAACTCTTCGATTGGTCTTTTAATGAATCTAGAAATTCTACTCCTGCAGGTACTGTGCTGTGCTGACGACTTAAAACAATTTTGTTCGTAACTTTTGGCAGTGGTTTTTCTATGTAGTTGAGCCATGGTACTTCGTCGTGTACTTTTATTTTTACAGGTCTTTTTGGTTCAACAATCTACAAAAAAACATAAAATATAAATAAACAACAACCTGAATATCAAAAAGATTTTAGCTAATCCTGAATTTTCGATTAACTAATCTTATTCTAGTCCGATTTTAAAGTTAATTCAACTAAATGATAACAAGATTATGATAGAATTTGTTTAACTTTTTTGAGAAAATGGTTTTGCTTAATTTGATTAATCCAAAATTCAGGATTAGCTAAAACTTTTGAGAATTGAAAATAAATAAATATATCATCATGCCTTTTACCCATTACTGGGTGTGGCACTCTGCCGAAGCAGATCTCGGTAAGTGATATATTTATGCGCGTGAAGTATGATTACCAGCCGTCAAATCACGCCCTACCAACGATGTTAGTGGCGGGGGAGCCACAGGGAGAATTTTTTTAAATTGGTGAAAATGTTTTGTCAGCTGTGGGGATCGAACCAGGGTTCTTAGGATCCACAGGCCGACTCGGATACCACTGAGCCATTACCATTACATATTTTGAGAATTGGACTGTAAAAAATTAATAAATACATACCCAAAGTTCATCGAGTTGTGAAAATTGTGTTAACAAAGTCATCAATGCTCGAATGGAATAAGAATTGTAGGTCACGTATAAATGAGTGACTGGTAAAGATATTTTAACTTTAAAAACATCAGCACAGTTGTCTGGTTTCATAGAAAAAGCTAATCTTTTAACCTACAGTATAACAAGAAATTATTGACTGATATTAAAAAATAATGTTTCATACCTTCGATGTATTTTCAGTAATTTTCACTAGGTCTCGATATGATAATTGGGTGTCAAGTATGTATAAGGCAGTCAAATTTAGAAATTTAGACATGGTATCTCGTAGTTGCGAGGACGGTATCCAATGGACCCCATTTAGATTAATCCTAGTCACCTTAGACCCTGTTTGCTTTCTTGCGATAAATCTTAACTGAGGTAAAGACAGTTTATAGCTGTTGCAAAAGTTTAAAGATCTGTAATTAGTACATAATTTAAAATATATATTTCACTATAAATATTAACACTTACTGAAGTACGTCTCTGTCGACACCAACTCGATGTAGGTCTTTACAAACTTTTAACACTTCGATTTTGTCGACACCGTTCAAGTATCCAAATATCTTTATTTTAAGTTCATCCGGAAGCATTAATAAGCTTGCCATGGTTGTTTTCTCAAGTAAATTGTTCTGAAAAACTGAGGATGACATAACCGCAATTTGCAGAACGCTTCAAAAACACGAACTATACTTTGCAAAAACTTGTGTTTTATGTATAATATTACGTTTATTAAGTGAAAATATGCTGTATAAATCTAAACAAGGCATTTTTACCTTAAAACTTTTGAATTTCAGGCAGATGTTTCCTGAGAACAGCGCCAATATATTGAACTACATTTAAAATTAACCTAAAACTTGAAAGTACTGTCATTGCTGTCATTCCACCAAACAATTTCAAGAAATCTTTTCTAAATGGCCGAAGAAGAAGTTGTAAGTTATTTATAATAAAATAGAATATTTAAGATTTCATTAGTTTATTTTATACAGGTTCCAGTAATTACGGTAAAAGAGCCGCTAGATTTAGTAAGGTTAAGTTTGGATGAACGCATTTATGTTAAAATGCGAAATGACAGAGAATTGCGCGGAAGATTGCACGTAAGTCTTCACATTAAATAATAAGAAACATAAATAACATAAAAATTATTTACCGATAGGCATATGATCAACATTTAAACATGGTACTTGGTGAAGCTGAAGAAACCATCACAACTGTTGAAATAGACGAAGAAACCTATGAAGAAGTTTACCGCACCACAAAAAGAAATATTCCAATGTTGTTCGTTCGAGGAGACGGTGTAATATTAGTTTCTCCTCCAATGCGAGCTGGCATTTAACTATAATTAATTATAAGATTGCGATTATTTTGTACGACAATAAAGAAATTGTTTAATAAAATTAAAGTTTTATTTGCATAAAACTACAAGTTCATAATCATTTGTTGACCATTCGTCCCTGTTTAGTAAACTTCTGTTTCAATAATAAAGCTTCTGTCATTGGTTCAATAATTTCACCCTTCTTTGTTTTAATAGCTGGTTTAATCAACCTTCTAAATGCGGTTTGAGGGACAAAAGTGTCTCCAACTGGGGCTCGAATAGATGCTTCAAAATCCTTGACACTCGTGAAAGGAAATGGCACATCTGACACTTGATGTTTCTTGACTTTATTATCTTTATTTTCGTTGATTATCAAGTTACCTTTGTTTTCATCCCTTCTTGGGACATTTTTCGGAGCTTTTATAACAAATCTACGCTTTTTCCTTTTTGATATTTTAATATTTTTGCCACCCCAAGATCCCCAGCCCGGTAAACTTAAGTCAATATCTTTTGGAGCATTAGCATCTATAACACTTTTTTTATCTTTATTGAACTCTTCTACTACGTCATCATCGGCAAAAGCTTCTGAAATATAAGCTCTCTGATCCTCGTCTTCACTGTCATCATCTCCCATGGCAACATCAGGTAATTTTGTTTGTAATTCAATAGGTTTCGCAGAAATGTATTGGTTTGGATCAATATCTTTTTTATTTTCGTTTATAGATTTTGTTAGTGTTTTTTCCAAAGTATTTTTGATTGCTGAAACTTCATCTTCTGATTCATCAGAGTCCATTCCAAGTGCTTCATCGATTTCTGGACGTAATTTCTCGCGTTTGAAAGATAAATCTGATTTTTCTTCCTCAGGTTCTTCTGCATCTGATTCTTCTAGTTTCCGTTTTTTGGATTCTTGAGACAATGCTTTTAATTTGGATAATTTTTCACTAGATTTCATTTGAACTTTGAATTCTAGATCATCAAATAAATCTTCCACATTTTTATTTTTAGAAATTGAATCTGTTTCATTTTCTTCAGCTGAAGTCACAGTCCATGAATTATTACATTGTTTAATGATTTCAGATTTTTTACTTTTCTTAGTCTTTTGAGAATTTTTACTTTTGGTTGTAGTTTGAGTATCTTTTACAGAAACCTTATTTACTTTTATCTTACTTTCTTGCTTACTATTTTTTGTTGGCTTTTCCTCTTCTAAGATATCAAATGATAAAAAACCACTATTCTTATTGTCTTGTTTCTCAGCATCTTCAGGACCAGTTTTATTTTTTTCTGTCCAGAATTTACGGTAACCACTTACAAAATCAGTAAATTCGTTTGGTTTTTGAGTTGTCCATGGATTTGAATCATCTGTTGACTTGATTTGTATTTCTTCATCGTTTTCTGAATCTGAACTGTCGTTATTCTTTATTTTCTGAGTTAAATCTCGGCTTATACTAAGTTGTTGCGCCAGAGCTTGCCGACTCTGAAACGAAAAAGATATTAGTATAAATTTTACTGTTTGATATTCTTTTTTATGGAAAATATTTTTGACTTACTTCTTTGTCGTACTTAGCACGAACTTGCTTATTCTTCGCCCACTGTCCAGTTGATCTGTGCCTTAAAGACATCCTTTCTTGAACTCTCGTTTTCTCCAGTTGTTCTAATTTATTTAAGGCGGCTTCTGGATCAGTTTTTTGTAATTCTTCGAATTCCTTGATTTGTTCTTTAAGTCGCGCCTTTCGTTGAATTCTATGGTATTTCTTGCTTTTTATTTTATTTTGTTTTCGAGCTTTAGCTTCTTGATACGATTGTCTAGCTCTAAGTCTAGACATTTCTTTTCTCTGCTCAACCATTTCTTCCATATTCAAAGGGAATTTATCTTCAACTACTACAGTCTCCACAATTGGTCCCAGCTTTTCCAGTTCTTTATCTAATTCTGATTTGTAACGCGCAGGCATTTTTTCTCGCTTGTCGAAATAAATTTCACCCTGGTTCAACGGAAAAACTAATTGGGAAGCAACTCTGTTTTTCTCCACTATAGAATTCCATTTATTAAGGCTGTCCTTTGTCTTCTGGAACCCTAAAGACCGTCTAAGTCTTTCGGCTTGTGGTTTCTCTAAAGGTTTGGGAAGGGTTGTTTCTTTAAATGTAGACTTAACTTTCTTCTTCACAGCAACATGCCTTTCTTTTTCATTCAGAGATTTCGTCAAATCATTTAAACTGATCTTATTTTTCTTGCCTAAGTTGAGTTTTACAAGATTAAATTCAGACACGTGGGTTGTTGCTTCTGTACGTGTTGGTTTCTTCACATGTTGTTTCTTATCTAGCTGTAGAACTTCATCCAGCAAGCGAGCATGTTGTTTCTTATTTATTTCTTCATCTGAATTGTAGCCAAAATCATCTATGTCTTTCATATTTAATAATTATTTCGTATTTTCTCATGTAACAACAGAATTTATAACCTTAAAGGTTATTGAAATGACAGATGTCAAAAATAGTTCAGCATGCTGCACAAGTGAGCGCTGAGCATTTCCTGTGTCTTGCAGTTAGCGCCAAAAATTTCATAAGAAAAGGCACCTTTTTCTAAACAATCCAGCATCAGCAGCCATTATTTTTCTTGTGCAATCTCAAAAAATTCGTTATTTTCATCGCAAGTACTACTGTCAAAACTACTGAGATACAATAAAAATGAGTAATTTAAGACTACAAAAAAGACTGGCAGCATCTGTGAAGAAGTGTGGTAAACGTAGAATTTGGTTGGATCCAAATGAAAACGCAGAGATCGCGAATGCAAACTCCCGGAAGACTATCCGCAGATTGCTGAAAGACGGATTAATTATTGTTAAACCTCAAGCAGTCCATTCTCGATTCCGAGCTCGCAAACACAAAGCAGCTACCCTTCGTGGAAATCATACTGGAAATGGAAAACGCAAAGGTACCGCTAAGGCTCGTAACAATCCAAAAGAACTCTGGTTCCTGAAGATGCGCGTTCTTCGTCGATTGCTTAGAAAGTACCGCGATCAGAAAAAAATCGACAAGCATCTTCATAGAGCACTTTACAGCAAGGTTAAAGGCAACTGTTTTAAGAATAAGCGTGTTCTAGTTGAATACATTCACAAGAAGAAATCGGAGAAAGCACGTGTCAAAATGTTGAAGGAGCAGGCCGACTCCCATCGCTTGCGTGCTCTGAAAGCAAGACAGCGACGTGCAGAACGCATTGTGCGGCGCCGGCAGGAAGTTGAGTAAAGAACGATTATTTGGTTATGTAGGGTCAAATTCATAGTCGTGACTCCTCCTCACCTCATACTTAAAGTCGAAGTACCTAAGGCAACTAATTCAAATTGTGCAAATACTTGAGTTAGTTGTCTGAGTTACTTCAACGTGGAGTGTGAGTTGAGGATGTCACGACTATGAATTTGACCCGTAATCTGTAATATTTGCCTTTTTTACCAATTTTAGAGTCGAATTTGTTTTTGTTTAGTTTAATTTTCTTTGCAAAATGTTACCAAAAATGCTACGAATAATAGTTGCAGGAAGCTCATTTACCTGCAATATTTATTTGAATCTTTTTTCTGTTTAATATATATTTTTTTTATTTAAGAACGAAAATTATAGTTAATTGTTTAGTTTGTTTGATGTAAGTGTTATATTTTATAACTAAATTATTTAGTTAAGCATTAAAATGCTTTTATTTATTTCAACAATAAGCATTCTGACATATGAACATGAACAACCATATTGTCTATTTCGAATGTATGTTTTTGTATCCACTGATTTGTGTTCAATAAAATAATAATCATATATAAACTAAGTATTATTTTTTAAAACAAAATTACATGATTTTCATACAACAAAATAAAATCGCATGCACCAGTCTTCTACACAGACATCTCAAAGTACGGAAAGAACAAAAAAAATATATATATATCACTAAACATCAAAAAAATCAGTTGCCAACTGGTCATGGCGTGATACGATAATACTTGATAAATTATTATTTGGGGTTTGGAGGAACGAATTTATTAATCCTTGGTCTGCATGTATTTGATGAGATCGATAACTCTGCTAGAATAGCCGTATTCGTTGTCGTACCACGAGATAAGTTTCACGAAATTGTTGTTAAGAGAGATTCCAGCCTTGGCGTCGAAGATGCTGGAATGGGTGTCGCCGATGAAGTCGCTGGAGACGACGTCGTCTTCGGTGTATTCCAAGATGCCCTTCATGGGGCCTTCAGCTGCCTCCTTGACCTGCAAATTACAATAAAATTTGGTTTATCACTTAACTCTTATTTGTTTATAGTAATAAGTATTTAAACAAATAACATTTACGTAATATGTATTAATTTTGTTGTTGATTTATTATCATAACCTTTGCTCTAAATTTAGATTCATTCTAAAATTTAAATTATTTATTTTTGACATACGTTTTAATTAAATATGTTTGCGTTACGTTATTTAATGTTGGGTGAAATTGAGGGAGGGAGATTGCGTTAAAGTTATTTTTGTACAAGACGACAATGATTCTTTAACGTCGTGTATGATATACGATTTTTTTCTATAGCACATTTTAACGAGCAATAACTAGAAAAACTAAGGGCCAAATTCATAATCGTGACTCACCCTCATCTCATCCTCACCTCATACTCAAAGTGGAAATAACTAAGGCAACTAACTCAAACATTTGCACAATTGGAATTAGTTGCCTTAGTTACTTCGAATTTGAGTGTGAGGTGAGGGTGAGTCACGACTATGAATTTGACCTAGAATTTTAATTTTTTTAAGAAAATTTTTTGAAGATCTCAGTAGTTTGAGTTGTTATTGACAACAAATTCCATTTCATTCTAATCTTTCTATGATTTTTTTCAAAAACTGCAGAAAATGAACAAAATAGAATTTTATGAGGAACAACTACCGTGGCATTAAATAAATTATTGCCTCAAAAATCGCCAAAAATAAAGAAAAAGAATAAGAGTGCTTTTAAAAATGAACAAGTCTGAAGAATATCGATAGTGTGAGTAAAAAGGTGCTTCTTGCATATTTTTCTGAGAAGTCAAAGAAAGTTCAAGCCATCAACATTATGATTCTATTACTAGATGCTCACGTATACATTGTTGGTGAATGAAAATTATGATATGTAGAAGTAAGTAATTAGGTCTATTATTGGATATTTGCAGATATAGTAATCTGATTTCATTGCTGAAGAAATTGACTGATAGGTACAAGCCTAAAAGTCGAAAATCTTCGAACCAGATGATGTCATTAGTTTTTTAAAGAAGCTTCAGATGCCAAATAAAATTAAATTATTTGATCTACTCTTGCTGTTAAAGTGCTATTTTATTTACTATTTTGAGCAGAACAAAGTATTCTTTATTATCTGCTAAAGAAAAAAAAATGGATGAATATGATTGAAAATTTAGTACGCGAACGAAAACTACTTATTTATCGCACTGATCTAGCTCAGTGGTATGAAGTCGGCCTGCGGATCCTGAGAACCCTGGTTTGATTCCCACAGGCGACAAACAATTTTCATAATTTCAAAAACTACCCCTGTGGTTCCTCCACCACTAACATCTTTGGGGACGGTGATTTGACGATTGGTAAACACACTTCACGCGCAAAATATATCACTTACCGATATCTGCTTCGGCAGAGTGCCACACCCAGTAATGGGTAAAAGGCGTGATGATATATTTATTTATTTATATTTTTTGATAAAAAATGTAATAATGTTTTAGGAAACGAAAAGGTGTAAATAATTCTTACCTTGGCCTTGATTTCATCGTAGGTAGCAGATTTGCCCAATCTGACAGTCAAATCAACAACTGACACATTGGCAACTGGCACACGGAACGCCATACCAGTCAATTTTCCATTCAAAGCTGGGATAACTTTACCAACGGCCTTAGCAGCGCCAGTAGATGCGGGGATGATGTTCTGAGCAGCACCACGTCCATCACGCCACAGTTTACCAGATGGTCCGTCAACAGTCTTCTGGGTAGCAGTGGTCGCGTGAACAGTGGTCATCAAACCTTCAACGATCTCGAAGTTGTCGTGGATGACCTTAGCTAAAGGAGCCAAGCAGTTGGTGGTACAGCTAGCGTTCGAGACGACTTTGTTGGATGGGTCGTAGGATTCTAGGTTCACGCCAACAACGTACATGGGTGCGTCGGCAGAAGGTGCGGAGATGATGACCTTCTTGGCACCGCCTTCCAAATGAGCGGAAGCCTTCTCGATGGTTGTGAACACGCCTAGTAAAAATAAGATTTGTCAGTTAAGATATTCTAATATCTTTAGGGGATAAATTCATACCGGTGGATTCGACGACGTACTCAGCACCAGCCTTGCCCCAGGGAATGGCTTTTGGGTCGCGCTCGCTGAAGACTTGGATCTTCTGTCCGTTAACCACCAGGCAATCGCCTTCAGCCTTGACTTCGCCCTTGAAACGACCGTGGGTCGAATCGTATTTGAACATGTATACCATGTAGTCGAGACCGATGAACGGGTCGTTCACGGCGACGACTTGACCTCCACGTTCCAAGGAGGCACGGAGGACCAGACGGCCGATACGGCCGAATCCGTTGATTCCGATTTTAGACATGGTAGAGTTTTAGATACTGTAAAACAATAAAATAATTACATAAGATGACTTTGAGATATTATTCATTGAAGTCGGCAAATAAGTAAAGTGCGAAGGTGTGAAATTAATAAGTACGATTGTAATTAAAGTTAAACGCAATAAACTAAGTGTGATGATAATAAAAAGACCGGTAAATTGTTATATGGAGCTATTATTCGTAAAATGAAATTGTTGTTAATATGTGATACTAACTTATCGTTTAATTTTAGGAGTATTAACTAGTTAATAAAGTATAGAACAAGCCCAAACATTTAGTAAATTAGTAGGTATTAATACAAGGTCACAAAGGTCATGTTATAAATACTAAATTCACATTCAAGTAAAACTAACTACAAAAAATACAAATTTGCATAAATAATTTATTACTACAAATGCAAAAAATATTGTACCGTTATAAAACAATTACATAATTAACAACAAACGTATTTAACATATTAATTTAATCGATTGAAAATCGAATTAGAGTTCAAATATCTCATAAATAATTGAACAAGCAGTTAAAAAAACAAATGAATATATTATTAAAGCCCAAAAACAAAATCGTAACAGTAAAAACAAATTCAACTCACTTAGCCGGCGAAAGAACAAAGATGTCGACGTCTACCGTTGATGGCAGCGAGAGAAATGTCATTTGAAGGACGAGGAGGTCACTTTTTATACTAACTACTTCAGTCACGTGATCATTCGATCATCGCGTCTGCGTGACACAGGGCACAGAGCTGTAACACGGATTTTGCACTAGATAATCACGTATTGCATCAACTACAAGGAATATTATCGCATTAATGTGACCTATGAGTCCTTTATCATATGTTATCTTTGTTATGCAGACGAGCCCCCCTTTGTTTTCAATAGTTGATAAGATGTAATCTTAGGAGTTCACACTTCAAATTTCAAAACCCAAACATATTTTTAAGATTACACGTCATTATTTTATATAATTCGTTTTCAACATACATTTTACACATTTACCAAAAATATTTCATCAGGTGGCTCAGTATCTAGTCGAACTGTGGCTTTGAGAACCTGGATTTCACCACATTAAAATATAAAAAATAGAATAAATAAATAAATGTATCATCACGCCTTCTACCCATTACTGGGTGTGGCACTCTGCCGAAGTAGATCTCGGTAAGTAATATATTTTGCCCGTGAAGTGCGGTTACCAGTCGTCAAATCACGGCCCACAAAGATGCTAGTGGTGGAGCCACAGGAGTAGCTTTTTTTTTGAAATTATGAAAATTGTTTGTCGCCTATGGGAATCGAACCAGGGTTCTCAGGATCCACAGGCCGACTTCATACCACTGAGCTAGCAACCCCTTAAAATAGAATAAAGAACTTATTTCATAATTATCAATTATTTTGTTCGTAGGATCACAAAATAAAATTACAATTATGAAACTTGTTTTTAATGTACCTAGTATTTATTTTATGGAGGCGACAGTTTTTACCACATTCAAATTACCCCTGTGAATCCCCCAACCATAACATTTTTTGGGTCGTGATTTGACGACTGGTATCCGCTCTTCACGTTCACAAATTTATAATTTACCGAGGTCTGCTACGGTAGAATGCCACACGCAGTAATGGGTAAAAGATGTGATGATATATATGGTATCAGTTTTTGACTGAATACTGCTTCACAAAACAACTTAATAATTTTGATTTATTGCATCATTTATCTTTTCTTTATATATATGTAGCAATTAAATAAATTTATATGATCGAAATGGCCACTACTAATTTTATTGTCTTACTTTCTAATGTTTTCTATTCATATATATATGAATGTTTTTAATAGCAAATAAAAATTAATCAACGGATAGTCACGCTTAATCTGCGTTCGCACGATCAATATTTTCTGATAGTTTTCTTAAATTCAAAACAGTAAATTAAACTTAACATATTTTTCTGTATTACAAATTAAATTACGTAAGGATAATTTAAATAGATGGTTCAAACCTTGCAGACTTCAACTTATATCTAAATTTTTAAAAAGGAATAATTTCTGTAGGCCCCTTTCGGATTAAATTCCTGTTGTGCATAAAGTATTTTACCTCTTTCTCTCGAATTCTTGAAATGTACACAAACAAAATCTATTAATAAAAAAATAATTTATTTTAAAACAAATAACACAGTTACATCCAATAACTTATATTTCTTCCAGCTCGACTTATATCAAGCACCAACAAATACACACCATGAGTTGTTATAAATTTTTATTTGGCATGTCATACAAAAAACGTCATAACAATCTTAACGAGCTGAAACAGAAACTTGCCAAACTCTGATCGTATTATCAGAATATCCAGCGAACAGGGTTTGTCCATCAGTGGACCAGGCCAGAGACAAGCACTGGGGTGGTTCGGCCTTGGCGGTTTGCGACACTACTTCGGGGCGGAGCTCCTCAACCATTTCCTTGCTCTCAAGATCCTGGAAACGAGGGTAAAACACAGGGAATTAGCAAAATGTTCGCGGGAATAATTTCAGAGTGGAGGGAATTAAAGTACATCAGACCCATATCCGCTAACCACTCAGAGCTATTCATGAGGTTAAAAAAGTTTGCATCATGTTGAAATGTCAAATTTTGTGTACAGTCTCTATAAAATAAGTTTTATTACATGACAAAAGGAAATTATTGTAAATTTCAGCGCAGAGGCATCTAAAGTTAGTAATCACAAATCAGTTCATTTAAAACTTAATAAAATCATACCAAAAAACTGATGCAATATTTAAATGATAATTAAATAATAATAATGGCATTGAAATAAAAACTTGTATAAGAATATTGAATAATAGCTATATATGCTAGCTCAATGGTATGAAGTCGGCCTGTGGATCCTGAGAACACAGGCGACAAACAATTTTCATAATTTCAAAAGCTACCCCTGTGGCTCCTCCTACACTAACATCTTTGGGGGCCGTGATTTGACGACTGGCAACCGCACTTCACGCGCAAAATATATCATTTACCGAGATCTGCTTCGGCAGAGTGCCACATCCAGTAATGGGTAGAAGGCGTGATGATAGATTTATTTATTTTTAAACTACCGAAAAAAATAATTTTTATTTCAATTATTTTATATTTTGCACGTTCACATGACAAATAATTTCTGTTTATATCGAGTTGTAATTGATTTTTCAGATTCATGAACAATTGTTTCAAACATAAAAAGTCTGTTTAAGGACTATAACTTTGTCCTACAGTAATTTTTAAAGGCTATATTATAACAATGCCGAGGGAAATAAATTTGTTAAAGGAATGTCAATAGCGGATTCTTCATTCATAATTTATTTTGTACAAGAATATGCAAATAATGGATCGCTTTTATCCTTAAATGCTGGACGAGATAAATTAATATACATGATATTTCATCGAAATGGAACTCATCAATTTATTCTTAAACTATTGGTTTAAGCAAAAAAGTTATTTAGAAGAAACGTTCAGAACAATGGGACTGATTGCTTTACGTATACAATTTATTTATTAAATCAATAGTTCTCAAGCACAAAGATAATTCTTCCAATTTTGTTCCTCTCATTAAATTTTTTCTTTTTATTATTTCAACTATGTAAAGATAATATACTCTAACTTAACGTTTTCTTCGGGAAAAATGTAATTTAAAATTTATTATTGTATTCATATCAAACCAAGAATAATAACAGAAAACAAAATAATAGCTTTTTCTTAGTTACAAACTATAATTATTGTCGAAATATCAAAATAGTACCAAACTAAGTGTGTAACTAAGATTTAATGGGTGGAAAAAGTAACAGGTTACCATTTAGAAAAATGTATCTCAGTGTTACTGCTTGAAAACCACAGAGTTAAAAAAATATTTTTTACATAAAGCAATCAGTCCCTTTGTCCTGAACAATTCTTCTAGATAACTTTTATTTTACTAAAACCATTAGTTTAAGAATAAATCTAGGAGTTCCATTTCGATGACACATCCTGTATATGTCATAATTTTCATTATTAATTCCAAATTTATTAGAGAGTAAAATATCTGAGAAATCAAAGAAAAATAAAATCTCCAAAGAAGTAACTCGCAATACGATTTAAAACATGTAAACGTCATTCATCTAGTTATATTTTTTTGATGACGCAATACAGCAAGATTTGAACCCGCTAATATATACAAACCAAATGACTTGAACACTGCCTAAATTGAATTAATTAGTCCCAATTGTTGTGCAGGAAATGTGCAACTTATCGTCGACTTCAAAAGCGAACGTATGAATCCGAAAAATAATAATTAAGGATTCTAAAAGATCGTTTTGCAACATTTCAAAAAGAATGATAAGAACTGTACACAAAACAGGCAAAAAGAATGTGAAATAAAAGGAATAGAATAAATGCGACGTACCCAGATCTTGATGGAGGGTCCAAAAGCAGCACAGAGCCAATATCTGTTGGGGCTGAAGCACAACGCAGTGATAATATCATTGTGATCGAGGGTATGAAGATGCTTTCCATCATTGAGGTCCCACAACATCGCCTTGCAATCCTTTCCACCAGACGCACAAAGTGAACCATCAGGACTAACCGTAACCGTGTTCAGGTAACCACTGTGCCCGGAGTGGTTGGTCTTGATGCGACAATTGGTGAGGTTCCAGACTTTGACCATACGGTCCCAGCCGGCACTGACTATGATGGGATTCGAGTGATTAGGCGAGAAACGAACGCAGGAAACCCAGTCAGTGTGGCCATCGTCTTGGATGGTGTATTTGCATTCGGCGAGTGTGTTCCAAAGTTTGATTGTTTTGTCTCGGGAGCCAGATACGATTTGGCGGTTGTCAACTGAGAACGCCACGCTCAACACGTCCTAAAGAGAAATCATGATCTAACATTCCGCAAAAATTCACCAAATCAGGATCACGACATACAGACAGAGCAGCTATAACCCTAACCTCATTCTAAATACAAAACTTCAAGGAGCTATTCATATAATATTATTATCAGTGGTATCGAATCGGCCTGTGGTTCACGAGGACCCTGGTTCGATTCCCACAGCCGACAAACATTTTTACCACAATAAAATTACCCCTGTGGCTCCTCCACCACTAACAACTTTGGTAGCCTTGATTCGACAATTAGCAACCGCATTTTACGCGCATAAATATATCACTTACCGAGATCTGCTTCGGCAGAGTGCCACACTCAGTAATGGGTAAAAAGCGTGATGATATATTTATATATTTTCAAAAATGTAAATTATTTTGACAGCTGCCCTTTGCTTAATTCAGTTGCCTTAGTTACTTCGAATTTAAGTGTGAGATGAGAATGAGGTGAGGGAGAGTCACGACTATGAATTTGACCCTTAGTCTATACCAGCCCAATTATCAAAAGGGTCTCAGCTAATCCTGAATTTTGGATTAGCGAAACTCAGCAAAACCACATTCTCAAAAAGTTTAAATCACCATTTATACCATTTGGTTTCATATTAAAATTTTAACATCGGACCAGAATAAAATGTGCTAATCCAAACTTTAAGATTAGCTAAAACGTTTGTGAATCGAACCGTAAAAGATGATGTTAAAAATATTGACACTTGAGCCTTAATCTCAGTTTGAAACAGAGTTTTATTAATTCGAATATTAATTATCAAATAAATTGTTATAAGCAAGATTTGAACTTGCTAACATATGCTAATAAAAATGAGTTTATAAAGATAAATAAATGTTAGTCAATAAATGAGCTATTAAAAAAGTAATAAAGATAAAAACTGGATCGCGTTTTTGTTTTCTTTTTACGAGTTTGTTAAACATCATCTAAAAAAGAAGCAACAAAAAAAAATAGATGATGTTAGTCACCTACTTACCAGAATGATTCCCCTCAACAGACATCTTCGCACATATTATAAAAAAAAAATAAAAAAAAAATCTTCCCAGCTGTTCATCAACAGAGCTGATTATTCTGCATGTGCATCGTATTTTATTCCCATACAATACCAAATGGTTTTTTACGACTCATACCTTGGTGTGGTCTTCGAACCTACGAGTGGTCTTGCCAGCAGCAAGATCCCACAGACGAAGTGTCTTGTCCCAAGAACCAGAAAGAGCGTAGTTGCCATCGCTGGACAGCACAACGTCAGAAATAAAGTGAGAATGGCCGTACAGACGTTTTTGAGGGATGCCGTAGTTGGCTTCGTCTCTGGTTAACTTCCAAACGATCAAGGTCTTGTCTGGAATAAATCACATAACAATTCATGCTAAATATCATTGAATCACAATTAACAGCAGGGTGGAGAATGATTTTATTTAGGATAAACATGCGGATGATAAATTATAGGACAGGAAAACGTGGATATCAAAGTGTACATGTGGCGTAAAATTTTTATTTACCTCGAGATGAAGACAAAATCATGTCCGGATATTTTGGATTAGTTGCAATTTGGGTAACCCAGCCATTATGGCCTCGGAGGGTACCACGGAGTTGCAGAGTTTCAGTCATGTTCTATTTAAAATTATAAAAACTTTACGTCCGATCGTCACACGACGCGGTCGGAAACAGAAAGAGAACAAGTTGGAGAATGGCGTTGTAGATTTAGTAGAGGATTCGGCGCCGGCAACGCCCCTGGCGGATTTATGAACTATTAATATATAT
Source organism: Pterostichus madidus (assembly GCA_911728475.2). NCBI lineage: Eukaryota > Metazoa > Arthropoda > Insecta > Coleoptera > Carabidae > Pterostichus > Pterostichus madidus. Next base: position 3,782,028 of record OU452314.1, on the reverse strand, counting down.
ATAAAGTTGGACAAATTAATTTAGAACACCGAGAGGAATGTATTCTGGTACATTCAGTGTAAAAAAGATAAATTCATAAATAGAATTTTATTTACTAGTTTAAATAGCATAACAAGAGAATAATAATTATAATGCATTAAAAATAAATATATCATTAATAAATTTGCATAAATGCGCAAATTATACATATGCAACTGACATGTGTTTTTACTGAGACTGTACATTTCAACCACGCCATTCGTTATATACGTGAATGGGTGGAGTTAACATGCATTCCAGCCATGGTTTAATTTTAATTTGGCGAACACTACTTGAAATGTCAATTTTAAGTAACCTATAAATCTGGGAAAACGTAATTTTTAAAAACTATGAATTCATATAATCTTTTTCGTAACATACATCGAGTACGAACAATATTTCCAGTAAAATTATGTACACAAGTTAGTAATAATGATTTTACTCCTGTTTATAAGTTTCCTTATATCAGACCAGCAGCTGTAGTAAATAGATTAAAAATATATCAAACTACTGTAACAGCAATATCTATACCAGGTTCTTTCTTACTTTGTAATTTTGGCATTATATCTCCAGAAATTGTAATAAATACTTTTATAATAGGTAAATAACTTATTTTTTTATAAGATTTTATTTGTTAAAGCAATTGTTTTTTAAGGTATCACAGGTACATTATCATTCTTCTTATTTGGAATGATTCCTAATAAATTAGTCGGGTTTGTATATATTAAAAATGATAATACAACTGCTAAGATATCCTACATCGATTCTTGGGGACGAAGAAAAGATACTGAAATACCAATTTCGGATTTAGTTCCTTTATGTGATTTACCTGCAATACCTACAGATCCAATTTTCTTAACTATGAGAAGATATTCTTCCACAGAAACGTTTAAAATTAATTTAAAGTTTGGAATTGTCTTAGAGAAAACAAAATTTAATACAGTTTTTTTACAGAACATGTAGATAAAGTATAATTTAGTAAATTTTATTTAACAAAGAAATCATTTCTACTTTTTAGCTCCATCTGTAATGAGCGTAAGCTCTGTTGGCTTCACACTGTCGATGTAGATCCTGTTTCCTTTTCACAACCTTTCCTTGATTGCTTGCAGCATCGATTAATTCCCAAGCTAGTTTTTCCGGAAAATGAATAGTTCTTTCTTTTTCTCTAGCTGCTTCGATGAGCCATTTCATTGAAAGAAACTGGGATCTTTTTTCGGTGATTGGGATAGGTACTTGATAAGTCACACCTCCTCTTTTTATAGGTGATAATTGCAAAAGAGGTTTGCAGTTTTCTACAGCGCTGTAGAAGATTTTTCGAGGGTTTAATTCAACTTTCTGCTTTTCCTCTTCTGAGTTGATTGTGTGATATTTTTGTAGTTGCATTCTTTTGACGACTTCAAAAGCTTTTTCGACTAATTCTCTGGCTAATATTTTTTGACCTGACCTCATCACATAATTGGTGAATAATCTAATAAACAATTAAAGTTATTGGTATGATAAAAAGGTGATAAACATTTGATATACCTTATGTTATCGTCGTGCATTAATGAACAAGTTTGATCAACCCTTGCTGCTTTAATAGGGATGTGTTCCAGTTTTTTAAATTCATTGGTTTCGATCAATTGATCCTGTTTTTCTTTTCTGAATACTGGCTCGACGTAATAAGATGGATATTGAGACATTTCATTTTGAGGAACTCTGAAATATTTTTAGGTTATGTTTACATAATGAATGAAAACTGATATGAATAGGTATTGATTATTTAAAATATGATGTAAGAATTAATTTACCTGGATATAAATGTATTTAATTTAATAATAAATGGTCTTATAAATAAAGATTTCAGCGACGCCATGTTGCTGAAATTTGGTTGATTTCCTCTGAAGGAACTTGCGTGAACTTGTGGGGAGATACATCCCGATCAGATAGACTAGATTCATTGTCACGAATTGGCGTTAATAACTAAAATTCCCTAGATTAATCCCCAGATTAATCACCAGATTCATTGTCACGAATTGGCGTTTAAAACTCAATTCCCTAACTTTGACATATATGTTACTAGAATCTTTGTTGTCACGAAGTTAGCTACAAATGTCAAAATTTCAACGAGTTAGGACCTCCATAGGAACAAACTGGATTGTTTGACATTTCAAAATCCATAACCTCTAAATAGATGTCTTTACTTTTTAGGTATATTAAATTAATACAGAAGTCCAGATTGAGTAGCAAAGAAGTTATCTCAAATTTAAAACAAAATATGAATTAAGATATTAGTTGAAGTTTCTATTTATAAAATATACCAGGTGAATACGTAATATGTTAGTAAATGATTTATAAACATGTTTCATTTCGACAGAAATAATAATTTATTGTTCCTTTTAGGAATACAATTACAAAAATTAATTCAAATCTAAATAAACTGTTCAAAGAAAAAAGACATCGGCGTTTCAATCATTGTAAAATATGTTTTTGAGATTTTATTCTGAAGTAAGGATTCTTGTAACAACAGAACGAAGCTTAATTAAAGAAATCTTTCATTCTTAGTTATAAATATATTCAGTTATCACTCTGTACTACAACTTTTCTCACTATCGATATATTTATAGCTTATATTGTATTTAATTATAGAAGTACACTACAAATAACGACTTGTAAATTTGTTTCCGAACAAGGAGTATATAACTTAAATGTTTCTAATAAAAAAAGAGACAATTAACACTTAACGTAACAAGGAAAACGGTACTTTTAGAGATGTCATGCTACACAGTTTGGATCCGAAACTTAAATTAGATTCAGTTCAATTTACTGCCATAATTCAATGGATATTTATTTCTTCAGACTATTAGAATTCTTCCTAATGATTTATTGCATGATTAAACAGCTCTATTAAATTAATCATTTGAAGTTTGGACATTTCTTTACTATACTTTTCTATTAACCTAATATTATACTGGGATGTGTGACCGCTTTAGATTTAGATAATATGTTTCGTAAAAAATTATTGATAATTCTGGAGATAAGCAGGTTTTCTCTTAACAATAATATTGAAATCTTAAAATATGGTAGTTAATAATACTCAATATTACAGTCATTGTTATGCTAAGTACATCAAGAAATATCTGAGCACATTTAGAATAAAAGTTACAGAAAAGTGTGTCTTTAAATTTAAAATATGTCAGGTTCTAGTCATGGTATTAATTATCATGTTGACACGATTTATATTACATTTACCAATAAAAAATGCCTATAGTAATCCAATTTTATATTTTGAATAAATATCTATGAAACAAACGCAATTTTTTCATGTTACCAAGGTATTTATTTCAATATAGTTCATTATAATTTAATAAAAGCAATAAATTTGAATAGCTTGTTTATTCATTTATGAAAAGATCCTCCAACTTTCGATAAAAATCACATGGTGTATTGCGAGCAGTATGCTTTTCGGATGGCTTATTTATTTTACATGTAAAATCTATCAGAAATTTGATTAATTTGCTCGTTTTATATATAAAATAGATAAAAGAACTTATAAACATAAAGATAATGGCAATTGTTGGAAGTTTTAGGTAGCGTTCATGATCGAAAAAAATATTTTTCAATTAAAAACTAAATTAACAAGACATTGCTCCGTTTGGAAATTTTATACTCTTTGTGAAATTGCTATATTACACCTAAATATTTGAAAATATGGCCAAGTTTTACTCAATCTACATCTAATTTATGTAGAGATAAATCTGTTAAATATTTTGCCTTAATTTTATGACGAACTCTTTCAACACATTCTATTAATGCAAAAATTACAACAAATGAATCATTGATTGTTAAAAAAAGCAAGATTCAATGAATATGTTGGTATAACATTTATACTTCTTACGTAACATAAGACAGATTTATGGTGGGCTACATGAAAGTCTTACCATTCGTTAACAACGGTTTCTGAAAATTGCTAGATAAACAATTCTTTAACTAAATACACTTTATATTTTTCTTTATAGACACACTTTAAAACAGTACTTATAACAGTATGTAAATATACAAATATTTGATGCTACATAATGAGTGTATATTTGATTGTTTAATTGAACAATTGAAAAATAAATTACAAACTTATATAAGACGTATTCCATTTGCTATTTAGATCACATCTAACTTACATTTACTGAACCAAATCACTTATTTATTTCGCTGGATTACTTCACTGACTTCATTTCCAGTACTAGAATTACTCATTTTAATTTATTTTGAAATAATTCACCCCAATAAATTCATCAGTTTGCTTAATTTAGTTCATTTCATGTTGTCTAATTTATCTGAACTGATTTAAATGAACCAAGTGGCAAATGGAATACAGGTAAAGTAACCTTCAATATTACATTCTATAAATTATTGATCTCATGTATCAAGAATCATGGTTTTTATTAGAATATTTACTTCAAGCAAGTTATGCGAATATATTTCAAATTGGCTCGTCTTACAAGTTCTTCAACTATCAAATCTTACAGTGAAAACTATTGTAATAAATCTTCTATTCTGCATTATTTATACCAATGCCACAATAAATTAGTTGAATTCTTTTGTTGTCTTGTTATGTTCTCTACAATCAAAATACAAAATTATTGAAGAAATACTAGTACAAAAATTACTGTACCTGTCTCCATTACCTATTATTTCATAATTAAATTTATTTCATTCATTACAATCTTATAATTGTCATATAACCTTTTGAAATAATACATTTTCAGGATATGTATTTTCATACTCGCGTCAAATGACAAGAAATTTAGTGTCTATGTTCACTGTTATTTTTATTAAACAATCCATTCAACTCACAATCGTGGTTCTAGCTTATATCTAGGGAGTTTAGTTAGTTACTAAACGCCAATTCGTGACAATGAATCTGGTTATCTGATCAGGATGTTTCACCCGAACTTGTGCGAAAACTGTCAAAATTATCTAGAGGAATATGAGTTCATTGGGTTGTTGTCTAATACATGTTTTTTTCTAGTTGTGGGCGTTTGCGCAGTGGTTCAAAAGGTTTTTTGGTGAATGGTGTTTTCGAAGATTAGGAACATAGCAAATACAATTAAAAATGACTATAGTGTAAAGGCTAATTCGTTCTGTAACTAATAACTGATAATTCTGAATGGCATTAATGGTTTAGAAAGCGTTGTGCAAGTGCTGTATCAAGTGGGGGTGGGTTTTTAGGGTGTTGATTTTGGACGTCTTGAAATTTTGGCAAAATGGCAGAACAACCTGGAAATTCCTCTAATCAAGGTATAAATCATTATAAACCTTTGACATTTTGTTAATAACTCTGTTATTTGCTAGGATTTTACGTGAAATTCATGTGTCATGAAATATACCTCAGATTTTTGTAAATGTCAAATTTTTCTTATGCTGATTGATTTATAACGATGACAGCTAAATGTCATGTAGATAATTAAAGATTTGTTTACTGAAAAGACTTGATCCTTTTGAGGACAATGAGATTATAACCTGACGCTTTATTACTACGCATTTACAATAAGTTTCTGATATTACAGCGAGAAAATCTTCAGCACCGTTTAGACTAGATATTCAAGCATCACCAAATTTACCCAGAGCTAAAATGTCACTGCCGAAAATTCCGCGAGGGACAGTTGATCCTTTCAGTGAAAGAGCACGGTAAGTAACTGCTAAAATAATCAACAAATGATTAAAGTTCGACAACGTGTTGTTGGTAAAAACACACACGTAGTTTTCACCAAATGATCAATTAGAAATCACAAAATTTGCACTGTTTACAGCTTTGGCCCAAGTGATCGTACGAAGTTCAGGTAAATTTATTATGCCCTGTAAAGTTTGCTGCATGATTTTCGACTGATTCGGTGTTTATTCTCTTATCTTTAACATTAGAATAGAAACTGGTTGTTGTGGTGTGATTTTATCGGATTTTTAACACGTTTTATACATTTCTCACTTTAGATGCTTACCAATCTTGTCTTCTAAGTCAATTTTGACTATTTTAGGGAACGGTTTAAAATCTGTCAATCAATACAAAGTACTGGGAAACTTCAATTAAATGGGGAAATATATGATTTTACTTCGGAGGATCTTCAAGATTTGGGAGAAATTGGGAGAGGTGCTTTTGGTACTGTGAATAAGATGGTTCATCGTAAGACAAGTACTGTTATGGCTGTGAAGAGAATTCGATCTACTGTTGACGAAAAAGAACAGAAACAGTTGTTGATGGATCTTGAAGTTGTTATGAAGAGCAATGAATGTCCGTGTATTGTACAATTCTATGGCGCACTTTTTAAAGAGGTATGTTTCCTTTCCAAATCTGTAACAAACTAACCAAATTAATAAACAATTTCTTCTTAGGGTGACTGCTGGATCTGCATGGAACTAATGGACTCCTCATTGGACAAATTCTATAAGTTTATTTACGAAAAACTAAAACAACGCATTCCTGAAATCATTCTCGCTAAAATCACTGTTGCTACTGTTAAAGCTTTGAACTATCTCAAAGAAGAACTTGCAATCATTCACAGAGACGTTAAACCTTCTAATATTCTTTTGGATCGTGGGGGAAATATCAAGTTATGCGATTTCGGAATCAGCGGGCAGTTGGTGGATTCAATCGCTCGGACCAGAGACGCAGGTAAGACAAAAATATTCAATTAAACTCCATCAAATAACCTGGCACATTCATAATTCCAACTCTTCTACATTCTTCTGTCTCACAATTATCAAACACCAACTAAAGAGTCATTTATTGCTCTGAAATTAAGCGAAATTTCACTTAGTAATTCCACTTTTATTTTGAATTAAAAGTTTGTTTAATGTAAATAAATGTAAGCGTTCATTTCTATGAAATTATTATTGTAAAACATAAAGAAAAACAAAAAGATGGTGGAGTCATCCACTAAATCAAGTTCGATTAAAACAAGTAGATTAGGAAAATCTCATCCAAAAAATGCGCTAGAATGACGAGATTTTTTTGAATATAGTAGATTGACTGTAGGAAAATTTGATAGTTTATAGTCAATATTAAATAATAAACTATTAAAATTTAATAAGTTTAGAAATCCAATACCTCCAGGAGCAAAACTTGCGTTAACTCCTGTCTTTTGTGCACAAACAAATTATATTCATTGCAAAAAACCATTTCCGAATGACACTAATTTAAAATGAGTAGCCTAATATTGTTTTAAGACGTATCCTTAAGTGTAAATTAAATTGCTGAGAGAAATTTCGTTTAATTTCGAAGCTATGAATGACCCTTTATTCCGAATAAAACCTAGTAGTAGTGATCCTTCTGTTAATGATTCTCGTTTATTATATTTTGTGAAGGTTGCCGACCGTACATGGCGCCAGAGAGAATCGACCCTCAAAGGGCGCGAGGATATGACGTCAGAAGTGATGTATGGTCACTAGGAATCACGTTGATGGAGGTAGCAACAGGGCATTTCCCATACCCGAAATGGAGCTCAGTTTTCGAACAGCTGTATCAAGTAGTGCAAGGTGATCCACCAAGGTTAACACCCAACCATAATGCGAATACTTTCACAGCGGAGTTTGTTGACTTTGTTAATACTTGGTAAGTCTAAACTTTTACTTATTTAGGCCGTATTTGTTTGGGAACTTTGGGTTCAACCCAGAAATGATCTAGAACTAACTCGTGTTACTTCCTAATAAATGTTGCATTTAGTGTCAGTTTTAAAAATTAGCGATAAATTTCAAATCTGAATGCACGTTCTAAGTGGCATCTGCTTAAATACAAATTGCAATGTCACCAATTCAAAACGAATAACAAGGAACCCAGTTGATTAGAAAGAGATAGAAATAAATAAATATATCATCACGCCTTCTACCCATTACTGGGTGTGGCACTACCAAACAGATCTCGGTAAGTGATATATTTTGAGCGTGAAGTGCGGTTACCAGTCGTCAAATCACGGCCCCCAAAATATGTTAGTGGTGGAGGAGCCACAGGGGTAGCTTTTGAAATTATGAAAATTGTTTGTCGCCTGTGGGAATCGAACCAGGGTTCTCAGGATCCACAGGCCGACTTCATACCACTGAGCTAGCCACCCCATAAAAAACGGCTTTAACCTGCCAACCCACCAAAATAGCTGGGGCCGTAGGATCAGTTCAGGAACTGTTCTGGGTTGCATACAAAATGCCAAATAAATACTACTATAACATTGTTGACTTCTTTTCTAAAGAATTTTTGTTTTAATTACTACCTAGTTAAAGGAAAAGGAAACTTGATTACAAGGAAATATGTTATGAATGAAGTTGATTAAATATTTGTTGATTTAGTTTGATGAAAGACGAAACACTCCGACCAAAGTACAACAAACTCCTGCAACACAAGTTCATAATAAACGGAGAGAAAGAAGAAGTGGACGTAGCAGCATACGTCTGCGACATTCTGGACGCGATGGCAAACAACGGCATCAGCGCATTCACAACCAACCAGCCCTAAACCAAGTTCAAACCTCGTCACCAGGTAACAGAACAAAGGAGAAAGAACCGAACCGAGTTACTTTAGACACCAGTCACATTCAGGGCTGTCAATAGTTACACTGTTATGTTTGTTTTAAACGTAATTTGATTGGTTACTAAGTTTTATTTGTTTTATTATTACGCGATATGTGATTGGTAGATATACTTTCCATTGTTTTATATTGTGATTGGTTATCAGACTTTCTGTTCTTTTGTTTTTTATATTGTGATTGGTTGAAATTTCGTGCCAAATCTTTCTTTTTACTTGAAATCAAAATCAAGATGCAATAATAACTATTAAATTGTCCTTAGTTGTTAATTTTAGTTAGCATAAAATGTATATTTTATTTATTTATTTTTATTCTAAATTAGATCGTATTTTACAAAAAGATGTAATGTAATATACAAGAGCTTCCAAAAGACATTGCTAATAAGGTTTTCAATATTAATTACTTCAAAACTAAAACACAAACTTAGTTTTTCTTCATTATTCATTCATTTCCAGTACAGTGGTGTATCTACCGTTATAGCATTCGAATCCGGAGATCCCGAGTTCGAATCTCACTCTGACTAAATATATATGAGCTACCACATTACGGATCGGTAAGTCCGGACCCTGTGCATTCAATTCCTGTTGTACAGATTTATTTTACGACATATATAACATTAACATAAAAAATTCGACTGGCATTTGAATTAATAAATTTTATTTACTTTGGAAGTAAATTAATTTGTTGTTATACGACCAGGTGTTTTTTTTTTTATTATTCTAATTTAACTTTTTCGCGTAATTAACGTTTTATCGGGCAAAAGTCTTTAAAATCAAAAGTGTTTAAGTTTTGTATTTAATTAATATTAGTAACTAGATGATGGCTTTTGGAAGAGCGTGTATTTTAATGTTTTTAATTATTTTAAATGTTATAAGGGCTGTGCGGGATTTAGTTACGTAAATAATCGATTTTAAACCGAGGTTCAAATAAAATTCCATTCATTCATGCATTTTACAATTTTATCGACTGATTTTAATATTTTAGTTGTAATTCACTATTGACAGCTCGATAAATAACCAATAGTTACTAAGATAAATAATAATTACCTTATATAGAAATAGTTGATAATAATAACAACTTTCCTAGAGTAGAGAAGAAACACCTCAGGTGATTAGAAGATAATAATCGTTATATTTCGTAAACGGCATGTTACATGATGTTATCTTGTGTTTTACGTACTATGGTTGCATTTTATTATGTGTAGGAGATCATGTAATTTGTTACAATGAGTAGGAAACCCAAATGTTGTAAATATTTTACTGTGCATATTATATTCCTTATATTTATAAGTACAATTTTCAGTTCATTTTTTTTGTGCAAGGTTTTTTTCACGCCATCTTTGTTGTGCAATCTTTTTATTACTTATCTTATCGACAAAAGCAGAGGGGACACCATATTTTATTTACAACAAACGATAAATAATTATTTTCGAACAATATTGGCTTGCATTCTAAATAACTTGCTATTTAACCAGATAAGCAAGTTTTTAATTTTTGCAAATATTCTAAGCAACTTATTAAGGGTTACTAAATAACAAATAGTAATCTGCTAATAGGAAAATTAGTTTTGGATGCTTAAATTAATTTAGAAAAAATGTTATCTGAATTTGTGTGCTATCAAACGTTCCTAAAAAGTTTTCAAATAAAAGACAGCTACATTTTCAACCGCTTCTATTTGAATATTCTAACAATTATTTACGATACTAGTACGTAAAGCTAGTCTTTAGTTACGAGCCTATCAAAGTTAAAATACGAGCGTAGAGATACTTTACGTATGTGAATCGTACAATATTTTATTTATAACCAAAACACATCAGCAAAATATCCAAATTATTGACTAACTGTTACCTTTGAATACTGAAAACTATATGCTTACAGTACGTAATAGTTATTTATGCAACTAGTGTGAAAAATATCAGTTTATTGTGCGAATGGGAACCCTACGGCTCGTGCTGCAAACCCATGAGTACAATAAAGATACTTCTAACTCGAGCAGCATACACTAATTTTTCTACGATCGTGTTTTAATTAATTATACTAATTTTAATAATTACATTTCATACGTCAATTAAATTTTAATCACTTATTACTGGGGAACCTGTGACTATCGAAATCTTGTTATAAAAACAGTCATTTTACGAACTGAAAACAGCCTACTAAAAGTCAATTTTATACAGTTCGTAAATAATAGTTATTTGTGTATCTAGAGCAAAAAGTAGTCTATTGCCACTCGCACATGGCTGTGCTTCGATCAACAACCATGATAGAGCGGCAAAGGCACTTTCTACTCGTGCTGCACACAATATTTTTTCTACGACCATTTAGAAACTTGAAAACAAATATTTTTGACAGTTTTTTTGTTTAGAAATTCGCTTAAAAATATTCGCAATTTTCGAGTATCCATGGATACACTCTTACTTTACCGCTTAGCGAGCGGTAAAATATTGCCGCTCATTGAGTGGTAAAAGCAACTTTCTGCATCAACTGACAGTTTCAAATGTCTACCGTCTGCTCGATCGTAGATAAATAATATTTTAGGAACGTATGATCCCACGCAAAATGAAGTTATTGTTTTGGGTTGCTGATAAAATTGAACGTTAGTATGTTTGGTTGTGGCCCTCTGCAAACCAGTATACCGAGACCTAGAATATTTAACCCGAATATAAATTCGATTATTGCCATCCTTCGAGAGTTATTAAAATGTGATGCGGCAATGCAACGGAAGAAGCTTATCGCAACGCGGCGTAGGCGAGGATAGTGTTGGAAAACGTTGTCCATTGTAAATAATTATTTAATGAAATTGTAAATTTTCACTAGGTGTAAGGCTCTGTTGTCAGTGTGTGTAATATAACAGTCGTAGCAGATATTAGTCGGTGCTTTGATCGATTGTTAGTAAGATAATCACTGAATCCACCGCCCACTAAACTAATTATGACTATGAATAAGGTTACATTTAGCAGTCTACCCGAATCTACAGTCTGCGCTCGATAGAATGATCCTAAGAAATTATTTGGTTTTCTTATTAATGATCACTGTAAGTGGCGTGGACTGTATGTAATTAATTCTTACAGTTATATATATATATAAAAAAAAATCGAAGGTTGCACGTACTGTACAGGTTATTTTAAATATTTTGTGCCTCTAGTTCTGTCCAGTAAAGAAACATAAGAAAATAGTCCAAACGGTTTTTATTATACTCTGTTTGCTTTTAAAAATTTTTAACCGAAAAAAACATAATTAATTTAATCTTAATAATGATTGTATTAGATCGGAATTACTGTACAAAATCGTGCTGATAAAATTAAGTATTGGATGGAATTTTAAAAGCAGATAGAGTGTAACTATTAATGGTGGTTAAAAGTGGGATTTGAACCCATGATCTGTGAGTCTGTTTAGTTGTCTGTTGTTGATGAAGCGTACTGTTTTGGTACTGCAGATGTATGTACATATTATTGTGAATGTACATTGTTACAGTTTCATTTTTTTACACAAATTGTCTTTGTCACTTGTATGAGCTGACTTAAATGCCAGTAACAATAAAACAGGTATGAAATTACCATCAGCATTTTTATTTCTATTTTTCTTCTATTAATTTAGTTTTCATCGATCTGAACTTTAAAAATTAATATATCATGACGCCTTCTACCTGTTACTGGATGTGGCTCTTAGAGGTGTGTAGTTCGTGAACGAACTAGTTCATATGAACTATTCCTTATAGTGAACGACACGAACTAGTTTGTGAGTCTATTAAAGACTAGTTCACTGCGAACTATTCGGATATGATTCATCAGCACGGCGGCATGGCCGATGAGGTCGAATCGAAAGCGGAGAACGGGGAACAAGTGAACGAGACTAATTACTAGAGGAGCTTACTTCATACTTCGTTCGTTCGTGTCACAAATATTATTTTTAATTTCTTTCATTTACTCTTATTTTAGATATCTTCGTATCTCATATTTATAATGTCTTTATTGTTGTTTTTTTTATTTTTATAATTTTATTTTGTGTATTTTTTATTTATTTAAAAGTAAAACTTTAAAAAACCAATTTTGTCTTTTATTTTCTTCTTCTTTCGTACTTGCTGTCAAATTATACTAGAACCAGATCCTAAAAGTTCATTTGTTCTCGCTCGTGAATCACAATACAATACGATTTCCGTTCATCATAGTCTTAAAAATTTCGTGAACGAAAGTGAACTAATCTTTTTGGTGACCGAGAACGAATGAACTAGTTCACTCAAATGAACTAGAATTCCCATCTCTAGTGGCACTCTTCCGTAGCATATCAGTGATATATTTTGCGTGTGAAGCGCGATTACCAGCCTTCAAATCAGGGCTCCCAAGGAATTTGAAGCATTTATGTCTGAAATAATTTGAGAAGCAATGCATTTGGAAACACTGTTTACCCATGTTAAATGCTTATGACCAGCTTTTCGTGTTACATCCAGTATGTTCCAATTTAAATTAATCCCCAAAAATTCCAACAAAAATCTCAGGAAAAATGTAAGGTGATCGACAGACTCAAATAAATATCACAAATATATTTTATACAACACATCATCAACACATAACTTAAAATAAAATTATTCCAACTTACATCCGAATCATTCCCAGTCCTTAACGATTCTATCATATTCCTTCTCATCAATGAACGGCTTGTCGATGTTCCTGATCATGATTTCTCCACAGTACAAACATTCCGAAGCTACGATGTTGTCGATGTCTTGCTTTACTTGATCGCGCATACTCAAACTAGCAGAAGAGGTGCTGACGTTGTCGCTGTGGACTTGACCGGAGAGCATCGACAGCTGGCGGTTCAAGTCATGCAGTTTGTTGCGCTTTGCTGGCCCTGGCAAAGAAAAAAGAAAGTAAATAGTAGCAAAATTTAGTTCTCTGTATCTTTTGTTAAATGTAATAGTTTTCGCGCCCTTAATACAAAAATAATTATATTTCCCTTGAGAAAGTACAGTTGAAGGCAGAAAATTTTACTTTTTGACCGAGTCGTACAAAAAATAATTGTGGGATGATTCTGACAAATAAATACAAGATCGTAATTTCTCTTACCTAAATTAGGAGTGAGTTCCAGAAGTAAACAATCAGCATGAAACCGATGTCCACACGGGAAAAGATAAAACGCTCTTGCCATTAAAGTCAACTCACAAATCGAACAGACATCAGTAGCTTTAATAAACGTGTAACGATTTCTGAACGACTGAATTTCGTCTCTGACTCTTTCCGCTGATTCAGTAGCTTCGTGCATCTCTTCTTTCAAATCCTGGATGTGTTGGTTACATTCCTGTAAACAATACAGGATAAATCTCTACTTTCGTCTTCAGTAAGATGAGCGCATTGCGATTTAAGGTTGCGTTAATGCTCGAGGAATAAATGGATGGACATGATTCATGATTTGTTGTGTGAATAAAAGATGAGACAAGCTTGTATGAAAGAAATTATGAATATGGTCACAGTTAAGATGGTTTAGGCATGTGAAATATATGTCGAATGAAAGATTGATGAAATTAAGAGTGAGAGATTGCTTGGATGATCTAGGATCCCTAGGAATACATGGATGGATCTGATTGACGGTTTGTTGCGTGAACGAAAGATGAAACGAGCTTGTATGAAAGGATATTATTGTTTTCTTTTTGTGTACTTAATGGAAAACAGCCATTTTCTAAGTTACAAATCAACAAAGTAATAAGCGATTTTACTCGTTAGCAACACTTTACTCATTAGCAACCAACAGTTTACTCGTTAGAAATTAACAGTAAGATACTCAAAAAAGTTTTAGCTAATCCCGAATTTTAGATTAGCTAATCTTATACTAGTCTGATTTAAAAAAGTTAATTCAACTCACTTTCCGAAAACTAAATGGTAAGAAGATTAAATAAAAATAAATTTACCCCTAAGCCTAAATCAATATAAAGACAAATACTTATATCGAAAACAAAGTTCTCATCATCAGTAGACGAAACAAGGGAAAACCCAAGATTACACGACTTGTGAACCAAGCTAGTGGTCAAGGGTGAATCCCTGGTTATATTAAAGTTTATTTAAACTTTTTTGGGTATATGGTTTAGCTTAATTTTCCAAACCAAAATTCAGGATTAGCTAGATTCTAGCTAAAACTATTTTAAGAATTGGGCTGTAAAAGTTTACTCATTTTTGGCCGATTTTATAAACGGTTTTCAAGCTCGTGAAAAATTAATGCAGTCGCTACGCTCGTTCATTAAACTCTTAAACCCGCTAGAAAACTACTACTTTTTTTTACTTGTTAAACAATCTACTATTAATTGCATCGTGAAACTAATGAATAAATATTCAGCGAATATTTCAAGGATTTGTGAAGGACAAAAATCTCACCTGTAATGATTGGCAAATAGCATCCTTAAAATGATCAATAGTAACAAAATCAGAGAAGAATTCTAAAACATCTTCAATTCTAATTAAATCGCACTGTTTTAAAAATTCCATGGCTTGTTTTATGTCATCTTTTCCACTTATAACATGTTTAGCTACAATTTTAAACAACTTTTAATTCTATACTTACTTACATTTGGTAATTATACAATACCTATTTTAAGCCACAGTTTTTTCCGTAACTCATTGTCATTTTGTGGTCTATTAGCAGTCTGTTTAGCTAGATCAACACTAATCTGCAACGCCAAATCAACAGCTGACTCCCAAAGCCCCAACAACGCAGAAAGAAGCACACACGCCTCTAATAAATTCTTTTCTCTGCAAAGCCGTAAAGCAAAATGTACATCATAACACACCATAGTTATATCTTGTCCTTGATTGGCCAAGTATTGCATTAGTTTCTCAGATTTAGTGTTGGCATAAAGCGAAAACAGTAAATTGTGAATTGCTCTTTCGTTGCTGCCGAGGGAGTGAACGCAGAATTCTAAATAGCGGATGGTTTCATTGGAATGAAGGTTTCCTTCGCAGCTTACTAGAGCTGGAAGGAGTTTAACTGGAAGAAGACTGCGTCCTTGGGCGATTAAAGCACTGACTGTTTGTTTCGGGATTTCTTGCATTAGAATCGGACAGAATTGATAGAATAAGTCACGACGTTTTTGCTTTTTTAACACTTCCAATGCATCTAGAAACATGAAAATAAATAAATATATGATAATAATGAGAAAAATAAATGTGTTTTAGTTGAAATGGAAGTCTTGTGAAACAGGTGCATGTTAGTGAAATTGAGGATGAGAGACTGCGTGGACAACCTAAGAATAAATGGATAAATGTGATTAAAGGTGGGACGAATTAACGAGCTTGTATAAAAGAATGGTGTGTAGCTGTTCCAAAATATATAATTCTAGAAGATTCAAAGATTTAAATGCATATACTATAAAAATAAATATAAAAATAGTCAGTTGCATTTCAAAATTCTCCAAAATTATTTTAGTAAGTAAATAAATAAATAAATATATCACGCCTTCTACCCATTACTGGGTGTGGCACTCTGCTGAAGCAGATCTCGGTAAGTGATATATTTTGCGCGTGAAGTGCGGTTACCAGTCGTCAAATCACGGCCCCTAAAGATGTTAGTGGTAGAACAGCCACATGGGTAGCTTTTGAAATTATGAAAATTGTTCGTCGCCTGTGGGAATCGAACCAGGGTTCTCAGGTTCCACAGACTGACTTCATATCACTGAGCTAACCAGCCCATATTTTAGTAAAAAATGCTTCAAATAAAATTTATAAAATAAATATATTGTCACGTCTTCTACTCATTACTGAGTGTGGCATTCTGCTGAAGCAGATCCCGGTAAGTGATATATTTTGCGCGTGAAGTGCGGTTACCAGCCATCAAAACACGGCCTCCAAATATGTTATAATTCTGCATCTAAGTATTTTTTAATTCATTTATTTATCACTGTAAAAACTGTATTAAAAATTGTCAAAACTAGCTATTTTTCAATCAATTGGGAGGAAATTACTGCGTAAGAAACTAATTTTCCTAAATACTCAAAAGAAAACTAAAATAAACAATTATTTTTGTACTGTACATGATTTTTTCTACATATTATTCAAGTAAGGCTATGTCCAGGAATTCCAGGCCAGTTAGACACCATGGAAAGGAATCATGAATGTGGATGAAGCCAACACAAATGTGGGGCGATGATTAACTGAGAGTATGAATGGAATGACTAAATATTTAGTGAATGTTTCAATTTTAGACTCACCTAAATAGCTGTTCTTATAAATATGCTGCCGAATAACCTGCTCAAAATCTTTATTACTTATAGTTAACTTAATTAAATTATGTTTGTCTCCATGACTAGCCATCAGATCATAAATAGTGCTCTTATTATTTTTAATACACTGCACAACTTGCGGAAATTCCAGAAAAGTATCAAATTCTTTCTGTAATTCAGTGTAAGAAGCAGTTAGCACTTTTCCTTCAAATCTCATATCTGCTAACTGGCTCAAATATAATTCAACAACACACAGAACAATCATAGTTATTTGTGTCTTATCTTGTGGTTTTAAATTTTGCAGTTTCTTTTTTAAATATATTTTCAAGACATCTTGTCGGTCGATTTCTAAAAATTTCAAGCAAATTTCTTCAAAACTTGATTGAGTATCTGCATATCTTTGGGCACTCAAGTCGTATTGTTTATTTTCGAATAACATATCAGCTTCTTTGACTAAAACCTGGTCGTAATGAGCAGGATTATCACACGAATACATCTTTGCGAGCTCAAATTGTTGGTTGTTGCAATAGATTTTCCAAACGTCTCGCTCTTCTTTTGTTATTTTGTAGCGGAATATTGCGTTTTCTGATACTACCCAAACTGTACCTATATATTTAAAATTAACATTTATTACTTTTCTTACACAGTTTTATTATTTTGTTTACCTTTGACAGGATCTTTAACAATGTTGATAAGTTTTCCATAAGATTCGTTATAATTATCTTCAAATACTAATTCTTTATTTAAAACAGAAACCCCTTTTATCATGTTGCCATAAACTAATAAAGCATGGAACTCTGTTACAGCAAAAGCTGAAGGTGTTTTTTGAGAAATGGACAAATCTTCATACAGTGGTTTCGGAAATGTAATCATGATGTGATTTTCTTTTATCATTTCGAAGCTGTCCATATTTTGCGGTGTTAACTATTGAATTATTACATAAATTAATTAATTAATTGATTCAAAGGAGGTGTTTGCACATGTAGAACGTATGTCGAATGAAATATTGGTGAAATTGAGGGTAATAGATTGAGTGGACGAACTAGGATCCCTAGGAATAAATGGAAGGATATGATTGAAGGTTTGTTGGGGGAATGAAAGATAAGACGAGCTTATATGGAAGGAATTATGACTGCGGATATCGAGACAATAAAGGAATGCTTCGAGGATTAATCTAATGCGTAATGTACGCATAAATGAGCATTAGACAAATTTAAATCCGACTCTTTGATTACAGTCCATTTATCCGAATACAATTTCCTGAATGACAATTAAAAAAAAACCGTTTCCTGAATGACAATTTCACGAACACAAATAACAAGAACGCATTTTCACGAATGAAAAATTTCCGGAATGACCAAAAAGTGAAAATTGCAATTAGAAAAATGATCAGGAACGAATTCATTAAATCTCTAGAAAATATGTTCAATTGGCCAATAATTATCGAGTATTTCAACAAAATATAAACATATTATGTTTTATTTACATCACATTTTAGGAATATTATAAAGTATGATTAAAATCAAGGAAATTTTTGATGACTACGCTCGAAGGCTCACTTCCAGTTTGTATTATTAAAAGTATTAAAAACTTACTTCACTATAAAATATTCCGGCATCTGTCATCCATCCAAACGCCTTCGGAGTCATATCATGTTTGTCATACCAAAATCTAAGTTTGGAATGTTTTTTGGTAGAAATTTCATGAAAATTTCTTTCAGGGATGTTAAGATAAGCGTTGAAGACTTGTTGCAAAAGAGGTTTGTCTTCAGGAGTAGAATGTCCCACAAAATGATATAAACGATTTGGAGTAGTAGCAAGTATAAAATATTTGTCTGTTTTTGGAATACGATAGTACTCGAGACCTGTTATTGGCACATTTGTTCCTTTGCCGATGTCAAAAACCTTACAGAGAATATAATATTTTAGAATAAATTGAACGTGGGAAATATTCATGCATTTTTATATATTTTCACTCAAGATTATTAATTTTTGGATCCTATAATTTAGTCAGATATACATTCATTATGATACTTCAATTATTTAAACATAAAAGTGCATTTTTCGTTCATTTTTATGATACTTTGTACTTTGGTTTGCTAGTATGAACACAGATTTTGAGTAAAAAATGTAGAGAACTAAATTCTGTACCATATAAACGAATTAAAATATATGAGAATGATAAATCTTTGGCGTTCATTCTAGCGGTTAATTTTTGTTACACTAATAAAAATAAGGAGTGCATTTTAAAAAGACAATAAAAAATATTTTTTATGATGTGCACATACCAGACCATCAACATCCCTACTACCATACAAAGGTAGATAATTTGGAAGCTTGTAATAATTATTTCAACAATTAATGAATGATGTGATAATAAATAAAAAATAAAAGTACACTTACTTGTCGCCAGTACTGTTCTAGACTTGACTGAAAAAATTTGTCACCTTCTTGAGTGATTTCTGTCTCAAAGATTAATCCTTTTGATGTCCCCAATAAAATAGTGCCAGTTGTAATATCAGATTCGTTGGCATGATTCCAAGCAACTTCTGTGATTTCATGTCCACGACACTTTACTGTCGACTTTAATTTTGTTGACTTTCGAGACAAGTAAATTAATTCAGCACTATTTTCTGGACTAAAGGCTAGTAAAATATGTTGCCCCAAAGGATCAAGGAATAAGTTTGTTAGTTTCGTACTTCCTGATTGCTTTGACAACGAAATTTCTACGGAAACATTTGTTTAGAAAAATGATGAACAATTAGAAATGTTTTTGTACCTTCATTTTTGTCTGGCAAGGTTAAATCTATACGAAATAGGATGTTGTTAGCCATAGCCAGGACTATATAGTTATTAGCAACTGCCATGTGAGTTATTTTATCAGAAGGAGTGAAATTCATCCTGACTTTGCTAAAGATTGGTGGATCTTGTTCAAGTTTTACTTCTATGTACCCATGAGTGCTCTAAAAGATAATTATAGTATTTTAGCATTTCCTGAGTATTTGTGTTATATTTACATACTATTTCAGGGACTACAGTCTTGTTTCTTTGAGAAGCTTGCTCATAATCTGGGAATACTAGAGCCATGTTTGTAGAGGTTATAAAATTGTATATATCACTAGTAAAATAATTTAATACACAT
Source organism: Pterostichus madidus (assembly GCA_911728475.2). NCBI lineage: Eukaryota > Metazoa > Arthropoda > Insecta > Coleoptera > Carabidae > Pterostichus > Pterostichus madidus. Next base: position 3,762,121 of record OU452314.1, on the reverse strand, counting down.
AATATTATTAAATAAACTATAGATTACAATATATTATAAAATAAATACTATAAAACTTTATTTAAACATTTTTAACGCCCTTTAAAACTGTCAATATAATCACGTCATAGAAATGTCAAAATACAAGTGTTAAGTTTAATGAATTGCCGATGGTGACAGCACCAGTTGGAAAATTCATTTAGCGCAGATTTTTAAATAATGAGAGGATAATATAAAATACCAATGAATAAAATATGCGGAAGTATGATATATATTCGAATAAAAATACACTTTATTGCAATTTTGATTGTACATAAAATATGTTATTGCTTAATAAATAAATGCAGGAGGGAATGCTTTACGTATGATAATGAAAATACCTGAGCAGAAATCAAGCTCTTAGTTAGGTAATTAGATTACCTACGTTAAATATATGTTAACATATTAATAGTAAAAGCAATCAATTCTGTAAAACATCCTTATGTATCATGTAACAAGTTTAGTGTCAAAGCTCACACGATTATTAACTATTTCTACAGAACTAACAACAATAGGATGTAAAATAAATTTTTTGAAAACGAACATTGTTTATTAACATTTATAAATATCTAATGTAAATAAAATAACGGTAGTTTTTGACCAAATCAAATGTCGAAATATAAATAAAATAAAATTAAAATTAAGTACAATACTTGTACATAAACAAATAATAAGATCTAGGAATGATAAAATAAAGAAATGCCTAACCAAGTGGCCCCTTAGCAAAACAATTCAAAATTATTTCCTATTCTGAAGATAAAAATAAAAAGCATCTAAAAATAAAAGATTCGTATACAACAACCACTCATATGTCAAAATTTTAACAACTATCTAGAAATACGAGTAACAATTCTTCATAAAAATATTTTCTAGCCATTTTACTTTGTTTTTTATACGCAGAGGTCTTTTTCTTATCTTTGGCACAATATAGAAGTTATATTTACTTTCCTAACGGGAAAAAACCGAATTTTAAACGTAATTGTTCAAGGAACAAGAAAGTAAAGATAGTTTGTGGCCCCAAACGCACAAAAGCAGGAACATAGCCCTTAAAGAAACCTGCAGGACCTAATTTTGCCGTGTGGAGTATTAAAGCCCCAGTATTGGCAAATTCACCTGGTTTTGCATTCATAGCTCTTGTTTTTAACACGTCCAGTGGTTGAGTTAATGTTGTTGCTACGGCACCCTAAACAGGAAAACAACAATTTGTTTGTTTTGTTTCTTAAAGGTTTATAAATATTTTTTCCTGAAACCGACAAGAAAGTGCCTACTTTCCTGACCGTTTTAGAATGGAAAGTAGGTTTTTACCAGAACAGTCAAGTAAAGTACGTATCCAAGGTTACAACAAAACTAACAGTCGGGTAAAGTACAAAACAGTCGGGCAAAGACCTTACCTGACTGTGTTGTATTTTATCTAACTGTCTTTTTTTGTTGCAACCTTGGATACGTAGTCTGCAGTCAATATGATTCTTATAAAATAAAAAAATAAATATATCATCACGTCTTCTACCCATTACTAGGTGTGGCACTCTGCCGAAGCAGATCTAGGTAAGTGATATATTTTGCGCGTGAAGTGCGGTTACCAGTCGTCAAATCACGGCCTCCAAAGATGTTAGTGGTGGAGGAGCCACAGGGGTAGCTTTTGAAATTATGAAAATTGTTTGTCGCCTGTGGGAATCGAACCAGGGTTCTCAGGATCCACAGGTCGACTTCATACCACTGAGCTAGCCACCCCATAATAAATAATTTAAATGTATTGAACTATTTATGATTAATTATTGATTAAATTAAACGGTTTCAGAAAAAAATAATATACATAATACGTCAGGAAAGTGTTTTTACTTAATTCAGCGGATTAAACAGCCGCTTCGTCAAGTAAAATATCACTTTCCTGACTTATTGCGTAATATTGAACATACCGCTGTTAAACTGGCAATAAAATGTGTGCTAGGATTGTCTGAAAAATACCCAGAATCCAATAACATCACTTTGACTTGATCATACATCGACAGTTGACCAACAGTCATTAAAATTGCTCTTGAGGTCGCCATACTCGCTCCAGAAAATAATTTTCTTAGTCCTTCTTCGCTATACACCCGCCAAAGTCCGTCAAATACGTGTTTGTAACTAAATATAATATTCAGTAAGTGTCAACGCTTGATAAAGTAAAAGATAACTATCAGTCAGATAAATAAAACATCGCAGAAAATTATACAAAATAAATAAATACATATATCATCACGCCTTCTACCCATTACTGGGTGTGGCACTCTGCCGAAGCAGATCTCGGTATGTAATATATTTTGCGCGTGAAGTGCGGTCACCAGTCGTCAAATCACAGCTTCCAAAGATGTTAGTGGTGGAGGAGCCACAGGGGTAGCTTTTGAAATTATGAAAATTGTTTGTCACCTGTGGGAATCGAACCAGGGTTCTCAGGATCCACAGGCCGACTTCATACCACTGAGCTAGCATATATAATTATACTAAATTGTTTAATTTATCTAACAGACCAACATTAGGGAGAGAGTGATTTTAATTATTCAGTTACCTTTAATCATGCTAATAAGTTTTCCGAAAGGTTCATTTTCTTCAAAATTAATACTTTAAAATAATAAAATAAACAAGAATCCAGTTACAAAGAAAGGTGTATCTTCAGTCAAAATATCCTTAAAATTTAGAAAGAGGGAATTGATTGTAATTAAAAAATTATAGATTTTTTTTACTGCTTACTTTCGTCGTAATTCAGCCGAAAGTTTAACATCATTCTGCATCCTGACATTAACCATATCCGGTGGGGTTCCAACAAAACCTCCAGCCGCACCAGCCATCGCAGCCATACCTACTTTTGCGGCAAAACTGGGATCGCCCCCTTGTGACACCACAGATTGCTTTAAAATATCGTAAATTGCAAATCTGGTCATTGAATATGTTAATTGACGACATAATGAGGCGCTTAAACCGTTGTAAAGGGCGGTAGCACCTAATTAAGTAAAGAATAAAACAGTATTATTTGTTTTAAGATTGTTGCGAATTGTTACCTTGGCTTTTAACAATATGTACAGTTGTTCTAACAATTGATATTTTCCCCTCTTGTTGAGTTTGTAAATGTACTTTTAATAGATCTAGTGGATGAGTAATACATGCTGCCATAGCAGAAGCAGTCCCTCCGAAATACCATCTTGATATTTTATTCTTTGGATCCATGACTAGTGAAAAAATATTTAAATTATTGTGAACTTCGCGCTATGTAGTCCTAGCGGCATATCCATGAATTACGTAAACAAAATGTGCAGTGAAATATAGGTTATGTACACTACTTACTTTTCACAGAAAAATCCGTAAATGTCTTGATTTAATTTAGTGTTTTCCTGGAAGAAATAACAAGTTTAATGTAAGTCTATAAAGTATAGGTATTATTGAACACTACAGCTAACACACGAACTATTCTTTGGTGAATGAGTTAGCACATCATTTCGGTTTTTATGTGGTTTATGATTATATTTTCAAGGTTACCAATTAGCACTATAACTTATATTTACAATTCTTTTAATAGTTTTAATATTAATGACAATCTGTAAAGAGATTTACAAATCACCTTGACCGATTTTTACCTACTTTCCAAAAATTATAGTGCCATTAAACCGTACAGTAATCAAGACGAATTCAGGTCGACTGATTGTTAACTTTGAAATTTCTACGGGAATACATGATATCGGTGATAGATTTGAGATTATTTTCGAAATAGGTTGCATGTCGATTAAATATCACATGGTACACTTACAAAATTTTACGTGATCGTCATTCTGTGCACTGTGGGCGGTGAAGGTCGGATCGAAGATCGAATCTGCTGATCTTGACATTCGCAAATTTAACCGGAATATATTATTTACGGTCTGCCGATCATAAAAACTGTTGTTGAACTATTATTTTCCTTTTATTATCTAACATAATTTAATTTTCATTAGCTGTAGTGTGTAGTGATATGAATCTGCATTATTGATTTTTCTGTCTTTACAGATAAAATGACGGACCAAGTTCTGCAAGCTTTGAGCTTGGAAGCCGATGATAAACTATTAGTAATTAGAGAAAATCATTTGGCAGATGCTAGCTTTATTTTAACTAGTATTATGTCTTATTGTATTTCAAATGAAAGAAATATTTGTTTAGTAACTTTTCATAATACTCTTGGCCATTATCATAATATCGGAAAACGTTTAGGATTTGATCTCTTAAACGAAATAAAAGAAGGTCGTGCTAAATCAATTGATGCTTTGAAAGATGTAGCAGAAGATATCCTGAACCAAAATAAAAGAACGAAAGAAGACAATGAAAAAACTGTAAAGCAAATGTTTTTACAAATCAAAACTGTTACAGAAGAATTACTTCAAAACAATCGCAAAACTACAATCATTCTCGATGACATCAGTCATTTTTTATATTTAATTACGGACTCTTATTGGCTTCACATCTTCATGAATAATTGTAGAGGATTAATCAAAGATAATATTACATTAGTTATAAACTGTCATGTAAACGTAGCTAAAGCATTATTTCTAACAAATCTTTTGTTCCATTCTTCAAATTTAGCTATTGATGTTTCAATTCTGAAAACTGGGCGAAGCAGAAAAGTTTCAGGAAGGTTTTCAGTTAGTAGAAAAAAAGGTGTGTACAATACTGCTCTGGAAGAACTCTATCATTATAAATTGTTTGACAAAGAAATTAGAGTGTTTCCACCTGGTAGGGCGCTAATTTGAATGTAAACTGTGTGTATCATTTTTGTAAATCTGCATTCGAAATATGTAACACAGAGAAATCATTTTTCCATTAGAGATCGACAAACTAAAGTAAAACTCTGAGAGGAATATCTTCAGAGGTTGCTACTATCGTCGGTACATTCAGTGTCAAAAGTTGAATTTAAATTTGTGAAATAAGACTGCGTGTAATTCTTTCCACTTACAAAAATAGTATGTCAAAAGAATAAAAATTATGATAGATTAATAATAAATAAATATATCATTACTAAATTGCCATGATCATTTACTATTTGCATAAATACGCATATAATACATGGTGCGGCGGCCAAGTGTTTTCACTGACATTGTATATTTAACTTTCGCGCCAAAGTAGAGCCACGCTATTCGTTATATACCTGAATGGGTGGAGCTAATGCGCATTCCAGCCACGGTTTTACTTTGGTTTGTCAATATCTAGCATTTCTTCCCTATTTACAGGAAAATGCTTAAAATAAAAGTTGTAAAGAATTAAATTCTGCATCTAAATCACTTAACATAATTCATTTTACTTATTTCATTACGGCTAAAATTAATTTTAAAACTTATCAAAAGTTGGTATTATTTATATAGTTAGCCATGAGACTGGAACAAATGCAAACAAATGTATAACGTTTAACTGTCACATACATATTTTAAACTTAATTTTAACAGTAACTAAATAAGTAAAATGTAATATCTAGACTGATTTAGAAGCAGAATTTAATACTCTAAACTCAGTAGTATATTATGATCTGTGCTCTAAGCATTCATTTGAATATTTTTCCTGGGAAGTAATGGTAGTTTCGTGCAGATTTTCTTTGATTTGATTATTTCAATATGGCTGTTTGCGCAACTATGCGATGTAGATTATTTTTGTACCTGATGGGCGTTGTTTTACAAATAAAATGTTTTGTACATCTGTATGAAATAAATAGTATGTTTTGTAATTATATCTGGTGTTATTCTTTCCCTTATCATAATTCTCAATATTTAAACGAGAACTGTTATCAAAAATAGATATTTTTTTCTTGATTTCAAAACTTTTATCGATGTTTATGTCTAATAATATTTGAGTTGCCGCTTTATTTCCTGTTTTGAGATAAAAATATTTTATCTACGTCTAATGTATTTTATATACAATCGGTAAATATTGTTCACTTTATTGTTGATCAAAATTCTTACTTAATGTGCTTTATTATTTGCCGAGGGAATTTAAAATGGCAAATATTCCCAAGGGAAATAAAATGATTCAAGGCTATTAGCAGTACCACCTAGAAAAAAATCTATTTTCTTAAGTATTTAATAGATCTTCATTGTTTTCGTGTGCATTACAACTTTTAAAAAATAAATAGTTTCTTTTGTTTATAGAAATGTGCTTTATTCTTATTAGTTTCACATGCTGTTAACAATCTGACTGTTAGGTAACTATGAAAATCCCAATAAAAAAAACTAAATAAGCAAAAATTTTAACAGTTCTCTGTCACCATAGTTACATCGCAAATATTGCAATAATAGCTGTATTCCATTTGCCACTTGGTACATTTAAATCAGTACAGATAAATTCTACAAATGAATAAATGAACTAAATTAAGCAAACTCATGCATTTATTTGGTTGAATTACTTCAAAGTAAATTAGAATCTGTAATTCTAACACTCCAAATAAAGTCTGCGAAGTAATACAGCGAAATAAATAAGTGATCTGGTTCAGAAAATGTAAGTTAGATTTGATCCAAATGGCAAATGGAATCGCCTATTAACGTAATTTTATTTTGTTTGGAATTATTTTGAAACGAAATTATAAAATTTTTTTGTATGTCATACATTAGTTGTAGATAAAGTATAGTATACAACTCACTATAATGACTATTATAGCGTCATACTATTATATTTAAGCTTATTTCACAGATAACTAAGTTATACTAATATCAAAAATAAATAAATATTTGTATTTATTCTAAAGATAGTCTAATATACGTATAAACTTATGTTTATACGTATATTGATAGTCTGTACGGCAACCAGCATTACGTGGAAGTCCAGATGATAACATAATTAAATTAACGGCGTAAGATTAAATAATTTTATAAAAATAATAGCACTAATACTTTATTTAGTTATCAAAAGAGTCGAACATGAAAATAAATAAATAAATCAAATTTATGATCCAATTTTTTTACCTGGCCATAAAAAAAATTAAGTATTTTAGATGGATTACAACAATAAACAAAAATTATTTATCTTTTCTAACCTTGGTGGTCATATCCGACAGATTAATCTTTCTATTTCCGTTTCTGTCAGGTTTGCAATAAAATATGACAACAGATAAGTATCTTAGCAACGTCGTAAAGCATGGAAACATGAACAAACGAATAAAATCAATATCAAATTCAAAGAATTACTGTATGTTGTGTCACCTATGGTAATAATAAGAAAATGATATGACTGCACTCTGGACAGGGGGGTACTACAATGTTTTTTTCATTATTAAATATTAGAAAGAAAATAATAATCTATGATAGCATGATTTTGTACTTTCCCGAGGCTAAATCTCAAAAACTAAACGAGATATGTAGATGCGCTCAACGGCATTGTATTTTTCGAGCTTCAATTGACTTGTCAACAAATTTACAACAATTTTTATTTTTCAAAAAATAGTAACCAAAATTTTCTCCTAAAACAGTTTTTGAACAATATCTCAAATAATAGAAGATATATGCACTTGAGCATTTTACCATCGGATTCAGCAGGTCAAAATACATATGTATGTAAATTTTCGTTACAATATTCGTACGAGAAATAATTTTAGAGTTAACAGTCTCAAATTGGCCTAAAATCGAAAAAACTTAAGGGGTACCCCTTAAGAAATTTTCAAAAAATGAAAATCGATAAAAAATTGCTTATAAGTCAATTCGAACACGAGAAATTCAATGCCGTTGAGCGCATCTTCATATCTTGTTTAGTTTTTAAGATATAGCCTTCGGAAAAGTTGAATTTTCCAAAAAAATTGCTACATCAGATTTTGTACTTTCCCGAGGCTATATCTCATAAACTAAATGAGATATGAAGATGCGCTCAACGACATTGAATTTCTCGTGTTTCGATTAACTTGTACGAAAATTTTCAGCAATCTTTGTTTTTCAAAAAATGTGAACCATAATTTTCTCATAAAACAGTTTTTGAGCAATATCTCAAAAACTAGAAGACATATGCACTCGCGCATTTTACCATTGGATTCAGCAGGTCAAAATACATATGTATATAAATTTTCGTTACAATATTCTTACAAGAAATAATTTTAGAGTTAACAGTCTCAAATTGGCCTAAAATCGAAAAAACTTAAGGGGTACCCCTTAAGAAATTTTCAAAAAATGAAAATCGCTAAAAATTTGCTTATTAGTCAATTCGGACACGAGAAATTCAATGCCGTTGAGCGCATCTTCATATCTTGTTTGGTTTTTAAGATATACCCTCCAGAAAAGTTTATTTTCTCCAAAAATATTTCTCAACAGATTTTATTCTGTCCCGAGGCTATATGTCCAACAGTATGGGTAGTGTTACGATATTTTAAGATCCCGGGTTCGAACTATCCAACCACTAACATCTTTAAGGGCTGTGATTACTTACTGCTACGGCAAAGTACCACATCCAGTATTTGGTACAAGTCATGATGATATATTTATTTATTTAATTTAAAATTACCCTTGTGACTTCCCCTCCACTAACATCTTTAGGGACAGGTAACCACATTTCCTGCGCATAAATATATCACTTACCGAGATCTGCTACGGCAGAGTGCCAGACCCAGTAATGGGTAGAAGACGTGATGATATATTTATTTTTAATACCGTAGCAGTAAGTATGAAAATATTTCAAGCCGATTCTGACCAAAGGAAACCAGCACTTAGTTTGACAAAAGAACATCAGAATAACTGAACAGCTCATGGAAAATGACAATCAATCAATTGTTGTAGTGACAGGAAATCGATAATAATTCAATTATAGACGTAAAGCGACTTGGTCCTGTCATAGATACGTGTCATTTACCATGTCACTTTTCAAGCCTTCTATTATACATGATGATATTTTGACATATATATGTCAATAAATTAACTTTTAATTCTCATACTTACTTACTTTCATAAATAAATGTGTATACCATTAAGAATCAATTAAGTGTTCAGTAATAATACATTTACCCTTTAAGATGGCTCAGTATGGGGTAATGGCTCAGTGGTATCAAATCGGCCTGTGGATCCAAAGAACCCTGGTTCGATCCCCACAGCCGACAAAACATTTTCACCAATTTAAAATTACCCCTGTGGCTCACCCACCACTAACATCTTTGGAGGCCGTGATTTGACGGATGATAACCGCACTTCACGAGCATAAATATATCAATTACCGAGGTCAGCTTCGGCAGAGTGCCACACTCAGTAATGGGTAAAAAGGCGTGATGATATATTTATTTATATTTACATTTTTTTAAGATATGGCTTAGTCGGTTTGTAAATTTGAGAATCCGTATATATATATATATATATATATATATATATACAGAATGTCCCATTTAACTTGACAACTTGAAATAACTCAAAAAATACACGATGTACGAAAAATTGAGCCGAGACCAAATCTTAACAGTTTTGAAGGGGGAATCATTCTATGCTAAAATCAGGACCCCCTGCCCCCAGTGGGTGGGGCGGTGGGCAACATTGAAATCTTAAATAGGAACCCCCATTTTTTATTTCAGATTCGGATTCTACGGACAAAAATACATAAGTTTTGTGTGAAACTTTCTTTCATAAAAAATGGTGGTTCCTATTTAAGATTTCAATGTTGCCCACCGCCCCAGCCACTGGGGGCAGGGGGGTCCTGATTTTAGCATAGAATGATTCCCCCTTCAAAACTGTTAAGATTTGGTCTCGGCTCACATTTTTCGTACATCGCGTATTTTTTGAGTTATTTCAAGTTGTCAAGTTAAATGGGACACCCTGTATATATATATATATATATATATATATATATATATATATATATATATATATATATATATATATATATATATATATATATATATATCTATATATCATCATGCCTTCTACCCATTACTGGGTGTGGCACTCTGCCGAAGTAGGTCCCGGAGAGTGATATATTTTTGTGCATGAAGTGTAGTTACCAGCCGTCAAATCACGGCCCCCAAAGATGTTAGAAGAGGGGGAGTCACAAGAGTGAAATGTTAAATGTGGTTAAAATGTTTGTGGGCAGTGGGAATCGAACTAGGGTTATCAGGATCGACAGGCCGACACGATACCACTGTGCCACCTACTCCATATTATTGTAGTTTTATCAAATTTAAATTGTCACTGTCAAAAAAAATCGAAAAAGTAATGATGAGGGTAGGGCAAAATAATAATCTACTAAATTAATTGTATTTGAAAAAATTTATATTTGCAAACATTTCACTTAGTACTTACAATTAATTTCTTAGCACTATTTGACATATTACAGCGACTATTAATTGTAATTGTTAATTGTAATTACTAATTGGGTAGCTATAAATGCACTTAACATAATATTAATAATATTTACTGAAACAAATAATTTTCGAACAAATAATATGGTTTGAAATATAGGTGAAAGCTTGACCAATGTATTACAATTATTATTATCATACTTTTTTGTCTGAAATAACAGAAAAATAATATAATGACTTCCGGTATGAGTATATTTTGATATAAACATAAAGAAGATATACATATATTTTTGTTATTTTATTGAATGACGTACATAAACATTACTAGAGGTAATAAAAGTAATGAAATATACTCATATACTATAATATTGTATATTGAGGTTAATATTCATAGTTATAATGAACTGATTTTTTAAAAATATTTTCAATATTTTTACACTTACATCACAGATAAAATTGTTTGCCGAAGATTGATTATTTGATGAATCTAATGAGTAAATGTTTTATGAATGATATTAGGGTTCGTGCTACCCTATTTAATGGGATACAGCGTGATGTTATGTATACATATACTTTTAGTTTGTGTGTCAAAATAAATTATGATCTTTGTAAGGAAATAGAAATAAAGGTCCTTTATTATATACATGTCCGCAATACACATCTGTACAATTGGTTGCGAAACATAATAAACAAAATAAAATTCATATTTTTATCCTTGATTATACAGTTTAATTATTAGTCAATCAACGCTTTTAACCAATTCTGGTTGTATAACAGTTCTGCAGTTGCATATTTATGAACGTATGAATGCAGCAGAGAGGTACTTGTGATGATGTCTTATCACTAATCATTGTGCGAGAAATCCAATTTCAATTTATAAAATAATTTTGTAATTAACGTTTATGCAGTTAATTAAAATTGACAACATATGTAATATATATAAAATAAAATAAATAAATATATCATCACGCCTTCTACCCACTGGGTGTGGCACTCTGCCGAAGCAGATATCGGTAAGTGATATATTTTGCGCGTGAAGTGAGGTTACCAGTCGCCAAATCACGGCCTCCAAAGATGATAATGGTGGAGGAGCCACAGGGATAGCTTTTGAAATTATGAAAATTGTTTGTCGCCTGTGGGAATCGAACCAGGGTTCTCCGGATCCACATGCCGACTTCATGCCACTGAACTAGCCACCCCATATATATATATATATATATATATATATATATATATATATATATATATATATATATATATATATATATATATTCAATAATATATTTTAAATAACTGCATAGTTGTGTGAAATAGAGTTTACCAGCCGTCCTATTATAATACCCAAAGATGTTATTTGTTTGTTTGTTACTCTGTACAACAGGAATTTAATTCATTTACAGTACAGAGGACCTCCAATTTATAGTGGAATCTAAACCACTAGGACAAACTTGTATTTTTGGTTTGAACTCACACACTTGCTTGTGAAGCATTAGTATAACCATAAAGCTACAACTGGTCATTAGTGGTTTACATTTTTATTAATCTTTTTTAATCTTATTAATCTTTTGTTTAACGACACATCTCATTAGCAGAATAAAATAACTAATATTCGGGAAATACGTCTTAATATTAATAACACAATTATTTTACGATCAAAAACATCTATAAACAATATAGTTGTACTCTGTGTTTGTCAGACAAATTACATATTTTGTTAATATTATAATAAAAAAAATTGTTAGACATATTACAATAATTGATTCAGATTGTTGTACATAATTTATTCATAAACAAAATAAAATATAGTAATATTCGGGAAAAACTTCTAAATATATATAACACAGTTATTTTACGATCAAAAACACATGTAAACAAAACTGTTGTACTTTGTATTTATCAGACAAATTACATATTTTGTCAATAATATTATAATAAAAAAACTGTTGGAAATATTACAATAATTGATTTAGAATTTTATACATAATTTATTTGAGGTAAGACATTATGTATTATTACTTCTTTTTATTTTATTAGAAAACTTCGATTCACAAAAGAAAATATTAAATAAGTATCGACGGATTTAAATAAATAATTTCGTATTATCTAGATAAGGAATGTGAGGTTGCTTGGACGTTCTAGATCTAGATTCTACAATATTGAATAAATAAATAAATATAAATACGTATATCATCACGCCTTTTATCCATTACTGGGTGTAGCGCTCTGCCGTAGCAGATCTCGGTAAGTGATATATTTATGCTTTTTGTTTAACTGTCCATGTCTCACACTCGTACAATATTTCATACATTTATTAAAATATTGAACGTGTTCTGGATAGGGTTTGTTTCGCTCGCGTTTGAAACAAACATACCCTAAACCCGTAGAACGCACACTTTACACACGCAAACCTTTATATTTGTTATGGAAAAATGTACATGATTTAAGGTAGTACTAGCGTGAAAAAAATTTTGCAAATCAGAATGAAATTTGGCGCACGTAAACATTGGATAGTCATACGCATCCTGTTAAAATATGAAACACATTCATCGTCTGTGAACAAATATATTCGCTTGTAAAGTTGAGTTCTTATACACGGGGCTTATGGCGATCATCACTCAGAATCGCACATATTTGGTTTGTGTACCTCTAAAATTTTGCAGTTTCATTTAAAAAACTAGTATGATGTTCTAGAACTATCCATGTATATTGTATCAGAAGGAGAAAGTTTTTTATCGTTTAGTAATGGATATATAGCCATGCAAAGCCTTGTTTTTAACGAAAAATTAAGAATCCCAATTTATAATGGCAACACCACACGGTGGTATGGTATTTGAAAATTCACTAGACCAACAACATGTTAACAATTCATGATATTCAAATCATAATAGGTATAAAACACTTATTTTATTCAATTTTTATATTTTATTTGAGGGTCAGTTTCGCCACTCGACAACCGATGGCGCCACCGTCACACTAGTATTACCTTAAAACAGCCTTTTACAAACTGCAATTTTGATCACATAAAAATTAAGGGGGTCGCGAAAGAATATATTTGTGGTTTTTGTCTGCAATGAGGTCATGGCTCTGGAAAGTTTGAAAACTACTGTTATAGACAACCAGAACTAATACGAATAAAAGTTAAATATCTATGTTAATTATATATGTAGCTCGAAGCCTATACGTTTATACAAGTAATGGTGTTATCTTTATGTTCAAAAGTTTAACATAGTTGAAAGGTAAAATTGCCGTTATAACATGAAATACATACAGTATACGTTGTATTCATATCAAACTATCTAAATGATCGCCATTTAATTGCCGTACAATCTGATATTGTTGTTAGCAAGTTGGCAACATTGAAAAAATGTTGAAAATGGTAAATAAATAATGATGTTTACCTATTTCTAAGCGTAGGAGTTATCTTTTGGTTTCATTTTCGGTTTTTACAATAGATTGACTAACTGCAATAGGATGCGGGCACTCACGTGATTCTGTGACGTAAGAACAGCTGTTTCGGGAAAGATCACTGCGCCACCTACAAAATGAACTATTTTGTAGGTGGCGCAGTGATCTTTCCCGAAACAGCTGTTCTTACGTCACAGAATCACGTGAGTGCCCGCATCCTATTGTGTGGAATTTTCTTTCAAATTCAAGCGCATAAGATCGCTCTCTTCTTTTATAATCTTTTTGTACTTGCATCATTCAAAATAAAGTTTACATTACCTTGAACACCGATGGAAAGTTTGATTTTGCGCACTAGTGCACAAAGTAATTGAAAAGACACCCATTTTTTATGATTGTAAATTTTGACTATTAAAACGCTAATTGTACTTATATACACACATTTTTAGGAATTTGTAAAGGAAATAGAGACATTAGCTTATAACGCCATCAATTAGACATATTTTAACAAACTTTACGAGAAAAAAAAAATAAACAATTTGTTTTCAAATAACAAATGTGAATTCATGGCATACTTAACTGTCAATATAAATTCACGCTTCATATTTAATAATTTTTCTCAGTATCAGTTATATAATTTTTGCTCGTTACAAAAACCATTGTACAAAACTCGTACACGAAGATGTCATTTGCACCATTCGCGCTCATGTGCAAAGTATGTCTTCGCGCTATTCCCGGTTTTTTTATTTTGTTGAAAAGTTCCTATAATATACTATTAATAAATTTCCTGAAGAATGTGTAGCCTACGTCACTGTAGTGCCAGTACAAAATAATACGCCAATATTAATTATCAATACAAAACAGAAACATTTATTGATATTAAAAAAGTTATAGAGCAATTACTTGTCATCAAATACACTCATACCGATAGTAACAGCACATTAGCATATACTACTAAATTTTTAACGAAGAGACATTATTTAAAGAGTAATTAACAAACGTATAATGAAACAAAAGAACATGAAAGTTCAGTAGTGAGACCTTCGTTTGTTTCAAGGTCTGAATATAATGTTATTTGTTTCAGGAGGTGGGGCAAATCCGGGGCGAATTTGCGTGATACCAACCCTTAAAATTTGATTAACACTGGTGGCTATTTCTGGAAATATTTGACGTACAAGGGGTCTTATATTTACAAAGATATTATTACAAATTTACGCGATTTCTAAATGTTAAATAATTGCTGTCTAAATTTGATGAAACGCGTAACTTAAACACGGAATTTGATATTTAAAAAAATATTTTTGATTACCCTCTTCTTTATGGGTGCAAAATCAAACTTTTTATCGGTTGCCAAGGTAATGTAAACCTCAATTTGAATGATGCGAGTACAAAATAGTTATTTTTATATTAATTGCGCGAAATCAATGATTTTTCTGTTGCGCGTGACAATGTCACTTTTAGTCGAGACTGCTAGATCGAGACAAAAAAGTCATTCGAATGCTCCTAAAAACACGAACTTTGCCCAAAAAATATAAACAACATTTTTTCTACAACTGTCAAAAAAGAATAATACAATAATTATTGATTTATTTCAGTAAATTGAAAGGAAAAAATTAAAAATAATATAAATTTGATGTGTTGTAACTAAGGAAACGTGAAAATATTTGATAAATAATTTTCTTTAAATGTCACAGATTATGAAATTTGACATTTCAATAAAAAAAAAGTAAATTTTTCATGCGGGAAAGAAATTATAATAGCTTTGTTTGTTTCGCTACGTGGCGGTTACTGTAAAACGCGACGGTTAGTTACAGCAGCGTTTTACTGTAGACCCTAAAAAGTGACAGTAATAATTTCAGTCACTAAAATAATAATTTATGTTTTTTTCAGCCGAGATAAATTATATTTTTGTTTTGTATGTCCAGTATACTACACAAGTTGTGTATTTAAATTGTCATTTTGACATAAATTGATATAAATTTGACAGCTGATAACCGCACTTCACTTACAGAGATTTGCTACGGCAGAATGTCACAATTAGTAATGGGTAAAAGGAGTGATGATATATTGATTTATATTTTATTTATGGAAGAATTTGTTACAAATGTGTTTTTGTCATCGGAAAATGAGGAGGATTCAACGATAGATGATCTAAAATGATGAATTTGAACTGCTACATTCATTATTCATTTTTCCTGATGTCAAAAATGTGTCAAAATTAACTTCTACCGCTATTCAGCAAAGCCTAGAGTTGCTGTAAAATTTTTTACCGCCAGCTACCGCAGCGTTTTACCGCGAGATGTCAAAAAGTGAAACGAACAAAATCTAGTAACTTATTATTTTACCGCCAACTCAATCGAACACAAAATCCTTACCACAGCGGTAAACAGTAATCGCCACGTAGCGAAACGAACAAAGCTAATTATTTTTTCACATATAAAAAAACCACAAATTTCACGTATCCATAGCAATGTAAAAATAACCTGTTTTTTGACAGTTGTAAAAAAAATATTTTTGTACGTTGATTCATTCTTTAATATACTATTATAAGTATCTTTGGATTACCACATCGAACAATTTATAATTATATATTAATTTATGATATTTGAAAAGTTCGAACACCTGAACCAGTTATCACTTCTACAATCAACATTAATAATTATAATTTGACACACTTCACTCATATCTGTTGCTTCACACATTTATTATCGAAACATTGTCTTCCAATATTCTAATATTTAGAACGCGGAAGTACTATATCACTTCCTAAATATTAATAATTCAATATAGAAGCCTCACATTACAAGTATTTCACGATATAATACAAAATTAAAGACTTTCAAGTCCTCCTTTGTTATGAGTAGGATTCCTTATTAAGTTTTTTGACCTGTGCGGCAAATAATAGATGATCGACTATATGAAATAACATTAATAATATCAGACATACTTAACCTAAATGTGTGTAATATATATACATAGCTAACTGATCGCATAAAAGAGGTATACTAAAAACGTTATAAACATTGACTGACGTCATAAAAAAATATAACTAGATGAATGACATAGGGTGTTGCTATGTTTACATGTAACCAATTTTAAATTGTATTGGGCGTTGTTTCGTTGAATATTTTATGAGTGAGTTTAGGGTTCGTGCTACCCCATTTGATAGGATATAGCGTGAAAATATGTATGTATGTATGTTGTTTCTTTGGAGATGACAAGATTTCATTTATCTTTGACTTCGCAGATATTTTAGAGACTTTTAGTGTGTCCAGTATTCTCTAATAAATTGCAAATTAATGACATATATACTAATTTACCTCTCGTACAACACTTAGGAGTAAAAACGGTCTATTATTTGTATATTCTTATTCAAAATAAATTATTAAATACATTGAATGAAATTGACATTTCTTTGACAAATTTCTTCCCTTCGGCATTGTTATAGCATTTAAAAACTAATGTAGGTGAAAGTCAAAGACCTTAAACAGATTTTTTGATGTTTGAAACAATTGTTCATGAATCTGACAGATCCATGACAAGTCGAAAAAATCTGGTGTGGTCACCACACGACTTTCATATACACAGCATATTTAATATTCAGAATATATAATATTATTAAACATGTTATTTAGATTTTCAGTAATTCAGCATTTATCTGTTTGAAACATATAAAATATCAAATTTGTTTACGTATAATTTTTTAGTAATGTTGACTACTTTATGTCTAACTTTACTGATGAGGCATATACAGGCTGTCCGTTTTTCTAGCCTAACCCTTGGTATCTCAAGAACCGTGAGATACGAAGTTGAATAAATTGAGGTAAAGTTGCCAAATTAGTTGACCATTTTAATGATGTATTTGTTTTTCCGAAAAAAGACATAGATAACTAGATAAAGCGAAAATTAAAATTTATGTTTTTGTTTCTATTGCTACTATGATTATTTAAATATATTATTAAATATAAAAAAATAGTTTTTCTCATAATTAGACGCATATACAGAAAAATTGCAAATAACATTTTATGCTCCAAATATTTTTACCAACATCTTTTATTTGAAACTTTTTTTCGTAACTAATTCCATTTTTGAAATAAATGAAATTTATTGTTTTGTGTGTCCAGTAAATTTCCTCTACCGGTTTTTCAATTTCATTCAAAATGAACTCAGCTCTTCGTATTTTCTTGAAACATTAACAAATCTTATCTCGTTCATGAGATATTGCACACTCGGACACACATCCATCCATCCACACACACACACACACAGACATCATTGAGAAAATGATCAAAACGGATTCAGTGGACTTCAAAACACGTATTTCCGCGAAAATCTCGTCAATGATTTTTTTCACGATTCCAACACTTCCTTATACTGTGTATAAGAAAGTAAAAAACAGAAATTATGTGTCATGTTAAGGTGCAAAATATGAAATAATAATTAAAAATGATAAATAATTATTTTCAATACATAAATCGATAATAAATATAGATATTATTCAATATTCTTATATAAGATTTGTGTTTCAGTGCCGTTTTTCTTTTTAAATTGTCATTTAAATATTGCATCAGTTTCTTATGATTTTATTTAGTTTAATCAGGAGGGATGACGTCAGTCGATGTTTATAACGTTTTTAGCATATTAGGTACAGTATGGAAAATCGATAATTAGTCGATTTGTGACTATAGTTTTCATTTGTTCATTTTTTAAATGAATGTACTTACACATTATTGGTTGTAACGACGGTTCAGTAAATTATAATAGTTTCCCATTACATTTCATCGGCCAGAATTACTTCCGGTAAAAAATGGCCGCTATATGGCAATAGTGCATCATTCATATAGATATATTGTACATAAAATAAATATATCATCACGGCTTTTACCTATTACTGAGTATGGCATTCTGCCGTAGCAGATCTCGGTAAGTGATATATGCGGTTACCTGCCGTCAGAACATGGTCTCTAAATAAAATAAAGAAATATATCATCACGCCTTTTACCTATTACTGGGTGTGTCATTCTGCCGTAGCAGATCTCAGTAAGTGATAAATATATGCGCGTGAAATTTCAAAAACTACCCCTGTGGCTCCTTCACCACTAACATCTTTGGAGGCCGTGATTTGATGACGGGTAACCGCTCTTCACGCGCAAAATATATCACTTACCAAGATCTGCTTCGGCAGAGTGCCACATCCAGTAATGGGTAGAAGGCGTGATGATATATTTATTTTACTTATTTTTTATTCTTACATTTTTGAAATTATTATTGAATATAATATTATATTAATTATTAAAATGTAAATAAGTACTGACATTAAAACACGATATGTGTATGAGCAATTTTTATGCATAAATAATATAAAAATGCATTTTAAAATAGAATATTATTGATTTTATAAAACTGACTAAATAATAGTTAACAATTTTTTGTTTTCCAGTAAAATGTAAATGAAAAATTAAACAAGCGAAGTTTAGAATTAACATCGATTCGTTTTGTTCTTTATTACAATTACGCTAAACGAAAGATCAATAAATAAAATACCAAACTAAAAAATATTTCTTTCTTTCCACGAGATATTAGTTTTTTTTATGGAGTGGCTAGCTCAGTGGTATGAAGTCGGCCTGTGGATCCTGAGAACCTTGGTTCGATTCCCACAGGCGACAAACAATTTTCATAATTTCAAAAGCTACCCCAGTGGCTCCCCCATCACTAACATCTTTGAGGGCCGTGATTTGACGACTGGTAACCGCACTTCATGCGCAAAATATATCACTTACCAAGATCTGCTTCGGCAGAGTCCACACCCAATAATGGGTAGAAGGCGTGATGATATATTTATTTATTTTATTTAAATTAAAATTAAATTTATTAAATTAAATTAATAGGGTAGGTGGCTCAGTGGTATCGAGTCGGCCTGTGGATCCTGAGAACCCTGGTTCGATTCCCACAGCCAACAAACAGTTTCACAACATTAAAATAAAAAATAAAAGTTGTCATTATCTTATCGATCATTAACTGATAATGATCCAGTTACAGAATAGGGAGGCTTGTTTCAATACATATACAGGCAGATTCATAAAACGGATTAGCGCTTACACCGTTTTAATATTATCTATAACTCTGTTTCAAATTAAAACAGATTAAAGAAATGAACTAAATTTGATGCTAATTAACTCTCTTTTTAACTCAAGTTAAAATAAACTTGTTTCGTACATTGAAAAGAGAGTTAAAAACGAAATAAAAAATGGTGTTAGCGCTAATCCGCTTTATGAATCTGCCTGTTAGCTATTAATTATTATTATGTATTAATCATAAATTAGTTAAGTAGATAAAAATAATAATTTCCTTCCCCATAAGAAACAAATGAAAAACCAAGACAATGTCGAAAGCAACTGTCAACAGATAAAAATTGAATAACGTGTATAAGTCAGGCAACCATCATTCCATATACGTAATGCTGGTTTCCTTCCATTAACAAAACTTGTGGTAAGAACAATTATTGTGAATTATTGAGAACAAATTCCGCCGAAATTCTTTTGTTATTGATTCCAACGCCTACTAATCAATAGTTGAGTAAGTTTGGTGGTTTTTACATGATATTAACATGTAAGTAAGTGTATGATATATTGAAAATACGATTAAAACAGTGTTTATTGATTTTTTATGTTGTATTGTAGTTATGCTAACGTTTTTTGTTTTAGTCTGTTGTTTTTATACCGGGTGACTGCAAACGATTGATAATGTTTTTTTTTTAGTGGTACCAATATATTTTATCTTTTATGTTGCCCGCTTGTAAAATTGAAATATGTCAAACAACATATAATAGTAATTTGATTATCTACCATTGTCAAACTTTATTTCACCTTTATATAAATGGGGTGACTAGCTCAGTGGTATGAAGTCGGCCTGTGGATCCTGAGAACCCTGATTCGGTTCCCACAGGCGACAAACAATTTTCATAATTTCAAAAACTACCCCTGTGGCTCCTAACTAACATTTTTGGGGGCCGTGATTTGACGACTGGTAACCGCACTTCACGCGCAAAATATATCACTTACCGAGATCTGCTTCGGCAGTGTGCCCCGCCCAGTAATGGGTAGAAGGCGTGATGATATATTTATTATTTATTTATATAAATGGTCATTTACGTATATACATACATATCTTCACGCTATATCCCATCAAACAAGGTAGAACGAACCCTAAAATCACTCATAAAAAATTTACTCATTACATTCCTCAAATAATCAGCCCTCGTCAAACATTATCATCCAAACACACCACCCTCACTTTAACCACATTCATAGATCACTCCATATAAACTCATTTATTTATTACACTCGAAATCATTTATCACACAACAAACCTTCAATCACATCTATCCAATCACTCTTATTCACTTATCATTCATCTTCTTTCTTCGACGTACATAACATATGCACAAAATATCTCAAATTACTCACGCTTACTCCTAACAACGAATTTAATAACGAATCTAACAACGAATCTACAAAGATTAGAAAAGATGAAAACGATAGCCTGCACTTGCATTTGAAAGTAAATTCCACACAATACAGTAACTGAAAATGAAAAAAAAGATAAAAAAGGAAGGGGGTATCGCTCTGTGCTTGTTTTTGGACATTTACAATAGCAACAATTAATCAAGGGATGTCATGTTGAAAGTGACGAGGCTTGCCAACTAAACACGGTAGCCAACTCAAATTTTTTTGTCTATCATTTATAGTCACCCGGTATACATTTTATATATTATGTATTAAAGATTGTTTTTTTTTATTTTTGCTCAATGTTATACATATTAATATTTATATGTGAAGTTATTTCTTCTTATCATTAAATATTTATTTTAATCATTTATCAGTCTTTATAATGTTCAAGCAATAAATAAAACAAATTCAATAGGTTTTCATTATCATTATTAATGTATGTTTTAAGTAAAATATAAATTCATCGCTGACTTATAATCAACTTATAATTAATTATTTAACTGCGCATTAGAATTTAAATTATTTTCCTATTGTGCAAAGTAACAAGTAAATAAAATAAAATAAATAAATATATCACCACGTCTTTTACCCATTACTTACATAAATAAATACAGGGTGGTGAATGCAACTCTCGTACATAGGGATTTATCATGTAAAATCACAATTTTGTAAGTTCCTGCTTCCCTAATTATTTTAAGCAAAAAAGCTTCGAATAAAAGTTTTAGGGTATAAAATTCTGCATCTAAGCCAATAAACTAAATTAACTTTGCATGCTTCGTAACGGCACAAATTAGATCTGAAAATGACAAAAATAGCCTCAAAACTATCGATAGCCATGGAATTGCAACAAAATTAAACAAATGTTTGACGTATAATCTGTCACAATAACTTTTATTTATTATGTCATTTATTTTGACAGATAAAACGACAAACATTTGTTTAATTTTGTTTTAGTTCCATGGCTATCAATAGTTTTCAGGCTATCTTCGTTATTTTCAGATCACATTTGTGCCGTTACGAAGCTTGCAAAATTAATTTTGTTTATTGTCTTAGATGTAGAATTTTATGCCCTAAAACTTTTATCTGAAGCTTTTTTGCTTAAAATAATTAGGGAAGCAGGAAATTTCAAAATTGTGATTTTACATGTTAAATCCCTATGTTCGAGGATCGCGTTCACCACCCTGTATATTTATTTATTTTATATGTTGGTATGTTGACTTTTCAACACGATCGTAGAAAAACTAATTTGTTTAACGTCTGCAAAAATGAAGTTATTCACCCTTAATCGCATTTCATACGAGCGTCACTGAAAAAGACATAGCACTTAAAATAACAAATGAATTCAATTTCCGTTGTTAAACTACTAACAAATGCCTATCGTCGTCAAGGTATTGGTAAAGACGTAATTCGTAGGCAACTAGCAACTTGGATCATTTAACCGCTACAATAAAAATTAATTTGCATGAATAATTGACGAGCATTGATGGCCACGCACATGGATGATGACAAATGAACATCGACATTTCCTTTACTCACGCCTACTACAATTCATTTTTCTTTTCTTGTCAATTATTTAACATAAAACGTATGAGCTCAAATTAATGAAATTATAGGTAATTACAATTGCAAGAAGTTCGAGAAAGTCTTATTCAAATTATTAGTTTGTATGCAAGAAAAATAACTACGTACGACTTATATTATACCTTTACATATGTACATGCATTTCATCATGCTGTGTTCCACTAATTGGAGTGGCGCAAACCATACAATCAACTATAGGTCATATTCAACCTAAAATTAACCTTCGGCAAATATAACTTTTATTTCTTTCATATAAGCTCGTCTTACCTTACGTTTAAGTAAACTAACCATCAATCATGTTCATCCATTTATTTCTATAGGACGTCTTCATAATCATTCGCCTTCAATCTTATTCGTATACAGGATGTATAAGAAAATTGCGCCAAAGAAAATAAGTTCATAGTTACAAGGATGAATATGATTTAAATTGAAAATAAATAAATATAAATATATCATCACGTCTTTTATCCATTACTGGGTGTGGCACTCTGCCGAAGCAGATCTCGGTAAGTGATATATTTATACGAGTGAAGTGTGGTTACCAGCCGACAATTCACGGGCCCCAAAGATGTTAATGGAGCCATAGGGGTAATTTTAATGTGCTGAAAATGTTTTTCGACTGTAGGAATCGAACCGGGGTTCTGATGAGCCACAGGCCGACTTGATACCACTGAACCATTACTCCATATGATTTAAATATATACGAGTATATATATTTATATATAAATAAAATATAAATATATCATCACGCCTTCTACCCATTACTGGGTGTGGCACTCTGCCGAAGCAGATCTCGGTAAGTGATATATTTATGCGCGTAAAGTGCGGTTACCAGCCGTCAAATTACGGGCCTCAAAAATGTTAGTGGTAGGGAAACCATAGGGGTAATTTTATATTGGTGAAGATGTGGGGATAGAACCAGGGCTCTTAGGATCCACAAGCCGACTCGATACCACTGAGCCACTACTATTTATAAACAAAAAAATAAATAAATATATCATCACGCCTTCTACCCATTATTGGGTGTGGCACTCTGCCGAAGCAGATCTCGGTAAGTGATATATTTATTCGCGTGAAGTGCGGTTATCAACCGTCAAATCACGGCCCCCAAAGATGTTAGTGAAGGGGGAGCCACAGAAGTAGTATTAATGTGGTGAAAATGTTTGTCGCCAGTGGGAATCGAACCAGGATTCACAGGATCCAGAGGCCGATACGATAACCACTGTGCCATCTACTCCACTACTATTTATAATACAATTATTATTCATTGTAGTACTTTCATTTAACATTTAAATAAACTTTCAATTTATTTCTAAACTTTTCATAATAGCCTCTGAGCACGATTGTTAATTACACCATTTTCATAACATCCTGTAATGGGGGAAGGTAAACCATATTAACAGACCCTTCCTCCCTATTTTTATGACTTGAACTGCCCTGAATTAATTAACATCCCCTTGTAGAAAACAACTACTTACATAATAATGTAAAGCACGTTCATAATTTCCAGTGACATAGTGTTTTGTGAACGCGAGTGCGTTATTCCAGAAACAGTAACACATCGACTAGTGACGTCATATCGCGATTTCATTATTCAGATTTTAATTTGTCGTGCGTCAGAAACCAAGGCTTGTGAAAGTGAATCAAGGAGCAACAGGACTACCAGACTTAGAACATGAAACAAATTTTTTATTGCCTAGACAAGGTTCAAAATAAAATAAATAAATAAATATATCATCACGCCTTCTACCCATTACTGGGTGTGGCACTCTGTCAAAGCTGATCTCGATAAGTGATATATTTTGCGTGTGAAGTGCGGTTACCAATCGTCAAATCACGGCCTCCAAAGATGTTAGTGGTGGAGGAGCCACATGGGTAGTTTTTGAAATTATGAAAATTGTTTGTCGTCTGTGGGAATCGAACCAGGGTTCTCTGGATTATACATGTAAATAGTATATTATGTACCAAGGGCGAAAAGTGCATGTTTTATTTCAATAAGTATATACTGTCACGCCTTTTACCCATTATTGGATGTGGAACTCTACCACATCAGATCTCAGTAAGTAATATATTTATGCGCGTGAAGTGCGGTTACCAGCTGTCAAATCACGGCCTTCAAAGATGTTACTAGAGCCACAGAGGTAATTTTAAATAAAAAAAATATATATATCATCACGCTTTTTACCCAATATTGGGTGTGGCAGTCTACCACAGCAGATCTCGATAAGTGATATATTTATGCGCGTGAAATGCGGTTACCAGCTGTCAAATCACAGTTTTCAAAGATGGTACTGGAGCCACAGAGGAAATTTGAAATAAAAATAAATAAATATATCATCACGCCTTTTACCCATTACTGGGTGTGGCACTCTGCCACAGCAGATCTCGGTAAGTGATATATTTATGCGCGTACAGTGCGGTTACCAGCCCTCAAATCACGGCCCTCAAAGATATTAGTGATGGGGGAGCCACAGGGGTAATTTTTAAATTAGTGAAAATGTTTGTCGGCTGTGGGGATCGAACCAGGGTT
Source organism: Pterostichus madidus (assembly GCA_911728475.2). Classification (NCBI taxonomy): domain Eukaryota; kingdom Metazoa; phylum Arthropoda; class Insecta; order Coleoptera; family Carabidae; genus Pterostichus; species Pterostichus madidus. Next base: position 3,736,839 of record OU452314.1, on the reverse strand, counting down.
CCTGGCTTGTTAAACATCTATGGCCAGATTTTCGTGATACAACCGGTATTATCGATTAACATTTGTTTAATTTTTATCTCTTAGCAATGGGAATAAAATTATTTAGAAACGATTGATAACAAAAAAACAAAAAGGAGAATTCTGGTGGATGCGCCAATATTATTTCATATGAGGGAACTAAGAAATATTGTTTTATATCGTGTTGCCCAATAAAAATAAAGTATTAAACTAAGAAATTACATAAAGTATTCCGTAAATAAACTTAAATTTATGTCCCCAATTTCTTTATTAAATTATTAAAACTGGTATGAAAATTATTCAATAATATTCGTGATCTCAATAACTGTTATTTGTGTCAAGACAATCAGGTAAAATATATTGTTTTTTTGGTGATTTAAATGGGCCATACGGTTACATAAGTAAAGAAATTTGATATTTATTGATTCTTATAAATTAAGGTTAATGTTACAGTACATTTGTTTTATTTTAAAATAGTTTGAGCAAGTTTTTTGCCAAAAACTTTGAACTACTTTCGCGTTGTCTACAGAAGATTACATATAATATACATAAGTATATTTAGTTATAAATTGCATAATTTGTTTATTTGTTAGTCTGCACAACAGGAACTGAATCTCAAGTACAGTAGCTTATAGTGGACTTCGAACTATTCAGACACAATCGTAGTTTTTAAGTCAGCGAGATTTCAACTCTTGTAGTCTAGTTTGTAAAGAGTACTAAATTTTTTACGTATTTTATTTAATTTTTAATTATTAATTATTATTATTAATTAAATATAGTTAAATAATAATAATAATTAATAATAAAGTGAGACATTTCTTTCAGAAGGTGCTGTTTCATTTCCGTAGTCGAAAGTGATATAAAGTATGTGAGAAAAAATGACACTTTCTTCATGAGGTAATTATACATTTATTTATTTTTTTAGTTGGGAAAAAACAAAACAAATTCTTTCCACGTTGTTTGGATTGCTGGCTTTTATTTATTCAAAACAAAATAAACGACGACGTTTTGAACCAGGTTTGGTTCATTTTTAAGTCGAAAATAGACACAAAATAAAAAAAAAGGGAAAAGTTTTTGTTCTTAAGGTAGTACTAGCGTGAAATTTTTTTTTGCAGATATCATACGCATCCTGTTAAAATATGAAACACATTCATCGTCTGTGAACAAATATATTCGCTTGTAAAGTTGAGTTCTTATACACGGGGCTTATGGCGATCATCACTCAGAATCGCTCATATTTGGTTTGTGTACCTTTAAAATTTTGCAGTTTCATTTGAAAAACTAGTATGATGTTCTAGAACTATCCATGTATATTGTATCAGAAGGAGAAAGTTTTTTATCGTTTAGTAATGGATATATAGCCATGCAAAGCCTTGCTTTTCACGAAAAATTAAGAATCCCAATTTATAATGGCAACACCACACGGTGGTACGGTATTTGAAAATTCACTAGACCCACAACCTGTTAACAATTCATAAAATTAAAATGTTCCACCAAGAACCGACAACACAACCTCTTACTCTGTTAACAATTCATGATATTCAAATCATAATAGGTATAAAACACTTATTTTATTCAATTTTTAAATTTTTTTGAGCGTCAGTTTCGCCACTCGACAAATTTTACTTTCTGATAAAGTCGTGAAAAATAGTTATTTGTTTCATTAGGGCTAAAAATACAAGTTTTCGGGTCAAGTAATAAAGGTCTGGTAATATTACAAAACTCGAAGTAGTATTTTTAGTCCGATTGAAACATATATATATTTTTAATCAATTATTTAGAAAACATCTTAGATTTATTCAAATTAAAATGAAACAAATTGACATAATTATTTGTATCGCCATGACAACTGTAATAAAAATGCTATTTTGGTGCTAAGACCAAAAAACGATGACGTATCCATGGTAACATAAACAATCCTGAAATCGCGTTCTTTTACTATTGATAAAGTTGAAATAATGGTGTCATATTAAACTGAATGAACAAATTTTCTACTGTTGTTATTTCCAATAATTTTTTTCCAAAGCAATTTAAGAACGTTTAATACCGAAAAAATACCGTTAGTCATCCTTAATCGACGTTCTTATTACCGGTCAATAACTTTTATCTTCAAAAATATTCTTTATTTTATTTATTCCAAATTTAATGCTCAGTGGTATAAAGTCAGCCTGTGGATCCTGAAAACCCTGGTTCGATTCCCACAGGCGACAAATAATTTTCATAATTTCAAAAGCTACCCCTGTGGCTCCTCCACCACTAACATCTTTGGAGGCCGTGATTTGACAACTGGTAACCGCACTTCACGCGCAAAATATATCACTTACCGAGATCTGCTTCGACAGAGTGCCACACCCAGTAATGGGTAGAAGGCGTGATGATATATATATTTTTTTTTATACAAGATTCTACAACAATTCTTAAATGTTAATTTTCATAATAAACTTTATTATAGAATACAATGCCTCAAAAAAAAAATTAGCTTTGTCCCTCAAAGACCTTAAATGAAATTTATTACAACAAAACCTTGCCCCTAATAAGCCACAATAAACCCTCACGGCCAAAAACCAACCCCATTCAATATCTTATTTTCGTTCTACTTCCGGGCCATCAAACATCAATACCGTCCAATCATCCCTTAAACCACCCTCTTAGAAACCAAACTCTTTAAAAAAACTCACCCCATTTGTTATCAACAACCCCCGAATCTAGTTTTGTTTATGATAGTATCGCTTGGCCATGAAAAAACAAAATTTTAATATTGACGATACCACGACATGGTGGGGTAGACTACAGGGGGGATGGAAACGTCAGAGGGTGGAATTGACTTTAAGGGTAGCAGTTGTGAGCGTGACTTCGTACGGAACGCACATACAAGGTTGGAAAATTGTGACCGTACATTCTAATTAATAGTGTGTATTTAAACGTTTTAAAATCATTTTAATATTATTATTAATAATAATAAATGTTGCTTATATATGGAAGACATAAATAAAAATATATTTTCCTTTTTGTTGTACTTTAATATAAGCTATATATAATGTTATTGTTCACTTCGTTCTATAGTTATAAATAAAAATCATTTTTCTTGTACATAATTAAAGAAATTAAACTAAAAGCCGATATTATCTAAACAATAATTTAGTAGAATAATAATAGTACTACCTTATAATTACTTTAATTGTACTAACAATTACTATTTACTTGCAGTAATATATTTAAATGAATATTTAGCAAATTACTTTCAATATAAATAAAATAAATTTCAATAATTTCAAGTTTTGAACGATCCGTCGGGAGCCGGCATCCAACAAAACATATTCATCAGTAACAAATAATAATAATTTAATAATATTTACTTTTTTAACCTCCTCAAAATAATTTTGAAATGCTGCAGTAAGCCGCAGTGAGGCACATTTCAAAATTAACATAATCATAGTGTTTGCAAAATAGTTCATTTGCAGTAAAGTCAGTGTCTTAAGAACAGTGAATATAGAAGACTTCAAATAGTGCAATTATCGGCTAGGAGCCCTGGAATAAGGATTTGAACCCGAGATTTACAGCTTGCGTGACTAGCAAACGAAGTAATGAATTATGGATAAGATTTGGAATTTACGTTTTATTTAAATTGGGGAATAATTGGCGAGGCCGTGAAAAGTATTGTCTGGGAATGATTTTGAACTATTTTTGGATGACTTGATTATGATTTTATCTTTTTTTTGTTTGATTAAATAAATACAAAATGTGTCACCGTTGCTATCTCGAAAACTATAAGAGCTACAAGGTTGGTTAAATTAGCAAAGAAACACCATTTTGCACGTCTAATATAAAACTATTAACAAAAAAAAAAATCGTCAAGTGGTTCTCAAATTACGAAATGCAACTTTCTTATTTTAAATAAATAAATATAAAATATTATGGGGTGGCTAGCTCAGTGGTATGAAGTCGGCCTGTGGATCCTGAGAACCATGGTTCGATTCCCACAGGCGACAAACAATTTTTATAATTTCAAAAACTACCTCTGTGCCTCCTCCACCACTAACATCTTTGGGGGCCGTGATTTGACGACTGATAACTGCACTTCACGCGCAAAATATATCACTTACCGAGATCTACTTCGGCAGAGCGCCACACGTAGTAATGGGTAGAAGGCGTGGTGATATATATATATTTTTTAAAATAAAATATTATGGGGTGGCTAGTTCAGTGGTATAAAGTCGGCCTGTGGATCTTGAGAACCCTGGTTGGATTCCCACAGGCGACAAACAATTTTCATAATTTCATAAACTACCCCTGTGGCTCCTCCACCACTAACATCTTTGGAGGCCGTGATTTGACGACTGGTAACTGCACTTCACGCTCAAAATATATCACTTACCGAGATCTACTTCGGCAGAGCGCCACACGCAGTAATGGGTAGAAGGCGTGGTGATATATATATTTTTTTAAATATAAAATATTATGGGGTGGCTAGCTCAGTGGTATGAAGTCGGCCTGTGGATCCTGAGAACCCTGGTTCGGTTCCCACAGGCGACAAACAATTTTCATAATTTCAAAAACTAGCCCTGTGGCTCTTCCACCACTTCTTTGGGGGCCGTGATTTGACGACTGGTAACCGCACTTCAAATATATCACTTACCGAGATCTGCTTCGGCAGAGTGCCACACCCAGTAATGGGTAGAATTTTTTTACTTTTAAATATAAAATATTTATGTGCGTGAAATGCAGTTACCTGACGTCAGAAATCTGCCCCGAAAGCTGTTAGTGGAGGGGAAGCCACAGGAATAATTTTAATGTGGTGAAAATTGTTTGTCGGTTGTGGGAATCGAACCCAGGTTCTTAAATCTACAGTACGACTCGATATTATTGTAATTAATTTGTATAAATCATTACTGTACTATTGTAATTCTTAGAAGTACCTGGCCTAAATGTTTCTTCAATTTGATACCAATTTGTTTAAGATTATCTACTGTCAGAATATTATTACTTATTTCTATTTTTGGTTTTAAATTATGTGTAATATGATTGTGTAGTAGACCGGGATATTATTTATTAAAATTATTGGTCCTAATTTGTTTATAATTTGATCATACTTATGATAAATATATTGTATTATTCTATAATAGTATTATTTATTAGAAATACTGGTTCAAATTTATCTAAAAATGTTATCCAGTTTTGTTAAAGAAACCTTCATGACATATATGTATTGCTGGTTGCAAATTTTGGGAAACAAAATAAAATATTGCTTCAAAAGTCAATTTTACGCACGGTCGCAGATAATAGTTATTTGTTTTATTAGGACTAAAAATATAAGTTTTCGGATTGAGTAATAAAGTAATATTACGAGACTCGAAATAGTATTTTTAATAATTCGATTGAATTATATGATTTGTTTACCCACAAAACACAAAAATTCGTAAATGAATTCAATTTAAAATGAAACAAATCGAGAAAATAATTTTTGTCCCCATGACAACTGTAGTAATAATGCTATTTGTGCACAACTGGAGAGAAAATCATATGTTTTAGCCCTAAAAATAAGCCTAAACACTTGTTTTTGACTCTAGAGACATAAAAAAATAATTCCTATGGATACATAAATAAAATGACAATTATTGTTTATTGTGAATACTTGATTTTACAAAATATAATTTTGACATATAACCTATGTACATATTTTATTATTTTGAACATATAATTAAATGTTATTTTGTTGTGCATATTGTATGTACCACGGGTGAAATTAACATTTCTGACCCTGAGCATGTTATTAGCCCTTGGTGCTTTGCGCCTCGTGCTAATAATCATACCGTGGACCAAATACGTCTGCTTCCACCCTTGATACATAAATATTTATTTTGGTTCTAACCAAAAACGATGACGTATCCATGGTTAGACAAACATTCCTCAGTTAACGTTCTTTTACAATTAAAAATGTTGAAATAATAGTGTCATATTCAAATGACTGATAATATAGTTAACCAAGGGTGAAAACAGGCGTTTCTGGCCCGCGACAGGATTATTAGCACGAGGCGCAAAGCGCCGAAAGCTAATAATATGCTCAGGGTCAGAAGCGCCTATTTTCACCCGTGGTTAACTATATTATTTTATGGACAACAAATAACATTTAATTATATGTTCAAAAGATTAAAATATGTAAATAGGTTATATATCAAAATGACATTTTGCAGAATCAAGTATTCACAATAAAAAAAATTTGTTATTTTATTTATGTATCCATAGGAATGATTCTTTTATGGTCCTAGGGCCAAAAACAAGTGTTTAAGCCTGTCTTTTAGGGCTAAAACACATGCTTTTCAGCCTGGTTGTGCATAAAATATATTTTATCCACAACTCATATATAATAAAGACATTATTACAATGATTTCAGTTGTATTATATGGCTCATAAAACACTAGTGTTTTATATTCCATAAAACACTGTAAACAACTTGTTACTTAGCAACCACTTCATGATCTACCGTATTTTGAGAAACTACATATAACTGAATCAACGTTAAACGTTACGACCAATCTTCTTCAAAACCTATAATTATGAGTTGTGGATAAAATTTTGTATTACACTTGTGTTTTATTGGTATATAAAACACTTGTATAATAAATATTTTTTAATAACGTAAAAAGATAAATAAATATCTTGTCCGAAAAGATCAAAGTTCAGATGCCAAATTCAGACACAATAAGGTGCATGTTTCAGCTCAATACGTAAATTTAAATTTCAGTTTAAAATGGAAATTATAATTAGCTATCTTCAAATTCAACCAAGACAGTCAGTAATTAATGGTATCTCTTCTATTTTAAATTTGAATAACGCTAACTAACTAAAACTATCGTTTCTTGAACTAGCTTTCATTTGTGTTCGTCTCATTTTTGTTTCTGCCGTGCTTTTATTTGAGTTTTTTGTTTTGTTGTTGTTTATCTTTGCTAGGTTGGTTAGTGTGTTATTTATTTATTCGTTTAGCATGCGAAGATTAAATAATGATTAGAAATGATTGTAAATTAACATGCATATTGAATTTCTGCCAGTTTTTGTTACATTTGCATAAATGCTCTTAAAAGGAGTGGCACATAATTTAAATTATTTATATATTTGATGGATTTGAGAACCCAGGTTCGATTCCCGCAATCGACAAACAATTTTCACCATATTAGAACTACTCCTGTGACTCTTCCTCCACTAACATCTTTGGAGGCCGTGATTTGACGGCCCGTTACCACATTTCACGTGCATAAATATATCACTTACCGAGATCTGCTTCGGTAGAGTGCCACATCCAGTAATGGGTAGAAGGCGGGATGATATATTTATTTTTATTTAATATAACTAGTGCATTGAATATTACCTATAGCAGTTGTGAGCGTGACTTCGTACCGAACGCACATACAAAGTTGGAAAATTGTGACCGAACATTGTACTTAATAGTGTGTGTTTAAACGTTTTAAAATCATTTTAATATTATTATTAATAATCATAAATGTTGCTTATATATGAAAGACATAATTAAAAATTTATTTTCATTTTTGTTGTACTTTAATATAAACAATATATAATGTTATTGTTCACTTCGTTCTACAGTTATAAATAAAAATAATTTTCCTTGTACATAATTAAAGAAATTAATCTAAAAGCCGATATTATCTAAACAATAATTTAGTAGAATAATAATAGTACTAGCTTACCATTACTTTAATTGTACTAATAATTACTATTTACTTGCAGTAATATATATTTAGCAAATTACTTTCAATATAAATAAAATAAATTTCAATAATTTCAAGTTTTGAACGATCCGTCGGGAGCCGGCATCCAACAAAACATATTCATCAGTAACAAATAATAATAATTTAATAATATAACTAGTGCATTGAATATTACCTATATTTTTTTGGGCTCCCGAGTGCTTTTGTTGCTATGGAAATATGTACTAGTCGAAGACCAATGCAGATTTCTTAAGAGCAACAAAAATATTTTGTAAGAATATTGCCCTACGAAAACAATCAAAAAAATTACTAAATTAATATTATTATGGGGTAATGGCTCAGTGATATTCGAGTCAGCCTGTGGATCCTAAGAACCCTGGTTCGATCCCCACAGCCAACGAAACATTTTCACCAATTTAAAATTATCCTTGTGGTTCCTTCACCACTAATATCTTTGGGGGCCGTGATTTGACGGCTGGTAACCGCATTTCACGCGGCAGAATGCCACACGCAGTAATGGGTAATAGGCGTGATGATATATTTATTTTATTTTATTTATTTTATTAATATTTTGGCATACTTATAATAATATATTCATTTGATCATTATATATGTCAGACAATCTTGTTGCTAAGTAACTAAAGAAAAACAGAGTAAAACTGTCAATTTTATATGTAAAAAATTATCGAAATAATGACGGCTATAATTGCACTAGTGCAATTATCACTTTATGCAAAGCCATGCAGAAATTAATGTGTTTTAGCTCTAAAAACCGGGCTTCAGCACTTCTTTTTAGCCCTAGGGCCATAAAAAAATAATTCCTATGGATACATAAATAAAATGACAATTTTTGTCTATTTCGAATACTTGATTTTCCAAATGTCATTTTGACATATAACCTATGTATATATTTTAATCATTTGAACATATAATTAAATGTTATTTTGTTGTGCATAAAATATTGTATGTACCACGGGTGAAATTAGTGTTTTTGGCCCGTGACATGATTATTAGCACGAGGCGCAAAGCGCCGTGGGCTAATAACATGCTCAGGATCAGAAACGCTAATTTCACCCGTGGTACATACAATATTTTATGCACAACAAAATAACATTTAATTATATGTTAGTCAACGGCCATGGCTGCGCTCGTAAAAATGACATTTTATAAAAACAAGTGTTTAATCCCGCTTTTTAGGGCTGAAACACATTAATTTCGGCCCGGTTGTGCGTAAATAACTTACAGGTAGATTCATAAAGCGGATTAGCGCTAACACCATTTTTTATTTCGTTTTTAACTTTCTTTTCAATGTACGAAACAAGTTTATTTTAACTTGAGTTAAAAAGAGAGTTAATTAGCATCAAATTTAGTTCATTTCTTTAATCTGTTTTAATTTGAAACAGAGTTATAGACAGAGCTGGGCAAGCTACTTAAAAAAAAGTAGCTAAGCTACAGCTACAGCTATTCTTCAAATACAAAACAAAAATAAATAGGTATTTCTTAATGAACAGTAGTAACTTTAAGCTACAAAAAGTAGCTTTAAACGTAGCATCAGTTGTAATAACAATATTTTTAAGCTAATAGAAAAAGAACATAGTTCTCTACAAGCTACAGCTATATTTTTTCACATTTAGCTAAGCTACAGCTACAGCTAAGGTAAACGTAGCTAAGCTAGTAGCTAGCTACTGCCCATTTATTTAATCTGTTTTAATTTGAAACAGTTATAGATAATATTAAAAAAGGTGTTAACGGTAATCCGTTTTATGAATCTGACTGTATATTAATTCACACATTTTCATGACAACGTGGTCAAATAATAAAACGCTATTGGTCGTGGGAACAATATTAATGTGAATCCTTGCAAAAATTAGAAAACCTTTCTTTTTGACCCACATACCATTTAAATCGCAACACAAATATTTCATCCTTGTACTCCACACGCTTGGCACATACTTGTCCTTCGTTCTTGAGGGTTTTGAACCAGGAATCATGTTATAAATATATGAATATTCATCGTATATTTACCTCACCGTATAAATATTTTATCACAAAGGGCGTATTGTTATTCTGGCGAGACATATGATACTCAACATTCAACACAAAGTTTTCTTTGTGTTTTTCTTTAGCTGTCTGGTTTGTTTTTGTTGAAACTTTTCATTTCTTATGTTGGTTATCGGATTTTCTTTCGCGTCTTTCAATAGATGTTATTGATGTTGATATTATGATGTTATGGATAATGAAAATGGCGAAAGAAAAAATTAAGTAGTGTTTCAACATACATTAGAATGATTGTTTTGTTTAATGTTTATATATTATCGTTATTAAGTACTTTTAGTACATATAAATATGTAACTGCAGCAAATAGTAACATTTTTTTTTAATATTATACGAGTACAATAAAATCCGGCAGTTCGATAGAGTGGGTAGCGTTACAGAATTCGATTCCGGAGATCCCGAGTTCAAATCTCACAATAAAAATAAAATAAATAAATGCATCATCACGCCTTCTACCCATTACTGGGTGTGGCACTCGGCCGAAGCAGATCTCAGTAAGTGATATATTTATGCGCGTGAAGTGCGGCTACCAGCCGTAAAATCACGGCCCCCAATGATGTTAGTGGTGGAGGAGCCACAGGGGTAATTTTAAATTGGTGAAAATGTTTGTCGGCTGTGGGAATCGAATCCGGTTTCTCAAATCCACAGGATGATTCGATACCACTGAGCCTCCTACCCCATAAATTTGTATGTAATTATAGCTTGTATCTATCAAGCAATAGTTCATAGGTTCAAATCTCGCTGACTTCTATTTATATAAAAAAAAATACTATTGTGTCTGAGTGGTTCGTATTCCACTATAAGCTACTGCATTGAGTTCCGATTGTACAAAGTAGCAAATAAATAAATAACTAGGTACAAATTAATTCTTCTTACCTTTCTAGTTTCAGTATCTGCTCTGAAATTATCCGACCAATCATCTGCAACAAACAACAACATTATTAACAACATCTTAAATGGACCTACTATATAAATCAAACAACAATACCATGACAACAACAAAAAATAAAAAGTAAATACAACAAACAAAATCAAGTCAGTAGGATGACTCCTCAAACTCCGAGCAGTTCCGGGAGTACCGGAAGTGACTCTTCCGTCCGGGCTCCTCCCAAGAGTGCTGAGGAGCGCCTGATGGTAGCAGTGAGGGTCAGACCTCTCAAGCAAGATGAGGGCACCAGATGCTTGCATGTACTCAACAATAAAGTAAGAGGAGAATGATGTTATAATAAGTGTTTCCACTAGTGATTTAAAATAGAATTTTTGGGTATTAAGACCGTAAAGTGATACTTTATTACTCGAGCATGATAATTTCAGTGAGAGCTGCAATAGTGCAAGAGAAACAAAGTCATTTTACGCTAGTGATACATATATATTTTTTTACAATTACATCTTAAATGATTAAAAAACGTCTACGTACAGAAAATAAATTCGTTTTGTCAATATGACAAATTTCTGCTTTGTTTATATCTCTGGTAACTATTGCAATATCTTTCTCGCGCGTTGGAAACGCGAGCGAAAATTATTATTGATATGTCTTGATTGTTCCACAGAAAACGTCTACATTGACGACAACCGTAGAAAATGTATATTTGTTGTGAGGAGAAGGCTTAATTTGCAGAACGTGAAGTACTTTTATACGATCGTGATGGCATTTATTTCATTTGTGGAAAATAGACATTTGTCGTCTACTCATTTGGAATGAACTACTTTCCGCACTAATGCGGAAAGAGAGCTTTTTTCATCGAATAGATCATCGTATCCATAGATATATGAAAACTATCAACAGTTTCAATTGAATGTTAAAAAAGAAAAAATTATTTTTCTACTAAAATGTAGAACGTGCTTAGTTTCCGCACTCATTTCTGAGCGAAAAATAGCTATTTACATAACTAGTGCGCGAAGACATACTTTGCATACTTCGCTCGTGCTTTAATTTGCGCGAATGGTGCAAATGGCATCTTCGCGCACGAGTTTTGTACATTGTTTTTGTAACGAGCAAAAATTATATGATGGACAATGAGGAAATTTATTTATTTATTTGAAGCGTGAATTTATATTGACAGTTAAGTATTCCATGGATTGACATTTGTTATTTGAAAACAAATTGTTCATTGTTTCTCGTAAAGAGTGTTAAAATATGTCTGTTTGATGGTGTTATAAGCTAATGTCTCTACTTCTTTTATAAATTCCTTAAAATGTGGGTATATAAATTTGTACAAAGAGCGTTTAAATAGTCAAAATTTGGAATAATATAAAATGGGTGTTTTTTCAATTACTTTGCGCACTAGTGCACAAAATCAAACTTTCTATCGGTTTCTAAGGTTATGTTAACATTATTTTGAATGCAGCGAGTACAAAAAGTATATTATAACTTCAGTTTTGCAATGGTCTATTTTTCATACAGCCGTGAACTTTTATTTCTTAAAATCGATATTTAAATCAATATTTGACGTCTGTTATTTACAGTTATATTTCACATTAATTACAAAAAAAATTGTTCAACAAAATAGATCATTGTGTAAATCTTATAAACACGCTTTCCAATGATAGCCTTTTCAACACTGTTATTACAATATACAATTTTCAAGCATTTCTAAATAGCTGTATAAAATATTAACTATTTTCGCCCCTCGCCTACACCTCGTACCTCAATATTCCCAGCACTGACTAAAAACTACAACTTTACACCCTTGATACCTAAATAACTATTATCTTCTACCCTTATTTTGCTAATACTAATCTTACAGACAGTAATGCTGGAAGACGGCGTAGACAAAAACGACGTCTTACGCCAAAAGCGAATGTCGGACAAACAGTATAACTTCGACGTGGCTTTCGGGGAGGACGCTACCCAGGAAGCTGTCTACTCCATGACAACTCGTCCTCTAGTGCTGGACGTGTTAAGCGGAATCAACGCCACAGTGTTTGCGTATGGAGCTACTGGTGCCGGAAAAACTCACACGATGGTCGGGGATCCTCAACAACCCGGGATCATGGTTCGAGCCTTGAATGATCTCTTTCAAGCGGTTAAGGAGAATGGGGATGCTTATTCGGTGAGTTTTAAAATTATTTTCATACTTGTTTCATCTTCTGTAGCTCAAGAATAAGACTAGTTAAAAACATAAGGATTGCAGCATTCGATTTGGCAGTGTTTTCTAAATAAATATATCAGCACGCCTTTTACTTATTATTAAGTGTGGCACTCTGCCATAGCAGATCTCGGTAATTGATATATTTTGCACGTGAAGTGCGGTTACCAGTCGTCAAATCACGGCCCCCAAAGATGTTAGTGGTAGGGGAGCCACAGGGGTAGTTTTTGAAATTATGAAAATTGTTTGTCGCCTGTGGGAATCGAACCAGGGTTCTCAGGATCCACAGGCCGACTTCATACCACTGAGCTAGACACCCCACCTTCAATCACATCATTCTTATTCACTTATCATTCATCTTCTTTCAATACCGACTTATAATAAGCCTGTTACTATAATTATTTGAAATAAATATTTTTTTATTCATTACTTAGATTACAAAATTTGCGTAAAATATATTAGCGATTATTTGTTAAACGGTACAATTAATCCAAAAAAGTTTCAAACAAAGTTCCTTAATTTTCTTATTCTTAGCAACATTTATTTGAAACATTTTTCAATTCAACCCTTCAGCTTAGAGATATTCACCCACGTATGTAGTTCAGCAGTTTTCGAAGAGATGGCGCCAACAGTCTCGTTTGGATATTATTAGAAACTTATTTTCCCGATTTCTGACTATATCGTTAATGCTATAATAAATTTATAATAAAAGAAAATACTTAGTATTTTATTCTCTACAACTTTTATTTACACTATTTTTTGATATAAGAAAAAATATTTATTATTCATAAATATTATTTGCGTTAAATATTTGGTCAGTGTAATTAAATCACTAAAAATATTAATATGTATGTATAAGAATATTCTGAACTCAAGTGTAAAGTTCCAAGATCTGTATCTCTTTTATTTTTTTTTTAATTATAATAATATTTGGTTAGCAATTTTTTTAATTGAGTTCATAACTGTTTATATTATAGAACAAATAATATGCTTAAAAAAACTGGTAACATAAAGTTAAAAATATACAAAGTCCCTAGGGTCATATTTATTTTAAATAGAATTTAAATTCAATGATAAGGTAATGTCTCAGTGGTATCGAGTCGGCCTATGGATCCTAAGAACCCTGGTTTGATCCCACAGCCGACAAACATTTTCACCAATTTAAAATTACTCCTGTGGCTCCCCACCACTAACATCTTTGAGGGCCGTGATTTGACGGCTGGTAACCGCAATTCACGCGCATAAATATATCACTTACCGAGATCTGCTTCGGCAGAGTGTCACACCCAGTAATGGATAAAAGGCGTTATGATATATTTATTTATTTATTTTTAAAATTCAATGAAACTTACAATGTATTCTGGACAATTTTTAATGTGATGTCTCAATATACTGAACATAAATTAAATTACAATTCAAACAAAACACAACTGCACTTCCAGTAAACATTTTTTTTTTTGTTATCATTATTGTATTAAAAATTTAAACGATAATGATACTTACTGTACCGACAAGTACTGTTATAAATGCAAAACAGTAACAATTGTGATCAACCACAACAAAAAAAAACAATTGATTTTCTTTCTTTTATTATTTGTTCAACATGATTATTTAGTATTATTTCAGTAGTTATGTTTTTACTCGCATGTCGCAATATATTATGTGGCTGGGAAATCGTCATGTATTAAGTTTTTATCTACTTACGTTAAAAATAATGTTTTTTTTTTGTATATTTTTGTTTAATCTTTAGTAAAGTCTGGATTTGGTTTATTTAGAGCTAAAAATATAAATAAGAAAAATAGGAAAACAAAATTTCCATCACTTGTCACAAATTACAAAATTTTTACAGCAAGTTTGAATCAACTTATCAGGTCATCATCAAACGGCTGGTCAGTTGGATAGTTGATCACATCATACTGATGAGTCCCTAAAGGACGAAACGCGTCTATGGTTAAAGCTGAACTGACCAACCGTTTGATCATGACCTGATAAGTTGATTCAAACGTGCTGTAAAAATTTTGGAATTTGTGACAAGTGATGGAAATTTTGTTTTCCTATTTTTCTTATTTATTAAGACACAGTTCCACATCGTAATTGACTTTTTGTCTTTATTTTATTTAAATTGCTGTCATGCAGTTTGCGATTCTGTCGGTAGATGGCACCACGGGTTGCTCCTTAGCTCTCATGTCTTGTCTACCGGCGTAGTTACTTTAACATCAGTCAGTTCAGCTTGTAAAAATATCACAGTTCACTAGTCCCTAGTTGGTCTAGTTGGATAGTTGATCACACCATACTGATGAGTCCCTAAAGGACGAAACGCGTCTATGGTTAAAGCTGAACTGACCAGCCGTTTGATGATGACCTGATAAGTTGATTCAAACGTGCTGTAAAAATTTTGGAATTTGTGACAAGTGATGGAAATTTTGTTTTCCTATTTTTCTTATTTATTAAGACACAGTTCCACATCGTAATTGACTTTTTGTCTTTATTTTAGCTAAAAATATGTTTTATTTATATGAAGTCGGCCTGTGGATTCTGAGAATCCTGGTTCGATACCCACCGGCGACAAACAATTTTCATAATTTCAAAAGCTGCCCCTGTGGCTCCTCCACCACTAACATCTTTGAGGGCCGTTATTTGACGACTGGTAACCGCACTTCACGCACAAAATATATCACTTACCGAGATCTGCTTCGGCAGAGAGCCACACCCAGTAATGGGTAGAAGGCGTGATGATATATATTTATAGAAGACTTTGCTTTCTAGCAATTGTTTTTAAATAAAATAAATAAATAAATATATCATCACGCCTTTTACCTATTACTGGGTGTGGCACTCTGCCGAAGCAGATCTCGGTAAGTGATATATTTAAACGCGTGAAATGCGATTACCAGTCGTTAAATCACGGCCTCCAAATATGTTAGTGGTGGGGGAGTCACAGGGGTAGTTTTTAAATTGGTGAAAATGTTTTGTCGGCTGTGGAGATCGAACCAGGGTTCTTAGGATCTACAGACCGACACGATACCACTGAGCCATTATCTTATAATAGGGTAATTGTATTTTATTTTATAAATATATGTAGGTGTGGTTCCGTGGGCGTCTTTGATATATTATGAAAGATATAATCAAAATAATAACAAATGTTATCAATATTTTCATAGAGTGATTGTTACCAACAGAATATTAAATTCAGGTCATTTTTACATTTTCTAAACAATATACAAATATACAAAATTCTATATGCAAAAATTCCATTATATAACAGTTATTTTTTATATAATAATAATAATAATAATCATCATCATTTAATTAAAGAATAGGTGGCACAGTGGTATCGTGTCGGCCTGTGGATTCTGAGAACTCTGGTTTGATTCCCACTGCCGACAAACATTTTCACCACATTACTACTCCTGTGGCTTCCCCTCCACTAACAACTTTGAGGGCTGTGATTTGACGGTTCTTTTCAAATTTTGTTGTGCTGCGATCACTGCGCCACCTACAAAATGAACTAGTTTTTTGTGGCGAGATTTGAAAAGTACGGTTCTTTTCAAATCTCGTCCCAAAAAAAAATAGTTCATTTTGTAGATGGCGCAGTGATGTTAGCCCGAACAGCCGTTTTTACATCACAAAACGTCACAGTATCACGTGAGTGCCCGCATCCTATGTTTTGACATATAATTTATTATTTAATAAATTGAATTCGTTAGGTACTAGATTAAAAATTTATAAATAAAAATAAATATAAATATATCATCACGCCTTCTACCCATTATTGGATATGGCACTCTACCGAAACAGATTTCGGTAAGTGATATATTTTTGCGCGTGAAGTGCGGTTACCAGCCGTCAAATCCCGGCTCCGGAAGATGTTAGTGGAGGAGGAGCCACAGGAGTAGTATTAGTGTGGTGAAAATGTTTGTAGCCAGTGGGAATCGAACCAGGGTTCTCAGGATCCACAGGCCGACACGATAACCACCTACTCCATAAATTTGTTCGTTGCTAACTCTATCAAACCACTTAATACCAAACATTTTTCTCCACACCCACATTTCCATAGCATCAATCCTTTTCCTATCTTTTTTAAATCATAGACATTCATTTATTCCTAAACCGTCTACGCAGTTATTTAGAAAAAAAAGAATAGTTTAATTTTTTAGCTACTTATACATGAAAGACATTAAATCATACTTAAATAAATTACCTATACTTACAAAGTAAAATGACAGATGTAATACTTGAGGCATAACAGTAAACATATCAATAATTGAAGAGAAAACCAATATTAATAGCTTCTTCAAAATTTTCCATCATTTTGAGTCATTTCTCCCCGCCTCTGTAATTTAAAATCGATATTAGTAAATTGCAAAGAGCATAGAAATTTCGTAATGAACCTACTTAATGCATAATACATAAATGCAGATTGTGAACAAGCCATATGCTCTTATACAGAGTGTGTCGTTAATAATGCATGATAGGGAATAAAATAATTCTCTTTCAAGTGCAACTGAAGAATGAAATTTTTAATATTTAATATTTCTATGATTCTTTAGCAGTGATTACAAGTTTGAAATACCGAGTATTTTATACTGGGTGTTCTTTAAAAAACGTGGTATAGAATTGTTATCATTATCTTATCTGATGGCTATTTAAAAAAAAAAGATTCAAATCAAGTTGTGGATAAAAAAATGTTGCATCTAAATTAATTGGTACATTTTAATTATTTTTTGCTTAAATAAAGTTTAATATACATATATATATATATATATATATATATATATAATAGTTATTTATTATACAAGTGTTTTATATACCAATAAAACACAAGTGTTATACAAAATTTTATCCACAACTCATAATTATAGGTACCGAAGAAGATTGGTTTAACGTTGATTCAGTTATAGATAGTTTCTCAAAATACGGTAGATCTTGATGTGGTTGTTTATAGTGTTTTATGAGCCATATAATTCAACTGAAATCAGTGTAATAGTAGCTGTATTCCATTTGCCACTTGGTTCATTTAAATCAGTTCAAGATAAATTAGACAGCATGAATTGAATTAAGCATTTTGATGCTCTTATTTGGGTGAATTACTTCAAAGTAAATTAGAATCTGTAATTCTAGTACTGAAAATAAAGTCAGCGAAGTAATCCAGCGAAATAAATAAGTGATCTGGATCAGTAGATGTACCCAGTAATGGGTAGAAGGCGTGTTGATACATTTATTTATTTTTTAATTTGATAATAAAAAATTAAGTAACATTAAATATTTGAATTAGTTTAGATACATAATTAAAGTCTCTAATTTTATATAAAATTTTTGCTTATAAAATAATCAGGAAAACAACGGTAACGGAAATCCTGTTCAAATCGCCTATGCTAGAATTTTCTTAGGACTTCCTGTATAATCTAAATTAATGTCTATGTTACGTCATCCGTACTCTTCAATTGTTTTTCCAGTTATGATGAGTGCATTTATTTTAATGAATGCATTTTTTAATTCCAACTGCTGTTATTAGATTCTATATCTAGATAGAAAAGAAAATTGAATTCTGTTACACAGTAAAGGTTTCTAGATAGTTTATTACATTTTTAATTTAGTTAATTTCTTTCAGAATAGAAAGAAAATAGGTTAATTATTTATTGATAATTTAGTCAAGCTCGTGTTTGTTTCTCGAAACAAATTTGTTTTGAGTTAATATAATATCTATTAATGATATTTATTTAGCGAAGGTATTTTGAATTATTTGTAAATTTAAATTTGTTGTAAAGGTTAATATGGAAGATCAGCATTATGCTGAACATTTTTAATATTTATTATTATATTTATTTATTTTATTAGCTGGCCTGTGGATCCTGCGAACTCTGATTCGATTCCCACAGCCAGCAAACATTTTCACCACATTAAAATTACCCCTGTGGCTTCCCGTCCAGTAACATCTTTGGGGGCCGTGATTAGATGGCTGGTAACCGCAATTCACGTGCATAAATATATCACTTACAGAGATCTGCTTCGGCAAAATGCCACACCCAATAATTAATAAAAGTCGTGATAGTACATTTAATTATTTATTTATTTTATTTAAATATTTTTTTGATAAAGCGCCCAACAGGAAATGAACCTAGAACTTTCAGTTAATACGATAATTGTTAGAATAAGTAATTATTAATTTTAATGAATTTAATGGCAACCAGACTAACTTTCGTGTTTTGTGGATATTCCACATTTAATAAAAAGAAAAAATATATTATTTCTTATTATATGGTAAAAGCTTTCAGAACTCAATGATTGTTTTGATGATATTATTTCTTGTTTCAGGTGACAATGTCTTATCTAGAACTTTATAATGAACAAATTCGTGATCTTTTGAACCCGGCCTCCGGGTATCTAGAGCTTCGGGAGGACTCCAGAGGACGTAATATTCAAGTTGCTGGGTTATCAGAAGTTTCCACTACATCTACCAGTGAGGTATAATACAAAATATATTTTCCATAAACGACTTAATAGTCATTCATGTATCAAAGGTGAAAAAATTGTCACTTTGTTTATGCATCCATAGGAAATTATTTTATTATGGCCATAAGGCCAAAAAGAAGTGTTTAAGCCCACTTTCTAAGACTAAAATATATAAATTTTGGCTCGGTTGTGCATAAAATAAATAAATAATAGATTATCTGGCAACACTAAATAGAAAAAATGTCAGTTTTTGACAGTATTATTATAGTAACATCACTGTTAATGCTCTTGGGCCTATTAAAATCATATAATGCCCTACGGAATTATGAACTACAGTCCATTCCAGTTAAGAATGGATCATAGAGTTAGATAGGGCCACTGAACAATCATTTTTGTCCTCTGAGTGGTCGAAATCCACATACAGCGGTAACAGATGTCTGATATTAGCCTCTAATTAATCAGGTATTCAAATTCAGATATAATACATATAATATATAATCTGTTAATTTATTTTGTAAATTATTTATTATACTTCATCGTTTAACAAACTACTTTATTATGAATAATAAACCTGAGCATGTAAAACCGATCGCATATACAGTGCCATCTACTCCATTCTTAACTGGAATAGCGTATAAATAATGTACTTGTATTCCTGATATTAATAAACAATAACAAACTAAGAAGACATAAATTAGATAAATGATAAGGGCACCTTTCTTCCCTTAATAAACAAATAACTATGAAAACCCTAATATTTCCTACACGTCTATCTACAACAATACAAAACAATCAAAGCAAAAAAACTCCACCATTACCATTCATTCCAGGTGATGCAACTCCTCCAAAAAGGCAACAAAGCTCGAACAGTCGAACCCACCGCCATGAACAAAACCTCAAGTCGAAGCCACGCCCTTCTGTCCGTCACCGTAAAGACCTCAGTCCCTTTAGATGCCAACAGCAACCTTCGAATGCGAGTGAAACAAGGACGGCTCTTCATGATCGATCTCGCAGGATCAGAACGAGCCAATAAAACGAAGAACAGAGGGAAGAGATTGCAAGAAGGGGCGCATATTAACAGGTCGCTGCTAGCGCTGGGAAATTGTATAAATGCGCTTAGCGGTGGTGCGAGATATGTCAATTATAGAGATTCGAAGTTGACGAGGTTGTTGAAAGAAGCACTTAGTGGTAAGTAGGGTTTTTACCCTTTTGGTACTTCAGCGTGATGTTACGTATGTATGTATATATGTATTTAGAAGGATTATGGTGAAACGTATGTCGTATGAAAAATTGGTGAAACAGGTGTATGTTGGTGAAATTGAGGAAGAGAGATTACTTGGACAATCTAGAAATAAATGAATGAATCTAATTTTCACCAAACAGGGTGTTAAAAAAGGATATTTTTATAGTATCTACATTTTAATGTAAATGTAAATTGATAGTATATTACATGATAAGTCAGGAAAGTGATATTTTACTTGACGAAGCGATTGTTTGAAATACGAGGCCGCAGACCGAGTTTTTTAATCCGTTGAATCAAGTAAAAACACTTTCCTGACGTATCATGTATACTATTCGTTCTGGAACCGTTTAATTTAATCAATAGTAAATCATAAATCATTCAAAATGTATAAATTTTTCGATATGAATTGTATTGACAGAATACAAAACAGTCAGGTAAAATCTTTACCAGACTGTTATTTTTCCTGAAACAAACAAGAAAGTGCCTACTTTCCTGATCAATTTTAGTATGGAAAGTAGATTTCTACCAAAACAGTCAAGTAATTTACGTTATTCAAGGCTACAATAAAAATAACAGTCTGGTAAAGTACAAAACAGTCAGGTAAAGATTTTACCTGACTTTTATTTTGCAACCTTGGATATGTAATCTGCTGTCAATACAATTCATATCGAAAACATTTTGAATGTTGATTAAATTAAACGGTTCCAGAACAACTAGTTTACGTGTAATACGTCAAGAAAGTATTTTTACTTGACTCAGCGGATTAAAATACTCGGCCTACGTTCTCGTCTTCACTTTCCTGACTTATTATGGCCGTATTTGTTTGGGAACTTTGGGTTCAACTCTGAACTGATCTAGAACTAACTCGTGTTACTTCCAAATAAATGATGCATTTAGTGTCAATTGTAAAAATTAGCGGTAAATTTAAAATCTGCATGCACGTTCTAAGTGACATCTGCTTAAATATAAATTGCGAAGCCACCAATTCAAAACGGATAACAAGGAACACAAGTTGATTAAGGTTCAACCTGCCAACCCACTAAAATAGCTGGGGCAGTAGCATCAGTTTAGGAACTGTTCTGTGTTACTTAAAACATAACAATTAAACAAAACTGATCTATCGGGTTACTTTAAAAATGCCAAATAAATACGACCTAAGTAATATACTATAGAGTGATCAAAAGGAATTGTTACAGCTGGCAATAAAAAAAACTACTTGAAATTGGTAAGCCTGATATATAAATTCATTTCCCGTTGTTGACAGTGACATTTGAAAATTTAAATTTAAATTTGAGTACATTTATTATTACATTTATTTCTAAAGTATTTCTATTACTTAAAAAGTCAAAATTCTATTAGCTGTCAGACTCCTGACATAACCTATTTGTATTTATCAGAAATGTCAAATGGCATTTCCGCCTTTACCTGGCGTTGTGTCAACTATGGAATAAAAAGATCTCTGGAATTGTATTGCCAACTATAACAATTCCTTTTGATCACTCTGTATTATACTATTTATTGCGTGAAAGGAAAAAGGGACAATCTTGTATGAAAGGAATTATGAATGTGGATGGCGTTCTGGGATAGGATCACTTTAACAAAATATTAGAAACAACAAAACAGATCAATTTATTATTAATATATAGTTTACAACAGTGTAAAGATAAATGTTTATAAACAATTTATTTTTCCATCTCTTTTAGGAAACTGTCGTACCGTTATGATAGCCCACCTCTCCCCAGCCTCCACCCAAAAAGAAGAAAGTCGCAACACATTAATCTACGCAGACCGTGCTAACCACATCTCCAACAAAGTCGAAAGCAACATTTTAGACGTCGGCTACCACGTCACACAATACCAAGTAAACCATCTCAACCACCTTCCAAACTAACAACCAAATAATCCTCCATCTTTCTCAGGCCGTGATCAACGAGCTCCGTGACGAAATCTCGCGTCTACGTCACAAGATGACAGAAGATCGTCCTCGAACAGCTGAACAACGCTCCAACGCTGCAAGAAGTGCCGAGGTGAAAAGTCTGAGGGAACAGATCGTAGGGACGTTCAAAGAACAGATGAAGCTAAGAAGGAAGTTGATGGAGATTGATAGTCATCTTCTAGGGTTGGGGATGGATGCTGAAAGACAACATCTGGTGATTAGTCACTGGGAGTCCAGGAATAACAAGTTGTATAAAAGTACGGGGTTGGTTTCCAGAGCTCATACGCAACAAAGTATCAGGTAGGATATAGTTATATATCTATAAATAAATAGAATAAATATATCATCACGCCTTTTACCCATTACTGGGTGTAGCACAATGCCGAAACAGATCTCGGTAAGTGATATATTTTGTGCGTGAAGTGCGGTTACCAGTCGTTAAATCACGGCCTCCAAAGATGTTAGTGGTGGAGAAGCCACAGGGGTAGTTTTTGAAATTATGAAAATTGTTTGTCGCCTGTGGGAATCGAACCAGATTTCTCAGGATCCACAGGCCGACTTTATACCACTGAGCTAACCACCCCATATAATTATATATCTATAAATGAATAGAATAAATGTATCATCACGTCTTTTACCCATTACTGGGTGTGGCACTCTGCCGAAGCAGATCTCGGTAAGTGATACATTTATGCGCATGAAATGCGGTTACCAGTGGTTAAATCACGGCCTCCAAAGATGTTACTGGTGGAGAAGCCACAGGGGTAGTTTTTGAAATTATGAAAATTGTTTGTCGTCTGTGGGAATCGAATCTAGGGTACCAGGGTTCTCAGGATCCACAGGCCGACTTCATACCACTGAGCTAGCCACCCCATATAATTATATATCTATAAATAAATAGAATAAATATATCATCACTCCTTTTACCCATTTACTGGGTGTGGCACTCTGCCGAAGCAGATCTCGGTCAGTGATATATTTAACGCGTGAAGTGCGGTTACCTGTCGTTAAATCACGACCTCCAAAGATGTTAGTGGTGCGGAAGCTACAGGGGTAATTTTAATTTGGTGAAAATTGTTTGTTGGCTGTGGAAATCGAACCGGGGTTCTCAGGATCCACAGGCCAACTTGATACCACTAAGGCACTACCCCATTTATGTATCATGAGTGAAAACACTCTGAACATGTTATTAACCCTCGGCCAAGGGTGAGAAACGCTAATTTCACCCGTGGTACATATAATATTTTATGCAGAACAAAATAACATTTAATTATATGTTCAAAAGAATAATTCAGGTACATTTATATGTTAAAATGACATTTTCCAACTATACATAATAAATAAAAATTGTCATTTTGTTTAGGTATACATAGTAAATTATTCTATTATGGCCCTAGAGCCAAAAACAAGTGTTTAAGCCCGCTTTTAATGGCTAAAACACAATAATTTTGTCCTGGTTGTGCATCAAGAATATTTTTATGCGAGTACGATCCCGATGGAAAATATGCATTTCTGCAATTATTTTATTTTAAAATTGACATTGCTGGCCATTAGTGTAGAAAGTAATACTCTCCGCACGTACGGGGATGTGGGTAATAATACGGTATTCGAATTCCGAGATCCTGAGTTCGAATCGCACTTAAGCTAAATACTACTCGGTGAGTCCGGACCTAATATTATAATTGGGAATAAGTTCCTGTTGTACATACTAGAATAAATAAATAAATATGTATCAATATATCCAAAACAGCAGCGATTTTTGAGTTTTTAAAGATCTCAACTTTGGAGGCCTATATCTCGAAAACTAAAAGAGATATTGAAATGCGGTTTGAACGAGTGTATTTCTCGTGCTCCAATTAACTTATACTGAAATTTTGAAAAATTTGAAAATTTTCACATTTTTTTCAAAATTTTCTTTTGTCCATATTTTAAAAACTAGAAGAGATAATAAAAATCTGTAAAAACCAGTGGATTTCTCGCATAAAAATACACAAATATGTTAAATTTCAGAATTTTTGCTCCACGGATAAAAATTTGTAGAGCAAAAAAACTAAAAATGGCCAAAATTCGTAAAAATCTTAAGGGGTACCCCTTCAAAAATAATTAAAAAACAGTGATTTTTCGTTTTTTTCTAATAAAAACTTTATCTGTGCGAATTTTTGGCTGAAATTTTGCATACCTATGTACTTTTACGAGAGGAATTCACTGGTTTTTACAGATTTTCATTATCTCTTAATTTTTTTTAAATATTGAGAAATGAAAATTATAAAAAAAAATTCTAAAATTTTCAAAATTTTCAAAATTTCTGTTTAAGTAAATTAGGACACGAGAAATACACTCATTCAAACCGCATTTCAATATCTCTATTAGTTTTCGAGATATGGGCCTGCAAAGTTGAGATTTTTAATAAGTCAAAAATCGCTCTAACTTTGAAACTAAAAGAGATATGAAGATGCGCTCTACGGGATTCGATTTCTCGTAGTCTGAATTATGTAGAACCATATTTAAAAATTTTTCTATTTTTAAACTGGTTCAACCAAAAAATTCACATTTTCATTTGCAAAGCCATGCCTTCTCGCTAGTTTTTAACTGTTTATAATATGTGTATACTCCCCTATTCAGAAACTCGATTATTATCTGTTAATTTTACACCTTCATAGATTACTATCATTTTATCCTTCTCAGACCAAAACCATTTATTCTGTCATTCAATTTAAGGTACTCGTAGTTCTAGCGTGAAAAACATTTTTACAGGTCCGAATGAAACTCGGCACACATAAACAAGGGATAGTCATACGCATCCTGTTAAAATATGAAACACATTCACGGTCTGTGAACAAATATATTCGCTTGTAAAGTTGAGTTCTTATACACGGGGCTTATGGCGATCATCACTCAGAATCGCACATATTTGGTTTGTGTACCTCTAAAAATTTGCAGTTTCATTTGAAAAACTAGTATGATGTTCTAGAACTATCCATGTATATTGTATCAAAAGGAGAAAGTTTTTCATCGTTGAGTAATGGATATATAGTCATGCAAAGTCTTGTTTTTAACGAAAAATTAAGAATCCCAATTTATAATGGCAACACCACACGGTGGTATGGTATTTGAAAATTCACTAGACCAACAACCTGTTAACAATTCATGATATTCAAATCATAATAGGTATAAAACACTTATTTTATTCTACATTTGTCTTTCCCCGAGCGTCAGTTTCGCCTCTCGACGACCGACGTCGCCACCGTCACACTAGAACTACCTTAACTTTCTTTTCTCAGACGTCGTGAAGCCAAATCCAGCGGTAGCGAACATGAGATCACCGAGGACGCCACCAGCGACACCGACGCCCCCCAATCCGCAGACTCAGCTGCCGGTGACCTGGAGGACGGTGACGTGAGTGTACAACACGCTTGGGCGGAACTCGGTGAAATCGAACGTGAACAAGAACGTTGGGCGGAACTACGTAGTCACGTGGTGCAGAAGCTAGACTCTTGTCGTGCCCGAGGAGGACACCTAGAGGATGAGTTACCTGCGCTCCTCAGCAGTGATGATGAGAG
Organism: Pterostichus madidus; assembly: GCA_911728475.2. NCBI lineage: Eukaryota > Metazoa > Arthropoda > Insecta > Coleoptera > Carabidae > Pterostichus > Pterostichus madidus. The sequence continues at coordinate 3,710,764 of OU452314.1, read as the reverse complement.
GGAGCTACTGGCGTTAATGTGTAGGGTGCATGAGCTTGAAGCGGATAAAATGGCACTTCAAAGTGAAAGGTAAGATAGACGCGTCTATGGTTAAAGCTGAACTGACCAGCCGTTTGTTGATGACCTGATAGTTGATGCAAACGTGCTGTAAAAACCTTCTGGCATTATGAGACAAGTGATGGAAAATTAGTTTCTTCCTATTTTTTCTTATTTATTAAAACTCAATTCCACATCGCAATAAACATTTTGTCTTTTGTTTTATATAAATTCAGATTCTATTTGAGTTCTATATTTGTCATTAACAAAAATTATTATAAATAAACAAATCAGAAAAAAAATCAAACATTGAATGACAGTGAGTGTGGCTAAATTATGACGTCTTCGATGACTTTTTATTTATACTGCCAGGTAGATCTTTATTGTTTAACGATGAGGCTGCCGTTGCCACAGTGGCTATATCAATTTGAATAGACCGCCAGTTTAAATGGCACGTTAAAAATATGCTCTAGTTGATCATGGTCTGTCATCTAGCTCTCTCACTAATACGAGATATCTCTTTTTCTTCCCATTTTTATATGTATAACTCGCTATTGGGATAAAGTTCCAGTTTTTAAATCCTGTTATAGATTGGTGAGACAACACGAACTAAGAAGACGCGATCTAGTAATCTTGAGGTACGACCGCCAACGTCAACTTTGCGAAGAGATCATCACAAGACAAAGACAACTGATGGAAGAAGGAAGAGTGAAGTTACCACCAGATCTTCAGGACTTGTATCAGTTGTATCAGCAAGAGATTCATGCTTCAGCTTATACTGACTCCGCGCCGAGTGTTCAAGCCAAGTTGCCACCCTTACAAAGAGGGTGAGTTGTAAAAGATAACTTATCATATTTTGTATATTTAACCGCTGGAAATCAAAATAAAATATAAATAAATATATCATCAAGCTTTTTACTCAATACTGGGTGTGGCACTCTGCCGTAGCAGATCTCAGTAATTAATATATTTATGAGCGTGAAGTGTGGTTACCAGCTATCAAATCACGGTTCCCAAAGATATTAGTGGAGACAGAGAGCTTTAGGTTCTAATTTTAATGTTTGTCGTTGGTGGAAATGACACTAAATAAATAAATATATATATATATATATATATATATATATATATATATATATATATATATATATATATATATATATATATAAATATATCATCACGCCTTCTACCCATTACTGGGTGTGGCACTCTGTCGACGCAGATCTCGGTAAGTGATATATTTTGCGCGTGAAGTGCAGTTACCAGTAGTCAAATCACGGCCCTCAAAGATGTTAGTCGTGGAGGAGCCACAGGGGTAGCTTTTTGAAATTATGAAAATTGTTTGTCGCCTGTGAGAATCGAATCTAGGATACCAGGGTTCTCAGGATCCACAGGCCGACTTCATACCACTGAGCTAGCCACTCCATAAAATATAAATAAATATATCATCACGCCTTTTACTCATTACTGGGTGTGGCACTCTGTCGACGCAGATCTCGGTAAGTGATATATTTTGCGCGTGAAGTGCGGCTACCAGTCGTCAAATCACGGCCCTCAAAGATGTTAGTGGTGGAGGAGCCACAGGGGTAGCTTTTTGAAATTATGAAAATTGTTTGTCGCCTGTGGGAATCGAATCAGGCCGACTTCATACCACTGAGCTAGCCACCCCATAAAATATAAATAAATATATCATCACGCCTTTTACTCATTACTGGGTGTGGCAGTCTGCCGAAGCAGATCTCGGTGATATATTTATACGCGTGTAGTGCGGTTACCAGCCATCAAATCACCAAAGATGTTAGTGGTGGGAGAGCATTTTAAATTGCTGAAAATGTTTTGTCGCCTGTGGGGATCGAACCAGGGTTCTTTGGATCCACAGGCCGACATGATACCACTAAGCCATTACCCTATTATGTTCTATAACTAACAAAATATAAAACCAAGATTTAATTCGATAATAGCCGGAGACGGAGCCTGAAATAAAATCTCGCCGATTTCAATTTATATCCAACAGATTCGACTGTGTGTGTCCGAGTGGTTTGAACTCCACTATAAGCTACTGTTGATTGGGATTAAGGTCCTGTTGTGCAGAATAACAATAGTATATTGTAACACAAAGGTGACAAGGGCTGTTGCCACATGTATAGTAGCGTTCGATTTGCAAACAATCTCCCCTCAGTTCATTTCAACTGAGTTGAGATTCTCTGAAATGAGATGATATTTTTTCGATCACAAATCGAACGGGTTTTGACAGGTCTGAACTGAGTCGGTTACGTGACGAACGTTGTAGTATCATTTCGCGGACAACACCTGATTTGCTTGATGTTTTTGTTGGCAGTTAGCTGTGACACATGATTTATAATAACATGTACAATTTAAAAAAAATATTAAATAACTTCCAAATATTCAAACTACAAACAAAACATAACGAATTCTACCCCCACTCTAACTGAGTAGAAAATCTCAGTACGCACCAGTGAAATAGGTAGTGCAGCATCGGCAAGGGGGGAGGTGAGTGTCTCACTTAATCAGTTATGTCAGTGCAAATAGAACAGCACAAAAAACCTGTCAAACTGAGGTGAGGTGAGATTAACTGAGATTTGGTGCAAATCGAACTCTACTTATGTTAGAAAGTATTTTTTGTACTCGCATCATTCAAAATAAGTTTTAAATTACCTTGGAAACCGATAGAAAGTTTGATTTTGCGCACAAGTGCGCAAAGTAATTGAAAAAACACCCATTTTTATGGTCCTAAATTTTGACTATTAAAAAAAAATCTAATTGTAATTATATACATACAGACAATCGTAGCCCAGTGGATAAAAGCGAGGTAAAACTTGCGTTTCTTAATTAGCAAGCAAGAGGTCGTGCGTTCAAATCTCACTGACTTCTGTTTATATCCAAAAATACGATTGTGTCTGAGTGGTTCGGATTCGTCTATAAGCTGTAGGCCCCCTGTACTGTAATTAGGAATAAGTATAATTTGTCGTTAAATAAAAAATACAGTTACTTGTATTAATCATACTCGGGCGCTATAAGCTAGTCACTTATACATATGCCTTAAAAGTAACATCGACTACGAAAACCGGCAGTACGGCAGTGTAAAAACTGCGGCTCGGTGTGCCCGGTAGGCCCAGGCCCGACTCGGGCTGTAGCGCCGCTGAAGAAGAAGAAGAAACCGATGATTGAAAAAGTGGCCTAAAGACTTCTATTACGTCATTCTCTTTATTCCTTGTAGGGACCCACTCTACTATCGACGCTTCCTCTTCACCGGAGACTCATCCCCAGAGAGTGACGGATCAGCACAAACCCCAGCATCTAGTGCTGAAAGCGATGTCGAGGTACCACTACCTAATTTGCCACCAGATTCAAGCGTTGATAGGCTCATGGGGCATCACGTGAGCAGACCTGGACAAGCACTGAGGTTTCCACCACTTACTGGGGGCGGAGGGGTGTCGAGAAGTATACGACAACCTATACCGGGGACTAGGTGAGAATACTATTTTTAGAAAGTAGGTAGAAAGTAAAATTTGTTACTCTGCACAACAGGAACTTAATCCCAATTACAGTACAGATATATTGCGGCATTTTAATGTTATACATGTCACTGTAAATTCCCGAAAACGAGGATTTACCAATTTTATGTGGCAAATCTAAAAAACCAGGATAGCACAGTGGTAGAGTGCTAGCTCAGACAAAACATTACTAGACGGAGAACAACGGCGTTTGTTGTGAAGTAGAAAGAGTTAGAGTAACTTGATGGTGAGGCGGGTGCGCGGCAAAGAGCTAGTACCACTTGGTGTTATGCGGGTTGCATTTTTGTTGATGACAGTTATCAGACGCGAGCATTTTATTTATTTAAATACAAACGTGTTTATACAAAACACTTAATATGTCAAAAACTAACCTTTACTTTGATGTATGAAAAGTAAATAAATAAATAAATATATCATCACGCCTTCTACCCATTACTGGGTGTGGCACTCTGCTAAAGCAGATCTCGGTAAGTGATATATTTTGCGCGTGAAGTACGGTTACCAGTCGTCAAATCACGGCCCCCAAACATGTTAGTGTTGGAGGAGCCACAGGGATAGCTTTTTCAAATTATGAAAATTTGTCGCCTGTGGGAATCGAACCAGGGACCTCAGGATCCACAGGCCGACTTCATACCACTGTGCTAGCCACCCCATGAAAAGTAAGTAATTGAATATAAAAATAACTACACAAATGTTTGCAACTCGCATAACATCAAAGGGTACTCGCTCCTTGCCGCGCACCCGCCTCACCCACAAGTTATTCCAACTCTTTCTCCTTCACAACACTGCATTGACTTGAATACGGCAGACTTTGTCTAAGGTATGTTTTGTCTGAGGTTTGGTTATTAAAAACTAACCACAAATTTCAATAACCGTGTTCCGTAATGAAACCGGTTGCTGAAACAACTAACCATGGTTAGTGTGGTTCATTTTCGGAATACACTATTGGTATCCAAGCTATCGGGCACCGGCTAGGGGATGTAACAAGGGATTGCGCGGGTTGGCTGGCAACACACATTACAGTTAAGTAAAACGTGGCAATGTTAAGTAAAAATTAGTAATGTAAGTTTCAATAAGTCACCCTAGGAACATAACCACAGGTTCAAATCCCGAAAATATATACATACATACATGTGGTAAATCTACGAGTAATTGTAAAATTAATATATAATAAATATATCATCACGCCTTTTACCCATTACTAAGTATGGTACTCTGCATACATAGCAGATCTCGGTAAGTGATATATTTATGCGGGTGAAGTGCGATTACCAGCCATTAAATCACGACCTCCAAGGATGTTAGTGATGGGGCAGCCACAGGAGTAATTTTAATATGGTGAAAATGTTTGTCGGCTTTGGGAATCGAATCAGGTGTGGAACCATGTCCTATAGAATTCAATTTCGAACAAAAGAATCGCTTCATCTGTCTAGTAAAAATTAAGATTTTCCGTAATATAGCATAAAATAATCAGTGCTTTTTGTAATAATAATAATAATAATTGTATCATATAAAGCACAAATTATGTTAACTACATTTCTACTGATTATTTTTTGACGTTTTTCAAAACCAATAAAATGCTTCATTGTATGTCACATGTCAGCGTTTTAACCAATCCTGTCATTATTATACTGAGAATAAAGCTCTTATGATTATTCTCGGGAATAATCTCTGTAGGTGCTTTTTTGTTTTTACTTGACTCAGCAGATTAAAATACTCGGCCAGCGACCTCGTATTTCAAACAACCACTTCGTCAATTAAAATATCACTTTCCTGAATTATTATGTAATATACTACAGAGTGATCAAAAGGAATTGTTACAGTTGGCAATTAAAAAAACTACTTGAAATTGGTAAGCCTGATACATAAATTCATTTCCTGTTGTTAACAGTGACATTTAAAACTTAAATTTGAGTACATTTATTATTACGTTTATTTCTAAAGTATTTCTATTACTTAAAAAGTCAAAGTTCTATTAGCTGTCAGACTCCTGACATAACCTATTTGTATTTATTAGAAATGTCAAATAGCATTTCCGCCTTTATCTAACGTTGTGCCAACTGTGGAATAAAAAGATCTCTGGAATTGTATTGCCAGCCATAACAATTCCTTTTGATCACCCTGTATTAATTATATGTTCAAAAGATTAAAATATGTACATAGGTTATATGTCAAAATGACATTTTGCAGAATCAAGTATTCACAATAAACAGAAGTTATCATTTTATTTATATATCCATACGAATTATTTCTTCCCATGGGCCAAAAAGATGTGTTTAAGTCCGCTTTTTAGGGCTAATACACATGCTTTTCGGTTGTGCAGAAAATTAATATTAATTTGTTATTTTCGTGTGTATTTGCAGTGGCGTAAGCATGAGAAAAGCATCCAGTGAAGATATGCTGTCAACCATGGATGACTAAATCTTCTAGATATTCTAGAGACTCTAGAATCTAGTCTAGAACTTGTTTAATCCGTCCAACAACCAGAAACAAAAGTGTCTTGGATTCCAGTGGTGTCTTAACAACGAGTTATTATTAAATTTGTTTATTTTTAGAACCTTACAAATAGACCTATCTTTGGTAGATTATAACTCAATTAGTATAAATAAATACAATATTATAAGTATAATTGTTGTTTTACTATTTTCCTACTTATTTATTTCGAGCTAATACATAGTTGCCTAACAATACCTACAGTTTATTATAAATAATTGTTGTTAACATAACCTAAAAATTGGTTCGAAACTTATTGCTACAAATACAAATAATACAGTACAAACTTACATAGATGAAGCAGCTGTATAAGGGCTTGATTCATTTGGATATTATTTTGTCTTATATCAAACACTTTTTTAAACACTAATTATTCGTTAAACTTAACACTAAGTTGGCAACACTTGGACTGTCAAACAAGTACTGAACAGTAACAGTGGTGGGGCTAAACAAGGACGTTGAAAGGAGGAGATACGGCATTAAAGTCAAGACTATGAGGCTCGGTAGATTGACAGAGACAGAAGTATTATTTCCTGTACCGTGCTTAGCCCCTGCTATTGCGCATGTGTCATAAAGAGATTTGAAATTTAAACAGGACAGAACAGAATCATTCTCCCTAAAAGATTATAAATTTTTAGAAGGAAACTGAAATTATCAACGTTTATTATTAGTGTGATCTATCGATTAAAATAAATATTTGTAATTGTTGAACAATATTTACTATTAATAATAAATATAAAACCCGTTAATATGAAGACGAAGTTTGAGAATAAATATCAAATTTATGTTTTAAACAACTCAAAACTACAATTACTTCAACAAACATAAGTGTATAAACTAAACACTTAGTTACCATCTTATCTACAAAAAAATATGTCCAACTTCACACAGCGCAACGATTGAAACACAAATGAACACCTCGTGGTTATATTCACATACAACAACGCCCCCGGACAACGTCTAAACGCCACTTTTCTTACACAAAAATTCAAAATATTTGGAAGAAGAAGAGATTTGGCTAAACACGGTGCAGAAAAACTATTGTTGTCTCTTTCCCTTGCCCAAGCCTCACTTCAAGCAATGCTGCAGTATCGTAATGCCATATCCCCTCCTTTCAACGTCCAACGACTGGCAAAATGTCAAAGTGACAAACGATGAAAAAATATTACATAAATTATTACGATTATTTGCCTTCTTTTTAAATATAAATATCTGCAGAGTTTAGGCATCAAGAACCTAAACTTCAAGTTCGAAATTCTGCCGCTAGATAGTAACAGCTGCGTTTTATATCACGGTTAGAGCCAATAAACGAACCCCCAATAAAACGCATTAAAAACAACAAAAGCACAAGGAAACACAAGCCTACTCCTCTTATCAATCCATTGTGATATTTCTTGTGGCGTCATCGTGGTGAATGTGTGATGGTTATGACTGTGATGATTACACTGTGAGAAGTCACCAGTGCCATTGGGGTTAGAAGAGCAGCCGCCATTGGCTCCTGGAACTGTCAAACTGATGCTGTCTGTTGAAGGAGTCTTTTCAATGAGGTCGTCAACACTTTCTGTTGTGATTCGAGGGAGAGATGATATGCCTGTGGAGAAACTCTGCGAAAGATGAAGAAAGTGAGGTTAGTGTTAACGACCAATTATTATTTGATGTAACCTTGGCAACGTAGGTAACAAAAAACGTACTATAGTCTGTTTTTTAACCAGGAGGAGTAAATGCAAAAGTCAGATTTACACTATAGAAAGTTAGCAAAGAAAATTACTAGATTTTTGTTGGCGCGAAATACAAAAATTTCTTACACATCTGCACTGATTAAATCTTATGGCATTTATTTTAAAATACAAATGACATTATAAACTCTAATTTGTCACTCCGTACATTATTAGTTCTTAAAAGAACTGGTTTATGTTAATGTCACAGAAATGCAAAAAACCAACAAGAAAACAGATAACCTCAAAACTTATGATAGCTCTAATAAATCAAATGTAAAATCTATGTACAGTGTAAACTGGACGAAGCACTAGCCAATCAGAAGCGTCAGTTTTAGCGGTTAAAATTTAAATTACTCCTCCTGGTTAAAAAACAGAGTCTTCTGATGTTTAAGATTGCAATGTTAGGAATGTTTATACTTACATGTACGGTAAGATAGTTATTGAATTGTGGTATTTTGGAAGAACCATCGCTGTTATTGTCAAGACTAGAACAGGAATGTGACTTTTGTAGAGCACCTGCGCTTTTCATCAACTCTTTTCTGTGAAGTCTTGGCGTCAAAGTTGACTTAAATATACTTTTACTATTGACTTTCAACATCTCTACATTGGATCTACAAATAGGATACATTTTAATAGTATTTATATATAGTCATATTATTATTTGACAATTATACACGAATTACTTTGACATAAACATCTTTTTATAGCCCTCGGATCTCATTATAGCCCATATGACCGTTTATACAATTATGTATATATCACGGGCGTAATTTGCTTTTATGGCCTTTGACGTGTCGGCTGGCGTTTTGAGCTCAAAATCACGTTTCATGTCGTAAAAGTCTCATTACGCCCTTAATACATAAATAACTATGGTACTACTCCAATATACCCTCTTGCCTTATTTTGATATTTTACCAAAGGATGGGCACTGTGTAGTTTACAGTGACTCTAAAACAACCTAATCACACCTAACCGAACCTGACCTATCCTCCACACAAAACCATTACTACGACTAGGACTATCCACTGTTTTAGAACCAATCGCATCATGTTAAATTCCTAATTTAGCGCATGCGTAAAACTACTGTCAGTCGACAAGAAGGTATACATTTATTACTCGATATTTATTTTGTTTAATATTTACTAAACAAATATAATACAGAGTGATCAAAACGAATTGTTTCAGTTGACAATAAAAAAATCTACTTGAAATTGGTGTGCCTGATACATAAATTCATTTCCTGTTGTTGACAGGCCATTTGAAAATTTAAAATTAAATTTGAGTACATTTAGTTCTTGTTTTTAGTTATATTTTTCTTAAATGTCCATAAATAAAATTGTTGTTTCCCTTGCCCTTCCTGTTATTACTTAACATAGCAATAATCTAAAGTATTTTTATTATTCAAAAAGTCAAAATCCTATTAGTTATCAGACTCCTGACATAACCTATTTGTATTTATTAGACATGTCAAATAGTATTTCTTCCTTTACCTGACGTTGTGCCAACTGTAGAATAAAAAGTTCTCCGAAATTGTATTACCAACCGAAACAATTCCTTCTGACCACTCTGTATATGATTATAGCAAAATAAACAAAAGCTGGGAGTCAATCATTTTATTTCGTCGTATATTCGAAAGGTATTTAAACATTTATCTTACCAGCCGTATAATAACAGCCCCCAAAGTTGCTATACTCTGTTTTTTAACCAGGAGGAGTAAATGCACAAGTCAGATTTACACTATAGAAAGTTACCAAAGAAAGTTACTAGATTTTTGTTCGCGCGAAATACAAAAATTTCTTACACATCTGCACTGATTAAGTCTCATGGCATTTATTTTAAAATACAAATGACATTATAAACTCTAATTTGTCACTCCGTATATTATTAGTTCTTAAAAGAACTGATTTATGTTAATGTCACAGAAATGCAAAAAACCAACAAGAAAACAGATAACCTCAAAACTTATGACAGCTCTAATAAAATCTATGTTCAGTGTAAACTGGACGAAGCACTAACCAATCAGAAACGTCAGTTTTAGCGGTTAAAATTTAAATTACTCCTCCTGGTTAAAAAACAGAGTATAGTGAAGGAAGATTAATACCTCATTTAGGAATGTTTGATGAATATTGTTTACTGAATAAATGTCGAGTGAATCACTTACTTTCTTCTCCAAATGATATTAACAAAAGCAAATTCAACCATGGACCCAAAGATGAAACAAGTGCATCCAAGGAACCAGATCTCACTAGCCTTAATATAGGACACTTTGGGCAGAGTTCTTGTTTGCGCGGTTGCCAAGGTGATGAACGACAACATGGTGCTGGTTCCTATGGTGATTCTAGGCGCGGAGGCATCTGCTTGTAGCCAGAATGACACCCAGGAAATACAGACTAACATTATGGAGGGGATGAAGTAGTCTAACATGTAGTAACCCATTTCACGGGCCATGTGGAACCGGAAGGTCAGGCAGCTGTAGTTTCCGGCTAAGAAAAAAAATAAATGTTAAACATGTTTATGAGTTAAGGGTAGAATTAGAATTTGTAGTTTTGGGGTAGATTTTTTTTTGGAAAGTTAACTTTCTAGCTGCTAGTTTGAAGAAGTACAGGGTAGGGTTGCCAATCGTGTTTTTTTGAAAAGAACTATCCTTTTTCAGGCAGCTTCTGTCTTTGTCCTTTTTTAAATTGAAAAAGTATCATTGGTCCTTTTTTTCTGGTAAAATATTATTTATAAATTATTAATTAAATTTTGCTGTTACGAATGTATCAATGTAAGAAAGTAAAAAAATGACAGATTATTTTATGTATATAAGTTTATATAAACTGAACTGAGTTCATATCGATTGATTACTTATTAATGAATTCTTGGAAATTGTTTCCAAAATTTGTTGGTGTATGGAACTAAATCGATTTTTTTCACACATTTTACTTGACGCGTTAACAGTTTTAAATAATTATTTGACAACTACCTCTCATTTGTTACAAATCAAAAAGCACCTACAGACATTATTTCCGGGAATAATCACAAGAGCTTTATTCTCAGTATAATAATGACAGGATTAGTTAAAACGCTGACACGTGACATACAATAAAGCATTTCATAGGTTTTGAGAAATAATACATTTTGCTGTAGTCTTTATTTTCGAGCGAAATCTTAAACATAATCACAAAAGTATGCAAACTTTAAACTTTTGTTATAATCTTAGTCTTTATTTTATAAGATAGCGTTATATTATATACTGGGTGTCTACTTTTTTCCAAACATAGCAAATTCAAATGTTAAAATATACATTAGGCGATATCTCTTGACAGATTTGACATTTCTTTTGATTTACCACCTCAAAAACTGATTTTTTTCATATCTCTAATCAGATTCTAATAAAAAATCAAAAGAAATGTGTTAATTGATTAGTTGCTGAACTTCATTTGCTTTATGACCCCGGGAATAATCGTAACTCATTTTATTAACAGATAAACCTTCATAAATCTATATAAATCGCACAAATTAAATACAACTTCGCACATTTCCTTATAAATGACACAACTATTTTATAATAATTTGTTTGATATCGTTTTTGTTTTGTTTATACGCTCTCGTACAACATTTGTAACTTACTAAATGCACCTCTATTTTGTCTGGATCCTTGTTTGACTGCCTCTTCCGTCCAGTGTCCCAATAAAGAGTACTCTGTCAAATGCAATTGATTTGCGATTACTACTGGATCATCTTTTTCCCAACGTAGCATCAGTTCACTAGCATTGTATGTCCCTAAAACAAAAAATATTAACGTAGATAATTTTAAAGATGAACATTAAATATTATTTGTTATAATTCTTATATAAGATTTATGTTTTACGGTCATTTTATTTTAAATTATCATTTAAATATTGCACCAGTATTTTTTTATGATTTTATTAATGTTATCACGGTTGATGACGTCAGTCCATCCTTGCAACGTTTTCAGTATATCTACTTACAACTAAGAAGTCGAATATCGCATTCCTGTTCATCAAAAGGAAATTTCTGTAGGTTCATCCAACAGTACATTGTTGCTTTAATCCTTCTTGAATACGTCACTTCTCCGTTTGGTTCTATAGACATGTAGATATCTCTGACGTCATGGCCCATAATGGCGGATTCTCGTTCGTTTTCTAACAGTACATGTGGAATCCATATTCGTTCTCGAAGACGCTCTTCTCCTACAAGACGAGCTCTTCCTGGCGACACCTAGAACAACCAGATTTTTAAGTCAATAATTCTCTTAAGATCTGTAAATTCAGTATGAGGAGAATCCTAGTTCGAATCCCACAGCAGACAAACTTTATTTTATATTAAAATTACCCTTGTGACTCTTCATTCACTAATGTCTTTGGAGGTCGTGATTTGACGGCTGGTAACCGCATTTCACGCGTAAAAATATATGAATAAATAAATATATAAATATGTCATCACGCCTTTTACCCATTATTGGGTGTGGCACTCTGCCGAAGCAGATCTTGGTAAGTGATATATTTATGCGTGTAAAGTGCGTTTACCAGTCCTCAAATCACGGTCCCCAAAGATATTATTGAATGTAGAGCCACAAAGGTAATTTTAAATTGGTGAAAATGTTTTGTCGGCGGTGGGGATCAAACCAGAGTTCTCAGGATCCATAGGCAGACTCGATACCACTGAGCCATTACCCCATTAATTATTAATTGTGGATAAAATCGAAATCTGTTACGGCAGAGCGCCACACCCAGTAATGGGTAGAAGGCGTGATTATATATTTATTTACTTATTTTATTTATAAAATTACTCCTATGGTTCCCCGTCTAACATTTTTGAAGGCCATAATTTGACGGCTGGTAACTGTAGTTTATGAGCCCATTTTCTTGACAGTAATACACCCAAAATTAATTTTGTATGCATATTAAGATGCTGAATTTTAAGCTCTACAACTTTTATTTGAAGCCTTTTCCCGTAAAATAATTAGGGAAGCAGGAAATTACGAAAGTATCACAACTCTGTATATATTACATGTGAATTTGAGAACCACGGTTCGATTCTCACAGCCAACAAACAATTTTCACCACATTAATATTACCCCTGTAGCTCCCTTACCACTAACATCTTTGAGGGCCGTGTATATCACTCGCCAAGATCTGCAACGGCAGAGTGCCACACCCAGTAATGAGTAAAAGGCATGATGATATATTTATTTTAATTAAATATTCTCTCTTTTTCTTACCTGAACATAATTCAACCGGCTATCCGTGTACCGATACTGCAACAACATATGCATCTTAAACTGTAAATTTTCTGAAGCTTCCACGTGTCTAATATCAATTTGCACGTGGACATCCACCGGTGGCGCCTCTCTAGGACGATACCTAGTCCCTCGGACGTCTCCTCCAGGTCTCGTAAGACGGTCATACCGACATGGGGCTGTCAGACGATCCAAGAACACAATTTGAGTTAAAGAATCTCCGTTTTCGATGTCAGGACAATCTGGTGGAAATGTTTTTATTGTGGGGATGGAAAGAGTGGTAGGGGATGATGAAGAAGAGGAGGAAGATGATGAGGAAGAGGGGAGGGATGGTGGGGAGGTTAGAGGGGAGGTATCTTCAGGGGATGAATCTAGAATGTCTGGAGGAAGAGTGTTGATCCTGAAATAACAAAATGAGATTTAAATAAATTAATATAATATGTGGCTTCTTCTCTACTTGTATATTTAAGGGCTGGTATTTGACGGCTCAGCGTCAGAAACGCTAATTTCACTCATGATATATACAATATTTTATGCACAACAAAATAACGTTTTTTTTTTTTTTTGTGATACGGCTTCAACTTCTTTGGTTACTAGCCGCAGATGCTTCAAATGGTATGATGATGGAAGCGTCTGCGCTGTAGTCAGCAACACACGCTGGTTGATGCCAGCCCTGACCGAGAATCGAACCCGGGACCTCTGGATCAGTGCCTAGTAGTCTAACCCACTGAGCCACAGAGATCGACTATTTTATATTAATAGATTAAAAAAAGGTATATTTATATGTCAAAGTGACATTTTGCAAAATCAAATATTCACAATAAACAAACTCACGTGACAATGTGATGTTTTGTGATGTAAAAAACAGCTGTTTGGGCTTGCGATCACTGCGCCACCTACAAAATAAACTATTTTTTTAGGACGAGATTTGAAAATAACCGTTCTTTTCAAGTCTCGTCACAAAAAAATAGTTTAATTTTAGGTAGCGCAGTAATCGCAGCCCAACAAGATTTGAAAAGAACCGTTCTTTTCAAATCTCGTCCCAAAAAAATAGTTCATTTTGTAGGTGGCGCAGTGATCGCAAGCCCAGACAGCTTTTTTATACGTCACAAAACGTCACATTGTCACGTGAGTGCCTTCATCCTATTGTCATTTTGTTTATGTATCCATAGAAAATTATTTTATTATGGCCCTAGGGCCAAAAAGAAGTGTTTAAGTCCCCTTTCATGACTAAAACACATGAATTTCGGCACAGTTGTGTATAAAATTACTTCTGTGACTCCCTGTCCACTAACATCTTTGGGTACCGTGATTTGACGACTGGTAATCGCATTTTACACTCACAAATATAAAAGGTGTGATGATATATTTGTTTATATTTTTAATTTTACAATTCTCCAATATTATTTCAATTTTTACTCGTTAATTTTACACTGAAATATTAATTAATTTATTAATTAATCAATTATTTCTTTGTTTTCTCTATGAAATTCACTCGTAATATAGTGGCAAAAAAAATATAAAAGCACGTACAAAATTACGTAACATTATTTATTATCAATTGTATAGAAATTGCGCATTGAATAACAATAATAATCAATGCTGGATAAAATCTATTAAAAATAATGTACATTATCATTGAAATGTTATAAATAATTAATTAAATTACACCTACAGTTCATGAATTATTGACAAAATTGCATAATTTTCTTTTCGCATGCAACCAGCACATTACTACCCCAATGCAGGTAGTATTACCCCTTGTATTCGTCAATATAATGACAAAGAAGCTTTGTGGGTTGCGTAAAAGTACATTACACATTTTTTTTTATATTTAATATTATTTGTAAGTATATTTGGGGTAGTGGCTCAGTGGTGGCGAGTCGGCCTGTAGATCTTAGGAACCCTGGTTTGATCCCCACAGCCGACAAACATTTTCACCAATTTAAAATTATCCCTATGGCTGCTCCACCACTAACATCTTTGGGGGCCATGATTTAATGGCATTAATATATCATTTACCGAGATCTGCTTCGGCAGAGTGCCACATCCAGTAATGAGTAAATGGCGTGATGATATATTTATTTATTTATTTTTATGACAACCGAAAACAATGCCATTTTATTGTCACTTTAGTCCAGAAAATAATCAATGAATGCGAAAAGTGAATACTTTTCGCACTGTCGTATTAAAGTATCACTTTCTCGTCTCAATTGAGAAAAAACATACAATCTGACAGGGTCGTGAAAAATCACAGTATTAAATAAGGCATTGAGTAGATGACTCAGTGGTATCGAGTCGGCCTGTGGATCCTGAGAACCCTTGTTCGATTCCCACAGCCGACAAACATTTTCACCAATTTAATATTACCCCTGTGTCTCCCCCACCACTAACATCTTTGGGGACCGTGATTTGACGGCACTTCACGTGCATAAATATATCACTTACCGAGATCTGCTTCGGCAGAGTGCCATACCCAGTAATGGACAAAAGGCATGATGATATATTTTATTTATTTTATTTTTGTTGTACATAGTACAATAATAAGTAAATTTTTACGACATTTTTACATTTTTATAGCTCTAGAGTAAACATTTGAATAATTTAAAGTTATGAATATCAAAAAAACCTTCTTTTGTCATCAAGGACAGCTGGTATATGACTACATTTTGTTTTAGAACAATTACAAATGTCAAAATATGTGAATTATATTATTTTTATGTTGTTTTCTAGCACGACAAAATGTATTAATATGTGGTTATGATATTAGTCATATTATATTATAGGTATTACTCAAGTTTTCATGGGTAAAAAAATAGAAATTCCCAGAATTTCATAAATATTATTACTAAATAAATTTGACACATGTCAGAGGAATGACTATAAAGTTTGTCGAGATGAGCTGTCTTGGAATTTGTTATCAAAATCTACGTTAAACCAGAATTCGTCACTGGTTAAATTTATTAAGAAATTAATTCGGTTTTATTGTACAGAGATAAAATAGTATCATGAACTTCCGTGTTGCATATCAGATAGTTTCTAATATTTTTCAATTTGTTGGAAAGTTAAATTTTCTTCTTTCAATTTCAAAGGATGAAAGTAAACTTTTTTTATGAAAGGAGAGTAAAGCCATATCCATGGCAACTGGAAAACATCGCGCTATGTAGAATTATGTAGTACAAAGTAGGGTTGTTGTTTTTTCGAAGCTTCGAAGTTTTTCTGACGAAGTTCAAAACATTCGAATGTTCAAACGTTCAGAAATTCAAACTTCGGTGGAAATCAACGACCCTAGTACAGAGTGAGCAAAAGGAATTGTTTCAGTTGGCAATAAAAAAATCTACTCGAAATTGGTAAGCCTGATACATAAGTTCATTTCCTATTGTTGACAGTGACATTTGACAATTTATAATTAAATTTGAGTATATTTAGTTCTTATTCGTTTTTAGTTATATTTTTCTTAAATTTCCATAAATAAAATTGATATATTTTGACATAACTTATTTGTACTTATTAGAAATGGGATGGCTAGCACAGTGGTATGAAGTCGGCCTGTGGATCCTGAGGTCCCTGGTTCGATTCCCACAGGCGACAAATTTTCATAATTTGAAAAAGCTATCCCTGTGGCTCCTCCACCACTAACATCTTTGGAGGCCGTGATTTGACGACTGGTAACCGCACTTCACGCGCAAAATATATCACTTACCGATATCTGCTTCAGCAGAGTGCCACACCCAACAATGGGTAGAAGGCGTGATGATATATAGAAATGTCAAATAGTATTTCCGCCTTTACCTGGCGTTGTGCCAACTGTGGAATAAAAAGATCTCCGGAATTGTATTGCCAACTGAAACTATTCCTTTTGATCATTCTGTACAATGTAAGCAATAATTTTAAAAACTCTAATTTATTAGTACATTCTCTAATGATTCTGCAATAGAAACGAAGTTTACATCATTTATAATTTATTTTATGCACACCCTGGCCGAAATTCATATGTTTTAGCCCTAAAAAGCGGGCTTAAACACTTGTTGTTGGCCCTAGGGCCGTAAAACAATCATTCCTGTGGATACATAAATAAAATGATAATTTTTGTTTATTGTGAATACTTGATTCTGCAAAATGTCATTTTGACATATAACCTATGTACATATTCACGCGCAAAATACATCACTTACCGAGATCTGCTTCGGCAGAGTGCCACACCCAGTAATGGGTAGAAGGCGTGATGATATATTTAATTTGTGCTGTGACGAAATGTGTGAAATTATTTTTGTTTATTGGATTAGATGCAGAATTTTATGTCCTAAAGGGCCCGAAATAAATATTTTGCTTAGGGCCCGAAATATTTTAAATCCATTTCTGCTTAGGATCCACAGGCCGACTTGATACCACTGAGCCATTACCCCATATTTGAACTATGTTTTTGTTAAATCATTAACTAACGCCTGAAAACTGAAAATATGCGACGCAACAAATGTTGTTTATAAAAACACCTTATATAGCTTGTAAAATATACCTTTATTCCAATTAATGAATATGTAAAGCTAATGAGCAAAACGAAGTTATATATTAGCGAAAATATGGTAACAAAAATCCATTATAATACATTTTTATGACTAATTACCATGTCAATAGCCACCTATGGAATTTTAATCATGGCCTGTTATTTACGATACCTTATAGCGTGAAAATAAACAATTAATAATTCGTTACAATTTACAACAATACATTATTAATTATTGTTTACCCGCACAAAACAAAGAAAAACGCAAATTTTATTACTTTTCTTTGTTTTAATTAAGAATTAACAGAAGATGAATTCTTTACGGTAAATTATTGCAAGGACGTAATTTCAATGAATCACTATGGAAACGGAAAATACATATTTGTGGTTTATGGTTATTTTTTTGTTATGACAAAAGATTGCAGGCGTCAATTCTAAAATTGAGATGATATAGGTCGTATTTGTTTGGGAACTTTGGATTCAACCCTGAACTGACCTAGAACTAACTCGTGTTACTTCCAAATAAATGATGTATCTCAAGTGTCAGTTGTAAACGTTAGCGGCAAATTTAAAATCTGAATGCATGTTCGAAGCGACATCTCTTTAATTTTGTTTGTGTGTTAAAGTGCGCTTTTAATTGGATGTTTTAAGTCATATTTTATTTTTATATGTAATAACTAATAAACATAATGTCGAAATTCATAATCTATAAAGCCCTTATGACATCATCAACGTACATAATAAACAAGACAACAAAACAAATGAAAATATGCTCAAGTTTTTATTAAAGTTAAACATTGAAATTCTCTTATCAGCTTCGGTTCTTCAGTAGCAATATACAATGTAGAATTAGAAATAAATCTCAGACAATATTTGCCGAAAAAAATACGTCACATAAATACAAACACACGCACAAACATATTGTATAAACGGACATTAATTAGTTTAACCATAGATAAAACTGTTAACACATAATAGGCGTATTCCATTTGCCATTTGGATCAGATCTAACTTACATTTACTGAATCTGATCACTTATTTATTTCACTAGATTAATTCGCTGACTTTATTTGCAGTACTAGAATTTCAGATTCTAATTAACTTTGAAGTAATTCACCCCAATAAGTGCATCAGTTTGCTTAATTCAAGTCATTTAGTCATGTTGTCTAATTTATCTGAACTGATTTAAGTGAACCAAGTGGCAAATGGAATTTAGCTGTTAATGCCCATATGCCAGAGCTGGGCAAGCTACTTAAAAAAAGTAGCTAAGCTACAGCTACAGCTATTCTTTAAAAAAGTAGCTAAGCTACAGCTATAAGCTATATTTTGTCAAATATAGCTAAGCTACAGCTAAAAGCTTTCGTTAAAGTAGCTGTTAAATTTTAAAGCTACTTTTTTTAAATGATTGTGAAATGAATAAATTTGCCATTGTCATATGATCAGTCTTTTGTTATAATGACTGTTAATTTACTATTATGTACATAAATATCAAAAATAGCAAATACCATCTGGCACCTACTGTGTATTTTTGCATATTAGAGCCAGTTAGAACCGGCAACAAATAATTATTTTGTGTGGGTTTAGCTTGTAAGCATGCGTACTTTGTTGACCTTCTGCTTAAAAAGTAGCTTTAAGCTACAAAAAGTAGCTTTAAACTACAAAAAATAGCTTTAAAAGTAACTTCAGTTGTTATTTTTAAGCTAATAGAAAAAAAAGTAGCTAGCTACAAGCTACAGCTATATTTTTTCACAGTTAGCTAAGCTACAGCTACAGATAAGGTAAATGTAGCTAAGCTAGTAGCTAAGCTACAAAAGTAGTTAGCTACTGCCCAGCTCTGCCATTTGCGATATTCAATTATTGTTTGTTGCGTTACTAAGCAATCAGGAGAGAAGATCTACAGCTTCGGCTTACTATAACTACCCCCCGCCCCCTATTCTGTAACTCAATCATTATCTATTAATGATCGGTAATATAATGACAATCCCTATTTTTATGATTAATCTGCGTTTCGACATTCTGTGATCAAAATCATTTATTCTGTTACTTCTATTTTATTTTTATGCATTTTGCTCTCTTACAAAACTGGCACTATAAAAAGATATTTTTACATAATTATGCATATTTTGATCCTCAATATATATTTCTTTAATCGTCGGAATCATGATAGCAAAAATTTCGGGTAATGAAAATGCCAATTTTTGGGTTGAACCAGTTTAAAAATCGAAAAATTTTATAATATGGTTCTATATAACTCAGACAACGAGAAATCGAATGCCGTTGAGCGCATCTTCATATCTCTTTTAGTTTTGGAGTTAGAGCGATTTTTGACTTTTTGAAAAGCTCAACTTTGAAGGCCCATATCTCGAAAACTAAAAGAGATATTGAAATGCGGTTTGAACGAGTGAATTTCTTGTACCCTAATTAACTTATACAGAAATTTTAAAAAAATTTAAAAATTTTACAATTTTTTTCAAAATTTTCATTTTTCAATATTTAAAAAAATTGAAAAGATAATGATAATCTGTGAACACCATTGAATTCCTCTCGTAAAAATACATAGGTATGCAAAATTTCAAGCAAAAATTCGCACAGATAAAGTTTTTATTACAAAAAAACGAAAAATCACTGTTTTTTGAAGATTTTTGAAGGGGTACCCCTTAAGATTTTTACGAATTTTGGCCATTTTTAGTTTTTTTGCCCTAAAACTTAGATCCGTGGAGCAAACATTCTGAAATTTTACATACATGTGTATTTTTTAGTGAGGAATCCATTGGTGTTTACAGATTTACATTATCTCGTCAAGTTTTTGAAATATGGGCAAAATAAATTTTAGAAAAAAAAATTTAAAATTTTCCAAATTTTCCAAATTTCAGTAAACGTTAATTAGACCACGAGAAATACACTCGTTCAAACCGCATTTCAATATCTCTTTTAGTTTTCGAGATATGGACCTCCAAATTTGAGATTTTTAAAAAGTCAAAAATCGCTGTAACTCCTGAACTAAAAAAGATATGGAGATGCGCTCAACGGCATTCAATTTCTCGTAGTCTGATTGATATAGAACCATATTTTAAAATTTTTCGATTTTCAACTGGTTCAACAAAAAAATTCGCATTTTCATTAAACAAATTTTTAGCACGACGCGCAAAGCGCCGCGGGCTTATTACATGCTCAGGATTAGAAACGCTAATTTCACCCGTGTTACATACAATATTTTATGCACAACAAAATAATATTTAATAAATGTTCAAAAGATTAAAATATGTACATAGGTTATATGTCAAAATGATATTTTGTAAAATCAAGTATTCACAATAAACAAATAATGGTATTTTATTTATGTATCCATAGGAATTATTTTTCTTTATGGTACTAGGGCCAAAAAGAAGTGTTTAATTCCGGTTTTTAGGGATAAAACACATGTATTTCGTCCCGGTTGTGCATAAAAATAAATATATCCTCACACTTTCACCTATTACTATGTGTGGCACTCTGTCGAAGCAGATCTCGGTAAGTGATATATTTATGCGCGTGAAGTGCAGTTACCAGCCGTCAAATTACGGCCCTCAAAAATGTTAGTGGAGAGAGAAGCCACAGGGGCAATTTTAATGTGTTGAAAATAAAATAAATAAATATATCATCACACCTTTTATCTTTTGCGCGTGAAGTGCAGTTACCAGCCGTCAAATCACGGCCCCCAAATATGTTAGTTGTGGGGGAGCCACAGGGGTAATTTTAAAAATAAAATAATAAAAAATATATCATCACGCCTTTTACTCATTACTGAGTGTGGCACTCTGCCGCAGCAGATCTCGATAAGTGATTTATGTGCTGTCAAATCATGACCTCTAAAGATGATAGTGGAGGGGGAGTCACAGGGGTAGTTACAATGTGGTAAAAAATGTATAGAACTTAAACTTATTTTGAAATAAACAAATGCAACGCAAAGTTATGTCACATAGGAATAGTTTACATACCTGGCCGTCAAACATTCCATTTGTTTTATTTGTTTAAACTAAATTTAAAATGAGACTTTTGCTGGTGAAGTTGGTCATTAATCATTTATATTATTTGTTTGTGTGAATACCATTTTAAATATTAATATTTTCGATAACACGGGTCATTCATGGTACACCAGAAACTAAAAATTTATATCTCTTTAGCGTTTCTTTATTTTGTAAACATATTTTCACAATATTAAAACTAAAACTACCCGCTGTGGTTTCCCTTCCATTACAATCTTTGAGGGGTCGTAATTTGACGGCCGGTAATCTTACTTCACGAGCATAAATATATCACTTACCGAGATCTGCTTCAACAGATTGTATATATTTATTTTATATTTTATTTTCCTTTATATTTGGTTTACAACAAAGCATTCAATTGAAAGAAAGCTCCATAATAAATCCATATGTCACAGGCAAAATGTGAAATCGGTCAAAGTACGGCATCATACATACGCTTATACAAAAAGTAAACAATGACCTTCATAGTGTTGAGCAGTGGATGAACAATAATAAATTAAAACTAAATTGTGATAAATGTAAATGCATGTTTATGGCAACAGAAAATGCACTCATTAGAATATATAATAATGATAAGAAAGTTCAGATAGGTAATGTCCAGTTAGATACTGTACATAGCATCAAATATTTAGCTGTTGTTATTGATAATAAATTTAAGTTTGATGTACATGTACAATACATATGTAAAAAGGTTGCGAAAAAACTCAATTTCATGTCACGTTTAAGTAAGAATTTATCAACTTGGACATTACATTTGATTTATAATTCAATTATTTTACCACATTTCACTTATTGTAATACCATTCTATATCTATGTAACCAAAAAGATATCAATAAGCTCCAAGTATTACAGAACAGAGCTATGAGAATTATTTTAAAATGTTCTAAATACAGTAGAGTAAGTGATATGATGAATGTGTTAGGATGGTTGAGTATAAATCAACTGTGTGAGTACTCTGCTATGATATTCATATTTAAAATTGTTAATGGGCAGTTACCAGATTACCTTAAAAGTAACTTAAAATATCACAAGGATATGCATATGTACAATACAAGAAATGGTGAATGTTTTTATATAGATCAGAAAAGTAAAAAAAACACTTTTAACATGATATTTCATAAAGGTTTACAGTGTTACAATGGATTGCCTGTTGATATTAAAACATCCCAAACTCTAAAACTTTTTAAAAATCGATTAAAATGTTATTATTTAAACAAATAGATTAAGTAATAATACGAGTATATAATTGTGTTTTTTTCTTTTGTATATTTTATAAGACTTTTTGTTATATATTTGAGTTTAAATTTTGTTCAATGTTATGTATTAGCCAAGCTATTAAATAAATACATTATTATTATTATATGTGTGGAGTAAAATGTCATAAAAAAAATGAAGTAAATTTAGTAAATATTTATTTATTTTATAGTTTATTGTCAATATTTTGCAACGGATTATAATTATAACAATAACAGATAATCAAAACAAATAAATATACTTTTAAACTTAAATCTTGTTTCCAATAGATTAATAGAATAAAATAGTTACTTACTACGAACAGTAACTAATTTTTCGATAAGTAATAATCAAAATTATAAAGGAGGCTTAGTGGTATCGAGTCGGCCTGTGGATCCTGAGAACCCTGGTCCGATTCCGACAGCCAACAAACATTTTCACCCAGTGGCGTACCGGGCGGCACATATTTGGGGGGGGGGCATTTTTACTTTCTTATACAGAGTATAAGGAAGTATTGAAATCGTAAAAAATATCGTTGACGAGATTTTCGCGGAAATACGTGTTTTGAAGTCGACTGAATCCGTTTTGATTATTTTCTCAATGATGTCTGTGTGTGTGTGGATGGATAGATGTGTGTCCGAGTGTGCAATATCTCATGAACGAGATAAGATTTGTTAACGAAACTTGGTAATTATAAGTTTCATGAAAATACGATGAGCTGAGTTGATTTTGAATGAAATTGATAAACCGTAAGAGGAAGTTTACTGGACACACAAAACAATAAATTCCATTTATTTCAAAAATGGAATCAGTTACGAAAAAAAGTTTCAAATAAAAGATGTTAACAAAAATATTTGGAGCATAAAATGTTATTTGCAATTTTCCTGTATATGCGTCTAATTTTGAGAAAAACTAATTTTTATATTTAATAATATATTTCAATAATTATAGTAGCAATAGAAACAAAAAACATAAATTTTAATTTTCGCTTTATCTAGTTATCTACGTCTTTTTTCGGAAAAACAATACTACATTAAAATGGGCAACTAATTTGTCAACTTTACCTCAATTTAATCGACTTTGTATCTCATGGTTCTTGAGATACCAAGGGTTAGGCTCGAAAAACGGACAGCCTGTATATGTCTCATAAGTAAGTTAGACATAAAGTAGTCAACATTACTAAAAAATTATATGTAAACAAATTTGATATTTTATATGTTTCAAACAGATAAATGCTGAATTACTGAAAAACTAAATTACATGTTTAATAATATTATATAACATTCATATATTCTAAATATTAAATATGCTATGTATAAGAAAGTCGTGTGGTGACCACACCAGATTTTTATATTTGTTAATAACATTAAAAAAAATCATTTACAGGAATATATTTCATTCTTACTAGTTTTACGGGCTGTTAATAGTAAATATATCATCACGCCTTCTACCCATTACTGGGTGTGGCACTCTGCTGAAGCAGATCTCGGTAAGTGATATATTTTGCGCGTGAAGTGCGGTTACCAGTCGTCAAATCACGGCCCCCAAACATGGTAGTGGTGGAGGAGCCACAGGGATAGCTTTTTCAAATTATGAAAATTTGTCGCGTGTGGGAATCGAACCAGGGATCTCAGGATCTACAGGCCGACTTCATACCACTGTGCTAGCCATCCCATACTGTTAATAGTCTCTTTTGTTAAATAACGAATAATAATATATGGGATGGCTAGCTCAGTGGTATGAAGTCGGCTTGTGGATTCTGAGAACCCTGGTTCAATTCCCACAGGCGACAAACAATTTTCATAATTTCAAAAACTGCCCCTGTGGCTCCTCCACCACTAACATCTTTGGAGGCCGTGATTTTACGACTGGTAACCGCACTTCACGCGCAAAATATATCACTTACCGAGATCTGCTTCGGCAGAGTGCCACACCCAGTAATGGGTAGAAGGCGTGATGATATATATATATTTTTTTTGTATATAAAATATCGTATATAACACGTGAGTAAAGTGTTATTATTTGCCTCAAGAGATGGCATCTTCGCTCTCGACAAACAATGTCGAACTTTACTCCCTTGTTATTGAAACTAATATTATTTATAACAAAATAATTGTTCATTGTTGTTTTACCGGAAATAACAATCACTTTCTCTTTTTTAAAAAAACGTATTGACAAATATGTTGTCAATTAATTAAATTATTATTATTAACAATACAATTATTGCTAATTATTTGTCAACATATTTCGCCATCTTTTCAAAATTTTTACCTTTTAATTAAATAGTTTCTGATAATTACAGCCAAATAATTGTAACTTAAAAAGTGTTTTTAAAAAGTAGGTGAACAAAAATAATTTTCAAGATAGTGAATGTTTAAAGAAAGATTGTTCTGTCAACCAATTAATCTAGTAATTAATTAAAGTAATTAACACAGTTTAATTCACGCAAAATGAAAGCAAAGTTCAGAAAATTTCTAAGAATACTTCAAATTTCTAGAAAATAAGTAAATATATTTGTTTCTTACTCATTACAAAGAAAGTATATTTTATTATTTTACAATCTTTAATCTTCTATAGATATAATAGTAACTTCCAGGTATATTATAATTTTCTTATAAGGTGTAAAAATATAAGCGGATTTATATTTTCTGCAGATTATCAGCACATTGCTTAATTTTTATATAAATAAAAAATATTTGTCCAGAAGATGCAGAACAATTAACAATAAAAAAATATATTGTGCGATTTTCTTTATTACTTATGATAAGAATTTTACGGCCTATTATATCACGATTCATTAACATCTGTAGGTGTCGTAATTTGACGGCTGGTAACTGTACTTCGCTTTAAAAATGTGTATTGTACTGAGATCTGCATATTGTCGCGTTAGCACCTTTAGAATAAATAAAATAAATAAATATATCATCACGCCTTTTACCCATTACTGGATGTGGCACTCTGCCGAAGCAGATTTCGGTAAGTGATATATTTTGCGCGTGAAGTGCGGTTACCAACCGTCAAATCACGGCCTCCAAAGATGTTAGTGGTGGAAGAGCCACAGGGGTAGTTTTAAATTCATGAAAGTGTTTTGTCGGCTGCGGGAATCGAACCAGCGTTCTTAGGATCCACAGGTCGACTCGGATACCACTGAGTCATTACCCCATTAGAATAAGGGAAAAAAATCTTCTAATTTTAGGCAAATCAGATGCTAGATATTATATCTTTATTTAATTAACTAACATCTGTGGGTATCGTAATTTGACGCCTGGTACTTTAAAATATGTCATCTTCCAGGATATGCATTATATGAGGGCTGCCACCCTCAGAACATGGGAAAGAACGTCATAATTTATAAGACAATAATGTGTCTGTTATTATTTATTTAATTAAATGTCTGTAGGTGTCGTAATTTGATGACAGGTAACTATATTTTATTTTCAAAATATGCCATCTACCATGATCTGCATTATATCAGAGCTGTCATTCTCAGATTAGGGTAAAAAAGTCATAATTTATAAGAAAATAAGATGTCTTTAATCATTTTATTTTACATCTGTAGGTGCTTTAATTCGACGGCTGGTAACGGTATTCTGCTTTAAAATATGCCATTTACTAAGATTTACTTTTTATCAGGATTGCCACCCTCAGAATAGGGGAAAACGCATCATAATTTACAAGACAATTATATATCTATTAATATTTATTTTATTTAATATCTGCGCTCTGTGGATGCCGTAATTTGACGGCTGGTAACTATACTTTACTTTCAAAATATGCCATCTACCAAGATCTGCATTATATCAGGTGTTGCCACTTCCAGAATAAGGGAAAAAGCATCAAAATTTATGGAGTAAAAATGCCCATTACTATTTATTAAAATAGCATTTGTGGGTGTCTTAATTTGACAGCTAGACACTGTACTTTACTTTAAAAATATGCATTCTACTAATATCTACTTTTTATCAGTGTTGCCACCCTCAAAATAGGGGAAAAAGCGTCATAATTTGCAAGATAATTATATGTCTGTTACTATTTACTGTATTTAATATCTATGCTCTGTGGGTGCCGTAATTTGACGGCTGGTAACTATACTTTACTTTCAAAATATGCCATCTATTAAGATATTCATTATATCACATGCTACCACTTCCAAAATTAGGGAACAAGCGTCAAAATTTATGGTGCAAAAATACCCATTACTATTTATTTAATATAATATTTCTGGGTGTCATAATTTGACAGCTAGTGCTTTAAAAATATACATTCTACCAATATCTGTATTTTACAGAAGTTGTCACCCTCGGAACAGGGGAAAAAGAGTCATAATTATTTATTTTTAAGTGTGAATGATAAAAAATAAATAAAATATTACTTACGATGTTCCTGCATCGATATAGGCAGAAGTATAGTTATCCTTTATAATTTCTGTAGAATTTTCAATATTATTTATAAAATATTGTTGGGTAACTGGACTTGAATTAATTACAGAAAATATTAAGAAAATCACGTAAACATTCAATTTATATGTATTCATTTCTGAACATTAAAAAATAAAGTAAGAAACACTACTTATCCCACACTGGTATGTAAACTGCCTTAAATTTTAGCGCTCTGCTACCTTTTATCCATATCCCCACCTTAATTTGTGGGCGGCAAATTACTTAAATATTTATAATGATGCGTAAGTACAATAGGTTTCCGTTTTTGATAACAATTAAGTCAATTTCCAGTTTCTATTTTTGTTTGTTATCTCTAGACTGAGACTTAAATGTCTATTTTAGTGCTTTCTGATTTTTTAATTAATTTGTTTTTTATTTAACAATAATTAATGGTTTATGGTAGATCAGTTTATGGCTACAAGTTTTATTGACAAGCGAAAATTTTATCGCGAAATTATGGTAATTTTACATGTTCACCTAGAAATTTTTATTTATTTTAGTTTTTATTACTTTAGCCGTGACATTGATTCAATTTTTGCGAAATTAATAATTCTTCCACTATTAATTGCGATTTTATAAATTTGCGCGTTGGTATTTAAGTAAGAATATAATTTATAGACAATATTATAACATATTATTGCGCTTTTAGTGGTGGTTAGAGTAGAATTTAATATTACTATAAAATATTAATTCAAATTTGAATATTTTTTACTGATTTGAAGTTGGCCGTTTTGGCGGCAACCTGTTGCGCGCCTATATTAATTTCAGTTAATCGTCCGGAATTCAAATTGACATTTCGGCTCCGTGTTTACACATTTTATTTCGAAATAAAATGGCTTATATTAAATTATTCCGGTTGTGTTTTGATAAAAATTAGGTTGACTAGCCCTT
Organism: Pterostichus madidus; assembly: GCA_911728475.2. Taxonomy (NCBI): domain Eukaryota; kingdom Metazoa; phylum Arthropoda; class Insecta; order Coleoptera; family Carabidae; genus Pterostichus; species Pterostichus madidus. The sequence goes on along the minus strand of OU452314.1, from coordinate 3,682,646 downwards.
GAGTTTTTGTTCTTACATTGATAAGTATAATAAAGTGTCACTTTGAATATAAATTGCGAAATGCAAGGTGCCAAATAATTTGGTATTCAACAAACATACAACTTCTCATAAACTGTCTTGCTAAAGATTAATTTAATTGTTGTGGATTTATAATAATACACGGATTATTATGGACTTTATAAATCTTAAATTAGTGTGAAAGTGGGCTTATCAGGTTTTTAATCAGTGTACGATTCGGAAAAATGAGGCACGTATTCGTGAGTTATCAATAAAAATATACTAATTATAATTAGATTTAAGTAATAATAACAATCCAAAATATTTTATACATATTGATTAGATCAACAACTTTTCAACGTCATGAAAATATAGCCTGAAATTGTATTTAAAATGGTTGTCATATTTTCTAATCTTGTAGATTCGTTGTTCGTTTCGTTATTAGGAGTAAACATGAGTAATTTGAGATGTTTTATGCATATGTTATGTACGTTGAAGAAAGAAAATGAATGATAAGTGAATAGGAATGATGGGAATGAAGGTTTGTTGTGTGATAATGATTTCGAGTGTAATAAATGAATGAGTTTATATGGAGTGATCAATGAATGTGGTTGAAGTGAGGGTGGTTTGTTTGGATGAGTGATTTTAGGGTTCGTGCTACCCGATTTGTTGGGATATAGCGTGAAGATATGTATGTATTTAAAAAAACAGTACATATATGGTTATGATATTTATTATTTATTTCCATAAAAATAACAATTATAAAACATATTTTATTCCGTAATTTTAGCATGAGGTTGCATACAATTAACAGTATAATTAATAAAATACAAATCTTGTAATAACTGCGTTAATCTTTTAAAATGTCGGTCTGTATACGGTAAAGTTGATTCTACCATACTACTAAACCCGTCTGGTTTAAACTGCCCTCCCTGTAGTTCATTTAACAAAATATTTAATACTAATTGCGCTGATTGACAATGTTTACTATTTGTATTCCAAGTTGTGGCACTTTTCATTAATTTTTCCTTCTGTTCATTGTTTAATTCCGTTATTGTATCTGCTAGACCGGTATCTCCTTTTTTAATAACTCCTTCAATTATTTTTAAAGTTTGGAACGGTCTGTCTAGTTTTAAAGCCAGTTTTAAAGCTTTTAAAAGCTCGTTGTTATGAACCAAATTAGCTAACTTCTGTTCTTCAATAGCTAGCTCTTCTTGCTCCTTAATCTTTTCCAATCGTTTCGTAATTGTTACATCTTTCCATTTGACCAATAACGAATCAGATCCTCCAGAAATAATAGTAGTTTCATCGGAATTAACTGCTAAAGCCCAAACTCTGCCTTCGTGTTGGTCTAAAGTCAAAGTACATTCCGAGGTTTTAACGCTGAAAAGTTTTAAAAAACCGTCAGCTCCCGCTGTTAAAATCTGCATTCCATTGCTTAAGAATTCCAGTTTTAAAACGCTAGATTCATGTCCTTGCAACGTTTTTAAACAATTGAGCTCTGCAACTGACCATAACTTAACGGTACAGTCAGCTGAAGAAGTTATAACTACTTGATCAATCGGGGAAAATCTCACACACCAAATACCGCGTTTATGGCCCCTCAGCACACCCAATAAACCTAAATTTTCTGTCCATAATTTACAGATTTTATCCTGAGATCCGGTTGCAATTATTTTGTCGTTCGGTGAGACTGAAACGCAGTTAATATCTTTTTGGTGAGCGATTTCTGTCCGTAAACATTCTAGAATTTGATCTTTGGTAGTAGTTTTTGGAATTTCCCATAATTTGAGGCAAGTATCTTGGCTGACAGATACAGCGAAGTTGGTTGATGTTTGGCTCATGGCTACTGATCCAACTGATCCAGTATGACGTGAGCCTATTCCGATACATGTGACTTCATTTGTTTCTTCGTTTAATTGCCATAATCTAATTGAGTTATCTTTAGCTGAGGATATTAGTAAGTTCGGATTTGCGTCTGTTTTGTTTAGAGATAGAACAATATCCGTGTGACCTTGTAGTAAAGTACAATTCATTGTACTGTAATCGTATAATTTAATATCTGAACTGTTAGTAGCAACAGCTAAATGGGTATCATTTTTCCCAATGAAACAAACATCTAATATTTCATCTGAAAACCCAACAAATTGTTTCTGGCAATTAAAAGTTTTGCAATCATGTAATAAAATATTATGATCAACAGTAACAACGCAAAATTGTTTCTTTAGTTTGTAATACATAAGTTTAACAATTGCTAAACCACCTTCTTCGGGAGCTGGAGGAACTAAAGAATTACTTTGTTGATATAATTCTTTATTCATCTCCAAATCCCAAATGCGGATCATTCCTTTTTCTCCAGCAGTTGCAATATAAATGCCATCGGAGAATTTTCCAGCTGGAGTTTTAATTTTTTCTGGTAAGAGAACCACCGATTCCAGCGCTTCAAAAGCTGGGAGAGTTTTAATCGCAATACCTTTGGAAATGTCCCATAAAATTACAACTTTGTCTCGACCAGAGCTGATCATTTGATTATTTTCTTCGTGAAAACAAATAGAAGTAATTTTGCTAAAATGGCCGGAATATTGTTTGACAATTTGGCTGTTTGATAAATCCCAGCTGTGGATTTTGGCGTCATCGCCAGCGGCAAATAAAATATTTTCTTTTGGATGGAAAATTACTACACTTACAACGCCTTGACAGCCTCGTAAGCTATGAGTGCAAGCTTGGTGTTTTGTGTCCCATAATCTGACGAATCCGTCTGATCCTCCCGTAACTAAACGATTATTTTCGTCTAGACACATTTTGGATACTGGGCCTTTGTGGATAGATTTCCACATTTTGATTAATGTGCCATCGTGTTGCCATAGTTTTAACAACCCACTTTTGTGGGCTGTTACAATAGAAGACGAGTTTGAAGTAAAAGTATTGATGGTGTCTGGTTCTTCTTCTGTTTCATCGCCGATTGTTTGAGTGACTGTACCTGTTTCGATATCCAAGAATTGAAGAGAAGATTCTTTTTGACATAGAAGAGTGTTTTCTGATATCCATTCTATGTTGCCTCCGGTGAAAAATGCTCCATATTTTGATTCTACGTCGAAACTGTAAAATGACATGTGGTTGTTTCATTTCTATTTTTGAAATTTGAATAATTAATTAAGATGTTATATGTGATATAACTTACGCTTCTTTTAATTTAACGTTTGTAGCCATCATCAAGTACTATTGAAGGTTGAAATAATAAGTATTTAATTATTATTAATCACGCTGTCGTTAAATGAAATATTTTAGGTTAGGTATATGTCAACTTTTAAAGTGGCGAGCTTCAGTCTTGACATTTGTTGCTAATTTCAGAGGTTGTGATAAGAGCGTTGTGCTGTCAAACCACTGGTATTGTTTTACCGGTTTTACATTTAATTTACCGTTTCCCGTTAGTTAGAAGTTCGTGTTGACGGCCCAGAGTCCGCGAATTTCTAGCTACTCATTTTATTTCTTCAATCGTTTACTTTCCTTGCCATATATTACTCACACTGTAAGTATTCTTTGGTTATCATGTCACACCCTTTTATGAAATCATCTTTTTTATCACAGAAATCGTACTAAAATGGCAGAGAAACATCGTTTTCCCAATCTACCTGGACCTATTACTTGCCATGCATGGAACAAAGATCGTACTCGTAAGTTTTTCATAAAATACAACAAACAGAATTCAACAATGAAATTTAATTGTAGAAATCGCTTTATCGACCAACAGTCATGAAGTGCATATTTATAAACGCAATGGATTGGAGTGGCAATTGCTAGACATTTTAAATCAACATGATTTGCGTGTTATGGGAATAGATTGGGCCTCAAACACAAACCGAATCGTAACTTGTGCCGTAGATCGAAACGCTTACGTCTGGACTCAAGGAGACGACAAGAAATGGAAACCAACTCTCGTATTACTGCGTATTAACCGCGCTGCCACTTGCGTTAAATGGTCTCCGAAAGAGAACAAATTCGCAGTTGGCTCTGGCGCGAGATTAATTTCTGTTTGTTACTTCGAATCGGAGAATGATTGGTGGGTGAGCAAGCATATTAAGAAGCCAATTCGTTCAACAATCACTTCTCTAGATTGGCACCCGAATAATATTTTACTCGTAGCGGGTTCTGCTGATTTCAAAGTGCGAGTTTTTTCGGCTTATATCAAAGATATCGAGGAAGCTCCTGCACCGTCTCCCTGGGGGACAAAAATGACCCTGGGTAATTTATTGGCGGAGTTCCCCAACTCTCCTGGTGGAGGAGGTTGGGTCCATAGCGTGAGCTTCTCCCCAGATGGGAATAAAGTCTGCTGGGTGGGCCACGATTCTTCTATTAACATAGCTGATGCTACTAAAAATCTCACTGTTACAAAGATTCGTACTGAGTATCTTCCATTTTTGAGTTGCACTTGGATAACTAATAACTCTATCGTGACGGCTGGTCATAGCTGCATTCCTCTTCTGTTCACTGTTACTCCTTCCGGCGAGATTTGTTTCTCTGCAAAGTTGGACACGTCGCAAAAGAAAGAAGCTGGAGGATTGTCAGCTATGAGGAAGTTTCAATCGTTGGATCGACAAGCGCGAGTTGAGACTTCTGATACTAACTTAGAGTCAATTCATCAAAATGCAATTACGTGTGTATGTTTGTTCACGGGCGGAAAGGGCGATGCGAGTAAGTTTAGTACTTCTGGCCTGGATGGACAACTGGTTATTTGGGACCTGGTGTCTCTTGAAAGAGCGATTCAAGGCATGAAAATTGTCTAATGTTTTTATATTTTTGTAAGTTTTAAACGTAAACAAGCATCGACGCTATTATTAGTAATAAGTTATGTTTTTATTACGAAATGATTCATCTGTATAGCAAATGTTTGAAAAGTATGATTCATCTACAAATAAATTATAATTCCAGATTATTTTAGTATTTTTTCGTTAATCCTTTGGTACTTGAACGGGAGATACATCCCGATCAGATAGACTAGATTCATTGTCACGAATTGGCGTTAATAACTAAAATTCCCTAGATTAATCCCCAGATTAATCACCAGATTCATTGTCACGAATTGGCGTTTAAAACTCAATTCCCTAACTTTGACATATATGTTACTAGAATCTTTGTTGTCACGAAGTTAGCTACAAATGTCAAAATTTCAACGAGTTAGGACCTCCATAGGAACAAACTGGATTGTTTGACATTTCAAAATCCATAACCTCTAAATAGATGTCTTTACTTTTTAGGTATATTAAATTAATACAGAAGTCCAGATTGAGTAGCAAAGAAGTTATCTCAAATTTAAAACAAAATATGAATTAAGATATTAGTTGAAGTTTCTATTTATAAAATATACCAGGTGAATACGTAATATGTTAGTAAATGATTTATAAACATGTTTCATTTCGACAGAAATAATAATTTATTGTTCCTTTTAGGAATACAATTACAAAAATTAATTCAAATCTAAATAAACTGTTCAAAGAAAAAAGACATCGGCGTTTCAATCATTGTAAAATATGTTTTTGAGATTTTATTCTGAAGTAAGGATTCTTGTAACAACAGAACGAAGCTTAATTAAAGAAATCTTTCATTCTTAGTTATAAATATATTCAGTTATCACTCTGTACTACAACTTTTCTCACTATCGATATATTTATAGCTTATATTGTATTTAATTATAGAAGTACACTACAAATAACGACTTGTAAATTTGTTTCCGAACAAGGAGTATATAACTTAAATGTTTCTAATAAAAAAAGAGACAATTAACACTTAACGTAACAAGGAAAACGGTACTTTTAGAGATGTCATGCTACACAGTTTGGATCCGAAACTTAAATTAGATTCAGTTCAATTTACTGCCATAATTCAATGGATATTTATTTCTTCAGACTATTAGAATTCTTCCTAATGATTTATTGCATGATTAAACAGCTCTATTAAATTAATCATTTGAAGTTTGGACATTTCTTTACTATACTTTTCTATTAACCTAATATTATACTGGGATGTGTGACCGCTTTAGATTTAGATAATATGTTTCGTAAAAAATTATTGATAATTCTGGAGATAAGCAGGTTTTCTCTTAACAATAATATTGAAATCTTAAAATATGGTAGTTAATAATACTCAATATTACAGTCATTGTTATGCTAAGTACATCAAGAAATATCTGAGCACATTTAGAATAAAAGTTACAGAAAAGTGTGTCTTTAAATTTAAAATATGTCAGGTTCTAGTCATGGTATTAATTATCATGTTGACACGATTTATATTACATTTACCAATAAAAAATGCCTATAGTAATCCAATTTTATATTTTGAATAAATATCTATGAAACAAACGCAATTTTTTCATGTTACCAAGGTATTTATTTCAATATAGTTCATTATAATTTAATAAAAGCAATAAATTTGAATAGCTTGTTTATTCATTTATGAAAAGATCCTCCAACTTTCGATAAAAATCACATGGTGTATTGCGAGCAGTATGCTTTTCGGATGGCTTATTTATTTTACATGTAAAATCTATCAGAAATTTGATTAATTTGCTCGTTTTATATATAAAATAGATAAAAGAACTTATAAACATAAAGATAATGGCAATTGTTGGAAGTTTTAGGTAGCGTTCATGATCGAAAAAAATATTTTTCAATTAAAAACTAAATTAACAAGACATTGCTCCGTTTGGAAATTTTATACTCTTTGTGAAATTGCTATATTACACCTAAATATTTGAAAATATGGCCAAGTTTTACTCAATCTACATCTAATTTATGTAGAGATAAATCTGTTAAATATTTTGCCTTAATTTTATGACGAACTCTTTCAACACATTCTATTAATGCAAAAATTACAACAAATGAATCATTGATTGTTAAAAAAAGCAAGATTCAATGAATATGTTGGTATAACATTTATACTTCTTACGTAACATAAGACAGATTTATGGTGGGCTACATGAAAGTCTTACCATTCGTTAACAACGGTTTCTGAAAATTGCTAGATAAACAATTCTTTAACTAAATACACTTTATATTTTTCTTTATAGACACACTTTAAAACAGTACTTATAACAGTATGTAAATATACAAATATTTGATGCTACATAATGAGTGTATATTTGATTGTTTAATTGAACAATTGAAAAATAAATTACAAACTTATATAAGACGTATTCCATTTGCTATTTAGATCACATCTAACTTACATTTACTGAACCAAATCACTTATTTATTTCGCTGGATTACTTCACTGACTTCATTTCCAGTACTAGAATTACTCATTTTAATTTATTTTGAAATAATTCACCCCAATAAATTCATCAGTTTGCTTAATTTAGTTCATTTCATGTTGTCTAATTTATCTGAACTGATTTAAATGAACCAAGTGGCAAATGGAATACAGGTAAAGTAACCTTCAATATTACATTCTATAAATTATTGATCTCATGTATCAAGAATCATGGTTTTTATTAGAATATTTACTTCAAGCAAGTTATGCGAATATATTTCAAATTGGCTCGTCTTACAAGTTCTTCAACTATCAAATCTTACAGTGAAAACTATTGTAATAAATCTTCTATTCTGCATTATTTATACCAATGCCACAATAAATTAGTTGAATTCTTTTGTTGTCTTGTTATGTTCTCTACAATCAAAATACAAAATTATTGAAGAAATACTAGTACAAAAATTACTGTACCTGTCTCCATTACCTATTATTTCATAATTAAATTTATTTCATTCATTACAATCTTATAATTGTCATATAACCTTTTGAAATAATACATTTTCAGGATATGTATTTTCATACTCGCGTCAAATGACAAGAAATTTAGTGTCTATGTTCACTGTTATTTTTATTAAACAATCCATTCAACTCACAATCGTGGTTCTAGCTTATATCTAGGGAGTTTAGTTAGTTACTAAACGCCAATTCGTGACAATGAATCTGGTTATCTGATCAGGATGTTTCACCCTACTTGAACTTTTTACTGTCACGTACTGTATGTTGGTACTGTTATCACATACGTTTTATATATTCATCTCTTTCTATGCCATAGAACAATTAATACAACGTATGTTGTAGTTCTAGGAAAATGAAAGTACAACATAACCTCTAAATATAAGTGATCACGTTATCCTGATTTTATTAACAAGCAGTATGTATTTTTTATGATACATAATTGATAAAATTTAGTGAACTTTCAATAATGGCTGAAGATACAGCATTAGTAATTCGAGCCAAACCAGCACGAAAAATATTCAAAGCACCAATCAAATCAATCAACAAGATTCCTGAAGAACTGTTAAACGATAAAAAGCTTCAAGAAGCAGTGAGTGTTCTTCCAAAAAACTATAATTTCGAAATTCCAAAGACGATATGGCGCATACGACAAACTGGAGCGAAACGAGTAGCTCTTCAAATGCCAGAAGGGCTACTGATGTTCTCTACAACTATTTCTGACATTGTTCGTGATTTTACTGAAGCTGACACCGTAATAATGGGAGACGTGACTTATGGAGCTTGTTGTGTGGACGACTTCACCGCGAAAGCTCTCGGTGTTGACCTGCTGGTTCACTACGGCCACAGTTGTTTGATTCCAATCGATCAAACTAGTGGAATAAAAGTGTTGTATATTTTCGTTGACATTAAAATAGACGCATTACATTTTGTTGAAACTATTAAATTAAACTTTCCTGTAACTAATCGGCTTGCTTTTGTGAGTACAATCCAATTTGTTGTGACTTTACAAGCTGCTGCGAACGAATTAAGGCAATCTGGATACAGTGTAACAATTCCACAGAGCAAACCATTATCACCAGGCGAAATTCTAGGTTGTACAGCACCAATTGTAAATAATGTAGATACTATTATCTACTTAGGTGATGGTAGATTTCATCTAGAAGCAGCTATGATCGCCAACCCAAATTTAAAAGCATTTCGATACGATCCATACGACAAAAAGTTCACCGAAGAATTTTATGATCACGAAGTTATGAGGAAAGTTAGAAGTGATGCAATTGCCAAAGCTAAAACTGCACAGACTTTCGGATTAATTTTAGGGACTTTAGGACGTCAGGGAAGCCCTAAAGTCCTTGAACATTTAGAGGAAAGATTGAAAAAAGTCGGAAAAACTGTTGTTACTATATTATTATCCGAAATTTTTCCTGATAAACTGAAACTGTTAGAAGATATTGACGCATTTGTGCAAATTGCTTGTCCGAGATTGTCGATAGATTGGGGTGGAGCATTTTGTAAGCCCCTTTTGACGCCCTATGAGGTTTCTGTGGTTCTTGGAGACGCGAAATGGAATTCTGAATGTACGAATAAAAGTTATCCGATGGATTTTTACGCGAATTCTAGTTTAGGACCGTGGACTCCGAATCATAAGCCGCAAGTCAAAGAAGTTGAGTCTGAACCATGTTGTGGAAAATGTAATAAATAAATTTTATATCTTAAATTAGTTTGTTTATATAATTTATTTTTCAATATAAATAGCAAATTTTATTATCTAACTTAATTTTCGCAAAATTAAATAATTGCTACGGTTTTAGTACTTACCTCTTTATTACATATAGGGTGTAAAGTAAGGAAGGAATATTTATATCTCATGAAATAATCATTTAATCTAAATAATTATAAAAGCATTTCTAGGGTTTTTGATTGCGGATATTTTGGCAAGATCAGATAGTAATTTTTTTCACAGTGAAGTGGACAGTATTTTTTTTTAATGGCATGCTATAATTTTTTTATCCCATTTGAAATTGTAATACATAATTTATTTATTTACGAACAACAAACTATAGGAGATACTAATTACAGTTTGCGAGAATAAAAAATACTTTATTTGAAAAAAAAATTGAGAAAATTCCTATTGAATAATAGTTATTTACTATATATGTGGGATAAGAGTATCATTACAATACACGTGTGAAATTTGCATAACGAGGCGTTGTGTAATCACACAAGTATCTTAATGATGTATTATCACACATATATCGTACAAGATTGTGTCTACAAAACAAAAATAATTTTGAATCGAAAGTTCTCATAATTATTTGACATTTAAAAAATTTAAGTGAAATCAGGGTAACTATAATTTTGAGTGCGATAAGTATTTTATTAAAGCACTAGTGCGGTAATATGTTCAAAGGCGCACTAATTTTGAATTGAAATATCTCATAATTATTTAACATTTAAAAAAATTAAGTGAATCCATGGTAACTATAATTTTGAGTGCGATAAGTACTTTATTAAAGCACTAGTTGGGTAATATGTCCAAAAACGCACTAGTATTTATCTCACTCAAAATGAATGCGATAAGTGTCATTTATCGCACGGTCGTAATAAATGCAATTTTTAAAGTACTAATTTTTTATATGTATTATTCTTTTGAATGGGGCCAAAAAAATATAGTTTGCCATAAAAAAAATGTTTTTAATTATTTAGATTAAATGATTATTTCAGGAGATAATATCAATATTCCTTACTTATTTTACAGCCTGTATTATTTAAAGAAAATTCGGCCGACTCTGGGATTTTCACCGACAAACTGGATTTAATTTTTTTATATATATATATATTTATATCCGACAGCCAGTGTACTTTCAGATTATCGGTGTCGACAGAATTTTTCTTAAATAATAATAGATTTAGTCAGTGGATAAGTATTTGCTTAAAAATATTAATAAAACTTTTATTTATTGCTGATAATAGTTTGGACGCAAAAATATTTAATAGCAACGTAATTTTGTGAAATATTTTCTTTATAGTTTGATTAGTTTGTAAAATAACACAATGGTTTTTGTTTTATTAAATAAATGTTTATTTTTTATATAGATAGGTATAATTCATAATATAATCCTAAATATACTAATAATAAAACCTGATTTAAATTAAAAATTCCTGGTACCGTCATCTACAAAATACAATTAAAAATATACGTAATTTTAGTCACATTGCATATCTAAAGGCTCTTCAATTCTCTCTGAAGAAGGCAAATTCCATTTAAATTTCGTTCTAAGTATATTGTAACATTCAGGATTTTCAGTGTATAAATCTGTTATAAATTTTTCTTCTTGATCACTTAAAACAACTTCTTCAACTGGTAAAAGTTCCAATTTTAAAATAGCCAATAAAGAAGGTTTTACATAGTCTTTTAACGAATCAATCAAATCCATTTTGTTCACCCTCCTTTGTTTAAAGTGCGGCATTTGTTTCCGCTGCCAAATCATTCGATTAAGTTTACTTTGTTTTTGAACTAACCGCTTCAATTGTTTAATTTGTTTAGTATTATCTTTAATCATCTCAACATACTCCTTTTTAATATCTTCTTCTGGTTGATCCTCAATTACTTCCACGTCTTGTCCATTTTTTTCCGGTGTTTCTACTGTCGTTTGTTCAAAATGCGATTCAACAACTTCTTGAGAGTTGTCATTGTTTGATAAATTTTTAATTAATCCCACTGGAGTCACCGACATTGTATATTCGTTTTCATTTTTTAATTGTAAAGATATATTTTCCAAATCTTGTGATGTATGTTGGTCCGCTTGAGTTGGGGAATCATTTTGAAAATCGGTAATTTGTTCGACATTTTCTGTTAATATATCCGGTAAAATATGAGTTGATGGTGCCACAGAAACGTCTCCGTTTAAGGTGCTAACAGAGTATGATGGAATATTGTTATTACTTCTCTCTACAGTCGTGTTTACTATTTTCAATTCTGTTCGGATTTGGTTATTTTCAATTTTTTTAAACACACTAAACTGGGAAACATCTTGGTTGATAGATTTAGCTGACAAATTAGTTTTTATCTTTTTCACAACGGATTTTATTTGTAGTTCTTTTGGTTTTTGCGTTGAATTGCATTTTAATTCGTTTATAATTACTTCTTCTATTTTAGAAGTTGGAATAACTGCATCATCGAATATTGTGTAGCTCATTCCAGCAAATTCCACATTAGGCAACGCGAATTTTGTGTTATCATCATCGATTGGTATCAACATAATGTTGTCGTCTCCCATTGATTCATAATTATTTTGAGTTAGGGGATCAGGTTCTTGTTGTTCGACGTCATCATCGAAACCTAGAGAAGGTACTGCACTGTGTATTAATCGATCATGTTTTTCATTCGTGAAACATTTATTCTCAAAATGAAGGGAACAAACGACCTTATTTCTTAGTTTGTCTTTTTCTAAGTCCCGGAATGCTGGTTTCTGGGCATTTTTAATCCAAAGTTCACATCTTGGAGGATCACGGACTGGAAAATGGAAATAATGGAGACCTGGAGTGACTGCGGTTGAATTTTGACATCTTCGGTAGACACATCGACAACCACCCATTATTTTTGAGCTAAAAATGGTTTATTGTAGTTAAATTTCAGATGTTTGATGTTTGTGTTACCTGTGATGACAGCTGACGCGTCCCTAACCTAAAATTTATTTTGATTTGAAATTTGTTTCATATTTTTTTCAACAGATATTTTTATAATTCTCACAGCAAATTAACTAAGCAATTTATTTCTGTACTGATCTACACTTTTATTGATTTAATTAAAAGATATTTATGTTTTATTTTATTGAGGTTAGAAAAAGAAGACATACTTTTTTTTTAAATGGCGGTAATCAAAATTATTACGATTTTTTACCTAAACCATCAAAAGCATATACTATGATCAACAGGCAGATTCATAAAACGGATTAGCGCTAACACCGTTTTTAATATTATCTATAACTCTGTTTCAAATTAAGTCAGATTCAAGAAATGAATTAAATTTGATGCTAATTAACACTCTTTTTAACTCAAGTTAAAATAAAATTGTTTCATGCATTGAAAAGAGAGTTAAAAACGAAATAAAAAATGGTGTTAGTGCTAACCCGCTTTATGAATCTGCCTGCAAAATAATACACCATAAATTCAGTTTTTAATAATAAATACTTTATTTGGATTTTATAGTTCTTATTTTATTAGTTTCTAAAGCTAAATTTCAGAACAAATTTAAAACGAATTATCGATACTCAGTCATAATTTATTTATTTGTTTGCAAAATATTTCTAAGCCTAATAAATATTCCTCTATTACTAACGAATTATGGTAAAAAAATAAAAGTAGTGTAATACATTTTATGTTCATGAATCAGAATCATCAGCTTCCTTTTCATCATCTTTTTCATATCCAAGTGTAGGGACAGCATTATGCACTAATCGTTCATTTTTATCGTTAGTAAAGTATCTCTCTTCAAAATGGACAGAACACACGACTTTATTTCTGAGTTTATCCTTTTCTAAAGCCTTGAATTCTGGTTTCTGAGCGTTTTGGATCCAGAGCTCGCATCTAGGTAAATCTCGAACTGGAAAGTGAAAGTAATGTAGATCCGGCCTGATTTTGGTTGTATTTGGGCAACTGCGATATACACAACGACAGCCACCCATTGTTTTTGGTGAAGTTTAACTGGAAAATAGTTTTTGGAGTTAGATATTTGTGGTAGTTTGAGATGGTTGATGTTTGGTACCTTGTTTACGTTTGATCAGTGATGACAGATAACGCCATTTAGCATAGTTTCTTCTCCTAACCTATTTGAAATTTTAATGGAGATAATTTTAATTATTTTAAGAAAAAAGACCAGAATTTTAAAATTATTTTGTAAATAATTATATTTGTACGGATTTGTTATTAAAGTATTTTAAAATTTTGTTATTGTTTGATCGGTAGAAAAAGAAGAGATACTTTTGAAATTAATATTTTTAGCGCGCTTATATTTTAATATTTAATAATCTATTTATTAATAATTTATAATTATTGCAACCATGTATTGTATTTTTTTAGATTTAATTTAAACTTTTTTATGGGGTGACTAGCTCAGTGGTATGAAGTCGGCCTGTGGATCCCCAAGAACCCTGGTTCGATTCCCACAGGCGACAAACAATTTTCATAATTTCAAAAACTACCCCTGTGGCTCCTCCACCACTAACATCTTAGGGGGCCGTGATTTGACGACTGGTAACTGCACTTCACACGCAAAATATATCACTTACTGAGATCTGCTTCGGCAGAGTGCCACACCCAGTAATGGGTAGAAGGCGTGATGATATATTTATTTTATTTTATTTACTTTAAACTTTTGTTAATTATTAATTGTTATCTAGTAAGATCTACAATTGCAGAGCTTCTGAATTGAATTATTATTTATATTTATCAGTCTCTAGCAATTTTTAATAAAATATTATTAAATATAAACAAATATTTTAAAAACGCGCAAAATATATATAATATATTATTATTTTATTGATGGTTTGTTATATTATCACGGTTTCGGCTTTGTTTCATAAATAAAACTTTCTAGATTAAAATCTCGCTGACTTATAATAAAAAATGGGGTACAAAAATATTTTTTGTGGGACTTATTTTTGAAATATGACATATTTAACCTATATTTTTTTGAAATGGAACTAATAGTAAAAAATATTCTTAAATTTTTTAAAATAAACCGAATAAAATAATATTTTAAATATTGGTATTACAGGCTTAACGTGGTAATAAAATTGTAAAAAATTTAACCAATTTTTAGTTAAATTTTATTAAAACAGCGACGTTTCGGCGAAAATTTTGGCCATTATCAACCAGTTTTTAAGAAAAGTTAATAAATAAAAAAAATAAATATATCATCACGCCTTCTACCCATTACTGGGTTTTTTTACAGGGTTCACCCTTTATTATCGGTACCACCTACTTTTTTGTACTGTTATGTACCTACACCCTTAATAATTGGGACTTTTTGTCCTGTTAAATGGTTTATAAATAAATAAATAAATTAATTAAAACCTTGTAATCCAAGAGAACCACATAATTTATACCAATTTTTCAATCCAAATCTTACGAAATAATTGACAAGTTTAAAATTTAATTTTTAGCGGCGAACTGCCCAAATTTAGTTTTAAACTAAATTGTTTAAATAAATAAAACAAATACTAATTTATTACCTACCTTGCACAATTAAATCCTAATTACAATAACTATTAAAACAACCAATATTAAACTACCCCCCTAGTTCCAGTTTCCACCACCATCCTTACCATTTTCCCTCTCTCATCCACCCTTTTCCACCACACAGTACACCACTAGTATTGATCGTATTCGCCGCCGATGTTGGCACACGTTCAGCACCGCGACGCCTTCACGTCGCCTCCGCCGACGCCGTCAGTGGACAGTGCGACAGTGTCGTCCAAGACGTCGGTGATGCGTTACGCTTCTCTATCACTTCGTTTGATTCTGTGTACGCTTGTGTAAAAAAAAAGAATTTTATTCTGAGTTATAGTGAGTGACGTGTAACGGTGAACACTGGCGAGAGGGGGGATTGAGGGTGGAAAATACCCTTCTGCGTAAAACAGAAGACTTCCAACTATGTGTACATGATTTATAAAGTTAAAACAACATTTGACAAATGTGCTATAGAAATATCTGAAAGATATAAAATTAAACCTATAACCAACGACAGTTTCCTTTCTTTAAACTGTGTATTATAGTAAAAAGTAAATGAAACACTGATTGCAAGATTTGAATCAAAGTTTGCCTGGCAAATTTAAAAGTAAACTTATAAAATAACAGTTGACAAATGTGCAAGAAAGTATTACGATAGAAATATCTGAAAGATATCAAATTAAATCTATAATTGAAGATAGTTTCCCAATTAAACCTAAAACCGACGACAGTTTACTTTCTTTAAACTGTGTATTATAGTAAAAAGTAAATGAAACACTGATTGCAAGATTTGAATCAAAGTTTGCCTGGGAAATATAAAAGTAAACTTATAAAATAACAATTGACAAATGTGCAAGAAAGTATTGCGATACAAATATCTGAAAGATATCAAATTAAATCTATAATTGAGGATAGTTTCCCAATTAAACCTAAAACCGACGACAGTTTCCTTTCTTTAAACTGTGTATTATAGTAAAAAGTAAATGAAACATTGATTGCAAGATTTGAATCAAAGTTTGCCTGGGAAATATAAAAGTAAACATACAAAATAACAGTTGACAAATGTGCAAGAAAGTATTGCGATCGAAATATCTCAAAGATATCAAATTAAATCTATAATTGAGGATAGTTTCCCAATTAAACCTAAAACCGACGACAGGTTTCCTTTCTTTAAACTGTGTATTATAGTAAAAAGTAAATGAAACATTGATTGCAAGATTTGAATCAAAGTTTGCCTGGGAAATTTAAAAGTAAACTTATAAAATAACAGTTGACAGATGTGCAAGAAAGTATTGCGATAGATCTGAAAGATATCAAATTAAATCTATAATTGAGGGTAGTTTCCTTTAAGATCTTTCACAAATATAAACTGTGTAATTAAATAGAAAGTAAATCAAATCTGACTGATTCTTATCTGGAAGAAGAATTGCTGCTACGGTGAACTCAGCGGTTTAAAATTTTGGTTAAATCTATAACAGTGTTTTTATAGTCTTCTTGGTTAGTGTAAACTGTGTGTAAACGATTGTTGTAGTAAAAAATAAATGAACTAACGACAGTTGTATAAATATTTCTTGACAAATGTGCAAAAGAGTATTGTGGTTGAAATACTTACTAATACCTTATCTGAAAGATATCAAATTAACTAGAAATTAAATCAAAAAGGTTGCTTTTAAACTGTGTATTATAGTAATAAATAAATCAAATTTTGACTGGTGACAGAAGAATTAAAACAACGGTAGGACCAGCAGTTTATAGTTCCGGTTAAAACTAAAATAGTCGTATGAAATCTTAACTGACGTCTTACCCGTAAGGTATTAAATGAAGATTAATTGAACTTTCGGGTAAATCGGAAACAAAGATTTTGTAGTCACAACAGAGAGCAAAATTTGATTTAAACTGTATTCCTAATAGAAGTGTATAAAAGTGTTGACTACAAAACACAGTTTTAACTGAAAAGATTGCTATTAACTAACTATTTGTATTTAGTTAAAAAGTTATAAGCGAAATAAATCGTTTGGCGATAATACAAATTGTGTAACGTCGACGAAAGAAAACTGCAAAAGAAGTTAAAATCTTAATATTAACTGAAAAATAAAGATTATAACCAGTTAATAATACACGAAGTTTGCTACAATAATAGAAGAAAATTTGCAGCTGAAAAGTACTTGAAATAACACTCTAATAATAATAATAAAAGTGTATAAAAGCGTTTACTATACTACAAAACACAGTTTTAGTAACTAAAAAAGTATTTTTGCATTTAGTTAAAAAAGTTAAAAGCGAAATAAATTGTTTGGTCATAATACAAATCGTGTAACCTCCAAGAAAAGAAACTGCAAAAGAAGTTGAAATCTTAAAATTAACTGAAAAATAAAGATTATAACCAGTTAATAATACACAAAGTTTGCTAGAATAATACAACAAAATTTGTAGTGAAAAAGTACTTGAAATGACACTCTAATAAAATAATAGAAGTGTATAAAAGTGTTGACTATACTACAAAACACAGTTTTAATAACTAAAAAAGTTGTATTAATTAACTACTTTTGTATTTAGTTAAAAAAGTTAAAAGCGCAATAAATCGTTTAGTCATAATACAAATCGTGTAACCTCCACGAAAAAAAACTGCAAAAGAAGTTGAAATCTTAAAATTAACTGAAAAATAAAGATTATAATCAGTTAATAATAAACAAAGTTTGCTAGAATAATACAACAAAATTTCTAGTTAAAAAGTATTTGAAGTAACACTCTAATAAAAATAATAGAAGTGTATAAAAGTGTTGACTATACTACAAGACACAGTTATAATAACTGAAAAGGTTGTATTAACTAACTACTTTTGCATTTAGTTCAAATAGTTAAAAGCGAAATAAATCGTTTGGGGTCGTACTACAAATCGTTAAACCTTAAAGAAAAAAAACTGCAAACGAAGTTAAAATCAACTGAAAAATTAAGTTTATAATTAGATAATAATAAACAAAGTGTGCTATAATAATACAACAAAGTTTGCAGCTTTAAAGTACTCGAAATAACATTTTAATAATAATTAATTATATGTATTGTACCATAATAGTATCAGAAAATAATAAAAGCAAAAGTAGTAAAACAAAAGCAAAAATAGTAAAACAAAAACAAAGATAGTAAAACAAAAGCAAAGATAGTAAAACAAAAGCAAAAATAATAAAACAGTTTTCTAGAAGTGGAATCTAGTAAGCGTTGAATAAAGATTGAAAAACCGTGATTAAAATAAGAAATATTAAAATATTCTTGAAGATATACAAGTACCACTTACGAGTAAGATTTGCAAGAATCACCAAGATAAAAATAGCCAGTCATGACGACGATCTCCAAAACCTGCACTCAAACCAAATATATAATCCACTAACCACCTTCTTCAACGTCATCACCAGCACACCGCCTCCTAGTGCACAATGTCGTCGATATCAGCCCAAGGAGTAGTCGAACGCGCCTCAGCCGAGCTCAGCAAACGTATCAACGGCCTGGGTCTCCGTACCAACAAACACCACCGTGGAGATACCCCCCAAACAAGCACCGCCACCGTCAAAGCCAGTGTCATGGAACGCGTCACCAATGTATTCTGTGGAGGAAGCAATAATTCCTCCATAGCTGCACCAGAGAAACCTTCGAGGTTGTTACCCACCAGTCGTCCAGCAACCGCGAAGACAGCTAATGGAAACATTGCTGGAGGTACTAGAGGGGGGTACCATCATATGCATCACCAGATGTATTATGGACAGCATCACCATAGGCAACCTGGTGGAGGACATGTCATACAACCTCCAGCAGCACAGATACAAACCTGGGAGCAATTGATTCTCGATGAACGGTTCCTCACGAAGTTTTTCTTGTATTTCACTGCGACGGAACGAAGGGTTCTTGCACAGGTTTGCACCAGGTGGAGAGACCTTCTGTATAGGTCCCCCAGGTACTGGGCTGGGCTTGTGCCGGTGATACAGTGTAGAGAGCTGAGGGGATGTCCGCCGAATGAAAGGGCGAGGTTGTATGCTTCGTTGCTAAGGAGGGGTTTTCATGCGGTTTGTTTACTTGGGGCTGCTGATGAAGATGCTCTTGACTTGGTGCATTCGTTTCCTTTGGCGGCCAAGCAGGTGCATTCGTTGAGTTTGAGGTGTAGTAGTGTTAGTGACAGAGGATTGGAAGCACTTTTGGATCATCTGCAGGTACAGAACTTTATTCTTTTTGAAATGACCACTAATTGTATCATCTTTTCTGTAACTCTATCATTAATTGTTAACGAACGATTATAGTCTGTTTTTAACCAGGAGGAGTAAATGCACAAGTCAGATTTACACTATAGAAAGTTACCAAAGAAAGTTACTAGATTTTTGTTGGCGCGAAATACAAAAATTTCTTACACATCTGCACTGATTAAGTCTCATTGAACTTATTTTAAAATACAAATGACATTATAAACTCTAATTTGTCATTCTGTATATTATTGGTTCGTAAAAGAACTGATTTATGTTAATGTCACAGAAATGCAAAAAAACAACAAGAAAACAGATAACCTCAAAACTTATGACAGCTCTAATAAATCAAATGTAAAATCTATCTACAGTGTAAACTGGACGAAGCACTAGCCAATCAGAAGCGTCAGTTTTAGCGGTTAAAATTTAAATTACTCCTCCTGGTTAAAAAACAGATTATAGTTAATGTTAATCCTTATTTTTTATTATTTACCCTGGTTCGATTCCCACAACCGACAAACATTTTCATCATATAAAAATTACCTCTGTGCCTCTCACCACTAACATCTTTGGTAGCCGTGATTTGACAGCTGATAACCGCACTTCACGCGTATAGATATATAATTTACCGAGATTTGCTAAGCAGAGTGCCACATCCAATAATCCAACTATTTTTTTTGGAATGAAATAGTTAATTTTGTAGGTGGCACAGTGATCGCAGCCCAAACAGCTGTTTTTACGTCACATTGTCACGTGAGTGCCGCATCCTACTGTATAACTAAAATAAATAAATATATCATCTCGCTTTATAGTTAGAGAGCTAGGGTGCAAAATGATGTCTCATTTATTCCAGTGAGAGAAATGGATTTTTTAATAGATTATGTCATGATAAACATGAAAAAAAGAAAATTAGATTTGGGAACCTAGATCTCTAACTATTATACCCAGTGCTAGTTGTATATTTATGCGTGTGAAGTGCGGTTACCAGCTGTCAAATAACGGCCCTCAAAGATGTTAGTGGAGAGGAAACCACAAGGGATAATTTTTAATGTGGTAAAAATTGTTTGCCAGCTGTGGGAATCGAACCACAGTCCGATTCGTTACCACTGAGCCACGTACCCCATAAACTGTATAACAAATTACTAATATCCTTTTTCGGCGGTAAATTCTGCATCTTACCATAAAAGAGACGCCGCTCAATTGTTCTAACGAACAAAAGACTGTTGAAACAAAAGCTAAACGCCTTTGAGACGTTCATTTCTTTCAAAAGAAGCTCTAATCAATACCCACTGAAGTCTTTGTAAACAATTGAAAACTATTTGTAAAGTGCAGACATGCCATAAGAAAAGATCAAACCACCGACTCACCCCCCATGAATAGATTTATTATTTTGCTGATGTTGAATAAGCGAAAATTCTATTCGATAAGAGTTCTTCAGATTTTATTAGATTATTTTTTATGACGTCATACAAGAAAGTATTAATCCCAATTACAAGAGCTTATAGTGGTATTCGATCCACTAGAACAGGTTTACATTTTTAGTTACATATAATTTGAAATCAGTAGCTCTTGCTTGTGAAGCGACAGTGCTACCATGGTGCTACAACTATCAACTAGTAGAATTTTTCTTAAGAGTAGCGCGAAATTTGGTGGAGGAACTATTAAAATTTATACTGTTTGTTATCGTTAAAAAAGTAATTCTACAAATTAATAAAAATGTATGTATCGAATCGGACTGCAGATTGAAGACCATGGTATCGATTCCCATGGCCGACAAACAATTATCTCTGTCTCACCTCGTCTACTAACATATTTGAGAGGCGTGATTTGACGACTGGTAACCGGTACGCGCATACATAAATGTATCACTTATCGAGATCTGCTACGGCTGAGTGCCACACTCAGTAATGGGTAAAATGCGTGATGATATATTAGTTTGTTTATTTTATTTGGCATTATAATAGTATATTACATAATAAATCAGGAAAGTGATATTTTACTTAACGAAGCGGTTGTTTGAAATACGAGGCCGCTGGTCGAGCATTTTAATCCTCTGATGCTGGGTTGCAAGAAATAAATAAAGAGCTCTTTAGTTAAAGAACTGTTTATATAGCAACAGTATCAATAGCGATTTTCTGAAATTTATTTAACCGTTTGTTGCTAATGAACCGATAAAACTTTCATGTAACCCAGCATGAGTCAAGTAAAAACACTTTTCTGGCGTATCATGTATACTATTTTTTTCTGAAACCGTTTAATTTAATCAATATTTAATCATAAATAATTCAAAATACTTACATTTTTTGATATGAATTGTACTGTCACCGACCTTTTACGTATCCAAAGTTACAACAAAACTAGCAGTCAGGTAAAATCTTTACCAGACTGTTTTGTACTTTACCAGCCTGTTATTTTTGTTATTTTTGGGACATACTGTATACGTTTTGTTTAATTTTATTTGATTTATAAAATAGGGTAATGTTTATAAACTTCAAACATTAATGTTTATAATTAATTGATGAAACACGAAAGTCATGGTTATTGTTATAATTTAACAGAAACTTTAAAGTTTATTTTTATAGTTACGGCTAAACCAAACACCTTACAAAAATGTAAAAAGAGTCTTGTATGCATTTTTAATTCTACCATCTTCGCACTCCACAGTTTTTTCCATAAAATTAATAGTAAACCAGAAAATTGCATAAAACTCATAACCCATTTTAAATCCCTATATTCCTTTTACCAAACATCACCCAGTATAATAAACACAGACAATAAAGCTAAATATTTAATTCTCCCTTACGCAGAAACACGCTTAATTCATGATCGTACATCATCCTCTCTTCCTAATGAATATCTCTCGTATTCAGCACCAAATATCTTCGCGAGTTTCAATCTAATCTTTGAAACAGAGAACAGCTGCGTGTGATACGGTGTGTCGTGCACGCACGGTAGACGGGTGGCCTATACTATCTCCTCAAATCTATTTCTGTCTTGACGTGTTGACAGTTTCAAAGTGTTTTATGGGTGACAGATGATGAATCTGTTGTGTTCAAGCCAAGATGCACACATTTTACTGTCTCCTTGTGTTTGAAGAATACTTTAATCATGTGTATGTGTAGATCTTTGAAAGATTTCTGTGCTAGAATTGGATGGAGGTGTGTTGGTTTAATATTTGGTGGTTTGGTCTGCATAATAGGAACTTAATTCCATATACAGTAGCTTATAGAGGAATTGAAAGTACTGAGGCACAGATGTATATTTTTATGTAAGTTGAAGTTAGCGAGGTTTGAACCGAGGACTTCTTGTTTGAGGTGCAAGTTTTATCTCGGGTTTATTCTTTAGACTATGATTTCCTATAAGATGTTATGAGTTAGGCTAATTTTTATTCTGAGCGTAAAATGCACTTCACGCGCATAAATATATCACTTACCGAGATCTCCCACGGCAGAGTGCTACACCCAGTATTGGGTAAAAGGCGTGATGATATATTTATTTAATTTGAAGAACAAAATTATGGGTGGCTAGCTCAGTGGTATGAAGTCGGCCTGTGGATCCTGAGAACCCTGGTACCCTAGATTCGATTCCCACAGGCGACAAACAATTTTCATAATTTCAAAAGCTACCCCTGTGCCTCCTCCACCACTAACATCTTTGAGGGCCGTGATTTGACGACTGGTAACCGTATATCACTTACTGAGATCTGCTTCGGCAGTGTGCCACACCCAGTAATGGGTAGAAGGCATGATGATATATTTATTTATTTATTTTTTGAAGACATACATACCAGCAAACGACGTACAGTTCGAAAAACCAGTGCGGAGATGCCATAGTTAGTTATGTTTTTCTCCGCATATGTCTCTTATTTACCGCGCGAAAATACTTGTGGCCAATGAGAATAATTGCTTATATCTCTGATATTAAACATTATTTTTAACTAATTTTTTATTGCCCTAGGGCGTATAAAGTTGCCAAGCAACAACTGTTGAAATATATCAAAATCGTGATTTATAGATAAATGTAAGACAACACAAGAAATTCGTATTATTTTTCGTAAAGCTCCTTTGACTTCTGTGGTACTAATTTTCCCTGTACAAACTCAAATTCATCCAATATTTCTTTGAAATAGTTATTGATATGGAGTCGGCCTGTGGATCCTGAGAACCCTGGTTCGATTCCCACAGGCGTCAAATAATTTTCATAATTTCAAAAACTACCCCAGTGGCTCCTCCACCACTAACATCTTTCGGGACCGTGATTTGACGACTGGTAACCGCACTGCACGCGCAAAATATATCACTTACCGAGATCTGCTACAGCAGAGTGCCACACCCAGTAATGGGTAGA
The DNA here is from genome assembly GCA_911728475.2 of Pterostichus madidus. Taxonomy (NCBI): domain Eukaryota; kingdom Metazoa; phylum Arthropoda; class Insecta; order Coleoptera; family Carabidae; genus Pterostichus; species Pterostichus madidus. Next base: position 3,659,082 of record OU452314.1, on the reverse strand, counting down.
AGGCGTGATGATATATTTTTTTTTTATCCCTGTAGCTCCTCCACCACTAACATGTTTGGGGGCCGTGATTTGACGACTGGTAACCGCACTGCACACGCAAAATATATCACTTACCGAGATCTGCTTCGGCAGAGTGCCACACCCAGTAATGGGTAGAAGGCGTGATGATATATTTATATTTATTTATTTATTTTAAATACTTGAGAATTATTGCAAAATATCATATTTTAGTCTCCACTTCGTTGTGAATTGTAAACATCTTGAAGTAATAACATTTTAAATACCAGAAATTATATTTTTAAAATCTTGAATTAAAAATAAAACTATAAATTCTACTTTAACCAAGTAAATCTTTTGTAAATCATATTGAATTATGTAATATACATCTTGAGATCCTAAATGCATTAATCCGAAATCAGATTAATACAAATAGAATTAGCAAGTGCAAATTAAGGAACAGATACAAATGTAAGAGAGATAGCATGAGTTGCACTGTGGTTCGGAATGCTTAAGCTGTTTTGGATTTCGACCAATTTTTTCCACAGTCTCTTGAGAATGTGTCATTCGAAAAATGTTCAGCATTCCTCAACTGCAAATGTTCTCTTCCGATTCTAAGTGATTTGAAAAATATTTATGGTTTAAATGACACATTTACAAAGAGATTTATTATGGCGTAGTTTAGAGAATTTTTATGTTTACAAATTTGTGGTCTACTTTTTCTTTTATAGAAAATAAATAATATAAATTTGTATCAATCTGATTTAGAATTAATTTGTTTAGAATCTTTAGATGGAGTGGTTAGCTCAGTGGTATGAAGTCGGCCTGTGGATCTTTAGAACCCTGGTTCGATTCCCACAGGCGACAAACAATTTTCATAATTTAAAAAAAGCTACCTCTGTGGCTCCTCTGCCACTAATATCTTTGGGGGCCGTGATTTGACGACTGGTAACCGCACTTACCGAGATCTGCTTCGGCAGAGTGCCACACCCAGGTAGAAGGCGTGATGATATATTTATTTATTTATTTAGAATCTTTAGATAAATATTGTATAATTCGATATGATTTAGAAAAGATTTATTTGCTAAAGACGAATCATCGAATGTAGTTTTATTTAAAATTCAAGGTTTAATAAATATTATTTGTGGTATTTTCAGTAATAATATAACAAGAGAGTGAGAATAAATTGAAAATAATTTGACAGATCTTTCGAAAACTTGTTGCCAGGCAATAGTCACGAAAACCCGTAGGACTTGAGTGGCTATTGCCAAATGGCAACAAGTTTGAGAAATATACTGGAGAATTATTTTCTAATTTATCCAACTCTCGAGTTATATTTAATTAGATTATTTTTTGACTTAGCTGTTGAGGTCGATTCATCCAACTTAAAAGATTTTGAACTGGGTTCATATCGACTGATTACTTATTAATGTATTCTTGGAAGTTGTTTCCAAAATTTGTTGGTGTATTTCTGTATCTGAAATGGAACTATATTGATTTTTTTCACACATTTTGCTTGACAAGTTTACAGTTTTAAATAATTATTTGACAACTACCTATCATTTGTCACAAACAAAAGCACTTACAGAGATTATTCCCGGGAATAATCACAAGAGCTTTATTGTCAGTATAATAATGACAGGATTGGTTTAAACGCTGACACGTGACATACAATGAAGCATTTCATTGGTTTTGAGAAACATAAAAAAATAATTAATGTTATTATTACAAGATGTTTATGATTCATAACAAAATGGAAAATAAAATATGATATTTCACAATAATTCTCATTTTGACATATAATCTATGTACATATTTTAATCTTTTGAACATATAATAATTAGTATATTACATAATAAGTCAGAAAAGTGATATTTTACTTGACGAAGCGGTTGTTTCAAATACGAGGCCGCAGGTCGAGTATTTTAATCCGCTGTTATGTATACTATCTTTTTCTGAAACCGTTTAATTTAATCAATATTTAATCATAAATAATTCATGAATTGTACTGACAACAGACTACGTATCTAAGTCTACAACAAAAACAACAGTCCGGTAAAATCTTTACCAGACTGTTTTGTACTTTACCAGACTGTTATTTTTGTTGTAGCCTTGGATACGTACTTTACTTGACTGTTTTTGTATAACCCTACTTTCCATTCTAAAATTAGTTAGGAAAGTAGGCACTTTCTTACCAGGTTCAGAAAACAGTATATTACATAATAAGTTAGGAAAGTGATATTTTACTTGACGAAGCGGTGAAATACGAGGCCACAGACCGAGTATTTTAATCCGCTGAGTCAAGTAAAAACACTTTCCTTTCCACTCTGCATATAATCGCGCCTTTTACCCATTACTGGGTGTGGCACTCTGCCGGGGCAGATCTCGGTAAGTGGCATATTTATGCGCGTGAAGTCAAATCACAACTCCCAAAGATGTTAGTAAAGGGGCAGAGCTGGGCAAGCTACTTAAAAAAAGTAGCTAAGCTACAGCTATAAGCTATATTTTGTAAAATATAGCTAAGCTACAGCTAAAAGCTTTCGTTAAAGTAGCTGTTAAATTTTAAAGCTACTTTTTAAAATAATTGTGGAATAATTAAATTTGCCATTGTCATATGATCAGTCTTTTGTTATAATGACTGTTAATTTACTATTCTGTACATAAATATCAAAAATAGCAAATACCATCTGGCACCTACTGTGTATTTTTGCGTATTAGAGCCAGTTAGAACAGGCACGAAATAATTATTTTGTGTGGGTTTAGCTTGTACGCATGCGTACTTTGTTGACCTTCTGCTTAAAAAGTAGCTTGAAGCTATAAAAAGTAGCTTTAAGCTATAAAAAGTAGCTTTAAGCTACAAAAAGTACAAGCTACAGCTATATATTTTCACAGTTAGCTAAGCTACAGCTACAGCTAAGATAAATGTAGCTAAGCTAGTAGCTAAGCTACAAAAGTAGCTAGCTACTGCCCAGCTCTGTGAAGGGGGAGCCACATAGGTAATTTTAATGTTGTGAAAATTGTTTGTCGGCTGTTAGAATCGAACCAGGGTTCTCCCACTAAATAGGTCCAATTCACTTCCCCAAAATTTCTAATTACCACCCTCTTCTCCTGCAGGTTCTGTTCGAGCTGGAGTTGGCCGGCTGCAACGAGATCACCGAGGCCGGTCTGTGGGCGTGTCTCACTCCACGTATCGTGTCTCTCACCCTCACAGACTGTATCAACGTGGCGGATGAAGCCGTGGGCGCCGTGGCACAACTTCTACCCTCGCTGTACGAGTTCTCCCTGCAAGCGTACCACGTCACAGACGCTGCACTAGGTTACTTCAGCCCCAAGCAAAGCAACTCGTTGAGTATACTCAGGTTGCAAAGTTGCTGGGAGTTGACTAACCATGGAGTGGTGAATATTGGTAAGTAGAATTATATTTTAATTGTGATTGATAAGGAATAGAAAAAAATGATAGTTTTTAATAGCAACGGTCTAAGGCAATAGTGTAATTAGATAGAGTCGTGATCGCGCTATTACAATTAAATTTCCAACTAATATAAAAGAATGGGCTCCTTTTTATGAAACTACATGATAAAGTATGACGATCAGTGAAAACGCGGGTTGAAAATTCTTTATATTACAAAAGATATGATTTTTTAAAGTTTTGTATTGGAAGTGGTAGAGCTTTTTAATATATATTTATTAAAATAAATTCTTGACCGTACATCATATTTAATACAATATAAAACCATACCATAAATGATATCTTTATTGCTGAAATATGAAAGTGTAAGTGGAATAATTTAAAACGTTCGCATTGCCATATTGCAATGACGTAGTTGCATTAAGCCAATCACAGAGCTTTGTCTGAAACGTTTGTCGGTGCTCAAGAAGACGAAGAAGAAATAAGCATTCAGCATTCTACGATCCTACCAATGACGTATAATACTAGACGAATTATGCCGTATTCAAGTCAATGCAGTGTTGTGAAGCAGAGAGGAATGGAATAACTTGAGGGTCCGCCGGATGCGCGGCAAGGAGCGAGTACACTTTGATGTTATGCAAGTTGCTCCTAGCCGCGCACCCGCCTCACCTACCAGTTATTTTATCCCTTTCTGACTCACAACAAACGCCGATGTTATCCGTCTAGTTATGTTTTGTCTGAGGATTCTACTGACAACGACAAGTTACGTGTTATTTATCTCTGTCTTATCTGTCTCTCTTTAAGCTAAGATGCAACTACGTCATATTCATTTGTTTCGAAAGTTTAAATATTTTTATCATGCTTAATACAAGTTTTTTTTAAAAATAAAAAAATTGGGTATAATTATTTTATTACGTAGATTAATATATAAAAAATTCAAAAAAGTCTTGAAAGGCCCATTGTGACGTCCCAAGTTCCGTTCAAAAAGTGCAAATACATAATATACGATTGAATTCTTGAAAAATAATCTTACTATCTTGAAAATCATATTTTATGGAAGTTGCAAGCCCGAGAACATGAAATTAAAATAAATAAATAAGGCGCGGTGGTCGAGCGTATTAATGCAGATCTCTAACATGCTGTGACGTCATCTGAACCAAGGTTCGTCAGTTCGAATCCGTCTGTCGACAAAGTATGATTTGTCGTTAAATAAAAAAATACGGGTACTTGTATTAATCATACTCGGGCGCTATAAGCTAGTCACTTATCCATATGCCTTAAAAAATAATATCGACTACGGAAACCGGCAGTACGGTATCGTAAAAACTGCGGCTCGGTGTGCCCGGTAAGCCCAGGTTTGATTCGGACTGTAGCGCCATTGAAGAAGAAGAAATAAATAAATACATCATCACGCCTTCTACCCATTACTGAGTGTGGCACTCTGCCGAAGCAGATCTCGGTAAGTGATATATTTATGCGCGTGAAGTGCAGTTACCAGCCGAAAAATCATGGCCCCCAAAGATGTTAGTAGTGGAAGAGCCACAGGGGTAATTTTAAATTGGTGAAAATGTTTGTCGGCTGTGGGAATCGAACCAGAGTTCTCAGGATCCACAGGCCGACACGATACCACTGTGCCATTACCATATAAGTTCAGTAGAAAATGAACGATGTGAAATATTGAAAATCCTATAGGTCCTAACTGAACTCTTCACATTTCACTTTACACCCTTCTACAGTATTAATGAAACAACCCTAGAGTTCATCTGTCTTTACAACTACGCAGTCTAATTTAACTTGTAGCAAGTCAAAGTTACGATAGTTACTTAGTTAGTCTAGGTGCTGTGTTCTGCGTATTTGGTATTCGGTTAAGTTAGCCTGCGAAGGCGTTCAAAGACGAAGATGAAGTCGGATATTTACACAGAACTCCGAAACAGTTCTCTGATGTTCTTATGTCTAGCTTAGCAACAGCAACGAACTACTTACAATAAGTTTGGATCGTGATTGAGTACTGTTTGAAATTGCAAATGTCGCGGAAGCAATTTCCATTGCCGAAAAACAATGGGCCTTTCAAGACTTTTTTGAAATTTTTATATATTAATCTATGTAATAAAATTATTATACCCAAAATTTTTTATAAAATATTTAAACTTTCGAAACGAACGAATATGACGTAGTTGCATCTTGGATTAAAGAGAGACAAATAAGACAGAGATAACTTCACGTAACGTGTGTCGTTGTCAGTAGAATCGTAGAATGCTGAATGCTTGTTTCTTCTTCGTCTTCTTCTCAGTAAAATTGAGCACCGACAAACGTTTCAGACAAAGCTCTGTGATTGGCTTAATGCAACTACGTAATTGCAATATGGCAGTGCGAAATTTAATTGAGCGTTTCGAATTATTCAACTTTAACTTTCATATTTCAGCAATACAGATATCATTTATGGTATGGTTTTATATTGTATTAAATATGATGTACGATCAAGAATTTATTGTAATAAATATATATTAAAAAGCTCTACCACTTGAATTCGCTATTTTCACCACATTAAAATTACCCCTGTGGCTCCTCCATCACTAACATCTTTGGGGTCCTAATTTACGGCTGGAAACCGCAAAATATATCACTTACCGAGATCTGTTATGGCAGAGTGCCACACCTAGTAATGCGTAGAAGGCGTGATGATATATTTATTTAATTATTTTATATTTTTATTTCTAAATAAATAAAATTATACCATATAAAAAGTAGCTATTAGAGAAACCTGGGTTCTCTTGGAAAACGAGCCATTGCTTTAACACCTCATTTATTCCCCCATTCTACATAACAAATATAGTCATCCTGTACTAAGGATTAATTTCTTATTGTACGAAGCAGAATATCGCCATCTTTTCTTACAAAGTCTTTGACAATTCCCAAGACGTTTTCCGTTGAAGCGGAAAATATTTTAACGATTTCTTTCTGTCTTACGGCTTTGTTACGTTACGCCTACGTCTACACCCGTTATTCTTGTGTGTGTGGGTGTCCTGGTGACCTGACCCCACAGTGACCTGACCTCTAGGATACGATAGCGGAGTACCAGCAGAGCAAGTATAGTCACACGATCTCTCACTGCACTCGTAAGAATCAATATTGTATCTGATGCCTTGCAACCTTTAATAAAGAAAAAGTTAGATCAAATAAAATAAATATATCATCACGTATTTTATCCATTACTGGGTGTGGCACTCTGTCGTAGCTAATCTCGGTAAGTGATATATTTATGCGAGTAAAGTCAAATCACGGCCCTCAAAGATGTTAGTGGTGGAGAAGCCACAGGGTTAATTTTAATGTGGTGAAAATGTTTTTCGGCTGTGGTAATCGAACCAGGGTTCTCAAGATCCACATGCCACTGGGCCACCAACCCCATAAAAGATAAAATAAAAAAATATAAATATATCATCACGTATTTTATCCATTACTGGGTGTGGCACTCTGCCGTAGCAGATTTCGGTAAGTGATATATTTATGCACGTGAAGTGCCGGTTACTAGCCAAGAAATCACAACACCCAAAGATGTTGGTGGTGGAGGAGCCACAGGGGTAATTTTAAATTGGTGAAAATGTTTTGTCGGCTATGGGGATCTAACCAGGGTTCTTTGGATCCACAGGTCGACTTGCTACCACTGTGCCATTACTCCATTTATTTATTTTAATGTAGTGAAAATGTTTGTCGCCTGTGGGAATCAAACCAAGGTTTTAGGATCCACAAGCCGACTCGATACCACTGAGCCACATACCCCATAAATATGCTTATTAGTTATTTGAAACACTGGATATTTAATGTCGTTGAGTGCAGCTTCATATCTGGTTTAGTTTTTAGGTAACAGCCTCCGGAAAAGTAAATTTTCCTAAATTTTACCTCATCAGATATTGTACTTTCCCGAGGCTGTATCTCAAAAACTAATCGAGATTTGAAGATGTGCTCAACTGCATTGAATTTATCGTACTTCAATTAACTAATAAACATATTTTCAGCAATTTTTATATTACAACAAATTTTCACCAAACTTTTCTCATCAAGCAGTTTTTTAACAATATCTCAAAAATTAGAAGATATATGCACTTGCGGATTTTACTATTGGATTCAGCGGGTCAAAATACATATGTATGTAAATTTTCGTTACAATATTCGTACGAGGAAGAATTTTAAAGCAAACAGTCTGAAATTGGTTTAAAATTGAAAAAAATCCAAGGGGTACCCCTTAAGAAATTTTCAAAAAATAAAAATCGCTAAAAATTTGCTTACAAGTCAATTCGAACACGAAAAATTCAATGCCGTTGAGCGCATCTTCATATCTTGTTTAGTTTTTAAGATATAGCCTTCGGAAAAGTTGAATTTTCCAAAAAAATTGCCACATCAAATTTTGTACTTTCCCGAGGCTATATCTCAAAAACTAAATGAGATATGAAGATGCGCTCAACGGCATTGAATTTCTCGTATTTCAATTAACTTGTACAAAAATTTGCAGCAATTTTGATTTTTCAAAAAATGTGAACCAAAATTTTCTCCTAAAACAGTTTTTGAACAATATCTCTAAAACTATAAAACATATGTACTTGTGCATTTTACCATTGGATTCAGAAGGTCAAAATACATGCGTATGTAAATTTTCGTTACAATATTCGTACGAGAAAGAATTTTAGAGCAAACAGTCTGAAATTGGTTTAAAATTGAAAAAAATTCAAGGGGTACCCCTTAAGAAATTTTCAAAAAATGAAAATCGCTTAAAATTTGCTTATAAGCTAATTCGAACATGATAAATTCAATGCCGTTGAGCGCATCTTCATATCTTGTTTAGTTTTTAAGATAAAGCCTCGAGAAAACAATTTTTTTTCTAAATTCTCATGAGGTTTTTTGACTTTCCCGAGGCTTTATCTCAAAAACTAAACGAGATATGAAGATGCACTCAACGGCATTTAATTTCTTGAACTCCGATTGACTTATAAACAAATTTGTATTTAATTTTAGTTGAAACTGTCCAACTTCGTTGGAAAATAACAAGAGATATTCCAAAAATAAGGAAAGAAATTGCAACAAATCTCTGATTGCAACATATCTCTGATTGGTTAACAGTATTAATAATTTGCTGTGATACTTTTTACCTTGTTTTACTGTACTTTACCTCTTACGTTACTTCATTATAAATACAGCTTTAGAAATTAAATCAGGGTATATCCATCCATTTATTCCTAAGGTCCATAGGGTCCCTAGGGTCCCTAGGGATCCTAGGTCGTCCACGCAATCTCACCAATGTACACTTATAAATAAACAAAATGTAGGAGCCAAATTTAGTTGCTACAAATGTCAAATTCTTGTTAAAAGTGATTGTGCCCCAAAATAAATTCTACAATAGTCGTAGAAAACGCTGTGCCAAAATCCAACTCATTCGTAATAATTTTATGAACGTACTAAGTTGCCTAGTTACCAAACATCGAACATAAACAATAAACAAACGATTTTGGCTGCGGTTCCATAGCAACGAAACATTCATGAATCACAACATTCTTGTTTATAGAGCTCTACGTACATAAATAATATAATGAGCACCAAATTATTCCAAATTGGCTGTTGTTACGATTTTATTACTTATTTATTATTTACGTATTTGGACGAATAAGAAGAATTATGTCCATTACAGTACAATGAAAATCGAAACATAACCGTTTTTGTCAACTTTGACTTTTGAATGTAAACGTTCATTTAAATACAGGATGCTCAGAAAATAATGGAGTAGGTGGCACAGTGGTATCGTGTCGGCCTGTGGATCCTGAGAACCCTGGTTCAAATCCCACTGACGACAAACCTATTCACAACATTAATACTACTCCTGTGGCTCCCGCTCCACTAATATCTTTGGAGGCCGTGATTTAACGGTTGGTAAACGCACATCACGCGCAAAAATATATCACTTACCGAGATCTGTTTCAGCAGAGTGCCACACCCAGTAATGGGTAAAAGGCATGATATATATTTATTTATATTATTTATTTATGGGATGGCTAGCTCAGTGGTATGAAGTCGGCCTGTGGATTCTGAGAACCCTGGTTCGATTCCCACAGCCGACAAACAATTTTCATAATTTCGAAAACTACCCCTGTGGTTCCTCCACCATTAATATCTTTGGGGGCCGTGATTTTACGACTGGTAACCGCACTTCACGCGCAAAAATATATTACTCACCGAGATCTGCTTCGGCAGAGTGCCACACCCAGTAATGGATAAAAGGCATGATATATATATATTTATTTATATTATTTATTTATGGGATGGCTAGCTTAGTGGTATGAGTCGGCCTGTGGATCCTGAGAACCCTGGTTCGATTTCCACAGGCGACAAACAATTTTCATAATTTCAAAAACTACCCCTGCGGCTCCTCCACCACTAACATCTTTGGGGGGCCTTACCGAGATCTGCTTCGGCAGAGTGCCACACCTAGTAATGGGTAGAAGGCGTGATCACCACCGTACCGCCGGACAAATCACTAATGAAGTGCTATAATATCAGTTATTTTAGATTAGATGACATATTTATATCTCTCGTATTCAACTATGAGACTTGAACCCAGGTATTCGTAGTCCTTGAGCCGTTCATTTCTAGTTTGCCAAGAAAACAATTGACGCTTCATTTTACTGAAGCACTATTTATAATGAACCATTCAACAAATGAAGATCTAATAATAGATTACTAAATTTATCTGTTTACTGTCAGATAAATCTTAAAGTTCTTATTTAAAGTGCTGTTTGTGCCTCCACCTTATATTTACGAAATTTTTTTCTTTGCTGAGGTTTTTTCTGAAGTGCTGTGATGTGACAGCTGGTAACCACACTGTATTTGTTTGTTATAATAAATATAATGAATGCTATTTTCTGAGACGATATTTTAAAAATTATCCTGCCGATGGGATAGTGACCCATTGGTATCGAGTTGGCCTGTGGATCCTGAGAACCCCGGTGACTCCCCCACCACTAACATCTTTGGGGACCGTGATTTGACGGCTGGTAAAATAATAAAATAATAAAAATAAAATAAATAAATATATCATCACTCCTTTTATCTATTACTGGGCGTGGTACTCTCGGTAAGTGATGTACTTATACTATATAAGTGCGGTTACCAGCCATCAAATCAAGGCCCCCAAAAATATAAGCGATGAGAGAGCTACAGGGATAATTTTAATGTGGTAAAAATATTTTGTCGGGTGTAGGAATCGAACCCAGATTCTCAAATCCACAGGCCGACTCGAGCCACTACTCCATTAAATTTAATAAAATATATTTCTAAATTCTTACATAAACAGAAGACGCAATTACACAGAACGATTAATCTTAATTTTGGCTAAATTTTCAGCAACTCCATCTGTTGTTTGAAGCAGTGTAGCTGCTATGACAGTTTGACAAATTCATTCTGTACTAACTATGAATCATGCTATTATAAATGTCACATACATATTGTGCATGATTTCAAAGTTCAGTAGCGTAACCACCAAAGAGAGAGAGAGAAACTAAACTTTGTTCGTTTCACATTTTTAGTAACAATCATGCTTTATTTATTCTACTCTGTACAACAGGAATTTAATCCCAATTACAGTACAAGGTTAGGGTTCACTGAGCCGTAGTGTGTTAGTTCATATACAGGACGGTAATATTATTTTACCGCTCGCTGAGTGATAATCCATGAAAGATATAAACTGTCGACATTTTCAACTGAATTTCATAACAAAACTATCAAATATGTTAGTATATTACGTACCATGAATTGTTGTAACAAGTCCCTTATTTAAAGGAGAATTAACAAATAATTTATATGGGTTCATGTCAGACCGGAGAAAGGACAAGTACTAGGGTTGTTGGAAATAAGTTTGTACTTACAATTTGGTTTAACAAATAACAAAGATTTATTCACACGTAATTTTAATACAATGTTTCTTCTGACTTTCAACTGTCTTCTTTGAACACATACACTTCACTCACAAACGTGACTGTTTCTTGTGACTCTCTTGTAACTCTGTGACTGTGACCGTAACTCTTGTAACTGCTCTGTAACTCCTCTGTAACTGTCCTTCTTACTTACTAACCTAACCTATTTATACATTACTCCAAAGTGCTAAGTCAGCAAAGAGTTAGCTAATACATAAACGATATTATTTTGAATACTTGACCTCATTACAACATGCTCTACTTTACTTAATTGTATTCACTAAGAATGTGCTGACTTTGACTTGTTACATTGTAAGTGACAGTTTTTAGGTCAAAAATGTAGTGTGAGAAATTGAGACCCGAGGGATCGAGATTTTCTAAACATCCGCAACCTAAAAAAATCACTTACAGTTCGAGGTTATTACTTGTACAAATAGAAGGAAAAGAAAAATATGTTTCAAAATTGACAGCTGTCAAATTGTTGTCAGAATAAACAAGACCTTGATATATAATATTTACTTACTGTCCACGGTGGACTGTAAGTAAATATTATAGTCCTAATGTAACCATGGAAACCACTGTGTAATAAATGTTCCACTTGCTGTGTTTAAATTTTATCATTAATGGGTAACTTACAGTACAAGTATTGTAAAAAATTATTTAATAGCTATTTATATAACAAGTGCGCGAAGACATACTTTTCACATGAGCGCAGTTTTAAAGCACGAGCGAAGCAATTGCTTTAATTTGCGCGAATGGTGCAAATGACGTCTTCGTTTTGTACAATGCTTTTCGTAACGAGCAAAAATTATATAACCGATAGTGTGAAGAAATTTATTAAATTTGAAGCGTGAATTTATATTAATAATCTCCATGCGCTAGCAGTAATACATTACTTTCTGCTCTAGATACAAAAATAACTATTTTCCAGTATCATTTCAAAAAATTTTAAGAAATAATTTAGGTAATATTTATTATTCTCTTACTAGATGTCATCTGTATGCCAATAATTTCTAATAGGATCGTTAAAATAATAAATTACACAAAAAGATTTATTTGATAAATGTATCAAATTACTGTAACAAAATACAATTCAGTAACTAAACTGCCTAATATGTAAATTAATTGTTAAGTGTAAATTAGTCCCAACATGTTTTGTTTTGACAACAAAAGCTGCACGTCGTGTAGAATTAAAAACAAACGACATTCGGAACGATTCACATTTGTCACAAACACACACGACACATATACGTATAATACATACTCGTACGTTCGTAAATTCGTATCGTGCTTCGGTATTGCAAAATACAATAGCAGCGTTTAGTTATAGCTGGTGCATATGACGGCATCGTTTGAGGGGGTTGAAGGGGTTGAGGGGGAGAACTGCAGGGGTTGGCATCTCGTTGGGAATGTCACCAGGAAATGCAGTGTTATGGAACTGCCAGAGATAGACGTGCACGAAATGCACTAAATATAAATAAACAAATTTTCATGCTAATGTAGAAATTCATGAAAAATTACATATTTACATTTTATTAAAATCTGTAGTAAATGATAGTACCACCTTAAGGATTAATTAATTAATCATCACGCCTTCTACCCATTACTGAGTGTGGGTGGCACTCTGCCGAAGCAGATCGTCAAATCACGGCCCCCAAAGATGTTAGTGGTGGAGGAGCCACAGAGGTAGTTTTTATAAAAAATAAATAAATAAATATATCATCACGCCTTCTACCCATTACTGGGTATGGCACTCTGCCGAAGCAGGTCGTCAAATCACGGCCCCCAAAGATGTTAGTGGTGGAGGAGCCACAGGGGTAGTTTTTATAAAAAATAAATAAATAAATATATCATCACGCCTTCTACCCATTACTGGGTGTGGCACTCTGCCGAAGCAGATCACGGTAAGTGATATATTTTGCGCGTGAAGTGCGATTACCAGTCGTCAAATCACAGCCTCCAAAGATGTTAGTGGTGGAGGAGCCACAGGGATAGTTTTTATAAAAATAAATAAATAAATATATCATCACGCCTTCTACCCATTACTGGGTGTGGCACTCTGCCGAAGCAGATCACGGTAAGTGATATATTTTGCGCGTGAAGTGCGGTTACCAGTCGTCAAATCAGGGCTCCCAAAGATGTTAGTGGTGGAGGAGCCACAGGGGTAGTTTTTGAAATTATGAAAATTGTTTGTCGTCTGTAGGAATCGAACCAGGGTTCTCAGGATCCACAGGCCGACTTCATACCACTGAGCTAGCCACCCCATACTCAAAAAAAATGTAGTCGCCTGAGTCATGATCTCAAAAAAATCGTCTAATGAAATTGCGAATTTTTTTATTGAACCAGTTGAAAATCGAAAAAATGTAAAATATGGTTCTATATCATTCAGACTACGAGAAATCGAATGCCGTTGGGCGCATCTTCATATCTATTTTATTTTTTGAGTTACAGCGATTTTTGACTTTTAAAAAATCTCAAATTTGAAAACTATATTATAGTTCATAATTTTTGTTTTCCTGTTTGTTCCAGTTCATTCCCTGCCGAACCTGACGGTGTTGTCCTTGTCAGGCTGCAGTAAAGTAACAGACGATGGTGTAGAACTCATCGCCGAGAACCTACAGAAACTGAGGTCCCTGGACCTTTCATGGTGCCCCAGGATAACTGATGCTGCCCTTGAGTACATCGCCTGTGATTTGAATCAGCTGGAGGAACTCACATTAGACAGGTTAATCAACAGATTTTTCTATATTTATAGAGATATTTTATAAATATTCGTATTTTATTCAAATTTTAATGTTTACGTTTTTGAAGTCTTTACGAAATGCCATCTGAAAAGGATTTCTCTTAGTTTTTTTTAGATAAATCATCGTATAAAGACAAATTGTCAATTAATATATAAAACAAAGACAAATTGTCAATTGCGATGTGGAACTAAGCCTTAATAAAATAAGAAAAAAAGGAAAAAAATTTTCCCACACTTGTCAAAGTTCCACAAAATTACAGCATATTTGAATCAACTTATTACGTCATTATCAAAGGCTGGTCAGTTCAGCTTTAACCATAGACGCGTTTCGTCCTTACGGACTCATCAGTATGGTGTGATCAACTATCCAACTAGACCAACTAGGGACGATTTTTGTCGGTAGATGGCACCACGGGTTGCTCCGTAGCTCTCGTGTCATGTTATCGGCTAACATTCGTCAGTTCAGCTTAAAAAAGTATCACAATTCACTAGCCCCTGGTTGGTCTAGTTGGATAGTTGATCGCACCATACTGATGAGTCCCTAAAGGACGAAACGCGTCTATGGTTAAAGCTGAACTGACCAGCCGTTTGATGATGACCTAATAAGTTGATTCAAATGTGCTGTAAATTTTTGTGGTACTTTGACAAGTGTTGAAAAAATTGTTTTCCTTTTTTTCTTATTTTTTAAATCATCGTACTTTGAAAATAGAATCTAGTTAATAAGGTTCTACGAGCCCAGAATCATATCATTTTGCCCATATTTTTTGTTTCTTTATACACTTTTTGAATGAAATGAAAATGTTTTAGTTAAAACAGAAATGCTTACTTCCTCTTTCAATGGCTGTTATTCTAAGATGTATGTATCGATTGACTTCAAATTTTAACTGTGTATTTACAACATACTAGTATATGTCTCGTTCAAATTTAATTTAATTTTCTTGCATACTACACGAGAAATAAAACTGCAAAATAAAACATCAAACTAAAAAATAAGATTCAGGCTAACTAATATGACGCAGGGATCGTATTTGCCTTGTTTTAACTTGTTTCGAAGTTCAATTATTTCTATCATTAAAGCATTATAACAACTTAATTTGAAATCTAAAGTTAGTAACTGATTAATAATAATAAGTAAGCTCCACCTGATACAAATAAAATTAAAACATTTTATTATATTATTAAGTTCGTTGTCCTCGGTAATTCAATATTAAAATTGTCTTCAAATATTTAAATGTTGAATCAGTTGAAGAAGACCAGACGATTTATTTACTGAAGAGCTTATTCAAATTAATTTGTAAGAAATAATAGAAATATTGGCAGGCCATGTCTTGTTATCTTTTACTCAATTTACATCATACATACATAACATCACGCCTTCACGCCTTATCCCATTAAATGAGGTAGTATGAACCCCTGAAACATTTACTGAATATTTATTCATTTGTTTCATCCTGCAATTCGACAAACATTCCTATTCATAATTTTCTTCATACAAGCTCGTCTTCCCAACACTTGTCAAAGTTCCACAAAAATACAGCACATTTGAATCATCTTATCAGGTCATCATCAAAAGGCTGCTCAGTTCTACTTTTAACCATAGACGCGTTTCGCTCTTTAGGAGCTCATCAGTATGGTGCGACCAACTATCCAGCTAGACCAACTAGGGGCTAGTGAACTGTGGTATTGTTGAGGCTGAACTAACGATGTTAAGAATATCTAATAAAAGTATCATGACATGAGAGCTATGGAGAACCATGCTGTGCCATCTACCGACAAAAATCGCAAACTGCTTGACAGCAATAAATAATACAAAGACAAAATGTCAGTTGCAATGTAGAACTGAGTCTTAATAAAATTATAAATTAATAGGATTTTTTTTATTTTGCCCAACACTTGTTAAAGTCCCACAAAAATACAGCACATTTGAATCAACTTATTAGGTCATTATCAAAAGGCTGCTCAGTTCTACTTTTAACCATAGACGCGTTTCGCTCTTTAGGAGCTCATCAGTATGGTGCGACCAACTATCCAGCTAGACCAACTAGGGGCTAGTGAACTGTGGTATTGTTGAGGCTGAACTAACGATGTTAAGAATATCTAATAAAAGTATCATGGCATGAGAGCTATGGAGAACCATGCTGTGCCATCTACCGACAAAAATCGCAAACTGCTTGACAGCAATAAATAATACAAAGACAAAATGTCAATTGCGATGTGGAACTGAATCTTAATTTCTTATTTTATTCATCATATTATTTATTCCTAGGGATTTTGGGTCGTGCATACAATCTCTCACCCACATATGATTCATTGCACTGCGAAAAAATCTTTGAAATTGTTTCTGATTCAACAATTTTTATTTTTAAAAGTCTGGTGATAAATTGGAGATGATCCTAGATTCATGATTGTTTTATAGGTAAGGTCAGGGATGCAAAAAATTCGCAAATTACGCAAGAGAATTTGGCAAAAGAAAATTTGAGCGTGTATCAATGTTTTAAAAGTTGGCAGACGGTGAAATGTCCTGGTAAAATTAGGCGGATTGACTCAGATCTTACGTTTGTGTTTAAAACATAATTATTACTTCAATGCGGATATCATTGTAAATGTCACAGATGAAAAATTACTATAATAATTTCAAATTTACAAACTTAAAAGTTAACATTTATGTCCGCGATTCTGTTTATAAAGTTAATATTTTTTTGTACAATACTATTTTATTTTACCTTGTTATTAGCTAGAAAAAAATAAAACTTTATTTTCTGACAGGATCGTTAAAAAATATTGTGTACACCTCGTTCGTAAAATATGATTGGCTTACTCAGAATAACGTCTGCTTCGGCCATCAAGTTCATTCTACAATACAAATAACTATTATTTTCTCAAATTAAACATTTGCTAAAAAATATACAGGATGTATCTCGAAAAGCGGGTAGGCTTGCCACCTCTCCGGGTTTCAGTGAGTGGTCTCCGGGCTCCGGGTTTAATTATTATTTCTTCGGGTTGTGAAAGTAATTTGAATATGTACAAAATTATAAGCAAACTGTCACGTGTACCTCGTGTACTTTATACGGAATAGCTAGCGCGGTGATTGGTGACTGAACGTCTACAACTGGTGCAGGTGCACTGTTAGCTGCGTGCAGCGTGAGGTAGTACTAGTGTGACGGTGGCGCCATCGGTTGTTGAGTGGCGAAACAGACGTTAAAAAAAATATAAAAATTGAATAAAATAAGTGTTTTATACCTATTATGATTTGAATATCATGAATTGTTAACAGGTTGTTGGTCTAGTGAATTTTCAAATACCATACCACCGTGTGGTGTTGCCATTATAAATTGGGATTCTTAATTTTTCGTTAAAAACAAGGCTTTGCATGGCTATATAACCATTACTAAACGATAAAAAACTTTCTCCTTCTGATACAATATACATGGATAGTTCTAGAACATCATACTAGTTTTTCAAATGAAACTGCAAAATTTTAGAAGTACACAAACCAAATATGTGCGATTCGGAGTGATGATCGCCATGAGCTCCATGTATAAGACCTCAACTTTACAAGCGAATATATTTGTTCACAGACGGTGAATGTGTTTCATATTTTAACAGGGTGCGTATGACTATAAAATGTTTACGTGCGACTAATTTCATTCAGTTCTGCAAAAAAAAATTCACGCTAGAACTACCTTCATTAATTTATGTTATTTGTTAGTCTGCATAACAGGAACTTAATTCCAGTTACAGTAGCTTATAGTGGAATCCGAACCACTCAGATACAATCATATATTCTTGGATATAAGTTGAAAAGATTTGAACACGCGACCTCTTGCTTGGTAGATGCACAAACTCAGTAGCAGTTCTGCAATTGCAGATCATGGCTGTATATACCCCATCATCTACTCTAAGTAGTGGACTATCAACCTTATAATAATTGAATTAAAATAACATTTTTTTCAATCTCAAAACATCAAAAATACGTTCAATCCAATTTCTCCTGCTGTCTCCACTCCAATTCCTGCAATAAAATTTCCAATTCTATTTATTTTCTTCCTTTGATCAGCTGTTACCGATTCACTATACAAACTAAATCAAATTATATATTTGAACAGAGATAGTTGTATAAAGTCATGTTTGTCTGCCTACGTAAAATCGTGCCAGAGGGAGAAAGAGAGACAGAAATATAAAGGTATGAGTATGGTGGGGGAAGTAGGCTGTCCTGCCCTTGGCCTGGTCCTGGTGCAGGCTGCGTTGTTGCCATGGTTACCATTTCCAAAGCTCCCTACGTTGAAAACAGACACGTGTAAGCTAAAGCAGACGTGAATACTTTCAAGAGGATTTAAATATTTTTACAGCACTTTTAACAAATATTTCTGTTCTAATGATTGTTAAGTGCAGATGTAAAAGTTAAATTTTAAAGTTGGTTTAAATAAATAATTGTTGAATATGACAGACAATCGTAGCCCAGTGGATAAAATCGCGGTAAAATTAACATTTACTAATTATTAAGGTAGTACTAGCGTGAAACAAACTTTTGCAGATCTGAATGAAATTTGGCGCACGTAAACATTGGATAGTCATACGCATCTTGTTAAAATATGAAACACATTCATCGTCTGTGAACAAATATATTCGCTTGTAAAGTTGAGTTCTTATACACGGGGCTTATGGCGATCATCACTCAGAATCGCACATATTTGGTTTGTGTACCTCTAAAATTTTGCAGTTTCATTTGAAAAACTAGTATGATGTTCTTGAACTATCCATGTATATTGTATCAGAAGGAGAAAGGTTTTTATCGTTTTGTAATGGATATATCGCCATGCAAAGCCTTGTTTTTAACGAAAAATTAAGAATCCCAATTTATAATGCCAACACCACACGGTGGTATGGTATTTGAAAATCCACTAGACCAACAACCTGTTAACAATTCATGATATTCAAATCATAATAGATATAAAACACTTATTTTATTTTACTTTTATATTTTTTTGAGCGTCAGTTTCGCCACTCGACAACCGATGGCGCCACCGTCACACTAGTACTACCTTAAACGAGAGGTCGTGTGTTCAAATCTCGCTGACTTCAACTATCTGCTACAGTTCCGAAATTAAGCTAGATTTCATTTAGCAATTCCATTTACACTTAAGGGTTTTAAAACAATGTTAAGTAGGATACGAAATTAACAAACTCATTTTAAATTGGTAAGTTATTTTTTACAATGGATATTTGGGGAAAACTGCAAAATAGGCATCAATTTTAAGGTTGACAAAACGTAATAAATTATAAAAGTCACTAACAAATAATAAATAAATCAGTGAATTCAAAATAGCTATTTACAAAACAAGTGCACATGAGCGCAAATGATGTGTTCATGAACGAGTTTTGTACTATGCTTTTTGTAACAAGATAAATTATATAATCGACAATGAGGAAATGTATTAAATTTGAAGCGTGAATTTATATTGACAGTTAAGTATGCCATGGATTGACATTTGCTATTTGAAAACAAATTGTTTATTTTTTCTCGTAAAGCTTGTTAAAATATGTCTGATTGATGGCGTTATAAGCTAATGTCTCTACTTCTTTTATAAATTCCTTAAAATTTGTGTATATACATTGTACTTATGTACAATTAGCGTTTCAATAGTCAAAATTTAGAATAATAAAAAATTCGTGTTTTTTTCAATTTCTTTGCGCAAGTACTGCGCAAAATCAAACTTTCCATCGGTTTCCAGGGTAATGTAAACCTTACTTTGAATGACGCGAGCACAAAAGAACAGAAATAACAAGTAACAAAAATGATTTAAAACATTTGAAACAAAGATTAAAGTAAAAAATGCAAAAATTAAGATTTATTTATTTTATTTTATTAGGTATGTCTTTAATTATGTTTGGAAACCACTGGAATTATACAAATATATAAAATCTTTCGAGGTTCAAGTATCAGAACAGGATTCTGCAACATCAAACCTAGTCAAACCGATGCTTGCAACAACGTTAAATTTGGTAAATTCTGGCCAAAGTAGATCGATATTTGTTAGTTGTGCGCGGTGATTCTTATAGTGTGTATGGTTTCGTGTGTTTTGCAACTGAGAAATGAATAATTTATATATCAAGGTAATTTTAAATTATATGCGTCCATCGATTCCAAGCAATGTGTTTTTGGATTGTTATAAAATTATATGGGGTAGGTTGTTCAGTGGTATCGACTTGGCCTGTGGATTTGAGAACCCACAACAATTTTCACCACTTTAAAATTACCCCTTTTTTACGAGGATAGGTGAAAATCTTCCAAAGACATTTAGAAGCCCGTACTTAACAAAGTGCCGGAAAAAGATCATCAATTTTTTCAGTATGGCGTGTGCGTGAACGTTTGCGTTTACATCTGCGTGTGCGTCGTCTGTGTGTGCGTCGTCTGTCTGTGTGTGTGTGTGTGTGTGTGTGTGTGTATGTGTGTGCGTGTGTGTTCGAGTGTCTATGTACTACGGACAATTGAATGCCAACCTCTGCAAATGTCTCTTTTTTTTCAAAAAATCATAACTTTTTTTAAAATCATCCGATTTTGATTCTGTTTTAAGTTCCAGTAACAAAAATGTCCATATTTTCATTATCTGATGATAGATTTGTTAATTGACATAGAAAGCTTGGAAAATCATCTTTTTTTTAGAAAAAAAGTGGTTCTCGTTTGGGGGTGGCTGGGGGAAGGGAAAGGGAGGTTAGTCAAAATCAATTCACAGCTTTTCAAAGACTAGACTTTGGGCTACTTCGGAAAAAAAATTTCATCCAATTTGCTTCAAAACTGACAAATTGACAGTGGTTTGAAAAGTGACGTTTTTTTGGGATTCTTTAGGTAACCGGTTTTTTTTTTTTGAGCAGTGTATTATTAAATTTAACAATATATGTATTCTTTCTGTTCCATAAGTTATCTAATTAATACTAATAATTCACTTTACTTCTGCTTTGCTTTTAATTATTTAAACCAAGTTTAAAAATCTTAAATCTGCAATTGCAAAGCTATGAATTTCTTTTTTACTATTAACAATATATTACAATTATTTAGTAAAAATAAAACGCCGTTTTGGTTACTGGTTGTTTGAATCAACACTTCTGCATTAATATCGTAATTCTCCAACATGCGGTGGTCCTGTGTAATTTTCCATCCTTTTTCTATTTGGCTTTGTGATTGTGTATTGTGTATAAATATGTGTGATTCTGTGTATGTGTGAGTGTGTGTTGACCTTGACATTCAACGTAATCCAGTGCCAGACACGCAGTTTTCTCAAGTGAAAAATTCTCCCAAAATAACGAACACAAAACATGTTTTCTACTTAATTTGTAAACTGTTAAATTACTCCGCACTTATCGTACATACAATTTACGACTATTCTAAAATGGGATGGTTAGCTCAGTGGTATGAAGACGGCCCGTGGATCCTGAGAACCCTGGTACCCTAGATTCGATTCCCACAGGCGACAAACAATTTTAATAATTTCAAAAGCTACCCCATATGGCTCCTTCACCACAAACATCTTTGGGGGCTGTGATTTGTCAACTGGTAACCGCACTTCACGCGCAAAAATATATCACTTACCGAGATCTGCTTCGGCAGAGTGCCACACCCAGTAATGGGTAGAAGGCGTGATGATATATTTATTTTATTTTCTAAAAATTTCAAATTTTCATTTCATTATTCATTATAAAGAAAGCTTACTTTTCAGAGCAAAAATATTCATTTCAGATACATTAATTAAACTAACAAATATATTATTCATAACTTATTAAATTATAAAAAATCAAATAAATATATCATTACGCCTTTTATCCATTACGGAGTGTGGCACTCTGCCGAAGCAGATCTCGGTAAGTGATATATTTATGCGTGTGAAGTGTGGTTACCAGGCGTCAAATAACTCCTCCAAATATGTTAATGGAGGGGAATCCACAGGAGTAATTTTAATGTTGTGAAAATTATTTGTCGGTTGTGGGAATTGAACCGAGGTTCTCAGGATCCACAGGCCGACTCGATACTACTGGGCCACCTACCCTAAAAATTATAAATGGAAAAATTGGAATACCTCCAGGATTTGAACCTGGGATTTTATGAACTCCGGTTCGGATAAAATTTTAACTTATATATAAATTATGAAAATTATAAACTCAACTAGAATTCAAACCCAGGACCTTCTAGGACTAACATTTTTATGGTCCTGGATTCGAATGCCAGCTGAGTTAATGATTTTTACAATTCTGCCTAAATAAATAAATAAATAAATATATCATCACGCCTTCTACCCATTACTGGGTGTGGCACTCTGCCGAAGCAGTCGTCAAATCACGGCCCCCAAACATGTTAGTGGTGGAGGAGCCACAGGGATAGCTTTTTCAAATTATGAAAATTTGTCGCCTGTGGGAATCGAACCAGGGACCTCAGGATCCACAGGCCGACTTCATACCACTGTGCTAGCCATCCCATAATTCTGCCTAGAGATATAAAAATAAATAATTTGTCTGAAATTTGAGAAGAATATAAAATAATTAACCAACTTGTTTTTCAATAAACAAATCCATGCTGTTATTCCTGTTTTCATCGTTAGCAAATCCTCGAATCTTTAGATTTTACCCTGCGTAGGTGTCGTTTTTGTGATGACCTTTCCATACAGATTTTCGTCCTTCACCCTTAATAAACCGTAGGCGTCAACGAACATCGCAAATAACACGATTTTCATGTTTTTCGTTTCAAATTAATTTCGCTTGGCCTGGTGAAAACACCTACAGTATTAGTTGCGTGGAAATTAATTTTGAATCTATTTAGTTAGAGAGTTTTTCTTGGGGTGGTTTCTATTTAATCTTAATGAAATGACGAACATTATAGTTAAATTTATCACGCCATTTGATTGTTTTTTACAGGTTATTTCACAAAAATTTGATTATTTTATACGTTAATCTATTTACAAAATAATTTTTCTCTGTTTTTTATTTTGTTGGGAAGAAAGAAAGACAAAAAAAGAATAAAGGTTTATTAATTATAATGGGGTATCGAGTTGGCTTGTGAATCCTAAGAACTCTGGTTTGATCCCACAGCCGACAAACATTTTCACCAAATTAAAATTCTCCCTGTGGGCTCCCTCACCACTAACATTTTTGAGGGCCGTGCTTTAACGACTGATAATAGTACTTCACGCGCATAAATATATCACCTACCGAGATCTGCTTCGGCAGAGTACTACACCCAGTAATGGGTAAAAACTTTTGAGAGAGATGGGTTTATTTTGACAAGAGCGCAAAACAAATCACGGAACTGACTTCACCCTTATTTCGGCCAGTTTTTTCTAATATTATACGAAATTTGTGCTGCTACTGTAACAGATCTCGCTAAGTCATATATTTATATGCGTAAAGTGCGGTTGCCAGCCGTCAAATCTCGACCCCTCGAGAATATTAGTGAAGAGAGAGGCACAGGAGTAGTTTCATTATTGTGAAAATTGTTTGTCGGTTGCGGAAATCGAATCGTGGTTCGCAAATAAAACAAAAATATTGTTATTTATGTATTAATGGTTAGGACGGGTCTTGATTATGGCTATAATCTTGATTATGCCTATGGTGTATGATGAGTGTGAAATTGAGAAGAATGTAGTTAGAAAAGTAGGTATAAGTCAGTTGAGATGGTTTGGGCATGTAGAACGTATGTCGAATGACAGATTAGTGAAACAGGTATATGTTGGTGAAATTGAGGATGAACGATTGCGTGGGCGACCTATGAATAAATGGATAAATATGATAGAAGGATTGTTGCGTGAACGAAAGTTTCCGAGTACGAGGAACAAACGTGCTTGTATGAAAGGAATTATGAATGTGGATGAAGCAAAAGTGGTGTCAGGATAGGAACGTTTGGCGAAGATTAATTGCGGAATGAATCTGATGATTTCAGAAAAGCGCAGGGTTTTAGATTTTAGTTTCGTTGTTTAGTAATTTCATTAGAGTGTTTACCTGTAATTGTGTGAAATTCACTTTCAAAAACAAGCTCAGGGACGACACTCCCTTCGTTTCTTATCTTTTTTTATTCGTTTTCTGATCTTACATTGAGTGTTTAACTGCAATTGTGTGGAATTCACTTCCAAAAACAAGCGTAGAGCGACACTCCCTTCCTTTCTTATCTTTTAATTCGTTTTCAGTTATTACGTAGAGTGTTTAACTGCAATTGTGTGAAATTCACTTTCAAAAACATGCGCAGGGCGACGCTCCCTTCCTTTCTTATCTTTTTGTCTCATTTTCTGTGACTGCATTGTGTGGTCTTTTCTTTCATATACAAGTGCAGGCTATCGCTTTTATCTTTTCTAATCTTGTAGATTCGTTGTTAGTTTCGTTATTAGATTCGTTGTTAGGAGTAATGTGAGTAATTTAAGATTTTTTATGCATATGTTATGTACGTTGAGGAAGGAAAATGAATGGTAAGAGAATAGGAATGATATGATTGAAGGTTGGTTGTGTGATAATGTTTTCGAGTGTAATAAATGAATGAGTTTATATGGAGTGATCTATAAATGTGGTTGAAGTGAGGATGGTGTGTTTGGATGAAAATGTTTGGTGATGGCTGGTTGTTTGATGGGTGTGATGAGTGAATGTTTTATGAGTGATTTTAGGGTTCGTGCTACCCCATTTGTTGGGATATAGCGTGAAGATATGTATGTATGTATGTATGTATATACAAAGTTTTATTTTATTTTGATCCTCGAAATTAAAGGATTCTGTCAGTAGGTATTCGTTACCGTTTTGCTGGCGTTGTTCATTTGTATGCTGTGGTTTCTATGTACGTATGTAGATTGTTGATGTTGCTATATTGTTTGTTTACAAACAATTTTTTTTTAAATTATTGTCAAATAAAAATAACTTTCAATTGAATGAAATTAGTACCACAGAAGTCAAAAGAGCGTTACGAAAAACAATACGAATTTATTATATTGTTGTCTGATATTTATCCATAATAAATCGTGGGATGGCTAGCTCAGTGGTATGAAGTCGGCCTGTGGATCCTGAGGTCCCTGGTTCGATTCCCACAGGCGACAAATTTTCATAATTTGAAAAAGCTATCCCTGTGGCTCCTCCACCACTAACATGTTTGGGTGTCGTGATTTGATGGCTGGTAACCGCACTTCACGCGCAAAATATATCACTTACCGAGATCTGCTTTAGTAGAGTGCCACACCCAGAAATGGGTAGAAGGCGTGATGATATATTTATTTTATTTTATTTATATTTATCCATAAATCATGAGTTTGATTTGTTTGAATAACTGTAGCTTAGCAATTTTATTTATGTTATTTATTAAAAATTTTGTTAATGGTTTTGTAGTAGACTTACAAAATGGTATTTCTTTGCTAATTTAACCAACCTTGTAGCTCTTATAGTTCTCGAGATAGCAATGTTGGCACAACTAAATTGAACAGCCTGTATATCAGGAAAAAATAGTTTTATGTAAAGTTGTAGAAATATGAAAAGAACAGACGACAAGACGTCATAAGCAAATCCGTAGTAAAGCCCGTGCTTCGTGTATAATGTTATTGATTAGATTTTCTTAATGTTTGGAACCGTTCTCCAGACCTTGTTATTTGTGAGTGCACGAAAATAGATTGTGTAACGAAAACGAAATATCCACCGAGAAATCAATACTACCCCTGCGTTACCAACGAGTATCATCAAAATTATACACACAACGCTCAATCCTTCGTTCTAGCGTTACGACATGCGAATTCAAGTATCCCGAGTTCGAAGCCCACCCAAGCTAAAACTATATATACTACTACATTGCGGATTGGTGAGCCCAGACCCTGTACTGTATTTGGGATTAAGTTCCTGTTGTACAGAGTAACATTAATAAATAAATATAGTTATTTATGTATCAAGGGTGAAATCAGGCAATTCTGCCCCGTGGCATAATTATTTGCACGAGGCGCGAAGTGCCGAGGGTTAATAACATGCTCAAGGTTACAAACGAAGAACATATAATTTTATTAAAATAAGAAAAAAAGAAAAAAAAATTTCAACACTTGTCAAAGTTCCACAAAATTACAGTACATTTGAATCAACTTATTAGGTCATCATCAAAGGCTGGTCAGTTCAGCTTTAATCATAGACGCGTTTCGTCCTTTAGGGACTCATCAGTATGGTGTGATCAACTATCCAATTAGACCAACTAGGGACTAGTGAACTGTGATACTTTTTAAGCTGAACTGACGGATGTTAAACTATGTAAGCCGGTAACATGACATGAGAGCTACGGAGCAACCCGTGGTGCCATCTACCGACAAAAATCGCAAAATGCTGAATACCAATGAATAAATAATACAAAGACAAATTGGCAATATAATATAATATATACTTTTATCTTCAAAAGATTACAATAGCTACATTTATAAGGCAAAATGATATTTTGCAGAATCAAGTATTCACAATAAACAAAAATTGTCATTTTATTTATGTATCCATAGGAAATTATTTTTTTACCTTAGAGCCAGAAACAAGTATTTACGCCCGCCTTTTATGTCTAAAACATGCATCCCAATTCTCAAAATAGTTTTAGATAGAATTTAGCTAATCCTGAATTTTGAATTTGTCAAATTAAGCTAAACCATATTCCTAAAAAGTTTAAATAAACTTTAATATCATTTTCTTACCATTTAATTTTCGGCAAGTGGCTTTAATTAACTTTTTAAAATCGAACTAGCACGAGATTCGCTAATCCAAAATTAAAGATTAACTAAAACTTTTTGAGAATCTGGTTAATAAATTTCGGTCTGATTGTGCATAAAATTGTTTGCATTACCTACATAAAAATACCAGGGTAAATTATTCTGCCGATAGGATATCAAATTTATAATACTCCATCCAGTAATCATAAATAGTAAAAGTTGTCATTAATTTATCGATCATTAACAGATAATGATCCATTTACAGTTGACAACAAGCATTGTAGCGCTACAATGGAAATAAATTACAACTAATTTTAAAATGAAAAGTAAAGAATTATGTAAAATTAAAAGTTTGTCAAGTATGCTTTGTTTTCGTTGCATCAAGAATTAAAACAAAAATTGTCGACAAAATGGCATCAAGCCAAATCACTGTCTATTATGTTGTAAAGCAAACTGACAAAAAGACAAGAGATCCAAGGATGCGGCGACAAACATGACCCTGTCAATCAAAACTACATAGACAAACAAACAGTAAAGGCTGCCTCGCAAAACGACAAACATATAAGTAATCAAAAATTTAAGGAAATACACACAAGATGGTAATAATAATATCACACGCCTTTTTGGGAGTCTGTAGACCTCCATTATTCCTAACGAGAAATTTGGCGGACCGGACACAAAATGGTAAATTGATATATAAATAAAATAAATATTATTACGTCTTTTACCCATTACTGGATGTGGCACTCTGCTGTAGCAGATCTCGGTAAGTGATATATTTAGGCTTGTGAAGTGCGGTTACCAGCCGTCAAATCCCCCCAAGAAGTCAGTACAGGGAAAGCCACAGGAGTAATTTTAAATATAAAATAAATATATCATCACGCCTTCTTCTCATTACTGGGTATATATTTTTACGCGTGAAGTGCGGTTACCAGCCGTAAGATCTCGGCTCCAAAGATGTTAGTGGAGGAGGAGCCACAGGAGTCATTTTAAAGTGGTGAAAATTGTTTATCAGCTGTGGAAATGAACTGAAGTTCACTAATCCACAAACCGAATAGTTGATCGCACCATACTGATGAGTTCCTAAAGGACGAAACGCGTCTATGGTTAAAGCTAAACTGACCAGCCGTTTGATGATGACCTGATAAGTTGATTCAAACGTGCTGTACATTTTTGTGGAATTTGTAACAAGTGATGGAAAATTTATTTTTTCTATTTTTTCTTATTTATTGCAAAATGGTATTTTTTGGCTAATTTAACCAACCTTGTAGCTCTTATAGTTCTCAAGATAACAATAGTAGCACACTTCAATATTGAACAGTTTGTATATGATCTGCGTCAAGCATGATGACTATTGATATGACTATGAAATAATTGTGGCAAATAATGTATCAATATGCAGGTAGTATATTGTTCTTAATTATCTTTAGTTCCGGCCTCATTGTGAATCTGCCTTTATAATTGTTCAATACAGGAGCACGAAGCGCATATTAGTGAGCAGAACATAATAATAGCCGAAACTAATTAAATAACAGCGACTAAATAGGCGAATATATTAATTATTCATCCCGGCAAAATGCACGAAAACATAGCCGAGTTCATTATGAAAGATTAATTAAAATACATCCTGGCTCGGACCAAAAATCAACATGCGGAACAGAATATAGTACGAGCGAAATTTTGGACAGTATATTTATAGAAAAAATGTAAAATAAGTAAATATAAATAAATATATCATCACGCCTTCTACCCATTACTGGGTGTGGCACTCTGCTGAAGCAGATCTCGGTAAGTGATATATTTTGCGCGTGAAGTGCGGTTACCAGTCGTCAAATCACGGCCCCCAAACATGTTAGTGGTGGAGGAGCCACAGGGATAGCTTTTTCAAATTATGAAAATTTTTCGCCTGTGAGAATCGAACCAGGGACCTCAGGCCGACTTCATACCACTGAGCTAGCCATCCCATATTTATAGAAAAAATGTAAAATAAATAAATAAAAATAAAATAAATATATTATCACGCCTTCTACCCATTACTGGGTGTGGCACTCTGCCGTAGCAGATCTCGGTAAGTGATATATATTGCGCGTGAAGTGCGGTTACCAGTCGTCAAATCACGGCCATCAAAGATGTTAGTGGTGGGGGAGCCACAGGGGTAGCTTTTGAAATTATGTAAAATTGATGATAATTGAGTATTCTAGACAATGTTTATACAATATTCTTTTTGTACTCGCATAATTCAAAATAAGGTTTACATTACCTTGGAAACCGATGGAAAGTTTGATTTTTCGCACTAGTGCGCAAAGTAATTGGAAAAAACACCAATTTTTATGGTTTTAAATTTTAACTATTAGAAAATTAATTATACTTAAATCGTATACACACATTTTAAGAAATTTATAAAAAAAAATAGAGACATTAGCTTATAACGCCATCAATCTGACATATTTTAACAAGCTTTACGAGAAAAAATAAACAATTTGTTGACAGATAACAAATGTCAATTCATGGTATACTAAACTGTCAATATAAATTCACGCTTCAAATGTAATAAATTTCCCCATTATAGGTTATATAATTTTTGCTCGTTACATAAAGCATTATACAAAACTCGTGCACGAAGACGTCATTTGCACTATTCTTCATTATATAATTTTTGCTCGTTACAAAAAGCGTTCTACAAAACTTCGCTACCTAGTGCTTTAAAATTGCGTTCATGTAAAACATATGTCTTCGCTCAGTTTAGAAATAATTTTAGTAAAAGCTATGAGCGTTCGCCGGGATTTGAACCCAGAACCTTAAACCTTAGGTTGTTGGTTGTAACGAATTGACGCAATCCATGTCACTTTACAATTCTTCAACTAAATATTGTACAAAAAAGCATGAGTATTTCGCCGAGTGTTTGTAGCTCAATAGACCATTTTAAAAATGTCCGCGACCCCTAGGTGTTTATTTTTTTAACTAACAACTTAGTGCCGCCAAATGGCGGCGAACGTGATATTTCAAAATGAATTTAAGTACAAAGTAAGTAAAATGTTTATATTGAAAATGAAAACTTATTGTAGTATCAAAATAAATGAAGTATATTCATCAGTTATTTATAAATTATGGTAATATGATAGATTTCGTATAATAACATATCCATTCTTTTCTTCTGTTCACGTTTTGAGGGAAAGAATGAAATGAAATGTTTCTTGTTTTTTTTTTGAATTATTATTATGGGATGGCTAGCACAGTGGTATGAAGTCGGCCTGTGGATCCTGAGGTCCCTGGTTCGATTCCCACAGGCAACAAATTTTCATAATTTGAAAAAGCTATCCCTGTGGCTCCTCCACCACAAACATGTTTGGGAGCCGTGATTTGACGACTGGTAACCGCACTTCACACGCAAAATATATCACTTACCGAGATCTGCTTTAGCAGAGTGCCACATCCAGTAATGGGTAGAAGGCGTGATGATATATTTATTTATTTTATTTTATTATTACAACCCTGTACCCAGCATATAGTATCCGTAATAATTGCTATTATTAATTACTTTTTAATGAAGAAACAAATACTAAGCAACAAAAATAATCGAACTGTCACTTGTCAAATCATAGACAAAGATGAGTATACGGCACTAACTTTTTTTATCTCCGTCTAACGTCTGCACATGCGCAATGAATTTTTAAAATGGTCTATTGGTTAGAGCAGTCACCATGCGAGTGAAAGGTTCTGGGTTCAAATTCTTTTACTTAACTTTTGCCTGTAAAGTATTCAGAAAAGCAATAGTAGGGGAAAACGATATTTCCCATGTTAATTGTCTATGGTTCAGTTTTCATGTAACACTGTATACCATAAATAAATAAATACGATACAATAAACGTTCTGTAATACAAAAATCCATATTCATACTCGTAAAATACCTAACCTAATATGGCATAGTAGGTCACGTTGAATTACAAAGCAACCATAAAATGGAAATGTATTTCCAAGAACTGCTCAGGGCGTGCATTCTAAATAGCTAGTTATTAAAAGTGCCGGAAAACTAAGACTGGAAAACTGACTCTTTTATACATCGGAAAATTGACTTTACCTCTTACTTTTTTATTAGAAAAAGGCAAATTGCTGTCTTAATATTGTAACAACGTTCGCTGCTAACATAGAGTTACTAGGTACAAAATTAAATTACTTTTTGTAGCCGTCACAATTTAGAAATTAAAATAAAAAAATAAATATATCATCACGCCTTCTACCCATTACTGGGTGTGGCACTCTGCCGAAGCAGATCTCGGTAAGTGATATATTTTGCGCGTGAAGTGCGGTTACCAGTCGTCAAATCACGGCCCCCAAACATGTTAGTGGTGGAGGAGCCACAGGGATAGCTTTTTCAAATTATGAAAATTTCTCGCCTGTGGGAATCGAACCAGGGACCTCAGGATCCACAGGCCGACTTCATACCACTGAGCTAGCCATCCCATAATTAATTAATTAATTTAGAAATAAATTAATTTAACTTTATAAGTAAGCAAATTTGTTAATTATCCTTCGTATTTCGCAGTGCAATGTGGAATAACAGATGAGTGATTGGTGAAATTGAGGGTGAGAACATGGGCGTCCACAGACATTTTTCCAGGGGGGGGGGGGGCGAATCGCAAAAAACTCTCAGATATATATAATTTTCTAAAATATTTTTTTTTTACACGTAACAAATGGATAAAAAATATTTAAATTTGTGAAATAAATTACTAGTCTTTGTCGGCTGGGTTTGAATTGAAGAGGTAGGACAATTTTTGAATAACTCTTCCATAAATTGACACCATTTCTTCAATAAATTCCAATTTAACAGTTTTACAGTTTTTATTTTCTAATATTTTGTGTCTGTGTATACTTAAACTTAAGAATACTGCAGAAAATTCAGTTTCAGCTTGAATTTATTATCTTTAAACTTATAATTTAATTTTAATTTAATTTATATATACATATACAGTGTGGTGGCCACGACTCTCAAAAATTGGATTTTAACATGTAAAATCACATTGTTTTAAATTTCCTGCTTCCTAATTATTTAAAAGAAAAAAGCTTCAAATAAATTTTTTAGGGTATAAAATATGAAATTAATTTTGCATGCTTTGTATCGGCACAAATTAGATCTGAAAATGACTAAAATTGTCTCAAAACTATCGATAGCTATGAAATTGACACAAAATTAAACAAATGTTTGTCGTTCAATCTGTCAAAACTGTCAGAATAAATTCCTTATTTATTATTTCATTTATTTTGACAAATAAAACGTCAAACATATGTTTAATTTTGTTTCAATTTTATGCCTATCGATAGTTTTGAGGCAATTTTCGTCATTTTCAAATCTAATTTGTGTCGTTACAAAGTATGCAAAATTTATTTTGTTTATTGGTTCAGAAGCAGAATGCTATGCCCTAAAACTTTTATTTCAAGCTTTTTTGCTTCAAATATTTAAGGAAGCGGGAAATTAAAAAAATATACTTTTACATGTTAAAGTTCAATTTTCCGAGAGTCGTGGTCACCGCACTAGTTAATATCCAAGGGGGGCGCGCGCCCCCCTTGCCTCCCCCTGCGGACGCCCATGGTGAGAGACGACGTGGACGATTAGAATCTTTAGGGCCAGTTTTTCAATCACCGATTAATGTTAATCATGATTAAATAATAATGGAAACTATGGTTTCCATTATTATTTAATCATGATTAACAACAGTAATCGAGAGTAAACTGGCGATTGAAAAACTAGCCCTAAGAAATAAAATAAACAAATAAATATATCATCACGCCTTCTACCCATTACTGGGTGTGGCACTCTGCCATAGCAGATCTCGGTAAGTGATATATTTTGCGCGTGAAGTGTGGTTACCAGTCGTCAAATCACGGCCCTCAAAGATGTTAGTGATGGAGGAGCCACGGGGGTAGCTTTAGAAATTATAAAAATTGTTTGTCGCCTATGGGAATCCAACTAGGGTTCTCAGGATCCACAGGCCGACTTCATACCACTGTGCTAGTAAAAACAATTGATAGTTGTTACGTTGGAATTGAGTAATTTTTTTTTCACTCTAATTTCTTCTCACAAAATAGTGAGGAAAACTAGTTTTCGCTCTAGAGAGGAAAATTTTAAATGGATGTTTTTTCCACTCTTGTTCGAATGCATCACTCGCTATGCTCATGCGGCAAATTTCAATTTCGAAATGGAGAATATCACTTTCCTCTGTAGTTTGACCAATAACTATTGTTTGATTTAATTTGCCATTGCCTAACTATTTATAGAAAATAATAGGTGGCTTGTAGAAACAAATCAATTTGAGATGGTCTAAAAATATACATAACTGATGAACATCTGTAATCTGTATACTTGAAAATAATTTAACTGTTTCATATTTTGGCTACATGCCGACGACCTTAAAAATGTACATTTCAGGGACACAGGTACACTCATTTAAAATAGAATTACAAAACTACATACTCATATACAGTGTGTCCATCCAAAACCCGAACATAGTATTATAATATGTGATATTAGTTTTTACATGTTGAATTAATGATTAATTTTGATATTGACTTGGCATATAATTGACAATGACAGCATTATACAAATTTATAGGTAACTTAGGCAGCATAAACAAAGTGAAATATTTTGAGGTTTATAATATACTTATTACTACAGTAATGCTTGTTAACCTGTCAAGGAAGCTTAAAGTAGGTTATTTTTGGCCAGAAGTGCGAAAATTGTTACTAAAAATATTTAAAATAGGTAAACAGTTGAATGATATATGTATTTATTTATACATATATTCACGCTATATCCCAACAAATAGGGTAGCACGAACCCTAAAATCACTCATTACACTCCTCAAACAATCAGTCCTCGTCAAACATTATCATCCAAACATACCACCCTCACTTCAACCACATTTATAGATCACTCCATATAAACTCATTTATTTATTACACTCGAAATCATTATCACACAACCAACCTTCAATCACATCATTCCTATTCACTTATCATTCATCTTCTTTCTTCAACGTACATAACATATGCATAAAACATCTCAAATTATTCACGTTTACTCATTATAATTTTTATTAATGGTATCGAGTCAGCCTGTAGATTTGAGAACCCGGGTTCGATTCCCACAGCTGATAAACAATTTTCATCACATTAAAATTACCCATGTGACTCCTCTACTAACATCTTTAGGGGCCGTGATTTGACGGCTGATAACCGCATTTCACACCCAGTAATGGATAAAAGACGTGATGATATATTTATGTATTTTTATTTGTAACTGTCGATAACACACAAGTATTTTTTTGTCATTTCTTTATAAAATATAAAATACAGATTGTTTTGAAGTAAAAATAAGAAAATATAAATTAAGAAAATGCATGTTTTTTTTGCTGCTACCACATTTATAGATTTATTTCGGCCTTGCACAGTTTTTAGCCAACTTAATCTAAAATCAATAATAGCTGAACCTGCCTTTACCCTTAGACCCTAGAACAAAAAGCAAATAAAAACTACCCTAAAAAAAACAACCTTCAACTATACGTCTGTCGTTCAAATATACACGCTCAAATAAGAAAAAAAAATTATGTTAGAATGCAAATTTCATCTGCCATAATAGCTTATATAAATAAATAAATATATCATCACGCCTTGTACCCATTACTGGAAGTGGCACTTTGCCATAACAGATCTCGGTAAGTGATATATTTATGTGCGTGAAGTGCGGTTACCAGCCATCAAATCACGGCCTCCAAGGATGTTATTGCCGGGAGAGCCTTAGAGGTAGTTTTAACGTGGTGAAAATTGTTTGTCGACTGTGGGAATCGAACTCGATTCGCAAATCTACAATCCGACTGAGCCACCTACTTCACATAATTATTAATACAAAATAAATAAATGTATCATCACGCCTTTTACCCATGACTGGGTGTGGTACTCTGCCATAGTAGACCTCAGTAAGTGATATATTTATGCGTGTGAAGTGCGGTTACCAGTCGAGAAATCACACCCCTCTTAAAGATGTTAGCGGAGGGAAAGCCATAAGGATAATTTCAATGTGGTTAAAATTGTTTGTCGGCTGTGGGAATTGAACCCGGGTTCTCAAATCCACAGGCCGACTTGATATTACTGAGTCATCTACTCCACATAATTATTAATACAAAATAAATAAATATATCATCACGCCTTTTACCCATTACTGAGTGTGATACTCTGCCGTAGTAGATCTCGGTAAGTGATATATTTTTGCTCGTAAAGTGCGGTTATCAGCCATCAAATCACACCCCCCTTGAAGATGTTAGCTGAGCCATAAGGATAATTTAAGTGGTTAAAATTGTTTGTCGGCTGTGGGAATTGAACCCAGGATCTCAAATCTACAGGCCAGCTAAATACCACTGAGCCACCTATCCCATAAAAACTTAATTTATCATATTTTATTTTTGGTAAAAGTTACAAGTTTTTCATATAACTTGAATGCATTTTAAGCGGAATAAAAGCTTACATTAAGCTCGTAAATCACCACTAATCTACTTAACGCAATTTAAAATGAAATTAAAATGGTAGAGTTATAATTAAATGGTTACCGCAAGCCTTGAACGTATTATTTTTATTATTCTATTTATTAAATGACTCTAGTGAATTATGTCGTCATAAATGTGGCATTTAATGTACCACTCCTTGCTTTAATGTGATAGATGACATTTGTGTTTTTGTTACTATTTTTACATGGTATTTAACTCAGAAACTTTGATCGTATAACAACCGATTAAGGGCGAGATTGATGAAACCGGAATCTGCAAATGCAGAGCTTATTAATTGAATTTTCCTCAAAAATTAGTAAACAAATCTTCGCATTCAAATTATATATTTATATATATTTCTGTAAAAAAACTCAAAAAAAAAAAAAGTAATTTTTCCAAAATCGTTCATTTTGCTAAAGTATCTCCCAAAACGAGTCTAGTACAGTCATTTTTCCAAATATATCTTTCAAAAAAGAAGACAAGATCTGCAATTGAAGAGCTTATTAGTCCTAAGACAGTTATATCATCCAACATCTGTCCTAAATCGTCTTTAATACAGTCATTTTCTCCAAAATCTCTTCCAAATCGTCTTAAAGACAATCATTGTCTCCAAAAATCTCTCCTAAACCGTTTCAAAGTAAAGTCATTTTCTCCAAAATCTCTTCTAAATCGTCTCTAAGACAATAATTTTCTCCAGAATCTCTCCTAAACCGTCTCTAAGACAGTCATTGCCCTAAATAAAAAACCTCTCCTAAATTGTCTTTAAGACAGTCATTTTCTCCAACTTTTCTCCCAAATCGTCTAAAAAAGACAGTAATTTCTCCCAAAATCTTTCCTAAATCGTCTCAAAAAGCCAGTCATTTTCTCCAAAATCTCTCCTAAATCATCTATAAGATAGTCATTTTCTCCAACATTATTTCTGTGAATTTGGGATCTGTAATTGCAGAGCTTAGTAGCTTATTTATTCCCTAAAAAATGTCTATTAAAATTCTTTAAATATAAAATAAAATAAATAAATATATCATCACGCCTTCTACCCATTACTGGGTGTGGCACTCTGCCGCAGCAGATCTCGGTAAGTGATATATTTTGCGCGTGAAGTGCGGTTACCAGTCGTCAAATCACGGCCTCCAAAGATGTTAGTGGTGGAGGAGCCACAGGGGTAGCTTTTGAAATTATGAAAATTGTTTGTCGCCTGTGGGAATCGAACCAGGGTTCTCAGGATCCACATGCCGGCTTCATACCACTGAGCTAGCCACCCCATATTCTTTAAATAATTGCCATAATTGCGGACGCCTCGGAAACAAAACTATTGTTACTCCATAACCTACTAAAATATACAAAATATTAATAAAGTAAACTTTATACGGACTTTTTGTTTACATACCCTTAATATACAAATATTCAATATTTATTCGAAGACAGCAAAACACACCCTTTAAGTTTTCCTGTTGATTGATTATTTTGGAAAATGACATTCAATTTAAGGACCCATTTCAAATTCCGCTGTCATATTCTATCACTATCTTATTTAATAATGATCGCGTCAGACCTTTTCCTAAAAATTTAAACATTTCTTCAGCATTTTCCTCCCATTTCTCTTTCATTCCATCCCTCTTTTTTCATCATATCCTCATCACTAACTTACCTTCTTCGCAGATTTCTTCCTCTTATCATTTCCACCGTCCGGTATTCCCCGGGAAAGCCGTGCAGGATGCCTTGGTATTATCATGAATCTCCACTTTATTTTCTCTGCGTCGTCTTGGAGTTTAATCATGATAATTTTTCATCATCTCTTATCATTAGTGCAGCTACGTGTAGTTTTTGTTTCGGTCTGAACAAATTTGAAGCTGTCACGATGTTTTTTGGCTTGGTTATCATATTAATGTAATTTATTTTGATGTCTGAGTTGAGGAAAATGTTGGAATAACAAAAAATTAATTATGCAGGGTTTTGGTATTTTTTAAGGGTTTGGGTTGGGGGGTTTAGAAAAGTAGAGGTTGTTTGACTTCTGTTTTAGACGTGGAGGGAATATGTAGGGCGGTTAACGCGATGGCATGTGGGTCTAAAGGTAATATTATGGTGGATGAAAAGCCATTTTAATGTGGTAATCGTTATTTTCCTTAAAATGGCAAGAAAATACCAACTTGCCTGATCAATTTTAGATGTATGTAGAATGGAAAGTAGAGTTTTACAAAAACAGTCAGGTACAGTACGAATCCAAGGTTACAACAACAAAAACAATCAGGTAAAATACAAAAACAGTCGGGTAAAGACCTTAGACCTGTGTGTTTTGTACTTTACTGTTTTTTTTTATTTATATATATATATATATATATATATATATATATATATATATATATATATATATATATCATCACGCCTTCTACCCATTACTGGGTGTGGCACTCTGCCGAAGCAGATCTAGGTAAATGATATATTTTGCGCGTGAAGTGCGGTTACCAGTCGTCAAATCACTGCCCCCAAAGATGTTAGTGGTGGAGGAGCCACAGGGGTAGTTTTTGAAATTATGAAAATTGTTTGTCGCCTGTGGGAATCGAACCAGGGTTCTCAGGATCCACAGGCCGACTTCATACCACTGAGCTAGCCACCCCATTTTTATTTGTAACTTTGAATACGTGTAGTCTACTGTCAGTATGATTCTTATCGAAAAATTTAAACATTTTTAACTATTTTGATTAATTATTAAATTAAATAAATAAATAAATATATCACGTCTTTTACCCATTATTGGGTGTGGCACTCTGCGGAAGCAGATCTCGGTAAGTGGTATATTTCTTATACGCGTGAAATGCGGTTACCAGCCCTCAAATCACGGCCCGTAAAGATGTTAGTGGTAGGGCAGCCACAGGGGTAATTTTAAATTGGTGAAAATGTTTTATCGCTGCTAGAATCGAACCGGGGTTCTCAGGATCCACAGGCCAACTGGAAACCACTGAGCTATTACCCATTAAAAAAATAAAAATAAATAAATAATTGTAATTGAGACAAACTATAGGTGCGGAACTTTTTTACCATTGGATGGCATATTTAAATTAGGCAGTAATAAAGGAATTTTTCGCGATAATATTTTCAACCCTACATTGACTTGACGATG
Organism: Pterostichus madidus; assembly: GCA_911728475.2. Lineage (NCBI taxonomy): Eukaryota > Metazoa > Arthropoda > Insecta > Coleoptera > Carabidae > Pterostichus > Pterostichus madidus. The sequence continues at coordinate 3,620,640 of OU452314.1, read as the reverse complement.
AAGAAAAATATTCGAAATCATATAGTAATTCATAATTTGTAGAAATCGAATAGTAAACTTATGAAGTGAACAAGTTGTTTTTTACAACTAAAACTAAATATAAAAAATGCCACCCCTCCCCCCTAGGTACGCCACTGTGTACATTTACTTACAAAACACCCTGTATAACAATTCAAAGGGTACATATCACTTTTGTTACACCCTTATTAAATATATACCTAAAGCATAAAATCAAATTTTGATAATATAATAAGTAAATTATACTCAATACTTACTCACATAGCCTTAGTTGTATGCTCCAGCAGGAAGCCCTTTCGTATCCATGACAACGCCCTTATAACAAAACACGGCTGCTGCCAAGGGTGGCCAAACATCCACAGACACATGGAGTGTTAAACTAGCTCCGGTGAACGTTCGGGTTCACTGAATACAGATTCAGGAGTCCAGATTCAATGAGTTTTATATGATCAGGAAAGTTGTCTTTGTATCATAAAAGAACAGACGAACATCGTTGAAATGTTGGCGGGGGGGAGGCGGAAATAGCAGCAGAGGAAACAAATCATTCTTAAAATTCTAAATTAATCACTAAATAAATATAGGGTAGGTGGCACAGTGGTATCGAGTCGGTTTGTGGATTTGAGAACCCGGGTTTGATTCCCACAGCTGACAAACAATTTTCACTACTTTAAAATTACCCTTGTGGCACCCACACCACTAACATCTTTGTAGGCCGTGATTATCTAAATATTTCAATTTTTTGGTTGAACCAATTTCAAACTTTTTTTTAATATGGTTCTATATAAATCAGACTACGAGAAATCGAATGCCATCTTTTTTGGTTTTCGAGTTACGGCGATTTTTGGTTTTTTAAAAATCTCCACTTTGAAGGTCCATATCTCGAAAACTAAAAAAGATATTGAAATGCGGTTTGAACGAGTGTATTTCACGTGCTCCAATTAACTTATACTGAAATTTTGAAAATTTTGAAAATTTTACTTTTTTTTCAAAATGTTCTTTGGCCCATATTTCAAAAAGTTGAGGAGATAATAAAAATCTGTGAATACCAGTGAATTCCTCTCGTAAAAGTACATAGGTATGCAAAATTTCAGGCAAAAATTCGCTCAGATAAAGTTTTTATTGCAAAAAAACGAAAAATCACTGTTTTTTAATTATTTTTGAAGGGGTACCCCTTAAGATTTTTACGAATTTAGGCCATTTTTAGTGCTTTAAAAATTGTATCGGTTGGGAAAAAATTCTGAAATTTTACATACATATGTACTTTTACGCGAGGAATTTACTGATTTTTATAGATTTGAATTATCTCTTCAACTTTTTGAAATATAGGCAAAAGAAAATTTTGGAAGAAATTTTCAAATTTTCAAATTTTTTTAATCGTCGTTATAAGTTAATTTGAGCACGAGAAATGCACTCATGCAAACCGCATTTCAATATCTCTTTTAGTTTTCGAGATATGGGCCTTCAAAGTTGAGATTTTTAAAAAGCCAAAAATCGCCGTATCTCGTAAACTAACAAAGATACGAAGATACGCTCAACGGAATTCAATTTCTCGTAGTCTGATTTATATAGAATCATATTTTAAAGTTTTTTGTTTTTATACTGGTTCAACCAAAAAATTCGCATTTTCTTCAACCGAATTTTTTGCGATCATGACCTCCGGCGGTTAAAAAAAAAACTATTTTGAAGATAAAAATATGTATATCTATCGAAAGATGAAATCTTCAATTACATATCTAGTGTTATATTATTTTAAATTAATCCTTAAGGTGGTACTATCATTGAAGCATTTATGACAGATTTTAATGAAATTTAAATATGTTATTTTCCATGAGTTTCTACATTAATATGCTAATTTGTTGTTTTATTTACCATACATATAATTAAATACTTGTTTTTATAAACTTTTTTGGTTACTTATACTTTTATGAGACTGTCATGATAGAGCCACCCTAATGAGAAATTTTCCTTTACATTTTTTTAAATCGTTTTACGTTTGTAATGTACATTATTAAATCTTTTACAAACTGCAATTTTGATCACATAAAAAGTGAGGTCTCGAAAGAATACTTTTGTGATTTTTGCCTCTGCATGGCTCTGAAAAGTTTGAAAACCACTGCTATACATTTTAAAATAAAATATCCACAATAACAAAATTAAATCGCAAATTGAACAGTTTTTCATTACTTTGAAATCACAAAATACGCTCACTTAATTATTTGTCGATCTCTGTATGTATGTGTGTATGTGATTATTTTAGAATCAATTTAATCAATTAGGGCGAAGTCACCCTCGTAATTAAATTGCCATCAGGGTTGTCAATGTGTGAGCGTGAAAATCACTAGAGAATGCGATACATTCCCTGAGGTAAACTTGCATGCATTATTAGGAAAATAAAGTTGTTTGTTTTTCGATTTTGGACTTTTGTCACAGTAAATAAAAATAGTAATGTTGGATATAAGGAAATTATGAATGTTGATGATGATTCTGATATGTATGTTACTGTTAAATAATAATAATAATAATATGGAGTGGCTAGCTCAGTAGTATGAAATCGGCCTGTGGATACTGAGAACCCTGGTTCCATTCCCACAGGCGACAAACAATTTTCATAATTTCAAAAACTACCCCTGTGGTTCCTGCACCACTAACACCTTTGGGGGCCGTGATTTGACGACTGATAACCGCACTTCACGCGCAATATATATCACTTACCGAGATCTGCTTCGGCAGAGTACCACTCCCAGTAATGAGTAGAAGGCGTGATGATATATTTATTTTTTATTTCAAGTGTATAAAGGGGTAATGGCTCAGTGGTATTGAGTCGGCCTGTGGATGCTAAGAACCATGGTTCGATCCCCACAGCTGACAAAACATTTTCACCAAATTAAAATTACCCCTGTGGCTCTTCCACCACTAACACCTTTGGGGGCCGTGATTTGACGACTGATAACCGCACTTCACACGCAATATATATCACTTACCGAGATCTGCTTCGGCAGAGTGCCACACCCAGTAATGAGTAAATTTCGTGATGATATATATATTTTTTATTTAAAGTGTATAAACGGGTAATGGTTCAGTGGTATCGAGTTGGCCTGTGGATCCTAAGAACCCTGGTTCGATCCCCGCAGCCGACAAAACATTTCTACCAAATTAAAATTACCCCTGTGGTTTCCCCACCACTAACATCTTTAGGGGCCGTGATTTGATGGCTGGTAACCGCACTTCACGCGCATAAATATATCACTTACCGATATCTGCTTCGGCAGAGTGCCACACCCAGTAACGGGTAAAAGGCGTGATGATATATTTATTATATTTACAAAATGTAGAAAACAATGATTGTATCTGGTTGTTTTAACTGTAAGCTTTCTGTACTAAGTAGTAGAGATTAGAAAATATTTCTTTTAAAACATTTTTTGTTTTTTACAGGTGTGTACATGTGACAGACATAGGCGTGGGTTACATCTCGACGATGTTATCTCTTTCTGCTCTCTTCCTACGTTGGTGTTCACAAGTCCGGGACTTCGGACTACAGCATTTGTGTGGTATGCGGAACTTGCAGGTCCTCTCCTTGGCAGGTAGGTCCCCATGTGGGATTTCCTTTATTTAGTGGTTGTTTGCACCGTGTTGCTAGCTGTTGTGTTTACTGCAAGCCTATTTAAAATGCATTAATAATTGCGACTCTAATTTTGGAACGATTTTAATTGTTTATTATTTACTGTAAGAACAATCGTTCGAAATAATAGAGGCTTCATGGTTTATCTGCTGCAAGAAGAGTCGTTTTAAATTATACTTTGCGTTGAGCTTTGCGCTTTAAAGAAATTTAAAATGCAGTTATTGCATTTATTTTTTGTTTGCGTGTTCGACGTTGCATGTATTAATTTTACATGTGCATAATAATTTTACAGTGTTTTATTTATTATGTCAATGCGATTTACATATTATATTCTTAAGTATCCTTTAGACACGCATGATTAAAACAACGATAAATGAATTTTGTTGAAACTGAATTCTGTATTTCATTATTTTTATTTTCTTATACACAGTATAAGCAAGTATTGGAATCGTGAAAAAAGTCGTTGACGAGATTTTTGCGGAAATACGTGTTTTGAGGTCTACTTAATCCGTTTTGATCATTTTCTCAATGATGTCTGTGTTTGTGTGTGTGTGGATGGATGGATGTGTGTCCGAGTGTGCAATATCTCATGAACAAGAGTTAAGATTTATTAACGAAACCGGAAGAAGGAGTTTACTGGACACACAAAACAATAAATTCCATTTATTTAAAAAATGGAATCAGTTACAAAAAAAGTTTCGAATAATAGATGTTAGCAAAAATATTTGAAACATAAAATGTTATTTGCAATTTTCTTGTATATGCGTCTAATTTGGAGAAAAACTAATTTATATATTTAATAATATATTCCAATAATCATAGTAGCAATAGAAACAAAAAACAGAAACAGACAGATTCACAAAACGGATTAGCGCTAACACCGTTTTTCAAATTAAAACGGATTAATGAGATGAACTAAATTTTATACTAATTAACTCTTTTTCTAACTCAAGTTGAAAAGAGAGTTAAAAACGAAATAAAAAATGGTGTTAGCGCTAATCCGCTTTATGAATCTACCTGTATCATGTTTAACATTTATATGTCAAATAATAATTGTCAAACGCAAGGAGCAAGTCATAAGTGTTCAATTCAGCGTTTTTGATGCTATATCAATTTCATTGATCAAATAGTAAGTAATTTTATATTTCTATTTCTATTAATATAAGTTTATTTGTATAAAATTTTGTTAGGAAGTTGATTATCTGTAATGAAAATTAAAAAGAAATCAGTAAAATCCCAAAATTTTAATAAATTCAGATAAATGCTGAATTACTGAAAAACTAAATTACATGTTTAATAATATTATATAACATTCATATATTCTAAATATTAAATATGCTGTGTATAAGAAAGTCGTGTGGTGGCCACACCAGATTTGGGACAGTTGTAGCTCCAAGATAGCACTGTCGCCTTACGAAGCGGAGTTTGTAAGATTAACTTATAACTAAAAATACAATTTCGTCTGAGTGGTTCGGAACCCAATATAAGCTATAGGCTCACTGTACTGTTATAATAAAATGATCTGCATTTACAGATTTGCTATAGTAATTAGAAATGAGTTGTTTAGTTCCATGGTAGAGCTGTCGCTTCACAAGCGAGAGCTGAAGAGTTTAAACCACGCAAGACGTCAACTTATATAAAAAATACGATCGTTTCTGAGTCGTTCGGATTCCACTCTAAGCTACTATAATGCAAAGTAGATAATATAAAGTTGTAGTTGCAGCTCTGCGGTAGTATTGTTGCTGTAGAAGCGAGAGTTTTCTAGTTATATCAAAAATACGATTATGTCGACCTGTTTCGGATTCCATTATAAGCTAACTGTAATTTGAATTAATTATTGTATAATCGAATCAACCAGATTTAATTTTCGTCCTACAATTTATTAAATTACTATTAATTCTGTAATTAATCGAGTTAATCTTCTGCTCTCATTAATATGATCCTGTTTCATTCAAGGCCTACTTTATTCACCGTTACAATATGACGATATAACGTTAAACATAATTGTTTTAAAATTTCTCTCCGTCGTGTGTATAAAGTGAATTGTCGGTAACACAATTCATTGCACAATCCGTGCTCGTGTGTGCTCATGAGTACAACGGAGATAGAGAATGTGTGTGAGGGTGATAGAGTGAGTTATTGATCCTACAGTAGCAGGGATTCGTTGTAATTGAGAGGATTTTCAACGGGAAAATGGAGAAAATATATTATTATTGTTTAATTATGTTTCAATTGGTTAATATTCTTCTTAAATAAAAGTGTTACTGCAAATGACTCTTATGTCAAGTCTTTCAGTAAATGAAAGAGTCATGGGATCGAGGTTGCCTATGATATATTACATAATAGAGAGAAAAAATTAGAATATAATCATATTTGAATCCAGAGCGACCAGAACTTAATCATAGGTCCCAGGTTCAAATCCTGGCGGTATCATAATTTTTCTCCTTATAATTCAATTTTATTATTATTGGGTTTTGGAGATAGTTTAATTAAAAATTTTTAATTGATAAAAGTAGAGGAATATTACGGCTCCTCCACCATATTTCTGCTTAGTTGTAGTTTCATTGTAACGCTGTCGCTTTACAGGCGAGAGTATGTTTATTAACATTTTGCTAACTTCAACTTATATCCAACAAATACAATACAATAAAACAGTCAGGTAAAATTTGTAAAACGAATTTTTGAACATTCTGTGAAAAACAAGTAAACATCCGATAAACATAAAGTAGAAAATTGTAATTGTAGATTTTGTAACTAAAGTATTATATTTTTAATAATCATATACATGGGGTGGCTAGCTCAGTGGTATGAAGTCAGCCTGTGGATCCTGAGAACCCTGGTTCGATTCCCACAGGCGACAAACAATTTTCATAATTTCAAAAAACTACCCCTGTGGCTCCTGCACCACTAACATCTTTGGGAGCCGTGATTTTACGACTGGTAACCGCACTTTACACCCAGTAATGGGTAGAAGATACAGCTGTGCTTTCTAATCACTACCTTATTGCTTTGTCGCTTATGTCTGCTTTTGCACGCTGCCAATCATTTTATTTTTGGTTTCTTGCGAACCACAATAACCACCTCGCTTAGTCGCTGCACGTTTGGTTTCTACCACTATTCAATAACAAACCACTCAAAATCTCCAATTTTCAAGGTTGTCCACTGCTGACCTCGAGCGGGCTGTCCAGCCTGATCCAGCTACGCCATCTCCAGGAGCTGGAGTTAACCAACTGTCCTGGCGCGTCGAAAGAGCTCTTCGACTACCTCAGAGAGCATCTTCCGCGATGTCTCATCATTGAATAAATCATAAGTTTAATCATTTGGTTTGTTTTCGTCAAATCAGTCAGAGTCGTCCATTTATTGCGTGAAAGTTGGTAGTATGGAGATTGGTACCTGTCAAATTTGAGGTTAGAATAATGTTGTCTAGAAATGATCTAGTATGTTCAGCAGTTGACAGTTTGAGTTCGTTTGTTTATTTTTGTACTGTGTGTTTTTAACTTTTAGTGGAATTCTGCAATGGTTTATTAATAATACAGATTTGGACTATTTACAAAATGGCTGACATTCTGAGAATCATATTACAATGTATTTATTTTTTAAGGAGTGGCTAGCTCAGTGGTATGAAGTCGGCCTGTGGATCCTGAGGACCTTGGTTCGATTCCTACAGGCGACAAACAATTTTCATAATTTCAAAAACTACCCCTGTGGCTGCTCCACCACTAACATTTTTGGGGACAGTGATTCGATGACTGGTAACCGCACTTTACGCGCAAAATATATTAGTTACCGAGATCTGCTTCGGCAGAGTGCCATACCCAGTAATGGGTAGAAACAGATCTCGGTAAGTGATATATTTTGCGCGTCAAGTGCGGTTACCAGTCGTCAAATTACGGCTGCAAAGATGTTAGTGGTGGAGGAGCCACAGGGGTAGTTTTTGACATTCTGTTTAATATATCACTTACTACGATCTGCTACGGCAGAGTGATGCACCCAGTAATGGGTAGAAGGCGTAATGATGTATTTATTTTTTTATTTGATTAAAATGGACAACTTATGTTACTACCATCAATAATACATTTTAAATTACTACATTCTTATCTGAAATGAGGTATAGATCCTTAGTTACTATTTAGTATAGGATGCGGGCACTTACGTGACACTGTGACGTTTTTGTGACGTAAAAACAGCTTTTCCGGGAAAGATCACTGCGCCACCAACAAAAATGAACTATTTTTTGGGACGAGGTTCTTTTGAAATCTCGTCCCAAAAAATAGTTCATTTTTGTAGGTGGCGCAGTGATCTTTCCCGGAACAGCTGTTTTTACGTCAGTGTCACGTGAGTGCCCGCATACTATTGCTCTCAGAATGTCCGACATACTTATAAACCATTTCCCAATCTGTGAAAGTAATAAACTGCGCAATTTTTCATTCCTAATTCTTTCGTTTTGAGAATATGAAATCCAAAGGCAATAGCAAATAATTTTATCAGAAATAAAACAATAATACTACAAGATATAGTATAATAAAGTGTTACTAATTGTATGATTTTCTCCGTTGAATGTATATAGATGTAAACATACATTGCCTTAAGTACCCTTTTGCAAGCAATGCAGTCAACATTTGAGTTCATTCGAGGGTTTGTCTTCGAACTGAAATTCTGTTATTCAAAACAAAAACCATCGCATTTTGAAAAATGTTTTGAGGTACTTACAATATTTCAGATGAGATGGTTGAATAATTTTCAGGCTGTGTTGTCTCTATAGATTGCTAATTACAAGACTGACAATTAATTAATTAATTAAGTTTGATGATTTTTTACCCTTAATAATCTATAGCATACCCAAAAAATACTGACAGACATGTTTTTCATTGCCAAATAATTTTAAATTAATTTAGAAAATTATGCTTTAAATAACTGACACAGCTATCAAATTAGCAATTACAATTAGTAATTATAATTAGCAATTACAATTAGTAATTATAATTAGCAATTGCAATTAGTAATTATAATTACAATTAGTAATTATAATTAGCAATTACAATTAGTAATTATAATTAATGGTCAGTGTTTGAGTTATATTCAATAATGCTAGTATTTAGATCGATTAAGTAAGTATGAAATATTTGCAAATTTCAAACTGTTCAATTGGGTTGGTATTAACTGATAAGAGCAATTGTCATGAAAAGTCTCGCCACCAAAGGTGGAGAGATTTTGTTTAATGTCAAATTGATCGCGTCGTTTTACCTTAAAACACCGATATAATATACTGGGTGTATAGGTGATTAATATGGAAAAACAGTTTTTCCGTGCACATTACTTTCCAAAATATTTTAGATAAAAATATTTCAAATAAAAGATGTACAGCTTCAAATTCTGTATCTAAATCAAAACACAAAATTTATTTTCTAAGTTGTGTAATGGCAGAAATAAAATAAGGTAATTTACAAAATTACAATCTCATTAATCTTAACCTTGGAATTAAAACAAAATTACAAACAAATGCATTTAGTTTTTCTCTTCTCTTTCCTATTTATTTAACCGATATAAAACTGTCAAAATTGATGATTCTACATAAAGTTAAATTATCTAAATAAAATTGGACATTTGACAGTGACTAATATAAAATGTCAGTACTTTTTGGACGTGCTATATTTATACATTTGTTAAGTATTTTGAAGCATAACTTTATTATTATTGCTTCTTGCCATACGTGTAAAAATAAAACAAAATTAAAGCCTTTACTAACATCTTTCGGGCCGTAGTTTGACGGCTAGTAATCCACACTATTATCATTTGTAGCTTAATCTATCAAGCAAGAGGTCGTGCGTTCAAATCTCATTGACAAACTTATATCCATCAAAATACAATTGTGACCGAATGGTTCGGATTCCAATCTAAGCTTCTGTAATTGGAATTAAGTTCCTGTTGTGCAGAGTAGCAAAATAAATAAATTAATAAATATAACATCTGTGTAAAAGATGATGATTTATTTATTTATTTATGCTACTCTGTATAACTGGAATTTACGGTAGATCTAGCGTGAAAAAATATCGGTACCTATTATGATTTGAATATCATGAATTGTTAACAGGTTGTTGGTCTAGTGAATTTTCAAATACCATACCACCGTGTGGTCTTGCCATTATAAATTGGGATTCTTAATTTTTCGTTAAAAACAAGACTTTGCATAGCTATATATCCATTACTCAACGGTAAAAAACTTTCTCCTTCTGATACAATATACATGGATAGTTCGAGAACATCATACTAGTTTTTCAAATGAAACTGCAAATTTTTATAGGTACACAAACCAAATATGTGCGATTCTGAGTGATGATCGCCATAAGCCCCGTGTATAAGAACTCAACTTTACAAGCGAATATATTTGTTCACAGACGGTGAATGTGTTTCATATTTTAACAGGATGTGTATGACTATCCCATGTTTACGTGCACCGAGTTTTATTCAGATCTGTAAAAATGTTTTTCATGCTAGTACTACCTTAAGTCAGATTCGAATTCGAGATCTCAGAATTCAAATACCGTAATTCTATCTATTGTACCGTACTGCCGGATATGTTATACCTTTTGGCAATATAACTTGCACGTATGGTGAATAAAACTCTATTCTTCACCATGAATTCACTATCCACGACTCAGCAATACTGTTTCATATTAATATATCTTAAGCTATGCTGTAGGTGCATAGTAATGTTTATAAGAGTTTCCTATACTAGACTTCATATAACGCTTCGGAATACTAATTTTACATTCCACTCTTAGATTATGCTTTTTTTTAGGCGGTTATCTACATATTTATACTGTCCACAAACTTATATATGTACGTATGTACGAGAACTCAGCGGATTAAAATACTCGGCCTGCTGACTCGTATTTCAAACAACCGCATCGTCAAGTAAAAACACTTTCCTGACGTATTATGTATACTATTTTTTCTGAAACCGTTTAATTTAATCAGTATTTAATCAAAAATCATTCAAAATGTTTGAAACAGCAGACTACGTATCCAAGGTTACAACAAAAATAACAGTCAGGTAAAATCTTTACTGGACTGTTTTATACTTTACCAGACTGTTATTTTTGTTGTAGCGTTGGATACGTACATTACTGGACTGTTTTTGTAAAAACCTACTTTCCATACTAAAATTGGTCAAGAAAGTATTTACTTTCTTGCCGGTTTCAAACAATAACACTTTCCTGACTATTTTCTCTAAAACCGTTTAATTTACTCAATAATTAATCATAAATAATTCAAAATGTTTGAATGATATTGGCAGCAGACTACGTATCCATGGTTACAATAACAGAAAACAGTCAGGTAAAGTCTTTACCACACTGGTTTTTACTTTATCTAACTGTTTTTTGTTGTTGTAATCATGGGTACGTACTTTACCTGAATGTTTTGGTAAAAACCTACTTTCCATACTAAAATTGGTCAGGAAAGTAGGCACTTTCTTGCCGGTTTCAGAAAAAAACACTTTCCTGACTATTTTTTCTAAAACCGTTTAATTTACTCAATAATTTAAAATGTTTAAATTATATTGGCAGCAGACTACGTATCCATGATTACAACAGAAAACAGTCATGTATAGTCTTTATCACACTGGTTTTTACTTTACCTGACTGTTTATTGTTGTTGTAACCTTGGATACGTACTTTACCTAAATGTTTTGGTAAAAATATACTTTCCATACTAAAATATATACTTTCTTGTCGGTTTCAGGAAAATTATTTTACAGAATTGTGTAACAAATGAAGCACAAATAAATTGTGTCTATTATTTCGAGCTGTCCTTCAGATTGCACTGTAAGGCACTGTAATTGGGATTAAGTTCCTGTCATGTATAATTTTGTGGACATAGATCTAAATATAAAGTGTTATCGGTTGCTCAAGAAGAAATCTTCGTTTATCTATCACAATGGACGCTAGAAAATAAACGGTTGCTATATAAGAAACGGTAAACAGTGTCTCTCAAACTCTTAATAACATAAGAACATTCAATGTACACTGTCCAGATTCGTATGTGTGCGTGTGTGTGTGTGTGTCTGAGATTGTAAAGTATTTTTTTTAGTCTTGCATTGTGCACAGCGTTATATGAGCACCGAAATTGCTAAAACACTAGAAATATATTTTATTTAAAGCATTGCAGTGCGGAATGCACTCGAAATGTAAATATTGTACATTTACAAATGGTTGTCTGTATCTGTACTATCTCATTATGTTCTTAATTATTCATTAACAATATTAAAGTTTGAACTTTGTCTCTTTTTGTCACTACCTCTACCCATGTCCTCCTAATACTACTATTGAATCTATTCTGTAACGAAAATTGCTAAGTTGTAGTAACAAATCTATAAATAATAGAAAGAGAGCGAAAGAACATTCCGCACAATGCAGTAACTATAAATGAAACAAAAAGATAAGAAAGTAAGTGGGTGTCGGCCTGCGCTTGTATTTGAAAGAAAATTCCACATAATTGCAGTTAAACTTTGTATTGTAAGAACTGAAAATGAAACAAAAAGGTAAGAAAGGAAGGGAGTGTCGTCCTGTGCTTGTTTTTTAAAGAAAATTCCACACAATGGTAGTTAGACTCTCTATTGTAAGAACTGAAAATGAAATAAAAAGATTAGAAAGGAAGGGGGTGTCGCCCTGCGCTTGTTTTATTAGTAGTAACAAATCTATAAATAATAGAAAGAGAGCGAAAGAACATTCCACACAATGCAGTAACTATAAATGAAAGAAAAGGATAACAAAGTAAGGGGGTCTAGGCCTGCGCTTGTATTTGAAAGAAAATTCCACATAATTGCAGTTAGACTTTCTATTGTCAGAATTGAAAACAAAACAAAAAGACAAGAAAGGAAGGATGAGTCAGCCTGCGCTAAGAAATAAGTGGCACGATAAAAATAAATTAAACAATAAAATTAGCTATAATATTTATTTTATGTACAATACAAAATACAATAATAACAATTATAAAAATAATAATAGAAATTAATATTATCCGGCATTTTCCCACCAGGGTAGCAACCCCAACCCAGACTCATTTATACTACCCTAAAACAACAAAACACAATCAACATAACGACCCATAAACAAAAGCCAATCAACTTACAGTCAAAGAAAACGCAGCCCTATTTTCAGTGATTTTCTCTGAAGTCGTTGGTTGATTAGGATCAACAATTTCAGGACCAGTTGGGTTAATTTCAGTGAAATTCTCTGAAATCACTTTGAATCTGATCGGTTCACCCGGATCCATAAACAGATCATGTTTGCTACCGTCTCCTACATCGTATTCCCAGATCCAAGCTTGCTCTGTCTCGTCAAATCTTGATGGGTGAGGGAGCATTGTTGGAGGAATTAAAATGTCGTCGAAAAATTCTAGACTCACTGAAATAATGAGAAAATATTAGTAGTTTCAGATATTCCAGTAGGTATACTGTGCAGAAATAGTTTTTGATTATACTAAAAACGTTATAAACATGGAGTAACGTCATCAAAAAATATAACTAGATGAATGACACAGGGTGTTGCTACGTTTATATGTGACATTGACATTTCTTCCCTTCGGCATTGTTATAGCAATTAAAAACTTATAGCTGTATTCCATTTGCCACTTGGTTCACTTAAATCAGTTCAGATAAATTAGACAACATGACTAAATGAATTAAATTAAGCAAATTTAGACATTTATTGTAGTGAATTACTTCAAAGTAAATTAGAATAAGTATTTCTAGTACTGAAAATAAAGTCAACGAATTAATCCAGCAAAATAAATAAGTGATCTGGATCAATAAATGTAAGTTAGATCTGATCCAACTGGCAAATGGAATACACCTAATGTAGGTTAAAGTCAACGACCTTAAACAGATTTTTTTGATGTTTGAAACAATTGTGAAAAATATAAAATAATGATTATTTCCGGATAAAATTCCTAATAAATATCAGTGAGGTAAATAAAAAAAAATGTATCAAAATCATAGTACTAATGATAATAATTATATATAAATATGAAATAATAGTATATTATACAACGCCGCTATAATGAATGTTACTATTCCCAACGATAAATAAATAAATATATCATCATGCCTTCCACCCATTACTGAGTGTGGCACTCTGCCGTAGCAGATCTCGATGCAATATTTTTTCAATTACCATACCGATAATAATTCCGAACTTTATCCGCAGATGGAGACACAAGTCCTAAATGTTAATCAAACTATTTTCTGTACCATATACTAAATAAAAAATACATTGCAAACCTTGTACACCTTCTCTACTAACACTACGAATTTTTCCAACAATGACTTCTTCCATAAACGGCCTAAAAACGATGTACCTAAAATGTACTCTCGTATGACTAGCCCCATCTCCGGGTAAAATAAACGATTCTTCAATCTTTGTTATATCGTATAAAGCTATACACAGCCCAACATTCAAAACAACCTAAAACCAACAATATTATAACCTCAAAATTTGTCCACTTACGTTGTTTCACAAGTATTCAAGTACTTTGTTAGCTAGCTTTCTATTTAATTCACTTTCTAAAGCTGTATTGAGCTTCAGATGAAACATATCTGGTGAGATTCGAACCAAATCTTTCATTTCGTACAGGACAAACATTGTTATAATGTTTTGAATTTGAATTTCTTGGTTATGTAGACATGCGGTGTGGAGTGACAGTATTGGCGGAAATAGCCGAGCGTGGGCAATCGGGTGACCTCGATACAATTCCTAGAAAACAGAGGCGTACTATAATTTTTTGACAGGGAAAACTTTAAAATTGTTTTACAATAAAAACTAATTTGTTTTTGGTCATAAAAATATTATATAATTACTTAAACTGTTCATGGCAGTACCAGCACAAAATATTAAAACAAACGATAAATGATTATTTACAATTTTTAGTACGTATAAATTAGTTTGCGCCCCCAATGTATACTACAATTATTATAACATTTTTATTTATTGATTATTCTGCACTTATATGATCAATATTTCAAGTAATACTTCAAATAATTATAGATATTTAATATGTTTTTATAAATAACTAAATTGTAAGAATACCAAAAACTTAAAAAATTGAAATTATAAATTATTTCGTCCTGTGCTCAAAGACAAAATAATTTCAAATGAAAATTATTATCAAATCTACGTAAATCTGATTAAAATTTATGACGACATTATTTAAAATCTGATGCAATAATTTCCATAGCAACCATGTTGCCAACATTAACATTTCCTCATGTGTTTCGCTTCTTACCTCTCATTTGCCACTTTTAAGATGTTTTTTAATTTTTATTTTAACTTTTTTTGAGTTGCATCAATCAAACAGTAACTGTCTGACCTGGAAAAAGTTCAACATAATTTTCTGCAACACCGATCAATATTTGGCAACGTGTGGATAATTATAGTTCTCCTTCCCCCCGCTAGGTGGGTTCCGCGAAAGGCAACGAAGCTATTTTCGCCATTATACCTCCATGAATCGAATAGTAAAGTTGTATATTTCTCTTCTGCTAATACTGCGGTGAAAATGAGTTACTAGTGTTTCATTTGTTTTGCACACGCAAGTGTGCCTGCACAATTATCATCATGGAGTAAGTAGACATTATTATCATAGTGTTTAAAATGGTATTTTTCTGGAAAACTGTGGAAATGGTACTCGTGTTCGGTCGGTGACGTCATTGGAGTTTATTGCAAGTTTCGTACGTCAATTGTTTAACTATTGATTGTTTAGAAATAATTTGTTTATTTTTTACCTTGTTTAAGTGATTACCTGAGGGTGTGGTACGAAAAATGTGGTTAGGGATGTTTTTTTGTTTAAGTTGTTTGAATTTTTCGCGGTAAAATGATTGTCATATAAAAAAATTGTATATCTAACATTTGGTATACCATATGGTGTTGAATTTCGTACAGATTATTTGGTTGAAATGTGTATTAATTATTTTAAAAAAAATTAGAATTATTCATTTATGACTCACAGTTATTTCCGCTTTTCCTTGCTAAGGTAGAGGTAATGAGATCTATATACTTGTGTTCGTCAATTGTTTCATTTTCCTAACGAAGTTCCTAATACTAATAAATAAAAATATCGCATCGAAATTATAGCTCAAATTATATTGATTGTAGTATCGAGCCGGCCTCTGTATTTGAGAACTTGGGTTCGAGTCCCACAGCCGAAAAACAATTTTTACCATATTAAAATTGTCCTTAATGGGGTAATGGCTCAGTGGTATGAAGTCGACCTGTGGATCCTAAGAACCCTGGTTCGATCTTCGCAGCCGACAAACATTTCTACTAATTTCAAATTATCCCTGTCGCTCCTCCACCACTAACATCTTTGGGGGCCGTGATTTGATGGCTGGTAACCGCACTTCACGTGCATAAATATATCACTTACCGAGATCTGCTTCGGTAGAGTGCCACATCCAGTAATGGGTAAAAGGCGTGATGATATATTTATTTATTTTATTTTTTAAATTACCCTTGTGGTCTACCAATAATTAACATCTTTGGGGGCTGTAATTTGACGGATGAGAACCGCTCTTTATGGCATAAATATATCGCTTACCTAGATTTGCTACGGCAGAGTACCACACTCAGTAATGGGTAAATGGCGTGATGATATATTTATTTATTAACTGTTATTTTTTTATCTACTATTTTTTTTTTGTTAGGGCCGGTTTTTTCCTCTTTAGATGAAGTTTGCGATAACTATCGCCAGAATAATTGAAAAAATATTGTTTCAGAAAATGGCATTCAATATAATTATTACCACTTATGCTATGGTTTCGATGCGATATTTTTTTTATTTATCCTGCTGGTAGGTATTGGGCACTTTATCTAGAAATGGAAAAACTGGTTCTAAGACAGACAAATTTAGTAGGAGATTAAAATATTATCAATAAATCTAAATATTTTTAGTCTAATTTTTGTCATGTAAAAATAATTTTATTTTTAAATAAATAAATAAATATATCATTACGTCTTCTACCTATTACTTGGTATGACACTCTGCTGAAGCAGATCTCGGTAAATGATATATTTTGCGCGTGAAGTGCGGTTACCAGTCGTCAAATCACGGCCCCCAAAGACATTAGTGGAGGGGGAACCGCAGGAGTAGTATTAATGTGGTGAAAATGTTTGTCGGCAGTGGGAATCGAACCAGGGTTTTCAGGATCCACAGGCCGACACGATACCACTGTACCACCTGCTTTTTTTTATTTTTAGTTTTCAAGTTGTAATTAGCGTTCAAATAATTCAAGACAACTATACATAGTTTATTTTATGCACAACCGAAATTAATGTTTTTTAGGCATTAAAAGAGGGATTAAACACTTGTTTTTGGCCCTAGAGCCATAATAAAATAATTATATCCTTTGGATGCATAAACAAAATGACAATTTTTGTTTATTGTGAAGACTTGATTCTGCAAAATGTCATTTTGACTTATAACCTATGTACATATTTTAATCTTTTGAACATATAATTAAATGTTATTTTGTTGTGCATAAAATATTGTATGTACCACGGGTGAAATTAGCGTTTCTGACCCTGAGCATGTAATTAGCCCTCGGCGCTTTGCGTCTCGTGCTAATAATCATGCCACGGGCCAGAAACGCCTGTTTTCACCCTTGATACATAAACAACTATTTTATTTAATTACGGAAGTGGAAAATTCCTTATTATGTTTATCAAAATATTTGTAACAAATTATTGCTTAATTGCAAATATAATCTGACAGATAAATAAGTATTTCCGTTATTATTTTATCGCGCAATAATATTGATTGGCTCAAAATTTAGCAATATATAATAGTAATATCTGTATTTAATTAAAACAATTTTTGGTTTAAATTCTGTATGTATATTTCAAATTCTGTTACTGTACATTAGATGGCAGGAAAATATAGTATAGTACGTACCATGAACTGTAAGCGACCTAAAAAAATATTTACAGTTCGAGGTTAGTAAGCTATTTTTTATAATGCCTGCACAAATATAAGAAAATGAAGAAAAATAGGTTTCAAAATTAACAACTGTCAAATTGTTGTCAAAATAAACAGGAGCTTCATTTGTAATATTTACTTCCTGTCCACGGTGGGTAGTAAGTAAATATTATAGTCCCGATGTAAGCATGGGAACCAACTGTGCAATAAAAGTTCCACTTCATGTGTTTTAGCCTTGAAAAGCGGGCTTAAACACTTCTTTTTGGCCCTAGCGCCATAAAAAAATCATTCTTATGGATACATAAATAAAATGACAATTTTTGCTTATTGTGAATTCTTGATTTTACAAAATATCATTTTGACATATAACCTATGTACATATTTTAATCTTTTGAACATATAATTAAACGTTATTTTGTTGTGCATAAAATATTGTATGTACCACGGGTGAAACTAGCGTTTCTGACCCTGAGTACGTTATTAGCCCTCGTCGCCTTGCGCCTCGTGCTAATAATCATGCCGCGGGTCGGAAACGCCTGTTTTCACCCAAATATATAACTATTATTTTATAAAACGGTTTCTTCGTGAAGAAATGCCTCACTTTCTTCCTATAGCATACGCAAATAGCTATTTATTTATTTAATTTCGTCTGTATGGGGTAGCTAGCTCAGTGGTGTCAAGTCGGCCTGTGGATCCTGAGAACCCTAGTTCGATTCCCACAGGCGACAAACAATTTTCACAATTTTAAAATTACCCCTGTGGATCCCCTACCACTAACATCTTTGGGGGCCGCGATATGACGACTGGTAACTGCACTTCACGCGCAAAATATGTCACTTACCAAGATCTGCTTCGACAAAGTGCCACACCCAGTAATGGATAAAAGGCGTGATTATATATTTATTTAATTTCGTCTGTGATTTTGGCCAATATACGATTGGTACCTTCTCAACTTTCTCTTTACAAACACCTAAGGGTTGAACATTTTGACGGTTAGTACCTTTACTTCCCAGTATAAAATCATTCATCTAGCATCCAAATTAGATGTCTCATCTCGTCTATAGGTTTAATTCCATCTAGTCCTTTTAAGAATAATCTACAGTATTCTAAAAGTTCATATTTTCTCCTCAGGGCCAACATGGCGCTATACGCAAGCTACGTCGGTACATCGACACAAGCACACAACCAATATCACATAAACCATTTAACCCTTTTATCAAATCCACCTTATTTCACCCCTACCCTCGAGTTCTCTGAAGACGACAACCAGGTCTCACATAGCCATGGAGTCGCCACTATGGGAGCTGAAGCCGGAGCCGGCGTCCCCTCCGCACATCTATGAGGACGCCTGGTTCTTTGACGACGTCTCGACGGAAGATCTGACAGCGTATAAACTTCAGTCGACCGTCGTCAAACGTGAGGAAGAAGTCGAGAGCAAAGCAGAGGTCTATAGTAAGCTTCTTGATGATTTGGATCAACTTGATCAGCTTGAGGACTTCATCAAAGAAGGTAGGGACATTAATCTTTATTTATGTTTAGTTTTATAATACCTGAATTTCTGTTGACATTTGAATCAAATTTCTATAAGAAAAGTAGTCATTACGTTTAATTAATGACAAAAAACTATTTGTCATTCGCATTATACGATATCGTAATAACTCATTTACCGGACTGAAATCACTATTGTAAACATGTGGTTGTTTGAAAGACGAGGCCGCAGACCGAGTATTTTATTCCGTTGAATCAAGTAAAAACACTTTCCTGACGTATTATGTATAATGCATCACTTGTCAAAGTTCCACAAAAATTTACAGCACGTTTGAATCAGCTTATCAGGTCATTATGAAACGGCTGGTCAGTTCAGCTTTAACCATAGACGCGTTTCGTCCTTTAGGGACTCATCAGTATGGTGCGATCAACTATCCAACTAGACCTACTAGGGACTAGAGAATTGTGATACTGTCTTAGCTGAACTGTCTATGTATTATTATGTATACTATTTTTTAAAACCGTTTAATTTAATTAATAATTAAACACAAATCATTCAAAATGTTAAAAAAAAATTGATATTAATTATATTGACAGCAGACTATATTTTACACTACATTCTTGATCTAAAAACTGTTACTTACAGTTCATAGTACGTAATATACTACAGGGTGATCAAAAGGAATTGTTATAGTTGGCAATACAATTCCAGAGATCTTTCTATTCCACAGTTGGCACAACGTCAGATAAAGGCGGAAATGCTATTTGACATTTCTAATAAATACAAATAGGTTATGTCAGGAGTCTGATAGCTAATAGAATTTTGACTTTTTAAGTAATAGAAATACTTTAGAAATAAATGTACTCAAATTTAAATTTTAAATGTCACTGTCAACAACAGGAAATGAATTTATGTAGCAGGCTTACCAATTTCAAGTAGTTTTTTTTATTGCCAACTGTAACAATTCCTTTTGATCACTCTGTATTTTGCAATACTTGTACTGTAAGTTACCTATTAACGACAAAATTTAAACACAGTTAGGGCCAGTTTTTCATTCATCGGTTTATTCTCGATTAATAATAATGGTAATCATGGTTTTAATTATTATTTAATCATGATTAACATTAATCGGTGATTGAAAAACTGGCCCTAAGTGGAACTTTTATTGCAAAGTGGTTTCCATGGTTATATCTGGACTTTAATATTTTCTTACCATCCACCGTGGACAGTAAGTAAATATTACATATAAAGGTCTTGTTTATTTTGACAACAATCTGACAACTGTCAATTTTGAAACCTATTTTTCTTTTTCTTCTATTTGTGCAAGTATTATAAAAAAATAGCTTACTAACCTCGAACTGTAAGTGATTTTTTTAGGTCGCAAATGTTTAGAAAATTTCGACCATTCGGACCTCGATTTCCCAAACTACATTATTGACCTAAAAACTGTTACTTACAGTTCATGGTACGTAATATACTATTTTACGCTATGAGTTAAAAAAAGAACAGACCGATAAATCACCCAGTATTACTCGTGAAGAAAGTGTAATTTTTCCTACAAGTGCTTTATATACCTCAGGAAATAAACGGCACATGTTACACTTTCTTCCTTTGATATACAAAATAATTATTGAACAGTTAGTTGCAGCTTACACGTGTCAAATTACATGAAGTTCAATATGGCGTAAAATACTGTCGCCTCAGTAAATAATGTAATTATTTTTTATGTTCACAAAAAAGTGTAATTATAATTTCGAAATAAGTAACCAACAACAAAATTAATTGAAAGTTCTTGCCCCGATTACTATTTCGCAAAATCATTATTACAAAATTTCTTCCGCATTATAAAAAACTCATAAAAAAGACGATAATTATTTGGTTGAAATTTCATGCTACACTGAAATACATAATATAGTATGTCCTAAAAATGTACAAAATTATCTTCCATACAAAACTTTAGTCCTTCCAGTGAATCCGCATTCTAAATGGTCAATTACCAAATTAATTTATATCTGATGTACTTTGTATCTTCTTTGATAACCCTGACATTCAGGAAGAGTTCTTAGAAGTTAGATGTGAATCACGTGACTCGTTAATGCTCTACTAAATATTTACCAACCCGATAAAATATTTTAAACTGATTACTTCTTGTAGAAATCACAATAATATACTTGATAAAATAATAAAAAAAAATGGGGTGGCTAGCTCAGTGGTGAAGTCGGCCTGTGGATCCTGAGAACCCTGATTCGATTCCCACAGGCGACAAACAATTTTCATAATTTCAAAAAGCTACCCCTGTGGCTCCTTCACCATTAACATCTTTGGTGACCGTGATTTGACGACTGGTAACCGCACTTCACGCTCAAAATATATCACTTACCGAGGTCTGCTTCGGCAGAGTGCCACACCCAGTAATGGGTAGAAGGCGTGATGATATATTTATTTTATTTATTTATTTATTTTAAATAATAAATAAAATATTAAATAATTTGTTTCAGATTTAAGTATTCTAATAATTGTGGAAAGTATTTGATGGCTGGTAACTTTGGTTTACACTCAAAATATGTAAGTTGATGATACAAATTGTAGTAGCACGGTAACGCTGTAACTTCAAAAGCTAGCGTTCCTAGATTCATATTTCACTGACTTTAACTTATACAGGGTGTTAAAAAAGGCTTGTGGCTACTTGTGATTATGTTGATTTTGTTATTTGATTCAATGTTTATTTCTTGTGATATTAGACCGTTTTTTACTTTTCTTTCAGAATCATGTCAAAACTTATTTTTGCGTTTAGAGCGCCATCTATTCCGAATTGGAAAAAAAGTTTCAGATAAAATTAACTTATTTTTTTTCGCAGAATACGAATCTGTAATAAAAAATGGGGGTTCCCATTTAAGGTTTCAACGTTGATCCCCGCCCCACCCCCTGGGGGTGGAAGTTGGGGTTTGTGTTTGGTGTGCTTAGATAGGTTTTTGCAAAATATGAAACACGTGTTTTTTGGTTTCTTGATTCGATGTGTTTTTCTCGAGATATTTCACCGTCCCGGAACTTTTTTAACAGCCTGTATATTAAAAAATATGGTTGTGTCTGAGTGGTTCGGGTTCCACTATAAGCTACTGTAATGGGGATTAAGTTCCTGTTGTGCAGAATAACAAATAAATGTTACCTATAAAATCATGGAATTTAAAACATTTCTTGCACGATAGAAGAATACTAACTAGGAAAAATGTAACAAAACTTTTAGAAAGTTGCTAGACAAGCATAGTCTTCGTACTCTGTAATTATCAGATTTGCAATCAGATTGTATGTAACCTGAATAACTTTCAACAAAAACTTTACTATACAGATGTTTAGAAAATACGTGACAAGCTTCAGATTGAACGATTCTTGGATTAATTCTAAGTCGACAATTCTAATGTAAAAAATTTGTAAAGCCACACGAAGCCATAAAACTTGTACAGCGACTTGTGCGACTAAAATTAAACGATTTAAAAAAAATAATTATTTTTATAACAAGTGCAAAGGCTTGTTACGTGCAAGTGGAGAATTTAACTGTTATGCTATCTAAACAAACATTGATTTCTTCCGTACCTGTTCATATTATTAACAGTAATATTATTGACAACAATTTCGAAGGTTTTAGAAGTAACAGCAGTAAGTAATTACCTTTGGAGGTGTTTATGATAAAGAAGAATCACTCATTGTAGTATTCCAATCTAGACGATTTTGAAAAAATTATCTTGAAATTAGTGAAATATTTTTAAATAACATAGAACAATCAACAAACAAACCATAGCAACGCCGTAAAACATCGTTCTCGTGTAGTATCAAATTTTAATAATATTTTAGTGATTTTCTAAATTGCACACGTGCCGAAAAAGGTTAAGTGCTTGTGCCGATTTCCGTTAAATTCTACACTTACACGTTTCGGCACTTGTTATAAAAAGAATTATTAATCATTTCATTATTTTATTTACACGCTAGATATACTTGAAAAACAAATAATGTTTACTATAAAAAATATGTTGATCTGATTGAAAGAATTAAATATCTTGTAATTCGAATTAATTAGTATGTCTACCGTTTTGAAATACTTTTCTTATCGCTTTTGTTTGTAAATAATGATTAGCAAAAATATGGTAATTTAAAATATAAGACATGCACATCGTTTCGTATTTGATTTTTTTATGCATTTATCGCATTACAAATGATAATTCTTATCTTAATTATGACTCACATTTCCTGCCAGTCATCATTCTCAAAACATGCTTTATTTAGAGATCTAGTTCCAGATAATGGGCCTTTCAAGACTTTTTTGAAATTTTATATATTAATTTACGTAATAAAATTATTATACCCAAAATTTTTTATTTTTTTTTAACTTGTATTAAGCATGATACAATTATTTAAACTTTCGAAAGAAATGAATATGACGTAGTTGCATCTTAGCTTAAAGAGACAGATAAGACAGAGATAAATAACACGTAACTTGTCGTTGTCAGTAGAATCCTCAGACAAAACATAACTAGACGGATAACATCGGCGTTTGTTGTGAGTCAGAAAGGGGTAGAATAACTGGTGGGTGAGGCGGGTGCGCGGCAAGGAGCAACTTGCATAACATCAAAGTGTACTCGCTCCTTGCCGCGCATCCGGCGGACCCTCAAGTTATTCCATTCCTCTCTGCTTCACAACACTGCATTGACTTGAATACGGCATAATTCGTCTAGTATTATACGTCATTGGTAGAATCGTAGAATGCTGAATGCTTATTTCTTCTTCGTCTTCTTGAGCACCGACAAACGTTTCAGACAAAGTTCTGTGATTGGCTTAATGCAACTACGTAATTGCAATATGGCAGTGCGAAATTTAAATGAGCGTTTTAAATTATTCAACTTTAACTTTCATATTTCAGCAATAAAGATATCATGTATGGTATGATTTTATATTGTATTTTTTGATACTAGAACAAAATTTTATTACAGTCTCCTCTAAAATAATTTAGGGTGTGGACAGGGAAAATATCAAATTCTTTTTACATAATAATACCGCCTTGGTGATACTTCCAGCATAACACTTTAGTATTTTTGGTTGCATACACCAGATACTGTAGGCGTTAAGGTCAGTTACGTAATTCTATCTAATCTGTAAGATTGCGTAATATTATCTAACTTGTGACGCCATTATCTCGCTGTAGTGTTTCCTTACAAACAAGATATAGCAATCATATTTCCTTTAATTTTCAAAATAAATCTTTGATTACGTTTATTAATTTTTGAATTAATCTAATAATAGTATTGTTATTATGTATACAGGGTGTCCGATTTAAGTGTACCATCATTATTATCTCGAGAATTATAAGTTACAGTATTCGAATCTGGATATCTCGAGTTCGAATCCCACTCTAGCTAAAAAATATATAAACTAGCACACTACGGCTCGGTGAGTCCGAACCCTGTACTGTAACTGGGATAAGTTCCTGTTGTACAGACTAACATATAGTTATATATTTTATTAGGACTTAAGGTAGTACTAGTGTTGTCGGTTGTCGAGTGGCGAAACTGACGCTCAAAAAAATATAAAAATTGAATAAAATAAGTGTTTTATACCTATTATGATTTGAATATCATGAATTGTTAACAGGATGTTGGTCTAGTGAATTTTCAAATACCGTACCACCGTGTGGTGTTGCCATTATAAATTGGGATTCTTAATTTTTCGTTAAAAACAAGGCTTTGCATGGCTATATATCCATTACTAAACGATAAAAAACTTTCTCCTTCTGATAGAATATACATGGATAGTTCTAGAACATCATACTAGTTTTTCAAATGAAACTGCAAAATTTTAGAGGTACACAAAACAAATAAGTGCGATTCTGAGTGATGATCGCCATAAGACCCGTGTATAAGAACTCAACTTTACAAGCGAATATATTTGTTCACAGACGATGAATGTGTTTCATATTTTAACAGGATGCGTATGACAATCCAATGTTTACGTGCTCCAAATTTCATTCAGATCTGCAAAAAATTTTTTCACGCTAGTACTACCTTAAAATTCAAGTTTTCAGATCGAGTAATAAAGATTGTAAATAAAAATAAAATACTGTAAGCTACTGAATTTGCAATGAATTTCCTGTTGTGCAGAGTAATATATAAATAACCTATAACTATTTTATAACATATCCATTTTTTTTGTTAATATCTCTAAAAGTGAATGTACATTCTAGACAACAAATTAATAAAAAAAAAATTGTAAAAAATAGCAATAATGCTTGCAACATGTTACTAAATGTTAGACAAATAATATTATGTCATAAAATAACGACAAGGTATGGGACACTGAATTCTTTCCATATGTTGGCTGACCTTTCTTGAAAAACTATGCATAATTTTCGACTTATGCCAGCCGGTATAAATCACGATAAGGTCCTTGACTTACCCACATTTAGTAACGTAAATGTTAAACAGGAAATAAAAATATTTTGTTTTTATTTTAGCCGAGAAATTATAAATATTTTATTATCGCACATGTGTGAATTAATTTTCTATTAATAGTTATATATTTAAAAAAATATATGAATACTTTATTTTATTATCAGTGGTATTGAATCGGCCTGTGAATTTGAGAACCCGGATCGATTCCCACAGCCGACAAATATTTTCACCACACTAAAACTACCCTTATGGCTTCCCTTCCAATAACATCTTTGAAGGCCGTGATTTGACGGTTGGTACACGCGCAAAAATATATCACTTACCGAGATCTGTTGGGGCAGAGTGCCACACCCAGTAATGGGTAGAAGGCGTGATGATATATTTATTTTTTGGGTGTTGTAATAAATTTTACATGAAATAGAATAAAGAAATTAATAATGTAACATAAAAAAATGTAATTTGTGTAATGTACTATAGTACTACGAACTTAGTGAGTACAATTTTGTAAATGTGTTTATTCTGTTACAAAATATCTTATAGTCGTTTTTTTTTTCTGTAAAGATTTCTTCGATTTTGTAAATATTTGAATATATAACATTTCTACGCAGCGTGCAAAACTCAGCGGACTTGATGGTTGCACGTCTACTAGGCGCAAATCATGGCTGTCTGAGATCAGAATTAAAATAAACTTTATTATGATGATTATATTAGCATTTATCAAAGTACAAATAAAAGAATACATAATAATAAACGACGCAGTTTCTGTTTTTCATGATTAATTATAAATAGAATTGTTTAAATTATTTTGTGTTAGAAGATCAGATTGTTTTATTTCTTGTTGGATTAAATATTAAATAATATTGTATTTTTATATATTTTTTATGTTTATTTTAAACAAGATTTAATAGGAAATAAAATTTAGTTAAAAGCGTTCCAACATTACATATACGTAAAACATCTTACTCATGCTTACTCCTAACAACGAATCTAATAATATAAATAAATACAAAATAAATATTTGCTTCATACTATAAAAAATATCTATTGAAGTATTAATTATTGTTATAATTAGAGTATTTTGTTATTTCTTGTTCTTAAAATAACGTTTCCATGTAATAAATACAAATAATTTTTTTTATTGCTTATTGTACTATACTGTATATATATTCATATATTTTTGTTGTAAAGGCTAAGTGTAAGAACAGCGTAAGCTGAACTTTGACCAGATAAAATAAATAAATATATCATCACGCCTTCTACCCATTACTGGGTGTGACACTCTGCCGAAGCAGATCTCAGTAAGTAATATATTTTGCGCATGAAGTGCGGTTACCAGTCGTCAAATCACGGCCCCCAAAGATGTTAGTGCTGGGGAAGCCACAAAGGTAGTTTAATGTAGTGAAAATATTTGTCGCCTGTGGGAATCGAACCAAGGTTCTCAGGATCCACAGGCCGACTTCATACCACTGAGCTAGTCTTATAAAACTCGTATAATAATATATATTTTTATGCACAGCCCTAAAAAGCGAGATTAAAAACTTCTTTTTGGCCATAGGGCTATAAAAAAAAAATAATTTCTATGGTTACATAAATAAAATGACAATTTTTGTTCATTGTTAATACTTGATTCTGCAAAATGTTATTTTGACCTATAACCTATGTACATATTTTAATCTTTTGAACATATAATTAAATGTTATTTTGTTGTGCATAAAATATTGTATGTACCACGGGTGAAATTAGCGTTTCTGATCCTGAGCATGTTATTAACCCTCGGCGCTTTGCGCCTCGTGCTAATAATCATGTCGCGGGCCAAAAACGCCTGTTTTCACCCTGGGTACATAAATAACTATTTTGCATGTAACTAATGACCGCGTGAAAAAATAACGTCTTTTTAACACCAGATAGTATTTGAAAATGGCATATTTTTAACATTGATAGTAGAAAAATTCATTTAGCTTGTTACTTAACGCATCCCTAGGGCCAAAAAGAAGTGTTTAAACCCGCTCTTTAGAGCTAAAACACTTGAATTTCGGCCCGGTCGTACATAAAATTATTTTATAGCCGGTAATATAACCATCACCTAATACCAACAGCAAGCTTTAATATATCATTGAAAATATTAACTTTATGTACTAGTATAAAAAAATTTGAAAATGCCATTTTTTAACACAATCGAATAAAAAATATTGTTTTTACAACTGTCAAACAATGCAATATTTTATATCGTCAAGGATACTATCCCTGTGTCTCTTCTACCACTAATATCTTTGGGGGCTTTAATTTGACGGATGGTAGCCGCACTTCATGCGCAAAAATATATCACTTACCGAGAAGAATATATCACTTACACAGAGTGCCACATCTATTAATGGGTGGAAGACATTTAAACGTCAAAAATATTTATTTTGTAGATTACGTAATTTTTTTAAATAAATAAATAAATATATCATCACGCTTTCTACCCATTACTGGGTATGGCACTCTGCCGAAGCAGATCTCGGTAAGTGATATATTTATGCGCGTATGAAGTCCGGTTACCAGCCGTCAAATCACGGCCCCCAAAGATGTTAGTGGTGGAGGAGTCACAGAGGTAGTTTTTGAAATTATGAAAATTGTTTGTCGTCTGTGGGAATCGAACAAGGGTTCTCAGGATCCACAGGCCGACTTCATATCACTGAGCTAGCTACCCCATACATTTTTTTGCACGTAACTAATGGCAACATGCAAAAATATCGTCCTTTTGACACTAGATAGTATTTAAAAATGTTATATTTTTAACGTTGATAATAGAAAAATTCATTTATCTTGTTACTTAACGCATGCTATACATTCCTGCATACTAACATATGACTTATATTACTAGTTACACAGCCTACTACCTAGTAATTCAAGTATAAGCTCGTAAATATCTCAACATAACTCTGCTACCGACTGAAATAGATTGTGAAAGTTGATCAAAATCATGCAAAAAATCTCCACTTGTCCACATTAGCATGTTGTTTACTCAATGTGTCGCTGGGTAACCATATTCAAATGTTTCCGCTCTTATACACACCTTTATATTTTAATTAATTGAGCGTATTAGTATGATAAAGGTCTTTTAAATGTTCCATGATTATAGTAAGCGAAAAATCGGAACTAGCAGCTGGTGAATTATGCCAGACTAATCAATAACAATATTTTGAAGCTGGTTCACAAAGTATTAATATTATTGGTATACTAAAAGCGTTATAAACAACGACTGACGTCATCCATCCGGATAAAAAATCATAAGAAACTGGTGTAATATTTTAAATGACAATTAAAAAAAAACGGCATTGAAACACAGAATATAAGAATATTAAATAATAGCTATATTTACTATCGGCTCATGTATTGAAAATAATTATTTTTAATTTTTAATCATTATTTTATTATGGGGTAATGGCACAGTGGTAGCAAGTCGGCCTGTGGATCCAAAGAACCCTGGTTCGATCCCCACAGCCGACAAAACATTTTCACCAATTTAATTACCCCTGTAGCTCCCCCACCACTAACATCTTTGGGGGTCGTGATCTGACGGCTGGTAACCGCACTTTACGCGCATAAATATATTACTTACCGAGATCTGCTTTGGCAGAGTGCCACACCCAGTAATGGGTAAAAGGCGTGATGATATATTATATTTTGCACGTTAACATGACACACAATTTGTTTGCAATCTCCATGAGCGAGTGGGAAATAGACTACTTTCTGCTCTAGGTTCACAAATAACTATTGTAGCACGAGCGTAGTTCCACAAACAGCTACTTTCAACCCTTGCTATATAAATAACTATTATGTATAAAATAATGACAGTGCCCCATTAGTAAAATAAATATCTACGCCACTGGTCACATGTGTTCCAATCACATTATTAAAGCAGCTCCTAGGCGTGGTCCAAGGGGAACTTCTTGCCCGCTTTACACAGTACACACTCCTACTACAAAATATATAACTCTAGTTTGTTTTTCTGCCACCTTAATTATTATTCAATAAATAATTAATTATATTATCATGTTAATTTGGTACAAAATAGTAGAAGAAAAATATAATTCGAACCGTGAACTTTATCAGGGAAAATACGCAGACAAAAAAGAAATTAAAAAGATAAAGACATAATTTTTAGGTAGTTGGATGGTATGCCAGGGAATACCCCGCCTTGCGGAATTCCCAGAAGTAGAGTTTTTAATTTTTTTATTTACCGAGTGTGCCAAAATAAATGACCAATGTTTGAGCGCTTGGCATTTCAAAATGGTTGCTTAAAATTTTAATTATGTACTAAAGCTGTGTTTGCAGTTATTTAACTAGTAATTACAATTAAAAATTATAATTAATGGTCACTATTTGTCATATGTCAAATAATCCTAGTGTTAACGTTGGCAAAATTAAGACATTCATTGTAAGTACTAAGTGAAATGTTTTGCAAACTTCCATTTTTCAATTATTCTAGGGTGCAAAATGATGTCTCATTTAGTCCAGTGACAGAAATGGTTTTTTAATAGATTGTATCATGATAAACACGAAAAAAAGAAAATTAGATTTGGGAACGGGTGGAAACTATAGATGACGTCGATGTGAATGCGCAGATTTTAAGGGTGGTTGTTGATCGCTACACCAGTCCACTTTCAGAGCTTCTGTCACCAACGAACAACCAGCAATAATTTCTGTCGTAATTAAGCCATCTACTCTCTTAACCGCCCATCTAAATGCTATGGATTTTTAGTAAAACGTTTTAAAATGACAATAAAAAGGATAGAAAAACGTCTTAAATATAACGTTTTTGACAGTGTAACGAAATTCAAAATCTAAATTGAATTAATTTGGCAAACAATAATAATTATTAATAATTACTTACGAATTAATACAAAACTCTGCAAATGAGTTTATTCTGAAAATAATTCATACCACGTTAGGATCTAAAACATTTCAAATAATTCGCAAAATTTAAAAAATTCCAAAAATTCGAATATTCAAAAAATTCAAAACTTCGAATAATTCGAAATATTCGAAAATTCGAATTTAAATTCGAACGTTCAATAAATCCGAACATTCGTAAAATCAACAACCCTAGTTGTCACCCGTTCCCAAATCTAATTTTCCTTTTTTCGTCGCGCATCCGTCACCGGCCAAAACTTCTGTCTACCATTTTTATTACTTAATTATACCAAAGTCTATCATTTAAACTGAAAATTAGCCTGTAAAAAATATGTCAACAACTACCCTTAAAATCTGCGCATTCACATCGACGCCATCTATAGGTGCCACCCGTTCCCAAATCTAATTTTCTTTTTTTCATGTTTATTACGACATAATCTATTAAAAAATCCATTTCTTTCATTGGAAAAAATGAGACATCATTTTGCACCCTAGCTCTGTAACTATATGCTCAAGCTCACTCCTCTAACAACGTATGTAAAATAGTAATTTTGTTTATTCTACCGCTTGATAGTAAGTGACTACGAGTAGTTAGCAACGTTCTCTTTTAGAGTAAGCAAAACAAACATTTCGCATTGATATTATTGGAAAATACGTTCAATAAGGTATTCCCAATAATAAGAATGTGATTTTTTTAATATAAACACAGTCCATATAAAAAATATAAACAAGCAACTATTCAAACGCTAAACTATACTTAATACAGCTTTCCTAAGTTAGTACTTAAACCTACCTGTGTTAGTAAACTTCTTTTCGAGAAAATCTTTTACATTTTCTTTATCAGACAGTGATGTTTATATCTGTGAAAAAATTGACTGATAATGACTAAATATTTTAGGAAATTTTTGTCATCACAACATGGTAATAAAGTTTGTTTATTTGTATTGTTTTGTTTGGCAAATTTGAGGGTTACCCAAAAATCTAATTAAAAGTTGTTATCTAGGAGTGAGAGGTCAAGGGTTGTGGAAACTTTTGGTCATGAAGTTTCCGTTTAATTAGCTTATTTTTTCGCGTATTTAATTGCTTGTTTTGTTACATTTGCGTTTTGGGTCATGGTATTAGCTTTTATCAGTGCGAAAGTGAATCCTTGTTATACGAGAATTCTGGTGGATTGGATAGAACTGTTGCCCGAGAAGCGAGAGTCAAACCGCTCTGACATCTCATCATAGCTAATAAAATAAGTGATGTTATAATTACTGATAATATTTTAACATAAATTATGAATATGGGGTGGCTAGCTCAGTGGTATGAAGTCGGCCTGTGGATCCTGAGAACCCTGGTTCGATTCCCACAGACGACAAACAATTTTCATAATTTCAAAAGCTCCACCACTAACATCTTTGAGGGCCATGATTTGTCGACTGGTAACCGCACTTCACGCGCAAAATATATCACTTACTGAGATCTGCTTCGGTAGAGTGCCACACCCAGTAATGGGTAGAAGGCGTGATATATTTATTTATTTTATTTTTATAAATTATGAATCGTTACGAAAATGGAAATATGGCGTTTGCGCAGCACGAACTGTATTTCCTATTTTCGTAACAACGAATTTAAATTCACGATAATTCTCATTTTAAAACTACCCCTGTGGCTCCCCCACCACTAACATATTTGGGGGCCGTGATTTGACGGCTGGTAACAGCACTTCACGCGCAAAATATATCACTTACTGAGATCTGCTTCGGCAGAGTGCCACAACCAGTAATGGGTAGAAGGCGTGATGATATATTTATTTCTTTTTTTATAATTCTCATATTAGGAGTTATATTTTACGTGATTCATTATATGTAACGTGTCTGCGTTTTAACCAATCCTGTCATTATTATACTGAGAATAAAGCTCTTGTGATTATTCCCGGGAATAATCTCTATAGGTGCGTTTTTGTTTGTGACAAATGATAGGTAGTTGTCAAATAATTATTTAAAACTGTCAACGCGTCAAGTAAAATGTGTGGTAAAATCGATTTAGTTCTATTTCAGATACAGAAATGCACCAACAAATTTTGGAAACAACTTCCAAGAATACATTAATAAGTAATCAATCGATATGTACCCGGTTCAAAATCTTTTAAGTTGGATGAATCGACCTCAACAGCTAAGTCAAAAAATAATCTAATTAAATATAACTCGAGAGTTGGATAAATTAGAAAATAATTTTCCAGTATCTTTCTCAAACTTGTTGCCATTTGGCAATAGCCACTCAAGCCCTACGGACTTTCGTAACTATTGCCTGGCAACAAGTTTACAAAAGATCTGTCAAATTATTTTCAATTTATTCTCACTCTCTTGCTATATTATTACTGAAAAAATGCATAAAAGTATAATAGAAGTAACAGAATTTGATCATAGATTGCAGAAATGATGGTAATCTGCATATAAATCATAAAAATTAATTATTATCATTAACTTATCAATTATTAACAGATATTGATCGAATTACAAAATGGGAGTAGGGAGGGATACTTCTGTTGAATCTGCTTCACTAATATCATTGAGAGGCGTGATTTAACGACTAGAGTTAGCTCTTCACGCGTTTGAAGATCTACTACGGCAGAGTGCAACACTCAGTAGTAGGAAATATCCTCATTGTCTCTCTGCCTCCACGTATTTCCTGCCCGCGGTATATTTCTTCCGCTGCCACTGGGTCCGCCAGCAGGCAGCAGGCGTCCTTGCGCCGCCGCCGCCACGTACGTCTGTGATTAGAGCGGCGGCAGAGATGGCTGGTTGCTGGTTACACAGCCGACACGACAGCGGTGCCCGTGTTCTCCTCATACTTGATACCGCGGCCCCCCCTTCTCTTTATTCCCCTCGGACCTACACACGTTCAATGTGTAAACAACATCAAGTGGCCTCGTGCTCACGCCAGAGACGGTTTCAGGGAAATTAGAGCAAGAGCAGGAATTGGAAACTGATCATATATAGTGTTCAATGTAGCGGTTGTACGGTGGTGTGTATAGCGTTACGGAATTTGAATTTCGGAGGTCCCAAGTTCGAATTTCACTCATGGTACCAAAGTACGGTTCTGTGAGTCTGGACCCTGTACTGTAATTGGGATTAAGTTCCTGTTGTACAGAGTACAATAAATGACGGGCTTGAGTGGCTCTTGCCAAATGGCAACAAGTTTGAGAAAGATACTGGAGAATTATTTTTTAATTTATCCAACTCTCGAGTTATATTCAATTAGATTATTTTTTACGCAGCAGTTGAGGTCGATTCATCCAACTTAAAAAAATTTGAACTGGGTCCATATCGATTGATTACTTATTAATGTATTCTTGGAAGTTGTTTCCAAAATTTGTTGGTATATTTCTGTATCTGAAATAGAACTAAATCGATTTTTTCACACATTTTACTTATGGGGTGGCTAGCTCAGTGGTATGAAGTCGGCCAGTGGATCCTGAGAACCCTGGTTCGTTTCCCCAGGCGACAAACAATTTTCATAATTTCAAAAACTACCCCTGTGGCTCCTCCACCACTAACACCTTTAGAGGCCGTGATTTGGATAGAAATGTTGACCGAGAAACGTGAGTCAAACCGCTCTGACATCTAATCATAGCTAATATAATAAGTGTTGTTATAATTACCGATAATATTATAACATAAATTATGAATCGTTACGGAAATGGAAATATGGCGAGTGCGCAGTACGAACTGTATTTCCTAGTTTCGTCACAACGAATTTAAATTCAAGATAATTCTCATTTTAAAACTACCCCTGTGGCTCCCCCACCACTAACATCTTTGGAGGCTGTGATTTGACGACTGGTAACTGCACTTCACGCGCAAAATATATCACTTACCGAGATTTGCTTCGACAGAGTGTCACAACCAGTAATGGGTAGAAGGAGTGATGATATATTTATTTATTTTTATATTTTACTTGACGCGTTGACAGTTTTAAATAATTATTTGACAACTACCTATCGTTTGTCACATACAAAAGCACCTACAGAGATTATTCCCGGGAATAATCACTAGAGCTATATTCTCAGCATAATAATGACAGGATTAGTTAAAACACGTGACATACAATGAAGCATTTCATTGGTTTTGAGAAACGTCAAAAAATAATCAGTAATAATATAACAAGAGGGTGAGAATAAATTGAAAATAATTTGACAGATCTTTCGAAAACTTGTTGCCAGGCAATAGTCACGAAAGACCGATGGGCTTGAGTGGCTATTGCCAAATGGCAACAAGTTTGAGAAAGATACTGGAGAATTATTTTCTAATTTATCCAACTCTCGAGTTATATTTAATTAGATTATTTTTTGATTTAGCTGTTGAGGTCGATTCATCCAACTTAAAAGATTTTGAACTGAATCAATATCGATTGATTACTTATTAATGTATTCTTGGAAGTTGTTTCCAAAATTTGTTAGTGTATTTCTATATCTGAAATGGAACTAAATCGATTTTTTCCCACATTTTATTTGACGCGTTGACAAAAAAGCACCTACAGAGATTATTCCCGGGAATAATCACAAGAGCTTTATTCTCAGTATAATAATAACAGGATTGGTTAAAACGCAAACCTGTGACATGAAATGAAGCATTTCATTGGTTTTGAGAAACGTCAAAAAATAATCACCAGTATATTTAAAATATTGTCATAATTAGTCACCTTCACATTTTCCCTGTTCAGGAAAGTCCGTCTCTGCTCTCAATCACCCATCACGTAGTGGGGGTCTCAACTTTGCACCATCGATACACCATATCACCATCGCTCACTTACAATCGAACATTACTCGCGTTCACATCACTCTTTGTGTTACCACCGTCTTCAGTTCTCTGGGTGTTTAGCAGCCGAGTGTATTTCACGCGTTGTGTGTTGTGCCTGTGACAGTGTTCTTCCAAGTAGCTAAATGTGTGCCAATGGTTCCCCGGTTTGCGATATATAGCATGAAGTCGAGCTATCATTACACGTGGAATAGAGAGATCGTTTTCAACTCACAGAAACTGGTGAAGAGACGCAGAGCTTAGATACAGCCGGTTGTTCACATTTTATACGCACTGCCCGATCAAGGATTTTATTCAAAAAGACTTACGTGATAATTACAAAGACTTGGACTGCATTTATTTTAGGTTAATTTGGCTGTGTAATTAAGGTGCTACGGTATGGCTGTATATTGTGGTAGGTACTTTATTTTCATAATTCCCTACATACATGTTTATTTCTCACACAACAAACCTTCAATCACATCCATCTAATCACTCTTTTTCATTCTTCTTTTCATTCATCTTTCTTCGACATACATAACATATGCACAAAACATCTTAAATTACTCATGCTTACTCCTCTAACAGCGAATCTTACGATTCTATAAATATACATTTGAAAGAAAAGTCAACACAATGCAGTAACTGAAAAAGAAACAAAAAGATACGAAAGGAAGGGAGTATCGCGCTGTGCTTGTTTTTGAAAGTGAATTCCACACAATCGCAGTTAAACACTCTTTGTAGGATCTTAAAACGAATTAAAAGATAAGAAAGGAAGGAAATGTCGCCCTGCGCTAGAAATAAATAAATAAATAAATAAAATAAAATTAGTCAAAATGACAATTAATATTTATACCTTCAGATCCCTATCATTTTTATGATATAAAAAAAAAACTTACGACCTTTATCTTCACCCGTAACCCTTAACCCAATTTTGCCCCAAAAATGCCCAATAAAGTTCCACATACAATTACAATAATTCCGATTATTTGAAACAATTGAATATCACATTTCTGAGTTCTATAGACCACGGGCGTGTGACGTCACGATTTCAGATGTGCTCCGTAACTGTCAAACGAGTGATTCTCACATCAGTATTAAATGTACGATTTAGACTGTATAGATAGAATATATTTTTAACAAGTATATGTGCATATAATTCCAAAAGTGACAAATTTCTATTCTGTACATTATTTTATGTGTGACAAAGTGTGTGATTTATTTTATCAAGTGAAACGTAATTTGAAGATTGTGTCGCGAGTACATACTTTTACAATTTTATACTGTTTATATATTTAATATATAGAAAATAAATGTTTAAAAACAATTTTATATGTTTACTTCATAGTGTAAAGCCAAGTAATTATTATAATATGCAGTAGTGTTACTTTTATTGAAGTTTGAACAGTTCATTTTAGGTTAACCTTTTCCAAATCAACTAATTTCGTTAACATTTTTAATATTTTACTGTAGTATTTATTTTTTTCATTTATAATTGTTGTTGTGTTTTCGATTGTAGTGGAAATTAGAAAGAATCGACAAAACCAATGTTTAAGTTAGTATCAGAAATGAATCAAAAGGGAAAAGGACTCTTTGGCTCTGAAATGGCAATAACAATATAAAAAGGTAATATAAAATATTGTCATAATCACAATATTAGAAGACCTAGGGCAAGAACGGAAGGAACGTCGATTTGTTTGATTACAACAATGTGATCATGCAACAAAACATTGGTTACAACAACGTGTTTTAATATAACATGATTCGCATTTATAACAGTAACCGTCAAAACCTAAAGAAAACTAAATATATATGTTTTGAATTACTGTTTCTATTTTTTATATTGTAATATTCAACATATCTTGAACCAAAAACTTCGACCTACCTTCCTTTTCTCTTTGAATTCAATTCAGATAGTATCATAAACATTCGTTTTATCGGTTCTTTGAAATTTCCACTACAATCGAAAACACAACAACAATTATAAATGAAAAATTTAAATACTACAGTAAAATATTCAAAATGTTAACGAATTAGTTGATTTGGAAAAGGTTAACCTAAAATGAACTATTCAAACTTCAATAAAAGTAACACTATTGTATATTATAGTAATTATTTGGCTTTACACTATGAAGTAAACACATAAAATTGTTTTTAAACATTTATTTTCTATATATTAAATATATAAACAGTATAAAATTGTAAAAGTATGCACTCGCGACACAATCTTCAAATTACGTTTCACTTGATAAAATAAATCACACACTTTGTCACGCATAAAATGATGCACAGAATAGAAACTTGTCACTTTTGGAATTATATGCACATATACTTGTTAAAAATATATTCTATCTATACAGTCTAAATCGTATATTTAATACTGATGTGAGAGTCACTCGTTTGACAGTTACGGAGCACATCTCAAATCGTGACGTCACACGCCCGTGATCTATTCTAAAACAAAAGAGTTAGGTACTATCTATATTTTTAAGATAAACAAATATTTGTTAGTTCTTTGGACCCACCGTACGATAAAATTATACAGAAATACAAAATATATCATCAGCTGCCAAAGTATATACAGACGTCTGACTAAATGTATTCAAATGGCAACATATTTTATCAATGAAATTTGTAGTTCTGGATAAGTGTGTATCGCAGCGCTAATATCGAGTATTAGTTCATGAAAAATAAATTAGTGCATTAATAGTTACGAAATTATAATTTTACAATATACAATTCATAACATCTTTGGATGCCGTGATTTTATGGCTGGTAACCGCACTTCACGCGCAAAAATATGTATATCACTTACCAAGATCTACTTCAGAAGAGTGCCACACTCAGTAATGGGTAGAAGGCGTGATGATATATATTTATGTTTTTATATATATGATTACTTATGTATAATTACAGCAAAAAAAAATTTGTTTTTGGGAAAGAAACAAACCTAAAAACAAGTTTAAAATATTAAAATCACTTTAAATATCTTAGGGCCAGTTTTTCAATCGCCGATTTACTCTCGATTAGTGTTAATCATGATTAAATAATAATGGTAACCATAGTTTCCATTATTATTTTATCATGATTAGCATTAATCGGTGATTGAAAAACTGGCCCTTAGTCAATACGTAAGAATATAAATTAAAATGAAATTAATGGCTATATGATTACTGTTATAAATTTTGGGTTTTGGGGAAATGGAGGAAAATATAGTAAATATTGTTTATGTGCGTCGTAACCTCGGTTCAAAATTCCGTGTGGTTTCGCCAAAAAGTATATTTAGAACTGGAGTAAAACAAGTCAAATACTTTCGATCGTATCATAATAATAGGTAAATGCAGTTTACCGTTCTTTAAATATTTATCAAGTTCAATAAAACATAAAATAGTTTGTTCTGTAACTTTGTTCAAAATATTTCTTAAATAAATATATCATCACGCCTTCTACCCATTACTGGGTATGGCACTCTGCCGAAGCAGATCTCGGTAAGTGATATATTTTTGCGCGTGAAGTGCAGTTACCAGTCATCAAATCACGGCCCCTAAAGATGTTAGTGGTGGAGGAGCCACAAGGGTAGTTTTTGAAATTATGAAAATTGTTTGTCGCCTGTGGGAATCGAATCTAGGGTACCAGGGTTCTCAGGATCCACAGGCCGACTTCATACCACTGAGCTAGCCACCTCATAATATTTCTTTATAGTTTATATTATTGAGGATATGATAAAAGTTTGTTAAATATTATTATTATTATTATTATTTATGTTACTCTGTACAACAGGAATTGAATCCCGGTACAGTGGTCCGGACTCACCGAGCCGCAGAGTGGCTGTAATTTCTAGCTTGAGTGGGAATCGAACTCGGGATCTCCGGATTCGAATTCCGTAACGCTATCCACCCCACCGTACTGCCGGACATTATTAATATATAGTTTAGAGTAGTGTGAAGATAAATATTTATAAAAAATACAATATTCTTTTCTTCGCTAGGGAAGTTTTATTATACTAAATGTGCATGTAGACTGCCATGCAGTCATCGTCAGTATACTACTACTTTAAAATACAATTTGACATTTATAAGATGTTGTCAGTGGTAAAATTGCCATTCGGGAAAATTATTATTCGGAGAAATGGAAATTCTGGAAAAATGCATTTAGAAATTAATCATGCTGGAAATGTATAATTCGGAACAATGATCATTCAGACAAAAACGTCCGGAAAATTGCATTCCGAAAGCTTAAGCTATACAATAAATATAAAATAAATATATCAGCACGCCTTCTACCCATTACTGGGTGTGGCACTCTGCCAAAGCAGATCTCGATAAGTGATATATTTTGCGCGTGAAGTGCGGTTACCAGTCGTCAAATCACGGCCCCCAAAGATGTTAGTGGAGGAGCCACAGGGGTAGTTTCTGAAATTATGAAAATCGTTTGTCGCCTGTGGGAATCGAATCTAGGGTACCAGGGTTCTCAGGATCCACAGACCGACTTCATACCACTGAGCTAACCACCCCATATAATAATATATAATGGCTTTCGTGACCATTGCTTGGCAACAAGTTTTTGAAAGATCTGTCAAATAATTTTCAATTTATTCTCACTCTCTTGTTATATTATTACTGACAATTGCTTTAAATAAAAATTATAGACATTTTTCTTCTCAGTATTTTGAAGAATTTTCCTGTAAAATGATTTAACACCATTTAATATAAACTTGTTTTGAAGGCACTACACCAGAGCAAATACATCATCCTGATGATAGCGATGACATTATTTATTTATTTAGTTTGAAATCGTCTACATATATTGACTTAGCTCTATCTGTCAGATTCTTGTTTACCAGCCGACAAGTTAGATTTTGACCGGTTTATAATTATATGTAGTTTCCATGCGGATATGTAGTGACGTCACAATCATACTGATAACACAGTCAAGTCATGTGCTAGCGTAAAATAAGACACTGCGTTTATGTAGAGCAAATCTATTTAATACTTTACTTGTAATTAATTATTATTGAGGGACATTCTCTGAGATTTTCATGTCTAGACGGCATATGGTTCGAGCTGGATTTATCCAGGATCGTCTCACAACCCTTTTTAGGAATTTATAAGGGGTAGGTGACGCAGTATGCTTTGTATTAAGTGATGGAAAGAGTAGGAGAAAAATGGACAGTGTGTGAGACTGTTTTGAAAAGGAAGAGAATGTAGTTGAGAAGGGATACTTTAATGAAAGACGTAATAGAAGGGACAGTAGAAGGAGAATGTAAAAGAGGCAGGAGAAGAAGGAAGATGGTAGATAATCTGAAAGAAGGAAGAGGCCTCAGACCAACCATAAGTAGATAAATTCTGCCGTATTCAAGTCAATGCAGTGTTGTGAAGTAGAAAGAGTTAGAGTAACTGGTGGGTGAGGCGGGTGCGCGGCAAGGAGCGAGTACACTTTGATGTTATGCAAGTTGCAAACATTTGTGTAATTATTTTTATATTCAATTACTTACTTTTCATACATCAAAGTAAAGGTTAGTTTTTGACATATTAAGTGTTTTGTATACGCACTTTTGTATTTAAATAAATAAAATGCTCGCGTCTGATAACTGTCATCAACAAAAATGCTACCTGCATAACACCAACTTGTACTAGCTCTTTGCCGCGCACCCGTCTCATCACCAAGTTATTCTAACCCTTTCTACTTCACAACAAACGCCGTTGTTCTCCGTCTACTTATGGTTGGTCTGAGGAAGAGGCTGACTATGAGTAACAGAAGTTGGAGAAGGCATTTAGGATCTGTGTCAAGCAGATAATTACCCGGGTTCGATCCCCACAGCCAACAAACAATTTTCACCACATTAAAAATTCTCCTTTTAATGGTATCCGAGTCGGCCTGTGGACCCTAAGAACCCTGGTTCGATCCCCACAGCTGGCAAAACATTTTCACCAATTTAAAATTACATCTGTGGCTCCCCCACCACTAACATTTTTTGGGGGCCGTGATTTGACGGCTGGTAACCGCATTTCACGCTCAAAAATATATCACTTACCGTGACCTGCTACGGCAGAGTGTCACACCCAGTAGTGGGAAGAAGGCGTGATGATATATTTATTTATTTATGTTAATCTAACATGATATCAGGTGCAACTAAAAACTTTTGAAATAAAAATTGAGTAACGGTTTCAGCGCGGTCCCTTCAATTATTATAATTCAAATTTAATTTTTATGGGATGGCTAGCTCAGTGGTATGAAGTCGGCCTGTGGATCCTGAGGTCCCTGGTTCGATTCCCACAGGCGACAAATTTTCATAATTTGAAAAAGCTATCCCTGTGGCTCCTCCACCACTAACATGTTTGGGGGCCGTGATTTGACGACTGGTAACCGCACTTCACGCGAAATATATATCACTTACCGAAATCTGCATCAGCAGAGTGCCACACCCAGTAATGGGTAGAAGGCGTGATGATATATTTTTTTTTTTAAATTTAATTTTAGAAACACCAAATATTTCTATATAAAAATTTCATATGTGTAAATGCAGGAACTATGGTTCGATTATAAATTTCACTCAGAAGTTTTGTAACAGAACGAATTACACAAATAAAACATTTTAACGTCCTTCTACTAAAATTTAAATATAATTACAAATAAAATAAATAAATAAATATATCATCACGCCTTCTACCCATTACTGGGTGTGGCACTCTGCTGAAGCAGATCTCGGTAAGTGATATATTTTGCGCGTGAAGTGCGATTACCAGCCATCAAATCACGGCCCCCAAAGATGTTAGTGGTGGAGGAGCCACAGGGATAGCTTTTACAAATTATGAAAATTTGTCGCCTGTGGGAATCGAACCAGGGACCTCAGAATCCACAGGCCGACTTCATAACCACTGAGCTAGCCATCCATATAATTACATGTGAGTCAGTTCAAAGATGAACCAATAAGAGAGATACCAACGTTGGAAATGAAAAGAAATAGTATTTTAACGTACAAACATATTATAATAAAAGAATAAATAAATATATCATCACGCCTTTCAACCATTACTGGGTGTGGCACTCTGCCGTAGCAGATCTCGATAAGTGATTTATTTATGCGCGAGAAGTGCGGTTACCAGCTGTCAAACCATGACCCTCAAAAATGTTATTGAAGGGAGAGCCACAGAAATAATTTAAATGTGATTATAATTGTTGTCGGCTCTGGGAATCAAACTCGGGTTCTCAAATCTACAACTCGACTCGATATCACTGATAATGAATTCAATAATTAATAACCCCAGTATTTTATTTGTTTTCTCTTCCTATTAATATAATTTATATTGCTTTTAGGTTAATTAACACTAATTTAGATTAGCCAGACATAATTAATTTAATTTTAGGAAAAATTACAATTGTATATATTTTCTTTGACTCTGATTATGAAAACAATTTTTTTCCTCCAAAATATCTAAATGTGGTTTAATTAGACGGCTGTGAAGCATCTTCCTAACTTTCTAATTAATTTTTAGAGCCACTGTCCCAAAAATGGAGTCAGGGGAGAGGCAATAGGATGCGGGCACTCACGTGATATTGTGACGTAAAAACAGCTGCCCCGTGAAAGATCACTGCGCCACCTACAAAAATGAACTATTTTATGGGACGAGATTTGAAAAGAACCCGTTTTTTTCAAATCTCGTCCCAAAAAATAGTTCATTTTTGTAGGTGGCGCAGTGATCTTTCACGGGACAGCTGTTTTTACGTCACTATGTCACGTGAGTGCCCGCATCCTATATACCTATATCTACTAATGTAGAAATTTAGAAACATGGCAAAATATTTTTATTTTGTCTGTTGAAAGTTTGTTTTGATCTTGGTGTGAATATATAAGAAAAACCTGTTTTACATTTCTTAAACTTTGAACACTCATTTCAAATTTGCAAACCTAATTCATGATTTTAATTTATTAAGTTTACCATAGGCGTAGCCGCTAACAAATTAGTAGGGCACGAACAATTATTTGTGTATCAAAGTTGTTAAAGTATTGTTTTTAGGCCGAATCTTACAAACTAATTTTCAGACTACCATTTATGAAAGTAACCATAACAACTTCATAAATTACTATGGAAAGTTGAACACTCACTAATATGTTATTATAACGCACACTTCTAAGTGAAGTTCCACTGATTGACAACAGATGACGTTACTATGAAAGAAAATAATAAAATGCAAAGAATTTGTATTATCATTTAAATCGAAATTTTGGCAGATTTTTCAACACCGATTAATATTATTTTTTTAAAATTAATAATTACTTATTTACTTTACTTATTTAATTATTTCAACATTGTTTAATATTTTGACATTACATTTAGAATAGGTGGTACCACCACACCTAACCTCTAGGGTTGCCATCTCTCCGGGTTTGACCCGGAGACTCTGGGTTTCTGTGAGTTATCTCCGGACTCCGGGTTTAATTATTGTTTCTCCGGGTTGTGTAAGTAAAATTGAATATGTAGTGCTATGTAGTTAGTTGTCCAGGACAAATCTGTCTCACTTTCGGAATCTTCTACGCCGCTAAATTATTAAATTTTTTCTTTGATAATCTTCTACATTTTACTGTTATCTAGTTTAATTTCTGTCACTAAATCTTACAATTTCTTGATTCTGTCCTCATGATTTTAAGGAAGTATTTATACAATTAATTTCGGTTCTAATAAATGATATATCATCTTGTATCAAATTGTTTAGAATTGTATCAAGTTTACAGAAATAGACATAATTTTAGGTGAGGTTATGTGTTCTGTTGCATGTGATTGTCTTCAATTTTGTCAATATTGTTACAGTTTAATCGTATATATGACGTTGAATACAAATTATTATTGTTACAGTAGATTTATCACTTCCAATCTTGTTTTACTTTATTTTATATGTAATTATTTTATCATGATAACAAAAACACTTGTCTTTAACAAAATAATGTATCACATTTTTTAATCAAATATGGTAATA
This sequence comes from Pterostichus madidus, assembly GCA_911728475.2. Classification (NCBI taxonomy): domain Eukaryota; kingdom Metazoa; phylum Arthropoda; class Insecta; order Coleoptera; family Carabidae; genus Pterostichus; species Pterostichus madidus. Next base: position 3,576,453 of record OU452314.1, on the reverse strand, counting down.
ATAATAAAATTGTAGGATCTTCTTTAAAAAAAATAGTCATCGTCTCCGGGCGAGACTTAGGGCCAAATTCATAGTCGTGACTCACCCTCATCTCATCCTCACTTCTCACTTAAATTCTAAGTAACTAAGGTAACTAACTCAAATTATGCAAATTCTTGAGTTAGTTGCCTTGGTTACTTCGACTTTGAGTGTGAGGTGAGGATGAGGTGAGCGTGAGTCACGACTGTGAATTTGACCCTTAGTTCTGAGGTGGTAACCCTACTAACCTCGCAAACAGCTGTCAAAGTGTAACAACATTGCGCTTGTAAACTTTTTTAAAAAATATTTTGTGGTCGTCTGAAAAATAGTGTACATAACTCGCTCGAAAATATAATAACAGTGCTCGTGGACTTAAAATACTCGGCGCTACGCACCTCGTTTTTCAATTTGTACACTCGCACATTATTTTATACTTTCGATGCTTGTTATGTAATATACTATCGTACACCAAAGGAAGAAAGTAAAACATTTCATCCAAATTATTTTGTAATTATAGTTACCAGTCGCCAAATCATGACACCCAAAGGTATTACTGAAGATGGATGTGTATTGTACATGTTCATTTATCTATGTATGATACTCTGTACAACAGGAATTTAATCCCAGTTACAGTACTAGTCCAGATGCAGTGAGCCGCAGTATGGTAGTTCATATATTTTTATCTTAAGCAGGATTCGAACTCAAGATCTCTCGAATGCCGTAGCGCTATCCAGATCACCGTATTGCCAAACTCAAAATAATAATTACCTACTTGAAACATCTGCATTTTTAGATCCCAGTGTAGGATTATTTTGTCAGTTATAAAAAAAAAATAAATAAATATATCATCACGCCTTCTACCCATTACTGGGTGTGGCACTCTGCTACAGCAGATCTCGGTAAGTGATATATTTTGCGCGTGAAGTGCGGTTACCAGTCGTCAAATCACGGCCCCCAAACATGTTAGTGGTGGAGGAGCCACAGGGATAGCTTTTTCAAATTATGAAAATTTGTCGCCTGTGGGAATCGAACCAGGGACCTCAGGATCCACAGGCCGACTTCATACCACTGAGCTAGCCATCCCATATTTTGTCAGTTATTTGACGGTAGATAACAGATAATTTTGTCGGTTATCTACCGTCAAATTGCGTCACCCAAAGATATGAATGAAGGGTGAATCACGCTACCACGGTATTTGAACTCATTCAATAAAAAAAATAAAATGATTGTTTAACAATAACAACAATGATGTCTATATTAAATTATGTGTGTAAAAGTGCTAAAGTTTATCGTTTAATTAAACCGATTTCAGGACACTAAGATATTTATAAAGGTCATAGTCCTGTTAACTATCTCTCTCTCTCTCTCTCTAACATTTCTGTCTGATGTATAAATTGTTGTGAAAAACCCCAGTGGGTAAATACATTGACGATGTTTTCTCGGAAAATGATTTTACTTCGATGTAAATTTGCACAAAGAAGATTGTTTCTTGCTAATTAACTTTGACGCAATTCATTAGGGTTTTTATTAATTAATAATATATATTAATTAATAGATAACAGGATAGGCCAGTGAGCTAAGGCGATGGCTTGAGGTTGTTTAGATAAGGAATCGAATGCTGATAGAAAATGTGCAATGATATATTGAGATTTGTTTGTTGATAGGATTTAGGGTGTGCAATTTGACGACTGGTAACTGAACTTCACAGTAATTAATATGTCGGGTGAATCGAGATCTGCAGTTGCATATCAAAATCTAAAATGAGCCAAATTTAACTTTCCTGAAGTCCTATATTATGGGGTGGCTAGCTCAGTGGTATGAAGTCGGCCTGTGGATTCTGAGAATCCTGGTACCCTAGATTCGATTCCCCCAGGCGACAATTTTCATAATTTCAAAAATTTCTCCCGTGCCTCCTCCACCACTAACATCTTTGGGGACCGTGATTTCATGACTGGTAACCGCACTTCACGCTCAAAAATATATCACTTATCGAGATCTGCTTCGGCAGAGTGCCACACCCAGTAATGGGTAGAAGGCGTGATGATATATTTATTTATTTATAAAAAAATGCGAGACTCTTTTCGTTCACTAAATAATACAGTTCGCTGCTCAAAATGATCCTTTAATTCTAATTAAGCAAATTTTTTAAAACAGCAAAAACTAGTGTTACAAGGTAAATATTTAACAAATTAGTAGTTGTGTACGTTCACTAATATACGTAACAAGAATTTACTATACATATTATTAAATCACGTTTTAATCGCATGATATTTCACTCTCAATTTAGTTCAATTTATATCGTCAACATTTACAACTTTCAATCGTTAATTGGTTTTCACTACTTTCTCAACTTCTGACACATGGAATTTTGTGATGTTTACATACATACATACATATTTTCACGCTATATTCGATCTCTTGTTAAAATTGGCTGGTGTATATGGTCACCTGCATTACATGAGACAATTTACGAAGGACATTCACACATTCCGTCTCTTTCTAACACACTTCATTTCTTATAAATTATTCTAGAAATTTAAGTGAAGGCATGGGAGAAAAATAATAATAAAAGTACATATAGTTTGACCCTGTTCACAAGGTCGTCATTTTGATACTTTCTTATCAATATTGACTGCACTCAAGGATGAAAAATTAGATAAAATAAAACACGTAAATGTCTAATAATGTTTCAAGATAAATTTGTATACAATAGTACTTTATATCACAAGAGAGTAAAGGTCGTTATTATTTGTCGAGAGCGAAGATTGAATTCTGAGGGATGCAATCGCTTGAGGCGAATAATGACACTTTACTCACGTGTTATATACGATATTTTATATACAAATGAAAAAATTCGTTATTTACCAAAAGAGATTGTTAACAGCATGTAAAACTAGTACGAATGAAGCACAGTCATATAACGAAAAACTATTTTATGCATAATCGGGCCGAAATTAATTCGTTTTAGCCATGAAAAGCGGGCTTAAACAGTTCTTTTTAACCCTAGGACCATAACAAAATAATTTGCTATAGATAAGTATGTCCCAATACTAACGAAACTTTTAATTTAAATCATAGAACACGTAGCGCAATCTATTGAACATACACATTGTTAGAAAGATACATCTTTCCTCTTTCGAACGCACACAACTTCATGCAATCAGGTGACAGTTTCAAAATTTACACGTATTTTAATGACAGTAGTTTTTGTGTTTATGTTGTAAATATACAATGGAACAAGCAAATATTAAATTTTGTGTTAAACTTGGAAACAAATTTGCTGAGACATACGAATTGATAATTGTTTGTCTGTAATGAAGCACATTAAGTAATGATTTTGATAAGAATAAAGTTCGTCGCCGCCAAACAATTTTCACCATATTAAAACTACCCCTGTGGCTCTCTTTCCACTAACATCTTTAAGGGGCGTAATTTGATGACTGGTAACCACACTTCACGCGCATAAATATATCTCTTATCGAGATCTGCTACGGCAGAGTGCCACAACCAGTAATGGATAAAAGACATGATGATATATTTATTTTATATTATTTGTCTTCTTTATAACTACACTTTTAATACTTCTTTTTGCAAGTACTTACTCAGATAATTGAAGTTAAAGTTTATCAAATTGTTATAAATACCTCGTATTGACGTTTTAACTGTGATAAACTGTCGATATTGACAAATATTTATTATTACTTTTAGTGTTTTTGGACATTAATAAGGTTGATATATGATAACAGGTTTTTAAAGATCATTATTCATTATTTCGTATTTTGACAAAATGATTTTTTTATCTTTTCCTAGTTTTGGAAACAAACAAATAGTTGAATAACGGCCAAGAATTCTTCAAAATGTGTGTTAGTAATATATTCGCTTTTTTTACTTCCTAAACATTAAAATATATAAGTACAGGATGTCCCAAATAATAGGGGCATATATGAAAAGTGTCTGATAAATAATTGAGGTGCGTTCACTGCTTTCCAATTAGTAGGGTTGTTGATTTTTCGAATATTCGAGACTTTCGAATTTTTGAATATTCCGAATTTTCAAATTTTTTAATATTCCGAATTTTCGAATTATTCGAATTGTGAATCTGGATCCTCACATGAACACGGCATGTTGATATGAATTATTTTCAGAATAAACTCATTTGCAGAGTTTTGTATTAATTCATAAGTAAATATTATTAATTATTATTATTTGCCAAATTAATTCAATTTAGACTTAAAATTTCGCTACACTGTCAAAAACATTTTAATTTCGACGTTTTTGTATCATTTTTATTCTCATTTTAAAACGTTTTACTAAAAGTCCGTAGCATTTAGATGGGCGGTAAGAGAATAGATGTCTTAATTAAGACGCATAAACTTGCAGAGTTTTTGCAGGATACTTCGACGAGTTTATTATTTAATTCGTGGCCGACTTTTCGCGAATTATGCGTGAGCGTGTTTGGAGATGACAGATGGCGTTAATTCAGAGACAAAAAATTCGAGAATTCAAAGCTTTGAAAAATTTGAAAATTCGTAAATTCGAAGCTTCGAAGTTTTCCTGACGAAGTTCAAAACATTCGAATGTTCGTTTATAGACTTATAAGAACACCGAAATAGAAAAAAGCTTATTTTCTGTTTAAACAAAAGAAAATATTTCGTTTACTATCTATTAATTAACGCGCTTTTCTTTTGGAGGAAAATTTAACAACAAAATATCAAAATACCTGGAAAACATAATAATATAATATATTCTTAAATTGACAAAATTTATATGCGGTTTGATAAAACCACAACACATTTTTATTTCTCAAAATGCCGATTAGAAAGTTTCTCATTAATAATTATTTATCGTCAGATTTGACAACAGATTAATATTAGAACATATTAAATAATAGATTTGCTTTGTCTTCTACTAGCGATCTGCTATCAAGTGGATCCGTTATTAATTTATTTATTTTTATATGAATATCCAAGGGCTTTCTTAATTATCATTGTAGTATATACTTCAATGAAAACCAATTAAGAGGTTCAAAGTGTTTGGTTCGTCATTCCATTTGCTCGTGACGTCATTAGAAATCAGTTAAGATATCAAGATAACGGGTAAATTACTGCAAACCTCGTACTTTTCATCTTTTAAACTGATCTAAATCTGATTTTTAAATAGAGAAACGTAATTATCATGTTTTGTAATCTGTAAGGTCATTTAGAAGATTTTCAGTAGAGATTTGTTATTTGAAGAAATATGCCAGGTGGTGAATTGATTTATTCAATGTAGGAAATATATGGGGTAGGTGGCTCAGTGGTATCAAGTCGACCTATGGAACCAGAGAACCCCGACAAACAATTTTTAATAAATTAAAATTATCTGTGGCTCTCCCATTACTAACATCTTAGGAGGCCGTGATTTGACGGCTGGTAACTGCACTTCACACGTATAAATATATCACTTACCGAGATCTGCTTCGGTAGAGTACCACACCCAGTAAAGGGTAAAAGGCGTGATGATATATTTATATTTATTTGTTTGAAGGGTGAAAACAGGGCGCTAAACGTAACATTTATTAAATTAAAATTATATGTGGCTCTCCCATCACTAACATCTTAGGAGGCCGTGATTTGACGGCTGGTAATTGCACTTCACTCGTATAAATATATTACTTACCGAGATCTGCTTCGGTAGAGTGCCACACCCAGTAAAGGGTAAAAGGCGTGATGATATATTTATATTTATTTGTTTGAAGGGTGTAAACAGGGCGCTAAACGCCGAGGGTTAATAACATGCTCAGGATCAGACACGCTAATTTCACCCGTGGTACATACAATATTTTATGCACAACAAAATAACATTTAATTATATGTTCAAAATATTAAAATATGTATATAGGTGATATCGTATGTCAAAATGACATTTTGCAGAATCATATATTCACAATAAACAAAAATTGTTATTTTATTTATGTATCTATAGGAGTGATTTCTTTTTAGCGCTAGGGCCGAAAAGAAGTGTTTAAGCCCGTTTTTTAGGGCTAAAACACATGATTTTCGGCCCGGTTATGCATAAAAATATTTATTTTATTTACTAAGTGGGGTGGCTAGCTCAGTGGTATGAAGTCGGCCTGTGGATCCTAAGAACCCTGGTTCGATTCCCACAAGCGACAAACAATTTTCATAATTTCAAAAAAGCTACCCCTGTGGCTCCTCCACCACTAACATCTTTAGGGGCCGTGATTTGACGACTGATAACCGCACTTCACGCGCAAAATATATCACTTACCTAGATCTGCTTCGGCAGAGTGCCACATCCAGTAATGGGTAGAAGGCGTGATGATATATTTATTTATTTTATTTATTAAGTAATATACATGAGAAACTTAAAACAATTTTAATCACTCTAATTTTCGTGGTAATTTGGCTGATAAATTGCTTTATTAAATCTGCTAATTTTGCTACTAATTAACTTATTAACAATTGCGAATAAATTAATTTTAATTCTTTTGTTTATGCATAAAAACCATGCGAAAATAATTTTGTAATGCACAGCATGCTAAAATAAGTAAATTGCGGAAAACATAAAAAAATGTCATTGCGATTAATACTCCAATTCAAAGACACTAAACAGAGTGAAAGTATTGCAAATTCTAGCTGTCCTTGTCACTCCTACATAGCTACCAGTTGAACGAGTTTTGCTAAATTTATTCCCGCTAAAATGTTGCTAATGGTTCGAATTTTAGTATTTTTACCAAAATATGACTATATGACAGATGTTGTTTTGTTTGCAACCAGAAAAACAGTTGCGATATAAGAATAATTGCATCAGATATATTTTTTATTATTATTCTGTTAAGTTTATGCTCTAGTAAGTTGCATAAATTGTTCTTTAGCGTAAACAACAATTATTTATCGTTGTTTATTTAGTTTTCCGAAGAAATTAATTCATATAATAAATAATAATGATAATCAAAGTTCGATTCTTACAGCCTGTCACTAACTTTGAGGACCGTGATGACCGCTATGCAAATAAAGAAAACAAACTAAATAAAATCTCATTTTGATAAGTCAGTCAAGAATTAGGGCTGCAATACAGACTGGCCAGAACTACAAATTTCATTGCAAATTTTTTGACGTTTCTCAAAACCAATAAAATGCTTCATTGTATGTCACGTGCCTGCGTCCTTAACCAATCCTGTTTTGTTTTGGGTCATGGTATTAGCTTTTATCAGTGCAAAAGTGAATCCTTGTTATGGTTATGGTGGTTTGGATAGAACTGTTGCTCAAGAAGCGAGAGTTAAACCGCTCTGACATCTCATCATAGCTAATATAATAATTGATGTTATAATAATATTTCAACATAAATTATGAATCGTTACGGAAATGGAAATATGGCGAGTGCGCAGCACAAACTGTATTTCCTATTTTCGTAACAACGAATTTAAATTCACGATAATTCTCATTTTAAAACTACCCCTGTGGCTCCCCCACCACTTGGGGGCCGTTATTTGACGGCTGGTAATTGCACTTCACGCGCAAAATATATTACTTACCGAGATCTACTTCGGCAGAGTGCCACACTCAGTAATGGGTAGATTTTATAATTCTCATATTAGGAGTTATATTTTACGTGATTCATTATATGTCACGTGTCTGCGTTTTAACTAATCCTGTCATTATTATACTGAGAATAAAGCTCTAGTGATTATTCCCGCGAATAATCTCTGTTGGTGCTTTTGTTTGTGGCAAATGATAGATGGTTGTCAAATAATTATTTAAAACTGTCAACGCGTCAAGTAAAATGTGTGAAAATATTTAGTTATATTTTAGATACAAAAATACACCAACAAATTTTGGAAACAACGTCCAAAAATACATTAATAAGTAATCAATCGATATGGACCCAGTTAAAAATCTATTAAGTTGGATCAATCGACCTCAACAGCTAAGTCAAAAAATAATCTAATGAAATATAACTCGAGAGTTGGATAAATTAGAAAATAATTCTCCAGTATGTTTCTCAAACTTGTTGCCATTTGTCAATAGCCACTTAAGCCCTACGGGGCTTTCGTGACTATTGCCTGGCAACAAGTTTTCGAAAGATCTGTCAAATTATTTTCAATTTATTCTCACTCTCTTGTTATATTATTACAGACATTTTTTTTGGATAAAAAATAACGAAGTGAAGAAACTACTGGAATATATAAGTTTGCGTATGTCGGACTGCTGGTCATTACTAAAGGTCGTCAAGAATTAGTTGATTTTGTATTAAAGGCCTTAAAATAATTATTAATATATTCCCCATGATAAAACTCATCAACGCCGCACTTTTTTGCGTCTTAAACTCAATCAGATTATCGCTCCGGAAATATTAAAAACCATTTTCAAATCCTTTATCTATCGAACAATGCAACAATACCTCTATAAATACATATACAGGTGTTTTATTTCATACTTCATTATCTATTGACTATATCCACATACTAGAGTGGCTAAGCACAAGGCTGAACTGAAGCATGAGGTTGAAACCTGCCTGTCTAGACGAGATTAGTCTATTGCAGTGGACTTTGAGACTGAATGTGCAGAGAATGCATACAGAAAGATAAAAAAATCATGTGTAACTAGTTTTGACTTAGTAATACTTTGTAATAAGTAATTGGCGACTTGATTAATTTTTGCTGTTAATATACTTGCATTTATTACATAACTGGCTTTATAGTGTTATTGTATAATAAACAAGTAAATGTATTTTATGGTATTTACCCTGTTTTTGGGTGTGGCAGATCTGGAATCATGTATAATATTTTTTTAATACCGGATGTTCACTAAAAGCGGAGCAAACCTATTAACTTTTTTATTTATAAAGATATTTATTGATTATTTTTTGACGGTTCTCAAAACCAATGAAGTGCTTCATTGTATGTCACGTGTCTGCATTTTAACCAATCCTGTCATTATTATACTGAGAATAAAACTCTTGTGATTATTCCCGGGAATAATCTCTGTAGATGTTTTTTTGTTTGTGACAAATGAAAAGGTAGTTGTCAAATAATTATTTAAAACTGTCAACGCGTCAAGTAAAATGTGTGAAAAAAATCGAGAACCCTGGTTCGATTCCCACAGGCGACAAACAATTTTCATAATTTCAAAAACTACCCCTGTGGCTCCTCCACCACTAACATCTTTGGGGGCCGTGATTTGACGACTGGTAACCGCACTTCACGCGCAAAAATATATCACTTCCCGAGATCTGCTTCGGCAGAGTGCCACACCCAGTAATGGGTAGAAGGCGTGATGATATATTTATTTATTTATTTTATTTGTTTGTCGTCTGTGGGAATCGATCCAGGGTTCTCAGGATCCACAGGTCGACTTCATACCACTGAGCTAGCCAACCCATATAAATAATAATAATAATATAATATAACATTAATAATTTAATATACTGCATAAAACCAACATAAAAGCTATAGGAATTTCGGATAGTCGGTCTATCAAAACATCGGAACACCGAAATTCTTGTAACTAATTTATTTATTTTAAATTTAATCACTTTACGCTCTAAATTCCAATAGACAATCAACAATACCAAATCAGTTTAAACCAAGTTCTTCGACCTCTTCGTACAAATATTTAATTGAAACATCGATGACTATTAATAAAAGCCATGCCACATAATTATCAAATGACATACCGACCCAAATTTTTATTTAAAAGTCGTTAACATATAACAAAAATAGTTATCTATATACAAGAAACATATTTGATTTTTAATCCGACCGATTTCAACATTCCTTGGCCTTATTTCAACACAACGCCAACTTTTAACTAACGTTTTTACTTATATGATTGCCATTAGTAACAAGATAAATCTTTTTGAATCTATAATTATTGCTATTGCGTTCAATTCTTTTATAAATACATATTAAGTGTCTGTTTATGATAATTTGTCATTTGTTGTTTAGCTCTCTATAAATAATAATGTTTAATTGTGTGAAAATATGTGATTTTTTTTTTAATACTATGTCCTCTAGACTGATGTTGCGTTATCATAAAGATATAGTTGTAAAATAGGATAAGATATGAAAATTATATTTATTTTGAGATTATTTGTTTAAAATTGAAAATATAGGCTGAAAAATTATGGTTGTTTCTATGTAGATTGAGATTAGGTTGAAATAGATATTGTGATCATGCTATCCTTAAAATTAAATAAATATATCATCACGCATTTTACCCATTACTGGGTGTGGCACTCTGCGATTACCAGGCGTCAAGTCCCGGTCCCCAAAGATGTTAGTGTTGGGGTAATTTTTAAATAGATGAAAATGTTTGTCGGCTGTAGGAATTGAACCAGGGTTCTTAGGATTCACAGGCCGACTTGATACCACTGAGCCATTATCCCATATCTTTAAAATTGGAGTGATATAATATGCTAAACTATGCTCTGTTTAGCTAATTAATTAAATTAATATTAATTGGATGTAGCTACTTTTTACCCAACTTAGGGTAATAATTTTAATACTGTAAAGATGTGTTTACAACTATCCAATTAGGATATTCCATAAACATTTGATTATGTTATATAAATTTGTTTTTTCTAAAACCAGCAAGAAAGTGGCTATTTTCCTGACCAATTTTAATATGGAAAGTAGATTTTTACCAAAACGTTCAAGTAAAGTACGTATCCAAGGCTACAACAAAAATAACAGTCTGGTAAAGTACAAAGCAGTCTGGTAAATATTTTACCTGGCTTTTTTTTTGTTATAACCTTGAATACGTAGTCTGCTGTCAATACAATTAAAATTAAAAAAATTAAACATTTTGAATTATTTATGATTAATTATTGATTAAATTAAGGTAGTACTAGCGTGAATTTTTTTTTGCAGATCTTAATGAAATTTGGCGCACGTAAACATTGTATAGTCATACGCATCCTGTTAAAATATGAAACACATTCATCGTCTGTGAACAAATATATTCGCTTGTAAAGTTGAGTTCTTATACACGGGGCTTATGGCGATCATCACTCAGAATCGCACATATTTGGTTTGTGTACCTCAAAAATTTTGCAGTTTCATTTGAAAAACTAGTATGATGTTCTAGAACTATCCATGTATATTGTATCAGAAGGAGAAAGTTTTTTATCGTTTAGTAATGGATATATAGCCATGCAAAGCCTTGTTTTTAACGAATAATTAAGAATCCCAATTTATAATGGCAACACCACACGGTGGTATGGTATTTGAAAATTCACTAGACCAACAATCTGTTAACAATTCATGATATTCAGATCATAATAGGTATAAAAACACTTATTTTATTCAATTTTTATATTTTTTTGAGCGTCAGTTTAGCCATTCGACAACCGATGGCGCCACCGTCACACTAGTACTACCTTAAACGCTTTCAGAAAAAATAGTATACACAATACATCAAGAAAGTGTTTTTACTTGATTCAGCGGTAGTGTGAAATATCTTTTGAATCAGATCTCAGAAGAATGTCACACTACAATATGTGGTTACTGTCCGTCAATCCACAAAATCACTTCCATTTAAATCACGAGTGTAATTATGTTTTTAAAATATCGAAACTAATTTTTGTTTTATTCTTTCAGAGCCTTTTTCAAACTGGTTAGAGGAGAAAGTCGACCTCCCCATCTTCGACGACATTCGCATCGATTCCCCTCGAGGCTTCGCCCCCCTTCCCTTGCAGCGTTTCAAGCACGAAGACTTAAAACAGATCTCTCAACCACAAAACCATGTGGCTCAACCATTGCTGCAACCGTTGGTTCAATCTCTTCACCCCATGCAAGACACAAACATGCTCCTCCAGGAGTTCGAGACTGTCTTCGGAGCGGTTGAGATGACTCATGGACAGTTAACACCTCCACAAAGTCCACCATTGAGTCCACCTCACATTCAAATCGCTCAACCAATAGTCTTGACTCCCTTAACACCAATCAACTTCTTGAATCAATCTCGTATCTCTATTCCCGTCTCTCTCCAACAATCTATACCACTTCCGGTTTATTATCAACAATCACCAGCGACTCCACAACCGGATATAGCTCACGAGTTAGCTGCGGTCGAAGAATTAGTTCGTTCTAGAGCTGAAAACCTTGTTAATGATTCCTGGGATCAACCAGCTCCATCGAGCCCATCTTCTTCCTCATCTAGTGGGTTCAGTGAGTATTCTTCCGACCCAGAATGGATTCCAGATACTGTCCAATCTACATCAACACCTGGTGCTTCAAATGAAGAAGAAACTAATCTCGTTGAAAGATCCACAAAGGGACGTAAACGAGCTGGAAAACCCTACGCAAGAGCTGGACCAGAAGATAAGAAATCAAGGAAGAAGGAACAAAATAAAAACGCTGCTACGAGGTACAGGATGAAAAAGAAAGCAGAAATTGAGGAGATTCTTGGGGAGGAAAAACAATTGGCAGACACGAAAGGAGAGTTGAAAGCTCAAGTTAGTGATCTGCAACGCGAGATCAAGTGTTTGAAGGGATTGATGAGAGATCTTTTCAAGGCTAAAGGGCTGATACAGTAACCAGATCTTGGAAAGGGTTCAGGGCACGATTCATTACACAAGTTTGTTCGGTTGCTATGATGCTCTGCATTAAATACCATTCAAAGCTGTCATGGTGGAACTTACTCCATCAGATGGCTCCACTATCTGGAAAATATATGATTTTAAACAATAGTATATTACATAATAAGTGATGCTTTACTTGACGAAGCGGTTGTTTGAAATACAAGGCCGCTGGCCGAGTATTTTAATCTGCTGAGTCAAATAAAAACACTTTCCTTATGTATTATGTATACCATTTTTTCTGAAACCGTTTAATTTAATCAATAATTAATCGTAAATAACTTGCAATGTTTAAATTTCTTGATATAAATTGTATTCAAAAGACGTATTCCATTTGCCATTTGGATCAGATCTAATTTACATTTACTGAACCATATCACATATTTATTTCGCTGTATTACTTCACAGCCTGTAATTCCAGAACTAGAATGAATGATTCTAATTTACTTTGAAGTAATTCATCCCAATAAATGCATCAGTTTGCTTCATTCCGTTTATTCAGTTATATTGTCAAATTTATTTGAATTAATTTAAGTGAACTAAGTGGCAAATGGAATACAGCTACAGCAGACTATGTATCCAAGGTTACAACAAAAAAAAAAGTCAAGTAAAATACAAAACAGTCAGGTAAAGACTGTTTTGTACCTTACCAGACTGTTATTTTTGTTGTAGCCTTGAATACGTATTTTACTTGACCCATTTTGTGTGGGGTAGCCTAGTAGTATCAAGTCGGCCTGTGGATCCTGAGAACCCTGGTTCGATTCCCACAGGCGACAAACAATTATCACCATTTTAAAAAAACTACCCCTGTGGCTCCCTCATCACTAACATCTTCACGCGCAAAATATATCACTTACCGAGATCTCCTTCGGCAGAGTGCCACACCCAGTAATGGGTAGAAGGCTTGATGATATAATTATTTTATTTTATATTTTGTGAAAATCTAGTTTACATACTAATTGGTCAAGAAAGTAGGCAGTTTCTTGCCGGTTTCAGAAAAAATAATCATTACCATCATATTTACTTGATAAAATGCACATTTTTGGTATAGTACAGAGTGATTAGAAGTAAATGTTTCAGTTGGCAATACAATTCTGGGGATCTTTTATTCCACAGTTGGCACAACGTCAGGTAAAGACAGAAATACTTTAGATTATTGCTCTGTGAGTAATGTTAAAAAATAGAATGATATGGGTAAGGGCAACAATGATTTTTATTCATTTAAATTCTCAGATGTCATTGTCCTCAACAGGAAATATATTTATGTATCAGTCTTACCAATTTCAAGTAGTTTTTTTATTGCCAACTAAATCAGTTACTGTTGATCAGTCTATATTATCTTTACCAGACATTTGTCTATATCTGTCATATAATAAACTTTTTATTAGAAATCCAACTGAAATATATATAAAAATATGAATTCATAATTGAAATTTATCAAAATTATACAACAAATGTGGATAAATACCCAAGAAATTGAAATTCTCGTATCTGTCAAAATTGTGTCTTACTTGAACAAATATACAGGATGATCAAAAGGAATTGTTATAGTTGGTAATACAATTCCAGAGATCTTTTTATTCCACAGTTGGCACAACGTCAGATAAAGGCGGAAACGCTATTTGACATTTCTAATAAATACAAATAGGTTATGTCAGGAGTCTGACAGCTAATAGGATGTTGACTTTTAAAGTAATAGAAATACTTTAGAAATAAATGTAATAATAAATATACTCAAATTTAAATTTTAAATGTCTGTCAACAACAGGAAATGAATTTATGTATCAGGCTTACCAATTTCAAGTAGGTTTTTTTATTGCCAACTGTAACAATTCCTTTTGATCACTCTGTATTTCATTTATAGCATAAAAATGAAATATTTATTTTGTCAAACTTTCGACATGACCACAATTTATACATATAAAGGCAAATTCCTGTAAAAATGTACATAATTATGAATACTTGAATTTTAATATATTTACGAACTTTAATTCTATTTTTGTATGTATTTATAATTAATAATCATAAGTTGTAATAATCTACAGTGGAGACATCTTCAAGAAGATGACAGCGACTGATTGTGTGTTTTTTTCAAATCGAATAAACTTGTGTAAGCGAAACGTGGTCCAGAGACATCGTTGGAACACAAAACAAAAATAAAAATAGAAACACCCAGAAAATGGATGTATTTGTACGTTTGATGTTGTACCTGATAAAAATTCTGATTATTCTAACGATGTCGTTTATATTTTAATCTTATAATATCGTTAGTTGTATTTTTAGCCTTAAGATTTTAATGTTTTTTTTAATACAACAGAGTTTACTCTGTCGCCATTTTCTTTACTTTTAATATATGTTAATCATTTAGTTCTTAAGACATCTGCTTTGCTGTTTAAACGCTGTCAGACATATTCTTTATCTTCTAGTTTGTAGTTTTCATTTTTGTTTACTTAGCTGTCGAGTTAGGTTGTCATAGCAACAGGTCGCCTGTTGTGTTTCAACGACACGTGATTGGTCTTCTGTTTTGGGGTGTTACTAGAGCTCTGCTGGGGTTATAATGACGCGCTCCCTGCAGTGGAGTGCTGAAGAATATTTCAGTGGAGTTCTGTGATTTCATCCCCTTATTATTACCACTCATGTGAGGGTTATGTTTTAAGAAACACTTGAAATGTAATTTTTTTGATGAAGCATAATAAATGGTTGAACTCTGGGTTTGAAAGCATGCTTTGGAATCCTTTGTCCTTTGTTTATTTTTTATGGTGCATAATAGGAACTTAATTCCAAGTACAGTAGCTTATGGTGGAATTCAAACTACTGAGACACAATCATAGTCTTTAGATACAAATTGAAATTAGTGAGATTTGAATGCACGACCTTTTTGCTTGTAAGAAGTTTTGACGATTTTTTTTTTTTAATTAATAGAATTACAAATATTCAAAGTTAAAACACTTTTGCTTTATTTAAAATATATCGATGTTTCGGTTTACAAAACGTAGAATAATAAACATTATTTTAAAATTGAGTATTGGAAGATTTCTCTATACTTCACAAATATTAAATATTTAATTTGATTAGAAACAGTTCTTTATTAAATTATGTGCACATATTTATAATAATATATCATCACGCCTTCTACCCATTACTGAGTGTGACACTCTGCAGGAGGAAATCTCGGTAAGTGGTATATTTATGCGCATGAAGTGCGGTTACCGGTCGTCAAATCATGCCACCAAAAGATGTTAGTGGCGGAGGAGCCTCAGGAGTAATTTTAATTTGGTGAAAATGTTTATCGGCTGCGAAGATCGAACTAGGGTTCTCAGAATCCACAGGCTGACTTGATACCACTGAGCCATTACCCCATATAATCTATTTTGTACGTATTTAATCACTACTAACATTTTGAAAGAAGAACAGCACATGAAGGGGTGAGTTGTATGTAGTTCAGCCATTTTATTATAGATGGCAGCACCAGTATTGTAATAAATCCTCAGACTAACCATACCTTAGACGGAGAACAACGGCGTTTGTTGTGAAGTAAAAAGAGTTAAAGTAAGTTGTTGGTGAGACGGGTGCGCGGCAAAGAGCTAGTATCCCTTGGTGTTATGCGGGTTGCATTTTTGTTGATGACAGTTATTAGACACGAGCATTTTATTTATTTAAACACAAAAGTACGTATACAAAACCCTTAATATGTCAAAAACTAACCTTTACTTTGATGTATAAACAGTAAGTAATTGAATATAAGAATAACTATACAAATGTTTGCAACTCGCATAACATCAAAGGATACTCGCTCCTTGCCGCGCACCCGTCTCACCCACAACTTACTTTAACTCTCTCTACTTCATAACACTGCATTGACTTGAATACGACAGACTTTGTCTAAGGTA
Organism: Pterostichus madidus; assembly: GCA_911728475.2. Lineage (NCBI taxonomy): Eukaryota > Metazoa > Arthropoda > Insecta > Coleoptera > Carabidae > Pterostichus > Pterostichus madidus. The sequence goes on along the minus strand of OU452314.1, from coordinate 3,559,963 downwards.
TGGTTAGTCTGAGAATAAATCACTCACTATAAACTTTCATACATTTATGTATATTTTACTGGACAATGGTTCAACATTAATGTTACATTTAGTAGAGCTATTATTAATAAAAATACAGGTACATATATTGTCAAGTTTTTTTTTATATATAGACGTACACCATCAATACAGTGCATATTTATTATTAAATATTAATATTGTAATATCTTAAGGTAGTACTAGTGTGACGGTGGCGCCATCGGTTGTCGAGTGGCGAAACTGACGCTCAAAAAAATATAAAAATTGAATAAAATAAGTGTTTTATACCTATTATGATTTGAATATCATGAATTGTTAACAGGTTGTTGGTCTAGTGAATTTTCAAATACCATACCACCGTGTGGTGTTGCCATTATAAATTGGGATTCTTAATTTTTCGTTAAAAACAAGGCTTTGCATGGCTATATATCCATTACTAAACGATAAAAAACTTTCTCCTTCTGATACAATATACATGGATAGTTCTAGAACATCATACTTGTTTTTCAAAGGAAACTGCAAAATTTTAGAGGTACACAAACCAAATATGTGCGATTCTGAGTGATGATCGCCATAAGCCCCGTGTATAAGAACTCAACTTTACAAGCGAATATATTTGTTCACAGACGATGAATGTGTTTCATATTTTAACAAGATGCGCATGACTATCCAATGTTTACGTGCGCCAAATTTCATTCAGATCTGCAAAAAAATTTTTCACGCTAGTACTACTTTAATATTTATTTATGCTACTTTGTACAACAGAAACTTAATCCCAATTACAGTACAGGGTCCGAACTCTCCGAGCCGCAGTGTGGTAGTTCATATATTTTAGCTTCATTTGGGTTCAAACTCAGGATCTCCGTATTCAAATTTCGTAACTCTAGCCACATCACCGTACTGCCGGGCAAATTGCAAAATAGAAGAACATTCTAATGCATATAATTTACTATTAATTACAAAATCGCATTAATATTATACAGAATTTCATTGCAATGACCTTAGAATATTTCGTATTATACGTGCAGCTTTTATATAATATCTGATTTCATTATAGTGCATTTTTTTCTTCATAATTATCAAACCAAGCCATGGATTCACGGTACAGTAACTTCAAAACGAGAACAAATTACCATCACAGAATATCGTTCGTCGGATGTTTACTGATGCTCACATGTCTATTTTTTGTTTTGAGTTTCGATGTTTATTAATTTAAATATTGTTACTGTACGAAATTGGCATTTAAAAAGCGGAAATATAATTTTTTGAAACGTGTATTTGTCAAATTGTGTAACTGTAATCAAAGTGAATTATATTTAACAGTTGATATTGATGATACAATTTAAATAATTTACATATTTAATGAACAAATTTATTAGTAATACTGAAAATTATTCCAGAATTTAAAATTACCCCCGTGGCTCCCCCACCACTAACATCCTTGGGGGCTGTGATTTGACGGCTGATAATCGCACTTCACGCACATAAATATATCACTTACCGAGATCTGCTTCGGTGAGGCACTCTACTGTAGGAGATCTCGGTAAGTGATGTATTTATACGCGTGAATTGCGGTTACCAGCCGTCAAATCAGGGCCCCAAAGATGTTAATGGAGCGGAAGACATAGAGTTAATTTTAATGTGGTGAAAATTGTTTGTTGTAAATGGTAAATACAAATAAAATAAATATATCATCACGCCTTCTACCCATTACTGGGTGTGGCACTCTGCCGAAGCAGATCTCGGTAAGTGATATATTTTGGCGCATGAACTGCAGTTACCAGTCGTCAAATCACGGCCCCCAAAGATGTTAGTGGTGGAGGAGCCACAGGGGTTGTTTTGAAATTATGAAAATTGTTTGTTTCCTGTGGGAATCGAACCAAGGTTCTCAGGATTTATTAGTAATACTGAAAATTATTCCAAAATTTAAAATTACCCCTGTGGCTCTCCCACCACTAACATCCTTGGGGGCCGTGATTTGACGGCTGATAATCGCACTTCACGCACATAAATATATCACTTACCGAGATGTGCTTCGGCAGAGTGCCACATCCATTACTGGGTGAGGCACTCTGCTGTAGCAGATCTCGGTAAGTGATATATTTATGTGCGTGAAGTGCGATTATCAGCCGTCAAATCACGGCCCCCAAAGATGTTAGTGATGGAGGAGCCACAGGGGTAGCTTTTGTTTGTTGTAAATGGTGTAACAGGATATTTATTTGCAGGTTAAATCTAGTGGGTGTTTCAAGAGTTCGTGCTACCCCATTTAATGGGCCTATGCGTGACTTTATATATGGCCGTATATTTGTTATAGAAGTATTTAAATAAATTACCATTTCGTAATAAGAAAACGGCAGGTACAAATTTCCCGAAAAATGTCTTACCGGTAATATCTCATCGTCACCTAGTTCTGTATTCATATTTTACCGGTTCAACCGGTTGAAAATATAGCTTAATTAATGTTCTTTGAGAAAATATCACAATTAATATTCTGTGCTAATATTTATGCAAAATTAAAACGAGAAAAAGTTTTGTTCGTTAGAGTTGTTTTTCGATTTATTTTTCTCCGCCCCCGTAGTCAGAGCTGCCACACTTTTAACGGATTTTATTTTTCGTCTCTCGATGAAGTTTGGTGTCTAAAGATAGGATATCTATATTTTGATGGGAAAAGTATTTGATTAATATGCAATAAATATGATCTGAAAATTTTTGACTACGGCAAAATATAAATATTTTATTATCAAGCCATTTTTCCATTTAACTAGGGAAGATCTGTTCTTCCAGATCTTGGTAGAAGATATTGTATTTGAGAAGAATATTAGAAGAGTTGTATCAGTTGAAATGGTTTGAGAATGTGGACCGTATTAGTTAGAGAGCTAGGGTGCAAAATGATTTATTCCAGTGACAGAAATGGATTTTTTAATAGATTATGTCATGATAAACATGAAAAAAAGTAAATTAGATTTGGGAACGGCTGGCAACTACAGATGGCGCCGATGTGAATGCGCAGATATTAAGGGTATATATATATATATATACTCTCTTGTAATATAAAGAATTTTCAACCCGCGTTTTCACTAATCGTCATAGTTTATCATGTAGTTTCATAAAAAAAAAATAGATATAAAAGCCCATTACAGTAACTTATAGTAGAATCTGAATCACTTATAATTTTACATAAGGTTCAAACGAGACTGACTAGGCCATACAAAATTCGCTTCATTCGATTATGTAGGTCTCTGTATAATTTGTTCTCAAGTAAAAAATGTCAGCATAATAATTTAAAAACTTTCCGGGTTTGTATCTTAACGAGATAATTTTTTGTCACGTCGAGCGATCCGTCTTAAATTTAAACAGCGCTTCTGGTGTAAAAGAGGGAGACAGAAACACCTTCCACAGATGGTGACAAGAATACTACTGTAGATACGAAGATATAATCACTTGTTAAGTTATCGTGTTGCTAGTATCGCCACCGTCCTTATATATCATATAATTAACAATTAGACTGCTTGCGTCGCAGAGTGTACCACTAGGAATTGTGTGACGTCAGAGGGTTGCAGAACAGGATCTGATTTAGAGAGAAAATAATGATAATACTTCTATCAGCTTCCTAATTATTATTTGCATATAAATATAATATTTAACATGCCTGTGGATCCTGAGAACCCCGGTTCGTTCCCCACAACCGACAAACAATTTTCACCAAATTAAAATTAGCCCCGTGGCTCCCTCACCACTAACATCTTTGGGGGCCGTGATTTAACTACTGGTAATCGCACTTCACGCGCATAAATATATCACCTACCGATATCTGCTTCGACAGAGTGCCACACCTAGTAATGGGTAAAAGGCGTGATGATATATTTACATTTATTTATTTATTTATTTATTTAATCACAATTTTCCATTTCCACCATATGAAGCTTCCCCTTCACTAATATCCTTAGGGGCCGTGATTTGACGACTGATAACCTTCACGCTCAAAATATATCACTTACCGAGATCTGCTACGACAGAGTGTCACACCAAGTAATGAATAGAAGCCGTAATGGTATACTTATTATTATTATTTTAAATAGTAGGTATAATTTGGTTTGAAATTTTCCCGGTTCGATCCTGCGTTGCTGGTCTCATGTGTTCGTTACACGATGACGCTGATTGAATCCTGAAAACGGGCACTTCTCATTTCGATTTCATTAAACCGTTGATCGTCACCACTCGCCTACCCTCTATCCCCCCACCCCTAACTACCCTTGTATCCCGCCACCGCCGTTTTTAATTACTTTATGGTAATTCATGCCAACGTGTTGTTCTCTGGAAAATTTTGTAAAAATGTTACAACTAGGATTTTTATAACACTACATGTTCACTTGTTTTTTAATCTATTCATTTTTTGTGATGTGTAGTATATACAGGGTGTAACATAACTAATTATAAATAAATAAAATTAATAAATAAATATTTCATCATGACTTCTATCCATTTCTGAGTGTGGCACTTTGCCGAAGCAGATCTCGGTAAGTGGTATATTTTGCGCGTGAAGTGCGGATACCAGTTGTCAAATCACGGTCCCTAAAGATGTTAGTTGTGGAGGAGCTACAGGGGTAGTTTTTTGAAATTATGAAAATTGTTTGTCGCCTGTGGGAATCGAACCAGGGTTCTCAGAATCCACAGGCTGACTTCATACCACTGAACTAACCACTCCATATTATAAATAAATGAAATTAATAAATAAATATTTCATCACGTCTTTTACCCATTACTGGGTATGGCACTTTGCCGTTGCAGATCACGGTAAGTGATATATTATTGCGCGTGAAGTGCGGTTACCAGTCGTCAAATCACGGCCCCCAAAGATGTTAGTGGTGGAGGAGCCACAGGGGTAGTTTTTGAAATTATGAAAATTGTTTGTCGCCTGTGGGAATCGAACCAGGGTTCTCAGGATCCATAGGCCGACTTCATACCACTGAACTAACCACCCCATATTATAAATAAATAAATATTTTATTACGCCTTTTACCCATTACTGGGTGTGGCATTTTGCCGTAGCAGATCACGGTAAGTGATATATTATAGCGCGGGAAGTGCGGTTACCGGCCGTCATCACGGGCCCTAAAAATATTAGTTTTAAACAAAATAAATAAATAAATATATCATCATGCCATTTATCCATTGCTGCCACAGGGGTAATTTTTATGTGATGAAATTTTTTTGTCTCCTGTGGGAATCGAATCCGTGTTCTCAAATCCACAGTCCGACTCAATACCATTGAGCCACGTACCCGATAGGGGTAGTTTTAATGTGATGAAAATTATTTGTCTGCTGTGGGAATCAAACCCAGGTTCTGAAATCCATAGTCCAACTCGATATCACTGAGCCATCTACCCACATAACAAGATTTATAGTTATATTATAAATAAAATAAATATATCATCACGCCTTTTCACCATTATTGGGTGTGGCACTCTGCCGAAGCAGATCTCGGTAAATGATATAGGTATTAAGGGTGTGAAGTACAGTTACCAGTCGTCAAATCATGGCCACCAAATATGTTAGTGGAGGGGGAGCCACAGGGGTAGTTTTAATGTGGTGAAAATATTTGTCGACTTCGGGAATTGAATTTGAAAAAGAAAAAAGTAGTGTGGTATAAATAGTGTTGCAGCATTCGAATCCGGAGATCCCTAGTTCGAATCCCGCTCAAGCTAAATACATATGAACTAGAAACTAGGATACTACGACTCGGTTAGTTCGGACCCTGTACTATAATTGGAATTAAATTCTTCTTGTACAGAGAAATATAAATAAATAAATAAATAAACATAAATTATTCCAGTTACAAATACATTTATTTCTTATCAATTCAAACTCTTCGCTGCCTATCTATTAAATTGTAGCCTCAAACCAGACTCGGGATGTTGAAGAGCAGTTCCGGGTGACTTTCCCCCTCCCCTCTTATCCTTTGACGTCATGCATGTCAAATCACTCCACAAATATTGTCGTCTGCGCTAGGACGAATCCTTATAGCTTATGCTCTGACTTAATCTTCTATCTCTGTTCTCTCCTTTCATTCTCTCTACCCCTCTCTTTCTCTCTCTCCTCTCTCTTGAGTTCTCTCGTCAGTTCTCTCTCATCGATGTTCATTTGTTAGCAGGAATTGTGCAGGATTATATCAGGATTAAAAGTTGGTAGACGAAGAGACTAACTCGGCAACTAGTGTCGATTACTGGTTGTGCGGTAGTTTTCTAGTTAGTTGGGTGAGATTTCCACAACCGACAAACATTTTCACCACATTAAAATTACCCTTGTGGCTTCCGCACCACTAACATCTTTGAGGGCAGATAACCGAACTTTACACGCAAAAATATTTTTTTGTTTAATCAGTTTAAAAACAGATTTTTTAAAATATAGTTCTTTATAGATCAGACTACGAGAAATCGAATGCCGTTGAGCGCATCTTCATATCTTTTTTAGTTTACGAGTTACAGCGATTTTTGACTTATTAAAATTCAACTTTGAAAGCGCATATCTCGAAAACTAAAAGAGATATTGAAATTCGGTTTGAACGAGTGTATTTCTCATGCACTAATTTACTTGTACTGAAATTTTGAAAATTTTGAAAATTTTACTTTTTTTATCAAATTTCTTTTTGGCCATATTTGAAAAACTTGATGAGATAATAAAAATCTGCGGAAACCAGTGAATTCCTCTCGTAAAAGTACATAGATATGTAAATTTTCAGGCAAAAATTCGCAAAGATAAAGTTTTTATTACAAAAAAACGAAAAATCACTGTTTTTTGAAGATTTTTGAAGGGGTACCCCTTAAGATTTTTACGAATTTTGGTCATTTTTAGTTTTTTTGCTCTAAAAATTGTATCCGTAGAGCAAACATTCTGAAAATTTACATACAAATGTACTTTTATGCGAGAAATCCACTGGTTTTTACAGATTTTTATTATCTCCTCAAGTTTTTAAAATATGGGCAAAAAAAATTTTCGCAAAAAATGTGAAACTTTTCAAAATTTTCAAAATTTCAGTATAAGTTAATTGGAGCACGAGAAATACACTCGTTCAAACCGCATTTCAATATCTCTTTTAGTTTTAGAGATATAGGTCTTCAAAGTTGATATTTTTAAAAAGCCAAAATCGCTGTAACTCGGAAACTAAAAAAGATATGACGATGCGCTCAACGACATTCGATTTCTCGTTGCCTGAAATATGTAGAAATAAATTTAAAATTTTTCGATTTTTATACTGGCTCAACTAAAAAATTCGCATTTTCTTCATTGAAATTTTTGCGATCATGACTCCGGCGATTTAAAAAAATATATTTTGAGGATCAAAATATGCATATCTACACAAAAATATATGTGGAATCGAATGATGTAATTCTCAACTTCATATCTAGTATCATATTATTTTAAATTAATCCTTAAAGTGGTACTATCATGGAAGTATTTCCGACAGATTTTAATGAAATTTAAATATGTTATTTTTCATGAGTTTCTACATTAATAAGCAAATACTAATACATGAAATGAAATACTTATTTTTAAAAACTTTTTCGGTTACCTATACTTTTATGAGACAGTCATAATAGAACCACCTTAAATGAGAAATTTTTCCGTTACTAATTTCTGAAACCGTTGTTCTACGTTTGTAATGTACATTATTAAATCAGTCTTTTAGAAACTACAATTTTGATCACATAAAAATTAAGGGGGTCGCCTCGGGGGTCGCGAAAGAATATATTTGTGATATTTGCCTCCAAGGGAGTCATGGCTCCAAAAAGTTTGAGAACCACTGCACTTATAGTGGAATCCGAACCACTCAGACACAATAATATTTTTCTGTTATAAGTTGAAGTCAGCGAGATTTGAATTCATGACATCTTGCTCATAATAGGCGTATTCCATTTGCCATTTGGATCAGATCTAACTTACATTTACTGAATCAGATCACTTATTTATTTAGTTGGATTAATTTGCTGATTTGATTTCCAGTACTAGAATTACTGATTTTAATTTACTTTGAAGTAATTCACCCCAATATGTGATTTAAGTGAATCAAGTGGAAAATGGAATAGAGCTAGTGCTAACCTGCCAAATTCCAACTATGATAAATCTGCAATTGCGGATCTCTGTATCATAAAGCATTTACGATTATTACAAAGGGCAATGTGCTATTTCTGTTGGTTGCATCATTATTTTATCTTTAATACATAAAGTACATTTCCCGTAAAAGCTAAAAGCTTTGAACTTGAAAGCTTACGACACATATTTTAAAATTTAATTAGTAGCAGGTTCCACTACTTAATATTTAATCAATATTACTACAACACATATTATATAAATTTCTACTATTCGACAAAGCTTTTCACCACATTAAACAATTTTCATAATTTCAAAAACTACCCCTGTGGCTCCTCCACCACTAACATCTTTGGGGGCCGTGATTTGACGACTGGTAACCGCACTTCACGCGCAAAATATATCACTTACCGAGATCTGCTTCGGCAGAGTGCCACACCCAGTAATGGGTAGAAGGCGTGATGATATATTTATTTATTTATTTAAATACAATTTTTACCACATTAAAACTACCCCTGTGGCTCTTCCTCCACTAATATATTTGTGGGCCGTAATTTGACGGCTGGTGATGATATATATATATATATATATATATATATATATATATATATATATATATATATATATATATATATATATATATATATATATATATATACAGGGTGGTGAACGCAACTCTCGAACATAGGGATTTAACATGTAAAATCACAATATTGTAATTTCCTGTTTCCCTAATTATTTTAATCAAAAAAGCTTCGAATAAAAGTTTTAGGGCATAAAATTCTGCATCTAAGCCAATAAACAAAATTAATTTTGCTTGCTTCGTAATGGCACAAATTAGATCTGAAAATGAGAAAAATAGCCTCAAAACTATCGATAGCCATGGAATTGAAACAAAATGAAACAAATGTTTGACGTTTAATCTGTGAAAATAATTTCTTTATTTATTATGTCAATTATTTTGACAGATAAAACGACAAACATTTGTTTAATTTGGTTTTAGTTCCATGGCTATCAATAGTTTTCAGACTATTTTCGTTATTTTCAGAACAAATTTGTGCCGTTACGAAACATGCAAAATTAATTTTCTTTATTGACATAGATGCAGAATTTTATGTCCTATTCGAAGCTTTTTTGTTTAAAATAATTAGGGAAGCAGGAAATTACAAAATTGTGATATTACATCTTAAATCCCTATGTTCGAGAGTTGCGTTCACCACCCTGTATATATATATATATTTTTTTTAATCTGCAAATTACCATCATTTCGGCATTCTGTGATCAAAATTTTGTATTATGTACTTTTATGCATTTCACTCTCATACAAAACTACCAGTAGAAAAAATATTATTTTTAACCATACTTTTTATGAAACTATCATTGAGCTGCCATTACATTCATTTTTATAATAATAGCTACATATACATGCCTGAAAAATGTTTGAAAATAACATAAAAATGCAGTGGCGTACCTAGAACTTTTGCCGCCCAGGGCGGTCTCCAATTTTCCGTCCTTTCTAAGTCAACCAAATTGTGGTTTTTATAAATTAAAAAAAATTAATATAAAATAAATATATCATCACGACTTTTACCCATTACTGGGTGTGTCACTCTGCCGAAGCAGATCTCGATAAGTGATATATTTATGTACGTGAAGTGTAATTGGGATTAAGTTCCAAATAAATAAATAAATAAATATGCTACGGCAGAGCGGCACACCCAGTAATGGGTAAAAGGCGTGATAATATATTTAATATAAAATTAATTTGACGAGAGTTTTATAAGTATTTATAGAGCTGAGTAGAAAAATTTCAATTTTTATCTCGTAACAAAAATAAATATTTGAGTGAAAATTTATCACAAATCGTGTTACTGCGGTAAAAGTTAAAATTTCACCGTAAGAACAGTCGATAATCAATAAACGTTCATTTATTATCAACGTGACAGGCCTGTGATAATATAAAGTTCGTTTACACGAACTGTTTGCATTTTGTAATCGTTTGTTTCAGTTTACTGTCTCGCACAGTAGGGTACAAAACAAAATAAAATTAAAAACATTACTTACTAAATAACATAAACAATTAATTATAATTTGTCTTTGACAATGTGACATTCACAGAGAAGATAAAAGTGAGATGATATTTTTATGCTTTAATGCGCGAAAAACAAGATTTATTTATAGAAAAATACCTTTGTTGGTTAATAGTTCTTATTGATTTTGTTAGAATATTTATTTTCCTACAACTGTGCTATTTATTTGTTATTATGTAACTATAATTGCCTTGGTTATGGGTGGAAAGGAAACAAATGCAGAACAAGTACGTTTCTGGAAGCAAAGAAACACTAGTGCGGAAAGTAATTCATTACGCAACTGTAAAAAAAGAGTTGTTATTGAAAGCGATTTAAATTTCGCGCCGAGCGCGGAATTCATATTTTGGCCACAGACGCTTATGGAAAAAGAAGTTGCGGTGAACCAGCGCTAGTAAATATGCAGTAGTATATTTTGACGTTTATAAACATAACCTTAAATTGCAGTATATCTAATCTGTACACAATTAATAAAAAGAACCAAACAAAGTAAAATATATCGATAAATGGTTTAATTTAAAGAAATACATAATATTTATTGTTTGTGTATATTATTAACACAGTTGTTACAGTTGCTTATATTGACATAATGTGAAGTGGAAACTTTTGTACTGTCTAAAGAAACATTGATTTCTTCCGTACCTGTTCATATTAGTAACAGTAATATTATTCGGAGGCTATAGAAGTACCAGCAGCAGGTTGATTATCATTGTTGAAAATAGATGCAACATAGCATGATCTGGGGCTTTAATTATCTTTGGAGGTGTTTATAATAAAGACGAATCACTCAATGTAGTATTCCAATCTAGACGATTTTGAAGAAATTGTCTTGAAATTAGTGAAATATTTTTAAATAACGTAGAACAATGTGCAAGCAATCAACAAACAAACATCGCTCTCGTGAATATCATTAAGATTTTATAAATTTTGACAATATACCAACCCCTCACCCCATACAACCCCATTTCACCACTCCATTCACCCTCACACCTTCACACACATCATTGTCACATTACCACGACGCCGAAGCGTCAATCCGCCCACGCAGTGACGCGACGCCGGCATCACCGGCACCTGTAGCACGACATGCGCAGCTGACGCTTCGGCCACGATGTAGCGCAACGCTTGACGCCAGTGTGGTAAGCGCCTCCGACGAGAGAGGTTTATGTTTTTCAAGAACGGAAAACTTGGAGTTCACTTACGTAGTGAGAAAGTGAATTATAAGTGAAGCTTGTTATATTACAGTGATAAAGAAAACTTGGAGAAAGTGATTGTAGGTAGTGACCGATTTTATAAATCTAATTAATTGACTAATATTTGAAATATAAACAAGAAATATTTTTAAAAATGTACTGAAGGAAAACAGTATGATATACATTTATACTAATTAACGAAAGTGCTACTACTGCAAGAATTACTAAATTACTTTTAAAAGAAATAGTTCTTTAAATATTGACTACACGTGACAATAGGACAGTACTTTGTATAGTACTACAAGGAAGTAACTGCAGTACTGAATATGTTTTAAAAATACATTACAGTCTAATAAACATCAAGAAGTTTCATATGTAAATATAGTCCTACAAAAGATACTTTTAATTGTCCTTCTGTGTAAGTCCTACGAGGCCAACAAAATGCTACAACAATTTCAAATAATAATCTAATTTAATAGCTTTATCGTCTTAGTTTAAAAGTAACACAAGGATTAATAAATAAATAATATTTTAATTGGTCCTAAAATAATGTTAAATGGTGTAATATAAATTAATTAGTGTTTGCAGCAATTGTATTAAAATTATTGAGATTAAAGAACGATTGAAGAAGAATCAAATTTATCAGTGTAAAGTGCCACCACAATATTTAAATAATCCAAGTAAAAACTGTGTATTACCAAACTACAAACACAAGACAGGGATCCCAACTATAAAATATTAAACAATTAAGGTAATATTATATATATTTTTGCAATACATGTACTGTATGTAAGTTCCCCATTAATGATAATATTTGAACACAGTAAGTGGAACTTTTATTGCAGTTGGTTTCCACCATGGACTGTAAGTAAATATTATAGGTCAAGGTCCTGTTTATTTGGACATTAATTTTGAAACCTATTTTTCTTTCCCTTCTATTGGTGCGGGTATTGTAAAAGATAGCTTACAAACTTCGGACTGATTTTATAGGACGCGAATGTTTAGAAAATGGACCTCAATTTCTCAAACTACATTCTTGACCTAAAAACTGTCATTTACAGTTCATGGTACGTAATATACTATTTTACAATACCTGTATTATGGGGTGACTAGCTCAGTGGTATGAAGTCGGGCTGTGGATCCTGAGAACCCTGGTACCCTAGATTCGATTCCCACAGGCGACAAACAATTTTCATAATTTCAAAAGCTACCCCTGTAGCTCCTCCACCACTAACATCTTTGGGGGCCGTGATTTGACGACTGGTAACTGCACTTCACGCGGAAAATATATCACTTATCGAGATCTGCTTCGGCAGAGTGCCACACTCAGTAATGGGTAGAAGGCGTGATGATATATTATTATTATTATTATTATTACAATTAGACAGCTATTTTTATTTTTCTTCTATTTGTGCAAGTATTGTAAAAAGATAGCTTACTAACCTCGAACTGTAAGTGATTTTATAGGACGCGAATGGTGGATCCTGAGAAACCTGGTTCGATTCCCACAAGCGATAAACTATTTTCACCATTTTTAAAACTACCCCTGTGGCTCTTCCACCACTAACATCTTTGGAGGCCGTGATTTGACGTCTGATAACCGCACTTCATGCGCAAAATATGTCACTTACCGAGATCTGCTTCGGCAGAGTGCCACACCCAGTAATGGGTAGAAGGCGTGATGATATATTTATTTATTTATTTAAATACAATTTTTACCACATTAAAACTACCCCTGTGGCTCTTCCTCCACTAATATATTTGTGGGCCGTAATTTGACGGCTGGTAACTGCACTTTACGCGCAAAATACATTAGTTACCGAGATCTACTACGACAGACTGCTGCATCCAGTAATAGGTATAATGTGGATGATATATTTATTTGTATATATTTATTTATGGTAATGGCACAGTGGTTATCGTGTCGGCATGTGGATCCAAAGAACCCTGGTTCGATCCCCACAGCCGACAAAACATTTTCACCAATTTAAAATTATCCCTGTGGCTCCCCCACCTCATCTTTGGGGGCCGTGATTTGACGGCTGGTAACCGCACTTCACGCGCATAAATATATCACTTACCGAGATCTGCTTTGGCAGAGTGCCACACCCAGTAATGGGTAAAAGGCGTGATATATTTTATTTATTTTTTTTATGTACCAAATGTTAAACTTCGTGATTATAAAACACTTGAATAATTCAGAAAATTAATGATTTGAACCTTTTACAAATATTACAGTTTGTATTCTGTTTATCTGCTAAATTAGAAATATAAGCTGTAAATGTTTAATTTGGTTGAAAAAGCGTTTATCAAATAAGAGTTCTTGTTAAATAAGAAAAAATAGGAAAAAAATTTCCATCACTTGTATCGTAATTCCACAGAGGTTTTACAGCACGTTTGCATCAACTTCTCAGGTCATCAACAAACGGCTGGTCAGTTCAGCTTTAACCATAGACGCGTTTCGTCCTTCCGGACTCATCAGTATGGTGCGATCATTTATCCAACTAGATCAACTAGGAAATAGTGGATTGTGATACCGACTTAGCTGAACTGACTGATGTTAACCTATCTACAACGGTAACATGACATGAGAGCTATGGAGCCACTCGTGGTGCCATCTACCGACAAAATCGCAAACTGCTTGACAGCTATTGAAATAAAACAAAAGACGAAATGTCTATTGCGAAGTAGAATTGAGTCTTAAAAAATAAGAAAAATAGGAAAAAAATTTCCATCACTTGTCTCATAATTCCACAGAAGTTTTACAGCACGTTTGCATCAACTTCTCAGGTCATCAATAAACGGCTGGTCAGTTCAGCTTTAACCATAGATGCGTTTCGTCCTTCCGGACTCATCAGTATGGTGCGATCATTTATAGATCAACTAGGAAATAGTGGATTGTGATACCGACTTAGCTGAACTGACTGATGTTAACCTATCTACAACGGTAACATGACATGAGAGCTATGAAGCCACTCGTGGTGCCATCTATCGACAAAATCGCAAACTGCTTGACAGCTATTGAAATAAAACAAAAGACGAAATGTCTATTGCGAAGTAGAATTGAGTCTTAATAAATAAGAAAAATAGGAAAAAAATTTCCATCACTTGTCTCATAATTCCACAGAAGTTTTACAGCACGTTTGCATCAACTTCTCAGGTCATCAATAAACGGCTGGTCAGTTCAGCTTTAACCATAGATGCGTTTCGTCCTTCCGGACTCATCAGTATGGTGCGACCATTTATAGATCAACTAGGAAATAGTGGATTGTGATACCGACTTAGCTGAACTGACTGATGTTAACCTATCTACAACGGTAACATGACATGAGAGCTATGAAGCCACTCGTGGTGCCATCTACCGACAAAATCGCAAACTGCTTGACAGCTATTGAAATAAAACAAAAGACGAAATGTCTATTGCGAAGTAGAATTGAGTCTTAAAAAATAAGAAAAATAGGAAAAAAATTTCCATCACTTGTCTCATAATTCCACAGAAGTTTGCATCAACTTCTCAGGTTTAATTTAATTTATAATTAATCATAAAGAGTTCTTGTGTTTATATCTCGCTGACTTCAGCTTATATCAACAAAATACGATTGTGTCTGAGTGGTTCGGATTCCACTGTAAGCTACTGTAAATGAGATTTAGTTCCTGTTGTACAGAGTAACAAATAAATAAATAAAATAAAGTAGTAATATAGAAAATTGTGCGGCAATATTTTTGATAACGGTTTCAAGTTAAATTGAAACTGTGAGTAAATTTTAATCGCTGTATATAAAATATTTATTGTTATGTTTATGATTAGTACACTTTTAGTTTTAAAACCACTTTTAATGCGTAAATAAAGACGGAAAGTACTTTTGTTTACGTGCAAAGAATGTATTATGTTTTATTATATGCTATAAGTAGTAGTATTTTTGTATAAAACTTTCGAAAAAGTTTAAGTAGATGGTTCGATTCCCACAGCCGACAAACAATTTTCACTACATTAAAAATACCCCTATGGCTTCACTAACATCTATGGGGACTTGATATTTTGATAGTTATTTGCGTTATTAGGGTCAGAACCGCTAATTTCTTACATACAATATTTTATGCACAATAAAATAACATGTAATTATATGTTCCAAAGATTAAAATATGTAAATAAATTTGTCAGACGACCACTTATGAAAGTAACCATAACAACATCATAAACTACTACGGAAAGTTGAACATAACACGCACGGATATGTTAGTATAACGCACACTTCTAACATATCAGGTGAAGTTCCACTGATTGACAACAGATGGCGTTACGATGAAAGAAAATAGTAAAATAAATGAAAAGAATTTGTATTATTACTTAAATCGAAGTTTTGGCAGATTTTTCAACACATTTGCACAGATAAATCTTATTTTTTTAAATTAATAATTACTTATTTACTACTATTTTAGCATTACTTAATATTTTGACATTACGGTTAGTACATTTGGTATCACAATACCTAACCTCAAACGTCAAACGTCAACGCTTATCTACAAAAACGCATCAGCTGTCAAACAACATTGCTCTTGTAAACTTTTTTTATAAATATTTTGTGGTCTGAAAAATAGTGTACATAACTCGCTCGAAAGTGTGATAACTGTGCTTATGTACATAAATCACTCAGCACTGCGCGCCTCGTTCTCAATTTGTACACTCGCACGTTATCTTACACTTTCGATGCTTGTTATGTAATATACTAATATGTCAAAATGACATTTTGTTGAATCAAGTATTCACAATAAACAAAAAATCGGCTGTATCATGTAACATATCTTTAATAATAAGCGACGTCGATAAATTTTACAAGTTTTGGCATCACCGGTTTTGTCTTGACGTTTGTCAAATTTGTATTTATATGAATAAAAATTTGACATACGTCAAAACGAAACCGATGTTGCCAAAGCTAAAAAAAGTTATCGATGTCGCTTATTATTAACGATGTGTTACATGATACAGCCGATTGTCATTTTATTTATGTATTCATGCGCCAAAAAGAAGTGTTTAGGGCTAAAACATGCCTTTCGGCTGTGCATAAATATATTTTTTCTGCTCGGTCGTAAAAAAATAATTTAAAATCATGTTTGACAGTTATATAGTTGTGTCTGAGTGGTTCTGATTCCACTAGAACCTACTGTAATTGGGCTTCAGTTCCTGTTGTGCAGAGTAATAAAAATAATGTAGTAGGTACCTGGTGAACTTAAGAAATGGGTTAGTCTACTAACTATTCAGATTAGTAGGTAGAAAAATCCTAATTTAGCTGCTCTAATTTTAGTAGCACACTATGACTATGAGATCCGTTGTAATTTAGTATTTATAAAGTTTAAAGTAGTAAGTTGAATAAGTGTTAAATGGGTTACGTGCATACGAGAGATATAAAAGTAAATAAATAATTATAGCGTTTTTATTGTTTAAATATTTAACGTATATTTATAATTTATTATTTATTTATCACATAATTTATTTTTCACTTTACTGTTGCGATAAGAGTAGTAATATGTCTTTTGTATGCCATATAATATAATATATATTGATATAGGTTATTTACATTATTTTATCTTGCTAAATTCCAAATTATTGATTGTTACAATTTTTTATTAAACAAATAAATATATCTAGTCTGCGCTTTTTCTGTTACTATTGCTTCCGTGATTATTTTACAGACAAAGTTCCAACTAAAATCTGTCGGGAATTATATTTCGCATATAAATCAATAAACGCATTTCATTACTGTTACAATTAATTTCAAAAAAATTGTTAAACACTGATATTATTTAGGTTCGTAGTATACATGGGGTAGGTGGCTCAGTGGTATGGAGTCGGCCTGTGAATGTAAGATCCCGGGTTTGATTCCCATAGCCGATAAACAATTTTCATCATATTAAAATTACTCCTGTGACACTCCTTCCAGTAATATCTTTGAGGGCCGTAATGGGCCTTTCAAGACTTTTTTGAATTTTTTATATATTAATCTACGTAATAAAATAATTATACCCAAATTTTTTATTTGTTTAAAAAACTTGTATTAAGTATGATAAAAATATTTAAACTTTCGAAACAAATGAATATGACGTAGTTGCATCTTAGCTTAAAGAGAGACAGATAAGACAGAGATAAATAACACGTAACTTGTCGTTGTCAGTAGAATCCTCAGACAAAACATAACTAGACGGATAACATCGGCGTTTGTTGTGAGTCAGAAAGGGATAGAATAACTGGTTGGTGAGGCGGGTGCGCGGCAAGGAGCAACTTGCATAACATCAAAGTGTACTCGCTCCTTGCCGCGCATCCGGCGGACCCAAAAGTTATTTCATTCCTCTCTGCTTCACAACACTGCATTGACTTGAATACGGCATAATTCGTCTAGTATTATACGTCATTGGTAGAAGCGTAGAATGCTGAATGCTTATTTCTTCTTCGTCTTCTTGAGCACCGACAAACATTTCAGACAAAGCTCTGTGATTGGCTTAATGCAACTACATCATTGCAATATGGCAATGCGAACGTTTTAAATTATTCAACTTTAACTTTCATATTTCTGCAATAAAGATATCATTTATGGTATGATTTTATATTGTATTAAATATGATGTACGGTCAAGAATTTATTTTAATAAATATATATTAAAAAGCTCTACCACTTGAATCCCCCATTTGACGGCTGATAACCGCACTTCACACGCATAAATATATCACTTACTGAGATCTGCTTCGGCAGAGTGCCACACCCAGTAATGGATAGAAGGCGTGATGATATATTTATTTATTTTATTTATTAACAGCTAATAAATTTATTTTGAATTTGGTTTAGTCTATTATCGTAACTTATTTATTAAATAGAAGTATTATACGTATTATATATACGGAGTAGCTAGCTTAGTGGTATGAAATCGGCCTGTGGATCCTGAGAATCCTGGTTCTATTCCCACAGGCGACAAACAATTTTCATAATTTCAAAAAGTTACCCCTGTGGCTCCTCCACCACTAACGTCTTTGGGGGGCGTGATTTGATGGCTGGTAACCGCACTTCACACGCATAAATATATCACTTACCGAGATCTGCTTCGGCAGAGTGCCACACCCAGTAATGGGTAGAAGACTTGATGATATATTTATTTTATAATTGTTATAAGTTGACCTTGAAAAATCGAGACTGACTTCAAGTCTCGACTCGTCTCATCTCACGGCTACACAAATTGGATTCTATTTCTTGAAGAAACAACATTCCTTATATATGAAAATAGAAAGATTAAACTTCCTCCAATGATATCTTATATTGATGTGATATTTTTACTTTGTTAGTTCCGATTGTTGATTGTTTGTATCCATGTTTTGTGCAAACATTCGTAAATCAAATTTAATAAAACGGAACAATATTACACTGTTCGTCAGATTGTAAACTTTCATTCAATAACAGAAATGCTATTTGATAAACTTGTAAAAGTGTACCGAAATTAAATGAATATTTGTAAAATTCAATCAATATAATTCTGACTTGTGGGTGACTGCGTGGATGGCCGAGGTATAAACAGATATTTTTAATTGAAAATTAATTAGGTGAACGAAAGTGGGTGGAATAAATAGGCTTATAGGAAAGAAATTATTAATGTAGATGAAGTGAAATTGAGTATCAGGTTGGCCTGTAGATTTTATAGAACCCGAGTTCGATTCTCACGACCGGTAAATAATCTAAAAATAAAATAAATAAAGATATTATCATTTCACAGTGGTATCGTGTCGGCCTGAGGATCCTGAAAATCCTGGTTCGATTCCCACAATCGACAAATAATTTTCACTAGATTAAAACTACCCCTGTGGCTCCCCCTCCACTAATATCCTTGAGGGTCGTAATTTGACGGCTGGTAACCGCACTTTTCGCGCAAAATATATCACTTACCGAGATCTGCTTCGGCAGAGTGCCACACTCAGTAATGGGTAAAAGGCCTGATTTATATATTTATTTTAATATTTTCTTTTCGAATCAATCTTCGCTCTCGACAAATAATGACGACCTTTACTCCCTTGTTATATAAATTACTATTATCACTATCAGAAAGCTTCGGTTTCCATTATCAGCATCTATTGCGCAAAGTAACTAATAAATAAATAAATAATAAATAAATATATCATCACGCCTTCTACCCATTGCTGAGTGTGGCACTCTGCTAAAGCAGATCTCGGTAAGTGATATATTTTGCGCGTGAAGTGCGGTTACCAGTCGTCAAATCACGGCCCCCAAACATGTTAGTGGTGGAGGAGCCACAGGGATAGCTTTTTCAAATTATGAAAATTTGTCGCCTGTGGGAATCGAACCAGGGACCTCAGGATCCACAGGCCGACTTCATACCACTGTGCTAGCCATCCCATTAAATAACTAATAAATAAGTATCTCTTATTGAGATCTGGTACAGCAGAATGCCGTACTCATTATTGGGAAAATTGGATGACGATTTTATAGTCTAATATTTATTGAGTAAAAATTTCTGTTCTGAAATAAAATACTGAAAGATACTGACTATTATATTCAGCCAATTTCATTTTTAAAATGAAGGATCGAAGTCCTATGTCAACATTTACTTTCTTAAAAAATATTTTAAGTGGTCCTTTTCAAATTTAGGGTCGTGCCTCTTCAATAAACTTAATTTTGAATTGAAATATTGATTCATTGTATCTTTAATTTAGTAGCCAATTATCTATTAACTTATAAATGTTTTCTACTAAAATAATAATTCAATAGAAAACATTTATTAATTTAATTTGATCATATTAAAAAATTGTTACGAAATATGTATAATGAAATCCTACAAATTTAATCATATAAAATCCCAACTTTTCTCGTTATAATTCAATTTGGTCAATTAGTATTTGCTTAGAAAATAATCATTAAATTATACAATATTGTTCTAGTAGTACAATTACGAGCCCGGCCCCACTTCAGTTGGCCCAATTTTATTTTTTCGTTTGATGTTATATTTGACAGTTTTATTTCTCGTGTAGTATGCAAGAAAATGAAATGAAATTTTAATGAGACATATACTAGCATGTTGTTAATACACAGATCAAATTTTAAGTCAATCGATACATACATCTAGAAATGACAGTCATTGAAAGAGGAAGTAAACATTTCTGTTTTAACTAAAAAAAAATTGTTTTATTAAAAAACAGTATAATAATAAAGTTTGTTTTAAATAATAATTAACTTCAATTTCATCCGCCAAACTGCCCACAAAATAATAATCATGATAGTTCATTTGTGGGTTGATTTAGTTTATGTGAAAAAAAAAAAAGAGAGTTATACTGCTACACATTTTGTGTTTAAGGTATATTTAATGTTAAATTTATTTAAAAATGTTGAAAATTAATTGTAGAATTTAGTAAAAGTAAGATATCTGGGTTTTTAGTATTATTTAAATTTTTAACGAAAAAATTAGATTCGAGTCAACTGAACTGGGAACGGGCTCGTATTAACAAATTAAAAACATATTTTTTTATAATTTTATTTTTAGATCTCTAATGAAATTGAAGAAATTTACAGTATTTTTAATGAGATTGGATTCCTAAATTATTTTTGTAGAAAATGTACATCACGCCTTCTACCCAATACTGAGTGTGACACTCTGCCGTAGCAGTTCCCGATAAATGAAATATTTTACACGTGAAGGGCGGGTACTAGCCGTCAAATCACGACCCCCAAAGATGTTAGTGGTGGAGGAGCCACAAGAGTAATTTTAATGTGGTGAAAATGTTTGTCGATAATGGGAATCAAACCAGGATTCTCATACCACTGAGCCATCTACCCCAAACAAAACATAAAAATAAAACTTCAAACAAAAATAATCAGATTCAGTCTAACTGATATTGCACAGGGCCAGTGGCGTACCTAGGGAGGGTGGAGGAATTTTTTATATTTAGTTTTAGTTGTAAAAAACAACTTCTTCACTTCATAAGATTACTATTCGATTTCTATGCATTATGAATTACTGTATGATTTCGAATATTTTTCTTCATCGTCAAGTCAATGTAGGGTTGAAAATATAATCTCGAAAAATTCCTTTATTTCTGCCTAATTTAAATATGCCATCCAATTGTAAAAAAGTTCCCCACATATAGTTTGTCTCAATTACAATTATTTATTTATGTTTATTAATTTAATGGGGTAATGGCTCAGTGGTTTCGAGTTGACATGTGGATCCTGAGGACTCCGGTTCGATTTCCATAGCTGACAAACAATTTTCACCAAATTAAAATTACCCCTGTGGCGCTCCCACCACTAACATCTTTGGGGGTCGTGACTTGACGGCTGGCAACCGCACTTCACGTACATAAATATATCACTTACCGAGATCTGCTTCGGCAGGGTGCCATACCCAGTAATGGGTAAAAGTCATGATGATATATTTATTTTTTTAATTTATAAAAACCACCATTTGATTGACTTAGAAAGGGCGGCAAATTGGAGACCGCCCTGGGCGGCAAAAGTTCTAGGTACGCCACTGCATAGGGCCAAAGATGTTAGTGAAGTGAAAGCTACAGACGTAGTGAAAATTGTTTGTTTGCTATAAGAATCGAACCCGGGTTTTCAAATCCACAGGCCGACTCGATACCACTAGACTTTAATAAAAGCCTGTATATTTTTTTTTATTTATCTAAAAACTAATTTATAATTGTTTGACAGTGAAAAATATAGTTAGTCAAGTACTAGTTGTGGGTGGAATTAAATTAATCTTACGTAAAGAAATTTCTTTACTACATTTATATAGCTTTTAATTTATCTAACATTGATTGGATATAAAAACGTACTCCAGTACGAAATTTCAATTTAGATTAAAATAATTTGACTATTCAAAACAGTCGAATGTGACTGATTGACAAGGAAAAAACACCTTGAACTATACATTTTTTTTAAACAACAACTGAAAGAAATGTCACATTTATATTTGTGTTTATTTCAATCTTGCATCTTTAACATTTTAATCCATGCATAATAAAACATTTGCAGGCAGATTCACAAAACGGGTTAGCGCTAACACCGTTTTTAATATTATCTATAACTCTGTTTCAAATTAAAACATATTCAAGAAATGAACTAAATTTGATGCTTATTAACAACTTATGGGATGGCTAGCTCAATGGTATGAAGTCGGCCTGTGGATCCTGAGGTCCCTGGTTCGATTCCCACAGGCGACAAATTTTCATAATTTGAAAAAGCTATCCCTGTGGCTCCACCACCACTAACATGTTTGGGGGCCGTGATTTGACGACTGGTAACCGCCCTTCACGCGCAAAATATATCACTTACCAAGATCTGCTTCGGCAGGGTGCCACACCCAGTAATGGGTAGAAGGCGTGATGATATATTTATTTATTATTTATTTATTAACAACTCTTTTTAACACAAATTAAAATAAACTTGTTTCGTATTAAGTCGGCATGTGGATCCTGAGAACCCTGGTTCGATTCCCACAGACGACAATCAAATCAAATTTTTAAAGTTGAATTAAAATTTTCTATTGGTATTACTGATTCTACCTCAATAAATCAATTGACACCTTAGGGTAAAAACTGTGGAGAATCTAATTCATAAATTCTCAGGGCTCTATATATTTTATTTCTTAAGATATCGAAGATCAAATTTGAAATTTAAACTTCTGATTAAAAGATTTGGATATTTTTATGTTATAATGTTCATATATTACTGTTTCTAGCTGAATAAAACATTTGACATCTTATGGTGAAAACCACCAGGAATCTAATACTGATATTGAAATGACAGATTCCATAAATTTCATCGTTATATATTAGCCAACACGTATAATAATTCTGGCGTTTTTATTCTTTTATTTACTTTTTTTTGCACGAATTTTTTAACGAAGTTTGTTCGTTCTACGGAACGCTGATTTTTAAACGAAAATACCTGATAATTATTATGTTGCTCACTCAAATGCAGTGCTCTGGTTTGTATTATATTCAAGGACAAAATTATAACCATTTTATGTTTAAACTAAAATTACCGAGTATCGTTATCGTATTTTTAATTTTATGTAGTTTTTTTGAATAAATTATATTTTTCAGATAGACTTACAAAACTAGAGCTGAATAAATTATTTAAAGGACTCAGTTATGTTTTCTAAAAAATAATTAACATTTATTTACAACAATAAGTACCAACTCTACTTTGTCTACTTTATGTTTTGAATTTTACCGCCAGACGAATATGGAGGGAACTATGAATGTGGTTGAAGTGAGAGTGGTGTGTTAGAATGAAAATGTTTGACTAGGACAGATTATTTGATGAATCTGATGAGGAAATATTTTAGGAATTAGAGTTCATACTACCTCATTTGATGGGATATGGTGTGATGTTATGTATATACGAGGGCAGGGTGAAAAAATCCTCGAAAAATAAAACAGATGGCGCCACAATCGCAAATCTCATGTGACATTTGTAATGTACCATCTTTAACTAGAACGTATTAAAATTTTCAGACGGATATGTCATTCAGTTCTGTTTTGACACCCATCGAAAGCAAGCAACCTTGAAGATTTTTGAAAACATGGAAAAAGGTGAATTTCGCGTCTTGATTAAACATTATTTCTTGCGTGGAACAAACATTACGCAAACCAAAGCATCGCTTGTTAAACATTATGGGGACTCCTCCCTATCGATTTGAACGAGTCACAAGTGGTTTACTGATTTTCGTTGTGGTAGTATGACCACAAAGGACGCCGAATGTTCTAGTCGTCCAATTGAGGTTACAACGTCAGAAATCGTCGATAAAATCCATGGTATGATATTGGACGATCGGCGAGTTAAAGTGCACGAGATGCTGAGGCTATGAGCATTCAACCGAACGGGTACGGAACATTTTACATAAATTTTTGGATATGAGAAAGCTATCGCGCGTTAAATTCTGCACTTGCACGTAACAAGCCTTTTTCGGCACTTGTTATAAAAATAACTATTACAGTAGCTTATAGTGGAATCCGAGTCATTCAAATCACTCACTTGAAGTGAGGGTGGTGTGTTAGAATTAAAATGTTTGACTAGGCCAGATTATTTGATTAATCTGATGAGTAAATGTTTTATGAATTAGGGTTCATGTTACCTCATTTGATGGGATATGGTGTGATGTTATGTATACATGTTTGATTGTCTTATAAATACGAGCAAAAATCGTCGTAATTTATATATTTATTACTCCGCACAATAGGAACTTAATCCTAATTACAGTACAGGGGGCCTACAGATTATAGTACATCAAAAGGAATTGTTACAGTTGGCAATAAAAAAACTACTTGAAATTGGTAAGCCTCATACATAAATTCATTTCTTGTTGTTGACAGTGACATTTAAAATTTAAATTTGAGTACATTTATTATTACGTTTATTTCTCAAGTATTTCTATTACTTAAAAAGTCAAAATTCTATTAGCTGCCAGACTCCTGACATAACCTATTTGTATTTATTAGAAATGTCAAATAGCATTTCCGCCTTTATCTGACGTTGTGCCAACTGTGGAATAATAAGATCACTGGAATTGTATTGCCAACTAAAACAATTCCTTTTGATCACCCTGTAGAATCAAAGTCACTCACAATCGCATTATTTGAATATAAGTCAGTGAGATTTGAACGCACGACCTCTGCTTGTTAATTAAGAAACGCAAGTTTTTTACCTTGCTTTTATCCACTAGGCTACTATTGCCTGTAAGATTATAGAATTCCATTATAGAAAAGAGATTTAAATTATAGCAGCATTGAGTAGCAACCTATACTACCAACTTTGCGGCAAAATATATTTTTAATTATTTTAACTAGGAAAGAAAAAGAAAGTTAACTTCAAAGATAATAATGTGTTTGTTGCAACATTTAATTAGTTATTACTTATTCTGTTGAAAAGCACTAAACTGGAAAATCGCAAAGGATTACAAAAACTATTATATTATTTTCAGAAAAAAAAGTACAACTTGTTTATTAATTTCAGATTATTAATAGGTTCTAAGAATAGATTATTTATAAATCACAATACATCATCATTTAAAAGCAAAAAAACATATAGAAATATCATTAGGTATGTAGTTAGGTACTTTGGATTTTCCAGAGATATGTTTATTATCAAATTCAAAGATGCATTTCGCGTATTAGAAAAATTACTATTAACTATAAATAAATACAATAAATATATCATCACGCCTTCTATCTATTACTGGGTGTGGCACTCTGCCGTAGCAGATCTCGCTAAGTGTTATATTTTACACGTGAAATGCGGTTACCAGCCGTCAAATCACGGCCCCCAAGGATGGTAGTGGAGGAGAGCCACATAGGTAGTAATGAAAATTGTTTGTCATAATAATAGTAAATAAATAATGCAGAGTGATCAAAAGGAATTGTTACAGTTGGCAATACAAAAAACTACTTGAAATTGGTAAGCCTGATACATAAATTCATTTCCTGTTGTTGACAGTGACATTTAAAATTTAAATTTGAGTACATTTATTATTACATTTATTTCTAAAGTATTTCTATTACTTAAAAAGTCAAAATTCTATTAGCTGCCACGACTCCTGACATAACCTATTTGTATTTATTAGAAATGTCAAATAGTATTTCCGCCTTTATCTGACGTTGTGCCAACTGTGAAATAAAAAGATCTCCGGAATTGTATTGCTAACTATAACAATTCCTTTTGATTATTCTGCATATCATCACGCCTTCTACTCATTACTGGGTGTGGCACTCTGCCGTAGCAGATCTGGGTAAGTGATAAATTTATGCGCGTTAAGTGCGGTTACCAGTCGTCAAATGATGGCTATCAAAAATGTTAGTGGAGTGGGAGCTACAGGAATAGTTTTAATGTGGTAATAATTGTCGGTTATGGAAATCGAACCCGGCTTCTCAAATCCATAAGTCGACTCAATACCACTGAGCCACCTACCATGTAAAGTGCAGTTCCCAGTCGTCAAATTCTGGTTCCCAAAGATGTTAGTTGTGGGGGAGTCAAGGGGATAGTTTTAATGTGGTGAAAATCGTTTGTCGGTTGTGGGAATCGAACCCGGGTTCTCAAATCCACAGTCAGACTAATAATAATTGAAATTAAGGTGAACAACTCGCCTAATTGGGTTTAATTGTAGGCACGTGACCACTAAACTTTTTAAAACAAGATAGTATTGTTATAGTTAATGAAACATATTATGTATTGTACGTATTTTTTTAGTTAAAGATTGAAAATATCAATTATATACTGTATTTTTTATTACCTTCCTCCACACCTGTTTTTGAACAATTTAATAAATATTTTGAAATAATTTTCTATTATTACTTGCGCATAAAATTAACATTTCAAATTACAATACTTTTAATCTAATATTTGAAAAATATCTACAATACAAAATTTTATTCAGTTATAATAACAATTTCATTAATTTTATTTATGGGGTAGGTGGTTCAGTGGTATCGAGTCAGCCTGTGAGTCCTGAGAACCCTGACTCCATTCCCACAGCCGACAAACATTATCACCACATTAAAATTACCCCTGTGGCTCCCCATCCACTAATATCTTTGGGAACCGGGATTTGACGGCCGGTACTCGTACTTCACGAGCATAAATATATCACTTACCGAGATCTGCTTCGGCAGAGTGCCACACCCAGTAATGGGTCAAAGGCGTGATGATGTATTTATTTATTTTATTTGATTAATTTAATGGGGTGGCTAGCTCAGTGGTATGAAGTCGGCCTGTGGATCCTGAGAACCCTGGTTCGATTCCCACAGGCGACAAACAATTTTCATAATTTCAAAAACTACCCCTGTGGCTCCCTCACCACTAACATCTTTGGGGGCCGTGATTTGACGATGGTAACCGCACTTCACGCGTAAAATATATCACTTATCGAGATCTGCTTCGGCAGAGTGCCACACCCAGTGATATATTTAAGCGCGTGCAGTACGGTTACCAGTCGTGAGCATGTTATTAACCCTCGGTGTTTTGCGTCTCGTGCTAATTATCATGCCACGGGCCAGAAACGCTTGTTTTCACCCTTGATACATAAATAACTATTAATTACGTAGTGGGTTATACTATTTTTAATAATTTTCGGTACGCCACTGATTTCACCCACGCATGTGGTAATATTGTAGGTGCTTATCCATTGCAAAATTATTTAGAGATAATGTTGAACTGATAAGGTTCATATACCTGAATTCATAAGTATGTATTTTAATTTTAATACGGAAATAGGAAAAAAAGTCATTTTCCTATATCGCATTTACAAAATGAGTTTTGTACAAATAATTTTCATAATTTCAAAAGCTACCCCTGTAGCTCCTCCACCACTAACATCTTTGAGGACCGTGATTTGATGACTGGTAACCGCACTTCACACCCAGTAATGGGTAGACGGCGTGATGATATATTTATTTTATTTATTTTGTTTTTGTCAAAAACAATAAAATATATATATATATATATATATATATATATATATATATATATATATATATATATATATATATATATATATATATATATATTATCACGCCTTCTACCCATTACTGGGTGTGGCACTCTGCTGAAGCAGATCTCGGTAAGTGATATATTTTGCGCGTAAAGTGCGGTAAACCAATCGTCAAATCACGGCCCTCAAACATGTTAGTGGTGGAGGAGCCACAGGGATAGCTTTTTCAAATTATGAAAATTTGTCGCCTGTGGGAATCGAACCAGAGACCTCAGGATCCACAGGCCGACTTCATACCACTGAGCTAGCCATCCCATATATATATATATATATATATATATATATATATATATATATATATATATATATATATATATATATATATATATATATATATATATATATATATATATATATATCATCACGCCTTCTACCCATTACTGGGTGTGGCACTCTGTCGAAGCAGATCTCGGTAAGTGATATATTTTGCGCGTGAAGTGCGATTACCAGTCGTCAAATCACGGCCCCCAAAGATGTTAGTGGTGGAGGAGCCACAGGGATAGCTTTTTCAAATTATGAAACCAGGGTTCTCAGGATCCACAGGACGACTTCATACCACTGAGCTAGCCATCCTATAAACAGTGCTATAAAATTCGATTACCTAATTTTGAATGATGCGAGTGCAAAGAAGTGTATTGTTTTATCACATAACCTAGATAATTGTGAATTTGAACTCTAACCTAACTAATAAATATCAAAATAAATTAGATTTCAAATGTTTATTGTATCTGCCAGTATCACCACCTTGAAATTATATTATTAATTTTTTAAATAAAAATTTTCAAATAAACTTAAATGAATGCGATATAGGAAAAATAGTGTGAAAAGCACATGTTACAATTTTTCCATTTGTAATTTAGTACTAAATTATGTAGGAAAAATATTTGCAAGTTGATATTCTGCATTTTCCAAATGATGGATGATCTGACGTTCAGAATGAATACATATTTTAATACGTACGTTAACAAAGACATTATAAAACCGTTCATGATTTTGAATGATTTTTATCAGCAACCAATTTATAACAACTGTTAAAGAACGTTTTATCGGTTTTTCATTTGATTTCTTCTCACAGATTTCAAGCTCAGCATAAAGAATTTTCATGCTATTTAACTTTTCAAAAAATACCACTCAAAACTGCAATAAAAATTGTATAAATTCTGCACATAAAACAACTGAAAGACATTGAAACAAACGACTGTAATACGTGGTTCATAGCCAGCTATGACGTACTACTCGTAAATATTTTATATCCATAATTAAATCATTTATTTCATTATATATTGCTGAGAAAAGTGGCCATCTATGATATTGAAGAATAAATCGTTTTGATTTATTTATTATATGAGTACTCATTATTTATTTGTTTATTACACCCTGCACAACAGAAGATTAATCCCAAATTCGGTAGCTTATACTGCAATCTTAACCATTCGATCAAGTTCTCACATCAAATAAGGTAGCACGAACCCTCTAAACATTTATCCATTACATTGACACTGCAATTTATTTCTGCCAAATATTTCTAGTCTGTCACACCTCATTAACATGCATAATTCGGAATTTGAATCCGAAGATCTTAAGTTCGAATACTACTCAAGTTAAAAATATATGATTTGTCACAGAACGGATCGTTGAGTCTGGATCCTGCACTGTAATTCGGATTAAGTACATAAATAAATATTTTAAATTTCAAGAGAAGAATTGAGATATACTGGACGCAAAGATATAAGAAAATGACTTTTAGACGCCCCTCACAGCATGTAATTAGTACAGGCTTATCCCCGGATTAAACTGGTAGAAATGAGAAAAGAAACAGAGCCGTATTATAATTATTTTATTTCTGTTAACATAATAAAGATGTTTTATTATTTATTTATGTATTTATTTACATTTTTAGTTTAAAATATAGTCAAAAGTCATGTTACAGTGTTTAATAATAATGTAATAACATGGATAAAAATAGAATAACAATAATATGAGCATGAAATAGAATTTTATTAACTTTGTGACAAATCTACTTAATGCACCCCTTTGTTAACTGTAGCCAGACTCCCCGCTGAGGCCGGTAAAGCCCACCTATTAAGAAGTCAACTCGATTCCTTATATCTTTGCGTCCATTATACCGCCACGAATTGAACCTGGTATCTATGAACTTCAGTCATATGCTCCAACCATCTGCGCCACGGAGGCCTTGGATTCAAATCTGATTGTATTGTCTTACCGTAAGATCTAATTTACCGGACTTATAACTTAATAGTATATTACATAATAAGTCAGGAAAATTACTAAAACTCGATCGTAGAAAAAATAATGTATATAACTTATTTTTTTTTCTGGCTTCCTGGCGGACCAACTACTAAGGTCATATGCCGCCATTACGCCCTGATCCTGCGTTTTAGGTTTTAGAGTCAACAGCAACGCGGGTTTCACTGGTCGATCACCCATCCAAGTACAGCCCGCGCACAACCTTGCTTAACTCGTGTTATCGCATAGATCAGTTCCAACGAGTGCAGCCATGGCCGTTGACACAGCTTGTATTAAAAGTGTCTTTATTGTACTCGTGCAATAAAGTGACACTTTTAACACTAGTTGCATAAATAACTATTATATCATATAACGATGCTCGTGAGCGACAGAAAAAGAGTTTTTTCTGAAACCGGCATGGAAATGCCTACTTTCCTGACCAATTTTAGTATGGAAAGTAGGTTTTTACAAAAACAGTCACGTAAAGTACGTATCCAAGGCTACAACAAAAATAACAGTCTGGTAAAGTACATACCAGTCTGGTAAAGATTTTACCTGACTATTATTTTTGTCGTAACCTTGGATATGTTGTCAGTACATTTCATAACAAAAGATTTAAACATTTTGAATTATTTATGATTAATATTGATGAAATTAAACAGTTTTAGAAAAAATATTATACATAATACGTCAGAAAAGTGTATTTACTTGACTCAACGGATTAAAATACTCGGCCTGCGGCCTCCTATTTCAAGCAACCGCTTCGTCAAATAAAAATACTTTCCTGATATGTATACTATTTTTTCTGAAACCGTTTAATTTAATCAATATTTAATCATAAATAATTTAAAATGTTTCAATTTTTTAATATGAATTGTACTGATAGCAGACTACGTATCCAAGGTTACAACAAAAATAACAGTCAGGTAAAATCTTTACCAGACTGTTTTGAACTTTACCAGACTGTTATTTTTTTTGTAGCCTTGGATACGTACTTTACTTGACTGTTTTTGTAAAAATCTCCTTGCCATACTAAAATTTGTCAGAAAATTATAGGCACTTTCTTGCCGGTTTCAGAAAAATAACTATTATTTTATTTTATTTTATTAGATATGTCATTAATTATGTTTTGGGACCACTGGAATCACATAAATGTATAAAATTTTTCAAGATTCGAGCGTCCGAACAGGATTACGCAGCATCAAACTTAGACAAACCAATGCTTGTAACAACGTTAAATTTGGTAAATTCTGGCCAAAGTCGATCAATATTTGTTAGTAGAGCGCGGAATCTCTTATAGTATGTATCGTTTTGTGTGTTTTATGAATAAGAAATGAGTATTTTTACATCAAGGTAATTATATTAATAATAATCTTTATTTGTAAATTAAGCAGAGCTTATTACAAACAGAGTAGGTACTTAAGTTCAGCTAACTAACATGGAAGCTTTGTATAAAATATAACAAAATACAACAGTAACTGAAGTTCCGAACAAGCATACGAAGTGTGGCTATTAAATAACGAGACTGACGCTGCTACAGTCGAAGCACGCATGCGCCAACAAACACCAGCGACCATCAGCTTTTTAGCGTGAAACTTTCTCTTTCGAATGCAGCACCTCTCGCTTCTGTAAACAAATCCGTATAGTCGTAGGATTCGTTCTAATTAGAGTTGATTTTTGATTCGCCGAAAAAATGAGAAGTGCAGCATTAGAGCAACGAACTTTGGTGAAATTTCACATGAAACTTGGCAAAACTGCTGCTGAAACTGAATGTGGTGAAAATGTTTGTCGGCTGTAGGCATCGAACCAGGGCTCTTGGAGATCACAGACCGTCTCTATATCACTGAGCCACGTACCCTATAATTTAATTTTTATAAATAATAATAATAATGGCTAGCTCAGTGGTATGAAGTCGGCCTGTGGATCCTGAGGTCCCTGGTTCGATTCCCACAGGCGACAAATTTTCATAATTTGAAAAAGCTATCCCTGTGACTCCTCCACCACTAACATGTTTGGGGGCCGTGATTTGACGACTGGTAAACGCACTTCACGCGCAAAATATATCACTTACCGAGATCTGCTTCAGCAGAGTGCCACACCCAGTAATGGGTAGAAGGCGTGATGATATATTTATTTTATTTTATAAATTTTAATCATACTAGCTCGTCTCATGTTTGCATCCATCCATGTGCATGCTTAGGTCGTCGCGCAATCTTTTATTATCAGCTAACAGTTTCTATTTTTCCCTGTGGACATTTTGAGCGTCACTGGTACATACACGGGTAGATGATATCCATGCACGGGCGACTTGGATTTACATAACACATACATCTGTGCAAGTACATATAACTCGCATATGTGGGCGTGTGTACTATTCGTATTTTTCTTTTATTTTGTATATTCTGATTCTGTTTTTTATGTTGGTTGTTTTGTAACTGTGTCTTTTGATGTAGGAACGTGCTCGATTTAATATCGATATTTAAATATTTCGTCCAGCTGGAATTTCGTTCTTATTGTATGTTACTTTTTGTGAGACCGGCAAGAAAGTACTAACTTTCCTGACCGATTTTAGTATGGAAAGTAGGTTGTTACTAAAACAGACAAGTAAAGTACATATCCAAGGCTACAACAAAAATAACAGTCTGGTAAACATTTTACCTGACTGTTATTTTTGCTGTAACCTTGGATACGTAGTCTGTTGTCAGTACAATTCATACAAAAAAATATTAATATTTTAAATTATTTATGATTAAATATTGATTAAATTAAATGGTTTAAAAAAAGAAGTATACATAATACGTCAGGAAAGTGTTTTTACTTGACTCAGCAGATTAAAATACTCGGCCTGCGGTCTCGCATTTCAAACAACCGCTTCGTCAGGTAAAATATTACTTTTCTGACTTATTATGTAATATACTATTTTCTGAATCCGGCAAGAAAATACCTACTTTCATGACCAATTTTAGTTTACAACAAAAATAATAGTCTGGTAAAGTACAAAACAGTCTGGTGTGAAATTTTACCTGACTGTTTTATATTTTGTCAATACAATTCATATCGAAAAATTTAAACATCTTGAATGATTTATAATTCAATATTAATTAAATTAAACGGCATCAGAAAATATAGCATACATAATACGTCTGGAAAGTGATATATTACTTAACTCAGCGGATTAAATTACTTGGTCTCGTCATGTAAAATATCACTTTCCTGACTTATTATGTAATATAATATTATTTTTATAGCTTTATTAAAGCATAGCCATGTATTAAAATATTTATATTTTACTATATATTTACCTACTTAAGGAAGTAGTATTTTAATAGTATATTATACAGGGTGATCAAAAGGAATTGTTATAGTTGGCAATACAATTCCAGAGATCTTTTTATTCCACAGTTGGCACAACGTCAGATAAAGGCGGAAATGCTATTTGACATTTCTAATAAATACATATAGGTTATGTCAGGAGTCTGACAGCTAATAGAATTTTGACTTTTTAAGTAATAGAAATACTTTAGAAATAAATGTAATAATAAATGTACTCAAATTTAAATTTTAAATGTCACTGTCAACAACAGGAAATGAATTTATGTATCAGGCTTACCAATTTCAAGTAGTTTTTTTTATTGCCAACTGTAACAATTCCTTTTGATCACTCTGTACAATGACGCTAAACTGGATGCTACGTATTGTTACCAATGATGAAATTTTGCAACGCAAACTCAATGGTATCGAGTCGAACTGTGGATTTGAGAAGCTAGGTTCGATTCCCACAGTCGACAAACAATTTCCATCACATTAAAATTACCCCTGTGGCTTCCCTACCACTAACATCTTTGGAGGTCGTGATTTGATGGCTGATAACCGCACTTCACGCGCAAAATATATTATTTTCATAGTATTCTTCATCGCTTTTGTACGCATGTCACAGAGAGAGAGAGAGAGAGAGAGCTCCGAACTTGTGGATTTGAGAACCCGGGTTCAATTCCCATAGCCGATAAACAATTTTCACCACATCAAAAACTAACCCTGTAACTCTCCTTCTACATCTTTGGGGACCGTGATTTGACGGGCATAAAATATATCACTTATGAAGATCTGCTCCGGCAGAGTACCACACACAGTAATGCCAATGGCACATTGGTCGAGGAGCATGAATGAGCGTCGAGGAACTCATAGATGAAACAACAGAACGCACCCTGACTGATAAAATAAACAAACACGAAAAAATAGCACAAAGCAAAACTAAAATGACAGCCCACGCTAACATGAACTGAGACACAATAATACGTGTGAAATGAGACACAATCGTTTCATCGAGGAACTCCTCGATGGAAATAGAGGCGCCTCTATTTTTCATTGATGACGGGTGCGTTCTGTTGTTTCATCGATGAGTTCCTCGACGCTCATTCATGCTCCTCGACCAGGAGCCCGATTCTAATTCGTAGCAAACAGCTGTAGCCACTGGCTTGCCGTCATTGTTGTCGCTACCGATAGTGTGGCTAATGACGTCAAACCAGTGGCAACAGCTGGTTGCTACGAATTAGAATCGGTCTCCAGTGTGTCATTGGCATAATGGGTAAAAGGCGTGATGATATATTTATTTATTTATTTTTATAAAATCCTTGATTAATTCTATTTGATTCTATTTCAGATGGTGTTGTAATCCGCAGCACCTTCTATACCTCGTACAAGTGGCTCCCAAACATTGGGCGGGCGCGGCCCGATACCAACAGTCGCCTGCACTCGTCCTGCTGCTCTTGTCCTCGCCGCCGCTCCTGCAAAACTTACACAAGTTCTACATTCAAGGTAAGCAAACACTGCTTAACATATTCCTGCATTGCCTTACTTAAAACTGTCCTGCTGAAAATGTTGAACGTTCAACTGGCAGAAAACTTGTAAAGTGAAAATTCCTGCATTGCCTTACTTAAAACTGTCCTGCTGAAAATGCTGTACGCTCAACGTAAACTGGTAGAAAAGTTGTGAAGTGAAAAGCTTGTTCGATCTGCGGAATCATTATTTATACAGGTTTTAAAATGCGGGTATGGAATGTATGGTGACATAAATTTACATAGATTATTTTATACATACGATTAATAGTTATTTAACTAACTAGTGTGTTAATGAGGGCGGTTAATATCTAGTCATTTTAACGTGAGAGCGTAGCGAGCGCGTTAGTAGGTTATTCTAGAGAAAAATGATTATTTTACATCTTAATCTACGTATAAAAAATAACTTTTCTGCAACTGTCAAACTGACATTTCTACTAAATATAAAATAAATATATCATCACGCCTTCTACCCATTACTGGGTGTGGCACTCTGCCGAAGCAGATCTCGGTAAGTGATATATTTTGCGCGTGAAGTGCAGTTACCAGTTGTCAAATCACGGCCTCCAAAGATGTTAGTGGTGGAGGAGCCACAGGAGTATATTTGAAATTATGAAAATTGTTTGTCGTCTGTGGAAATCGAACCAGGGTTCTCAGGATCCACAGGCCGAACTGTTTTTTACATCGCTATGGATACGCGAACTTTATGTTATTTTCACTTGTGAACAAATAACTTTAATCATTGAAATGTCAAATTTCATGATCTTTGACACTTTTAATAGTATATTACAAACCATGAACTGTAAGTGACAGTTTTTAGGTCAATAATGTAGTTAGAAGGAAAAGAAAAGTAGGTTTCAAAATTGACAACTGTCAAATTGTTGTCAAAATAAACATGACCTTGATATGTAATATTTACTTATGGTTCACGGTGGATAGTAAGTAAATATTAAAGTCCTGATATAACCATGGAAACCACTATGCAATAAAAGTTCCACTTACTGGGTTTAAATCGCCGAAATCGTGATCGCAAAAATGTCTGTTAATGAAAATGCCAATTTTTTGGTTGAACCAGTTTAAAAATCAGAAAAATTTAAAATATGGTTGTATATAAATCAGATTACGAGAAATCGAATGCCGTTGAGCGTATCGTCGTATCTTTTTCAGTTTTTGCGTTACGGCGATTTTTGACTTATTCAAAATTTCAACTTTGAAGGCCCATATCTCGAAAACTAAAAGAGATATTGAAATGCGGTTTGAACGAGTGAATTTCTCGTGCTTTAATTAACTTGAAACACAATTTTGAAAATTTTGAAAATTTTACTATTTTTTCAAAAAATATTTTTTGCCTATATTTAAAAAACTTGAAGAGATAGCAAAAATCTGTGAAAACCAGTGAATTCCGCTCGTAAAAGTACACAGGTATGCAAATTTTCAGCCAAAAATTCTGACAGAATAAGTTTCTATTACAAAAAAACGAAAAATCAGTGTTTTTTAATTATTTTTGAAGGGGTACCCCTTAAGAATTTTACGAATTTAGGCCATTTTTAATTTTTTTGCTCTAAAAATTGTATCCGTGGAGAAAAAATTCTGAAATTTTACATATATATGTACTTTTACGAGAGGAATTCACAGGTTTTTACAGATTTTCATTATCTCTTCAAGTTTTTTAAATATGGGCAAAAGAAAATTTTCAAAAAAATTGTAAATTTTTCAAAAATTTCAAAATTTCAGTATAAGTTAATCAGAGCACGAGAAATACACTCGTTCAAACCGCGTTTCAATATCTCATTTAGTTTTCGAGATATGAGCCTTCAAAGTTGAGATTTAAAAAATGTCAAAAATCGCTGTAACTCTAAAACTAAAAAAGATATGAAGATGCGCTCAACGGCATTCGATTTCTCATAGTCTGATTTATATAGAATCATATTAACAGAAAATCAAGTTTTAAACTGGTTCCACCAAAAAAATTGACATTTTCATTAACGTCAACATTTTTGCGATCATGATTCCAGCGATTAAAAAAATATATTTTGAGGATCAAAATATGCATATCTACGCAAAAATATATAAGGAATCTAGTGGTGAAATTCTCAATTTCATATTTAATGTCATATTATTTTAAATTAATCCTTAAGGTGATGATACTATCATGGAAGCATTTACGACAGATTTTAATGAAATTTAAATATGTTATTTTTCATGAGTTTCTATATTAGTATACAAATTTGTTGTTTTATTTACCATACATATAATTGAATACTTGTTTTTATAAACATTTTTGGTTACCTATACTTTTATGAGACTGTCATGATAGAACCACCTTAATGAGAAATTTGTCCTTTACTAATTTCTGAAATCGTTGTTCTACGTTTGTAGTGTACATGATTAAATCTACCTTTTACAAACTGCAATTTTGATCACATAAAAAGTAAGGGGATCGCGAAATAATATATTTGTAATTTTTGCCTTCAAGGGGGTTTCGGCTCCGAAAAGTTTTAAACCCATTGGTTTAGATAAAAGTACGATAAAAATACACACATACATACAATTTTCCTGATTTGAAGAGTCAAGTGTCAGATTTTGATTATAGTAAAAATATTGTCGATATAATAATGTTGATTATTCATCTATATTATTAATTTTATTACGTCAATGAATATACAAATATTACACAAATAAATAAAATATGAAAAATGCCGAAAGTTGAATTGCAAAACAATTGAATGGAACAGTTGGCAATTGATTATTTTAATATCAACAATTGAAAATTGTTTCGTTCAGGCACGATATTAAAAGTACAAATTCTATGAGTTTGAACTATTTTTGCCAATATTTTATTATTTTGAAAATAGCTTGATTGATTGGTTTTACTTTGAATATTATTTATATTATTGGAACTTTTATATTAAATTGATTTTATTGCCACGGTTTTTTATATTATTTTCAATTAAATTGTAAGTTTGTTTCGTACGAAATAAATTGAAAAAATATAATCGTTTGGTGTTTTATGTTTGTGTAGGAAATAATTTAGTGTGAAGTGTGAACCTACGTTATTAATTTAGGTTTTTTTTTATTTCGAATTTCTATTATGTCGAATATTTTATATCCTAAATTAATAGATATTGCAGAAATTAAGGTAGAACTAGCGTGAAAAAAAATTTGCAGATCTGAATGAAATTTGGCGCACGTAAATATTGGATAGTCATACGCATCCTGTTAAAATATGAAACACATTCATCGTCTGTGAACAAATATATTCGCTTGTAAAGTTGAGTTCTTATACACGGGGCTTATGGCGATCATCACTCAGAATCGCACATATTTGGTTTGTGTACCTCTAAAATTTTGCAGTTTCATTTGAAAAACTAGTATGATGTTCTAGAACTATCCATGTATATTGTATCAGAAGGAGAAAGTTTTTTATCGTTTAGTAATGGATATATAGCCATGTAAAGCCTTGTTTTTAACGAAAAATTAAGAATCCCAATCGATAATGGCAACATTACACGGTGGTACGGTATTTGAAAATTCACTAGACCAACAACCTGTTAACAATTCATGATATTCAAATCATAATAGGTATAAAACACTTATTTTATACAATTTAAGTGTGAGTTTCGCCACTCAACAACCGATGGCGCCACCGTCACACTAGTACTACCTTAAATCTTAGCCATTTAATAATACTTCGTTTATCAATCATTTATATTTTAAAAATTAAACAAATATATCATCACGCTTTTTACCCATTACTGAGAGTAGCACTCTGTCGAAGCAGATCTTGGTAAGTGATATATTTATGCGCGTGAAGTGCGGTTACTACCCGTCAAATCACGGCTTCCATAGATATTAGTGGAAGGAGAACCACAGGGGTAATTTTAATTTGGTGAAAATGTCGTCTGTGGGGATCGAACCAGTGTTCTCAGGATCCACAGACCGACTCGGTCCTACTGAGTCGCAGATAAATTATCACTTACCGATATCGGCTATGGCAGCGTGCTACACCCAGTAATGAAACAAAAGAGCAAATTATTATAAATAAAACCGAGTAATGGCTCAGTGGTATCAAGTCAGCCTGTGGATTCTAAGAACCCTGGTTCGATCCCCACAGCCGACAAACATTTTCACCAAATTAAAAAACGGCTGGTAACCGCACTTTACGCGCATAAATATATTACTTACCGAGATCTGCTTTGGCAGAGTACCACACCCAGTAATGGGCAAAAAGGCGTGATGATATATTTATTTATTTATATGAAACCTAGTTCGGATATCGGATATTTTTGTCAAACTAAATACAACATTAACTACAGGGTGATCAAAAGGAATTGTTATAGTTGGCAATACAATTTCGGAGATCTTTTTATTCCACAGTTGGCACAACGTCAGATAAAGACGGAAATGCTATTTGACATTTCTAATAAATACAAATAGGTTATGTCAGGAATCTGACAGCTAATAGAATTTTGACTTTTTA
The DNA here is from genome assembly GCA_911728475.2 of Pterostichus madidus. Lineage (NCBI taxonomy): Eukaryota > Metazoa > Arthropoda > Insecta > Coleoptera > Carabidae > Pterostichus > Pterostichus madidus. The sequence continues at coordinate 3,520,474 of OU452314.1, read as the reverse complement.
AGTAATAGAAATACTTTAGAAATAAATGTAATAATAAATGTACTCAAATTTAAATTTTAAATGTCACAACAAGAAATGAATTTATGTATCAGGCTTACCAATTTCAAGTAGTTTTTTTTATCGCCAACTGTAACAATCCCTTTTGATCACCCTGTATAACTATAACCACTAATTTCGTATTGTGAATGAGGCTTTTAGAGTACAGAATTGAACATGGTTAATTTATTTGCTATTTCAAAGAGTATGACAGAAACTTATATATTGTTTCGAACATAAATTGGTTAATTACCGTGAAAATTTACAAATGTTTTTTGCGTGGGTTCTACAAACGAAATAAATTATCCAGCATTTAATTTTATCACTACATTTGTCAGAAAATAAATTTTGCTTTTAGTCTACGTTATTTACGTACCATTGAGTTTAATCTTCTCTTTTCTACAAAATTCGTTTCGTAGTCAAATATTATGCACAGAAAATTTATTTTGCAAGTTTTTAGCGAGTAATGTTCATGTTCATCTTTAGAAGACCGTAGTTTTATGTGAAAAATTAAATTTTTCTACTCGCACCATTCAAAATAAAGTTTACATAACCTTGGAAACCGATGGAAAGTTTGATTGACTAGTGCGCAAAGTAATTGAAAAAACATCCATTTTTATTATTCTTAATTTTGACTATTAAAACGCTAATTGTACTTACTATATACACACATTTTAAGGAATTTATAAAAGAAATAGACATTAAAACAAAAGACAAAATGTCTATTGCGATGTGGAATTGAGTCTTAATAAATAAGAAAAATAGGAAAAAATTTTCACTTGATGGAATTTTTTTTCCTATTTTTCTTATTTATTAAGACTCAATTCCACATCGCAATAGACATTTTGTCTTTTATTTTATTTCAATAGCTGTCAAGCAGTTTGCGATTTTGTCGGTAGATGGCACCACGAGTGGCTTCATAGCTCTCATGTCATGTTACCGTTGTAGATAGGTTAACATCAGTCAGTTCAGCTAAGTCGGTATCACAATCCACTATTTCGTAGTTGATCTAGTTGGATAAATGATCGCACCATACTGATGAGTCCGGAAGGACGAAACGCGTCTATGGTTAAAGCTGAACTGACCAGCCGTTTGTTGATGACCTGAGAAGTTGATGCAAACGTGCTGTAAAACCTCTGTGGAATTATGAGATAAGTGATGGAAAATTTTTTCCTAATTTTCTTATTTATTAAATAGACATTAGCTTAGAACGCCATCAAACAGATATATTTTAACAAACTTTACGAGAAAAAATAAACAATTTGTTTTCAAATAACAAATGTCAATTCATGGCATACTGAACTGTCAATATAAATTCACGCGACAAATTTAATAACTTTTCTCATTGTTACAAAAAGCTTTGTACAAAACTCTTGCACGAAGACGTCATGTGCATCATTCGCACAAATTAAAGCACTTGCTTCGTACATGCTTTAAAATTGCACTTATGTGCAAAATATGTCTTTGCGCACTTTATGTATATCTGAGAGTTTTTTGCAACCCGCTCCCCCCCCCCCCCCCCTGGAAAAATGTCTGTGGACGCCCATAGTCACTACACTTGTATCGTAATAGAACTCATTACGACACGTCGTTTAGTATTGTAATATTGATATTACATTGTGAAATTCGTATATCTATGTTGTAAAGAAAATGCTATTCTTCCTTCAGATGTTTTATATGAAATGCAACGCCATCTTCGAAAAGAAATATCTCGCTGTCTACCTTGATATACAAATAACAATTTCCATCTAAGAATAATCTATTGTGAAATTGTGATCCTTTACAAGAACTAACTTATTATAATAAAATTATGTAAATTATATAATTAAATTATGTAGGTAGTATTGCTATTGCATCGTCATATTTACAGCCATATCGCTTTTGTAACTCATTAAAGATTCTTACTTTCCGCTGAATTGTGATTATCCCAGCGTTCTAAAATCGCTTACCTTTCAATAAACTAAGAAGTGCAAATGTTATAGGTTATCTGGACGTAATTATCATTCCTAACAGCTGTATTAAGATCGAAAATGTTATTATCTTCAAATTTATAAAATTGCTTCTGCTGTCTTGTATATGCTCTCGTTTTGTGAATGATATTAGAATATACTTTTTGTATACGGCCATGACGAAATGTAGATTTGTCTGCATTTATTTTATGTATGGAAAGTAGACAATTTCCGGTTACTCATGTGAAAAGTACTATTTTCAGAATACGTGCGAAATAGTTATTTTTGTATTAAGTGCGCGAAATGAGTGTCTTTCTGTTGCGCGTGAAAATGTCATTTTTTGTCGAGACCGTTAGGAAGTCATTCGAACGCGCCAAAAAAACACGAATTTCGCCCACAAAATACAAATAACATTTTTTTTTCCTTATCTATTATCACGTGACACAACCCATTAATCTTTCTGTTCTAGGTACACAAATAAATATTATTTATAAAATATAAAATAAATATATCATCACGACTTCTACCCATTACTGGGTGTGGCACTCTGCCGAAACAGATCTCGATGATATATTTTTGCGCGTGAAGTGCGTTTACCAGTCTTCAAATCACGACCCCCAAAGATATTAGTGGAGGGAGAGCCACAGGAGTAGTTTTTATTATTTATTTATCAGATAAAATGTATTAACAACTTTGTACACATATTGTAATATCAGCCCTTAAAATAGGGCGGCACCCTTTCACCAGAAACATTATTAAACTAACAATATTTCTTAATTAAAAAAATTAGCGCAAATTCTAATATTTTTCAGTAATAAATCTTACTCTGTCAATTAAATAAAAAGTATCCGAGTGAAATAAAAATGAACTGATTTTAAAATTAGCCGAGTTTCGCCGTCAGATGTAATCTCCAGTGGCGGCGTTAGGGAAAGAGGGGTTGGGGGTGTTAATTACCAGGGTTAAAGTGCCCCTAGCAATGGACGCTAATGTGATTTGTATTTCTCGCCAGATGGAAGAGTACAATCTTCGTGCAATTAGAAGACGAGGACACCAAATTAATTTGAAAATTATTTTATAATTATTATTGTTGTTATTTTTTATTTGTTAAGGCAGGACAAAATGCATATGTATGTAAATTTTCGTTACAATATTTGTACAAGAAATAATTTTAGAGGAAAGAGTCTGAAATTGCTATAAAACTAAAAGAAATGAAGGGGAAGAAAAGTTGAAATATATTTTTAAATTTGCCACTAAAGCAAACACGTAATAAACAATGTAAACATAGTTTTGTATGTATTAGGGTCGTTGATTTCCACCGAAGTTTGAATTTCTGAACGTTCGAACATTCGAATGTTTTGAACTTCGTCAGAAAAACTTCGAAGCTTCGAATTTACGAATTTTCTAATTTTTCGAAGCTTCGAATTCTCGATTTTTTTGTCACTGAATTAACGCCATCTGTCATCTCCAAACACGCTCACGCATAATTCGCGAAAAGTCGGCCACGAATTAAATAATAAACTCGGCGAAGTATCCTGCAAAAACTCTACAAGGTTAGGCGTCTTAAGACATCTATTCTCTTACCGCCCATCTAAATGTTATGGACTTTTAGTAAAACGTTTTAAAATGACAATAAGAAGGATACAAAAACGTCTTAATTAAAACAATTTTGACAGTGTAGCGAAATTTTAAGTCTAAATTGAATTAATTTGGCAAATAATAATAATTACTTACGAATTAATACAAAACTCTGCAAATGAGTTTATTCTGAAAATAATTCATATCAACATGCCGTGTTCACGTTACGATCCAGATTCACAATTCGAATAATTCGAAAATTCGTAAATTTGGAATATTCCAATATTAGCAAATTAAAAAATTCGGAATATTAAAAAATTCGAAAGTTCGAATCTAAATTCGAAGGTATTCGAAAAATCAACAACCCTAGTATGTATCTTTTATTTTCAAATATTTTTATACTCGACAGTTTTTTTTCATAAAATTAATAGAAGGGCAGGAAATTACATAAAACTAATATCTCATGTTACATTCTTTTGTGCACCATTAACAAGCATCACCCGGTATAAGTAAAGATATTATGTAAAATGTAAATGTGCATAATATGAGATTGAAAACAGAGCAACAGAAACGACAAAATGAAATGGGCGAGTGATTTATGTAATGCGTAATTGGGTGACAATAAATCGTGATTATCCGCAATTTGTGCCACGGAAATCAATATTTCAAATCGAAAAATATCAATCGATGTAGTCAGGGTTCCTGCTATTTCGTACAGTGACCCTCAAAAGTTTTAGTGTTCAAATAAATATACACATTTGATTTTTAAGTTCTACCTTATTTGGAATCATGTTGGCTTTACGGTGGTGTGGTTAGGATTACGGTATTAGAAGTCGGAGATCCCAAGTTCGAATTCCACTACATTACGGCTCGAAATAAATGAATATCGATGTTTCGGTTTACTAAATGTATATCTTCGCCAGGGTAGCAAACTTAAATAAACAAGTAAGAAATTTTAGGATTAAAATAAAAGTCTTGGGATTCAGTCAAAGAATATAGTTATTTGTGTTCGTATATCAAGGGAAGAAAATAAGGCATTTCTTCTTGAAAAATGTATGTACGAGGGCAGGGTGAAAAGTCCCTGGAAAATGAAACAAGAAATGATTTATTTGGTCAAAACAAATTATCTTTTTGTCTCATTTTCTGTGACTGCATTGTGTGGTCTTTTCTTTCATATACAAGTGTAGACTATCGCTTTCATCTTTTCTATTCTTGTAGATTCGTTGTTAGTTTCGTTATTAGATTCGTTGTTAGGAGTAATGTGAGTAATTTGAGATTTTTTTTATGCATATGTTATGTACGTTGAGGAAGGAAAATGAATGGTAAGAGAATAGGAATGATATGATTGAAGGTTTGTTGTGTGATAATGTTTTCGAGTGTAATAAATGAATGAGTTTATATGGAGTGATCTATAAATGTGGTTGAAGTGAGGGTGGTGTGTTTGGATGAAAATGTTTGACGATGGCTGATTGTTTGATGAGTGTGATGAGTGAATGTTTTATGAGTGATTTTAGGGTTCGTGCTACCCCATTTGTTGGGATATAGCGTGAAGATATGTATGTATGTATGTAAACAAATTTTATTTCTCAACTTAATCTCCTTGTAGCTCGATACACTTCGTCCAACGTTTTTCTAATTTTTCGATCCCTTCCAAATAATACGATTTTGGCAATCCTTCAATATAGGCGTTTGTCTCAGCGATTTTTTCCTCTAAGGATACAAGGGATGAAAAGTAACACTTTCTTCTCTCAAATGCGGGAAGAAACTTTTACTCTTTGACAGGGTAGAAAAAAGATTATTTCTATTATTTATTAAAAAATAACATAGTGCATGATTTTTTTGAAGCATTTTAATTTCTTTCGCATTTGCATTTTTCATGGTTTGTTTGAGAATCACTGTAGACGGAAGTATGTCACGTGCATACTAGCGCGTGGCGAGCGTGCGTGACGCACGTCAAATATCACGTGCACGCAATCTCTCAGCCAAACACTCGAGATCCTCACATTCAACACACGATATTGAAATTATAACATATATTTAATCATGTTCGGTGTAATCAGGAAAATTAAAATTGATGTAGGTTTTTCACAGTTTTAAACCGAAGAATCTCATACAATGGTGGCAGTTGACACGATGATTCTAACTCTTTCAATTTGCAGTTTGAAAAAATAAATATATCATCACGCCTTTTATCCATTACTGGATGTGGTACTCTGCCGTAGCAGATCTCGGTTAAGTGACATATTTATGCGCATGAAGTGCAGTTACAAGCCGTCAAATCATGGCTTCCAAAGATGTTAATGGAGGGGAAGCCACAGGAGTAATTTTAAATAAATATGAATTAATACATCATCACCCATTACTTGATACCACTGTGCCACATACGCCATACCTTATTTAATACTATGATTTTCTCACGACCCTCTCAGAATGTATTTTTTTTCTCAAATGAGATGAGAAAGTGATACTTTACAACCCTAGGGACGAAAGTACTCACTTTTCGCATTCATTTGCGAGCAGAAAATAATTATTTTCTGCACTAAAGTGACAATAAAATAACATTGTTTTCGGTTGTCAAAAATAAATAAATAAATATGTCATCACGCATTTTATCCATTACTTGGTTGGTTGGTGGTATGAAGTCGGTCTGTGGATCCTGAGAACCCTGGTACCCTAGATTCGATTCCCACAGGCGACAAACAATTTTCATAATTTCAAAAGCTAAACCTGTGGCTCCTCCACCACTAACATCTTTCGAGGCCGTGCTTTGACGACTGGTAACCGCACTTCACGCACAAAATATATCACTTACCGAGATCTGCTACGGTAGAGTGCCACACCCAATAATGGGTAGAAGGCGTGATGATATATTTATTTATTTAATTTGGGTTGGCACTCGTGACAAACCTCAGTAAGTGATATAATTATGCTCGTGAAATGCGATTGCCAGCCGTCAAATCATGACCCCCCCAAAGTTTTTAATACAGTGAAAGCCACAAGGATAATTATAAAAAAATAAAATAAATATATCATTACCCCTTTGACCCATTACTGGGTGTGGCATTCTGCCGTAGCAGATCTAGGTAAGTGATATGTTTATGCGCATGAAGTGCGGTTACCAGCCGTCAAATCACGGGCCTCAAGGATGTTGGTGGAGGGGTAGCCACAGGAGTAATTTTAATATGATGAAAATTGTTTGTCGACTTATTACTTCTGCTATACTAATAAGCTCTGCAATTATAGATCTCACTAGATAAAAGAACGCACCACTTTAAATTTTTAATTATTATTATATCAAAAATAAAAGATAAAAATTTCGCTCTAAGCTGTACAAAAGCCGGAACTATGGTTATAATAAAATAAAAAAATTCTTTTAGAATGTAAAAGGGTGCGTTGCCCCTTTAAATGGGTAGGATGACCTCGTGTAGACACGGAGGGTGCCAGAATGTTAGAGTGAGTTCACTTGTTTTCACCACCATCGCCTGCTGCTAAAATACTCTTATGCAACCTTTGACATTTTTCTTTTACTAGATACACATTTTTACCCCATTTTATATTTATATATTTAAAACATAAAATTTTTTCAACACAATTTTTCTCAATTTTTGTCAAATAAAGTATTATTATTTCTTGTTTTTTGTATAGCGAAAAAATTACTCTTACGAAAGGAATAAAAAAAAATTCTAAAAAGCCATTTAAAAAAAAATGCCGACCACTTCATTGAGAAAAAATGACTATCGATAAAAATATCTGATCTTTTCAAAATATCCTCAAAACATTTGATTAATTATTTAGATTAAATGATATGGGGTGGCTAGCTCAGTGGTATGAAGTCGGCCTGTGGATCCTGAGAACCCTGGTACCCTAGATTCGATTCCCACAGGCGACAAACAATTTTCATAATTTCAAAAAACTACCCCTGTGGCTCCTCTACCACTAACATCTTTGGAGGCCGTGATTTGACGACTGGTAACTGCACTTCACGCGCAAAATATATCACTTACCGAGATCTGCTTCGGCAGAGTGCCACACCCAGTAATGGGTAGAAGGCGTGATGAAATATATTTATATTTATTTAGATTAAAAGATTATTTAAAATAAATAAAAATAAACATATCATCACGCCATCTATCCATTACTGGATGTGGCACTCTGCCGAAGCAGATCTCGGTAAATGATATATTTTGCGCGTGAAGTGCGGTTACCAGCCATCAAATGAAAAACAAGCGCAGGGCTACAGTCCCTTCTTTTCATATCTTTTTGATTCATTTTCAGTGACTGCATTGTGTGGACTTTTCTTTCATATACAAGTGCAGGCTATCGCTTTCGTCTTTTCTAATCTGTGTAGATTCGTTGTTAGATTCATTATTAGATTCGTTGTTAGGAGTAAACGTGAGTAATTTGAGATGAATGATAAGTGAATATGAGTGATTGGATAGATATGATTGAAGCAGTGGCGTACCTAGAACTTTTGCCGCCCAGAGCGGTCTCCAATTTGCCGCCCTTTCTAAGTCAATAAAATGGTGATTTTTATAAATTAAAAAATAAATATAAAATAAATATATCATCACGACTTTTACCCATTACTGGGTGTGACACTCTGCCGAAGCAGATCTCGGTAAGTGATATATTTATGTACGTGAGGTGTGGTTATCAGCCGTCAAATCACGGCTCCCAGATATGATAGCGGGAGCCACAGGGGTAATTTTAATTTGGTGAAAATTGTTTGTTGGCTGTGGGAATCGAACCGGGGTCCTCAGGATCCACAGATCAACCCGAAACCACTGAGTCATTACCCCATTAAATTAATAAACATAAATAAATAATTGTAATTGAGACAAACTATAGGTGTGGAACTTTTTTACCATTGGATGACATATTTAAATTAGGCAGTAATAAAGGAACTTTTCGAGATAATATTTTCAACCCTACATTGACTTGACGATGAAGAAAAATATTCCAAATCATATAGTAATTCATAATTCGTAGAAATCGAATAGTAAACTTATGAAGTGAACAAGTTGTTTTTTACAATTAGGGACCGCATCCACCGCCCCCCGCCCTCCCCGTAGGTACGCCACTGGATTGAAGGTTTGTTGTGTGATAAATGATTTCGAGTGTAATAAATAAATGAGTTTATATGGAGTGATCTATGAATGTGGTTAAAGTGAGGGTGATGTATTTGGATGAGAATGTTTGACGAGGATTGATTATTTGATTAATGTAATGAGTGAATATTTTATGAATGACTTTAGGGTTCGTACTACCCCATTTGATGGGGTTTAGCGTGAAGATATATATGTATGCATGTATGATTATTTTAGTAGAAAATATAATAACAGAATTTCATGAATTGTTTAAATTATGAGAATACATTTTTGTAATCTTATATTTTATATCACATGCATATCCTAATATGACAAAAGATGTTTACACACAAACCACAATGTCGTTACGATTTTATTCATTTTTTATTGTCATCTTTTATATTGCTTTGTTCGGTTGACTCAGTAGTACTACAAGAGATATCCTAACAAAAGTAAAATAAATGAGGTACAATTTTGCACTCAAAATTATGCAAACCAAACATTCGTATAAAAGAAGTTACAGCTAAATTTCATGGGTTCAAATCTTGCTAACGAAACCTTTAGGTTGTAATAAAAAATAGTTATTTATGTATCAAGGATGAAAACAGGCGTTTCTGGTCCGTGGCATGATTATTAGCACGAGGCGCAAAGCGCCGAGGGCTAATAACATGCTCAGGGTCAGAAACGCTAATTTCACCCGTGGTACATACAATATTGTATGCACAACAAAATTACATTTAATTATATGTTCAAAAGATTAAAATATGTACATAGGTTATAGGTCAAAATGACATTTTGTAAAATCAAGTATTCACAATAAACAAAAATTGTAATTTTATTTATGTATCCATAGGAATGATTTTTTAATGGCCCTAGGGCTAAAAAGAAGTGTTTAAGCCCGCTTTTTAGGACTAAAACACATGAATTTCGGCCCGGTTGTGCATAATAGTTATTTGTGTATCAAGAGCGTAAAGTTTATAGCCCTAGGGCTAAAAAGAAGTGTTTAAGCCAGCTTTTTAAGGCTGAAACTCATGAATTTCAACCCAGTTGTTCATAAACAAATTTATACTGCGACCAGGAATATTTAATGATGGCTTGTATCTATAAATATTCCAGGTTCAATTCTATCTTCCGCTATGTAATAAATATAATATTTCAGCACTGAAAATCATCACAGACATCATGTACAAAAATACAACGTCAAAAGCTTAGCAAAATTTTGTCCTAAATATAAGAATTGATTTTTCTCATTTAATTAATTAATTTACTCGAAACATTTGTTTGATTTATGTGTATTTGTTTTTCATTTAAAGGGGTTTATTATTTTCCATCCTTTTAAGCATTTTCTTCGTTTAATTTTACAGCTGGTCAGCTTTAAACAAAACAGAATTATTTTCAGCAATTAATTTGAAATATATTTTCATTTGAAAATATTTTTAATTGCTTTTCTTCTTGTTTGTTGTCTTAATTAGGCTTTCTGGTCGAAATACATATCTACCTTTATTTTGAGAATGAAAGTTAGGTTAAGAAATCTCAAAATATTCTAATAAAGATTATTTTTGACGTTTCTCAAAACCAATGAAATGCTGGTCGGAATTAATGTCCTAAAAAGCGGGCTTAAACACTTCTTTTTGGATCTAGGGACAAAAAGAAATTATTCCTATGGATACATAAATAAAATGATTATTTTTTGACGTTTCTCAAAACCAATGAAATGCTGGTCGGAATTAATGTTCTAAAAAGCAGGCTTAAACACTTCTTTTTGGATCTAGGGCCAAAAAGAAATCATTCCTATGGATACATAAATAAAATGATTATTTTTTGACTTTTCTCAAAACCAATGAAATGTTTCATTGTATGTCACGTGTCTGCGTTTTAACCTATCCTGTCATTATTATACTGAGAATAAAGCTCTAGTGATTATTCCCGGGAATAATCTCTGTAGGTGCTTTTGTTTGTGCCAAATGATAGGTAGTTGTCAAATAATTATTTAAAACCGCTAACGCGTCAAGTAAAATGTGTGAGAAAAATCTATGTAGATTTTAGATACAGAAATACACCAACAAATTTTGAAAACAACTTCCAAGAATACATTAATAAGTAATTAATCAATATGGATCCAGTTAAAAATCTTGTAAGTGAAGTGCGGTTACCAGCCGTCAAATCACGGCCCTCAAAGATGTTAGTGGTGGGAGAGCCACAGGGGTAATTTTAATGTGGTAATATACAACTTCAGTTCATTCTTTCATCGTAACTTACCGTAGCGAATAGTTCCTGGCACGTGTCTCGTTTGATTTCCAGTAAATTCAGGATATCGAATTATCCTCCGGTAGCCAGACGCGTTCAGCGCCGCGCTCCGGGCATTCCGGTACTAAACTTCGGGCAGCTCATCAAAAGTAACGAATTTCTTTCTATCGTATTTACTTTACTAATTGGTGGAGTGACTGTACTGGAATTAACTCCGGTTAACTCCGGTGAACATGGAATAATAACAAGGATTCTTGAAAAAGGAAGAAAAGAGATGCTGAATTTTTAAGCGTGAATTTGTTATTTTAAAGAATATTTTTTTGTGTGTTTACCTAAAGTAATTGTTATAAGATCAATAAGCAAATCTTTTCATTATGCATATTAATCCTTGTTTAACAAACTAAAAGACGTACGAAAACGCAACATTTAAAGACACATGTTGTAAAGTTGCTAAGCAACAACAATAGTTATTTTTATAACAAGTGCCGAAAAAGGCTTGTTACGTGCAAGTGCAGAATTTAACACGTAACCTTTTTAGGCACGTGTTGTAAACAACATTTTTCCTACAACTGTGCGATTTAGAAAATCACTAAAATATTGTCAAAATTTATAAAATCTTAATGATATCCACGAGAACGATGTTTTACGGCGTTGCTATGGTTTGTTTGTTGATTGCTTGCACATTGTTCAACGTTATTTTAAAATATTTCACTAATTTCAAGACAATTTCTTAAAAATCGTCTATTACTGAGTGTGGCACTCTGCTGAAGCAGATCTCGGTAAGTGATATATTTATGCGCGTGAAGTGCGGTTACCAGCCGTCAAAGCACGACTCCCAAAAATGATAGTAGAAGGGAAGTCACAGGGGTAATTTTAATGTAGCCAAAAATTTTTGTCGGTTTAACTCTACACCACTGACTCACTTATCAAATCAGCAAATAATTTTTGTTTCGATTTGTTAAATCTTCCTCAATACCTCTCTGTCTATAAATAATATGACAACTAGTATTTTTACCCTAAATTTGAATTACTAGCCGTCATATTACAAAACCCTCATTTACTATAAATAAGCTAACAAAACAGCAATAATTTTTATCTTCCTAACAAATTAATTTTTGAGTTTCTTTCTTAAATCTAGAAATAAGACGACAACAGACATTTTTGTCACAAATTGCAGTTACCAGCTGTAATAATCCAACACCCACGCTACGATAAATACGGTCATATCATAATCATAATTGCCTTCTTTCCAGTAAATTAATATTATGTATCTTTCTATAAAACCTGTCTTAATACCTCCCTGGCTGGAAACCACGGAAACCTGTGAAATCCTTAATTAAGTTTAAAACACCCACGTAACAAAAATAAAAATACATCTGTAGATTAAAATAAACATCAACGAAACGACGGTTTCTAGTCACTTCTCAACAGCTGCGAATAGATGTTGATGTGATCCACTACAGTTAGAGATAGAGATTAAATGTTGTCTGTCGTGTTGCTAGGAGACGCAGTTTTGTTTCATGTTTTATATAAACGACAAAATAAGTTTACTTCCATAGTAAATGTTTATAAATTAACAAATTCGAATCAATTTTATTTATTTTATGCATAATCTGACCGAAATTTATGTGTTTTAGCCCTAAAAAGCGGGCTTAAATATTATTTTTGGCCCTAGAGCCATAAAAAAATCATTCCTATGGATACATAAATAAAATGACAATTTTTACATATTTTAATCTTTTGAACATGTAATTAGATATTATTTTTTTGTGCATAAAATATTGTATGTACCACGGGCGAAAACAAGCGTTTCTGACCCTGAGCATGTTATTAGCCCTCGGCGCTTTGCGCCTCGTGCTAATAATCATGCCACGGGCCAGACACGCTTGTTTTCACCCTTGCTACATAAATAACTCTTATGGTATGTATATATATATATATTTATATATATATATATATATATATATATATATATATATATATATATATATATATATATATATATATATATATATATATATATATATATATATATATATATATATATAACATTACTTCCAAAAGTTCGACTGTCATTTAAATGATTAAATTTTGTTAACTTTGGAAGTAAATTAATTTTTCATTTATAAAATTTTATTTAATCTCAGTGATATCGAGTCGACCTGTAAATCCTAAGAACCCTGGTTAGATCCCCACAGTCGACAAACATTTTCACCAATTTAAAATTACCCCTGTGGCTCCCCCCACCACTAACACGTGCTTCGGCCGAGTGCCACACCCAGTAATGGGTAAAAGGCGTGATGATATATTTATTCTCTAATAAATAATTAATTCATTCATAACCCATTCGAGTGTCGATTCGAGTATGAGAAAAATGAAAAATCAAGATGAATTTCAATTTTTTAAATACACACCTTGAGCAATAATTAATGTTTTCATCCACAATTCATACATTATAAAGACATAATTACACTGATTTCAGTTGTATTATATGGCTAATAAAACACTAGTGTTTCATATTCCATAAAACACTGTAAACAACTAGTTACTTAGCAACCACTTCATGATCTACCGTATTTTGAGAAACTATATATAACTGAATCAACGTTAAACGTTACAACCAATCTTCTTCAATACCTATAATTATGAGTTGTGGATAAAATTTTGTATTACACTTGTGTTTTCTGGAATATAAAACACTTGTATAATAAAGAACTATAATTTAATCCGTTGAATTATAATAGATCACAAATGACAGCTTCGACCAGTTTCGACACCGACCGAAATATTCCGATTACGTAGAAACTTCATCTAACTTAAATTTCGATACAAAATTTAATTATATCAAAAGTTACGTTACTCGTACTTTACGGGCTCGTAAGTTACTATAACTAAGAAATACTATGTGACGTTTCATATATTGACTATTTTGTTAAGTTACGTTACGTTACGTGAACTTTAGAGATAAAAAATATCACTTTCTTTTCTCAATAAAATAAATAAAATAAATATATCATCACGCCTTTCATCCATTACTGGATGTGGCACTCTGCCAAAGCAGATCTCGGTAAGTGATATATTATGCGCGTGAAGTGCGGTTACAAGCAGTCAAATCACGGTCTCGAAAGATGTTGGTGGTGGAGGAGCCACAGGGGTAATTTCAATGTGGTGAATATGTTTGTCGGCTGTGGGGATCGAACCAGGGTGCTCAGGATCCGCAGGCCGACTCGATACTACTAAGTCACCCAGAGCCGGGCAGTAGCTAGCTACTTTTGTAGCTTAGCTACATTTACCTTAGCTGTAGCTTAGCTAACTGTGAAAAAATATAGCTGTAGCTTGTAGCTAGCTACTTTTTTTCTATTAGCTTAAAAATAACAACTGAAGCTACTTTTAAAGCTACTTTTTGTAGCTTAAAGCTACTTTTTAAGCAGAAGGTCTACAAAGTACGCATGCGTACAAGCTAAACCCACACAAAATAATTATTTGTTGCCGGTTCTAACTGGCTCTAATACGCAAAAATACACATTAGGTGCCAGATGGTATTTGCTATTTTTCATATTTATGTATATAATAGTAAATTAACAGTCATTATAACAAAAGACTGATCATATGACAATGGCAAATTTAATTATTTAACAATAATTTAAAAAAGTAGCTTTAAAATTTAACAGCTACAACGAAAGCTTTTAGCTGTAGCTTAGCTATATTTTACAAAATATAGCTTATAGCTGTAGCTTAGCTACTTTTTTAAAGAATAGCTGTAGCTGTAGCTTAGCTACTTTTTTTAAGTAGCTTGCTCAGCTCTGCAGTCACCTACTCAACAGAGGGAAGAACATTTTTTAAAAGGATGGTATTAGATAAGACTAAAACATCCCTCTTATTCAAACCGCTGCCAGCGCTATCTTCACTTCTTATTCTCAACTTCCCACCCTTAAACCACCCTCATCACTTTCCTATATCATTACCCCCAGTTCGCATGTTCGTCCACTGTATCATCATTCCGGCCTTGACGCCTCGACAGTCACTAATTTCCTTGTCCCCACTCCACCCCCACCACCTCCCACTACTGCGCCACGGGGTGGGAGGTGGAGGGGGTGTACTGGACGAGGCTGTGTACGTCTTGATTAGCGCACGGTCTATTAATTACAGAGTTATAGGGGGGACGGCCAGGCAACAGGCGACTGGATGGCGCTGACTGAAGCTTGGACAGTCTGGCGTGGAGTCCAGTGGCGTAGAATGCAGGGATGGTTTATTTAGGATGATAATGGTGCTTTTTATGGGGTAGGTGGGACTGTGGATTTGAGAACCTGGGTTCAATTCTCACATTTAGAAACTATTTTTATAACATTAAAATTATCCCTGTAGCTCTCCCTACACTAACATATTTGGGGACGTGATTTGGCGGCTGGTAACCGCACTTCACGTGCATAAATATATCACTTACCGAGATCTGCGACGGCAGAGTACCACACCCAGTAATGAGTAAAAGGTGTATTATATTTATTTTATTTTTTATAATAAATAAATAAACAAATAAATATATCATCACGCCTTTTCCCCATTAATGGGTGTAGCGCTCTGCTCTGATTTTAATTTATGATTTAAGCAGTGTTCCCAACTACCCAATTAGTAATTACGATTAACAATTACAGTTAATAATTAGTTGAAGCTTCTTAAAACTTGCGATCCAAATTACAATTAATAGCACTTTTACCCATAACTGGGTGTAGCACTCGATCGTCGCAGATCTCGATAAGTGATATCAGGGGTATCAAGTCGGCCTGTGGATCCTAAGAACCCTGGTTCGATTCCCATAGGCGACAAACAATTTTCACCATTTTAAAAAACTACTCCTGTGGCTCTCCCTCCACTAACATCTTTGGAGGCCCTAATTTGACGGCTGGTAATCGCACTTCACGCGCAAAATATATCATTTACCGAGATCTGTTTGGGCAGAGTGCCACACCCAGTAATGAGTAAAAGGCATGATGATATATTTATTTATATTTTTTGTAATATTATCTATTATGGGGTAGGTAGAGCAGTGATATCGAGTCGGACTATGGATTTGAGAACCTGGGTTCGATTCCCACAGGCAACAAATTATTTTCACCACATTAAAACTACCCCTGTGGCTCACTCTCCACTAACATCTTTGAGGAACCGTGATTTAACGAATGGTAACCGCATTTCATGTGCATAAATATATCCCTTATCGCGATCTGCGACGGTCGAGTGCTACACCCAGTTATGGGTAATAGTGCTGTTAATTGTAATTTAGATCGCAAGTTTTAAGAAGCTTCAACTAATTGTTAACTGTAATTGTTAATCGTTATTACTAATTGGATAGTTGGGAACACTGCTTAAATCATAAATTAAAATCGTTTGATAGCAGAAAAAACTTAGTCATTCCTCAATTTTAATTCCAAGAATTCATTCCAACCCTACATCCCTGAGGACGTCTCTTGTCCTCCAAAGGGGACAATATTTCGTCAAGAATATCTCTTCGAGTACCCTCAACAATACATTGTACTTGTTTAGTGTTTCTTGTACTTCAATTGTTGTTCGTTTTCTCTCCGGGCCCCGGAATCGTCAGTTCCGGATGAGATTCCGGATTAAATCCGAGAATTTGTTTACGCCTACAATGGTCGAGAATCGAGACACTGAATACAGGATGCAGGGTCGGAATAGAAAAATAAGATTACTGGAAATAAATTACTGTTTTGCTGACTCAGTGGTATTGAGTTGGTCTGTAAATCCTGAGAACCCTGGTTCGATTCTCACAGCCGGCAAACAATTTTAACTACATTCGAATTATCTCTGTGGCTTCCCCACCACTAATATATTCGGAGGTCGTGATTGAATAATGTATCACTTACCGAGATCTGCTTCGGCAGGGTGCCACGCCAAGTAATGGGTAAAAGACGTGATGATATGTTTTATTGTTATATGTTTCCTTCAGTAAATTTAGGGTGCGTTCTTGTTCTCAATCTGCTTCACAACATATACCGTATTTTCGGACTATAAGACCGTCCGGTGCGGACGATAATGCCTAGTGCACACGGGGAAACTATTTAAAATGTTTCCTGAAATTTGTTTCCAAAAAAGAAGAAGTATTTGGGAAACTTGTAATATCAGCCTACGCCTGTTCACACGGCAAATGTAAAAGTTTCTTCAAAACTAGTAATTTTTTTTCTTAAAAGTCCCTAGATACTTGTGGAATTATTTATATTATTATAATAACACAGGTAACAACTGCAGCTAATAATAAAAATTCTTCTTCAGACATGTTTCCTCTGAAATTATAAAACAATGGTTGTATTTAAATATTTATGTTTTTATTATGTATGTATTTTACCTCACTAGAAACATATATTAATAAAAAGTACACTAATTGCACGTATAAACTTCTAAACAAATTTAATCAACGCTAAAATTTAGTTCGTAATAAAATGTTTTACAATTCTAACCTCACAACACACGATACAAATGTCAAAATAAATGAGAAGTTAGATGCATGTCAAAAAGTTTCCTCAAAACCTCTCCAGTTTTAACGGTGCCGTTAAAACTTGGAAACATTTCGTATTTCTTCTTCTTTGGAAACAAATTTCAGGGAGCATTTTAAAAAGTTTCCCCGTGTGCACTAGGCATAAGACGCACCTCAAATTTAAAAGATTATTTTTATTTTAATGTTACTTTCGGATGATAATTTTGATTTATTGTTAACGTAACTCGTAGTAGCAATCTTCAGTTCATCTTCACTCTCGGTAGAATCACTCGTCTCGTTAATGTCACCGTTCGTATTACTTTCGTCTGAACCACTGATCTCTATTTATTACTGGATTGCGTATACCGTGTTAGAAGCGTGTGACGAGCAGTAAGGCGCCATATTGGAAAAAGTGTAGTCTCTCGGCCTACTTTCAGCGGGAAGTTCAAAATAGTCGTAGTTGGAAATGGTACAAAAGTGTTATAAAAAAGCGATAATAAATGTTTTTGGAAAACATTGTAGTAAATTAATAGTGAAATTAATTTGATGAAAATGAAAAATACAAAACAAGTATTACACTGCAATTCTATTTATTAGAGTATCGAATAAATAAATATATAAAAATATGGTACAAAAGCGTTATAAAAAATTGTTCCAATAAATCGGGGTTATTCAATGGAAACCTATGGCCAAATGAAATAATTAAATAATTATACATTAAATTATTAATTAAACATGTGTCTCAATATTTACTTTGAATATTTAACACTCGATACATATACAATATAACCTGACTTTTGTTTCATATAAATACGCACGAAACCCTAAAACTAATAATTATACCACACAAATGCATTTGATTTTGCTCTACTTTGAAATTGTGACATTTAAACTAATCTAACTTGTGTCATGTATATTGCTTGTTCGTTTATATACAAATGAAATTATTAATCGGTATAAAACGCACAATTCACTTACTTGTGGAAGCTGAGTCTGTCAGATCCTTTCTTCTTATCGCAAAAAACACAATTAACAACCATTTTGACGTCGTCACTGCATTTGAATCGCGAGCGACTCCCGCCACTACCGACGCTGTCTCGCGGGCCGAGAGACTACACTTTTCTCAATATGGCGACGTCTAATTAGTCACACTGCGGCCTACCCCACACGCAATCCAGTAATAAATAGAGATCAGTGGTCTGAACTATTGTTGTCACTCCTTTCAAAAGCTGCGTCATCTTCTGTACCATCTACAGCATTACTTATTCCGCATTTTTTAAATAACTTTAGAAACCTCTCTTCTTTCACAGCTTCCCATGAATTTGTCACCCAGGTACAAAGTTCTGAAATTGTTGGTCGTTTCGTACGTCCTGTTGCGGTGACATCATGATTTAGCTTTGCTATCCATTTATTCCACTCTTCTCGCATACAATTTTTAAATGAATTTAGAGGCGATTTATTGAAAAAAATATTTTAATGTTACCTTCGGACCATAAGACGCACCCAAAATTTGAGTCCATTTTTCTATGTAAAAAGGTGCGTCTTATAGTCCGAAAAATACGGTAATTATTTATTATATTCTCTGATTAAATAATCGAAGATGTTGCTCGTGAAATCTACAGCTCGATTCATCGCGAAAATATCATCGATGATAATCATGACTTTATATTACGTTTGAAAATAATCTCAGTATGTTGAAAATAATACAGAGTGATCAAAAGGAATTGTTACAGTTGGCAATAAAAAAAACTACTTGAAATTGGTAAACCTGATACATAAATTCATTTCCTGTTGTTGACAGTGACATTTAAAATTTAAATTTGAGTACATTTATTATTACATTTATTTCTAAAGTATTTCTATTACTTAAAAAGTCAAAATTCTATTAGCTGTCAGACACCTGACATAACCTATTTGTATTTATTAGAAATGTCAAATAGCATTTCCGCCTTTACCTGCCGTTGTGCCAACTGTGGAATAAAAAGATCTCTAGAATTGTATTGCCAACTATAACAATTCCTTTTGATCACCCTGTATTTTATAGTAGTGGAAAGCGTGATGATATATTTATATTTATTTATTTATAGTAACTCTTAGTGAAATGTGAACTACTCAAACGCAGACATATATTTTGTAATAAGATGAAGTGAGTGTAAAGTTATATGTGTTGTAAGAAAGCCGCAAAGTGGCATTCTTATACCGTATTATTATTTAAGAAATCCTGGTGACCTTTTCACCAATATCAATTTACAGTGTGGGTTCCGGCGTGACGTACGCCACTGGTTTAAACCGTCAACGACACTTTGTAATCAACGAGGTGTGAGAATCTTGCACGGCTGCGACCGCCAGATAAAGAAAAGCAGCCTTTCATCACTTCCACCCCCTCTCCACCCCTTTGAAACGCATATACAGGTTGGCCAAAATTATATAAGAAAATATTTTGTAATTCAAGCATTTTCTGTTACTAATGGAATCAAATGCAAAACAAACATAAAAAAAATCAAATTTGGAGGTCGTCTATTGGTGAAATATGGTGGCAGCAGTTGATCTGAACTTTTATTATATATATATATATATATATATATATATATATATATATATATATATATATATATATATATATATATACAGGGTGGTGAACGCAACTCTCGAACATGGGGATTTAACATGTAAAATCACAATTTTGTAATTTTCTGCTTCCCTAATTATTTTAAACAAAAAAGCTTCAAATAAAAGTTTTAGGGAAAAAAATCTGCATCTAATACAATAAACAAAATTAATTTCGCAAGCTTCGCAACGACACAAATTTGATCTGAAAATAATGAAAATGGCCTGAAAACTATTGATAGCTATGGAACTAAAACAAAATTAAACAAATGTTTGTCGTTTTATCTGTAAAAATAAATGACATAATAAATAAAGAAATTATTTTAACAGATTATATGTCAAACATTTGTTTAATTTTGTTTCAATTCCATGGCTATCGATAGCCGTAAAATAAAATAGTATTGTATCTGTACAAAAAAATATTAATTTCATGTACAGAATCGAATATACTAACTTTCTTGAAGATTGCATAAAAAGATATTAACGGTAATTTTCAGTGTATAGAAGTTCTGTAGATAGAAAGTGGGTGCCTTGATTTAACGGCTGGTAACACCATTCCACAGTACAATAATTACAACAAAAAGCGCAATATTTGTACAAATTTTGCCTAAAATTTAATCAGACCAGCCTTATCATTTTAATTAGTTTGACATTTTTTTGTGGCCACCCTGTAGGTCAGAAGGTGTGAGGGTGTGTGTGTGAAGAAGAGAGATAGAGATAAATAATACGGTGGCGCCGACAGCACATAAGACGCGAACAATACGACACTAATCTGTTTTTTCCGACTATCACCAAGTTACCTTGGTGACGAAACAACACACAAAAAAACAACAAAATTAGATAAATACTTACCTACACTCTCTCGTGATTTATCTATATACAAATTGCTTTTATAATCAATCACCAAATCGCTAAGATACAAAACTGTGAACGTCTTACAGTTCGCAATTCGATGCCTACGCAAAATTCAATCATTTTCAGCTAGCGTGACGTCACATGGAATTTATGGTCGGTTTGGGATGTTCCACCCTCGGAGAAGGGGTGGTAACATCCCTAGTCGCGTAGCCGCATAACCAGCGAACATAGATCTAATTAGAATGTGGTTTAGTTCGGTTCCCACAGGAACTTGCCGGCTTCACCGTGTCACAGACTACTTGAATTCAATATTTTGTAGCGGGATTTGACGAACACGGTATCTTCACAAGATATTTGTAATTACCCTTCATTGAGGTTTAATTTTTGAAGTATTTTAAAATGCTTGACACTAGAAAATGTATAATTGGTCTAGCGCTCATTTGAACAAATAATTTTTTGTACTCGCATCATTCAAAATAACGTTTTTCTACAACTGTGCGATTTCTTTGTTTTTACGTAACTATTAATGCCTTGGTTACGTATGAAAAGTAGATGAATGCAAACCAAGTGCGTTTCTATAATCAAAGAAACACTAGTGCGGAAAGTAATTCATTATGCAACTGCAAAAAAAAGTTGTTTTGAGAGCGATTTAAATTTCGCGCTGAGAGCGGAATTCATATTTTGCCCACAGACGCTTAAGGAAGAAGATGCAGTGAGCCAGCACTAGTAAATATGCAGTAGTATATTTTGACATTTATAAACATAACCTTAAATTGCAGTATATCTAATCTGGCTAGCTCAGTGATATGAAGACGGCCTGTGGATCCTGAGGTCCCTGGTTCGATTCCCACAGGCGACTAATTTTCATAATTTAAAAAAGCTATCCCTGTGGCTCCTCCACCACTAACATGTTTGGGGGCCGTGATTTGACGACTGGTAACCGCACTTCAAGCGCAAAATATATCACTTGCCGAGATCTGCTTCAGCAGAGTGCCACAACCAGTAATGGGTAGAAGGCGTGATGATATATTTATTTATTTATTTTCTAATCTGTACACAACTAATAAAAAGAACCGAACAAAGTAAAATATATCGATAAATGGTTTTATTTTAAGAGTAAGTGAAATACATAATATTTATTGTTTGTTTATATTATTAACACAGTTGTTACAATTACATATATTGACATAATGTGAAGTGAAAACTTTTGTACTGTCTAAAGAAACATTGATTTCTTCCATACCTGTTCGTATTATTAACAGTATTATTGAGAACAATTTCGGAGGCTTTAGAAGTACCAGCAGCAGGTTGATTGTCATTGTCGAAAATAGATCCAACATAGCATGATCTGGGGCTTCAATTATCTTTGGAGGTGTTTATGATAAAGAAGAATCACTCACTGTAGAACTCCAATCTAGACGATTTTGAAGATATTATCTTGAAGTTAGTGAAATATTTTTAAATATCATAGAACAATGTGTAAGCAATCAACAAACAAACCATAGCAACGCCGTTAAACATCGTTCTCGTGAATATCATTAAGATTTTATAAATTTTTATAATATTTTAGTGATTTACTAAATCGCACAGTTGTAGGAAAAATGTTGTTCGTGCACGTAACAAACCTTTTTCGGCACTTGTTATAAAAATAACTATACCACGCAAGAAATAATGTTTAATCAAGACGCGAAATTCCCTTTTTTGCATGTTTTCAAAAATCTTCAAGGTTGCTTGCTTTCGATGGGTGTCAAAACAGAACTGAATGACATATCAGTCTGAAAATTTTAATGCGTTCTAGTTAAAGATGGTACATCACAAATGTTACATGAGATTTGCGATTGTGGCGCCATCTGTTTTATTTTTCAGGGACTTTTCACCCTGCCCTCGTGCGGACCGCACCCACCGCCCCCCTCTAGATACGCCACTGTCCTACGATGATTTGGTGCAGAGTTATGCGTGTTTGAAGTTGAATGTGCAATTGGGGGTTTTTGGCCTAAAAATTTGTTATTTGTTTGGCATGTGGGGTTGAAGGGTGCAAAAGGGGATAATCTTAATTTCGCGTACAGCCCCTTAAAGTAGAAATAAAACAGTTTTCTTTTTTGAAAGAATTGTCCAATTTGTTTGAAAAGCCTCGATTTCTTGAAATGAATGCTGGATCAAGTATACTGTGTCAGATGTGTCTATATGTTTTGAAAGTATTTTACTATAGAAGCAAAATGTTGATTGGAAAGTAAGTATTGGTCTTTCCCAATTTGAAATATCGTATATTGGCGATTTGAAGAATGTAAAAATGAAGGCATTTTCTTAAATAACAAAACCGAATTCCTTTTGCTTCCGTGGGCGTCCACGATTGAAGGGTGCTTGGTATGCAAATAAAACACAGTCGGGCTGAAATCGACAGGACAATGTTACACTGTTGCCAACATAGTAAAGCGACTTGACGTGCTGCACTTTCCATAAACAAAAATACGGAAATAACGGACGGTTGACGCAAACAACCGGAAAATGGGAAGAGCAAGAACACGTTCTTTTTCTCTCTTCTCTTCTCACTCACTGTCTCTGTCGAATGCATTATCCTGTGACGTCATCACATGTACAATAGCTGACATAATAAGTAACCATGTTTTTATATTACTTGTGTTGTAAATGTAAACACATCAGTATGAGAGAGCATAGAGTCATTAATTAATATTTAGCATTCTTTTATATTTTATGAGATGTTATTGAGAATAGCTGAGTCGTTAAGACAATGGCCTTGTCGCCCACTATCTGTATTTAAATTTGGAGGGAATATGATTAGACGGCTGGTAAAAACAATTCATTTTGCAGTCGAAAATATTGAATAATAGTATATTATATACCAAGGGACTAAATGGTATAATTTAATATTGAGGGTGAAGGTTATTTTACCTGAGGGATTAATAAATAAATAAATATATCATCACGCCTTCTACCCATTTGCAGAGTTTTGTATTAATTCATAAGTAATTATTATTAATAAAATTTCGCTTATGGAAGAAGAAGATACGGTGAACCAGCGCTAGTAAATATGCAGTAGTATATTTTGACGTTTATAAACGTAACCTTAATTTGCAGTATATCTAATCTGTAGACAATTAATAAAAAGAACCGAACAAAGTAAAATATATCGATAAATGGTTTTATTTAAAGAGTAAGTGAAATACTTCATATTTATTGTTTGTGTATATTATTAATACAGTTGTTACAGTTGCTTATATTGACATAATGTAAAGTGGAAACTTTTGTGTCTCAAGAAACATTGATTCACAGATTTACTTATTATTCAGATGTCTATCTCCTTGGTTATGAAAATTGCGCGCCAGTGCTGCACTCTCGTATGTGGTCCAGAACTAATTAGACAAGGATAGATATATGGAGCACACTAGATTATTTTTATTTTATTTCAATTATTATACTTTTTTAAAATCATAAACTAATTATATTTTTAATACATTTATTTAATTAAATGAAGTTCATACAATATGAGAAAAACATAAAATGGTTACATTTAAAGATTTCTAGTATAATTTAAATTACTACATCTTATAAAATATATCTCTTTGAAAAGTGATTAGTAAAAATATTTCATATTTTGATTTTAAATTGAAAATAATTACAAAATTTAAATTTAATATTAGAAATCTTATACACATTATTTAATAATCTAATGTTAATGGTTGAACCTTAATTGCTTAAACTTATTTCGACATAATTATGTCTACTTACAATCTATTTACATAAAGGTTTTTAAATTTAAATTATACACAAAAAATAGGTGAAGTATAATTACAGTACACAATTTTGCTTGTTCGATTAACATTTCCTACTACCACAGTTATTTACATTATCATCGGATATAAATTCTAAATTTTTAATGCCGATAAGACGATAATGCTGAGTTGCAAGAAAGAAATAAACAGCTCTTTACTTAAAAAATTGTTTATCTAGCAACAGTATGGTGGTTAAAAGCCTACATCGGAGGCTAGATGTCGGCGGGTGAGCAGCGCTGATCTGCAAACTCAGTAGGGGTTTTAGATAGACTCCCTTCCACCGGAGAGGTCTAAGAACTTGTACTCCGATGGCGATTTCGGTAGGCATCATTTTGTGAAATCAATTGGATGTCGCGCTAGTTGAGCGTATCTCAATCTCTCTTCGAAGATTCGATGGTAGATCCAAGAAGGTCAAAATACTCCACCACGTATTGGCTAAGAAACTTGTGAATGAATGAATGAATGTACTTAAAGCGGAGAGATGTTGCGAAGATATTTTTTTGTAGCGTCATGTTATGTTCTTTAATAGTGGTAGTACAGTAGTTGTTAGACCACGGGTATTTTTTAAAATATGATTAAAGTTAATACATTTTGTTTTTAAGAAAATGAATTTATCTTAGAAAAAAGTGATTGCGAAAAAGAAATTAGAATATGATATTAACAAAAATTAATATAGAACGAATTTTGAAAACATAATCGGTAAAATTTAGAATAATGTAACTGAGGATGTAGAAGAATAACAGATAATTTTGAAAAAACAATTTTGATGTGTCCAAATATAAATTTTGATAAAATAGAAGAAATAATTTTGATAGAATAGACGGTATAATTTTGAAATAATAGTCGGTCAATTTGGAAAAATATTAATTTGAAAATAACGGACGGTAAGGTAGACGTGATCACTTTGAGTGATATACAGAAAACCGTTTCGCGGCAGAATTTTGAACGTGATCCATATCTGGTCGAATTTCAGTGTCTTGACCCGCAAGAAATCTGTTAACACGTTTACACCAATTAAAAATTAAAAATTTAATACAAAATCTAATAAAAGTATTCGACAAGTTATGGGTGCTACAGTTCAAAAAAGATAGATCTACATATTTTTCTATATAATCAACAATACTACCCCCGACCCCCCTGATTTGACAAATGTCTGGAAGTAAATTCCAAACAACATTAGACACCATAACAAAAGCGTAAGTTAAGTTGGTCGATGGTCGAGTCAGTACACCTGGTTTACGTTCCCTAGCCCGAATTAGCGAATGTTGGGGTAAGTCTTGTCGTAAACTTGTCAAGTTTCGTTCACAGTCTGCACACTTGCTTGTCTTTGCAAGGAGTAACGTTTTCCGAGCTACGTAGCCGGCGACGTACTCCATTGCTTGTTCGTCTGGTTCTGTTCTAGAGGTAGATGTCAGGTACTTGGTATCGTCAATAGTCCTAGTGTGTACAATGGTAGGGGAATCTATGTGCGGTTCTTCAATAAAGTGTTTGAGTAGAGCTAAAGTTTCACCTCCATCGTCCTCACAATTAAATGTCGTAGAATGCGGCGGCAACAAACTCGTCACAATTAAAGATTTGAAGGACGAGATAAATGATGAGCACGTAGGTCTCGAATTGCAACCTCCGTGGGCTCTGATGCGTCCAAAAAAATTTTCTAAAGGATCTTGATTTAAATTTCTGAGAATGAGAAATTCAAAACCTAGATTCTTTAGAATATTCCATAGAGCCTCATAGCCACGGAGCGTATTCACCCAATTTACGATGCACTTGGGTCGACTAGAAGGTCTTCCCTGTGCATCAGTAAATTTCATTGTGCCCAAAATTTGCCTCGCCTCACTCCAAAATTTTAAATGTGGCGAAGTACGAGACAGCGCGCAATCCAGGACTTTACATAAATTCGAATATAGGTTTCTACCATTGACACTATCAAACAACTTATCAAAGAAACCACATAGTTCCGCCGTACCTATTGCACTTTTGTCCAAGTTATGTCGTTCGACCGGTACTTCGTCAATGAGGTTGTGTATGCTCGAGTAAACGGTGTAACTGAGAACTTGTACTGCATGTTTGACTTTCATTTTTGGTATTTTATGTTTGTGTACGTGACAGTCAGTCAGTTTCAGGCAACGTCTAATTCTGTTTTTATCATAGTCATAAAATTGTTCAATGTCCTTCCACCGTGCAATGTGCGTCTGGCCGTTGATTCTAAATGTCAAGTCTTTAGTCAGTAGGTTGTTCCTAATGCCTTTGATCAAATGAGGAGGGTCGTACAAATGAATGATTTCCCAATCTTTAAAAAAATACCCTTCGGATCGAAATTCCCTCCCTTCGCGGAGACATTGGGCACGTGATTGTCTTTTTAATTCATTTATTGCTGCCATGTTCGTAGGACCCTGATCACATACACTCGCCACAACTTTCAGTCCTGTGTCATACACAGCAGAGAGCATCTCCTTGATACAACGTACCAAGTGAGTTGTTCCTGTCGTGCTTTCACAGAACATGAAAGCTATAGGCTGAGTCCACTTGGTCCTAAGGCCACGAAGCATGAACACCAATGCATGGTCAGCAAACACGACTCTCTGCTCCGCTCCAAAATTTTCAAAACCTACTATCATATCTTTATTGCACATGTACGTTAAATTGGGCTGAACTGACATTTCATCAAAAATTAAACTACAAATTTTATCGCGGTCGTTATCAAAAGATTTTGCCCTTTCCCTCAAATTATCAAAAATACTTTTATTTATCCCAATGTCTAAAGGTACACGGCTTAAACAATTTTTAAGAGTTTTCACGGATGGTAAAGGTAATAAACGTTTTAACAATTTATACCCCTTAGGACTTTGTTTGTAAAGGCCTAAACTTATAATTTTGTCATTTGCCGAAAAACGTCTACCTTTTGATTTACTCTGAGCTAAACGTATTAATGAAAATAGAAAATCCTTAGTTACGCTATTAGTTATACCCGTGATCTCTTTTAATCTGTCCAGTTGGTCACTGCTTATAATGTTTTTCAGTTTCGTCTTCAGTACTCGGATAGTTTTATTCCTAGTCCTTATCGTCCGTCGGTTTTTAGTAGTGTCTTCGTAAAGTATTTGTTCACGGTCGGTCAGCTGGGAAGTCGTCAAACACATTTTCTTCAAAATATCTGAATAAAAAATAATATTTATAGCTACGATAAATATTTTATAAAATATATTTGTTGTTATACATACTTTGCTGAGCAGTCTCGCTTTTTCTTTTCAGAGAACTCCTCGTGTCCGCATTACCATTAGTCTTGTCGGTGTCAGTGTTCAAGATATTTTCAGTTGGTTCAGTCGTCATGTCAAGTCCGTCTATCGGTTCAGCCGTTGTGTCATCTTTATTTGTCAGTAGTGTCTGCAAGTCTAGTTCATGTCCTTCGGATGGTAGAGGTGTTGCTTTGTATAGAAGTCCGTGGGCATTGGAACCATAATATGGGGCCGGTAAAATGTATTTTTGATCGAAATGTTTTTCGCAAACTCTTAAGTTACGAATTTGATCAGGCGATTTTTCTTTAAAGTTCAGTCCCAATTTTTTTATCCAAATTTGTTGTTTTTCCGCACATTTGGGAAAACGAAAAAGTCTTTTTCGACTACAACAATTTTTTACTACGCAGGAAGGCATCGTACTATAAATAAATAGAACAATAATACATTTTTAAAGTAATGCAGATATTTTTGTGCGAAATGTACTTTTCTTTTACAACTATATTTTATCATATTTAGTTAGAAACACATAAAATTAATATATGTATATATTGCTTACCTTGTATTTGAAGTTTCGCTATTAAAAGAAAATTATAGATATTATTAGATAATAAATATACTATGAATATTATTATTTGTAATAATAATAAGTAAATCTGTGACAATTACTTTCAGTTCAAAACTTTCAAAATGGTTGTTGTTGGTTGTTACTATGACAACCATTTTCCCACAATTCCCCATGGCATAACTAATTTTAATGTATGTGCTGCGGAGTGCTGCCATCTCGTATGTGGTCCATAACTAAACCGCTGACATCGGATATGCGATTTAAGTTACCTGGCCCTGCATTGATTTCTTCCGTACCTGTTCATATTATTACCAGTAATATTATTGGTAACAATTTCAGAAGCTTCAGAAGTACCAGCAGCAGGTTGATTGTCATTGTCGAAAATAGATCCAACATAGTATGAACCGGAGCTTCAATTATCTTTGGAGGTGTTAATGATAAAGAAGAATCACTCACTGTACTATTCCAATCAAGATGATTTTGAAGAAATTATTTTGACGTTAGTGAAAATTTTTTAAATAACGTAGAACAATGTGCAAGCAATCAACAAACAAACCATAGCAACGCCGTAAAACATCGTTGTCATGTAATATCATTAAAATTTTATAAATTTTATAAATTTTAATAATATTTTAGTGATTTACTAAATCGCACAGTTGTAGGAAAAATGTTGTTTATAACACGTGCCGAAAAAGGTTACATGCTCGTGCAGATTTAAATTCTGCACTTGCACGTAACGAGCCTTTTCCGGCACTAGTTATAAAAATAACTATTTCGCACATTTATACATTTTGAATTAATGTTTAAAACTAATATTCCATGTTAAATCCCGATGTTCACCCTTGGCATGTATACCTCGTAAAGAAAGTCATTCTTCCCTCAAATGCTATATGTAATGAATAGCCCCACTTTCTTCCTTTTATACACAAATAACTTTGATTATGTCCTCCAAA
This sequence comes from Pterostichus madidus, assembly GCA_911728475.2. Classification (NCBI taxonomy): domain Eukaryota; kingdom Metazoa; phylum Arthropoda; class Insecta; order Coleoptera; family Carabidae; genus Pterostichus; species Pterostichus madidus. Next base: position 3,491,089 of record OU452314.1, on the reverse strand, counting down.
AAACTGTTTGTAATAAAATATAAAAACGTGAGTATTTTTCCGTCTTGATATTCCAATATAATCAATATATGGTCAGAGTGAGCGCATCCCTTATAATAGATGTCATCTCAAAGGGTGGTCCACCCCGTTGCGGGGGCAGCGACATTGTCTCTGCGTGGAGGCGGCAGAAAAGAACAGCGGGAGACGTAGCAATTGTCCGCCGCTAAACCAAACTGATGAATGACGTTAGCAACAGATGAACAGATGAAACTGTATACAGAAACGTGCCAGTGCCGTACGTGATATAGGCGTCTCACAATTTCATTAATCACAGATTGGTTTGTCCTTCTTCGAACTAAGACGATGGTATCTGATTTTCACAAGGATTTTATACAGGCTGTAACATAAGTAAGGATTATTGATTTTCTCCCCTGAAATAATCAATTAATCTGATATTTTTTGTCAATAATCATTTTTTCACAGTAACGAGAACTTTTTTTTTAAATAGCATGCTATCATTTTTTTTATCCCGTTCGAAACTTTTTTTTCTCATACAAACTTATCAAAAAATAATAATACTTTATTTAGAAAAAAATTTAGAAAAATTGTGTTCAATAAATGCTATTTTACTGATCTTTATCCGTATTGGATTTTAGTTGTCATAGATATATTAACGATTCAATAAACAAAAACTACAGAGACTATTGTTATTCTCAGTAATAATATAACAAGAGAGTGAGAATAAATTGAAAATAATTTGACAGACCTTTCGAAAACTTGTTGCCAGGCAATAGTCACGAAAGCCCGTAAGGCTTGAGTGGCTATTGCCAAATGGCAACAAGTTTGAGAAAGATACTGGAGAATTATTTTCTAATTTATCCAACTCTCGAGTTATATTTAATTAGATTATTTTTTGACTTAGCTGTTGAGGTCGATTCATCCAACTTAAAAGATTTTGAACTGGGTCCATATCGATTGATTACTTATTAATGTATGCTTGGAAGTTGTTTCCAAAATTTGTTGGTGTATTTCTGTATCTGAAATACAACTAAATCGATTTTCTTCACACATTTTACTTGACGCGTTGACAGTTTTAAATAATTATTTGACAACTACCCATCATTTGTCACAAACAAAAATGCATCTACAGAGATAATTCCCGGGAATAATCACAAGAGCTTTATTCTCAGTATAATAATGACAGGATTGGTTAAAACGCAGACACGTGACATACAATGAAGCATTTCATTGGTTTTGAGAAACGTCAAAAAATAATCGGTAATAATATAACAAGAGGGTGAGAATAAATTGAAAATAATTTGACAGATCTTTCGAAATCTTCTTGCCAGGCAATAGTCACGAAAGCCCGTAGGGCTCGAGTGGCTATTACCAAATGGCAACAAATTTGAGAAAGATACTGAAGAATTATTTTCTAATTTACCGAACTTTCGAGTTGTATTTAATTAGAAATTTTTTGAAACTTTTATACCAAATTTTCGGGAAATAAACTGCCGAAACGTAAAATACAGATTTTTTATTATGAAGCTAACAAAAATCAAATACTTTTTGACGTTGAAAACATATTCATGAATATATTGTGAACCCACGTACTCCACAGTAGGGTGTGTGAGGCAAGGAAAGAACTTTAGTGGATGGAAAGCTTCTCTGACAGCTCTGACACCCTGTTGCATGTTCCACCCCCTTCACAGGGTGCTAGACAGAGATAGAGAGTGCACAAGACTAGCTACATCACAATATCAAGGATCAAAAGAATAAGATAGAAATCATCTGTCGTCGTCAAGAAATTTTCTTTCAGTAATTGTTTTAAAAGCCAAATCTTTTATTCTTTTATTATTTGTTAGTTTGCACAACAGGAACTTAATCTCAATTACAGTAGCTTATACGAGGTGTGGCTATTAAATAACGAGACTGACGCTGCTACAGAAAAAGTGCGCATGCGCCAAAAGCCAGCGACCATCATCTTTTTAGCGTAAAGCTTTCTCTTTCGAATGCAGTACCTCTCGCTTCTGTAATCAAATCCGTATAACCGTAGCTTTCGTTCTCATTAGAGTTGTTTTTTTGTTTCGCCGAAAAAATGTTAAGTGTAACATTAGAGCAACGAATTGTTGTGAAATTTCACAAGAAACTTGGCAAAACTGCTACTGAAATTAATAATTTATTGAAAGAAGTACCCGAATTTTGGAAGGACAAGTCACGGGTTCTCCATCAAGACAATGCGTTGGCTCATTCCGCAATGTCTATCAAGAAGTTTCTAGCATTCCAGTGTTGAATCATCCGCCTTATTCGCCTGATCTTGTACCGTGTGACTTCTGTCTGTTTCCTAAGGTGAAATTCGCCTTAAAAGGAACAATATTTGAGCTGTGAAAGAGAAAGCGAAACGCATCGTTAAGAAGCTGACTGAAGAAGACTTTCAGCACTGTTTCGAACAAAGGAAGATTCGCATGAAGCGATGTAAGGAACACTTAATAATATGTTCAAAAGATTAAATATGTACATAGGTTATATGTCAAAATGACATTTTGCAGTGTAACAAGGTGGTTTTTGAGTTGACTGCAGATATTCTGTTAGTTTGCTTCCCTGTTTTGCGCGATAAGATTTTGAGAAAAATCTTATCGTGGCAACGAATGTGTGTGGTCATCTGCAGTCTTCGGCCATGTGTTGCATCCCCAAAATACCACTCTTCATCCCCGCTGGAAACTTAGCGTCTAGTTTTGAGATGTAGCATCAGTCAAGCCAGGTTTGCTCCGTCGGTCGGTCAAGATGTGACCGACGTCGAATCCGTTTTCGCGCTTTGCGCGCATTTAATTATCGTTTAGTTAATTATCTATTTCTAGTTTTATTTTGTTATGCTTTTACTCGTAATATAGTTCATTAAGTTAATTATGAGGTGGCTAGTTCAGTGGTATGAAGTCGGCCTGTGGATCCTGAGGTCCCTGGTTCGATTCCCACAGGCGACAATTTTTCATAATTTGAAAAAGCTATCCCTGTGGCTCCTCCACCACTAACATGTTTGGGGGCCGTGATTTAACGACTGATAACCGCACTTCACGGGCAAAATATATCACTTACCGAGATCTGCTTCAGCAGAGTGCCACACCCAATAATGGGTAAAAAACGTGATGATATATTTATTTATTTTATTTTACGTTCAATAAAGTTATAAGTGTTTTATGGTGCGTTATTATTTATTTAAATAAAAGTAATCGCGAAACGTTTCATTCACATCTAATAATTCGCGCTCACGATGTTCATACCCCGCTTTGTTACAGCAGAATCAAGTATTCACAATAAACAAAAATTATCATTTTATTTATGTATCCATAGGAATTATATCTTTGTGGCCCTAGGGCCAAAAGAAGTGTTTAAGCCCGCTTTTCAGGGCTAAAACACATTAATTTCGGCCTGGTTGTGCATAAACTATCTATTGGATAGGAATTTACAACTAAGAATATATGAATATTGAATAGACAGAGTATTAAGGGATTAACACCACTATTAACATCATAACAGATCATACGTAGTACAATGGATACAATTTATGTTTACGAAGCGTTCAATTCTCGCCGATTTAAATTTATGTCCCAAGCAAATACGTGTAACCATCGCCATAGAAATCAGTTTTTTTGCAAATCAAATATTTCCAAATTACATATCTCAATACTAGACCTATCCATACACTTTATTTAAATTAAATAAATAAATATATCATCACGCCTTTTACCCATTACTGAGTGTGGCACTCTGCCGTAGCAGATCTCGGTAAGTGATATATTTATGTACGCGAAATGCGGTTACCAGACTTTAAATCACGGCCCTCAAAGATATTAGTGGTGAGGAAGCCACAGGGGTAATTTTAATGTGGTGAAAATTGTTTGTCAGCTGTGGGGATCCACAGGCCGACTCGATACCACTGAGCCACCTACCCCATACCTTATTTAATACTATGATTTTTTCAATATGGGGAATGGCTCAGTGGTATCAATTTGACCCGTGGATCTAAAGAACCCTGGTTCGATCCCCACAGCCCTGTGGCTCCCCCATCACTAACATTTTTGGGGGCCGTAACTTGACGGCTGGTAACCGCACTTCACGCGCATAAATATATCTCTTACCGAGATCTGCTTCGGCAGAGTACCACACTCAGTAATGGGTAAAAGGCGTGATGATATATTTATATTTATTTACTTTTTCACGATTCTGTCAAAATTTGATTTTTTTCTCAATTGAGACGAGAAAGTAATACTTTACATCCCTAGGGAAGAAAGTAAATTTTCTTTACGACAGTGTGAAAAGTACTCACTTTTCGCATTAATTTTTGAGTATAAATTGATTATTTTCTGCACTAAAGTGACAATATAATGACATCACGCCTTTTATCCATTACTGGGTTACCGAGATCTGCTTTGGCAGAGTTCCACACCCAGTAATGGGTATAAGGCGTGATGATATATTTATTTTTTATTTTTATTCACGACCGTTTCATTATTTTTTTTTAAATTGAGACGAGAAAGTGATATATTGCATCCCTAAGGAAGAAAGTACTCTTTTTCGCATTCATTTGTAAGCAGAAATTAATTATTTTCTGCACTAAAGTGACAATAAAATGACATTGTTTTTGGTTGCCATAAAAATAAATGAATAAATATGTCATCACGCCTTTTATCCATTACTGGATTGGCACTCTGATAAATCTCAGTAAGTGATATAATTATGCACGTGAAATGCTATTGCCAGCCGTCAAATCATTATCCCCAAAGTTGTTAATGGAGTGAAACACAGGGAAAATTATAAAAAAATTAAATAAAGATATCATCACACCTTTTACCCATTACTGGGTATGGCACTCTGCCGTAGTAGATCTTGACAAATAATATATTTGTGCTCTTGAAGTGCAGTTACCAGTCGTCAAATAATGGCCCCCAAAGTTGTTAGCAGAGGGAGAGCCTCAGGGGTAATTATAATGTGGTAAAAATTGTTTGTCGGCTGTGGGAATCGAACCAGAGTTCTCAAATCCACAGGTCGACTCGATACCACTGAGCCACATACCCCATAAAATATAAAAATAGATTTCCTAACTAATAAATGCTTTTTAAATAAATAAAATAAAAATAAATATATCATCATGCCTTCTACCCATTACTGGATGTGGCACTCTGCCGAAGCAGATCTCGGTAAGTGATATATTTTACGCGTGAAGTACGGTTACCAGTCGTTAAATCACGGCCCCCAAAGATGTTAGTGGTGGAGGAGCCACAGGGGTAGTTTTTGAAATTATGAAAATTGTTTGTCGTCTGTGGGAATCGAACCAGGGTTCTCAAGATCCACAGGCCGACTTCATACCACTGAGCTAGCCACCCTATATAAATGCTTTTTAACACCTAGTAATATTCCATAAAATCTCTCTTATATGTCACACAGCTTATGTCAGTTTCCACTGCACTGACAGGCTTACAAAAGAGGGTAGGGGCTGTTTCAATCAACGAATACACGATTCTCATTTCGCTGACCTCTGACCCGTAACTTAACGTAACATTTCGTAGCGTAACTGTAACTGCACAACAGCGAACCGTAACCTGAAACGCAAGAGAAAAAAAAACAACAAGAATAGAAGGTCACGATACCCCGTAGGGATTCAAACCCAAAATGGCTTCCATAAGAGTAAAGGCTATCGCCGGGAAGCTGGAATGATTTTGATGTGTTCTGCTGGAATATGCACATTTGAAATTAGATTTGAAATTGTATTGGCGCCTCCACCATATTTCGCATATTGTGTAACTGAATAATTATCTGTTAAGATATATTCGCAAATCAAAATTAGTGTTTTATGTTTTATGTTTTAAATACAAAAATTTATGAAGATTGTGAATTGTTTAATTTTTTATATTCACGCCTCGTGTTCTGGGCCAGAAACGCTAATTTCACCCATGAGGTAATGGCACAGAAGTATCGTGTCGGCCTGTGGATCCTAAGAACCCTGGTTCGATCCCCACAGCTGATAAAAATTTTCACCAATTTAAAAAATTATCCCTGTGGCTTCCCCACCACTATCATCTTTGGGGGCCGTGATTTGACGACTGGTAACCGCACTTCACGCGCATAAATATATCACTTACCGAGATCTGCTTCGGCAGAGTGCCACACCCAGTAATGGGTAAAACGCGTGATGTTATATTTATATTTATTTATTATTGTTTATAATAATGGGGTAGCTAGCTTAGTGGTATCGTGTCGGCTTGTAGATCCTGAGAACCTCGGTTCAATTCCCACAGTCGACAAATAATTTTCACCACATTAAAATTACCCCAGTGGCTCCCCCACCACTAACATCTTTGGGAACCGTGATTTGACGGCTGATAACTGCACTTCACGCACATAAATATATCACCAGAGCTGGGTAAGCTACTTAAAAAATGTAGCTAAGCTACAGCTGCAGCTATTCTTTAAAAAAATAGCTAAGCTACAGCTATAAGCTATATTTTGTAAAATATAGCTAAGCTACAGCTAAAAGCTTTTGTTAAAGTAGCTGTTAAATTTTAAAGCAACTTTTTTAAATTATTGTGAAATAATTAAATTTGCCATCGTCATATGATCAGTCTTTTGTTATAATGACTGTTAATTTACTATTATGTACATAAATATCAAAAATAGCAATTACCATCTGGCACCTACTGTGTATTTTTACGTATTAGAGCCAGTTAGAACCGGCAACATATAATTATTTTGTGTGAGTTTAGCTTGTACGCATGCGTACTTTGTTGACCTTCTGCTTAAAAAGTAGCTTTAAGCTACAAAAAGTAGCTTTAAAAGTAGCTTCAGTTGTTATTTTTAAGCTAATAGAAAAAACAGTAGCTAGCTACAAGCTACAGCTATATTTTTTCACAATTAGCTAAGCTACAGCTACAGCTAAGGTAAATGCAGCTAAGCTAGTAGCTAAGCTACAAAAGTAGCTAGCTACTGCCCAGCTCTGTATATCACATACCAAGATCTGCTACGGCAGAGTGCCACACCCAAAAATAGGCAAAAGGCGTGATGATATATTCATATTTATTTGTTTTTATTTATATAAAGTAATCATGATAAATATAAGTTACTCCTACAAAGTTGAAAGTTCATTGTAAATAGAGCTTTAAAATCTATTTATATCGTAACTAATTTGAATTGAATAAACAAACAAATATTAAAGCTCAGCCTTCCAGTAGCATCGTTCAAAACTCTTGTTATAGTACAAGACCCACAATTTATATTTACCCAACATTTCTATAATATTATTAATATAATATTTACGTTTGAAGCTATTTTATTTTCTAGATTTCATATTCCATTTGCAAGTTAAACAAATACAGTCTGACATAAAAGCTGCTGCAGTCAAACGAAGATAATTATAATAATAAAACTAACTTATGTTGTTGAATGTTTCATTCACATAAATGAAGAATTTCATAAAATCAACATCATTATCTACGCGTAGGGAATACTTGGTGGAGTTTGTTTAACGCTCACATACACATACTTACACGTGGTAAAGTACACTCTGGTACAAAAGCAAGAGCTGTGAAGTAGAAGACTTGCAAAATATTCATGCCGCCAAATCACGGCTTCCTGGGATGAACAATTGCATAATACAATTTATGCACAGCGAGGGTGGAAGCATGTCCTACAGAATTCTGTTTTAGAATTCAGACGATGTTTTTCAAATAGCCAAATTAGTACTTCATTCTAAATAATTTTGCTGTAGAACTGTAGGGCCATAACATCCAAATTACGCCGTGGGGCTATAATAGCAAAATTACGCCCGCTTTTGAGAGCCTATAATAATTATTTATGTATCAAGGGTGAAAATAGGTGTTTCTGGCCCGCGGCATGATTACTAGTACGAGGCGCAAAGCGCCGAGGGTTAATAACATGCTCATGGTCAAAAACTCTAATTTCACCCGTGGTACATACAGCATTTTATGCACAACAAAATGACATTTTGTAAAATTAAGTATTGCCACATTCAAAAATGAGCAAAACGCGTGATGATATATTTATTTAAAAACTATCTGTGGCTCTCCCTCCACTAACATCTTTAGAGACCGTGATTTGACAGCTAGTAATCGCACTTCACGCGCATAAATACATCACTTACCGAGATCTACTTCGGCAGAGTGCCACACTCAAAAATGGGCAAAAGGCGTGATGATATATTTATTTAAAAACTATCCCTGTGGCTCTTCCTCCACTAACATCTTTGGAGACCGCGATTTGACAGCTAGTAACCGCACTTCACGCGCATAAATACATCCCTTACCGAGATCTGCTTTGGCAGAGTGCCACACTCAAAAATGGGCAAAAGGCGTGATGATATATTTATTTAAAAACTATCCCTGTGGCTCTTCCTCCACTAACATCTTTGGAGACCGCGATTTGACAGCTAGTAACCGCACTTCATGCGCATAAATACATCACTTACCGTGATCTACTTCGGCAGAGTGCCACACTCAAAAATGGACAAAAGGTGTGATGATATATTTATTTAAAAACTACCCCTGTGGCTCTCCCTCCACTAACATCTTTGGAGACCGCGATTTGACAGCTAGTAACCGCACTTCATGCGCATAAATACATCACTTACCGTGATCTACTTCGGCAGAGTGCCACACTCAAAAATGGGCAAAAGGCGTGATGATATATTTATTTAAAAACTATCCCTGTGGCTCTTCCTCCACTAACATCTTTGGAGACCGCGATTTGACAGCTAGTAACCGCACTTCATGCGCATAAATACATCACTTACCGTGATCTACTTCGGCAGAGTGCCACACTCAAAAATGGACAAAAGGTGTGATGATATATTTATTTAAAAACTACCCCTGTGGCTCTCCCTCCACTAACATCTTTGGAGACCGCGATTTGACAGCTAGTAACCGCACTTCATGCGCATAAATACATCACTTACCGTGATCTACTTCGACAGAGTGCCACACTCAGTAATAGTTAAAAAGCGTGATGATATATTTATTTAAAAACTATCCCTATGACTCTGCCTCCACTAACATCTTTGAGGGCCATGGTTTGTCGACTGGTAACCGCACTTCACGCGCATAAATACATCACTTACCAAGATTTACTTCGACAGAGTGCCACACTCAGTAATAGTTAAAAGGCGTGATGATATATTTATTTAAAAACTATCCCTATGACTCTGCCTCCACTAACATCTTTGAGGGCCATGGTTTGTCGACTGGTAACCGCACTTCATGCGCATAAATATATCGCTTACCGAGATCTGCTTCGGCAGAGTTCCACACTCAGTAATAGTTAAAAGGCGTAATGATATATTTATTTATTTATTTTTACGATACCTATATAATCATTGCTTTTCGCACTTAGACGATGACATATTCCAGTGTGGTGGGGGTGATCACATCTTGACCTAACTTCCACCAACCATATTACTTCCAGGTTTCATCTCTATTCAACCCCCACCACAACATTTGCTTTAGAGAGAGAAGCCAAACCTTTCATCGTTTAATTACTGTTTTTGTACAAAAGTGTCTGAAAATAAACATGCTCGTTGCTGATTCGGGGTGGGGGGTTCAGACGGGGGATGAAGCCAAGGGTGTCGGGCTGTAATTACGCGTACGACCCTGGCGCCAACTGCTGAGTGGACGACTAACTAACTAACATACAAACACACACACACATACACACCCACGAAAAGAGAATTAATGTTTGGCTTGTCATAGTTTTATTATTTATTTTGGCAAGTTTTAATTTTGTGAATTGTTAGGCCAATGCGAAGGAACACTGTGAAAATTTGTAATTGTATGTATGTATGTAATTAAAAGATAAATGAATAAACAATCACTGGGTATTGTAGTGATATCGCTTTACAAGTGAGAGTAGGATTCTATTTTACTGATTTCTACTTATAACTGAAAATATGATTGTGTCTGAGTGGTACGGATTTCACTGTAAGCTGTAGCCCTCTCTGTACTGTAATTGAGATTAAATAACACAAAGGATTTAAACGTAATTTACCACGAACACTGAGAAATACGAGTAATATTTCAATTACGATTGCTTCCTTGATTACTTTAAAGTATTATTTTTTGACGTTTCTCAAAACCAATGAACCAATTCTGTCATTATTATACTGAGAATAAAGCTCTAGTGATTATTCTCGGGAATAATCTCAGTAGGTGTTTTTTGTAATGGGTAAAAGGCGTGATGATATATTTATTTTTCTATTTCGGTGTTCTTATAGCTCTATAAACGCATTGTACACACGTCGTCAAATAAGGGCACTGTTTTTGGCTCATTTTATTTTGTAAGAGTGGTATGAATAAATAAGAAAAATAGGAAAAAATTTTCCATCACTTGTCTCATAATTCCACAGAGGTTTTACAGCACGTTTGCATCAACTTCTCAGGTCATCAACAAACGGCTGGTCAGTTCAGCTTTAACCATAGACGCGTTTCGTCCTTCCGGACTCATCAGTATGGTGCGATCATATATCCAACCACATCAACTAGGAAATAGTGGATTGTGATACCGACTTAGCTGAACTGACTGATGTTAACCTATCTACAACGGTAACATGACATGAGAGCTATGAAGCCACTCGTGGTGCCATCTACCGACAAAATCGCAAACTGCTTGACAGCTATTGAAATAAAACAAAAGACAAAATGTCTATTGCGAAGTAGAATTGAGTCTTAATAAATAAGAAAAATAGGAAAAAATTTTCCATCACTTGTCTCATAATTCCACAGAGGTTTTACAGCACGTTTGCATCAACTTCTCAGGTCATCAACAAACGGCTGGTCACTTCAGCTTTAACCATAGACGCGTTTCGTCCTTCCGGACTCAGCAGTATGGTGCGATCATATATCCAACTAAATCAACTAGGAAATAGTGGATTGTGATACCGACTTAGCTGAACTGACTGATGTTAACCTATCTACAACGGTAACATGACATGAGAGCTATGAAGCCACTCGTGGTGCCATCTACCGACAAAATCGCAAACTGCTTGACAGCTATTGAAATAAAACAAAAGACAAAATGTCTATTGCGAAGTAGAATTGAGTTTTAATAAATGAGAAAAATAGGAAAAAATTTTCCATCACTTGTCTCATAATTCCACATAGGTTTTACAGCTAAGTCGGTATCACAATCCACTATTTCCTAGTTGATGTGGTTGGATATATAATCGCACCATACTGATGAGTCCGGAAGGACGAAACGCGTCTATGGTTAAAGTTGAACTGACCAGCCATTTGTTGATGACCTGAGAAGTTGATGCAAACGTGCTGTAAAAACCTCTGTGGAATTACGAGACAAGTGATGGAAAATTTTTTCCTATTTTTCTTATTTATTAAGACTCAATTCCACTTCGCAATAGACATTTTGTCTTTTGTTCACAATACAGAAAAAAAACATTAATTAATTGTCAAAAAATTTTACCGCACTCGTCCTTTGTAAAACTTGGACTCGTGCGTTAACAGATTGCCTTATGAGACTAGTTGTTTAATATGCAATTTTTAACTTATAATCAGAGACCATTACATTGTGTTAAATTATAATTTATTTCTTCATTTACTAAACTTACTGAAAGTATTTGAACATGATCCTTTTCAGTACGATTCTTTAACTTTTCTATACAATTTAATCCACTTAATTAACAAAAGAAAGCTTGGAAACTTAACAAACTTGTTAACTTTTCATTCACACTGTCTTTACCTGTTTTATAATAAATGAACATTCATGAAACAATCTACACTTTAGATTCTTCAAACAATTTAAATCTTTATGCACTATTTGCACAGAGGCGAGTTTTGTTCATCTTTTCAGAGGGTGAAGGGTATACTGATCTCGTTAAGTGATATATTTATGCGCGTGAAATGCGGTTACGAGCCGTCAAATCACGGCCCTCAAAGATGTTAGTGGTAGGGGAACCACAGGAGTAATTTTTAAATTTGTTGTAAATGTTTATCGGCTGTGGAGTTCAACCAGGGTTCTTAGGATCCAGACGCCGACTCGATACTACTGAGATAATTATGCGCGTGAAGTGGGGTTACCAGCCATCAAATCACGACCCTCAAAAATGTTTTAAAACAATCCCTGTGGCTCCTCCACCACTAACATCTTTGGAGGCCGTGATTTGACGGCTGGTAACTGCACTTCACGCACAAAATATATCACTTACCGAGATCTGCTTCGGCAGAGTGCCACACCCAGTGATGATATATTTATTTTATTTATTTATTATTATATTATTTTGATTTTATAGGGTAATGGCTTCATGTCATTAAGTAGGCCTGTGGATCCAAAGAACCCTGGTTCGATCCCCACAGCCGATAAAACATTTTCACCAATTTAAAATCACCCCTGTGGCTCCCTCACTACTAGCATCTTTGGGGGCCGTGATTTGACCGCTGGTAACCGCACTTCACGCGCATAAATATATCACTTATTATATTATTTTTATTTGTTTGAATGCTCAGCAACTTTACTCGCCCTAGGGCTATAATAACTAAATTACTCGCGCTTTTGCGTGAAGCTTTCTCTTTCGAATGCAGTACCTCTCGCTTCTGTAAACAAATCCGTATAGCCGTAGCATTCGTTCTAATTAGAGTTGTTTTTTTGATTCGCCGAAAAAAGTGCAACATTAGAGCAACGAATTGTGAAATTTCACATGAAACTTGGCAAAACTGCTACTGAAACTTGTAATTTATTGACAAAAGTACCCGAATTGTGTAAGGACAAATCATGGTTTCTCCATCAAAACAATGCGCTGGCTTATTCCGCAATGTCTGTCAAGAGATTTCTAGCCAAGTACAGCATCCCAGTGTTGGACCATCCACCTTATTCGCCAGATCTTGCTGTGGAGTTCAACAAGGGTTCTTAGGATCCACAGGCCGATACCACTGAGATAATTATGCGCGTGAAGTGCGGTTACCAGCCATCAAATCACGACCCTCAAAAATGTTAGCGGTAGGGGAGCCACAGGAGTAATTTTAAATTGGTAAAAATGTTTAGTCGGCTGTGGGGGCTGAACCAGGGTTCTTAGGATCCACAGGCCGACTCGATACCACTGAGCCATTACCCCATAAAATCATTATTTTAAATGGTAACCGCACTTCACGCGCATAAATAGATCAATTACCGAGATCTGCTTCGGTAGAGTGTCACACCCATCAATGGGTAAAAGGCGTGATATATTTATTTATTTATTTTACAAATCTTTGTAGATATGAAAGCAAGAACATCTAAGTTAGGTGTCAGACATTTTTAAAGTTTTCAAATCATTGTATTGGGATGTATATTTTTCAGTATTGAAAAAATTTACAAAGGTCTACATGGAAATAAATAGTGACAGTGGCGTAGATAAGAAGATTTATTGGGGGTGTTATATTTGTTATCTCTTCCAGTTCATTAATGTTTAAAATAAATTGAATGGCCACGTAAAAAATCGATAAATTAAAAATATATGTACAATAAAAAATCAATAATTTTATATCTATATAGGTGTAGGTAGTTACAAATTTGTTTCAATCCTTTATTGTAACCCTTTCAGGATATATGAAGGTATATTATGGGGTGGCTAGCTCAGTGGTATGAAGTCGGCCTGTGGATCCTGAGAACCCTGGTACCCTAGATTCGATTCCCACAGGCGACAAACAGTTTTCATAATTTCAAAAGCTACCCCTGTGGCTCCCCCAACACTAATATCTTTGGGGGCCGTGATTTGACGACTGGTAACCGCACTTCACGCGCAAAATATATCACTTACCGAGATCTGCTTCGGCAGAGTGCCACACCCAGTAATGGGTAGAAGGCGTGATGATATATTTATTTATTTATTTTTATATTATAAAATATTCGGTTTTTAAATTGATTTTTCAAAATTTTCTAAATTTTGGTAGAAGTTAATTGGTGCACGAGAAATACACTCGTTTAAACCGCATTTCAATATCTCTTATAGTTCTCGAGATATGGGTCTTCAAAGTTGAGCTTTTCAAAAAGTCAAAAATCGCTGTAACTTAAAAACTAAAAAAGATATGAAGATGCGCTCAACGGGATCCAAATAGAAACAAACGTGGTTCGATTCCCACAGGCGACAAACAATTTTCATAATTTCAAAAACTACCCCTGTGACTCCTCCACCACTAACATCTTTGGAGGCTGTGATTTGACGACTGGTAACCGCACTTCACGCACAAAATATATCGCTTACCGAGATCTGCTTCGGCAGAGTGCCACACCCAGTAATGGGTAGAAGGCGTGATGATATATTTATTTATATTTTTTACAAACGTGAATATAAACATCTATCCCTGTGGCTCCTCCACCACTAACATGTTTGGGGGCCGTGATTTGACGACTGGTAACCGCACTTCACGCGCAAAATATATCACTTACCGAGATCTGCTTTAGCAGAGTGCCACACCCAGAAATGGGTAGAAGGCGTGATGATATATTTATTTATTTTATTTTTATATTTTTCATTTCATTAATCCTTAAAGTTTAAATAAAAGTTTGCAACGGGATATATCTTTGAAAACATGTATTTTAAAATTTGTAAATAGTATCCGACCCCCTTCAATATCTTTGCAACCCCCCGAGGGGTCGCGACCTACACTTCGAAAACCACTGCGTTCACTTAATGCTCTTGCTACCTAATTTTTTAGTACGTATGTAACACGATTCCCTTCTATATTTCCACGTCTCAGTCCGCTAAAAGAGATGCAATCTCTTTCTTAAAACATATGTTTTTCCTCTCCGCTTGTAGATTACCACAAACGGGCAAATAAGTTTCTCTTGTACTTCTATTTTTGTTAGAATCTTTGGTGCTCTTCAAACTCAAACGGAACCAGTAAAGTTATCGCGTATTTCCGCAACTTCTGAATCGGTATTTCTTGGTTTTACACTTTGTTCAGTTTGCGTGGGAGTCTGATAATATTTTGGCGAGGATTTTCACGAGGGAACACGGAAATAAAAATGTTATCTTTAATATTTTTTTTTTTTAGAAAGAAAATCATACACTTTTCTTAAACCTTTTATCTCCAAAATATTTTTTTCTACAAATACTATTAAAAGTTGGCTTTTTAACGGTTGCTTAGCGTGTTAAAAATCTAGAGTTACTTTTTAACCAAAAATATCATTTAAATTGTGTTCAAATATATTTATTATTATATTTATTTATGGGGTAGCTAGCTCTGTGGTTTCACCATTTTAAAATTACCCCTGTGGCTCCTCCACCACTAACATCTTTGAAAGCCTTGACGGCTGGTAACCGTACTTCACGCGCAAAATATATCACTTACCGAAATCTGCTTCGGCAGAGTGCCACACCCAGTAATGGGTAGAAGTCGTGATGATATATTTAGTTTATTTATTTATTATTATATTATTTTGATTTTATAGGGTAATGGCTTAGTGGTATCAAGTCGGCATATGGATCCAAAGAACCCTGGTTCGATCCCCACAGCCGATAAAACATTTTCACCAATTTAAAATCACCCCTGTGGCTCCCTCACTACTAACATCTTTGGGGGCCGTGATTTGACCGCTGGTAAACGCACTTCACGCGCATAAATATATCACTTATTATATTATTTTTATTTGTTTGAATGCTGAGCAACTTTACTCGCCCTAGGGCTATAATAACTAAATTACTCGCGCTTTTGCGTGAAGCTTTCTCTTTCGAATGCAGTACCTCTCGCTTCTGTAAACAAATCCGTATAGCCGTAGCATTCGTTCTAATTAAAGTTGTTTTTTTTTGTTTCGCCGAAAAAATGTTAATTGCAACATTAGAGCAACGAATTACTGTGAAATTTCACATGAAACTTGGCAAAACTGCTACTGAAACTTATAATTTATTGAAAAAAGTGCCCGAATTGTGGAAGGACAAGTCATGGTTTCTCCATCAAAACAATGCGCTGGCTCATTCCGCAATATCTGTCAAGAGATTTCTAGCCAAGTACAGCATCCCAGTGTTGGACCATCCACCTTATTCGCCAGATCTTGCACCGTGCGACTTCTATCTGTTTCCTAAGGTGAAATTTGCCTTAATAGCAACAAGATTTGAGCTTTGAAAGAGAAATCGGCAGGAGCTGACAGAAGAAGACTTCCAGCACTGTTTCGAACAATGGAAGATTCGCATGGAGCATTGTAGGGAAAGAGGAGGGGTGTATATTGAATGTGATAATAAGTAATTTGTCAACGGCCATGGCTGCACTCGTTGGAACTGATCTAAGCGATAACGCGAGTTAAGAAACGTTGCGCGCGGGTAGTACTTGGATGGGTGACCGTCCAGAGAAACCCGCGTTGCTGTTGACGCTAAGACCTAAAACGCAGGATCAGGGCGTAATGGCGGCATATGACCTTAGTAGTTGGTCCGCCAGGAAGCCAGAAAAAAAAAATAAGTAAATAGGTATGGAATCAAAATAAAATGTTAAAACAGCATCAGTCTCATTATTTAATAGCCACACCTCGTAGATTCTTCCTTATTAGCTACTATAATTGTAATTAAGTTCCTGTTGTACAGAATAATAAATAAAAAATATTTTTTCTGGAAGCTTTTAACAAATATGGTGGAGGCGCCAAAATAATAATTTTTAATTTTTAACCCTTACTTAAAATATAAACTAATAAATCTAGGCAACTATTATTAAACTGTAATAAACTATAAACATTTATTCTTTATGCATCACCTTTTTAAGTATTTAATTTTACAACGCAACAGACAGTAAAATCTGTAATTATATATCAAAAGTGTGATTATATGAACAAGTCGTAAATTTTGATGTTTTGCCCCATTTTACTCCCCTGTATATCTGTCTCTCTCGTCGTGAATGTATCTGTCATTGTCTAACACACGAGCATATGCTTACAGTCAGAGAAATAGGTATTAATATGCAAAGTGCATCGAAGTTGTAATGGAGAATATATTGATTTTATGTTAAAATGACAAATAATCGTTCGGTTTAACGATCTGTACATGGATTTGTATATACAGGATGTTCTAGAATAATGGTTTTCAAAGTGTGGATAGCGATCCCTTGAGGGGGTCGCGAAGACGTTGAAGGGGGGTCGTTGGATGTTATTTACAAATTTTAAAATACATGTTTCCAAAGAAACATCCCATTGAAAGATTTTATTTAAATTTTAAAGTTATTTATTTATTTAAATTTGAAGGTTTAATGAAATTAAAAATATACTCACGTTTGTTTCTGTTTACGGTTAATTTAAAATAATGTAAAATCACCATTTAATTCCTCATATATTTCTAATATAATGGGGTGACTAGCTCAGTGGTATCAAGTCAGCCTGTGGATCCTGAGAACCCTGGTTCGATTCCCACAGGCGACAAACAATTTTCATAATTTCAAAAACTACCCCTGTGACTCCTCTTCCACTAACATCTTTGGGGGGCGTGATTTAACGACTGGTAACCGCACTTCACGCGCAAAATATATCACTTACCGAGATCTGCTTGGGCAGAGTGCCACACCCAGTAATGGGTAGAAGGCGTGATGATATATTTTATATATTTCTACATAATTATGCATATTTGGATAATCAATATATATATATTTTTTAATCGCCGGAGTCATGATCGCAAAAATGTCTGATAATAAAAATGCTAATTTTTTTGATGAACTTGTTTAAAAATAAAAAAATTTCAAAATACGGTTCTATATAAATCAGAATACGAAAAATCGAATGCCGGTGAGCGCGTCTTCATATCTTTTTTAGATTTGGAATTACAGCGATTTTTGTCTTTTGAAAAATCTCAACTTTGAAGGCCCATATCTCGAAAACTAAAAGATATATTGAGATGCGGGTGTATTTCGCGTGCATTATTTAACTTACACTGAAATTTTGATAATTTTGATTAACTTTACTATTTTTTACAACATTTTTTTTGTCTATATTTCAAAAAGTTGAAGGAATAATGAAAATCTGTAAAAACCAGTGAATTTCTCTCGTAAAAGTACATAAGTATGCAAAATAGGAGGCAAAAATTCCCAGAGATAAAGTTTTTATTACAAGAAAACTTAAAATCATGGTTTTTAAAGATTTTTTAAGAATTTTACGAATATTGACCATTTTTTGTTTTTTTGCTCTAAAAATTTTATCCGACGTGCAAAAATTCTGAAATTTTACATACATGTGTATTTTTATGCGAGGAATCCACTGGTTTTTACAGATTTTCATTATCTTATCAAATATTTAAAATATGGGCAATAGATAATTTTGGAAAAAAATATGAAAATTATCAAAATTTTAAAATTTCAGTATACGTTAATTGGAGCACGAGAAATACACTCGTTCAAACCGCGTTTCAATATCTCTTTTAGTTTTCGAGGTATGAGTCTTCAAAATTGAGATTTTTAAAAAGACAAAAATTGCTGTAACTCGAAAACTAAAAAAGATATGAAGATGCGCTCAACGACATTCGATTTCTCGTAGTCTAATTTATATAGAACCATATTTTAAAAGTATTCAATTTATAAACTGGTTCACCCAAAGAATTCGCAAAATTGGGAAAAATTTCACGAAGTTCAACTGTTTCTTTTTGTTTTGTCACCAGTGTACATACAAGATATATTTTCTAATTTGATCCAAATAGAAGAAAAGAAAACCCGACTACAACCACTAACAGAGCCTTCTTATATACCACCAACCTATCCATTTCATTTCTTACATTTCTGCTCGTCAAAGACAAAAAAATAAAATCATAAGGCCTCTGTCCTCAAAGACAAAGACAAAGCAACATTACCCCCACCTTATTATCTCCCCCCACTCTCTGTCGACACACGTCTCAGCTTGAATCACAAAATAAAGATTGTGTCTTCTTTGTATGTACGAATACCCAACGACAATACAATTACAATAATTCGATATTTATGCCAAACGCGTAAAGAAGGAAAGCTTTTTCGTGTCGACAGCAGCCATATTGTGCAAAACAAAAAAGAATCAAAGTGAGACGGAGTCAATAAAGATGTTAGAAGCGCATAATAAGGGCTGCAGATGTGCTGGAAACGACAATGAATCGTAATAGATGGAGCGATAATGAAGTTTGAATTGTTAGCTAACGCACCTGAGATCGGCTCCAATTTAAGGGATTATTAATCATGGAAACTTACTTACTTAAAGCGCCAGGTTATGCAATTATAGTAGTAACAGCTGTGTAATTTAGAAAAGTTTCAAATTCAATTTTGTTAACTTAAAGTTTGAAACAATAATGTCAACACGTAATTTATTCAATTCTGAAAGCGATAGTTTTATAATAACTGACATTAATTTGAATTCAGAGATTCTGAGTTCAAATTCCATTCATGCTAATAGTATATTACATAACAAGCATCGAAGTGTAAGATAAGGTGCAAGTGTACCACACTTTCGAGCGAGTTATGTACACTGTTTTTCAAACGACCACTTATGAAAGTAACCATAACATCATAAACTACTACGGAAAGTTGAACATAACATACACTGATATGTTATTATAACACACACTTCTAATATATCAGGTGAAGTTCCACTGAATGACAATAGATGGCGTTACGATGAAACAAAATAATAAAATAAATGAAAAGAATTTGTATTATTATTTAAATTGAAGTCTTGCCAGATTTTTCAACACATTTGCACAGATAAATCTTATTTTTTTAAATTAATAATTACTTATTTACTAATATTTTAGCATTATTTAATATTTTAACATTACGGTTAGTACAGTTGTTATCACAATATTTAACCTCAAATGTCAAAAGTCAACGCTTACCTACAAAAACGTATCAGCTGTCAAAGTGTAACAACATAAAATAAAATAAATAAATATATCATCACGCCTTATACCCATTACTGGGTGTGGCACTCTGCCGAAGCAGATCTCGGTAAGTGATATATTTTGCTCGTGAAGTGCGGTTACCAGCCGTCAAATCACGGCCCCCAAAGATGTTAGTGGTGGAGGAGCCATAAGGGTAGTTTTTGAAATTATAAAAATTGTTTGTCGCCTGTGGGAATCGAATCTAGGGTACCAGGGTTCTCAGGATCCACAGGCCGACTTCATACTACTGAGCTAGCCAACAACATTGCTCTTGTAAACATTTTTTAGAAATATTTTGTGGTAGTCTGAAAAATAGTGTACACAACTCGCTCGAAGGTGTGATAACTGTGCTCGTGTACTTGTATCATTCGGCGCTTCGCGCCTCGTATTTCAATTTGTACACTCGCACGTTATCTTACACTTTCGATGCTTGTTATGTAATATACTATTCCGTTGATCGTTCATTAATAGGTTTCATTAATGTATACAAAATCAAACATTAATGACCCTTAATAAATAATGCATGATTTTTTATTAATGAACGATTTTTTTGTTTGTATACAACACACGTAATATAGCATATATTGGCTAACGCTAAATTGTAGCAAAATGCTAAACAGAATGAATTAATTAATAATCTCCCAATAAATGTATACGTATAAGGGCCGGTTTTTCTACCTCCGGATAAAGTTCCTAATAACTATCAACGGAATAAATAAAAAAATATCGCATCGAAATCATAGCACAAATGGTAATTAGTATATTGAATGCCCCATTTTTATGCGATATTTTTTCAATTATTCTGCCGATAGCTCGTAAAAAAATTGACAGTTAATATAATTTCCATAATTTGAATTGATTTCGATTTGATATTTTTTGTTTGTTAGGAGATTGAAATATCAGCCCTTAGTATATCTTATTAATTCTCGTTAGTAAAAAGCATTAGTAAAATTGCGTGTCTGGTAGTACAAAATTGAAATATATTTCTCTGTGGGACCATGTAAATTGCGATGTCACCATGTGTGAACTCCGGTTACCAATCACTCCAGTACTCCGGATAATTTACCCGGAATTCCAGTAAATTATGTCTGTCACCTTGTAATATACCATATACGCATTTTGGTGGAGGCGCACTCTACAAGAAAAAGTCTGTTAATAATTTACTTGATACCAGAATAGAAAACAATTTTAAAATAAATAAATATATCATCACGCCTTTTACTCATTACTGGGTGTGGCACTCTGCCGAAGCAGATCTCGGTAAGTGATATATTTATGCGCGTGAAGTGCGGTTACCAGCCGTCAAATCACAGCCCCCCAAAGATGTTAGCCACAGGGATAATTTTAAATTGGTGAAAATGTTTGTCGTCTGTGGAGATCAAATCAGGGTTCTTAGGTTTCACATGCCGACTTGATACCAAATAATAAAAATAATAATTCGTATGCGAATCAATTCGCTTGGTTTCCAGAGTATCACCCCAGGGATACGATGCTCTACTCGATCAGAAAAACACACTTTCAGCACATGTGTAGAAAGTAGTTCTTGAGTAGCCGGCAAATGCAAAAAATACTACTTTTCATCTTGGTTCTATAAAATACACTATTACGAAATATATGCTCTAATTTCAATAATAAGTACATTTTAGATTAAACAATTTTGACATTCTATAATTTGCATAATTTCTCACAAATTTCTTCTCAACATAGTTAGTATTAAGGTAGTGCTAGTGTGACGGTGGCGCCATTTATTGTCGGGGTGGCGAAATTGACGCTACAAAAAATATAAAAATTGAATAAAATAAGTGTTTTATACCTATTATGATTTGAATATCATGAATTGTTAACAGGTTGTTGGTCTAGTGAATTTTCAAATACCATACCACCGTGTTGTGTTGCCATTATAAATTGGGATTCTTAATTTTTCGTTAAAAATAAGGCTTTGCATGGCTATATATCCATACATGGATAGTTCTAGAACATCATACTAGTTTTTCAAATGAAACTGCAAAATTTTAGAGGTACACAAACCAAATATTTTACTTTACAAGCGAATATATTTGTTCACAGACGATGAATATGTTTCATATTTTAACAGGATGCGTAGTACTATCCAATGTTTACGTGCGCCAAATTTCATTCAGATTTGCAAAAAAAAATTCACGCTAGTACTACCGTAAATATTTCGATTGACAGCAGACGGCAGCACTGTGTGGAAACACAATTTGCTAGCAGTTCCCTGGAGATATTTACGTACTTGGAATTTATTTAGTTTGGTATTAGTCTCTCCTTGCCTCACTGCACCACCCCGCACCCCTAAAACCGATCGTCGCAGTCAAATCCTCTTGCTTTATTTGTGCTCAATATTTTCTACCAAGTATAAACGTTCAATAAAGTAAAGCTACTGAAACTAGATCTATGATGTTGAAATGCCAGAATCAAAAGAAAAGAAACTAACGTGAAATAATAATTGTACTATTTATTATTTATAACAGGATGTTACTCAAGGTTGTAGTTGCAATACACAGTGGCGGCGCTTCAAATTTTAAATATATCGCCTAAACCTCTTAACGAAGTACTAGCATGAAAAACAAATTTGCAGATCTAAATGAAATTTGGCGCACGTAAACATTGGATAGTCATACGCATCCTGTTAAAATATGAAACACATTCTTCGTCTGTGAACAAATATATTCGCTTGTAAAGTTGAGTTCTTATACACGGAGCTTATGGCGATCATCACTCAGAATCGAACATATTTGGTTTGTGTACCTCTAAAATTTTGCAGTTTCATTTGAAAAACTAGTATGATGTTCTAGAACTATCCATGTATATTGTATCAGAAGGAGAAAGTTTTTTATCGTTTAGTAATGGATATATAGCCATGCAAAGCCTTGTTTTTAACGAAAAATTAAGAATCGCAATTTATAATAGCAACACTACACGGTGGTATGGTATTTGAAAATTCACTAGACCAACAACCTGTTAACAATTCATGATATTCAAATCATAAAAGGTATAAAACACTTATTTTATTTTATTTTTATATTTTTTTGGGCGTCAGTTTCGCTACTCGACAACCGATGGCGCCACCATCACACTAGTACTACCTTAAGCTTGAATTACATGATACTTATTTGGGGTAGGTGACTCAGTGGTATCGAGTTGGTCTTTTGATTTAAGAACGTCGCACAAATCGGGATTTTACTGTTCAAAAATCGTAACCATCGGATATGGATAATATTTTTTTTTAAATTGAAGGTAAATACATTTCCTACACATCTGTCGAGGCAGATTTTTAAATTCCGAATGCAGTACCTCTCGCTTTTGTAAACAAATCCGTATAGCCGTAGCATTCGTTCTAATTAAAGTTGTTTTTTTTGTTTCGCCGAAAAAATGTTAATTGCAACATTAGAGTAACGAATTACTGTGAAATTTCACATGAAACTTGGCAAAACTGCTACTGGATCTTATAATTTATTGAAAAAAGTATCCGAATTGTGGAAGGACAAGTCATGGTTTCTCCATCAAAACAATGCGCTGGCTCATTCCGCAATGTCTGTCAAGAGATTTCTAGCCAAGTAAAGCATCCCAGTGTTGGACCATCCGCCTTATTCGCCAGATCTTGCACCGTGCGACTTCTATCTGTTTCCTAAGGTGAAATTTGCCTTAATAGCAACAAGATTTGAGCTTTGAAAGAGAAAGCGGCACGCGTTCTCAAGGAGCTGACTTCCAGCACTGTTTCGAACAATGGAAGATTCGCATGGAGCATTTTAAGGATAGAGGAGGGGTGTATATTGAAAGTGATAATAAGTAAATAGGTATAGAATCAAAATAAAATGGTAAAACAGCATTAGTCTCGTTATTTAATAGCCACACCTCGTATATTTATTTATTTATATATAGGGTAAATGGCTTAGGGGTATCGTATCGGTCTGTGTATTTAAGAACCTCGCTTTTAATATTACACGTCCACTAACATCTTTGGGGCCGTGATTTGACGGCTGATAACCGCACTTCACGCGCATATATATATACCGGTGTCATGGCAGAGTGCCACACCCAGAATGGGTAAAAGGCGTGATGATATATTTATTTTATCCGTAAATAAATAAACACGAATTCAGTTGAAAAGCACATTTTGGTGGATGCGCTCATCAAATTAATTTTCTATTCGTAGACTGGTTGATTAATTTTATTGAGGATAAGTATGGCACTAATTGATGATAAACAATGTTTTGCAGCTAAGGCATCTTGATCATTTTGCGACGCCGGTCTGTCGGGTGTCACGAAGCCCCGTAGTTAATTGTCCATTGCTAGTTGCGATTTAATTACGTGTAAATCGCGCCAATTATCACTGTTAATTAACAATTCACACGCCTGTGACGTTATTGTCCTCTTTGTCACATGTAATTAGGTATTTCTTGTCATATTTACGTGTCCCTTGTCGCTCTGTATTCTGCATCAAAGATGATTGTGAATAATTATGTTATTAGTTAATATATCATTACTATACGAGAAGCTACCTAAAAGTTCTCGAGTTTTTTTAACAAGCTGTATTTATTAAAACTTCCAACCAAAAAATATCTTCTTCAAAATAATCCCCACCTATAGTTATACACTTGTGTGTGTGTGTGTGTGTGTGTGTGTGTGTGTGTGTGTGTGTGTGTGTGTGTGTGTGTGTGTGTGTGTGTGTGTGTGTGTGCGTGTGTCCGAGTGTACATTTTTCTCATGAACGAGATAGGATTTGTTAACGAAACTTGGTAATTATAAGTTTCATGAAAATACGAATGGAATCAGTTACGAAAAAATGTTTCAAATAAAAGATGTTACAAAAATATTTGGAACATAAAATGTTATTTGCAATTTTCCTGTATATAAATTTTGAGAACCCCTGGTCGAAAAAAAAAATTGTGAATAGTTTTTGTAATGCACTTAGAAAATGGTATTTCTTTGCTAATTTAACCAACCTTGTAGCTTTATAGTTCTCGAGATAGCAATAGTCGCACAACTAAATTAAACACCCTGTATTTCTAAACTATTCATATAATTTCTCCCCCTTAATGTCACCACCATTCTTACTACCCTTATCTCAGACTAAAGCAACAATGAATCAAATATAAAAATAATTATTATATTGTTTCAAGTCATGCATCTTTAAAAATAATTCCGTACATCTTTGTTTCAGTGTTTCTGAAATTAATTATCACTGTCTAAAGCTCCTGAATTTAAGTCTTACATAATATCATCCCTTGTCTGTGCGCGTAGCACTTCGTGGGTGTTCGTGGTTGGCAGAAAAGCGGGTGGAAACTAATTTACTTTAGAATTTTTCTCGGAAAAGCGCAGGGAAGCACGCAGCCGATACGAAGCGCAGTTTAACTCACAAACTATGTTCTTTATTTAGCATTTCATGTGAATTTTAATTTCAAGTCGAAGAAAGAATTTGTACTATTTGTAATGTAAGATAAAGTATCGTGGTTGTTGCATCTACTGTCATATTAAAATGTTTATTTATTTATTTATTTATTTGATAATCTGCACAACAAAAATTTAATTCTGATTACAGTAGCTTTAGTAGAATCCGAACCAGTTAGTAAAATAAATAAATATATCATCACTCCTTCTACCCATTACTGAGTGTGGCACTCTGTCGAAACAGATCTCGGTAAGTGATATATTTTTGCGCGTGAATTGCGGTTACCAGTCGTCAAATCACGGCCCCCAAAGATGTTAGTGGAGGAGGAGCCACAGGAGTAGTATTAATGTGGTGAAAATGTTTGTCGCCAGTGGGAATCAAACCAGGGTTTTCAGGATCCACAGGCCGACACGATAACCACTGTGCCACAGTTAGTAAAGTGCGGTTTTCAGTTGTCAAATCACGGCCCCCAAAGATGTTAATGGAGGAGGAGCCATAGGGGTAGTATTAATGTGATGAAAATGTTTGTCGCCAGTGGGAATCGAACCAGGGTTCTCAGGATCCACAGGCCGACACGATAACCACTGTGTCACAGTTAGTAAAGTGCGGTTTTCAGTTGTCAAATCACGGCCCCCAAAGATGTTAGTGGTGTGGGAGCCACAGAGATAATTTTAAATTGGTGAAAATATTTTGTCGGCTGTGGGAATCGAACCAGGGTTCTTAGGATCCACATGTCGTCTTGATATCACTGAGCCAATACCCCATAAATCAATTTCAAAATTTCTGTTAAATTGTGACAATAGACGTAACTTGTTTGTCTTGAATTATTTATAAACGTCAATGTTTGAACTAAATAAAATATCATCACGCCTTTTACCCATTATTGGGTGAAGTCTCCGTTATCACAAAAGCAGATATTTATACTTGTATTTATTATTTAGGCTCAGTGGTATCGAATCGGCCTGTGGATTGAAAACCTCGGTTCAATTCCAACAAACTACAAATAATTTTCACAATATTAAAAATACCCCTGTGGCGTTCCACCACTAACATCTTTGGGGGCCGTGATTTGAAGGCTGGTAACCGTACTTCACGTGCATAAAGATATCACTTATCGAGATCTGCTACGGCAGAGTGCCACATCCAGTAATGATATCGGCGAGGGCTTGATAATATGATCTGATTTTCCATGTACATATTTGCGGACAGGGTGTTTAAAGGTTAATAGTGCCCTAAACAATAATTATTTCTGGTTAATGAGGTCAGTAATTTAAGCTGACTTCAGCCCACTAACACCTGAGCGCTGCTTCTAATATTTGTACACAATTATGCCAGTGGCAATCAAACAAAACTCGGAGAAATATGTTTTGTTGAGTTGATAAAGATATACTAGTATTTTAGGTCATTGCAGCTCCAAGATTAGAAATATAGATAATGATATAATAGTCTATTAAAGAACGAGTTTTATAAGATTTTTTCAAACGCGTCAAGTTTAGAAAACGAACTGCAGGCAAATTTTCTAAAGAATAAGTACGATAAAAGTCATATAAAATGAATTTCATAATATTTTCCTTATGAAACGTATAACTGAAACACTTATTTACCGGACTTATAACATAATAGTACACAGCATGTCCCAAAAATAACGAAACTCTTTAGATATAGAATAAAACACGCATTGTATTATGTTTGAAACTTAATATTTATTCAAAATAGGTTCCATTTGAATCAATACACTTTTTAGAACGATCAACTAGAGCATGCATAGATTTTGTTATTCCATCTAAAGGAACGTTCTTTAACTCCTGTGTCACGGCTGCTTGAATGGCTGGAATATCATCATAAAACGCTCCTTTCATGGCAATTTTCAGTTTTGGGAAAAGATAATAGTCACATGGTGATAGATCAGGCGAATACGGAGGGTGGTCGACGACACAAATATGTTTTTTCATCAAAAATTCGTTGACTTACACGAGCGACTTTTTGGTCTTCATTTAATTCATGTGGAACAAAACGTGAACAAACCTTTCTTCTACCCAAATCTTCAGTTAGAATTCTCCAAATAGTATTTTTATTCGTATTTAATTCTAACAGTAAAATTCGCATCGACAGCAATGATTTCACGCACTTTTTCGACTAATTCAGCACAATTGCCGGCTTTTGGACGTCCAGATCTTTCATCATCATTTAAATCTCTACGACCATTTTTAAATTTTGCAAACCACTTATAAACTTGTGAACGAGATAAACAATCATCAGCATAAACTTTTTTCATCAATTCGTATTTTTTTCCAAGTTTAACACAAAATTTAATATTTGCTTGTTGTTCCATTGTACTTTTACAACATAAACACAAGAGCTACTGTCATTAAAATGCGCGTAAATTTTTAAACTATCACCTGATTGCATGAAGTTGTGTGCGTTCGAAAGAGGAAAGATGTATCTTTCTAACAATGTGTATGTTCAATAGATTGCGCTACGTGTTCTATGATTTAAATTAAAAGTTTTGTTATTTTTGGGACATACTCTGTAAGTACAATTAGCGTTTTATTAGTCAAAATTTAGAATCATAAAAAATGGGTGTTTTTGATTCACTTTGCGTACTAGTACGCAAAATCAAACTTTCCATCGGTCTCCAAGGTAATGTAAACCGTATTTTGAATGATGGAAGTACAAAAAACACTTTGAATTCATGCATCAACTATCCATACAATGACAATACATGCAACGACATACATTATTCATTCATCTTATCTTAATAACTAAAACATCATCAGTATTCATGCAGCGGCACTGCATTAGGGGTTGTGATTATGCGTGGGCGTTAAGGGATGGCTGACGTGCGCCCCTGAACTGTCAACCGTTTTTAAAATCCCATTACACTGTAAAAATGATTGACACATGCTTACAGTGTTACAAAAACGCTGCAAATGAATTTTGTATTTTTGTGCGCGTGTATAGAATTATTTTTATAATGATTCGTTGTCTCTCTTGCGCTTGTGTTTTGTTTTTGTCCTGGTGGAATTTTGCTGAATTAATGTCGGGTGATGGTTATTTGATGTGACGTTTCTTAACAAGGAAAACTTACTACGTGGCGCCTGATTTATAAGTAAAGAGAAAGATTTTTTTTTGTATATATTAATGAAGGATTTTATATAAACAGTGGATAGGTGACAAGTGAGGCAAGTGGTGGGGGATATGCCGCCATTTGTAGGACAGGCAAAGCTTGCATTGCTTTATTGTATTATATGGTATTTTTCTTGTGTTTGTATTAAATAAATACTATCAAAAATGAATAATACTAAAGGTGTTCAAAGAGTGGGTCCCGATTCCCTCAGGAGGATCGTTGGATGCTATTTTTACCACATTAAAATTACTCCTGTGGCTTCCCCTCCACTAACATCTTTGGAGGCCGAGATTTGACAGCTGGTAACCGCTCTTCCATTGACTAGGCAGACTGTCTCATTCAGTAATGGGTAAAAGGCGTGATGATTTATTTATTTTATTTTATTATGGAGTGACTAACTCAGTGGTATGAAGTCGGCCTGCGGATTTTCATAATTTCAAAAGCTACCCCTGTGGCTTCTCCATCACTAACCTCTTTAGGGCCGTGATTTGACGACTGGTAACCGCACTTCACGTGCAAAAATATATCACTTACCGAGATCTGCTTCGGTTGAGTACTACACCCAGTAATGGGTAGAAGGCGTAATGATATACCTATTTATTTATATATTTTATTATAAAAAAAAATACAGCCGACAAACATTTTCACCACATTAAACATTACCCCTGTGGCTCCTCCACCACTAACAACTTTGGGGGCCGTGATTTGACGGCTGGTAACCGCACTCCACGCGCATAATTATATCACTTACCGGGATCTGCTTCGGTAGAGTGCCACACCCAGTAATGGGTAAAAGGCGTGATGATATATTTATTTATTTTATTTTTATTTATTTATTTATTTATTGGTGACTGCGCAACAGGAAAAATAAATCAATATAAATATATAATCATACTTTTTTCCCATAACTGGGTTTGGGACTTTGCCGTAAGAGATCTCAGTAAGTGATATATTTTTACGCGTGAAGTGCGGTTATCAGTCATCAAATCACGGCCCCCAAATATAATAATGGTGAGAAAGCCACAGGGGTAATTTTTAATGTGATGCAAATTGTTTGTCGACTGTGGGACTCGAACCGAAGTTCTCAAATCCACAGTAAACAATATTCGGCTATTTTCGTTTGTGTCCGCTTGTCCCCGCCTCCGGATCCAAGACTCCGGTAGGCACCTTGGCAACTAGATCCGGAAATTAAAAGATATATCCACTATATTTTATTTTATTTATACAGTGCACAATAAATACACATTTCTATACAATGCACATAAGAACAATCAAACATAATATAGGAGAAACAAGATATATTTGTATCACCATGTGACCTACAATACGATATTCTTTTATAAAAGACGCCGTTGTGATAACGTTAACGTTAAATTAAGTTTATGTTGCTATGGTTACACGACAGAAATTATATTTGCTTTGTTTTCCTGTCTGTTAAGATTCTGAATTAATTATGAAAGTGAAATACAATTATATATCACGCTATGCCCCACGAAATGGGGTAACACGACCTCTTGAAACATTCATTGAACAGATATTCATCAGATTCATCCTGCAATTCATCTGAGTAATAAGTAGAAGGCATGATGATATATTTATTTATTCTATTTCTTCTTGCAGCATGCGTTCCGAACCAAGCGACACAAGCGGGACGGGTTGGCCAGAGGACGAGACCGCGGACGCGGCGGACTCCACGGCGGAGACCTCCACGTATACCACGGCGGACAGTGGACCTGGTGGGAACCGACAGCGACCGGCGAGAAGAGCATGTGCGACTCGCACGGCTGTACAACCGACACCGCCTGACCTCGACCTCACGGACAGCAGCTCCATGAGTGATGATACGAGGCAGGGTGGACGACAGAGGACCCAGTATAGCAGGTAGGGGATCGTGGGTGACACTCCCTTTCTTATCTATTTTATTCCTTTATACTGGGTTGGTTTGACGGCTGGTAACCGCATTTCACGCGCAAAATATATCACTTACCGAGATCTGCTTCAGCAGAGTGCCACACCTAGTAATGAGTAGAAGGCGTGATGATATATTTTATACTGGGTTGCAAGAAAAAAAAAGAGGT
Source organism: Pterostichus madidus (assembly GCA_911728475.2). NCBI lineage: Eukaryota > Metazoa > Arthropoda > Insecta > Coleoptera > Carabidae > Pterostichus > Pterostichus madidus. The sequence goes on along the minus strand of OU452314.1, from coordinate 3,460,643 downwards.
CTTTAGTTACAGAATTGTTTATCTAGCAACAGTATCAATAGCGATTTTCTGAAATTTATTGAACCGTTAGTTGCTAATGACAAAATAAAACTTTCAGCCATAAGTGTAATAAATGAATGAGTTTATATAATTTTTGTAGATTCGTTGTTAGTTTCGTTATTAGATTCGTTGTTAGGAGTAAGCGTGAGTAATTTGAGATGTTTTATGCATATGTTATGTACGTCGAAGAAAGAAGATGAATGATAAATGAATAGGAATGATGTGATTTAAGGTTTGATTGTGATAAATGATTTCGAGTGTAATAAATGAATGAGTTTATATGGAGTGATCTATGAATGTGGTTAAAGTGAGGGTGGTGTGTTTGGATGATAATATTTGACGAGGGCTGATTGTTTGATGGGTGTGATGAGTGAATGTTTTATAAGTGAGTTTAGGGTTCGTGCTACCCCATTTGTAGGGATATAGCGTGAAGATATGTATGTACAAGGGCAGGGTGAAAAGTCCCTGAAAAATGAAACAAGAAATGATTTATTTGGTCAAAACATATTTTATTTCTCAACATAATCTCCTTGTAGCTCGATACACTTCGTCCAACGTTTTTCAAATTTTTCGATCCCTTCCAAATAATACGATTTTGTCAATCGTTCAAAATAGGCGTTTATCTCAGCGATGACCTCATCCTAGGAGCCAAATCTCTTTCCGCCGAGCCATTTCTTCAAGTTTGGAAATAGATAAAAATCGCAGGGGGGCAAATCTGGAGAATATGGTGGATAACGAACCAATTCATAGCGCAATTCATGCAATGTTGCCATTTTGCGACTGCGGACCTGTGCGCCGGTGCGTTGTCAAATGCGGCACCCATCTGGCAGATAGCTTTCACATATCCAAAAATTTATGCAAAATATTCCGTACCCGTTCGGTTGAGATGCTCATAACCTCAGCAACTCGTGCACTTTAACTCGCCGATCGTCCAATATCATACCATGGATTTTATCGACGATTTCTGGCGTTGGAACCTGAATTGGACGACCAGAACATTCGGCGTCCTTTGAGGTCACACTACCACAACGAAAATCAGTAAACCACTTGTGAATCGTTCCAATCGATAGTGAGGAGTCCCCATAATGTTTAACAAGCGATGCTTTGGTTTGCGTAATGTTTTTTCCACGCAAGAAATAATGTTTAATCAAGACGCGAAATTCACTTTTTTCCATGTTTTCAAAAATTTTCGAGGTTGCTTGCTTTCGATGGGTGTCAAAACAGAACCGAATGACATATCAGTCTGAAAGTTTTAATGCGTTCTAGTTAAAGATGGTACATAACAAATGTCACATGAGATTTGCGATTGTGGTGCCATCTGTTTTATTTTTCAAGGACTTTTCACCCTGCCCTCGTATTTGTGCAGGTATTATGAACAATAGCTTACTAACCTCGAACTGTAAGTGATTTTTTAGGTCGCGAATATTTAGGAAATCTCGACCCTATCTACCTCGGTTTCCCAAACTACATTCTTGACCTAAAAACTGTCACTTACAGTTCATGGTACGTAATATACTAATATATTTCGACTGTAGAATATATACATAATAAGTAGGGCCCTGGCCTTATTTGCGTATTAGTTGAAAATTCCGTGCGTACGTCTCTGAACAATGCGAGAACCTTTCAGTGCCCGAATTTTCGTTATTTCTTCCATATACAAAAGAAGTTTCCTCCATCATTCAGATATAAGCCTCACATCGAATTCCCATTGTGAATCCATTTTAAAACATCTCATCCAGTCCTATAACTCAATAAACTAAAAAACTCCTCGACCGAAATACACTGTCCAACCAAACAAACCAATAACCAAACCATAACCACTAAACCGCTAACCGCTCTCAAACCATACGAGAGTCAACACTTTCACTGGTTAAGAGGATCGATCAACACAGCTAGGATATAAAACACATGGAATAAATAACAGATAAAAAACGCAGCTTTGTGCGTGAAATCATGTAGAATAATGCGTGGTTAATGTTTATTACGAATTCTGGGAATTACTCTTTTGTTTTCATTCTGTGAAATCAAATAATTTATGCTTTTGTTTGATGTTTATTGAGCCGTGAAGAAATGAGATATTTTCATAAATAGCATCACTCTTAATTGTATTGCCTCGTGTAGAAGCATGCTTATTTCTCATAGTTGAAATTCTTTAATATATCGTCTGTCATTATTCATCACACCTACGCCTCATCCACATTCATAATTTCATTCATATTTGCTGGACTTTATATTTCGCGTAATAAAGCATCAATATGGGGTGGCTAGCTCAGTGGTATGAAGTCGGCCTGTTGATCCTGAGAACCCTGGTACCCTAGATTCGATTCCCACAGGCGACAAACAATTTTCATAATTTTAAAAGCTACCCCTGTGGCTCCTCTACCACTAACATTTTTGGGGGTCGTGATTTGACGACTGGTAACCGTATTTCACTCGCAAAATATATCACTTACCGAGATCTGCTTCAGCAGAGTGCCACACCCAGTAATGGGTAGAAGGCGTGATGATATATTTATCACAATTATATTTTTTTTATGGGGTGGCTAGCTCAGTGGTATGAAGTCGGCCTGTGGATTCCGAGAACCCTGGTTCGATTCTCACAGGCGACAAACAATTTTCATAATTTCAAAAAACTACCCCTGTGGCTCCTCCACCACTAATATCTTTGGGGGCCGTGATTTGACGACTGGTAACCGCACTTCACGCGCAAAATATATCACTTACCGATATGTGCTTCAGCAGAGTGCCATACCCAGTAATGGGTAGAAGGCGTGATGATATATTTATCACAATTATATTTTTTTATGGGGTGGCTAGCTCAGTGGTATGAAGTCGGCCTGTGGATTCCGAGAACCCTGGTTCGATTCTCACAGGCGACAAACAATTTTCATAATTTCAAAAAACTACCCCTGTGGCTCCTCCACCACTAACATCTTTGGAGGCCGTGATTTGACGACTGGTAACCGCACTTCACGCGCAAAATATATCACTGAGCGAGATCTGCTTCGGCAGAGTGCCACACCCAGTAATGGGTAGAAGGGGTGATGATATATTTATTTGATTTTTTTTTATAAAGCATCAATTATATTCCTTCATCTATTCTTAGGATGTCCACGCTATCTTTTACATATAATAGTTATTTTCGTACTTCCGGGGGTAAATGACTTACTTCAATCTTCCTTTTCGACGACTGAAATGTTACTTTTAATCTCGGAGGGATTAAATTGACAGGTTAGCAAGCATTACCGCAGCAACAAGTATATTATAAACCGTAAAGTATTTCACTTTATTCAGTGGCGTACCTAAGGGGGGTGCGGTCCGCACCGGGCGGCACATATTTTAGGGCGGCATTTCTTATATTGTTTACTTCATAAGTTCACTATTCGATTTCTACGAATTATGAAGTACTATATGATTTCGAATATTTTTCTTCATCGTCAAGTCAATGTAGGGTTGAAAATATTATCTAGAAAAATTCCTTTATTACTGCCTAATTTAAATATGCCATCCAATGGTAAAAACGTTCCCCATCTATAGTTTGCCTCAATGTTCCGTACCCGTTCGGTTGAGTTGCTTATAGCCTCAGCCAGCTCGTGCACTTTAACTCGCCGATCGTCCAATATCATACCATGGATTTTATCGACGATTTCTGGCGTTGTAACCTCAATTGGACGACCAGAACATTCGGCGTCCTTTGTGGTCACACTACCACAACGAAAATCAGTAAACCACTTGTGAATCGTTCCAATCGATGGTGAGGAGTCCCCATAATGTTAACAAGCGATGCTTTGGTTTGCGTAATGTTTTTTCCACGCACGAAATAATGTTTAATCGCGAAATTAACTTTTTTCCATGTTTTCAAAAATCTTCAAGGTTGCTTGCTTTCGATGGGTGTCAAAACAGAACTGAATGACATATCAGTCTGAAAATTTTAATGCGTTCTAGTTAAAGATGGTACATCACAAATGTCACATGAGATTTGCGATTGTGGCGCCATCTGTTATATTTTTCAGGGGCTTTTCACCCTGCTCTCGTATGAAAGAAATTATGAATGTGAATGAAACTTAAGTGTGTCAGTATAAGAATGTTTGGGGAAGACTAATTACAGTATAATTCTGATGTAAAGATGACTAACATCCTATGTTGTTTCAGAAGACGTAAACCAACATTAAATGCAAGAGAAAGAAATCTGCGACGATTGGAGAGTAATGAAAGAGAGAGGATGAGGATGCATTCCTTAAACGATGCTTTTCAAGTAAGTACAAACATTAAGGTAGTACTAGCGTGAAAAAAAATTTGCAGATCGGGATCAAATTTGGCGCACGTAAACATGGGATAGCCATACGCATCCTGTTAAAATATGAAAAACATTCATCGTCTGTGAACAAATATATTCGCTTGTAAAGTTGAGTTCTTATACACGGGGCTTATGGCGATCATCACTCAGAATCGCACATATTTGGTTTGTGTACCTCTAAAATTTTGCAGTTTCATTTGAAAAACTAGTATGATGTTCTAGAACTATCCATGTATATTGTATCAGAAGGAGAAAGTTTTTTATCGTTTAGTAATGGATATATAGCCATGCAAAGCCTTGTTTTTAACGAAAAATTAAGAATCCCAATTTATAATGGCAACACCACACGGTGGTATGGTATTTGAAAATACACTAGACCAACAACCTGTTAACAATTCATGATATTCAAATCATAATAGGTATAAAACACTTATTTTATGGGGTGACTAGCTCAGTGGTATGAAGTCGGCCTGTGGATCCTGAGAACCCTGGTTCGATTCCCACAGGCGACAAACAATTTTCATAATTTCAAAAACTACCGCTGTGTCTCCTCCACCACTAACTTCTTTGGGGGCCGTGATTTGACGACTGGTAAACGCACTTCACGCGCAAAATATATCACTTATCGATATCTGCTTCGGCAGAGTGCCACACTCAGTAATGGGTAGAAGGCGTGATGATATATTTATTTTATTTATTTATTTATTTTATTCAATTTTTATATATTTTTGAGCGTCAGTTTCGCCACTCGGCAACCGATGGCGCCACCGTCACACTAGTACTATCTTAAATAGTTATTTGTGTACCTAGAGCAGTGGTTTTGAAACTTTCCGTCGGTTGCCAAGGTAATGTAAACCTTATTTTGACTGATACGAGTACAAAAAGTCTATTTTTTGTTTAATCGTAGAAAAATATATATGTCGTAGAAAACCATTATTTTTTTATCATCTATATCCCTAATTTGAATCCAGAACTATCCTTAGTATCATATTTCAGTGACAACACCCACATGACTGACAAAAAAAACCGTAAAGATGATAAAAGTATGTAATATAATATTTTTCGAGGTTATTTTAGTTTAATTTGAGCGGTAAAGTAAACCAATTTATGAAAACTGAATCAGTTTGATGTTTTACTTTTGTGTGGAGAATGCTGTACAACGTAGAACTTAACAATGACGAGATCGAGTTTGAAATTAGCCATTTTAAAGTTGCAAAGTCCATTATTATAAAGTTTAACAACGTTAGTATTTAGTATTATCATGTTATTAACTTTGTCATTGTTCGTGTTTCATCATACACATATATACAGGTTGCTCGAGATATTAATTTTAATTTTATTAACTGGGCGATTTATTATATTGCACTAGTGGAGGATAAACGCCAATTTTAATTACTATTTTTTAAAGTAAATTCTTAATTTAAAATTTTATTATAGAAAATATTGCCGCACGACTTTAAACAACCAATAACGTTTCATTATTTGACCATAATGTCATGGAAATGAGTGAATTAATAAGTGATAATTGCACTAGTGCAATTATCACAATAAAAAAATTTACAGTCATATTTATATATATTTTTTTTTGTCATCTAGCAACTAGATTATCTGACATATAATGATCAAATGAATATATTATTATAAGCATATTCAAATGTTCATTTTGTAAAATTTTTGATTGATTTTGTGAGCAAATATTCTTATCGAATATAACACGTGCAATGAATATTCAGTAATAATATAACAAGAGAGTGAGAATAAATTGAAAATAATTTGATCTTTCGAAAACTTGTTGCCAGGTAATAGTCACGAAAGCCCGTAGGGCTTGAGTGGCTATTGCCAAATGGCAACAAGTTTGAGAAAGATACTAGAGAATTATTTTCTAATTTATCCAACTCTCGAGTTATATTTAATTAGATTATTTTTTGATTTAGCTGTTGAGGTCGATTCATCCAACTTAAAAAATTTTGAACTGGGTTCATACCGACTGATTACTTATTAATGTATTCTTGGAAGTTGTTTCCAAAATTTGTTGGTGTATTTCTGTATCTGGAATGGAACTAAATCGATTTTTTTCACATTTTACTTGACACGTTGACAGTTTTAAATAATTATTTGACAACTAGCTATCATTTTTCACAAACAAAAAAAAGCACCTACAAAGATTATTCCTGGGAATAATCACAAGAGCTTTATTCTCAGTATAATAATGACAGGATTGGTTAAAACGCAGACACGTGATATACAATGAAGCATTTCATTGGTTTTGAGAAACGTCAAAAAATAATCATGTACATCATTTCACAGAGAAATTCGGAGGTCTCTCTCTGTATCGGAAATGGAACTAAATCGATTTTTTTCACACATTTTACTTGACGCGTTCACAGTTTTAAATAATTATTTGATAAATACCTATCATTTGTCACAAACAAAAAAAGCATTATTCCCGGGAATAATCACAAGAGCTTTATTCTCAGTATAATAATGACAGGATTGGTTAAAACGCAGACACGTGATATACAATAAAGCATTTCTTTGGTTTTGCGAAACGTCAAAAAATAATCGTGGTAACAAGTCTAATTATTTTGCGGACCGTAATTTGATGGCTAGTAAAACTATATTATATATTAAAATCGGGAATATATACCATCATGGTTACGCTATTCCATAAATAAGAGTTCATGAATTTTATACATCGCTGACTTTAAATAAAAATTAAAAATACATCTGCGACTGATTCAGAAAAATTTACTTTCTAAAATTTACTTTTCAGTTCCTTACACTAATTCCATTTTTAATTTTGTCTCTCCAAAACAGTCTTCATAAAATACTCCTCAATCCCTCTCCCCTAAACGCTTCCTCAATGAGTAAAAAAAAATCTAATTTTTCTTGTTTTCCTCAGAGTCTGCGTGAAGTAATACCTCACGTGAAAAAAGAACGACGCTTATCCAAAATCGAGACCCTCACCCTCGCAAAAAACTACATCATGGCCCTCACTGACGTCATCTGCGAGATGAGGGGCGAAGGAACAGCAGTTCCTCAAGCTCCTGCTCCTGAGGAGAACAGCTTTTATGAAGCCACGAGCTTTCACGTCTAACTGTGTCTCCAAAGCCACTCAAAATGTCAACTGCAGCCAATTCGTCACAACAGTCCTCAAAAACTGCGTGAAAAGTTTCTATCAACGAATAGAAATGTTGAACTTTAGTTTGTGGTTGCTAGGAAACAAGTTATAAAGTTTTGGTTTGATTAATGTCGCCTCTAGTGAATAAATATGGAATTCATGTTGATCGGATGACGACATACTGATAAGAACTATTTACAAATGAACTATGAAGGTAAATATAAAGAAAAGTTTGATTCTAGTCGGGTTTGGTTTGGTAAAATCGATTGTATTTAGGTTGGTAGAAGTTAGTTGGTGATTTGCAAGGACGTTGAAAGGAGGGGTTATGGCATGACGATACTGTAGCATTGTTTGAAGTGAGGCTTGGGCAAGGAAAAGAGACAATAGTTTTTCTGCACCGTGCTTAGCCAAATTTCTTCTTCTTTCAAATATTTTGAATTTTTATGTAAGAAAAGTGACGTTTAGACGTTGTCAGAGAGCGTTGTTTTATGTAAACATAACCACGAAATGTCATTTGTGTTTCAATTTTTGTGTTGTATGGAATTGGACATATTTTTTTGTGGATAAAATGGTAACAAAGTGTTGATAATTTCAGTTTACTTGTAAAAATTTATAATCTTGAGAATGATTCTGTTCTGTCTATTTAAATTTCAAATCTCTTTATGACACATGTCAATCAATGGCAGGCTAAGCACGGTACAGGAAATAATACTTCTGTCTCTGTCAATCTGCCGAGCCTCACAGTCTTGACTTGAATGCCATATCCCCTCCTTTCAACGTCCTTGGTGATTTGTGATTGTTTTGTTCCTGGGTCGTTGAGTTTTATTTGTTTATTGTTTTGTTATTACCGACTTTTGTTCATGTAGATAAAAAAACAAACGAAAACTGAACATATATTCTCTCTCTACAAAATAATACTAGTGTTTGTCTTTGGAATCCATGGGCGTCACATTTGTATGGACTATTTAAAGCGTTTAAATCAGGAAATATGTTTATTTTTCGTATCATGTACAACGCACAAATGGAAAGAGAAAAACATTCCGTAAAAATATTTTGAAGAAACAAGAATATATTTGTAAAAAGTAGTATTTATATAGCTATGAAAATATGTTTACATTTATAAAAATATATATTAACTTTTTGCTGCATATAAACATATTAAACTGTTACAAATATTTAATATATGTTTCTAGAAATATTACATAGTCAAATGGGCCGGGTATATTAAACGTAGCTTATCGTAATTTATTCATTATTACAAGGTGTGATGTTTAATAAATTATCTTGAATATTTTAGTTTGAAATGTTTGAAACAATCAAAGAATAATTTATTAAATATCATTTCAAGTATATTTATATAAGACTGGGACTATACACACAAAATAATACTTCCAGTAAAATAGAACTAGTAATTTACTGGCTAAAAATACGCGCAAATATCATAAATTAATTTGTTTTTATGGTATTTAGTTTTAAATAACGCGCGTATTTGCTAGCCAATCAAAACAAACTATAGCAACAATAAGATGCGGGCACACACGTGACTCTGTGACGTTTTATGACTTAAAAACAGCTGTTCGAGCAAACATCACTGCGCCACCTACAAAATGAACTATTTTTTTGGGACTAGATTGAAAAGAACGGTTCTTTTCAAATATTGTTGGGCTGCGATCACTGTGCCACCTACAAAATGAACTATTTTTTTGTGGTGAGATTTGAAAAGAACGGTTCTTTTCAAATCTCGTCCCAAAAAAAATAGTTCATATTGTAGGTGGCGCAGTGTTGTTTGCCCGAACAGCTGTTTTTAAAGCACAGTGTCACGGCAGTGCCCGCATCCTATAGGATGCGGGCATTCACGTGACATTGTGACGTTTTGTGACGTAAAAGCAGTTAAAAAGAACGGTTCTTTTCAAATCTTGTTGGGCTGCGATCACTGCGCCACCTACAAAATGAACTATTTTTTTTGGGACTAGATTTGAAAAGAACGATTCTTTTCAAATCTTGTTGGACTGCGATCACTGCGCCACCTACAAAATGAACTATTTTTTTGTGGTGAGATTTGAAAAGAACGGTTCTTTTCAAATCTCGTCCAAAAAAAATAGTTCATTTTGTAGGTGGCGCAGTGATCTTTGCTCAAACAGCTGTTTTTACGTCACAAAACGTCACAGTGTCACGTGAGTGCCCGCATCCTATTGACAGTAAAGTAGCCATATTGTTTAGTGTAACGTTAGCTTTAGTGATTGCAAGACCAAAATGTGTGTTGCCTCAAGTCCATTGCTGTTCCTCTTAAATGTGATACAAATTATAAAACAAAACTAAATGGTAATCTATTTTCTCTACAATCTAAACACCGATGATGCAAGAATGTTAATTAGTTGTTTAATGACATTCTTGTACGCCGGTTGTATTAGTGTCATTTCTGTAGTCTTGTAGTAGTTTCATGTTTCTGTGTGTTCTAAAAAGGTTCTAAAAGGTGCCAGTTATTCATATCGCTCAAAAAAGTATAAAATTTGACGGTATGTAAAATTTGATGTGAATCCGGCCTAAATATAACAACAGGTTATGTTAAAATCATTGTTCATATCAAAGTATCGGATAACGGGTTGTAGTAGCTCAAATACCAAAATTAGATTTATTTTTGAATATTACAAGCTTGAGAAACATAAAATCGTGCCAATTAAATTGTTTTATCAAGGTATACGAATTAACATAACCTAGAATTATGAATCAGGAACATTTGTTACCAGAGCCAAATGTTATTCCTCCAAGAGGGATAAATCATGTTGTATGTGCATAATACACAAGTTGACAGTAAATTTCAAATTGGTAATTAATCAATTGAATTTAGTAGAATAGCGATGAAATTAAATCAATTAACAAACTTCTTGTTGTATTCTGTACTCATTGATGTTATATATAAAGAAAATATATATAAATCAATGTTATAAGTGTATGTATATATACAGAACTGAATATTATATATTATAATGCTTGTGCAAAGAATAAAATTACCATATATATTTATCAGTAAATAATTGTTGTAATTTTAATTTTTTACAGAAATCCTGTGTTGCTACAAAACTTCCAGAATACAACGGTGACAACAAATTGTAAGTCTATTATTTTGTTTTATTTATTTTTACATATTTGCACCGCGAATATTAAATATAATTAAATTTGAAAAAACCAAATTGCCTCCGCCAGGATTTGAACCCGTACCTTCCATTTGGGCCGCGAACGTCCTACCACTTAAGATTAAATATAATATACCACAAAACAAGTTAGGAAAATAATGGTACCTATATTCTTGACCCAGCGCCAAGGTGCAACCGCTAGGTCAATAATGATCTTCTCAACCGTGGTTTATATACTATTTTTTCACTATTAGCTCTTAAATCGTTTTTAACGAATTTTATGTTAAAATAACATAAGGATTTTGACATGAATACTTGTTAATATCTACAATAAACTGAGCAGGCATAAATTAAATTCTTTTATTTTTAATATTGTTTTTATTATTTAACAATTCATTTTGGTAACAATAAGGTACAATGTTTGAAAAACGTGATATGGAATATTGTATTTCTCCAAAAATTATGAGCAATTTTAAATTCATAATTAATACTTTCTTTGCGTTTAATGAGCTAAATAAATTCGGAAGCTTGAAATTCTTTGTAAAGTGACAGTTCTCATAATTAATCTAGGTCGATAATAATCCATTATTGACCGTTACTAAGGAAGCGATAGAAAATAGTTATTTCGTAATGAGTAAGTTTTTTGATTTTTTGTTGCACATGACATTGTCACTTTTAATTGAAACCAAAAAGTCATTAAAATGCTCTGAGAAACACGAATTTCATCGACGAAATACAAATATGTTTTTTACAAACAATAATTAAATAGGATGCGGGCACTCACGTGATTCTGTGACGTAAGAACAGCTGTTTCGGGAAAGATCACTGCGCCACCTACAAAATGAACTATTTTGTAGGTGGCGCAGTGATCTTTCCCGAAACAGCTGTTCTTACGTCACAGAATCACGTGAGTGCCCGCATCCTATTAATTTCAACGTAACGATTCTGAAATTTGACATTTTACTTGTGAAATAAATACAAATTTCACGTATCCATAACAATGTAAAAATGTCATGTTTTTTGACAGTTGTAGAAAACAACAAATTCACAACTCAAAATGAAGTTAATAATGGCATGTAATGGCTAGTAGCAAAAAAATAATTTTATTTCTCTTAAAAGTAACATACAAAAAATAAAACAGTACAAAACTAGTCTAAATCATCAACTTCAAAAGACATTTCATGACAATCTAAGTTCTTCAAATTCATCAAAACAACTGAAAAAGTTTTACTAAATATTGGTACACAAATTAATCTCACTTTTTGTCCCTCAGGGCCTAAAAAAAATAATCTTTATTATTAAACCCAGTTTGAAATTAATTTAAAATACTTGCCTTCATGTAATTTAGTTTCAAATTTCGGTTGATTTCCGGCAAAAAGGACATGAGGACACTCTTCTATCACGAAAGGATCCCGATTGTAATAAGGGTAGCTTCCTAAAGTATCTGGGCACGTTGGGGCCAAATGGTTCCAAATTAAACATTTTTCTAAAGCTTCTAAAGAACTTTCAATGCGACTGTACCCAGTAATGTCAGTTACTGGTTGGCCAGATGAACCTAAATGTCAAAATAAATATTTATTTACTAAACCGCACGACAGAAAATTAATTCTATTTGCAGCTACAGCTAGTAAAGAGGTCGGAATTATTTTTTAAATGACGTTCTATAATTTTTTTTTCTCTACGGAAACAGATAAAAAAATTATATTTTATTTGAAAAAATCGTGTTGAATGAATGCAATTTTAATGATTTTTTTGTTTATTTTATCACTATCTATGACAACTAAAATCAATTTCCGGTAAATATCAGTAAAATTGCATTTTTTTGAACCCGGCAAGGAAAAAGCCTGGCCAATTTTAGTATGGAAAGTAGATTTTTACAAAAACAATCAAGTAAAATACGTATCCAAGGCTACAACAAAAATAACAGTCTGATAAAGTACAAAACAGTCTGGTAAAGATTTTACCTGACTGTTATTTTTTGTTGTTGTAACCTTGGATACATAGTCTGCTGTGAATACAATTCATATCAAGTAATTTAAACATTTTGAGTTATTTATGATTAATTATTGATTAAATTAAACGGTTTCAGAAAAAAATGTTACACATAGTACGACAGGAAAGTGTATTACTTGACTCAGCAGATTAAAATACTCGGCCTGCGGCCTCGTAGTTCAAACAACCGCTTCGTCAAGTAAAATATTACTTTCCTGACTTATTTATGTAATATACTATTATTCAACACAATTTTTCTCAATTTTTTTTACCCTGGTTGGATTTCCACGGTCGACAAACAATTTTCACCACGTTAAAACTATCCCTGTGGCTCTCTCTCCACGAACATCTTTGGGGGCCGAGATTTGACGACTAGTAACCGCACTTTACGCACAAAATATATCACTTACCGAGATCTGCTTCAGCAGAGTGCCACACCCATAATGGGTAGAAGGCGTGATGATATATTTATTATTTTTTTTTTATAAAAAAATATAAAATTATTATATCATCACGCCTTCTACCCATTATGGGTGTGGCACTCTGCCGAAGCAGATCTCGGTAAGTGATATATTTTTACGCGTGAAGTGCAATTACCAGCCGTCAAATCACGGCCTCCCAAAGATGTTAGTGGTGGAGGAGCCACAGGAGTAGTTTTTGAAATTATGAAAATTGTTTGTCGCCTGTGGGAATCGAATCTAGGGTTCCAGGGTTCTCAGGATCCACAGGCCGACTTCATACCACTGAGCTAGCTACCATATGAGAAAATATCAATATTCCTTACTTATGTTACACCCTGTATGACTCATAGTTCTTGCTTACCTAATATTTTAAGTCCTTCAACTTCGCATTCATACGGATTGGTGACACAATTAAACGTTTTATATTTCGAAGCATTTGGAAACATGCAATGATGCATCGGCTGCTGCGATAATAAATGATTTGAAGGATCATATTGTCCTGGCATTAAATCCACGTTCATAAATTTAACAAATTGATTCAGTATAACATCAAGTTGCTTAACAGCATTAAATGTTTCATTAGATTCAACAACTTTTGCAACTAAACTGGAATGTTTTTTAGCTTCAGCTTGATTTCTCACACTATTCCCAGCAATAATCAATCTAGATATTTTATTATTTTCATTTTGAACTTGTTCATCTCCTAGGAAACCAATTATCCAGTCAATAAATAATTTTAGCGGCATGATATTGTTTGCGTAGTTAGATAGATCCATTCCGCTCATAAAACAAATAAATCTGTCTTCTTTGGTTGTAAAACTTTTCTCAATTTGTGGTCTACAGTCGGCGAAACAATAATCTTCAACCAGAAACTTTCCCATTCCTTGATCTACTCCCAAAAATGCACATGTAACACCGGTGACTAATTTATGAACATCGACAGCCCCAATTAGTTGGTATCTTTGTAAATCATCTTCAATGAATAATATGTCTGAATTATCGGTAAAATGAGTATAAATTGGTTGAGGGACAAGTGAATTTGCCTCTGAGATCTTTTTTAACAACGAAGGTTTTAGTTTTTGGTCTTTAAACAAAGTTCCAATAATCACACATCTTGTTTTCAAATTTTCTTGTAATTTGTGAAGCTTAATTATAGGATGTTTTGAACCCCATTTCTTCTTAACACGATCGGTAATTAAAGGAATCATTTGCTCCAAACGTATTGTGTAAATTTTACAATATTGGTTGCTGTAATCAGCATTTTTCTCACGATATTTATTTGTCAGGTTAGAATACTTTACTGACGCATGTTCCGGCGGTTTAATAATTTTTACTGGGTCGTCTGTAACTTCACCAAGTAAATCACACATCATAGGCATTGTTTTATATAAAAATATACGACATAAACATTTAAATTAAAAAACAGAACAAAATTTATAACACAACGAATAAGTTTTTCCGCTCAGAAACATCAAACTGCTTCAACAGTCAACAAAATTCCCTAGAATTAGTTAGCTGTCAACTTTAGTGGAAAAGCTAACCTCTAAAAGTATACTTCAAATTATTGGTGTAAAACTGTTAAAATATAAAAGGAAAATGCGGAAAAACTTTTACACTGTCATTACTGGAAGTAATGTGATACTAGTGTCTTATAAAAAGGAACATGTAGCCAAGTAAGTAATAAATAATTTAAATAAAAACATTCAACAAGTCTGTCGGCGGTCTTTGTTTATAAATATTTATTAAAAACAGATATCACGAATGGATGAAATCAGAGGAACTGCAAAAATTAACAGCTTCAGAATCATTAACTCTGTATGAGGAATACAAAATGCAGGCATCTTGGTTAAACGACAGCAACAGTAAGGATTTTAACTTGAAATCATTTGGAACCGTAGTTAATTGTGTTAATTTTTAGAATGTACATTTATTATTCTCGATAAAGGGATGTACTGGGAAACTAAAGAAGAAATAGGTACGCAACAATCTTTCATGTCTCATATTTTTATTAAAAAATAACTAAATTTGTAGAATCGATGATTGGTGATACAAATCTATATTTCCCTGATCCTGAGGATCCATCATTCGCTGAAGCTGAAATCATGATCGCTGAAGAAGCTTATAGAGGCAAAAAACGCGGTTGGGAAGCAATGCTTCTAATGTTACATTACGGAATCTCAGACTTAAAAGTTAAAAAATACCAAGTTAAAATCGGGGAAGACAATGAAAAAAGTTTAAACATGTTCAAACAAATGGGTTTTGAATTTTCCGAAAGAAGTGAAGCTTTTAAAGAGCTGACATTTCTGAAAGAAGTTACACCAAAATGGAAAAACTGGATTGAGATGAATGTTAACTTTATTAAAATTAGAAATTGTGATATTAGAGTCATTGCAGCTTTGTCTGCGCAAAGAAAAGCTGCACAGCAAGCTGCTAAAGAAAAAGAGAAGAAAGAAAAGGAACAGAAAGAAAACGATGACAATGATAAGATTGATAAAACTGAAAAGAAGGAAGGAGAGGAAGAGGTCACTGCTGAGGCCGCAGCCGAAGCTGAGACCGAATCAGCAGCAGCACCTGCAGCAGAAGCAGCAGCAGATGTAGAAACAGAGGTGGCTGAAAATAAAGAGGAAGAGAAAGAATAAATAATTTTTATGTTAATTGTTTTTCATTTGTCTATTTGATTATTTAGGGATATTTGTTGTTGAGACTGATTATTTTGTGACTTCGGCCGTGTTCGAAGTCACCTTTTGACATTTAGGATTTAGGATTTGAGGAAAGAAATTAGGAATTAGCATAAGTACAACATCGATAGTATACTACTAACGACATCCGTAGTCTTTTGGTTGAATTGTTTGACATTTTCACGTTTAGATATTAATAATAATATTTTTATACTTGCACACAAAATAAGAAGCCATTTTTTTTTTCAAAAATGCTACAGCAAATTTGACAGCTTTTAAACGTCATAAAAATATTCTTGATGGGCTGCGCGCATGATTTTTAATTTAGTGCTTACCAACTTCAATGCTTCAAGTGTGCTCTTACAAATACTAAAGCCGCATTCATATCTCGAAATTTGTAACACGTAATTTCTGTAAATAAACTTCTTGCGTTCACAACTCGAAATATATGTAATATCGACATCTATTATGTTTTCAATGTACCATCTACCTGCTATTTTCCGATTGGCTTGTTACTGACCACGCTGACCACGTGTTAAACACATGAACGACAAGACGATATTTACATCGGAAATAGATGTCGATATTACATAAATTTAAATTTTGAGTTGTGAACGCAAGAAGTTCATATACAGAAATTACGTGTACAAATTTCGAGATGTGAATGCGGCTTTAGAATTTGGTATGTAGGGTGATAAAAGTGCAATTGGTACACATCCTTCATTTGTAAATTCCTAACCTTTAAACACGTGTTTACTGAATAAGTAATGTTGTGAAATACATGTAACAAATAAATAAAATGACTACTTTAACTGAAGAAGAATTATTTTGTGATGCAGAAGAAGATGAACCAGTAACAGAAATCAAGAATCTTAAAAGTTTAATCTTCAAAGAAAGTGAAAAAGTCATCGAAGAATACTACTCAGACGATGAAGATTATGATTACGATGATTGGGATTATTCAGATGAAGGTTACAAACAGAATTCATCGTCATTAAATACCCAATCACATACAAACGCCCAGATAAGTAGCAATAAAGTGACAAATTATCAACCATCTGACAAACTGTTCCGAAAGTACACAAACAAAATAAATGTAGAAAAATACGAAGGTCCATCGTTAACAGATTACGCAGCAAATCGTTTAATACAAAATGAACGAAAATCAGATGCAGACAGAATCCGAACCAAAGATAAACATGATCGTGCAACAGCTGAACAGGTTATGGATGCAAGAACTCGGATGATTTTATTTAAACTTTTAAACCGTGGTTTAATATCAGAAATAAATGGTTGCATTTCAACAGGAAAAGAAGCAAACGTTTATCATGCTACATCAAAAACGGGCGAAGATTTCGCTATTAAAATATATAAAACTTCAATTTTAGTTTTTAAAGATCGAGATAAATACGTTTCTGGTGAATTCAGATTCAGACACGGTTATTGTAGACATAATCCAAGGAAAATGGTTCGTACTTGGGCTGAAAAAGAAATGAGAAACTTAGTAAGAATGCATACATCAAATTTAAACGTTCCAAAACCGATTTTACTTCGAAGTCATGTTCTTCTTATGACATTTATCGGAAAGGACGGATGGCCAGCTCCCAAACTAAAAGATGTTGAGGTCTCATCTTCAAAAGCTAGAAGTTTGTATCGAGAATGTATAGTTATGATGTGGATTATGTACAATAAATGTAAATTAGTCCATGCTGATTTATCCGAATTTAATATTTTATACCACAACGGACAAATTGTAATTATAGATGTCTCCCAATCGGTAGAACATGATCATCCTCACGCTTTGGAATTCTTACGAAAGGATTGCAGTAACATCACAGATTTTTTCCGAAGAAAAGAAGTAGCAACGATGACAGTAAAAGAATTATTTGATTTCATAACAGATCCAACTGTAAATGAAGGTAACATGGATGAATATTTAGAAAAAGTTTCTGAAAAATCCGCAGAAAGAACTTTGGAAGAAGCCACAGCTCAAGAAGAAATTGAAAATGAAGTATTTAAAAAAATGTACATTCCTAAACGACTAACAGAAGTTATCGATATTGAAAGAGATATTAAAGAAGCTAAAAGTGGAACAGTTGATAATTTAATTTATAAAACCATCACGGGATTGAAATCAGATCTTTCTGGACCAAATCAGAACCCGGAAATTCTAGACGAAAATAAAATAGTTGGCAATGAAGATAGCGAAGATGATGATGATGATGATAATGAAGATAGTAAGTTTGTTGATTGTTCTCGACCGAAAGATGAAACTGTTGATGATAAAAAAGCAAGGAAAAAGGCTGTTAAAGATGCACAAGCAGAAAAGAGAAAATCTAAAATTAAGAAACACATCAAGAAGAAAAAAGAAAAACAAAATAAAAAATAATTTATGTATTTATTTCGATGTTTCTAATAAAATGTTATCTTACCCACTATGCTTTTATTATTAATAAAGTTTTTATTACATTAATTGAAATTCCATAAAAGTATTTAAGACTGTTTGATGTTGGATATCAATTAAATTGTTTCGACATCAGAACTATACATTTTGAAATAAACAGGATGTTCCTAAGTATAATTTGCAATTAATTTCTAATAATAAGCAATTTGGAAATTTGTAATTATTTAATTAATAGTTCAAACTCAACTTAGAATAAAAAAATTGACCGCGTCCGTGTGGATTGAATTCTATTATAAGCTGTTGGCCTTTTGTACTGTAATTGTGATTAATTTATTGTTGTGTAAGGTACCGCGATTATAAATGATTGACATTGTTTTTGTAGTAATTCAAATCTGTCAAATAAATTTGGAATTGAACAATAGTTATTTACGATATAAGTGGGATAAGAGCATCATTAAGATTCGCGTGTGAAACAGCAAAACCATATTCTTAAAAAAAGTAAAAATTACCATTGATATAATCTTGTTACAATTTGGTTTCCGAAAAGGGATTTGGAATAAAATTTTAAAATCAGACTAGAATAATATTTGCTAATCCCAGTGGCGTATCTAGCAGGGGGCGGTGGGTGCGGGCGGCACATATTTTGGGGCGACATTTTTTATATTTAGTTTTAGTTGTAAAAAACAACTTGTTTCACTTCATAAGTTTATTATTCGATTTCTACGAATTATTAATTACTATATGATTTCGCATATTTTTCTTCATTATCTAGTCAATATAGGGTTGAAAATATCTCGAAAAATTCCTTTATTACTGCCTAATTTAAATATGCCATCCAATGGTAAAAAAATTCTCCACTTATAATTAGTCTCAATTACAATTATTTATTTATGTTTATTAATTTAATGGGGTAATGGTTCAGTCGTTTCGAGTTGGCCTGTGAATCCTGAAGATCCCGGTTCGATTTCCACAATCGACAAACAATTTTCACCAAATTGAAATTATCCCTGTAGCTCCCCCACCACTAATATCTTTGGGGGCCGTGATTTGAAAGCTGGTAACTGCACTTCACTTACCGAGATCTGCTTCGGCAAAGTGCCACACCCAGTAATGGGTAAAAGTCGTAATGATATATTTATTTTATATTTATTTTTTAATTTATAAAAACCTCCATTTGATTTACTTACAAAGGGCGGCAAATTGGAGACCGCCCTAGGCGGCAAAAGTTCTAGGTACGCCACTGGCTAATCCTAACTTTAAGATTAGCTAAAACATTTTTGTGCATCGGACTGCATATGTTTATCTCTAATTTAAAGTGCTCAAAATAGAATCAAAATGCAGACCGAAGGTTACAGGGTCAAATGGCAACTTTTTTCAATAAATTTATATAGATAAACCTTGGATTTTTATGAATCAAATAACTTTTACTTTACAAGTTTATCAAATTGTTTTTTATATTTTATTTTTGCAATTTAATATCTCTATCTACCAGCCACGAACTATTATATATACCAGCAAATTAATAGTATATGACGTACCATGAACCACAGATTTACTTATTATTCAGATGTCTATCTCCTACGTTACGAAAATTGCGCGCCAGTGCTGCACTCTTGCATGTGGTCCATAACTAATTAGACAAGGATAGATATATGTAGCACACTAGATTATTTTTATGAACTGTAAGTGACAGTGTTTAGTCCAAGAATGTAGTTTGGGAAATCGAGGTCCGATGGGTCGAGATTTTCTAAACATTCGCGATCTAAAAAATCACAGTTCGAGGTTAGTAAGCTATTTTTTATAATACTTACACAAATAGAAGGAACAGAAAAATAGGTTTCAAAATTGACAGCTGTCAAATTGTCAAAATAAACAAGACCTTGACATGTAATATTTACTTACTGTCCACGGTGGACAGTAAATAACTACTGTGCAATAAAAGTTCCATTTACTGTGTTTAAATTTTGTCATTAATAGGTAACTTACAGTACAAGTATTGTAAAAAATACATAACAATTTATGTAGATCAATTTCTAGCTAGCTCAGTGGTATGAAGTCGGCCTGTGGATCCTGAGAACCCTGGTACCCTAGATTCGATTCCCACAGGCGACAAACAATTTTCATAATTTCTAAAAAAGCTACCCATGTGGCTCCTCCACTACTAACATCTTTGGAGGCCGTGATTTGACGACTGGTAACCGCACTTCACTCTCAAAATATATCACTTACTGAGATCTGCTGCGGCAGAGTGCCACATCCAGTAAAGGGTAGAAGGCGTGATGATATATTTATTTTATTTTAATTTCTCAATTTATCACTTTAGAAATCTGATTATAAGATATTATTATAATTTTATATTGTGGTTTAGAAAATGAAAATTTTCCAGAGAATACAAAAGTATTGTATGAATTTTATGTGGTGGAGGAGCCACAGGGGTAGCTTTTGAAGTTATGAAAATTGTTTGTCGCCTGTGGGAATCGAAACAGGATTCTCAGGATCCACAGGCCGACTTCATACCACTGAGCTAGCCACCCCATAAACTTTATGTAAGAAATACAAATTATTCATTGAGATAAATTATGAGTACAAGTATTGTAAAAAAGAATTTTTTATGATACAGGTTGATAGCGCTCAATTAAAATTGTAAACTAAAGATTAAAAATTCTTGGAATTATAATTTTTTAATAGGGACATAGTAATTCTTTTTGCGTGACAATAAAAAAAGTAGTTTCTAATTTTATTGCTTTTTCGTGTCATAATAAATATTTAAGAGTTGAACATTATTTTTCCGTGCAATAATTGTAAAATGTAAAATAATGATAAAAACAAACATTTTCTTAGCTATTTATTATTTATTGCTACATTGACAATACTAGTGTGCAATAAATATTTAAACCTGTTAGTAACACTTAACAACAAACAGGAAAAAATCCTTGGCCTCATGTTCATTTTATAACTAATTTAGACTGATTTTTTGCTTCACTATCGGCTATGGTTTCAAGTATATTTCTTCATTGATTAACCTTGATAATTTGCATTTACTATATCGTCAAAATAAATACTTACAATTACTATTACACACGTAATACAATAATATTTAAACCAAATTTTATTAGTATTTAATTAATATTAATTTTTCTAGGGTAACCGCATATCATGAGGCGTATTCCATTTGCCATTTGGATCAGATCTAACTTACATTTACTGAACTAGACCATTTATTTATTTTGCTGCATTACTTCGTAGACTTTATTTCCAGTACTAGAATTATAGATTCTAATTTACTTTGAAGTAATTCATCCCAATAAGTGCATCAGTTTGCTTAGTTCAGTTATTATGTCATGATGTGTAATTTATCTGAACTGATTTAAGTGATAAAACAAAAGACAAAATGTCTATTGCGATGTGGAATTGAGTCTTAATAAATAAGAAAAAATAGGAAAAATTTTTCCATCACTTGTCTCGTAATTCCACAGAGGTTTTTACAGCCCGTTTGCATCAACTTCTCAGGTCATCAACAAACGGCTGGTCAGTTCAGCTTTAACCATAGACGCGCGTTTCGTCCTTCCGGACTCATCAGTATGGTGCGATCATATATCCAACTAGATCAACTAGGAACTAGAGGATTGTGATACCGACTTAGCTGAACTGACTGATGTTAACCTATCTACAACGGTAACATGACATGAGAGCTATGGAGCCACTCGTGGTGCCATCTACCGACAAAATCGCAAACTGCTTGACAGCTATTGAAATAAAACAAAAGACAAAATGTCTATTGCGATGTGGAATTGAGTCTTAATAAATAAGAAAAAATAGGAAAAAAATTTCCATCACTTGTCTCGTAATTCCACAGAGGTTTTTACGATCGCACCATACTGATGAGTCCGGAAGGACGAAACGCGCGTCTATGGTTAAAGCTGAACTGACCAGCCGTTTGTTGATGACCTGAGAAGTTGATGCAAACGGGCTGTAAAAACCTCTGTGGAATTACGAGACAAGTGATGGAAAATTTTTTCCTATTTTTTCTTATTTATTATGATTTAAGTGAACCAAGTGGCAAATGAAATACAGCTATGGTAAAGTATATCACATATTTCAGGGATAATATGTACAGATTATCAAATAATTATTTTATATCAAGGAAAGAATTACATTTTCTTTACGAGGTATACATATATATTTTTCACACACCCTGAAAGTCAGTCAAATCATAAGATAAATAAGTGATGTATTTAAAATAAGGTAGATCTAATCATGGACAACTTCATTGAATTACGCTACGCTTATTATGGCCGTTTCATTTCATCATTTTGCCATGTAAAAATTTGTATATAATATATATATATAAACTTTTTTTACAGTTTTGGTACGTCAAGTACTGCCATCTAGTGCTTTTTATTTCTATTAAAGGAAAGTGACAACGCTGTCAAGTTACAAAAACAACCTTAAAATATTTGAAAACTGAAGTTTATGTGATCAAACAAAATACATTTAATGGAACTGGCAATTTTATTTATACCTTCAATATTATTCAATATTATGACTAGTATTCTGAGCTTTCGACTAAAGTGACTAGCTAGTCTAGACTAAGTGAATTTCATTTGGCAACGTAGCATTATCTGTCATTTCAGGTAAATAATTCCGCCATATTGTCTATATATTTAAAATTTTTGAAGTGTTTATCGGTCAAAAGAAGGAAATAATATTGAATTATTGGTGCCAACGGTTAGTATTTTACTGTAAAGATAGTATGATAATAAATATACAATGACTAGGCTTGTTTTTAAGATTTTTTCAATCAATGCAAGAGGCAGTATTTTCCAATTTAGTTACGACGTATCTCGTTAGAGGCGCTAGTTGACGTGCCCGCTCTGTAAATTTGAAACTATGAATTTTAATGACATATGAAATGGCCATAATAAGCGTAGCGCAATTCAATGAAGTTGGCTAATTCAAATAACAATAGAATGCGGGCACGCACGTGACAATGTGACGTAAAAACAGCTGTTTGGGCTTGCGATCACTGCGCCACCGTTCTTTTCAAATCTCGTCACAAAAAAATAGTTCAATTTTAGGTGGCGCAGTGATCGCAGTCCAACTAGATTTGAAAAGAACCGTTCGTTTCAAATCTCGTCCCAAAAAAATAGTTCATTTTGTAGATGGCGCAGTGATCGCAAGCCCAAACAGCTGTTTTTACGTCACAGTGTCACATGAGTGCCCGCATTCAATTGGAGTACTCATTTTATTCAAATTCTAAACCGCCACCTTAAAGCTAAATATGCCACAACCCTAAATAATATCATCAATCCAAATAACACCCCCATTTCTCTATACAAATCACTATCTTCCCCACCCAAATAATCAAGTAACGTTTGCGGATCCGCAAAGAAACAAAACACTTCGTCGCAGTTCATTTGTTTCCTTCCCCATCCAAAGGAAACAACAACAAATGACGATAGGCCCACCCTTGTGGGAGACGACCTCATTAACCATAGCATTAGGTCGGGTATCCGTTTTGCAAAATCGAATCCGTAGATGGCCAGGCCAAGGAAAATACTCGATATACTTGGACCAATCACCAGACCCAGCTGAAAATAAAAATAAAATAAATATATCATCACGCCTTTTACTCATTACTGGGTGTGACATTCTGCCGAAGCAGATCTCGGTACGTGATATATTTATGTGCGAGAAGTGCGCTTACTAGTCGTTAAATTACGCCCCCCAAAGATGTTAGTGATGGAAGAGCTACAGGGGTAATTTTAATGTGGTGATAATTGTTTGTCGGCTGTGGGAATCGAACCTAGGTTCCTCAAATCCATAGGCCGACTCGATACCACTGAGCCACCTACACCATTTTTCAATAATGTCAAAAAATAGTAGTTTTTAATAGTTATTTATGTATCAAGGGTGAAAACAGCCGTTTCCGGCCCGTGGCATGATTATTATTAGCACGAGGCGCAAAGCGCCGAAGGCTAATAACATGCTCAGGGTAAGAAACGCTAATTTCACCCGTGGTACATACAATATTTTATGCATAACAAAATAACATTTAATTATATGTTCAAAAGATTAAAATATGTACTTAGGTTATATGTCAAAATAACATTTTGTAAAATCAAGTATTCACAATAAATAAAAGTCTGGTGTGGTCACCACACGACTTTCTTATACACAACATATTTAATATTTAGAATATATAATATTATTAAACATGCAATTTTAGATTTTCATTAATTCAGCATTTATCTGTTTAACACATATAAAATATAAAATTTGTTTACGTATACTTTTTGAGTAATGTTGACTACTTTATATCTAACTTTACTGATGGGGCATATACAGGACCTTGATATGTAATATTTACTTACAGTTCACGGTGGACAGTAAGTAAACATAAATAAGTCCTGATATAACCATGGAAACCACTGTGCAATAAAAGTTCCATTTAAGCTACATTCACAAATCGAAATTAGTTTTTGTTTTATGCTTTATGTTTTAGTATGTTTTTAGGTGGCATTCACAAATAGTTTTGCTTTTGTCGATTTTAGTTAGTAGTGACATGTATCATGAACTTTAGAAGATCGGTAATACAGTAAATGCAACTGTCAGATGTGCTAAGTTACACGTGCTGTCATATGTTGTTTGTTTACTTTTGTATTTTTTGGAAGAGCAAGGTAAATATTATCATAATAAGAAAGTAGGTATTAAAATCTTGTTTTTATTTTCATTCATTTTGACACTCGAATAAAAACAAACTTAGGTTATCGTCAATGCGAAGGATGATAGAAAGAGACAAGTATATATCACTACATCATTCTACGCTTCGTCCTATTGGTCTATTCCTAAGTATAAAACGTAAAACTAAAACATAAGTTTGGAGTTTGCAAACTTTTGTGTTAAAACCAAAACTAAATACTGATTTGTGAATGGCTGCATAAGATAACATGTCTACAAGGTTATTAAAATAAAAATGGAAAACACGAAACTAAAACTAATTTCGATTTGTGAATGTAGCTTTATTGTGTTTAAATTTTGTCATTAATAGGTAACTTACAGTACAAGTATTATAAAAAATACATAACAATTTATGTAGATCAATTTCTCAATCTATCATTTAGAAATCTGATTATAAGATATTATTATAGTTTTATATTGTGGTTTAGAAATTGAAAATATTCCAGAGAAATGAAAAGTATTGTATGAACTTTATATAAGAAATACGAATTCTGTATTGAGGTAAATTATGATTACAGTACTTTCAAAAATATAAGGTTTCCTATAAAATTATGCGCAATTACAGGGATTGCAAAATATCTATGAAAGTACCTATTGAAAGTATATTTAAATAAAAATTATAATTATCCTGAATCAAGAGATTGCTAGGAAATGATTATTCGATCTGCAGCTTTTTATTCAAGAACTGATACATTATAATCAGTCAACACACTTCACTACTCAGTGTTCAAAGGTTAATCATGCAAAATAGTCAAATCATGGTGAACATATCCAAAAGTGGGAGAAGCGAAATGATCCATATAGTGACATAAATACCATTAATATTAAGAGAGAAAGCATAATAATGACAAAAAATGCATTTTTGTACTCGCATAATTCAAAATAAGGTTGACATTACCTTGGAAACGGATGGGAAGTTTGATTTTGCACACTAGTGCGCAAATTAATTCAAAAAAACATCAATTTTTTATTATTCTAAATTTTTACTACTAAATCGCTAATTGTACTTATATAAATCATCACGCCTTTTACTAGATGTGGCACTCTGCCGAAGCAGATCTCGGTAAGTGATATATTTATGCGCGTGAAGTGCGATTACCAGCCATCAAATCACGGCCCCCAAAGATGTAACTGGTGGGTAATTTTAAATTGGTGAAAATGTTGTTTTCAAATAACAAATTTCAATTCATAGCATATTTAAGTTTCAATATAAATTCATGCTACAAATTTAATAAATTTCCTCATTGTCGATTACATAATTTTATGCACGCACAATCGGGCCGAAAAGCATGTGTATTAGTCCTAAAAAGCGGGCTTAGACACTTCTTTTTTACCTACGGGCCAAAAAGAAATCATTCCTATGGATACATAAATAAAATGACAATTTTTGTTTATTGTGAATAGTTGATTCTGCAAAATGTCATTTTGACATATAACCTATATACATATTTTAATCTTTTGAACATATAATTAAATGTTATTTTATTATGCATAAAATATATACACCACGGGTGTAATTAGCGTTTCTGATCCTGAGCATGTTATTAGCACGAGGCGCTTTACCACGGGCCAAAGACGCTTGTTTTCACCCTTGATACATAAATAACTATTGCTCGTTACAAAAAGCAGTGTACAAAACTCGTGCACGAAGACATCATTTGCACCATTCGCGCAAATGAGAGCACTCGCTTTTCTCGTGCTTTAAATTGCGCTCATATGCAAAATATGGCTTCGCATACTTGTTATGTAAATAGCTAGAAACGTCGTACTGTTGAAATATATATCACAATCCCTTTTTTCATACAAGTTCGTCTCACCTTTCGCATAATAAAGCAAAAACCATCAATCAAATCCATCCATTTACTCTTAGGCCATTCACTCGACAATCACATAATCATCATTCTCAACTTTCTCCGGATTCTGTAATTACATCCTATAATAAGTAAATGATATTCAAATATACTTACTACTGGTCGAAATATAGAAGCTATTGCGACACCCAAGCCATCAGTTGTAAATGAAACCATATTTGAAATTATTATATACATCGTAAACCGCCAAATTTCTAGAGGCATCCCAATAAAATAGTAAACTATTGCGATGAAGATTGAGTTGTAAATAAACTAAACAGAAAAAAATAAACAGATATTAATAAGAATGTAAATTTATTCTGAGTTGAGTTAGTCTTACTTGAACTGGTAGGCTGGCGATAGTATTAGCGAAGAAATATGGTGTCACTCCGTACCATCGGTTAAAGTGTTCCTTTTTGGCCATTTTTATTTCACCTGGAACTAGAGACAAAAAGTTATGTGAAAGTTGAAGATAGTATTTGTTTTTTGTTAATATTATTGTTTGTTTATTTGTAAAATGAATTAAATATTATAAATAATAGTTATTTATTATACAAGTGTTTTATTAGGTATATTAAACACTCGATCTTCGGTCTCGTGTTTAAACCTTTCTTGCGTGTTTTATATACCAATAAAACACACGTGTAATACAAAATTTTATCCACAACTCATAATTATAGGTATCTAGGAAGATTGATTGTAACGTTTAACGTTGATTCAGTTATATATAAGATGCATTCCATTTGCCATTTGGATCAGATCTAACTTACATTTACTGAACCAGATTACTTATTTATTTCGCAAGATTATTTTGCTGCCTTTATTTTCAGTACTAGTAATTCACTCCAATAAGTGCATTAGTTTTCTTTATTCAGTTCATTTAGTCATCTGTAGAATTTATCTGAACTGATTTAAGTCAACCAAATGGCAAATAGAATACACCTATAAGCTGTATTCCATTTGCCACTTGGTTCACTTAAATCTGTTCAGATAAATTCTACAGATGACTAAATGAACTGAATAAAGAAAACTAATGCACTTATTGGAGTGAATTACTTCAAAGTAAATTAGAATCTGTAATTCTAGTACTATAAATAATATGAGCGAAGTAATTCAGCGAAATAACTAAGTGATCTGGATCAGTAAATGTAAGTTAGCTCTGATCCAAATGGCAAATAGAATACGCCTAATGTTTCTCAAAATACGGTAGATCATGAAGTGGTTGCTAAGTAACAAGTTGTTTACAATAGCCGTATTCCATTTGCCATTTGGATCAGATCTAACTTACATCTACTGATCCAGATCATTTATTAGTTTCGCTGGATTACTTCGCTGACTTTATTGTCAGTACTAAAATTACAGATTCTAATTTACTTTGAAGTAATTCACCCCATAAAGTGCATCAGAATGCTTAATTCAGTTCATTTAGTCATGTTGTCTAATTTATCTGAACTGGTTTAAATGAACCAAGTGGCAAATGATATACAGCTAATGTTTTATGAAATATAAAATACTAGTGTTTTATGAGCCATATAATTCAACTGAAATCAGTGTAATTATGTCTTTATTATATATGAGTTGTGGATAAAATATATAAATATATCATCCATCACGCCTTTTACCCATTACTGGATGTGGCATTCTGCAGAAGCAGATCTCGGTAAGTCATATATTTATGCGCGTGAACTGCGGTTACCAGCCGTCAAATCACGCCCCCCAAAGATGTTAGTGGTGGACAGAGCTGGGTAGTAGCTAGCTACTAGCTTAGCTACATTTACCTTAGCTGTAGCTGTAGCTTAGCTAACTGTGAAAAACTTTTAAAGCTACTCTTTGTAGCTTAAAGCTACTTTTTATAGCTTAAAGCTACTTTTTAAGTCGAAGGTCAACAAAGTACGCATGCGTACAAGCTAAACCCACACAAAATAATTATTTGTTGCCGGTTCTAACTGGTTCTAATACGCAAAAATACACAGTAGGTGCCAGATGGTATTTGCTATTTTTGATATTTATGTACATAATAGTAAATTAACAGTCATTATAACAAAAGACTGATTATATGACAATGGCAAATTTAATTATTTCACAATAATGTAAAAAAGTATCTTTAAAATTTAACAGCTACTTTAACGAAAGCTTTTAGCTGTAGCTTAACTATATTTTACAAAATATAGCTTATAGCTGTAGCTTAGCTACTTTTTTAAAGAATAGCTGTAGCTTAGCTACTTTTTTTAAGTAGCTTGCCCAGCTCTGGTGGTGGAGGAGGGGGTAATTTTAAAATGGTGAAAATTGTTTATCAACTCTGGGAATCGAACCAGGGTTCTCAAATCCACAGGTCGACTCGATATCACTAAATATGATTAATGGTTTATTACGCGAAAAATAAGGTATTATGAATGTGGACGAAGCAAAACAAATATCCAGATTCTGATAGGTTACTTACTCATAATAATAGGTGCCAATAGCCTCGTATAACTAAAAAACAAAGAAATCCCTACAAAACATTTGAGATGATTAAACATC
This sequence comes from Pterostichus madidus, assembly GCA_911728475.2. NCBI lineage: Eukaryota > Metazoa > Arthropoda > Insecta > Coleoptera > Carabidae > Pterostichus > Pterostichus madidus. The sequence goes on along the minus strand of OU452314.1, from coordinate 3,431,406 downwards.
AACGCTCCATTTTCAGCTGTATCATAAAAACAACTGCTTAGCAAAAACGCACATAATGCATAATGTGCTGCTTGCATCATCAGCGAGTGTTTGTTTCTCATTGTATGTCTCAAATATCTCTCTAATAAAATAACGAATTGTTGGGAGCCACTGATTGGGTATCGGTAGTCGTCCTCTTTCTCCAGGTGAGAATCATTCTTCTGGGTGATCCAGCTACACTGCTGAAATGATGAATCTTTGATTGATGTAGGAATGATCTCTGATTTTGGTAGATCTGTTGTGTCTTCGAAGTAGAGTTTGCCGTTTTCAATGGCGTTTGATAAACGAATGATGTTGTCCGGATTATTGTCCACTAGTTCGATAACTAAAGGAAATTAAAATGGAAAAGATGTATCGTTCGATGAACTGAATAGTCACAGACTAGGAGATAGATTTTTTTGTTTCTGAAACCGGCAAGAAAGTGCTTACTTTCCTCACCAATTTTAGAATGGAAAGTAGGTTTTTACTAAAACAGTCAAGTAAAATATGTATCGAAGAATACAACAAAAATAACAGTCTGGTAAAGTCCAAAACAGTCTGGTAAAGATTTTACCTGACTGTTATTTTTGTTGTAACCTTGGATACGTAGTCTGCTGTTCAAGAAATTTAAACATTTTAAGGGCCAGTTTTTCACTCACCGATTAAAGTTAATCATGATTAAATAACAATAGAAACTATGGTTTCCATTATTATTTAACCATGATTAACATTAATCGAGAGTAAACCGGTGATCGAAAAACTGGCCCTAAGTTACTTATGATTAATTATTGATTAAATTAAACGATTTCAGAAAAAATAGTATACATAATACGTCAGAAAAGTATTTTTACTTGACTCTGCGGATTAAAATACTCGGCCTGCGACCTCGTATTTAAAACAACTGCTTCGTCAAGTAAAATATCACTTTCCTGACTTATTATGTAATATACTATTACGACCCTATTAGAGAGTAATGCATATTACTTAATAAGTTTGGAAAGGGATGTGGCACTTTGCCGAAGCAGATCTCGGTAAGTGATATATTTATGCGCGTGAAGTGTGGTTACCAGCCATCAAATCACGGCCCCCAAAAAAGTTAGTGGTGGGGGAGCCACAGGGGTAATTTTAAATTGATGAAAATGTTTTGCCAGCTCTGGGGATCGAACCAGAGTTCTTGGCATCCACAGGCCTACATAATACCACTGTACCATTAATTAAATGCTATAAATCTAAATTGTAATTTATAAAATTTACTGTGTTGTCTGTCATTAAATCTATAAATCACGATTTTAATTTGTTACTTGCTAACTAAATAAAATAAGTCACTTTCCGCACACGTGCGAAAACTAGTACTTTCTCCACGAATAGGTGAGATATATTTACTTTCCATACGTGAAATTAATGCAGAAAATGCTACTTTAAATCCATAAATCACGATTTTAATTTGTTGCTTGATAACTGAATAAAATAAGTCACTTTCCGCACACGTGCGAAAACTAGTACTTTCTCCAGGTATAGGTGAGAAATATTTACTTTCCATACGTGAAATTAATGCAGAAAAGGCAACTTTAAAGCCATAAATCACGATTTTAATTTGTTGCTTGATAACTGAATAAAATAAGGCACTTTCCGCACACGTGCGAAAACTAGTACTTTCTCCACGAATAGGTGAGAAATATTTACTTTCCATACGTGAAATTAATGCAGAAAATGCTACTTTTTATGATGGTCGTATAAAAAAGTAATGTACGTACTGACCACAAGAATGAATCTAAGATTCTTTCAAAATATTATTAAGTTGTTACTTACTGAAATCTGCGGGATTGTGCGTAATGGGACAATGGTACCCATACTTAGCAAGAAATCCAACAAGAGCATCCGGCGGACCATGGTAAACAGTCTTTCCAGCAGCCACGACATACAATCGATGGTAGAGAGCAAGCGCAGATGCAGACGGTTGATGCAACGTAACAACAACACTACGTCCAGCAGCAGCAAGTCTTCGCAACAGCCGCTGCGTGCGCGCCGCCGCCACATCATCCAACCCACTACACGGCTCATCCAGGAAACAAGCGTCAGCACCAGAAGCCACCAGCTCCAGTGCCACAGCCGTGCGCTTACGTTGTCCACCAGACAACCTCTCCGTGCGTGTGTCACTGCATTCATCCAGCCCCAGGTAGCCCAGGATCTCGCTGCACACTCTCTCACGGGATTCCACGGCACCGCCGACCTTCAACCGCGCTGCTAGACGCATTGCTTCCCGGACAGACATCCATGATGGAAGTGTGTCTTCCTGGGTGATGTAGCATGATCTTCGACGAAACCAACGCTCGTCCCGAAGATTGCCGTTTACTAACAGAGAGCCGGAGACTCCTGTTCTCCTGATAAACATAACTTGGATAAAATACTTCTAAGGGAGGGGTTCTAAGTGGTTCAAAATCTTTTCGGAAGTTCTTATAAGTGACATCGAAGCGAGACACATACACTTACAACCAAATATCAAAAAAAAAATTATAGTTAGAGACAGAGCTGGGCAGTAGCTAGCTACTTTTGTAGCTTAGCTACTAGCTTAGCTACGTTTAACTGAGCTGTAGCCGTAGCTTTGCTAAATTTTTACTTTCTTATACGTAGTATAAAGAAGTATTAGAATCGTGAAAAAAAATCGTTGACGAGATTTTCGCGGAAATACATGTTTTCAGGTCCACTGAATCTGTTTTGATCATTTTCTCAATGATGTCTGTGTGTGTGGATGGATGGATGGATGGATGGATGGATGGATGTGTCCGGTCGTGCAATATCTCATGAACGAGATAAGATTTGTTAACGAAACTTGGTAATTGTAAGTGTCATGAAAATACGAAGAGCCGAGTTGATTTTGAATGAAATTGAAAAACCGGAAGAGGAAGTTTACTGGACACACAAAACAATAAATTCTATTTATTTAAAAAATGGAATCAGTTACGAAAAAAAGTTTCAAATAAAAGATGTTAGCAAAAATATTTGGAACATAAAATGTTATTTGCAATTTTCCTGTATATGCGTCTAATTTTGAGAAAAACTAATTTATATATTTAATAATATATTTCAATAATCATAGTAGCAATAGAAACAAAAAACAAAAACATGTTTAACATTTATATGTCAAATAATAATTGTAAACGCAAGGAGCAAGTCATAAGTGTTCAATTCAGCGTTTTCAATATGAAATATGCTGTGTATAAGAAAGTCGTGTGGTGCCCACACCAGATTTTTTATATTAGCTTTAAAATATTGTTATAACAATTAAAGCTATTTTTAAAGCTACTTTTTGTAGCTTAACAAAATTGAAAGTGGAACTTTTATTGCACATTTGGTTACCATGATTCAGAACTGGGCAGTAGCTAGCTACTTTTGTAGCTTAGCTACTAGCTTAGCTACGTTTACCTTAGCTGTAGCCGTAGCTTAGCTAAATGTGAAAAAATATAGCTGTAGCTTGTAGCGAACTGTTTTTTTCTCTATTAGCTTAAAAATATTGTTATAACAACTGAAGCTATTTTTAAAACTACTTTTTGTAGCTTCAAGCTATCACTGTTCATTAAGAAATACCTATTAATTTTTGTTTTTGTATTTGAGTTGTATCTTCTTTATTGTTTTCTATAACTGTAGGATAACAAGTTATTATATAGTGTAAAATCTATTAACATATTTTATTTTTCACTTGATCTTAATCTTAACCTATCCTACTTTTGTATTAAATATTAGATGAACTAAACATTGACTGTTTAGGAGTCTTCTGTTAATGTGACTGTTAATTTATTCCGATATAAATAAGAATTAACAGTACATTTGTCCATTTGCGATTTTTATATTTACTAACAGTCATTATAACAAAAGACTGATCAACTGATCATATGACAATGACAAATTTAATTAATACACAATAATTGAAAAAAGTAGCTTCAAAATTTAACAGCTATTTTAATTAAAGCTTTTGCTGTAGCTTAGCTATATTTTACAAAATGTAGCTTATAGTTGTAGCTCAGCTACTTTTTTAAAGAATAGCTGTAGCTGTAGCTTAGCTACTTTTTTTAAGTAGCTTGCCCAGCTCTGGTTAGAGAGCTAAGGTGCAAAATGATGTCTCATTTTTTCCAGTGACAGAAATTTTAAGAGATTATGTCATAATAAACACGAAAAAAAGAAAATTAGATTTGAGAACGGGTGGCGACTATAAATAGCGCCGATGTAAATGCGCAGATTTTAAGGGTGGTTGTTGACATATTTTTTACAGGCTAATTTTCAGTTTAAATTATAGACTTTGGTATAATTAAGTAATAAAAATGGTAGACAAAAGTTTTGGCCGGTGACGCATGTGCGACAAAACCCGTCAAAATAAGCAATTTTTATGGTGTCGTGTGACATATTACTACTTGTTCACGATCAATACATGACTAAAAAATTATTGACAGAAATTATTGCTGGTTGTTCGTTGGTGACAGAAGCTCTGAAAGTGGACTGGTGTAGGGATCAACAACCAGCCTTAAAATCGGCGCATTCACATCGACGTCATCTATAAGGCACCACCCGTTCCCAAATCTAATCTAAACGGGTGGAAACTATAGATGGCGCCGATTTTAAGGGTAGTTACATTTTTGTAATGCACATGGTTAATCAGTCTTTTACAATTTTGATCACATAAAAAGTAAAGGGGCCGCTATAGTAGAGTGAAAACTTTGCGCCTCGTGCTAATAATCACGGGTCAGAAACGCTAATTAAAATATGTACATAGGTTATATGTCAAAATAACATTTTGTAAAATCAAGTATTCACAATAAACAAAAATGGTCATTTTATTTATGAACCCATATGAATTATTTTTTTATGGCCCATGGACCAAAAAGAAGTGTTTAAGCCCGCTTTTTAGGACTAAAACACATGAATTTCGGGCCGGTTGTGCATAAAACAATTTATTTGTTGATTTATGCCTCCAAGGGGGTCATACTTATGAAAACTTTGGAAACCATTGTCCTATACTGAAAGTTGTAGGTCTTTTTTGATAGCCTTGAATATTTAATCAGACAAAATTGAAATATAAATCTTTTTAATTTCATTTATACTCGTATCTACAAACAACTGATCTTTTTTTTTTTTTTTTTTCTCTGTGGCTTCTTTGGCGGTCCAACTACTTAGGTCATATGCCGCCATTCCGCCCTGATCTGCGTTTTAGGTATTATGGTCAACAGCAACGCGAGTTTTCTCTGGACGGTCACTCATCCAAGTACTACCCGCGCGCAACGTTGCTTAACTCGCGTTATCGCTTAGATCAGTTGCAACGAGTGCAGCCATGGCCGTTGACAAAACTGATCTTATTTTTAAAATTGTTTATTTCTATCACTATAAAACAAAAAACCATTAAAAGTTCATTTAATTATCTTTCTTATGATGCAATAGTTTTTGCAAAATAGTTAATAGTGAATACTATAATTAACCTTTTAACTAATTAAAACCTCAAACACAAAAGTAGTATTTTTTTGGGATAATAAATCTAACTTACGTGTTTTACTGTACTATTAACAACTAATTTTAATTAATATTAAACCGGTTTTAAAATTGTAATACGCTTGTTACAATTTTCACCAATTCCAAAGACGTCACACCAAAAACAAATGAATTTAAAGTACAAGGTTTATTATCTTTATAAACAAAAACTTTCGAGATAATTATTTACCAAAGAAATATATCACATTAAAATTAAACTGAATACGTACTTGTACCCTGACACTGCATGTAGAAGGGTTGTTTTTCCAGCGCCGGACGAGCCCAAAATAGCACATAATTCACCTGGCAGGAATTTACCGCTAACATTTTTCAAAATTGTTTTCTTTTCTCCAACTATAAAAAAATATTAGTTGTTAGAAAAATAGGAATGTATATTGAATGAAAGATTGGTGAAATTGAGGGTGATGATTGAAAGTAACTATGAATGTGGATGATGTACCAGGATAGAAATGTTTGCTACGGTTGCTATGAAAAGTTGACAGTTCCGCTCTCATTTGTCATCGTAAAGTTGACGTTTTCTGTAGACCTGACTGTTTTTCTTTTTACTTTCTTATACGCAGTATAAGGAAGTATTGGAATCGTGAAAAAAATCGTTGACGAGATTTTCGCGGAAATACGTGTTTTGAGGTCCACTGAATCCGTTTTGATCATTTACTCAATGATGTCTGTGTGTGTGGATGGATGGATGGATGGATGGATGTGTGTCCGGTCGTGCAATATCTCATGAATGAGATAAGATTTGTTAACGAAACTTATACCAGCAGCAGGTTGATTGTCATTGTCGAAAATAGATGCAACATAGCATGATCCGGAGCTTCAATTATCTTTGGAGGTATTTATGATAAAGAAGAATCACTCACTGTACTATTCCAATCTAGACGATTTTGAAGAAATTATCTTGACGTTAGTAAAATATTTTTAAATAATGTAGAACAATGTGCAAGCAATCAACAAACAAACCATAGCAACGCCGTAAAACATCGTTCTCGTGTAATATCATTAAAATTTTATAAATTTGGATAATATTTTCTTCTTCTTCTTTACTGGCGCTACAGCCCGAGTCGGGCCTGGGCCTACCGGGCACACCGAGCCGCAGTTTTTACGCTGCCGTACTGCCGGTTTTCTGAGTCGATGTTACTTACTTTTTAAGGCATATGTATAAGTGACTAGCTTATAGCGCCCGAGTATGATTAATACAAGTAACTGTATTTTTTATTTTAACGACAAATCATACTTTGTCGCCAGGCGGATTCGAACTGACGAACCTTGGTTCGGATGACGTCACAGTATGTTAAGAGATGTGCATTAACACGCTCGGCCATCGCGCCTGTGGATAATATTTTAGTGATTTACTAAATCGCACAGTTGTAGGAAAAATGTTGTTTATAACACGTAACAAGTCTTTTTCGGCACTTGTTATAAAAATAACTATTATACAGGGAATGAAGTATACATAATACGTCAGGAAAGTATTTTTACTTGACGAAGCGGTTGTTTGAAATTCGCGCCACAACAATATAATAATTTAAACATTAACTTTTCATACTCCAGTGAAACTATAAGTACGCATTACAATTTCAATCTTCAAGTAATCGAGCTAGTATAGATAAAATTTCATCTTGTATTTTTACTTATTTTAATTGTATAATTCTAAAAGATTCGTGTAATGTTTAATTGTTAAAAACCATTTAATTAGAAAGCAAATATCTGTCAAGGTATTTGAAAATATGTCTGTGTATCTTATAATTAAAAAAAATAATGTTTTTATCGATGTAAAAAGATGTCTGTTTGTAATTGATAACAATTACACAAAAAACTTCTCTGTTGTTGATATAAGATACATAGATACTCAAGGTAATTTTTAGCATAATATTTTTTTAATTGCAGAATCATATTTAACAAGATATTATTAGAAAGGGTATATGTACGTTAGTCGAAGACTGTTATTAATTTGTAATTATACTGAAAAGTTATAAAGATCGGCTGACGTCATCCATCCTGATAAAATCATAAAAAAACTGGTGCAATATCTAAATGACAATTTAAGAAAAAATGAAATTGAAATACAAATCTTATATAAGAATATTGAATAATAGCTAGATTTACTATCGTTTCATGTATTGAAAATAATTCTATTTCCTTTATAATTATTATATGGGGTGGCTAGCTCAGTGGTATGAAGTCGGCCTGTGGATCCTGAGAACCCTGGTACCCTAGATTCGAGTCCCACAGGCGACAAACAATTTTCATAATTTCAAAAGCTACCCCTGTGGCTCCTCCACCACTAACATCATTGGGGGCCGTGATTTGACGTCTGGTAATCGCACTTCACGCGCAGAATATATCACTTACCGAGATCTGCTTCGGCAGAGTGCCACATCCAGTAATGGTTGAAGCCGTGATGATATATTTATTTTATTTATAATAATAATTTTATATTTTGCATGTTCACAAGACACACAATTTCTGTCTATATCGAGTTGTCATTGATCTGTCAGATTCATAATCTATTGTTTCAAACATCAAAATATCTGTTTAAGGACTTTGACTTTGGACCTATAGTAGTTTTTAATAGTTATTTATGTACCAAGGGTGAAAACAGGTGTTTCTGGTCCCTGGTATGATTATTAGCACGAGGCGCAAGGCGCCATGGACTAATAACATGCTCAGGGTCAGAAACGCTAATTTCACCCGTGGTACATACAATATTTTATGCACAACAAAATAACATTTAATTATATGTTCTAAAGATTCAAATATGTACATAGGTTATATGTCAAAATTACATTTTGTAAAATCAAGTATTCACAATAAACAAAAATTGTCGTTTTATTTATGTATCCATATGAATTATTTCTTTTTGGTCCATAGGCCAAAAATAAGTATTTAAGCCCGGCTTTTTAGGACTAAAACACATGCTTTTCAGCCCGGTTGTGCATAGAAACTATTTTATAGCAATGTCGAAGGAAATAAATTTGTAAAAAAGGAATGTCAATTGCTGATTCTTTATTTAATAATTTATTTTGAACAAGAATATGCAAATAGTGGACCGCTCTTACCCTTAAGGTAGTACTAGTGTGACGGTGGCGCCATCGGTTGTCGAATGGCGAAACTGACGCTCAAAAAAATATAAAAATTGAATAAAATAAGTGTTTTATACCTATTATGATTTGAATATCATGAATTGTTAACAGGTTGTTGGTCTAGTGAATTTTCAAATACCATACCACCGTGTGGTGTTGCCATTATAAATTGGGATTTTTAATTTTTCGTTAAAAACAAGGCTTTGCATGGCTCTATATCCATTACTAAACGATAAAAAACTTTCTCCTCCTGATACAATATACATGGATAGTTCTAGAACATCATACTAGTTTTTCAAATGAAACTGCAAAATTTTAGAGGTACACAAACCAAATATGAGCGATTCTGAGTGATGATCGCCATAAGCCCCGTGTCTAAGAACTCAACTTTACAAGCGAATATATTTGTTCACAGACGATGAATGTGTTTCATATTTTAACAGGATGCGTATGACTATCCAATGTTTACGTGCGTCAAATTTCATTCAGATCTGCAAAAATATTTTTCACGCTAGTACTACCTTAACACGCTCGACCACCGCGCCTGTATTTATTTTCATTATTAATTTAAAATTCATTAGAGAATACTGGACACACTAAAAGTTAGTACATCTTCAGTCTCTAAAATATCTGTGAAGTCAAAGAAAAATGATATCTTGTCATCGCCAGAAAAACAACGCGCAATCAAATTTAAAACCGGTTGTATGTAAACATAGCAGCAGCCTGTGTCATTTATCTAGTTATATTTTTTGATGACGTCAGTCGATGTTTATAACGTTTTCAGTATAGTTAATTACTTTTAAGACGTAAAAGAAATTAATATACAATACCACAATTTTATGAGTGTTATTGGTGTTTCAAGAAACGAACAATAGACAACAAAAAAAGATGAAAGCTGTTTATGTGTCATAATAAATACCGTTAGGCTATTATATGTTTATAGCTTCCACGTAAATGCAATTCTACTTATTAGAAATACTACCTTTTTGTTTATTTTGACACAAAGAACTAAGGTAATAATTTATGTTAAACAGATGACAGCATCCAACAAATGTCAAACTGTTTAACAGTTGTAATAATCGTAAAATATTGTCCCTTTAAAATAAAGTATCTACAGAGCGTCCCACAAAAACTGCGCCCTAACAAGCAGATTCATAAAGCGGATTAGCGCTAACACCATTTTTTATTTCCTTTTTAACTCTTTTTTCATGTACGAAACAAATTTATTTTAGCTTGAGTTAAAAAGAAAGTTAAATAGCATTAAATTTGCGATTTAAGTTTCGTAGTTTCAAAACATCAAAAATCTATCCTGGATACAGTAGATCGCGATGTGTTCTAGATGGCGCAGCGATCTTAATTTTATTTGCCAATGGCACACTGGTCGAGGAGCATAAATGAGCAACAATGAACAACAGAACGCACCCGTCATCGATGAAAAATAGAGCCGCCTCTATTTCCATCGAGGGGTTCCTCGATGAAACGATTCTGTCTCATTTCACACGTATTATTGTGTCTCATTTCATGTTAGCGTGGGCTGTCGTTTTGGTTTTGCTTTGTGCTATTTTTTCGTGTTTGTTTATTTTATCAGTCAGGGTGCGTTCTGTTGTTTCATCGATGAGTTCCTCGACGCTCATTCATGCTCCTTGATCAGTGTGCTATTGGCATTACAACAGAAACTTAATCCCAATGGGGGATTCAAGTGGTAGAGCTTTTTAATATATATTTATTAAAATAAATTCTTGACCGTACATCATATTTAATACAATATAAAATCATACCATAAATGATATCTTTATTGCTGAAATATAAAAGTTAAAGTTGAATAATTCAAATCGCTCGTTTGTATTTCGCACTGCCATATTGCAATTACGTAGTTGCATTAAGCCAATCACAGAGCTTTGTCTGAAACGTTTGTCGGTGCTCAGTTTTACTGAGAGGAAGACGAAGAAGAAACAAGCATTCAGCATTCTACGATTCTACCAATGACGTATAATACTAGACGAATTATGCCGTATTCAAGTCAATGCAGTGCTGTGGAGCAGAAAGGGATGGAATAACTTTTGGGTCCGCCGGATGCGCGGCAAGGAGCGAGTACACTTTGATGTTATGCAAGTTGCTCCTTGCCGCGCACCCGCCTCACCCACCAGTTATTCTATCCCTTTCTGCTTTACAACAAACGCCGTTGTTATCCGTCTAGTTATGTTATGATTAATATATAAAAAATTCAAAAAAGTCTTGAAAGGCCCATTACAGTGTAGGTTCGGGTTCACCGAACCGCATGGTAGTATTTTTTTTAGCTTGAGTAACGCCGTAACGCTAGGCACACCACCGTACTGCCGAAGTTTCAACCGTGACAAATTATATTTAATATCTATTATATTGGCTATACAAATTTACATTTAATTTTTATGTGAAACTTGCGATTATCACGTAAAAAATTATTTACATGTTAATATTATTTTGCAATGCGCGTTTTCCTATAATTAAAAATGCAGAATAAATGCAAAAAATGCAATATTGCGTAATGAGTGTCATTAGTGTAATCATCAGTGAATCATTTTACATAACAGGAGAATGTTCTTCTTTTGTTTTCATTGAACAATTGATTCAGTAATGAATCATTGTTTGTAAACAATTATCGAGTTACAAAAACATATATATGTAGAAAAAATGACACGTATTTGCAGGGGCCCTTGGGCACACAAAGTTTTAAGCCTTTTTAGAAAGTTTTAAAAAAATGTGAATGAAAACATCAGTATGTATTTAGTAACTTTGTTGGTTATTATGTTTAACTGTACAGGATGTTCATTTATTCCAGTGACAGAAATGGATTTGTTAATAGATTATGTCATGATAAACATGAAAAAAGAAAATTAGATTTGGGAACGGATGGCAACTATAGATGGCGTCGATGTGAATGCGCAGATTTTAAGAGTGGTTGTTGACATATTTTTTACAGGCTAATTTTCAGTTTAAATGATAGACTTTGGTATAACTAAATAATAAAAATGGTAGACAGAAGTTTTGGCCGGTGACGCATGCGCGACAAAACCGATCAAAATAAGCAATTTTTATGGTGTGTGACATATTACTACTTGTTCACGACGAATACATGACAAAAAAATTATTGACAGAAATTATTGCTGGTTGCTCGTTGGTGACAGAAGCTCTGAAAGTGGACTGGTGTAGGGATCAACAACCACCCTTAAAATCTGCGCATTCACATCGACGTCATCTATAGTTTCCACCCGGTCCCAAATCTAATTTTATTTTTTTCATGTTTATCATGACATAGTCTATTAAAAATCCATTTCTGTCAGTGGAATAAATGATCATTTTGCACCCTAGCTCTCTACCTATAAGAATTGCTCATTCCGTACACGTGCGCCTCGATAAAAGGCGTGATGATATATTTAGTTTATTTATTTATTCTTATATAAGATTTGTATCAATGCCATTTTTTTTAATTGTCGTTTAAATATTGCCCCAATTTTTTAATGATTTTAATAATTTTTATCAGGATGGATGACGTCAATACATCCTTATGTAAGAATATTCTGTCACTTCCGGTTGTAGAATAAAATAGGTATTTTTAATTTTTTTGCCGTTTTTATTTCGTTGAAATTACCAAACCACACTTTTTACGAAACTTGACAATGAGCTGACATACAAATTGTTTAATTTACTTGTGCCACCACTGGTATCTCGAGATCTATAAGAGCTACAAGGTTGGTTAAATTAGCAAAGAAATACCATTTTCTAAGTGTATTACAAAACTATTAACAAAAATATTTTTCGACTAGTGGTTCTCAAAATACGGGATGCAACTTTCTTATTTTAAATGAGAACCTCTTTTTTTATTTGCTTGTTCGATTCAGTATCTTTTTCTGAATTCAACTACTACAAAGTTCAGTATCTTCACATTATAAAACAGCTAGCTCAAGTGGTATCAAGTCGGCTTGTGGATCCTGAGAACCCTGGTTCAATTCCCAAAGGCGACAAACAATTTTCACCATTTAAAAAAAAAACTACCTCTGTGTCTCCCTCACCACTAACATCTTTAGAGGCCGTGATTTGACGGCTGGTAACTGCACTTCACGCGCATAAATATATCACTTACCGAGATCTGCTACAGCAGAATGCTACACCCAGTAATGAGTAAAAGGCGTGATGATATATTTATTTATTTATTTTATGGATCTAATAAATAAATGTTTAGTGAATATTTTAAAGGTTCCAGCTACCCCATTTGATGGCATATAGCATTTGAATACATTTAGTTGGATCTCTTTAGTAGGTATATATTATGATCTGTGGTTCAACTTTCAAATCTTGCAATATTTTTATATGGACTGTACGAAGTACAATACTTACGAATACAGTAAACTATACCTACTAACTCATGCATATTGTTTTGTTTCCTAATCTAGTTTCATATTCATGAATACAATATGATACAGGAAATTAGTTTGCATACAATAGCATTGTATTTTTTCAACTATAGTTTTTCATATATGCATGATTTTTAAATACTCTTATGCTAATGGTACACTGATCGAGGAGCATAAATGAGCGTCGAGGAGCTCATCGATGAAACAACAGAACGCACCCGTCATCGATGAAAAATAGAGGCGCCTCTATTTCCATCGAGGAGTTCCTCGATGAAACAATAGGATGCGGGCACTCACGTGATTCTGTGACGTAGGAACAGCTGTTTCGGGAAAGTTCACAGCGCCACCTACAAAATGAACTATTTTGTTGGGGCGAGATTTGAAAACGGAATCCGTTTTCAAATCTCGCCCCAACAAAATAGTTCATTTTGTAGGTGGCGCTGTGAACTTTCCCGAAACAGCTGTTCCTACGTCACAGAATCACGTGAGTGCCCGCATCCTATTGTCTTAATCCACACGTATTATTGTGTCTCATTTCATGTTAGCGTGGGCTGTCATTTTGGTTTTGCTTTGTGCTATTTTTTCGTGTTTGATTATTTTATCAGTTCTGTTGTTTCATCGATGAGTTCCTCGACGCTCATTCATGCTCCTCGACCAGTGTGCCATTGGCATTATATATATCGCAGTCTCAAACAGATATGTTGACATAAAACCATTTTTTCTACGGTTGCTATGAAAAGTTGACATTTGTCAACGAAAAGATTGATGTTTTCTGTGAAGCAATAAATATATCGCGTTTACAAGGTGAATTCTGTACAACTGGTTTTGTTAAAAACAATGTCACAAAATTCAATTTTGTACAATTATTTCTGGAGATATTTTTGTATTCTAGTTGTAAATAAATATATCATCACGCCTTTCACCCATTATTGGGTGTGGCATTCTGCCGAAGCAGATCTCGGTAAGTGATATATTTATGCGCGTGAAGTGCGGTTATCAGCCATCAAAACACGGTCCCCAAATATATTATCATTCTGTGGGGATTGAACCAGGATTCGTAGGATCCACAGGCCGACTTGATACCCCATTGTAAATAAGTAAATATATCATCACGCCTTCTACCCTTTATTGGGTGTGGCACTCTGCCGAAGCAGATCTCGGTAAGTGATTATTTATGCGCTTGAAGTGCGGTTACCAATCGTCAAATCACGGTCCCCAAAGATGTTAGTGGGGAAGGAGCCGCAGGGGTAATTTTAAATTGGTGAAAACGTTTTGTCGGTTGTGGGAATCGAACTAGGATTCTTAGGATCCATAAGCCGACTTGATACCACTGAGCCATTATCCCATTGTAAAAATGTCAAACATAAATCGATCACTTTAGCTGTCATTGCTTAGCTCATATAAAATTATTGCAATTATTATTATTTTTTGATAATAAAATAATTATATTAAAGTGCAAAACACCTTTGTAAATAACACAGTCACACCAAAAAAAAAAATTAATTAATTAATTTCGAGTATATCATATAAAAACACAGAATTCAAAAGAGATATAACCCGCATTTATTTGTGAACGATATTTCCTTTATGAAACAGTTTTTAAGATTATTTTGAGGTTAAGGAAGAGTCATGAGCCAAAACTGGATTCGGATTTAGTGCGCCAAAATACATAATGCCTATGGCACACTGGTCGAGGACCATCAATATATATATATATATATATATATATATATATATATATATATATATATATATATATATATTATATGTTATTAAAATAAATGAATTTTAATTTGATTGATCATTTAGCAATACTTTGTTGGCACGTGTGTATGATATGGCATAGTTTGTAGCCAACAAAAAATTATATTTTGGTACAAAGAATAAAAATGAACTGATAGTACCTATAAAAAGATATAAACATACTTCTTTAAATAAACAAATTATAGTGTTTGTGCGTCAATAGACATTAACAGAAAAGTCTTAAAAATAGTATCCAATTAGGAATAATTAGCTAATTTGTATAAATAAATAAATGTACCAGGACTTTGTCGTTTTAAGATTTTGTTTATTTTTAAAGTACAAAGTACAAAAAAAAATAAATATAAATTTCAATCGGACTAAAGCTCAGTGGTATGAAGTCGGCCTGTGGATCCTGAGAATCCTGGTCCGATTCGCACAGACGACAAACAATTTTTATAATTTCAAAAACTACCCCTGTGCCTCCTCCACCACTAACATCTTTGGGGGCCGTGATTTGACGACTGGTAACCGCACTTCACGCGCAAAATATATCACTTACCGAGATCTGCTTCGGTAGAGTGCCACATTCAGTAATGGGTAGAAGGCGTGATGGTATATTTATTTTATTTATTTATTAAATTAAATGGGATGTAGACCTAATTTTGAATGATGCAAGTACAAAAATGATTTTAACATACTTCTAAATTCGTGTTAATAATTTTGTTTGTTAATAATAATAAATAGTAAATATTGTTTGCAGAAATTTGTTTTCTATTTATAAATGTTGACCGAAAGAGTTTATCTATATAAATTATCATCTAATGAATCATTCTAGTCATATCATATATCCGGAATAAAAATTGAGCGACATTATTCTACATTTCATTCAGTGTCAAAATAGTTATTTATGTACCAAGGGTGAAAACAGGCGTTTCTGGCCCGTGGCTTTGCGCCTCGTGCTAATAACTTGCTCAGGGTTAGAAATGCTAATTACACCCGTGGTACATACAATATTTTATGCACAACAAAATAACATTTAATTATATGTTCAAAAGATTAAAATATGTACATAGGTTATATATCAAATGTCATTTTGTAAAATCACAAAAAAAATTGTCATTTTGTTTATATATTTTATGGCCCAAGGGCCAAAAAAAAGTGTTTAAGCCCGCTTTTTAGGGCTAAAACACATGAATTTCGGCCCGGTTGTACATAAAATAAATATAAAAAATAATATATTTACCAATATTAAAATGTTTTTTAACAGTATATGTCAAATCCCTAAATTCTATTTCCATTGTTTGCACCGTATTTTATTTCGCTGTTCATTTATTTTCGCCTTCATTTGTCACAAATACAAGTCATCAGATCCGATGCCGCACACAACACTGCATGAAATATAATTTTCAATTGAGTTAAATGTTCATTCGGAATCAAGTGCTTAACACTCGAAGACCGTGTAGTGACTGATGGGGAACACAGTAACAGTGATGCTTTACTATGTCTAGCCTGTGCTATCAGCGGGAGGTTTTTTTAGTAATAATTAAAAAATTATAGAAGGTTAATGAGCTTGTATGTGTATTGGTATTTGGTGATTGAATATTTTGATTTGATGTGTCACCTGGTGAAGAAAGCGACTACTATTTTTTGGCAATTAAATTAGTTAAGTTTTAAAATATTTTTCGACGCCTAGTTTGTAGATGACTAGTTGTACTGCAGTGTATGGTGATAAAATTGTGTTGCATAGCTGTAGGTTCTTAACATATACATAAGCAGAGCTGGGTAAGCTACTTAAAAAAAGTAGCTAAGCTACAACTACAGCTATTCTTTAAAAAAGTAGCTGAGCTTCAGCTATAAGCTATATTTTGTAAAATATAGCTAAACTACAGCTAAAAGCTTTCGTTAAAGTAGCTGTTAAATTTTAAAGCTACTTTTTTAAATTATTGTGAAATAATTAAATTTACCATTGTCATATGATCAGTCTTTTGTTACTATTATGTACATAAATATGAAAAATAGCAAATACCATCTGGCACCTACTGTGTATTTTTGCGTATTAGAGCCAGTTAGAACCGGCAACAAATAATTATTTTGTGTGGGTTTAGCTTGTACGCATGCGTACTTTGTTGACCTTCTGCTTAAAAAGTAGCTTTAAGCTACAAAAAGTAGCTTTAAAAGTAGCTTCAGTTGTTATTTTTAAGTTAAAAGTAGCTGGCTACAAGCTACAGCTATATTTTTTCACAGTTAGCTAAGCTACAGCTACAGCTAAGGTAAATGTAGCTAAGCTAGTAGCTAAGCTACAAAAGTAGCTAGCTACTGCCCAGCTCTGTACTTAAGCCAGTCGGACACGATCAATTTTCAGTAATAATATAACAAGAGAGTGAGAATAAATTGAAAATAACTTGACAGATCTCCATTTGGCAATAGTCACTAAGCCCTACGGGCTTTCGTGACTATTGCCTGGCAACAAGTTTGAGAAAAATACTGGAGAATTATTTTCTAATTTATCCAACTCTCGAGTTATATTTAATTAGATTATTTTTTGACTTAGCTGTTGAGGTCGATTTATCCAACTTAAAAATTTTGAACTGCGTCCATATCGATTGATTAATTGACTAATGTATTGTTGTTTCCAAAATTTGTTGGTGTATTTCTGTATCTAAAATACAACTAAATCGATTTTTTTTACAAATTTTACTTGACGCGTTGACAGTTTTAAATAATTATTTGACAACTACCTATCATTTGTCACAAACAAATAAGCATCTACAGAGATAATTCCTGGGAATAATCACAAGAGCTTTATTCTCAGTATAATAATGATAGGATTGGTTAAAACGCAGACACGTGATATACAATAAAGCATTTCATTGGTTTTGAGAAACGTCAAAAAATAATTCATAGGAATTTTTTTTATGGCCCTAGGTCCAAAAACAAATGGTTTTTAGGGCTAAAATACATTAATTTTGGCCCGGTTCTGCATAAATATTATTATTGTATTTTTAGTCCTAATGAATAAATAACTATTTCTACTAACAATGTCAAAAACATGTCATTTTAAAATACTTTCTAGTGTCAAAATGACGATATTTTTGTACAGCGTGCAAAAATAATTTCTTTTGCACTTTACTATTAGTTATGTGCCAAAAAATGTAATTAAATAGTTGTTACGATACAAATTTAACTACGTAAATAACTAAAAATTATAACTTTTATTTTGCCTCTTTGCCGTGAACGAAAGACTCATGTAAACAAGAATTTTGAACTTATTAGATGCAGTTTTTAACTTTATTAATTATTAACTATTACTATTTATTAACTATTTAACTATTTATGCTATCGACTCAAATGTTGAATATTTGGGTCCTACGGCATATTTAGTATTAGAATATGTTACATTTATTTATATTATTATTTATAATTCAGAAATATTCAAAGAAAGATCAAAACCAGAAAAATAGTCGCCAATACGCATGTGCGATTATATTGATCGGTTTTCATATAGAACAGGGAAGTAGTCGCCATTGCGCATGCCTGGAACTATTGATCGAGAAAATATGTATTTCCATATAAGGAGTGCTGATTTTGTTCTACAAGTGTTTGACGCTTTTTGACACGTTTCTTGTTGATAATTGAAACATTTAGAAGCCATCTTTGCGATTCCACAACTCTTAGTGAACATTTACGGATTTAGAATGGCGAGACTCATTTTGTGTGTAAAGGTTTACCCAAAGTGGACAATTTAGGACGCATTTGAATCGACATGAAGACGAAACGTAAGCATTTATAAACATAACATATCAAATGAAATTTAGTTCGTTCATATTCATAATTCCTGTCCTACAAGCTTTTATCCATTTTTTCCACGGCCACGCAGTAGTTAGCTTTCAAAAATATCACAAACCTTTTTTATGACTGCCATCTTTCCAAAAAGTCTCACCAGTCAATTCTAATTAATTTTAAGACAACCATCTTTTTTAAAAATTCTCTCGAATCAATTCCAAGACAATCGTCTTCTCTAAAAGCCTGCTAAATCATTTTTAAGACAATAGTCTTCCCTAAAAGTTCTCCTCAATCAATACCAAGTTAATCATCTTCTTAAAACGCCTCCCAAATCATTTTAAATGCAATCATCTCCTCTAAAAGTTTCCCCAATCAATATCAAATCAATCATCTTACCTAAAAGCTCTCTCTGATTAATTTCAAGACAATGATATTCCTAAAAAGGATCCTACCTGCTAAATACTTCTTAAAATTGTTTTAAATCCTTTATAGCTGAGTGCTCAAAGACGATAGTTAGCTGTCAAATTATTCTTAAAGTTGGTTGCAACCATATAGAATAATTTTAAAAGTTTTAAGTTGTCTTAGAAGCTAGTTGAATACTTTTAAGACGATGGCTAGAAAATCCCAGCTGCCAAATACTTCTTAAAATTTTCTGGAACCCTTGAAATTATTATAAAATGATTTAACTGTCCTGAATATTAGTAGAGTGCTCTAAGACAATGTCTAGAGGATCCCAGATGTCAAGTTATTCTTAAAGTTGGTTGAAATCATGTAGAATAATTTAAAAAGTTTTAAGTTGTAGAAGCTAATATGTGATTGTATTTCAGCGTGGACAGCAAGTTGTACACTTTGGAGGCGAAGCAGCTCTCAGGACACCTAGAACATGTGGCTCAAATCGTAGCTCCACCAGTGGAGGTGTTTCAACTAGAACTGTGTTTACGAATTCAGCGGAGCGCCATGGAGGCATCGCCGGACGTGGGAGCGCTTCCAAGGCACAAGTGGATTGCGCCACCTTTTTTATAGTAAGTAAATGCTGTTTTATTTCTTTTAATAAATTACAACGTGCTAACACGAAACACAATATTTTAAAATTATTTCGTACTCGGATTAGTTTGTTTACAACTTGATAGTGTTATAGCGAAGGATTAAATATTGGCATTACGCCTTTGTGACTTTGCTATGTGGTAGAGTATTGTATTGACGAGAATTTGAATATATTTGACAGCCGATCAAATGCTAATAGTATTCTCTGTGTGTTAATTTAGGAGGCTTTGGAATCATCTTTGATTGGAAAACATTTCTGTTGAAACTCTGGTCTAAAAATCAACGTACGACTTGAGAACTCATAAGCTTCTATAAGGAGTCTAGACCACCAGGAAGAACCAACGACGGAGATGACGGCCACGGGGACTGAGAGATGGCATCACTTCACTTCGGTATTTGATGGCGTGCCCAAACATCAATCAGCACTTTAATTATTTTTTCAAGTGAGTGTATCTTTAAAATTAGTAGAGGTACGATAATTTGGACCAAAAATTTGTATTCTCTATAGTTTTGTTAGTAAATATGAGTAATTTTATTATTCTGAGAGAAATAATAAAATGACTACCGGATATTTCTCTATAACTTTAAATATAACATTTTTAAATCGGCTGTAACTTTTGAACCACTAAAGAGAATTCAAATCGGTTTTAAAATTTTAACTCTCCATTCTTTATGGGGTGGCTAGCTCAGTGGTATGAAGTCGGCCTGTGGATCCTGAGAACCCTGGTTGGATTCCCACAGGCGACAAACAATTTTCATAATTTCAAAAGCTACCCCTGTGGCTCCTCCACCACTAACATCTTTAGGGGCCGTGATTTGACGACTGGTAACCGTACTTCACGCGCAAAATATATCACTTACCGAGATCTGCTTCGGCAGAGTGCCACACCCAGTAATGGGTAGAAGGCATGAAAGTTATTATTAATTTTGCATATGTGGGAGAATGTGAGTGAAAATAGACGAAGTGTAATTGATTTTATTTTGTATGATGAACGATTGAGAAGTTTAGTTACAGATACGCGTGTGAAATGTGGTGCTGAATTGGGTACGAATGACCATTATTTGGTGGTATCAAATGTTTCGTGTGAAATTCAGTGTACTGCAGAATGAGATATGTTTGTTGAGAGAATAAATGAATCTTTGGCTGTATGTGAGATTAATTTTGAATGCAGTATAAATGATGTTTGATTGAAATTGAAGGACACAAGTTTGT
Source organism: Pterostichus madidus (assembly GCA_911728475.2). Classification (NCBI taxonomy): domain Eukaryota; kingdom Metazoa; phylum Arthropoda; class Insecta; order Coleoptera; family Carabidae; genus Pterostichus; species Pterostichus madidus. The sequence continues at coordinate 3,410,596 of OU452314.1, read as the reverse complement.
GGTGAGTGTAGATTAGGCTCTTGCATGGTAGAATGATGAAGTAAAAGAAAGCGTATTTGCGTTTTCTAAATGTGAAAGAGGCAGTGAGAGAAAATAAGGTGCGTTTTGATGATTTGATGAGTATGAATAAAGCGATTAAGAGTGCGGATGGTGAGTTATTGTGACTGTTTATTTGATGAATATAATGAGTAAATGTTTCATGAATGATTTTAGGGTTCGTGCTACCCTATTTAATGGGATATAACGTGATGTCATGTATGTATGTATGTAATTTAAGCAAGAATGTGAATGTTTGTCGATGACTGATTTTTTTTATAAATCTGATGAGTGAATGTTCTGTAAATGTTTCAGGGGTTCGTGCTACTCTTTTGATGGGGAATTTTAAAATGAATTCTAGAAAAATATTAGCGATATTTGCAGTTGGTTTTATTTTGATGATACGCTTCGTGTGTCTTACGTAAAAGCCCGTTAATTTACTTATCTACATTTAGCCTAAATGATTAAATATTCTTTTATATCAAATATTTTTTATGTGATAAGTATTTCTTTAACGTTTGAAAGTAAATGCTAATTATAGGAACATTATAATTTACATGTTTAAAAACAAATATTACAATTATTTTACATATGTTTGTAAAAAAACAGTAGCAATAATAACATTATTGCTTATAAATTTAAAGTTTATGACAGAAAAATTGACGCCTATTCGTTCAGGGGAGCCGTGGCTTAGTGGTTAAAGCATCAGCCCGGCAAGCTGAAGGTTCTCGGTTCGAGTCCGGGCGTCTCCCGAATTTTTCTGTCATAAACTTTAAATTTAACAAACTTCAAAGTCATCCACATGACTTAAATTCTTTAAAATTATTGCTTATAATAATATCAAAAATAAAATTATAAATATTAGTTAGACATTGCTTTTACTAATCAGAAATATATACACCCGATCTATGAGTGATTTTTACACATGTTAAATTTAATGGATATACTCTTGGTATAAAGATAAAATAATTCCTACCTTTTAGTTTTATAAGAAATTTGTTAAATAGAGTATTATCGTACTTATCCTATATACAAATGTGAAAAGATATTTTGAATAATTTTTTTGCAGTTTGTTTCGATATATAGGTTTATTTTGATAACACGCAGCCTTGGCACATCTGAGTCTTACGTAAAAGCCATTTAAATTTATTATCTATAATTGGCCTCAATAATTCTCTTGAACGATGAAATATTATTTTATGTTGAATATTTTTGATGTGATAAATATCTATTTAACGTTTTAAAAAGTAAAAGACGTTATAATTTGTTCAAAAACAAATAATACATATATTACATTTTTTTACATATGTTAATAACAAACAATAGCAATAATAAAATTATTATTTATAGTAATATCAAAAGTAAAATGATAAATATTGTATTTGCAGTGTATGTTTTTATTCTTGTATCGTTCAAGGTAACATTTATAAACTTTAGTTAGAACTTGTTTCACAATTAGTGAGTCATTGTTCGGTCGAAACCTGCAAACTCGTACCATCGCTCGGGCTAGCATTGTCTATCTCTCTCTAGCACATTGTAAGCATTGGAATGATTGCGCAAGACTCGCTCACTTGCCTAAAATTCGTTGTGGTGTACAGACGTAGAAATCGCGCTCCGTACATTTTCTGCCTTTTAAAAGGCCATCATACCTAACAATTGTCCTCCAACAACGCTAGTGCCTTCACGTGGAGGCCCAACATACTTTCTACATAATTTCTACATACATTTGGCAAGCTTTGTAAGCGTATCGCGAACCGGGTGGGGCGAGTCCTTCGAGACCAAGGTCGTAGTTTGGTGTGTAGGCGGGTCGCCCAGCTAGAGAGTATCTCTGCCGATGACTGCGTGGTCGGGGTCGCCAAATCCTCTCGTTAGAGATGGCCTTGGAGTCCGGGCAAGTTCTAGAGGCTTCTCTTCCCACGAGCACTGTGGAATACTCTCCCTACGACTCGGGTAGGTTCAGTAGGCGTAAACCGAGAGGTCGGGGTCACGGAATATGATCCTCGTATTTGTAATTAGTACAAGCACACTTCCGGCTGCTTGTTGTAGATTCATTGCGCCACTTGACACTTCAAAATTAGCTATTTGTACACAGAAACTTAGGTAGGGATAAGGCAAGAACAGAAGCAAAGAAAGAACAAAGAAATCAACATTGAAAACAACGTGAAGATCAAGAAATGTATAAATGGGATGTTATGGGATGAATGGAATGTGTGGTATAAATGGTGTATGCTGCACGCTGCATGTCATAACTTGTCTATTATTCTATTTTATTGCATTTTGTTCTGAGTTTCTGTTTCAGGTTCAACAATCATCAAATGTCTTTATGTATGTTTTATTTCTAATGTTTCCAGCCATTCTATATTACTAATACATTGTTTTTATGTTTCTAGGGACATGACGAGACCTGCAAGCATCTTCTGCGGCCTCAGCATCATCCTGAAGCAGCTGGTGTTCTAACCAGCGCCACCGGAGCTGCCGCCATCATCCTAGAGCAGCTGGTGTTCTTATCAGCGCCACCGGAGCCTGTATCGCCGTGGACAACATCATCTGAGTCAATATCACTTCAACTATGTCAGAAATTGGCTGCAGTATCAGCAGTCATCGTAGAATGTCGTCCGCAGCTCACAGCAACAATGTAAGAACATTATTATTTTTTAAAAGAGTTGTATTTAACCGAGCATCAAAATATTAAAGTTTGTCTGCTTATTTATCAATTTAAACAGTTAATATTTGCTGTAGCAAAGCAAAAATAAATATTCGGCACAATATACAGAATATAAAATAAATAAGAAATATTGAAATTAATCTCCTAAAATAATCTTTTAATCTAAATAATTAAAAAAACGTTTCGAAACTTTTTTAAATTATTGAGATTAAGTGATTATTTCAAGAGATAATTCCAATGTTCTTTACTTATTTTTCTGGATAGTTTATTTACTATTTTTGCCTTTCAATAATTACTTTTAAAGATCGTTTAGTATTTTTTGTGCTCAATTATTATTATTTTTTTTTGTATTTGTTTAATTGTATGTTTTTCTAATGTTTCTAGCTATTCTATGTTACTAATACATTGGTTTTATGTTTCTAGGGACATAACGGGACCAGCTGGAGATGTAACCAGCATCACCGAAGTCTGTATTAACATCCTGGATTAGCTGGAGATGTAACCAGCGTCCTGGAAGCAGCTGGAGATGTAACCGGCATCACCGAAGTCTGTATTATCATCCTGGATTAGCTGGAGATGTAACCAGCATCACCGAAGTCTGTATTATCATCCTGGATTAGCTGGAGATGTAACCAGCGTCCTGGAAGCAGCTGGAGATGTAACCGGCATCACCGAAGTCTGTATTATCATCCTGGATTAGCTGGAGATGTAACCAGCATCACCGAAGTCTGCATTATCATCCTGGATTAGCTGGAGATGTAACCAGCGTCCTGGAAGCAGCTGAAGATGTAACCAGCATCACCGGAGTGCAGCAACATCAGCCGAGATTGAACATCAAGTCCGCTGCTCGCAACATCTTTGTAAGAAAATTATTATTATTTTAAAATTATTTGGGTAAAAGTCAGTTAAAAACAATAATAAATATGTTTTGTTTTAAATTTATAATTTACAATAACTATCTTTAAAACATATTTATTTTAAGAACTAATAATTAACTGATTGGGGTGATTAACTATATTTTTAATTCTCAAAAAGTTCTGCGATTATTTTAGAGTAAAATATTTAAAATAAAAGACGTATATAAATAAATTTGTATCATTTTTAAATAAAATATTTTTCTCTACTTTAATTTATGAACGATTGAAAGCAGGAAAATAAAGTTAATTACCCTTATCTGTTATTATATTTTGTAAATTAACATAGCGAAATATGTTTACCCACAAAAATTATTTCCAATTTAAAAATATAAGTTTTAAAAGTTTTTTTTTTACAATATTTAAATTGATTTTATTTTAAAGATTGGAAAAAGTGATTGAATTATTATTTAATCATTTGAATAGTTACTTATTTGTATTTAAAATAGAATTTAAATATAAAGAGCATGTGAAACCAGCCACCAAAATAATTCAATGTAATTTATAATTTTATTAATATTATTTGTAACTGTTTCTAATTTATGTTGTTGTTTGTTTACAGTCGCAGTTGCAGCAGCGATGAAAGCCAATTTTCCGCTAAGCGTCTTTGGAGAGGTTTTCCGCTTAGCACGCGTAGGAGAATTCCTGGAAAATGGTTCAGCTTCTTGCCTCTCAAGTCACAACCAGGAGGCTGGGACCAGGCTTTATATTTAAAATAAAAATTGTGTCACAAATAAATAAGATGCGGTACTAATAAACTAAATATTACAAAATATACTTGTCTTTTATTATAATATAGTAACAAATACATAGGTATTTATAAGAAAATGTGTTGTAAAATAAATTATTTAGGAAATATACAGTTAGCCATCGCCATTTGTCGACCTGGTGCCCCGGACTAAGTAACCGAGGCATTTAGCACCATCCAACAACATCGCCTAAGTCCTGGTCACCTTCTGCAGAGTTCCTGAAGCCGATTCCAACTGGAAAGTTCACCCAATGTGAGTAAAGTAATTTTATATTATTCATAACTTTATTTTGTTAGTAATGATTGCAAATTTTAATCTAATACTTTGTTTTTATGTTTATAAAGCCTCCACGTACATGGAATCATCTCTGTAATTCACCTGGTGCACGGGACTCGTCTTGGAACCGCTAGCATCTTCAACAGTGGCACTGGAGTCGTCGCAACCTTCTACAAAATTCCCTGAGTCGACATTCATCTCTCCAGTAAATCAGAAGACTCCCAAAAATAAAATAATATCCCCAATTAGTACTTGTAATATAAATATTAGTGTCTTTTATACTCGTATACAGAATATTATCACTTATATTGTAATAAAAAATGTAATATAAATGTTAGTGTCTATTGTATATAGTTTTAAAATGATAATAAATGAATTTAAAATAACTTACATTCTTTCATTTATAATATCCTTCTCTACACATCAATATTTTATGAATAAAATAATAGTTTAAGCGGTAATAAGAAATCCAAGATACACTTATACATTGACAAATTCACACAGACAGGGATAATTTATTTGAATGTATTAGTGCGCTCACACACACATACATCTCTGCCGCATCCGCCGCCGCCGCCACTAACCTCCGCCACAACGCCGCCGCCATCTTAGATTTTACACACACACTCACATACATCTCTGCCGCATCCGCCGCCGCCGCCACTATCCTCTGCCACAACGCCGCCGCCGCCATCTTAGATTTTACACACACACACATACATCTCTGCCGCATCCGCCGCCGCCGCCACTATCCTCCGCCACAACGCCGCCGCCGCCATCTTAGATTTTACACACACACACACACACACATACATCTCTGCCGCATCCGCCGCCGCCGCCACTATCCTCTGCCACAACGCCGCCGCCGCCATCTTAGATTTTACACACATACACACATACATCTCTGCCGCATCGGCCGCCGCCGCCACTATCCTCTGCCACAACGCCGCCGCCGCCATCTTAGATTTTACACACACACACATACATCTCTGCCGCATCCGCCGCCGCCGACACTATCCTCCGCCACAACGCCGCCGCCGCCACCCTCGTCAATCTTGGTTTTTACACACACACACTTCAAGAAATCGCACAATAGTAATCTCAGTGGCGCCACCTTTTCCTACGGAGTTGGAACGGCTAAAAAGTGAACTAAAATTTTAATTGGTAGGCTAATTAATCATGATATTTTAATTAGCGATTTCCGCGATAACTAGACGTTATTTTGAGAAATGTTTCAAATAAAAGTAGTTTATTTTTTAATTCTCTATAACTTCTGGTTGAAACTTTTTTCTCTACAACCCTTAACTTCGGAGATACAAAAAGCCACCCTTAAAGTGAAATATCTACCCTACTAATGCAAATTTTGGGGTCGTCCGAGAATTCCGCATTGAATATGAGGGTCTAGAAGGTGCATGCAAAATTTCAGCGAGATAGAATATATCGTCGTTTATTAAGCTTTTCAAAAGTAAAGGTTAACCCCTTGCCGTTTGAATTCCTTAATTATTAAACTATTTCTGATCTCGCTGAAATTTTGCATGCACCTCCTAGACCCTCATATTCGATGCGGAGTTCTCGGACGACCCCAAAATTTGTATTAGTAGGGAAGATATTTCACTTTAAGGGTGGTCTTTTGTATCTCCGAAGTTAAGGGTTGTAGAGAAAAAAGTTTCAACCCAAAGTTATAGAGAATTAAAAAATAAACTACTTTTATTTGAAACATTTCTCAAAATAACGTCTAGTTATCGCGGAAATCTCTAATTAAAATATCATGATTAATTAGCCTACTAATTAAAATTTTAGTTCCCTTTTTAGCCGTTCCGACTCCGTAAGAAAAGGTGGCGCCACTGAGATTACTATTGTGCGATTTCTTGGTGTGTGTGTGTGTAAAATCCAAGAAGGCGGCGGCGGCGTTGTGGCGGAGGATAGTGGCGGTTTCAAATTGATTATTTACAATTACTCTCTTTAAAACATATTTATTCTTTAAGAATAAGAAATATTCTAATAAGATGTATGTTTTTGCAAACAACTTACTACAATATTTTTCATTCTTAGAGAATAAATATGTTTTAAAGAGAGTTATTGTAACTTATTAATTTAAAACATATTTATTATTGTTTTTGACATATTAAAATACAATCATTTTATTTATTTATTTTGATTCTAACATCCAAGGTATCTGCAGAAGGTGGCGGTGACGATGAAGACCAGCTGCTTCAAGACAAGTCTCGTACTCACAGTTCGACTGCAGAAATTATTCCCTATCCGCGGAGACCTTATAAACAGAAATATTAACTATTAGAAAATTTGCAAGACTTTTTTTGTGAAGACTAATGATCTTAAAAGTCCTTCAGATTTTTTGTAGACTGCAGGATATCTTTTTAAACTAGAGAATTGTTAGTTGGCAAATTAGATAATACGTGGCAATAGGAGTCGCAAAATATTATAAATAATATAAAAATTTTGTATAATTTAAAGCTATTTGTACGATGTTAAATTTCTAATGTTATATTGTAAATTTTCTTTGTCTTAAAAATCATTTTTTCTCAGTTTGCACCATATTTTAATTATTATAATAGATAATTTAAATTAATATTACTTTAAAAAAAACTTTCCTATATTCATTGATGTAGTCCTCGTAGCTTGCTTAGTTTTTGACCTCCGGCAAACTTTTCCATTCTTGTAAATAATTGAAACTGAAAGCAACGCACTAATTTATGTGGATTTTTTCACTTCATTATTAATTTCTTTTAATTTTAAAGTGAACGTGCTTTATAAAAAATATATATTATTTATTATAATAAGTATCCACAACAAAGCATCACAAGTAGAATAATTATTTTATAAAAAGTAATTCTATGCCTTGACTATATATATAAGTATAAAACACACCATTTGTAACACCACTTTTACATATTTAAACTAACCTCACTTTTAAGTACTTGGTTTAACTATAATAATAACTAAAATATTTACAAAATCATTCTACAGTCTTTTAACCACGGTATAAATTTTATCTAAAAAATATTACATATTTGTTTTAATTTCATAATTCGTTCTTTGGAACCTATAATAACTTTTATACTACTTTGCATTGACTTTTGACTATATCTACTTCTAGTAAAACTCCAGTATACCCTCTTGCCTTATTTTGATATTTTGGAGAAGTTTATGTTTCCAGAGATTTTAAAACAATGATTTACCATTACATGGGTTAGCTAGCTCAGTGGTATCAAGTCGCCCTGTGGATCCTGAGAACCGTGGTTCGATTCCCACAGGCGACAAACAATTTTCACAATTTTAAAATTACCCCTGTGACTCCCCCACCACTAAAATCTTTGGGGGCCGTGATTTGACGACTGGTAACCTCACTTCACGCCCAAAATATATCACTTATCGAGATCTGCTTCGGCAGAGTGCCACACCCAGTAATGGGTAGAAGGCGTGATGATATATATATATATATATATATATATATATATATATATATATATATATATATATATATATATATATATATATATATATATATATATATATATATATTTATTTATTTATTTATTTATTTATTTATTTTTTATATTTACCATTACTTTTTTCAATTTTAGAACCTGATCTTTCTTTCTTTCTTCCTTATCTAGCTCATGTGACAAACTACTGTCAGTCGACAAGAAGGTATACTGAAGTTTAACTCTACTTCTTACTTGTAAATTTGATTATAAAATTAACTATAATATCAAAATGTTTCATTTCGCCCTGTCAAAAAATGATTTAATTTGGCATGTATCTTGTCACAATCATTTCTAATTTGACAATTTGACAGTTCACCAAAACTCAATAGAAATAATAGCTAGATATTTAATAATAATTCTGATTTACCTTAATAACGAAATGTTTATTTTCCTGCCAAGGAACACAAAAGATACAAAACGTAAGAAAATCCACGTGCTACTAAGACTTCAATCCAGTTTGATTAATTAATTAATTTGACTAATGATGTTGCATAAATGTCAATTGGAACAATCAAAATTGAGATAGTTTGTGCATGTGGAATGTATGTCGAATAAAAGATTGGTGAAATTGATGCTGGGTTGCATAAAAGTATTTATCGGTTCAATAGCAACTAACGGTTCCCTAGGTTTCAAAAAATCATTGCATGAAAGTCCTATAATTTTAATGAACCGATAAACAGTAATACAACTTATAGGACTGTTTTCAGACCTATAATTATTTATCGGTTCAATAAATTCAGTTTGACGTTTAATGTCAAAGTTGAATGAATGAAAAAATATTCGTTGGTACTTTTTTATAATTGAAGTAAATTAATACAAATAATAATTATTATTATTAATAAAGTAATATTTGTTGATAGAGCAAGGCCTTATTTTGTTTCATTAATTAATGATAATAAAGAAAGTTCAGGTCGGATATCTATATCTGTATTATTTTTTGTTCTATTACATTTTCTCAAATAAAATTCAATTTATATAAAATATAATTTGTAATTTTTGTATACGAGTATTATTGTTTACATATGATTATAAAATGAATCGGAATAAAATTAATTTTCTAAAGGATTTAATATGGAGATTAATTTTTACTTATTGCATCCACTTGCTTTATAAAATCTCCACCACCTGTCTTACAAGTTTCAACCTAAAAATATGTTTTGCATTAAAAACTACCAAAATATTCTATTCTATCGATTATAAATCTATAAGCTAGATCAGTGGTATCAAGTCGGACTGTGGATACTGAGAATCCTGGTTCGATTCCCACAGGCGACAAACAATTTTCACCATTTTAAAACTACCTCTGTGACTCCCCCACCACTAACTTCTTTGGGGGCCGTGATTTGACGACTGGTAACCGCACTTCACGCGCTAAATATATCACTTATCGAGATCTGCTTCGGCAGAGTGCCACACCCAGCAATGGGTAGAAGGCGTGATGATATATTTTTTTTATATAAATCTATAATGTATAAAATTATTAAATTATAAAGAGAAAAAAAGACACCACCAGGATTTGAATCTAGAATCATCTAGCCACGATCATAGAAAAAAATAGTTAAATTATAAAATTAATATTATTATTACTTTTCGGCACTTTTTTGTTTTCGTGCTTTTCTTTTTATTTGTTCTTTATTTCATTTCCCCGATTCATACTTTCTTATAAGCATTGCAAATCTATTCCCAAGCTTCCAATTTTTTTTTCTATTTTTCGTACTGTTGGTTTTGGTTTCAATTAAATTTCTAAAATTTTGAATTATTTCCAGCAAAATGTATCCTTCTTTTTCCGTATAATTTCGGCTTTTATTCTTTTTATCCATTATTAATTGAATTTTTTACTGGTTCGTATTATATTTATCGATAATGACAAGTCAGTGACAATGACAGTTACAGTGATACTGTTGCTAGACAAACAGTTCAATAACTAAAGATCTCAATATATTTTTCATGCAACAGTTCGAATTTTAACGATTCATTAACTTTGTAGGACCAGTAACTATAGAGTCAATAAACAATTTATTGAACAGTTTTCATGCAACCCAGCATGAGAGTGTGAGATTGCGTGAATGACTAAATAAATTGATATGATTTAACATTAGTAACATCCATGTGGCATCTGTCAAGAGAATAATAATAAATCTTATCTCAATTTCTAATAAATTTGGAAACTTTTAATTTCTGATAGGGTAGTAAACAAATATATACGAGCCCTGTCTCACATCAGTTGACCCGAATCTTAGGTTTTCTTTAGATTTTTAATTTTGCAGTTTTATTTCTCGTGTAGTATGCAAGAGAATTAAATGAAATTTTAATGAGTCGTATACTAATATATTGTTAATACACAAATAAAATTACACACATCTTGGAATGTCAGCCATTGAAGGCTGAAGTAAACATTTCTGTAGTAACTAAAATTTTTTTCGTTTTATTCAAAAACTGTATAATAATAAAGTTTGTTTTAAATAATAATTAACTTTGGTTTCGTAGGTCAAACTGCCTACAAGATAATAATCATTATACTATATTCGAGAGTGGAATTAGTTTTTTTGTAAAAAAATAATTGTTATTAAAATTGGTATACAGTTTGTGTCTAAGGTATATTCAATGTTAAATTTAGTTTAAAATGTTGAAAATTAATTATAGAATTTGGTAAATGTCAGATATCTGCGTATTTAGTATTATTTAAATTTTTAACGGAAAAATAAGATTCGGGTCAACTGACGTGAGACAGGGCTCGTATATACCTCGTGAACAAAGTGTCATGTTTTCCGTCGAAACGGAAATAAAACTGTACAGAAATATCTCACTTTCCTTCTTCCAGAAATATCTTCCTATTATTTTAATATCAATTCTTCGAGCTTTGGTGAACTGTACGTTACCTATTTTCCTACAACTATCTTCTCCATAACTTCAACTACGTAGAGAATCTCTTCCTTAGGGCGGCATACGCTACCACCCTATAAAACACAATACTTCCTGCAAGTGCCGCCAACTCTGTCCAGAGCTGACTATCAGTAGCATCCAAATAATTTAACAATACTTTGGGATCTGCAAAGTGACAATACACGTCGTCACAACGTAGTGGCTTTCTGTCGTAACCGAAGGTGACGATGACGAAGGCTGCTAGACCGCAGCGCATGGGAGACGTCCTCATGAGCAAGCGCATGAACCAGGAGATTGAGTGCGCGAAGTCGAAGCCGTAGATCGCCAGGCAGAGGAAGGGGACCACGAGAGATGGCGCGATTATGCTGCCGATCTGAAAAGGGAAAAAGATTTGTTAGTAAATTAATTGCAATTGTAGGAGGTTTTTGGGGAATTAGAATCACTCGGACGGGGCTGATTTATAAATGTTTTTTTTATTTTTGGAGGTTGACTTCTGAAACACGTTCAGAATTTTATTTAGAGCAGATGACTATCATAAACATTCTAGGAGTTTTTTGGGAGGATAATTATATGAAAAAGGTTTTTTTTTCTCGGGAAGATGATTGATATTTTTAGGGTAGAATATAAACGTTCTAAGATATTATTTTTTTTTTGTAGGATAATTTTCTGAAAGTGGTTTAGAATTTTTTAGGGCAGATATAAACGTTCTAGAATCTTTTTGGGAGATTTATTATCTAAATGAGAACAGTTTTTTTTGAGAGTTAAATATAAACGTACTAGAAATGTTTTAGGAAGCATGATTGTCTGAAGGAAGTTCAAAATTATATTTAGGGCAAAGGACTGTCTTAAAAACTTTTTTTTTTGAGAGGGTAATTGTCTGAAAAAGTTTCAGAATTTTTTTAAGGCAAAATATTATTGTACTAGGATTTTTTTGGGAGCATAATTAATCTGATGGAAGTTAAGAATTTATTTTAGGGAAGATGGCGTCTTACGAACACGTTCTAGGTATTTTTTTGGAAGGATAATTATCTAAAAGAGATCCAGAATTTTTTAAGGCAGAATATAAATTTACTAGGATTTTTTTGGAAGCATGATTATCTGATGGAGGTTCAGAATTTATTTTAGGGAAGATGGCATTTTCCTGGTAGGATAATTGTCTAAAAGAGATTCAAAATTTGTTGAAGGCAGAATATAAAAGTACTAGGATTATTTTTTTGGGAGCATGCTTATCTGATGGAGGTTCAGAATGTATTTTAGGGAAGTTGGCATTTTCCTGGTAGGATAATTGTCTAAAAGAGATTCAGAATTTGTTGAAGGCAGAATATAAAAGTACTAGGATTATTTTTTTGGGAACATGATTGTCTGAAGAAGGTTTAGAATTTTTTTTACGGTAAATGGCTATTTTATAAACGTTCTAGAATTTTTTTTGAGAGGATTATTGTCTGAAAGAGGTTCCGAATTTTTTTTAGGACAGAATATAAATGTACTAAGATTTATTTTTGGGAGCATTATTGTCTGAAGAAGGTTCTGATTTCTTTTTATGAAACACTGCTATCTTATAAACTATTTTATTTATTTATTATAATTTTTTTAAGAGGATGATTGTCGCAGAGGTTCAGAATTTAATTTCGAGCTGATCTAAGATTTTTTTTGTAAGCATGTTTATTTGAAAGAGGTTCAGAATTTTTTTTAGGGACTATGACTGTTTTATAAATATTCTAGGACTCTTTTTCAGCAGGATTACCTTTCTGAAGAAGGTTTAGGATCTTTTTAGGGAAGATATATGTTTTATAAATGTTTGAGGAGTTTTTGTTGGTAGGATGACTTCTTTTTTGGGACGTAAATTGTCTTTATAAATGTTCTAGATTTTTTTTTGGGGAGATGATTGTCTAAATGATGTTTATTATTGTTTTTTTTTTAATATTCAAGGATTTTTTTTTTGGAGGATGACTACACGAAAAAGATTCAAGATTTTTTTAGATGATGGTAAATAGAATACTATTAAATAAGTCTTAAACTCACCAAAGAGCTACAGATGCTTCCCACAGCAAAACCAATTCCTTCAGAACTCAATGAGACGCAATTGCCGATCATCACGTACATGAAAAACTTCCATAACTCCCTCGGAAGACCAGACAAGGCGTAGACTATCGCAATGTAGACAAAATTGAAGAAAAACTACAAAAATATAAACAATATTACATTTTCATATTTAATAAACAATAAAACACGAATTCTTTATTCACTCAAACATCATTTCATGAATAAATACTTACATGAAGAGGCAAACCAGCTATCATCGTAGCCATATAGAACGGAAAGGTCCCATACCATCGGTTAAAGTGTTCTTTTTTAGCTATTTTGACTTCATATGGAACTAAAATACAACAAATTCCAATTATAATTAATAGTTATTTATGTACCAAGGGTGCAAAAAGGCGTTTCTGGCCCGCGACATGATTATTAGCATGAGGTGCAAAGTGCCGAGGGCTAATAACATGTTCAGGGTCAGAAACGCTAATTTCACCCGTGGTACATACAATATTTTATACACAACAAAATAACATTTAATTATATGTTCAAAAGATTAAAATATGTACATAGGTTATATGTCAAAATTACATTTTGTAAATAAATTACTGGGTGTGGCAAAATATAATAAATATATCATCACGCCTTCTACCCATTACTGGGTGTGGCACTCTGTCGAAGCAGATCTCAGTAAGCGATATATTTTGCGCGTGAAGTGCGATTATCAGTCATCAAATCACGGTCCCCAAAGATGTTAGTGGTGGAGGAGCCACAGGGGTAGTTTTAGAAATGGTGAAAATTGTTTGTCGCCTATGGGAATCGAACCAGGGTTCTCAGGATCCACAGGCCGACTTCATACCACTGAGCTAGCCACCCCATTCAAGTAATCACAATAAATAAAAATTGACATTTTATTTATGTATATATAGGAATTATTTCTTAGGCCAAAATGAAGTGTTTAAGCCCGCTTTTTTGAGCTAAAACACATGCTTTTCGGCCCGGTTGTGCATAAAGTACATTATAAATATTTCTTCACTTACACAAAATAACAGGAATAAATAGTCGACTATGTGAATAGAAAATCACGATTCCCACACAAAACTTTAAATGGTTGTACATCATGGAACCATCATTCGCGTTGTCATAGAAAACAAGTCCTAACAAAATGGCGTTAAGTAAATAATGTAAAGTTTGGATTGCTAAAGTTTTCTTATGTCGTATACTCTGCATGAACTGTCTTTGAAGAAGCACCCAAAATTGTGTCCACCTGAAAGAAAACAGACTCTAAGAATATATCCCCTTTTTACTTTCTTATACACAGTATAAGGAAGTATTGGAATCGTGAAAAAATTCGTTGACGAGATTTTCGCGGAAATACGTGTTTTGAGGTCCACTGAATACGTTTTCATCATTTTCTCAATGATGTCTGTGTGTGTGTGTGGATGGATGGATGAATGGATGGATGTGTGTCCGTATGTGCAATATCTCATAAACAAGATAAGATTTGTTAACGAAACTTGGTAATTATAAGTCTAATGAAAATACGAAGAGCTGAGGTGATTTTGAATGAAATTGAATAGCCGGAAGCGGAAGTTTACCGGATACACAAAACAATAAATTCCATTTATTTCAAAAATGGAATCAGTTACGAATAAATGTTTCAAATAAAAGATGTTAGCAAAAATATTTGGAACATAAAATGTTATTTGCAATTTTCCTGTATATGCGTCTAATTTTGAGAAAAACTAATTTTTATATTTAATAATATATTTCAATAGCATTAGAAACAAAAAACATAAATTTTAATTTTTGCTTTATCTAGTTATCTATGTCTTCTTACGGAAAGAAACTAAATTACATGTTTAATAACATATATTCTAAATATTATATATGCTGTGTATAAGAAAGTCGTGTGGTGACCACACCAAATTTTTAAAATCTAAAATGTACGTACTTGGAGACAGCGTATTCGCCGTTGTCATCTTCATCGTCAAATTGCACCCAGCTGTATTCAGACAAAAGGGCTTCTTTCTTCGAGGTGATGCAGTCTTGTTCAGCTGGAGGAGCAAGAATTTCAGGGATTTTACAGTTTGAGGGTAACTGGTAAGGATGATGACCGTTTAAAATTGTGGCAGAAAATGATAGAATGTTGTGTTCTTGGGCCTTGTTGTCGATAAGTTCCATTACTGAAAAAACAATAGATTTAGGTTATAATTTCAGATTACTATCTCCCCTGTTCTGTAATTCGATCACTATCAGCTATCGATCGATAAATCAATGACAACCCTTATTTTTTTATTATTACTCTATAGTTTGAAACTATTTTTATATTTTGCTCACATGCCTATAAAAATTTACTTTTGAATCACACTTTGTACGAAACTATAATGTTTGTCTACTCATTCTATACACGTGCGCATCGATCAACAATATACACGAGTGGTAATAGACTACTTTCTGCTCTTGGTACACAAATAAATATTTTCAACTACCAGCACCGCAATACATCATTATAAACTTGATAACAGAGATGTAATGAGTCATTTACCGACTATAGGTAGTAATTAAGTGAATTTGAATGTTTGAAACAATTGATCATGAATCTAACAGATTAATAACTCAATATAGATAGAAATTATGTGTCTTGTAAAGAAGCAAAATATAAAATAATTATCGGAAACGAAAAATAACTATTTTTAATGCCCATTACTGAGTGTGGCACTCTGCCAAAGCAGATCTCAGTAAATGATATATTTTTCACGTGAAGTGCGGTTACCAGTCGTCAAATTACGGCCCCCAAAGATGTTAGTGGTGGACGAGCCACAGGGGTAGTTTTGAAATTATTAAAATTGTTTGTCACCTGTGGGAATCGAACCAGGGTTCTCAGGATCTGCAAGGCCGACTTTATACCACTGAGCTAGCCACCCCATATTATTATTTTATGATATTTTAAATATGTTATACGTTACGTTTATTAATAATACTGGTGAGCAAATTTTTAGTTCGAAACGTCCAAATAAATAAGCATTTATTTTATTTTAACAAATGTTTTGGATCCACCTTAAATATTTATAAATTATTCAATATTCTTATATAAGATTTGTTTCAATGCCATTTTTTTTAAATTGTCGTTTAAATATTGCCCCAGTTTTTTAATGATTTTAATAATTTTTATTTAGATGGATGACATCAGTCCATCCTTATGTAAAAATTTTGTCACTTCCAGTTGTAGAAAAAAATTGGTATTTTTACATTTTTTGGCCGATTTATTTCGTTAATCATTGTAAAACCACACTTTTTACGGAACTGTCAATGAGCTGACATTATATTATTTTTTTTATAATAATAGCTACATATATTAGTAAATAAAATCCATGAATATGACATAAATATGCTAAGGTAAATTATTCTGGTCTCAGAATACCGAAATTGAAATCATATATAAAATAAAATAAATAAATATATCATCACGCCTTTTTACCCATTACTGGGTGTGGCACTCTGCCGAAGCAGATCTCAATAAGTGATATATTTTTCGCGTGAAGTGCGGTTACCAGTCGTCAAATTACGGCCCCCACAGATGTTAGTGGTGGAGCCACAGGGATAATTTTTGAAATTATGAAAATTGTCGCCTGTGGGAATCGAATCAGGGTCCTCAGGATCCACAGGCCGACTTCATACCACTGAGCTAGCCACCCCATAATAAAAAAAATGATGAAAAATAAAAATTATCATTAACTTATCAATCATTAACAGATAATGATCTAGTTACAGAAAATGGGGGAAAAATCAAGTTATTGAACTCGGAAATAAACGTGATACTTACAGAAATCAGCAGGATTGTGTGTGATCGGACAATTATATCCATGATGAGCAAGAAAAGCAACAAGGGCACTAGGTGTCCCATGGTAAACAGTCCTTCCAGCAGCCACGACATACAATCGATGGTAGAGAGCAAGCGCAGATGAAGACGGTTGGTGCAACGTAACAACAACACTACGTCCAGCAGCAGCAAGTCTTCGCAACAGCCGCTGCGTGCGCGCCGCCGCCACATCATCCAACCCACTACAGGGTTCATCGAGGAAACAAGCGCCAGCACCAGAAGCCACCAGCTCCAGAGCCACAGCCGTGCGCTTACGTTGTCCACCAGACAACCTCTCCGTGCGTGTGTCACTGCATTCATCCAGCCCCAGGTAACCCAGGATCTCGCTGCACACTCTCTCACGGGATTCCACGGCACCGCCTACCTTCAACCGCGCTGCTAGACGCATTGCTTCCCGGACAGACATCCATGATGGAAGTGTGTCTTCCTGGGTGATGTAACATGATCTTCGACGGAACCAACGCTCGTCTCGAAGATCGCCGTTTACTAGCAGAGAACCGGAGACTCCTTTGGTTTTGTAACCGGAGAGGATGTGAAGGAGGGATGTTTTACCTGCTCCTGAAGGACCTAGGATGCCTACCAGCTCGCCTGGTTTGAATTTGCCGCTTACGTTGTGGAGGATTTGTTTCTTGCTGCCTGGAAAACAAAAAAGTTTGGTTAGAAATTATGTATTAGGAATATTTTCTTTGAGACTATACATACAACAAGTACGTGTTGTTGGTAAGCTAAGCAGTTAGGCTTATATTTAATCATACTAAACCATAGCCAACTTCATGGAATTGCGCTACGCTTATTATGGCCGTTTCATGTCATTAAAATTCCTAGTTTCAAATTTACAGAGCGGGTACGTCAACTAGTGCCTCTAACGAGATACGTCGTAAATTTGAAAATTCTGCTGCATGCATTGATTCCCTCAGGCGACAATGTTCATAATTTCAAAAGCTACTCCTGTGGCTCCTCCACCACTAACATCTTTGGGGGCCGTGATTTGACGACTGGTAAACGCACTTCACGCGCAAAATATATCATTTACCGAGATCTGCTTCGGCAGAGTGCCACACCCAGTAATGGGTAGAAGGCATGATATATTTATATTTATGCATTGATTGAAAAAAATCTAAAAACAAGCCTAGTCATTGTATATTTATTATCATACGATCTTTACAATAAAATACTAACCGTTGGCACCAATAATTCAATAATACTTCCTTCTTTTGACCTATAAACACATCAAATTTTTTAAACAGGTAGATAATATGACGACATTATTTACTTGAAGTGACAGATAATGCTACGTTGCCAAATGAAATTCACTTAGTCTAGATTAGCTAGTCACTTTAGTCGAAAGCTCAGAATACTAGTCATAATATTTAATAATATTGAATGTATAAATAAAATACCCTTTTCCATTAAATGTATTTGGTCTGATCACATAAACTTCAGTTTTCAAATATTTTAAGGTTGTTTTTGTAACTTGACAGTGTTGTCATTTTCCTTTAATAGAAATAAAAAGCACTAGATGGCACTACTTGACGTACCAAAACTGTAAAAAACTCACGACAAATTTTTATATGGCAAAATGAAATGAAACGGCCATAATAAGCGTAGCGCAATTCAATGAAGTTGGCCATGACTAAACAAAAAATGGAGGCCATCTATCTTGCAAACAAAAAAATCGATTTTAATAATATTTATACGGGGTATTTATATCTTCGTTCAATATTTTTTAACCCGGCGGTTAAATTAGCATACAATTTCTATTTCATATCACTACTTTAATGAGTGATACAAGAATTTGTTTATGCTGTTTTCCTTCGAGAACCTATAATTTTTATTTGCTTATTTGATTCAGTATATTTTTCTGAATATCTTGACAGGCCGAGCCAAAGACGAAGCTTGCAAAACAGTTTCTGAATGTGTGATACACACGATTTTTTCGAGTCGATTTAAATGAAATTATTGATTTAAAATTGGTCAAAACTCCAAGACTATAAAAGTTAGGACGCTTGAAGAATTTTTTTTTTAGAGAATAACTATCTTAAGATTACTTCAAATGTTTTTAGGGACTTGCGAATGTTTTGCGACTTGAAGAATATTTTTTTTAGGAAAGCTACTTTCTTACGAAAACTAAAGAATTATTTTTTAAAAAGAATTTTTTTTTTGAATCGATGATTGTTTTTAATATTAAAGACGATCTTTTTTAAAGCTTATTTTGATCAGACAATTTTATCTAAACCTTAACTCGGAAATTGTATAATAAACAAATGGTTCTAATAAAAAAAGAGCTGCATATTCATGATATCTGAAGCTTGAGTCTTCATCATACGTGTAGATTAAAGAAATTAGGATATGCATAATTTTTTTCGTTTTTTTTGTTCGGAAATACACACTAAAATGACTAATTCAATCTAAAATTTATGCTTTCCGTTTATCTTTTTGTTTTAATTAACCTTGCGTTAAATATAAGTATGGAACGCCGTTTTACTTTTTATTTACACAAAATTGCGTATTTACATATTATTAACATTTCTCAAGATTGAATTTAAAGCAAATCATCAAATTGACTTTAGTCATTTTTGTTTTAATAAATATTATCTCAATATAAAAATATGCTTATATTATAATATGAAAGTAAAAATGTTTGTGTTAAATTTGTTAAACTGAGTTGTAAATGAAAGTCAAATATTTCCATATAACTTAATATGTGATTAATGTTTTTCTACTTGAAATTTATAACAGTTTGTAATGTGGTTTTCACAAAACTAACATTACAAAATATGAAACATAATATATTTCAATATCACAAAAATAGAATACGACCGAAGATAGAAAACAGTATACTACTATATGGAATGTATACCTGTCTCTTTCTTGTAATATTCAACATGGATTTAATGTGATGTCAAAAATGCTGCTTAAACATTTAACACGATACTTTTTCAATCTTAGAAGCAAATTTAGATTAAAATTGTATGCCTTCAATATCAATGTTTCTTTAGTTAATACAAAAGTTTCCACTTCACATTATGTCAATATAAGCAACTGTAACAACTGTGTTAATAATATACACAAACAATAAATATTATGTATTTCACTTGCTCTTAAAATAAAACCATTTATTGATATATTTTACTTTGTTCGGTTCTTTTTTATTAATTGTGTACAGATTAGATATACTGCAATTTAAGGTTATGTTTATAATCGTCAAAATATACTACTAGCGCTGGTTCATCATATCTTCTTCTTCCATAAGCGTCCGTGGCTAAAATATGATATACTGCTCTCAGCGCGATATTTATATGTTTTCTCTAATATTAATAAAGAAAATTACTTCAATAAAAAGTAAAACGGCATTCCATATATATTGAAGTTTAAAAAAACTTTCGTTTTTACTTTTGATCTCAAGATTTCTGCTTTTCAAATAAATATCTAATTTAGAAAATACAATGATTTCTCCATCAATCACTAAAACCAGTTTTCAAGTGAATCGATGAACAGCAAATTAATTTCTTTTCTCTGTTTATAATAATTATACAGGATGAGTCTGAAAAGATGCTTCCCCTCTTTTAACATTTTTATTATAAGTAATAGAAAAAAATGGTTCATATAAAAGATTAATTATTTTAAATATTCTATTTGGTGGCAGATATAGAATTTTTTAAAAATCAGGGTTATAAGATACGACTATAAACTTTTAATTTTTAAATAACAATCTATCATTATTTTATTAACACATAAACTGCCATTTTTTTGTCATTTTAACGATGTATTACTTTTTATTAATCAAATAAAAATAAATATATCATCACGCCTATTACCCATTATTGGGTGTGGCACTCTGCCGAAGCATGTCTCGGTAAGTGATATATTTATGCGCGTGAAGTGCGATCACCAGCCATCAAATTACGGCCTCCAAGAATGTTATTGGTGGGGGAGCCACGGGGATAATTTTAAATTGGTGAAAATGTTCGTCGGCTGCGGGGATCGAATCAGGGTTCTTAGGATCCACAGGCCGACTCGATACCACTGAGCCACTACCCCATTTTTATTAATTTATTTGAAAAAATTCGAAAAAAAGATGATTGGGAATGAAAAATATTTTTTATACAAATATTCTGGGTGGCTATGTGAAAATAAACAAAATGTAACAATGTTAAACAATTGAATTAATATCAACATAGTAGATATTTTACTATTTTTACTACAACCACCAGTAAAAACGTTGTTTTACGTAGTCTACTATACTAAAAACGTTATAAGGATGGACTGCGTCATCCATCCTGATAAATATTAATAAAATCATAAAAAACTGGTACAATATTTAAATGAGAAATAAAAAAAAATGCCATTAAAACACAAATTTTATATAAGAATATTGTATAATAGCTATATATTTACTATCGATTTAATAAATAAAAAAATATATAAAAAAATATATCATCACGCCTGCTACCCATTACTGGGTGTAGCACTCTGCCGAAACAGATCTCGGTAAGTGATATATTTTTCCCGTGAAGTGCGGTTACCAGTCGTCAAATCACGGCCCCCAAAGATGTTAGTGGTGGAGAAAGCCACAGGGGTAGCTTTTGAAATTATGAAAATTGTTTGTCGCCTGTGGGAATCGAATCTAGGGTACCAGGGTTCTCAGGTTCCACAAGCCGACTTCATACCCTGAGCGTTGTAGTCGAAGCGCGGTCGTTGTTAGTGACGTCATCCGTGACGTTTTTAGAAGCAACGGTGGCGACCGTGGAACGCATCTTAGAGCGTTGCGGGCGCCAAGTGGAACGCACTTATGTCATTCATCTAGTTATATTTTTTGGTAACGTCAGTCCATTCTTAGAACGTTTTCAGTATAGTACGTTATATTCATTATTACGCACATGTGCGTCGTAAGTAACTCAAACGCACAACAATATCTAATATCACTATTTCAATGACCTAATGACCTAATTATATTATCAATGTGTCATATAATTATGTTATATTTTATATTTGATAAATTATAACAAAATACTTAAATTATTATTGCATTTATTTTCATATTTCTTTTCTTTATTTTCAATGACAGCGAGTTGGTGAATTTATGTTTTATTAAATTGGTATGAATTTGACAATCATAATAGCTATTTACATAACAAGTGCGCGAAGACATACTTTGCACATGAGCGCAATTTTAAAACACGAGCGAAGCGAGTACATTAATTTGCGCGAATGGTGCAAATGTGGTTTTCGTGCACGAAGTTTGTACAATTATTTTTGTAACGAGCAAAAATTATACAACCGATAGTATAAATCAAATATATCATCACGCCTTCTACCCATTACTGGGTGTGGCACTCTGCTGAAGCAGATCTCGGTAAGCGATATATTTTGCGCGTGAATTGCGGTTACCAGTCGTCAAATCACGACCTCCAAAGATGTTAGTGGTGGAGGAGCCACAGGGGTAGCTTTTGAAATCATGAAAATTGTTTGCCACCTGTGGGAATCGAACCAGGGTTCTCAGAATCCACAAGCCGACTTCATACCACTGAGCTGGCCATCCCATACAACCGATAGTGAGAAAAGTTATTAAATTTAAAGCATGAATTAATATTGACAATTTAATATGCCATGAATTGACATTTGTTATTGCAAATATATTATATTACGTACCATGAACTGTAGGTGACAAGTTTTATTCGCGACCTAAAAAAATCATTTACAGTTCGAGGTTAGTAAGCTATTTTTTACAATACTTGCACAAGTAGAAGGAAAAGAAAATAGGTTTCAAAATTGACAGCTGTCAAATTGTTGTCAAAATAAACAGTACCTTGATATGTAATATTTACTTACTGTCCACGGTGGATAGTGAGTAAATACTAAAGTTCTGATATAACCATGGAAACCACTGTGCAATAAAAATTACACTTATGCTGGGTTGCAAGAAAAAAATAAAGAGCTCTTTAGTTAAAGAACTGTTTATCTAGTAACAGTATCAATAGCGATTTTCGGAAATTTATTGAACTGTTAGATGCTAATGAACCGATAAAACTTTCATGCAGCCCAGTACTACGCGTGAAGTCGGCAAATCACGACCTCCAAAGATGTTAGTGGTGGAGGAGCCACAGGGGTAGCTTTTGAAATTATGAAAATTGTTTGTCGCTTGTGGGAATCGAACCATGGTTCTCAGGATCCACAGGACGACTTCATACCACTGAGCTAGCCACCCCATAGTACATAGTACAAATACTGTAATAAATATATTTCATAATATTTTGTTTCAAAAATATAAAATCAGACCACTTGAAATTGAGAGCTTACATGAACGACCCAGGATTCCTAGGGACCCTAGAAACCCTAGTAATAAATGGATGGATATAATTGAAGGTTTATTAAGAAATTATGAATGTAGATGATGGAGATTAATTAATAATTATAAACAGACAACAATCATAAATAAAGCTACAATTATCACATAATACCACGCGCTATCAAGTATCTGTTACCTCCCTAGTAATTATAGTACTTGAATTACTAACAGTAAACTAGTAAGCAATTTATAAAAAGACACATCATGTATCGTGCTGGGCTGAAATTAAGCTCAGACGCATATCATGTGTAAACGGACTGTTACACGAAGCATAATTATAATTTCCTTGATAAACGTACAAAGTACTTATACAAGGTGTTCCAAGAAAATTGTACCATAGGAATGAAGTTTGCTACTGCCATTGCTTCCCTAATTAGAAGAAAATGTTTTTTTTTGTACGAGTAGTCGCATCATTCAAAATAAGGTTTGCGTTACCCTGGAAACTGAAGTTTGACTTTGCCGCACTAGTGCTTCAAACTAATTGAAAAACACTTATTTTTTATGGTTCTAAATTTTGACTATCAAAAGGCTAATTGTACTTATATACACACATTTTAAGAAATTTATAAAAGAAGTAGAGGCATCAGCTTATAACGCCATCAATCAGACATATTTTAACAAGCTTTACGAGAAAAAATAGACAATTTGTTTTCAAATAACAAATGTCAATTCATGGCATACTAAACTGTCAATATAAATTCACTCTTTAAATTTAATAACTTTTTCCTACAACTGTGCGATTTCTTTGTTATTACGTAACTATAATTGCCTTGGTTACGTATGGAAAGTAGATGAATGCAGACCAAGTGCGTTTCCGAAAGCAAAGAAACACTAGTGCGAAAAGTGCTTCATTACGTAACTGTCAAAAGAATATTGTTTTGACAGCGATTTAAATTTCGCGCCGAGCGCGGAATTCATATTTTGCCACAGACGCTTATGGAAGAAGAAGATACGGTGAACCAGCGCTAGTAAATATGCAGTAGTATATTTTGACGTTTATAAACGTAACCTTAATTTGCAGTATATCTAATCTGTAGACAATTAATAAAAAGAACCGAACAAAGTAAAATATATCGATAAATGGTTTTATTTAAAGAGTAAGTGACATACTTCATATTTATTGTTTGTGTATATTATTAATACAGCTGTTACAGTTGCTTATATTGACATAATGTAAAGTGGAAACTTTTGTGTCTCAAGAAACATTGATTTCTTCCGTACCTGTTCATATTATTACAAGTAATATTATTGGTAACAATTTCGAAAGCTTCAGAAGTACCAGCAGCAGGTTGATTATCATTGTCGAAAATAGATCCAACATAGTATGATCCGGAGCTTCAATTATCTTTGGAGGTGGATAAAGAAGAATCACTCACTGTACTATTCCAATCAAGATGATTTTGAAGAAATTATTTTGACGTTAGTGAAATATTTTTAAATAACGTAGAACAATGTGCAAGCAATCAACAAACAAACCATAGCAACGCCGTAAAACATCGTTCTCATGTAATATTAAAATTTTATAAATTTTATAAATTTTAATAATATTTTAGTGATTTACTAAATCGCACAGTTGTGGGAAAAATGTTGTTTATAACACGTGCCGAAAAAGGTTACGTGCTCGTGCAGATTCTGCACTTGCACGTAACGAGCCTTTTTCGGCACTTGTTATAAAAATAACTATTCTCATTATCGGTTATATAATTTTTGCTTGTTACAAAATGCATTGTACAAATCTCGTGCACGAAGACGTCATTAAATTCTGCACTTGCACGTAACAAGCCTTTTTCAGCACTTGTTATAAAAATAACTATTTTTAAACACCGTACTGTTGAAATAGGGATTAAGGTCCTGTTGTACAGCGTAACATAAATAAAGAAATAACTTATTCTATGGCACAATTTTCCTGAGACATCTTGTGTACAGTAATTTACCGTAACAAGTTTCCGACAGCATTTCTTTAAAGAGAGTTAACTTCGCGTAGCAGCATAGAATGCTGTTTCATTTAGAGAGTGGATTACTATAATTTGCACGATAAGGATAGTAGTCAATGCAACTGTAAAGACTCAAGAATTCGCGAACATTAGAAATTTTATCTTTAAACGTTCCGTAATATGTTGAAATGAAAATATGTCAAAACTAACTGAAGAAAATCGCAAGAGAAAGATAAATATTTCATCAGCTAGTTTAGTAAATGTGTTATCTGTTCGAATGCTCCTATAACTGCAATTGCACAACTGATACGAATATATTAGGTAGCTGGCTCAGAGGTATCGAATCAGCCTGTGGATTTGAGAACCCGGGTTCGATTCCCACAGCCGACAAACCATTTTCATTACATCAAAAACTTCCACTAACATCTTTGGAGGCCGCGACTTGACAAAAATATATCACTTACCGCGATCTGTAATGGGTAGAAGATGTGATGTTAAAGAATTTAATAAATCAAATATATGTATATATATACTGTCAATATAAATTCACGCTTCAAATTTAATAACTTCTCTCACTATCAATTATATAATTGTTGCTCGTTACAAAAAGCATTGTACAAACCTCGTGCACGAAGCAATTTGCACCATTCACAAAATGTGCAAAATATGACTTCGCGCACTTGTTATGTAAATAGCTATTATTCGAATTTTACCTACACTCAGGGTAAAAACTAGTAAAATAAAAAAATAAATATATCATCACGCCTTCTACCCAGTACTGGATGTGGCACTCTGCCGAAGCAGATCTCGGTAAGTGATATATTTTGTGCGTGAAGTGCGGTTACCAGCCGTCAAATCACGGCCTCCAAAGATGTTAGTGGTGGAGGAGCCACAGGGGTTGTTTTTGAAATTATGAAAATTGTTTGTCGCCTGTGAGAATCGAACCAGGGTTCTCAGGATCTACAGACCTACTTCATACCACTGAGCTGTATATATACAGGGTGTTCAATTTAGTTATGCCACCACTGGTATCTCGAGAACTATAAGAGCTACAAGGTTTGTTAAATTACCAAAGAAATACCGTTTTCTAAGTGTATTACAAAACTATTACCAAAACATTTTTTCGACCAGTGGTTCTCAAACTACGGGGTGCAACTTTCTTATTTTAAATAGGAACCTATTATTTTTTTTACTTATTCGACACAGTATTTTTTTTCTTAATTCAACGACTATAAAGCTTAGTACCCTCACATTACACAATTTTTTGTCAAAAATGCATATTAAATTGACATTATTTTAATAGACCATTTTAAAAATGTCCGCGACCCCTAGGTGTTTATTTTTTTAACTAATAACTTAGTGCCGCCAAATGGCGGCGAACGAGATATTTCAAAATAAATTTAAGTACAAAGTAAGTGAAATGTTTATAGTGAAAATGAAAACTTATTGTACCATCAAAATAAATGAAGTATATTCATCAGTTATTTATAAATTATGTTAATATGATTCTTTTCTTCTGTTCACATTTTGAGGAAAAGAGTCAAATGAAATGTATCTTGTTTTTTTTAAATTATTATTACAACCCTGTACACAGCATATAGTACCCGTCATAATTACTATTATTAATTACTTTTCAATGAAGAAACAAATCCTAACCAACAAAAATAATCGAACTGTCACTTGTCAAAACATAAACAAAGATGAGTACACGGCACTAACTTTTTTTATCTCCGTCTAACGTTTGCACATGCGCAATGAATTTTTAAAATGGTCAATTAAAATAGCATAAAATCAGCGTGCTATAACAGAAACAAATGAACAAATCATAATATTTTTGTTTGTTTGATTCATTATTAATACGACAATACAATTATTTTCTGAATTAATAAATAAATAAATTTTATTAGTCATTTGCTTCTATCATAGCACGCTGATTCCTAGGCAATTTAATTTAAATTAATGTAAATTTTGGTCCTTTGCCGTAGTTTCAAATTTCGCCGTTAGGTTCGCATTCTTATTGAGATATTCTAATAATCTACTATTGCCTGTAGTTGTAGCTCAATGGTTGAGATGTCGCTTTACATGCAAGAGTCCAAGAGTTGAATTTAACAACTAAAAAAACAACTGCATCAGAGTTCTATTATTATATAATCTATAGACGTCCTGTACCCTGTACTGTATTTAAAAAATAATTTCCTGTTGTACACTGTAATCAATCGTAGCTTAACGAAAATTTATTGAAAAATGTTTAACAAGAAATTTCTATTAATTTCTTAATGACAAATTATGTAATAATACATCTACGACCTTAAATTTCTTTAAAATATATTGACGTTAGAAGTAGAAAACATGGTTAAAATATTGCAGTTTCATGTCAATGATAATCACGAAAATCACTTAAAATTACATTAGGAATGACTTCCAACCATTACGTGAACAATTATTGAAAAATTTATACTTAATTAAAAAAAAAATAATTGCTAATTATATATTACTTTTAACATGTATAAATACTTTATCAGTAAATTATGCAATAAAATTAATGATCAGCGACTAATGTATTATATTTATATTAAATGAGAGATAATGAAATAATAATAGGTATTATTTCCTCTTCTGCATTAATCAGAAAATTATTATGTCTAAATTAATTTCTCTGCGCAAACAAAAAAAGCATAAACAATGATAGGTAACTATGGGAAACCAAATAAACAATAATATATACGCAAAAAAAATTACATACATACATATCATCACGCTATATCCCATTAAATGGGATAGCAGGAACCCTAAAATCATTAATTAAATTAATATAATGGCGTGGCAAGCTCAGTGGTATGAAGTCGGCCTGTGGATCCTGAGAACCCTGGTACCCTAGATTCGATTCCCACAGGCGACAAACAATTTTCATAATTTCAAAAAGCTACCCCTGTGGATCCTCCACCACTAACATCTTTGGGGGCCGAGATTTGACGACTGGTAACAGCATTTCACGCGCAATATATATCACTTACCGAGATTTGCTTCGGAAGAGTGCCACACCCAGTAATAGGTAGAAGGCGTGATGATATATTTATATTTAAATATTTACTCATTACATTCATCAAATAATCAGTCCTCGTTAAACATTCTCATCCAACCAGATCACCCTCACTTTAACGAAATTCATAGATCACTCCATATAATAGTTATTTATGTACCAAGGGTGTAAACGCTTTGTGCCTCGTGCTAATAATCATGCCACGGACCAGAAACGCTAATTTCACCCGTAGTACATACAATATTTTATGCACAACAAAATAACATTTAATTATATGTTCAAAAGATTCAAATATGTAAATAGGTTATATGTCAAAATGACATTTTACAGAATCAAGTATTCACAATTAATAAAAATTATCATTTGATTTATGTATACATAGGAATTATTTCTTTATGATCCTAGGGCCAAAAAGAAGAGTTTAAGCCCGCTTTTGAGGTTAGAACAGATTAATTTCAGCGCGGTTGTGCATAAAATATGTAAATAAATAAATAAATAAATATATCATCACACCTTTTACCCATTACTGGTTGTGGCATTCTGCCGAAGCAGATCTCGGTAAGTGATATATTTATGCACTTTAAGTGCGGTTACCAGCCGTCATATCACGGCCCCTAAGTTGTTAGTGATGAGGGAGCCACAGCGGTAATTTTAAATTGGTGAAAATGTTTTGTCGGCTGTGGGGATCGAACCAGGGTTCTTTGGATCTACAGGCCGACTTGATACCACTGAGCCATTACCCCATAAAATAAATAATTAATAAATTAATTACATAAAAATAAATATATCATCACACCTTTTACCCATTACTGAGTGTGGCACTCTGCCAAAGCAGATCTCGGTGATATATTTATGCGCGTGAAGTGCGGTTATCGGCCGTCACATCACAGCCCTCAAAGATGTTAGTGGAGAGGGAGCCATAGGAGTAATATTAATGTGGGGAAAATGTTTGTCGGCTGTAGGAATCGAACCAGGGTTCTCAGGATACACAAGCCGACACTATACTACTATGCCAATGCCACATACTCTATAATTAATAAGTGTTTATAAAGATACTGTATATTTCAATTTCGCGCCGAAATGGAGCCACACCATTCGTTATATACCTGATTGAATGGATTTAAAGCGCATTCTAGCCACGGTTTTACATTATTTTGTCGAGCTCTATCTGTACATTTATACCAATGAATTTTAAACATTAAATACAAATAACAATAATAATCAAAATCAGTTAAATTTTGTAGTTTGTTGATAGAAATTAAAATTCTTATAATTTAAATATATGTTATCATTCGCTAGTGCATTGTTCTATTTGATAAAAAAAGATGAATATATTTGTGATAAATTGCTAACCGGATGTAACTATCATGCATTATTATCGTCATTATGAGAACATTTGAATATGTAATGCTGTAAAAACGCATAATGAAAAAAGGTTTTCTTTGTTTCGGTCAGCTGATTTATTAGGGAATAATTAATAAATTAACTTTGTTTAAAATAGTATATTAAAGAATGAGTTTCATAAGTGTAATTTTAATTGGAACTATGTGTTTATCCAACACCGTTCGGTAAAAACTAGGGACTTTTGTAATGTTAGTATTGGTACCACTGGCTGTCAGTGTCGACGAGTTTTTTATGCTGGTGTCAGTTTTGTTAAAAATAAGTCACACATATAAAGTCGGTGTTTCTTACAGTCAGAAATAAATATTAGTTATACATGCATATATATATATATATATATATATATATATATATATATATGGGGTAATGGCTCAGTGGTCGGCCTGTGGATCCAAAGAACCGTGGTTCGATCCCCACAGCAGACAAAACATTATTACCAATTTAAAATTACACCTGTGGCTCTCCTACCACCAACATCTTTGGGGGACCGTGATTTAACGGCTGGTAACTGCACTTCACGCGCATAAATATATCACTTAGCAAAATCTGCTTCGGCAGAGTGCCACACCCAGTAATGGGTAAAAGGTGTGATGATATATTTATTTATTTATTTTTATTTTTGTTTTAAAAATAATATCTCCAAAAGATTTCTAAAATAAATAAATATAAATATATCATCACGCCTTTTACCCATTACTGGGTGTGGCACTCTGCCGAAGCAGATCTCGGTAAGTGATATATTTATGCGCGTGAAGTGCGGTTACCAGCCGTCAAATCACGGCCCCCAAAGATATTAGTGGTGGGGAAGCCACAGGGGTAATTTTAAATTGGTGAAAATGTTTTGTCGCCTGCGGGGATCGAACCAGGGTTCTTAGGATCCACAGGCCGACTTGATACCACTGAGCTATTACCCCATTCCAAAAAGATATCTAATATTACGAAACAGAATTTCTCACTAATTCGCTTATGATAACAATTGTAATTTTCAACACGAGTTTTAAACTAATTAGTGGACGTAATTTGTCAATAAATTGCTTATAGTAGTTCCTAATTGACTAGCTATGTAAGAAAAAATACAAGTTTTTGTTTAACTTTTTAAGAAAATAATTTTAGGTATTTCTGTCCTTGGCCTTGATAGTACAGATAATAGTTATTTACGATATAAGTTGGATAAGAGCATCATTAAGCTACATTTATTTCTAAAGTATTTCTATTACTTAAAAAGTCAAAATTCTATTAGCTGTCAGACTCCTGACATAACCTATTTGTATTTATTAGAAATGTCAAATAGCATTTCCGCCTTTATCTGACGTTGTGCCAACTGTGGAAAAAAAAGATCTCTGGAATTGTATTGCCAACTATAACAATTCCTTTTGATCACTCTGTAAATGTACTCAAATTTTAATTTTAAATGTCACTGTCAACAACAGGAAATGAATTTATGTATCAGGCTTACCAATTTAAAGTAGTTTTTTTTATTGCCAACTGCAACAATTCCTTTTGATCATTCTATATTCATTCAATAGTGATTATTGTTTGTAATTTACTTGTGAATAAACAGTTGTTAAAGTTGTTGTTATGGAGATAATAATAACGTTTTAAATTTACAAAGACAAATTGTCAATTGCAAAGTGGAACTAATTCTTAAAATAAATCTTGTAAAACTTAAACAAGTTTTAAACGTCAAAACTAAATAAAAATATTGAAACTATGACATTGAAAAATATTTCACACATCAAAACAATATAAATAAAAATATGTTGATTTATTTACAATTATTCAAAGTGATTGAAACTCCAACATATTATTTAAATTAACTAATATCTATATATGTATGTATGTATGTATAAACAATAACTTGACGTCAGAATACATGAAGATAATAAATTATTGGTTCCTTAGACACAATAAAAAAAATTTGAATGGTGTAATGACTCAGTGATATCGAGTCGGCCTGTGGATCCTGAGAACGTCGGTTCAATCCCCACAGCCGACAAACATTCCCACCAATTTAAAATTACCCCTGTGGCTGCCCCACCACTAACATTTGGGGAGGGCGTGATTTGACGGCTGGTAACCGTACTTCACGTGCATAAATAAATCACTTACCGAGATTGCTTCGGCAGAGTGCCACACCCAGTAATGGGTAAAAGGCGTGATGGTATATTTATATTTATTTATGTTTTATTTTTCACAATTCCTCTATTTCTATAAATTATCGACTTTAATTAAAATAATTTATTCTGTAATTTTTTTTATATAACTTTTACCAACTTTTATATGGGGTATCGAGTCGGCCTGTGGATTTGAAAACACAGGTTCGATTCCCACAGCCCACAATTTTCATCATTTGACGGCTGGTAACTGTACTTCACACATATAAATATGTCACTTAATAAAAAAATATTAGTTATTTAACCGGAGACTTCAATTATTTATAAAATTTATTTGAAGCATTTTACTCGAAAATCAATAGGGACCAACATATTGCTATATGAAAAAAATCTGGTGTGGTCACCACACGACTTTCTTATACACAGCATATAGATCAATGAAATTGATACAGCATCAAAAACGCTGAATTGAACACTTATGACTTGCTCCTTGCGTTATATAAATGTTAAACATGTTTATGTTTTTCTATTGCTACTATGATTATTGAAATATATTATTAAATATATAAATTAGTTTTTCTCAAAATTAGACGCATATACAGGAAAATTGCAAATAACATTTTATGTTACAAATATTTTTGCTAACATCTTTTATTTGAAACTTTTTTTCGTAACTGATTCCATTTTTGAAATAAATGAAATTTATTGTTTTCTATGTCCAGTAAACTTCCTCTTCCGGTTTTTCAATTTCATTCAAAATCAACTCAGCTCTTCGTATTTTCATGAAACTTATCATTACCACATCCATCCATCCATCCAACCACACACACACACGCACGCACACAGACATCATTGAGAAAATGATCAAAACGGATTCAGTGGACCTCAAAACACGTATTTCCGCGAAAATTTCGTCAACGATTTTTTCACGATTCCAATACTTCTTTATACTGTGTATATGAAAGTAAAAAAAAACAGTTGAACTTCGTGAAATTTTGTTTTGTATTGCATAAATCAATTGATATGTTTCATTTATAATAATAATAATGTCTTGTTTACAATATATCAGTGTTTGAATATTAACTTTAAACTTTAAAAATCGCTTGTTGATAAAAATGGTAGATAGCAAAGAAGTTACAAACGCTTCAATTTTTGAATACAATTATTGTATTAATCCACACGGTAGTTGAACTTTACAATATGAATTTTATTTCTGTTAAATAATTTATGCACATATATTTGCAGCATTTTAAAAATGTAAATATACATTATTGTAAAATGTTAACTTCTTAAAATATGTGCTAAAAGTAAAAACAAATAAACCATAACATTTTAAAAATTGCTTAAGTATATGTAAGGACGTATTTTTATGTTATCTACATAGCCATGAAAAAACAAAACATATATCAAATATTTTCAATAATAATATAACAAGAGAGTGAGAATAAATTGAAAATAATTTGACAGATCTTTCGAAAACTTGTTTCCAGGCAATAAGTTTGAGAAAGATACTGGAGAATTATTGTCTAATTTATCCAACTCTCGAGTTATATTTAATTAGATTATTTTTTGACCTTCCTGTTGAGGTCGATTCATCCAACTTAAAAGATTTTGAACTGGGTTCATATCGATTGATTACATATTAATGTATTCTTGGAAGTTATTTCCAAAAAAATTTTCCACACATTTTACTTGACGCGTTGACAGTTTTAAATAATTATTTGACAACTACCTATCATTTGTCACAAACAAAAAATCACCTACAGAGATAATTCCCGAGAATAATAACAAGAGCTTTATTCTCAGTATAATAATGACAGGAATGGTTAAAACGCAATCACGTGACATACAATGAAGCATTTCATTGGTTTTGAGGAACGTCAAAAAATAATCTCTTAACAGGCAGATTCACAAAACGGATTAGCGCAATCCGTTTTTAATATTATCTACAACTGTTTCGAAATAAACTAAATTTGATGCTAATTAACTCTCTCTTTAACTCAAGTTAAAATAAACTTGTTAGTACATTGAAAAGAGAGTTAAAAACGAAATAAAAAATGGTGTTAGCGCTAATCCGCTTTATGAATCTGCCTGCTAATTACGAAAAATTTATTTGATTCAGATGGGATGGCTAGCTCAGTGGTATGAAGTCGGCCTGTGGATCATGAGGTCCCTGGTTCGATTCCCAGAGGCGACAAATTTTCATAATTTGAAAAAGCTATCCCTGTGGCTCCTCCACCACTAACATGTTTGGGGGCCGTGATTTGACGACTGGTAACCGCATTTCACGCGCAAAATATATCACTTACCGAGATCTGTTTCAGCAGAGTGCCACACCCAGTAATGGGTAGAAGGCGTGATGATATATTTATTTTATTTATTTATTTGATTCAGGTTTACGCAATCACGTGACATACAATGAAGTATTTCATTGGGTTTGAGAAAAAATAATCGACGTAAATTTCTTTAACACATATGTCATCTTTTTTCATCTGCAAAAGGTTATTTAATGTGCAAATAATAATGGCATATGAGTTCAAAATTTTTATTTAATTTCACAAAAACAGTTGAGAGTAAGGTAATAAAAGAAGTCATTTATAAACACAGTGATTCATATTCGGCTAGCTCAGTGGTATGAAGTCGGGCTGTGGATCCTGAGGTCCCGGGATCGATACCCACAGGCGACAAATTTTCATAATTTGAAAAAGCTATCCCTGTGGCTCCTCCACCACTAACATGTTTGGGGGCCGTGATTTGACGACTGGTAACCGCACTTCACGCGCAAAATATATCACTTACCGAGATCTGCTTCAGCAGAGTGCCACACCCAGTAATGGGTAGAAGGCGTGATGATATATTTATTTATATTTTATTTGTGATTCATATCTCAGCAAATTTTTATTTGAATCAATTTCAGGTTTCATTTTCAACCACTTTCTTTTTGCCATAAATGCAAACACTTCCAGTGTTACCAAACGAAGAAATTATATTTTTGTAGTCTACTTTCTCTTTCGGTTAGTTTATAAATGTTAGTCTATTCAAATATGACTTGTGAGTCATAGAAATTACATTTTTAACACACCAGTATAATGTTGTAATAATAACAATAATAATAAAAACTTTTATAACTTTAGTTTTATTGAGCAAAAACAAGATGATTCATGCATTTAAATTAGTTTGATATTGTCTCATGAATTTCTAAGCCAACAAATATAAATATCGTATCGAAATTATAGTTCAAAGTATGATAAATAAATAAATATATCATCACGCCTTCTACCCATTACTGGGTGTGGCACTCTGCTGAAGCAGATCTCGGTAAGTGATATATTTTGCGCGTGAAGTGCGGTTACCAGTCGTCAAATCACGGCCCCCAAAGATGTTAGTGGTGGAGGAGCCATAGGGATA
Source organism: Pterostichus madidus (assembly GCA_911728475.2). Lineage (NCBI taxonomy): Eukaryota > Metazoa > Arthropoda > Insecta > Coleoptera > Carabidae > Pterostichus > Pterostichus madidus. The sequence goes on along the minus strand of OU452314.1, from coordinate 3,375,404 downwards.
GCTTTTTCAAATTATGAAAATTTGTTGCCTGTGGGAATCGAACCAGGGACCTCAGGATCCACAGGCCGACTTCATACCACTGAGCTAGCCACCCCGTTCAAAGTATGATAAAATTATATAATATTAATTGGGGTAGATGGCTCAGTGGTATCGAGCCGGCCTATGGATTTGAAAGCTTGGGTTCGATTCCCACAGCCGACAAACAATTTTCACCATATTATATTTGTCCTATATTTGGTAATGGCTCAGTGGTATCAAGTCTGCCTGTGGATCCAAAGAACCCTGGTTCGATCCCCACAGCCGACAAAACATTTTCACCAATCTAAAACTATCCCTGTGGCTCCCCTACCACTAACATCTTTGGAGGTCGTGATTTGACGTCTGGTAACCGCACTTCTTGCGCATAAATATATCACTTACCGAGATCTGCTGCGGCAGAGTGCCACACCTAGTAATGGGTAAAAAGCGTGCTGATATATTATTTATATATTTATCCCTGTGACTCTCCCTTCACTAACATCTTTGAGGGCTGTGGATTTGACGGCTGGTAACCATATATAAATTTACATGTAAACAAATAAAAATATCGTATTGAAATTATAGTTCAAATTATGATTATATTAAGTAGGTGGCTCAGTGGTATTGGGTCGGCTTATGGATCTGAGAACTCGTGTTCAATTCCCACAACCGATTAACAATTTTCACCACATTAAAACTATCCCTGTGGCTCCCCTAATATCTTTGAGGGCCGTGATTTGACGTCTGGAAACCGCACATGAATTTATATGTAAAACAATAACATCACATCGAAATTATAGTTCAAATGATGATAATTATATTATTATAAATATTATATTAATTGGGGTAGGTGGCCCTGAGCCCCATATCGAGTTAGCTTGTGAATTTGAGAACCCAGGTTCGAGTCCCACAGCCGACAAACAATTTTCACTACATTAAAACTACCTTTATGCCCCCCCCCCCCAACCCAGCACTAATGCCTTTAGAGCCATGATTGTACGGCTGATAACCGCACTTCACGCGCATAAATATATCACTTACCGAGATCTGCTACTGCAGAGTGCCACATCCTGTAATGGATAAAAGCCATGATGATATATTTATTAATTTTTTTATTTTTTAATGTGATAAATGAAACATATTATGCAATGCACATATTTTTTATGTTAAAGATTGAAAGTGTAATAAACATGAAAATATTAAAATTATGTGCTAGTAATAATAAAATTATTTCAAGGCTTTGGGCCACTGGAACGATTGGGAGAAAAAAAAATTAGTTTAATAATCATTACGAATAAATTTATAAACTTATTTTGATAAATAAATTTAAGAGGTCATATTTTGATATTATCTACTCAGTCATGAAACAAAAAAAAGCAATGATGTCAAACTAATTATTATAAAATATCTGTGATAGTTACAAGTACATCTGCGAAGTTGTATTTAATTTGTGCGATTTATAAAGATTTGTGAATAAAATAAGTCACGTTTATTCTCGGCTTCATAAAGCAAATGAAGTTCAGCAATTAATCAATGACTGTGATTGTATACAGTTAACCTAATGCCAATGGCACACTGGTCGAGGAGCATGAATGAGCGTCGAGGAACTCATCGATGAAACAACAGAACGCACCCTGACTGATAAAATAAACAAACACGAAAAAATAGCACAAAGCAAAACCAAAATGACAGCCCACACTAACATGAAATGAGGCACAATAATACGTGTGAAATGAGACACAATCGTTTCATCGAGGAACTCCTCGATGGAAATAGAGGCGCCTCTATTTTTCATCGTTGACGAGTGCGTTCTGTTGTTTCATCGATGAGCTCCTCGACGCTCATTCATGCTCCTCGACCAGTGTGCTATTGGCATTATAGTTCTGATTTAGTGCCATTAGACTTCTTTTTATTTAAAAAGTTAAAAAATGTTTCAGATCAAAGCGATTTGCTTCTGAGGAAGCACTAAAAAAACTGTTGAACAATTTTTGCAGAATGGGCCTTTCAAGACGTTTTTTGAATTTTTTATATATTAATCTACGTAATAAAATAATTATACGCAAATTTTTTATTTTTTAAAAAAACTTGTATTAAGCATGATAAAAATATTTAAACTTTCGAAACAAATGAATATGACGTAGTTGCATCTTAGCTTAAAGAGAGACAGATAAGACAGAGATAAATAACACGTAACTTGTCGTTGTCAGTAGAATCGTCAGACAAAACATAACTAGACGGATAACATCGGCGTTTGTTGTGAATCAGAAAGGGATAGAATAACTGGTTGGTGAGGCGGGTGCGCGGCAAGGAGCAACTTGCATAACATCAAAGTGTACTCGCTCCTTGCCGCGCATCCGGCGGATCGTCAAGTTATTTCATTCCTCTCTGCTTCACAACACTGCATTGACTTGAATACGGCATAATTCGTCTAGTATTATACGTCATTGGTAGAATCGTAGAATGCTGAATGCTTGTTTCTTCTTCGTCTTCTTGAGCACCGACAAACGTTTCAGACAAAGCTCTGTGATTGGCTTAATGCAACTACGTCATTGCAATGTGGCAGTGCGAACGTTTTAAATTATTCAACTTACACTTTCATATTTCAGCAATAAAGATATCATTTATGGTATGATTTTATATTGTATTAAATATGATGTACGGTCAAGAATTTATTTTAATAAATATATATATTAAAAAGCTCTACCACTTGAATCCCCCATTGGTCAATGATATCAGCAAAATGAGTGTTTTTTGGCGCGTTTGAATGATTTTTTGTCTTGACCTAGCTACCTAACAGTTCCGACTAAAAGTGACGTTCTCACGCGCAACAAAGACTTATTTCGTGCACTTAATACAAACATAACTATTTGATAATTACTTTTTCCTACAACTGTGCGATTTCTTTGTTATTACGTCTATTATTGCCTTGGTTACGGATGGAAAGGAGACAAATGCAGACCAAGTGCGTTTCTGTAAGCAAGGAAACACTTGTGCGGAAAGTAATTCATTACGCATCTATAAAAAAAGTTGTATTGAGAGCGATTTAAAATTCGCGCTGAGCGCAGAATTCATATTTTGGCCACAGACGCTTATGGAAGAAGAAGATGCAGTGAGCCAGCGCTAGTAAATATTCAGTAGTATATTTTGACGTTTTTAAACATAACCTTAAATTGCAGTATATATAATCTGTACACAATTAATAAAAAGAACGGAACAAAGTAAAATATATCGATAAATGGTTTTATTTTAAGAGTAAGTGAAATACATAATATTTATTGTTTGTGTATATTATTAACACAGTTGTTACAGTTGCTTATATTGATATAATGTGAAGTGGAAACATTTGTATTGTCTAAAGAAACATTGATTTCTTCCGTACCTGTTCATATTATTAACAGTAATATTATTGACAACAATTTTGGTGGCTTTAGAAGTACCAGCAGCAGGTTGATTGTCATTGTCGAAAATAGATGCAACAAAGCACGATCCGGAGCTTCAATTATCTTTGGAGGTGTTTATGATAAAGAAGAATCACTCACTGTAGTATTCCAATCTAGACGATTTTGAAGAAATTATCTTGAAGTTAGTGAAATATTTTTAAATAACGTAGAACAATGTGCAAGCAATCAACAAACAAACCATAGCAACGCCGTAAAACATCGTTCTCGTGTAATATCATTAGAATTATATAAATTTTTATAATATTTAGTGATTTACTAAATCGCACAGTTGTAGGAAAAATGTTGTTTATAACACATGCCGAAAAAGGTTACGTGCTCGTCCAGATTTAAATTCTGCACTTGCACGTAACAAACCTTTTCGGCACTTGTTATAAAAATAACTATTTTATGTAATAAATAACCAGTGATATAAGCTGTATTCCATTTGCCACTTGGTTCACTTAAATCAGTTCAGATAAATTAGATAACATGACTAAATGAATTGAATTAAACAAACTAATGCACTTATTCAAGTGAATTACTTTAAAATAAATTAAAATCAGTAATTTTAGTACTGAAATGATCTTGGTTAGTAAATGTACGTTAGATCTGATCCAAATGGCAAATGGAATACGCCTATTCAAACCTAGAAAACTACAAAACAAACAAAAATTACATATTAATAACAAGTTAAGAAAATCAAGTAATCCATGTTACATCCTCCTTTCTACTAATTAAACAAGTGCTACCGCAGTGCAAATATAATTAATGAAACTATAATTAAACTCAGTACTCAAGTAAAGACATCAAAATAGCATAGTATATAAGTACAGTTATATAGCAGATTTTTAACACATTACACCTTTTTGTATGTTGTTTTCTCTTTCGTGTAAGTTCTGTTTCTTAGACTTCTTCCGCATTGCGGACTCGAGGGACAACTATGTACTTGCTAATGACCTTTTGACATGTTCTTGAAGTCATAGGCGGCGACACAGGGACTTTGTTTAACGCAAATTCGTCGAAACAATCGCTACAAAGCAACTCAGTTTGTATAAAAAATACAATTTTGAGCTGAGAAAACCTAAAACGCGAGTGATATATTTATTGAGATTGTTTACCGAATGGAGCATTTTATAATGTGGCAATTTGTAATACCATAGACAAAATATACAGACGTTTAACTACGAGGGCAGGGTGAAAAGTCGCTGAAAATAAAACAGATGGCGCCACAATCGCAAATCTCATGTGACATTTGTGATATACCATCTTTAACTAGAACGCATTAAAATTTTCAGACTGATATGTCATTCAGTTCTGTTTTGACACCCATCGAAAGCAAGCAACCTTAAAGATTTTTGAAAACATGGAAAAAAGTGAATTTCGCGTCTTGATTAAACATTATTTCTTGTGTGGAAAAAACATTACGCAAACCAAAGCATCGCTTGTTAAACATTATGGGGACTCCTCACCATCGATTGGAACGATTCACAAGTGGTTTACTGATTTTCGTTGTGGTAGTATGACCACAAAGGACGCCGAACGTTCTGGTCGTCCAATTGAGGTTACAAGGCCAGAAATCATCGATAAAATCCATGGTATGATATTGGACGATCGGCGAGTTAAAGTGCACGAGTTTGCTGAGGCTATGAGCATCTCAACCGAACGGGTACGGAACATTTTGCATAAATTTTTTGATATGAAAATGCTATCTGCCAGATGGGTGCCGCATTTGCTCTCTGTTGACAGCAAGGACTTTTTTCTCCAGATTTGGCCCCCTGCGATTTTTATCTATTTTCAAACCTGAAGAAATGGCTCGGCGGAAAGAGATTTGGCTCCAACGATGAGGTCATCGCTGAAACAAACGCCTATTTTGAGGGATTGCCACAATCGTATTATTTGGAAGGGATCGAAAAATTAGAAAAATGTTGGACGAAGTGTATCGAGCTACAAGGAGATTATGTTGAGAAATAAAATATGTTTTGACCAAATAAATCATTTATTGTTTCATTTTTCAGGGACTTTTCACCCTGCCCTTGTACATAAGTTTATTTAGTTATAAAGATGTTAGTAGAGGGGTAGCCACAGGGGTAATTTTAATATGATGAAAATTGTTTGTCTGCTGTGGGCATCGAACCCAGGTTCTTAAATCCACAGGCCAACTCGATACCACTGAACCACCTACTCCATTCATTTAAACAGTCGGATATACTAATTATAGTAATTATAAAAATAAGTTAATAGAATAATGAGCCATATACTTTAACAAAAGACGAAAACGAATAAATTTCTTTTTTTTTAGTTCATCTTTAATGTACTCAAAAAAAATGTTGAAAAAAATACGCATGAGACAAGTTTTCAGTGAAAGTTAGCGATAAAAAACATATGTTTTCATTAGATTAATTATACAATATTATAACTTTTAAGTTTGATCTACTTTTGAAAAAGAAATTTAGAAAATAAAAGTTTAAACTTACAAATAGTTTGCATACAAACAGATAAATAAAAATATATTATTATCACGATTATTTGACTAAAAAACAAAGTTTCAAATATTGACAGTAGAGTGATATTACTGTTATTGGCCGTGAATAAATGACGTTGCATTGATGTTGACGGAGGGATATTTGAAATGAAATGCTGTTTTTGACTAATATCTCAAAAATTAAATATTTATAAGGCGTACAATATGTATGGGATGGCTAGCTCAGTGGTATGAAGTCGGTCTGTGGATCCTGTGGTCCCTGGTTCGATTCCCACAGGCGACAAATTTTCATAATTTGAAAAAGCTATCCCTGTGGCTCCTCCATCACTAACATCTTTGGGGGCCTTGATTTGACGACTGGTAACCGCACTTCACGCGCAAAATTTATCACTTACCGAGATCTGCTTCAGCAGAGTGCCACACCCAGTAATGGGTAGAAGGCGTGATGATATATTTTTTTTATTTTTTTTTTTTATACAATATGTTCCTGCATATACAATTTTATACATTCTTTCCAGAAACAAAAAAAAACAAAAAATCTGAAATGACTCCAGTGGCAACTTTGTCTAATTTAAGACAGTCGTAGGTCTTACATTTTTCTTCACCCTCTATTCCAAATTTATTTTAAGAAAACAATTCTGACATATCCGGTTTGTATTTCAAGACCTGGTAGAAACTTAACTAAAATTATCCTATTTTAATTAATTGTATGAATATAACATAAAAATTATCACATTGAATTATATATTATATATATATATATATATATATATATATATATATATATATATATATATATATATATACAGGCTGGTGAACGCAACTCTCGAACATAGGGATTTAACATGTAAAATCACAATTTTGTAATTTCCTGCTTCCCTAATTACTTTAAGCAAAAAAGCTTCAAATAAAAGTTTTAGGGAATTAAATTCTGCATCTAATACAATAAACAAAATTAATTTTGCATGCTCCGCAACGGCATAAATTTGATCTGAAAATAATGAAAATAGCCTAAAAACTATTGATAGCCATGGAACTAAAACAAATGTTTGTTCTTTTATCTGTCAAAATAAATGACATAATAAATAAAGAAATTATTTTGACAGATTATACGTCAAACATTTGTTTCATTTTGTTTCAATTCCATGGCTATCGATAGTTTTGAGGCTATTTTCGTTATTTTCAGATCTAATTTGTGCCGTTACGAAGCGAGCAAAGTTAATTTTGTTTATTGGCTTAGATGCAGAATTTTATGCCCTAAAAATTTTATTTGAAGCTTTTTTGTTTAAAATAATTAGGGAAGCAGGAAATTACAAAATTGTGTTTTTACATGTTAAATCCCTATGTTCAAGAGTTGCGTTCACCATCCTGTATATATATATATATATATATATATATATATATATATATATATATATATATATATATATATATATATATATATATATATATATATATATATATTCGATTCCCACAGGCGACAAATTTTCATAATTTGAAAAAGCTATCCCTGTGGCTCCTCCACCACTAACATGTTTGGGGGCCGTAATTTGATGACTGGTAACCGCACTTCACGCGCAAAAATATATCACTTACCGAGATCTGCATCGGCAGAGTGCCACACCGAGTAATGGGTAGAAGGCGTGATGATATATTTTTATATATATTACGCGTTTACAAAATAAAGTTTGCACAATTTTTTTTTTAAACTGTATTACAAAATTTCCTGTTTCGCGTTTACAAGGTGAATTTTATGCAACAGTTTTAGTTAAAAACAGTGCTATAAAATTATTTTTTTTACAATTGTTTTTGGGGATATTTTTTGTGAAGTTGCCGAGTTGTCTAGTTGTAAAAATGTCAGACAAAAAAACCGTCACAGTAGCTGTTATTGCTGAGCTTATGTAAAATTATGGCAATTATTATTTTTTTATAATAAAATAATTAGATTAAACTGCAAAACACTTCTTTATTAAAAATTAAAGGTATTTTGTTTGATAACATACATACATACATATCTTCACACTATATCCTATCAAATGGGACTCATTACATTCATCAAATAATCAGCCCCAATGATATTAGTGATGGGAGAGCCACAGGGGTAGTTTTAATATGGCGAAAATGCTTTCTCCGTTCTCAAGAAACATACGCCGATTTGATACTACTGAGCCACATTCACCATTAATCTTACTCTTTGTAAGAACTAAAACGAATTAAAATATAAGAAACGAAGGGAGTGTCGTCCCTGCGCTTGTTTTTGAAACTGCCATATATAAATTATAATTTTGATTCTGACACAAAGACCCAAATTCACACCCAAAATATATGAAAGGAAGGGGCATCATCCCTGCGCTTGTTTTTGAAAGTGAATTTCACACAATTGCAGGTAAACCCTCTAATGAAATTACAAAATTATTTGTCAGTATTATCGTTGATTAGCTAATAACTGTATAATCAAGGGTATTATACAGGGTGTCCCATTTAACTTGACAACTTGAAATAACTCAAAAAATACGCGATGTACGAAAAAAGTGAGCCGAGACCAAATCTTAACAGTTTTGAAGGGGGAATTATTCTATGCTAAAATCAGGACCCCCTATGCCCCCAGTGGGTGGGGCGGTGATCAACATTGACATCTTAAATAGGAACCCCCATTTTTTATTTCAGATTCGGATTCTACGGACAAAAATACATAAGTTTAGTGTGAAACTTTTTTTCATAAAAAATGGGGGTTCCTATTTAAGATTTCAATGTTGCCCACCGCCCCACCCACTGGGGGCAGGGGGTCCTGATTTTAGCATAGAATGATTCCCCCTTCAAAACTGTTAAGATTTGGTCTCGGCTCACTTTTTTCGTTCATCGCGTATTTTTTGAGTTATTTCAAGTTGTCAAGTTAAATGGGACACCCTGTATATTGTTCTTAAAAAAGGGCTAAATGCCCCTTTCCCTTGAAGATATTCTAAATCCGCCCTTCATATTTATCAATATATACTTATTTATGTATCAAGGGTGAAAATAAGCGTTTCTGGTCCGTTACTTGATTATTAACACGAGACACAAAGCACCGAGGGCTAATAACATGCTCAGGGTTAGAAACGCTAATTTCACCCGTGGTACATACAATATTTTATGCACAACAAAATAACATTTAATTATATGTTCAAAAGATTTAAATATGTACATAGGTTATTTGTCAAAATGACATTTTGTAAAATCAAGTATTCACAATAAACAAAAATTGTCATTTTATTTATGTATCCTTAGGAATGATTTTTTTCGCCCATGAGTAAAAAAAATAATGTTTAAGTTTGCTTTTTGGGCTAAAACACATGCTTTTTCGGCCCGGTTGCACATAAAAATAATTAAGCATCTACTTAATCAAACAAAAACAAAAATTAATAAACTCACCAAATCCATAATGCGTCCTAACATTATAACAAATATCACGAAACTCGATTTCCATTTTTAAATATAAATTAACTATTTATTTCAGTCGAACTTTTATTAATAACTTATTTATTGTTTAAACTAACTATCACATTTTCTTCTATGTTAACCGCACGACGTTTGTTCTACTTATATGACGATGTGTTACCTCTATCAAGTGTAGGAACTTACTAACATTACTTGCGATCATAGCGCGCCGTTCAAGATACAAAGCTTTTACCATACCAGACATAAAACAGCTGTTGAAAAAATTATTGAATAGACTGTACGAGTACAGTACGGCGTTTAAAGAAATATTTAACGTACATCAATTTTAGTTGTAAATGTGTTACAATAATGCTACAAAAAGTATCGAAAGTGACGCATTAAAATGTAAAATATTTAATTAAAAAGATTGTTTTTTGACGTTTTTGAAAACCAATGAAATGCTTTATTGTATGTCACATGTCTGCGTTTTAACCAATCCTGTCATTATTATACTAAGAATAAAGCTCTTGTGATTATTCCCGGGAATAATCTATGTAGATGCTTTATTGTTTGAGACAAATGATTGGTAGTTGTCAAATAATTATTTAAAACTGTCAACGCGTCAAGTAAAATGTGTGAAAAAAACAGTTTAGTTCCATTCCAGATATAGAAATACACCAACAAATTTTGGAAACAACTTCCAAGAATACATTAATAAGTAATCAATTGATATTGACCCAGTTCAAAATCTTTTAAGTTGGATGAATCGACCTCAACAGCTAAGTCAAAAAATAATCTAATTAAATATAACTCGAGAGTTGGATAAATTAGAAAATAATTCTCCAGTATCTTTCTCAAACTTGTTGCCATTTGGCAATAGCCACTCAAGCCCTACGGGCTTTCGTGACTATTGCCTGGCAACAAGTTTTCGAAAGATCTGTCAAATTATTTTCAATTTATTCTCACTCTCTTGTTATATTATTACTGAGAATTATTCAAAACGATCGTCATTGATGTTCTTGTGACGTAGATAGCTCAATTAAACTGCAACTTCACATTGTGAGGCAATGCGCATGTGCACCAAGATGGCAATTCGGCACAAAATATTATTTCATTACAACATTAATTTTTTTTATGGCTTCCTGGCATACTAACTACTAAGGTCATTACGCCTTGATCCTGCGTTTTAGGTCTTAGAGTCAACAGCAACGCGGGATTCTCTGGACGGTCACCCATCCAAGTACTACCCGCGTACAACGTTGCTTAACTCGCGTTATCGCACAATAATAATTAAAATCATAAATGTTAGAATCTACAGGATCATCAAAAGGAATTGTTATAGTTGGCAATACAATTCCAGAGATCTTTTTATTTCACAGTTGGCACAACGTCAGATAAAGGCGGAAATGCTATTTGACATTTGTAATAAATACAAATAGGTTATGTCAGGAGTCTGACAGCTAATAGAATTTCGACTTTTTAAGTAATAAAAATACTTTAGAAATAAATGTAATAATAAATGTACTCAAATTTAAATTTTATATGTCACTGTCTACAACAGGAAATGAATTTACGTATCAGGCTTACCAATTTCAAGTAGTTTTTTTTATTGCCAACTGTAACAATCCCTTTTGATCACTCTGTAGTACATCACATTCTTCCATTTTAATTTAACCTAAAAAATGTTTATAAATATTTACTTCTTAAATTTGTAGAATAATAATTATTTTTGTTATTACCTGAATATTAACAGTTGGAACGTGATTAATATAATATAGTTCTTCACAAATTTCGTATAATATAAGTACAAATTGGCATAAACAAGTGTTGACACGCATGAACGTAGTTTCGTGTGATGTTTCGCGCTCTTGTCAAAGTATACCCACCTCTCTCAAAAAAGAAAGCCTTCTTTCTCATTATTATGCTTTCTCTCTTATTATTAATTATCTTTGTCACCAAGAGCTACATACGTCACAATTAATTAATAAATCTTTATTATTATTTTTTTCTCCCTTAGTAGGAACATTAAAACAAAAAACAAAAAAAATATATCATCACGCCTTCTACCCATTACTGGGTGTGGCACTCTGCTAAAGCAGATCTCGGTAAGTGATATATTTTGCGCGTGAAGTGCGGTTACCAGTCGTCAAATCACGGCCCCCAAACATGTTAGTGGTGAAGAAGCCACAGGGATAGCTTTTTCAAATTATGAATATTTGTCGCCTGTGGGAATCGAACCAGGGACCTCAGGATCCACAGGCCGACTTCATACCACTGTGCTAGCCATCCCATAAAGAAAATTAAAAAAAAACGGAAAAAATAATTTCTGTACGTAAATTAACGTATATAATATAATAACATATATAATCAAATATTTGTAGAATAGCCTACAGCTTTTAATTAAGTAATACATTAGTTTATTTGTTTTTCTTCGTCAAAATTATTGTAATTACTTTAATTAATGTCTAATAAAAATGTAAATACATTTGGAGATTCTTCCAATGCAGGTAGCGGAAAGTTGTATAGGTAACCATGGGACTGTGTTTATAGTTAGACTTCCACCTAAGGAATGGCGCTGATAGTCTTTATGTGAAGACATCCATTTTAGGTAACTACAATATCGGCAATCATTGGTTACTAGATTGTTCCTGTAGTTGTAATTTTTTAAATATTTAAAAAATTTTAATCTGTCAAATATCCAATTAATTTTTATTTGTGAAATAATTTCATATAAATAATGCCATCAACTAATAACAATTGTTGTGTAAAAAACTGCAGTGCTACTGGCAAGTAAGTGATCATATAATAAATAATATTTAGATGAGGAAGTCATAATATATTTTCAAGTTTACAACAGTTGGATAAAACTGCGATTGAAACAATTCAAATTATAAATAAATTGTATACAGGTGAATATTTTAATAAATATTTATATTGTAATAATGAATTTTTATTTTATGTAGTTTAAATAAATATAAAATAATAATAAAAATTACAAGCTGCCTAAATTTACATATCGAGTTGCCTATATATATATGACTTTAGTTAGACTTCCACTACTCAGATGGCGCAAAATACAGTCCCAGTGCGTAACATGGCAGTTTCTTATCTAAAGTAGTATATTATGATCTGTGCTTCCAACACTTTGGTTTATTCCATATGTACTATGACCGGTAGCGCTATCAACGGAAAATTAAACTCGGGAAATATGTGAACTAAAAGATCAACAAAATATGTAAAATTTAACCCGTGATAATTAGTAACCTAGGCAACGTTGCAAACAGAATTTGTTTTCATGAACTGTCATTTTAATTATTACTAGTTATTTATTATAAATGGGGTGGCTAGCACAGTGGTATGAAGTCGGCCTATGGATCCTGAGAACCCTTGTTCGATTCTCACAGGCGACAAACAATTTTCATAATTTCAAAAGCTACCCCTGTGGCTCCTCCACCACTAACATCTTTGGACGCCGTGATTTGACGACTGGTAACCGCACTTCACGCGCAAAATATCACTTACCGAGATCTGCTTCGGCAGAGTGCCACACCCAGTAATGGGTAGAGGCGTGATGATATATTTATTTTTTTAATTTATTATACAAGTGTTTTATTAGGTATATAAAACACAAGTGTAATACAAAATTTTATCCACAACTCATAATTATAGGTATCGAAGAAGATTGGTCGAAACGTTTAACATTGATTCAGTATGCCGTTGAGCGCATCTTCATAGCTTTTCTAGTTATAGTGTAACATCGATTTTTGTCTTTTTAAAAATCTCAACTTTGAAGACCCATATCTTGAAAACTAAAAGAGATACTGAAATGCGATTTGAACGAGTGTATTTCTCATGCTCTAATTAACTTATTTTTTTAAAAATAATTAATTGGTTGGTTAGTTTATAATTTAGCCGTCAGATGGACGTTGTGGTACATGTTGGTACTGTAAGTTTTTATTTTTAATTTATTAACAAAATTTATGAGTTTTGTTCTTTGTACACTGTTGACTATTGAGATGTTCATCTCAATGAATTTTGCTTTACTAAGTGGTTCTTGAACCATGTTTTAATTTTAATAATTGTACAATGTAACTTCAGTTTTATACTCTTGTTTTGGTAAGTTTTTATTACAAATTAACTGTTCAAATAAATTTACAATTTTATATATTTTTGTAGCTTGATAATGGCCAGAATTTTGGCCGAAACGTCGCTTCTGAATAAAAGAATGTTTTGAAAAATGTGTTTCAATTTTTTGTACATCTTTTCAATAAATTAAACCTGTAATCCTTTTAATCTATTTTAAAAATTATATCTTTTCGGCTTATTTAAAATAATTTAAAAAAAAACTAATTAACTTATAGTGAAATTTTGAAAATTTTAAAAATTTTCATATTTTTTCAAAATATTATTTTGTCCATATTTCAAAAACTTGACGAGATAATAAAAATCTGTAAAAACCAGTGGATTCCTCGCATAAAAATACATATGTATGTAAAATTTTTCCTCCATGGATACTATTTTTAGAGCAAAAAAACTAAAAATGGTCAAAATTCGTTAAAAGGGGTACTCCTTCAAAAATAATTAAAAAACAGTGATTTTTCGTTTTTTTGTAATAAAAACTTAATCTGCCTGAATTTTTGGCTGAAAATTTGCATACCTATGTACGTTTACGAGAGAAATTCACTAGTGTTCACAGATTTTTATTATCTCTTCAAAATTTTTAGAAATATAGGCAAATAAAAATTGTTAAATAGTAAAATTATCAAAATTTTCAAAATTTTAGTATAAGTAAATTGGTGCACGAGAAATACACTCGTTCAAACCGAATTTCAATATTTCTTTTAGTTTTCGAGATATGGGCCTTCAAAGTTCAGATGTTTTAAAAGTCAAAAATCGATGTAACTCGAAAACTAAAAAAGATATGTAGATGCACTCAACGGCATTCGATTTCTTGTAGTCTGATTTATATAGAACCATATTTTACAATTTTTCGGTTTTTAAATATGTGAGGAACTAAATGGTGAAATTTCACCCAATTTCATATCTAGTTTCATATTTTTTTAAATTAACTGTAAACAGACACAAACGTGAATATAAACATAAGCATCTAAATAAATAGTATATATTATATTTTTCATTTCATTAATCCTTAAAATTTAAATAAAAGTTTGCAACGAATTGAATCTTTGGAAACATGTCTTTAAAATTTGTAAATAACATTCGACGACCCCCCCACTCCAATGTTTTCACGGCCCCCTTAGGGGTTGCGACCCACACTTTGAAAATAACAGATTTAGATCTGCAACTATGGGGTTATGGGGTAATGGCTCAGTGGTATCAAGTCGGACTGTGGATCCTGAGAACCCTGGTTCGATCCTCACAGTCGACAAACATTTTCACCAATTTAAAAATTATTCCCGTGGCTCTCCCGCCACTAACATCTTTGGGGGCCGTGATTTGATGGCTGGTAACCGCACTTCACGTGCATAAATATATCACTTACCGAGATCTGCTTCGGCAGAGTGCCACGCCCAGTAATGGGTACAAGGCGTGATGATATATTTATTTATTTACAACGGTGGAGCAACTATAAATAAAAATGGGGACAGTATATACTTCTATTTATTATGAAAAACGAAATAATTCATTATATAATAATAATATTAATAAATAAATATTGTAGTTATCTCTTGCCAATAAAAATGGAATGCAGTATAGCACGTTTCCGTAGCACATGTCGGACGTATAGCAAAATAATTGCAGTTTGACAGTTAGCGTTGGTGTTCAAATTTCTTTAGTTTTAATGGTAGTTTTTTTATATATAATCATAGTATAAGATAGTTAAAACACACAAAAATGGGTCGACGTTCAATTAATACCACGAAAAGTGGTAAATATATGAATCCAACAGACCAAGCAAGTAAGTCAAGTTTATATAGGTTATGTTGTATTTACTTTCGATTTATTATTAATTTTATTTAATTAAACTAGGAAAAGAGGCTCGGAAAAAGGAATTAAAGAAAAATAAAAAGCAGCGGCAGATGGTAAGAGCTGCAGTTTTAAAAGGAAAAGATCCCATGCAAATAATTGAAGAAATGGAAAAGATTGATCAAATGGGTACGATCAACAACTACAACTTACAATACTTTTATTAATTTTAATTATTTTATAGAGTACAATGTTTTACAACCATCACCATTAAACGAAAAAGTGCTAAAAGATAAACGGAAAAAGTTACGAGATACTTTGGACAGGGTACTGAAGATGTATGTAAGTATTTTTATTAAAATGTATTTGGTTTAGTGCTTCCAAATCTTATTGATATTCTTTTTAATTTGAGAACAAAGACGATCCAGAGAAATGGGTAGAACTCAAGCGAAGCCAAGCAGAATACGAACGTCGACGAAATCAACTCGTCGCTTTTTACGAATCCGTCAAACATGCACAACAAGTCTCAGTCGATGATATTCCTCTCCCAGCTATTCAAGTTCCAGAACACATTTCCTCCATGTTCACCAGTCAACCCTCCCAAATTCCTCTACCAGCTACAGAAGCCGTTATCACGCCATCTTCGAACAGCGCAATCACCAAACCAACCAGCATTCTCAAACGTACAACCGCTTACAGCATGTCTTTAGATAAAGAACCCCCTGGCGTACCCCCAGGCCCGCCGCCAGATCTCAGTAGTTGCTCCGAAGACGAAGAAGAACCTACTGAACCACTTTCAGAAACAAATCGTCCAAAAACCCTCCGATTCTCCGACGACGTCACCGTTGCTCAAGTTGCAGAAAATGAAGAAGATAAAACAGAACAAGATGACGAAAATCCAGTTCCACCAAATGCGAAACCAACTTCTTTACAACAAAGAATGGTTGCAATTTCCGGACAAAATATTGATGAGTTTATGAAAGAAATGGAAGCTGTTCACAAGAATAAAGAACAAGAACAACCGTCAGCACCTGGAGAAGCATCAAACAGAAATGAAGAACCTTTGGAGAAGATGGAAGAAGATAAATCGGAACCAATGGCACCTCCAGGAACAGATCCTCAAGAAATGCAGCAACAGCAGCAGATGGTTCCTGTTCCACCACCTAATATAATGTTCAGACCACCTCCTCCGATGAATAGACCTGTAATGCCTCTCATGGCGATGAGACTTCCTCCTGGGCCGCCTCCAGGTCGACCTAATCTCCCTCCAGGTCCTCCACCGGGTCTACCTCCTCGAATGGGGATGAGATTACCTCCTGGACCTCCTCCTGGAATGCCTCCGAGGATGTTACGACTACCGATGATGCCTCAAGTGCAACAACCACCATCTTCAGCGAATCCGAACGTTCTTTCAGCAGCTCCACAACTTATTAACAGACAGGATGGGTCCAAGCAAGGGGCTACTATTATGGCGAAGCCCCAGATTAGAAATTTGAGTGCTGATGTTACTAGATTTGTACCCAGCGCGTTGAGAGTTAAAAGAGAGGATAAGAAAGCGAAGACTGTTACTAGAGCGATGTTGGTTCATGAACTGAAGCAACAAGAAATGCTTGCGAAGCCTACACCGGGTGTTACGAAAGATGATGCTTATATGCAGTTTATGAGAGAAATGGAAGGTTTATTGTAGAGTATTTGTTCATAATTGTATAATAGAATGAATGTGTGTGTCAAATTCAATAAGATAATGTTACTTTTTAAGAGAAAATAAACGTTGAAAAGTGTGGTTAATTCTCTCAAATTATTTAACGTTTTGTGATGACAGCTATTTGGGCTTGCGATCACTGCGCCACCTACAAAATGAACTATTTTTTGAGATGAAATTTGAAAAGAACTTCTTTTCAAATCTAGTTGGGCTGCGATCACTGCGCCACCTAAAATTGAACTATTTTTTTGTGTCTAGATTTGAAAAGAATGGTTCTCTTCAAATCTCGGCCCAAACAGCTGTTTTTTACGTCACATTGTCACGTGAGTGCTTGCATCCTATAGCACTTTGCGCTTTTTGCACACATTTTTGCTACAGAATTGAATGAAAAATTAATGGTTCTGTTACAATTTTGCATGTGAGATAAGACTCTTTCTAAGCTCGTTATGTAATATACTATTTTTCAACATTACTTGTGAAAATGTGGTAGGTGGCTCAGTGGTATTAAGTCGACCTGTGGATTTGAGAACCTAGGTTCGAATTCCACAGCCGACAAACAATTTTCACATTAAAATTACGTCTGAGATTTCCCCTCCACTAACAACTTTGGTGGCCGTAATTTGATGGTTGGTAAGCGCACTTCACGAACATAAATATATCACTTACCGAGATCTGCTTCAGCAGAGTGCCACACCCAGTAATGGGTAAAAGGCGTGTTGATATATTTATTTTATTCTACTTGTGAAAATGGGGTGGCTAGCTCAGTGGTATGAAGTCGGCCTGTGGATCCTGAGAACCCTGGTTCGATTCCCATAGGCGACAAACAATTTTCATAATTTCAAAAACTACCCCTGTGGATCCTCCACCACTAACATCTTTGGAGGCCGTGATTTGACGACTGGTAACCGCATTTCACGCGCAAAATATATCACTTACCGAGATCTGCTCCGGCAGAGTGCCACACCCAGTAATGGGTAGAAGGCGTGATGATATATTTATTTATTTATTTGTGAAAATTAAATTTCCCTCACTCAATTTAGTTGTGACGGTAACCATTTTCCGCATTAGTGATGAAAGTAATTTACTTTCATCACTAGTGAGGAAAATGTCATTTGGAGAAAATTTGGCACGTACCTAATTATTTTTGTATGGTGACCAAGGAAATGTGGTGTGCATTTGCAAATACAACTTCTGTGATTTATATAAAATATTTATTAAATATCTTGTATTGATTAACGCAAAAGTAAAAATGTAATTCTCACATTTAATGTTGAAAAAAATAGTATATAACACACGTGGGAAAGGGCCATTGCAAAACTCTTTCTATTGGAACACTCGGTATTCTTCGTGCTCCAACTTTCGTACTCATTTAACAATTAACCCTTTCCTCACAAGTATTACAATATGTTATTACCGCACACTTCTAGTATAATAATTCGTGGTCTAGGGCCAACGAACGATGTTTAACATCTGTGCCTACTTTCCTTATCGATTGTAGAAAAATACTGTTAATTCTGATTGTCATCATTGCAGGAAGAATAACGGGAAGTATTTTTGAAATAGGAAATTCCTTTTGTGATTTACATCACGCAAAAAATTTCCCCTGTAGTTAGAATGAATTCCACCTCCCGCGGAAACGCCATATGCGCTACACTACTAGTAAGTTAGAATGAGATTTCAGTGCGACGTCATTTTATCATTTACGAAATTAAAAAGAATCAAACAAACATCGTTATGGCGGATAGAAATGAAAAAATGTTATTAGAATTACTCAAGAGGCCAGGAAATAACGAATGTGCAGATTGTGGTAGCAAAAGTAAGTAATTTTTAACGCTTTAAGTTGTTTCTGTTTGTGTTGAATTCTGTCGAAGATTTTTGTTTGGGCGGGGGAATAATCAGTCATTCTCAAAAGTTTCCTTTTATTAAATTAATTACAAAGATTCATTCTTACAATTCAATCAAAAATAACCCACACCCAAATACTCGTGTCATTCAAATCAATCATGCAATATAACCCTCAATTTTCCATTTGACACACTTATTATTTACGTCTCAGATATGTTTTTAATTAAATGTAACGATTAATTAACTCAAAAGAATTCCACAACTATGCCAGTAATTCCCGACAAACGCAAATACCAGCTGTGTTTTCCATCCTACACATTTTTACAACTGTTTTCTTGAAGGTCCGAAATATGCATCATACAACATTGGTATTTTTGTTTGCACAACATGTGCTGGGGTTCACAGAGGCATGGGGGCCCACATCAGCAAAGTCAAACACTTAAAACTGGACCGATTCGAAGATTCTCAGCTAGACCGACTAAAAGAAATCGGCAATCATACTGCTAAACTCAAATATGAAGAACGAGTTCCTCCTTGCTATCGAAGACCTAACGAAAACGACCCTCAGTAAGTAAAATTTTCAATACAACTGTAAATAAATAATGAAAACAATATTTTCAGGGTGTTAATTGAACAATGGATTCGGGCAAAATACGAACGAGAAGAATTCTGTCACCCAGAAAGACAAAGTTACACCAACGGTTCCATGGTCGGATTTCTAATGAAGCGAGGCAAAGAAGACAGTCGATATCACCCACGTAAATTCGTTTTATCCGAGGCAGAAGACACCTTAAAATACTACGTAAAAGAAAACAAGGAACCGAAAGCGTCTTTACGAATATCTGAAATAAATATTGCTTTTGCTCCTGAAAAAATTGGGCACAAGAATTCGATGCAGATATCGTTTTTGAAAGATGGAACTACCAGACATATTTATGTGTATCATGATCAACCTGATGTCAGCGTCAGCTGGTAAGAGGAAACAGTTTTGTTTTTATTGTCAATATTTTCTTAAACAATTGAGAATCAACCAGAGGAGAGTTTTCAATTTGATTGTTCGTAAATTAATAATAAATAAATAAACAAATTTCTATGATTATTTTTTGTTTGTAACAAATAACTGCGTTGTTAAATTGTCAATATTTTCTCAAGCAGAGGAGAGCTTTCAATTTGGTTGGTTTTTGTTCGGATATTAATAATAAATTAGTATATTAATAATAAATAAATAAACAACTATGATTCTTTTTTGTTTGTAAGAAATAACAGCGTTTGTTAATTGTCTATATTTTCTCAAACAATTGAGAATCAAGCAGAGGAGAGCTTTCAATTTGATTGGTTTTTGTTCGGATATTAATAATAAATAAGTATATTAATAAAAAATAAATAAACAAAATTATATGATTCTTTTTTGTTTGTAACAAATAACAGCGTTGTTTTCATTGTAAATATTTTCTCAAACAATTGAGAATCAAGCAGAGAAGAGCTATACATTTGATTGTTTTTTGTTCGTAAATTAATAATAAATTAAAAAATTATGACTTTTTTATTTGTAATCAACAAAAGAGAGCTTTAAATTTGATTGTTTTTTGTTCGTAAATTAATAAAACAAACAAAATTCAATAATTATTTTTTGTTTGCAACAAATGACATCATTGTTTTAACTGTCAATCAAGCAGAGGAGAGCTATACATTTGATTAAATAAAATATATGATTTTTTTTGTTTGTAACAAGCAGAAGAGTGCTTCAAATTTGATTGTTTTTTGTTCGTAAATTAATAAATAAACAAAATATAATAATTACTTTTTGTTTGTAACAAATATCAGCGTTGTTTTAATTGTAAATATTTTCTCAAACAAATGAGAATCAAGCAGAGGAGAGCTATACATTTGATTGATTTTTGTTCATAATTTTATAATAAATAAAATTATATGACTATTTTTTGTTTGTAACAATCGTTGCCTAGGTTACTTAATAGATTATCATTGGGCCAGTAGCATATATTTTCTAGAGACAAATTTAGTTTGTTACTGACACATTTTGGCATATTTTCGTCTTTGTTAGGTACATGGCAATCCGTTGCGCGAAACTACACCGCCTCCAAATCGCCTACCCCTCAGAAACCGAATCAGAATTAGTGGAACACCTCACACACGACTTTGCCAAAGAGGGTTGGTTGTGGAAAACGGGGCCTCGAACCAGTGACGCTTACAAGAAACGCTGGTTCACGTTGGATCATCGAAAGTTGATGTATCATGATGAACCCCTTGATGCTCACCCAAAAGGTAGAAAAAAGTTTCATTTTTGTTTAAATCTCGCTAATAAAAACCAATAAGAAGCTGCAGACTTTTTGGAAATAATTTCCAATTCTGTTAAATTGTTTACAGCGATTGCGTGTTTAGTAATATTTGTGAATATTGTGATTTCATATTTAAAAATACCATAAATTATAATCTAATTTAATAGAATTGTTACACTCAGAAATGCGGGAAATGTGTTGTTTAAATATTTTGCGGTTTGAACTTTAGAACAGTTCAATTTTCAGATTAATTTTATTTATGTAACGATTAGTCAGAATTATTTTTCTACACATTACTTAATATAATTTCCATTTTAATTCCAATCTAATTCATAGAAATAATTGATTATTATGACATCAAGTATTGGGACGGAAAAAATACAATTTAATATGACGTAACAAGCACTACATGAAACTCCAAATTATGACTCTCAAATAACAAATTTAAAACAAGCACCTAACCTCCCTCTCCTATTCTGTAACTGGATTATTATCTGTTAATGATCGATATGTTACTGACAATTTTTATTTTTCATTATTACTGTATAGATTATTATAATTTTGGTATTCTGTGATAATAAAGTAATAATTTACCCTAGCATTTTTATGTTATTTTTATATATTTTTCCTACTTGTATACGTAGCTGTTAATTATAAAAGAATATAATGACAGTTTCGTAAAAAGTATGTAAAATAATATTTTTTATAATGGCAGTTTCATTCGAGATCAACATCCATAAAAATAAAATAAAAGAACAGAATAATTATTTTTTTAGCACAGAATGTTGAAGTGGTATTAATCTATAGAGTAATCATGAAAAATAAGAGTTGTTATTAACTTATTGGTAAGTAATAGTATATTACATACCGAGGTGGAAAGAGTTTCATTTCAGCCGAGGGTTAAGATAGCTGAACTAAGGCGTAATGAAACTTTCCACCGAGGTTTTTGTATACTATTTTATTATTCACAATCAGAATTTAATAATCGAAAGTTAATATATTAAAAATAACATTAGTTTGCTTTTTTGGACGGAATAGTAGGTGATGAATTTGACATTTATTTCTGAAACTAATTTTAGAGTGTCATTTTTCAACAATTGTTTTTTGTTGACCATTTTATTTTATTACTTATTTAACAGTAAAAATTTAAAAAAAACCAAATCTGACTCTGAATATGAAAATTGATTTGTTATTTTCTAATTATTTATAATCAAAATAAAATTGAATAACAGTGACAGTTTTATATCATAATTTAAAATCAAAGGTGCAATGTTTTCTTAGGTCGGAAAGTTGTTACTTTCCGACCGGTTGGAAAGTAAAAGTCAATAATAGCTAACTTTCCAACTTTTTAAAAATGACAAATTACTAACTGCTTGTGAATAAAAATGATTGTGTTACAGAACAGGGAGGAACTTATTTTCAAGAAATGTAACATCTTCTTGAGCACACTTTTTTTGTAAAACTTTATAAAATAAACAGTTAAAATTCACTAGTTACACATTTAGTAAGCGAGAATTCTCACTAAAAATATAACTGCGTCCGAATGGTTGAAATTTCATTATAACTTACTATAATTTGAATTAATTAATTAATAATTAATTTTAATTACAAAATCCCGTAGGTGAGATATTCCTGGGCCATTCTCTGGATGGGTACAGCGTCCGAATTGGAACCTCACCTGGAGTAAAGGATTTAGGATTTTCGTTTGCATTGAGGACTCCAGACAGGACGTATAATCTCTCAGCAGCTTCTGAGTCTGATCGAGATGAGTGGATTCAAGTGATTGAGAATGTTCTTGACAAACATCTCACAAGACAGGATAACTCAAGTAAGTGAATATGCTTTTATTATTGTTTAATTTGTGTTGGTTTTAAATTTAACAGTGAGATTCTAAAAAAAATTTTAGGTAATTCTTAATTTTGGATTAGCTAATCTTACGCTTGTCCGGTTTAAAAGTTCATTCAATTCACTTTTCCGAAAAGTAAATGGTAACAAGATTGTATTAAAGTTATTTAAACTTTTTGAGAACCTGGTTTAGTTTAGTTTAACAAATTCATAATTTAGATTATACTAAAAACGTTATAAAGATCGACTAATGTTATCCATCCTAATGTGGAAAAAAAAGTGTCATTGAAATACAAATCTTATATAAGAATATTGAATAATAACTATATTTACTATCGATTCATGTATTGAAAATAATTCTGTTTCATTTTTAATAATAATTTTATATTTTGCAAGTTCACAAGACACACAGTTTCTATCTATATCGAGTTATCATTGATCTGTCAGATTCATAAATAAAATAAAATAAATATATCATCACGCCTTCTACCCATTACTGGGTGTGGCACTCTGCCGAAGCAGATCTCGGTAAGTGATATAATTTGCGCGTGAAGTGCGGTTACCAGTCGTCAAATCACAGCCCCCAAAGATGTTAGTGGTGGAGGAGCCCACAGGAGTAGCTTTTGAAATTATGAAAATTGTTTGTCGCCTGTGGGAATCGAACCAGGGTCCTCAGGATCCACAGGCCGACTTCATACCACTGAGCTAGCCACCCCATGATCTATTATATCTGTTTAAAGACTTTGATTTTGACCTATAGTAGTTTTTAAAAGCAATGTCGAGGAAAAGAAATTTGTCAAAGCAATGCGAATTGTTGATTCATCATTTAATAATTTATTTTGAACAAAAATATGCAAATAATGGACCGCTTTTATCCTTAAGTGCTGAGAGGTAAATTAGTATATATGTTATTAATTTTCATTATTAATTTAAAATTTATTAGAGAATACCGGACGCACTAAAAGTTAAGACATCCACTGTCTCTCAAATGTCTGCGAAGTCAAAGAAATGAAATCTTGTCATCGCCAAAAAAAGCAACGCGCAATAAAATTTAAAACCAATAGGATGCGGGCACTCACGTGACACTGTGACGTTTTTGTGACGTAAAAACAGCTGTTCCGGGAAAGGTCACTGCGCCACCTATAAAAATGAACTATTTTTTGGGACGAAATTTTAAAAGAACCGGTTCTTTTCAAATCTCGTCCCAAAGAATAGTTCATTTTTGTAGGTGGCGCAGTGATCTTTCCCGGAACAGCTTGTTTTTACGTCACAAAAACGTCACAGTGTCACGTGAGTGCCCGCATCCTATTACATATATGCTATGTAAACATAACACTAGGATGCGGGCACTCACGTGACACTGTGACGTTTTTGTGACGTAAAAACAGCTGTTCCGGGAAAGATTACTGAGCCACCTACAAAAATAGTTCATTTTTGTAGGTGGCGCAGTGATCTTCCCCGGAACAGCTGTTTTTATGCCACAAAAACGTCAGTGTCACGTGAGTGCCCGCATCCTATACCCTATGTCATTCATCTTGTTATATTTTTTTATGACGTCAGTCGTTCATTATAAAATTTTCAGTATAGCTAAATTTTAGCTAAAACTCTTGAGAATTGAGTTGTAAAATAACATCTTTGGAGGCCGTGATTTGACGGCTGGTAATCGCAGTTCACGCATATAAATATATCACTTACCGAGATCTGCTTCGGCAGAGTGCCACACCCAGTAATGAGTACAAGGCGTGATGATATATTTGTTTTCTTACCAATTTCAAGTAGTTGTTTTTATAGCGAACTGAAACATTTTGATCACTCTGTATAATGTGAAGTTATTTGGCACTAACACTCCATTATAGTGCTGCGTGCATGCATGGCTTTTGTCTAAATGTGCTAACATAACTATTAAGTTTTAAAGTTAAGAAATACAGTAACAATATCTTGTATTTTCGTACAGTCGCCGCCCGTCTAATCCGCAAACGAACCTCAACCAACACGATGAGCATATTCTCAGCCAGGTAAGACCTGCAGCTCACTTCAGAGCGGTCGCTACAGCCGTGAACATATCGCATCTATATTCGCACAATATAGTAGCATCTCTCACTCACTACTCACTCCTCTAGCGGTTTATATGTAGTGAGGTTTCATTCGTGATACGTAATTTGGGATCCGAATATTTCAGTAAGATGCGGAAGCTGTGACGTCATTACTCACTTTTTCCTTGATAACGATCTTTATTGAAGAGATTACATTTTTGTTTCACATAATACATGGTCACTATAATTGATTGACAACAATTTTTGAGTTGGCAAGTCTCATCATTGCCAACATGACATCTCTTGATTATTTTTTTAGGTTAAAGTTTTCTCAATTTAGTGTTGTTATAAATAACCCTTTTAATAAATAAAGTTTGACAATGACAAATAATCAAATTACAATTATTTTTTATTTGCTATATTTGAAATTGACAAACATAAAACTTCAAATATACAGTGTTCATTTTTAGTGGTGCACTATTGCTATTTTGAAAAGTGCTACGAAGTTCGTTAAATTAGCAAACAATTTCTATTTTATAAGTCTATTTTAATGAGCGAAACAAGAATTATTTTAGACAAGTGATTCTTAAAATACGGGGTGCAATTTTCTTATTTTGAATTCAACGAATGCATAGTTCAGTACCTTCACAATACAATTTTTTTGAGAAAAATGCATATTAGGTTGGAATTAAATTCATTCAAATCGCATAGGAATCAGCGTGCTATGAAAGAAACAAATGAATATCAAAATTTATTTATTTATTTCTTCACAAAATAATCATAATGATCATTTGTTTCTTTCATAGCACGCTGAGCCCCTTGTGATTTAAATTAAATTAATGTCTATTTTATAAATATTTTTCAGTAATAATATAACAAGAGAGTGAGAATAAATTGAAAATAATTTGGCAGATCTTTCGAAAACTTGTTGCCAGGCAATAGTCACGAAAGCCCTACTCATGTTAAAATAAACTTGTTTCGTACATTGAAAAGAGAGTTAAAAATGAAATAAAAAATGGTGTTAGCGCTAATCCGCTTTATGAATCTGCCTGTAAAATTTTGTAATGTAAGGCCATTAAACTTTGTTTTTGTTAATTCAAAATCAAATACGGACGCGAAAAAGCATATTAAAAATAGATTCCCATTTAAAATAAGAAAGTTGCATCCAGTACTTTGAGAACTACTTGTTTAAAACAATTCTTGTTTCGCACATTAAAGTAGTCTTATAAAACAGAAAATGTTTGTTAATTTAACCGACCTCAAAGTACCTACACTTCTCGAGGTAGCAATGATGCTCTATTTAAAATGATCATTCTATATTATATCACTAAAAAGATCATGTCAATCATTTATAGTCATTCAGTATTTCAGTTCACAAATAATTAAATATTTCTATTAAGAAATACTTAAAATATTTGCGGTAATGTTCTTCTTGACGTCATCTTTTCCGCAAAAAGATTATAATATCGCGAGAAACTAAATTTATTTTGTTAGATTGGTTTGTCATACTCATTTGTATTACACGAAGTAGAATTAGAATTAGTTGTTAGGACCTACGATTGATAGTTTAAGTTATAATCCTCTTTTTGAGTGCATTAGTTTATTTTAATCAAGTGACCCACCAAAGATTGTCATACATGCCTATGTACAGATCAGGATAAATGTTTATTTGTAATATACGATCGATCATAAAGTTGAACATCACTCCCTGCCACCTATTTATTTGTTTATTTATTCTGTTTGGCCAATGGGGATGTCCACGTTATTCAAATGTTTTATTTCTAAATCTATCCATAAAATATTACACTCAAATTTTTTATTTCGCCGAAAAATGTAAGATTAATGGCTGGTTTCATCAACAAAAATTAAATTTTAAAGATGGTTTAAATAAATAAAAGCAAATCGAATGTATGACAGCAATATCAATGATTCAATTTGACATGTAATTTTGATATGCGTTTATTTATTTAATCAACGTTTAATATTTAACTTTTGTTGGTGACCTCGGTCATAAAAGGCGTATTCCATTTGCCATTTGGATCAGATCTAACTTACATTTAAGCTGTTTTCTTTCGGTAAGCGATCCAATTCGATCGGATTGAATAAATCCGATTACATGACGTCACAAATGATTGAAATCGTGTTTCAAAAGAACTAATCTTTGTATGATTGCAATCCATACAAATTTGACATTTATCTACCTTAACCTTAATTCAATACCAAAATGAATTTAGAAAATTTGTATTTATAAAAATATAATTTAGTATATTCTAATTGATTTATACAGGGTGATCAAAAGGAATTGTTATAGTTGGCAATACAATTCCAGAGATCTTTTTATTCCACAGTTGGCACAACGTCAGATAAAGGTGGAAATGCTATTTGACATTTCTAATAAATACAAATAGGTTATGTCAGGAGCCTGACAGCTAATAAAATTTTGACTTTTTAAGTAATAGAAATACTTTAGAAATAAATGTAATAATAGCTGTATTCCATTTGCCACTTGGTTCACTTAAATCAGTTCAGATAAATTCGACAAATGACTAAATGAACTAAATGAAGCAAACTGATGCACTTATTGGGGTGAATTACTTCAAAGAAAATAAGAATCTGTAATTCTAGTACTAGAAATAAAGTCAGCAAAGTAATCCAGCGAAATAAATAAGTGATCTGGTTCAGTAAATGTAAGTTAGATCTAATACAAATGGCAAATGGAATATACCTAATAAATTTACTCAAATTTAAATTTTAAATGTCACTGTCAACAACAGGAAATGAATTTATGTATCAGGCTTACCAATTTCAAGTAGGTTTTTTTATTGCCAACTGTAACAATTCCTTTTGATCACTCTGTACTAATAATATTGTAGGATGAAATATCAGGAAATATTTATTTCTTTCGTATTATTAATATAAATTAATGTACACTTTCCTCTTTTATTTTCCATCGTGTTTATATTTTTATTTATTGAACAATTAAACATGAAATTATTAGTGAATGACAAACCGATAAACCACGTGACCAATCCGATCGACGTGATCGCTGTTTTGAAGCGTTTAGGAAAATCAGATTGCAATCAAGAATATTGTGGTAGGGGTATGTGATCGAAAACCGAAAGAATGTGTACGATAACTTTTGGATTGTTCAATCCGATTAAATCGGATTTTTTCTGACCGAAAGAAAACAGCTTTAATGAACCAGATCATTTATTTATTTCGCTGGATTACTTCGTTGACTTTATTTGAAGTAATAGAATTACTGATTGTAAATAACTTTGGAATAAATTACCCCAATAAGTGCATCAATTTGCTTAATTCAGTTCATTTAGTCATATTGTCTAATTTATTTGAACTGATTTAGATGAATGAAGTGGCAAATGGAATACAACTAAAATTATTACGTGGTATCTCCATTGCCATAGCAACCAGTGCAACATTCCACTATGAAAGTTTACTTTCTTTAATTTTTTTTTACTTGTAATTCAATAATTAAAACAATTTTTAGGATACACTAAGTAATAATTCACCTAGTCTGAGCACAGTAGTGTCTCAATTGTATACTCTTCTTAAATAATAAAATTAAATTGTCTTTTTTCAGTTTTGAACTAATATGTATGTATGACTATTATATAAGTCTCTATATATAAATATTCATATATTATATTTATATCATGCATTGCTGTATATTATTTTAAAATAACATTACATTTTTTACTTATTTGTAATTATCTGTGTTTTATACTTGACTTGAAAATGAAGTTTTTAAAATTGATTATTCTGGTTCGTATTTTCTAACCTTACTTATGAATGCGTGCTGATTTTCATAAAGTTTTTAAATTTACGAAACTAGAAAATATATTAAATTATATTAATGAAAATATAAAGTAAACAAAGTATTTCATACAAACGAATAATAAGAAGTTGTTAATTACAAATCAGTAAATATTTATTTGATACATAATATTTATAACCTCAAATTGTTTAGGTCAAAACATAAACAATGAGCGAAACAGGAAAGAAATCAAAGAAAAACAAACAGAAGCCACCAGAAACTACAAATCTAGAAAAACCATCCAAGAAAAGAAAACCAAAAGACGATAGCAATGAGGTCACAGACAAGAGGTCGGTAAAATTTACTGAAGAAACAATTGACAATGAAATAGAAGGTAACCCATCTTCTAAGAAGAAAAGAAACGCTCAACCAATCTCTGAAGAAGAATTAGCACCATTAACAGAAGAATTAGAAGCAGAAATAAAAAAGCCAGAAAATGTTAAGAATGTTGCCAGTAAACGTCAAAAGAAACGAGAAAAATTCGAAAAGTTAAAAGCAGAAATCAAAATGAAAAGTGAAACGCAGATGCAACAAAAAGTCTTAAATTATTTATCACAATGGAAACATAATCGACAAGAATGGAAATTTGAGAAAATCAAACAGATTTGGTTACAAACCCACATGTTCGATTCAGCAAGAGTCCCGGATGAATTTTGGGAGACTACACTAACTTATTTTGGAGGAAGCAAAGGATTAATACGACCAGTTTTAATAGATCAATGCATGAAAATTGTGGATGAAGCAGATAAAAGCGGCGATGAAGAAAAAGAAACGAGCGAAATAGAAGAAACAAAGTTTAAAAGAGCTCGAGAGTTGCTCCAACATTTACAAGAATAATTTTTGTATAATTTTGTAATAAAATGTAAAATCATTACTCAAAGAAAAACATTTTTTAATTTAAAAAGTATTTATTTTCCTTGTTTGAGGTTATCTTTCTGTCAGCAAAATTTGTGTCAAATTTCACTTTTTGTAATCTTTCATACACAGAGCCGTAATAAGGGCGAGATGATATTTTACTCGGGCGCACAATTCTAAGGGGCGTAGCCGTTAAATTCGTAGTTTTTAACATTCAAATTACAAATGTATTTGCGAAAAGCTCGCTAATAAAATTAAACCGGTAAACCTGAATCAAATAAATTTTTCGTAATTAGCAGGCAGATTCATAAAGCGGATTAGCGCTAACACCATTTTTTATTTCGTTTTTAACTCTCTTGTCAATGTATAAACAAGTTTATTTTAACTTGAGTTAAAAAGAGAGTTAATTAGCATCAAATTTAGTTTATTTCGAAACAGTTGTAGATAATATTAAAAACGGATTAGCGCTAACACCGTTTTTAATATTATCTATAACTCTGTTTCAAATTAAAACAGATTAAAGAAATAAACTAAATTTAAAATAAATAAATCATCACGCCTTCTACCCATTACTGGGTGTGGCACTCTCCCGAAGCAGATCTCGGTAAGTGATATATTTTGCGCGTGAAGTGCGGTTACCAGTCGTCAAATCACAGCCTCCAAAGATGTTAGTGGTGGAGGAGCCACAGGGGTAGTTTTTGAAATTATGAAAATTGTTCGTCGCCTGTGGGAATCTAACCAGGGATCTCAGGATCCACAGGCCGACTTCATACCACTGAGCTAGCCACCCCATAAACTAAATTTGATGCTAATTAACTCTCTTTTTAAGTCAAATTAAAATAAACTTGAATCTTGTTACCATTTGGATTTCGGAAAATGATTTGAATTAACTTTTAAAATCGGGGCAGAGTAAGATTAGCTAAAATGTTTTTGAGAATCGGACTGTAAATGTTTTGAGGAAGCAGCAGGTAATTTTAGTGTTTCCCCGGTCGTAAAATTGTCAATTACGCCTCTGTTTGCATACGTCAAGACAAGTTTATTTGAAACAGTTCTTGCAAATCGTGTGTGATACTTTCAAAGTGAAAGAAAATTAATATATACATATTTATACACGAAAAAGTATTGAAATCATGACTGAAAACCCATTACCTGAATTATTTTTCAAAGTAAGTAAACACTTGTGCAATATGTAGCAATTTGAAGGTTATGTAAATATTCTGTACTGTACACTTTTTAGAACCCTATGCATTTACCACTAGAAAAATTGTATTTAAAAATTAAAAAAGCTAAAGGAGGCGAAGAGGATGTTAAAGCTTTAGATAAATTTTGGGTAACTGAAAGATTCTACCCTTGTTATACACCTTTACCGGAAAATGACACATCGGATGACAGAGAAAAATGGCTCAAACGAGCCAAAAACTTAATAAAATCTTTGTTATTCGTATTAGATCTACCTTTTTATAAATTTTGGAGCCATATTTTGTACGAACCTTCAATATCGGCAATGTTAGATTCATTTTTACGACATGCTGTACCTTGTTATCTTCCTCAACCGACTGGTGTGTACGAGGAGCCTTATTACAAAATTTATGATTTAGTTTTTCGCATTTATAAGAAAATGTTTACCCCTAAACTATCTGAGACTGAATATCTAACTCCAAAAACTGTAGGAAAATTATTAAAAAATGAAAAGATTGTCACTAGTTACACTTTGTGGGATATTTGTAAGCTTTATGGCCATGCTGATGATGGTACTATAGATAGTATATTAAATTTCGGTTATGAGAATATCCCAGAACTCAAAGAAGAGTTAGTGTTGACTGTAACGTGTATGACTGAAATTTTTGAAGCTGTTGGAACGGCAGCTTATGAGGAACAAGCTCCAACTGAGAAGTTGGTCACCAAGTTAACAGTTCTTCTTTACGATACTGCATTTGCTATTAATATGTTTATGAAAATGTATCCACCTTTCAAAGATGTTTGCCTTCAGGAAGATTTATTTTCAAGGTAATTAAATTCCACATTTATAATTCCTTGTCTCATCATATTTCCTTCACGCAACAAACCTTCAATCATATCCATCTATTTATTTCTAGAAATCAAGGTATGATTTTTTTTTTGTAAAAACAACAAAAAATCGGGTTTAAAAAAATTTAAATGAGTTTTTTTATTTAAATCTAATTTATTTCTTGGGGTGGCTAGCTCAGTGGTATGAATTCGGCCTGTGGATCTTGAGAACCCTGGTTCGATTCCCACAGGCGACAAACAATTTTCATAATTTCGAAAGCTACCCCTATGGCTCCTCCACCACTAACATCTTTGGAGGCCGTGATTTGACGACTGGTAATCGCACTTCACGTGCAATATATATCACTTACCAAGATTTGCTTCGACAGAGTGTCACATCCAGTAATGGGTAAAAGGCGTGATGATATATTTATTTTATTTATTTATTTATTTCTTGAGTCATATCAAAATTTATGTTTTTTTTTGTTCTTTTCATTGATCAGTAAAATGATTCAAATTTTCAACAATAAACTAAAATTGCAGTATTAATTTCGTATTTTTAGATTATTTACAATACGATCACTTAATTAAAAATGGGTATTTCATGTTAAATATTTTATTATTAAGTGCAAATCTGCCGTAGCAGATCTCGGTAAATGATATACAGGATGATCAAAAGGAATTGTTATAGTTGGCAATACAATTCCAGAGATCTTTTTATTCCACAGTTGGCACGTCAGGTAAAGACGAAAATGCTATTTGACATTTCTAATAAATACAAATAAGTTATATCAGGAGTCTGACAACTAGTAGAATTTTGACTTTTTAAGTAATAGAAATACTTTAGAAATAAATGTAATAATAAATGTAATTTAAATTTTAAATGTCACTGTCAACAACAGGAAATGAATTTAAGTATCAGGCTTACCAATTTCAAGTAGTTTTTTTTATTGCCAACTGTAACAATTCCTTTTGATCACTCTTACAAAAATCTACCGATTGCAATCATGACAACAGCATTGAAATAAATGGCGTATTTATGCGCATGAAGTTGTCAATTCATGGCTCCCAAAGATGTTAATGTAGGGAGAGCCACAGGAGTAATTTTAATGTGGTGAAAATTATCGGCTGTAGCATTTTAAATTTTAATTAAATTAATGTCAATTTCATACACATTTTTCCCAAAAATTTTGTGATGCGGGAGTGCTAAACTTTGTATTCAATGAATTCAAAATAAAATACTGAATCGAATAAGCAAATAAAAAAAATAATAAGATTCCATTTAAAATAAGAAATTTGCACAATGTATTTTGAGAACCACTTGTTAAAAAAAATATTGTTTCACTCATTAAAGTAGTCTAATAAAATAGAAATTGTTTGATAATTTAACCGACTTCGTAGCACCTACACTTCTCAAGATAGCAATTAAATTAACATCAACATTTTCACACATAATTTTAATAGGACGGTACCAAATTTTATGTAATGATATTTAACTCAATTATATTCCGATATAAATCAAAGATTTTAATTTTTTAAAATATGTAATTTAAATCATACACACTCTGCCAAGACTTCCAGAAATCCTAGACCGTCTACGCAATCTCTCACCCTCAATTTCACCAAGTTTTCATTCAACATACGTTCATATCCATTCTTAGAACTACATTCTTCTCAATCATAGCCCAATTTATCCCGAACTCCTGTCCATCAATTTCTACATTACATTTACTCAAAATTTGTAGGATTATTCATACATATGATTCTGAAGTTCCTCTGCTTTATTTACTAATGAAATCTGTGTTTATTCATGATGATAATCCAGGCTACGAAAGAGTTGATAATGCAAGAGTAGAATTACTGGAAACTTGTCATAGTTTGATGAGTCATTGTATGGATATGATTTTACAAAAAGCGTAAGTATTCATTTAAAACAAATGGAGAATATTTTAATTAATTATTTTAATTTGTAGTGACAGCATTGACGAACAAAATAAATGGATAGAAATGTATTTAAAATTGGTAACAATGGTGATAGAACAACATCAATTTTTAACCGATTTTGATAAAGTGTTTCCTATCAGTCAAGATGTAGAATTGTTGCAAGTCATTTGTCCTAATATGTAAGTAAAAATTTCATTCACGTTTATTTAATTTTTCTTATTGTTCATTTTAATTTTATAGTGATCAAGAAAAATGTAACAGTATTTTAAGCATAGTAGTAAAGCATCAAGTCGAAGAAAGCGCACTAGAAGCTCAAGAAGCTTCGACAACAAATGAAAATGGTATCGCAACTTTAGATGAAGCTACAGTTCCTGAACATATTTTGTTAGAGTCGCAAATTACTGAATTAATGGACATGTTCCCCAACTTAGGCGACGGTAACACTAT
This sequence comes from Pterostichus madidus, assembly GCA_911728475.2. Lineage (NCBI taxonomy): Eukaryota > Metazoa > Arthropoda > Insecta > Coleoptera > Carabidae > Pterostichus > Pterostichus madidus. Next base: position 3,341,312 of record OU452314.1, on the reverse strand, counting down.
TTAAAATTATTTTAATCGGACGAAAATATTAAATATTTATTTATTTTGTAGGTTTTCTAGAGCAATGTCTCATAAACATGAACATGGACAGTCAAACTGTGATTATGGCAATTTTAGAAGATAACCTACCTCCACACTTAGCTAAATTAGATCGGAACCTCCCTAGAATTCCTCCAGAACTCCCAGAACCAGGTCCAGTTCTTGAAGCCGTCTACATCGGCAAGAAACCTTCGCAACATAAAGATCTAACCGAGCTGCTAGACGACAAAACTTACGTCAATGAACAAAAAGAACGTTTACTAACATACGGGTAAATATAAATAAATAAATATATGGAGTGGCTAGCTCAGTGGTATGCAGTCGGCCTGTGGATCCTGAGAACCCTGGTACCCTAGATTCGATTCCCACAGGCGACAAACAATTTTCATAATTTCAAAAGCTACCCCTGTGGCTCCTCCACCACTAACATCTTTGGGGGCCGTGATTGGACGACTGGTAACCGCACTTCACGCGCAAAATATATCACTTACCGAGATCTGCTTCGGCAGAGTGCCACACCCAGTAATGGGTAGAAGGCTTGATGATATATTTATATTTTATTTTAATCGTCGTCAAACATTTTCATCCAAACAAACCACCCTCACTGCAACCACATTCATAGATCACTTCATATAAACTCATTCATTTATTACACTCGAAATCATTATCACACAACATCACAACAAACCTTCAATCACATCATTCCTATTCACTTATCATTCATTTTCTTTCTTTAACGTACATAACATATGCATAAAACATTTCAAATTACTCACGTTTACTCCTAACAACGAATCTACAAGATTAGAAAAGATGAAAGCGATAGCCTGCACTTGTATATGAAAGAAAAATCCACACAATGCAGTAGCTGAAAATGAAACAAAAAGATAAGAAAGAGAGGAAACGCCGCCCTGCGCTTGTTTTTGAAAGTAAATTTCACTCAATTGCAGTTAAATACTCTACGTAAGAACTGAAAACGAATTAAAAGATAAGAAAGGGAATGTCCCTCTACGCTTATTGTATTCACAATAACAAAAAATTATCATTATATCCATTGGAATTATTTTTCAATGGCCCTAGGGCAAAAAAGAAGTGTTTAAGCTCGCTTTTTAGGGCTAAAACACATGAATTTCGGCCCGGTTGAGCATAAAATCAATTAAATCCCGCATTCACTTATTCTAACATTGAAATTTCTTTTCAGATTAACTGCAGAAGATGATCCACTCTATGATGACGACTACGATGATCGTTATGAACCTGACTTCGCTGTAGGAATTGATAACAATGATATAGAAGAAATCAGAAGGCCTAGAAGACGTGGACAAAAATCAGAGAGTGAAAGTGAAGAGGAAGAAAAGAATGAAGAACCGAAACCACGTGGAAATGCTTTCTGTGAAGATCCAGCTCTCATCAGAGCCAGAAGAGAAGAGAGGTACCAACAGAATAGAAGAGGAGGCAGAGGTGGCAGAGGCGGTGGCGGAGGAGGAGAACCTCCTCAAAATAAGTAAGTTTGATTGATACACATTTTAAAACGACAATAACAATTTAGATGTGATCTTCCAATAAATATTTCTGATCGTCTTTGTCTAATTTTCTTTCTTTTTGCAGACCTCCAAAAGACGTAGTGGGCAAACCAAAAGGTCAAGGCCAAGATAAACAAGTCCTCCAAAACCGGGATAAGAAAAACACCCAAAAATCATCGCGAGCTAATCATAATCGCAGACAAGGAGCGTCGTGGAAACGTAGCAGAGGAATGATTCCTTCCTAATTCTTCTATTTCCAGTTCCTGTTCCGAGAGAACCCAGTAAAATTTGTGATAAGAAGAAAGTGAAGACCTTCTATACTGCTACTGATGTAAGTTCATTATTTTGTTTCTTTATTATTATTATTATTATTATGTGATTTATTATGGATCAAACATGTATTGTAAATATTTCAAAAAAGAATAACATAATGTTATTTTATTTATTAAACTGTTGTTTTATTTATTCTGATTGAAGAGGAACCAATACGTCTTTAAATTTGTTAATTAACCCTCGAAAATAATTAAAAGGAAGTTTGTTTTATATTTTATATTTCTTATTTTGTATTATTATTGTTAATTTTTATTAGTGTCCTGAAGAAGACTAGCAGAGGCAGTCGAAACGTCGACAAAATTAAAAAATAAAAAAACTAAAAAATTGACTGAATTCCGATTAATATTTTATCACTTTCAATTTAATCTACAGTCAAATAAAAAATATAATATTTCTTAAAAAATAAGATTTATCTGTGCAAATGTGTTGAAAAATCTGTGAAAACTTCTATTTAAATAATAATACATTTTTTTTTCATTTATTTTATTACTTTATTTCATCGAAACTCCATCTGTTTCAATCAGTGGAACTTCACCTGATATATTAGAAGTGCGTTATACTAACATATCAGTGTATGTTATTTTCAACTTTCCGTAGTAATTTATGATGTTGTTATGGTTACTTTCATACGTGGTCGTGTTTCCTTTTCTTGGACTTTCAATTACTACAAAATATATTTTCCAAGATAATGTATCAAGAATTAGCTCGTATATTATTTGCCTTATTTGAATGAAACAAGTTCAGTACTACAGGAAGATACATGTGACGTCATAATCATAATACAAAACTTCAAAAAATCATATCTCTTGTAATATAAGGAATTTGAAACCCACATTTTCACTGATCGTCATCATTTATCATGTAGTTCCATAAAAATAGGTATTGAAAGCTCATTTGATATAATATTTTACCGTTTATCTTACGTACTTGCGTTTTCATATATTTGTTTATATCTAATAATACGGTGACCAGAATGGCAATAATAGCTAGAAATTTAATAATATTTAAATTTACCTTGATGTAGAAATATTCATTTTTCGGCTGCAAAACACACAAAACGATATACACTCTAAGAAATACCACGCACTACTAACAAATTTCAATCAAATTAAACAAAACCCTACCGAATTTAACGCTAATGCAAATATTGGTTTGTCTAGGTTTGATGTTGCATAATCCTGCTCTGAGTTTCGAAGCACGATAGATTTATAAATTTTTGTATGATTACAGTGATTCTCAAACGTAATTAAGGAACTAGTACCTATTAGAATTATCAAAAAATCGATTTTATACATTTTTCAACTCCTTCTAAAGTCACTTCCAAAAATATTTTTGAGAAATTCGAAAGATAAATTAGTATAGAAGAACTTGAAGCGCTCACGCGCTCGCTGGTGTAATAATACCAAAAAAACTTTAAACGCGATTTTCTCGAAATTACTTTTTTCAAACGGCGGATAATTAATCTGCGGATCTACTGCACCGATTTTAATAAATCTTGGCTTGTTTGTTAAATTATTCTACACAATAATTCAAAACAATTTGGCCAAAAAATAAAAAAAATTGGCACAAGAAAAAAGGATGTAAAAAAGGGTTGATTTTTCACACTTTTTTTGTCACCAGTGTAAAAAATATATATCATCACGCCTTTTATCCATTACTGGATGTGGCACTCTACCGAAGCAGATCTCGGTAACTGATATATTTATGCGCGTGAAGTACGGTTACCAGCCATCAAATCACGACCCCCAAAGATGTTAGTGGAAGAGGAGCCACAGGGGTAATTTTAAATTGGTGAAAATGTTTGTTGGCTATGGGGATCGAACCAGGGTTCTTAGGATCCATAGTCCGACTCGATACCATTGAGCCACTACCCCATAAAAATAAATATATCACACCTTTTACCCATTACTGGGTGTGGATTCTGCCGTAGCAAATCTCGATAAGTGATATATTTATGCGCGTGAAGTCAAACCACGGCCCCTAAAGATGTTAGTGATGGGGGAGCCACAGGGATTGTTTTTAAATAAATAAATAATAAATTGTTTTATTTGTTTTTGTATAACTAAATAAATAAATATATCATCACGCCTTTTATCCATTACTGGATATGGCACTCTGCCTGAGCAGATTTCGGTAAGTGATATATTTATGCGCGTGAAGTGAGGTTGCCAGCCGTCAAATCACGACCCCCAAAGTTATTAGTGAAGGGGGAGCCACAAGGATAATTTTAATATGGTGAAAATTATTTGTCGGCTGTGGAAATCGAACCAAGATCCGACTCAATACCACTAATCCACCTAAAATAAATATAAAAATGGTCGTTATTAAAAATTTCTGAGTTCGTCTCTGCACGGGGCGTACCTCCTCGGCCCCTGGCTCACCCAGGCGTCGAACTATCGCGCTAATACACTCGTAATTATAGGTTATCCATCTCTCTCGCTCACATCGGACCGCCAGGTTATCTCTGTTTCTCTTACACACACAAGCACCGTTCATTTTCTTGTCTACCTGTATATATGTTCTGTAAACGACTCTGTATTATATCTACCTGGATATGACGCTGTCTCTTTCTTACTAAAACGAAGAGTGGATTGAGATTATAATGCTTTCCTTGTCCCACTACAAAGATGATGGAAAATTGTAGTTTATTGAGTTTGTTCAAAGTGTACAAAGTTTTGGAGGGCTTTTGAATTCGGAATTTTTGAGGGTTGTAAAATTGTAAAGTTTTTTGTTTGATATTTTTCAGGGAAAGTATTTTTGTTTGTCGTAAACCGAAATATAAGATTGGTGATAATATTTAAATAATAGTATATTACATAATAAAAGTAAAAATACTGTCCTGATGTATTATGATAAATAAATAAAATAAATATATCATCACGCCTTCTACCCATTACTAGGTGTGGTACTCTGCCGAAGCAGATCTCGGTAAGTGATATATTTTGCGCGTGAAGTGCGGTTACCAGTCGTCAAATCACGGCCCCCAAAGATGTTAGTGGTGGAGGAGCCACAGGGGTAGCTTTTGAAATTATAAAAATTGTTTGTCGCCTGTGGGAATCGAATCTAGGGTACCAGGGTTCTCAGGATCTATAGGCCGACTTCATACCACTGAGCTAGCCACCCCATATATATTATGTATTATATATACTATTTTTTTCTGAAGCCGTTTAATTTATTCAATAATTAATCATAAATAACTCAAAATGTTTAAATTTCTTGATATGAATTGTATTGACAGCAAGTTACAACAAAAAACAACAGTCAGGTAAAATACAAAACAGTCAGGTAAAATCTTTACCAGACTGTTATTTTTCTTGTAGCCTTGGATACGTATTTTACTTGACTGTTTTTGTAAAAATATATTTTCCATACTAAAATTGGTCAGGGAAATAAGCAGTTTCTTGTCTGACCAATTTTAGTGTGGAAAGCAGATTTTTACCAAAACAGTCAAGTAAGGTACGTATCCAAGGCTACAACAAAAATAACAATCTGGTAAAGAGTTAACCTCACATTTTGTTGTTGTAACTTTGGTCAATAGTATTTATATAAAAAAATGAAACATTTTTAATTATTTATAATTAAATCTTGATTAAATTAAACGGTTTAAAAAAAAAATAGTATACATAATACGTCAGGAAAGTGCTTTTACTTGACTCAGCAGAATAAATAAATATATATATATATATATATATATATATATATATATATATATATATATATATATATATATATATATATATAAAATTTTGTTAGGAAGTTGATTATCTGTAATGAAAATTAAAAAGAAAAAATATCAAATATGCTGTGTATAACAAAATCGTGTGGTGGCCACACCAAATTTTTTTTATTGTGTAAAAGGAACTTCATAATGACAAAATTCTGTAGCTTGTCTGTCGGTAAATCTACAGCCTGGGTAGAAACAACATTTTTTTTTTTGTCTGTTTTTCTCATCGTGTAGAAAAGACTACAAACTACAAATTAGTAACATATAACGCGATTAGTTCCGATTCACGGCTGAGCCGGTCCTGAACGCGGTGTATCAACCTACCGACATTCTTATAGTCATCAACTATCATCGGACGAACTTACCACGAACATACACAATAGAATACTTAGATAATGGACCGTATTGTAATTTATATTAATGACGATTTTTTATAAGTTCTAAGTTATTTATAATCATTTGTAATTATTTATTATACTGAGCAATTCTTTTATACGAATAAATGGATGAATATGAGTGAAGGTTTGTAGAGTAAAAGAAATATGAAACGACCTTGTATGGAAAGAATTATGAATGTAGATGATGTGCTAGGTTAGGAACGTTTTCCGAAATATATTGTGTCCGATTCTCAAAAATGTTTTAAGTGATCCTGAATTATAAATTAGCTAATTTTGTCAGTGGTATCGAGCGGGACTGGATTTGAGAACTTCGGTTCGATTTCCCAAACCGAAAAACAATTTTTACCACATTACAAACTATGGGGTAATGGCATAGTGGTATCAAGTCGGTCTGTGGATCCTAAGAACCCTGGTTCTATCCCCTACCACTAACATCTTTGGGGGACGTGATTTGACGACTGGTAACCGCACTTCACGTGCATAAATATATCATTTACCGAGATCTGCTTCGGCAGAGTGCCACACCCAGTAATAGGTAAAAGGCGTGATGATATATTTATTTTATTGATTTTACAAACTATCCCTGTGGCTACTACTCCGCTAACATCTTTGGGGGGTGTGATTTGTTAACTGGTAACCGCACTTCACGTGCATTAATATATCATTTACCGAGATCTGCTATGGCAGAGAGCCACACCCAGTAACGGATAGAAGGCATGATGATATATTTATTTATTTAAATATTTCTTTTATATATTTTAAAAATATATAAAAGAAATTTAATTTAAATTTAAAAATGGTATGGCTTGCTCAATGGTATGAAGTCAGCATGTGGATCCTGAGAACTCTGGTTCGATTCCCACCAGTCGTCAAATCACGGCCTCCAAAGATGTTAGTGGTGGAGGCGCCACAGGGGTAGTTTTTTGAAATTATGAAAATTGTTTGTCGCCTGTGAGAATCGAATCTAGGGTACCAGGGTTCTCAGGATCCACAGGCCGACTTCATACCACTGAGCTAGCCACCCCATAGGGATAATTTTAATGTGGCGAAAATATTTGTCGGTTATGGGAATCGAACCAGGGTTCCCAGGATCCACAGGCCGACACGATACCACCTGAGCCACCTACACATAACACCAAATTAGTAACCATGACGCTACCATTATTTAAATTCTTTTAAAATCCATCCCATAGGGATAATTTTAATGTGGCGAAAATATTTGTCGGTTATGGGAATCAAACCAGGGTTCTCAGGATCCACAGGCCGACTCGATACCACTGAGCCATCTACACATAACACCAAATTAGTATCATGACGCTACCATTATTTAAATTCTTTTAAAATCGCACTAATTAAAAACAACATTATATTTCATATAATAAAAACGCTTAAAAATAAAACCATAAAACCACTAAAAGCAACGAAGTCTCATCTTCGACGGGTAAAGGTTACCACTACGAAGATAATTAACATGTAAGTAACATGCGTTTAAGAGGCAATAAAGAATGGATATGACGGTAGTGAGTGTACGTTTCTTTGAATTTTATATCAAGCTATAATTGTTGAACGAACTCGGCCGCCGACAAACGCGCACAAATACAAAGCCATCGTCAGCGCGTGTATGTGTGCGTGTGTTTGTATGTGTGTATGATACACAGCAGGTGTGGAACATGCCATAAGTTTATGGGTGCTCGAGAGACGAGGCTCGAAACTAAATGCTTTTAGTAGTAGCAAGAGGTTTGAGCTTTGTTACCGAAACTTGAAAGTGGAGGACATTAAATTTTTATTATATTTTTCATGGAAGATGGTTTAGGAACGTAATATTGCGTAAACACCGGGTATTTCAACAAATTAATTATACACTATTATGTGCAGTAGGTAGCACAGTGGTATCATGTCGGCCTGTGGATCCTGAGAACCCTGGTTCGATTCCCAATTTCACCACATTAATACTACTCCTGTGGCTCCCTCTCCACTAACATCTTTGGGGGCCGTGATTTGATGACTGGTAACCGCACTTCACGCGCATTAATGTATCACTTACCAAGATCTGCTATGGCAGAGTGCCACACCCAGTAATGGATAGAAGGCGTGATGATAATATTTTACATTTATTTATAGCCGTATAAAGAAGAAGAAAATAATACTAAATAAGAAAGTAAAACTATATCCATGGTAACTGATAAACAACAATTTGATATGACATTAATGACATCCAGTTAACATTGTTCACAAGGATATATATCTAATCTAAATTTCTATTTCATTTCAAAAAATTTTACTTTCTGATAAGGTAATGAAATAGTTATTTATGTACCAAGAGTGAAAAAGGCGTTTGAGGCGCGTGCCATGATTATTAACACGAGGCGCAAAGCGCCGAGGGTTAATAACATGCTCAGTGTCAGAAACGCTAATTCCATACAATACATACAATATTTTATGCAACAACAAAATAACATTTAATTATATGTGCAAAAGATTAAAATATATAAATAGGTTATATGTCAAAACGATATTTTGTAAAATCAAATATTCACAATAAACAATAATTGTTATTTTATTTATGTATCCATAGGGCCAAAAAGAATATGTTTAGGCCCGCTTTTTAGGGCTAAAACACATGCTTTCGACTCGATTGTGCATAAAAAAAATTATATGTACTTATAGATCGTGAAGAAATTGTTATTCTTCTTTCAAATGCATTATATCCTCACTTTCGCCTCGGGAAATGAAACGGCACTTTTCCGAAGAAATGAATTACTTTCTTCCCTTAACATATATACTTTTTTGCTATTGTTGAATTTGACATATTTTCTAGAGATTTAACAGAGAACCGAGTGACGAGGAAGGTGTGAAAAATGTTCCTTGGCCTAACAATATTTGAGGCAACTAATTTGAAAAATATAGTTTTTTAAAAATCACTGTTTCAACATTATTTGTTTGATTTCGTTCTGTATTACTTAGCGATGCGCAACTTCGTTGCCTTCTGAGTTCTTATCATACGACAGGTTTTTGTTTTCGTCACAAAAACGTCAGCATTGTTTGAACGAAGCCACATTAGCTTTTTGCATCTTTTCGTCTTTACCAACAATCGAATATCATCATGTTGTTTTGTTTATTTATAATTGATTGTTTCTGAAGTGTTTTTGTTTACTGTCTGATGTTCAGATGTTTCCGATGCGATTTTGAGTAAAAAGTTGAAAGACGCGGTGACAATTAGACGGCCTGCTTGATGTTTAAGTTCGGTTTTTGTTTGGGGACGTTTTAAATTTTAAAATGCTGTGTTAATATTTTTTTCTCAGGTTCATTACTAGAAACTAACTTTGATATAAATATTTACAGTACCTTTCTATAATTCGAACTAAATATCCTTAAAAATATGGGGTCACTAGTGTAAAAAATAAATATATCATCACGCCTTTTATCCATTACTGGATGTGGCACTCTGCCGAAGCAGATCTCGGTAAGTGATATATTTATGCGCGTGAAGTGCGATTACCAGCCGTAAAATCACGGTCCCCAAAGATGTTAGTGGTGGGGGAGCTACAGGGATAGTTTTAAATTACTAAAAATGCTTTGTCGGCTGTGGAGATCGAACCAGGGTTCCTAGGATCCATAGGCCGACTTGATACCACTGAACCTTTACCCCATAAATAAATAAAAAATAGAAATATTAGATCTATTTTAAAGGTTTTCTTATTTTGCAAACCAAGAAGAAATATCAAGCACTCGAAGATTAGCTTCCTGTGACTTAATATATCATCACGCCTTTTATCCATTACTGGGTGTGGCACTCTGCCGAAGCAGATCTCGGTAAGTGATATATTTTGCGCGTGAAGTGCGGTTACCAGTCGTCAAATCACGGCCCCCAAAGATGGTGGAGGAACCACAGGGGTAGCTTTTTGAAATTATGAAAATTGTTTGTGGCCTGTGGGAATCGAACCAGGGTTCTCAGGATCCACAGGCCGACTTCATACCACTGAGCTAGCCACCCCATATATAATTAATTAGTGTTAATAAATTAAAAAATATGAAATTGAAAGCGGTACAGATATGACGGTGGTCTACAGGTAATGAAAACAATTTTTTCTTGGTATAATTTCAGTGTCCGAGTCAAATAACGTGTAATTTGTTTCATTGCAATGGTCGGACCATAAAAGCTCATTTTAATTGCACTGGTAGAGCCACGTTCTGTGGACTGTGTCGGCTTCCTTTGATGTGTGCGGCTACATTCCTTCATGCTTTATAGTTATCTACAAGTCCCGAGGCCGACAAATGTGGCTGTTCCATTGCAATCAACACTTGCTCAGCCTTATAATATTTTTTACTCATATTTTGTTGTTATTTTATTTATTTTATTCTTTTTAAAACCCTAACAATAATATGATTTTTTTACACATGCAGAACTATTTTTTTTTGTTTTTTGAAAATAGTCGGTATGTTTGTCTGTCACATTATTATCTCAAAAATGCTTTGGTGTTTTAAAACGAAATTTTATATTTACAATTATTACCTAAATATGAAAGTCAAGTTCAATTATAAGACATATTCGTTCACAAATATTAGTAAAAACGGCATTTTTTAAACCCTTTATCTGCGGTCACAGTTAACCAATTAGTAATTATGATTAGCAATTATAATTATCAATTAGTAGAAGCATCTTGAAACCTTTGATCTAAAATACAATTAAATAATAAAAATAAATAAATATATCATCACGCCTTCTACCTATTACTGGGTGTGGCACTCTGCGGAAGCAGATCTTGGTAAGTGATATATTTTGCGCGTGAAGTGCGGTTATCAGTCGTCAAATCACGGCCCCCAAACATGTTAGTGGTGGAGGAGCCACAGGGATAGCTTTTTCAAATTATGAAAATTTGTCGCCGGTGGGAATCTAACCAGGGTTCTCAGGATCCACAGGCCAACTTGATACCACTGAGCTAGCTACCCCATAAAATAAATACAATTAATACAACCCTATAACGGAATTAGTAAGAAACATTTGTAGAGAACTTTGAAAAGGAACATAAATTAAAAAATTATCTAAAAATAGTGTGATGTATGTCTGCGTCCTTTTCTTCTAATTATATTAATTACTACTATAGAGTAGGTGGCACAGTGGTTATCGTGTCGGCCAGTGGATCCTGAGAACCATGGTTCGATTCCCAGTAGCGACAAACATTTTCACCACATTAATACTACCCCTGTGGCTCCCCCACCACTAACATCTTTGGCGGCCGTGATTTGACGGCTGGTAACCGCACTTCACGCGCAAAATATATCACTTACCGAGATCTGCTTCGGCAGAGTGCCGTACCCAGTAATGGGTAGAAGGCGTGATGGTATATTTATTTATTTTACTACTATGGAGTAGGTGGTTCAGTGGTATCGAGCCGGCCTGTGGATTTGATAAACCGGGTTTGATCCCCACAGTCGACAAACAATTTTCTCCACATTAAAATTACCCATGTGGTTTCCACTTCACTAACATCCATTGTAATTTTACGGCTGGTAACCGCACCTCACGCGCATAAGTATATCTCAGCGAGCAGAGTGCCACACCCAGTAATAGGTAGAAAGCGTGATGATATATTTATTTTATTTATTTCTTTTATAAAATCATAAGAAAATTTGTAAAATTTGGTGTCAGCTATTTTGGCCATTGTTAATTTTTAACATGTTGTTAACTAATACCACTGCTAATACTTAACATCGCTTTTTGCAATTGAGCCTTAGTATCACAATTATTATCAATTGTTTTTTTAGGCGCATAAATATATCACTTATCGAGATCTGCTACGGTAGAGTGCCACACCCAGTAATGGGGAAAAGAGTGATGATATTTTTATAATACCATTAATTCTTGTTATTTCGATTAGTAGCTTATTTTGTTAACAGGAACTTAATCCCAATTACAATAGCTTATAGTGGAATTCGAACCACTCAGACACAAACGTATTTTGTGATATAAGTTGAAGTCAGATTTGAACCCAGGACCTTTTGTTTGCCAGGCGCAAGTTTATCTTGGTACGATTGCCGGTGGAACGAGCGTGTTAACTTTGAGTCACAACTACCCGGTAATAAATTATAGCAATGACAAAATCTGATGAAACTTTGGTGAAGTTTATTGCTATGCAACAGGTTTTTTTCATCATTTTCAAAGCTTGTGTAAATCATCGTACTCAGACACATCTTCAACGAAATGGTAGAGCCACTCAAACCGATCTCTTACGTTTTTATCCGAACTTTTACGACCGAGTTCTTTATCCATGTGAACTGAGTTGGAAAAGCCTTTTACCAGTTCAGTTTGCCGACAACCGCTATTCAGGGAGTTGTTGTCAGTTTCTCCTGCAAGTAAACTTCAAAAATGTATCGAAACAGTGTGTTTCAAACCTTAAAATGTTATTTATAAACAGTAGTGTATCTTAAAATATTTTAAGGCGACAAGATGTGTGCGCGCACTTTGGTTCTGTTGATTTTTTGCGTTGTTTTGATTGACAAGTTTGTGACAAGTGTTCATATGCCAAGATGTGAGAAAATTTTATCGCCGATTTGTCAGAATTTGGGATATAATATGACAATGATGCCCAATTTTGCTGGGCACAACAATCAACATGATGCAGCTAAAGGAGTATGTATTATTTGCATTTGATTATTAGTTGATTGTTGACATTTCGTTGTTGTAATCAACAACCTTTTACAACAATTACTGTCATTCATTGTTATTATAGTTGTTTTTGTTGAAATCTTTTGGAAGTTATGTGTATTTATATTTTTATAAATATATCATCACGCCTTCTACCCATTACTGAGTGTGGTACTCTGTCGAAGCAGATCTCGGTAAGTGATATATTTAGCGCGTGAAGTACGATTACTAGTCGTCAAATCACGGCCTCCAAAGATGTTAGTAGTGGAGGAGCCACAGGGGTAGTTTTTGAAATTATGAAAATTGTTTGTCGCCTGTGGGAATCGAATCTAGGGTACCAGGGTTCTCAGGATCCACAGGCCGACTTCATACCACTGAGCTAGCCACCCCATAAATAATAATTAATAAATAAATATATCATCACGCCTTCTACCCATTACTGGGTGTGGTACTCTGCCGAACCAGATCTCGGTAAGTGATATATTTTGCGCGTGAAGTGCGGTTACCAATCGACAAATCACGACCCCCAAAGATGTTAGTGGTAAGAGAGCCACAGGGGTAGCTTTTGAAATTATGAAAATTGTTTGTCGCCTGTGGGAATCGAACCAGGGTTCTCAGGATCCACAGACCGACCTTATACCACTGAGCTAGCCACCCCTTATTATTATTATTTATAATATATATTTTGTTAAAATGTCAAACAAATTAAATAATTAATTTGTTAAAATGTCAAACAAATTAATTATATTTATACAGTAACCAAACGCACTGTCATTTTGTCAGCATGTAATGTAATGGCTCAGTGGTATCGAGTCGGTCTGCGGATCCTGAGAACCTAGGTTCGAATCTGCACAGTCGGCGAACATTATCACCAAATTAAAATTATACCTGTGGGTCCTCCACTACTAACATCTTTGGGGGCCGTGATTTGGTGGCTGGTAACCGCACTTCACGCGCATAAATATATCACTTACCGAGATCTGGTTTGGCAGTGTGCTACACCCAGTAATGGGTAGAAGGCATGTATATTTATTTTATTTATTTTTACGGAACTGTCAGTGAGCTGTCATTATTATTATTATTGGGGGTTGTGATTTGACGATTGGTAACCGCACTTCACGCGCAATATATATATATATCACTTACCGAGATATGCTTCGGCAGAGTGCCACATCCAGTAATGGGTAGAAGACGTGATGATATGTTTATTTATATTTATTTATATTAATTCTGGAATTCACTTTTGAAAACAAGTGTAGATCGACATTCCCTTCCTTTCTTATCTATTTGATTCGTTTTCAATCTTTACAATAAATAAATATATCATCACGTATTTTACCCATTACTGGGTGTGGCACTCTGCCGAAGCAGATCTCGGTAAGTGATATATTTATGTGCGTGGTCAAATCACGGCCCCCAAAGATGTTAGTGGTGGGGAGCCACAGGAGTAATTTTAAATTGGTGAAAATGTTTTGTCGGCTATGGGGATCGAACCAGGGTTCTCAGGATCCACAGGCCGACACAATACCTCAGTGCCATTACCTAATTAGAGTGTTGAAATGCTATTTGTGTGGAATTTTCTTTTAAAAACAAGTGCATGCTGCCACACTCAGTAATGGGTAGAAGGCTTGATGATATATTTATTTATTTTGTGTCGCATATTATTATATCCAATTTAATCCAAAATACTAAATGTTATATCATTAAAAAAATAAGATAAACAGGCTATAAAAATGTCTAACCGTATCAAAATATTAAAACCGTAATAAATATCGCTAAAATTTCTTTAATTAAAATTGGAATTCAAAGTATTTTATCATCAAAAGTTACTCTGTATCAACATTCCTCTCTTAGCAAAAAAAAAACTCTGGATTCTTTCTAAATGATTTCCATTTGAACGATCGGTCGTATTTTGAAAAGCACCTATTTATGTATTGAATTTTTCCATTCGTTATCTTTAAAGTAAGCGGATTACTTCAAAGGATATTTGAAGTTTGCTTACTGTGTACACAGTAAAAGTAAATATTATCCTTGCTAGTGGGTATCTGATCTGTTGCATGCGCACTGGTTTTATTATTACTCTACCAGAGGTTCTCAAACAAAGAGCTGTTTTATTTTTAGTTTTTTAGTTGATGATGACAGGTAAAATTTTTGATCCGTGAAAGAAGAAATCGAATTGTAGTTAAAATTGATTAGTTAGGGTTGATGTTTTTTTTTTTTTTGGTACAAATTAAACAATGAGATTGAGGGTCGAGCGTGGTTAAGCGATGGCTGAAGGCTCATAGGTTCCGGGTTCGATTCTCATTCTATATTGCATTATAGTAAATAAATACAGGCTGATCAAAAAGAATTGTTATAGTTGGCAATACAATTCCAGAGATCTTTTTATTCCACAGTTGGCACAACGTCAGATAAAGGCGGAAATGCTCTTTGACATTTCTAATAAATACAAATAGGTTATGTCAGGAGTCTGACAGCTAATAGAATTTTGACTTTTTAAGTAATAGAAATACTTTAGAAATAAATGTACTCAAAATTAAATTTTAAATGTTACTGTCAACAACAGGAAATGAATTTATGTATCAGGCTTACCAATTTCAAGTAGTTTTTTTTATTGCCAACTATATTATGGGATGGCTAGCACAGTGGTATGAAGTCGGCCTGTGGATCCTGAGGTCCCTGGTTCGATTCCCACAGGCGACAAATTTTCATAATTTGAAAAAGCTATCCCTGTGGCTCTTCCACCACTAACATGTTTGGGGGCCGTGATTTGACGACTGGTAATCGCACTTCACGCGCAAAATATATCACTTACCGAGATCTGCTTTAGCAGAGTGCCACACCCAGTAATGGGTAGAAGGCGTGATGATATATTTATTTATTTTTATTTTAATAATTCTTTTTGATCACTCTGTATTTTCACTGTTACGTATTGTAAACTTGTAAACTGTTGTTTTTGAGTGTGACTATACCTCCATAACTTTAAAATTAAACCGTTCCGGTATCTTTGTAAATTTCTTTCTCACAGGAGATCCGTCACGCTCTTTTTCATCACAAATCACGTTAGTTCCATGCGCCGGGCAAAAAATAATAATTACAGGAAAAAATAAACTTGTATCGCAGTGTGCGTTGCTATACAGAGCTAATTAACAAATAACACACGTGTAATTAGAACTCAGTTCAAGTTATGGTCCGTAGAGGAAGACAGTCTGTCTCGCTTGCTCTATGGCTTGCTTTGTCGCTCGCGTTGAAAGCCTCGGGATCAGACACAACAAAACGAACATCGGGACGGTAGATCAAAGAAATGAGAAAAGGAAAAAGTTGTAAGACAGAGCGGTATTAAGGGGAAGGAAGATTTTTTTTATGGAATTTGGGGTGTTGAGGGGTCTTTCTGGTTTTTTGGGGTTAAAAAATTATGGGGTCGTTAGCTCAGTGATATGAAGTCGGCCTGTGGATCCTGAGAACTCTGGTTCGATTCCCACAGGTGATAAACAATTTTCATAATTTCAAAAACTACCCCTGTGGCTCCCTCCACCACTAACATCTTTGGAGGCCGTGATTTGACGACTGGTAACCGCATTTCACGCGCAAAATAATCACTTACCGAGATCTGCTTCGGCAGAGTGCCACACCCAGTAATGGGTAGAAGGCGTGACGATATATTTATTTATTTTATTTAAAACAAAAATTGAATTTTTCCGGAGGCTATATCTTAAAAACTAAACAAGATATGAAGATGCGCTCAACGGCATTGAATTCCTCGTGTCCGAATTGACTTATAAGCAAATTTTTAGCGATTTTAATTTTCCGCAAATTTCTTAAGGGGTACCCCTTGTATTTTTTTCGGTTTTAAGCTAGTTTCAGACAGTTTGCTCTAAAATTCTTCCTCGTACGAATATTGTAACGAAAATTTACATACATATGTATTTTGATCCGCTGAATACAGTAGTAAAATTCCCAAGTGCATATGTCTTCTAGTTTTTGAGATATTGTTAAAAAACTGCTCGATGAGAAAATTTTTGTGAAAACTTTTTGAAAAAAAAATGCTGAAAATTTGTTTACAAGTCAATTGAAGTACGAGAAATTCAATGCCGTTAAGCGCAACTTCACATCTTGTTTAGTTTTTGAGATATAGCCTCGGGAAAGTCGAAAATATGATGAGGTAATTTTTTTTTTGGAAAATTGAACTTTTTCGAAGGCTATATCTTAAAAACTAAAGAAGATATGAAGATGCGGTCATCGGCATTGAATTCCTCGTGTCCGAATTGACATATTAGCAAATTTTTAGCGATTTTTATTTTTTGAATATTTCTTAAGGGGTACCCCTTGGGTTTTTTTCGGTTTTAAACTATTTTCAGACTGTTTGCTCTAAAATTCTTCCTCGTACGAATATTGTAACGAAAATTTACGTACATATGTATTTCGACCCGCTGAATTCAGTGGTAAAATCCCCAAGTACATATGTCTTCTAGTTTTTAAGATATTGTTCAAAAACTGTTCGAAGAGAAAATTTTGGTGAAAACTTTGTGCAAAATTAAAAATGCTGAAAATTTATTTACAAGTCAATTGAAGCACGAGAAATTCAATGGCGTCGAGCGCATCTTCATATCTTGTTTAGTTTTTGAGATATTGCCGGAGAAAGTCAAAAATACAATGAGGTAATTTTTTTTTTGAAAATTGATCTTTTCCGGAGGCTATATCTTAAAAACTAAACAAGATATGAAAATGAGCTCAATGGCATTGAATCCCTCGTGTTAGCAAACTTCTAGCGCAGTTCGAACTATTCGTGTATTATTATTATTTGACTATTCGGGCTCTAACTATTTTAATATTTGAACTATTCGGATTGTTCTGTTATTCAAATGTTCGATCAGTTCAGATATCCAAGCTATTCAGATATTCGAACTATTCAAATAACCAAAACCGAATATCCGTTATGTAAATATCCGAATGAAATTAACAATCCTTACTGATCATCATAGTGTATCCATGTATTTTAATAAAAAATAGGTATATGAGGGTATTGGGCGAGTCCGCCACTGCGTTGCTCACCTTACAAAACCTACTAGTACCCTGGGGCACACGTAACGAATCAGTAATCTTCTCCAGCGTTCGTTCCGTGCAGCGTGTACCGCAGGGCTGCGGGCACTGCGCCCCACAATGGTGTCGGTAATTACGATAATGACGGGCGGCGCGCCGGCCGGGGGTAATGATAGGGCTGCGCGCGAAGGCCCCCAACTCACGCGCGCCTCTGAGTAATGAACACGGCTAATTATACGTTCGAGATGAACTTGTAATGCGAGGTGTAAGTGGGGTTGACTTGATGGAAGACGGAAATACAATGTTTATGCTATAAATATTAAATAAAGAAGGTAACATGAACCTTTTGTTACATTCACTGAACATTCTTATACTGACAAATCACAATTGTGAATGTGGGTGAAGCATGTGAGGACCAAAATTTTAATCTAGATGCAGATAATTATCTATGAACTCATTTAGAAATTGAGATCAAATTTCCTTTGTCGTAATTAATAATAATATTCATATAGAAAAAAATAATTATTATATCAAAAGAATTATTGTCTGTTAAATAGATCCTACGATCAAGATCTATTCGATTAATATCCGTCAAAATTTTATAAATTCTAGCGCAAATATTTTTCTCTTCGCTTGAGTAAAAAATAGACTTTTCCAACTGTTAGTTGAACGCAGAAAATTGACATTTGTCGCTTGCTGAGCGGCAATATATCGTATCCATGGATACATGAAAACTATCGCCTGAATTTAAAAAACTAGCAAAAATGATTTAAAATTCTTTTTGTATTCGCATCATTCAAAATAAGGATTATATTATCTTGGAAACCTATGGTAAATTTGATTTTGCGCACTAGTGCGCAAAGTAATTGTTAATAATATACACAAACAATAAATATTATGTATTTCACTTACTCTTAAAATAAAACCATTTATCGATATATTTTACTTTGTTCGATTCTTTTTATTAATTGTGTACAGATTAGATATACTGCACTTTAAGGTTATGTTTATAAACGTCAAAATATACTACTGCATATTTACTAGCGCTGCCTCACCGCATCTTCTTCCATAAGCGTCTGTGGTCAAAATATGAATTACGCGCGCGGCCCGAAATTTAAATCGCTCTCAAAACAACTTTTTTACAGTTGCGTAATTAATTACTTTCCGCACTAATGTTTCTTTGCTTACAGAAACGCACTTGGTCTGCATTTGTCTACTTTTCATATGTAGGCAATAATAGTTTCGTAATAATAAAGAAATCGCACAGTTGTAGGAAAAAATATTTTCAAGCGTTTTTAACTGGTCGCAGAAAAAATATTGTATGCACCTCGAGCAGAAAGTGCTTTTGCTGCTCTTGCATGATTGTTGCTTTCGATCAACAATCTTATCAATACACTACTTTTTGCTGTAGCTACACAAATACCAATTCTAACATTGTTTTCTCCAGTTACAGGCATTTCAACCTCTACTCCACTATAACTGCTCAGCACACCTCCGTCTCTTCGTCTGCTCAGTCTTCACCCCACTGTGCTCCGAGCACGTCCCTGGAGCCGTTCCAGCCTGCAGGGCACTCTGCGACACCGTCCGCCAAGACTGTCAACCAGTCTTAGACAGATTTCTACTTCCATGGCCTGCTGAACTCGACTGCAGCAGATTTCCAGCCCCTCCTGCACTCTGTATGCACCACCCAGATGGACAAAACACCCACTCGAGTGACGGCGCAATAGCTCAGAACCACTTGAGTGAGAATTTAACAAGTGGTGGTGTGGAACAACAACAAATGAATCTAGGTACTTTTTCAATTTGTCCACCGAGGTTTGTTAGCGTAGATGAAACCTGTACCCCTATTTGTGGAAAGGATGCTTATTATAGAATCGAAGACAAGCAGTTTACTAAAAATTGGATATTAGTTTGGTCCATTTTATCTACAGTTTTGACTTCTATAACTTTGTTGACTTTCTGGATCAATCAAAACCGATTCAGATATCCTGAACGTCCTCTGTTGTTTATGACAGTCTGCTGTTTTATCTACTCAACTCTAACCTTATTTCGAACGCTGTTAGGATCAGAAATGATCATTTGTACTAATGGATATTTAGTAACAAAGTCATCTGAAAATATTTTATGTGCAAGCACTGCGTTCCTTCTGCAACATCTTGAACTGGCAGCAAGAATGTGGTGGATGGTATTTTTGTTAAGTTGGTACCTCCATGCTAAACTAGAATGGAGTAATGAGTCCTTAGTAGGACTTAGTAGCCTCTTCCACGCTGCAGTAATAGGATGTGCTGGACTACCAGCATTACTAGCTCTTGGAACTGGAAGAATAACTTCAGATGAGCTTACAGGATCATGTGGCATCCGCGAAGAAAGCTCCATCTGGTTTATTGTAATCCCTCAAGGAACTGTTTTAATCCTAGGTTTAATTCTAGGCTTATCAGCAATGATTGGGTTACTAAAAGTTGCTAAAACAGTTCGGAATGGACGACATTCTTCCAGGTTACATCGATTAACAGCAAGGATTCTTGCAGTTATCCTGCTTTATTTACTTCCGGAGATGGCGTATCTAGTTGCCACTGGTTTAGAGGCATGGCAGAGACCCTGGTGGAGGTCTTTGGCATTACTATCAGCCCTGGATTGTAGAGGATGTAGTCAAGAACCTTTGTATCATTCAGCTGGACTTACACCGATTTTAATTCGGCAGGCGGCTACGCATTTAATAGGGGCGTGTTGTCTGCTTTGGGTTTGTTCCGGAAAGACTTGTCGAACGTGGATCAAAGTAATAAATTCGCCGAAGAAGTCAACGCAACATAAGAAAATACCTATTACCAAAGTTTGACAAAAACTGTTTTCATTATTTTTATCCGTACCGAAATTTATGTAAATAAAATGGTGTTCTGATTTTTTGACTAAAAAGTACTACTAGTAGCTGGTATACTGTCTACTATTTTTATGGGCTGGCTAGCTCAGTGGTATGAAGTCGGCCTGTGGATCCTGAGAACCCTGGTACCCTAGATTCGATTCCCACAGGCGACAAACAATTTTCATAATTTCAAAAGCTACCCCTGTGACTCCTCCACCACTAACATCTTTGGCGGCCGTGACGACTGGTAACCGCACCGCGCAAAATATATCATTTACCGAGATCTGCTTCGGCAGAGTGCCACACCCAGTAATGGGTAGAAGGCGTGATGATATATATATATTTTATTTTACTATTTTTATGGACCAAAGGAAGTACAGTGGTGAAATTTTCATATGGAAATTTGTCCCTATTAATTTTGGACTAACTACAAAAAATGTACAAAATTATAAACTACATCTAATAAGTCCAATGTTCGTTCACGACAGAGAGGCAATATGCAAGTTATAATTTTTAATTATTTAAGGTAGTACTAGCGTGAAATTTTTGCAGATCTGAATGAAATTTAGCGCACGTAAACATTGGATAGTCATACGCATCCTGTTAAAATATGAAACACATTCATCGTCTGTGAACAAATATATTCGCTTGTAAAGTTGAGTTTTTATACACGGGGCTTATGGCGATCATCACTCAGAATCGCACATATTTGGTTTGTGTACCGCCAAAATTTTGCAGTTTCATTTGAAAAACTAGTATGATGTTCTAGAATTATCCATGTATATTGTATCAGGAGGAGAAAGTTTTTTATCGTTTAGTAATGGATATATAGCCATGCAAAGCCTTGTTTTTAACGAAAAATTAAGAATCCCAATTTATAATGGCAACACCACACGGTGGTATGGTATTTGAAAATTCACTAGACCAACAACCTGTTAACAATTCATGATATTCAAATCATAATGGGTATAAAACACTTATTTTATTCAATTTTTATATTTTTATTTATTTTAAGTCTATCTCGTTACAGAAAAGTATAATATCAATAAATTTAGGCCCATTTGTTGCAGTTTTTAATTCTGAATATTTTTTTGTATTTAAACTTTTGTCCATAAAAATTGTAAATATTTCTCCGATCGTCTACTAATTATTTTTCTTAGTTAAAAGATCAGAATGCCAGATAGTATTGTTAATGACTATTGTAATATAATGTTATTGTATATAATTAAGTTTTTGAATGATTTCTTTGCCCAGTCAGTATGCTTTGTATGTATTTTGTATTTATTAACTAATTTATTACGTTTTTGTATATGATGGAAAAATATAAACGACATATTTTATCGTACAGTAAATAAAATTAATCGAAATATATAATTTTGTTCCCGATTTCCTAAATACAACTTACTTTTATGAAGCTAGAATCTGTAGTTCAAATCTTATTAATTTCAACTTCAACATAAAATAGTTATTCGTGTATTAAGAGCGTAAAATGAATGTTTATTACTAGAACCCCGTAATAATGTAAGAGAAAAAAGACACTTTATGCTCGTGATACATAATTTTTTTTCTACAATAGGATGCGGGCACTCACCTAACAATATGACGTTTTGTGACGTAAAAACAGCTGTTCGGGCAAACATCACTGCGCCACCTACAAAATGAACTATTTTTTTTTGGGACGAGATTTGAAAAGAACCGTTCTTTTCAAATCTCGATACAAAAAAAATAGTTCATTTTGTAGGTGGCGCAGTGATGTTTGCCCGAACAGCTGTTTTTACGTCACAGTGTCACGTGAGTGCCCTCATCCTATTGCATTTTAAATTATTAAAAAACGTATAGGTACTGAAAATAAATTCGTTCTGTCAATATGAGCTATTTCTGTTTTGTTTGTATCTCTGGTAATTATTGAAACAAGCGCAATATATTTTTTCTACGACCAAGCAGAAAATAGACTTTTTCCAATTGTCAGTTCAAAGTAGACAATTGCCGCTGACCGAGCAGTAATAAGATATTGTTGCTTGCCGAGCGGTATTGTAAGAGTGTATTATCGTATCCATTGATACATGAAAACTGTCGCCCAAATTTCCAAATAGAAAATCTATCAAAAATGATTTTTTAAGCATTTATAAATAATCGTAAAAAAATATTGTGTGTCCTTGCCGCTCTTGCATGATTGTTGCTCTCGGCTACACCTCGATCAACAATCTCAATGCGCGAGCGATAATAAACTACTTTCTGCTCTAAGTGCATAAATAATTTTACATGTTTAAAAGTTAATTTTGCACGCAAAAACTTTTCATAATAATCGTAAAAAATATGATTGTGTGGTTCGAATTTCCATAACCGTTAATCAATTTTCACTACATTAAAATTATCCCTGTGACTTCCCCTTCACTAACATCATTATGAGCCGTGATTTGACGGCTGGTAACAGCACTTAACGCGCAAAATATATCACCGTGATCTGCAGCTGCAGAGTGCCACACACACAGTAGGCGTGATATATTTTGTTTATATTTCACGCAAAATACAATTATTTTTAGGTAAAAATATGGTAAAGTATAATAATTAATATAATATTATATTTATTAGTATCGTTTATAATTTTTTATTTATAACTAGTATAATTATTTTATTTATGGACATGCCATGCCCATGAATTTAGATATCCCGTACTACGCGGTGGTGTTGCATGTAACATATTTATTTCGTATAAGTTGGTACGTTTTGACAGTTCGTATAACCTTATTTTCCACGCGTGTTTATGTCATTCATTTATTTAATTTTCAATTCATTATTGCGTTATAAAACATTATAACATAACAGGTACGATAATAGTTGCATAATAATTAACTCCATTAACTTAACTTATACAATTTACAGGTGACAAATACAAAATGGGTAAATTCGTAAAAAAGAATAAAGCTCCAAAATCTAGAAAAGAAATCCGTAAATCCCAAAGGAAGGAGAAAAAACAACGTAAATTCGATAATTATGTTAATAGAAACAAGCCTAAAGAATCTGTAGATAAAACAAATGAGGACGATGAGTCAAAAACAAAAGGCAAGCAAGTCAAGAAACAAGTGAAACAAAATAATAAGCTCGGTGCAGCAGACAGTAGAGCTAAAGAATTAAAAGCAGAGAAATATGAACACAAGAAATTACAGAGACAAATGGCTAAACAACGCCAAAAACAAATGCAAGCTGCCAATGAAGAAGAAGATCGGAATATTAAACAACTGGAAAAACATTTGAGATTAAACAAAAGAAAGTCTAAATCTGTACCTAAATCTTTTAGTATAGATGGTTTAGATTGTATCCTTACATAAATATTAAATAAATAATAAGAACTGTAAAATATTTCTTTAACAAAAAAATTGCAGATCTTTTAGAAGTCTGCGATCCGGAAAATATGAAAAGCATAGCTGCTGCCGAACAACAATTTTCTAAAGCTAATGATGAATTCGATGATGATTTTGCTTTAATAACAGGAAATTCAGTTAGCAACAAAACTAAAAAGAAAAGAACTGATTCAGAAAATGTAGAATCAAATTCAGATCAATCAGATTCCGAAGAAGATGAATTATCTGACGATGAAGACGAATTTAATGAAGATTTTTATTCTGAAGATGATGATAACGATGAAGACTCTTTTGTAGCCCCTAAAAAACAAAAGAAAAATAGTAAAAAAGAGGTAGAAGAATTTTCGGATGAAGAAAATGATTTTGATTCAGAGAATGAAGATTATAATAGTGATGACAATAAACAGTCAAGTAAAAATCAAGTGAAAGCTAAAAGCAATAGTAACAAAAGAATAAATGATACTGAAGAAACAAATGCAAAAAGATCTAAGAATAATAATAAAAAAGTTGAAACATCTGATGAAAGCGAATTAGACGAATCTGATCCTTCAGATAATGGTAAATATTTGTTTAAATTTAATTAATTTATCCATTAGTGGGCGTGGCACTCTGTCCTAGCAGATCTCGGTTTATGCGCGTGAAATGCTGTTACAAGTCGTCAAATCACGCCCCCCCCCCCCAAGAAGTTTGTAGAGGGGGAGCCATAGGGATAATTAATAATATTTTAAATTGAATTAGCATTTTAAGTAAATACTTAACAAATGATGAAAGGACGCAACAAAATAGAAAGAAAAATTGGAATAAAATCAGATTTGAACCCAGGACGATCAAAGTTCTGTTCAAGCACATGATCGTAGTTCACAGGTTCCAGGTTGAAATCCTGGTGGTATTTCAATTTTTGTCTTTATAATTCAGTTTGATATAATAGTATATTACATAATAAGTCAGGAAAGTGATATTTGTCGTATTATGTATACTATTTTTTCTGAAACCGTTTAATTTAACCAATAATTAATCATAAATAATTCAAAATATTCAAATTTCTTGATATTGTATTCACAGCAGACTATGTATTCAAGTAAATATAGATAAATAAATATATCATCACGCCTTTTACCCATTACTGGGTGTGGCACTCTGCTAAAGCAGATCTCGGTAAGTGATATATTTTTGCGCGTGAAGTGCGGTTACCAGTCATCAAATCACGGCCCCCAAACATGTTAGTGGTGGAGGAGCCACAGGGATAGCTTTTTCAAATTATGAAAATTTGTCGCCTGTGGGAATCGAACCAGAGACCTCAGGATCCACAGGCCGACTTCATACCACTGTGCTAACAACCCATAACATGTATTCAAGGTTACAACAAAAAAACCAGTCCGGTAAAATACAAAACAGTCAGGTAAAATTTTTATCAGACTGTTTTGTACTTAACCAGACTGTTATTTTTGTTGTAGTCTTGGATACGTATTTTACTTGCCTGTTTTTGTAAAAATCTACTTTCCATACTAAAATTGATCAGGAAAGTAGGCACTTTCTTGCCAATTTCAGAAAATAATATTTTATTTTATATAGAATTAATGGACGAAGAAGAGAGTGAAAGTGAACCAGAAGACAAAAATGAAAAGAAAGGAGAAATTTGGGAAGATATTTATGGAAGAACAAGAAATAAAGAGGGTGACGTCATTACTGTAACTAATTATTGTTCAATAATTAAATTCTTTACTAATTTATTATATTTTTAAGGCAAGTACAGGAAAATATGTTCCTCCAGCTTTAAGAAATAAAGCTGTTTCAACTGTGGATCAAAAACAGGCCGAAAAAATCGCCCGTATACGCAAACAACTAAAAGGTATTAAAATCACCCACATATATTTATGGAGGGTAAACATTCTTTAAAAATAAATAAATATATCATCACGCCTTCTACCCAGTACTGGGTGTGGCATTCTGCCGTATCAGATCTCATTAAGTGATATATTTTGCTCGTTACCAGTCGTTAAATCACGACCTACAAGGATGTTAGTAGAGGGGGGAGCCATAGGGATAGTTTTAATGATAATTGTTTGTTGGTTGTGGGAATCGAACCCTGGTTCTCAACTCCACAGACCTATTCGATACCACTGAGTCATCCTATATTTTAAATAAAATAAATAAATATATCATCACGCCTTTTACCCATTACTGAGTGTGGCACTCTGCCGACGCAGATCTCGATAAATGATATATTTACGCGCGTGAAGTGCGGTTACCAGTCGTCAAGCCACGGCCCCCAAAGATGTTAGTGATGGGGAAGCCACAGAGGTAATTTTAAATTGGTGAAAATGTTTGTCGGCTGTAGGGATCGACCCAGAGTTCATAGGATCCACAGGCCGACTTCGTACCACTGAGCCATTACCCTATAACATTTTTATATCTTCAAATATATTTTTATTGGGTAAGTGGCTCAGTGGTATCCGTCCTGTGAATCCTGAGAACCCTGGTTCGATTCCTACAGCCGACAAGCATTATCATCACATTAAATTTACCCCTGTGGCTTTCTTTGGGGGCCGTGATTTAATGGCTGGTAACCACACTTCACGCGCATAAATATATCACTTACCGAGATCTACTTCGGCAGAGTACCACACTCAGTTATGGATAAAAGGCGTGATGATATATTTATTATTTTTTTAAATATATTTTTTCAGGTTTACTGAAT
The DNA here is from genome assembly GCA_911728475.2 of Pterostichus madidus. Classification (NCBI taxonomy): domain Eukaryota; kingdom Metazoa; phylum Arthropoda; class Insecta; order Coleoptera; family Carabidae; genus Pterostichus; species Pterostichus madidus. The sequence goes on along the minus strand of OU452314.1, from coordinate 3,314,689 downwards.
CGTCTTGCTGAAAGTAACATGCACAACATTGCTTCGCAAGTAGAAGAAATGTACATGTCTAACAGCAGAAATAATATGAACGAAACTTTGACTTCCTTAATTTTTGAAGCATTAATCTGTCCTGTTACTACACCAGAGCGGTTACTTCTAGAATACACATTACTTGTTACTATCTTACACGCCAACGTTGGCACAGAAGTTGGTGAGAACAATAATCAATTACTTTCGATTCATGAATGAATTAATTATTAATTTTAGGAGCGCATTTTCTTCAAAATGTTGTTCATAAATTCGATGAATTTTACAACAAAGACCAGCCAGTTGAAAATAAAGAATTGGATAATACTGTTCATACTATTGCACAGTTATACAATTTTAAAGTAATATTTAATGGTTTTTATTATTATTTCATATTTTATTTGGGTTTATTTTGCAGGTATTTCATTCGCAACTATTGTATCAAATTCTGGCGAAACTTAGCGACAAATTTGAAGAAAAACATGTTGAATGCATTTTGTTAGTTTTAAAAAATGTTGGATTTACTTTAAGAAAGGATGATCCACTTGCACTCAAACAACTAATTTTGGATTTACAGAAAAAGGCTACTTCTGTCCCCGATGACAAGTAACTGATTTATTTTTAAAATATTTTTTTTAAGACATGTGCAGGATTCGTGATTTTAGTTTTGTTGTTTAGTTATTTCGTTCCTTTCTTATCTTTTTGATTAGTTTTCTGTTCTTACATAGAGTGTTTAACTGCAATTGTGTGGTAATTACTTTCAAAAACAAACGTAGGGTGACACTCCCTTCCTTTCTTATCTTCTTGATTCGTTTTCTGATCTTACATAGAGTCTGTAACTGCAATTGTGTGGAATTTACTTACAAAAACAAGCATAGGGCGACACTCCCTTCCTTTCTTATCTTCTTGATTCGTTTTCTGATCTTACAAAGAGTGTTTAATTGCAATTGTGTGGAATTCACTTACAAAAACAAGCATAGGGTGACACTCCCTTCCTTTCTTATCTTCTTGATTCGTGTTCCGATCTTACATAGAGTGTTTAACTGCAATTGTGTGGAAAACACTTTAAAAAACAAGCGTAGAGCGACACTCCCTCCCTTTCTTATCTTTTTGTTTCTTCCAGTTCTAACAATAGAGTGACTAACTGCAATTGTGTGAAATTTTCTTTCAAATACATGCGCATGCTGTCGCTCTCTTCTTTTCTAATCTTTGTAGATTCGTTGTTAGAGGAGTGAGCATCAGTAATTTGAGATGTTTTGAGTATATGAAACGTACATCGAAGAAAGATTAATGATAAGTGTGTAGAAGTGACTGGATGGATGTGATTGAAGGTTTATTGTGTGATGAATGTTTTCGAGTGTGATAAATAAATATGCTTATATGGAGGGAACCATGAATGTGGTTGAAGCGAGGGTGAACGATTATTTGACGAATTTGATAAGTGAATGTTTTGTGAATGATTCTGAAGTTCGTGCTACCCCATTTGATGGAATATAATGAGATTTTTAAATAATATTTTTTGCAGCTCCCGAGTAAAGTTCATGTTAGACATTTTACTAGCAATAAAAAATAACAATGTCTCAAAAATTCCAAATTACGACACATCGTATTCTGAACACTTAAAGAAAATCTCCAGAAATTTGATTCGAAAAGGAAATTATGTTACACAACTAAATATCTCATTAGAAGATCTACTAAAAGGTATTTTTTTTAATTTATAATTCTTGAACCTATAACTAATATGTTTTTTCATTAGCTGAAGAAAGAGGCCGATGGTGGATCGTAGGATCTGCTTGGACGGGAACCGAAGATAAAAAACAAGATAAAGATGATAAAAATTCTTCAATCAACCCTTCGTACAATCAAAAAATATTAGATTTAGCTCGGAAACAAAGAATGAATACGGATACAAGAAGAAACATATTTTGTGCTCTTATGACAGCAGAAGTACTAAAATAATATTTTAAATTGTTCAAATTATAATTACTTGTCTTTTTTTAGAATTATACCGACGCATTCGAAAAGATTTTGACTATAGGTCTCAAAGGACAACAGGAAAGAGAAATTATTCATGTTTTACTTCACTGTAGCTTACAAGAAAAAGAATACAATCCTTATTACAGCTTAATAGCGCAAAAGTTTTGCGAATATGACAGAAAATATCAAGTATGATTTTATTTTTATTGTATTTTGATCAGAAGTAACAATAATTTGTTTTTCAGATGATGATTAGATGCAGTATTTGGGATAAACTAAAAACGCTCACTGAATGCTCAGGAAAACAAATTTCTATTTTAGCTAAACTGCTAACGTATTTGTTTATTAATCAAGGACTACCTATCTCTATATTAAAGGTAAGGAATGTTTAATTAATTAATAGGTGGATAGTACAGCGTGCTAAGACAATGATTTGTACAAAGCTAGAATGCTTTAGATTTAATTTTAGCCTAAGCAAAAGTACGCGTTTTCTAATTTTAAATTTGGTTGTGTCTAAGTGGTTTTGATTCTACTATAAGTTACTGTAATTGGGATTAAGTTCCTGTTGTGCAAAGTAGCAAGTACCCTGGCCATTATCTATAAAGTGTGCATAGAATCGCGGAATAGCTGTACATTTTTGAGCAAAAATACAAGAATACAAAATTGTTTAAAATTAAATTTTACATCTAAGAATTTGTGGCACTCTGCCGAAGCAGATCTCGGTAACTGATATATTTATGTGCGTGAAGTGCGGTTAACAGCCGTTAAATCACGGCCCCCAAAGATCTTAGTGGAGAGGGAGCCACAGGGGTAATTTTAATATGGTGAAAATTGTTTGTCGGCTGTGGGAATCGAACCGAGGTTCTCAGGATCCACATGCCGACTTGATACCATTGAGCCACCAACCACATAAATTAGAATCTGTAATTTTAATATTGCGGGTACTCACGTGACACTGTGACGTAAAAAACAGCTGTTCGGGCAAAGATCACTGCGCCATCTACAAACTGAATTATTTTCAAATCTCATCCCAAAAAATAGTTCATTTTGAACAGCTGTTTTTTACGACACAAAAACGTCACAGTGTCACGTGAGTGCCCGCATCCTATTACGCCCAAGGAACAAGTTTATGATGCCAAAATAAAATAAACCATTTTTTATTCTTCTACTTTTACACTAAAATGTACAAGGAAGCCAATTTCTGCACATTTTTAAGATCCTGTGTTAAACTCCTATCTTCTGCATTTCTGTGCACACTCTGTGCATGTTATGCATTTCTATAATAAAATGTAATCCTTTCTTATTCTGTAACTGATGCCAGTTCTATTGTTTCAGGTTATCCAATTTAGCGAATTAGACCAAGTGACATTGCGTCTGATTCGTCAGGTCTTACTAGGAATTCTTTTACATTCCAATGAAGAAAACTGTTTAGCTGTTTTTGGGAAAGTTGCTGGAAGCCCCAAACTTAAAATGTTTCGTGAGAGTCTTCGATTATTTATCCATCATTTCTTATTGAAAAATTTAAGCAATTCTGAGTTATCAGGAGAGCATAAAGATTTATTGACTTTAAGAGCTAAGCTAGCTGAAAAACATCTGTCCTCCTCGGAAGCGAAAATTAAATTCTAAAAAAAACATCATTGTACTTATTTTACAAATTACCACCTAAATAAATCATTAATATTTAAGTCAGAATAAATAACACTATGTAACAAAATATGACTTTTTGTCCAGCCTAACTTTCTTAGTACTTCAGCTCGGTTTCTGATACAAAATCATTCAGAAAAATTATAGTCGCAACCGAAAAGTTTGCTTTTACGCCCAGGGCGATTTTTTTTTTTTAAACAAATGTTTCCACGAATATGCTGAATTAACTTTATATAACCAAAACTTAGTACTTATTGTTTCTGATTAAACTTATAGAGAAATGTATGGAGAAGACAGCCAAAGTGCCAAAAGTAGCATATAAGCGGATTTCTGAAGTTATAGGCCAAAAATTTGATAAAATTCTCAAATTTCATGAAATTTTCCCTAAAAATCGGCAAATAAAAAATCGTAACTCCAATTTTACGGACAAATATTGATGTTCGGCTGTTTGTATCCCTAGAGTAACTCATTAGGAAGCGTTATATGCCATTTGTTGGTTATAACTCACTTGTTCTTCTCATTGAAACACATTTGCGAAAAAATCGAAATTTGCGGATTTGAAAGCGACGATAAAACTATTTATTTCGTGTTGAAGCCTAAAAGTATTCATTTTTAACTTTCAAGATCCGAAAAGTTCCCGTATTTTCATTAAAAAATAACAGAATGGTGTTAGTTTGAAAATTTAGACAATTTCACTAAAATGACGAAATTTCGATTCTTTCGCAAATGTGTTTAAATGACGAGAACAAGTGAATTATAACCAATGAATGGCATATAACCCTTCCTAATGAGTTACTCTAGGGATACAAACAGCCGAACATCAATATTTGTCCGTAAAATTTGAGTTACGATTGTTTATTTGCCGATTTTTAGGGAAAATTTCATTAAACTCGAGGGTTTTTTTAAGTTTTTGGCCTACAACTTTCAGAAATCCGGTTGTATGCTACTTTTGGCACTTTGGTTGACTTCTCCATACATTTCTCTATAAGTTTAGTCAGAAACAACAAGTACTAAGTTAGTTATATAGAGTTAATTCAGCATATTCATGGAAACATTTTTGTTTTCAACAAAAATTCGTCCTGGACGCAAAAGAAAACTTTTCGGCTTGCGACTATGATTTTCCTGAATGATTTTGTATCAGAATCCGAGCTGAAGTACTAAGAAAGTTAAGCAGAAAACCTTGTTACATAGTGTAATAGTTAATAAAAATCATGTGGCAAAGTTAATATTGAGTGTATAAAAACAATGAACTGTGTTACAAGTTTGATAAGTAAAGAATGTGTTCATAAGTATCATATTTAGTAGGCGTGTAGAGTAATTCGATCCTAAATCAGTGAAACCATAATTTTATAACTGCGTTTAACTTAGTGTAAGTGTGGACTTTGCTTGAAACAAGTTGTAGTTAAAATGGCTCATAAAAAAGAAAGAAAATACAAGAAAGCAGTGCAAGATTATAGAATAAAGCGTCATCATAAAAGGACGGGAAAAAAATCGGTAAGTCATATTATTTTCATGAAATTTTATACTTTTTTGTTCTTTATTTAGTCAATAATATATGTTTTAATGCGGTTTTCCGGACGTAATGCGCAGTTTCTCAAATATAATTCTAAAATATTTGGCGGGTTAAAAATACCATTAATTTCATCGGTCAAATAATTTGTTTATAAGTACAAGTTGTATAAAATGCGTCATAAGGCAGTATTTAAAATATTTTTGGAAAACTCTGTTTCCGACTTTTCCCGAAAGCTCCCGATCTGGAAAATTCCAGTCGTGCTACCAATTCTAGAATCTAGATATAAGTCTCTTGCAGTTTAAATACGCATTTCGTTTGTTTTGTTCGACAAGTGACGTTCCAACGTCAAAATCTAAAGTTTTTCAAACATAATCACCGAAAAAATGGGTAAAATTGCAATTGGCATTGATTTGGGTACAACTTATTCTTGTGTCGGTGTTTGGCAACACGGAAAAGTGGAAATCATCGCAAATGATCAAGGTAATCGCACTACACCAAGTTATGTCGCATTTACTGAGACGGAACGATTAATCGGCGATGCTGCAAAAAATCAAGTTGCAATGAATCCTGGCAACACTGTCTTCGACGCGAAGAGATTAATTGGAAGAAAATACGATGATCCGAAAATTCAAGATGACATGAAACACTGGCCGTTCAAAGTGATAAGTGATGCTGGTAAACCGAAAATTAAAATCGAGTTTAAAGGTGAAATGAAGAAATTTTCTCCCGAAGAAATATCTTCGATGGTCCTGACGAAAATGAAACAAACAGCTGAAGCATTTTTAGGAGGAAGTGTCCATGATGCTGTCATTACAGTTCCTGCGTATTTTAACGACTCCCAACGACAAGCTACTAAGGATGCAGGATCCATTGCTGGAATCAACGTTCTGAGAATCATAAATGAACCTACAGCAGCTGCTTTGGCTTATGGTTTGGACAAAAATCTTACTGGTGAACGACGTGTTTTGATTTTTGACCTTGGAGGAGGTACTTTCGATGTATCCATCCTTACTATTGATGAAGGATCATTATTTGAGGTTAAATCCACTGCTGGAGATACTCATCTTGGTGGGGAAGACTTCGATAATCGATTGGTCAACCATTTTGTTGAAGAATTTCGTCGTAAATACAAGAAAGACCTCACGACCAATGCAAGGGCTTTAAGAAGATTACGTACTGCAGCAGAACGAGCAAAACGTACTTTATCTTCAAGCACTGAAGCATCTTTAGAAATAGACGCCCTTCACGATGGAGTTGACTTCTACACGAAGATATCTCGAGCAAGATTTGAAGAACTTTGTTCTGATTTATTCCGAGGCACTCTAGATCCTGTTGACAAGGCATTAAAAGATGCCAAAATGGATAAATCTTCTATTGATGATGTTGTCTTAGTTGGAGGATCAACAAGAATTCCAAAAATACAAAATTTACTGCAAAACTTCTTCAACGGAAAATCGTTAAACTTGTCGATTAATCCAGATGAAGCAGTTGCATATGGAGCAGCTGTTCAAGCCGCCATTTTGAGCGGAGATACCAGTTCTAAAATCCAAGATGTCCTCCTAGTAGACGTAACTCCCCTAAGTTTAGGGATAGAAACTGTAGGAGGCGTAATGAGTAAAATAATCGACAGGAACTCTCGTATTCCTTGCAAACAAGCACAGATGTTCACTACTTATTCCGATAATCAAAATGGAGTAACAGTCCAAGTTTATGAAGGAGAACGAGCGATGACAAAAGACAACAACACTTTAGGGACTTTTGATTTGACAGGAATTCCCCCAGCTCCTAGAGGGGTACCTCAAATTGAGGTTACGTTTGACATCGATGCAAATGGAATTCTAAATGTCACTGCACTTGAAAAATCTACCGGCAAATCACGAAACATTACTATTAGAAATGATAAAGGCCGTCTTTCAAAGAAAGATATCGAAAAAATGTTGGCAGATGCTGAAAAGTACCGCGAAGAGGACGAAAAACAACGTGAAAGAATTGCTTCAAAAAATCGTTTGGAAACTTATTTGTTTAGCGTGAAACAAGCGGTAGAAGAATCTGGGAAGAAGCTCACTTCAGGTGAAAGAGAAAAAGTTATAAATGCTTGTACCAACGCCTTAAAATGGCTGGATAATAATACCATGGCCGATAAAGAAGAATTCGAACATAAAATGTCGGAACTGACAAGTATTTGTACTCCGATTATGACCAAACTTCACCGTTCTGGTTCTGGAAGTAATCAAGGAAGCAATGATGGTCCAGTTATTGAAGAAGTCGATTAATTTGCTTCGAAAAATGTTTAAATAGAAATATAAATTGCACAATGTTCAATATTTTGTAGTGTAGTACCTACACTTCTTTCCTGTACTGTACACATGCAATGTTACCAAATAAATGCATTCTATTTACATGTTGTGTTAGGAATAAAAAATACTTTGTCCTTCACCTTGCAATGTACTTTTTCTTGCAAAATAAAATCGATATTTCGCATTATCATGTAGTATATTTAGAAAGTTTGCGTGTTAGTATTACAGGGTAAAGTTAAAGATAAAGAAAATTATATTTTCGATACAAATGACAGAATTGCGTTTTAATTTTTCTTTATTTCTGATAGCAAGAAATAATTATTATTGGATTGCGCAACTGCAAGACAACTTAATTTCATTTGATTAACTGCTATCAAACAGCATAAATTAAATTTATTATATATAATTAACTATCTATATTATGTGCATGAATGTTTATTTGTCATTTATTTTTTTAGTCAGTTCTTGCGGGGCGCTCATCAAATGAGCTTCTAACGTGTGTTTGTGCGAAGGTTTTTAAGAGTGGTAGTTTTTGCGAAATTCGAGGTGAGCTAAAGGTTCATTCACAAATCGAAATGAGGTCTTTTTAAATATGTTTTTTTTTTTAATTAATACAAAATTTGGCTCTATTTTTGAAAATAGCAATAAAGAAAATTTCAAAATGTATAGGGTGGCTAGCTCAGTGGTATGAAGTGGGCCTGTGGATCTTGAGAACCCTGGTGCGATTCCCACAGGCGACAAACAATTTTCATAATTTCGAAAACTACCCCTGTGGCTCCCCCACCACTAACATCTTTGGGGGTCGTGATTTAACGACTGGTAACCGCATTTCACGCGCAAAATATATCACTTACCGAGATCTGCATCGGCAGAGTGCCACACCCAGTAATGGGTAGAATGCGTGATGATATATTTATTTTATTTATTTATTTTTATAAATTATTCATAAAAAACAAAGATATAGAAAAAAAGCTATTGCTATAATCTAATAGTAATTTTGAAATTTATATTATCCACAACCGGGCCGAAATTCATATGTTTTAGCCCTAAAAACGGGCTTAAACACTTGTTTTTAGCCCTAGGGCCATAAAAAAATAATTCCTATGGATACATAAATAAAATGACAATTTTTGTTTATTGTGAATACTTAAAAAAAATAATTAATAAATATATCATTACGCCTTCTACCCATTACTGGGTGTGGCACTCTGCCGAAGCAGATCTCGGTAAGTGATATATTTTTGCGCGTGAAGTGCGGTTACCAGTCGTCAAATCACGGCCCCCAAACATGTTAGTGGTGGAGGAGCCACAGGGGTAGTTTTTGAAATTATGAAAATTGTTTGTCGCCTGTGGAAATCGAACCAGGGTTCTCAGGATCCACAGGTCGATTTCATACCACTGAGCTAGCTACTCCATAAATGAATACTTGATTTTAAAAATGTCATTTTGACATATAACCTATGTACATATTTTAATCTTTTAAACATATGTATAGTTAAATGTTATTTTGTTGTGCATAAAATATTGTATGTACCACGGGTGAAATTAGCGTTTCTGACCCTGAGCATGCAAGGATAACTATATATCGCTATAATAATTACTTTACAAATTAACCATTATATATATTACACCTAAATTGTAATATTTGATTAACTGTAGATTAATGTTAGACATCTGTCACATGATGTATTTTTTTTTGCTTTATGAACTTCCTTTGGTTTTCGACCAAACAGAGGACAAAAATGATTGGCCCTATCTAACTCTATGATCCATTCTTAACTGGCATAGAGTATATGTTAAAACAAAAACATAAAACTAGCATTAATTATTTCGATTTGTAAATGCACCTTACTCGTGCAACTGCAATCATTTTGGTAAGACTGGCAGGATATATTATTTCTTTCCTGTCTTGGACTTCGCGCCAAAAATCCAAACAGGTGAATCCAACTAAAACATCTTCAATCGCAACAAACTTCAAGATTGTTTACCATAGAAACAAACAAAGAAACAAACAACTCATAACAATGAGATCACCCTGAGGTGTTTTCATTATTACAGCAACATTTATGTAAATAAACTAAAAGAATTTATTGTAAAAGTAAAGGTATATCAGCTTCGGAAAATTTACCTGGCCGTGTGCCGCTCTCAGATAATCTTGGTACATATTGGAGGGGGATATGACCTTACCCATGCTCGCCTTCGCTCAGAACCAAGAAACAAGCAACAACCAGTTGGAAATCAAACACGCGGTTGTATTCAACGCTGCAAGAAAACACAAATAATAACAGAATGCTTATTTTAAAGTATATAAAAAACGTGAACCAAGTGATGTGCAAGTGAAACGCAAAGTGATTATCCGCGAAAAATGTTTGACAGTTATAAAATATAACCAAGGAAACTGATTACAACAATTGATTTGTGTAGCCATTTAAAAGTATCAACGAAGTTATTCAAGTGAAATGTGTGGTGTCGTGCTAGTAACGAATAAGTCTGTGATAGTTTACAAGTTTTGACGATAGATTTACTAGAAAATGGAGAACTTAGCTAACAATTTGTCAAATTTACCCGAGGTAAGGAATTTGGATGCTTGTTGCTTGTAGAATGCAGGCAAGTTGTTGGTGACTGCGCTTACAGAAATGCATTTTTTTGTGCGACAACATTTGTTGTACGTAAAGAATTTCAATGATTGGATTACTGAGAATACTAATGAGGATTTTTGAATGTTTCTACGAAGTGTACAATCGATAAATATGGTTTTAAAAGTTGTTTTATGTACTTTTTAATATTAAATTCTGTTCCGGTGAATATTGAAACAATTTAAAGCGTTCCTAATTCAGAAGGTTTAAAAGCGCGATTATTTGATTAGAAGTAAACTGTATTCGGTCAAGCACCTGTTGCATGTTTTAAATTTAGCTTCCACCCTAAAATGCAAGAAAACTATTTATTTTAATGACCATATTTTTGGACAAAATAAAGGACAAATCTGAAGATTTATAAAAATAGAAAAACGGTTTGTATTTATTGTTTTATTTTATACAACCGAAAAGTAAAATAATTTTTGTTCTTCAAAATAAATATAAATATATCATCACGCCTTTTAACCATTACTGGTTGTGGCACTCTGCCGAAGCAGATATCGGTAAGTGATATATTTATGCGCGTGAAGTGCGGTTACAAGCTGTCAAATCACGGCCCCCAAGGATTTTAATGGTGGGCATTTAATTTTGGTGAAAATGTCGACTGTGGGGATCGAATCAAGGTTCTTAGGATCCACAGGCCGACTCGATACCACTGAGCCATTACCCCATAAAAACGATTATTACAATGAACTTTTTGCCAAAATAACAATGTTGATATTTTTGAAGAATCATCTTTAGTTTCAACTTATTATTGAGATTGAATTTTTATAGATATTGTAAATGACAAATCAAATAACAAAGGACAAAAGTTGTTAAATAATTGTCATTATTCATGGGATGGTGGTTCAGTGATATTGAGAGAGCCTGTGCATTTGAGAACCTGAGTTCGATTCCTAAAGCCGATCAATAAATTTCATCATATTAAAATTACCCTTGTGGCGCCGTCTCCACTAACATCTTTGGGGGCCGTTAATTGACAACTGGTAACCGCATAATATATCACTTGTTGACTTGCTGCAATTTGCTACGGCAGAGTGCTATACCCAGTAATGGGTAAAAGGCGTGATGATATATTTATTTTTTTAATTAATTATATAAAATGGGGTAGCTAGCTCTGTGGTCTGTGGATCCTGAGAACCCTGGTTCGATTCCCACAGGCGACAAACAATTTTCACCATTTTAAAAAACTACCCCTGTGGCTCCCTCACCACTAACATCTATGTGGGCCGTGATTTGACGGCTGGAACCGCACTTCACGCGCATAAATATAGCACTTACCGAGATCTGCTTCGGCAGAGTGCCACACCCAGTAATAGGTAGAAGGCGTGATGATATATATATTTATTTATATTTATATAAACAAAATAAATACAAATATCAATAATAAAAAAATATATTTTCACGCCTTGTACCCATTACTGGGTGTGGCATTCTCCTGTAACAGATCTCGGTAAGTGATATATTTTGCGCGTGAAATGCAGTTACCAGCCGTCAAGATGTTAGTGGAGGGGGAGCCACAGGGATAATTTTAATATGGTGAAAATTGTTTGTCGGCTGTAAGAATCGAACCGAGGTTCTCAGATCCACAGGCCGATTAGGTTCGATTCCCATAGTAGACAATTTTCGGCACATTAAAACTACCCCTGTAGCTCCCTCACCACTAAAATCTTTGGAGGCCGTGATTTGGCGACTGGTAATCGGACTTCACGCGCAATATATATATATCACTTACCGAGATCTGTTACGGCAGAGTGCCACACTCTGTAATGGGTAGAAGATGTGATGATATATTTATTTAATTTTTATTTCGGAGAAATAAGAATTTAAAGAATTTTACTGTAAAAAACTGAAATGCTACAAAAACTTGACGAATTTGAAAGTTGTCTCTTGTCTGTCATAAATCGACCTTTTTGCCATAATTATTATTGATAAATAGGTTAATAGGTCTGTTAAGTAGCGTAAGATATTAACATCAAAATATTTTCACACTGTATTTCCTTCAATTATCGATTTCCTTTCAACAAAAATAAAAATAAAATTCCAGTCATATAATTATGACTATTAGAAGATACACTATAATTATTACTTTAAAATAAATGTACGTCTTTTTATTTATTCTGCGGCGTAGAAGCTCTGCAGTTGCAGATTTCTGTTAAGTAAATAAATAAAAATATGTATAATTACGCCTTTTACCCATTACTTGGTGTGGCACTCTGCGAAGCAGATCTCGGTAAGTGATATATTTATGCGCGTGAAATGCGGTTGCCAACCGTCCTAGCACGACCCCCAAAGATATTAGTGGTGCGGAATAAATAAATAATTTAATTTAAATTAATAATTATATCATCACGCCTTTTATCCATTACTGAGTGTGGCTTTCTGCCAAAGCAGATCTCGGTATTTGATATATTTATGTGCTTGAAGTGCGGTTACCAACCGTTAATTCACGACCCCCAAAGATGTTAGTGGTGCAGGAGATACAGGGTTAATTTTAATGTGGTGAAAATGTTTGTCGGTTGTGGGAATCAAACCAGGGTTCTCAGGATCCACAGGCCGACTCGATACCACTGATCCACTTATCCTATTATTGTTTAACTCGAGTCCACCTGTGGATTTGAGAACCCGGGTTCGATTCCCAAAGCCGATAAACAATTTTCACAACATTAAAACTACCCCTGTGGCTCCCACTCCACTAACATCTTGGCGGCTGGTAACCGCACTTCACGTGCAAAATATAATAGTTACCGAGATCTGCTTCGGCAGAGTGCCACACCCAGTAATGGGTAGAAGGCGACAGAATACCATACCCAGTAATGAGTAGAAGTCATCATGATATATTTATATTTATTGTTTTTCCTATATAATTATTAATTTGATTTAAATGTACGTATGGGGTGGCTAGCTCAGTGGCATGAAGTCGGCCTGTGGATTCTGAGAACTCTGGTTCGATTCCCACAGGCGACAAACAATTTTCATAATTTCAAAAACTACCCCTGTGGCTCCTCCACCACTAACATCTTTGTAGGCCGTAATTTGACGACTGGTAACCGCGTGATGATATATTTATTTATTGCTAATAATATTGGTATTTACTTTGTTTATAATTAAATGAATTTTTACAGAAAGGTCTTTAGCAGTATTATTTTTCAAAGGAAATTTATTTTAAGAAAATATTTCTTCATTCAAGTTGGCGTATAAATAAACTTAAAAATGGCGCCCGTCCAAAAAATTCAACTATGTAAAGTAAATACAATATACAAATATTAAATGAAAGATAATAATAAGCAAATATACTAATAAAATAGTGGCAATTAAAAAATGTATATAGGTAGTAGGGCGCGGTAAATCAACAGCTTGTGGTTGCAGATTACAGACAGGTCCTTGATTCGATTACATTCTATCACAATTTTATTTATTTATGCTACTCTGTGCAATAGAAACTTAATCCCAATAGACCATATTACTTTCTATAGCGCCTCTGCCGGAAAATTTATGAAATGAAAAAAGCGTGCCAGGGTGACAAACTTTTTTTCTATTTTTTCCAATTATGTTGGCAATACTAATGTTTGTGACGCCATGTGACTCGAACGGTGATGCATATGCGCATGTGCGCATAAATTGTGACAGTTTTATTGTCGCCAGTTTGAAGTTGACATGAAATTTTTAATTTGAAATGTTGCTCTGTTTACTATTCTTGGGAAAGAAATGAAAAAATATTCCCTTATTAATTAATGAATTCAAATTACAATACAACAAAACGTAAGTTTGAAGTTATCGGCCAGTGACAGATGACAGAAGAGCAAATTGGCGCTTAAAATTTTCAAATTTTAATATTTATTTTAATATTAATGTATTGATTATTTATATATTATAAGGGCAGAATCCGATAGTAAGAAATGAAATATAACTTGTATAAAAAAATTATCATTCATTTACGTTTAGATAAAATGATATTTTACTTAAAAAATACAATTTTTTCCATAAGAATATATTGGTTTCATTTTAGCTGTACTTCCTAACATATGATTGGTGCATTATGAGCATGCGTATTGAGATAGTAATATGGTCTATTGCAGTACAGGGTTCAGACTCACCGAGCCTCAGTGTGCTGGTTCATATAATTTTAGCTTGAGTGAGATTCGAACTCAGGATCTTCGCATTCAATTACCATAACGCTATGAACATCACCGTACTGCCAGATTAATGTGATATGATAATGTGATGATAGGTAGCTCAGTGTATCAAAGCAATGGTCGCATTTTATCAGTTCGCAGTACAGTGATGTGAATAGCGTTACGGCATTTGAATCCGGAGATTCCGAGTTCGAATCCCACTCAAGCTAAATATATATGAACTAGCACACTGCGACTCGGTGAGTTAGAACCCTGTACGGTAATTAGGATTCTGTTCCTGTTGTATAAAAATAAATAATTATATCATCACGCCTACTACCCATTACTGGGTGTGGCACTCTGTTAGTGGCGGGAGAGCCACAGAGGTAATTTTAATGTGGTGAAAATTGTTTCTCGGCTGTGGGAATCGCACGGAGATTCTCAAATCCACAGTCTGATTCGATAAATAAAATAAATATAAAATCACATCTTTTACCCATTACTGGGTGTGGCACTCTGCCGAAGTAGATCTCGGTAAGTGATATATTTATGCGCGTGAAGTGCGGTTATCAGTCGTCAAATCTCGGCCCCCAAAATTGTTAGTGGGGGTAATTTTTTAAATTGGTAAAAATGTTTGTCGGCTGTGGGGATTGAACCAGGGTTCTTAGGATCTACAGGCCGACACGATACCACTGTATTTATTTATAAACTTTTGTGGGTATTGTAACATGACGGCTGGTAACTGCATTTAAAGGACCAAATATTATATCTACTGAGATCTGCTGTTATAGATTTGAATATTTATAAATAACAGGAACGTAATCAGATTTTTATGAACAAAAGTATAATAAAAATTCGAAGTATTTGGTTGTTGATAAATATTGCATTGTATTTTTTCAATGCTGTAAATGTGGTATTTTAATTTTAATGCGTTTTAAAGTTGCTAAGCCAGTTATTTAATTCTAAAGGGGGTGACTAATCCGGTTCTTATTACTGCCAAGCGGCAAAACGTTTTCACGAGTATAATATACAGCGTGTTCCATTGAAGTGTACCATTAACAGTAATATTATTGACAAAAAGTTCGGAGGCTTCAGAAGTACCAGTAGCAGGTTGATTGTCATTGTCGAAAATAAATCATAGCATGATCTGGGGCTTCAATTATCTTTGGAGGTGTTTATGATAAAGAAGAATCACTCACTGTAGTATTCCAATCTAGACGATTTTGAAGAAATTGTCTTGAAATTAGTGAAATATTTTTAAATAACGTAGAACAATGTGCAAGCAATCAACAAACAAACCATAGCAACGCCGTAAAACATCGTTCTCGTGAATATCATTAAGATTTTATAAATTTTGACAATATTTTAGTGATTTTCTAAATCGCACAGTTGTAGGAAAAATGTTGTTTATAACACGGGCCGAAAAAGGTTACGTGCTCGTGCAGATTTCCGCACTCAGCAAGCCTCGTGCGTTAAATTCTGCACTTGCACGTAACAAGCCTTTTTCGGCACTTGTTATAAAAATAACTATTTCCTACAAATGTGCGATTTCTTTGTTATTACGTAACTATTATTGCCTTGGTTACGTATGGAAAGTAAACAAATGTAGACCAAGTGCGTTTTAGTAACCAAAGAGACACTAGTGTCGGAAGTAATTTGTACTTTACGCAATGGTCAAAACGGAATATAAGTGAGAGCGATTTGAATTTCGCGCAAAGTACGGTATTTCATATTTTAGGCACATCCGCTTATGGAAGAAGAAGAAATATGCAGTGATATATTTTGACGTTTATAAACATAACCTTAAACTGCAGTATATCTAATCTGTACACATCACATTGAGCAGACAAGAACTCAAGTATATCATTATTAAATAAATAAATAAATAAATATATCATCACGCCTTATACCCATTACTGGGTGTGGCACTCTGCCGAAGCAGATCTCGGTAAGTGATTATTTTGCGCGTGAAGTGCAGTTACCAGTCGTCAAATCACGGCCCCCAAAGATGTTCGTGGTGAAGGAGCCACAGGGGTAGTTTTTGAAATTATGACAATTGTTTGTCGCCTGTGGGAATCGAATCTAGGGTACCAGGGTTCTCAGGATCCACAGGCCGACTTCATACCACTGAGCTAGCTACCTCATACACATTAAATTATTAAATGTGATAATTAATAAAAATAACCGAAAACGGTTAAGTACTTGTGCAGATTTCCGCATTCAGCAAGCCTCGTGCATTAAATTCTGCACTTGCACTTAACAAGCTTTGATCGGCACTTGTTATAAAAATAACTATTTCAAGCGTTTTTAAATGGTCGTAGAAAAAATATTGTATGCACCTCAAACAGAAAGTGTCCTTGCCCCTCCTGCATGGTTTTGTTTATACTCGTATTTACGAGTAAATTGTCAATATAGATATTTTTCTTCTATAGATAATCGCTGACACGTTTTCCAAAAGGAAAGCTTATAAATTCTTTAGTGACAGAGTCTAACTTATCCCACTTTATATTTGCATGTTTGTGTAAATTTATCAACGTAATAAAATAATTTGAGTTGGTTAAAGCTACGTGAAAATGTGTCACTTTCACTAAGAAAGGAATTCCTACACCCAGATACAACATTTCGTTGTTTTTACTTCTGTCGCAGACGCACGCAAGATACTGAGATATCCTCAGCTCATGTATGTGCAGTACTTTCACAGATATATAGTTGCTACTTCTATCACAATTTTATAAAATAGTTCACGTTCATGACAGCTAATAATAGCTATTTATATAACAAGTGTGCGAAGATATACTTTGCATATGAGCGCAATTTTAAAGCACGAGCGAAGTGAGTACTTTATGAATGGTGCAAATGACCTCTTCGTGCATGAGTTTTGTATAATGCTTTTTGTAACGAGCAAAAGTTATATAATCAATGAGGAAATTTATTAAATTTGAAGTGTGAATTTATATTGACAATTTAGTATGTCATGAATTGACGAAGCAGATCTCGGTAAGTGATATATTTATGCGAGTGAAGTGCGGTTACCAGCCGTAAAATCACTGCCCCCAAAGATGTTAGTGGAGGGGGAGCCACAGGGGTAATTTTTTAAAATGGTGAAAATTATATAATGGACAATGAGGAAATTTATTAAATTTGAAGCGTGAATTTCTATTGACAGTTAAGTATGTCATGAATTGACATTTGTTATTTGAAAACAAATTGTTTAATTTTTCTCGTAAAGTTTGTTAAAATATGTCTGATTGATGGCGTTATAAGCTAATGTCTCTACTTTTTACAAATTCCTTAAAATGTGTGTATATAAGTACAATTAGCGTTTTAGTAGTCAAAATTTAGAACCATAAAAATTAGTGTCTTTTCAATTACTTTGCGCACTAGTGCGCAAAATAGAACTTTCCATCGGTTACCAAGATAATGTAAAGGTTATTTTGAATGATGCGAATAGAAAAATACATTTATTTCATCAATGCTTGTGAAAATGACATTTTCCTCACTTAATTTAATTGTGACAGTAACCATTTCCAGCATTAATAAATAAATATATCATCACGCCTTTTACCCATTACTGAGTGTGGCACTCTGTCGAAGTAGGTCTCGGTAACTGATATATTTATGCGCGTAATGTGCAGTTACCAGCGTTCAAATCAGGGCCCCTAAAGATGTTAGTGGCGGGGGAGCTACAGGGATAATTTAAAAAAAAAAATGAAATAAATATATCATCACGCCTTTTACCCATTGCTGGGTGTGGTACTCTTCTGAAGCATATCTTGGTAAGTGATATATTTATGCGCGTGAAGTGCGGTTACCAGTCGTCAAATCACGGCCCCCGAAGATGTTAGTGGTGGGGAAGCCACAGGGGTACTTTTAAATTGGTGAAAATGTTTTGTCGACTGTGGGATTCGAACCAAGGTTCTTAGGACCCACAGGCCGACTTGAAGGGGTATTTTTAATGCGGTGAAAACGCTATTTTTACCTTTGTTTTATCCATTGGCTTATTTTTTTTTTATATCATCACGCCTTCTACCCATTACTGGGTGTGGCACTCTGCTGAAGCAGATCTCGGTAAGTGATACATTTTGCGCGTGAAATGCGGTTACCAGTCGTCAAATCACGGCCCCCAAACATGTTAGTGGTGGAGGAGCCACAGGGATAGCTTTTTTCAAATTATGAAAATTTGTCGCCTGTGGGAATCGAACCAGGGACCTCAGGATCCACAGGCCGACTTCATACCACTGAGCTAGCTTATAAAGTTATGATATACTTCTATTCCTTTTATACAAGCTCGTTCATTTAACAAACCTTCAATCATATCCATCCATTTATTCCTCGAAATGCTGGATCGTCCCCACAATCTTTCACCCTCAATTTCACAAATTTTTCATTCGACATACTTGCCACATAATAATTAAATTCATGAAATTACATAGTTCAGTGTCAATCTCTTATATCGTTGAAAGTACTGCACTTAACACTTTACGCATACATTAACACCAAGTACAGTCCGAGTGAATAACGAAGCAAATTGCAAAGTCATGAGTATAGATTACTTTTGATAGCAAAAACTATTTGAATTAGTCACGTTCAGGTTGAAATTTCTGCATACTTTGTTTTGTTTTCATTACATCCGTTAAGTAAAGAATTGTCAGTTTAATCTGTGAAAAATTAAATAGCTTTCATACGTATTTAAATTAGCAATTATTTTAAGTTTAAAGAAAAAAATTGTGCTTCAAATTAAAATAAGTTTAAATATAAAATCAGATCAATGTAAGATTAGAAAACGAATAAAAAAGATAAGAAAAAAATTATTTGCTATATTATTACCGTTTGATACAATTTTCATGTGCCCCTGTATATCAACAGAATGCATACCTGAATTTTAATTTACGTTTTCTTATTATTTAATTTATTCTTGTGGTCGATATTTCCTGGAAAACATATTTGAATGGTGACTCTTAAAGAAATAGTGGTATTGAGTCGTTCTGTGGATTTGAAAACTCTAGTTCGATTCCCACAGTCGACAAACAATTATCACCACAATTAAAATTATCTCTGTGGCTCCCTCTCCTCTAATATCTTTGGGGGCCGTAATTTATCGACTGGTAACCGCACTTCACGCGCATAAATATATCACTTACCGGGATCTGCTACGGTAGAGTGCCACACTTAGTAATGGGTAAAAGGCGTGATGATATATTTATTTTTTTTATTTTTAAAATTACATCTGTGGCTCCCTCTCGACTAACATCTTTGGGGGCCATGATTTGACGACTGGTAACCGCATTTTACGCGGCATAAATATGTCACCTACCGAGATCTGCTACGGTAGATTGCCACACTCAATAATGGGTAAAAGGCAAGATGATATATTTGTTTTTTGATTTTTTCCCTCTCCACTAACATCTTTGGGGGTTGTGATTTGACGACTAGTAACTGCACTTCACGCGCATAAATATGCCACCTACCCAGGTCTGCTACGGCAGAGTGCCACACCCAATAGTGAATAAAAGGCGTGACGATATATTTTTTCTCTGACTGTACAAGAATATGTAAATAACATCTTATTACAAAGTTTTTTCATCCGTATCACCTTCTGTCGACTTTAATAGCTCGTGAGAAAATCATTATTATTATTCCGTATTCTTGAACTTAAGTATTGTACAATTAATTAACATTATTTATATTTCTTATTATTATGTATAGTTTAACTTAATTCATAGGTCAATTAAATCATCGTTGTGATTAAACATAATTATTGCAATTAATTTGTGCGATGTTATTGTTTTAATTAATGAGTTGAATAACCGAATATATTTTTATGCACAACCGGGCCGAAATTCATGTGTTTTATCCGTAAAAAGCGGGCTTAAACAATTGTTTTTGGCCCTAGGACAATAAAAAAAATAATTCCTATGGATACATAAATAAAATGACAATTTTTGTTTATTGGGGTAGCTAGCTCAATGGTATCAAGTCGCTCTGTGGATCTTGAGAACCCTGGTTTGATTCCCACAGGCGACAAACAATTTTCACCATTTTAAAACTATCCCTGTGGTTCTCCCACCACTAACATCTTTGAGGGCTATGGTTTGACGGCTGGTAACCACACTTCACGCGCAAAATATATCACTTACTGAGATCTGCTTCGGCAGAGTGCCACGCCCAGTAATAGGTAGAAGGCGTGATGATATAATATATATATATATATATATATATATATATATATATATATATATATATATATATATATATATATATTTATTTATTTTATTTTGTGAATAGTTGATTCTGTAAAATGTCATTTTGACATATAACCTATGTACATATTTGAATCTTTTGAATATATAATTAAATGTTATTTTGTTGTGCATAAAATATTGTATGTACCACGAGTGAAACTAGCATTTCTGACCCTGAGCATGTTAATAACCTTCAGCGCTTTGCGCCTCGTACTAATAATCATGCCGCGGACCAGAAACTCTTGTTTCCACCCTTGATATATAAATAACTATTATTTTATGGAAGATTTTTCTTCGACCTCCCAATTAGTTATCAAATTAGATTTAATATCAAACATGTGACAATAATTAGTATGTAATTAGTATAATAAATTTCTAGGTCTAAGAGAAAGTATGCTTGAACATATTTTAGAAAAATAAATTTTGTTTAACAATTCCACACGCTCATAAAATTGAAAAGAAAAAGTTTTAAATAGTTTTTAAAAGGCTGAATGTAAATTATTTTCAAATTAGGAAAAATTTCTTAGTAAATGACAAACAAAAGACTAACTAATACATATACAATAGTTTTAGAAACATTCCTTTATCTTATCTTAATTTTAATAAACAGTTATTACAATGGTTACTGGCCAAATTCATTGCTTTTTTGTTTTAGAAAAAATGATCATTTTTCAATGTAATTAAATCTCCTTGGTTACCAATCAAATAAATGCTATTTTCATAAATGTCCATTGAAAATAATCTATCGAAATGTCATATTCTCGATGGGGAACTGCTTCTACAGAAGAAATTTTTATTAAAATTAAAAAGAATATTCTAAAAATACCAAAAAATCTAAAGATTATTGGACCTATTCTGCAATAAAAATTTGTTGATTAACGCCTATCTCGTTCAGCGGAGCCGTGTTAAAGCATCAGCCTGGCAAGCTGAAGGTCCTCAGTTCGAGTCCGGACGTCTCTCAAATTTGTCTGTCATAAACTTTAAATTTAGACAATTTAACTTCACAAAAAATATTCCCTAAAACAGTTGTACAAAACTGGATTTTGTAACACTGTTTATGATGAAATTCACCTTGTAAACGTGATATAGGAAAAAAATATCTTATGTACAATACATAGGAAAAGAATCTTTTTCCGTACACGGACGTATTTTTAAAGTTTTCATTCCTAATACGGAAAAATGTATGTTACTTTTCCGCTTTTCACAAATAGCTATTTTCTGTTCAAAGCTGTAGCCTTCCTGTACAGTAATTATAATCTTCCATAAAATAAGTTAGTATAAATATCTGTAATTTTTTCGTCTGGCTTTTTTGGCTCCCTTACAGAAAATGCCTTCGCACGCCACTGCTATTTATAACAGCAGACACATCAGATTCATTTTCATTCACAGAATAAAAACATAAGATATTATTACGAAACTAAAAGCTAGTAGATCAAGTCGCAGGTGTTTGTGTTTCTCCCACGCTTGATACTGAAATAAATGACGATCGCGTTGACTAGCTAGACAACTGACGATCTACCGGAAATGCCGTCAGAAGACTTAACACACCTTGGTTGTTATCTGTTTGATTATCTGCAATTCTAATCAAATATTGAACGTGGCAAGAATTTAATAGTATACAGTATGTTTGAGAACAAACGCAAAGCTTCATTTATTTTAAAACAAAAGACAAAATGTCTATTTAGTGCATTTACTCCTCCTGGTTAAAAAACAGTCTATAGTTGATTTGTGTACCTAAATATGGG
The DNA here is from genome assembly GCA_911728475.2 of Pterostichus madidus. Lineage (NCBI taxonomy): Eukaryota > Metazoa > Arthropoda > Insecta > Coleoptera > Carabidae > Pterostichus > Pterostichus madidus. Next base: position 3,292,502 of record OU452314.1, on the reverse strand, counting down.
TAATGGCACAGTGGTAGCAAGTCGGCCTGTGGATGCAAAGAACCCTGGTTCGATCCCCACAGCTGACAAGACATTTTCACCAATTCAAAATTACCCCTGTGGCTCCCCCACCACTAACATCTTTGAGGGGCCGTGATTTAACGGCTGGTAACCGCACTTCACGCGCAAATATATATCACTTACCGAGATCTGCTTTGGCAGAGTGCTACACCCAGTAATGGGTAAAAGGCGTGATGATAAATTTATTTATTTGTGTACCTAAATAAATATTTAAAATTGTGCTGTCAGTTGCTATAAAACCAACCATAAATAAAGGAGAAAAGCAGTTACTTTTCTCCCTCGGGAGAAAAGTAGTTTACTATCTTCCTTAGAGAGAGAATATCCATCTTTCGACCTGCATACGAGGAAAGAAAAGTCTACTTCTGGTTAAGGACGTAGAAAATTAATAAATTTGCAATAATGACAGTGAGTTTTTCGTTAGACTACAATTGCTGACCCCTTGTAAAACAGCAAGTAATTATAGAGTCTGTTTCAAGTCATGAACTAAAACAATAGACTGTTGTTAGGACGTGTGAAAGAATTAAAAGTGAATAGACTAATAAATTAGTTCTTAAATCATTGTTACGTATTACGTAAAGATTTTATCTGTTTTACTCTTTTCCTTTTCATTCATTAGAAAAACACGCAAAGACGAAAACGCTCTTTATAAACGGAACAAATCTTAAAATCTTAACTTATACTCGTAATGGGGTAATGGCTCAGTGGTATCAAGTCGGCCTGGGGATCCTAAGAACCCTGGTTGGATCCCCACAGCCGACAAAACATTTTCAACAATTTAAAAGTACCCCTCTGGCACCCCCACAACTAACATCTCTGGGGACCGTGATTTGACGACTGATAACCGCACCTCACGCGCATAAATATATCATTATGGGGTAATAGCTCAGTGATAGCAAGTCGGCCTGTGAATTCCAAGAACTCTGGTTCGATCCCCACAGCCGACAAAACATTTTCAACAATTTAAAATTACCCCTGGGGGTCCTCCACCACTAATATTTTTGGGGGCCGTGATTTGACGACTGATAACCGCACCTCACGCGCATAAATATATCATTATGGGGTAATAGCTCAGTGATAGCAAGTTGGCCTGTGAATTCTAAGAACTCTGGTTCGATCCCCACAGCCGACAAAACATTTTCAACAATTTAAAAGTACCCCTCTGGCACCCCCACAACTAACATCTCTGGGGACCGTGATTTGACGACTGATAACCGCACCTCACGCGCATAAATATATCATTATGGGGTAATGGCTCAGTGATAGCAAGTCGGCCTGTGGATCCTAAGATCCCTGGTTCGATCCCCACAGCCGACAAAACATTTTCAACAATTTAAAATTACCCCTGTGGGTCCTCCACCACTAATATTTTTGGGGGCCGTGATTTGATGGCTGGTAACAGCACTTCACGCGCATAAATATATCACTTACCGAGATCTGCTCCGGCACAGTGCCACATCCAGTAATGGGTAAATGGCGTGATGATATATTTATTAATTTATCATCTTTCTAAATTTGTTTTAATTGATATTACTGCCCTTATTAAATTTAATTAGCTAAATATATGGTTGCACAAATTATACGGGTTAGTTAACTCAAAATAGTAAAATTAAACTCAAGATAGTATATGACCAACATAGCAGTTTGGACAGTACTATTTATATAAAGTAGAACTAGTGACTCGGGTGACTAAGAAATAGTTAAAATTAAAACTTTACTCATCTTTAGTAAAATGTTACAGACCGTATGCACGTGTCGGAATAAAATAAATATATCATCACGGCTTTTACCCATTACTGGATGTGGCACTCTGCCATATCAAATTTACACTAAAGAAAGTTACTAGATTTTTGTTGGCGCGAAATACAAAAATTTCTTACACATCTGCACTGATTAAATCTCATGACATTTATTTTAAAATACAAATGACATTATAAACTCTAATTTGTCACTCCGTATATTATTAGTTCTTAAAAGAACTGATTTATGTATGGGATGGCTAGCTCAGTGGTATGAAGTCGGCCTGTGGATCCTGAGGTCCCTGGTTCGATTCCCACAGGCGACAAATTTTCATAATTTGGAAAAGCTATCCCTGTGGCTCCTCCACCACTAACATGTTTGGGGGCCGTGATTTGACGACTGGTAACTGCACTTCACGCGCAAAATATATCACTTACCGAGATCTGCTTCAGCAGAGTGCCATGCCCAGTAATGGGTAGAAGGCGTGATGATATATTTATTTATTTATTTTATTTCTCAGAAATGCAAAAAAACAACAAGAAAACAGATAACCTCAAAACTTATGACAGCTCTAATAAATGAAATGTAAAATCTATGTACAGTGTAAACTGGACGAAGCACTAGCCAATCAGAAGCGTCAGTTTTAGCGGTTAAAATTTAAATTACTCCTCCTGGTTAAAAAACAGAGTATAATTAAAATTGCTCTTTACATAACAAGTGCGTGAACACATATTTTGCACATTAGCGCAATATTTAAGCACGAGCGAAGCGAGTGCTTCAATTTGCACGCAGGGAGCAAATTAGGTCTTCGTGCACGAGTTTCGTACAATGCTTTTTGTAATGAGCAAAAATTATATAATTGACAGAGAGGAAATTTATTAAATTGGAAGCGTGAATTTATATTTATATTGACAGTGTAGTAAGTAAGTAGTTTGAATACAAACTGTTTATTTTTTGTCGTTTGTTATTTTAAAACTTTTTCTGCTAATTTAATAAAAATAAATTTAAAAATCTGCGTCTGCAAATTCTATTGAGGTAGAATTTTTGTCTCGAGGTTATGGTTGGTCTGTGGTGGGACCCTGATGGTTGAAATTCTTGGTGTTGGGTTGAACCTGAGGACCAACTGGTGATAATTAGTTTCTGTGAAAGCAGGTGCAGCTTAGAGTTTGACTTTGCTACCTGAACCTGATGCCTGATGACGTTTTTTGGTGACCTTCACCTTGGAATGTTCGTGAATATTTTTTACTACTCATTCGTATTTTCTTCCAGTAGTAGAATTAAAATTTGCAATGTATTTATTTATTATTGGAATATAAAAATAAAAAAATTAATATAATTATATCATCACGCCCTTTACCCATTACTGGGTGTGGCACTCTAACGAAACAGATCTCGGTAAGTGATATATTTATGCGCGTGAAGTGCAGTTACCAGTCGTCAAATCACGGTCTCCAAAGATGTAAGTGGTGGGGGAGCCACAGGGGTAATTTTTTAAATTGATGAAAATGTTTGTCGGCTGTGGGGATCGAACCAGGGTTCCTAGGATCCACAGGCCGACACGATACCACTGTGCCATTACCCCATCAAAATAAAAAAATTAAAAAAATTATTCCATCACGCTTTCTACCCATTACTGGGTGTTGCATTCTACCAGGGCAGATCTCGGTAAATGATATATAATTATGCGCGTGAAGTGCGGTTATCTGTCGTCAAATCACGGCCCCCAAAGATGTTAGTGGTGGAGGAGCCACAGGGGTAATTTTTTAAATTGGTGAAAATGTTTGTCGGCTGTGGGGATCGAACCAGGGTTCTCAGGATCCACAGGCCGACACGATACCATTGTGCCATTACCCCATGCAAATAAAAAATAAATATAATTATATCATCACGCCTTTTACCCATTACTGGGTGTTGCATTCTGCCAGGGCAGATCTCGGTAAATGATATATAATTATGTGCGTGAAGTGCGGTTATCAGTCGTCAAATCACGACCTCCAAAGATGGGGGAGCCACAGAGGCAATTTTAATGTGGTGAAAATTGTTTGTCGACTGTGCGAATTCGAACCGAGGTTCTCAGGATCCAAGAGATCATGCGTTCGAATCTCGCTGACTTAAACTGACTCTAATAATACGATTGTATGTGAGCAGTTTAGATTCCATTATAAGCAACTGTAATTAGGATTAAAATAAAATAATAAAAATATTCTGTATGAAGGATCAACTTCGCTGACTCTAACAATACGTGATTTTTTTTTATAAACAAGATGCAGTCTACAGTGGCGGGGTAAGGGGTAGTTTATTGCTTGCGAAGGTCACCATTCGTCCCCTAACATCTGGCGACCACTCTTACCAACTTAATGAGAAAATTAGTCCTCGTAGTCAATTGTTTTCGGCTTGGTTTTACACTTGTGTGAAGCGAAGCGATGATAGCTCACAGGAAACGGATACATGGATTTAACGGAATTTAGGCAGGCGCAGGGTGGCACTGATTTAAACAAAAGACAGTGCAGAATATGGAGAGAGAAAGATATTGAATTTTGAAGAAGTATACAAGTTTAAGTTGCTTACAGGAAAATGTTTCAAATAAATGTTGTAGATTATTTTTCGACGTTTCACAAAACCAATGAAATGCTTCATTGTATGTCACGTGTCTGCGTTTTAACCAATCCTGCCATTATTATACTGAGAATAAAGCTCTTGTGATTATTCCCGGGAATTATCTCTGTAGATGCTTTTTTTGTTTGCGACAAATTAAAGGTAGTTGTCAATAAAAACCCTGGTTCGACCCCCACAGCCGACAAAACATTTTCACCAGTTTAAAATTACCCCTGTGGCTCTGTCACCACTAACAGCTTTGGGGGCCGTGATTTGCCGGCAGGTAACCGCACTTCACGCGCATACTACATCACTTACCGAGATCTCCTTCGGCAGAGTACCACACCCAGTAATGGGTAGAAGGCGTGATGATGTATTTATTTATTTTATTATGTTTTGACGTTTCTCAAAAATGCTTCGTTGTATGTCACGTGTCTGTGTTTTAACCAATCCTGTAATTATTATACTGAGAATAAAGCTCTTGTGATTATTCCCGGGAATAATCTCTGTAGAACTTTTTAGTTTGTGACAAATGATAGGTAGTTGTCAAATAATAATTTAAAACTGTCAACGCGTCAAGTAAAATGTGTGAAAAATCGATTTAGGTCTATTTCAGATACAGAAATACACCAACAAATTTTGGAAACAACTTCCAAGAATACATTAATAAGTAATCAATCGATATGGACCCAGTTTAAAATCTTTTAAGTTGGATGAATCGACCTCAACAGCTAAGTCAACAAATAATCTAATTAAATATAACTCGAGAGTTGGATAAATTAAAAAATAATTCTCCAGTATCTTTCTCAAACTTGTTGCCATTTGGCAATAGCCACTCAAGCCCTACGGGCTTTCGTGACTCCTGCCTGGCAACAAGTTTTCGAAAGATCTTTCAAATTATTTTCAATTTATTCTCACTCTCTTGTTATATTATTACTGGATATTTTTGCTGTAAAGGAATCAGAAAAGCAATGGTAACACGAAATTTATTTCTTGTTATTCGAGCTATGACACAGTTTTTTTGGATCACCCTGTGTCATATTTGCATGTGTTCTGATGATGTCATTGTATATGGAGAGTTTAAATTATATTGTGTGTGTTAAATAATTAATTTACATGCACTTGATGTCAGAATGTAAACATTGAATTACAGGCCAACATATTTTAAGAAATGATACTGCGCTTACATACATATTTAACTTAAACTGTGGTTACATTTTCTATTAAAGAAGTGTTTCTCAACCTTTTTTCATGTGCGTCCTAATTTGTTACAAGCTTGTCAGTAATAGTTATTTTTATAACAAGTGCCGAAAAAGGCTCGTTACGTGCAAGTGCAGAATTTAACGGAAATCTGCACGAGCATGTAACCTTTTTCGGCACGTGTTATAAACAACATTTTTCCTACAACTGTGCGATTTAGTAAATCACTAAAATATTAATAAAATTTATAAAATTTTAATGATATTACATGAGAACGATGTTTTACGGCGTTGCTATGGTTTGTTTGTTGATTGCTCGCACATTGTTCTACGTTATTTAAAAATTTTTCACTAACGTCAAAATAATTTCTTCAAAATCATCTTGATTGGAATAGTACAGTGAGTGATTCTTCTTTATCATTAACACCTCCAAAGATAATTGAAGCTCCGGATCATACTATGTTGGATCTATTTTCGACAATGACAATCAACCTGCTGCTGGTACTTCTGAAGCTTCCGAAATTGTTACCAATAATATTACTGGTAATAATATGAACAGGTACGGAAGTAATCAATGTTTCTTTAGACACAAAAGTTTCCACTTTACATTATGTCAATATAAGCAACTGTAACAACTGTATTAATAATATACACAAACAATAAATATGAAGTATTTCACTTACTCTTTAAATAAAACCATTTATCGATATATTTTACTTTGTTCGGTTCTTTTTATTAATTGTCTACAGATTAGATATACTGCAAATTAAGGTTACGTTTATAAATGTCAAAATATACTACTGCATATTTACTAGCGCTGGTTCACCGTATCTTCTTCTTCCATAAGCGTCTGTGGTCAAAATATGAATTCCGCGCTCGGCGCGAAATTTAAATCGCTGTCAAAACAATATTCTTTTGACAATTACGTAATGAAGCACTTTCCGCACTAGTGTTTCTTTGCTTTCGGAAACGCACTTGGTCTGCATTCATCTACTTTCCATACGTAACCAAGTCAATTATAGTTACGTAATAACAAAGAAATCGCACAGTTGTAGGAAAAATACATTTAATTCTTTACACTATTATACTAACATATCAAAGTTCCTAAGAAACTACACCAAAGTTCTTAATTAGACATTTTTCCTTCACTCATTTCTGAAATCGTGGTTCTATGTATATATACATCAGCTTTTTATAAACTGCAATTTTGGTCACATAAAAAGGTAGTGAAATAATTCAGTTGTGATTTTTGTCTTCAAGGTTGTCATTCCTCCAAAAACTTTTAAAACCACTGATCCAAAAGATGTATTTGAAGCATTTTGCTCTAAAATCAATAGTGAACGACATACCAATATGAAAAAAACAATTACATTGTATTTTCTAAATAAATAAATAAATAAATCCACACGCCTTTTATTCATTACTGGCAAAGCAGATCTCGGTAAATGATATATTTAGGCACGTGAAGTGCGGTTCCCAACCGTCAAATCATAATCCTTAAAGATGTTAGTAAAGGGGGAGCCACATAAGTAGTATTAATGTGCTGAAAATGTTTGTCGACTATATGAATCGAACCAGGGTTCTCAGGATCCACAGGCTGACACTATATCACTGAGAAATGTACCCCATATTGCATAAATCTATTCATCATTTATAGGGTAGCGGTTCAGTGGTATCGAGTCGACCTGTAGTTCCTAAGAACCCTGGTTCGATGCCCACAGCCGACATTTTCACCAATTTAAAATTACCCCTGTGGCTCTCCCACATCTTTGGGCGCTGTAATTTGACGATTGGTAACCGCACTTCACGCGCATAAATAAATCACTTACCGAGATCTGCTTCGGCAGAGTGCCATGCCCAGTAATGGGTAGAAGGCGTGATACTATATTTATATTTATTTATTTATTTATTTAATTCACCATTCTGTATACTCATAGTTGCAATGTAAACAAATTGACAGACAAAACATTAGAATCAGTAAAAAGAGAAACCAAAATGTATAAACACATTAAAAAGTTTACAAAAATAGAGGCACAGAGAAAGAAGCTAAAAATAATGTCTTATCTTCTCCTACAAAAAAAAAGGTCTGTCGTATAAAGAAAGATCTACTAAGCTAGTAGTAAATGAAATTTTGTTACTCAAAACCTGTTCCAGTTGTGAAATACTAGTTTCTGATTCATATTCATAAGTGATCCAGATTACTGAATAACTGATCTCAATTTAGTATTTAAGATTCACTTTTTGGAGGACGAAAATATATCTAGTTTACGGACAGTAATCATAAAAAATGATGCTAGAATCTAACGTACATTGAGGTCATTTATCTTCGTTTAAATTGATATTAATTATAAATAAATTGAAAAATGTGGAATGACAAAAACAATTTATTATTATTTAGGATCGTTATTAACAATTGTTTTAGTAGTACGACTATTTTATAATTAAACATGGTGTCTACAAATTTTAAATTATAAAATTCCAGGAGGTCCAAGAATTTCAAGGTATATATTACCAAAAAAATAGTAGTTCCATAAAATAAATAAGAAAATTTGTAAAAATAAAAAAAATAAAACAGACTATACAGAAAAATTCGGGAGACGCCCGGACTCGAACCGAGGACTGTGTCGCTACAGACGAAACCCGTTGTCAATTCCTGTGAGTCATAGGAGTCTTGGGATCGATGCTGTGTTAGACACTATGACAGATAAATTCGGTTGACGCCTATCTCGTTCAGGGGAGCCGTGGCTTAGTGGTTAAAGCATCAGCCCGGCAAGCTGAAGGTCCTCGGTTCGAGTCCGGGCGTCTCCCGAATTTTTCTGCCATAAACTTCAAATTTATCAGACTATACAGGCTGTTCAATTTAGTTGAGTCACCATTGGCTAGCTCAGTGGTCTGAAGTCGGCCTGTGGATTCTGAGAACCCTAGATTCGATTCCCACAGTCGACAAACAATTTTCATAATTTCAAAAGCTACCCCTGTGGCTCCTCCACCACTAACATCTTTGGGGACCGTGATTTGACGACTGGTAACCGCACAACACACGTAAAATATATCACTTACTGAGATCTGCTTCGGCAGAGTGCCACACCCAGTAATGGGTAGAAGGCGTGATGATATATTTATTTATTATATTATTTTTTACCATTACTATCTCGAGAACTATAAGAGCTACAAGGTTGATTAAATTAGCAAAGAAATACCGTTTTCTAAGTGTATTACAAAACTATATGCAAATTTTTTTTGACTAGTGGTTCTTAAAAAACGTGGTGCAACATTTTTTTTGAAAATTGAACTTTTCCGGAGGTTATATCTTAAAAACTAAACAAGATATGAAAATGCGCTCAACAGCATTGAATTCCTCGTGTCCGAATTGATTTATAAGCAAATTTTTAGCCATTTTTATTTTTTGAAAATTTCTTAAGGGATTGGATTTTTTTCGATTTTAGGCTATTTTCAGACTGTTTGCTCTAAAATTCTTCCTCGTACGAATATTGTAATGAAAATTTACATACATGTGTATTTTGACCCGCTGAATCCAATGGTAAAACCCCCAAGTGCATATGTCTTCTAGCTTTTGAGATATTGTTAAAAAACTGCTCGATGAGAAAATTTTGGTGAAAACTTTTTCAAAAATAAAAAATGCTGAAAATATGTTTACAAGTCAACTGAAGTACGAGAAATTCAATGCCGTTGAGCGCATCTTCATATCTTGTTTAGTTTTTGGGATATAGCCTCGGGAAAGTCTAAAACACAATGAGGAATTTTTTTTTGGGATTTGAACTTTTCGGGAGGTTATATCTTAAAAACTAAACAAGATATGAAAATGCGTTCAAAGATATTGAATTCCTTGTGTCCGAATTGACTTATATACAAATTTTTGGCGGGGCTAATAACATGCTCAGGGTCAGAAACGTTATTTTCACCCGTTGGACATACAATATTTTATGCACAACAAAATAACATTTAATTATATATTCAAAAGAATAAAATATGTATACAGGTTATATGTCAAAATGACATTTTATAAAATCAAGTACTCACAATAAACAAAAATTATCATTTAATGTATGTATCCATATGAATGACTTTTTTATGGCCCTAGGGCTAAAAAGAAGTATTTAAACCCGCTTTTTAATGCTAAAACACATTAATTCTGGCCCGGTTGTGCATAAAATATATTTTCTTTTACCAAATGTCCCATACAGCCAACCGATATTATACAATACGAATGCGTACCATACACACCTTAAAATGAAAATGACCGTGCTATTTAATTTCCGAGGCCTAAATACATATAATTGCCTCCATTTAAACAATTTTTAATGTTGCTATTTGCGTAAAAACAATGCATGGTAACGTTGTAAACTTAAAAGTAACATAATCCATACCTATAAAACAAAGAACATGCTATGATAAACAATAAAATGCACTTAAGAACCTGATAGCGTATACATAAACGCTATGACACATCAGACAAGAATTCTAAGAAAGACAGGATGTGTATTTACAATCCATACCTTGTGGTACACTCGCGAAAAAACTAATTGTGGATAATTACATTGTTGGGGATAAAACTAAATTGTTTTTCTTGTGATGTTAAGATTGAGAAAATTGTTTTGTATTCTTGAAGAATTATGTGAAAATCTGACTGAATGTTCTTCATCGTAAAATGGAAAAATTCTGGAAAGTTATGTTAGGAATTCGTAGGATATTATTTGTAAGTAAAGTGTATGCATATTTACTTGCACTGAAGTGTTGCTGGTTGTGAATGACAGAGTATAAAATCCGGACAATGTATACATTACTTAGACAATTCTCAATGGAAAAATTGAGTTGTAATAAATATATCATCACTCCCTTTCAGGGTTGTTCATGTTTTACCCACCCAGAAAAACCCACCTGGGTTTTTTAAATAAAACCCACCTAACAAAACCCAAATAAACCCATTAAAAAACCCATTTGATTGAATGATTGAAAATTCAGCCAGGGTAAATTTTATGATAGAGTCGAATCTCGGAACATAAATATCTTTTATTTATTTTACAATCTAATAATACATAATCTCTTTACAAAATAAAAAGTTTAACGTAAATTATCATTTATTACATCACATCGTAGTATCCCATTGCATTACTTTGACAAATGTCATTAACAAACTAGTTTAAGACCAAATATTATTTGTCTTATATCATATGAATATTACGAAAACTGATTGATTTCAATCTTCTTACCGGCAAATTTGAAATATAATTTTTAATTCTATAACTATGACTGTTTTAAATTCACAATAAAATAAATGTATTTTTTTGCAATTATTACATAATAGTACATAAACTTTGTTTTAATTTTTAGTAGTATACAATATACATTTTAAACATTAAATACAAAATTAAACTAGAATTAAATAACTTGAATTACAAACTGAATTTGTCAATATTATAAAAAACCCAATAATGCCCAAATAAACCCAAAAAAACCTAGTGGATCAGTTTTTTTTTAAAAAAAAAAACGTGGTTTGTCAACCCTGTTCTCTTTACCCATTAGGCATTAGAGTGTGGCACTCTGCCGGAGCAGATTTCGCTAAGTGAAAGCCGTGATTTGACGACTGGTAACCGCACTTCACGCGCAAAATATATCACTTACCGAGATCTGCTTCGGCAGAGTGTCACACCCAATAATGGATAGAAGGCGTGATGATATATTTATTTTATTTATTTATATATTTATGCGCTTGAAGTGCGGTTATCAGCCGTTAAATCACGGCCCCTAAAGATGATAGTGGTGGGGGAGCCACAGGGATAATTTTTTAATGTTGTCTAAATGTTTGTCGGTTGTGGGAATCGAACCAGAGTTCTCAGGATCCACAGGCCGACTCGATATCCCATTAAAAATTTAAGTTTTTAATATCAAAATAACCCCTGTGGCTCCCCCTCCACTAACATTTTTGTGGGCCGTAATTTGAGGTCTGGTAACCGCACTCACGCGCATAAATATATCACTTTAGCAGAGTGCCACACCCAATAATGGGTAGAAGGGTTGATGATATATATTTACTTATTTTATTAATTTGAAGCCCGCTTATGAAGTTCAGTCCCAACTATCCGTTAATTAATTTTGATATGTTTGTTGTTTCAGGAACGAGGATGGGAATACAAACAAATCACAGTAACTCGAGTTCCGGGTTACGGATTTGGAATTGCTGTTTCCGGTGGCAGAGATAATCCTCATTTTGCTTCCGGTGATCCTAGCATCGCAGTCAGCGACGTTTTAGTTGCTGGGCCTGCTGAACGCACTTTACAGTAAGTCTGGATGGTTCACAATTAGTCGTTAAAACTTTCTTCTTTGAGGTTGAAAAGTATCACTTTCGTTTCTCAGTTGACGGAAAAAATGGTATTTTCTGACATGGTCAGAAAAATAGTATATTATTCAATGTGTGTGTGTGATAATAGTTATTACTCTTGAGGATAAAGTTTGTGATACGGGCCGAAGGAATGTGCTTATTACTTTTATTCTTATTAAAATCATTACTTAATGTGGTTCTGTGTGAAATTATTTATATGAATAATTGCCCCTCGAATTGCCCCATGACTTTAAACAACCAATAGCGTTTCATTATTTGACCATGTTGTCATGAAAATGAGTGAATTAATAAGTAATAATTTTCAGTAATAATATAACAAATAAATTGAAAATAATTTGACAGATCTTTCGTAAACTTGTTGCCAAATGGCAACAAGTTTGAGAAAGATACTGGAGAATTATTTTCTAATTTATCCAACTTTCGAGTTATATTTAATTAGATTATTTTTTGACTTAGCTGTTGAGGTCGATTCATCCAACTTAAAAGTATTTGAACTGGGTTCATATCGATTTATTACTTATTAATGCATTCTTGGAAGTTGTTTCCAAAATTTGTTGGTGTATCTGTATCTAAAATGGAACTAAATCGATTTTTTTCACACATTTTACTTGACGCTTTGACAGTTTTAAATAATTATTTGATAGCTACCTACCATTTGTCACAAACAAAAAAGCACCTACAGAGATTTTTCTCGGAAATAATCACAAGAGCTTTATTCATAGTACAATACTGACAGGATTGGTTAAAACGCAGACACGTGACATACGAATGAATCTGATGATTTCAGAAAAGCGCAGGGTTTTAGATTTTAGTTTCGTTGTTTAGTAATTTCATTAGAGTGTTTACCTGTAATTGTGTGAAATTCACTTTCAAAAACAAGCTCAGGGACGACACTCCCTTCGTTTCTTATCTTTTTTATTCGTTTTCTGATCTTACATTGCGTGTTTAACTGCAATTGTGTGGAATTCACTTCCAAAAACAAGCGTAGAGCGATACTCCCTTCCTTTCTTATCTTTTAATTCGTTTTCAGTTATTACGTAGAGTGTTTAACTGCAATTGTGTGAAATTCACTTTCAAAAACATGCGCAGGGCGACGCTCCCTCCCTTTCTTATCTTTTTGTCTCATTTTCTGTGACTGCATTGTGTGGTCTTTTCTTTCATATACAAGTGCAGGCTATCGCTTTCATCTTTTCTAATCTTGTAGATTCGTTGTTAGTTTCGTTATTAGATTCGTTGTTAGGAGTAATGTGAGTAATTTAAGATTTTTTTATGCATATGTTATGTACGTTGAGGAAGGAAAATGAATGGTAAGAGAATAGGAATGATGTGATTGAAGGTTTGTTGTGTGATAATGTTTTCGAGTGTAATAAATGAATGAATTTATATGGAGTGATCTATAAATGTGGTTGAAGTGAGGGTGGTGTGTTTGGATGAAAATGTTTGGTGATGGCTGGTTGTTTGATGGGTGTGATGAGTGAATGTTTTATGAGTGATTTTAGGGTTCGTGCTACCCCATTTGTTGGGATATAGCGTGATGATATGTATGTATGTATGTATGTACGTGACATACAATGAAGCATTTCATTGGTAAACGTAAAAAAATATTCATTAACATTTGTGTGGAATTCACTTTCAAACCCAAGCGCAGGACGACGCTCCTTTCCTTTCTTATCTTTTTGTTTCATTTTCAGTTACTGCATTGTGTGGACTTTTCTTTCATATACAAGTGCAGACTATCGCTTTCATCTTTTCTAATCTTGTAGATTCGTTATTAAATTCGTTGTTAAGAGTAAGCATGAATAATTTGAGATGTTTTATGCATATGTACGTCGAAGAAAGAAGACGAATGATAAGTGAATAGGAGTGATTGGATAGATGTGATTGAAGGTTTGTTGTGTGATGAATGATTTCGAGTGTAATAAATAAATGAGTTTATATACAGTGATGTATGAATGTGGTTAAAGTGAGGGTGGTGTGTTTGAATGAGAATGTTTGACGAGGGCTGATTATTTGATTAATCTAATGAGTGATTTTAGGGTCCGTGCTACCTCATCTGATGGGATATAGCGTGATGATATGTTTGTATGTAATATACTATTATTGGTGCGTTACATTATAAATCAGCAACGTTTCTTTCTATTTTATTTTTAAAAGTACTCATTAACAATTCTATTCTTTCAGAGTAAACGACAGGATAATCTCAGTAAACGGCATATCCCTCCAGAACGTAGACTACGCAACCGCTGTCCAGGTCCTCCGCGATTCCGGCGACACCGTCACCCTAGTAGTCAAACGCCGAACTACCCTCCAAAGCCATCAACATCAACACAGTCTCAGTGCCTCTTACTCACCCTCAGGCGGTCCCTCAACAACTGGCATCCAACCAGCTAAAGTTACCCTCACAAAGAACTCCAAGAAAGAGGATTTTGGAATAGTTCTCGGCTGCAAATTATTCATCAAGGAGATATCCTCAAAAGCTAGAGATCAACTTCTAGCGACGAATCAGTATCTTGTTGAGGGAGATTTTATTACGAAAATTAATAATACGAATTGTAATGATGTGATGTCGATGAAAGAGGCGAAGAAGATTATTGATAACTCGAAGGAAAAGTTGAATTTGACGGTTGCGCGGGATGCACCGAATAATGCTATGGTATCGCATCAAACACAGAGTTCTGTTAGCACAACAGGGGCTGTTAATAATTATTATAAAGGTAGGAATAATTTTTCAGTTTACTTAAAATAATACAGGATATTCAATTTAGTTCCACCATTGTTATCTCGAGAACTATAAGAGCTACAAAAATGATATAGCCGATAGTGAGAAAAGTTATTAAATTTGAAGCGAAAATGTATATTGACAATTAAATAAGCCATGAATTGACATTTGTTATTTGAAAACAGATTGATTATTTTTTCTTGTAAATTTTGTTAAAATATGTCTGATTGATGGCGTTATAAGCTACTGTCTCTACTTCTTTTATAAATATCTTAAAATGTGTGTACTCGTATATAAGTACAATTAGCGTTTTAATAGTAAAAATTTAGAACCAAACTTTCCATCGCTTTCCAAGGTAATGTAAACCTAATTTTGAATAATGCGAGTACAAAAAATACGAACTATATTTATATAGGGTGATCAAAGGAATTGTTATAGTTGGCAATACAATTCCAGAGATATTTTTATTCCACAGTTGGCACAACGTCAGATAAAGGCGGAAATGCTATTTGACATTTCTAATAAATACAAATAGGTTATGTCAGGAGTCTAACAGCTAATAGAATTTTGACTTTTTAAGTAATAGAAATACTTTAGAAATAAATGTAATAATAAATGTACTCAAATTTAAATTTTAAATATCACTGTCAACAACAGGAAATGAATTTATGTGTCAGGCTTACCAATTTCAAGTAGTTTTTTTTATTGCCAACTGTAACAATTCCTTTTGATCACTCTGTACAATGCATCATTTACATTCATAATTCCTTTCACGCAAACTCGTTTCATGTTTTGCGTAATAAACCATCAATCATATTCATTCATTTTATTTGTCATCTAGCGATATTTTATGAATATCAAGAATTAAGTGAAAGACATGTTGATAAATTTTATTATTATTATTTTTTTAAGGTGACGACTATTTAATGAACCAAAGTTACTCAAATCAAAATCTCTACGTTCAACCTCCAACAAGGAACCCAAATTTGAATTCCAGCACCAATGGGTTTGTAGAAAAAGAACCAGAAGGTCTTCCTGGTGTTCCAGTCGATGATAAAAGTAATTTAGCGCCCAGAGGTCGTCTTCGAGGGCCTCTATCTGACGCGAATCTTAGTCAGTTAGATCGGGCGAGCAGTATTGGAGGTTATGGGAAAAGTAAGAGGTTAGATGAGCCTCCTAGACCACCGCCTCCTAGACCAGAAGGTAAGTTTATGTTTCACCAATCGTTCATTTTCCACGTTTCTAACAACATAGGATGCGGGCACTCACGTGACTTTGTGACGTAAAAACAGCTGTTCTAGAGTAAAAATCACTGCGCCACCTACAAAATGAACTATTTTTTGGGACGAGATTTGAAAAGAACTAGTTCTTTTCAAATCTCGTCCCAAAAAATAGTTTATTGTATAGGTGGCGCAGTTATCTTTACTCTAGAACAGCTGTTTTTACGTCACAAAGTCACGTGACTGTCCGCATCCTATTCTTCTCAGTCTCACACTTATGAATAGTAAAAATGTCTTACTTATTCAGAAGATATTAAAAAAATATTGTTTCTTTAGATTATTACAGCAGTAGAAGACAGCTTTACGAAGATGATCCTTTAATCCAAAAGACAAAACAATCAATGTAAGTATAAATTAATCAAAAATTATTCATCCGAAAATATTTATAATATATTTTCTTCACAGTCCAGACGCGCGATTCATAACATTCCAAAAAGAAGGTTCCGTAGGAATTCGTCTAACAGGAGGCAATTATGTAGGGATATTTGTCACTGCTGTGCAACCAGGCAGCCCTGCGTCATTACAAGGACTCCAACCTGGAGATAAGATCTTAAAGGTGCCTTAACAATTTAATGGAAGCTTGAAATATGTTTTGTTATTATTGTATTTATTTGTTTTGACAGGTTAACGATATGGACATGTCACGAGTAACTCGAGAAGAGGCTGTATTATTTTTACTCAGTTTGCAAGATCGTATTGAGTTGATAGTGCAGTTTTGTAAAGAGGAATATGATAATATTGTTGCCTCACAGAAAGGTAGGGTACTCATAATTGTTAAACTATTTTTTCTTTATTATTATGGACAACCTTACATGTTAAAACGATGTCTAAAAGATCCTTACTACATTCGTCTTGTATATTATATTATATATCTTATAGTTAGGGTGCAAAATGATGTCTCATTTATACCAGTGACAGAAATGGATTATTTAATAGATTATGTCATGATAAACATGAAAGAAAGAAAATTAGATTTGGGAACGGGTGGAAACTATAGATGGCGTCGATGTGAATGCGCAGATTTTAAGGGTGGTTGTTGATCCCTACACCAGTCCACTTTCAGAGCTTCTGTCACCAACGAGAAACCAGCAATAATTTCTGTAAATAATTTTTTTGTTATGTATTCGTCGTGAACAAATAGTAATATGTCACACGACACCATAAAAATTGCTTACTTTGACCGGTTTTCTCGCACATGCGTCACCGGCTAAAACTTCTGTCTATCATTTTTATTACTTAATTATACCAAAGTCTATAATTTAAACTGAAAACTAGCCTGTAAAAAATATGTCAACAACCGCCCTTAAAATTGGCACATTCACATCGGCGCCATCTATAGTTTCCACCCGTTCCCAAATCTAATTTTCTTTTTTTCCTGTTTATCATGACATAATCTATTAAAAAATCAATTTCTGTCACTGGAATAAATGAGACATCATTTTGTACCCTAGCTCTCTAACTATTATTTCAAATAAACTTTAAATCTGTCCAAAACTAGTGGAAATTGTCCACTAACATCTTTGAGGGCCGTGATTAGACGGCTGGTATCCGCAATTCACGCTCATAAATATATCAGTGGCCGAAACCTGCTATGATACAGTGCCACATCCATTAACGGGTGGAAGGCGTGATGATATATTTATTTATTTTATTTATAAAATTACTCTTGTTGCCCCCCTCCACTAAAATCTTTTGAGGGCTGTGATTTGATGGCTTGTAACCGCACTTCACGCGCATAAATATATCACTTACCGAGATCTACTACTGTAGAGAACCACACCCAATAATGGATAAAAGTCGTGATGATATATTTATTTATTTCACAATTTTTCCGTCAGGTGACAGCTTCTATATCAAAACCCACTTTCACTACGACTCCCCCGCAAAAGGGGAGATGTCTTTCCGTTCCGGTGACACTTTCCACGTGGTTGACACCCTCTACAACGGGGTTGTTGGCTGTTGGCAAGTCTACAGAGTCGGTAGGAATAATCAGCAGCTTCAGAAAGGAATTATTCCTAACAAGGCTAGAGCAGAAGAACTTGCTACTGCTCAGTTTAACGCCACAAAGAAAGAAATGAGTACGAATGAATCCAGAGGAAGCTTCTTCAGAAGGAGGAGAAGCAGCAGCAGAAGAAGTAAAAGTCTTGGAAAGGTAAGAAGAAGTTCTTGACAATGGGCTCCTGAACCATAATCGAAATAACAAGAATGAAGGATGAAAACATAAAATATGTATTGAATAATAGCTATTAGAGAAAAAATTAGTTAAAAATAATGTTTTACATCGGAGATATAAGCGATTATAAATATAAGGACATCACATGTCCGGAAGGTTCTCATTGGCCACAAGTATTTGCACGCGGTAAATAAGAGACATATGCGGAGTAGAACGTAACTAAATATGACATCTCAGCACTGGTTTTTCAAACTGTTCTTCGTTTGCTGGAATGTACGTGTTCAATACGTTGTATATTTATTACTATAATTTAATTTCATGTTCTTGGGCTTGCAACTTCTATAAAATATGATTTTCAACATAGTAAGATTATTTTTCAAGAATTCAATCGTATATTATTTGCACTCTTTCAACAAAACAAATTAAGTACCACTGAATCGAACTTGGGGCGTCACAACTCCAATATAAAACTTTTAAAAATCATATCTCTTGTAATATAAAGAATATTCAATCCGCGTTTTCACTGATCGTCATAGTTTGTCATGTAGTTTCATAAAATAATAATAATAATAATAAAAAATTGGTTCAGGAGCCCATTTGTTTTGTTTTAACTAATAGTATATTACATAATAAGTCAGGAAAGTGATATTTTACTTGACGAAGCGGTTGTTTGAAATACAAAAACCGCAGGCCGAGTACTTTTATCCACTGAGTCAAGTAAAAACACTTTCCTGACGTGCTATGTATACTATTTTTTCTGAAACCATTTAATTTAATTAATATTTAATCATAAATATTTCAAAATGCTTAAATTTTGTGATATGAATTGTATTGACAGCAGACTTCGTATCCAAGGTTACAACAAAATTAACAGTCAGGTAAAATCTATACCAGACTGTTTTGTACTTTACCAGACTGTTATTTTATTTTATTTTTTTTTCTGACTTCCTGGCGGTCCAACTACTAAGGTCATATGCCGCCATTACGCCCTGATCCTGCGTTTTAGGTCTTAGCGTCAACAGCAACGCGGGTTTCTCTGGACGGTCACCCATCCAAGTACTACCCGCGCGCAACGTTGCTTAACTCGCGTTATCGCTTAGATCAGTTCCAACGAGGGCAGCCATGGCCGTTGACACTGATATTTTTGTTGTAGCCTTAGATACATACTTTACTTGACTGTTTTTGTAGAAACCTACTTTCCATACTAAAATTGGTCAGGAAAGTAGGTACTTTCTTGCCGGTTTCAGAAAAACTTATTTACAATTTCAGGAACATTGGGACGACATATTATTCTCGGATTGTGTATCAAAATTCCCTGCTTACGAACGAGTAGTTTTAAAACATCCAGGATTCACCAGACCCGTTATTTTATTTGGACCAATTGCAGACATCGCCCGGGACAAAATGTTAAAAGATTTTCCAGACAAATTCATTTCTCCTCGTAAGTTACTTTTTATAATTTATTAAATATCAAACAAATAATTAATTTTAAGAATTAGAAAACGGTACAGAAGAACAACCAAAGGCGCAAAAGTCATCTAACATCATTCGATTGTCAGCTATTCGTGACGTCATATCCACCGGAAAACACGCCCTCTTGGATATCACTCCAAACGCAGTAGAAAGACTAAATTATGCTCAGCTGTATCCAATAGTTATTTTCTTCAAAGCTGAGTCGAAAATTATTATTAAACAGCTTCGACAGGGATTACCAAAGTAATAAATATTTTTTAGTGTTGTTTAAATATATTTATGTTACTTGTTTTTGTTAGATCTGCTCATAAGAGT
The DNA here is from genome assembly GCA_911728475.2 of Pterostichus madidus. NCBI lineage: Eukaryota > Metazoa > Arthropoda > Insecta > Coleoptera > Carabidae > Pterostichus > Pterostichus madidus. Next base: position 3,272,590 of record OU452314.1, on the reverse strand, counting down.
TCGAAGAAACTGTTAGAACAGTGCCAGAAGTTAGATAAAGTGTGGAACCACATTTTTAGTGCCACTGTGACACTGAATGATAACACGGAAAATTGGTATAGAAAAGTTAGGGAACTGATAGATAAACAACAGACTGGAGCTCTTTGGATGAGTGAAGCTAAGGTAAGAAGATTCTTTTTACTAATGTTTGTCTTAAAAAATTAAATTTTAATTCTGGTTCTGGGATTTTAAATTATTTTTATTACTACAGAGTGATCAAAAGGAATTATTACAGTTGGCAATAAAAAAAACTACTTGAAATTGGTAAGCCTGATACATAAATTAATTTCCTGTTGTTAACAGTGACATTTAAAATTTAAATTTGAGTACATTTATTATTACATTTATTTATAAAGTATTTCTATTACTTAAAAAGTCAAAATTCAATTAGCTATCAGACTCCTGACAACCTATTTGTATTTATTGGAAATGTCAAATAGCATTTCCGCGTTTATCTGTCGTTGTGCCAACTGTGGAATAAAAAAATCTCTGGAATTGTATTGCCAACTATAACAATTCCTTTTGATCACCCTGTATTATTTATAGTCTTCCTATTTTTCTTATATTTATATTTTTATTGTAGTTCTTGTTTGTGTATGCATAATATATTTGGGTGAATTAGCAAACAAAATTCATTAAACAATCATAAATTATTTATTCTTTTCTTTTGTTGTTTTGTAGATTAAAAAAAAATAAGGTAAATAATTAACAACTGGTAAAATAAAATATTCCTCCTTATTCTGTAATTAATCATTATCTGTAATAATCGATCGATATATTAATAATAAGTGTATAGATTGTCACAATTTATGAATTTCATCATTAATTTATCGATCAATAACAGAAAATCATTAAGTTACTTAATAGGATGTTAGTTACTTGAGGCGCTTAGTCTGAGGCCGTATTTATTTGGAATTTTAATAGTAGCCTGGTAACTTACTTTTATTTAATAGGATGCGGGCACTCACGTGACAATGTGACGTTTTGTGACGTAAAAAACAGCTGTTTGGGCTTGCGATCTCTGCGCCACCTACAAAATGAACTATTTTTTGGGACGAGATTAGAAAAGAACGGTTTTTTTTAAATCTTGTGGGGCTGCGATCACTGCGCCACCTTAAATTGAACTATTTTTTTTTGTGGCGAGATTTGAAAAGAACTGTTCTTTTCAAATCTTGTCCCAAAAAATAGTTCATTTTGTAGGTGGCGCAGTGACCGCAAGCTCAAACAGCTGTTTTTTACGTCACAAAACGTCACATTTTCACGTGAGTGCCCGCATCCTATTGGCACATTTTAAGTAACCCAGAACAGTTCCTGAACTGATCCTACTGCCCCAGCTATTTTGGTGGGTTGGCAGGTTGAACCCGTTTCCTATCTTTTTCTAATCAACTTGTGTTCCTTGTTATCCGTTTTGAATTGGTGGCATCGCAATTTGTAGTTAAGCAGATGTCACTTAGAACGTGCATTCATATTTTAAATTTATTGTTAATTTTTACAAGTGACACTAGATGCATCATTTATTTGAAAGTAACACGAGTTAGTAATATATCAGTTCAGGGATGAATTAAAGTTCCCAAACAAATACGGCATAAATCTAAAAGGTTTGGGATTAAGATTCTGGCTTTTCTTTGAAGAATATTTATTGTAATAATTATTAAGAATGATTGTATTGAATTTTGTTTGTGATTCTAATGGTTATGGTAAGAAAGGTGTAGGTATCTTTTGGTAATGGGTCTTTCTTAATCTTTCAGTCGGCCTCATCTAACTATGACAGCACTTATTCTCTATCAACCCCTCTTTCATACCGCACCAAATCACTACCAAGTAGCTACCGTAACCGAACCCGCTCTAAGCGGACAACAACCTCCATGTATAGCTCTGGTTACAACCCTTACAACGGTTACTTACATCCCCAAAATTACATCCGGTGTTACGATTACTACCCCTGCGAATATTATTTCTATCAGTATCAACCCTACCAGCAAGTTTGCAACACTGCAAGTAAAATTAAGACCTTGTGTGATTCCTACAATTCACAGTTTGTTACTGGAAGAGATACAAACAGTAGTTTGAATTTGTGTGATAGCGAGGTTAGGTTTTGTGATAAATCTGCTGAATTGTTAAGGATTAAAGCGAATGAGTATGTGAATTTGTCGAATACTAATCTGTCGATACACGAGAATTGTTTTGGTGATATCTAATGCATGATAAGATGCTACTTTCTCATTGTATAGAGTGATTAAAAGTGTTTCAGTTGGCAATACATTTCTGGGGATTTTTTTATTCCACAATTGGCACAACAGCAGGTAAAGGCGGGAATACTGTTGGACATATCATTTTTAAACTACTCAAAAAAAAAACCGGTCACCCAAAAAATCCCAAAAAAACGTCACTTTTCAAACCCCTGTCAGTTTGTCAGTTTTGAAACAAATCGGATGCAATTTTTTGTCCGAAGTCGCCCAAAGTCGAGTCTTTGAAAAGCTGTGAATTAATTTTGACTAACCTTCTTTGCCCTTCCCCCCGCCGCTCTCAAACGAGAACCACTTTTTTCCTGAAAAAAAAGGTGATTTTCCAAGCTTTTTATGGGAATCATCAGCTGTCAATTGACAAATCTGTTTACAGACAATGATAATTTGGACATTTTTGTTACTCGAACGCAAAACTGCATCAAAATCGGATGATTTTTAAAAAAAGTTATGATTTTTTGAAAAAAAAAGACATTTGCAGAGGTTGGCATTCAATTGTCCGTAGTACGTAGACACTCGAACACATACGGACACTATTTTTTGGGACGAGATTTGAAAAGTACCGGTTCTTTTCAAATCTCGCCACAAAAAATAGTTCATTTTTGTAGCTGGCGCAGTGATCTTTGTCCGAACAGTTTTTTTTACGTCACAGTGTCACGTGAGTACTCGCATCCTATAGGACGTAAAAAAACAGCTGTTCGGGCAAAGATCACTGCGCCATCTACAAAATGAACTATTTTTTGGGACGAGATTTGAAAAGAACCGTTCTTTTCAAATCTCGCCACAAAAAATAGTTCATTTTTGTAGATGGCGCAGTGATCTTTCCCGGAACAGCTGTTTTTACGTCAGAAAAACGTCGCAGTATCACGTGAGTGCCCGCATCCTATTAGCTGTCAGGCCGCTGATATATTTGTATGTATTGATGACATGCCAAATAGTATATTTGCCTTTATATTGTCGTTGTGCAAACTGTAGAATAAAAAGATTCCCAGAATTATATTGCCAACCGAAACAGTTACTTCTGATCACCCTATATATGATTGTTTGTAATTGGCAAATGGATCACAACTAATCATTTTATAAATATTGTAATTGTAGATTATAAATTATAAATTTTATCAGTATTTATCGGATGTATTTATTTTGTCTTGCGCTTTTATATGTGTTTTTCTTTTACGTCCAATTGCACTTGCAGTTCGCGGGTTCAAACCTCGCTGGCTGCTTCCAATTGACAATATTTCCATGAAGAAACCATCAGCATGTATCTTCATACTCTTGTTTCTAACAATTGTCTTCCATTTGTATCTAACATCTATTGTACATTTCTACCATCTTCACCTAACAAATTTAAATTTCGCGCGTTCACTGTCTTTCACCGCATGTTGGCAACTGTAGCCGGAAGAGTCGCTGTCAGATGACTTCCTGTTCCCGATGTCTTCGTTACGATTGTCGTACGCCAGCTCTCCAGAATCGGATCTAGAACACAGTCCAGGACCTCCCGTGTCGCTGGGAGCCGTGGCGAATAGCAACCCAGGAGGTGGAGGTAACTCTGGAGGAAGGCTAGCCAAGGCCAGCTCGGATCCAAGTGTTGTTATGCCGCCTGATAGCAGCACCACGGATGTGCTGCCACCGTATCAGGTAGGGAGAGAACTTTAAATTAAAAATTCTATTAGGAACATGAGTTAAACTAAGCAATTTCAAACTCTGAGAGGACTGTCTACGGAGGTCGCTACTAACGTCGGTACATTCAATGTCAAAAGTTTGATAAAAAATGGCGGTTTATTTGAATTTATGAAATAAAGAGATGACGGTAATTCTTCCATTTATAAAAATAGCATATCAAAAGAATAATAATTATAATAAATAAATATCATTAATAAATTTGCATAAATGCGCATTTTGTACATAGTGCGGCGGCCAAGTGTATATTTAACATTGGCGCCAAAGTACAGCCACTCCATTCGTTATATATCTGAATGGGTCGAGTTAAAGCGCATTCCAGTCATGGTTTTACTTTGGTTTGTCGAGCTCTGTTTTCATGTCTCATGAAGTGAGGGTAGCAAGAATCCCTGTACATTTACTCAACATTTGTTCTTCCTGCAATTAATCATTGTTAATTTATAATTTCTTTCATACAATAATTTATGTAGATTATAGTTGTGTTAGTTTTAGTAATGTGTTAATTTTAATTTTTCAGTTTAAATAGGTAATTTAGTAACTAGTTCGGTTGTTTTGTTGTTAATTATAATATAAGTATAATTTGTGGAAGCTAGCTGTTCGATTGTTCTTTACAATTGCAGTTAGCCATTCTATTGTAAGAACTGATGATGAAACAAAAGATAAGAAAGGAAGGGAGAATCGGTCTGTGCTTGTTTATGAAAGAGAATTCCACATAATAGGATGCGGGCGCTCACGTGACATGTGACATTTTTGTGACATAAAAAGAGCTGTTCGGGCAAAGATCACTGCGCCACCTACAAAATGAACTATTGTTTTTGGGACGAGATTTGAAAAGAACCATTCTTTTCAAATCTCGCCACAAAAAATAGTTCATTTTGTAGGTGGCGCAGTGATCGCAGCGCAACAAGATATAAATAAATAAATATATCATCACGCCGTTTACCCATTACTGGGTGTGGCACTCTGCCGAAGCAGATCTCGGTAAGTGAAGTATTTATGCGCGTAAAATGCGGTTACCAGCCGTCAAATTACTACTCTCAAGGATGTTAGTGGTGGAGGAGCCACGGGTAATTTTTAATTTGGTGAAAATGTTTGTCGACTGTGGGGAATCGATCCAGGGTTCTCAGGATCCACAGGCCGATTTCATACCACTGAGCTATTACCTATTAATATTAGCTATAAGTTACTATAATTATTATTAATTTCTTCCAGCCAACATACGACACGCGCTACGGATTTTCCCAACAAACCGACCCACCCTTATCCCCAGACTCAACCAAAGATCCCCTTTTCCTTTCCCAGAATCAGTTACACCTCCCGCCAGATGGGGCACCTTCTGAGCCTTCCCAAGGGGTGTACAAGACACCTGGGGGCCACTATGGTACTAACGTAGCCCCTGGAAACGAGTACCACAAAGGAGACGCTCATAAGAGACAGAGTAGTAGTTTACATGGACACTATTCTAGTAAAAGTCATAATTTAAATGTTGACGGCAGCCCTCACAGGAATTCTAAGGAGGGGTTGTATGGTACTGCGCCTGATTTACCCCCGAGGGTTGATAGAACGGCGAAGCCTGCGTCGTTGAGCAAGGCTGCCACTTCGACGAGGTAAGATGGTGTTGAGTTTTGTGATTTTTTGTGAATAATGTTACTTTCGTCGACCACCTGCAGTTGTAGTGTGATATGGAGATGGTCGCCATTTTATTTTGTACCGGGTGTATCACGAAAAGCGAGACATAGACATTTAACATGGGTAAATAGTTATTTTTTTCTGAAACCAGCAAGAAAGTGCCTACTTTCCTGACCAATTTTTGTATGGAAGGTAGATTTTTACAAAAACAGTCGTGTAAAGTACATATCCAAGGCTACAACAAAAATAACAGTCTGGTAAAGTACAAAACAGTCTGGTAAAGATTTTACCTGACTGTTATTTTTGTTGTAGTCTTGGGTACGTAGTCTGCTGTCAGTACAATTCATATCAAAAAAATTAAACATTTTGAATTATTAGTGATTAAATATTGATCAAATTAAACGGTTTCAGAAAAAAATAGTATACTTAATATGTCAGGAAAGTGTTTTTACTTGACTCAGCGGATTAAAATAACCGCTTCGCCAAGTAAAATATTACTTTCCTGACTTGTTATGTAATATACTATTATGTGAACATTGCTTCCCAAATTATTTTAGACAAAAATGCTTCAATTAGAAGAGTTTAAAATTTTGGATCTAATTCAATTAACTAAATTTATTTTCTGTGTTTTGTAAAGGCATAACATTTACAAAATTACAATTTAATAGTATTAAAACAAAATAACAAACAAATGTGGAACTTAATTCTGTCAAATATTTTGATACAATGTTCGTGTTTTTTTGGGAACTTTGGTTCAACCCTGAATTGATCTACAGAGTGATCAAAAGGAATAGTTACAGTTGGCAATAAAAAAAACTATTTGAAATTGATAAGCCTGATACATAAATTCATTTCCTGTTGTTGACAGTGACATTTACAATTTTAATTTGAGTACATTTATTTCTAAAGTATTTCTGTTACTTAAAAACTCAAAATTCTATTAGCTGTCAGACTCCTGACATAATCTATTTATATTTATTAGAAATGTTAAATAGCATTTCCGCCTTTATCTGACGTTGTGCCAACTGTGGAATAAAAAGATCTCTGGAATTGTATTGCCAACTATAACAATTCCTTTTGATCACTCTGTAGAACTAACTTGTGTTACTTCCAAATAAATGATGCATCTAGTGTTCGTTGTAAAAAATGTCTGTAAATTTAATATTATTTATTTATTAGAAATGTTAAACGCTTTTCGTGCTACACCCAGTATATATTTTAATTAGGATTAAGGTTCCTTTTGTGCAGAGTAGCAAATAAATACATAAATGTGATTATAAACTAAGTGTAATTGTGTAAATGTGTTTAATTTTATTGAAATTTAATATTTAATTCATAGCAAAAAATTGAAATGTAAAAAAGTCATTAATTTTTTAGGTCGGCACATGAAAGATTGTTTGGAACTAAAGCACCTAACGAAAATAATGATCATCAAAACACGAACAATGAAATGATAAATAATAAACATAGTAATTCATTAGAAAGAAGACAGAACTCAAAATCGGTAAGTTAAAACCTGTTTTATTTTCTAATATTCATGTATCTACCGCAATCAGTAATTTTAGCTCTGTAGATCCCAGATTTAAATGTGTGACATAAAAAAAATCAACCATTGACGTTCAAAACTACCGGCTGACTATAAATAATTGAAATAGTTTTTTAGTCATATCTATATATTTAAGTTTTATGTTGGTATACCTGATTGTCAAATTCAAATATGTCAAATAAAATATATATGTAGACAAACCAAAGTAAAACCGTGCTTCGTATGCGCTTTAACTCCACCCAATCATAAATATATAACGAATGGCGTGACTGTACTTTGGCGCGAAAATGAAATATACAGTCTCCGTGAAAACACTTGGCTGCTCCACCATGTACGATATGCGTATTTATACAAATTTATTAATGATATATTTATTTATTATTAATGCGTCATAATTATTATTCTTTTAATATGTTATTTTTATAAATGGAAAGAATTACACGCCATCTTATTATTTCATAAAGTCAAATGTACCGCCATTTTTAAATCCAACTTTTGACATTGAAAGTACCGACGATAGTAACAACCTCCGAAGACGCTCCTCTCAGGGTTGTAAATTGCTTTCTGCTACTCCTTTATTTCACCTTATTTTTGGCAAATTCAAATATGTCAAATAAAATAAAATAAAAAATATAAATATATTATCACGCCTTTTATCCATTACTGGGTGTGGCACTCTGTCGAAGCAGACCTCTGTAAGTGATATATTTATGCGCGTGAGTGCACTTATCACGGTCCCCTGAAGATGTTAGTGGTGGGGGAGCCACAGGGGTAATTTTAAATTGGTGACAATGTTTTGTCGGTTGTAGGGATCGAACTAGGGTTCTTAGGATCCACAGGCCGACTTCATACCACTGAGCCATTACCCCATAAAATAAATAAAATATAATTGTAATTTGATTACCTGTCGTTGTAAAACTTTATTTTACTTTTATTTATAAAAATACAGAGTGATCAAAAGGAATTGTTACAGTTGGCAATAAAAAAAACTACTTGAAATTGGTAAGCCTGATACATAAATTCATTTCCTGTTGTTGACAGTGACATTTAAAATTTAAATTTGAGTACATTTATTATTACATTTATTTCTAAAGTATTTCTATTACTTAAAAAGTCAAAATTCTATTAGCTGTCAGACTCCTATTTGTATTTATTAGAAATGTCAAATAGCATTTCCGCCTTTATCTGACGTTGTGCCAACTGTGGAATAAAATGATCTCTGTAATTGTACTGCCAACTATAACAATTCCTTTTGATCATCCTGTAGTTATTCACAATAACACCAAATTGGGAAAACTGTAACCTAACAAATTAATCGAGAGATATCATGTTGCCAGTGACAAGTCTTGTCAACTAAACAGACTAGCCAACTCCAAAAAAATATCTCAATCATTTGTAATCACCCAGTAATTCAATTCTGTTTTAATTGTAGCCATTTTAATTTCTTATTTCTTATGTTCAACATTGAATTACTTAAAACCTCAAATAATCAAGAAATACTGTCATCTAAAAATATTAAATTTCTTATAGGATTCTTTATCCAGCTACGATTCTTTCAACAATCCCAACAGCGCATTAAAACAACCATCACGTTTGGGTCCAAACGCTCACGATGATCTCAAATCCAGCGTTCCTAAACTCGACCCAGGTGAACAACTAACCCCAACAAGAGGGCAGAGCACCTCTGTGGGTCGATGGGAGCCCCCTCAAGCTCCAGGAGGACCTGGAATCTTATCCAGTCCCCGCCATTCGAGAGATGGAGACAAAACTGCCGATATACTGACTTTAGAACAACTTAGCAGTCGGATGCCGCAAGATGGACGATCGCATGATATGTATAGGTTGGTATTTTGAGCTGGAATGAATGTATCATATGTAAAAATGATGGTTTGTTTAGGTATAATAGGTCGCCGTCTAAGCCAGGGCCTCCTAAGCATGTTGAGACGAAAACTGATTATGGAAAATATAGGTAAGTGCATGATTTGACAATTTAATATCAAGTAGAGTATAATGAAAATGTTCTAAGGGTGGACTGACGTCATAAAACAATATAATTAGGTGAATGATATAGGGTGCTGTTACGTTTATATGGTATATAGGTAACCGGTTTTAAATCTTATTGCGCGTTGTTCTTTGGAGATGACATGATTTCATTTTTTTTTACTTAGCAAATATTTTAGAGACTGTGGATTTACTAACTTTTAGTGCGTCTGGCATTCTCTAATAATTTTTAAATCAATAATGAAAATTAATGACATATATTAATTTACATCTCTTACTTAATGGTAAAAGAAGTCCATTATTTTCATGTTCTTGTTCAAAATAAATGACTATAATCAAGAATCAGCAATTGATATTCCATTGACAATTGTTTTCCCTCGACATTGTTATAACATAGCTCGTCAAAGTCTTTAAACAGATTTTTTCTTCTACCAATGTCAGAAACATAATTTTCAAAATGACGTTATTTTTTTTACGTAGAAAAAAGTGTAATATTTATATTTATTTTAAAAAAGTGTAATAGAATACCTAATAAAAGGTCCTTTGAAGGACTCGCATGCAGAATTCAATTGTTTTAGTTAAAGTGCTTCAAAACATATCGTGTTTAGCATCAAATGAAAGATCTTTTGAAGGGCTCGCGTACAAAATTAAATATTATTCGATCGGCAATTGTTTTAGTAAGAGTGCATCAAAACCTATCGTGTTTGGTATGAAATGAAAGGTCTATTGAAATGCTCGCGTGCAGAATTCGATTTTTTTCGATCGGCAATTGTTTCAGTGAAAGTACTTCAAAACATATCGTGTTTGGTATCAAATGAAAGGTCGCTTAAAGAGTTCGTGTGCTAAATTGGATTTTTTTTATTGACAATTTTGTAGTGCCAGAATTTCGTAACCTATTGTGCTTGGTATCAATTAAATGTTTTTTAAAAGACAGACGTGCAGAATTGAAAACTTTTACTTCGGAAATAATTTGATTTATATAGTGTCAATTGTCTTACAGAAGTGAATCCTATTTCAGTGTCCGCGGAGCGTAGCGTGAAGGCCTGGCAAAGCCAGGCTGACCGCTAGTAGAATACCTAATTGCTATGAAATAAACTTAAAGTAACTTTTTTTAAAAGTGTCTTTATTGAATATTGAATAAAGTGACACTTTTAACACTAGTTGCATAAATAATTATTTTTATATTTGAAATAATTGATCATGAATTTCACATATTATTGTTAACTTGATACAGAAATTATGTGTCATGTGAACTTGTAAAATATAAAATATAAATAAATATATCATCACGCCTTCTACCCATTACTGGGTGTGGCACTCTGCCGAAGCAAATCTTGGTAAGTGATATATAAAATAATTATTATAAATGAATTATTTTGAATACATAAATCGAAAGTAAATATAGCTATTATTCAGTATTTTTATATAAGATTTGTGTTGCAGTAACATTTTTTTTAATTGTCATTTAAATATTAAGCCAGTTTTTTTTGTAATAAGTTTAATCAAGATAGATGACGTCAGTCCATGCGTAAAACGTTTTCAGTATACAAAACAAAACTTGTTCCTTCATAGGTTACTACGATTAACAAAATATTAATAAACCAAACTTTGTATAGATTTTTGTTTACACAACCTAATTATTTTCATTCTTTCATACTTTCGTTCACGCAGCAAACCTTCAATCTTAAAATTTATTCCTAAATCTGTCATTTCGTCTTCACTTTCAGCCGAAATAATAATTCTACCCAAGACTACAGTCGCCATTCCCACCAAGATCTCACTCAAGCACATCTAAGCATCCATCAGAGTGCTCCAGCTTATCACCACTCCATGAAGACATCTTCTGGGATGTACGGACACTCTAACGGTCATAGTATGGACCCTGGTGCCATTGCTCATGGACCTCCAGGTACCTACAAACCGGTCCCGCCACCAAAACCGAAAAATTATAAACCGCCCTTCAAGAATCAGGGAGGGTATAGTGAACAACCGATGGGGAATCCGAATGGAGGCGGGTATCAACATGGGAAGAGTCATAGCAACCCTGTGGTGAGTCCAGAACAACGGAAAAAAGTTTATAACATAATATCAAAATTAGCGAATTATTTTGAGGGTTGTAATAACTTTTTTTAGTCGACCATTAATGAAAGTAACCATAACAACATCATAAACTACTACGGAAAGTTGAAAATATCATACACTGATATATTATTATAACGCCCACTTCTAACATATCAGGTGAAGATCCACTGTTTGACAACAGATGGCATTACGATGAAAGAAAATAATAAAATTAATGAAAAGAATTTGTATTATTATTTAAATCGAAATTTGACAGATTTTTCAATACATTTGCACAGCTAAATCTTATTTTGTTTAAATTAATAATTACTTATTTACTAATATTTTAGCATTATTTAATATTTTGACATTACGGTTAGTACAGTTGTATCACAATACCTAACCTCAAACGTTAAACATCAACGCTTACCTACAAAAACGCATCAGCTGTCAAAGTGTAATAACTTTGCAGTTGTATACTTTTTTTAAAAATATTTTGTGGTCGTCTGAAAAATAGTGTACATAACTCGCTTGAAAGTGTGATAACTGTACTCGTGTACTTAAATCACTCGGCGCTGCGCGCCTCGTTTTTCAATTTGTACACTCGCACGTTATCTTACACTTTCGATGCTTATTATGTAATATGCTATTGCCGCACTAGTGCGGTAAAGTGAATATAAAGGTTTTTCATTAATATTCATAAAAATCAGAATTCGTGGCAACTTTTTCGTAATTTCGTTAATATTTTTATTTATGAAATATCAAAATATTTATTTTTATTATATTTTTTAATAGAATTCATGATAGTAGATAAAACGTTGTACGAGATACGTATCAGAAATAACTATTTTGTATTCGAATAATTCAAAATATGGTTTATATTACCTTGGAAACCGATACAAAGTTTGATTTTACGCACTAGTGTGCAAAGTAATTGAAAAAACACCCATTTTTATGGTTCTAAATTTTGACTATTAAAACGCTAATTGTACTTATATACACACATTTTAAGGAATTTATAAAAGAAGTAGAGACATTAGCTTATAACGTCATCAAACAGACATATTTTAATAAGCTTTACGAGAAAAAATAAATAATTTGTTTTTAAATAACAAATGTCAATTCGTGGCATACTAAATTGTCAATATTTGTCCGGCAGTACGGTGGGGTGGGTAGCGTTACGGAATTTTAATCCGGAGATCCCGAGTTCGATTCCCACTCAAGCTAGATATTATAATTACAACCACTCTGCGGCTCGGTGAGTCTGGACCCTGTACTGTAATTGGGATTAAATTCCTGTTGTACAGAGTACCATAAATAAATAAATAATAATAATAATAATAAATAAATAAAATAAGTAAATATAAATTCACGCTTAAAATTTAATAACTTCTTTCTGAAACCGGCAAGAAAGTGCCTACTTTCTTGATCAATTCCAAAAAGTGAGGTTAAAACACCTTCATTTCTTTCTTCTTATACCTAGAACGACCAAAGATCCCCCAACTACTATTACAACATGCCATCCACCGACTGGCACACCGAAACAGCAATCCGATACAACACCCACTCTCACTACGACTTATCCCCCGGCCCAGGCGGTCCAGGAGTCCCTAACATGACCTCACCACCCGTTGGAAGCGGCTACGAAGCTAGAAGACACACCAGCATGAGCTACCCAAGTCGCAACGAAGCTATGATGCAGATGACGTCACAGGATATACCTCCATACCGGATGGATCATGAAGGGATGATGGAACGACCCAATATTGTTGATTTGCAGGGGAGTAGGGAACAAAGAGGATCTGCGTTTGAGTTGTACCGGAAACCTGTGCATCATAATATGAGGTAGGGAGGAGGAAAATAAATAAATCGTATGTACACTGGATTTGGAACAAAGACAATGTTATGTAACTTCAGATTAGTTTGACATGTGTAATTGATTGATTGGATAGATAGCAAGGAAGTTATAAAGAGTGATTAGAAATAAGTATTTCAGTTGGTAATAAAAAATACTTGAAATTGGTAAGACTGATACATAAATTTATTTTTTACAATACTTGTACTGTAAGTTACCTATTAATGACAAAATTTAAACACTGTAAGGGCCAGTTCTTCAATCACCGATTAATGTTACTCATGATTAAATAATAATGGAAACTATGGTTATCATTATTATTTAATTACATTCATGCTCGGTTTCATCAACTAAACTTAAATTATAATCGTTGTTTAAATAAATAAAAGTAAATCGAATATATGACAGTAACGTCAATTAATCCATTTGACATGTAATTTTGATTTGCTTTTATTTATTTAAACAATGATTAAAATTTAACTTTTGTTGGTGAAACCGGGCATACATGGTCTATTTGCCATTTAGATCAGATCTAACTTCCATTTTCTGAACCAGATCATTTATTTCTTTCGCTGGATTACTTCGCTGACTCTATTTCTAGTACTAGAATTACAGATTCTAATTTACTAGCTAGCTCAGTGGTATCAAGTCAGCCTGTGGATTCTGAGAATCCTGGTTCGATTCCCACAGGTGACAAACAATTTTCACCATTTCTGATTTGACGGCTGGTAACCGCACTTCACGCGAAATATATATCACTTACCGAGATCTGCTTTTGCAGAGTGCCACACCCAGTAATGGGTAGAAGGCGTGATGATATATTTATTTATTTTTATACGCACAGACCAATAATTTAAATCTACCACTCAACTTATTTGTATTTATTATAAAAATGACATGTCAAATAGTATTCCAGTCTTTATCTGGCGTTGTACCAACTGTGGAATAAAAAAATTCCCAGAATTGTATTGCCAACTGAAATACATACTTTTGATCACTCTTTATAAACTTTGCATAATTCACTTGTTTTATTATATACTAGCGAGGCAGATGACACCGACCCAACTTTACTCAATCTAATGGGCTCCCAGTTGAGCGTCTCTTCAACTAACCAATCAAACGGGGATCAATTTTCATCGTCAATATCGCTTACTAACAGTACTAGCGCTAACACTTGCATACAGAGCCAAAATGACGTCGCACAGCAAGAAAGAAATATCTCGACCGCCATCTTGGATGACAGAGGTGGCGTATTGGTGAACGAGTATTGGGGTGTGTCTTTGGAAGTACCCGAAGGGGCCCTACCACCAGGGATTCAACAAGAGATTTATTTTGTTATTACTGATCCAAGAACTTGTGACAATGCACCACCGTTGGATTTAGAAAATGGTACATTTTTCTTTTTCGGGCATGGTGGAATCTATTTTTTCTAATACTTATTTTATACTTGATATATCTATTAATAGTTTTGACAGTTAGCTAACCTCAAAATTGAATACCAGTGTACATACGTAAAATTGGAATTATTTAAATGATGAAATTGTTTTGTTTATAGGTGAAACAATGCTATCGCCTTTAGTTATGTGTGGGCCACAAGGTAATATTTTACAGGGTAATTAGACGTTACTGTTTTAGTTGGCAATATAAAAATTTGCTTGATAAAGCTCGACAAACCAAAGTAAAACCTTGGATGGAATGCGCAGTAACTCTATCCATACAGGTATATAACGAATGGCGTGGCTTTACTTTGGCGCGAAAGTGAAATATACAGTCTCATTGAAAACACTTGACTGCCACACCATGTACAATATGAGTATTTATACAAATATATTAATGATATATTTATTTATTATTAATCATAATTGTTATTTCTTTTCACATACTATTTTTATAAACGAAAATAATTACACGCCGTCTTATTTCACAAATTTAAATTAAACTCTTGATAGTGAATGTACCGGCGATAATAGCGACCTCCAAAGATACATCTCTCAGGGTTTTACTTTGGTTTATCGCCTATTGGTAAGACTGATACTTTATTTCCTGTTGTCGACAGTGACAGTTGAAAATTTAATTTAATAATAATAGAATGCGGGCACTCACGTGACACTGTGACGTTTTGTGACGTAAAAACAACTGTTCGGGCAAAAATCACTGCGCCACCTACAAAATGAACTATTTTTTTGGGACGAGATTGGAAAAGAACCGTTCTTTTCAAATCTCGTCCCAAAAAAATAGTTCATTTTGTAGGTGGCGCAGTGATTTTTGCCCGAACAGCTGTTTTTACGTCACAAAACGTCACAGTGTCACGTGAGTGCCCGCATCCTATTAATTCATATCTACAAATAAAATCGTTGTTTCTTAACATTACTCAGAATAATAATCTAAAGTATTTCTATCACTCAAAATCCTTTTAGTTGTCAGACCTTTTGTATTTATTCTAAAAATGACATGTCAAAAAATACTGCGTGACTACGAATAATTGACAATTTTTTTTTTAGTTTGCTACCCTATTATGTTGTCAACATGACATCTTTTGATTATTTTTTTTAGGTTAGTTTCCCAAATTTGGTGTTATATCCAATTTTTAGGTGAAAATGTTTTTTTATAATAACATCAAATTGGATAACCTAAAAAATTAATAAACAGGTCATATTGACAGTGAGGCCTGCCAACCCAAAAAAATTTATAATCACGCGGTATTTCATTTCATATATTTGAATTTGATCAGGTGTACCAACATAAAACTTAAAGATATCACTAAAAAGATTATTTCAATTAAATAATCATCCGGTATTTCCGTCTACCAGGCATTCTGCAAACTGTATTGCCAACTGAAACAGTCACGTCCGATCAGCTTGTATTTTTGCTACAGTTGGCAACACCTGCTGTCAAGCGTTCAACTGTTTATCTAACATGTTCGATTTTTCTCAGGTACTGAATTTCGAAAGCCTGTGATTTTGAATATACCACATTATGCCAATACTTTACCGAGTATGGGTATAAGTTTAAAGGCTACGGACTCGGAAAAGGATATTCACACGGATTGGGATAATATTTTACTGCCCAGTAATCATGCTGCCAATAGTGTAGCGGTCAAAGTAGACCATTTTTAATTGTTGCAATCTTTGTGCAATTTTTATTTGTTTTTATTAGAGACTGGGACTCTTTATTTTAAGGAATTTCTTATATGTTTATGTATAGAATAAGGTCTTTTTTATTATGTATATAATAACTTGTTATGTATGATCAATATTTTGTAAGGTTTTAAATTGATACGAGTTTTGTTTGTATGTTGACGAGCAGTATTTTATAATGTTGAAAATGTGATGTGACAAATTCCGTGCCTTATAAAAGTTTTTTATTCATATCGTGCTATCTTAGATAAATTTCTCATTTATTTTTTAAGTCTTATTGTAAGTTTACTACATATCATAAAATATATTCATTCATTATTTAACTGTCATCATTTTGCTACCCTTTTCACAATCCTAATCAAAACAGATATGTTACTTTATTCGTGGGTGAAAAGATTGGCATTTTGTCATTTGCAGATTTTCTATCTAAAGGATTTTGTAAGATGCGTGTATTGCTAGGGCAAATAAGCTGCAGGTGACAGTCAACTGTTCAGTAGTAGGTAGGTGTGATTGTGTGCTGTTTATTTTATACCCGAACAAGTGAACAATACAAACCGCAAGGCGGCTTGTGAGACGAAGACAGAAGATAATGCGTCGACTAACAAATGAGTGTCGTAGTCGTGCACGTGCTGTCGGTGGTGGGTGCGGGAGGGTGGGGGCGGCAGCTTGGCGGCCCGTCATTGACCCTCCCACCCCCCTTGCCCGCGCTGCGCAGCAATCAGTCGCCACTGGCACGTCGGCTATTTTGACGGGAAGGTCGGTCACATGACCGCCGCAGACGCACGATGAGGGTGGCGGGGGGAACGGGGACGGCGGCTAGACTTTCCAGTAGCCGGCCGAGTACATCCGAGCGCCGCACGAGCAGATACACACGCAAACATGGCTGACTAGCACATACCAAGTTTATTATTCTCTTCACAACATCTTACCATCAACAAAACATTAAATTACACAGTGAAATAGTTTTAATTTTGTGATGAACTCAGTGAAATGCAGCAGCTGGAGATGAATTTAGTGGCAGACAGTGAAGTTTGTGCATAATGTGCGGTTGTTTATGACGATTCGGCGCGTGCGCAGTGCAGAAGTTCATTGCTGGCCAGACTGAGGAACCAGACAGTCGCCTGCCGGTAGACATGTTTAGATAAACGTGCAGGCAGCACACACTTCGAAGCGTCTGCCACGAAAATTCATCAAATCGCTCGTTCTTCCACCTTTCGTGTTATAAATGTACATAAATCAAACCTATTAACGTGTAAATGTAACCTCTACACATCTATCTAACAAAAATGTCAAAAACTCTAACATAACCTTCATTAGTGCATAAAAAAGTGAGATGATAAGTGACAAATATGGTTATAGTGATCTCATTACGGTTTCATTAGTTAAGTAAAGTGTAGAAAACCACAAGAATGGAGTTGGTAACACCGCATCTAAAGTCAGTACTAAAGAATTACCAACACAGTGCTACAAACAGTTTACACGGTCCTGGAACTGCGAACTTAGCCAGTGTCGGAAAGAAAGACGATTCTTTAGAGACAGTTTCAACAATTCAAGTGCCACCACCGAATCCTTTTCCTATTCAGCAGCTTCCAATCTTAACAACCGCGGATACAAGTCGTAGTGAACGTACAGAAACTCAATTAGAAGGTGAATCAATCTCTTGCTTCGTTGTTGGAGGTGAAAAACGTCTTTGCCTGCCACAAGTGTTAAACAGTGTTCTTCGGGAGTTCTCCCTGCATCAAATCAACCAAGAATGTGATCGTTTGCAAATATATTGCTCTCGGTGTACTCCAGAACAGTTAAACGAACTTAAAAACACTGGCATTTTGCCCCACGGAGCGCCGTCGTGTGGTTTAATAACAAAAACTGACGCCGAAAGACTATGTAGTGCTTTGCTTCATACTGGTAGCTCTGTTCTATCAACAAATGCAGTGAAAGGTGCATTGTCGTTTCGCGTTTACCACGAGTGTTTTGGCAAGTGCACGGGTGTTTGCACCCCAGCGTTGCTCGCTGATACGTCAAAGTGCATCGAGTGTATTGAGTGTCGGGGATTGTTTTCACCGCAGCAATTTGTGTGTCATGCTCATCGGCCGCTGGAGAATCGAACATGTCACTGGGGGTTCGATTCTGCGAACTGGCGGGCGTATTTACATGTTGCGAAAGATGAACCTGATAGGGAAAAGTGTGCAAGACTTTTAGACGCGTTGAAGGAGAGACAAGAACAGCCTGCCAGCCTGGAGAACGTTGTTGCGACGCATAAAAGGAAACAGGTAGGACATTATCTACTTACTAGAAATTACGTATTACGTAGCTTCATTTGACGTTTGTTGCGATTGTGTTTTGTTTGTTTATGCTACTAGCTTGTTTCCTATGGATACTTCGATTGTTTTAACAAAAATATTTAAATTATCGATTAGGTCTTGTTTGTTTTCACTTGTTTCTTTGCATTCGATTCTTTTACTGAAATTAATCATGTTTTTACAATCAAATTTGGTGTTAAATAATTATAATAATAACTAGAAAAATATCTTTGATATTATATAACTATAAATATTTAAATTATCGATTAGTTTTGGTTTGTTTTCACTTGTTTCTTCGCATTATTTGATTATTTTACTGAATTTAATAGTTTTTAATTAAATTTAGTGTTAAATAATTATATTAATAACTGGAATATATTATTTGATGGTACATAACTAAAAGTATTTAAATTATCGGTAAGTTTTTGTTTGTGTTACCTTGTTTCTTAGCATTATTCTATTCTTTTCCTGAATTTATCATGTTTTCTCAATCAAATTTGATGTTAATTATAATAATAACTGAAATAAATTCTTTGATGGTGCATAATTAAAAATATTTAAATTATCGATTAGTTTTTGTTTGTTTTCACTTGTTTCTTAGCATTATTCGATTCTTTTACTGAAATTAATCCGGTTTTTACTTTCAAATTTGTTGTTAAATAATTATAATAATAACTGATATAAATTATTTAATGGTACATAACTAAAATTATTTAAATTATCGATTAGTTTTTGTTTGTTTTCACTTGTTTCTTAGCATTATTCGATTCTTTCACTGAAATTAATCATGTTTTCACAACCAAATTTGGCGTTACGTACTTATAATCACTGAAATAAATTCTTTGATGGTGCATAACTAAAAATATGTAAATTACCAATTAGTTTTTGTTTGTTTTCACTTGTTTCTTCGCATTATTCGATTCTTTTACTGAAATTAATCATGTTTTCACAATCAAATTTGGTGTTAAATAATCATAATAATAACTGGAATAAATTCTTTGATGGTACATAACTAAAAATATTTAAATTATCGATTAGGTTTTGTTTGTTTTCACTTGTTTCTTCGCATTATTCGATTATTTTACTGGAATTAATCATGTTTTACAAACAAATTTGGTGTTAAATAATTTTAATAATAACTGAAACAAATTCTTTGATGCTACATAACTAAAAATATTTAAATTATCGATTAGTTTTTGTTTGTTTTCTCTTGTTTTACTTCGCATTATTCGATTCTCTTACTGAGATGTTTTTTAAAATCAAATTTGATGATACATAACTATTTTAATATAACAATAAACATATTTTCATGGATTTTGTGGAATCAAAACAAAAATTTCTATTTATTGATTGCTGATTTTGTACAATAAGAAATTGTAGAAGTAAGGTTTGAACAAATTTGTAAAACGGTATTTTTATTTTTGCTTCTAGTTTGCTCTGTTTTTTTCTACAATTGAAAGCATCACGAATGTACAATACAAGGTCGAATTACGTTCGCACTAATTGTGCTACACACGCGACGTAAAATATTTGCTTAATTGAATTTTCTATCATTCATATATATTTTTTGTTTGTTGGGGTAATAGTTCAATGGTATCAAGTCGGCCTGTGGATCCTGAGAACCCTGGCTCGATGGCCACAGCCGACAAACATTTTCACTAAATTAAAATTACCCCTGTGGCTCCCCCACCACTAATATCTTTGAGGGCCGTGATTTGAGGGTTGGTGACTGCACTTCACGCGCATAAATATATCATTTACAGAGATCTGCTTCGGCAGAGTGCCACACTCAGTAATGGGTAGAAGGCGTGATGATATATTAAAAGAATATTTTCGCATGTGCAAAGTGAGATACAGTTGCACTGCAAACAAGTGAAGCACGAATTCAAGGTCCAAGTCTGTGACAAATGAGCAGCGTTGTCCAGCAGCGCATTTACGCATTCCACGCTTTATTATGACAGTAGGTTCGATTCCCACTGCCGACAAACATTTGCACCACATTAAATTCTACTCCTGTGGCTCCTCCTCTATTAACATCTTTGGGGGCGTGATTTGAGGGCTGGTAAACGCACTTCACGCGCATAAATATGTCACTTACCGAGATCTGCTTCGGCAGAGTGCCTCACACTAATGGGTAAAAGCCGTGATGTTATATTTATATATATTTATTTTTATTTAAATATTATTAGAGTTTTCTAGATCTGTTGCAAATATTTATCTTAACGAGCAATTAAAACTATATAAAATATTTGTAACATTTTCTGGATTTACGTTTGAAAATTCCAGTAAATACATTGTCCGAAAATAACCTGTACGTTCTTTGTGTAAAATAGGTGGCTTTGCACTCATCGTTGTTGTTTTGTTTAATTAACTGCTGTTATTTATTAACGCACTGTCATAATAAAGCGTGGAATGCGTAAATGCGTTGCTGGACAACGCTGCTCATTTGTCACCGACCTGAACCTTGATTCGTGCTTCACTTGTTTCTCTTCTTCACTTGTTTGCAGTGCAACTGTCTCTTACTTTGCACATGCGAGAATATTCTTTCAAATAAATATATCATCACGCCGTCTACCCATTATTGGGTGTGGCACTCTGCCGAAGCAGATCTCGGTAAGTGATATATTTTTGCGCTTGAAGTGCGGTTACCAGCCGGCAAATAACGGCCCCCAAAGTTGTTAGTGGGGAAAGAGCAACAGAGGAAGTATTAAATAAAAAAAAATATATATATCATCACGCCTTCTACCAATTACTGGGTGTGGCACTCTGCCGAAGCAGATCTCGGTAAGTGATATATATTGCGCGTGAAGTGCAGTTACCAGTCGTCAAATCAAGGCCCCCAAAGATGTTAGTGGTGGAGGAGCCACAGGGGTAGCTTTTGAAATTATGAAAATTGTTTGTCGCCTGTGGGAATCGAATCTAGGGTACCAGGGTTCTCAGGATCCACAGGCCGACTTCATACCACTGAGCTAGCCAAGGGGTAGTATTAATGTGGTGAAAATGTTTGTCGGCAGTGGGAATCGAAGCAGGGTTCTCAGGATCCACAGGCCGACATGATACCACTGCGCCACATTCCATAATTTGATGTATTTATTTTTACAATACTTATACTGTAAGTTACCTATTAATGACTAAATTTAAACACAGTAAGTGGTTTCCATGGTGGTTATATCAGGACACCATGAACAGTAAGTAAATATTACATATCAAGGTCCTGTTTATCTTGACTACAATTTGACAGCTATCAAATTTGAAAGCTATTTTTTTCCTTGTATTTGTACAAGTATTGTAAAAATAGTTTACTAACCTCGAACTGTAAGTGATTCTTGATTCAAAAACTGTCACTTACAGTTCATGGTACGTAATATACTATTAAATATTCATCGGATTTTGATTGTCACTTATCAAATGATTTTAGATAGTTGTAATCGTTGTTGTTGCATACTTACTTGACAAGCGAGAGTTTTGGATGTATATTATTGTGATTGTTATTTATTTTCATGATATTGCTATTTCTTAGAAAACTTTGTTAATGAAGAAAAAGTAGTGTTCAATATTTATTATTTAAAATTAATTTCTAATATGCTCTACTTTCAATTACGTATGAATTCTTTTCATATTTTTCTACTTAAAATGCATTTCATGAAAATGAGAAATTTATAAGATGTATCTCTAATTGGATTTGAAGTTGCTATTAAACACTGATCTATTCGAAAAAATATATTATTGTTATTATGCGTATACAGGGTGTACACAGAAATGCGGAACATAGGAATTTAACATCGGATTTTAAAAATATGCGGAAATTGTCTCATGTATATTTTAGAGCAAAAGTACAAGAATATAAAATTGTTTAAAATTCAATTTGTTTTCCCTATGCCCCATGTTTCGCGATACACCCGGTAAATAAATAAACAATCTCAGTCGCAGTAAAATTCCAAAAACATTTTTTGAACTTAAAAATAGAACAAAAGACAAAATGTCTATTGCGAAGTGGAATTGAGTCTTAATAAATAAGAAAAATAGGAAAAAAAAATTTCCATCACTTGTCTCATAATTCCACAGAGGTTTTACAGCACGTTTGCATCAACTTCTTAGGTCATCAACAAACGGCTGGTCAGTTCAGCTTTAACCATAGACGCGTTTCGTCCTTCCGGACTCATCAGTATGGTGCGATCATTTATCCAACTAGATCAACTAGGAAATAGTGGATTGTGATACCGACTTAGCTGAACTGACTGATGTTAACCTATCTGCAACGGTAACATGACATGAGAGCTATGAAGCCACTCGTGGTGCCATCTACCGACAAAATCGCAAACTGCAGTTTGATCGCACCATACTGATGAGTCCGGAAGGACGAAACGCGTCTATGGTTAAAGCTGAACTGACCAGCCGTTTGTTGATGACCTGAGAAGTTGATGCAAACGTGCTGTAAAACCTCTGTGGAATTATGAGACAAGTGATGGAAATTTTTTTTTCCTATTTTTCTTATTTATTAAAAATAGACTCCAAAGATGAAAAACTTTATGTGTGAATTGAACAATTGTTAACTTCTAATGCATTTATTCATATTTATATTTTCTTGCGCGATGACGCAAGCATTTTGACGTTGTGCTAATTTATTCACAAAGTATGTTGTAGACATAATAATTTGTTATGTTCATGCAAAACAAACAGATTGAGGCGACAGTGTTCTGCAGCTCGCAGTAAACATAAATATCTCCGATATACTTAGTTCAATTTCAGCAAAAATTATGTAGAGATACCAACAGCGAGCTACTAAATATACACCAGCCAATTAGTGTAAAATTAACTCGTAAGATTTAGTGGCGTCTTCAAATAGAATTGACAAATATTTTCAGCGAATTTCAACGCCATTGTGTGCATGAAATTATAGTTATTATGACCGAAAGAGAGACATTTCTTCCTGAAGGTGTCGTTGCATTTCCCGAGAGATATAAAGCATCTGAAGGAAGAATGACACTTTCGTCACGTGGTAAACAGATAATTTTTGTCACTACTGTATCAGAAAGTAAAATTTTCGGGAGGAATAAATTGGAAATTTAAATAAGATTTATTGTTTTCTCGACAGATGTCACCTGAATGTCACTAATGTCATATCGTGGTGTTGTTTTTCAGTTGTAATGAATATGGCTTCACTTTGCTTTCCTAGGGAAGATAAATCTACTTTTTCCACGATCGGGAAACATTTGATTTCTATGACACTAAAATCATGACAGAAATAATTAATTTTAATTAATTTAATTTTAATTTTATCGTTACCAATAACTACGGGCGTAAAGTATTTTAGTCCCGGTGCTAAGGACATTGATTATTGTGGGGTCGTTTTCACATTCTGTTCTATTAAAAAAAATATAACAGGCAGTCCTGGCTCAGTGAATAAGGACGAGGTAAAACAAGCAAATAAATAAATAAATTACATATTTAAATAATTATTTCTAATATATTTTTTAAGAATAATCACTTTATATGACGTACTATTTTTATTTGATTGTATTAAAATGGGGTGGCTAGCTCAGTGGTATAAAGTCGGCCTATGGATCCTGAGAACACTGGTTCGATTCCCACAGGCGACAAACAATTTTCATAATTTCAAAAAAGCTATCCCTGTGACTCCTTCTCCACTAACATCTTTGGGGGCCGTGATTTGACGACTGGTAACCGCACCTCACGCACAAAATATATCTCTTATCGAGATCTGCTTCGGTAGAGTGCTACACTCAGTATTGGGTAGAAGGCGTGATGATATATTTATATTTATTTATTTATATTAAAATAACGTTTTTTATTTGCTGTGATTTGCTAGATGATGGTTATATAAAATATTTTTCGGCCTAGAATCAAAAGTAATCTTCGGCCGCGAATATAATAACTGAATCAAAAAATTGTTACAATCAAATAAAATTTTTGTTTGAATAGCGGACGAAAAAAGTTTTGCGTAGGTACTCATGCGGTTGCTTATATTTGTACAAAAAACTGCATTTTCCATCTTTATGTCATAAATAACTATTCTTCACTAGGGAGGAAAAGACTCACTTTTTTCTCTTTATTTGAATCCGCAGAATCCCATTCTAGCTAAAAATATAAGTTGTATAAAGTATTTTAAATATAAATAAATAAATATATCATCACGCCTTTTACCCATTACTGGGTGTGGCACTGTGCCAAAGCAGATCTCGGTAAGAGATATATTTTGCGCGTGAAGTGCGGTTGCCAGTCGTCAAATCACGGCCTCCAAAGATATTAGTGGCGGGGGAGCCAGAGGGGTAATTATAAATTGGTGAAAATGTTTTGCCGGCTGTGGGGATCGAACCAGGGTTCTTTGAATCCACAGGCCGACACGATAACCACTGTGCCATTACCCCATTATTTTAAATAAATAAATTAAGGGAAAACAAATAAATTACTTATCTAGTTTTTACTTAATCCCAATTATTGTAGCTTCCTTATAGTGGAATCCGAACCACTCAGACACAATCATATTTTTCTGATGTAAGTTGAAGCCAGTGAGATTTGAACGCACGACCTCTTGCTTGATAGCCGAATGTTACAAATAATTAATTTGTATTTTCCAACCGAATGTTTGTTAATTTCATGTGTTTAAGTTGTTGTACTGTCGCATAGTTGTGTGTATTTCCGGGTGTAGAAAGCACTCCGGTGTTCCGGGTGCCATTTACTCCGGGATCTGTTAAAACTTCTTAATTCGGGACTTTACTACCGGGACAAATTGTCTAATTTCATGCCTGATGTGTCGTTCTTCTTCTTGGATGATTTTCCCGTCAGTACAACCCTTAAATACACCGGGCGCAAAAGTACAATCAAATAATTAACCCTTTCACTGCGCATTAACTTTATACAGCCCATCGCTGCGCAATTTTGTACTGTATTCCGTATATATATATACGTCCAAAGCAGAAAAACGATAAACGTATATATACGTCCAGAGCAGCGAAAGGGTTAAATATAACATCACGTTATTTACTTATTACTGGACGTAAGATTCTGCTGTAGCAGATCTCGTTACCAGCCGTCAAATCACGACTTCCAAAGTTGTCAGTGGAGGGAGATCTACAGGGGTAATTTTAATGAGGTGAATGGGGTAGTGGCTCAGTTCTCAGATCCTAAGAACCCTGGTTCGATCACCAAAGCTGACAAACATTTTCACCAATTTAAAAATTACCCCTGTGGCTTCCCCACCACTAACATTTTTAGGGGCCGTGATTTGACGATTACCGAGATCTGCTTCGGCAGAGTGCCACACCCAGTAATGGGTAAAGGGCGTGATGATATATTTATTTATTTATTTATAAAAACATCGTAGGAGAGCCACAGGGGTGATTTTAATGTAGTGGCTCACTGGTATCGAGTCGGCCTGTGGATCCTGAAAACCCTGGTTCGATTCCCACAGCCGGCAAACAATTGTCACCACATTAAAACTACCCCTGTGGCTCTTCCTCCTCTAATATGCTTGGGAGCTGTGATTTGACGGCTGGTAACCGCACTTCACGCGCAAAATATATCACTTACCGAGATCTGCTACGGCAGAGTGCCACACCCAATAAAGAATAGAAGGCGTGATGATATATTTATTTACATTTCCAAAATGGTCCACACTGTCAACTTTAAAAATAAATAATTATTTCTATACGCAAGTACTGTTTGTAATTTCGCAGTCGGGACACTAATTTACTACAGTTGTTGTTGCGTCTGCTAATAAGACGGAAGTACAATCCGGGGGCGGTAGCAGAGACGGGGGTGGTTCATTACCCGCCCCCGAACCCGAATCTAGTTCGCTTGACCGCCGACATTGCTCTGTGGCGTTGTGGTCGACTCTGTGGCTTGAGAGAGACTGCAAAATTCTGACTGAGGATGATTTTTCTGGAGATTGATTCAAATAGTTTCCTTTGCATTTATTAATAGGCGTAAAAGGCGTGATGATATGTTTATTTTAATCAAAACCGTATTTTACAGTATTTATAATTTATGATTGTGTCTGTTCAGATATGGTTGCTTGCTTTATTATAGTTATTTTATGTTTTAGACTAGAATTATTATTTACTTAAAACATTTATTTATTTAGTCTGTTCGCTTGATTATCATTCCTTATCTTATCAATGACAAACATTTTTAAATTTATTTTAATGGAAAAATTTAAAAAACAACCTTGAAAAACACTGAATCACAAGAAAGAATCGCATCAGGAACAAGTATATTTAGCTTTAGGGTTATCGCTTATTTCGAAACCGCCATTTCTTTCAAATCGAAGATCAATTGTTTAATATCATTTAAAATGCATCCCAAATGAAAGTGACAGTCCTTTGTATCATTGTTTACATTCCTAATTTTTTTTTTAAGATTGTCTTATCAATAACTGCGTCGCAGGACGGCCAGCATTTCATGTGTGTGCGTTTGTTTGTGTGCAAAGCATGTGATAACTAAAGTTCATTTCACATTGAACTGATAAAAACTCAAATTCGACCTCAATTTAGTATTTTCAACATATTTTGTTTATGGTCTTGTTTATTATAACTTTGTAAGAATTGTCAAATTGCATTTTTGGTATGATATATTTTTCGCTGGCAAACGTTTGTCAATTGTTTTAGAGTAAAATGTTTCAAATAAAAGTTATAGAAAATTTAGTTCCTAGTAACTTTTGTTTCAAGATTTTTTTTCTAAAATTATTTATAAACGTATGAAAGCAGAAAATATATAGGATTATAACCTTAACAGGATATTAACTTATATTATGCACAACCGGGTCAAAATTCATGTATTTTAGCCATGAAAAGCGAGCTTAAACACTTGTTTTTGGCCCTAGGGCCATAATAGTTATGTGCCAAGGGTGAAAACATGCGTTTCTGGCTCGTGGCATGATTATTAGCATGAGGCGCAAAGCCCCAAGGGCTAATAACATGCTCAGGGTCAGAAACGCTAATTTCACCCGTGGTACATACAATATTTTATGCACAACAAAATAACATTTCATTATATGTTTAAAAGATTAAAATATGTACATAGGTTATATTATAATATTTTGCGGAATCAAATATTCACAATAAACAAAAATTGTCATTTTATTTATGTATCGATAGGAATTATTTTTTTTGTCCCTAGGGCCAAAAAAGTGTTTTAAGCCCGCTGTTTAGGGCAAAAACACATAAAATAATTTTCTAAGGATACATTTACAAAATTACGATTTTTGTTTATTGTGAATACTTAATTTTGCAAAATGTCTTTTTGACATATGACTGTAGAGTGTTACACCCAGTAATGGGTAGAATGCGTGATAATATATTTATTGATTTATTTATTGTAAATAACTATTTTGTTTAAGTTCACCAAGACAACGTGATGCATGATCTAGGGCTATTACAGTTTATAAAATTAGTTCATAATAATATTTAACCAGTAGTTATTATCAGACTCATAAAACTAAATTAATGTACTTATAATCTAATATTATCTCACATTATTATTACTTCAAACTGAAGAGATATTAGATAAAATAATATCATAGATAAAGTTTGATGGAAGCTATTATTATAAAATGAATCTAATCGTGGTATACTGTGAAAATTCGCAAAAACAATTGACGTAGTATGCTACCTAGACCTAGACGATAACAAAAGAATGTAACTATACCTATACTGATTTGATGATTTACTGATTTCTGTGATAAAAGATGAAGAGTATTTCGTCATTTTCTAGAAATAGACTTAGATGTGATAACATTTTTATTCGGACTGTATGTAGTTGAATAATTGTTGGTAGATAAAACGGAAGTTACTGTCAACTGCATTGGATGTCATTTGTTTTTATACGTGCCCGCCATTTTAATTCCTAGGAAAAATACTCGGCTATACAGGGTGCTCAAAATACATAAAATACATTACATAAAAAGCGAAAAAATTAAATTCATTTGCCTAATTTTCTAAATCAAATATTTGTTTATTTAAATTCAGACATTTCACGTTTCGATGCAAACGCCATTTTTTGGTTAATTTTGTAAACGATGATCAACCGTCTCACTAATAATATCATAAATTTCTGTAACATTTTACAATTTTCATAATTTCAAAATCTACCCCTGTGGCTCCTCCACTACTAACATCTTTGGAGGCCGTGATTTGACGACTGGTAACCGCACTGCACGCGCAAAATATATCACTTACCAAGATCTGCTCGGCAGAGTGCCACACCCAGTAATGGGTAGAAGGCGTGCTGATATATTTATTTTTATTTATTTGTTTTATTTGTTTTTTTCTAAATGTCAATTTTGTTATATCGATTTATAAACCTACTGAACACAAATAAAATGTATATTATTTTGTGTCGTTTACAGAAATAATATTACATTTTGACCAAAAAGTGTGTCGCAAAATTTTAGACCTGTTCAAACTGTGTCGCATTTACAAAAAGGTTGAGAAACACTTATTTATAAAGTAATCATGAAATAGAAAAAGTTGTCGTTAACATATTGATCTATTATAGATAATGAATCAAAAAATAATATTTTTGTACTTGCATCATTCAAACTAAGGTTTACATTACCTTGGAAAGTTTAAAATAAAATAAATAAATATATCATCACGCGGTTACCAGCCGTCAAATCACTGCCCCCCAAGGATGTCAGTGGTGAAGGAGCTACAGGGGTAGTTTTTTTTTTAAATGGTGAAAATTGTTTGTCGCCTGTGGGAATTGAACCAGTGTTCTCGGGATCCACAGGCCGACTTGATACCACTGAGCTAGCTACCCGATGGAAAGTTTAAAGTAATTAAAAAATTCACCCGTTTTTATAGTTCTAAATTTTGACTATTAAAACGCTAATTGTACTTATATACAGACATTTTAAGGAATTTATAAAAGAAATAGAGACATTAGCTTATAACGCCATCAATCAGACATATTTTAACAAAGTTTCCGAGAAAATATAAACAATTTGTTTTCAAATAACAAATATCAATTCATGGCATACTAAACTGTCAAAATAAATTCACGTTTCAAATTTAATAAATTTCCTCACTGTCGATTATATAATTTTTGCTCGTTCTGGGATAGCTAGCTCAGCGCTATGAAATCGGCCTGTGGATCCTGAGAACCCTGGTTCGATTCCCACAGGCGACAAACAATTTTCATAATTTCAAAAAGTTACCCCTGTGGTTCCTCCACCACTAACATTTTTGGAGGCCGTGATTTGACGACTGGTAACCGCACTTCACGCGCAAAAATATATCACTTACCGAGATCTGTTTCGGCAGAGTGCCACACCCAGTAATGGGTAGAAGGCGTGATGATATATTTATTTATTTATTTTATAAAAAGCATTGTACAAAACTCGCGCATGAAGACGCCATTTGCTCCATTCGCGCACTTGTTATGTAAATAGCTATTATTTTGTTTATTTGGTATTCTGCACAACAGGAATTTAATCCCAAATACAGTAGCTTATAATGTATATGGTTATATTGATTTCAGTCATGTAGGTAATATTAAATTTGAAAAAACTCGACGTACAGAAAAAATCGCTTGTCAACGCTAGCAATTATACACGTATCTGCGGTCTAATTGGTAGGACGTTCGCGGCTCAAGTGGAAGCTCCGGGTTCAAATCCCGGCGGTGACAAGTTGATTTTTTCAAATTAGTTGCTTATAATGGCATCCGAACCACTCAGACACAATCATATATTTTTATATAAGGTAAGAACAAGATTTGAACACAAAACTTCTTGCTTATTAAGCTCATTTTTACCCACTGCACTAACATACCGGTACAATCACCAACCATTCGCAACCATTAAAACCTAAAAATTCGCAAACTGTCATCTCCAAACCGGCTTCCACCCTTAATCCGAGGGTATCACTGCCATTACATCTCTTTATCCACTCTACACGTGTATTCCAACACTCCTGTTGAAAAGTAGCCGGATAATCCTTCCTATTAAACTATTCGACTATCGTGCGAATCTAGCACCCCGTACCTACCCCATCCCTTACCCGGTGGTGTCGGATGTCACAGAGATTCACAAAGCAACTTTGCACAGTGGACAGTGGAGACACCCCTCCGTGAAGGGCTAGTTTGACTAGATAGGGTGCAACTAATTGCGACAGGAGATAGATAAGGGTGGGAATGCAGTGCTAATCGATGCACCCCTTTGTGATAGTGTTTAAGACGTAAGTGTTGATTAGGGTAAGGTTGATAGCTGTGAAGAAGTTTGGTTGGTTCTTTGTTTGATTTGGTAAGATGGTTTTTGGATTTTACACTTTTATTTATATTTACTTTGTTCACATTTGTTTATAAAATAAAAATAGAGAGCTATGGTCATGATTTTGTTATTTTCTCGCCTGTCATTTCTAAGTTTGTGACATTTTTGATACATAAATAAAGACTGAGAAATAATAAATGGCTTATAAAATTTTGGGTAATCAAATGCAGACATGCGTTTGTCATCTTACAGGCAGATTCATAAAGCGGATTAGCACTAACACCTTTTTCTATTTAATTTTTAACTCTCTTTTCAATGCACGAAACAAGTTTATTTTAACTTGAGTTAAAAAGATAGTTAATTAGCATAAAATTTAGTTCATTTCTTTAATCTGTTTTAATTTGATTCAGAGTTATAGATAAAATTAAAAACAGTGTTAGCGCTAATCCGTTTTGTGAATCTGCCTGTTAATGATTATTTTGCGCTGGAGTTAGACAATCGAGGACCTTTAATTAATTTAACTGTAATACAAGAGGTAATGTGCATTATATTTTGTATTTTCATATATTTATATATATATAATAATAATATATGTAAATATGTATATTCTTTTGAGTTTTATTTTACAAAATTACATATTTCAATAAGGTAGGTAATATATTTCGTGGGATAAGATACATTTATATTTGGTTATTATTTAATATATGCAGTATTTGGTTTCATTTATAAACTAATTAAATTTTATACAGTAAAATATTTTAATCTGACATTTAAATTTTAGGTTATGTTTTAAAAATGTCAATCCAATACCATGTTTTTTGACAGTTGTTGTTTTTAGTGGAGCTAAGAAAAAATTGTGGACTCGATTCACCATCAGGGCAATAAAGTTGATTCAATTCCCTGCAAAAGATGCAAAGAACAAATTGAGGGAAAATCATTTTGAACAAATTTGACACGTTATTAACTTATTATTTTTGTTTGTCGTGACCAAGAAAACGTGATTTATATAAAATAATTATAAAATTTCTTCATTTTAAAATGAATGTTCTGATATTTTGCTGTCAATTCGTAACCTCTCAATATTAGTATACATTTATATTGGCAAATTTAAAATGTCTTAATTTAAAAAGAACTAAAAAATGAGCGATAAGAATCATTAAAAAGACGTTCTAAACACATTTGGGTTAAATATAAATTTGCAAGTTTTTATTTAACTCATCTAGGTTACTTATATAAAAACATAATCGCTCTAAATACAATAATGAAGACTTCAACACGTCCATTCCATTCACAACTAAATTAATTAATATTATTCGCAGATCCTGTTCAAAAATATACATTTTCTTACTTGCTTTGAATTACTTAAAACATTTCACTATTTTATGTGCTAAATATGCTAAAATTACTTAATTAAATCTGTACTTTTCAAAAAACAATAGTGTTATTGTTACGTTTCATGATTTTAAATGCAATAAATGCAAATATATGCTCTCGAAAAAATAATTTGCAAAGTTTACTACGGTAATATTTCATTCTATATAGCTGTGCAAATTATAATAATAAAAAAACCAGATAAGAATCACCCTTTTTGGGCAGTGAACCGACGGGAATCTTTGCATCTTTTAACATGATGGGCAGTGACAGTTGTGCATTTGAACCTTGTACAGATAATCGTAGAACCATTGATTTTTTTTTCTTTTTATAACAATAGATTCATCCATTATTTCGCTAAATTGAACATTTAAAAAATATTTTCTCTGTTTCGGTATTAGAATAATAGAAGTGTGGTTATCAGCCGTAAAATCACGGCCCCAAAAGATGTTAGTGAAGGGTGAGCCACAGGGGTAGTATTAATATTGTGAAAATTGGTTGTCGGTTGTGGGAATTGAACCCAGTATCTCAAATCCGTAAGCCGACGGGGTACTAGGGATGTCGATTTTGAAAAAAATTGTTGGAACAAATATTCGTAAATGAATAATTCGGATATTCGTTGGTTGGTTGGTTTATATCCGAATAATTCGGATATTCGTTAATGTGGCTAGCTCAGTGGTATGATGTCGGCCTGTGGATCCTGAGAACCCTGGTACCCTAGATTCGAGTCCCACAGGCGACAAACAATTTTCATAATTTCAAAAACTACCCCTGTGGCTCCTCCACCACTAACATCTTTGGGGGCCGTGATTTGACGACTGGTAATCGCACTTCACGCGCATAAATGTATCACTTACCGAGATCTGTCCCGGCAGAGTACCACTCCCAGTAATGGGTAAAAGGCGTAATGATATATTTATTTATTTTATTCTATAAAATGACAATTATGAAACTGATTTTTTCTATTTTATTGTTAGTTATAGCGCCTAATAATATTATTTATTGAATGATTAATTTTGTTATTTTAATAAAGAGATAAAATATTTTCCATTGTATTGCTTATGACGTTTAATTCAAATAGATAAATTTACTTTGTCTACGAGAACATGTGCACACATATTATATATAACTTGTCTACATTATGAATTACACTAAATATCAAAGTAAACATTCATGTTACTTAATCATATGCCAGTAATATTTATTACAGTAACATACATAATATATTTATTAATATCTACGATTATTTTTAGTTGTTTCTCAAAACCACTGAAATGGTTCATTGTATGTCACGTATCTGCGTTTTAATCATTCCTGTCATTATTATACTGAGAATAAAGCTCTTGTGATTATTCCCGGGAATAATCTCTGTAGGTGCGTTTTGTTTGTGACAAATGATAGGTATTTAAACGTACATTGAAAATCAGATATTCAAATAATTTTTTTATGAATGAACAAAATTTTACTGAATCTAAAAAAAAAAAACATGACTTAAAATTTCTTAATTAATTCTATAAATTCAAATATTTAAATATTTAAAAGAACTTTGAGGACTGAATAGAAGATTTTGCACAACAGAAATCTCTGAAGAAACTATAATCATTAACGTAATTCCAATTCTCAAAATACGAGTAGTAATCACTTCACTTATATTTGATTTGTATGAAGCTAACCATAAGAACCAATTAAGTCACTAAATAAAATAATGGAGCAGGTGGCACAGTGGTATCGTGTCGGCCTGTGGATCCTGAGAACCCTGGTTCGATTCCCACTGCCGACAAACATTTTCACCACATTAAATACTACTTCTGTAGCTCCCTCACCACTAATATCTTTGGGGGCCGTGATTTACCGTCTGGTAACCGCACTACACGCGCTTAAATATATCACTTATTGAGATTTTTACCAAACAGTCAAGTAAAATACGTATCCAAGGCTACAACAAAAATAACAGTCTGGTAAAGTTCAAAACAGTCTAGTAAAGATTTTACCTGACTGTTTTGTATTTTACCTGCATATATATTTCACTTATCGAGATCTGCTTCGGCAGAGTGCCACATCCAGTAATGGGTTGAAGGCGTGATGATATATTTATTTATTTTTTCATTTATAAATGTTACTTTTTTTAAAAGAGCCCCAAATTTTGTATGCCCAAGGGCCCCTGCATGACCTAAGACAACCCAGAGGTTAAATATGTATGTATATAGTAATTAAACGTCTACCAAAATATTGTTAATAATTTTTAAGTTGGCACCACTATTCCCCTAAAACTATAAGCACATATAGAGTTCATATCCAGAATAGTGTCGGTATGCAAGCAGAGTTTATTTCTAGTTTGTCTCTGATGGCCGCGGGCCAACAATTTGCTGGCGTGCTCTTCGGACACTTTACACGCCTAGGGCGGTCCAGTGCTACCAACCGCACGCGGGTCATAGGTCGCCATGTCATCCTACACACACGCACATTCACGCAAGCTAACGCATAATCAATACAAAGCTGACAGAACAATGACAATGCAATATTGTCCTAGGTCCAGTTAGTGCATTAGCGATTGTTGTGTTGGCAACAAGATTGGAGTACATGTGATGGGTTTACCCATGAGTTGATGGGCAAGATTAGATTTTAGAGATAGTGCGTCGTATTGTTATAAAGATAGATAAAACTTGTGTTCATTAATTAACAAGCAAGAGTCTGTGTTCAAATCTCACTGACTTCAAATTATATCAAAAAAGTATGATTGTGACTGAGTGGTTCGGATTCCACTAAAAGTTACTATAAAGCAGTGCTTTTCAAACTTTTCGGAACCATGACCCCCTTGGAGGCAAAAATCAGAAATACATTCTTCCTCGATTCCCTTTTGGTGGCGAGCTCAGTGGTATGAAGTCGGCCTGTGGATCCTGAGAACCCTGGTACCCTAGATTCGATTCCCACAGGCGACAAACAATTTTCATAATTTCAAAAGCTACCCCTGTGGCTCCTCCATCACTAACATCTTTGGGGGCCGTGATTTGACGACTGGTAACCGCATTTCACACGCAAAATATGTCACTTACCGAGATCTGCTTCGGCAGAGTGCCACACCCAGTAATGGGTAGAAGGCGTAATGATATATTTATTTATTTATTTTATTTTTTGTGGCTTCTTTGGCGAACCAACTACTTTGGTCATATGCCGCCATTACGCCCTGATCTGCGTTTTAGGTATTATGGTCAACAGCAACGCGGGTTTTCTCTGGACGGTCACCCATCCAAGTACTACCCGCGCGCAACGTTACTTAACTCGCGTTATCGCTTAGATCAGTTCCAACGAGGGCAGCCATGGCCGTTGACGATTTATTTATTTATTTTCTAATTTATTGTCTCTATATTTAATAAACTTAGATTATTTATTCGTTATGATAGGGAACATGTAGTTAGCTGGCCATAAGAATACTGTTTCACCTTGGATTTATTATCTTTAAACATATTTTTGGGATGCTAGCTCAGTGGTATGAAGTCGGCCTGTGGATCCTGAGAACCCTGGTACCCTAGATTCGATTCCCACAGGCGACAAACAATTTTCATAATTTCAAAAAAGCTACCTCTGTGGCTTCTCCACCACTAACATCTTCGGAGGCCGTGATTTGACGACTGGTAACCGCACTTTACGCGTAAAATATATCACTTACCGAGATCTGCTTGGGCAGAGTGTCACACCCAGTAATGGGTAGAAGGCGTGATGATATATTTATTTTTATTTATTTTAAACTTATAATTTAATTTTTTATTTTATTTATGTATACATATTTATATTGTATTTGGTTAGTTAATAACCAGAGGGAAGTGAGCGCCCCTCCTTGCCCCCTGCGGACGCCCATGCTGTAAAGTAATCAAAAAAGCAATGGTATTGATTCATCCTTCATCTTACAATGAATCCCCCCACCATCCACATTCACAATTCCGTTCATACATTAATATCTACAACATTATGACTAAAATTTTACTACACACAACTAATTAAGTTTGTAATAATAAATAAGATTTATGCATAGTAAAATATGGTTTGAGTCTACCGCATTGTAAAATTTAACGACAGTCTTCTGTTTTATTCCTTATAAGATGAAAGGACCGCGTGTATTATCTCAAAGCATGAACATCGACATATACTTAATTAAAGATTTAACAAGCGTGACACGTCCATGAAACACACGAAAGCGAAAACAAAGCTGCCGAACTTCTGTCGATGATAATCAGGACCTTTTTACGATTCTAATAAAAGTTTTATTGGTTGTACCGCATTAAATTGGTGTTTGGAGTGTACACATATGGAATATTTGAGGTTATTATAATTCAACGTGGACACGTTGATGCATTTTTACAGATATCTATCGTAGTAAACACAGCTAGCGATCATTTGTCATTGAAAGAACCCTGCGTCATGTTAGTTGATCCGAATAATATTTTTTTGTTTGATGTTTTATTTCTCGTGTAGTATGCAAGTGAATTAAATGAAATTTTAATGAGATGTACGAGAGCAGGATGAAAAGTCCCTGAAAAATAAAACAGATGGCGCCACAATCGCAAATCTCATGTGACATTTGTGATGTACCATCTTTAACTAGAACGCATTAAAATTTTCAGACTGATATGTCATTCAGTTCTCTTTTGACAGCCATCGAAAGCAAGCAACCTTGAAGATTTTTGAAAACATGAAAAAAAGTGAATTTCGCGTCTTGATTAAACATTATTTCTTGCGTGGAAAAAACATTACGCAAACCAAAGCATCGCTTGTTAAACAATATGGGAGCTCCTCACCATCGATTGGAACGATTTACAAGTGGTTTACTGATTTTCGTTGTGGTAGTATGACCACAAAGGACGCCGAACGTTCTGGTCGTCCAATTGAGGTTACAACGCCAGAAATCGTCGATAAAATCCATGGTATGATATTGGACGAGTTAAAGTGCACGAGATGGCTGAGGCTATGAGCATCTCAACCGAACGGGTACGGAACATTTTACATATATTTTTGGATATGAGAAAGCTATCTGCCAGATGGGTGCCGCATATGCTCTCTGTTGACAACAAGCGCGACCGCAGTCACAATGGCAAAATTGCATGAATTGCGCTACGAATTGGTTCGTCATCCACCATATTCTCCAGATTTGGCCCCCTGCGATTTTTATCTATTTCCAAACTTGAAGAAATGGCTCGGCGGAAAGAGATTTGGCTCCAACGATGAGACAAACGCCTATTTTGAAGGATTGCCAAAATCGTATTATTTGGAAGGGATCGAAAAATTAGAAAAACGTTGGACGAAGTGTATCGAGCTACAAGGAGATCATTCTGTAGTACAATAGACATGCAAGTATAATTATATTTGAAGTTTTAAACATAAAATTTAGTTTTAAACAATTTTTTATTCTTGTACTTTTGTTCTAAAATGTACAGGAGAGCCAATTTGCGCATATTTTTAAAATCTTATGTTCCGCTTATCTGTGGACACCCTGTATAGAAAAATTACGATTGTATCTGATTCGGATTCCATTGTTAGCTGATTAAATTCCTGTTGTGCAGAATAACAAATAAATTAAAACAGCAAATATAAATGTCATAATATCAATAAAATACTCAATTCGGTAAATTATCTCAATAAATTCTACCAGTCAAGGTTTAGTTGTTCTCAGAGTTCATATTTATTTCATTCGCTCGAACTTGGTTGCTTTGAGGTTAGAGGAATCAAGCAATTTAACATTAGATAAAATCTCTCCACCTTCGGTGGTACTTTCGCCAGTTGTTACTCAGCAACTAATGTTCTTGTAAATAAAATTAAACCAAATACCAAAATAAAATGATAGTATATTACATAATAAGTCAGGAAAGTGATATTTTACTTGACGAAGAAGTTGCTTGAAATACAAGGCCGCAGGTGGAGTATTTTAATCCGCTGAGTCAAGTAAAAACACTTTCCTGATGTATTGTGTATACTATTTTCCTGAAACCGTTTAATTTAATCAATAATTAATCGTAAATAATTCAAAATGTTTAAATTTCTTGATATGAATTGTATTCACAACAGACTACGTATCCAAGGTTACAACAACAAAAAAAAACAGTCAAGTAAAATACAAAACAGTCAAGTATGATCTTTACCAGACTGTTTTGTACTTTACCAGACTGTTATTTTTGTTGTATTTTACTTAACTGTTCTATACTCTGTTTTTTAACTAGGAGGAGTAAATGCACAAGTCAGATTTACACTATAGAAAGTCACCCAAGAAAGTTACTAGATTTTTGTTGGCGCGAAATTTCTTACACATCTGCACTGATTAAGTCTCATGGAATTTATTTTAAAATACAAATAACATTATAAACTGTAATTTGTCACTCTGTATA
Organism: Pterostichus madidus; assembly: GCA_911728475.2. Classification (NCBI taxonomy): domain Eukaryota; kingdom Metazoa; phylum Arthropoda; class Insecta; order Coleoptera; family Carabidae; genus Pterostichus; species Pterostichus madidus. The sequence goes on along the minus strand of OU452314.1, from coordinate 3,234,128 downwards.
TTATTAGTTCTTAAAAGAACTGATTTATGTTAATGTCACAGAAATGCAAAAAAAAACAACAAGAAAACAGATAACCTCAAAACTTATAACAGCTCTAATAAATCAAATGTAAAATCTATGTACAGTATAAACTGGGCGAAGCACTAGCCAATCAGAAGCGTCAGTTTTAGCGGTTAAAATTTAAATTACTCCTCCTGGTTAAAAAATAGTATAATAAAATACAAAAAAAAAAGTTAGGTAAAATACGAATCAGTCAGGTAAAATCTTAACCAGGCTGTTTTGTACTGTACCAGACTGTTATTTTTGTTGTGACCTTGGATACATATTTTACTTGACTATTTTTGTAAAAATCTACTTTCCATACTAAAATTGGTCAAGAAAGTAGGCACTTTCTTGCCGGTTTCAGAAAAAAACACTTTCCTGAATTATTATATATACTATGTTTTCTGAAACCGTTTAATTTAATCAATAATTAGTCATAAATAATACAAAATGTTTAAATTATTTATATAAATTGTATTAACAGCTACGTATCCAAGGTTATAACAAAAAAATAAACACTCAGGTAAAATACAAAACAGTCAGGTAAAATCTTAACCAGACTGTTTTGTACTTTACCAGACTGTTATTTTTGTTGTAGCCTTAGATATGTATGTTACTTGACTGTTTTGTTAAAAATCTCGATAAGTGATATATTTAAGCGCGTGAAGTGCGGTTACCAGCCATCAAATCACAGCTCCCAAAGATGTTAGTGGTGGGGGAGCCACAGGGGTAATTTTAATATGGCGAAAATTGTTTGCGGGCTGCGGGAATCGAATCGAGGTTCTCAAAATCCACAGGCTGACTCGATACTACTAACCACTGAGTACCTACCCCCACAAATACAATTCAAATCATCTCTATTACCAGATGCAACTTTCCTACAATATTTCATCGTTTCTTAAGCTAATTCCACTTGTCGTACGAGTTGGCTAGTCGAGTGTAAGTTGCAGATGCGACTATGTTGGTGCTGGTGACCTCAGTAGCGACGGCCATGGAAACAGAACAGCATCGCTGAGTGCAGCGACCACGAGTAGGCGTGGATAACGCGCGGAACAAGTGAATGCACACATATGGGCACCATAGTCGAGTGATGCCAATGGCTACTGGCTTCACCATGCAGATTATACCATATTTATTTCATTTTGAAAACTGTTGATGCACAACAGGAATTAATACTGTTTACAGAAGCGTTGTCAATGGGCTCCTATACTATAACTGAAATAACAAGAATTATTGATAAAAACATAAATAAAATAATATAAATATATCATCACGCCTTTTACCCATTACTAAGGCCGTATTTATTTGGGCTTTTTAAAGTAACCTGGTAGGTTACTTTTGTTTAATTGGCACGCTTTAAGTAACCTGGAACTGTTCCTGAACTGACCCTACTGCCCCAGCTATTTTAACGGGTTGGTAGATTCATCCCGTTTACTATCCCTTTCTAATCAACTTGTGTTCCTTGTTATTCGTGGCGGCATCGCGATTTGTAATAGTATAGAGAGGTTAGGAGTTATTTTTATGAAAAACATAAGTAAAAATATATATATATATATATATATATATATATATAATCACGCCTTCTACCCATTACTGGGTGTGGCACTCTGCTGAAGCAGATCTCGGTAAGTGATATATTTATGCGCGTGAAGTGCCACCAACCCTCAAATCACGGCCCTCAGAGATATTAGTAGTGGGGAAGCCACAGGGGTAATTTTAATTTGGTGAAAATGTTTGTGAGGATCGAACCAGGGTTCTCAGGATCCACAGGCCGACTTGATACCATTACTGGGTGTGGCACTCTGCTGAAGCAGATCTCGGTAAGTGATATATTTTGCGCGTGAGGTGCGGTTACCAGTCGTCAAATCAGGGCCCCCAAACATGTTAGTGGTGGAGGAGCCACAGGGATAGCTTTTTCAAATTATGAATATTTGTTGCCTGTGGGAATCGAACCAGGGACCTCAGGATCCACAGGCCGACTTCATACCACTGAGCTAGCCATCCCAAAAAAAAAAAAATTAAGTAATTTTATAATAATATTTTGAAAAAATATACTAAACTATTATTTATGCAGATGATGGAAGAGCAATATGCATTATGTGCTTCTTGCAATATAAGTCACAGAGGATAATATTACGACACATAATTGCGACTCCGAAATTCATTATTTTGATACTGCTGATGACAAAATTATAAAAAAAAACAGACCCTGACGTTATTTGCTTTTTGACTACATATAAAAAATATAAAGATGACTCAAAACATCCAATTAAAAGCGCAATTTAACACACAAACAAAACTAAGCAGATGTCGCTTCGAACATGCATTCAGATTTTAAATTTACCGCCAGTGTTTACAACTGATGCATCATATATTTGGAAGTAACACGAGTTAGTTCTAGGTCAGTTCAGGGTTGAATCCAAATTTCCCAAACAAATACGGCCTAAGTGCGGCACTCTGCCGAAGCAGATCTCGGTAAGCGATATATTTATTTATTTCCAATTAATCATTCAATTCCATTCTTCACGTACCCCATCCCAATTTGAAAACACCCTGTCATTTCTCCTCAACATCAAAGTCCCTAAAGTTGAAAAATGAAGTGTCAACATAAACGAATGTGACACAGTATGACATACAGCTGTGTTAAGTTTGCGTTACGCGTGCGTTGAGTGACAGCGCGGTGCGTAGCGCGCACGCATGTGCTTCAAACCAAGTGTTGTAATTAAAATAAATGAGTTGACGGCCAGGACTGGAATACTGCTTGTGTTTTGTAACTGGATCATATATGAAATATTGCGGAGATGACGCTGCGGAATTGGATGCACTTGTTGCAGTTTTATGTGTGATTAATTTTATGAGAAATTATAATCAACAAAATTAGTATTATTATAGGGTAGGTGACTTCATACCACTGAGCTAACCACCCCATAATATTTTTAATATTCTCTCTTATTCTGTAACTTGATTATTAACTGTTACCAATCGATTATGGGGTGGCTAGCTCAGTGGTATGAAGTCGGCCTGTGGTTCCTGAGAGCTCTGGTTCGATTCCCACAGCCGACAAACAATTTTCACCAAATTAAAATTACCCCTGTGGCTCCTCCACCACTGACATCTTTGGAGGCCGTGATTTGATGACTGGTAACTGTACTTCACGCTCAAAATATATCACTTACCGAGATCTGCTTCGGCAGAGTACCACACTCAGTAATGGGTAGAAGGCGGGATGATATATTATTATTATTATTAGATAATAAACAAAAGAAAAACAATTGAAATTTGTTAGTTCACAGACTCCTACAATTTTTTCCAACATTAAAATTACCTCTGTGACTCCCTCTCCACCAACAATTTTGGGGCACTTCACGCGCATAAATATATCACTTACCGAGATCTGTTACGGCAGAATATCACACTGTGTGTGCGTGTGTGCGTTTGAGTGTCTGTATGTGTTCGAGTGTCTACGTACTACGGACAATTGAATGCCAACCTCTGCAAATGTCTCTTTTGTTTAAAAAAATCATAACTTTTTTAAAAATCATCCGATTTTGATGCAGTTTTACGTTCGAGTTACAAAAATGTCCATATTTTCATTGTCTGTAAACAGATTTGTCAATTGACGGCTGATGATTCCCATAGAAAGCTTGGAAAATCATCTTTTTTTTTAGAAAAAAAATTGTTCTCGTTTGGGGGGCGGGGGGAAGGGTTAGGAAGGTTAGTCAAAATCAATTCACAGTTTTTCAAAGACTAGACTTTGGGCAACTTCGGACAAAAAGTTTCATCCAATTTGTTTCAAAACTGACAAACTGACAGGGGTTTGAAAAGTGACTTTTTTTGGGGTTTTTTGAGTGATAGGTTTTTTTTTTTAAGCAGCGTATTATTAAACTAACAAATTGGCGTTATGGTGTAGAATTATGTAAAATTCGCAATGATATATATTATTAATTCGAATGGTTGTAGTGCAAGTGCATTGACGCAACAAACCTTTTCAAGTTAGTAAATGATAAGGCAGACGAGTTCACTAGCACGAGAGCACGTCCACTAGCGTTGTATTAGTGTTAGTGTGCACCGTGGTCGTCGACAAATAGCCAAGAATACCCGTGATGCACACGTTTATATATAACGAGTGTTGCAAAACACACGACTGTCCTGACAATTGTGCCAACTACGTAGCATCTGTAGTTTACTACATTTTATCACCCAGAATTCGATACAAAATATTTCAAATTATCTTTCATTTACAGTCAGTTGTAATTTGGGCATTCAATTCTCACTGACTTCCACTTATATCCGAAAAACACGACTGCATCTGACTGCTTTACATACTAACAACCCTGGTTCGATCCCCACAGCCCACAAAACATTTTCACCAATTTAAAATTACCCCTGTGGTTCCCCCACTACTAACATCTTTGGGGGCCGTGATTTCACGGCTGGTGACCGCATTTCACATGCATATCACTTACCGAGATCTGCTTCGGTAAAGTGCCACAACCAGTTCACAAAATTTGTTTCAACATACAAATGGAATATCATGATTATTATCTTGTAGGCAGTTTGACGAAAGAAATCAAAGTTAATTTTTATTTAAAACAAACTTTATTATTATATAGTTTTTGAATAAAATGAAAAAGTTTTAGTTAATACAAAAATATGTTTGTACCCGCATGATTCAAAATAAAGTTGACATTACCTTGGAAACCGATGGAAAGTTTGACTTTGCACACTAGTGCGCAAAGTAATTGAAAAAACCCATTTTTTTATATTATTCTAAATTTTGACGTATGGGTGACTAGCTCAGTTGTATGAAGTCGGCCTGTGGATCCTGAGAACCCTGGTTCGATTTCCAGAGGCGACAAACAATTTTCATAATTTCAAAAGCTACCCCTGTGGCTCCTCCACCACTAACATCTTTGGGGGCCGTGATTTGACGACTGGTTACCGCACTTCACGCGCAAAATATATCACTTACCGAGATCTGCTTCGGCAGAGTGCCACACCCAGCAATGGGTAGAAGGCGTGATTATATACTTATTTTTTATTTTATTTTAAAACGCTAATTTTACTTATATACACACATTTTAAGGAATTTTTAAATTAAATATAAATATTAGTTTGTAATGTCATCAAACAGACATATTTGAACTACAAAAAAAATAAACAATTTGTTTCCAAATAACAAATGTCAATTCATGGCATACTTAACTGTCAATATAAATTCACGCTTTAAATTTAATAAATATCCTCATTGTCGATTATATAACTTTTGCTCGTTACAAAAAGCATTGTACAAAACTCGTGCACGAAGACGCCATTTACACCATTCTCGTAAATTAAAGCACTCATTTCGCTCGGGCTTTAAAATTGCGCTCATGGGCAAAGTATGTCTTCGCGCACTTGTTATGTAAATAGCTATTATTTCATCTAATTCTCATTCATACTACACGAGAAATAAAACTGACACGTGTCACCTGAATGTTACTAAATTCAAATCAAACCATTGTTTTCCATTTATCGTAAATATGACTTTACTTTCTTCTCTATTTTTTCTTCCCTAGGGATGAAAAGAATCACTTTCTTCCCCCAATGTTCGGATTCTATTATAAGCTAATGTAATTGGAATTATGTTTCTGTTATGCAGAGTAGTAAATAAAAAAAATATCAGGTACATCTTATGGGGATAGGTGGCTCAGTGGTATTGAGTCGGTCTGTGGATTTGAGATCTCGGGTTCAGTTCCCACAGCCGACAAACAATTTTCACCATATTAAAATTACCCCTTTTATGGGATGGCTAGCACAGTGGTATGAAATCGGTCTGTGGATCCTGAGGTCCCTGGTTCGATTCCCACAGGCGACAAATTTTCATAATTTGAAAAAAGCTATCCCTGTGGCTCCTCCACCACTAACATGTTTAGGGGCCGTGATTTGACGACTGGTAACCGCACTTCAAGCGCAAAAATATATCACTTACCGAGATCTGCTTTAGCAGAGTGCCACACCCAGCAATGGGTAGAAGGCGTGATGATATAAAAGATGATATAAAAAAAAATTACCCCTGTGGCTCTCCCTCCCCTAACATCTTTGAAACCCGTGATTTGACGGCTGGTAACCGCACGCGCAAGAATATATCACTTACCGGTGCCACATCCAGTAATGGGTAGAAGGCATTTTATTTATTTAAAAAATCTTGTCGTCCAAAGATGATTAATAACAATTTGTTCCCAAGAACCGTTTAGACGTTTAAATAAGTGAGAAATTCAGGTTAATGAATAAACTAAATTAATTATATATTAATATAATATAATTACAAACATTCAACATACAATTAGAATGATGAATAAGTGGTCATGAAAGGTGTTTCTTTTCACCTTCGAATCGCGAGCGCTAATCACGATCACGATTACATGCGATTCCCGGACTTTCTTTCATAAACAACACACGAAACAAGTGAATGTACTGACACTGACTATTAGGCATGTCGATTTTGAAAAAAATGTCGAACGAACGGTCAGTCGAATATTCGTATCCGAATAATTCGGATATTCGTTAGTTTTCATATTCGTTATTTGTATATATGTATAAAAATTATTCGATTGTTTGAATAATTTGGGTAAAACAATAAAAAATGAAAATGAAAATTTGTTGACAAATCAATTGAAGCATGATAAATTCAATGCCGTTGAGCGCATCTTCATAACTTGTTTAGTTTTTGAGATATAGCTTCGGGAAAGTCGAAAATATGATGAGGTATTTTTTTTTGACAAAATTGAACTTTTCCGGAGGCTATATCCAGAGTTGGGCAGTAGCTAGCTACTTTTGTAGCTTAGCTACTAGCTTAGCTACATTTACCTTAGCTATAGCTGTAGATTAGCTAACTGTGAAAAAATATAGCTGTAGCTTGTAGCTAGCTACTTTTTTTTCTATTAGCTTAAAAATAATAACTGAAGCTACTTTTAAAGCTACTTTTTGTAGCTTAAAGCTACTTTTTATAGCTTAAAGCTACTTTTTAAATAGAAGATCAACAAAGTACGCATGCGTACAAGCTAAACCCACACAAAATAATTATTTGTTGCCGGTTCTAACTGGCTCTAATACGCAAAAATACACAGTAGGTGCCAGATGGTATTTGCTATTTTTGATATTTATGTACGTAATAGTAAATTAACAGTCATTATAACAAAAGACTGATCATATGACAATGGCAAATTTAATTATTTCACAATAATTTAAAAAAGTAGCTTTAAAATTTAACAGCTACTTTAACGAAAGCTTTTAGCTGTAGCTTAGCTATATTTTACAAAATATAGCTGTAGCTTAGCTACGTTTTTTAAAGAATAGCTTAGCTACTTTTTTTAAGTAGCTTGCCCAGCTCTGGCTATATCTTAAAAACTAAACAAGATATGAAAATGCGCTCAACGGCATTGAATTTCTCGCGTCCGAATTGACTTATAAGTAAATTTTTTGCGATTTATATTTTTTGAAAATTTCTAAAGGGGTACCCCTTGATTTTTTTCGATTTTAAGCTATTTTCAGACTGTTTGCTCTAAAATTCTTCCTCTTACGAATATTGTAACGAAAATTTACATACATATGTATTTCAACCCGCTGAATCCAGTGGTAAAATCACCAAATGCATATGTCTTATAGTTTTTGAGATATTCTTCAAAATTTTGGTGAAAACTTTTTGATAAATATAAATTGCTGAAAATTTGTTTACAAGTCAATTGAAGCACGATAAATTCAATGCCGTTAAGCGCATCTTCATATCTGGTTTAGTTTTTGAGATATAGTCTCGAGAAAGCCGAAAATATGAAGAAAAAGAACTTGGGTAAGATTGATCGCACGTACTATTTTTTATTAATTAATAAACGCATCTTTTACCTCTGTTTTACCCACTGAGCTACGATTATCAGTCTGCCATTATCATATAATAAAACAATTGATTAAAAACCCATCCTCCTATTAAATTAATACCGTAACAATAATTTCCAAGCATAATTCCAAGCTTAAAATAAACCAAAATCCAAAACAATCATCTTTCAATGCCACAAAACATACATACATACATACAAACACAGGCACACGCACACTTTGAAAATTCAAACCAAGCAAGTATATTATTATCCACATTATAAGTTCTATTACAATACCAAATTGCTCTCCACACGTGCGACCAGGTACAATACAATCCTCTCTCCGCTCCTCTCCTCTCCTTGGTTCTCTTCCCCTCCCTGAGGGCTCATTTAAATAAATACACAGCTCGTATGAAAGCATTCACTGAGTTTTGCAGATCACAAAGGCTATGGACTTATTGTCATTTGTCTTCTGTTTATTTTGTTGAAGATTTGCATCGAGTTCTTTTGGAAAAGAATAAATATTTTTAAATAAATATTTAGGTGGAACAAGATTTTAATTATTTGTTTTGAATATGTGTGGTTAGTGGAGCGGTACTAGAAGGGTTGATTTTGACATGTTTGAACAAATATTTGTTTGTTTCAGTAGAAGTATATGTTATTTAAATAAATGGTGGATTGTTCGATGTTTATTTAAGGCCCGGTTGCATAGAACGTCAGTTTATCAAGTTAACTACGCAAAAAAGTTTAATTAGAATAAAAACACGTATCTAACAATGTCAACAGTTATTTTATAATAAGGACTTATACAATGAAACAGTAACAGACAAATTAATTATTTTCATTTTGGAATTATGGGACAAGTGATGGAAATTTTTTTCCTATTTTTCTTATTTATTAAGGCTCAATTCCACATCGCAATAGACATTTTGTCTTTTGTTTTATTTCAATAGCTGTCAAGCAGTTTGCGATTTTGTCGGTAGATGGCACCACGAGTGGCTTCATAGCTCTCATGTCATGTTACCGTTGTAGATAGGTTAACATCAGTCAGTTCAGCTAAGTCGGTATCACAATCCACTATTTCCTAGTTGATCTAGTTGGATAAATGATCGCACCATACTGATGAGTCCGGAAGGACGAAACGCGTCTATGGTTAAAGCTGAACTGACCAGCCGTTTGTTGATGACCTGAGAAGTTGATGCAAACGTGCTGTAAAATCTCTGTGGAATTATGAGACAAGTGATGGAAAATTTTTTCCTATTTTTCTTATTTATTTTATGAATACTATTCTTCTAAATAAAATAAATAAATAAATATATCATCACGCCTTCTATCCATTACTGAATGTGGTACTCTGCTGTAGCAGGTCTCAGTAAGTAATACATTTTGCATGTGAAGTGCTGTTACCAACCGTCAAATTACGACCCCAAGGATGTTAGGGGATAGGAAGCCACAGGGATAATTTTTAATGTGGAGAAAATTGTTTATTCTTGTGATTGTATCTATTTTGAGTAGAGTATACATTTTGACATTCATATAGGACAAATCATATTGACCGAATTATTAATTGCCTTTGCAATTAAGGGGTCAAATCATGGCACACTAGAACTAACAAAAGTTTATTCTATAACCATCAACAAAGCTTTTCTGAACTAAATATAGTAAAACTATTTTAAGGTGACCTGTCACATCTCATTTGTTTAACAAAGCACTGAATTGTTGCTAACACATCTAGAAGGTTCTGTAACTACACGATGTTCAGTTGTTGAAGCGAAGCAATCTTGATAATATTTTTAGATCAATTTGACGCGTTTTTAGAAATGACAGTCTCCCACACAGATTTGTAACTTCTACGAAACGCAAAGGAAATGCCTTATTATATTTTTATATTTCGCAATAGTTGGCTCAGAAATATACTTAGGATTTCATTGAAAAACGTTCACCAGGATCTGAACAACATTTCTTGATAAGAAACTTAAGAATTTGTTTTGATACATCGTAGTAGATATAATGTTTGCATCATACATACATACATACATACATACATAAATACATAAATACATAAATATAGGAAATAAGTTTTTCCTCTTACCTATATTGTTTTCCTGATGAAAGTGTCTCAAGTTAAAGTAAAAGATAATTTCACATTTTTATATACCTATATAGGTATACCTGTATTAATATATAGTTTGAAGTTGTGTGAAGATAAATAAATATAAAAATATCATCACGTCTTTTACCCATTACTGGGTGTGGTACTAGCAGATCTTGGTAGATCTCTGTGGCTCCTCCTCTACTAACATCTTTGTGCGCTGTGATTTGACAACTGGTAACCGCACTTCACGCACATAAATATATCACTTACCGAGATCTGTTACGGCAGATGCCACGCCCAGTAATGGGTAGAAGATGTGATAATATATTTAATTTAAAACTACCTCTGTTGCTCCCCCTATACTAACGTCTTCGGGGGCCGTGATTTGACAACTGGTAACAGCACTTCACGCATATAAATATATCACTTACCGAGATCTGTTACGGCAGAGTGCCACGCCCAGTAATGGGTAGAAGATGTGATAATATATTTAATTTAAAACTACCTCTGTTGCTCCCCCTATACTAACGTCTTTGGGGGCCGTGATTTGACAACTGATAACCGCATTTCACGCACATAAATATATCACTTACCGAGATCTGCTACGATAGAGTGTCGCATTCATTAATGGGTAGAAGACATGATACATACATACATATCTTCAACATATCTTCACGCTATATCCCATCAAATGGGGTAGCATGAACTCTAAAATAACTCATAAAATATTCACTCATTACATTCATCAAATAATCAACTCTCGTCAAACATTCTCATCCAAACACACCACCCTCACTTTAACCACATTCATAAATCACTCCATATAAACTCATTCATTTATTACACTCGAATAATATATTTAATTTAAAATTACCCCTGTGGCTTCCCCTCCACTAATATCTTTGTGTGTCGTGATTTTACGGTTGGTAACTGCACTTCACGCGCATAAATATATCACTTACCGAGATTTGCTACGACAGAGTGTCACACCCAGTTAAGGGTAGAAGACGTGATAATATATTTAATTTAAAATTACCCCTGTGGCTTCCCCTCCACTAATATCTTTGTGTGCCGCGATTTGACGGTTGGTAACTGCACTTCACGCGCATAAATATATCACTTACCGAGATCTGCTACGGCAGAGTGTTACTCCCAGTAAAGGGTAGAAGACGTGATAATATATTTAATTTAAAATTACCCCTGTGGCTTCCCCTCCACTATTATCTTTGTGAGCCGTGATTTGACAGCTGGTAACTGCACTTCACGCTCATAAATATATCACTTACCGCTCATAAATATATCACTTACCGAGATCTGCTACGGCAGAGTGCCACACCCAGTAAAGGGTAGAAGACGTTATAATATATTTAATTTAAAATTACTCTTCTGGCTTCTCCTCCACTATTATCTTTGTGAGCCGTGATTTGACAGCTGGTAACTGCACTTCACGCTCATAAATATATCACTCACCGAGATCTGTTACGGCAGAGTGCCACACCCAGTAAAGGGTAGAAGACGTGATAATATATTTAATTTAAAATTACTCCTGTGGCTTCCGCTCCACTAACATCTTTGTGTGTCGTGATTTGACAGCTGGTAACTGCACTTCAGGCTCATAAATATATCACTTACTGAGATATGCTACGGTAGAGTATCATCCCCAGTAAAGGGTAAAAGACATGATGATATATTTATATTGTTATATGTGCATGTACTGTAATCGTAATAATCAGACATAAAATTAAGTATAAATTAAAAATATCACCTCCAATATAATCTGACTTCCTTATATCTGTCTCCCTCTATTCTCATTTTAAACACCTGTACTAAAAAGAGACGGTAACACGATTACAGTTAGTAATAACACGATAGGAATATCAAGTTCACACAGTAAGTAAAAACAGACATTTACTAGACGGTTCCTTCGGCTGTCCTCGGCCATATTCGTCTAGTGCCGACCTGGTGCATGCTAATTACTTCTTGTAGATGGTCTTGCATCTCACTTCATCAATCGTATGGCTTTTATTTCTTTTTCAGATGCGTTTTTATTTAATTTACTATGTAATTATTTTACTGCCATGTGCATGGCCGTGTACATGATATGCTGTGTGTATGTGTGTTATTATGTATAGAGTAGTAATAGTAATGAACAGTTATAAGGTAGAATGTCATTACTACAAGAATTGGTTGCGTCCATCGAGAAAATATCTGTTATTAACTGAACTGGATGATATTTCAATTTTGTTATTAATTTTTTATTTGAGAATCTAGGCTTCTATTATTATTTGATTTATTAGAGATATCTGAGATACTGAGCAAGTAATTGCCATGGCTAGTAGCTTAAGAAGTCCTGGGTTTGTTCCTATACACGCATAAATAAAATAAATAAATATATCATCACGCCTTTTACCTAGTACTGGGTGTGGCACTCTGCCGAAGCAGATCTCGGTAAGTGATATATTTATGCGCGTGAAATGCGGTTACCAGTCGTCAAATTACGGCCCTCAAAGATGTTAGAGGCGAGGGAGCCATAGGGGTAACAATTGAATGCCAATCTCTGCAAATGTCTCTTTTTTTCAAAAAATAATAACTTGTTTAAAAATCATCCGATGTTGATGCAGTTTTGCGTTCGAGAAACAAAAATGTCCATATTTTGATTGTTTGTAAACAGATTTGTCAATTGACGGCTGATGATTCCCATAGAAAGCTTGGAAAATCACCTTTTTTCAGGAAAAAAGTGGTTCTCGTTTGGGGCGGGGGGGCGGTGGGATGTTAAAGGGAGGTTAGTCAAAATCAATTCACAGCTCTTCAAAGACTAGACTTTGGGCGACTTCGGACAAAAAATTGCATCCAATTTGTTTCAAAACTGATAAACTGACAGGGGTTTGAAAAGTGACGTTTTTTCGGGATTTTTTGGGTGACCGGTTTTTTTTTAAGCAGTGTACTTTGCGCGTGAAGTGCGGTTACCAGTCGTCAAAACACGGCCCCCAAAGATGTTAGTGGTGGAGGAGCCACAGGGGTAGTTTTTGAAATTATGAAAATTGTTTGTCGCCTTCATACCACTGAGCTTCATTATTGTTATCGATTATGGTATAGGACCCATTACCTTTATTTCTCTATTTTTCTATTTTTAACGTGATCTATCTTTATCATAAAACCGAACTAGATACTTCATTTTTAATTAGTGTTTTTTCTACTTCATATATTTTGTGCTTTTCATAAAAATAGAAATCATATTTCACTGATACTATTTTCAATATAATTTATTATATTATTATTTTTTAGAATTGCTGATTTTAAAAATTCGATTGTTTCCTCCGAAAACAAAAGTACCTATAATAAAAAAAATCTTTTCTCTATTATCAAAACTATACAATCAGAATTTTATTTTATTTTTATAGTTATCCATCGTTCTTTGATTGCAATTTTATTTGCGTCGGTTCCCTCTGGTAGTTTACTTTTTTATTACCGAAGAAAATAAAGCTTTCATCCCTTTGTATTCGAACTTTATTTATGTAGGATCGCACAATTTGACCAAATATTTATTTTTGCTGTTTCAAACAGAATCGCAAAATCTGCCACCGAGAAATAAAAGTTCTTGCATTTAAGTGCCGGTTTGGCAACGCTGCGATAGAGTGGCAAGTGAAATAATATCGTATCGGTAATAAACAGTGTTGTAATTTTGATACCATAGTTATTTTTATAACAAGTGCCGAAAAAGGCTCGTTACGTGCAAGTGCAGAATTTTGGATCTATTTTCGACAATGACAATCAACCTGCTGCTGGTACTTCTGAAGCTTCCGAAATTGTTACCAATAATATTACTGGTAATAATATGAACAGGTACGGAAGAAATCAATGTTTCTTTAGACACAAAAGTTTCCACTTTACATTATGTCAATATAAGCAACTGTAACAACTGTATTAATAATATACACAAACAATAAATATGCAGTATTTCACTTACTCTTTAAATAAAACCATTTATTGATATATTTTACTTTGTTCGGTTCTTTTTATTAATTGTCTACAGATTAGATATACTGCAAATTAAGGTTACGTTTATAAACGTCAAAATATACTACTGCATATTTACTAGCGCTGGTTCACCGTATCTTCTTCTTCCATAAGCATCTGTGGTCAAAATATGAATTCCGCGCTCGGCGCGAAATTTAAATCGCTGTCAAAACAATATTCTTTTGACAGTTACGTAATGAAGCACTTTCCGCACTAGTGTTTCTTTGCTTTCGGAAACGCACTTGGTCTGCATTCATCTACTTTCCATACGTAACCAAGGCAATTATAGTTACGTAATAACAAAGAAATCGCACAGTTGTAGGAAAAATATTTTTCTGGTTTTTTGTCATTTTATACTTAGCCTCTTAATATACTGGCGCAGTGGTTTTCAAACTTTTCGGAGCCATGACCCCCTTAGAGGCAAAAATCAGACAATTTATAATAAAATATTAATTTTATTTTTCTTTTGTTTCAGGTAAGATGTCAAATGTTTTACAAATACAATCTTTGTAAAGAAATCGTCAAAAAGGTAGAAATTATTTTTATAATTTAATTTATTTATGACCGATTTATCAATCGACTGTTATTTATTTATTTATTTATGTTACTCTGTACAACAGGAATTGAATCCCAATTATAGTACAGGGTCCGAACTCACCGAGCCGCAGAGTGGTCATAATTATAATTTCTAGCTTGAGTAGGAATTGAACTCGAGATCTCCGGATTCAAATTCCGTAACGCTACTCACCCCACCGTACTGCCGGATAATTCTTGTCTTTTAATTCGTTTTCTGATCTTACATTGAGTGTTTAACTGCAATTGTGTGGAATGCACTTTTTTAAAAACAAGCGTAGAGCGACACTCCCTTCCTTTCTTATATTTTATTAGGGTGGATGACGTCAGACCACCTTTATAACGTACCGTACTGCCGGATATGTAAATGTTAACATCTTTGGAGGCCGTGATTTGACGGCTGGTAACCGTACTTCACGTGCATAAATATATCACTTATCGAGATCTGTTTCGGCAGAGTGCTACACCCAGTAATAGATGAAAGGCGTGATGATATATTTATTTATTTAATTTTAATTTTTTGTTTGTTTCCACTATAAGCTGTAGGTCCCCTAACTATTAATGGGCTCCTGTACCATAATCGAAATAACAAGAATGAAGGACAAAAACATAAAATATATATTGAATAATAGTTATTAATGGAAAATTTAGTTAAAAATTATGTTTAACATCAGAGATATAAGCGATTATAAATATAGTGATGTCCCATGTTCGGAAGCGCTCATTGGCCACAAGTATTTTCGCGCGGTAAATAAGAGACATATGTGGAGTAGAACGTAACTAACCATGCTATCTCAGCACAGGGTTTTCAAACTGTTCGCCGTTTGCTAGTATGTATGTGTTCAACACGTATATTTATTACTATAATGTAATTCCATGTTCTTGGACTTGCAACTTCTATAAAATATGATTTTCAACATAGTAAGAATATTTGTCAACAATTCAATCGTATATATTTATTTTTTTTTATTTTATGATACGAGTTCAACTGCTTTGGTTACTAGCCGGGGTGGTATGATTATGGAAGCGCTTGCGCTGTAGTCAGTCACAGACACTGGTTGATGCCAGCCCTGACCGGGAATCGAACCCGGGACTTCTGGGTCAGTAGCCTAGTAGACTAAACCACTGAGCCACAGAGGTCGGCTCAATCGTATATTATTTGCACTCTTTGAACGAAACAAGTTAAGTACCACTGAACCGTACTTGGGACGTCACAACTCCAATACAAAACTTTAAAAAATCATATCTCTTGTAGTGTAAAGAGTTTTCAACCCGCGTTTTCACTGATCGTCATAATTTATCATATAGTTTCATAAAAAACAGGGTTGAGAGATTTAAATCAAATTGATTTAAATCATGATTTAAATCAAGTGATTTTTTTTTAAAAATCATTGATTTAAATCAAAATAAATAAAATTTAATAATTTAAACAAAAAATGAATAATTTTTATTGTATATGTATTTATTAAAATAAAAATACAAAAAAAATCACAGTAAAAAAATAAAAACATGTTTTAATAAATCATAAATATTTTAATATGAAAATAGAACAATTAAAATAATAAAAATAAAGTAGAAACGTTTATAAATTAAGAGGTATATTATTATTAAAATGTTTAAATAAAAAGACCGGTCCAAATGATGAAAAAACTCGCTCAACACAAGCTAAAGACGAAGTGGCGCATAAAAGTGATTTTATAATTTTCAATATTATACCTTTATTTGGTCCTAATTCATCTTTTCGGGACATCCACCATTCAACACTTGAAACGGTGTGCAGAATTTCTTTTGGAAACATTACACAATACATAATATTTAAAAATGTAATTCAAAATACCCGTTTTTACGCACTTTATTTAAAAAATCTAATTTAAATCAGATTTTATGGGATGGCTAGCACAGTGGTATGAAGTCGGCCTGTGGATCCTGAGGTCCCTGGTTCGATTTCCACAGGCGACAAATTTTCATAATTTGAAAAAGCTATCCCTGTGGCTCCTCCACCACTAACATGTTTGGGGGCCGTGATTTGACGACTGGTAACCGCACTTCACGCGCAAAATATATCACTTACCGAGATCTGCTTCAGCAGTGTGCCACACCCAGAATGGGTAGAAGGCGTGATGATATATTTATTTATTTTATTTATTTTTTCAAAGAAAACCTGATTTAAATCAAAAAATCGATTTTTTTGATTTTTTTTTTAAAATCACGATTTTTATCCACCCTGATAAAAAATAATAATAACAAAATAAAATAGGGATAGGTGCCCATTTTAACACATAGTTGTAGCACAAGATAGCGCGGTCTCTTCACAAGCGAGACTTGAAACCAAAAACACAAATGCACTTAAGTGATTGAGATTGAACTATAAAGCTACTTTAATTGAGATTAAGGTCCTGTTGTGCAGAGAAACAAATGAATAAAAAAGATAAATTTTCCTTTAACAATCCATAAATCATTTATTTCGTAAGATCTCAACAATAACTCTAAAAATACGGAACGAGCGTTATATACTTTATATTTAATAAACTATGGAGTTCCCGGAATCAATTTCGATTGTTAGTTGTTTTCTTCGCGCCCGCAGCAACGTAACAAAAACAAAAAAAGTCGTCTCCATAGCAATCGTCTCTTCGTGGAAGAAGCAGTATATGATTTTTCAAGGAATTTTGGAACAGAAACGCTATAGAAATCCGGATGCGAAATTCTGTTTGATTCTTCTTGTATTTTTGTTTCTTTTTTTCTTAACGTGGAGGGTAGACATACTAAGAAATGATTTAAGATTCGATACAGACATCGACAAGTTCTTGGAATAGAGATTTTGCGGTTTGGAATTTTAGGGATTTCACAAATTGTAGTTTTTTTTTATTATTATTATTATCGAGAATCACATCATTTGAGTTATAATTCTTTTTCCTACAACTGTGCGATTTCTTTGTTATTACGTAACTATAATTGCCTTGGTTACGTATGGAAAGTAGATGAATGCAGACCAAGTGCGTTTCCGAAAGCAAAGAAACACTAGTGCGGAAAGTGCTTCATTACGTAACTGTCAAAAGAATATTGTTTTGACAGCGATTTAAATTTCGCGCCGAGCGCGGAATTCATATTTTGACCACAGATGCTTATGGAAGAAGAAGATACGGTGAACCAGCGCTAGTAAATATGCAGTAGTATATTTTGACGTTTATAAACATAACCTTAATTTGCAGTATATCTAATCTGTAGACAATTAATAAAAAGAACCGAACAAAGTAAAATATATCGATAAATGGTTTTATTTAAAGAGTAAGTGAAATACTGCATATTTATTGTTTGTGTATATTATTAATACAGTTGTTACAGTTGCTTATATTGACATAATGTAAAGTGAAAACTTTTGTGTCTAAAGAAACATTGATTTCTTCCGTACCTGTTCATATTATTACCAGTAATATTATTGGTAACAATTTCGGAAGCTTCAGAAGTACCAGCAGCAAGTTGATTGTCATTGTCGAAAATAGATCCAACATAGTATGATCCGGAGCTTCAATTATCTTTGGAGGTGTTAATGATAAAGAAGAATCACTCACTGTACTATTCCAATCAAGATGATTTTGAAGAAATTATTTTGACGTTAGTGAAATATTTTTAAATAACGTAGAACAATGTGCAAGCAATCAACAAACAAACCATAGCAACGCCGTAAAACATCGTTCTCATGTAATATGATTAATATTTTATAAATTTTATAAATTTTAATAATATTTTAGTGATTTACTAAATCGCACAGTTGTAGGAAAAATGTTGTTTATAACACGTGCCGAAAAAGGTTACATGCTCGTGCAGATTTCCGCACTTGGCAAGCCTCGTGCGTTAAATTCTGCACTTGCACGTAACGAGCCTTTTTCGGCACTTGTTATAAAAATAACTATTTATGCACAACCGTGCCGAAAAGCATGTGTGTTTGCCCTAAAAAGTGGGCTTAAATCATATACTTTCTATCTAGATAGTAAGTAGGTATATGGCTTAAACACTTAAACACTATTATTATTTCTTTTTGACCCATGGGCCAAAAAGAAATAATACCCATGAATACATAAATAAAATGACAATTTTTGTTTATTGTGAATACTTGATTCTGCAAAATGTCATTTTGACATATAACCTATGTACATATTTTAATCTTTTGAACATATATTAAATGTTATTTTGTTGTGCATAAAATATTGTTTGTACCACGGGTGAAATTAGCGTTTCTGACGCGGACGCCTGTTTTTTTCACCCTTGGTACATAAATAATTATTTTGTACTCACATCATTCATAATAAGGTTTACATTGCCCTGGAATCTAAAGTAAAGTTTGATTTTGCGCACTAGTGCTGCAAAGTAATTGAAAAATCTGCAATTTTTATGGTTCTAGATTTTGACTTTTAAAACGCTGATTGCACTTATATACACACATTTTAAGGAATTTATGAAAGGAGTAGAGACATTAGCTTATAACGCCATCAATCAGACATATTTTAACAAGCTTTACGAGAAAAAATAAACAATTTGTTTTCAAATAACAAATGTCAATTCATGGCATACTTAACTGTCAATATAAATTCACGCTTCAAATTTAATAACTTTGTCTCACTATCGGTTATATAATTTTTATTCGTTACAAAATGCATTGTACAAAACTCGTGCACGAAGACATCATTTGCACCATTCGCGCAAATTAAAGTACTCGCTTCGCTTGTGTTTTAAAATAGCGCTCATGTGCAAAGTATGTCTTCGCGCACTTGTTATGTAAATAGCTATTTTGCTCGTTACAAAAAGCCTTGTACAAAACTCGTGCACGAAGACGTCATTCACACCATTCGCGCAAATTAAAGTACTCGCTTCGCTCGTGCTTCAAAATTGCACTCATGTGCAAAGTATGTCTTCGCGCACTTATTACTTAAATAGTTATTTTGCTCGTTACAAAAAGCTTTGTACAAAACTCGTGCAGGAAGACATCATTTGCACCATTCGCGCAAATTAAAGTACTCGCTTCGCTTGTGCTTTAAAATAGCGCTCATGTACAAAGTATGTCTTCGCGCACTTAATACAGGGTGATCAAAAGGAATTGTTATAGTTGGCAATACAATTCCAGAGATCTTTTTATTCCACAGTTGGCACAACGTCAGATAAAGGCAGAAATGCTATTTAACATTTCTAATAAATACAAATAGGTTATGTCAGGAGTCTGACAGGTACTAGAATTTTGACTTTTTAAGTAATAGAAATACTTTTGAAATAAATGTAATAATAAATATACTCAAATTTAAATTTTAAATGTTACTGTCAACAACAGGAAATGAATTTATTTGTAAGGCTTACCAATTTCAAGTAGTTTTTTTTATTGCCAACTGTAACCATTCCTTTTGATCATTCTGTATGTAATTAGCTATTCCAGTACAAATGAATATATAATAAATAATCCTTTTTCTCCTTGTAACTATCTCCATTCTCTCGTACTCTCCCTTCACCTGTCGGGGGTGGGGGTGGCAGCGACGGCGGCTGGAATCAGGTCAGGTCTGGAGGCCTGGGATTCCACCGCCTGTACGCCGCCGCGGCCTTCGCCACCACCACGAGTGACGTCGCTGTGAAGTAATGATTGAACTGGCGCCCGGAGGCGGTATAGCGGCGGTAGGTGAATGTCAGTGTAGAGGCGGTGAGACCTGGATCTCTAGGGGTGGTGCACTATCTCCACAAGAGAAAGAAATTTGCAATGAATATATCATCACGCTTTGTACATATTACTGAAGCAGATCTTTGGTATGGGAGATATTTTGGATGTGAAGTGTGGTTTCTAGCTGTCAAATTATGGCCTCCAAAGATGTTAGTGGAGAGGCAGCCATAGGAGTAGATTTTTATTTGGTGGAAATTGTTTGTCGGCTGTGGGAATCGAACCTGGGTTCTCATGTAAAAATCATGTTCTTATTTTAAATAAGAAAGTTGCACTTCGTATTTTAAGAAACATTGGTCGAAATTATTTTTTATAGTTTTATACTAAACTTGCAAAATGGTATTTCTTTGCTAATTTTATGGGGTGGCTAGCTCAGTGATATGAAGTCGGCCTAGGGACCCTAAGAACCCTGGTTCGATTCCCACAGGTGACAAACAATTTTCATAATTTCAAAAAAGCTACCCCTGTGGCTCTTCCACTACTAACATCTTTGGAGGCCGTGATTTGACGACTGGTAACCGCACTTCACGCGAAAAATATATCACTTACCGAGATCTGCTTCGGCAAAGTGCCACACCCAGTAATGGATAGAAGACGTGATGATATATTTATTTATTATATTTTATATTTAACTAACCTTGTAGCTCTTATAGTTCTTGAGATAGCAATGGAGGCATAATTAAATTGAACAGCCTGTATATTTTATATTTTTATCATTAATTCTTCTTATTCCGATTATGGTATATATTTGTTAGAGTACAGGCAATCTACTAACCTACAGCTTATAATGAAATCCGAATCTTGTGTTTCAGCCATGAAAAGAGAGCTTAAACATTTCTTTATGGCCCTAGGACCGTAACAAAATCATTCCTTTGGATACATAAATAAAATGACAATTTTTGTTTATTGTGAATACTTGATTTTACAAAATGTCATTTTGACATATAACCTATGTACATATTTGAATCTTTTGAACATATAATTAAAGGTTATTTTGTTGTGCATAAAATATTGTATGTACCACGGGTGAAATTGGCGTTTCTAAACCTGAGCTTGTTATTAGCACGAGGCGCAATGCGCGGGCCAGAAACGCCTGTTTTCACCCTTAGTACATAATAGTTATTTATGTACCAAGGGTGAAAACAGGCCTTTCTCGTTCGTGGCATGATTATTAGCACGAGGCGCAAAGCGCCGAGGGCTAATAACATGCTCAGGGTCAGAAACGCTAATTTCACCCGTGGTACATACAATATTTTATGCACAACAAAATAACCTTTAATTATATGTTCAAAAGATTAAAATATGTACATAGGTTATATGTCAAAATGACATTCTGCAGAATCAAGTATTCACAATAAACAAAAATTATCATTTTATTTATGTATCCATAGGAATTATTACTTTTTATGGCCCTAGGGCCAAAAACAAGTGTTTAAGCCCGGTTTTTAGAGCTGAAACACATGAATTTCAGCCCGGTTGTGCATAATAGTGAAGGGTGAAAACGCGTTTCTGACCTGTGACATGTATATATCCAAAAAAATACGATTGTGTCTGAGTGGTTCGGATTCCACTATAAGCTGTAGGCCCTTGGGATTAAATTCCTGTTGTGCAGAGTAACAAATAAATAAATATATCATAACGCCTTCTACCCATTACTGGGTGTGGCACCGAAGTAGATCTCGGTAAGTGATATATTTATACGCGTGAAGTGCGGTTACCAGCTGTAAAATCACGGCCCTCAAAGTTGTTAGGTGTGGGAGCCACAGGGGTAATTTTAAATTGATGAAAATGTTTTGTCGGCTGTAGGGATCGAACCAGGGTTCTTTGGATCCACAGGCCGACTTGATACCACTACAGCATAACAACTAAATAAATTCACACCCTACGAATCCAACAACCTCTACATCTGCAATTGCAGACTTTTCATCTAACCATAACATGCTTCCATACCCACTATATTATTATTATTACCATCTTTTCCTCCGTATATTCTGCCATCCACCACCGCCTATTCCAGCGTCGCCTGAGGCTTTCGCTAATACTACGTTTTGCGTGTATCCTCGCCGTCGTACGTATATAGTAGAAAGCAGAAACGAGAGACTATAACTCGAAAGAGAGCCGAGCAAAGAGACAGAGAGCATTGTTGGCGGTGGCGGTGTTGTGTTCGCGCGTCACTTATGCGAAATCAATAGTCGCGTCGCGTCTGCATTACAGGGCCGGGTAAGGAGGATTTTACTGGGAAATTGTGCAGGAAGATTGATGGATACTAGACGTGGATAAGAAGTTGGATTTTGTTTGTATTCGTGGGCGAAATTCTGGTTTTTTTGGCGCGTTCGAATGACTTTTGTTTTGACCTAACGGTCTCGACTAAATATGACATTCTCACGCACAACAAAAAAAAAAACACTCATTTTGTGCACTTTATACAAAAGTAACTATTTTTCCTAGGGATTAAAGTATCATTTTATTCTCTCAATTGAGGGAATAAAATGTATTTTTACTTTCTTATACACAGTATAAGGATGTATTGAAATCGTGAAAAAAATCGTTGACGAGATTTTCACGGAAATTCGTGTTTTGAGGTCCACTGAATCCGTATTGATCATTTTATCAATGATGTCTGTGTGTCCGAGTGTGCAATATCTCATGAACAAGATGAAATTTTTTAACGAAACTTGGTAATTATAAGTTTCATGAAAATACGAAGAGCAGAGTTGATATTTTGAATGAAATTGAAAAGCCGGATGAGAAAGTTTACTAGACACACAAAACAATAAATTTATTTCAAAAATGGAATCAGTTACGAAAAAAAGTTTCAAATAAAAGATGTTAGCAAAAATATTTGGAACATAAAATCTTATTTGCAATTTTCCTGTATATGCGTCTAATTATGAGAAAACTAATTTATATATTTAATAATATATTTCAATAATCATAGTAGCAATAGAAACAAAAAACATAAATTTTAATTTTCGCTTTATCTAATTATCTATGTCTTTTTTCGGAAAAACAAGTACATCATTAAAATGGTCAACTAATTTGACAACTTTGCCTCAATTTAATCGACTTCGTATCTCACGGTTCTTGAGATACCAAGGGTTAGGCTCGAAAACGGACATCCTGTATATGCCTCACAGAGCTGGGCAGTAGCTAGCTACTTTTGTAGCTTAGCTACTAGCTTAGCTACATTTACCTTAGCTGTAGCTGTAACTTAGCTAACTGTGAAAAAATATAGCTGTAGCTTGTAGCTAGCTACTTTTTTTTCTATTAGCTTAAAAATAACAACTGAAGCTATTTTTAAAGCTACTTTTTGTAGCATCAAGCTACGTTTTGTAGCTTAAAGCTACTTTTTAAGTAGAAGGTCAACAAAGTACGCATGCGTACAAGCTAAACCCATACAAAATAATTATTTGTTGCCGGTTCTAACTGGCTCTAATACGCAAAAATACACAATAGGTGCCAGATGGTATTTGCTATTATTGATATTTATGTATATAATAGTAAATTAACAGTCATTATAACAAAAGACTGATCATATGACAATGGCAAATTTAATTATTTCACAATAATTAAAAAAAGTAGCTTTAAAATTTAACAGCTACTTTAACAAAAGCTTTTAGCTGTAGCTTTGCTATATTTTACAAAATATAGCTTATAGCTGTAGCTTAGCTACTTTTTTTAACTACGACCACGGAATAAATAAAAATAAAAATTGTTTGACATTAAAAAAAAATTAAAACCCTGGTAATTATCATTTTGAATGCGGTTAAATACTTTATTAAAATATTAGTGCATTAATATTTCCAAAAACGCACTAGTACGTTAATAAAGTACTTATCTCACTCAAAAGTGAATGCGATAAATGTCATTTATCGCACGATCGTAGATAAAAAAATTATTCCTTTCCTGTTCGCATGTTTAAAATTGAACTGAAAGTAAAAGTGAAACTCCGGTCCTGGAGTCGGTTCCGGGAGCGTTAAGGGTAGTAGTGGGGATTCGAGAGACCAGACGCAGACTGGGGTCTGTCGGCAGCCGCCACCACCAACACCGCCGCCGCCGCGTCGCGACGCCGGGAATGAATGAAAGCGATAGCGACCCGCTGCGTTGCCAAATTTACTGCCGGGGGCAAACAGACTAAGTGGCAACGGTGTAGATCGAAACGTACATGTTGTTGTCATAAATATTAGATTGAACTAAATCATTATCTTTTGTTTATTATGAATATTATATAGTGAGTGATTCGAATGACTCGGTTTCCACTATAAGTTACTGTAATAGTTATTTTTATAACAAGTGCCGAAAAAGGCTTGTTACGTGCAAGTGCAGAATTTAACGCGCGATAGCTTTCTCATATCCAAAAATGTATGCAAAATGTTCCGTACCCGTTCGGTTGAGATGCTCATAGTCTTAGCAATCTCGTGCACTTTAACTCGCCGATCGTCCAATATTATACCATGGATTTTATCGACGATTTCTGGCGTTGTAACCTCAATTGGACGACCAGAACATCCGGCGTCCTTTGTGGTCATACTACCACAACGAAAATCAGTAAACCACTTGTGAATCGTTTCAATCGATGGTGAGGAGTCCCCATAATGTTTAACAAGCGATGCTTTGGTTTGCGTAATGTTTTTCCACGCAAGAAATAATGTTTAATCAAGACGCGAAATTCTTTTTTTTCCATGTTTTCAAAAATCTTCAAGGTTGCTTGCTTTCGATGGGTGTCAAAACAGAAAGGAATGACATATCAGTCTGAAAATTTTAATGCGTTCTAGTTAAAGATGGTACATCACAAATGTCACATGGGATTTGCGATTGTGGCGCCATCTGTTTTATTTTTCAGGGATTTTTCACCCTGCCCTCGTAGAAGAACTTTAAGCGCCCGCGCGCTCACTTGTGTAATAATAGACATTTTTTCAAACGGCGGACAGTCCGTATCTACTGAACCGATTTTAATAAATCTTGGTGCGTTTTGTTCATTAAACTATTCTACACAATAATTCACCACAATTTGGTGAAAAAATAAATATAAAAATAAATATATCATCACGCCTTCTACCCATTACTGGGTGTGGCACTCTGCCGAAGCAGATCTCGATAAGTGATATATTTTGCACGTGGAGTACGGTTACCAGTCGTCAAATCACGGCCTCCAAAGATGTTAGTGGTGGAAGAGCCACAGGGATAGCTTTTTCAAATTATGAAAATCGTTTGTCGCCTGTGGGAACCGAATCTAGGGTACCAGGGTTCTCAGGATCCACAGGCCGACTTCATACCACTGAGCTAGCCACACCATAATAAAAAAATAACTCACATTATAGAAAAAGTTATATGTTCATATCAAATAAAGAAGCTGCAAAAAAATTCTTGAAAAGTAGCTTTTTTTAGTCTTCTAATAGGTACTAGTCCGTTAATCCCAATTACAGTACAGGGGACCTACAGTTTGTAGTGAAATTCGAATCACTTAGATATAATCAATTTTTTTGGATATAAGTAGAAGTCAGTGAGATTTAAACGCACGACCTCTTGCTTGCTAATAAAGAAACGCAAGTTTTACCTCGCTTTTATCCACTGGGCTATGATTGCCTGCTATCGCTCTGCAATTGCAGATCTGGTACGCCAAAAAGAAATATGTAAAAACAAGCTTCATTTTACGGCCCATAACAAAAATTTACGCAATTTAAAATTTAAATATGTTAGCCATAAACCTTATAATAAATTAATTCAATAGGAAAATTATACAACCATCCTTATATTACTGTCCTTGATGACGTCAGCAAAAACAGTGAAAGTAGGGGGAGACTAACTATTTACCCCGCAACCCTTAAGGCGTGTCGGCACGTACGTCCTTGACCGCGGCGTGCGACTATGTGTGAAAGAAAGAGAAGACTGAGAAAAGATGAAAAAGACAAAGATAGAATGATGCGGGTGTATTATTTTTGGTATGGTTGTTGCTAGATTATCAAACAAAGGTTGAGTAACAACTAATAGTAGAGTTCGCGAGAACTTTCTCGAAGTATCGACGAATAGATTGATTTTTGTTCCAACTTGCATAGACGATAAATAAATATATTACGCCTTCTACCTATTACTGGGTGTGGCTCTCTGCCGAAGCAGATCTCGGTAAGTGATATATTTATGTGCGTGAAGAGCGGTACCAGCCGTTAAATCACGGCCCCCAAAGATGTTAGTGATGGAGGAGCCACAGGGGTAATTTTAAATTGGTGAAAATGTTTTATCGGCTGTGGGGATTGAACCAAGGTTCTTTGGATCCACAGGCCGACTTGCTACCACTGTGCCATTACTCCATAAAAATAAATAAATATATCATTATGCCTTTAAACTATTACTGGCTGTGGCACTCTGCCGAAGCAAATCTCGATGATATATTTTTGTGCATGAAGTGCGGTTACCAGACGTCAAGTTATGGCCCTCAAAGTGGAGGGAGAGTCACAGAGATAGTTTTTAAATAAATATATCATCACGCCTTTTGCCCATTTTTGAGTGTGGCACTCTGCCGAAGCAGATCTCGGTAAGTGATATATTTATGCGCGTGAAGTGCAGTTACCAGCCGTTAAATCACGGCCCCCAAAGATGTTAGTGATGGAGGAGCCACAGGGGTAATTTTAAATTGGTGAAAATGTTTTATCGGCTGTGGGGATTGAACCAAGGTTCTTTGGATCCACAGGCCGACTTGCTACCACTGTGCCATTACTCCATAAAAATAAATAAATATATCATTATGCCTTTAAACTATTACTGGCTGTGGCACTCTGCCGAAGCAAATCTCGATGATATATTTTTGTGCATGAAGTGCGGTTACCAGACGTCAAGTTATGGCCCTCAAAGTGGAGGGAGAGTCACAGAGATAGTTTTTAAATAAATATATCATCACGCCTTTTGCCCATTTTTGAGTGTGGCACTCTGCCGAAGCAGATCTCGGTAAGTGATATATTTATGCGCGTGAAGTGCAGTTACCAGCCGTTAAATCACGGCCCCCAAAGATGTTAGTGATGGAGGAGCCACAGGGGTAATTTTAAATTGGTGAAAATGTTTTATCGGCTGTGGGAATCAAACCAAGGTTCTTAGGATCTACAGGCCGACTCGATACCACTAGGCCACTACCCTATATCATATATTATGTGGTTTTAGTTGAAGACAGCGAAATCAAAGTTTCTCATCCTCAATTTCACCAACACAACAAATCTTTGAATTCAAAGTAAAAAACCGTTTCTCTACAATTTCGCATGAATGCTTGCACCAAATGCAACAAGTGCATATTAACTCTGGAGATACTGTAAAGTGCATTCGACTTACGAGTCCAGCAGACGTACACTGCATACCAAAAGCGGCGGTAAACTTGACAGGCGCCGCAACACATCAACATGCGAAGCAGCATTGTCTACATCCGCACTACACGTACGCGAGAACGTGAATACAATACCACACAAGAATACACAATGTAGATGGTAGTAACACAGTGGAGTATGATGCTTTTTAGTGGCATAAAATTAAGTGTGGTGCTTCTCTTTATAATAAAATAAGTATATAATGTATATGGGGTGGCTAGCTCAGTGGTATGAAGTCGGCCTGTGGATCCTGAGAACCCTGGTACCCTAGATTCGATTCCCACAGACGACAAACAATTTTCATAATTTCAAAAGCTGCTCCTGTGGCTCCTCCACCACTAACATCTTTGGGGACCGTGATTTGACGACTGGTAACCACATTTCACGCGCAAAATATATCTCTTACTGAGATCTGCTTCGGCAGAGTGCCACACCCAGTAATGGCTACAAGGCGTGATGATATATTTATTTATTTATATAATGTTTCCAATTGGGGAATTAGTTAAGAAAAGCAAATAAATAAATATATCATCACGCCTTCTATCCATTACTGGGTGTGGCACTCTGCCGAAGCAGATCTCGATAAGTGATATATTTATGCGCGTGAAGTGCAGTTAGCAGCCGTCAAATCACGGCCCTCAAATATGTTAGTGGTGGAGGAGCCACAGGGGTAATTTTTTAACATGGTGAAAATTGTTTGTCGCCTGTGGGAATCGAACTAGGGTTCTCAGGATCCACAGGCCGACTTCATACCACTGAGCTAGCCACCCCATATTGTAAAAATAAATGTAATTTAAAATAAAATAAATATATCATCGCGTCTTCCACCTATTACTGGGTGTTGGCACTCTGCCGTTGCAGATCTCAATAAGTGATATATTTTACTCGTGAAATGCGGTTACCAGTCGTCAAATCACGGCCTCCAAGGATGTTAGTGGAGGGGCAGCCATAGGGTTAGTTTCAGTGTGATGAAAATGTTTGTCAGCTGTGGGAATCGAATCCGGGTTCTCAAATCCACAGTTCGACTTGATTATAAAACTAGAAAATTAGTCAATACTCAATCGTAGATCAAATAATGTACGCAACTTTATAAAGTGACACTTTTAACACCAATTACATAAATAACTATTATTGCATAACCGTGTAATAAACAATTACTTTTCGCACTCAAAATAAGTACATAATAACTCTCTTTTCATATGAATGTAGAAACAAATTATTTGACGTAAGTTCAATATCTTTTTATTTGTTTATAACATAATTATGTATCATTCGGTACAAGTATAAGAAAGTAAATATACTTATTTAGGTGCAAAAATATGGTACAATATTTGTTTATTTCTGACATAATCAACAAATTTAATATGAAAAAATAGTTAAACAAATAATTCGCTATATCAACTTTTATAGTTAGTATTGCATTAGCAAGTCTGTAGTCAAGTGATACATATCCATTTAAGTACAATTAACACAATAGTAATTTATTTACTTTCCTTGTTAATACAATTTACTGACATTTACTGTGTTGTTGATCATCTTTTGCATACGTCAGTAACATTTAATTTAAACAGAAATAATTATAAATAAATATATCATCACGCCTTCTACCTATTACTGGTTGTGGCACTCTACCGAAGCAGATCTCGGTAAGTGATATATTTATACGCGTGAAGTGCGGTTAACAGCCGTTAAATCACGACCCCCACAGATGTTAGTGGTTGGGGAGCCACAGGGGTAATTTTAAGTTGGTGAAAATGTTTTATCGGATGTGGGGATCGAACCAGGGTTTTTAGGATCCACAGGCCGACTCGATACCACTGAGCCATTACCCTATACTAAAATAAATATATCATCACGCCTTTTACCCATAACTGGTTGTGGCACTCTACCAAAGCAGATCTCGGTAAGTGATATATTTATGCGCGTGGAGTACGGTTACCTGCCATCAAATCACGGCCTCCAAATATGTTAGTGGAGAGGGAGCCATAGGGGTAATTTTAAATTGGTGAAAATGTTTTGTCGGCTATGGGGATCGAACCAGGGTTCTTAGGATCCACAGACCGACTCGATACCACTGAGTCATTACCCCATACTAAAATAAATATTTCATCACGCCTTTTACCCATTACTCGTGTGGCAATCTACCTAAGCAGATTTTGGTAAGTGATATATTTATGTGCGTGAAGTGCGGTTACCCGCCATTAAATCACGGCTCCCAAAGATGTTAGTTGTGGGGGAGCCACAGGGGTAATTTTAAATTGGTGAAAATATTTTGTCGGCTGTGGGGATCAAACCAGGGTTCTTAGGATTCACAGGCCGACTCGATACCACTCAGCCATTATCCCATACTAAAATAAATATATCATCACGCCTTTTACCCATTACTAGTTGTGGCACTCTACCGAAGCAGATCTCGGTAAGTGATATATTTATGCACGTGAAGTGCGATTACCAGCCATCAAATTACTGCCCTCAAAAATGTTAGTTGTGGGGGAGCCAAAGGGGTAATTTTAAATTGGTGAAAATGTTTTGTTGACTATGGGGATCAAACCAGGGTTCTTAGGATCCTCAGGCCTAATTGATACCACTGGCCATTGCCATTGCCATTTTGGAAAATATTATATAAAATACGGAAAAATCAAATGACCTACGTGTTCGCAACATTTCCGGACGTTTTATATTTCAAATGTTTTATTTATGTTGTAAAATTGGATGTATTTTTAGTCGTTCGGTGTTGAAACGTTTGAAATGCGTGACTTAGTCGAGTTAGTTAGTTTCGGGAGATACAAATATATTTTATGGCACAACCAGCCATATTCTAAGTTATTTATTAGTATTTAATGCCGTTGTTTTATCATGTTTTACTCGTAAAATTATTTCTTAGAAATGTCATTATTTTACTGATTATTTTTTTTATTTTTCTTAAATTAATAATAACAAGACTAATTAAAGTTTTATCGGTTCATTAGCAACTAACGATTCAGTAAGTTTCAGAAAATCACTATTATTACTGTTACTCGATAAACACTTCTTTAACTAAAGAGCCCTTTATTTTTCCTTGCAACCCAACTTAATACTATATTACATAACAAGCATTGAAAGTGTAAGATACTGTGCGAGTGTACAAATTGAAAAACGAGGCGTCTAGCGCCGAGTGACTTACGTACACGAGCACAGTTATCACACTTTCAAGCGAGTTATGTACACTATTTTTCAGACGACCACAAAATATTTCTTAAAAAAGTTTACAAGAGCAATGTTGTTACACTTTGACAGTTGATGCGTTTTTGTAGGTAAGCGTTGACGTTTCACGTTTGAGGTTAGGTTATTAAATAATACTAACATACTATTAATTATTAATTTAAAAAAACTAGATTTATCTGTGCGAATGTATTGAAAAATCAACTAAAACTTCGATTTAAATAATAATAAAAAATCTTTTCATTTATTTTATTGTTTTCTTTCACCGTAACGCCATCTGTTGTCAATCAGTGGAACTTCACCTGATATGTTAGAAGTGTGCGTTATACTAACATATCAGTGTATGTTATGTTCAACTTTCCGTAGTGATTTATGACGTTGTTATGGTTACTTTCATAAATGGTCGTCTGAAAATATATTTTTTGGAGTAGGTAACTCAGTGGTATCGAGTCATCCTGTAGATTTGAGAATTCTGGTTCGATTACCACAGCCGACAAGTAATTTTCACCACATTAAAATTACCCCTGTGGCTCCTTCTCCATTAATACCTTTGGGAGGCGTGATTTGACGGCTGGTAACCATATTTCAGGTGCATAAATATATCATCTGTTTTGGCAGAATGCTCAGTGGTATCAAGTCGGCCTGTGGATCCAAAGAACCCAGGTTCGATCCCCACTGGCGACAAAACATTTTCAACTATTTAAAATTATCCCTGTGGCTCCCCCACCACTAACATCCTTGGGGCCGTGATTTGACGGCTGGTAACGGCACTTCACACGCATAAATATATCATGTACCGAGATCTGCTTTGACAGAGTGCCACCACCCAGTAATGAGTAGAAGGCGTGATGTTATAATTATTATTTATTTATTGAAATTAATATCTTCAATGCTACAACTTGTATTTATTTGTCAATTTGTTACTCTGCACAACAGGAACTCAATCCCAATGACAGTAGCTAACAGTGAAATCCGAATTATTCAAATATGAGTACAATAATATTTTATTATTTTATTGTTTGAAGCCTTGTTTTATTTCGAGCTACGATTGACTGTAAAATACATAATGAATTTCGTATTATAAATCATAAATTTTTTGTTTGTTTGCGGGTTCAACAAACTGTTAAATCAAAAAGAATTTTCACCCTTCTTTTTCATCGCCACGGTTAATTAATACCAGTGTAAAAAGCCCCCTTTTCTTTAGTGAAATTCGAGTGAGCCTAGCAAAACAAAAGAATATCTCATCGTCGTCACAAACATAAAGAAGAAGGGCAGTTTCGTTTCACAGATCATTTCCTTCTGTCGCCATATTTTTTTCAAGATATTTATGCTGTCTGATATGAAATTATTGTGACAAAGAAATATTCGCTTTCTTTGGGGATGGTTTACTAACCAAAGACTATAATACTTACAGGCATGGTGCCACACCCAGCAATGGGTAAAAGGCGTGATGATATATTTATTTATTTTAATTTTAAATCCATTCATATTTATCAAAACAAATTGCAAAATGGTTTCAAGTTGGCCTGTGGATTCTGAGGATCCCGGTTCGACTCCCACAACCGACAAACAATTTTCACTAAATTAAAATTACCGCTAACATCTTTAGAGGCCGTGATTTGACGGGTGGTAACCGCACTTCACGTACGTAAATATATCACTTACCAAGATCTGCTTCGGCAGAGTGCAACACCCAGTAATAGGTAAAAGTCGTGATGATATATTTATTTTATATATATATATTTTTTTTATATATATATTTTTTTTAATTTATAAAAACCACAATTTGATTGGCTTAGAAAGGGCGGCAAATTGGAACCTGTCCTGGGCGGCAAAAGTTCTAGGTACGCCACTGAATAAATGCTAATCTATCTCCATGTGAACAATATTACGTCAAATCAAAAATATGAAATGAATCAAAATGTTTTTCTTTGCGCAAAAGTTCTCAAATTATTTTAGGCAAAAATACTTCAAATCAACGTTGTAGAGAATAAAATTCTGCATCTAACGTAGTAATCAGATTATCGGCTGTATCATGTAACATATCGTTAATAATAAGCGACATCGATAACTTTTTTTAGCTTTGGCAACATCGGTTTGGTTTTAAAGTTTGTCAAATTTTTATTCAAATAAATACAAATTTGACAAACGTCAAGACAAAACCGGTGTTGCCAAAGCTTGTAAAATTTATCGACGTCGCTTATTATTAAAGATATGTTACATGATACAGCCGTATATTTTTGACATTTCATAACCGACAAAATAAATCATACTTTTGTTCCACAAGTTAAAGAGATGATTTCTTTTTAAGTTTATCTTTATCATAAAATCGAAACTGACTTTAAGTACTTTTTTCTATTGATATATTTTGTGCTTAATCATAAAAATATAAATCATATTTTACTGATATCATTCTGAATATATTTATTATATTATTACAATTCTTTTAAAATTGAATGATTTAAAAAAAATCGATTGTTTCTTCCAAAAACAAAAGTACTTAAAATAAAAAAATCTTTTCAGTATTATCAAAACTATACAATCAGACTTTTATTTTATTTTTATAGTAATAGATAATATTTAATACTGTAATTCTGCTGGTTTTGTTGGGGCGAAATCCAACAATAAATTTAAATCCACCGATAAC
Source organism: Pterostichus madidus (assembly GCA_911728475.2). Classification (NCBI taxonomy): domain Eukaryota; kingdom Metazoa; phylum Arthropoda; class Insecta; order Coleoptera; family Carabidae; genus Pterostichus; species Pterostichus madidus. The sequence continues at coordinate 3,200,656 of OU452314.1, read as the reverse complement.
GAACCCTACAAGCCCTAAATAAAGTACTTTGTATTCCTCGTTCGTTCTGTACTTAAAAGTTAAATTTAAATGATTAGTCAAGCATTCACGACACGTACGACAGTGCAAGTAATTCATTATACACCAACACAGATAGTCGGATGTCGTTATGTGGTTTTGTTTCACCAATAGGAATAAATTTTCATTTTGTAGGAATTACAACTGACCTATTTTATGTTTAAGCGTTTTTTAGATAGAAAAAAAAGTGTATAATAAAAATATAAAATAAATAAATAAATATATCATCACGCCCTCTACCCATTACTGGGTGGGCACTCTGCCGAAGCAGATCCCGGTAAGTGATATATTTATGCGCGTGAAGTGTGGTTACCAGTCGTCAAATCACGGCCTCCAAAGATGTTAGTGGTGGAGAAGCCACAAGGGTAGCTTTTGAAATTATGAAAATTGTATGTCGTTTGTGGGAATCGAACCAGGGTTCTCAGGATCCACAGGCCGACTTCATACCACTGAGCTAGCCACCCCATGAACAATAAAAATAAAATAAATATATATATATCATCACGCCTTTTACCCAGGGTGTGGCACTCTGCCGAAGCAGATCTCGGTAAGTAATATATTTATGCGCGTGAAGTGCGGTTATCTGTCGTCAAATCACGGCCTCCAAAGATGTTAGTGATGGGGGAGCCACAGGGGTAATTTTAAATTAGTGTAAATGTTTTATCGGCTGTGGGGATCGAACTAGAGTTCTTGGAATCCATAGGCTGACTTGATACCACTGAGCTATTATCCTATAAGTGAATAAAATTAAAATAAATAAATATATCATCACGCCTTCTACCCATTACTGGGTGTGGCAATCTGCCGAAACAGATCTCGGCAAGTGATATATTTATGCGCGTGAAGTGCGGTTACGGCCCCCAAAGATGTTAGTGGTGGGAGAGCCACAGGGGTAATTTTTATTTGGTGAAAATTGTTTGTCGGCTATGGGAATCGAACCGGGATCCACTGGCCAACTCGAAACCACTGAGCTATTACCACATTAAATTAATAAACATAAATAAATAATTGTAATTGAGACAAACTATAGGTCGGGAACTTTTTTACCATTGGATGGCATATTTAAATTAGGCAGTAATAAAGGAATTTTTCGAGATAATATTTTCAACCCTACATTGACTTGACGATGAAGAAAAATATTCGAAATCATACAGTAATTCATAATTCGTAGAAATCGAATAGGAAACTTATGAAGTGAACAAGTTGTTTTTTACAACTAAAACTAAATATAAAAAATGCCGTCCCAAAATATGTGCAGCCCGGTGCGGAACGCACATATCCCTCCCTCTTAGGTACGCCACTGTATATGTTCGACTGTCATTTGAAAGAATAAATTTGGTTTATTTTGGAAGTAAATAAATTTGTCTTTTATAAAACTGCCATTACTAGTGAAGTAAATTTATTCTGTTCGCTAATGCCTCTAATTTGCGTTTTAAGATACATAGCTATCTCAAGAAGTAAACAAGTATAAATATCCTACCGGCTTCACCCATTTCTGGGGGTGATAGGCACTATCATCATATTTATTTATAAACAGCAGAATAAAGCCATAACATTCTTAATATAATTGGCAACATTTACAAGTTAAGTGTTGTGTATGATTTCTCAGAAGCACTTCCATGGCTTCTTGCCAATATGTCACCACCAGGTGCCCAGTGGGCGTCTTCTTCATAGCTTTCCTGCACCAGGTGTCTCTTTCGATGCCAAAGACACATTACTGCTTATTATTAATTACTGTTCTTTCGCCAAATATTCACAACGTGACAATAATTATTATTACATTTTAACAAATACGTTTTATACGTATTTTGTTTACTACACTTGTTGATAAGAACACGTGTAGTGATAAGTTTGAAAAAATACGAAAAACAACATACTATGACGAGCTGTTATCCATGGTTACGATAATATTACCAGGTAAACAAATAGAAAAATGCGTTATGAAGGATTAGAAAAGTCAAGTTTATATTTGTAGATAAAAACAATTGCATACACGTGTGAAACTATTACGCATAATATTTAAAAACAAATAAAAATTGTATAATTAAGGAAAGTCAGTAATAAATGCAACATTTATTTATTTATTTATTTATTTATTTATGCTACTCTGTACAACAGGAACTTAATTCCAATTACAGTATTGTTATCGACATGAGAGTATGCCAAGTTCAAAAATGTGAAATGATTGCAGATGTGGGATCTGTATCAGGGTACCCAGTGACCTGGAAAACCGGGAAAAGTCAGGGAATTTGTATAAGTCAGGGCAAAATCAGGAAGATTTAAAAAAATAAAAAATTATCAGGGAATTTTAAATTCTGTTCTGGAAAAAGATGCAAATTGTCTATTTATTAAAACGTTTTGATTTTTTGCTGGTAATATATAGTTAATTTTGTCATACAAATACGTTGAAACTTTTTATTATTTGAATTACACGATGAACGGCGGAATAAACCGAACAGATATTTTCTTTATTGTTCAAAAAAACTGCGCCTCAATCAACAGAGAAGCAAATTTTAGATATCGGGTCGTGCGGCCTACTATTGTCCACGGAGCACTACAAACAGGTCACAAAGCTTGCAAGTGGCAAGTGAATGAGTTTCTTAGGGGTATTTATTAGGGATGTCGATTTTGTAAAAAATTTCCGAACGAATATTCGGTCAACCGAATATTCGTATCCGAATAGTTCGGATATTCGTTAGTCTTCATATTCGTATCCGAATATTCGAATATTCGGATCCGAATATCCGGATATTCGGATATTCGAATATTCGAATATTCGGATATTCGCATATTCGAATATTCGGGTATTCGGATATTCGAACATTCGAATATCCGGATATTCGTATAGTCGAATATTCGGATATTCTAATTATTATGTAATTATGGAGCACATTAATGCATTTAATATTTAATCATAGAATTAGAACAACAGTAATGTAATTTTAATTTAATAGAAGCAATATTACCGTTATCAACATGAGAGGATGCCAAGCTAAAAAATGTGAAATGATTGCAGGATCTGTACAAAGTGGCACTGCTATTAAACATATTTTACTATTTACTAACTGTAATAGACCAATGGAATAAAAACAATTTCACAGTGACGTGATTAAGTAAATTACTCTCCCTTACTCTTTTGGCATTCTTACATTTACAAAATTGCCAGACCCTTCAAAATTCTTATTGAGAACAGAGTGTTCACTCAGGTCTGGTTTATATTTTTTTAAAAACATGCAGTCTGTTAAGCTAAGCAATTAATAATAATACCTTTTAAACACTACACTATCACTAGTTTATTTATTTATATTACTCTGTACAACGGGAATTGAATCCCAATTACAGTACCTACAGGGACCGAACTCGCCGAGCCGCAGAGTGGTTTTTCTTATAATTTCTAGCTTGAGTGAGATTCGAACTCGGGATCTCCGAATTCGAATTCCGTAACGCTACCCACCCCACCGTACTGTCGGACACATTTTATTTTCTTCTTTACTTCATTTCTTTCATTTCATAATATATTATCATAATGACAATTAATTATCATATTAATCAAATAAATAAATAAATAAATAAATATATCATCACGCCTACTACCCATTACTGGGTGTGGCACTCTGCCGAAGCAGATCTCGGTAAGTGATATATTTTGCGCGTGAAGTGCGGTTACCAGCCGTCAAATCACGGCCCCCAAAGATATTAGTGGTGGAGGAGTCACAGGGGTAGCTTTTGAAATTATGAAAATTGTTTGTCGCCTATGGGAATCGAACCAGGGTTCTCAGGATCCACAGGCCGACTTCATACCACTGAGCTAGCCACCCCATATCAGTAATATAATAATCACATTATCATATCATCAGATCACATTATCAATTATCTATTTTGTTTTTTAATTTGATTTATATTATTATTATCTATACATACATCGACAAACATTTTCATTTCCACTAATATTTTTGGAGGCCGTGATTTGACGGCTGGTAACCGCACTCCACGCGCATAAATATATCACTTACCGAGATCTGCTGAGCATAGTGCCATACCCAATAATGGGTAAAAGGCGTGATGATTAAACAGTCTCATTCGTACACATCACCCTCATTTCATAATTATATTTAATTTATATTTAATTAATATAAAATTATTCATTGTTATATATTATAAATTTAATTTATAATTTAAATTTACTCATTTTTAAATAAGCAACTATTCGGATGGATTATGGAATATTCGAGATTCATATACGATTTCGAGAAATATGATATTCGTCCACCTCTAACCTCATAGTATATTACGTGAGTAAAATGAAAATAACTGTTCCATAATTATTTTATTTGGATACCTATTTGCATTTATTAATTGAAGACAATATGAAATACACATTATTTGAATGTTTAAAGTGTTTACTGTTTAGATATTTGAATTCGTTTGTTAACTATAATGTGCTAAAATATTGTAGCTAAATTAAAAATCTAAAGTATTAATTAAGAACTTTCGACAATTCGAACTATTCATTCATTGTTATTGACTATTCCGATATTAGAACTATTCGTATATACGAATATTCGAATATCCGGATATACGAATATTCGGATATTCGGATATTCGAATATTCGGATATTCTAATATCCGGATATTCGGATATTCGGATATTCGAATATCCGGATATTCGAATATTCGGATATTCGAATATCCGGATATTCGAACTATTCGGATAGTCAAAACCGAATATTCGCCATATAAATATTCGAATATTCGAATATCCGGATAAAATCAACATCCCTAGTATTTATTACCTTTTCAAAGGCTCACCGAGAAGACGGAATGATTTTACAGGCCTCACAAAATGCGAAGTATTTCCAAAAAAATGTTGTGTAACCCGGTGGGTGGAAAATGCAGAGACAACTAAAACTGCACTTAAATTATGAGATAATATAATACTGTACGTCGAACATAAAAATACTAAATTACCGTCGAATATTTCAATCAAAAATCTAACATCTTTGGAGCCGTGATTTGACGGCTCGTAACCGCATTTCACGCGCATAAATATGTCACATATCGAGATCTGATCCGGCAGAGCGCCACACCCAATATTGAGTAGAAGGCGTGATGATATATTTATTTATTTATTTATTTTAATTACAAATAATTTTTATAGATGCTAAATTTAAAATAAGCAGATAAATAAGTGAAAACAAATAAAATTCAACCAATAAAAAAGAAGTATTTATTTATTTTTCACAATTTTTACTTTTTAATCGTTGAAAGTCGTTAAAAAATATGTAATTCCTATATGATTTTTCGTTAAAAACAAGACTTTCATGATCAATATACAAAAAAGTAACTTTTAAAATAAATAAATATATCATCACGCCTTCTACCCATTACTGGGTGTGGCACTCTGCTGTGATACATTTATGCACGTGAAGTACGGTCACCAGCCATCAAATCACGGTTCCCAAAGATGTTAGTGGTGGGAGAGACACAGGGGTAATTTTAAATTGGTGCAAAATGTTTGTCGGTTGTGGGGATCGAATCAGGGATCTTAGGATCCACAGGCCGACTCGATACCACTGAGCCACTACCCCATAATAATTCTGAATGTTGGATAATAAAACGAAAAAATAAAATTCGGACCAACTAATGTCACCCAGAACTCGTATTTATTAAGAAAAAAATAAAATAAATAAATATATCATCACGCTTTCTACCCATTACTGAGTGTGGCACTCTGCTGAAGCAGATCTCGGTAAGTGATATATTTATGCACGTGAAGTGCGATTATCAGCCGTCTAATCACGGCCTCCAAAGATGTTAGTGGTGGAGAAGCCACAGGGATAGCTTTTTCAAATTATGAAAATTTGTCGCTTGTGGGCATCGAACCAGGGACCTCAGGATCCACAGGCCGACTTCATACCACTGAGCTAGCCATCCCATAAAAGCAACTTTTGATGTTATGATTTCAGTAATGAAATAGTCACACTACTGTTATGAAATGACCTCAATTAATAATTGATTTTAAATTAAAGTCATTCAAGGTGTAACACTAACGAATACCTAACCTAACTCAACAACTTGCTGAGCAAGTAGTGAACACATAAATAAACAACATATGTGCATGGGAACAACCTGCAAAATTTTCTCACGTCTACGGAAGGTTGTATCTGTTACCATCATTTTACGAAAGGTTATATCTTATCCAGGACGCAGAAATAACTTCCAACAATATTTTATTTAATTCTGTTACTCTGTACAACAGGAACTTAATTCGAAGTATTCATCCATCATCAATATTAGGCGTGTTTCTTTGGACTGTGATTCGGAATCAAAGTGATCAAACTTAACATGATCATGAAGAATCATGTTTCTTCGTTCGTTATTCGTTATCCCTACTGTGATCACGAAACGACAATCCCCCTACCCTTCTGAATCATACTTTTTCTATGATTCATGTTGACTGATTCACATCGTAGGTTTAAAAATGGCGTCTGATGATAAATTTATGTGCTCTATTTGTGGAATTAAGGGAAATTGGCTGCTTCTGGAAGAATTTTTAAATGGCTTACATTAAATTTTAAAATAGGTTAGTTTGTGTATTTGACATTTGCAGTTATTTTAACGTTCATACTATAGGATCGCGTCGATCGGGTTGGATTTGAATCATTATTCTTGTTCGATGTTTTCTTCAGTATCATATTTAATCATGATTCAACGCAATCACGATCAAAGGAATCATGATTTAGAAAATCACAATCACAATCCAAAGAAACACGCCTTGTTATGTGCTTGTCGCAGGTCCTAAATGGTTTTTCCGACTTCTTCTATTCATAAGCAACCTCTTCTATATAATATTTTCTTTTAGGTCGTCCACCATTTCTGTATAAATATGTATATTTTGATCCCCAGAATATATATATTTTTTTATCGTCGGAGTCATGATCGCAAAAAATCGGTTAATGAAAATGCGAATTTTTTTGTTGAAGCAGTTTAAAATTAGATTTTTTTAATACAGTTATATATAATTCAGACTACGAGAAATCGAATGCCGTTGAGCGCATTGTCATATCTTTTTTAGTTTTTGAGTTATGGCGATTTTTGACTTTTTAAAAATCTCCATTTTGAAGGCCCATATCTCGAAAACTAAAAGAGATATTGAAATGCGGTTTGAATGAGTGTATTTCTCGTGCTCCAATTAACTTATACTGAAATTTTGAAAATTTTGAATATTTTACAATTTTTTTCATAATTTTTTTTTGCCCATATTTCAAAAAGTTGAAGAGATAATGAAAATCTGTAAAAACCAGTGAATTCCTCTCGTGAAAGTACATATGTATGTATAATTTTAGAATTTTTGCTCCTCGGATACAATTTTTAGAGTAAAAAAACTAAAAATGGCCAAAATTCGTAAAATTCTTAAGGGGTACCCCTTCAAAAATAATTAAAAAACAATGATTTTTCGTTTTTTTGTAATAAAAACTTTATCTGTGCGAATTTTTGCGTGAAAATTTGCATATCTATGTACTTTTACGAGAGGAATTCACTGGTGTTTACGGATTTTTATTATCTTTTAAATTTTTTGAAATATTGAGAAATGAAAATTTTGAAAAAAAATTGAAAATTTTCTAAATTTTCAAAACTTCGGTATAAGTTAATCAGAGTACGAGAAATACACTCGTTCAAACCGCATTTCAATATCTCTTTTAGTTTTTGAGATATGGGCCTTCAAAGTTGTGATTTTAAAAAAGTAAAAAATCGCTGTAACTCGAAAACTAAAAAAGATATGAAGATGCGCTCAACGGCATTCGATTTCTCATGGTCTGATTTATATAGAACCATATTTTTTAAAAAAATCAAGTTTTTAACTGGTTCAATAAAAATTTAAAATTTTTAGTTATTTTTGCGACCACGACTCCGGCGATTAAAAAAATATATATTTAGGATCAAAATATGAATAATTATGTAGAAATATTTGAGGAATTAAATGGTGAAATCCCTAATTTTATATCTAGTTTCATATTATTTAAAATTAATTGTAAACAGAAGCAAATGGGAATATAAACATAAATATCTAAATAAATAGTATATATTTTTCATTTAATTAATCCTTAAAATTTAAATAAAAGCTTACAACGGGATGAATCTTTGGAAACATGTATTTTAAAATTTGTAAATAAATTACAGTGGAATCCGAACCACTCAGATACAAGTTGTATTTTTTGTTGCAAATTTGAAAGTCTCGAACCTTCGCTTCTGAAGCGATAGCGTAACCATAGAGCTACAACAATCCACAATTTATTTACAGATTAATCCCAATTAGATAGCTTATAGTGAAACCCGAACTAATCACAGAAGTATTTTTCTGTTGTACGTTGAAGTTGAGATTTGAGTTCTAGAGCTCTAGCTTCTGATGCGATAGTGCTGCCATGAAACTACAATTGATCATGGTTAAGTTGTAACAAAAATATTGCAAAGTCAAGTACTTGAGTTACAGTTATTGATAAATAACATAAAAAATGGTAGATAAAACAAAATGACCAAGCTTGTTTTCGTTATATATTTATTTTTAATCTTTGAACTAATTGATAACTAAGTATAATTAATTTAGTAGTACGTACGAGTATTGTTTTTGTTTTATAATTTCGGGCGAGTAAACATTAAATGTTTATATTTGTTTCTTTTACGATACCTAACCAAATATGTATTAACAAATTAAAATTCATTCAAGAATTTTTTATTTTTGTTCAACATACATTAATTACATATTTGTTTGCAAAGAAAAAAAAACTTACAGATGCTAAAATAAGTAATGACTTAATGTCTTTTCTATTTACGTAAGTTTAAGTTGATAATGTTATCAAATAAGATAAATAGCCTACTTCCTACTGCATAAAAAAGGATCATTTAATCATTTATTTATGTATTTTTTTAACGACATGATTTATTTATATTCTTACTTAAGATAACTAGCTCAGTGGTATGAAGTCGGCCTGTGGATCCTGAGAACCCTGGTTCGATTCCCACAGGCGACAAACAATTTTCATCATTTTATAATTACCCTTGTGGCTCCCTCACCACTAACAGCTTTGAGGGCCGTGATTTTACGGCTGGTAATTGCACTTCACGCGCAAAATATATCACATACCGAGATCTGCTTCGGCAGAGTGCCACACCCAGTAATGGGTAGAAGGCGTGATGATATATTTATATTTATTTATTTCTTACTTGAGACAGTTCTAGCGGAGTGATTTTAAAACAGAATTGAATTCTGTACAAGTTTTATTTGAAACTTTGTGTGCATAAAATTCTATTGCGTCTTTATATAAAAACTCTCAGCGTCTGTAAAACTAATGTATCGTAAAAATTTAATGTTGACAAGTGCTCGCATTTCTCACATAGCACGACTTTTCAATTAACAACACATGTGTGCTGTATTTACTTACTAACTTAAAACTAAATTTAATTTTATGCTAACGATTATCTAATATTGTATTAAACTCAAACTATTGTTTGATTTACAATAATTTTATTACAATTTTGTGTTACCACAAATAAAAATATAGTTATTTGTGCATTAAGGGTGAAAATATATCATCACGCCTTCTACCCATTACTGGGTATGGCACTCTGCAGTAGCAGATCTTTTAAAGTAATATTTATGTGCGTAAAGTGCGGATAGCAGCCGTCAAATCACGGCCCTCAAAGATGTTAGTGGAAGGGAAGCCACAGGAATAATTTTAATGTGGTGAAAATTGTTTGTCGGCTGTGGCAATATTCATTGTGTATTTTTACGTTAGTTATTATTTTTTATAACATAATTAATTATTATAGTTAATTAATTAAATTATTTTCTACAATTAAGTTTGACAATGAGTGTTTAATATGTCATCTTTTATAGAATTAATTTGAATCTAGTTTAAACTTGTCCAAATCCAAATCATAATTATTTTATTTACTATTAGTTTCTTTTTCTGGAGTTGGTTGCTCAGTGGTATTGAGTCAGCCTGTGGATCCAGAAAACTCTGGTTCAATTCTCCCAATCGACAAACTTTTCACCACATTAAAATTATCCCTGTGGCTCCTCCACCATTAACATCTTTGGGGGACGTGATTTGATGGCTGTAAATCGCACTTCACGCGCATAAATATATCACTTACCGAGATATGCTTCGGCAGAATGCCACACCCAGTAATGGATAAAAGGCGTGATGATATATTTATTTATTTATTTTAAAATTATTCCTCTGTTAACATCTTTGGAGGTCGTGATTTGACGACTGTTAACCGCACTTCACGCTCATAAATATATTACTGAGATCTACTTCGGCTGAATTCCACACCCAGTAATTGGTAAAAGGCGTGATGATATATTTATATTTATTTATTTTAAAATTATCCCTGTGTCTCTCCCACCATTAACATCTTTAGAGGTCGTGATTTGACGGCTGGTAACCGTACTTCACGCGCATAAATATATCACATACCGAGATCTGCTTCGGCAGATTTCCGCACCCAGTAATGGATAAAATGCGTGATAATATATTTATATTTATTTATTTTAAAATTACCCCTGTGGCTCTCCCACCATTAACATCTTTGGGGGCCGAGATTTGACGGCTGGTAACTGAAATATAATACACCTGGAAATGTTGCGAACTCGTAGGCATTTGATTTTTTCGTATTTTATATAATATTTTCCAAAATGGTAATGACTCAGTGATATCAAGTCGGCCTGTGGATCCTATGAACCCTGGTTCGATCCCCACAGCCGACAAAACATTTTCACCAATTTAAAATCACCCCTGTGGCTCCCCCTCCACTAACATCTTTGGGGGCCGTGATTTAACGGCTGTTAACCGCACATCACGCGCATAAATATATCACTTACCGAGATCTACTTCGGTAGAATGCCACATCCAGCAATGGGTAATAGGCGTAATGATATCTTTCTATTAGTTTTGCAATAATTTGTTACATCTTTTTGTTATGAAAATAGTTCGGAAATATTTGGCTCCGTATCTCCTGAAATGAACTCATACAAATGTCAAAATTATACGAAATCCTTAACCGAATATTTCGTTGCATAACATAGTGATTTGTCTGTGTGTTGGTCTGTATAAATATGCGTTTACAAGCGTATGTGTGCGCGTATTCGGTAGCTAATTTTAGCAAAGAAGCCCGAGATATGTCCCAGTTTGTTGAACGAAGACTCTTCATAAATACTATGAATTATGTTTCATTAAAACGCGTAAAAATGTGACGGATAGGTAACTAAATTTTAGTATATTTGTTAAAATAAATAAATAAATATATCATCACGCTTTCTGCCCATTATTGGATGTGTGGCATTCTGCCGAAGCAGATCTTGGTAAGTGATATATTTATTTTGCGGTGGAAGTTTGATTATCAGCCGCCAATTCACGCCATTTACCCATTACAGGGTGTGGCATTCGAATATATACGTGAAGTGCAGTTACCACTGTTAATCACAACTCACAAAGATAAGGGAGCCACAGGGATAATTTTAATGTGGTAAAAATTGTTTGTCGGCTGTGGGAATCGAACCGAGGTTCTTATAGCCACAGTCTACTTGATATTACTGAGCCATCTACCTCAGTTAGATAGAATAACGATTATTTTTTTCGAGAGTGAAAATAAAGTGCTGTCCTTTGTGTTAGACAATTGTTTTTTCGTACTCTCATCATTCGAAATAAAGTTTTTGTACTCGCTGCATTCAAAATAATGTTTACATAACCTTGGAAACCGATGGAAAGTTTGATTTTGTGCACTAGTGCGCAAAGTAATTGAAAAAAACATCCATTTTGTATGATTCTAAATTTTGACTATTAAAACGCTAATTGTACTTATATACACACATTTTAAGGAATTTATAAAAGAAGTAGAGACATTAGCTTATAACGCCATCAATCAGACATATTTTAACAAGCTTTACGAGAAAAAATAAACAATTTGTTTTCATAAACAAATGTCACTTTTCATGGCATACTTAACTGTTAATATAAATTCACGCTTCAAATTTAATAAATTCCCTCATTATCCATCATATAATTTTTGCTCGTTACAAAAAGAATAAATAAATAAATAAATATATCATCACGCCTTCTACCCATTACTGGGTGTGGCACTCTACCGAAGCAGATCTCGGTAAGTGATAAATTTTGCGCGTGAAGTGCGGTTACTAGTCGTCAAATCACGGCCCCCAAAGATGTTAGTGGTGGAGGAGCCACAGGGATAGCTTTTTCAAATTATGAAAATTTGTCGCCTGTGGGAATCGAACCAGGGACCTCAGGATCCACAGGCCGACTTCATACCACTGTGCTAGCCATCCCATTTTTAACACCATCAATCAGATATATTGTAACAAGCTTTACGAGAAAAAATAAACAATTTGTTTTCAAATAACAAATGTCAATTCATGGCATACTAAACTGTCAATATAAATTCACGCTTCAAATTTAATAACTTTTCTCACTATCAGTTATATAATTGTTGCTCGTTACAAAAAGCATTGTACAAACCTCGTGCACAAAGACGTCAGTTGTATTATCCGCGCAAATTAAAGAACTTGATTCGCTCATGTGCAAAGTGTGACTTCGCGCACTTGTTACGTAGTTATTCGAATTTTGCGTACACTCAGGGTAAAAACTAGTGGGTACAATAAAAGTAATATTTATTTAAATCAAATTCTATAGCAGTTTAAAAATTTTGCTGGTCTAAATCACTGTAGAAATTTTCCCTCTCGGCGTCACTGGCATTAGAAAGAGACAGTAGAGTCGTCGACCGCCAACACTGCAACGATCTGACCTTGCATCGCATCAAACGCAACGAACACTTGAACATTAGAATGTGAGAGTGTGAGTAAATGTGTGTAAATGTGTGTAAGTGTGTGTAAGTGTGTGTGAATGTGTGTAAGTGTGTGTGAATGTGTGTAAGTGTGTATATGTTTCCCCTTCCATAGTTTTCAATGTTCTGTTAGCTTCTTTGTGTTGACCGGCAGCACGATGTGTTAGAGAATTGTGTGCTGGCTCATCATATACTGGGTGATCGGGATATCGGACAGGTGGAGGGATGAAATTGTATGTAAAATAAATGAAAATAAATATATCATCACGCCTTTTATTCATTACTGGGTCTGGTACTCTGCCGTAGCAGATCTCGTGAAGTACGGTTACCAGATGTCAAATGATGTTAGTGGTGGATGAGGCACAGGGGTAATGTTAATATGCGTGCGAAAATTTTACTTAGCGTATATTTCTCATAGTAACATGGTAATAAACAATGAAAAAAATGACCTAATTCTTTTATTGATATTCGCATATATGCTGTAACAGTATCATTATGTATTAATGATCGATAAGTTAATAACAACTTTTATTTTTAACGATATTAATGGGGTGGCTAGCTCAGTAGTATGACGTCGGCCTGTGGATCCTGAGAACCCTGGTTCGATTCCCACAGGCGAAAAACAATTTTCATAATTTCAAAAAAAGCTACCCCTGTGGCTCCTCCCCCACTAACATCTTTGGGGGCCGTGATTTGACGACTGATAACCGCACAACACGCGCATAAATATATCACTATCAGAGATTTTCTTCGGTAGAATGCCACACCCAGTAATGGGTAAAAGGCGTAATGATATATTTCTATCAGCGCAAAATATATCACTTACCGAGATCTGCTTCGGCAGAGTGCCACACCCAGTAATGGGTAGAAGGCGTGATGATATATTTATTTTATATTTATATTTTTAACGATTAATTTACAGATAAAAAAAAATAATGGGGTAATGGAGGTGTTATCGAGTTAGTCTGTGGATTCTGAGAACTTTGGTTCAATCCCCACAGTCGACAAACATTTTCATCAAATTAAAATTACCCTTGTGGCTTTTCCACTACTAACATCTTTGGGGTAAAAAGTATGGTTAGAAAGTAATATTTTATACACCTTTGTACAAAAGCAAAATAAAATAGAAATAACAGAAACAATTATTTTGATCACATAATACCGAAATGGGGTAATCTATAGAATAATCTTAAAAAATAGGGGTTGTCACTAACTTATCGATCAGTAGCAGATAATGATCGAGTTACAACATAGCGGGAATTATTTAGATATACTTTATTATTATTAATTTCTGTAGCTGTCCCTCCATTATCATCGTTGGGGGCTGTGATTTGACGGTTGGTAACTGCACATCACGCGCACAAATATATCACTTACCGAGATCTGCTTCGGTGGATTGCCACACTCAGTATTGGGTAAAAGGCGTGATGATATATTTATTTTATTTTAAAATTATCCCTGTGGCTCTCCCACCATTAACATCTTTGGAGGCCGTGATTTGACGGCTGTTAACCGCACATCACGCGCACAAATATATCACTTACCGAGATCTGCTTCGGTAGAATGCCACACCCAGTAATGGGTAATAGGTGTGATGATATTTTTATCTTTATTTTATATTTTTCATCAAACAAAATTAATAATTACGAGATATGTCTGACAGTACGAAGAAGTTATTACTGGTTAGTGTTACGATATTTGTATCTAAAGATTCCGAGTTCGAATCCCACTACGGCTCGGTGAATCCGTACCCTGTCCTATAAGTGGAATTAAGTTCCTATTGTGCAATTCTATCGCCGCAAATATATTTTTTGTGCTATCAAAAATAGCGGACTTATTATAATCCTAAACTAGATATCAGCTCACCCTGTATACTAAAGAAATAACGTATTTTAATGTAAAGTATCTGTATCTAACGCACCCTCCTTATTAGGGGTGTACAAAATGCAAAATATAGATTTAAAAACAAACAAAGAAATCATAATCCACTAGTTTTTAAGTTGCTCACTTGTCATCATCATCCCCTTTCACCAAAATCTTAATCCTTATCCATCATATCTAATCCTTGAAGTTGACACCCTGCCCCCTTAAAAAATCCCCCCTCCACGCCTCTGTAACGAACAATTGCAGCCATGTGTAAATGACATAAATATTTATTTGCTTGGTGCAAATGTAACTGATAACTTTCTGTTCCCATAGAAAATAATCTCTAGTTTTAACAGCTCGGCGCGCTAAAAAACCCTAAAACTGGTCTCCATTTAGGGGATCCGCACTTAAATTTGCATATTGTTAAGCCTTTTGCTTGGTATGATACGCATAAGAAGTTATTGCCGAATAAAAGAACTGTTACGGCTTTAAATGTCGCTCGGGATGAAGTTATGCGATATTAAATAAATTTGTGATTTTCTAACTAGTTTTTTTATTGTTAAGAAGAGAATTTTATTGTTCGGGACTAAAATATGGGATTAGGTTTTTGAATAGTTACTGCGCATTTAGCGTATACTAAAATGCAAGTATTTGACCGTTAGAAAATAGTTATGCCATTTGAAATAATTTATTTCAATGTAATTTTTTTCTTATGCCAATGGCACACTGGTCGAGGAGCATCATTGAGCTCATCGATAAAACAACAGAACGCACCCGTCATCGATAAAAAATAGAGGCTCCTCTATTTCCTCGATGAAACGATCGTGTCTCATTTCACACGTATTATTGTGTCTCACTTCATGTTAGCGTGGACTGTCATTTTGGTTTTGCTTTGTGCTAATCTTTCGTGTTTGTTTATTTTATCAGTCAGAATGCGTTCTGTTGTTACATTGATGAGCTCCGCGACGCTCTTTGATGCTCCTCGACCAATGTGCCATTGGCATTAATAAATACGAGCTCTGTGTGACATTAGTTGGTCGGTATTTTA
This sequence comes from Pterostichus madidus, assembly GCA_911728475.2. Taxonomy (NCBI): domain Eukaryota; kingdom Metazoa; phylum Arthropoda; class Insecta; order Coleoptera; family Carabidae; genus Pterostichus; species Pterostichus madidus. The sequence goes on along the minus strand of OU452314.1, from coordinate 3,184,824 downwards.
TTTTTTCGTTTGATTATATTTTATGGGGTAGTTAGCTCAGTGGTATCGAGTCGGCCTGTGGATCCTGAAAACCTCGATTCGGGTCACATAGCCGACAAACAATTTTCACCACATTAAAATTATCCCTGTGGCTCCTCCTTCAATAACATCTTTGGGGGCCGTGATTTGACGGCTGGTAACTGCACTTCACGTACATAAATATATCGCTTATCGAGATTTGTTCCGGCAGAAGTGCCACACCCAATAGAGGGTAAAAGGCGTGATGATATATTTATTTATTTATTTTACAAATATGTCAGAAAATAAAATACTGTTTTTGAAAAAAATTTAGAAAAATCGTGTTGAATAAATTAAATTTTTCTAATAGCTTTGTTTATTTCGCTACGTGGCGATTACTGTAAAACGCGGCGGTTTGTTACAGCAACGTTTTACTGTATACCACAAAAAGTGACAGTAATAATTTAAATCAAAATTAACTTTTTACCGCAGCGTTTTACCGCGAGATGTCAAAAAGTGAAACAAATAAAATCTAGTAACTTATTATTTTACCGTCAACTCAATCGAACATAAAATCCTTACCGCAGCGGTAAACAGTAACCGCCACGTAGCGAAACGAACAAAGCTAGTTAGCATAAATGGATTTTAGTTGCCATAGATATACTAGTAATAAAATAACGAAAAACCATCGTGACGGCTGTCATTCTCGAGAATGACAGTCGTTATCTTGCGACTGAGATAAAAATAGCATGCCATTAAAAAAAAAATCCGTCACATTCACTGTAAATAAATATCTATCGATAAAAAATATCTGATCTCGCCAAAATATTTACAATCATAAATCTCTGAAATATTTTTTAAATCATTCAGATAAAATAATTATTTCAAGAGATAACATCATTATTCCTTACTTATCTTACACCCTGTGTAAATAACTATTATTTGATATTTATGTATATTTTGTTCGTGTATAGTACGCCACTGGTCTAGTCCTAAATTGCATAACCAGTATCATTATCTGTAGCTTTAGGTTGGGCACTTTTGCAAACACAAAGATGCCACTCCTCAACACACATCAACAATAATATCACACATATTTTCATTCATCACACCACATAAGTTTTAATCAACAATCACAATAACGTTTATATTAGCACTAGGAATACTATAGATACTGAAAATTATATTTATTACAGAAAAACATAAGTTTCTATAACATAAAAGCAAACTGTATGTCCCATATACTAGAGGCGTAGACGATTCATATGAGACGTCAGGTTTTTTTACAAAGTGTTTGGCAAAATAAATATTACATCAAATTGTATATGACAATCCTAGAATTATCAATACACCTCATTTAATTCCACAAATTAGAAAAATTAAATAAAATAGTTTGAGAAAATTGCCTATTATTAATAATGATGTGGAAATAAAACTTTTTTTCATGACATACGCTGAAAACTCAAATATCTACTCGCGAAATAGTGAGGCAAATTAGTTTACCATCTAGAGAGCTAGAGAAAAAAAAATAGCAGCGTTACATGGATGCCATTTTACAGGAAATATTACAGTACTGAAATCTGAACAATTTGTATTTTTTTAAAATAAAAAAATAAATTTCTCATCACGCCTTCTACCCATTACGGGGTGTGGCACTCTGCCGAAGCAGATCTCGGTAAGTGATATATTTTGCGCATGAAGTGCGGTTACCACTCGTCAAATCACGGCCCCCAAAGATGTTAGTGGTAGAGGAGCCACAAGGGTAGTTTTTGAAATTATGAAAATTATTTGTCGCCTGTAGGAATCGAACCAGGGTTCTCAGGATCCACAGGCCGACTTCATATCACTGAGTTAGCCACCCCATAAATATATACATATCAGTTTTATAGCAACGAGTCAGCCCGCGGATTTAAGAACCTCGATTTGATTCCTACAGCCGACAAAATTTTCACTACATTAAAATTACACGTGTGGCTCCCTCAACACTAACAACATCATTTACCGAGATCTTCTTCAGTAGAATGCCATACCCAGTAATGGATAAAAGGAGTGATGATATATTTATATTTATTTATTTTAAAATTATCCCTGTGGCTCTCCCACCATTAACATCTTTGGGGGTTCGTGATTTTTGACGGCTGGTAACCGCACTTCACGCGCATAAATATATATCACTTACCGAGATCTACTTCGGCAGGGTGCCACACTCAGTAATGGGTAAAAGGTGATGATATATTTATTTATTTTTATTTATTTTAAAATTACCCCTGTGGCTCTCCTACCATTAACATCTTTGGGTGCCGCGATTTGACAACTGATAACCGCACGTTACGCGCATAAAATGTCATTTACCGAGATCTGCTACAGCAGAGTGCCACATCCAGTAATGGATAAAAGGCATGTTGATATATTTATTTTTATTTATTTAAGTATGTGTTCTACTCTCTAGCTAGTGAAGCGAGAGCACTATCCATAAATTTGCTGATCGATACTGCGAAGAAATCTAAACAGAAGTTCTGGGAACGGTTACTAAGAAAATATTTGTTTACGTTCATCACGATTTCTCTGTATGAATGAGCAAAAATACTTTGCTTATAAATTCTTAATTCACTGCATTCCTTTTTGTAAATATTACGTGAAAGAATGTAATACAGATATTTTGGTTTGGAATTAAAATTTAAAATGAAATATGTATATTCGTTTGGCAGTTTACCACTAATTTTAGACGCGAGAAAATTTTACGAATTCTTCTGTTGATGTTAGTGCAACTAGCTTCACAGCGCTGCAACGCAGGTTGCAGAAACGGGAGAAATATTTAGTTTTTTGTAAAAATTAATCGATTGTGACAGTCTTTTTTGTGGGATTTCTTTTATATCTACAGAATAAAATAAGTTTTATGATGATATTTTATTTATTTATAAAATTAAATTAAAAAAATAAATATATCATCACGCCTTTTACCCATTACTGGGTGTGGTACTCTGCCGCAGCAGATTTCAATAAGTGATATATTTATGCGCATGATGTGCGGTTACCAGCCGTTAAAGCACGGCCCCCAAAGCTGTTAGTGGTGGGGGAGCCACAGGGGTAATTTTAATTTGGTGAAAATGTTTGTCGGCTGTGGGGATCGAAGCAGAGTTCTCAGGATCCACAGGCCGACTCGATACCACTGAGCTATCTAAATTATATGGGATAATAGATCAGTGGTATCAAGTCAGCTTGTGGATCCTAAATACTCTGGTTCGATCCCCACAGCCGACAAAACATTTTCACAAATTTAAATTTACCCTCGTGGCTCCTCCACCATTAACATCTTTGGGGGCCATGATTTTACGGCTGATAACCGCACTTCACGCGCATAAATGTATCACTTACCGAGCTCTGCTTCGGCAGAGTGCTACTCCCAGTAATGGGTAAAAGGCGTGATGATATATTTATTTAAATCTACGAAAAATTTTATAATTTATATAATTACGGAGGTACATTTTTTAAATCCTATACAATTATTTGAAAAGTGATAATGTTCTTGGAAATGCTCGCTTCGTTCGCGTTTTAAACTACATATTTCCATAAAAACAAAAGAATTCGTGAGTTTAAAAAAAATCAGTAATATTCAATGCACTTATAAGTGATAATAAGTATTAACGTAAATTACTGACATACTTCTATTTTATAACTAATGTTTTTTGTTATTTTTTATTAACTGTGCATCGAATAAAATCATGTCCAAAGTAAATAAAATACTGACAGAAAAAAATATGTCCCTAATTTTAATATGGCGAAAATAATTTATCGGCTGTGAGAATCGAACCCAGGTTCTCAAATCCACAGTCCAACTCAATACCACTGAACCATCTAACAGCTAAATAAATAAACGAGCCCTTGCATTATTATAATTCTCTAATAAAATGATATTTTCGTCGGCGAATGACCTATCTCCAAAATACAAACAGCACGTGATGTTGTGGGGGTGAAAAATGTTTCTTAATCAGTGTGAGAAAGACAGACAGTGGAATCACCCCGTCTGGAAACGGGCTAGCCATCCAGGCCGACGCATGCGTTCTCGTACGTCCCCGGGCAAGCTAGCTGTCCCTCTCTTCACGGGGTGCGAACACAATAACAAATAAGGGATGAATGATTGAAATATGTTGCGTAATATTTTAAAATAATGTATTTCACAAGAAATTTTTTATATGTTGGTACGTTTTACTAGGAATGTTGATTTTATTCAGATATTTACATAACGGATATTCGGTTTTGACTATCCGGATGGTTCGAATATTCGAATGGCACGGATTTCTGAACTGTTCTAATTATTCGAATAATCGGACAATCCATGATTGATAAAAACCCGTTTTTTTTTGGGTTTATCTGGACATTATTGGGTTTTTTTGTAATATTGACAAATACCCTTTTTAATTCGAGTTATTTAATTCTAGATTAATTTTATACCGGGTGACCCATTTAAATAATCCACTGGAATATCTCGAAAAATATGCATCAGATAAAAAAATATTTCAAACAAAAGTGTATTGACAAATAAGAAAAATAGGAACAAATTTTCCATCACTTGCCTCATAATTCCACAGAGGTTTTACAGCACGTTTGCATCAACTTCTCAGGTCATCAACAAACGGCTGGTCAGTTCAGCTTTAACCATAGACGCGTTTCGTCCTTCCGGACTCATCAGTATGGTGCGATCATATATCCAACTAGATCAACTAGGAAATAGTGGATTGTGATACCGACTTAGCTGAACTGACTGATGTAAAAGTGTATTGGTTTTGAGGGGGCCACCCGATGCTGTAATAATTTCTCCTCCCCTCACCCCCACGGGGCGGGAAGGGGTGTAACTTTGAAATTTTAAATACGGACCCCCACTTTTTGTTTCATATTTCGATTCTACGCATAAAAATAAGTAAGTTTTGTCTGAACATTTTTTTTCGATTTGCGATAGATGGCGGAGGATTGAAACCAGTAATTTTTTACCATTGACGTAAAGGAACATCATTTGGATTTAATTTATCTTGATTTAAATCATGATTTCAATCAATTTGATTTAAATCTCTCAACCCTGAAATTTCCTGTTTTGAAATTGAGATTAAGTTCCTGTTGTGCACCTTCTTAAATAAATAAATAATAACAAGTCTGCATTTGCGGATCTTCGACGACGACTTCTTCCAAATTTAAATTAAATTAATGTACTAACTATCCGATCAAGTAAATAAATATATCATGTTTGTAACAGATTTGCAATTGCAAATCTCTCTGTTAAGAATGTCAGGCGGTTAGTACTTGTCAAATCGTTGTATTTCCACATTAAAAATTATAATTTTCAAAGCCACTTTTGCAAAAATAAAAAACAAATATTTGCGTTAAAGCCGTGGTCGTCTATTAGTTTATTCAGCAGTATCTGCTAATAATTAAAATTTGCCCTTGAAAGAGTTTGTAAATAGATTCAATGTCCCTCCATGACGTTATAATATATGTAGTTGGCGTCTTAACATTTGAAAAAATTTAAATGAAAAATATTCTCGGCGACCAGCTGTCGAAATTGTTTCAGTTTTAATTAAGACAGGACTAAAAAATAAATAATCTTAGTGTGTTTACAGTTAGTTGAAGGCGCCGGTGTCAAAAATGCTCGAAAGATGTCATTTCAAAATGTTGTTTGATGGTTATGAATAAATAAAACTGTTTATTGATTGAAATATAAAAAGATGAGACTTATGATGTCATTTGTTCCTGTTGATGTGTTGCCAAGCAACCTTTGAACGTACTTGCATTTGTTTACTTTTATCTCTTATCATTTACATTTATATTAAATCAGAAACAAGTGTTTATATATTCAAATTATCGCTGTTTTAGACATTACATACTTTATTATATTGTAGATTTTAATTTTTTTAAACTCTGCCACTTTTTAGGCATACATTTTTTTTCTATGGCCAAATCCAACATTCAGAATTATTATGGGGTAGTGGCTCAGTGGTATCGAGTCGGCCTGTGGATCCTGAGAACCTCAGTTCGATCCCCACAACCGACAAACATTTTCACCAATTTAAAAGTACCTTTGTTGTTCTCTGACCACTAACATCTTTGGGGGGCCGTGATTTGACGGCTGTAAGCTCACTTCACGCGCATAAATATATATCACTTACCGAGATCTGTTTCGGCAGAGTGCCACACTCAGTAATGGATAAAAGGCGTGATGATATATTTATTTATTTTACAAAACAAAATGTGGTAGCTTGGTCACTGGTATCGAGTCGGCTTGTGGATCCTGAGAACCTCGGTTCGATTGCCACAACCGAGAAACGATTTTAACCGCAATAAAATTACTTCTGCGACTCCCCCTCCACTAATATTTTTGGGGTCATTGATTGACGACTGGTAACCGCACTTCACGCGTATAAATATATCACTTACCAAGATCTGCTTCAATAGAGTGCCACACCCAGTAATGGGTAAAAGGCGTGATAATATATTTATTTATTTTACAAAACAAAATGTGGTAGCTTGGTCAGTGGTATCGAGTCGGCCTATGGATCCTGAGAACCTCGGTTCGATTCCCACAACCGAGAAACAATTTTCACCACAATAAAATTACTCCTGCGACTCCCCCTCCAGTAATATCTTTGGGGGCAGTGATTGACGGCTGGTAACCGCACTTCACGCGTATAAATATATCACTTACCAAGATCTGCTTCAGTAGAGTGCCACACCCAGTAGTGGGTAAAAGGCATGATGATATTTATTTAAAAAAACAAAATTCTCGAGGATAGATTTTATTTTCAAATTCCATCCATGTAATCTACTCTACTACGCGTGTACGTAAATAAACTGAGATAGTAGCCTCATCAGTAAAGAGATGGTAAGCGTTGAGCGGTACGAATCAATACGGTACGGCACGTAGGTGTGAGGTTCGAATCCCTGGCAGTGTAGGCGATTCGTGACCCTCGTAGAGTCACTGCGCGGTGCATTGTGGTAGGTTGACCAACCCTTAAAGCTAATTCTACAACTTTGGGGATAGGTTTGGGTGGGGTAGAATGCAAGAAAATAAGCTTCAATTATTATATTATAGACTATCTGTCAAGTTTTGATCTAAATTTAACTTTAAGGTAGTACTAGCGTGAAAAATTTGGCGCACGTAAACATTGGATAGTCATACGCATCCTGTTAAAATATGAAACACATTCATCGTCTGTGAACAAATATATTCGCTTGTAAAGTTGAGTTCTTATACACGGGGCTTATGGCGATCATCACTCAGAATCGCACATATTTGGTTTGTGTAACTCTACAAGTTTGCAGTTTCATTTGAAAAACTAGTATGATGTTCTAGAACTATCCATGTATATTGTATCAGAAGGAGAAAGTTTTTTATCGTTTAGTAATGAATATATAGCCATGCAAAGCCTTGTTCCTAACGAAAAGTTAAGAATCTCAATTTATAATGGCAACAGCACACGGTGGTATGGTATTTGAAAATTCACTAGACCAACAATCTGTTAATAATTCATGATGTTCAAATCATAATAGGTATAAAACACTTATTTTATTCAATTTTTGTATTTTTTGAGCGTCAGTTTCGCAACTCGAAAACCGATGGCGCCACCGTCACACTAGTACTACCTTAATAGTATATTTAAGGTAGTTCTAGTGTGACAGTGGCGCCATCGGTTGTCGAGTGGCGAAACTGACGTTCAAAAAATATAAAAATGAATAAAATAAATATTTTTTACGTATTATGATTTGAATATCATGAATTGTTAACAGGTTGTTGGTCTAGTGAATTTTCAAATACCATACCACCGTGTAGTGTTGTCATTATAAATTGGGATTCTTAATTTTTCGTTAAAAACAACGCTTTGCATGCCTATATATCCATTACTAAACGATAAAAAACTTTCTCCTTCTGATACAATATACATGGATAGTTCTAGAACATCATACTAGTTTTTCAAATGAAATTGCAAAATTTTAGAGGTACACAAACCAAATATGTGCGATTCTAAGTGATGATCACCATAAGCCCCGTGTATAAGAACTCAACTTTACAAGCGAATATATTTGTTCACAGACGATGAATGTGTTTCATATTTTAACAGGATGCGTATGACTATCCAATATTTACGTGCGCCAAATTTCATTCGGTTCTGCAAAAAAATTTTCACGCTAGTACTACCTTAAGTAGAAAGGGTTATTTTTTCTCTACATCAGCGGAAGACGTTTTCTTGGTTTAACTTCCGTCGAAACCTCTCACACACGTGGTTTTAAACTGACAATACCCTTGATGAATAGCTCAATCTTCATTACTTGTTCTTATTCAGCGAGAGCAAGGTCTGGAGATGAATACGAACTTCAGCGAGACATCCTGCTGTGTATTGTGCCTCTAGAGCTTCGTTGTAAACAACGACTCCTGTGTTTAGGTTTAATGAAAGCACGGCTACCTATTTCAACGCTTTTATTTATAAAATAATGGCATGAATAAAGAGTATACGCATTAGAGATGGTGAAAAAAATGTATGAATTAGTTTTGATCAACGAAATAGTTTGAATAGAAAACTTTTATGGCGTCTTTGATGTGAAGGATGATAATCGCATGGTTAAAATATCTTGATTATCGATTTGCAAATAGCTTTCATTTCAAATATAAAATAAATATATTATCACGCCTTTTACCCATTACTGGATGTGGCACTCTGCCGAAGCAGATCTCGGTAAGTGATATATTTTGCGCCTGAAGTGCGGTTACCAGTTGTCAAATCACGGCTCCCAAAGATGTTAGTAGTGGAGGAGCCACAGGGGTAGCTTTTGAAATTATGAAAATTGTGGGAATCGAACCAGGGTTCTCAGGATCCACAGACCGACTTCATACCAATATATACTTGGTAAATTGTCAAAGGTAATATCACAGGAGGTGAATATTTTTTAAAAAGTTTTTCGTGTTTTTTTTGCAAATATTTACGTCAAAATTTCGCTAATAGTATATTACATAATAAGTGAGGAAAGTGATATTTTACTTGACGAAGCGGTTGTTTGAAATACAAGACCGCAGTCCGAATATTTTAATCTGCTAAGTCAAGTTAAGATAATGGGCTCTTGAACCCATTTATTATTATTATTATTATTTCTCAGGCCGACCACTGAGCTAGCTATCCCATATCTAATAAAAATTTTAAAAATATATATCATCACGCTTTCTACCCATTACTGGATGTGGCACTCTGCCGAAGCAGATCTCGGTAAGTGATATATTTTGTGCGTGAAGTGCGGTTACCAGTCGTCAAATCACGGCCCCCAAAGATTTTAGCGGTGGAAGAGCCACAGGGGTAGTTTTTGAAGTTATGAAAATTGTCCATATCTCTGTTGATTAAATACTTTAACCCCTCCATTTCGCAGTCAAACTTCCCAGATGATATTAATAATTGAACCTAAGACATTTAGGGTTCAAAGTCATCCAAAATTAAACAAGAAAAATTAATTTTAAAAATGACCAAATTCTTTCTATTCTCTCGCATAAACGAATACTGCAAACTGTACCATCTCTTCCAGCAGGGGTGAAATTCAAGGGGTGGCAACTACATAGTTAGGTACGCAATGACGCACTTCGCACTCTCTGCAAAGTGCGTGTGTATGGATGTTTGTATGTACTTGTGTATAGCATGTAGGGGACGCACAAATGCATGTGGCACCCTTTTAAATCGATACGAAGGATTATAATGTCACCGGTCACCTTTGTTGTGCACTGAACGCACTCAGAACGCATCATTGCAGAAGATCTAACACTAGAAATACTCTCAAAAACGCTAGTTCAAGAATGCAATAGTTATTTTTTTTTATGACTGCTATGAAAAATTGATAATTGTCTCTCATTTTAAGGGGTAGCTGGCTCAATGGTATCAAGTCGGCCTGTAAACCTTGTTCGATTCCCACAGGCGACAAACAATTTTCACCATTTTAAAAAACTACCCCTTGTGGATTCCCCACCACTAACATCTTTGGGGGCCGTGATTTGACGACTGGTAACCGCATTTCACGTGCAAAATATATCACTTACCGAGATCTGCTTCGGCAGAGTGCCACAACCAGTAATGATAGAAGGCGTGATGATATATATATATATATATATATATATATATATATATATATATATATATATATATATATATATATATATATATATTTCTTATATATTTGTCAAAGTTGACGATTTCTGTGGAGCAATCGTAATTTTTTTTTGTCGTGCGTTGCTTTTGGAAACGTACGTCAAAAGGCGTATTTCATTTGCCATTTGGATCAAATCTAACTTACATTTACTGAACCAGATCACTTATTTATTCCGCTGGAGTAATTCACTCCAATAAGTGCATCAGTTTGCTTAATTCAGTTCATTTAGTCATGTTTTGAATTTATATGAACTGATTTAATTGAACCAAGTGGCAAATGGAATACAGCTAATGTTAATATTGCGCGCGTTGCCATGGGAAACGCATTTATTGTTTTAATTATTGTAATTAAATATTGTTTTGTCCCGAATTGCAATCTTGTTGCACATGCGCATTGCCTCACAAGGTGAAGTTACCTACGTCACAAGAACATCAATGGCGATCGTTTTAAATAATTCACTATTTAATTAAATATTTTAGATATCAATACGTTATTTTTCATATTTTTTTTTTTGTATTATTGTAACACATATGCACCTAAAATTGATTTCTATTGTAATTAAGTTGTTAAAGTATTCTTCATATGCTAACCAATGTCTCTTCTTGCAGATGTCAGCGATAGACACAGACATCATCAAATCTGAACCGTTGGAGCTGCCGGTGAAGAAGTCAAAGCTGGATGAGTATGCTGCGTATCTGTACGCAGCGAGCATCGACCCTTTGTATATCCAGGCTGCGATGTTCGAGCAATGGTCACAACGCCCGCCGCTCTCCGCCTTCCGTCCCGTGCCAAACATGTACCCTGCTGCTGCCAAGGAGGCCAAACACCACAAACATCATCACCATAGGTGAGACAGACGATACTAGCATCAGAATGATTGAAGATTTAACTAATTATTTGCTCATTTCAACTTCTATTCAAATATATGATTTGTGGTCAGTTGCACCACCTAATAGGATGCGGGCACTCACATGACAATGTGACTTTTTGTGACGTAATAACAGTTGTTTGGGCTGCGATCCCTCAAAATGAACTATTTTTGAGGGACGAGATTTGAAAAGAACGGTTCTTTTCAAATCTCGTTGGGCTGCGATCACTGCGCCACCTACAAAATGAACTATTTTTTTGGGACGAGATTTGAAACGAACGGTTCTTTTCAAATCTCGTTGGGCTGTAATCACTGCGCCACCTACAAAATGAACTATTTTTTTTGGGACGAGATTTGAAAAGAACGGTTCTTTTCAAATCTCGTTAGACTGCGATCACTGCGCCACCTACCAAATGAACTATTATTTTGGGATGAGATTTGAAAAGACCGGTTCTTTTCAAATCTCGTTGGGCTGCGATAACTGCGCCACCTACCAAATGAACTATTTTTTTGGAACGAGATTTGAAAAGAACGGTTCTTTTCAAATCTCGTTGGGCTGCGATCACTGCGCCACCTACAAAATGAACTATTTTTTTGGAACGAGTTTTGAAAAGAACGGTTCTTCTCAAATCTCGTTGAGCTGCAATCACTGCGCCACCTACAAAATGAACTATTTTTTTGGAACGAGATTTGAAAAGAACGGTTCTTCTCTAATCTCGTTGGGCTGCGATCATTGCGCCACCTACAAAATGAACTATTTTTTTGGAATGAGTTTTGAAAAGAATGGTTCTTTTCAAATCTCGTTGGGCCGGGATCACTGTTCCACCTACAAAATGTACTATTTTTTTGAGACGCAAAATTAGTTTGTGGTGTCGTTGCCACTGATCATTAAAGAAGGAAATAGATAAATCGGGAATAATTTATTAATAAATATTCTAAAATGTTTTTTTTCTCTTGCAGATACAAGGAGTCACCACCAGTGTTACAACATCCGGAACGAGTGGTACCTCTCAGCGAATCAGAACGTTTCGAACGCAGCTTCCAACCCAACGTAGCTTTAGCCCCTCCTCCCGCGCCCAGAACCCTCAAACACATCAAACTTGAAGAAAGCACCTCTCCACTTTCTCCTACAAGCCATCTACACCACCGTCATCATCCACATCTTCAACCCTTAGAACAACTCCAAGTACAAGATGATCAAATATCTTCTAAAATCATTCATAACTTAAAAGAAGAAGACCAATCCACAAGATCTTCTGTTGTAGATTCAACTGTTTCAGTTGTACAATCAACAGGGATACCAATACAATCAAACACAATCCCTAATCAAAGATACAACTCTGAAATTGAATTGTCGACAGACACAGATGATAGTTTATCGGATATGTCTGTTTCCGCTTGTAATATGGCGGCTATTTCCGGTTCAGGTGATGAACTACAAAGGGTGATGGATATTTTGGTAGATGTACCACGAGAAACAAAAGATAAACTCGTTGATGTCGTCAAAAAACTAATAGGGGAACATTCGAAAGCTTTGAAAAGAGTACATCAACAAGACGCAAGAATTGCTCATTTAGAACAAAGGGTAGCAGAACTGGAATCCTCTGCAGTTGGTAGCATTGTCAATGATCCTCCTGCAGAGTATGACATCACTGTTACCAGCTCCAGAACAGAAGTACCTTCTGAAGACTGTATTGTCGAAGAATTGATATGTACAAATAATGATTCTCCTTCGATGGTATCTAGTTGTCTGTCTGAAACAAATGCCTGTAATTCTAGTCCGGAGGAGGAGGGTGGAGAGCCTGAGGAATCATCCAAGGAAATATTTAACGAAGAAATAACTCCAGTGCTACCAAACATGTCCCCGAAACGGGACTCGGAAGTTACAGTGAAAGACGAACCGGAATAACAGAACCCAGTGGCTAAATTAGTCATTCGTACTCAGTTGTAAATAAAATCGTACTTCATGTATAACCCACAAATCCGTAAGCTAACCTACTTCTTATTATTATTCTTTACGAAATGCTTTTGTATATTTTCTCGTAGTAGAGTAGTTGTTTTTATTATGTACGTTTCTTAAAGAAAATCTTATTGTTGTTTAACAATGTAAATTGTTTCGTCGAAGTCTTGTTATTGGTTCAATTTTTTGGAAATTGTTATTAGAAAGAGATGACATATATTTTTATCGATTTATATAGTACAAAATCTTGAGGTGCTGATCATAAGTTTCGCAGCACATTCACGACATTTGGATACATTAATACCTTTTTAAAATAAGCAAACGTTTTGTATGTATAAATATTAAGTATGTTTGAAAGATTTTTATGAATAGTGATGAAGTCTTCTGTCGAAATTGTGTCAATTTGGTTCCAAACACGCTCAGACCTTTTTACACTATCATTTTTTATTTCTAATTAAATTTAAAACAGTAGAAAACTTTTAGGAAACATATATCTGTTTCGCTATCAAACATTTCTAAATTATTTTTTTCTTTAAAATAATTCGGAAATGTTTGAGAGTGCAAAATAAAGTTAGTATATTCTTAATCGATATAGGATGCGGGCACGCACGTGACTCTGTGATGTAAAAACAGCTGTTCGGGCGTAGATCTTTGCGCCACCTACAAAATGAACTATTTTTAAGGGACTAGATTTGAAAAGAACTGTTCTTTTCAAATCTTGTTGGGCTGCGATCACTGCGCCACCTACAAAATGAACTATTTTTTTGTGGCGAGATTTAAAAATAACGGTTCTTTTCTAATCTTGTTGGGCTGCGATCACTGTGCCACCTACAAAATGAACTATTTTTTTGTGGCGAGATTTGAAAAGAACGGTTCTTTTCAAATATTAGTTGTATTCCATTTGCCACTTGGTTCACATAAATCAGTTCAGATAAATTAGACATTATGACTAAATGAGGTGAATTAAGCAAACTGATGCACTTATTGGGGTAGATTACTTCAAAGTAAATTAGAACCAGTAATTCTAGTACTGGAAGTAAAGCCAGCGAAGTAATCCAGCGAAATAAATAAGTGATCTGATTCAGTAAATGTAAGTTAGATCTGATCCAAATGGCAAATGGAATACGCCTATTGTTGGGCTGCGATCACTGCGCCACCTACAAAATGAACTATTTTTTGTGGCGAAATTTGAAAAGAACGGTTCTTGTCAAGTCTTGTTGGGCTGCGATCACTGCGCCACCTACAAAATGAACTATTTTTTCGTGGCGAAATTTGAACAGAACGGTTCTTTTCAAATCTTGTTGGGCTGCGATCATTGCGCCACCTTTTTTTTTCAAATCTCGCCACAAAAAAATAGTTCAACTTTAGGTGGCGCAGTGATCGCAGCCCAACAAGATTTGAAAAGAACCGTTCTTTTCAAATCTCGCCACAAAAAAATAGTTAATTTTGTAGGTGGCGCAGTGATCTATGCCCGAGCAGCTGTTTTTACGTCATAGTGTCACGTGAGTGCCCGCATCCTATTGAAATTTACACCAAGTATGGGATTTAGTAGAATTGCTTAAGGGAGGTTAGGTTGGAATTGCTAATGAAATTGAGAGTGGTTTTGTGAAAAGAAATGTTTGAGTTTGTGAATGCTAAACAAGGACGCAGGCGTCCTACCATTCGGGTGATATTAATAAAGAGAAAGAAATAAAAGAGTTGGACAGAAGTCACTAGTATGCATGCGTAAATGGATGTGAGCCACAAATAACTAAAGAAAGTTGCGAATTTTCTATAAAACAGTGACTTAAAACTGTGAAAAACTAAAAAAGATTCGTTGTTCTGTTTTTTCATTTGTCGATTGAGTTCTTTCGAATGTGTATAAAAAATCGTATGTGATATATATGTGAAAACAGTCATTGATTATTTCGTAGACATGATTTTATTGTTTAAATTATTAAAATGAGGAGCAGAAAGAGTTGGAAGACGATATTTTTTTATTAAAAATTCGATTGTGAAATTGTTGCCTGTCATACTTTGGCTTTAAATTTGATTTTTTATTGTTCTAAGATAAGTAAAGTATATATGCGGTTAAAGTTTTAATGTTGAAAAGTTTTATTTTATGATGAAAAGGAACGTTATGAAATTATTTGAAAGGCATATTGTGATATAAAAATTATAAATACATTTTTAGTTCGCACAGATTACTGACTATACCATATAATAATACAATTATTAAGAAAGTACGTACCTACTAATGTCACAAATATGATATCTGTACCCAGTATATTCTACCCTTTCGTACCCTTAGTTTAGGGGCAGAGGGTCTTGCACACCGAATCAATGTAAGGATCGATCCTTTATTTATTTATACCGACCTAGTGTACCCTTGAACATATATAATAAGACGTATATTATTATAATATATTGCAAATGACAGCAGAAGAACATTTAGATTTGAGCCCTTATTAAATAACAATTAATAAGCTCACTGTAAGAAATAAGTGGCCAGCATTCGGTACCTGGACTTTTATTTCATTTCTACCAGTTTTTTACTTTTCATTTCATTCTTTAATCAGACTGTACCTGGAAAGTACGAACATGTATCAAATATTTCAAAGACAAACTCAAAGAATCATTCAAAAATTGAGGTTTTTTAGGTAACAGGTGTAAGATAATATTTAATCTTACACCTCCAAATTTCGGATTGGGTAAAAGGCGTGATGATATATTTATTTATTGTGAGTTTTGTCTTGGAACTGTTGGATAAAGTGTCGTATGCAAACTATAGATTAGCTTGAGCAATAAGAAAAGAATTTCATGAAAATATCTAAAATCTACCTCATTTAAGAATATTACAGATTTCAATAGCAAATTCGTGTGTCTTGGTTTCTTTAAGTGAGCATTATTAATTAATTTTACTTTAATGATATTGTTAATAAATTTGTTATTAAAAATATTTTGTGATCTCAAAATATGTATGCTGTTGAAATGTGTATTTAATTACGTAGGTAGAATTGTGAGTGTGTTGAATTATTATTATAAAGAAATTAAGTTATAAGTATATTATAAAAATACGTGAATAATTTTTAAATATATATTTCTGAATTTTATGTGTCAAATATATGGAATAATTTATATACATGTCTTTTATTTACTTGTAGTTATTAATTATTATTTTTCGTTTTCAGATTTTGGTTTTTCGTCGGGATAATTCCGGATAAAATCATTTGAACAAATGGCGTCAAAATTATGGTTGGCTCATCATTGGACAACAAAATGCGATAAAATATCGCAGTCAAAATTAATATTTGGCCGAAAACGTGCCATCGAAAGAGGTACAAAATTATCGTGAATTATTTACTGTCAAAGAACAATATTATTTATTAAATGTCAAATAAGATGGTCTTGAAAACTACTATAAAAATTCAACTGTTAACTAGTATACACTGTGACAGCTAAACTATATTTTTAAATATATAAAAAGCAATTTTAATAATTTATACAACATATTTTAAATCGTTTTTAACAGCTATATCATATTGGTAACATAAAATTTAATGGGCGTATCAAAAAATAAAAAGAAAAAAAATAAAGAACTTCAGAAACCAAAGAAAGTAGAAAACGTGCAACAGAAATATGAAAAAGAAAAGAGACTTAGCAATGATAATAGGTTAAATGTTTCTGATCCAGAAAATACCCTTGATAATATTTTCAGAACTGATGAGCAGCATGAACTAAGAAGAATATTGAAGACAAACAATTTAGTAAGTTCTTCAATTATATTTATTCAATGTTTACATATACTTTTGTCATTTTTTCAGACGTTAATGCCCCTACTTTTGGGGGCAGTCATTCTGGGTAAATTTGATGTAGTTAAAAGACTTATCAAACAGGGATATGACGTAAACTCTTCCGGATTTGTAAGCAATATTTATTTATTACTAAACTATTAAAATTAATGGGGTGGCTAGCGCAGTGGTATGAAGTCGGCCTGTGGATCCTGAGAACGCTGGTTCGATTCCCACAGGCGACAAACAATTTTCATAATTTCAAAAGCTACCCCTGTGGCTCCTCCACCACTAACATCTTTGGGGGCCGTGATTTGACGACTGATAATCGCACTTCATGCGCAAAATATATCACCGAGATCTGCTTCGGCAGAGTGCCACACCCAGTAATGGGTAGAAGGTGTGATATATTTATATTTATTTAAAATTATCTAACAAGATAAAATTTATATTTAAGCAGTCAGTTTTGTAATTAAAAATACTGATTATAATTAGTAATACTTAAATAATTATCTTTTACGCTATGCATTTGTTGTATTGTACAAATATTTATCGACGTAGAACAATTTAAATATATATATATATATATATATATATATCATCACGCCTTCTACCCATTACTGGGTGTGGCACTTTGCCGAAGCAGATCTCTGTAAGTGATATATTTTTTTGCGTGAAGTGCGGTTACCAGTCGTCAAATCACGGCCACCAAAGATGTTAGTGCTGGATGAGCCACAGGGGTAGCTTTTGAAATTATGAAAATTGTTTGTCGCCTGTGGGAATCGAATCAGGGTTCTCAGGATCCACAGGCCGACTTCATACCATTGAGCTAGCCATCCCATGGCAGAACAAGAATTGACAATACACAGTATGTCCCAAAAATAACGAAACTCTTTAGATATAGAATAAAACACGCATTGTATTATGTTTGAAACTAAATATTTATACAAAATAGGTTCGATTTGAATCAATACACTTTTTAGAACGATCAACTAGAGCATGCATAGATTTTTTTATGCCATCTAAAGGAACGTCCTTTAACACCTGTGTCACGGCTGCTTGAATGGCTGGAATATCATCATAAAACGCTCCTTTCATGGTAATTTTCAGTTTTGGGAAAAGATAATAGTCACATGGTGATAGATCAGGTGAATACGGAGGGTGGTCGATGACATAAATATGTTTTTTTATCAAAAATTCGTTGACTTACACGAGCGACTTTTTGGTCTTCATTTAATTCATGAACAAACCTTTCTTTTACCCAAATCTTCAGTTGGAATTCTCCAAATAGTATTTTTACTCGTGTTTCATTCTTCACCCAACATTCTAACAATAAAATTCGCATCGACAGCAATGATTTCACGCAGTTTTTCGACTAATTCAGCACGATTTCCGGCTTTTGGACGTCCAGATCTTTCATCATCATTTAAATCTTCACGGCCATTTTAAATTTTGCAAATCACTTATAAACTTGTGAACGAGATACACAATCATCACCATAAACTTCTTTCATCAATTCGTATGTCTCAGCAATTTTTTTTCCAAGTTTAACACAAAATGTAATATTTGCTCGTTGTTCCATTGTATTTTTACAACATAAACACAAAAACTACTGTCATTAAAATGCGCGTGAAATTTTAAACTGTCACCTGATTGCATGAAGTTGTGTGCGTTCGACAGAGGAAAGATGTATCTTTCTAACAATGTGTATGTTCAATAGATTGCGCTACGTGTTCTATGATTTAAATTAAAAGTTTCGTTATTTTTGGGACATTTTACAACTTTTTATCACGTTGTTATAATCTAAGAATGTACTATTAGTTTTTGAGATCTTAGTAAAATTTTAATTTATTTATTAAAATAAATAAATATATCATCACGCCTTCTATCCATTACTGGGTGTGGCACTCTGCTGAAGCAGATCTCGGTAAGTGATATATTTTGCGGTTACCAGTCGTCCAAATCACGGCCCCCAAACATGTTAGTGGTGGAGGAGCCACAGGGATAGCTTTTTCAAATTATGAAAATTTGTCGCCTGTGGGAATCGAACCAGGGACCTCAGGATCCACAGGCCGACTTCATACCACTGAGCTAGCCATCTCTTTTTTTTTTTAAAGAGATTTATTTATTAAGGTGAATAATTCATTTACATAAAAGTCAAAAGCAACATTGTTCTTCTTAGGACAAAACAACATCACTAATGTGGGCCGTAACAACAAAAAACCTCGAAATGATCGACCTGTTGGTCTCCCGTGGCGCTGACGTAACATTCGCAGATGATTCCGGCGAGAACGTCATCTTCATGGCTCTCAACTCCACCGACTGGGACGAGAATCGCTTCCTGGACTTCTGGCAATCTGTGAAGAAGATGAATGAAATCAATTTAGAGTTTTCTAACAAAACAGGCAATAGAATTCTTCATTTTGCTGTTAAGAGGCAGTGGGCTTCACTTATTGAAAGCCTCATCGAAGATAAAGTAAGATCAGCTGCTCTACATTTTAAAGTTCTTTTTAATGTTAAGTAATGTATCTTTAGGTGAATATAAACTCTTGTAATAATAAAGGAGTCTCAGCTTTAACGATGGCCGCAGCAAGGAACGATTTAAAATTAGTTAATATTCTCTTAAAAGCTGATGCAAATGTTTTTCATGAAGATTTAAAAGGCAATACACCAATTTGTTATACAATCGTTAATATTGTTCGTAAAAATTTAAATCGGCCTTATGATACGTTTGATAGACTTACTAGAAACTTTACTAGAGATAATTACGAAGAATATATTCAAGTAATACTACAATGTTACTACAGGGTGATCAAAGGAATTGTTACAGTTGGTAATACAATTCCAGAGATCTTTTTATTCCACAGTTGGCACATCGTCAGATAAAGGCGGAAATGCTATTTGACATTTCTAATAAATACAAATAGATTATGTCAGGAGTCGGACAGCTAATAGAATTTTGATTTTTTAAGTAATAGAAATACTTTAGAAATAAATGTAATAATAAATGTACTCAAATTTAAATTTTACATGTCACTGTCAACAACAGGCAATGAATTTATGTATCAGGCTTACCAATTTCAAGTAGTTTTTTTTATTGCCAACTGTAACAATTCCTTTTGATCACTCTGTATTTATTTCTAAAATAATAATAAATATTCTGATATTGTAGAGACGATTACATTTACTAATTACACCTCCAACTAATGATTTAAATTCTTATTACCCGAATATAAATAAAATAACGACTGCAGTAATAAGTTTTATCATGAAACAAATTCAAAATGGTGTTGACATATTATTAAAACTAAATGCATTTGAGAAACTGAAAACGGTAAAATTTACTTCATTTTACTGTCTTTTAAAATAAAAATAAATGTATGTTTATTCCAGGCACTAGAAGTACATGTAGATAATTTTGAGTATGTCCAATCATTATTATCTGTTTCGTCTCTTTTGTTACGCTGGTGCGACTGTTGCACCAAAATAAGAAATTCTGCACTTCAGTCAGAAATTAGTGAAACATTTATACATTCGGAAGCTGCTGATATTTTTCTGTTTGTCCTTAAAGTGTAAGAAAACTGAAATCTTTTCAGTTGTCTGTATTAGAGTTGTTGATTTTTCGAGTATTCCAGAATTCGAATGTTCGGATTTATTGAACCTTCGAATTTTGATTCGAACTTTCGAATTTTTGAATATTCCGAATTGTGAATCTGGATCCTAAGGCGAACACGGCATGTTGATATGAATTATTTTCAGAATAAACTCATTTGCAGAGTTTTGTATTAATTCATAAGTAATTATTATTATTTGCCAAATTAATTCAATTTAGACTTAAAATTTCGCTACACTGTCAAAAACGTTTTAATTAAGACGTTGTGGCATCTTTTTTATTCTCATTTTAAAACGTTTTACTAAAAGTCCGTAGCATTTAGATGGGCGGTAAGAGAATAGATGTCATAATTAAGACACATAAACTTGCAGAGTTTTTGCAGGATACTTCGCCGAGTTTATTATTTAATTCGTGGCCGACTTTTCGCGAATTATGCGTGAGCATGTTTGGAAATGACAGATGGCGTTAATTCAGACATAAAATTCGAGAATTCGGAGCTTTGAAAAATTTAAAAATTCGTAAATTCGAATGTTCGAACGTTCAGAAATTCGAACTTCGGTGGAAATCAACGATCCTAGTCTTTATTTAAATTTAATAATTGTTTTGTAGTTACAGTGGAACAAATTCAATGAAGCAACTTCTTCCGAACATATTTCTGCCTTTATTTTTGACTTGTAGTCAGTCTTCTGCAGCTCGAAATTGGTTGAAAGATCATTTAGAGCAACTAGAAGAATTTTATCAACAATATTTAGACATTTGTTTAGTTAATTTTAATATTAAAGAAGATGAGCATCATGTAAAACTTGTAAGCAATTCAAAACTGATTACATTCTTTCATTTTACTTAAAGTAACATTTTTTTCAGATAAAAGACAAAATCAAGTTGTTTAAAATGACATTTGATGAGTTAAAAGCCGAATTGAATGAAATAAAACAAGCGAACAATTCTACAATGAATACAAACAAAGTAGAAAGCTCAAATACAAATGAAGAAAAGTTTGAACAACCTGCTCAGCATGGAAGAAAATACGCGAAGAGAATGAGAAGAAAAGCACGAGCTTTAAAAGCGCGAATAGATAAAATAAGAAGCGCTGATGTAGTTGAAAGAATTCGTATTCATACAAAGAATAAAACTAACAGTTCTTCTTGTATTAACATTAACAAAAATACTAGCCAAGAAACTGTTAAAGTTGATGCCGGATTCGTTGTTAAAGAAGAACAGAAGGAGTAAGTTTTTATTGTTTGTTTAAATCAAATATTTTACAACATTTTTGTTAATGGGGTGGCTAGCTCAGTGGTATGAAGTCGGCCTGTGGATCCTGAGAACTCTGGTTCGATTCCCACAGGCGACAAACAATTTTCATAATTTAAAAAGCTACCCCTGTGGCTCCTCCACCACTAACATCTTTGGGGGTCGTGATTTGATGACTGGTAACAGCACTTCACGCGCAAATATATATATCACTTACTGAGATCTGCTTCGGCAGAGTGCCACACCCAGTAATGGGTAGAAGGCGTGATGATATATTTCTTAATTTATTTTTATATTTTTGTAGTGATAAAGAAATCATCGAAATCAAATTGAGCCATCCAGTTGATTCCTCAAGTGCTGAAAGTGTTGAAGCTCAAGCAGTAATTCTTAACAACGAGGACGCCTTTGCAAATAACTTTGTTACAAATTCAAACAGTACTGATTCAGGTAACTGAACCACTATTTATTTTAAACAAATCAAACTTATTAAATTTTTAAATTAAATAGGAGTTATGTCTCAAGAAAATTCCGGACTGTACGAAGGAGCAATGAAATTATATATAGAAGAAAAAGAAAATGAAATTAGAAATGTTGAATTCGGTGCAGCGGTTACTAGACTGAAAGTAATGTTGAATGATATTATTTGTAAATATAAATTTTTGTGGGCATTGGATGCACATTTAGGACACCCTCAGTTTAGGGGAGGACAGGGAGATAATATTCATCCCCTGCTAGAGGTAGAGAATGATTTATTTTCCGACAAATTTTTCTAAATTATTTAAAAATAGTTACTTATATATCTAGGCTTTGATGAATTAATAAGAATTATTTTTATTTGATGTACAGAGTGATGAAAAGGAATTGTTTCAGTTGGCAATACAATTCCGGTGATCTTTTATTCCACAGTTGGTATAACGTCAGGTAAAGACGAAAATACTATTTGACATGTGTAATAAATACAAATAGGTTATGTCAGGAGTCTGACAATTAATAGGATTTTGAGTTTTTGAGTAATAGAAATACTTTAGATTATTACTATGTTAAGTAATAAAAGTAAGGGTGAGAGAAACAACAATTTTATTTATGGACATTTAAGCTACATTCACAAATCGAAATTAGTTTTTGTTTTATGTTTTATTGTGTTTTTAGGTGCCATTCACAAATAGTTTTGCTTTTGTCGATTTTAGTTAGTAGTGACATCTATCATAAATTTTAGAACATCGGTAATACAGTAAATGCAACTGTCAGATGTGCTAAGTTACACATGCTGTCATATGTTGTTTGTTTACTTTCATATTTTTTGGAAGAGCAAGATAAATATTATCATAATAAGAAAGTAGGTATTAAAATCTTGTTTTTATTTTCATTCCTTTTGACACTTGAATAAAAACAAACTTAGGTTATCGTCAATGCGAAGGATGATAGAAAGAGACAGGTATATATAACTACATCATTCTACGCTTCGTCCTATTGGTCTATTCCTAAGTATAAAACGTAACTAAAACATAAGTTTGGAGTTTGCAAAGTTTTGTGTTAAAATCAAAACTATATACTGTCTTGTGAATGGCTGCATAAGATAACATGTCTACAAGGTTGTTAAAACAAAAATGGAAAACATAAAACAAAAACTAATTTCGATTTGTGAATGTAGCTTAAAGATAAATATAATTAAAAACAAATAAGAACTAAATAGGATGCGGGCACTCACGTTGCAATGTGCCGTTTTGTGACGTAAAAAACAGCTGTTTGGGCATGCGATCACTGCGCCACCTTCAAAATGAACTATTTTTTTGGGGCGAGATTTGAAAAGAACCGTTCTTTTTAAATCTCGTCACAAAAAGATAGTTCAATTTTAGGTTGCGCAGTGATCGCAGCCCAACAAGATTTGAAAAGAACCGTTCTTTTCAAATCTCGTCACAGAAAGATAGTTCATTTTGTAGGTGGCGCAGTGATCGCAGCCCAAACAGCTATTTTTTTACGTCTCATTGTCACGTGAGTGCCCGCATCCTATATACTCAAAATTAATTTTAAATTTTCAAATGTCACTGTTAACAACAGGAAATGAATTGATATATCAGGCTCACTAATATCAAGTAGATTTTTTTATTGCCAACTGAAACAATTCATTTTGATCAATGTTTGTCAACAGAAAAATATAGTTGGTCATCTTTATTTACTAGTTATTTATATTTTCGTAGGGAACCAGAGAAGAGCAGCTAGAAAAACTAAAACCGCTTCTACCATTTATCGAGCAACAATATCTTTCAAAGTTAGTTGATAACTTCAACAAAACTGTTGAAAAAATAAAGAATTTATTCTTACAAAACAACGAAAACTACAAACTTCTTGTAGATCAACTAAAACACCTTCTAGCCGAACATGAAATACGTGGCGAGAAGTGCCTGAAAAACGATTTCAACAAAGAAGATGATGAACCATATAATGAAGAAATAATTCCTGGTAAATATGGAGCAATTGGTGATCATCTTAGAAGAAAGAAAACATTAAGAAATGAGTTCAATCCAGATGATGATGAACCATACGATGACGAAATCGTTCCAGGAAGATATGGAGCTATTGGAGACCATCTTCGAGCAGACAGAAATCTTAGTTCTCCTACTTATATGGAACTAATAGAAAACATTCTTCCTCCAAGGTTTCAACAATGTCAGCAACAACTTTCTGCACAAGATATTTTATATTTAAATGAAATGTCTGCAATAACTTTTAAACCATCAACTCTTACTGATGAAGAAAGAGCACAAATAAAGAAAAATACGGAAGACAACGCATATCATCTTCTCAAGACCGCGTGCGATGTTTGTGAAAGTGATAACATCTTTGAAGATTGGGATGAAGAATTTGTTTCACCGTACATGAGAAGAATGATGCAGAAAGCTAAAGATAAAAAAGATAGAAGTTTTCCGATTCAAAGAAGCAATATCACTTTAGCAAGTTTGAAGCAGGTATTTTAATTTTATAATTCTTCCTAAAAATTTACGTTACATATTACATTACATAAAACAAAATTTAAAGTGGAGCTGTCACCTTAAAATTGGGGAAAATTACTTAAATACTCGTAACAGTTAATACATTTTGATTCTGTAATTATTGTGTTGTTAATAAAATTGAAAATCTTAAACAAATGTAGTTGTCATTTTTTACAAAATATAATAGGATGCGGGCACTGACGTGACACTGTGACGTAAAAACAGCTGTTCGGGAAAAGATCACTGCGCCATCTACAAAATGAACTATTTTTTTGGGACGAGATTTAAAAAGATCGGTTCTTTTCAAATTTCGCCACAAAAAATAGTTAATTTTGTAAGTGGCGCAGTGATCTTTGCCCGAACAGCTGTTTTTACGTCACAGTGCCACGTGAGTGCCCGCATCCTATTGTGATAAATAAATATATCATCACGCCTTCTACCCATTACTGGGTGTGGCACTCTGCTGAAGCAGATCTCGGTAAGTGATACATTTTGCGCGTGAAGTGCTGTTACCAGTCGTCAAATCACAGCTCCCAAAGATGTTAGTGGTGGAGGAGCCACAGGGGTAATTTTAAAATGATGAAAATTGTTTGTCGCCTGTGGGAATCTAATCACGGTTCTCAGGATCTACAGGCCGACTAGATACCACTGTGCTATTTACAATATTAATATTATTATCATTATTTCGTTATTGGGGTAGGTGACTCAATGGTATTGAGCCACTATCCTATTCACCACATTAAAAGTACCCCTGTGGCTCTCCCTCCACTGACAACTTTGGAAATCGTGAATTGTTTGTCGCTTGTGAGAATCGAACCAGGGTTCTCAGGATCCACAGGCCGACTTCGCACCACTGAGCTATCCACCCCATAAATATAATATATAATTGTGATAAATGGTTCAAATCTTGCGGTCGAAAAATAACAACAAAAATACAAGTTGGAGTGGTTTGGAATTTCTGAATTTTGTAATATATTCCAGAACAAATCATCACAAGATCCCGATGATTGCGGAGAAATGATCCCATTTCACCCAGAAACCCCAGAGAATCTAAATCAATCGCCCAAGGTGAGCCGTTGGGAAGCAAGAATACAAAGTCTTCAAACAATTCTTAAGCAACAAATGATCACCAAAGGTGCGACCAAGGTATTTTTACTTCAAATTTACTGTCTTGAATTTTACTTGACTTGATTCCTCAACACGTTCTTGATGTTTTTGTCTTCTTTAGGGGGTGGAGACGACACTTCGATGTTGATTAAATCAGCACCGAAAGAATATATCGGCAGGTTTACTCTTGCTACCGGGGGTAACTTTGGAGGGGTGGAATTAGGTTTTGATCGAAATGGAAAGCCATTAATTATTAAAAGAATTAGTGGGGTAACATTTAGACAAATTTACGCGTGCATTCATTCCGTTCTGGGCGTCAGACATAAACATCTTCTTAGGTAATTATTCTTGAAATTCTTTGATTATTTTTGTGTTAATCTTTCTTCTCTGTAGCTACACCGCCTGTTCACTCGACCCATTAACGCCCACTCTGCTGCTGGGCACCCCTCTCTGCGAGTACAATCTCGGCGAGTATGTCATGATGTTGAAGGCGCAGCAGACGACCCCAGGAGTCGCTGCTGGACTCGCTATGCAGCTTCTTCTTGGCTTGCAGCATCTGCATCGCACCAGGCCAGAACCCATCGTGCATGGCAATCTCAAACCAAGCAATGTGCTCGTTGATCTTAGAGGCAGGATTAGATTAGCGGAATTTGGATTGTATCAGGTTAGTAATTTTATTTATTTATTTAAAAATACTGCTTGTCAGGTAAAGGTCGCATAAGGGGGCAGAAATACATAGTGATCAGAAGTCACATCCCGCTATGAATTAGAATAGACCATATTACTTTCTATAGCGCCTCTGCCGGCAAATTTATGAAATTAAAAAAGCGTACCAGGGTGACAATCTTTTTTTCCATTTTTTCCAATTATGTTGGCAATACTAATAGGCGTATTCCATTTGCCATTTGGATCAGATCTATCTTACATTTACTGAACCAGATTACTTATTTATTTCACTGGATTACTTCGCTGACTTTATTTCCTGTACTAAAATTACATATTCTAATTTACTTTGAAGTAATTCACCTCAATAAATGCATCAGTTTGCTTAATTTGGTTCATTTAGTGATGTGTCGAATGTATCTGAACTGATTTAAGTGAACCAAGTGGCAAATGGAATACAGGTAATGTTTGTGACGCCATGTGACTCGAACGGTGATGCATATAAGCATGTGCGCATAAATTGTGACAATTTTATACAGAGTGATCAAAAGGAATTGTTACAGTTGGCAATAAAAAAAACTACTTGAAATTGGTAAGCCTGATACATAAATTCATTTCCTGTTGTTGACAGTGACATTTAAAATTTAAATTTGAGTACATTTATTATTACATTTATTTCTAAAGTATTTTTATTACTTAAAAAGTAAAAATTCTATTAGCTGTCAGACTCCTGACATAACCTATTTGTATTTATTAGAAATGTCAAATAGCATTTCCGCCTTTATCTGACGTTGTGCCAACTGTAGAATAAAAAGATCTCTGGAATTGTATTGCCAACTATAACAATTCCTTTTGACTACCCTGTAGTTTTATTGCCGCCAGTTTGAAGTTGATATGAAATCTTTAATTTGAAATGTTGGTCTGTTTACTATTCTTGGGAAAGAAAGATATTCCCTTATTAATTAATTAATTCAAATTACAATCCGGGATGCAACAATTGTAACCAGGCATTTTTCAAACAAATTTCACACTTCGCAAGACAATCACAACAAAACGTAAGTTTGAGGTTATCGGCCAGTGACAGATGACAGAAGAGCAAATTGGCTCTTAAAATTTTCAAATTTTAATATTTATTTTAATATTAATGTATTGATTATTTATATATTATAAAGGCAGAATCCGATAGTAAAAAATGAAATATAACTTGCATAAAAAAATTATCATATAATTACGTTTAGATAAAATGATATTTTACTTTAAAAATACAATTTTTTCCATAAGAATACATTGGTTTCATTTTAGCTGTACTTCCAAGCATATGATTGGTGCATTATGAGCATGCGTATTGAGATAGTAATATGGTCTGTAGGATTATTGATTTTTGCAATGTAAGTGTAGTGCGCATGCGCCAATGTAATTACATTTCTAGCAGGGACTTCTGGTCAAATCGTGTTTTTGTAAGCCACGTGCTTTGTAAATAAATTTATTTTTGTGATATTTTGTGCTTCAAAAATCGAAGGATTTATATCGTGATGAAAACAAAATGAAAATAAGCAGAATAAGGTATGTCTTGTATAACCAAAGCATATGAATTGAAAATTTCAACCATCAAAATGACAAATGTTCATTTGTTATTCATGAGAAGCCACAAGTGGTTTTAATGCGGGGAAGTCAATTTCAATGCTTTTAACCATCAATATTAGTTCAATATTTAGGTAGCCATTAATTATTATGTCCTTTGTAATAAAAGACATTGTTAAAAATTATAATTATGATAGGAATTAAGTTGTGAATTCTGCTGAGAGGTATAAACTTGTAGGTACTTGTGAGTTGTGACTGTGAGAGAAACCCAAGTAAAATTTACAAAATAATTTTGTAGAAACTTGTCATCATTTTAACGTTTTGGTAGCTAATGAAAATCAACAACTTTCGCGTATATATTCAATAATACATTTCAAATGACTGCATTTAAACGTGGAATAGGGTCTACATATTGTATGTATGAAATTGAACGTATTGATGAATGTATCAAAGGTGAAAACAGGCATTTCTGGCTCTTGGCATGATTATTAGCACAAGGTTCAAAGCGCCGAGGGTTAGTAACGTGCTCAGGGTCAGAAACGCTAATTTCACCCGTGGTACATACAATATTTTATGCACAACAAAATAACATTTCATTATATGTTCAAAAGATTAAAATATGTACATAGGTTATATGTCAAAATGACATTTTGTAGAATCAAGTATTTACAATAAACAAAAATTGGCATTTTATTTTTGTATCCATAGGAATAATTTCTTTTTGGCCCATGGGCCAAAAAGAAGTGTTTAAGCCAACTGAGCATGTTATTAGACAGAAACACCTGTTTTCACTCTTAGTACATAAATAAATATTTCTGAAATCGGCCAGAAAGTACCTAATTTCTTGATCCATTTTAATATTAAATTTCTTCAGTATGGGGTGGCTAGCTCAGTGGTATGAAGTCGGCCTGTGGATCCTGAGAACCCTGGTTCGATTCCCACAGGCGACAAACAATTTTCATAATTTCACAAGTTACCCCTGTGGCTCCTCCACCACTAACATCTTTGGGGGCCGTGATTTGACGACTAGTAACCGCACTTCACGCGCAAAATATATCACTTACCTAGATCTGCTTCGGCAGAGTGCTACACCCAGTAATGGGTAGAAGGCGTGATGATATATTTATTTTATTTATTTTTTAAATTTCTTCAGTAGTAAGTTTTCTACTGCCACAATTTGGATTTCAGGAATACATGAAAACTCCTCATTCTCATTTTCTTCGGCATTTTCCAACATTTCAAGTCTTCACATTAAACAAAATTACTTTTGACACATTTGTATATTATAACACAAGTGTTGCAATGGCCCATGGGCCAAAAGTGTTTAAGCCAATATTTTAGAGCTAAAACATGCTTTTCGGGCCGGTTGTACATAAAGTATATTTTTTATGGTGTTTAATGTCGAATGAATTATAATCGACCGTATGCAGAATTTGATGAAGGCTTAAGGGTGTTCTATACGTCGGTTATGTAAAAAATTAAAGAAATGTGATTACATTTTAAGTATCTACTGATAAAAACAGTCATTAAATTATATCTTGTTCTTTTTCAGACCCTTTATCTCAGAGAACGGGCCCCAAAATCCTCTCTGATCTGGTTCGCCCGCGAGACCTACGAATCGTACGAACACCACCGAGGAGGCATGCACTGCACCCTGGCTACTGACATGCAAGTGACAGGGATGCTGGTGCATTTCATTCTCACCTGGGGCCTGCATGCATTCGGTGGCAGTACTGACGACATCTTACACAACCTGGTGGCCGGCAGACCCAAGATCCAAGATATTGGTACTGATGCGGAGGACCTTATTAGCTGGATGGTCGTTTATGAGTGGAGTGATCGGCCGAATATTGGACAGGTGCTCAAGTAAGATGATTTAGTTTTTAAATTAAACTAATTCTTTTTATCCATTTACCTTCAATAGACTATTACTACAGTACGACGTTTAAAGAAATATTTAACGCACAAAATTTTCAAATCTCGTCCAAAAAAAAATAATTCATTTCGCCGAGGGAAGGTAGTACTAGTGTGACGGTGGCGCCATCGGTTGTCGAGTGGCGAAACTGACGCTCAAAAAAATATTAAAATTGAATAAAATAAGTGTTTTATACCTATTATGATTTGAATATCATGAATTATTAACAGGTTGTTGGTCTAGTGAATTTTCAAATACCATACCACCGTGTGGTGTTGCCATTATAAATTGGGATTCTTAATTTTTCGTTAAAAACAAGGCTTTGCATGACTATATATCCATTACTAAACGATACAAAACTTTCTCCTTCTGATACAATATACATGGATAGATCTAGAACATCATACTAGTTTTTCAAATGAAACTGCAAAATTTTAGAGGTACACAAACCAAATATGTGCGATTCAGAGTGATGATCGCCATAAGCCCCGTGTATAAGAACTCAACTTTACAAGCGAATATATTTGTTCACAGACGATGAATGTGTTTCATATTTTAACAGGATGCGTATGACTGTCCAATGTTTACGGGCGCCAAATTTCATTCAAATCTGCAAATTTTTTTTTAACGCTAGTACTACCTTAACACAGAAACAAAACTAAGCAGATGTCGCTTCGAACATGCATTCAGATTTTAAATTTACCGCTAATGTTTTCAACTGACACATGAGATGCATCATTTATTTGGAAGTAACACGAGTTAGTTCTAGGTCAGTTTAGGGTTAAACCCAAAGTTTCCAAACAAATACGGTCATTGTCACTAACATACTACCCCTGTTTTTTCCAATCTTTCATTTGATTAAGAAAGTTCTAACCTCATTCTATTTCCATCCAGCCATATCTACTTCTGGCCTGAACAAGACAAATGGCGTTTCCTGTTAACATGCTCAGGCCTAACAGAATCCGGTTCTCCCTTACCTGATCTCCCGCTCCATCGTTTCCATTCCTTCCTGGAGGTGTTCTCCAAGCGGCAAGGTATCGTCGGAGACTGGGTTTCCATTGTTAGAAAGCATTTCCCTGACCTGGAGTTCTCTCTCGGTGAAACCGACATTGAAAGAGACACCCCAACTGGAGTGCTGAAGTTTATGAGACGAATGGTTTTGGATGAGAGAGAAGAAGATTTGAAGGAGTTGATTCTGAAAGGATTTCCAGCGTTGCCTTTGTCGTTGTTTAGGCTAATTGAGAATACTGAGTGGTTGAGGCATCCTGCTTTCTTAAGCTTTTTTAAATATTAATTTGGTTATAAGCTATTTTTTTAAACTGATTATATTTTGTACGGAATTACAGTAAATAAAACATATATTAGTTGTTCTTACTATTAAATACATAACACTAGTTTATTTTGTTTATATTTATTCATTATGGGGTGGCCTAGCTCAGTGGTATGAATCCTGAGAACCCTGGTTCGATTACCACAGGCGACAAACAATTTTCATAATTTCAAAAGCTGTCCCTGTGGCTCCTCCACCACTAACATCTTTGGGGGCCGTGATTTGACGACTGGTAACCGCACTTCACGCCCAAAATATATCACTTACCTAGATCTGCTTCGGCAGAGTGCCACACCCAGTAATGGGTAGAAGGTGTGATGAGATATTTATTTTATTTTTACTACTAAATACATAACACTGGTTTATTTTGTTTATATTTATTCATTATGGGGTAATGGCTCAATGGTATCGGGTCGGCCTGTGGCTCCTGAGAACCTCGAAGCCCCACAGCCGACAAACAAATTTCACCAAATTAAAATTACCTCTGTGGCTCCCCTACCACTAACATCTTTGGAGGTTAAGGTTCGACAGCTGTTAAAGGCACATCATGCACAAAATACATCACCGAGATCTGCTATTTATTTATTTAAATTTATAAATTACTTGAGTATAAATAAATATATCATCACGCCTTCTACCCATTACTGGATGTGGCACTCTGCCGAAGCAGATCTCGGTAAGTGATATATTTTGCGCGTGAAGTGCGGTTACCAGTCGTCAAATCACGCCTCCCAAAGATGTGAGTGGTGGAAGAGCCACAAGGGGTAGTTTTTGAAATTATGAAAATTGTTTGTCACTTGTGGGAATCGAGCCAGGGTTCTCAGGATCCACAGGCCGACTTCATACCACTGAGCTAGCCACCCCATAATTAGTTAATTAATTTATTTGGCTAAATAAAAGTAATTTCTTTTCAGGATTTCAGTGTCAAAATCCAAGCTGTCAAATCATGCGTTCGGGGCTAATAAAAAAGGATGTTATTTTGTTGGAAGGAGGGCGAAGCCCTTGCGTTCCTTAACATGAGCTTGTTGCTACCGTGTTTTGATGATTCCTCAATGAAAATAAAAAGGTAAATACAATGAAATATTTTTATAAATTTTATTTAAAGTAACGCAATGAATAATAAAAATAGTTTAAAATTCGTTAGATAATTAAGTAGTGGTATTAATACATATATAGAGTACATAGTATTATATTTAATATATTGATAATTTTTGGTTTTTTTACGGCGTCGGTCTGACAGAAAGTTGTCTTAACTGCAAAATAAAAATATTAAATAGTATCAAGGGACTGAAGTGCATAATTTAATCCTGATGGTGAAGTTTATTTATATAATCACCTCAAGGATTGAATGCGCTTTAGTTCTGTGGTATGTACACTATTTCTCGCACTGGCAGCCGTATATTTTAAATTAATGATTAATTTTGATATAGACTTGATGTATAATTCACAATAGCCGTATTTAATTTGCCATTTGGATCAGATCTAACTTACATTTATTGAACCAGATCACTTATTTATTTCCCTAGATTATTTCGCTGACTTTATTTTCAGTATTAAAATTACTGATTTTAATTTACTTTGAAGTAATTCACCCCAATAAGTGCATCAGTTTGCTTAATTCAGTTCATTTAGTTATTTATCGAATTTATCTGAACTGATTTAAGCGAACCAAGTGGCAAATGGAATACAGCTCTAGAGAGCATTATACAAATTTTTAGGTAACTTATGTAACATAAACAAAGCAAAATATTTTGATGTTTATAATATACATGTTGCTACGGGAATTCTTGCTTATCTGTCAATAGGATGCGAATTTGAAAACGGATTCCGTTTTCAAAACTCGCACCAACAAAATAGTTCATTTTGTAGGTGGCGCAGTGATCTTTCCCGAAACAGCTGTTCTTACGTCACAGAATCACGTGAGTGCCCGCATCCTATTTAATCCCGGTGGGATTAAATTTGCAATTTAATCGCTCCGGAATTAAAAATGACACATCAGTCCTCGAAAAGGAAGAATAAAATACCGTATTTTTCGGACTAGACACACCTCAAATTTATAAGATGATTTTTAGAAAACTATATTTTAATGTTAGTTTCGGATGATAATTTTTATATATTGCTAATATAACTCGTACTAGCAATATTCAGTTCATCTTCACTCTCGGTACAATCACTCGTCTCGTTAATGTCACCGTTCGTATTACTTTCCCCTCAATTATTCTTGTCACTCCTTTCAAAAACTGCGTCATCTTCACTACCATCTATAGCATTACTTATTCAGGGTGCCCAGTGACCTGGAAAACCGGGAGAAGTCAGGGAATTTTAAAACTCACGTTGGCTGGGTACCCTGTTATTCCGCATTTTTTAAATGACTTTATAATGGTCTCTTTCACAGCTTCCTCTGGATTTTTCACCCAGATACAAAGTTCTGAAATTGTTGATCGTTTCATAAGTCCTGTTGCGGTGACAACATGATTTGGCTTTGCCATCCATTTATTCCACTCTTCTCGCATAATTTTTTTTAATGAATTTAGAAACGATTGATTGAAAAAAATATTTTAATGTTACCATAAGACGCATCCAAAATTTGAGTCCATTTTTCTATGTAAAAAGGTGCGTGTTATAGTCCGAAAAATACGGTATACCATTTACTTCCGGAAGTGCGAAAAACAGTTAAACGTGTTAAAATATTTCTTACTTCAATTTGCTTGGGTATAATACATTCAGCAAACTTCCTAGCTGCTTCACATTCATCAGCTTCTTTGATTTCTAAAACAAATACTGTTAACTAATATTCCTAAAAAGATTACTAAATAATACCTTTAGCTTTACAATCATCCAAAATTTTCAAAGATTTGTCATACAAATCTTCATTGTGCATTTTCAAATTCCTAAAAGCGTTTTTCATCTTTTGGATTGCCATTGTGTTGTCAGCATTCATCTAGAAATAAGGAACATCTTATGTCTGTTCCTAAATTTGTGGTAGTAAAGTAACATACAGCACCCGATTTTTTCTGCATACAAGCAAGCATGCACGATTCTCCTTTTGTTTTTGGTATTTCCCTTGCTATTACGGATGTATAAATTTCAGCTAAAATAATAAAACATTAACTATCAGTCTGATAATTAAATTATATTTGTTTTAGCGTACCGTCAGTAGCTTTGGATGTATTTCTGCATTCTTGTACATTTCGTCTCATAACTGGTGGCAAATGATTCTACAAACAAAACACAGATAATCAAATAAAAATATGAATTATAGTATAGTTTAACATTCAGTGCGGTAAGAAATCGTTTATGTCATTTCCCAGACAATTATTATTTCAATTAATTGAAATAATGTGAAATATAACAGGAAATGAAAAAATATATATATATTATCACGCCTTCTACCCATTACTGGGTGTGGCACTCTGCCGAGGCAGATCTCGGTAAGTGATATATTTTGCGCGTGAAGTGCAGTTACCAGTAGTTAAATCACGGCTCCCAAAGATGTTAGTGGTGGAGGAGCCACATGGGTAGTTTTTGAAATAATGAAAATTGTTTGTCGCCTGTGGGAATCGAACCAGGGTTCTCAGAATTCACAGGCCGACTTCATACCACTGAGCTAGCCACCCCAATGAGAGATGTCAAAAATCGATTTCAAGGAATGAAAGTGCATGACCGTAGAAAATGATCCTGGAAACTAAAGTAAAGTTTGATTTTGCGCACTAGTGCACAAAATAATTTAAAAAACACCCATTTTGTGGTTCTAAATTTTGACTATAGGATGCGGGCACTCACGTGACACTGTGACGTAAAAACAGCTGTTCGGGCAAAGATCACTGCGCCACCTACAAAATGAACAATTTTTTTTTGAGACGAGATTTGAAAAGAATTTTTGTTTTCAAATCTCGCCACAAAAAAATATTTCAGTCCTTCGCCCGAACAGCTGTTTTTATGTTACAAAAGTCACAGTGTCACGTGAGTGCCCGCATCCTATTAAAATAATCATTGTACTTATATACACACTTTTTAAGGAATTTATAAAAAAAGTAAAGACATTAGCTTATAATGCCATCAATCAGACATATTTTAACAAGCTTACGAGAAAAAATAAACACTGTTTTCAAATAACAACTGTCAATTCGATTGCTCATTACTAAAAGCATTGTACAAAACTCGAGTACGACCTCATTTGCACCATTCGTGCAAAGTATGTCTTCGCGCACTTGTTATGTAAATAGCTATTTTCCTGTACTTAATGGAAAAGAACCATTTTCTTTTTAGTTACAAAGCATCATAGTGAGATTTTACTCGTTAGCAACACTTTAGTCATTGCAACCAACTCTATTTCTGTCAATTATTTTGTTTGTTTAATGTTACTGTTTTTATGTTTTCGCAAAGAGAAACTTTGATGAATTTTATTTTAAATTAATTTAAACTTTTCCATAATTTACACATAAAAATAGTATGTTCAACGCGCCAAAGTGGGATTTCTATCACACTTCTTTACTTGTTAAACAATCTACTATTGCACAGTACCTACCATTTTTTCTTTCGGAAACACGCATTCTGCATATTTCTTAGCAGCTACACATTCATCTGTTTCTGTTGTTTCTGTAAAATTGCAAATAAAGTAATAATATAATAAAATAAAGTGGTTAATTGAATACCAATAGCTTTACAGACTGTGAACATCTGAATTGTACGGTTGTACATGTTTGGATTGTGTTCTTTGATCATTCTGAAGCGATATTTAACTTTTTCTAAGTCTATTTTGTTGTCTTGTCCAATCTAAAAATAACAAACATCTTTAAAAGTAATTTTATAATGAAATATTTAGTAATTTACTTACGTAGCCCCATTTCTTTTGAATACAGGCCAACATGCACTCTTCTGGTTTGGTTTTTGGTAATTCATGCCTCATTATATTATTAATTTCAACTGTGAGAAAAAGGATTAAATATTATACGTGTAGAATATATATTTGTATGTATTTTGTATTCTGTTCTTTTAAACAGTCTGAAAAACTCGGAAAATATCTGACAATCAAAATTTTAAAAGCTTTTCAGAGTTGTTTCAGAGTATTACTAAATTTTTCAGCGATTTTATTTCTACAAGGGTTATATAAAATAAATAAATAAATATATCATCACGCCTTCTACCCATTACTGGCTGTGGCACTCTGCCGAAGCAGATTTCGGTAAGTGATATATTTTGCACGTGAAGTGCGGTTACCAGTCATCAAATCACGGCCCCCAAAAATGTTAGTGGTGGAGGGGCCACAGGGGTAGTTTTTGAAATTATGAAAATTGTTTGTCGCCTGTGGGAATCGAACTAGGGTTCTCAGGATCCATAGGCCGACTTCATACCACTAAGCTAGCCACTCCATTATAAAATAATAATAATAATAATTGTGATAAATTAATATATCATCACGCCTTCTACCCATTACTGAGTGTGGCACTCTGCCGAAGCAGATTTCGGTAAGTGATATATTTTGCGCGTGAAGTGCGGTTACCAGTCATCAAATCACGGCCCCCAAAGATGTTAGTGGTGGAGGGGCCACAGGGGTAGTTTTTGAAATTATGAAAATTGTTTCTCGCCTGTGGGAATCGAACCAGGGTTCTCAGGATCCACAGGCCGACTTCATACCACTGAGCTAGCTAGGGTTATCAAACTCGAATAATAATAACACTTATAAGAAACTAAAAAATATATAAATTAATAAGCCCAATGGTAGGCCATGGCCCCTATGGCTCCCTCCGTGGATCTGCCCTGGAAATTCTTCTGAATTTCACAATAATCATACACCAAGGTATTCTAGTTTTTCTTACTGTTGCTAGCTCCAGTTTTATTCTTGCATTCTTCCATCATGTTCCTATTAAATGGTGGTGGTGGTGGTGGTCCGTATCCTGGGGATCCGTGTCCTGGTGGTCCGTGATGCCCTGGAGGTCCATGTCCAGGTGGAGGTCCTAGCTAAATACAAATTATAATTTTCATTTTGTAGAAAATAAAACAGTTGTTGATTGTACGTACAGCCCTTTCTTTGGGATAAACACATTCTGCGAATTTTTTAGCTGCAGTACATTGATCTTTTTCTATAATTTCTGTAAAAAATAAATTTATGAGATGTTTACAGAATTTTTTTGGAGTTCTGAAATTGGAAACTGCTTAAGGAAATTATTATTTTATTTGCTATTTTGCACAACAGAAACTTAATCACATTTATGCTACAGCTAATAGTGAAATTTTCCACTTGGTTCACTTAAATCAGTTGAAATAAATTAGACAACATGACTAATGAACTAAACTAAGTAAACTAATGCACGTATTGGGTTGAATTACTTCAAAGTAAATTAGAACTAGTAATTCTAGTAGTCAGAAGCGGATTTAAAATATTTCAGGCCCTTTAGGACATAAAATTCTGCATCTAATCCAATAAACAAAAGTAATTTTATCCACAACTCATATATAATGAAGACATTATTACACTGATTTCAGTTGAATTATATTGCTCATAAAACACTAGTGTTTTATATTCCATAAAACACTGTAAACAGCTTGTTATTTAGCAACCACTTCATGATCTACCGTATTTTGCGAAACTATGTATAACTGAATCAACGTTAAACGTTACGACCAATCTTCTTCGATACCTGTAATTATGAGTTGTGGATAAAATTTTGTATTACACTCGTGTTTTATTGGTATATAAAACACTAGTATAATAAATACCTATTACATGCTTCGTAACAGCACAAATTAGATCTGAAAATAACGAAAATATCGATAGCCATGAAATTGAAACAAAATTAACAAATGTTTAACGTTTTATGTGTCAAAATAAACGACATAATAAATAAAGCAATTATTTTGACAGATTAAACGTCAAACATTTCTTTAATTTTATTTAAATTCCATGACTATCGATAGTTTTGAGGCTATTTTTATTATTTTCATATCTAATTTGTGTCGTACGAAGAATGCAAAATTAATTTTGTTTATTGGATTAGATGCAGAATTTTATGTCCTAAAATTTTTATTTCAAGCTGTCTTGCTTAAAATAATTAGAGAAGCTGGAAATTATAAAATTATGATGATAAATAAATGTTCGAGAGTTGCTGTCACCACCCCGTATATATATATATTTCTATTATTTAAACTAAAAGTTTGAATCCGGGCCCTAAAATTTTTGGGCCCTAGGCTATTGCCTCTTTAGTTTACGCCAAAGTTCGCCTGTGCTAGTGGTGGAAATAAAGTCAGTGAAGTAATCCAACGAAATAAATTAGTGATCTGTTTAGTAAATATAAGTTAGATCTGATCCAAATGGCAAATGGAATACACCAAATACCAATATTCCTTTATTATTTAAAACAATCAACTAATATTTAGAAGAATGTATTGCAAATTTCCTGTACCAGCGCCTTTGCAGTCTTCAAATATTTTTCTCAAGTTTTCATATCGAACTTTTTGGTTGACTTTCATGTGCTCAATACTTTCTAAAATTTTATCCAGCTGGAATTTGTTGTCTGCGGCCATCTACAATTGTACCATAAAATTTAATACATCATTTATTATAATATTCAATAATATTACTTACAAATCCCATCTTTTTCTGATAACACGCCATCATGCATTCTTCTGCTTTGGTTTTCGGTACTTCATGTCGTATAACATTGAAAAATTCCTCTAAATAAAAAATATACAATTTAAGTTAATTGTGTGAAACACAGATACAATTTTTTATATATATTAGGTACTAATAACTCTTTATTTTGAACTTCCATTATTTTTTTCTATAAGAAAAACAAAAAAAAATATAATTAATGATACGTTTTGACAGTGGGTACCTAGTAGGTACTGTCGACATTAGGTGAACTGGTACTACTGTAGATACCCACTGTCAAAACGTGTTATTAATTGTATATTTTTTGTTTTTCTTATAAAAATAAAATATAATAAAGATAATAAATAAAATAAATTAAATATATCATCACGCCTTTTATCTATTACTGGGTGTGGCACTCTGCCGAAGCAGATTTCGGTAAGTGATATAATTATGCGCGTGAAGTGCGGTTACCAGTGGTCAAATCACGGCCCCCAAAGATGTTAGTGGAGGAGGAGCCACAGGGGTAGCTTTTGAAATTATGAAAATTGTTTGTCGCCTGTGGGAATCGAACCAGGGTTCTCAGGATTCACAGGCCGACTTCATACCACTGTGCTAGCCACCCCATATGATATATTTATGTGCGTGAAATGCGGTTATCAGTCGTCAAATCACGGCCCCCAAAGATGTTAGTGATGGGGAACCCACAGGGATAATTTTAAATTGTTGAAAATGTTTTGTCGACTGTGGGGATCGAACCAGAGTTCTTAGGATCCACAGGCCGACTTGATACCACTGAGCCATTACCCCATAATGGAAGTTCAAAATAAATAATTATCTTACAAATTTAAAACTAAGTTGAATATTATGTACCTTGTGATACTTTTGTTTCATTTCGACATAAATCGATACTCTCCATAAAATTTGGAGCACCACCGCTCTGTAAAATATTTAATTAAATTTACTATAATCTCATAAACAAAACACTAACTTTCTAAATAATATATTCTATAATACTCTTCATTCATCAATATTTTCTAACCCAATCACATATTCTGCAAATGCCTCATCTTTACGTCAATAAACGCTGTTTATTCAACAATCACTAGCGCAGAAATAATTAAAATTCATCACTTTATTTATTTTACTAACTTACCGAAACTAAAACTAGAATCAAATTGAAAATAAAACAATGTATTATAAATTTCATCATATTAAAATACAATCTATCACGTATCAGATTCAATTCAAAAATGATTTTATTTATGTAGGAAGGATAAATTTAT
Organism: Pterostichus madidus; assembly: GCA_911728475.2. Lineage (NCBI taxonomy): Eukaryota > Metazoa > Arthropoda > Insecta > Coleoptera > Carabidae > Pterostichus > Pterostichus madidus. The sequence continues at coordinate 3,144,732 of OU452314.1, read as the reverse complement.
GCCATCTCCAAACCGTGAAAAAAAAAACTGTATCACCGGATGTACATCAATTTAGATCAGATGATATAGTACAAGTTTTTTTATGGTGTAAATAACTATTATTGCAAAATAATTTTGTCACATTATAAGTTTAAACTTGCAACGTTAGTTTTAAATTATTGTGGCTATGTTTAATTTAAAGTTGTAATTTTTATTTTGGAATATGGTTACGGTTTATTTAATTAGTATGTCAACTTGTGATTTTATGATATATGGTTTTTTCTACAAATTAAAATGATCAAAAATAATTGCGACAAAAAAGTATTTCATATTATGACCTTTCTCACATCAGTTCACAAATTAAAAACTAATTAATTTTTTTACTAGTCTGTTATGTACCTATTTCTACAGTATTTATTGTTTGAAGTGTTTCCTAATGTATTATTTTGAACAATATAGATTTATGGTTGATTAAGTAAAAAATAATAAATAAAAATACCTATGAATGAACAGTATTTAAGAATTAGCTTTTCAAAAAGCTTGATTGTCCTACATACCAACTGGTAAATAATAACAAAATACAAATATTTCCACAGACGACAAACAATTTTCACCAAATTAAAATTATCCCTGTGGCTCTCCCGCCGCTAACATCTTTGAAGGCCGTAATTTAGCGGCTGGTAACCGCACTCCACGCGCATAAATATATCACTTACCGAGATCTGCTTCGGCAGAGTGTCACACCTAGTAATGTGTAAAAGGCGTGATGATATATTTATTTACTTATTTATTTTTATTTTTTATATGAGGTGATGGTTCAGTGGTATCAAGTCGGCCTGTGGATCCTAAGAACCCTGGTTCGATCCCTACAGCCGAGAAATATTTTCACCAAATTAAAATTATCCCTGTGGCTCCCCCACCACCTGACATCTTTGATGGCTGTGATTTGATGGCTGGTAACCGTACTTCACGCGCATAAATATATCACTTACCGATATCTGCTTTGGCAGTGTGCCACACTTAGTAATGGATAAAAGGCGTGATGATATATTCATTCATTTTTTTATAAAAATATTCAGTTTCCGATGAGAAATTATTTATTTATTATGATTTGACGGCTAGAAACTGCATCACTTATCAATATCTACTACGGTAGAGTGCCACACCCAGTAATAGGTAAAAAGCGTGATGATATAGTTATTTTTTATTTGTTTACAGGGTAGATAACTCAGTGGCAACACGGATTGTGGATTTAAAAACCTGGATTCGAATCCCGCAGGCGGAATACAGATTTTCTTCACATTAAAACTATCTCTGTGAATCTTCCTCCACTAACAGCTTTGGGAGCCGTGATTGACCGACTGCTAAACAAATAAATATATCACCGAGATCTCCTTCGGAAGAATGCCACACTCAATTTTTTATTTATTTATGGAGTTGATTCCCGCAGGCGACAAACTTATTTCTACATTAAAATTACACTTGTGGCTGCCTCTTCATTAACATCTGGCAGAGTGCCACATCCAGTAATGGGTAAAAGAGGTATATAGTTATTAGTTTTATTTTTAAATGTTTTAGTTTAATTATATTTTCTTTTTGTAGCAGCGAAGAGAGTCAGTCCTCTACGAATATCCAGATTTTTGGAGGTTCCTTTAGCTGAACAGCTCATGGTGTGCAGAAAAAAATAGTAGCTTAAATTTGTGAATATCATCCAGGTCAGTGACTAGTTGGTATTTATGTAAAATGAATCGAGGGCTATTTTAGGAAGAGGACACTCTTAAAAATGGTTTCAGGGATATTTTAGGAAGAGGGCACTTTTAAAAATTATTTGAGGGATATTTTAGGCAGATGGCATTCTTATTAGTAATTTGGGGAATATTTTAGGAAGAGGGCACTCTTAAAAATGGTTTGATGAATATTTTAGGAAGGGGACAGTTTTAAAAATTATTTGAGGAACATTTTAGGAAGAGGACAGTCTTAAAAATAAAGACTTTTCCAAAAATAATATTTATTCAACATTAATTGGAGCATTATACAGTACTATTTTAGTTTTATTAACTGTTTTATGTTTAAATTATATACATATTTGTTTTAAAATGAGCTAAAAATAGTCTTTTCAATTCAAATATAAACGTCAAAACAAAACATTAACTTTAACATTATTGGTAAACCATAACCGGGTAAAAAAGTCTTCAGTTGATATTTCAACAATTCAACAATGGTATGAAGTCGGTCTGTGGATCCTGAGAACCCTGGTTCGATTCCCACAGGCGACACAATTTTCATAATTTCAAGTTACCCCTGTGGCTCCTCCACCACTAACATCTTTGGGGGCCGTGATTTGACGACTGGTAACCGCTCTTTACGCGCAAAATATATCACTTACCGAGATCTGCTTCGGCAGAGTGCCACACCCAGTAATAGGTAGAAGGCGTGATAATATATTTATTTATTTATTTATATTAATTTTGCAGCACATTTAGCAGTAGATAGATAATGTTTGATTTATTTATAGTTTTTAAATATTTATTGATTTTATGACATAAATAAAATTGCATCTCAAGCTGTCAAATTGGGATTTCTAATTTGGCTAAAAGCTATAAACATATTTATGCTATTGCATCAAACGATGTAAATATAGACCCTGTAGCATATTTGGCATTAAGAAATGATAGAATTAATCGTATTTTGTTAATATTTATTAATTTAACAACATGCAAAATTGCACGTCAAGCAATCACACTGGAATATTGAAATTTGTTGTTGTTTCAAAAACTATTTATGCTATCGACTCAAATGTTGAATATTTGGGTCCTACGGCATATTTAGTATTAGAATATATTACATTTATTTATATTATTATTTATAATTTAGAAATATTCCAAGAAAGATCAAAACCAGAAAAATAGTCGCCAATACGCATGTGCGAATATATTGATCGGTACCAGCCGAAATAATTTAAAATAATTTCTCCACTCAATATACTAATTTAGGGCTGAGATATCTAGGTACTCCTAATAAAATTGTCTGTCTAATTAACAAAAAATATCGCATTGATGCACGGTTTCACCAACAAAAATTAAATTTTAATCGTTGTTTAAATAAATAAAATAATACCTATGTATTTGTTACTATATTATAATAAAAGACAAGTATATTTTGTAATATTTAGTTTATTAGTACCACATCTTATTTATTTGTGACACAATTTTTAATTTAAATATAAAGCCTGGTCCCAGCCTCCTGGTTGTGACTTGAGAGGCAAGAAGCTGAACCATTTTCCAGGAATTCTCCTACGCGTACGTCGAACATACGCGTGCTAAGCGGAAAACCTCTCCAAAGACGCTTAGCGGAAAATTGGCTTTCATCGCTGCTGCAACTGCGACTGTAAACAAACAACAACATAAATTAGAAACAGTTACAAATAATATTAATAAAATAGTAAATTACATTGAATTATTTGGTGGCTGGTTTCACATGCTCTTTATATTTAAATTCTATTTTAAATACAAATAAGTAACTATTTTTCTGCTTTCAATCGTTCATAAATTAAAGTATAGAAAAATATTTTATTTAAAAATGATACAAATTTATTTATATACGTCTTTTATTTTAAATATTTTACTCTAAAATAATCGCAGAACTTTTTGAGAATTAAAAATATAGTTAATCACCCCAATCGGTTAATTATTAGTTCTTAAAATAAATATGTTTTAAAGATAGTTATTGTAAATTATAAATTTAAAACAAAACATATTTATTATTGTTTTTAACTGACTTTTACCCAAATAATTTTAAAATAATAATAATTTTCTTACAAAGATGTTGCGAGCAGCGGACTTGATGTTCAATCTCGGCATTTCTGATGTTGCTGCACTCCGGTAAAGCTGGTTACATCTCCAGCTAATCCAAGATGATAATACAGACTTCGGTGATGCTGGTTACATCTCCAGCTGCTTCCAGGACGCTGGTTACATCTCCAGCTAATCCAGGATGATAATACAGACTTCGGTGATGCTGGTTACATCTCCAGCTGCTTCCAGGACGCTGGTTACATCTCCAGCTAATCCAGGATGTTAATACAGACTTCGGTGATGCTGGTTACATCTCCAGCTGCTTCCAGGACGCTGGTTACATCTCCAGCTAATCCAGGATGATAATACAGACTTCGGTGATGCTGGTTACATCTCCAGCTGCTTCCAGGACGCTGGTTACATCTCCAGCTAATCCAGGATGTTAATACAGACTTCGGTGATGCTGGTTACATCTCCAGCTGGTCCCGTTATGTCCCTAGAAACATAAAACCAATGTATTAGTAACATAGAATAGCTGGAAACATTAGAAAAAACATACAATTAAACAAATACCAAAAAAAAAATACTAAACGATCTTTAAAAGTAATTATTGAAAGCCAAAAATAGTAAATAAACTATCCAGAAAAATAAGTAAAGAACATTGGAATTATCTCTTGAAATAATCACTTAATCTCAATAATTAAAAAAAGTTTCGAAACTTTTTTTAATTATTTAGATTAAAAGATTATTTTAGGAAATTAATTTCAATATTTCTTACTTATTTTATATTCTGTATATTGTGCCGAATATTTAGTTTTGCTTTGCTACAGCAAATATTAACTGTTTAAATTGATAAATAAGCAGACAAACTTTAATATTTTGATGCTCGGTTAAATACAACTCATTTAAAAAATAATAATGTTCTTACATTGTTGCTGTGAGCTGCGGACGACATTCTGCGATGACTGCTGATACTGCGCAGCCAACTTCTGACATAGTTGAAGTGATATTGACTCAGATGATGTTGTCCACGACGATACAGGCTCCGGTGGCGCTGGTTAGAACACCAGCTGCTCTAGAATGATGGCGGCAGCTCCGGTGATGCTGGTTAGAACACCAGCTGCTCCATGATGATGCTGAGGCCACAGAAGATTCTTGCAGGTCCCGTCATGTCCCTAGAAACATAAAAACAATGTATTAGTAAGATAGAATAGCTGGAAACATTAGAAATAAAACATACATAAAGACATTTGATGATTGTTGAACCTGAAACAGAAACTCAGAACAAAATGCAATAAAATAGAACACCTGAAACAGAAACTCAGAACAAAATGCAATAAAATAGAACAATAGACAAGTTATGACATGCAGCATACACCATTTATACCACACATTCCAGTCATCCCATTTATACATTTCTTGATCTTCACGTTGTTTTCAATGTTGATTTCTTTGTTCTTTCTTCACTTCTGTTCTTGCCTTATCCCTACCTAAGTTTCTGTGTACAAATAGCTAATTTTGAAGTGTCAAGTGGCGCAATGAATCTACGACAAGCAGCCGGAAGTGTGCTTGTACTTAATGCAAAGACGTGGACTATATTCCGTAGCCCCGACCTCTCGGTTTACGCCTACTGAACCTACCCGAGTCGTAGGGAGAGTACTCCACAGTGCTCGTGGGAAGAGAAGCCTCTATGTACTTGCCCGGAAATCCAAAGGCCACCTCTAACGAGGGGATTTGGCGACCCCGACCACGCAGTCATCGGCAGAGTACTCTCTAGCTGGGCGACCCGCCTACACACCAAACTACGACCTTGGTCTCGATGGACTCGCCCCACCCGGCTCGCGATACACTTACAAAACTTGCCAAATTATGTAGAAAGTATGTTGGGCCCACACGTGAAGGCACTAGCGTTGTTGGAGGACAATTGTTAGGTATGATGGCCTTTTAAAAGGCAGAAAATGTACGGAGCGCGATATCTACGTCTGTACACCACAACGAATTCTAGGCAAGTGAGCGAGTCTTGCGCAATCATTCCAATGCTTACAATGTGCTAGAGAGAGATAGACAATGCTAGCCCGAGCGATGTTACGGGTTTGCAGGTTTCGACCGAACAATGACTCACTAATTGTGAAACAAGTTCTAACTAAAGTTTATAAATGTTACCTTGAACGATACAAGAATAAAAATATACACTGCAAATACAATATTTATCATTTTACTTTTGATATTACTATAAATAATAATTTTATTATTGCTATTGTTTGTTATTAACATATGTAAAAAATTGTAATATATGTATTATTTGTTTTTGAACAAATTATGACGTCTTTTACTTTTTAAAACGTTAAATAAATATTTTTCTCATCCAAAATACTCAACATAAAAGAATATTTCATCGTTCAAGAGAATTATTGAGACCAATTATAGATAATTAATTTAAATGGCTTTTACGTAAGACACAGATATACGGAAGGTATGCCATAGCTGCGTACAATATAAATAAAACTATCTATTTAAACCAACTGCAAATATTACTAATAATTAAAATTATTTAAAATTTCTTTTCTCATTTTCAATTCATGTGTTAAATAAATTTCTTATAAAACTAAAAGATTGAAATTATTGCGTAGAATATGAAATATTTATCATGTTTAAAAAACTTATATTCTGCGTGTACGAAATCCCAATTTTATTTAAATATGTATAACCATAATACGACATAAAAACAAAACAAACATTTTACACTTGTCACATACAAATTTTATTTTTTTATTTTGCAGGAATTATATATATATATATATATATATATATATATATATATATATATATATATATATATATATATATATATATATATATATATATATTTTCTTTATTTATTTATTTAGTTACTTATTTATTACAGTAATCAAGTATATTCAGTACATTATTCTAGAAACTACAGGCCTTTGCTCAAAAATGGTTCAAAATCTTTGAAAGTAAAATCATAATCAGATTTTCAAATATAAGATAAATAAAATTAAATAATACAGAAATTACTGACTCAGGATCAAAATATTAGTAAATTTTTCGTTAGTGAAAATAAATAATCGAAAATGACTAGTTTTAAAACTAAAAAAGGACTAGAAACAAAAATTAATTTTGTTTAAATAATTCTGATATGCAATTAAATAACCAGGGAAAAAAATGAGATATTTAAAATTTGAAAAGTATACGCTTCAACATTACCTAATTTACTACAATTCATTGAAATTAATTTAGATATATTTACAAATAAATTAACTTAATAACAAAGACATAAATGCTTAATACTTTTAAATCAGGACATATTTAAAAACTATTTTTGAGTTTTTGAAAATTACTTTTTATCCTTTTGTAAGATCAAAAATTATTTACGAGACGCCAAAGAAACACTATATGTTTCATAAGATTATAAAATATAAAACAGTTAGGAAGGAAACTGAAGTAAGATTAGACAAAAACAAAATAATAACTACAACTTTGTTCGTTTCGACAAAATTCTTTTGACAATTATTTATTTTATAATAAAACAATTACTTTTAAACGCAATTATTATTTAAAATATCAACAAAGCATTCAATATATTTTACAAATATAATATATTAAGTACATTTTAAAAATTATTGTAATTCGCAGCAATTTCACTTCAGAAAAAATTTACTTTAATTTGTGTAATTCTGTCAAAACGAACTTAGCTCCCGATCTAACATTCCTCCGAAGGTTCAGTACCAAAATACCGGTCTCCAAAATTCCCAATACCGGGTAAAACATAAAACTTATCGTTAATCTCCGGATCCACGGCAGTGGTGACGACTCTAACCTTCGGGAAAGCGTAAGCGACGGAATGGACGCCAGACTCAGCCATCAGCAGCGACACTAAGAAGATGTTGCACTCGGGGACGTCGTGGTCCAGCAATACACGAATAGCCATCATGGCGGCTGACCCGGTGGCCACCGTGGCATCCATGAGGATGACTTTATAGTCTTTTATGTCTCGCGGTAGGCGAAGATAATACAGCTAAAAATAAAACATTTTAGAATGAAATTGTGCATGTATATCAGTTTATTAAGTGAATGAAGCCTGAATGAAAAGAATAACTCAGATTATATTGGTGAATTTGAGGGTGAGAGATTGTGTGGATGATCTAGAAATAAATGGATGGATGTGATTGAAGATTTGTTGCGTGAACAAAAGATGAGACGAGTTATAAGAAAGAAATTATTAATTTGAATGAAGTGAAAGTGGTGTGCTAGGATAGGAATATTCGGTGAAGATTAATTGCAGAATGAATCTAAAGAATAAATGTTCAGAGAATGTGCTGTCTCATTTGATAGAATTACAGTTGCTAGTCGATTTATCACTTACGTTAAATATAAAAATAATTACGGTAATTATGTTCGGTTATATAAAATACAGAATCAATTTACTTCCACAGTAAATATACAAGATGTACACAAAAACGCGGAATATAGAAATTTAATACATGATTTTAAAAATATTCGGAAACTGGCCCTTCTGAATATTTTAGAGCAAAGGTATAAGAATAAAAAATTGATTAAAATTAAATTCTATGTTAAAGTAGATTAAATTTGTTATACTAGTATGGGGTGGTATGAAATCAGCCTGTGGATCCTGAGAACCCTGGTTCGATTCCCACAGGCGACAATTTTCATAATTTCAAAAGCTACCCCTGTGACTCCCTCACCACTAACATCTTTGGAGGGCGTGATTTGACGGCTGGCAACCGCACTTCACGCGCAAAATATATCACTTACCGAGATCTGCTTCGGCAGAGTGCCCCACCCAGTAATGGGTAGAAGGCGTGATGATATATTTATTTATTTATTTAGTATGTCTGTAGTACTAGATATTTGAAAAATAAAATATGACATTTTTGTCAATAACTAGATAACCATGAAAGTAAAAATACAAATTGAATAAAATCTCTTTCCAAAAAATAGTTCATTTTTGTAGGTGGCGCAGTGATCTTTCACGGGACAGCTGTTTTTACGTCACAATGTCACGTGAGTGCCCGCATCCTATTCTAATCCATTTTATGGTATATAAAACATTAATGTCAAATGTTTGACTGTCATTTAAATGAACACATTTTATTTACTTTGAAAGTAAATTAATTTGTCGTTTATAAAACTAGCCATAAAAGTTATATTTGTATTTTTTTGAGAAGAAATAATATGTGTTGCTTACCTCTGGTTCTCCAGTAATAAAATTGGTCTGAATCAATATTTTCCCAATACGAATATCTTTACAGACATCACATACAGCTTGTTCCATAGTTTCACCAGCTCGTAAAATTGAAACTCCACATATTTTAGAACTAGCACTGCGCTTTCCTGAAGAACAAAAAATCACTAAATTATATTACATCGAATCACCATCCTTGCGTCATCATGCTGTATTCAATAATCATCAACTATATTTATTCATCTCAGTGGTATCGAATCGGCTTGTGGATTTGTACAAGGGTTCGATTCTCACAGCCGACAAACAATTTTCACCACATTAAAATTACTCCTGACTTCCCCACCACTAACATCTTTGAAGGATTTGATTTGACGGCTGGTAATTACACTTCACGCGTATAAATATATCACTTACCGAGATCGGCTACAGCAGAGTGCCACATCCAGTAATGGGTAAAAGGCGTGATGATATATTTATTTTTTGTACTCGCATTATTCAAAATATGGTTTATATTACTCTGGAAACTGAAGTAAAGTTTGATTTTGTGAACTAGAGTTTCAAAGTAATTGAAAAAAAAACAACCATTTTTATGGTTCAAAATTTTGACTATCAAAACGCTAATTGTACTTATATACACACATATTAAGGAATTTATAAAAGAACTAGAGGCATTAGCTTATAACGCCATCAATCAGACATATTTTAACAAGCTTTACGAGAAAAAATAAACAATTTGTTTTCAAATAACAATTGTCAATTCATGGCTTCAAATTTAATATTTTTTCTCATTGTAGATTATATGATTTTGCTCGTTACAAAAAGCATTGTACAAACCTCGTGCACGAAGACGTCATTTGCACCATTCGCGCAAATTAAAGCAATCGCTTCGCTCGTGTTTTTAAAATTGCGCTCATGTGCAAAGTATGTCTTCGTGCACTTGTTATGTAAATAGTTATTTTATCTACATTCTTCTAAATAGATTTTTATGCACAACCTGGTCGAAAAACATGTGTTTTAGCCTTAAAACGCAGGCTTAAATACTTCTTTTTGGCCCTAGGACCATAAAAACATAATACCTATGGATACAAATAAAATGACAATTTTTGTTTATTGTGAATACTTGATTCTGCAAAATGTCATTTTGACATATAACCTATGTTAGCTCAGTGGTATGAAGTCGGCCTGTGGATCCTGAGAACCCTGGTTCGATTCGCACAGGCGACAATCAATTTTCATAATTTCAAAAACTACCTCTGTGGCTCCTCCACCACTAACATCTTTGGGGCCGTGATTTGACGACTGATAACCGTACTTCACGCGCAAAATATATCACTTACCGAGATCTGCTTCAGCAGAGTGCCACACCCAGTAATGGGTAGAAGGCGTGATGATATATTTTTATTTATTTTACCTATGTACATATTTTAATCTTTTGAACATATAATTAAATGTTATTTTGTTGTGCATACAATATTGTATGTATGGGTCAGAAACGCTTGTTTTCACCCTTGGTACATAAATAACTATTATGAATTCTTACCATTATAAGTGCAGCCTTGAGGGGTCTCAACAGTAAGTTCACTAAATGGCAGCAGAGACAACGTATATTCAATCACAAGTCGTATCAGTCTTTTGCTGTAGAAGATGAATTCATCTCTAGGTGTATCACGGTTTCGAATAAAGGTGTGCAACCCACGAATTTGGGGGGTTGTTGGCAAGAGATGGAACGTGTCGGGCAAGGGTTGTCCTGTGTATGAGTTTGCCAACTTTTCACGCAGTTTGAACCCACGCTAAGGAAAAGAGAAGAATAGTTATTTATGTATTAAGCACATAATCAAAAGATTGTTACACTGAGGGAATGTTTATATTTCCCGAGTGCTGTAATCTTGATTATACTCGTGGTACATACAACGTTTTATTTTATTTTGGTCCTCGAAATTAAAAGATTAATGCTGCGTTGCATTAAAGTTTTATCAATTCATTATACCTATGGCACACTGGTCGAGGAGCAAAATAAAATAAATATAATAATATTTTTGGTTAATTCCAATTACATCGTTCCTTTTTAATTAGTCTACAACGTGGAATTCGGAACCAATTTTTTTTTAATATAAGTTGAAGTTAGTGAGGTTACTTACTATTTTAACATAAAATAACGGCTATAAAGAAGGATTTTTATTACGAATATGAAGTATTATCTGTGAAGTTGAAATCACAGAAATTATTAAAATGGATACATAATATTTAGATGAATTACACTTGCCGAACTTGCACAAACCAAATATCTAAACTTGTCTGATCTGACGTTCGGGTTGATTCGGCAATACCCGTCAGCAATCGGTGAATCGGTAGCACTGATTGGTCGAAAAAAATTAGAATTTCGCGAAACTAAAGTAACACGATTTCAAAATGTTCCACGAGAAATTCGTTTAATTTGTGCATCTATTTTAGTTTGTTACTTAAAAATTAGGGAAGAAATAAACAACTCACCAACTGCAACTGGGTGTGAACATGCTGAACAATCAATTCAATAGCAACTTCATTGTCTCCACCTCTTGGTACAATAATATCAGCATGCGCCATTCCTGGAGCGATGTAATAATTAAAAGCTGGTTGTACCATCGTACAATACTGTTTAAGAACGCCTTCGAGATCTCGGCCTCTCTGAGAAATATCACGACGCAAACGACGCACGAGACGGACATCGGCATCAGTATCAACAAAGATTTTCATATCTAGCATTCTTGATACTTCTGGATTGTAGAATGTTAGAATTCCTTCGAAGATGATTACGTTTGCCCCGTACATTGTTTTCTACAAAATAATTAAATATTATTATTATTTAAATATTATTTATGGGGTGGCTAGCTCAGTGGTATGAAGTCGGCTTGTGGATCCTGAGAACCCTGTTTCGATTCCCACAGGCGACAAACAATTTTCATAATTTCAAAAGCTACCCCTGTGGCTCCTCCACCACTAACATCTTTGGGGGCCGTGATTTGATGACTGGTGACCGCATTTCACACGCAAAATATATCACTTACTGAAATCTGCTTCGGCAGAGTGCCACATCCAGTAATGGGTAGAAGGCGTGATGATATATTTATTTAATTTTATTGTTTAACGGTAAATAATTTTTTCCAGGTATTTTATAAAAATTTAAGGCTATTTAAGGATTTCAAGGTACGTTTTTAAATACCAGGCTTTTTCCAGGTTTTTCAGGAATTCCAGGTCGGTAGACACCGTGCAGGATTTGAACCTGGAATCTATGAATCCTGATTCTCTAAACAAACTAAGCTCTACGGTCGTTCTGGATTCAAATCTTATTGATTTTATCAATTGTTAATATTTACTAAGGGCCAGTTTTTCAATCACCGATTAGTGTTAATCATGATTAAATAATTATGGAAACTAAAGTTTCTATTATTATTTAATTATGAGTAAACCGGATATTGAAAAACTGACTCTTATAGTTATTTATTATACAAGTGTTTTATATACCAATAAAACACAAGTGTAATACAAAATTTTATCCACAACTCATAATTATAGGTATCGAAGAAGATTGGTCTTAACATTTAACGTTGATTCAGTTATACATAAGCTGTATTCCATTTGCCACTTGGTTCATTTAAATCATTTCAGATAAATTAGACAACAAAACGAAATGAACTGAATTAAACAAATTGATGAATTTATTGGGGGAATTACTTCAAAATATATTAAAATCAGTAATTCTAGTACTGGAAATAAAGTCAATGAAGTAATCCAGCGAAATAAATAAGTGATTTGGTTCAGTAAATGTAAGTTAGATCTGATCCAAATGGCAAATGGAAAACGTCTATAGTTTCTCAAAATACGGTAGATCATGAAGTGGTTACTAAGTAACAAGTTGTTTACAGTGTTTTATGAGCCATATAATTCAACTGAAATCAGTGTAACAATGTCTTTATTATATATGAGTTGTGGCTAAAAATATTAATTATACTTACAGTTCTTGTTTCACGACTATGCGTGACAAAATTGTAGATAGGAACTTCAACTTTCCTGCCTTCTTTCAAACGCTGCAAAGTCAAAGTTAAAAGTTCGAAGTCGAACGCATCTGGATGATCAAAATTGTACTCATTCCGTTCGGCTAGTTCATGCTGTTTTTCATTTAATACTTTGTAAAATGAATCCATGCTAAGTAGAGTCACCCATGGTACATTTAAGGATTCAATAATTTTTGCAGCTACAGTAGTTTTTCCGGACGCACTGCCGCCACAAATTCCTAAAAGATTCAAACTTAGTACTGACCATTCGCAGAAAAAAACTGGTTAATCCAGTTGCAGTTCAATGATCCATTATTTAATTTATAAAAAAACTATTTTTAAATGTGACAATTCAATTAGTAACAAAAATTAGCACATCACACGCAGATAAAATCGTAACAATTAAAATGTACAACTTGTTTGTTGATGATTACAAAAATAAATATTTGTGAATAATAAAAAAACAAACAGCTTACCAATGACAAAAGGTTCAACTTGCTGGCCAGCACAGTTGTACCACGGGGGCCTACCAGCAGTGTAAATTGTCCGCGTGTGACCATGGATAAAAGATTCCGAAGAAGTTTTCTTTGAAGATTGAGACATTGACGTAGTTCGTTGACGACGTGGTCTTGGCGATTTTTGTGAGCCTGCAATAATAAATCCACAACATATGTACAAGTTAAACTGTATCATTTTGTAATATTTTACCTGTTGAAGGCGGACGAGGACAATTTGGAACCGTCGTAGGAGATGCAGGAGTAATGTAAAAATCACCACTGCGATCTTCATCACCGTCTCCGACGAAAATTTCTGGGAAAACGTCCGAGTCTGCTTGCGTATCAGCTCCATCACTAAAAAAGTAAACAACTTATTTGCTAACAATTACTAACGAGATAAGTCCACACTCAACATTAATTATATAAAATAATAAAACATCTTGATCAGCGTCTGCACAAGTTCACTTTATAGTAAATATTATTGATTTTATAATTGGTTGATGTGAAAATATTTATAATTACATGATAAATATTTTTTTTATTTCGTCAGATACTGAACAATATGTTAAATTGTAAACATTGACAGGAAAACTAGGTTATGTTTTTATATGATACAAAGAGACAGACATTTAATATAAAAAATAGATGATTAATCCTACCGGCTAAATTAAAACGATGTCAAAAATCAGGCACTCACAATAATAAACGCAACAAAAATTTAAAGTATGTTAATTTGTAGTTAAACGTACATGTGGACCATCGACCTTGCTAGAGTACACTTATCCTTCATATTGCAGCTTGAATCCATTAGTAATTATAAAAATACACTATATGTTATTTTATACTTTATTTCAAAAGCGCTAATTCGTTTATTTACCTATCTGAACTGGCAGAAGACGGTGGATCAAAATGAGCAATTTTTGCAGCCATGTTTTCAACCCTTTTTGTTAATTTTGCAGATAAATGCGCATGTCAAACGTACGTAGAATCAGCAAAAAATTACAGAAATACAAACCGCATTTTTGCATTTGTAAACACCGTCGACATATCAGTTGACATTACAAATACCTGAACCAGCAATTAACTTTAGATAAACCGCATATTAACTTTCAAATATATATTTTATTTCTATTGCATTGTCCCGTAGAAAAAACTCCATAAAATGTATTTATACTTCTCTAAAGTACGAACTCATTCGCACGTTTCTTTACCTTTTATATTTAAACATTCCTATAATTTTTATAAAAAAAAGCCACATAAAACTACTGATAAGATAAAAAATATTAGGATTAGAACAAAGTAAACATAATACAAGATACAATACAAATTGATTTTGGTAATGTTTATTTTTTTTCTTAAACAGTTTTGCATTTCAATACAATAGAAGTGATAACTCGCAATACAATATTTGAGTTTTAAACTAACGCAAGGGAAAAACTACACAAAATTGTGCAGAAATGCATGCATAGTTCATAGAAATATGAAAATTCAAATCACAAATAAACATATTTCAAATAATAAATATAACAATTACGTTCAAAAACTGAAGTAACACATTTAACAAGTGCAATTTAGCATTAAATGTTAAGGATAACATTATTTTTGAAGCACATCACACAATTTTGATTTTTAAAAATTAATTTGCCCGAAGAATGGCGAAATCGCGAAGTGCACTCATCATACAAAGAATGACCAGTCTTTTCCAAATAAAATGATCACTACATATTTTCTCTTTAATAAACAATCAAACAGTACATTATTAAAATGTTTACAACACAATATTTATGTTATTATATCAGAATTAAATTAATGATCATTTTATTGGGAACAAACTATAGTTTAATCATATATAGTCAAAGCTATGACAGGTGTATCACAGAACTATTTAATATTTAAGATTACACATTAAATATGTGAATACAAACAACATTTATACTTATATTAGGACAGCAGTTTTATATTTAAAGATATATCGTACACCAAAACTGCAAAAGATGCTAAAATATTCAAAATGGAGTGCATATGATATATCTTTCTTATTTTATATGACCTGTTATAAATAATTTAACCTTTACCAATTATTATTATACATTTGACTCATAGTCACTTCATAATAATGAGTAAGGATCATTTTATTTAAAATAATTTGATAAGAGACTGCTGTTTAAGATTTCATACTTAACTACTTATAATTTTATATTTGAACTACTTACAAAAGTATTTAGGTAAGGATAGAAAATCTATACAATCAATAAAATTATCAAAAATTTTCTTTTTAATTGTGAAAATAGCAGCCAATAGTTGAAAGTAGAAAAACTACTCTTTACTTAATAATTTAGAAGGTTATCTCTACTAATATCGTAAATATTCATTTTTTTCTTACAATGAAATGAGTGAGAATTTGATGTTTACATAATTATTTATAGGAATGTACGTTATTTTAGTTACTATTACATTATACAGTTGTTAAATGTTTTAAATGTCACTCTACTGTTTATTGCATCTACGTGAAATGGTGAAAAAGAAGTTTACTGCGAAATTCATCACAAAAATTACAAAATACTTTCGACAATCTTTAAATAAATGAATCATTTGTTGTTGAACCGTAAAAAACTAAAAAGTACTGTAAAATTGTCGATAATATTCTGTAATTTCTAATGTATTTACTGTTAAAATGCAATTTATAAATATTAAAATCTTTAATGCTCTAAAAAATAATATTTTGACAATAATTCTAAAATAAATACATAACTTAAACGTACTAATAAGTACGATGCAGAAAATTAAAAATTGGACTAAGGTGTATTACATGCTCATTACAATGTGGCACTTAATAAATTTATAAATAAATATAAAAAAATTCCCCACAAATATCAAACTGAAACAAAACAGTAATAAGAATTGTTTACTACAGCATTTTGTTTATTTGTGTACAAAAACAAAACTTGTTTGTATCTCAGTTTGTCATTTGTTTTGTCAAACGTTTTTTGTCTTGCCAATAAAACAAAAATGATAAGTACTATGCAGGATGATTAAAAAAATTCAAAACAATATAAAAAGTGACTCACGATGATTATAAAAAATAATACGTAGTAAATAAGGTGTAAATTTCATATTTAATAAATAATTTTCACTTATTAATATTAAGTATAATTATTTCTCCGATAATCTTTGATAAAAAAGATATAATAAGACACAATTATTATTTGTGCTTCATTATGAAAATGTTTTATACAATAATTGGCCAATATTACTTTGTAAATTGTTTTAAAATATAGTAAATCATTTTATTTATGAATTATGTCGAATTATATCTTATTTATGCTGTTAATATATTTTATTGTTGAATTTTCAGGTAGATTTTAGACCTGCATTTACTTTTGAAACCTTTATCACACTTAACTTTAAGTAAAATTTTATTTTGGACTTCTTTTAAATTAGAAAAAGTGTATTAATTATTTAGAAAGCCAATTACATTTCCAGAAGCAGCAATCGATAATGATTTACATTTATATAGTTGATTACTTATTTATATTATCGATATAGAATAAATTGTACTTCATTGTAATTCCAAAAAAAAATAAAGACAAAAATTTATTATAAATTTTCGTAGTTGTTTTAATTTTATAGTGACATTTCTATCCACAAAATAAGTATTATAGTGACATTTCTATCCACAAAATAAATATAACTGCTAGTATGAACTTTGATGGAGGGTGACTAGCTATTGAACATTTCAAATTCATTTTAAAGACAATAATTCAAACTTTTATTTGACGCACCCTTTTCAAAAATAATTTATAAACGATTAAGGACCGGTTTTTTCATGTCCGACTTGAGTTCCAGATAACCACCAAAAGGATAATTAAAAAACTATCGCATCAGAAAATTGAATTCAGAATATTTATTACCATTTGTGTTATGATTTCAATGCGATATTTTTTATCTGAAAAAACCAATCCTTAATCAGTTAGGTCCAGTTTTTCCATCTTCAGATAAAGGTCCGAATAACTCAGCGGGGTTAATAAAAAAATATCGAACCAAAATCATAGCACAGATGGTAATAATGAATGCCATTTTTGTGATGCGATATTTTAAAAATTATTCTGTCGATATTTATCGGCAACTTTACCCAGAGATGGAAAAACTGGCTCTTGGTAAACTTTAATCGGTGTTCATACTAGCTACTGCTGTTAGGCTAATATTGAGAATACAACAATAATCTTATTTTATCTATCTTAAAACATATTCTTGTCATTTTACGATGACAAATATGTTGGTTAATTTTAATAGATAGAATTTTCTGATAGTCACTTTAGAACATTTATATACATTTATATGACATTTATTTCTATTTCTCGTGTATATATTACTCTGAAAATGTACTAAAAATGAATCAATTTTTTCAACATAACAATAAATATAATTTATTTCCTAACAGATTTTCTCGCTACACCAATTAGTAAGTTATACAAGTGATTAATTAGAATGTAGTAATCTCGTTGATAGTCAAGTGTGATACAAGGTCCAATAAGCAACACGTACTTACCATTGTCATAAATCTAAGCACCACATTGAGGGGGCAGGGGACAGAAGGGGACCAAACTGACTCAATCGCATCGAGTTTTAGTCCCAGCCCCCGCCTGCTGTCATACGTACTCCATCTGCGTAGAGCGTTTCCCACGGCGGATTTCCAACATGCGCTCGAAGAGTTTCTTCACCTCCGAGAGGATGAACACTGATGATGTGAGGCTCACGAGGAATATCATGTCTACACACGAGCAAATTGTGTCAGAAGATGAAGGTGCTGGTGTTAACTCAGTGTGGAGGAAGGTGTGCGCTTGTTAGTTGGAGATGTGCTTAATTTTGACAGAATTTGTGATCTTTGGGGCTATCACCCATTTCTTTATTTATTTATTTGTGATTCTGCACAACAGGAACTTAATTCCAATTGTGGTTACT
Organism: Pterostichus madidus; assembly: GCA_911728475.2. NCBI lineage: Eukaryota > Metazoa > Arthropoda > Insecta > Coleoptera > Carabidae > Pterostichus > Pterostichus madidus. The sequence continues at coordinate 3,126,242 of OU452314.1, read as the reverse complement.
TATAGTGGAATCCGAACCACTCAGACACAATCGTATTTTTTTTATATAAGTCAGCGAGATTTGAACGCACGATTTCTTGCTTCTGAGATGCAATTTATATTTAATTCCAATTATATTAGAGGGGATTTGAATCCATGTTAAAATTTCATGAAGAAACGATTTTCAATGATGAAATAAATTTTGTCAGTCGCTTTTAAGGATAAACCCATATCGTTTCTTGTATGAGATACTTATAGTGGAATCCGAACCACTCAGACATAATCGTATTTTTTTTATACAAGTTCAAGACAGCGAGATTTGAACGCACGATCTCTTGCTTCTGAGATGCAATTTATATTTAATTCCAATTATATTAGATGAGATTTACATCTTGTATTTTAGTAATTAAGAAGTTTGAATCCATGTTAAAATTTCATGAATAAATGATTTTCAATGGTGAAATAAATTTTGTCAGTCGCGTTTTAAGGATAAGACCCATAATCTTTAGGACTAGTAGTCATTCCAATTATGAGTTAGTTTATTAGAAAATTAATTCCAATTATAGTAGAAGATATCTACAGCTTATATTGGAATCCGACTAACTAAGACACAATCGTATTTTTTTGATATAAGTTGAAGTCAGCGAGATTTGAATGCACGATCTCTTGCTTCGGAGACGTAATTTATATTTAATTCCAATTATTTAGAGGAGATACACATCTTGTATTTTAGTAATTAAGAAGTTTGAATTCATGTTCAAATTTTGTTACTGTGAAGACATGAAGAAATGATTTTCAAAGATGAAATAAATTTATCAGTCGCATTTAAGAATAAAACCCATAATCTTTAGGGCTATAAGTCATTTCTTGTATGAGTTGGTTATAGTGGAATCCGAACCACTAAAATACAGTCGTATTTTTTGGATATAAATTCAAGTCAACAAAATTTGTACGCGACAGCTTTTCTTTGGTAGAGCTTGCTGAACTACGACTTCTTCGTTGCCATAACAAAACTTTGTGCAGTGCTTTTAAATTTGGATTAATTTGATATCTCTAGAGCTACAAGTCAATGCATCAATGCGTGCTGCTATTTTCATGCTTTCAACATGTATGTTTTCTATGATTGCTATGAAAATTGATGTTTTCTGTGGAGCAAGCGAAAAATAACTTTTCCGCGCGTTGTTACGGGAGACAAGCGACAAAGAACTTTACGCTCGATTAATGACGTTCGTTATAAACTGAATCAATTATTTGTTTACTTGGAAACCATGTTACCGTGGATACAAATAAAATAGAAACTTATCAAACTGATGGAATGCAATTATTTTTAACAAAAATATTCCCTTTTTTTGGTAATTTTTATATTAGTCGTGGAAAAAAATATGAAGTGTCTTTGTTACTCTTGCATTATTGCAACTGTCGAGCAGCAAAGTATCACTTTACGCTCTTAATACGTAAATAACAATTTCTATATCACATTTTTATAATAATAAGTTGTTTAAATGCAACAGAAAATTGGTAAAATATATGTTGAAAAATTGCCAAACTTGAAATCAATTCCACAAACTTTGAGACCATAAATAAACTATCGCCAAACACGCTCAATTTCACTGTTCCGTATTTAATACACATAAATATTAGACAATTAATTTAAATATTCGCCGACCGGAGAGGCTAGCAAACTACCCATTTTGATCCAATTTAACTTACAACCTGCCATTTTCAAATATCTAATTTTGTTCTGTGCGCAATGTACGTAAAATATCACGAAAACAAAGTGTTTCTTTCTTACCTTTGAGGGTGAGAGCTTCGGTCTGGAAAACAGATTGCAACGGTGGAAAATACACCACCAGGAGTTGCCCCAAGACAGACAAAGTAACAGCGAGCAGGAACATCCGGTTAGAGAAGAAGCCGATACTAAAAACGCTTTTAGTTTGCGAGCGACAACTTAATGCATTCCACATGTCGAAGAATACGAAACAGGTGAATGTCATTGTTGTATCGCGAGGTGTTATTCCGTCTTCGCTCATCTGCAAAGAAAATACAACTGAAAACTTGTCACAAGAACAGCTAATATAATAAACACACAACAAACAAGACCTACAGAGGATCAAAAGGAATTGTTACAGTTGGCAATAAAAAAGTCTACTTAAAATTGCTGAGCCTAATACATAAATTCATTTCCTGTTGTTGACAGTGACATTTGAAAATTTCAAATTAAATTTGAGTAGTTCTTATTCGTTTTTAATTATATTTTTCTTAGATATCCATAAATAAAATTGTTGTTTCGCTCACCATTCCTTTTATTACTTGATATAGCAATAATCTAAAGTATTTCTATTACTCAAAAAGTCAGTTGTCAGACTCCTGACATAACCTATTTATATTTATAGCCATGTCAAATAGTATTTCCGCCTTTACCTGGTGTGCCAATTGTATTGCCAACTGAAACAATTCCTTTTGATCACTCTGTAATTCAAGATTGTATAATAAAATCTTACGAAATAAGATTCCTTTATGCTGAATGACAATTTCAATTAATAACAATTTTAAAGGAAAATAATTTACAGAATGAGAATATTACCGAAAGTAATTTTGAAGAATGCATTTTCACAAATGATAAATTTCCCGAATTACCATTTTCCAGTATGATAATTTCCAATTACTTAGATGCAAAATTAATACTCGGGAAATAACCTACAAGAAACTAGCTTACGGGAAAATTATAATTAAGGAAAACGATAATTCTGGGAAAAAACATTTAGGAAATTGCATACAGGAAAATGATCGAGAACATTTATTCATTCGTCCTATAATTAATTTTGACCAAACTTTCATTCAAGCTCGTCTCATCTTTCATTCACGCAACTTTCAATCATATCCTTGAATTTATTCTGAAGTCTAAACAATCTTTCACCCTCAATTTACAATATTTTCTTTCAACTTACCTCTCTTTTGAACACCCAAAGCGTCCCCAAGATAATAACAAGCGCAGACATGAGCACATTAAGAATCAGCGACCTGGTGATCATAGGTTCAGTAGTATTTCTAGGTTTCTGTCGCACCACGTCTCTTCCGACGGGTTCAACGCCTAGACTCTGAGCTGGAGGACCGTCCATGATGATGTTGATCCACAAGATCTGCCAGAAATCACAAAATTAAGTTGGTTAAATTGGTTTCATTGTCTGGCATTAATATTTTACCTGCATGGCGTTTAAAGGGTTAGGTATTCCCATCAGAGTGGCTAAAGCGATTAGAGATAAAGCAGCGATCGAGGTAGAGAGTTGAAATCGTACAAAGTTCCGTATATTGTAGAAGATGCCTTTGCCTTCTTCTATTGCTGAACTAAAAATACAAAATAGGAAATTAATGTCAATTACTGTAGCTTATAGTGAAGTACGAACAACTAAGTTATATTTTTATTATAATTATAACAATAAAATTTTTTATTGTTAAAATTTTTGTTATTTTATAATATAGACCTGAAGATGGCCATAACCTTGGCTGAAACGTTGTCAATGAATCTTCATTAAATAAACTACAACTTAAGCCTATGTCCATTATTACCTTATCATATTACATTTGGCTTATTAAAACATTCTACTATTATTTAAATTTATTTGGGGTGGTTAGCTCAGTGGTATGAAGTCGGCCTGTGGATCCTGAGAACCCTGGTACCCTAGATTCGATTCCCACAGGCGGCAAACAATTTTCATAATTTCAAAAACTACCCCTGTGGCTCCACCACCACTAACATCTTTGGAGGCCGTGATTTGACGATTGGTAACCGCACTTCACGCGCAAAATATATCACTTACCGAGATCTGCTTCGGCAGAGTGCCACATCCAGTAATGGGTAGAAGGCGTGATGATATATTTTATTTATTAAAAATATTATTATCACTATTCCACTTACATAGTAATAAGAAACAAACAAACATTTAAAAATCTCACTTACATGATCGTATGAAAATCATCATCAACCAAAATCATATCTGCAGCTTCCTTACAAACATCAGTTCCATTCTTGCCCATAGCGATGCCAATATCAGCTTTCTTGAGCGCGACACCATCATTGACACCATCACCAGTCATACCCACGATGTGTCCAGTCCGTTGTAACGCTTTGACGATGCTAAGTTTGTGTTTGGGCGTCACGCGGTAGAATACTGACGTAATAGGAACGGCCTTATCGAGCTCTGGTTCTGACATGGATTCTAGTTGCTCTCCGGAGAGAACTTGAGAGTGAAGAGTGTCGAGACCGATCATTGAAGCTGAGGAAGAAGAATTCTAATCTTAAATCTGTTCGATGGTATTGCAACTTTGAGAAGAATGGATATGTTAGATTGGTGAAATTGGTGCAAGTTGGAAAAGTAGTAGGAATACGCTATTCTAACACTACGACGTTTAATAGTTATTTAACTAACTAGAGTGTTAAAGAGGCCGAATAATAATCGAGAGATTTTAACGCGAGATAGTAGCGATTAACAAAAAAGAAATATTTAACGTATATCAATTTTACATGTAAATGTGTAACAATAATGCTAAACGTAATTATTAAAAGTAACGTATTAATATCTAAAATATTTAATCAAAAAGTGAATTATTTAATACGATCGCTATTAATGTCCTTGTGACGTAGGATGCGGGCACTCACGTGACACTGTGACGTAAAGAACCGTTCTTTTCAAATCTCGCCACAAAAAAATAGTTCATTTTGTATGTGGCGCAGTGATCTTTGCCCGAACAGCTGTTTTTATGTCACAGTGTCACGTGAGTGCCCGCATCCTATTAAACTGCAACTTCACATTGTAAGGCAATGCGCATGTGCACCGAAAAGATAATTCGGGACAAAACAATATTTAATTACAACAATAATTAAAACAATAAATGTTAGAATGGCACAGTAACATAGTACATAAAATTGTTTCATTTTAATTCAACATAAAAAATGTACATAAATGTTTGTTTACTTCTTAAATTCTCTCTCAAAAAAGAAAGCTTTCTTTCTTATTATTGTGCTTTCTTTCTTAATATTAATGCTATGTTTATCACCAACAACTACTACGTCACGATTAATTAATAAATCTGGATTTTTTTCTCCCTAAGTAGGAACAAAATAAAAAAAAAACATAAAACTTATTTACGTACGTAAATAAACATATAAGATAATTAAACTTTTGTGGAATAGCCAATTATGAATGTGGATGAAGAGTAAATGTGTTCTCACTCACCAATAGCAGTAGCAGTATCCACAGAGTCGCCGGTAACCATTTTAACTTGAACTCCACTTTGCAGTAACGTCGTGATCGATTCTCTAACAAAAGGTCTTGGAGGATCGCAGATTCCTACGATTCCCATGAAGACCAATTCTTGTAGAGAGTATCCTTTTGCTAATGCGACAACTCGAAGTCCTTTTCTGCCGATTTCGTGAGCTTCTGCCATGTATTCTTGTTCCTTTTTGCTTGTGAGAGGTTGCAGTCCGTTGTTAGTGGGGTATTTTGTGCATTTGGGGAGGATTTTCTCAATAGCGCCTTCAAGAAATATTTTTTTTATAGTTTTTCTTTATAGAGAGCGCGAATGTATATTTATTTGTTACGGTGCACGACAGGAAATTAATTATAATTGGGATCTACTGTTTACAGAGAAAGTTTTATCGGTTCATTAGCAACTAACGGTTCAGTAAGTTCTTTAATAACTAAAGAGTTATCATTATCATTTAGCTAAAATGGTTTCATTTCTAATTAAGACAGCTCAGCAATTGCAAATCTCAAGGATACTGGAATCTGAAACATTTGGTCGTAGTTGTACTTTTGAATATAAATTGAAGTCAGCGAGGTTTGAAACCATGAACTAAAGATTGTGAAATGACTGTGCTGTCATGAAGATAAAATAGGATTCGGGCGCTCACGTGACACTGTGACGTTTTTGTGACGTAAAAACAGCTGGTCGGGCAAAGATCACTGCGCCACCTACAAAATGAACTATTGTTTTTGGGACGAGATTTGAAAAGAACCGTTCTTTTCATATCACAGCCCGACCAGCTGTTTTTACGTCACAAGAACGTCACAGTGTCTCGTGAGTGCCCGCATCCTATAGGATGCGGGCACTCACGTGGCAATGTGACGTTTTGTGACGTAAAAACAGCTGTTTGGGTTTGCGATCACTGCGCCACCTTCTAAATGAACTATTTTTTTGAGGCGAGATTTGAAAAGAACCGTTCTTTTCAAATCTCGTTCCAAAAAAATAGTTCATTTTGTAGGTGGTGCAGTGATCGCAGCCCAACAAGATTTGAAAAGAACCGTTCTTTTCAAATCTCGTTCCAAAAAAATAGTTCATTTTGTAGGTGGCGCAGTGATCGCAAGCCCAAACAGCTGTTTTTTACGTCACAAAACGTTACATTGTCACGTGAGTGCCCGCATCCCATGACTCACTTTCCAACTGTTTTGTAAGTTGGAAACCTAATTGCGAATAAAAATAATTAAGCAACAAAATAACAGCTCTGCAAAGATAGATCTCAATAAAAAACACGTCAAAAAAATGTTAAAATGTTTTTTACAAAACAAGAACCTGGACTCAAAGTCTAGTCGAGCCCCTAACCATTCTTTTTGGAAAAATAAAAAGAAACAATTCGTACCTTTAACAAAAAAGACATCATTCTTGTCGTTTCCATACTTAGGTACACATTTAACAGCCATCATCTTCTGTTCCGAGCTGAAAGGATACTCCTGAAGTCGCACATATCTCTCCTGAACATTATACATGCCATGTTTCATCGCCGCAGCCAAAAGTGCACCTTCCGTCGGCTGACCTAACAGCACCTCCGCGTTAATCAGCGCGTTATTACAAACACAACCAACCTGCAAGACACAAAACAGTTTTATTTCTTACTCTGCACAACAGGACTTTATTCCTTACCTCAAGTAGATTGCTAATACTCTCTCTGGCTCGATCAGCACTGTCACATTTATGCAGCAACACTTGTCCGTGGTCATTGTATCCAGCACCAGTTAATTCTGCGAGGTAACCATCAGCTGTTACAAGAACGGTGACTGTCATCTCGTTCCTGGTGATTGTTCCGGTTTTATCAGAGCAGATGACGTTCACGCAACCTAGAGTTTCAACTGTTGGGAGCTTCTTGACGATGACATTGCGTTTAGCCATTCGCATAACTCCGAGAGCTAAGGTGACGGTTACTACGATTGGGAGACCTGAAAGATGTGGAAGAATTGTAGTGTGCTGAGAAAGGCCATCAACTATTGCATTATTATTAGGAGGATTCTATTTACTACAGGGTGATCAAAAGGAATTGTTATAGTTGGCAATACAATTCCAGAGATTTTTTTATTCCACAGTTGGCACAACGTCAGATAAAGGCGGAAATGCAATTTGACATTTCTAATAAATACAAATAGGTTATGTCAGGAGTCTGACAGCTAATAGAATTTTGACTTTTTAAGTAATAGAAATACTTTAGAAATAAATGTAATAATAAATGTACTCAAATTTAAATTTTAAATGTCACTGTCAACAACAGGAAATTTCAAGTAGTTTTTTTTTATTGCCAACTGTAACAATTCCTTTTGATCACTCTGTATTAGGCTCACTTAAATTAGTGTGTCAGGTGGTTCAGTGGTATCGAACCCGGGTTCGATTTCCACCGCCGACAAACAATTTTTACTACCTTAAAACTACTCCTGTGGTTTTCCATTCACTAACATCATTGGGGGACCATGATTTGACGACTGGTAACTGCACTTCATAGATAAATAATAAATAAATATATCATCACGCCTTTTACCCATTACTGGGTGTGCCACTGTGCCGAAACAGATCTCGGTAAGCGATATATATTTATATTTATGTACGTGAAGTGCGGTTACCAGCCATCAAATCACGGTCCCCAAAGATGTTAGTGATGAGGGAGCAACAGGGGTAATTTTAAATTGGTGAAAATATTTTGTCGCCTGTAGGGATCGAACCAGGGTTCTTAGGATCTACAAGTCGACTTGATTCCACTGAGCAAAATATATCACGTACCGAGATCTGCTACGATAGAGTGCCACACCCAGTAATGGGTAGAATGTGTGATATATTTATTTTATTTCGTATACAAAATATTATTATTATTATTACGGGGATAGGTGGTTCCGAGTAGGCCCGGGTGCAATTTCCATAGCCGCCAAACAATTTTCACCACATTAAAACTAACCCTGTGACTCTTTCTCCACTAACATCTTTGGGAGCCGTGATTCGGCTTCACACGCATAAATATACGACAGAGTGCCACACCCAATAATAGGTAAATGACGTGATGATATATTTGTTTATTTAATTTATTTATAAATATGATTCTTGTTCGAAGGAACAAATAACAGACCGCAAATAAAATACAAAATGAAAGCAATTTATAATATATGCGTGACTTATTTATGATTTTGAGTTTATTCTTGAACATTAAACTTACTTTTAAGTTATGTTAAATAGTTTACAACATGCTATTAATGTTAGACTGTTCAAAAGTTTAAGTAACAGTGAAATATTATTGCGTTAAAATTAATTCAAATTCAGAACAGGAGACCTACATTTTACAGTGAAATATAAGCACACAGTTGTACTTTATTATAAAGAAATTCTAGAAAACTATTTAGATAACATTTTTTTCTTCTTGGAATTATTTAATTAATCCGGAAATTGTAATGGTATAGGATTTCATGACATTTTAAAAGAAGCAAAATTATTATAAGAAGTTCTTTTTTAAGAGCGGTAATGGCTCAGTGGTATCGAGTCGGCCTGTGGATCCTAAGAACTCTGGTTCGATCCCCACAGTCGACAAACATTTTCACCAATTTAAAATTACCCCTGTGGCTCCCCCACCACTAACTTCTTTGAGGGCCGCGATTTGATGGCTGGTAACTGCACTTCACGCGCATAAATATATCACTTACCGAGATCTGCTTCGGCAGAGTGCCACACCCAGTAATGAGTAAAAGGCGTGATGATATATTTTATATTTATATTTATAATAATTTTGACTTTTTTACTCTAATATCCAAAACATCGTCCAAGTTTTTATGAACAAACAAATAAAGCCAGGTAATCCAATACAATACAATTTTAGTTTGTCTTTTTTAATTAGATAAATGTTTTCACTAACTTATTATTGTGTAAATAAATAAATAAATAAATGAATAATTAAATATCTTACCTTCGGGAATAGCCGCAACAGCCAAGCTCACGCCAATAGTAAACATCTCCATGATATTTTTACCCTGTATCCATCCTAACAACATAATCAAACCAATAATAGCGAACGAGTATGCAGATAGTTGGGCCCCCAAACTGTCCATGGACCTTTGGAGAGGAGTCTTCGGTGCTTCTTCTTCCAACATCATCTTGAACACCGAACCAAATTCGCTGTTGCTGCCAGTCGTTACTACAACGCCCTGAAAGGAAAAAGAAATAAGAAAATAGTAACACAAATTGATCATAAGAGATCTACAGCTTATAGTGGAATCTAGAACATTTGGGCACAGTTATGTTTTTAGTTATAAGTAGGGTTGTTGATTTTTAGAATATTCGAGACTTCGATTGTTCGGATTTATTGAATCTTCGAATTTAGATTCGAACTTTCAAATTTTTTAATATTCCGAATTTACTAATTATCAAATTGTGAATCTGGATCCTAATGTGAACGCGGCATGTCGATATGAATTATTTTCAGAATAAACTCATTTGCAGAATTTTGTATTAATTCGTAAGTAATTATTATTAATTATTAATATTTGCCAAATTAATTCAATTTAGAAAAAATTGTATTTTGTGGGCGAAATTTTTATTTTTTTGGCGTGTTAAAATAATTTTTTGTTTCGATCTTTGCGGTCTCAACTAAAAGTGACATTATCACGCGGAACAAAATAATAGGATGCGGGCACTCACGTGACAATGTGACGTAAAAACAGCTGTTTGGGCTTGCGATCACTGCACCACCTACAAAATGAACTTTTTTTTGGGACGAGATTTGAAAAGAACCGTTCTTTTCAAATCTCGTCCCAAAAAAAAGTTCATTTTGTAGGTGGTGCAGTGATCGCAAGCCCAAACAGCTGTTTTTACGTCACATTGTCACGTGAGTGCCCGCATCTTATACCCATTTTGCGCACTTAATACAAAAATAACAATTCTGTCCTACGGATGAAAAATAATACTTTTGTCTCAATTAAGGAAGGAAATTTTTACTTCCTGAAGTTTTATTTGCAGCATTTTCTCTCGCATGTCAAGCAACTAACAAACAACTATAATCAACATTTCTTGATACTTACTTTTCCGTTTCCGCAACGAACCAGCGTACCCATAAACGCAATATTCGTGTTACTTGAATGTCCACCATTTGGTCGAAGCACTGGAGCAGTATTCTTGCGAGATGGTTCTGTTTCTCCAGTGAAACTACTCTCGTCGATGGCTAGATCCACGGCTTCGAAGAGTCGAAGATCTGCAGGTACCCGGTCGCCAACGTTCAGTAACACGATGTCTCCTGGGACCAACTCGCGGGCTAGGAATGTGTCTGGCGTACCTTCGCGAATACTGACAGAGATTTATTATTTAAAAAAAACTAGTGCAATATTTAGTTGCAACGAGATTTGAAAAGAACCGGTTCATTTCAAATCTCGTCCCAAAAAATAGTTCATGTTTGTAGGTGGCGCAGTGATCTTTCCCGAAACAGTTGTTCTTACGTCACAAAAACGTCACAGTGTCACGTGAGTGCCCGCATCCTATACTGTCTCTTTAAAACAAATGAAGTATAAATGAGATATATTCATTCTCACTTACCAATGACATTGTGGAGGAACCAATTTCGTAAGTTCTTGCAAACTCTTCTCTGAGCGATACTCTTGAACAAATGCAACTGTGACGACGATCACTATAGCAACAGTGATACTAACAGCATCATCGTACTGTCGCATACACACAGACACGAATGCCGATCCTAAAAGTAGTAAAATAAGAGGATTCCGAAACTGTTCTAGGTATTTCTTCCACGGGGGCTCTTCATCTTTTACAGTAAATTCGTTGTAGCTGAAAAAAAAAAGAATAACATTTAGTCGCTGAGTTAGCTGCATAACAGGAAATTCCGACGCAATATTAGTTAATTAACTAACTAATGTGTGAAATAAAAATAAATATTACTTATTATTGTACTGGAAAAATAATTAGACGTTAAAGGCGCTATTAAATAACAAAAAGGAAAACAGTTTCAATCTGACAGTAGTGATAGTATAAATAATCTGAGACTGCTTGATTAATGAAGAGTAAATAAAGGAAATGAGAGAACACTGAGTTTCAATTTTCCTTAGAAGCCAAATAACTATTTATCTTGTTTCGAATTTCATTTGTCTCTGTCTTCGTTCTTCAAACAAACAATTTAATCTCTTAGCAACCTTCAATGAAACAAGATTGACTACGAAGTTTAATTATTTCGTTATGAACGTTCACGAGACTTGTTTTTTTTTCTTTTTTCAGCTTTGCTCACTTTGAGATTTTTTGTAACAATTTGTTAGAGAAGAATTAAATAAATTTTTACAAAACTTCAACCGATTATTTTTTGACGTTTCTCAAAACCAATGAAATGCTTCATTGTATGTCACGTGTCTGCGTTTTAACCAATCCTGTCATTATTATACTGGGAATAATGCTCTTGTGATTATTCTCGGGAATAATCTCTGTAGGTGCTTTTTTGTTTGTGACAAAAACTGTCAACGCGTCAAGTAAAACGTGTGAAAAAATCGATTTAGTTGTATTTTAGATACAGAAATACACCAACTTTTGGAAACAACTTCCAAGAATACATTAATAAGTAATCAATCGATTTGGACCCAGTTCAAAATCTTTTAAGTTGGTTGAATCGACCTCAACAGCTAAGTCAAAAAATAATCTAATTAAATATAACTCGAGAGTTGGATAAATTAGAAAATAATTCTCCAGTATCTTGCTCAAACTTGTTGCCATTTGGCAATAGCCACTCAAGCCCTACGGACTTTCGTGACTATTGCCTGGCAACAAGTTTTCGAAAGATCTGTCAAATTATTTTCAATTTATTCTCACTCTCTCATTACTGAAAATTATTTTTTCTATTTAACATTCATAAGTCATTATAAAACTCAGTTGCGTATTGAAAAAGCGTTTATTACTTGGGAAAATATAAATGACTGTTTAGAAAATGTGATTACCCCGAGAGTTGTCTTCTATGCGTTGCCTCGTCCCATCGTAATCCATGTCTAACTTCCACTCTCAACCTGGCAGCCACCTCTTCGGCGCCGAGGCTGCTGGACTCCGCTGTACTCAGCCACATCTTCTCCGAGTCCGTCTCGCCACCGTCGTAGCCCTAAAACAATCAAATACATAAATAATATGTTCTACGATTGCTATTGTAACAAAACGGACAATAGACCACAGAATTAAACGTCACCAGGAGGCGTGGCTTAAGCGTTCTATCTCTTTCTATTGTAAGGCAACGTATGGCGTAGCACACTTCTTATGAAACAAACATTTGATTTTTAGCCTCATTTTTGTTTGCATGTTTTGGTTTGCGCTTTTTTGTGCAATAAATTAAAATGAGGTGGTGTTTTGCACCTGTCTCTAATCACAACGAAATATACAAGTGCAAAAAATTCAAAATTCAAAATTGTGAGGTTATGATTATAGAGATATGAAGTTCACTACGACATACGTTTCTTTTCAAATTTAAAATAGAAATAAAAAATCTATTATATGACATTTCAAAACAATAACCATTTATATTGGTAACATTAAAACAGTAATTTGTTGCATCATTGGTCGTTTCCCTTAAAAATTTCAATTTTGATACTTATAAAATAAAAACACGATAAGACAATGGTAACTGCATATACCATTCGACTCGAATTCAAATTTACCGCCCTAATATGGACCGCCCACTTCTGTGGTCTATTCAAAATTTGGTTTTGTTTATAAATTATGATATTGCACTGTCAACTCAGCTTCGAAAGATACAGACTAATTAAGCGTTATTTTAAGTATCTTTCTAAAGTTGACTTGACTGAGTTTATTTTGTTTATCAAATTTATTAGTGCATATGTTATAGTGACTTCAGTATTCCGTAGATCATTATTTATCAAGTTTATAGCTTTTCTGAATTGTCGCGTCTGGTTATAGTCAGAGAGCTAGGGTGCAAAATTATGTCTCATTTATTCCAGTGACAGAAATGGATTTTTTAATAGATTATGTCATGATAAACCTGAAAAACAGAAAATAAGATTTGGGAACGGGTGGAAACTATAGATGGCGCCGATGTGAATGCGCCGATTTTAAGGGTAGTTGTTGATATATTTTTTACAGGATAATATTCAGTTTAAATTATAGACTTTGGTATAATTTAGTAATAAAAATGGTAGACAGTAGTTTTGGCCGGTGCCGCATGCGCGATAAAACCGGTCAAAGTAGGCAATTTTTATGGTGTCATGTGACATATTACTACTTGTTCACGACGAAAACATGACAAAAAAATTATTGCTTTTTGCTCATTGAAGACAGAAGCTCTGAAAGTGGACTGGTGTATGGATCAACAACCACCCTTAAAATCGGCGCATTCACATCGACGCCATCTATAGTTGCTACTCGTTCCCAAATCTAATGTTCTTTTTTTCATGTTTATCATGACATAATCTATTACAAAAACCATTTCTGTCACTGGACTAAATGAGACATCATTTTGCACCTTAGCTCTCTAACTATTATACGGGATATGATGACATATCTGGGTAAATTATAGTTAAGCGTCTTGTCCGGAAGGAGTTAACCTTTGTAACTCACCTCGTCTGGGTTTTTTATGTAAACACATGCGTGAGAACGCTTATCTGGACCAACGCAATGATACCACCCCCTTGCTTTTCACTACCCTTAAGCCACCGCCTCAGCATGCTCGACTATTTAATACCCATATTTATTTACCCTTTAGAAAACATACAAAATAAATTTGAAAATATTATTCGCCTGATTTATTTCCAACCAGCAACTCAATCTACAAATATGTAAAGCAGTACAGCCTACACCCACCAATATTTTTTCTACCTCAAAATTTGAATAAATAAAAAAATCTTGCATAAATTAAGCTGTTATTAAAATGAATATAATTAATAATAAGTATAGTTAAAAATCAACTTTCAAAACGGTAAAAACTCTTTTTAATCATTAATTAAGCACACTAACGATAATTTTTCCAGTGATTTAAAAATCTAATATTTTAATATTCAAAGTAACTGTACTGTATACTTTGCATATACTTATTAACGTATTTTTTTCTACATGACTGTACATGTAAAACATAAACACATATGTTGCAGGCAACAACATTTCTATAATAAGAATTAATAACACACTAATTTTAATTGACGGTATTATTACTATATTTTAGTAGGAAGCGCCTAATTATAAATTTTTATACAGTAGAACTAGTAAACATGATAAATTGTACAAAAAATGAAATTTTCTATAGCATTTTTAATTGTATTATTTTACAAAAGAAATTTCATTTCATTTACAGGAAAATATTTATTATTTTGATTGTATTTTAAATATAATTGTATGAGATCTGCAGTTGCAGAATTGGAACTTTTAAAACCAAAATTCGAATTAACGAGTTTAAGTTTTGATTCTTGTAGTAAAATTCTCAAAAAAGTTTTAGCTAATCCTGAATTTTAGATTTTCGCGGAAATACGTGTTTTGAGGTCCACTGAATCTGTTTTGATCATTTTCTCAATGATGTCTGTCTGTGTGTATGTGTGTGTGTGGATGGATGGATGGATGTCCGACTTCAAAAAAGTTAATACAATTCACTTTCTGAAAACTAAATGGTAAGACGAGATTAAAGTATATTTAAAATTTTTGGTAAATATGGTTTAGCTTAATTTGACAAATTCAAAATCTTTTGCGAATTGGACTGTTGATTTTAGTTTTGTTGTTTATTTATTTGGTTAGAGTGTTAAATTCATTTTAAAAAACAAGCGCTGGGCTACACTCGCTTCCTTTCTTATACTTTTGATTCGTTTTCTGATTTTACATAGATATAAGCGTTTAATAAGATGCGGGCACTCACGTGACACTGTGACGTTTTGTGACCTAAAAACAGCTGTTCGGGCAAAGATCACTGCGCAACCTATAAAATAAACTATTTTTTTTGCGACGAGATTTGAGAAGAACCGCCCTTTTCAAATCTCGTCCCAAAAAAATAGTTCATTTTGTAGGTGGCGCAGTGATCGCAGCCCAACAAGATTTGAAAAGAACCGTTCTTTTCAAATCTCGTCCCAAAAAAAAAATTCATTTTGTAGGTGGCGCAGTGATCTTTGCCCGAACAGCTGTTTTTACGTCACAAAACGTCACCGTGTCACGTGAGTGCCCGCATCCTATTGCAATTGTGATATTTATTTTTAAAAAAACATGCGCATAGCGACATTTCCTTCCTTTCTTATATTTTTGACCCGTTTTCTGATCTTACATAAGTGTTTAACTGCAAATATGTAGAACTTTCTTTTAAAAACAAGTGCAGGACGACACTTTCTTTCATATCTTCTTGATTCATTTTCAGTTTTTCCATAGAGTGTAGTAGCATAGGATGCGGGCACTCACGTGACTTTGTGACGTAAAAACAGCTGCTCCGGGAAAGATCACTGCGCCACCTACAAAAATGAACTATTTTTTGGGACGAGATTTGAATAGAACCGGTGCTTTTCAAATCTCGTCCCAAAAAATAGTTCATTTTGTAGGTGGCGCAGTGATCTTTCCCGGAGCAGCTGTTTTTACGTCACAAAAACGTCACAATGTCACGTGAGTGCCCGCATCCTATTGTGTCTGAGTGGTTACTACTGTAATTAGGATTAAGTTTCTGTTGTGTAGAGTAACAAATAAATAAAATAAATAAATAAATATATCATCACGCCTTCTACCCATTACTGGGTGTGGCACTCTGCTAAAGCAGATCTCGCTCAGTGATATATTTTGCGCGTGAAGTGTGGTTACCAGTCGTCAAATCACAGCCCCCAAACATGTTAGTGGTGGAGGAGCCACAGGGATAGCTTTTTCAAATTATGAAAATTTGTCGCCTGTGGGAATCGAACCAGGGACCTCAGGATCCACAGGCCGACTTCATACCACTGAGCTAGCCATCCCATAGTAACAAATAAATAAATAAATTTGCATAACTGGCATTTTTTAATCTGTTTAATGTTTTTGCTATTTTTAAACTTGTCAAAAAGTTAAATTCTTCTTGTGTATCGTGAGGGAAATGGTGCAAAGATTTTATGTATAAAGAACGTGTCATACGTAAGAAAATTGAAGATTTACAACTATGTAAAAGTTATTTTTAATCTGTCTGTAAACCATTTCTATTTTTGTGCAAAATAAACATAATTCTATACATACAAACAGGAAATAATAGTGACAACAATAACTTTGATATTGAGAAGGCCAAGCCACTTTTTGCTTATTTAGTAGTTAGGTAATGTAAACAGACATACCATAAAAAGTATATTGTTCCAGAAAAAAAGGATAGTTTCACTTGGAAAATTAGTTTCTTAGAAATCAAAATACATTATTTAAAAATAAATAGTATATTATATCGATGAAGTTTACTTCACCAGGCGCAGACGAGGGAAATAATCATCTGAGGGATTAAATGCATTTTAGTCCTGTGGTATACACACTTATGAGGTAGATGGCTCAGTGGTAATGTATCAACTTTATATTTAAATGGAGATTTTTTTTTGGTGTGAATGAAACTATGAAATTATATACGCGAATTGGACTTGCTCACCTTGAATACATATTTTTATATTGAGTCAAAGACAAATAAATATTATAAATCATTAACATTATCTTTATTACCACAAAACAAAAGTTGTTATTGTAAAATACACGTAGGTATGTTTAAAAAAATTGATAAATATGTAGGTATCAACATATTTTTAAATAAATAGGCTGTTATTGTAATCGTAAAATAATTTTTTTTTTAAATAAAATGGAAAAAATATTTGCGTATATATTGACCTTATATATTATCACTACTGGAGAATATTAATCGATGGCTGGAAATAGTTTATTATATAATAAGTCTGGAAAGTGACGTTTTACTTGACGAAACGGTTGTTTGAAATACAAGACAGCAGGCCGAGTATTTTAATCCGCTGAATGAAGTAAAAACACTTTCCTGGCGTATTATGTATACTATTTTTCCTGAAACCGTTTAATTTAATCAATAATTAATTATAAATAATTCAAAATGTTTCAATTTTTCGATATGAATTGTATTGACAAAATACAAAACAGTCAGGTAAAATCTTTACCAGACTGTTTTGTACTTTACCAGACTGTTATTTTTGTTGTATCCTTGGATACGTACTTTACTTGACTGTTTTGGTAAAAATCCAGTTTCCATACTAAAATTGGTCACGAAAGTAGATTTTTACAAAAACAGTCAAGTAAAATACGTATTGATATGAATTGTATTAACAGCAGACTACGTATCCAAGGTTACAACAAAAAAAAAGATCAGGTAAAGTCATCGCCAGACAGTTTTTTACTTTACCAGACTGTTATTTTTGTTGTAGCCATGGATACGTACTTTACTTGACTGTTTTGGCAAAAATCTACTTTCCATACTATAATTGGTCAGAAAAGTAGACACTTTCTTGCCGATTTCAGGAAAAAAGTATTTTAGAATATAAATATGTTTCTGAAATTAATGGTATGATTGTGTTGACATTCTAGAAATCTAGAAATAAAATTATGGGGTAGATAGCTCAGTGTTATCGAGTCAGCCTGTGGATTTGAGAACCCAGGTTCGATTTCCACAGCCGACAAACAATTTTCATCACATTACAACTATCCCTGTGGCTTTCCCTCCACTAACATCTTTGGGGGTCGCGATTTGACGGCTGGTACCCGCACGTCACGCACATAAATATATCACTTACCGAGATCTGCTTCGGCAGAGTGCCTCCACTAATGGGTAGAAGCCGTGATGTTATATATATATATATATATATATATATATATATATATATATATATATAATTTAAAAAAATTATTTAGCTCACCTTTTTCGTCAGCATGATAGATGACGCTGTAATCGCGAAAAATGATGTTGCTTTCGGACGTTTCTGTATTAGAGCTTATGCTTAATTTAATTAAAATCTAAAATAATTCCTTCATTTTTTTTAACGAGGATCTGATTCTTTAATAAAAATAGGGGTTTTCATTAAAAAAAATTGAGTTGACCATGATTTAGCGACAACAGCGCCATCTAGGACAAAACCAATATTTCGTTATTATGGCCCCCTTTTGTACGATTGTTTTTCGTCTAGGTCATTTTTGCGTAAAATTTATAGTTTCCGAGATATTTCCTGATAACACTTTAAATGGACCACCCTGTATATATATATATATATATATATATATATATATATATATATATATATATATATATATATATATATATATATATATATATATATATATATATATATATATATATATATATATATATATATATATATATATATATATATATATATATATATATATATTACTGGATGTGGCACTCTGCCGAAGCAAATCTCAGTAAATGATATAATTTTGCGCGTGAAGTGCAGTTACTAATCGTCAAATCACAGCTCCCAAAGATGTTAGTGGAGGAGGAGCCACAAGAGTAGTATTAATGTGGTGAAAATGTTTGTCAGCAGTGGGAATCGAGCTAGGGTTCTCATGATCCACACGATACCACTGTGCTACCTACTCCATTAAAAAAAACATATTTATTATAAATGGAGTAGGCAGTTCAGTGGTATTAAGTCGGCCTGTGGATCCTAAGAATCCTGGTTCGATTCCCACAGCCAACAAACATTTTCGCCGCATTACAATTACCCTTGTAGCTACCCCTCCACTAACATCATTGGGGGCCGTGATTTGACGACAAGTAATCGCACTTTATATATCACTTACCGAGATCTGCTTCGGCAGAGTGCCACACCCAGTAATGAGTAAATGGCGTGATGATATATTTATTTTATTTATTTATTTACGAATTTTCCTAAGTGCGGTCCTGGCCACAACTCCAGACCATCTCAATTAACTTAAATCCAGTCTTCTATCAACAATAAATTATAGTAGCACATTAAAAGAAAAACTGTCTGAAATACAACAAAAACAAAAATAATAATAATAATAATAAATAAACTAATCATCTACTGTGTCATCTTATATTTGGCAAATAATTCTTTTCTAAAAATAGTAAAATTTCACCACATTTGCATTTCATTCATTCTGGTCTACTTATCCATATAAATCACGTCACCTGAGATTTACAATTTGGCAACAATGCAGAAACACTCAGTCTAGAAGGCGGACAAAAATCCGTAGTTTAAAAACAAGAAAATAACCACTAACCTTCATTCTACTATCCTAAATATAAATCCGAGTGAAACAATTGCTAGTGAGATCTTCCGATGCGAAAAAAATGCACTAGATCGTCTTTTTTTACACTGATTGTTGTATCGCGATGTTGCATGTTTTTCTAAGCGGCCTTGGTAATAAACAGTTGAAGGTAGGCAGATATATTATAGTATGTGGCATTAATTATCAGAAGAGTAAATTAATTGTAATTGGGATAATTACTTCCGTTCCTAGTAATTAATAAAGAATTTTATTTTATTTATTGTTTACTTTTGACGTAATGTTACCTACTTAATTTTTGTATATTTTGTAAATATATTTTATTACATTATTTATTGCTAATTTATTACTTCTAACTATTACAAATTAACAAACTTGATATAATACATGATGTTAAATAAGTATTATTAATTTACAAAGTGTTATTTGTTACTCTGCACAACAGGAACTTAATCCTTAGCAGGCAGATTCATAAAACGGATTAGCGCTAACACCGTTTTTAATATTATTTATAACTCTGTTTCAAATTAAAGCAGTTTCATGAAATGAATTAAATTTGATGCTTATTAACACTCTTTCTAACCTAAGTTAAAAGAAACTTGTTTACATGCATTAAAAATAGAGTTAAAAACGAAATAAAAAATGGTGTTAGCGCTAACCCGCTTTGTGAATCTGCCTGGATGGGACTCTTGAACATTATAACATGTAAAATCATAATTTTGTAATTTCCTGCTTCCCTAATTGTTCTAAGTAAAAAAGCTTCAAATAAAAGTTTTAGACTATAAAATTCTGCGTCTAAACCAATAAACAAAATTAGTTTTCCATGCTTTGTAACGGCACAAATTAGATCTGAAAATGATAAAAATTGCCTTAAAACTATCAATAGCCATGAACTTGAAACAAAATTAAACAAATGTTATTAAACAAATGTTTGACGTTTTATCTGTCAAAATAAATGAAATAATAGACGTATTCCATTTGCTATTTGGATCAGATCTAACTTACATTTACTGAACCAGATTATTTATTTATTTCGCTGGATTACTTCGCTGACTTTATTTCCAGTACTAGAACTACAGATTCTAATTTACTTTGAAGTAATTCACCCCAATAAGTACATCAGTTTGCTTAATTCAGTTCATTTAGTCATTTGTCGAATTTATCTGAACTGATCTAAGTGAACCAAATGGTAAATGGAATACAGCTAATGAATTAAGAAATTATTTTGACATTTTTTTAAAAAATCTAAAATTACATTTATTCAACACGATTTTTCTCATATTTTTATTTATTTTTTTCAAATAAAGTAATTTTGCCGCATTCACAGCTCGAAATTTGGTGAACTTCGGTGAAATTAGTAGAGTTTGACATATAGCTTTGTATGTATCCGTTCACAGCTCTGAAATTTGATGCGCACAAATTTCACTTTCTACAAAAGTTTGCAAACTACAAACTTTTTACCAAATTTAGAGACCGTTCTACAAATAAAGTACATCGATGGTACAAATTGAACGAATTCTCTAACACGTGGTCAGTAACAAGCCAATCGGAGAATAGCTGGGAGATGGTACATTGAAAAGATAATAGATGTCGATATTACATAAATTTAGAGTTGTGAACGCACGAAGTAATTTACAGAAATTCGTGTTAACAAATTTCACCAAATTTCGAGATGTGAATGCGGCTTTACTCTTTCGAATGGGATCAAATGAATTATTTATTTATTTATTTGTTAATCTGCACAACAGGAACTTAATCCCAATTACAGTAACTTATAGTGAAATCCGAACCACTTAGACACAATTTTTTGGATATAAGTTGAAGTCAGAGAGATTTGAACACACGACCTCTTGCTTGATAATTAAGAACAGCTAATTTTGCATCGCTTTTACCTACTAAATTACGATTGCCTATGAAACAATTAAAAAATCCGTCCCATTCACTCTAAAAAAATGACTATCGATAAAAAAACATCTGATCTTGCACCAAAATATCCGTAATTATAAACTTTCAAAACGATATATTTTTTTAATTATTTAGATTAAATGATGGGGTAATGGTACAGTGGTATCAAGTCGGCCTGTGGATCCTGAGAACCCTAGTTCGATCCCCACAGCCGACAAAACATTTTCACCAATTTAAAATTACCCCTGTGGCTCCCCCACGAACATCTTGAGGGCGTGATTTGACGGCTGGTAACCGCACTTCACGCGCATAAATATATCACTTACCGAGATCTGCTTCGGCAGAGTGTCACACCCAGTAATAGGTAGAAGGCGTGATGATATATTTATTTTTTATTTTATATCAATATTCTTTACTTATGTTACATCCTGTATAAAGCTATTGCAATATTTTTCTACATCCTGTATAAGATATTATGCTTTTAAAAAGTCTTAATCATTGTTTCTGGCAAGAAGAAAATACATAAAAACTATTAGTAAACAGAAATATTAATTATATTAATTAAAAGTTTTTTTTATAGGTCACTATTTCATTAAATAGCTGCAGTATATTTCAATTGTACATTATTACTAGAGAAATGACAAACATGTTTGATAGATACACAAATTACTTTTTAAGGTCAAATGAGAAACTAGAGCAGTACACAGTACTCGTATAAATTATTACAATAGATAAGAACGCCAGTACATTAAGAGACAAAATTCAATATTGTCTTTTATGACTTGTAATGATTTTAGTTGCACAGTAAAGCTGCATTTACAACTGTCCAATTAGAAATTATAATTAATATTTATTACTTGTCTTATATGAAATATATGAAGTATCACTGCGGCTCGATGATCCAGAACCCTGTACTGTAATTGGAATTAAGTTTCTGTTGAGTAGAATAAATAAATAAATAAATAAATAATGTTAGTGTTCACACCAACAAAATTGAGATATTAATTATAAGTACTAAGTGAAATGTTAGCAAATTTCAAACTTGTCAGTTACAAAAACTAAATAAAAAGATTATTTTTTGACGTTTCTCAAAACCAATGAAATGCTTCATTGTATATCACGTGTCTGCGTTTTAACCAATCCTGTCATTATTATACTGAGAAGAAAGCTCTTGTGATTATTCCCGGGAATAATCTCGGTAGCTGCTTTTGTTTGTGACAAATGGTAGGTAGTTGTCAAATAATTATTTAAAACTGTCAACGCGTCAAGTAAAATGTGTGAAAATAATCGATTTAGTTGTATTTTAGATACAGAAATACACCAACAAATTTTGGAAACAACTTCCAAGAATACATTAATAAGTAATCAATCGATATGAACCCAGTTCAAAATCTTTTAAGTTGGATGAATCGACCTCAACAGCTAAGTCAAAAAATAATCTAATTAAATATACTCGAGAGTTGGATAAATTAGAAAATAATTCTCCAGTATCTTTCTCAAACTTATTGCCATTTGGCAATAAGTTTTCGAAAGATCTGCCAAATTATTTTCAATTTATTCTCATTCTTTGTTATATTAAAATTGATAATTTTTTTAAATAATTTAATTTTTGAGGTAACAAACCATTGAAACAAAATTAATTAATTTATTTATTAATGGAGTAGGTGGCACAGTGGTATCGTGTCGGCCTGTGGATCCTGAGAACCCTGGTTCGGTTCCCACTGCCGACAAACATTTTCACCACGTTAATACTACTCCTGTGGCTCCTCCTCCACTAACATTTTTGGGGGCCGTGATTTGACGGCTGGTAACCGCACTTCACGCGGAAATATAGATTACTAACTGAGATCTGCAGAGTGCGACACCCAGTAATGGGTAAAAGGCGTGATGATATATTTATTTATTAATGAAGTAGGTGGCACAGTGACATCGTGTCGGCCTGTAGATCCTGAGAACCCTGGTTCGGTTCCCACAGCCGACAAACATTTTCACCACATTAATACTACTCCTGTGGCTCCCCCTGCACTAACATCTTTGAGGGCCGTGATTTTACGGCTGGTAATCGCACTTCACGCGCATAAATATGTCACTTACTGAGAATTGCATTGGCAGAATGCCACACTCAGTAATGGGTAAAAGGCGTGATGATTATAAATTATTCCAAATCGCAAAAACCAGGAATGTGCAAAAAATTAAGATAATAAAATAAAGAAATTATTAGAAATAATAAATTAATAGAAGGCGTGGTGTTATATTTATATTTGTTTTTTTTTTTAATTTATTTATTCTACTCTGTACAACAGGAACTTACTCTCAATTACAGTACAGAGTCCGGACTCACCGAGCCGTAGACTGATAGTTCATATATTTTTAGCTTGAGTAGATAAAATAAGTAAATATCTATAAATTAAAATTTCAAGCATTTTTTCTCAAATAATTTGGCGAGCATTGGCTGCAAAACTTATTTAACTTGGCCAGAATTTTAAGAAAAAACCCAGTATAAGTTCAAGTATACTAAAATATTTGCTTTGTATAGATTTTTAAAAGACTTAAAAAATTAAACAATAAGAATCATTAAAGTATATGATTTGTCAAATATATTACTTATGAAACCCATTTTAAATTATTTTTTATTTAAACAAAAATTAATGTTTCGATAGTACTTAAAGTTTAAGCTACATGACAGGCATTTGTTATTGTTAATTTAATAAACAATTGTTAGTTAATATAATAAATAATAAATTATATCATCACGCCATTTTTTCATGACTATACAACAGGATGTCCGTTATTTTCGCAAAGTCGGAAATTTGATGCTCATACTCTCTAAAACTCAAGTCATTTGGATAAAAATCAACGGTGTCGCGTCAATTTGAGTAATAAGAAGTTTGAACCTTAATACATATTTGACGTTCTCAAACTTGGCAGTCTTATGGTTTTGACATAGCTCGTTCCGAATCTGACATTTAAATTTATTATTATTTATATGTAAAAATGATGACACATATATTAAGTTTACGCATATAAATTTTCAATTTGATATCTTTATAAATAAAGAAGTTAATAGGGATGGCCCGCTTTCTGTGAACACCCGGTAGATGCAAAATTTAATTCTGTACAACTTGTATTTAAAACAATTGCCTGTAAAATAATCAGGAAAGTAATGATAATAGAAAACTCATTTCATATTTAATGTAAGAAATTTATGGCGGAGGCGCCATAAGGGTAATTTTTATTTATTGATAATGTTTCCTCCCTGCCCCTGTAACTCGATCATTATTTATTACCAATCGATAAATTAATGACAACCCCTTATTTGTTGGGAGGTTACTTCACAGACTACCAACATTTCAGCATTATGTGATTAAAATTATTTATTCTGTTATTTCTATTTTATTACTTTCTTATACGCAGTATAAGGAAGTATTGGAATCGTGAAAGAAATCGTTGACGAGATTTTTGCGGAAATACATGTTTTGAGGTCCACTGATTCCGTTTTGATCATTTTCTCAATGATGTGTGTGTGTGTGGATGAATGGATGTGAGTCCGAGTGTGCAATATCTCATGAACGAGATAAGATTTGTTAACGAAACTTGGTAATTATAAGTTTCATGAAAATACGAAGAGCTGAGTTGATTTTGAATGAAATTGAAAAACCGGAAATGGAAGTTTACTGGACACACAAAACAATAAATTCCATTTATTTCAAAAGTGGAATCAGTTACGAAATAAAGTTTAAAATAAAAGATGTTAGCAAAAATATTTGGAACATAAAATGTTATTTGCAATTTTCCTGTATGTGCGTCTAATTTTGAGAAAAAATAATTTATATATTTAATAATATATTTCAATAATCATAGTAGCAATAGCAACAAAAAAACATAAACATGTTTAACATTTATATGTCAAATAATAATTGTCAAACGTAAGGAGCAAGTCATAAGTGGTCAATTCCGCGTTTTTGATGCTATATCAAAACGGACATCCTATATATGCCTCATCAGTAAAGTTAGACATAAAGTAGTCAACATTACTAAAAAATTATATAAATATATCATCACGCCTTCTACCCATTACTGGGTGTGGCACTCTGTCAAAGCAGATCTCGGTAAGTGATAAATTTTGCGCGTGAAGTGCGGTTACCAGTCGTCAAATCACGGCCCCCAAAGATGTTAGTGGTGGAGGAGCCACAGGGGTAGCTTTTTTGAAATTATGAAAACTGTTTGTCGCCTGTGGGAATCGAACCAGGGTTCTCAGGATCCACAGGCCGACACGATACCACTGAGCTAGAAAAACAAAAAAATTATACGTAAATAAATTTGATATTTTATATGTTTCAAACAAATAAATGCTGAATTACTAAAAAAAACTAAATTACATGTTTAATAATATTATATAACATTCATATATTCTAAATATTAAATATGCTGTGCATAAGAAAGTCATGTGGTGCCAACACCAGATTTTTTAAATACATTTTGCTATCGTATGATGACGCCAGTATAAAATATTATATTACGTATCATGAACTGCGAGACAGTTTTTAGATCAAGAATATAGTTGGGGAAATCGAGGCCCGAAGGGTCGAAATTTCCTAAACATTCGCGACCTAAAAAAATCACTTACAGTTCGAGGTTAGTAAGCTATTTTTTACAATACTTGCACAAATAGAAGAAAAAGAAAATAGATTTCGAAATTACAGCTGTCAGATTGTCAAAATAAACAGGACCTTGATATGTAATATTTACTTACAGTTCACGGTGGACAGTAAGTAAATATTATAGTCCTGATATAATCATGAAAACCACTGTGCAAGAAAAGTTCCACTTACTGTGTTCAAATTTTGTCATTAATAGGTAACTTACAGTACAAGTATTGTAAAAACTAATATTTTTACGCAGCTTGCAGCTATATGGCTCAGTGGTATAGAATCGATCTGTGGATCCTGAGAACCCTGGTTCGATTCCCACAGCCGACAAACAATTTTTACCACATTAAAACTACCCCTGTGGCTCTCCCTCCACTAACATCTTTGAGGGCCGTAATTTGACGGCTGATAACCGCACTTTACGCGCATAAATATATCACTTCCTTAGATCTGCTATGTCAGAGTGCCACACTCACTAATGGGTAAAAGCCGTGATGATATATTTATTTATTTAAACCAAATTACAGGCGTGATGGCCGAGCGTGTTAATGCACATCTCTTAACATGCTGTGACGTCATCCGAACCAAGGTTCGTCAGTTCGAATCCGCCTGTCGACTAAGTATGATTTGTCGTTAAAATAAAAAATATAGTTACTTGTATTAATCATACTCGGGCGCTATAAGCTAGTCACTTATACATATGCCTTAAAAGTAAGTAACATCGACTCAGAAAACCGGCAGTACGGCAGCGTAAAAACTGCGGCTCGGTGTGCCCGGTAGGCCCAGGCCCGATTTGGGCTGTAGTGCCATTAAAGAAGAACCAAATTCAAAACTTAACTTTTTTTGGTCGAATTAGCCATAAGAGTACAAAAATAAATTAATAGTTTCATACATAATTTAAATTTGAACATTTACAATAACTTGCGAAAGTTAATAAAAGAATTTCGACGGTAAAAACAATTGTTTAACTATTTATTTACGAGCGCCTGCATTAAATAATTAATAAAATCGCTATAAATAATTAAATAACTGCTAATAAATGTCACAACTGAAATAATTAAGATTATGATAGTTATGATTACCAATTTTAATTAATTTAACCGTATACTTACTAAAATTAAGTATTTTTTCAGGTTTGTTATCTAATAGTCTGACTCAAGTATTAGATAATAAAAATATAAATAAGCTACTCAAATGTTACGTGCTACTTGTTGCGATTACAGCTATCCAAATAGTAATTATAATTAATAATTACAATTAACAGTTACTGTTTGTCATATGTCAAATAATGTTAGCGTTCACACCGAGAATAGGATTCGGGCACTCACGTGATTCTGTGACGTAAGAACAGTAGTTTCGGGAAAGATCACTGCGCCACCTACAAAAAGAACTATTTTGTAGATGTCGCAGTGATCTTTCCCGAAACAGCTGTTCTTACGTCACAGAATCACGTGAGTGCCCGCATCCTATGGAGACTTTCACAAAAAAAAGTCCATTTTTTTTTTTAAATAAATATATCATCACGCCTTTTACCTATTAGTGGGTGTGGCATTCTGCCGAAACAGATCTCGGTAAGTGATATATTTATGCGCGTGAAGTGGGGTTACCAGTTAATTTTAAACTGTTTAGCAGAAAAAAATCCAAAAATGTAAAACTTGTTATTCATAAACTTAATAAAAATCATTTGCGCTATTCAGTGTGACGTCACAACTGAAAAATTTGTATAGTCCCAAATAAACGAATATGAAGATATATTTTTTTTATGGAGTAATGGCTCAGTGGTATCAAGTCGGCCTGTGGAACCAAAGAATTCTGGTTCGATCCCCACAACCGAGAAAACATTTTCATCAATTTAAAATTACCCTTGTGGGTCCCCCACCACTAACATCTTTAGGGGTTGAGATTTGACGGCTGGTAACCGCACTTCGTGCGCTTAAATATATCACTTACTGAGATCTGCTCCGGCAGAGTGCCACACCCAGTAATGGGTAGAAGGCGTGATGATATATTTATATAATTTTTTAGTAATGTTGACTACTTTATGTCTAAATTTACTGATGAGGCATATATAAGAGTGCCACACCCAATAATGGTTAAAAGACGTGATGATATATTTAGTATATATATATATATATATACAGAGTGATCAAAAATAATTGTTACAGTTGGCAATAAAAAAAAACTACTTGAAATTGGTAAGCCTGATACATAAATTCATTTCCTGTTGTTGACAGTGACATTTAAAATTTAAATTTGAGTACATTTATTATTACATTTATTTCTAAAGTATTTCTATTACTTAAAAAGTCAAAATTCTATTAGCTGTCAGACTCCTGACATAACCTATTTGTATTTATTACAAATGTCAAATAGCATTTCCGCCTTTATCTGACGTTGTGCCAACTGTGGAATAAAAAGATTTCTGGAATTGTATTGCCAACTATAACAATTCCTTTTATGGAATATATATATATATATATATATATATATTTCATGCTTATATTTAATTCAAGATATATGGGCTCTAATACAATGTATAATAGAAGTTTATATAACAAGGGAATAAAGTTCGTCATTATTTACCCAGAGAGAAGATTGATTAATGACATTTTACTCACGTGTTATATACGATATGTTATATATAAACAGAAAAATTCGTTATTTAACAAAAAAGACTGTAAAACTAGTAAGAATGAAATAAATAATTATAAATATATCACCACGCCTTCTACCCATTACTGGACGTGACACTCGTCACTCGTCAAATCACGGCCCTCAAGGATGTTAGCGAAAGGGGAGCCACAGGGGTAGTTTCAATGTATTGAAAATTGTTTGTCGGTTGTGAGAATCGAACCAGAGTTCTCAAATGCACCACTGAGTCACCTACTAGTTGATAATTGTAATTGCTCTTCGTAATTACTAATTCAAAAACTGTGACCGTAGCTTTACAATTTAATAAGAATTGTTTGATTAATTTTTCCGGTTTGGTAGCAATTAATAAAAGATAAACATGCTTTACTATTTCCTAAATTTGTTAGTAAATTTCATATCGTAAAATTTAAATAAATATTTTACTTTTTAAATACTATTTAATCGTCGCCTTTAAAATGTTACTGTTACTTTATTGCCAGCCGTAAATTAATTAAAGTTTGGCAATAATTTAAGAATTATTTTGCATACATTTTCAACTTAATAATGAAGAGAAAATATTGTTACTGAAATCATAGTTGCCAAGGTGCGTAACAAACAAAACCTAAATGTTTCATTTTCTCCCATAAAATTTACAGTATGAAAATGTTAACCCAATGTTTGTTTAACCCAAAAATAACTTAGTTTTTTATCTGTACTCAAACAAAAATGTGTTTTTACAGTAAATATTTATATCGTACTTTTCATTTTAGCTTCTATTCTGTTGAGTTTCAAAAGAGTAAGCAATAAAATGATGTATAAAAAAATAATAAATAAAATATATAAATATATCATCATGCCTTCTACCCATTACTGGATGTGGCACTCTTCCGAAGCAGATCTCGGTAAATGATATATTTTGCGCGTGAAGTGCGGTTACCAGTAATCAAATCACGGCCCCCAAAGATGTTAGTGGTGGAGGAGCCACAGGGATAGCTTTTGAAATTATGAAAATTGTTTGTCGCCTGTGGGAATCGAACTAGGGTTCTCAGGATCCACAGGCCGACTTCATACCACTGAGTTAGCCACCCCATAAAAAAATATAATTGTGATAAATAAATATATCACGCCTTCTACCCATTACTGGGTGTGGCACTCTTCCGAAGCAGATCTCGGTAAGTGATATATTTTGCGCGTGAAGTGCGGTTATCTGTCGTCAAATCACGGCCCCCAAAGATGTTAGTGGTGGAGGAGCCACAGGGGTAGCTTTTTTGAAATTATGAAAATTGTTTGTCGCCTGTGGGAATCGAATCTAGGGTACCAGGGTTCTCAGGATCCACAGGCCGACTTCATACCGCTAAGCTAGCCACCCCATAAAAAATATTCGTAATATTCAAAATTCAAAAATTTGAATAATTCGAAAATTCAAAATATTTCAAAATTCGAAGGTTCAATAAATCCGAACAATCGAAGACTCGAATATTCCAACAACCCTACGACGTACGATTCATATACTCAAAATACCTCAAATTACTCACACTCACTCCTCTAACAAATCTAACAAAGAATCTACAAAGATTAGAAAAGAAGAGAGTGATATCCTGCGCTTGTATTTGTAAGAAAATTCCACGTAACTGCAGTTAATCACTCTTAAGAACTGAAAACAAATCAAATAGATAAGAAAGAAAGGGAGTGTCACCCTGCGCTTTGGAAGTGAATTCCTACAATTGCAGTTAAACACTCTATGTAAAATTAAAATAAATATAAATATATCATCAGGCCTTCTACGTATTACTGAGTGTAGCACTCTGCCGTAGCAGATGTCGGTGACATATTTTGCGCGTGAAGTGCGGTTACTAGTCGTCAAATCACGGCCCCAAAGGATGTTAGTGTTGGAAGAACCATAGGAGTAGTTTTAATGTAGTGAAAATTATTTTACACTCTATGTATGATGGGGTAGTGGCACAGTGGTATCGTGTCGGCCTGTGGATCCTGAGAACCCTGGTTCGATCCCCACAGCCGACAAAACATTTTCACCAATTTAAAAACTTACCCCTGTGGCTCCCCCACCACTAACATCTTTGGGGGCCGTGATTTGACGGCTGGTAACCGCACTTCACGCGCATAAATAGATCTGCTTCAGCAGAGTGCCACGCCCAGTAATGGGTAAAAGGCGTGATAATATATTTATTTATTTATATTTATGTAAGAACAGAAAACGAATCAAATAGCTTAGAAAGGAAGGGAGTGTCGTCCTGCGCTTGCTTTTGAAAGCAAATTTCACACTCTAACGAAATAACCAAACAAACTAAAATCACGAATCCTGTGCTTGTCTCAAATTCCGCAATTAATCTTCGCCAAACATTCCTATCCTGACACACCACTTTCACTTCAACCACATTCATAATTCCTTTCAAGGTCAATGCTTCCTAACACTCAGAATCTTACGTTCACGCAACAATCCTTCAATCATATTTATCCATTTATTCATAGGTCGTCCAATTAGATTTAAAGTTACCAGCAAAAGTTGTTTTTCATGCCTAAACTTTAATAATATTTTTTTTCTAATTACTTGTCATGAAATTGATTAAAAATTAGTTTTTAAACATTTTGATATGTTATCCAAACACAGTACAAATATTGAGTCAATCACATCAACATTTTTGAAATTACTTTTAGGTAATTAAACATTTTGAGACACGTGCTATATGTTATATACATAATACTGTCATTACTAGTCAGTTAAATGAGTAATCTGATTGGTCTTTTACAGAAAGTGATGAAAGAAAGCAAGGTGAATATATTATTGATATATGAAAGGGTGACACAGTCAAATGTTTAGCATATAGCCGTAGTAATGTCCTATAAAACAAAAGTCGATATTTCAATTTGTTGTCCTTTCCACGTTGCGGTAACTCACGAAATATCAATAATTCAACAAACTTAAATTATAATTTATCTGAGTAACGTAGTCACGAAGAAAAACAAGTCAAAAATAATATAATAATCATGGAATATTTAAAATTACCGCAAAAACTTGTTTTTGTTTTTATGTGAATAACAAAAAACAGTCTAGCTGTCAAAAAATATTTTTTATAAACAAATGACATCAGTTTTCATAGAAAAGCATCTGGGAGTACAAATTGTTACTTTGTTATTCAATAATCACGTGGACTGTAAGATTTTATCGGTTTTTTAAATGATAACGTATATAAAATTGATAAAATAATTTGCTGTCTCTCAAAATTCTAGAACACATATTCTATAAAAGTAGACCATTTATAACAGAATGATCATAAAATATGTGGTAGGAAAGTCTGTATGATTAATTAATGAAATATGAGCATGCCAGGAAAAAGAATTATGTATAATTCCTGGAAAAATCAAATGTAGTGCAAGCACCTCATTGGCAACCCTGTGTGGTATCGATCGTATTAAATAATATAGAATTTATGTTAATTCAATTGACTAACAACAATTCTAGTGGATAAATAGTAAAACGCAGTCAATGTTATTCAATAATTATTAATAATTGTCAATAATCATCAAAGTTTCCTTACCAAATCTGACGTTCGATGGGCCTCTGCTTCTATATGTTTATCGGAATGTAAATGAGGTAACTTTTCATACTTAGCATTAATTGAATGTTTCATATTAGAAGTGATATATTAAATTTACAGAAAACACTGGTATATTTACACAGCAATGCTTAATGCATTGCACAAACCGCACACATTGACAGCACGAATCGCCATTTTACCACAACTTTATACTATTGAGTCGCATGCCACCTGTAGGTGTTATTTAAAATACAGCTGTCACCCGATATTGGCGCCAGTTCAAATTCTTACGCTTATACACGTGTAATTTAATAGTTTATGCATAATTACTTACATTTTCAACTACCAAACTGCAATAGGAATTATTTGTAGGTTCATTTTGTTCTTGTACATGATGTCTCACATGTTGTTTCACTCTTGATGTCATTTAAACTAGTGTCATGCTTCAAATGATGTAATTAAATGATAATTTGCAGTTTTTTTTAACACAGAAAATTTAATGAATGTAAAACCGAGAATGAAATGTGACTGACTGTCAAAAAAATGTTATCAGTTCATGATAAGAGATTTATGAACTTTATTCCGTAGATTTGCTTTTGTTCCATAATACGTTTTTTTGCTTTCAAAACATTTTATTGTAAAGTTAATAACAAGTCATTCAAAAACGCCTTCTTACAATTTTTTATGTAGTATTTAATGTTTTGGTTTGTTTTTACATTGTTCTGTAGTAAAATAAATTTTCCAAAATAATTCAAAACCTATTTGTGCGATATAAAAAACATAGTTCACGTTGCCATAGAAACTATCTGTCAGTGAAGATGACAGATGCGTCGTTATGTGAAAAACTGTCATGTTTATTATAAAAATTGAAATTATTGTAAACTGTTTGTGAAAAAAATATATTACAATATTCTACATTTTTATTATAATATAAAATTGTCCGGTAAAGTGAAAGAAAAATGTCAACTCAAGCCGAAACGCCTGATATTAAGAAGATATATCCGTCAATTTCAGATCTAAATACTATTCAAAGTAATATTCCTTGCACAGAAGATGGTTGTGGGAAGGTTTTTAAAACAAAATCAAACTTTGCAATGCATTTACAGAAACATCACATGAAACAGAACCTCACGAAAGAAGAATCCATACGACAATTTCATTGTCCAGAATTTTCTTGCATATATCATGACGAAATGCACTTTACTAAAATAAAATACTTGAAGCAACATTATTTGAAAGTTCATGCCGATAAAAACAACATCTGTGACCAATGCAGCAAAGGTTTTTCAACACAAAGCGGTCTGTTACGGCATTATGATACATGTGGGCTAACTTTTGTTTGCTGCGATTGTACAAATAGTTATAAGTCATACGAATCACTTATGACTCACGCTCGAAGGAAAAAACACAACGTTTTAAGTAAATCCGAATGTACACACATGCAAAATGAACTTTTACCAACAGTAGAGGCAACTAAACATGCTTTTATTTTACCCAAACCATCGATTAATATAGTACCTTATATTGTTATAAATAAAGATGTAGTACGTTTTGATAAAGGGAGTCAAACTGAGTCAAATACATTGAAAAATAAATGCAAAACTACAAAAAGAAGATCAACTCAACAAACGCAAACTTGCAGTCGAAAAAAACCAAAAATAAGTATTGAAACCCAGACAACAGGAGATTGTATTTTAAAACGAGCCATTCAAGAAGCTAAAATAAAGATACTAGAGAATAAAAACGAGCTTAAAAAGTGCATGGAAACACAAACTAAGAACCAAAAAGATACTCAAACTTACGTGAACTTCTCCGACTTAAAATCCGAAGTTAACCTCAATTTCCTGGACAGCGACAACATGATGCATTCCAGCTCACAAACAAATTTAAATAACTTAAATATCTTTGAAGATAGTTCATTTGGAAACTGTAATTCACAGACACAAACTGACGTAATATTTCAAGATGAGTTTCTACAGTCAACTGTTTTCACATCACATATTGAAACTCAAACAAATGAGCCTCTGGATGTTTGTTCGAACATGTATACTCAAACATGTGATGATCAGCTTTTGTCAGAGTTGGAATTTACTAATATTCAAACACAAACTAATTGGCCCGATTATGATATGTTTGTTTCGACAGAAACTCAGACTTTATTAACTCATAACACTAAAAGTGTTCTTGATATGGCTTTAAATGGAAGGGAAATCAGTCATATGGAAACACAGACTGATATGGAATTTAAACAACTGCTGGAGGAAATAAATGCCTGACTATAATTTCACTTTTTTGTTCTTGTTATGTTTTTGTTTGTCTATTGTATTGTAAAACGTTTTGTCCAACTGTAAAATTTCATCGAAAGGCTGTTTTTATGGATTGTATTTTATCAACTGTTATTGCTTTGCAAAGTTTAAATGAAATTTGGAACTGCTTTTTTTAATCATGAAATATTGTAAATAAATTTCAAACTTACATGAAGTGTAAATGTATGTTTCTGGATATCTGGATCTGTAAAAATGTAAAACAGGAATGATGTAAATATATGATTAAAAATTTCAAAATTCTGTAATAATTGTTAACAAATAAATACAATGAAAATCCATGATGTCGTTTCTGATTCCTTTTACTTAAAATATATAAATGTTTAACATAAAACTTTAAAATCATAATTTACTTAAATTACGTACAATTGTGCAAAACAATCTGTATAACATAAGCACTACAGTGCTGGGCCAGATTCCTCATCCAAATCTGATAAAAACGTATCCGGCCTCTCTTCAATTCGATACATATTTTCTAGGGTAGATGCCATCACTCTTAAATTGTCTACACCGCTTAGTAGCTGCCTAGAAACACATAGATTCTCAAAATATTTATTTATGCTATCTACCTTCACAATATTTTCTTTTTTCGTTCACACTAATAGCTGTATTCCATTTACCACTTGGTTCACTTAAATCAGTTCAGATAAATTTGACACATGCCTAAATGAACTGAATTAAGCAAACTGATGCACTTATTTGGATGAATTACTTCAAAGTAAATTAGAATCAGTAATTCTAGTACTGAAAATAAAGGCAGCAAAGTAATCCAGCGAAATAAATAAGTGATCTGGTTCAGTAAATGTAAGTTCGATCTGATTTAAATGGCAAATGGAATACGTCTATTAGCTGTATTCCATTTGCCACTTGGTTCACTTAAATCAGTTCAGATAAATTTGACACATGCCTAAATGAACTGAATTAAGCAAACTGATGCACTTATTGGGGTGAATTACTTCAAAGTAAATTAGAATCTATAATTCTAGTACTGAAAATAAAATGAGCGAAGTAATGCAGCGAAATAAATAAATGATTTGGTTCAGTAAATGTAAGTTAGATCTGATCCAAATGGCAAATGGAATACGCCTAATGTTTCATTTTAAATGAATAAATTTGCGAAATTTTCTAAATAAGTAGGTAGAAAAAATTATGTTCCAGACTGCAAATACTATTTCGAGTCTCGTAATATTGCCGCTTTATTACTCGATCCGAAAACTTATATTTTTTTGTCCTAATGAAACAAATAACTATTTTTTATAAGTATGTTCTGTAAAATTAGTTTCATACCTTAAGGAGTGTTCAGCGGTGCTCGCAGCAGTTCTAAGATCTTGAGCGAAGCGATTCGCTTGAATATCAACATTAGGAACAAAACCTGCGCCACCTATCGCGCCCTCATCACATCGGAGACTTCTGATCTCTTTCTGCTGGTGATTGATCTCCGCCTTTATCAATCACAAATACAAATCAATAAATGCGAAGGAACACAATCAACTACACACGTTATAAAAACTATTGCAATTATATATTGTGGGATTCTGTGATGAATCTATAAGTTTATAGATCTGTAAATCTATAAATAATGAACAAAATTATATCAACATTTGTTGACAAGTAGAAAATATTTTATGAAGTCATAAGTTCCGTTGCGATTTTGTTCACTATTTACAGATCTACAAAATTTATATATTTACATAGAATTCCACTATTAGTTTAAGAAGAATCTTATAAGAAAATTGGGTGCATTTGGGATGAAAAATTCAGAATAAATCGATGGTTATAAATGAAAGTTTGATATAGCTTGTATAAATGGAATTATGAATGTGGAAGATATGCCACTGATTGGAATGTTTGATGATGATAAATTGCAGTAAATGTTGCACCTCATTTTATGTATAGTATGTTATTTTGTACGTTTAGTCAGTTTTTAAACAAATAAACTTACCGTCAATTGTTTGACTTCTTGTTTAAGCTTGACTATTGTATTTTCAGCTAGCATTGCTCTTCTCTGTAACAAACAATTTATAGTTACATTAAATAAATAAATAAATATATCATCACGCCTTTTACTCATTACTGGGTGTGACACTCTGCCGCAGCAGATCTCAGTAAGTTATATATTTATGCTCATGAAGTGCAGTTATCACCAGTTAAATCACAACCTCCAAAGATATTAGTGGAGGGCCACAGGGGTAATTTAAATGTGATGAAAATTGTTTGTCGTCTGTGGGAATCAAACCGAGGATCCCAAATCTACAGGCCGACTCGATACCACTGAGCCACCCACCCTATTAGGTTACATATTATCAATAAATACAAAATATTTACAACTGTTAAATTCAATTTCATTTACATGAAATAACTTTTCATAAATGTTATCACTTAAGTCAGCTAACAACTTAAGAATGCAAAGAACAAAAGAAATAAGTCTCACATTACTAATATTCAGATTCTCCTCAATTGTCTCCATAGCCTTCGTAAGATTGACCGTGTACTCATGCTCCTTATTTCTGTTGGCTTCCAATTGCCTCTGAAGTATATCTCCACGTCTGCTTTGCTCCGAAAGCTGTCTCCTGCAAAGTTCTAACTCTCGGCGAAGCCTATCTGTCTCTCGTTCAGGGCTTTGTCCCACGGTGGAGCTGTCTTCGGGCTGAGAGTAGACGGCCCCGTCTGACAGAAAATCTGGAAGGCTTTTCGAAACCCCCACCTGCAGATTTTTCAAAATTTATTTATTTATTTGCTAGAAACTTAACCCCAGTTACAGAAGCTTATAGTAGAATGTGAATCACTCCGACACAATCTTACTTTTTTAAATTGAAGTCAGTGAGATTTGAACGCACGACCTCTTATAATAATATAAATAAATAAATATATCACGCCTTCTACCCATTACTGGGTGTGGCACTCTGCCGAAGCAGATCTCGGTAAGTGATATATTTTGCGCGTGAAGTGCGGTTAGTGGTGGAGGAGCCACAGGGGTAGCTTTTGAAATTATGAAAATGGGAATCGACAAGGGTTCTCAGGATCCACAGGCCGACTTCATACCACTGAGCTAGCCACCCCATTAATTATTTTCTGGGAGTAAATTAAATTGGAGATCTTTAGTTGGTCGGCATATTCACGAATTTGATTTGAACGCGCGACCTCTTATAATAATAACGGGAATAAATAAACATTTTAATAAATCTCACCTCTGCGGATTGTGGGCAACTTCTGCTGCCAGTAGCTTGCGATTCGGTTAAGGGTAAATCTAAAGGAAACCCTACTCTAGGTCTAGTTGGTAAGTCAAGTGGCAAATTCGACGGAGTATTGTTCGACCTTCTTTCATTTGTTCTCACAGAATCTTGCCATCTGCTAGATCCATTCCTATTCGGAGTAAAATCTGGCAAATTGTCCAAATCTACGGCTAAATCTTGCGGAGATGAGTCAGTCCCTAAATAACACTGTTCTATGACTAAATGATCCTGAACGAAATCCGGTAAAGCTGATGAAAATTCTGGTGCAAGTCTTGGTTGATGATTATCAGACACTCCATGACTGATATCTAGCGATGAATGAGTAGTTGTGTATATTTTGGGCCTTGCGCCTTGATTTTGATAACTATTTGAGTCTCGTTTTAAGAAATGTTTAAATGAAAATGGGTTTTCTTCTCTTTTTGGAGTGTCATTCATTCCTGCAACGAATGATTTATATTACGTAATTATAATTAATATGCATAAGCAGGTAATTTAATTTGAGATAAAAATATCTCAAAGAACAGCTCACAAAATTTTACGATACGTCATATCAACAAAATCTTTGTTGGTTATTGAATAATCAAAGAAACTGTTAGAAAGATTATATGTAAACTATAAAACCTTCTTGCTAATTTACATATAGATGGAAAGAATTAATGCCAATTATAACAGTTTTATTTATAACTAACCAGAACATGAAGAATGATTTTCGGCATTTAGCGTTTTTTTATCTACTCCTCGGATATTCTCAACTCCCAGATCCGGAATCATGGCATCATCCTCATCTGATTCTTGTAAACCACCAGATTTTTTACTACTTTGCGGTTTTTCTGGCGAATTATCGTTATTTCGCTCAGCCATAATCAAATTACATTTAGCAACATTTACAAACGTCAAATGCTGTCAAACTCACACAACTTGGGAGCTTGCCCACTCTAGAGGATTAAATTGTAACTAACCAGATTTTAAAACTTCGGCGCCTTTTCAAAATCTAATATAAAAAATTCTCCAAGTCACAAAGTTATCAAATAGTAGTTAATAAAACATTTTTTATATTGCATTTGTATAGATTTTATGCAATAGTTGAACTATAAAGACAAAACAAGTTGCAGATTAAAGAATTTTTTTTCTAACTAAATAATTTATGATATGTATAGTAATATATTTAGTATTATCACATTTTACTGTTTAAACCAACTAATTTACTTACAATAAGATGACCTTATGGACCTTAAATAAATTTATCGGTATAAGTTCCCACCGAATCCAAGTTCAGTACCAATTATTATTTCTTTGAATATACTTCTACAATAACTTACAAAAATGTCCAATCATATTTTTAAATTCAAATGTAAGTTCTTTACACAGCAATAAAATATTTATTAAACAAATACATTTTTATTTAAGATAGCAAATTTATCCAAAATATTCGGAAGTATAGCAACAAACCTGTTCCTGAATTGCCACCTTGTGAGTTTATTCCGAAAGAATACCAGGTCCATATTATAATTTTAATAAAAACCGGGTGAAATTACAGTAATATATTGTTTTTTAAAGGGTCCATCATATGAAAAATTAAAAGTTATAAGAAAGAAGAATTTGCCAGGAGTTTTAACATGTTTTTATAAAGAACCATTGGCATTGCATCAAGGATATATGCAATGGTTGTTTGATATCAATGGACGGAGATATTTGGATATGTTTGGAGGAATATGCACTGTTTCAATCGGTCATAGTCACCCGTTAGTATTTTTTAATAGTAATGTTTCGTCCAAATAAATTTTTATTAGTGATGATTGGAGTATTTATGGCCCAGAAGATATTATATTAATGTTTATTTTCCAGGAAAGTAACAGAATATGTTACTAAACAACTTAGTACATTAGGGCATTGCAGTAATATTTATTATCATCCACAAATTCATGAATATGCTGAACAACTAGCAGATAAAATGCCTGGCGATTTAAAAGTAACAAAATATTGATAATTATTAGTCGGTTAATATCAACATTTATTGTTTTTGTTAGTAAAGATTCCCAATTTAATTAACTCCAGAAAATGATTCAAAATTGTAGCAATTTCTACTTTCTTTAAGTAAGAGGTCGTGCGTTCAAATCTCACTGATTTCAACTTAAGTTGTTAAAATGTAGAATAAAATTTCAGGTAGTATATTGCGTGAACAGCGGTTCGGAAGCAAATGATTTAGCAATTTTAATGGCTAGACTGTATACCAAAAGTTTTGATGTTGTTTCCCTAAGAAATGGGTATCATGGTATGTCTTACCTCACTATGGGGTTGTCAAATACCGCAGGGTTTAAATATGCAGTACCAGCTCCAAATGGCATGCATCAAGTAAGTAATTTATTGATGTATTTCTTTATTTAAATATCTTTGCATTATTTGAATAAATAATATGCTCTGTTTTTAATTCATTGAATATTTAAGTCATTATGCTAATACATGGTAATTATAATAGAGGTAAATCATGTTACTGAGTCAGCATAGAAATATATTAATTAAAAGCACGGAAATGGAAATTCAATTTTGTAATTGAATACTTAATTATTGATTCTAGAAGACTCGACTTTAATCTCAATAAAAGACAATTTTTTTTCACCCGCTTGAATATGACGCGATTATTTTAATTTGTTCAATAGTAAATTTCGGGAATATTTACTTTATCATGGATATATCATCGTTTTTTTTTGTCCTAGGACTAAAAATAGCATTTTTACTACAGTTATGGTGATAAAAATAATTTTGTCAATATGTTTTATTTTAATTTGAATAAAACTGCGAAATTTTCTAAATAAGTGGATAAAAAAAATGTTTCATTCGGACTAAAATTACTATTTCGAGTCTCGTAATATTTCCAGACTCCGCTACGCGTCGTTCGGCAGCTTTTATTACTCAACCCGAAAACTTGTATTTTTAGTCCTAATGAAACAAATAACTATTATTTCACTGACTTAAATATGACTCTTTCATTTCAATTTTTTTAATTGTAAAAGAATGTAATTTCAGGAGTGTTTACATTACCATGGATACATCATTATTTTTTGGCCTTAGGACCAAAAATAGCATTTTTACTACAGCTGTCATGGTGATAATAATAATTTTATCAATTTGTTTTATTTTAATTTGAATAAATCTGCGAAATTTTCTAAATAAGTGGGTAAAAATATATATTACAATCGGACTAAAAATACTATTCTAGTCTCGTAATTTTGCCAACTCTGCTACATGTCTTTATTACTCAACCCGAAAACTTGTATTTTTGTCCTAATGAAACAAGTAACTATTATTTTGACCTACCCTCCACTTATCTTAGTGGATATTATAATATAATGACTTATAATAATTCTTGCTGCTAGAAATATGTCATCTACAAAGATCTGCACCACAGATCTGCATCATGCCCTACTTAAAAATAACATTTATTTATATTTAACTAGCTTTAACTAAAATCCGGTTGTTATTTTCCACCTTACATTAATTTAACTAAGTTATAATTAAGATAATTCTCTTCTTTCTGAAGGCAATCAACCCCGACGTCTTCCGGGGCCCATGGGGCGGATCCCACTGCCGTGACAGCCCCATTCAAACCACCAGAGAGTGCTCTTGTAAATTGGGATTCTGCACTGCTCGTGACAACTACCTGGACCAACTTTTAGACCTCTACAACCATTGTCTGGTTAAGGGAAATGTGGCAGCCTTCTTCGCAGAGTCCATACAAGGTATCGGAGGCACGATGCAATACCCTGTGGGGTATTTGAAAGGGGCGTATGAGTTGGTTAAGCAGTATGGAGGGCTGTTTGTTGC
The DNA here is from genome assembly GCA_911728475.2 of Pterostichus madidus. Taxonomy (NCBI): domain Eukaryota; kingdom Metazoa; phylum Arthropoda; class Insecta; order Coleoptera; family Carabidae; genus Pterostichus; species Pterostichus madidus. The sequence continues at coordinate 3,084,667 of OU452314.1, read as the reverse complement.
GGACGAGGTAAATAAATTTATCTTATTTACTTGCGAAAACAAAAAATTAATAATGAAAATAAAATAAATAAATATGGTATATTATCACGCCTTCTATCCATTACTTGGTGTGGCACTCTGCCGTAGCAGATCTCGGTAAGTGATATATTTATACGTGTGAAGTGTGGTTACCAACCATCAAATCACGGCCCCTAAAGATGTTAGTGGATGGGGAGCCATAGGGGTAGTTTTAAAATGGTGAAAATTGTTTGTCGTGGGAAACGAATCCGGGTTTTCAAATTCACAGACAGATTTGATACCACTGAATCACCTATCCCATTGTAATAATAATTGTAATATTTGAAGGTACAAACAGGATTTGGACGAACAGGGGATCATTTCTGGGGTTTTCAAATGCATGGTGTTCAACCTGATATTGTCACCATGGCAAAAGGAATTGGAAATGGGTTTCCTTTAGCTGCTGTTGTGACTACACCTAAGATAGCAGCTTGTTTGAGTAAAGCCAAACATTTTAATACTTTCGGAGGGAATCCTGTTGCCTGTGCTGCAGGACGAGCTGTCTTAGATGTAAGTGATGAATCACTACCACGAAACTATTTATGTTATACAGGATGTAACATAAGTAAAGAATATTGATATATTTTTTTAATAATCATTTAATCTAAATAATTAAAAAAAAAATGTCAAGAGTTTATGATTGCGAATATTTTGGAAAGATCAGATATGTTTTGTCGCTAGTTAGTTTTTCACAGTCAGGAGATGGCATTTTTTCAAATTCGAAAGAGTAATTTTTCCTAAATACAAATTTACCACAAAATAATAATACTTTATTTGAAAAAAATTAAGAACAATCATGTTGAATAAATGCAATTTAACTAGTACATCTATGGCAACTAAAATCCATTTCCTAAAATAAAATTGCAGTTATTCAACACGATTTTTCTCAATTTTTTTCAAATAAAGTATTATTATTTCATACAAAGATAAAATGTCAATTGCAATGTGGAATTGAGTCTTAATAAATAAGAAAAATAGGAAAAACATTTTCCAACACTTGTCAAAGTTCTACAAAAATTACAGCACATTTGAATCAACTTATTAGGTCATCATGAAAGGCTGGTCAGACGCGTTTCGCTCTTTGGGAGCTCATCAGTATGGTGCGATCAACTATCCAGTTAGACCAACTAGGGGCTAGTGAACAGTAGTACTCTTTAGGCTGAACTGACGGATGTTAAGAATATCTAATAACGATATCATGACATGAGATATTCTTAACATCCGTCAGTTCAGCCTAAACAGTACCACAGTTCACTAGCCCCTAGTTGGTCTAGCTGGATAGTTGGTCGCACTATACTGATGAGCTCCCAAAGGTCGAAACGCGTCTATGATTAAAGCTGAACTGACCAGCCTTTTGATGATGACCTAATAAGTTGATTCAAATGTGCTGTAATTTTTGTGGAAGTATTTGAATTTTTTTCCTATTTGTCTTATTTATTATTATTATTTTATAAGTTTGTATAGAGATAACTTTTTCGAATGGGATAAAAAAATTATAGTATGAAATTTAAAAAAAAATGCCGTCCCCTTCATTGTGAAAAAATAACTATCGATAAAAATATCTGATCTTGCCAAAATATCCACAATCATGAACCCTCGAAACATTTTTTAATTATTTAGCTTAAATTTAAATTTCGGAAGATAATATCAATATTCCTTACTTATTTTACACCCTGTACATTGTTTTTCCTCCAGGTTATAGACGAAGAAAAGTGTCAAGAAGTGAGTAAAACAGTTGGAACTTATCTTCTGAAAAAACTAGCTAAACTTCGTGACACCTACAAAATTGTCGGAGATGTAAGAGGAAAAGGACTTATGATTGGTGTGGAATTAGTTCTGGGTGAAGGAAAAATAAAAGTGCTACCAAATGAAGACTTTATGGAGATCTGGGAATCTTGTAGAGATATGGGATTGCTTGTTGGTAGAGGAGGCAACCACGGAAATGTGAGTAAAAAATTCAAATATAAGAGTGATATTGAAATACAGTCAATAACATTGAATTTAGTTTCTTACATGTCTGATTTTCATTTCTTTGGTAGAAATTATTGACAGTTACTTACAAAAGTATTGTTGACACTTTAAATTATTTTTATGCACAACCGGGCCGAAAAGCATGTGTTTTAGCCCTAAAAAGCGGGCTTAAAGACTTCTTTTTGACCCTAGGGCCATAAAAAGTAATTCCTATGGATACATAAATAAAATTACAATTTTTATTTATAGGATGCGGGCACTCACGTGTCAATGTGACGTTTTGTGATGTAAAAACAGCTGTTTGGGCTTGCGATCACTGCGCCACCTACAAAATGAACTATTTTTTGGGACGAGATTTGAATAAAAACGGTTCTTTTCATATCTTGTTGGGCTGCGATCACTGCGCCACCTAAAATTGAACTATTTTTGTAACAAGATTTGAAAAGAACGATTCTTTTCGAAATTTGTCCCAAAAAATAGTTCATTTTGAAGGTGGCGCAGTGATCGCAAGCCCAAACAGCTGTTTTTTATGTCACAAAACGTCACAATGTCACGTGAGTGCCCGCATTCTATTGTTAACACTTTAAATTATTTTTATGAACAACCGAGCCGAAAAGCATGTGTTTTAGCCCTAAACAGCGGGCTTAAAAAAAGTAATTCCTATGGATACATAAATAAAATGACAATTTTTGTTTATTGTGAATACTTGATTCTGCAAAATGTCATTTTGACATATAACTTATTTACATATTTTAATCTTTTGAACATATAATTAAATGTTATTTTGTTGTGCATAAAATATTGTATGTACCACGGGTGAAATTAGCGGTTCTGACCCTGAGCATGTTATTAGCCCTCGGCGCTTTGCACCTCGTGCTAATAATCATGTCACGGGCCAGAAATGCCTATTTTCACTCTTCATACATAAATAACTATTTTATGCTACTCTGTACAACAGGAACTTAATCTCAATTACAGTACAGGATTCGAGATTCGAACTCAGGATCTCCGGATTCAAATTTCGTAACGCTACCCACATCACCGTTCCAGAAATTTGATGAAATATTATTGTTTTTAATAAGATTGATATTTCTTTAAATATTCTATTTTAGGTTATAAGAATAAAACCGCCAATGTGCGTAACAAAAGCTGACGCTGATTTCACAGCTGCTGTGATTGATCGAGCTCTAAATATTTATACACAAAAATATTTGGAATCAGAAAGACAATTTGTAAAAAAGCTTTTGATTCTGGAATATAATAAATGATTGGTATTGTTAGTATCTTTATTATTTTGGTTCTTGTTTAAATATTGCTGACATTTTTGTTACTTACATTATTTTATAGTTCGCATGCCTATATGAAGCCAGCCTGCTAAAATTCAACGACAACTATAGAGTGATCAAAAGGAATTGTTACAGTTGGCAATACAATAGGATGCAGGCACTTACGTGACACTGTGACGTTTTGTGACGTAAAAACAGTTGTTTGGGCTGCGATCACTACGCCACCTACAAAATGAACTATTTTTTTTGGGACGAGATTTAAAAAGAACGGTTCTTTTCAAATCTTGTTGAGCTGCGATCACTGCGCCACCTACAAAATGAACTATTTTTTGTGGCGAGATTTGAAAAGAACCGTTCTTTTCAAATCTCGTCCCAAAAAAAATAGTTCATTTTGTAGGTGGCGCAGTGATCGCAGCCCAAACAGCTATTTTTACGTCACAAAACATCACATTGTCACGTGAGTGCCCGCATCCTATTCCGGAGATTTTTTTATTCCACAGTTGGCACAACGCCAGGTAAAGACGGAAATGCTATTTGATATTTCTAATAGGATGCGGGCACGCACGTGACACTGTGACGTTTTGTGACGTAAAAACAGCTGTTCGGGCAAAGATCACTGCGCCACCTACAAAAAGAATTATTTTTTTTGCGACGAGATTTGAAAAGAACTGTTCTTTTCAAATCTTGTTGGGCTGCGATCACTGCGCCAACTACAAAATGAACTATTTTTTGTGACGATATTTGAAAAGCACGGTTCTTTTCAAATCTCGCCACAAAAAATAGTTCATTTTGTAGGTGGCGCAGTGATCGCAGCCCAACAAAATTTGCTAACAGAATTTTGACTTTTTAAGTAATAGAAATACTTTGTAAATAAATGTAATAATAAATGTACTCAAATTTAAATTTAAATTTTCAAATGTCGCTGTCAACAACAGGGAATGAATTTATGTATCAGGTTTACCAATTTCAAGTAGTTTTTTTTATTGCCAACTGTAACAATTCCTTTTGATCACTCTGTATTTATTCTTATTAATATAGATAATTCTTCTAATATTTTGTTTCAGGTTTTAAGAATAAAACCGCCAATGTGCGTCACCAAAGCTGACGCAGATTTTACAGTTGATGTAATTGACAGAGCACTCGATTTATATACGTACAAAGGTTTAGGATCAGAAAAAGATTATCTCTTTGGAGTATAAATAATTGTTATTTCTATAATAATTGCGATGATATTTTGTATAAATTGTATTATTTAATTTGTGTTTATAAAATGACAAATAAAAATATAAAATACAAATCACAGCATGTCTTATTAAAAATTTTATTTATGAAATAATCTTTGAATATTTAGGAAAACTTACAATTAGTTAATCTTATGAAGCACCAACTGGTTTATAAAGATCTCTTGAAGACTGCCCAGAAGAAATATTCTAAACATTAGAAATTGAGGGTGTGAGATTTGCTTTGATGCTACAGAAATATACTGAAAACGTTATAACAATGGAATGACGTCATCCATAGTAATAAAACTTAAATAAATAGATATATCATCACGCCTTTTACCCATTACTGGGTGTGGTATTCTGCCGAAGCAGATTTCGATAAGTGATACATTTATGCGCGTGAAGTGCGGTTACCAGTCGTCAAATCACGGCCTCCAAAGATGTTAGTGGTAAGGGAGCCACAGGGGTAATTTTAAAATCGGTGAAAATTTTTTATCTGTTGTGGGGATCGAACCAGTGTTCTTTTCGGTTACCTATACTGTCATGATAGAACCACTCTAATGAGAAATTTTTCCTTTACTAATTTTTGAAATGGTTGTTCTACGTTTGTAAAATAAAATAAATATATCATCACGCCTTCTACCCATTACTGGGTGTGGCACTCTGCCGAAGCAGATCTCGGTAAGTGATATATTTTGCGCGTGATGTGCGGTTATCACTCGTCAAATCACTGCCCCCAAAGATGTTAGTTGTGGAGGAGCCACAGGGGTAGTTTTTGAAATTATGAAAATTGTTTGTCGCCTGTGGAAATCGAATCTAGGGTACCAGGGTTCTCAGGATCCTCAGGCCGACTTCATACCACTGAGCTAGCCACCCCATTAAAACTAAATTTTCTTCCATAAAAAACTATAACAAAGACTATGTTAAGATGTGGAAACAAGGCTTTAACGTCAAAATCATAAAATAAATAAAATAAATATATCATCACGCCTTCTACCCATTACTGGGTGTGGCACTCTGCCGAAGCAGATCTCGGTAAGTGATATATTTTGCGCGTGAAGTGCGGTTACCAGTCGTCAAATCACAGCCCCCAAGGATGTAAGTGGTGGAGGAGCCACAGGGGTAGTTTTTGAAATTATGAAAATTGTTTGTCGCCTGTGGGAATCGAATCTAGGGTACAAGGGTTCTCAGGATCCACAGGCCGACTTCATACCACTGAGCTAGCCACCCCATTATTAAATCAGCCTTTTACAAACTACAATTTTGATCACATAAAAAGTTAGAGCGGTCGCGAAAGAATATATTTGTGATTTTTGCCTCCAAGGGGATCATGGCTCCGAACAGTTTGAAAACCACTAATTGAGATTAAATGATTATTCCAGAAAATAATATCAATATTTCTTACTTATTTTACTATAGTACTATGTAGCATGTATCTAGTTATATTTTTTGATGAGGTCAGTCGATCCTTTTAACGTTTTCATTATAAATGAATAAATATGATTAATGAGCGAAATATAACTTACTATATTATCGACACTCTCCTTCGTTTAAGAAACACCATCTTGGTGCTAAAGCGTCAGCAGCAATTCCTCTAGTTACCAACCGATCTCTATGTCGATAAAATCTAGTTTCAACTGCACCTGTGTCGAAATATGGATCAGACCAAAGTCGTTCAGCAACTGCTGCTGCTCTAGGCCATACTTTGGAGTCAATACCAGATTTGTCTACGTATTCGCCCCACATGCACGTCTATGAAAGAGACATAACCGAAGATAGAGAAATATAAATAATTTTCAAGTTTACAAACATAATATTATAACTAGGGTTGTGGATTTTTCGAATATTCGAGACTTCGAATGTTCGGATTTATTGAACCTTCGAATTTAGATTCGAACTTTCGAATTTTTGAATATTTCGAATTTTCGAATTATGCGAATTGTGAATCTGGATCCTAACGTGAACACGGCATGTTGATATGAATTATTTTCAGAATAAACTCATTTGCAGAGTTTTTTATTAATTCATAAGTAATTATTATTAATTATTATTATTTGCCAAATTAATTCAATTTAGACTTAAAATTTCGCTACACTGTCAAAAACGTTTTAATTAAGACTTTTTTGTATCATTTTTATTCTCATTTTAAAACGTTTTACTAAAAGTCCGTAGCATTTAGATGGGCGGTAAGAGAATAGATATCTTAATTAAGACGCATAAACTTGCAGAGATTTTGCAGGAGACTTCGCCGAGTTTATTATTTAATTCGTGGCCGACTTTTCGCGAATTATGCGTTAGCATGTTTAGAGATGATAGATGGCGTTAATTCAGAGACAAAAATTCGAGAATTCAAAGCTTTGAAAAATTCGAAAATTCGTAAATTCGAAACTTTAAAAAATTCGAAAATTCGAAGCTTTAAAAAATTAGAAAGTTCAAAACATTCGAATATTCGAACGTTCAGAAATTCGAAATTCGGTGGAAATCAACGACCCTAATTATAACAAACGAAAGAACAAGACACTTGATGTAATTTTACAAGTTTGTTACTTTTTTTTTTGTACTCGCATTATTCAAGTAGATAATTGCAAAAACACCCATTTTTATAGTTCTTAGTATTAAAATGCTAATTGTACTTATATATACACAATATAAGATCAATCTTCTGAAGTTGGTCTGAGAAGTCGTAATCGATATAGAATTTGAAATTGTAAATTTTTATATCAAGTGATTTTTTCGCTGAATTTTTACAAACATACTTCTCCTCCAAGTACACCCGTATGTCTAGGAATCCTGTTTTGGTAAACTGTTCTCCAGGTGTAGTATGGAGAGGTGCCCCAGAAACCGTGGTCTAGGTACCAAGCATTCTTTGTAGAAATTATCAGCCGGTAGCCTTTTTTTAGGAGTTTTTCTGGCATGTCGTCTGTTGTTGGGACCCAAGTTTGTATTATGTATCTGTCAAAATTAAATAAATAAATATAGTACAGAGTGAGGAATTGTTACAGTTGGCAATACAATTTCGGAGATCTTTTTATTCCACAGTTGGTACAACGCCAGGTAAAAGCGGAAATACTATTTGACATTTTTAATAAACATAAATAGGTTATGTCAGGAGTCTGACAGCTAATAGAATTTTGACTTTTTAAGTAATAGAAATACTTTAGAAATAAATGTAATAAAAAATGTACTCAAATTTAAATTTAAATTTTCAAATGTCACTGTCAACAACAGGAAATGAATTTATGTATCAGGCTTACCAACTTTAAGTATTTTTTTTATTGCCAACTGTAACAATTTCTTTTGATCACTCGATTGCGTCATAAGGGAAGGTAAGAGCATAGTACATTCCGAAAATAAACTTTTTCTAAAACTGTGCGATTTCTTTGTTATTACGTAACTATTATTGCCTTGGTTACGTATGGAAAGTAGACAAATGCAGACCAAGTGCGTTTCTGTAAGCATAAAACACTAGTGCCGAAAGTAATTTGTACTTTAAACAGTTGTCAAAAGAAAATATAAGTGAGAGCGATTTAAATTTCGCGCCAAGCACGGAATTGTTATAAAAATAACTATTCTTGACTTCTTCTTTCTAAATGTTACTTAGAAAACAGGTAATAATGTTTGTTTCTTACCTATTTTTCGGTAAGTATTTCTCGATGTAATCAGGGTCTGTTAACAAACTAGACCACAGAATAATCGGAGTATTATTTTTACCAACAACACTGTCATAAGATTGTATAGAATTTTCTTGGTACTCAGACCAAAGTTTTAAGAAGTCTTCTGTTGATTTTCCCCATCCTTTCTTCGCCATGTAGGATGTTATTTCTTCTGTTTTATTCCAGCAGTTGATGTACACCTATAGAAAGATTAACAACGATAAAATTGCAACAAAGATCTGGTTGCGATGTTAACTATGTTGCTAGTTAATAGCATGATGAAAGATAACAATGGCCAAGAGTCCGGCAAACCAAAGTAAAACCGTGATTGGAATGCGATTTAACTTCACCCATATATTCAAATACCTCCGAAGACACTTCTTTCAAGGTTTTACTTTGTTTTGACGAGCTCTATCTAATGTTAAATCTCTTGTCCTTTTAACTTACCTCATCCCCACCCATATGGAACCACTCCCCAGTTTCCCCTACTTCAACTAAATCCTTATACAGCTCTCCTAAAACAGTAAAAACATTCTTGTTTGCCGGATTAAGTTGTCCACAAGGCGGTTGAATACAATATTGCCTCCAAGGGACTTGATTCACACAAACTGCAAGATTTCCAAGACCAGCTTCCGGGCCCCACTGCCATCCATTTCCAGCGTGAGAAGGCGCGTCAATTTCAAACAAGACACGAACGCCACGGTGGCGACAATAGAGAACTAAATCAGCAATGTCTGACAGATGGTACAACTGATTGGCTGAGTAAGCACCATACTTTGCTAATTGAGGAACACGTTCGGAATTGATAGGAAAACTTTGTGTGTCAGTGGCATGCCAATGTAAGACGTTCATCTTTGATGCAGCCATCGCGTCTACTTGCTTCCTGATTGAGTGAAGCGGTAAATAGTTTCTTCCAGTGTCTAACAGAAGTCCTCGGTACTTGTAGAAAGGTTTGTCTTTTATTTTAGCGTTGGCAACAAGAGCTAAACCAATGTTTTTGATGGAGTTATGGCTCGGAAGTTTGTATGATGCTATTAGTTGGGATAATGTTTCCAGGGCGTGACGAGCACCGAATAAGGTTTCAGCCTGGATTTGAATCACTGTGTTTGGCGCTGAAATGATTGTAAATTTGAGTTGTTGAAAATATATGTATAGAATGTTTTCTAGCGCCAAGTAGAGTTGATAAAATTGGACAGGCAGATTCACAAAGCGGATTAGCGCTAACACCATTTTTTATTTCATTTTTAACTCTCTTTCCAATGTTCGAAACAAGTTTATTTGAACTTGAGTTAAAAAGAGAGTTAATTGGCATTAAATTTAGTTCATTTCATCCCTGTGGCTCCTCCACCACTAACATGTTTGGGGGCCGTGATTTGACGACTGGTAACCGCATTTCACGCGCAAAATATATCACTTACCGAGATCTGCTTCAGCAGAGTGCCACACCCAGTAATGGGTAGAAGGCGTGATGATATATTTATTTATTTATTTATTTATTTTCTTTAATCTGTTTTAATTTGAAACAGAGTTATAGATAATATTAAAAATGGTGTTAACGCTAATCCGTGTAATGAATCTGCCTGGGAATAATTATAATATTAATTTTGTTGCACTATCATTTATGTATTTATTAGTTATTAATGCTACTCTGTACAACAAGAACGTAAGGTAGTTCTAGCGTGCAATTTTTTTTTGCAGATCTGAATGACTTAGTCTACGAGAAATCGAATGCCGTTGAGCGCATCTTTGTATCTTTTTTAGTTTTCGAGTTACGGCGATTTTTGGCTTTTAAAAATCTCAATTTTGAAGGCCCATATCTCGAAAAATAAAAAAGATATTGAAATGCGGTTTGAATGAGTGTATTTCTCGTGCTGTAATTAACTTGTACTAAAATTTTGAAAATTTTGAAAATTTTACAAATTTTTTAAATGTTTCATTTTTCAATATTTCAAAAAATTGAAAAGTTAATGAAAATCTGTGAAAACCAGTGAATTCCTCTCGTAAAAGTACATAGGTATGCAAAATTTCAGGCAAAAATTCGTACAGATAAAGTTTTTATTGCAAAAAACGAAAAATCACTGTTTTTTAATTAATTTTGAAGGGGTACCCCTTAAGAATTTTACGAATTTAGGCCATTTTTAGTTTTTTTGCTCTAAAAATTGTATCGGTGGAGCAAAAATTCTGAAATTTTACATACATATGTACTTTCACAAGAGGAATTCACTAGTTTCTACAGATTTTAATGATCTCTTCAACTTTTTGAAATATGGGCAAAATAAAATTTTGAAAAAAATAGTAAAATTTTCGAAATTTTCAAAATTTTAGTATAAGTTAATTAGGGCACGAGAAATACAGTCGTTCAAACCGCACTTCAATATCTCTTTTAGTTTTCGAGATATGGGCCTTCAAAGTTGAAATTTTTAAAAAGTCAAAAGTCGTCGTATCTCGATAACTAAAAAAGATACGAAGATGCGCTCAACGGCATTCAATTTCTCGTAGTCTGATTTAAATAGAACCATAGTTTATTTTTTTTTCGATTTTTAAACTGGTTCAACCAAAAAATTCGCATTTTCATTAACCGATTTTTTTTTGCGATCATGACTCCCTGAAAAATATATATTTTGAGGATCAAAATATGCGTATCTATGCAGAAATATATCTGGAATCAAAAGATGAAATCCTCAATTTCATATCTAGTGTTACATTATTTTAAATTAATACTTAAAGTGGTACTATCATGGAAGCATTTACGACAGATTTTAATGAAATTTAAATATGTTATTTTCCATGAGTTTCTATATTAATATGCAAATTTGTTGTTTTATTTACCATACGTATAATTAAATACTTGTTTATATAAACTTTTTCGGTTACCTATACTTTTATGAGACAGTCATGATAGAACCACCTTAATGAGAAACTTTTCCTTTACTAATTTCTGAAATCGTTGTTCTACGTTTGTAATGTACATTATTAAACTGCAATTTTGATCAAATTAGTAGCAGGACATAAATGATTGGCGTAACTAACTCTGTTATCCAATTTTAATTGTAATAAACTTTAAATATAACAGCAGCGTTTTTAAGGTAGTACTAGCGTGAAATTTTTTTTTGCAGATCTGAATGAAATTTGGCGCACGTAAACATTGGATAGTCATACGCATCCTGTTAAAATATGAAACACATTCATCGTATGTGAACAAATATATTCGCTTGTAAACTTGAGTTCTTATACACGGGGCTTATGGCGATCATCACTCAGAATCGCACATATTTGGTTTGTGTACCTCTAAAATTTTGCAGTTTCATTTGAAAAACTAGTATGATGTTCTAGAACTATCCATGTATATTGTATCAGAAGGAGAAAGTTTTTTATCGTTTAGTAATGGATATATAGCCATGCAAAGCCTTGTTTTTAACGAAAAATTAAGAATCCCAATTTATAATGGCAACACCACACGGTGGTATGGTACTTGAAAATTCACTAGACCAACAACCTGTTAACAATTCATGATATTCAAATCATAATAGGTATAAAACACTTATTTTATTCAATTTTTATATTTTTTTGAGCGTCAGTTTCGCCACTCGACAACCGATGGCGCCACCGTCACACTAGTACTACCTTAATATCAACTTTGCTGGACCCTACAGTAAATAACAATATTTCATACCTTTCGTAGTAACTTCTAATCTGTAACTTTCATCTGTATCTGGATGTAAATGGACATCATGTGACGTAACAGTTACATATACTGTTACGGTGGCATCTGATTGGACAGTACAATCCCCTCCACATTCCAGAAGGATATTTGCGTTAAATATTGATGTTATTTCATTGAAAAATTGTTGAGAGTTGTCAGTACTTTGCAGTAAATTATAATTTATGGCACTGTAAAATTATTCAATGATAATATTTTATGGAGAAGTATTCAAAGAATGGCAGAGAAAGTCTGTTTTAACTGCATTAGTTATATTTATTTATTTATTATTCTGTAGAACAGGAACTTAATGCCTAAACCATAATTGAACGATAAGAATAACAAAGTGATCAAAAGGAATAGTTACAGTTGGCAATAAAAAAACTACTTGAAATTGGTAAGCCTGATACATAAATTCATTTCCTGTTGTTGACAGTGCCATTTAAAATTTAAATTTGAGTACATTTATTATTACATTTATTTCTAAAGTATTTCTATTACTTAAAAACTCAAAATTCTATTAGCTGTCAGACTCCTGACATAACCTATTTGTATTTATTAGAAATGTCAAATAGAATTTCCGCCTTTATTTGACGTTGTGCCAACTGTGGAATAAAAAGATCTCTGGAATTGTATTGCCAACTATAACAATTCATTTTGATCACCCTGTAGTAGTTTATATTATTATTTAAAAAAAAAACTTACCTGGGATGAAAATAAACCAACTGACTGTCAATAACCGTCAAAATGGTAGGAACAGGCCATAAAGCCCCATGTTCTCCACAAATTAATCTGCAAACATGTTGAGAAACAAACTGGCCCTCTGTTGCAGAATGGTTGGACGGCACTGGTTGCGACGATTTCTCACATTGTCCGGACTTCGTGTTACATGACCAAGTCCAGTGCCAACTAGAATGCAATGATGCACGTGAGACAGGAAATTGTTTTTAATATTATTATTGTTTTTGTTATAATCATATGGTGACTACGTCTCGAATTATGTAAATGGTATTCGTTTGTTTTTGTCATGGTTTATAATAGTAATTAGATAATTATGTAATGTAGGTATAAATTAAGTATTGTTCACTAAATTTTTTGGGTACTGCAGCATTGAAATTACAGATTTTATGTACTGTGCTGTAAGCGAACATGGGAAATATATTTTTCAGACGACCTCTTTTGAAAGTAACCATAATAACGTCATAAATTACTACGGAAAGTTGAAAATAACAAACACTGATATGTTATTACAACGCACACTTCTAAAATACCAGGTGAAGTTTCACTGATTGACTACAGATGGCGTTACGATGAAAGAAAATAAAATAATAAATAAATAAATATATCATCACGCCTTCTACCCATTACTGGGTGTGGCACTCTGCCGAAGCAGAACTCGGTAAGTGATATATTTATGCGCGTGAAGTGCGGTTACCAGCTGTCAAATCACGGTCCTCAAAGATGTTAGTGGAAGGGAAGCCATAGGGGTAATTTTTAATGTGGTGAAAATGTTTGTCGGCTATATATATATCATCACGCCTTCTACCCATTACTGGGTGTGGCACTCTACCGAAGCAGATCTCGGTAAGTGATATATTTTGCGCGTGAAGTGCGGTTACCAGTCGTCAAATCACGCCCCCCAAAGATGTTAGTGGTGGAGAAGCCACAGGGGTAGTTTTTGAAATTATGAAAATTGTTTGTCGCCTATGGGAATCGAACAAGGGTTCTCAGAATCCACAGGCCGACTTCATACCACTGAGCTATACATCCCATAATCTATGAATGTGGTTAAAGTGAGGGTGGTGTGTTTGGATGAGAATGTTGGACGAGGATTGATTATTTGATGAATGTAATGAGTGAATATTATATGAATGATTTTAGGGTTCGTGTTACCCCATTTGATGGGATATAGCTTGACGATTGTATAACATTTTTTTTTATATTAGGTTGGAGCAGTGTTAAACTTAATAAAAATAGAAGTAACTTACCTATTATTTTGACGTGCAGAAATTCTTGTATAAAAAATAAAAAGTACAAGAAGTAAAGCATGTATTTTCATTTTGAGTCAATTCTTATCAATCAGATTTGATATCTGCAAATAAAATAGGTTTATTAATTATTAAATTCGACTTTTAATGTTACGATTATAAAATAAGTGTGACAAAATTGTTGATAGTTCATTTATATATCATGTTTCGCATCTACATTTTTTTTTAAATTTAAAATAACAATCTTTTATCTATTTAATAAAAAAAAATTATTAACTTTGTCTTAAAATCTATCAATTGTTTTTGTTTCGTCGTTTATTTGTTACTAACTGGATTTTTATCTAAATAATTGATGTAAATTAACAATGGGAAATTTATAACATTGTCTAAGTTTTTTTTATAGAGATAAGTAAAATAAAATGATAATTTTTTATTAGGTTTTAAGTTAATTGTTATAAAAATTATTGACAGTTTACGAAGGTCAAATAATTTAATTATAATTATAACGTAAACAATTACTAATCAGAAAAATTAATGAATTTTTCGAAATCAATAACAATTTCGCCTATCATATAAGTTTCTTATCTCACGTTTCCATAAATGAAACATTATATTTTAATTATCACGAACTTGTAAATGTTATTACTGAATATTTGAATTATTGATGCATATTTCTTTTTAGAATAATAATGACAAATGTGATTGCCACCTAACAGTATTTTTCGCTCTAAAATGTTTCTGCATAGTTTTAGAAGAAAATGTTTCGAATAAAAGATGTGGAAAACTTAATTTTCCATCAGTTTTATTTGACACATTTTCTTGTAAAACAATTCGGATAAATTTTACAGATAAAAATATGTAATGCAAAATTTTCAACGTCTATATAATATATAAATATTTTACTTTTCTCTGTTTGCAGTCCGCAGTTCCTGTACCAATTAAATAATTAATTAATCAACAATCGCAGTAAGTAATTAACGTAATCACAACACGTAACACTTAACACTTAACGTAATACGACGTAAACGTATCATCCTTGCTTTACGAGCGCAAGCGTTGTTATGAATCTAATTTTATGTACCAGAGGTACTTATTGTCTTCTTATCGGACTGCGCGCGCATTTGCGAGGGTGTCCTGTGAGTTTGTCACAACTTTATGTAGGTTCTTTGCTGTAGAATATGTTTATATATTATTTATTTGTTTGTTGTTGATAAAAAAGTAATAAATAAATAGTTATGAATGAAGTTAAAATCAATTTAAGAATTGTTGAAAACTTTTTAAATTTGTTAATTTGTTAAAATTGTTACAGATTTTATTTTCTGTTTATAAGGGATGGTGCTTGATAAGGGTGAACATAGGGATGTAACATGTAAAATCATAAAATAAATATATAAAATATATCATCACGCCTTCTACCCATTACTGGGTGTGGCACTCTGCCGAAGCAGATCTCGGTAAGTGATATATTTTGCGCGTGAAGTGCGGTTACCAGTCGTCAAATCACGGCCTCCAAAGATGTTAGTGGTGGAGGAGTCACAGGGGTAGCTTTTGAAATTATGAAAATTGTTTGTCGCCTGTGGGAATCGAACCAGGGTTCTCAGGATCTACAGGCCGACTTCATACCACTGACCTAGCCAGCCCATGTAAAATCGTAATGTTGTAATTTCCTGCTCTGTAACGTCACAAATAAGAAAAATTGCTTCAAAACTATCGATAGCCATGGAATTGAAACAAAATTAAACAATGGGGGATTCAAGTGGTAGAGCTTTTTAATATATATTTATTAAAATAAATTCTTGACCGTACATCATATTTAATACAATATAAAATCATACCATAAATGATATCTTTATTGCTGAAATATGAAAGTTAAAGTTGAATAATTCAAATCGCTCATTTGTATTTCGCACTGCCATATTGCAATTACGTAGTTGCATTAAGCCAATCACAGAGCTTTGTCTGAAACGTTTGTCGGTGCTCAATTTTACTGAGAAGAAGACGAAGAAGAAATAAGCATTCAGCATTCTACGATTCTACCAATGACGTATAATACTAGACGAATTATGCGTGTTCAAGTCAATGCAGTGTTGTGAAGCAGAGAGGAAAGGAATAACTTGAGGGTCCGCCGGATGCGCGGCAAGGAGCGAGTACACTTTGATGTTATGCAAGTTGCTTTTTGCCGCGCACACGCCTCACCAACCAGTAATTCTATCCCTTTCTGACTCTCAACAAACGCCGATGTTATCCGTCTAGTTATGTTTTGTCTGAGGATTCTACTGACAACGACAAGTTACGTGTTATTTATCTCTGTCTTATCTGTCTCTCTTTAAGCTAAGATGCAACTACGTCATATTAATTTGTTTCGAAAGTTTAAATATTTTTATCATGCTTAATACAAGTTTTTTAAAAAAATAAAAAAATTGGGTATAATTATTTTATTACGTAGATTAATATATAAAAAATTCAAAAAAGTCATGAAAGGCCCATTGTTTGACGTTTTATCTGTCAAAACTGTCAAAATAAATACTTTATTTTATTATCTTCATTTTCTTGCACATTCCTGGTTTTTTGCGTTTTACTAACGATTTGGAATAATCAATAAAACTGTCAAATATTCGATATGCCTTTGTTTATTTTGTTGGTGGAACTGTCATAAATGTTAAAATGTCATTAAATTTAAAGAGTTAAATAACTTGATCTGCCAGAAGCCTACTGCAAGTATTTGACTTATTTTTGGATGTCTATAAATAGGTTGGAACCACATACCAGTAACGAAAATTAACAAAAATACATTTTAAGAGATATCACACACAAACAATTGAAATAAAGCAATTATACTTACACTTTACATAACTTTAAACAAATCTATAGTTCATTTATAAACAACAGTTTACTTTAAACTAAAAAATAAAAAATTATAAAACAACAACTACAAGTATAAAAAGAAAGTATTCAAGTAAAGTTATCATACTTGTCATTTTATTTTGCGTTTATCTTTCACATAAATTTAAATATTTAAAAATTTATATAAATCTATATATTAACCAATCTACTAAAAGATAATGAAAAATAAAACCATAAAAATAAACATCCTCTACCGGAAGCTAAGTAAGATAAGTCAAAAATGATAAAACGGCAAAAAATGACACATAGGTACAGGATTTAAATTAACAACACAGTGATAAAAACATTTCATTGAATTGATAAAAAACCGTTACAATTCGACGATTTTCAATAGAAGTACAGTTAGCATTTTAACGTAATTGCTATTATTATATCGGCCATGACTTTTAAAAGAATAAAAAGCATGGAAGTAGATAATAGAAGGTTTTTAACAATTATGACGTGATAATTATTTGAAAGTTCTTGTTTTGTTTTTGGTGTTTTCCTAATTCTGAGAGTGGCAGCATTGTTGATATCATTCGTATTTTATCATACGACAATATGGATTGGTGTAAATCAGTGGTTCTCAAAGTGTGGGTCGCGAAGCCATTGAAAGAGGGTTGTCGGATGCTATTTACAAATTTTAAAATACATGTTTTCAAAGATTCATCTCGTTGCAAGCTTTTTTAAAATTTTAAGTATTCATGAATTAAGAATTTTACGATTTTTGGCCATTTTTAGATTTCTTGCTCTAAAAATTGTATCGATTGAGCAAAAATTCTGAAACTGGTTTTTACAGATTTTCATTATCTCTTCAACTTTTTGAAATATGGGCAAAATAAACTATGGTTCTATATAAATCAGACTACGAGAAATTGAATGCCGTTGAGCGCATCTTCGTATCTTTTTTTAGTTATCGAGTTACGGTGATTTTTGACTTTTTAAAAATCTCAACTTTGAAGGCCCATATTTCGAAAACTAAAAGAGATATTGAAATGCGGTTTGAGCGAGTGTATTTCTCGTGCTCCAATTTACTTATACTAAAATTTTGAAAATTTCGAAAATTTTTATTTTGCCTATATTTCAAAAAGTTGAAGAGATAATGAAAATCTGTAAAAACTAGAGAATTCCTCTTGTGAAAGTACATATGCATGTAAAATTTCAGAATTTTTTCTCCACCGACACAATTTTTAGAGCAAAGAAACTAAAACAAAAATAATTAAAAAACAGTGATTTTTCGTTTTTCTACAATAAAAACTTTATCTGTGCGAATTTTTGCCTGAAATTTTGCATACCTATGTACTTCTACGAGAGGAATTCACTGGTTTTTACAGATTTTCATTATCTTTTCAACTTTTTGAAATATGGGCAAAATTTTGTTATAATTTGTTTGTGATAATTTTGAGAAAAATAGTAAAACTTTCGAAATTTTCAAAATTTTAGTATAAATTAATTAGCGCACGAGAAATACACTCGTTCAAGCCGAATTTCAATATCTCTATTAGTTTTCGAGATATGGGCCTTCAAAGTTGAGATTTAAAAAAAATCAAAAATCGGCGTAACTCGGAAACTAAAAAAGATATAAAGATGCGCTCAACGACATTCGATTTCTCGTAGTCTGAATTATATAGAAACATATTTTAAAATTTTTCGGTTTTTATACTGAGTCAACCAAAAAATTTGCATTAGAAATTTTTGCGAACACGACTTTGGCGATTAAAAAATATGTATTTAATTTGTTGTTTTATTTACTGCACATATAATTAAATACTTGTTTTTATAAATATTTTCGGTTACTTATACTTTTATGGGACTGTCATGATAGAACCACCTTAATAAGAAATAAATCCTAATTTCTGAAATCGTTTTACGTTTGTAATATACATTATTAAATCAGCCTTTTACAAACTGCAATTTTGATAACATAAAAAGTAAGGGGGCCGCGAAAGAATATATTTGTGATTTTTGCTTCCAAGGGGGTTATGACTCCGAAAAGTTTGAAACCCACTGGTCTACAGCAACGTGGGTTTCACTGAACGAAAACACTTTGTATTTGCATACAATTTTGTAATTAAAAATAAAGAAATAAAGAAATTAGCTATTTGTCCCTATTTTTTCGATCACACTGTTTAGTTATAGTTAGTGTAGATTATTTTATGAAGCTACTTCTTATGGGGTGGTTAGCTCAGTGGTATGAAGTCGGCCTGTGGATCCTGAGAACCCTGGTTCGATTCAATTTTCATAATTTCAAAAACTACCCCTGTGGTTCCTCCACCACTAACATCATTGAGGGCCGTGATTTGACGACTGGTAACCGCACTTCACGCGCAAAAATATATCACTTACCGAGATCTGCTTCGGCAGAGTGCCACACCCAGTAATGGGTAGAAGGCGTGATGATATATTAATATTTTTATTTATTTACTTCTTAAAGCTACTTTTTGTAGCTCTGAACTGCAAGTTATTGTATTTTGTTATAGTAAAAATCTACGATCTGAAACTGAAGAACTGTGAGGTGTTACAATTAGGATCGAACAAAGATTCTATTGTTTAATAATATCTCTCCACTTTAATTGAGTGACTATTATAAGCTATGAACGTCGCGATTTTATCAGTTAACTTGTCTGTTAAGTATTCTAAATCGTTCAAAGCCAAGACGTTTACAGAATCTAGATAGTAAATCCCTATTCAGCTGCGTGGTTGAAGCTACAGGTGTGCTCTTCTAGAGTTCTTCATATGATCAAGAAGATTGCTTTGTAGTTTAAATGATTTTATAGTTTTATAAGTCAATCTGATTCTTGATTAACAATTTTAGAATTTGTTTAATTGCAATATTGTATTTTATTAATAAGTTAAATATTGAGTACATAACATGAACCCTTGAATAAATTGTTTCAGAAAAAATAGTATACATAATACGTCAGGAAATTATTTTTACTTGACTCAGCGGATTAAAATACTCGGCCTACGGCCTCGTATTTCAAACAACCGCTTCATCAAGTAAAATATCACTTTCCTAACTTATTATATAATATACTATTATCTCCTGTTGTATACAGGGACATTTGAAAATTTAAATTCATAAAAATCGTTGTTTCTTTTACCCACATCCTTTTATTTCTTAACCCTTTGCACTCCAATTTTTTTTTTATGTGGTATACCGGCAACTCTTTAGGTTATAATGCAAAATTATTAGGAAAAATTACTAAACTTTTTAAAAATTAGAAAACTATATATTTTTGGTAAGGTATTAAATAAAAAAATGTAGTTATGCTAAGAAATATATATTTATTATGATATAATATTGGAAATCAAAGAAAAATAAGCATATTCTAATTTTTATAAATTTTTAATGTGGTATTTTAGAAAACAGTCTCCCAAATGCATATGTGGTTTGTTAGGACAATTGTCACAGTATTCACTAGTCCAAAACACGCGATTTTTTTCGTTTATGTCCTACAAAGCACTCTCACTACTCGAACTTATAATAAAATTGTCATATTCTATCGAAATTTCATCGGAAAAGTCACTTTGCACTTCAAAAACAAACTCGTCTTCACTACCACTAAATTCAACATTCTCCTCCATAAAACAAAAGACAAAATATCTATTGCGAAGTGGAATTGAGTCTTAATAAATAAGAAAAATAGGAAAAAAATTTTCCATCACTTGTCTCATAATTCCACAGAGGTTTTACAGCACGTTTGCATCAACTTCTCAGGTCATCAACAAACGGCTGGTCAGTTCAGCTTTAACCATAGACGCGTTTCGTCCTTCCGGGCTCATCAGTATGGTGCGATCATTTATCCAACTAGATCAACTAGGAAATAGTGGATTGTGATACCGACTTAGCTGAACTGACTGATGTTAACCTATCTACAACGGTAACATGACATGAGAGCTATGAAGCCACTCGGTCGGTAGATGGCACCACGTGCTGTAAAACCTCTGTGGAATTATGAGACAAGTGATGGAAAATTTTTTTCCTATTTTTCTTATTTATTCTCCTCCATATTTATATTATTCGAATAGAATGAATGCGTATTTACTGTTATAAATGTAAAACATAGCAAAAAGCACAACGTATCACCAGTGTGTACTGTATACAACTGAATACAACTATTTGTAAACTTGTAAAAGGATCCTTTAATTTATTAAACAATAAAATGTAATCCTATTGTTTATGTCGCCGCTGCGGCGCCATTGGATTTGTTAGAATGATTCCTATGTCGCCGTGACGGCGCCAACGGAGTGCAAAGGGTTAATATTACTCACAGAGTAATAATCTAATGTATTTCTAACATTAATTCGACAGACTCGTTGTGTATTATACTTCTTTGCGAATTTCCCTGAGTACGGCTCTGTGTCTAGCCCACCATCTGACATGGACGCGTGCTATTCAAGTGCAATAACCCCATTTGTGAATCATTTACATCGATCGGAAATCGTGGGTTTCGTACTTTACAAAGTAAAGATGTATACAAGTACTGCCGTTACATGTACCATTAACTATATATTATATTCATATGGTTTTATTACCATAATACATGTATTATGGTTACCGTTACTTATGGTGTGCAGATATTTCATATGCAAAGGCGCCATAGGATATTCCAACAGTACGGTGTTTAAAGAATTTAACACATTTTAGTTGTAAAGAAATAAATATATCATCACGCCTTTTACTCATTACTGGATGTGGCACTCTGCCGAAGCAGATCTCGGTAAGTGATATATTTATGCGCGTTAAGTGCGGTTACCAGTCGTCAAATCACGGCTTAAATATGATAAATAATAACGAAATAGCGGGACAAAACAATATTTAATTATAACAATAATTAAAACAGTAAATGTTAGAATATAAAAAAAAAATATAAATAAAAAATATAAATAAAAAAAGCCTTCTTTCCTGACAAAACATATACGTCGTTGCTTCTTTCTCATTATTATGCTTTCTCTTTTAATATTAATGCTATCTTTGTCACCAAATCAACCTACATTACGATTAATTCATACATCTTTATTATTTTTTCTCCCTTAATAGAAATTTTACAACAAAATAAAAAAAACATGGACAAATTATTTTTGGACGTAGATAAACATATAAAATAATCAAATTTTTGTACAATATCCTATAGGATGCGGGCACTCACGTGATATTGTGACGTAAAAACAGCTGTCCTGTGAAAGATCACTGCGCCACCTACAAAAATGAACTAAAAAATAGTTCATTTTGTAGGTGGCGCAGTGATCGCAGCCCAACAAGATTTGAAAAGAACCGTTCTTTTCAAATCTCGTCCCAAAAAATAGTTCATTTTTGTAGGTGGCGCAGTGATCTTTCACTGGACAGCTGTTTTTACGTCATAAAAACGTCATAATGTCACGTGAGTGCCCGCATCCTATTGCCTGATATAAGTTGAAATCTGCCCTCAAGCTCTCGCTTGTGAGGCAACAGCTCTACCATATAATTTGGCAAGCAAAAAAAAAAAGCAGTTATAATCAAAAACAGTTTCGTATACCTCTACACGACTCTGCGAGTTGCTCTTCGGTTTTTTATGGTTGTTTTTGTTTATAGTTAATTATAGATTCGCAATGATTTATTGATCTGTTGACCTGTGAATTTCGCTTGTTTTATTTATTATTCAACGGTAATGATTGCATACATTCTTAGTTCTCTTTGTACAGGGTGATCAAAAGGAATTGTTATAGTTGGCAATTCAATTCCAGAGATCTTTTTATTTCACAGTTGGCACAACCTCAGACAAAGGCGGAAATGCTATTTGACATTTCTAATAAATACAAATAGGTTATTTTGTCAACGGCCATGGCTGCGCTCGTTGGTACTGATCTAAGCGATAACGCGAGTTAAGCAACGTTGCGCGCGGGTAGTATTTGGATGGGTGACCGTCCAGAGAAAACTCGCGTTGCTGTTGACCATAACACCTAAAACGCAGATCAGGGCGTAATGGCGGCATATGACCTTGGTAGTTGGTCCGCCAAAGAAGACACAAAAAAAAAAAAAAAAAAAAATAGGTTATGTCAGGAGTCTGACAGCTAATAGAATTTTGACTTTTTAAGTAATAGAAATACTTTAGAAATAAATGTAATAATCAATGTACTCAAATTTAAATTGTAAATGTCACTGTCAACAACAGGAAATGAATTTATGTATCAGGCTTACCAATTTCAAGTGTTTTTTTTTATAGCCAACTGTAACGATTCCTTTTGATCACTCTGTAGTTACTGAAAGGGGAAATTTGTTATTATGAGTGTACTGTATTTATTGGAATGTACAGATACAATAATTTTTAAATATTATTATAATTATTATTACTTGGTATTGTATTTTACTAAGTTATTGTATTTTACACTATTATATTTATAACTATACTTTGAAATATCTACTTATTTATGTAAATATAAAATGTAATATTATAACAATATTAATAATACGAGAAAATTATTAACATGTACCCAAAAAAAATATATTGAATGTTACATATTTTTAATAAGTACTTTTTAAATTTTGTTTTACCAAAAGAAATGTAATTAATGGATTAAAGTAAAAACTACCAAATAATATAAAAATAAAATAAATAAATATATCATCACGGCTATTACCTATTACTGGGTGTGGCACTCTACCGTAGCAGATCTCGGTAAGTGATATATTTATGAGCGTGAAGTGCGATTACCAGTCATCAAATCACGGCATCTAAAGATGTTAGTGGAGGGGGAGCCACAGGGGTAATTTTTAATTTGGTGAAAATGTTTGTTGGCTGTGGGGATCGAACCAGGGTTCTCAGGATCTACAGGCCGACTCAATACCACTGAGTCATTAATATAATGGTTTATTATAAAAAGATGAGAAGAGCTATACTCTGTTTTTTAACCAGGAGGAGTAATTTAAATTTTAACTGCTAAAACTGACGCTTCTGATTGGCTAGTGCTTCGTCCAGTTTACACTGTACATAGATTTTACATTTGATTTATTAGAGCTGTCATAAGTTTTGAGGTTATCTGTTTTCTTGTTGGTTTTTGTGCATTTCTGTGACATTAACATAAATCAGTTCTTTTAAGAACTAATAATATACGGAGTGACAAATTAGAGTTTATAATGTCATTTATATTTTAAAATAAAGTCCATGAGACTTAGTCAGTGCAGATGTGTAAGAAATTTTTGTATTTCGCGCGAACAAAAATCTAGTAACTTTCTTGGGTGACTTTCTATAGTGTAAATCTGACTTGTGCATTTACTCCTCCTGGTTAAAAAACAGACTATAGTATGAAATGAATTATGAATGTTGATGAAATATGGTATTTCAACATATAAATATTTGGCGTAAGATAATTGAGGGATAACTCTGAGGTACAATTGATTGGGTTTGTGCCACCCCATTTTGTGGGTTACGCAATAAAATAAAATGAATAAACCAGATCCATTTTCTGCAACATAAAAACATAAAATAAAATAAATAAATAATTAAAATAACAACCGGTATAAAACAAATAAATTAAAATCACAGTTGATCTTTCAAAAACATAAGAAAATGTTCAAAATGTCTTTTAGCATAGTAGAAGGGCAAAGAAAATGTTTGATCAACATTTTAAAACAACAAAATTAAACTTTTACTCAACCTGTTATCTTGCAGATGTTACCAACTGCTTAACATAAATTACTAACAAAGTAAATGAACTCAAATCAGATTTCTTTCAAATACAAAGTGTTGACCAAACTCTAACCCCTTCTCCACCCTCTAAGCGCCTTCTCCATCATCCCTCTTCATGGACAAGTCACTGGGACCCACCGAGACGCCTCCCCCAGGACTTGGAGGTGTGTTTGATCTTGGTGACGCTGCTGTAACGCTGTGTGGACTTGGAGTATCTCTGGGCGAACACGGACATTGTTGAACTGTCCCTGCTAGACTTGGTGGGCCCCCTTGGAGGGTGGATGTTGGGGAGGATATGGAGGGAGGGATGGAGGAACTTTGGGGTAGGTAGGTTAGCTTGTCACAGTCTGGAGGGAGACCTGGACGACCTATGGAAGAGAAGAAATGTTACAACTTATTTTGTGTTTTGTAGTTTTTAGTGTAAAATGGTATGTTTAAATGTTTAAAATAAAAATGGTAGATAATTTTATTTTACAAGAGTAAATGAAATTAAAGCCACTAAAATTAACTGTATGTGGTGGCTAGCTCAGTGGTATGAAGTCGGCCTGTGGATCCTGAGAACCCTGGTTCGATTCCCACAGGCGACAAACAATTTTCATAATTTCAAAAACTACCCCTGTGGCTCCTCCACCACTAACATCTTTGGGAGCCGTGATTTGACTACTGGTAACCGCACTTCACGCGCAAAATATATCACTTACCGAGATCTACTTCGGCAGAGTGCCACATCCAGTAATGGGTAAAAGGCGTGATGATATATTTATTTATTTGAAATGTTTTTGTTTAAAGTTAGTTAGAAACAAATGGTAGTGGAAAATATACTATGACAAATGTGTAAACAATAATTATGTTAATTTATTAATTAATAATAATTAAATCTGCAATGTTTTGTAATAAAATATATTGTTGGCAAACCTGTCAGAAGTAGGGGAGGTGTAGCGAGACCAAGGCACCTCATTCTCCAAGCATCTTGTAACAATTGAAGACGTGCTTGTTTTCTCCATTTTGCGCGCCTGTTCTGAAACCATACCTGCAGATATGCAATACATGTATGTTAGTTTGGTTGCCAAAAAACAATATAATAACTTTTATTATTTATTATTTTTATACGACCATGAAGGGAAGTAGACTCGCATTTATTTTATGCATAGAAAGTAGACATTTGCAGTCTATTTATTTAAAAAGTAGTACTTTCCACACGTGTGCAGAAAGTGAGTATTTTTTATCAAGTATATTGTTTACGTTTTCAAGCAAATTTAAAACAGAAATATGTCTAAAATGATTATAATTTCTTTTTCCTACAACTGTGCGATTTCTTTTTATTACGTAACTATTATTGCCTTGGTTACGTATGGAAAGTAGATGAATGCAGACCAAGTGCGTTTTTGTAAGCAAAGAAACACTAGTTGTTTTGAGAGCGATTTAAATTTTGCGCCGAGCGCGGAATTCATATTTTGGCCACAGACGCTTATGGAAGATGAAGATACGATGAGGTAGCGCTAGTAAATATGCAGTAGTATATTTTGACGTTTATAAACTTAACCTTAAATTGCAGTATATCTAATCTGTACACAACTAATAAAAAGAACCGAACAAAGTAAAATATAATGATTTTATTTCAAGAGTAAGTGAAATACATAATATTTATTGTTTGTGTTTATTATTAACATAGTTGTTACAGTTGCTTATATTGACATAATGTAAAGTGGAAACTTTTGTACTGTCTAAAGAAACATTGATTTCTTCCGTATCTGTTCATATTATTAACAGTAATATTATTGACAACAATTTCGGAGGCTTTAGAAGTACCAGCAGCAGGTTGATTGTCATTGTCGAAAATAGATGCAACATAGCATGATCTGGGGCTTCAATTATCTTTGGAGGTGTTTATGATAAAGAAGAATCACTCACTGTAGTATTCCAATCTAGACGATTTTGAAGAAATTGTCTTGACGTTAGTGAAATATTTTTAAATAACGTAGAACAATGTGCATGCAATCAACAAACAAACCATAGCAACGTCGTAAAACATCGTTGTCGTGAATATCATTAAGATTAGATAAATTTTGACAATATTTTAGTGATTTTCTAAATCGCACAGTTGTAGGAAAAATATTCACAATTTAAATTAAATTAATTTTGAGGTATGTTGCTCGGTGGTATCGAGTCGGCCTGTGGATCCTGAGAATCCTGGTTTGATTCCCACAGTTGACAAACAATTTTCACCGCATTAAAATTACTCTTGCGTCTCCCCCACCACTAACATCTTTAGGGGCCGTGATTTGACTGCTGGTAACCGTACTTCAGGCGCATAAATATATCACTTACCGAGATCTGCTTCGGCAGAGTGCCACATTCAGTAATGGATAAAAGGCGTGATGATATATTTATTTATTTATATTTTATTTAAATCCAACACAAATTTAACTTACTTGTACTCTAGCCTCGGACAAACTAATCCTAAGGGCTACTTCTTCCCTTAAAAAGACATCGGGGTAGTGCGTCTTCTGGAACAAGGCCTCAAGTTCTTGCAACTGTTGCGGAGAGAACGTGGTTCTGTTTCTTCTTTGGCGACGTCTTCCGAACATGTATTCTGTTAGCAGGTCGCCTGGCAACGGTGAGAGAAATGGACCAGCCATTGTTGGGGAGAAATACAGTTTTGATTTGATATACTTGATTGTTGAAGATTGGTTGTTTGTTTTAACACTGGTTAATAGATTGTACACAATTATTTTTATACATTTTTTGTTTAATTGATTGATTATTTTATTAATCACAATTTTTATTATATATTCCTACGAATTTTCACAATATAATGACTTGTATTTTATTTTGCACAACAATATACAGTTGATGTTGACAAGTTCTGAATAATATAATTTGTTTCAAATTCACGATTTACAAATTTTGATAGTTGTTTTCTCCTTAAAAACAATTAGTAAATAACTAAAATTTGTATACAATAAATTATTATTTGAATAGTTTACAGAACATTGATATTATGTCAATGTTTATTTTGGAAATATGTGGCTATAATATTGTTCAGTAAACGTTTTTCGCATACTGACAAGTTTTCATCCCTTGCCGATGTATACTAAGGGTTGGTCCCGCCCCCTGAGCTGTGATAGGTGGATAGAGGCACCGGATTTTGTTTTGGGGATGTCCAGACGCCGGCGCAAATGTAATAACGACGTTAGGATTTTATTTGTGGTGATAGCCATTGTTTTGTTAGTTTTGTTGATGCAGTTTCCTTGTTATATATATAAAAAAATATATCATCATGTCTTTTATCCATTACTGGGTGTGGCACTCTGCCGAAGCAGATCTCGGTAAGTGATATATTTATGCGCGTGAAGTGCGGTTACCAGCCATAAAATATTAAAGTTAAAGTTGAATAATTCAAATCGCTCATTTGTACGAGTATTTCGCACTGCCATATTGCAATTACGTAGTTACATTAAGCCAATCACAGAGCTTTGTCTGAAACGTTTGTCGGTGCTCAATTTTACTGAGAGGAAGACGAGGAAGAAATAAGCATTCAGCATTTTACGATTCTACCTATGACGTATAATACTAGACGAATTATGCCGTATTCAAGTCAATGCAGTGTTGTGGAGCAGAAAGGGATGGAATAACTTTTGGATCCGCCGGGTGCGCGGAAAGGAGCAACTTGCATAACATCAAAGTGTACTCGCTCCTTGCCGCGCACCCGCCTCACCAACCAGTTATTCTATCCCTTTCTGCTTTACAACAAACGCCGTTGTTATCCGTCTAGTTATGTTTTGTCTGAGGATTCTATGACAACGACACACGTTACGTGAAGTTACGTGTTATTTATCTCTGTCTTATCTGTCTCTCTTTAAGCTAAGATGCAACTACGTCATATTCGTTTGTTTCGAAAGTTTAAATATTGTTATCATGCTTAATACAAGTTTAAAAAAAAATAAAAATTTTTGGGTATAATAATTTTATTACGTAGATTAATATATAAAAAATTCAAAAAAGTCTTGATAGGCCCATTGGTCAGGAAAGTAGGCTCTGTCTACAAACAAAATTTTTTGAGTTAGATCAACTTGGCTTGTATTCCACTATAATCTCCTGTAATTACAAATATTTTCCTGTTGTGCATAACAAAAAAACCAAAAACACTAATTACAATTCCGAACCAAATCAATTCATCCTATTATTCTTCATCTGAATAGTTCCCTCTTTATTCTCGAACAATCGAATGAAAAGTCATATGTGACTTGATCATATCGTCTTTCACTCGTTGCACAAAAGCCCTTTTGTCAACAAGTGGTGTGTAGTACCGCGTGGCTTTGCAAACGCCCGGTAAATGCGGCCAATGTTAAAGGATCAACATGTGTATTAAAAGCAAATCGTAACGCATTTAATTCAATCAAGTTAGGGGATGATGCGAGATTTCGAATTGAATACAAGGGATGAATAGAGTGGGTTAACTTTGATGGTGATTTTTAAAGGGTAATTGGGGGAGAAGGTGTTTTAATGCTGATTAAAGGATAGTTTTTGGAGGGATGGAATAAATACAGAATGTTCTATGTTTATGGGGTAGCTAGCTCAGTCGGCTTGTGGATCTTGAAAACCCTGGTTCGATTCCCACAGACGACAAACAATTTTCACTATTTTAAAATTACCCCTGTGGCTCCCTCACTACTAAGATCTTTGGGGGCCGTGATTTGACGGCTGGTAACCGCACTTCACGCGCAAAATATATCACTTACCCAGATCTGCTTCGGCAGAGTGCCACACCCAGTAATGGGTAGAAGGTGTGATGATATATTTATTTTATTTTATTTATATTATAAACAATTACTTCATACTTCAACTGGTTGGCAACAAAACTTAAAATAGATTTTTAAATCATAACAATTTTTAATTACATATTTTCAAGTGTCTTTCAAGTTATCTTAAGAATCATTTGACATAATTATCATTCATCAATCAATAAATAACAATCATTTTTTATTCATTTCAATTGTTTGTCAGATGTCATCTATCAAGATTATCTAAAATTTAGAAAACAAACTAATCATAGCATACTTACGAATTTCTTTTTGTATTGATCCATATCAAAATACATACCTTCCGTGGTAACAACAAGTACACGATATTATTGTATCAAACTGGGACATTTAGTTCTCGAAATTCAAGTTGTTATTTTCTGAGAGACACAACATTACATTTCTGTCAATTTCTCAATATCTATGCTCTGTTGGAACTATGCAAACCATTCGAGTTATTTTAGCAAGTTTGAATTACTCCCTCACCACTAAGATCTTTGGGGGGCGTGATTTGACGGCTGGTAACCGCACTTCACGCGCAAAATATATCACTTACCCAGATCTGTTTCGGCAGAGTGCCACACCCAGTAATGGGTAGAAGGCGTGATGATATATTTTTATTTATTTATATTTATGTTCTATGAAATAACATTTTTCGCGACGATTGCATCCTGGATTACTTTAGAGAGAAAAGTTTCAAATAAAAGAGATTTGAAAAGAACGGTTCTTTTCAAATCTTGTTGGGCTGCGATCACTGCGCCACCTACAAAATGAACTATTTTTTAGTGGCGAGATTTGAAAAGAACGGTTCTTTTTAAATCTCGTCTCAAAAAAAATAGTTCATTTTGTAGGTGGCGCAGTGATCTTTACCCGAACAGCTGTTTTTTATGTCACAAAACGTCATAGTGTCACGTGAGTGCCCGCATCCTATTGTCTGTGTTATGAGAAGCGCTACCAACATGAATGTTAAAAAAACACCAATTTATATTTTTGACAAGTCGCAGTTTTTAAAAATCTAATAGAATTATAAAATTACCTCAATAGAAAAACTAGTATAAAAAGCACGTTTCATAAGGCCTGTTAACGCACGAGTCCAAATTTGGAAAACGAGCCGCCCCGCGGCCTTTTGAAACTAGTTTTTTAATACACTATTATTCGATCATGACAGAAATTATGCTATTTCAACAATTAGTTGATAAAGGAAAGTTATCATTTTCCGCACATGTGTGAAAAGTAGTACTTTCCACGTGGGTAGGCGGAAAATCTCTTTATAAATTAACTACTTTAAAAGAGTAGTTCGGATTCCACTATAAGCTGCTGTAACTGGCATTAACTTCCCATTTTGCAGCTTATCAAATAAATAAATAAACAAAACATCATCTCACTCACCCCCTAAAAGCCCCATCTGTCGAGTCGGACACCCGTCCCCCGTAAAACCCACCACGCTGATGCGATATGACAATCAGATACCAACAACAATGCTCACGTCACAACACCGGGTTCTGTAATTAATAAACTCGGTCCGCTCTGGAAGGCGTGGCTTGGAAACAATAGCTCCTCCCTCCTCCGAAACCACCCCTGCACGCCACTGGTACAGACACACAGACGTGTGTGATTATTTCATTATTTTGATTAAAAGTTGGATCACAAAAATATGAGGAGAAGAAATGTAAAAAGTAGATGAATCTTTTTTGTCGTCGGGTAGTTTTTGTTTTGATGTTGGTAATGGGGAGTGTTTATGATGATGATGAGATGATAGTTTTTTGTTTTTCTGAGGAGGATTAACGGTGTTTTAATTTGAAGTACACTTACTGTCTGAAATACTAAAAGAGGTAGAATATTTGATGAAAGAAATTTAGAGCTATATATAAATATAAATAAATATATCATCACTCCTTGTACCCATTAGTGGCTGTGGCACTCTGCCGAAGCAGCTCTCGGTAAGTGATATATTTATGCACGTGAAATGAGGTTACCAGCCATCGAATCACGGCCTCCAAAGATGTTAGTGGTGGAGGAGCCACAGGGATAATTTTTAAATTGGTGAAAATGTTTTGTCGGCTGTGGGGATCAAACCAGGGTTCATAGGATCCACAGGACGACTCGGATACCAGTGAGCCATTACCCCATTTTTAGAGCTATTTAAGAAAACAAAATAAATATATCATCACGATTTTTACCCATTACTGGGTATGACACTCTGCTGTAGAAGATCTCGGTAAGTGATATATTTATACGCGTAAAGTGCGGTTATCAGGCATCAAATCAATCAATAATTTTCACCACAATAAAATTATCCTTGTGGCTTCCCTTCCTATAACACCCTTAGGGGTCGTGATTTGACGGCTGATAACCGCACTTTACTCGCAAAATATATCACTTATCGAGATCTACTACGGCAGAATGCCACACCCAGTATTAGGAAAAAGGCGTGATAATATATCACTTACCTTATTTTATTTTAAAATTACTTCTGTGGTTTCCTCTCTACTAACACATTTGAAGACCATGATTTGACGGCTGGTATTTATTTTAAAATTACTCTGTGGTTCCTTCTCTACTAACATTCTTGGGAGCCGTAATTTGACAACAGGTAACCGCACTCCACGTGCATAAATATATCATTTACCGAGATCTGCTACGGCGGAGTGCAACTCCTAGTAATGATTAAATGGCGTGATGATAATATATTTATTATGAATTTATGGTGCTGTGTTTTGACGTGTTAATATCATCCCTTTCTATTACCACATGTTCCACACGTGTATCACACGTGTCAACACTCGGTAAGTTACATAATTACACTTCATATTTGAAACATAGTAGACGACACAAAGCTCTTGGAATAAAAGAAGAATAACCGTTCCATCTCGGAGGCTGGGTGTCCGCCAACAAATGAAAGTCGGTCGAGAGGGGCGGAGCTCTTTGTCATCCCCACCCCCAACCCTGCGACGACTACTGAGAACCCTTTGGATATGAAGTAATGCATAATTTTCATTACAGTCTACTGTATACGCTTTTCATTCTTCATTCGTTTTTCTGACAATGGAAATGCGATGGTGTATTTTTTATTATTTCAAGGGGAAGGGGGGGGGGGGTTTGATGTTTTGTTTAGATTATTTGACAACTGACAAATATTTTAGAAATATCTTATAAATATGAAAATAAATAAAGTAGATTTGGGTAAATGATAAATTTTGCGCGTTAAGTGTGGTTAGCAGACGTCAAGTCACAGCCCTGAAAGATGTTAGTGGAGGGGGAGCCACAGGAATAGTTTTGATATTGTGAACATTGTTTGCCAGTTGTGAGAATTGAACCCAGGTTTTCAAATTCACAGATTGACTCGATACTACTGAGTCACCTATCCCACAAATAGTGCACATGGGAATTTTTACTGAATGTTATAAAAAAAATTGTAACTTTATTCTTATTAAAATCATTACTTAATGTGCTTTATTGCGTTTCTTAATTATCGAGAAAAAGAAACATTTACATATCAAAACGATATTTTGAAAAATCGAGTATTCACAATAAACAAAAATTATCATTTTGTTTATGTATTCATAGCAAATTATTTTATTATGGCCCTAGGGCCAAAAACAAGGTTTTAAGCCCGCTTTTAATGTCTAAAACACATGAATTTCGGTCTAGTTTTCGTGTATAGGAATGTGCTTCACTCTTAATAGTTTTACCTGTTGTTAACAGCCTCTTTTGTAAAATAACGATTTTTTCCGTAAGTTTATAAAATATTGTATATAACACGTCAGTAAAGTGTAATTATTTGCATCTCTCTGGCTACGTCTTCAGGATTCAATCTTCGCTTTCAACAAATAATGACGAACTTTACTCCCTTGTTATATAAACTACAATATGAACTATTCTGATATGTTATTATTTTATCTTAATCAATAAATTTGTTTGAATTCATTGATACTTATCATTTTTACCCAGACATCAGTGAATTATAAAAATAAGAATATTTCTTGAACAAAGTATTTATGGCCATTTGCTCAAATGAACTAGTTACCTTATTTTATAAAAAAAAAAATATATCATCACGCCTTTTACCCATTACTGGGTGTGGCACTCTGCCGAAGCAGATCACGGTAACTGATATACAGGGGTAGCTTTTGAAATTATGAAAATTGTTTGTCGCCTGTGGGAATCGAACCAGAGTTCTCAGGATCCACAGGCCGACTTCATACCACTGAGCTAGCCACCTCATTACCTTATTTTTAGCTGTTTAATCCATAGTTTATAAATAAGACCGCTTAAATCTGGAACACGCCGTGTAATTAAATCATTACAAAAATATTAAAAGTCTTTAAAACATTGAATTCACATCACACTCTTGTACATCATTCTTAAGAGGCAAAAAATTCTTTCAACATAAAAAAAACCATCTGAATAGTAAACTTTATCAATTACCACCTTAAAAAAAACTAATTACCTAAAAACAGACAAAAACACCATCCACGAAACTTAACCAAACTCCTTAGACGGCTGCTTGCTGTCCGTTATTTTTTACAGGCTCTAATTAGTTCTCGTTCTCCTGCAAAGTTGATTAGCTCGTAGCTCGTGATCCTGCAGGACTCACAGGAACCAGACGCAGCGGGAGGTAAAGAGGATGAGGGCTCTCAGTGCGGTTTGTTTAGAACACAGCAACATTTAATGAAAATCGGGTTTGCGTCGTCACTGAAGAGAGAAAGTTCGGTCGGGGTTACTTGCCCATTGCAGGGTAGGGAAGATAAGGGAATGTTTAGTAAAGGGATAAAGTGATATTTGTCTAATAGATAAGAGACAGTATGTCGTGGAGGAATTAGAGCAGTATATTTTTTAGACGGTCGTGATGGGTGTGGAATAGTTATTTAAGTAACTAGTGCGAGAAGACATTCGAGGGCAGGGTGAAAAGTCCCTGAAAAATGAAACAAGAAATGATTTATTTGGTTAAAACATATTTTATTTCTCAACATAATCTCCTTGTAGTTCGATACACTTCGTCCAACGTTTTTCTAATTTTTCGATGCCTTCCAAATAATACGATTTTGGCAATCCTTCAAAATAGGCGTTTGTCTCAGGTGTGTTGTGATGGATCCACGTTTCGTCCACGGTTACGAAACGGCGCAACAAGTCCTTCTTATTGCGCTTGAACATCGGCAAACACTCCTTGGTCGCGCTTGTTGTCAACAGAGAGCAAATGCGGCACCCATCTGGCAGATAGCTTTCTCATATCCAAAAATTTATGCAAAATGTTCCGTACCCGTTCGGTTGAGATGCTCATAGCCTCAGCAAAATCGTGCACTTTAACTCGCTGATCGTCCAATATCATACCATGGATTTTATCGACGATTTCTGGCGGTGTAACCTCAATTGGATGACCAGAACGTTCGGCGTCCTTTGTGGTCATACTACCACAACGAAAATCAGTAAACCATTTGTGAATCGTTCCAATCGATGGTGAGGAGTCTCCATAATGTTTAACAAGCGATGCTTTGGTTTGCGTAATGTTTTTTCCACGCAAGAAATAATGTTTAATCAAGACGCGAAATTCACTTTTTTCCATGTTTTCAGAAATCTTCAAGGTTGCTTGCTTTCGATGGGTGTCAAAACAGAACTGAATGACATATCAGTCTAAACATTTTAATGCGTTCTAGTTAAAGATGGCACATCGCAAATGTCACATGAGATTTGCGATTGTGGCGCCATCTGTTTTATTTTTCAGGGACTTTTCACCCTGCCCTCGTACTTTGAGCGAATGGTGCAAATGATGTCTTCGTGCACGAGTTTTGTACAATGCTTTTTGTAACGAGCAAAAATTATATAATCGACAATGAGGAAATTTATTAAATTTGAAGCGTGTATTTATATTGACAGTTAAGTATTCCATGAATTGACTTTGTTATTGAAAACAAATTGTTTATTTTTTCACGTAAAGTTTGCTAAAATATGTCTAATTGATGGCATTATAAGCTAATGTGTCTATTTCTTTTATAAATTCCTTAAAATGTGTGTATAAAATAAAAATTACATAAATATATCCTCACGCCTTCTACTCATTACTGGATGTGGCACTCTGCCGAAGCAGATCTCGGAAAGTGATATATTTTGCGCGTGAAGTGCTGTTACCAGTCGTAAAATCACGGCCCCCAAAGATGTTAGTGGTGGAGGATCCACAGGGGTAGTTTTTGAAATTATGAAAATTGTTTGTCGACTGTGGGAATCGAACCAGGGTTCTCAGGATCCACAGGTCGACTTCATACCACTGACCTAGCCACCCCATAAAAAATGTGTGTATATAAGTATAATTAGCGTTTTTTTTTTATGCATATGTTATGTACGTCGAAGAAAGAAAATGAATGATAAGTGAATGAGAATGATGTGATTGAAGGTTTGTTGTGTGATAATGATTTCGAGTGTAATAAATGAATGAGTTTATATGGAGTGGTCTATGAATGTGGTTGAAGTGAGGGTGGTGTGTTTGGATGAAAATGTTTTAAGATGGCTGGTTGTTTGATGGGTGTGATAAGTGAATGTTTTGTGAGTGATTTTAGGGTTCGTGCTACCCCATTTGTTGGGATATAGCGTGAAGATATGTATGTATGTATGTATGTATAAATAAATAAATAGAAATAATTATTTTATGGGATGGCTAGCTCAGTGGTATGAAGTCGGCCTGTGGATCCTGAGGTCCCTGGTTCGATTCCCACAGGCGACAAATTTTCATAATTTGAAAAAGCTATCCCTGTGGCTCCTCCACCACTAACATGTTTGGGGGCCGTGAATTGACGACTGGTAACCACACTTCACGCGCAAAATATATCACTTACCGAGATCTGCTTCAGCAGAGTGCCACACCCAGTAATGGGTAGAAGGCGTGATGATATATTTATTTATTTTATAATTATTTTTGGCGCCTTCACCAAATTTCGTCCTTCAAAACAACACCCTTACATTTTCCATATTTCCTCACACTTCCCACCACCAAACCTACCATCCTAACATTCCCCAAAGTATCCTCAACACTTCTCTTCACAAATTCCTAAATTCATCTCTCTCCAGTGGCAAGAACCTCATGCTGAACTCTCAGGCGTTGCAGACTAGAAAGCCACCACACACCGATGTTTAATTAATCAACTCGAAGCTCTGCGGGGCGGAGGGGGTAGCTTCTCTACCACTACCCGCGCTATATTAACAGCATTGATCATTGGCGCATTCAATTCACCAGTTACAGACGGTACAACGTTACCGAGTAATGGTATAGAACTACAGAGAAACGGTACGTGGAGTAATGTACTTGTGATGTGGAGTTTGAGAGATTTGTTAATCGGAAAACCAGTGTTTTGTTTGTGGAGGGTAGTGGATAAATTGATGTTAATAGATGAGGAGGTGAATTAGATTTGTATGGGTTGAATTTTACTTATAGACAGTTGGTTTATTTATTTGTTATAAATACTATGGGGTGGCTAGCTCAGTGGTATGTAGTCGGCCTGTGGATCCTGAGAACCCTGGTACCCTAGATTCGATTCCCACAGACGACAAACAATTTTCATAATTTCAAAACCTACCCCTGTGGCTCCTCCACCACTAACATCTTTGGGGGCCGTGATTTGACGACTGGTAACCGCACTTCACGCGCTAAATATATCACTTACCGAGATCTGCTTCGGCAGAGTGTCACACCCAGTAATAGGTAAAAGGCGTTAAAAAGATGTTAGTTGTGGAGGAGCCACAGAAGTAGCTTTTGAAATTATGAAAATTGTTTGTCGCCTTTGGGAATCGAACCAGGGTTCTCAGCATCCACAGACCGACTTCATACCACTGAGCTAGCCACCCCATATAAATAAATAATAAATAATAATAATAATAAGAGATTTTTAAGGTTTTATAATTTTATGGGGTGGCTAGCTCAGTGGATCCTGATAACCCTGGTTCGATTCCAAACAATTTTCACCAATTTATAAAACCCCCTCTGTGCCTCCTCCACCACTAACATCTTTGGGGGCCGTGATTTGACGACTGGTAACCGCACTTCACGTGTAAAATATATCACTTACCCCAAAGATGTTAGTGGTGTGGGAGCCACAGGAGTAATTTTAAATTGGTGAAATTAATTAATAAAAGCAAAATACCTATAATCTAGGTCTCCTGTATTGCAATTAAACTCAATTTTCTCTTATTCAACATAGCGAAAAATACTAATTAAAAACCTCGACATTAACAATCACACCATCCTGCAACAAAATCACCATCAACATTAACCCTACCAGGTTTGAATCCCGCTCTAACACAGAAAGCGTGTAGACTCATTCTTCTCGTTTACAGTTGCGATGATGTTTTGTCTCTGATGATTGTTATGAAATGGACGCGACGGAGCATCGTCTAGAAGCGAGACGCCGGGACGCTGACATCACGTTAGCGTTAAGGTAACGGAACGAAAATTACCGCTTCGTTGATTTAAGAATACAATGACGTGTCCAAGAAGTGGAGATGAAAAGATAGAAAATCGTGGATAGGATTTTATAAAAAATTGGTGTTTGTATATGTACAAGTACAGCTTTCTAGGGCTAGATAAAGTTCCAGATAACTATCGACAGAATAACTGAAAAAATATCGCTTAAAAATGACAGTTAATATAAAAGTAAAACTGAATAAATATATCATCACGCATTTTACCCATTACTGAGTGTGGCACTCTGCCGAAGCAGATCTCGGTAAGTGATATATTTATGCGCGTGAAGTGCGGTTACCAGACGTCATATCACGGCTCCGAAAGATGTTAGTAGTGGGAGAACCACAGGGATAATTTTAAATTGGTGAAAATGTTTTGTCGGCTGTTGGGATCGGACCAGGGTCCTTTGGATCCACAGGCCGACTTGATACCACTGAACCATTACAGGTAATATAATTTTTACAATACTTGTACTGTAAGTTACCTAGTTATGACAAAATTTAAACACAGTAAGTAGAACTTTTATTGCATGGTTGGTTTGCATGGTTACATCAGGACTATAATATTTACTTACCATCTACCGTGGATAGTAAGTAAGTATTATAGATCAAAGTCCTGTTTATTTTGACAGCTGTTAATTATGAAACCTATTATTCGTTTCCTTATATTTGTGCAGGTATTGTAAAAATAGCTTACTAACCTCGAACTGTAAGTGATTTTTTAGGTTACAAATGTTTAGGAAATCTAAACTACATTCTTGACCTTAAAACTTTCAGTTACAGTTCATGGTACGTAATATACTATTTTGTTCTGCTATGATTTCGATGTGATACTGGCCCTTAATATACTTATTTAATATATAATATTATGATATATATTTCGATCCGGCCTGTGAATTTGAGAACTCGAGTTCAATTTCCACAACCGACAATTTTCACCACATTAAAACTACCCCTGTGGCTCCTCCACCACTAACATTAATAGGGGGCGTGGTTTGATTATTATAAAATAAATTATTGAATAACAAACCGCCAAATTATAGTATGTAGATATACTGGATTGCTCGTATATTTTAATAAAACAGCAGAAAAAAAACCAGAATAATACTAAACAAGCGTAGTATATAAATATTGTAGAATTCAGCTCAAGGCATTGTGTGTATTTTTTTAATTTGCACAGTGATTTTACGGGCTGACAAACCCCGTCCCGGGGGTTGGAAACGTAAGGGCTGAAAGCCGAATGAATGAAATCATATACTGCATAAATTCATCTGTCTGCACGCTTCGAACGAACAAAAGAACTGCCAGAAAACACGGAATTAAAAATCTATTCAGTCCAAATCAATCTTAATATTCTGAATCGCTCGCGGGCGCCATTGCTCTGACGTCACGTGCGCTGATGAATTTTCGAAATTAATATACGGATTTTGACGTCCGCGTTGCTATTGTTATGTTTGTTATTTGTTTTCATTTGTTTCCCGGAGCCGTTGTATTGAGTTGAGTTTTGTTATTTTATTTTATCTGTTGCTGATGACATGAATTGATTCTGTTTCATTCTGTTATTTAAATAATTCTCTTGAAGTTTCGATCATACAGTAGTTTACTAGAATATTTACAATATTATATCAGTTAAAATTGTTTGATTTTCATGAATTGAGGGTGAGAGATTCGTGTATATCCTAAGAATAGATGGATGAAAATAATTTTTGATGTATTACCTGAGTGAAAGGTAAGACAAGCATTTATAAAAGTAATTATAAATATGGATGATGCGTGCTGTATTAAAGTTAATTTCATAATAATTCTTAATTGATTAATTCGTTATTTCTCATTTGATGTACGGTATTAGTATATTACATAACAAGCATCGAAAGTTTAAGATAACATGCGAGTGTACAAATTGAAAAACGAGGCGCGCAGCGTCGAGTGATTTAAGTACACGAGCACAGTTATCACACTTTTGAGCGAGTTATGTACACTATTTTTCAGACGACCACAAAATATTTCTAAAAAATGTTTACAAGAACAATGTTGTTGCTCTTTGACAGCTGATGCTTTTTTGTAGGTAAGCGTTGACGTTTGACGTTTGAGGTTAGGTATTGTGATACCAACTATACTAACCGTAATGTCAAAATATTAAATAATGCTAAAATATTAGTAAATAAGTAATTATTTATTTAAAAAAATAAGATTTATTTGTGCAAATGTGTATAAACGATCTTTTATCCTTCGACATACATTCCATGTAAACAAACCTGAGTTAATGTTATTAAATATAGAATATTTTGTATTCATACATGCGTATAATACACGAAGTAGACAAGATATACAATTTAATTAATTCCATCTGAGAAATGAGGGAAACACATCTGTGTTTGTTTTGTATCTCGTTTCCATGGAGCTGTATTGGAGTTCGTACAATACTCGGCCATGTAATGTAATGAGATTTCATGTATCTCTCTCTCTGAGCATAGTTACAATACATACACACATGCCCTGATAGCTTACACTCACACATATAAAGCTATGTGTTATGTATGCAACACATGCTCGATCGAAGATATGCAGGAAACAAAATCATGAATTCATGAATATCTAAAGTTATATTTAAAAGAGTAGTAAGCTAGATGAGGATAGCCATTGTCCTGAAGCATTCAGTTAGTTTTAGGAAGACTTTAAAATGCCTTAAAATAATTTAAAACATTTTTAGAAAATATTTGACTGCTCTAACAATGATTCTAAAGTACTCTGTTAAATTTTAAGATAGTTTACTGGACTCAAAAAATATTGTAAGGCATTTCAAGACAACATTCGAAAGTGCTTTAAAACTCTTTAAAATTACTAAAAGGGGTTTAAGACAGTTGTAGGAAGTATTTAGCAGCTTGAATCATCTAGCCATCGTCTTAGAGCACTCAGCTAGCTTTTATGATAGTTTAAAACAGTCTAAAATCATTCTGACGAACTTATATTAGACTTAGAAAGTATTTGGTGGCTGGGATTCCGTAGCCATCGTCTTAGAGCACTCAGCTCTAGCTTTTAGGAAAGTTTAAAAGACTTTAAAATGATTAAAAGAGATTTTATTTGTTACTCACTTGTAATACAGAATGATCAAAAGGAATTGTTACAGTTGGCAATAAAAAAAACTACTTGAAATTGGTAAGCCTGATACATAAATTCATTTCCTGTTGTTGACAGTGACATTTAAAATTTAAATTTGAGAACATTTATTATTACATTTATTTCTAAAGTATTTCTATTACTTAAAAAGTCAAAATTCTATTAGCTGTCAGACTCCTGACATAACCTATTTATATTTATTAGAAATGTCAAATAGCATTTCTGCCTTTATCTGATGTTGTGCCAACTGTGGAATAAAAAGATCTCTGGAATTGTATTGCCAACTATAACAAATCCTTTTGATCACCCTGTAGTAAGATAGTTTTAGGAAGTATTTGGCAGTTTAAATATTCTAGCTATCGTCTCAGAGCACTCAATTAGTTTTAAGGATAGTTTGATATATTCTAAAATAATTTGGAATGCCTTACGACAGATTTAGAAAGTATTTGGTAGTTGAGATCCTCTAGCCATCGTCTTAAAACGTTCAGCTAGTTTTTTAGATAGTTTAAAGGACTTTAAAATGATTGTAAGAGATTTGAGATAGTTTAAGAAAGTATTTGGCAGCTTGGATTTTCGTGCCATCGTCTTAGAGCACACATCGTAGCTTTTAAGACAGTTTAAAAAACATCAAAATTATTCTAAGAAATTTAAAACAGTTTTAGTAAGTATTTGGCAATTGGGAACCTCTAGTCATCATCTTAGAGCACTCAGTCAGCTTCTAAAAGATTTAAAAATGATTCTAAAGTATATTTGACTCTTTTACAACTTGCATATTATGCCAGAACAGGAATGTTTGTCGAAGGTTAATAAATAAGAAAAAATAGGAAAAACCTAATTTTCCATCACTTGTCTCATAATTCCACAAGGTTTTACAGCACGTTTGCATCAACTATCAGGTCATCAACAAACGGCTGGTCAGTTCAGCTTTAACCATAGACGCGTTTCGTCCTTACAGACTCATCAGTATGGTGCGATCATTTATCCAACTAGACCAACTCGGGAATAGTGGATTGTGATACCGACTTAGCTGAACTGACTGATGTTAACCTATCTACGCCGGTAATATGATGAGTCTGTAAGGACGAAACGCGTCTATGGTTAAAGCTGAACTGACCAGCCGTTTGTTGATGACCTGATAGTTGATGCAAACGTGCTGTAAAACCTTGTGGAATTATGAGACAAGTGATGGAAAATTAGGTTTTTCCTATTTTTTCTTATTTATTAAAACTCAATTCCACATCGCAATAGACATTTTGTCTTTTGTTTTATTTCGAAGGTTAATGGCAGTATGAATATATAATAAATAAATGTTCAGTATACATTTCAAGGGCTCGTGCTACCCTATTTAAAGGGCCCTAGCATTATGCTATGTTATTTTTCCAGTAAAGAATAAACCCTAGTCGGTATATACCTAAAAATATCTCATGACAAATAAAAAACATTAATAAAATCTACATCTTCATTTCAAACCGGAGAACAAGAGGAGCTTTGATATTTTTCATTCCACGGTACGATGCGTACATTGAAAGAAACTCACCCTTATACCCCCGGCAATAAGGACGAATAAGATAAAAAAGCCTTATTCAACTATTCACGCAGGCTGCATTAGCCAACAAGCAGTGTATAATATAACTAATGGATGACAACACTGATTGAAAAATTTCACAAAACACAAAACAGACTAAATGGGAGAAGGGGGCGGGGGCGTTTGAAGTCCTACAAAGAAATACAGCGGGGCACAAAAAATAATCAACTAATAAAAACGGGGAGCCGTACATTGCGATTTTACCAACAAACGAATGAAAAAAATACTGCGTTTTTTACTTTTATTTTATTGTGCTGATAAATACATCATGTTGTATGAAAAATTTTAATTAATACGCGTTCAAATGAATACTTTTTTCGCTTTTATTTCTTTTTTATCCCGTATTGATTTTTGTTTTAATTTCATATACGCAGTTTTATAAATAACAACAAAATAGGATTATTTATTTGTTACTTTGCATAACAGGAACTTAATATATATTACAGTAGCTTGTAGTGGAATTTGAACCACTCAGACACAAATATATATTTTGGGTATAAGTTGAAGTCAGCGAGATTTGAACGTACGATCTGAGATGTAAATTTTATCTTGCAAAATAAGATTGTTTTTGTGGTTTCTTGACGGATCAACTACTTAGGTCATATGCTGCCATTACGGCCTAATTCGCACTTTTAGGTCTTTTCGGTCAACAGCAACGCGGGTTTATTTATTTATTTGTTATTCTGCATAACAGGAACTTAATTCAAATTATAGTAGCTTATAGTGGAACCGGAACCACTAAGACACAATCCTATCTTTTGAATACGAGCCCTGCCTCACATCAGTTGACCCGAATCTTATTTTTTCGTTTAATGTTTTATTTTGCAGTTTTATTTCTCGTGTAGCATGCAAGAGAATTAAATGAAATTTTAATGAGAACCCTGGTTCGATTCCCACAGGTGACAAACAATTTTCATAATTTCAAAAGCTACCCCTGTGGCTCCTCCACCACTAACATCTTTGGGTGCCGTGATTTGACGACTGGTAACCGCACTTCACGCGCAAAATATATCACTTGCCTAGATCTGCTTCGGCAGAGTGCCACACCCAGTAATGGGTAGAAGGCGTGATGATATATTTATATTTATTTGTATACTAATGTGTTGTTAATACACAGATAAAAATCAATCGATACATACATCTTGGAATGACTGCCATTGGAACAGGAAGTAAACGTTTCTATATTAACTAAAACTTTTTCGTTTTATTCTAAAACTGTATAATAATAAAGTTCGTTTTAAATAATAAGTAATTTTTATTTCATTCTTCAAGCTGCCTACTAGATAAAAATCATGATAGTCCATTAACATGTAGAAATAGTTTTTTGTTAAAAAAATAATTGCTATTGATAATACATAGTTAGCTAGGTTCATTATTGATATATTGAAAGGTTTTACAAAAATTAATTTGTCTGGAAATATTTTATGACATGAATTTAGGCATTTATAATCTGATAATACTGCAAATGCAGACAATCAACAATGAAGTTTAAACAACAAGATTTAATAAGATAGGAAGTCATTGAATTAACTGCTTGCCTTTTGCAAATTAATTCTATAATGAATGATAACTCAAAGAAATGTGTTTGTTAAAAACAGAAATATTATTCTTGATATAAAAATGGTCCAATTTAAGATAGAAAATTAAATTCTTCGAAAGAAAATGAATTGAATTCTTTTATATTTGTTCGTTTTACTTTTGTGTCTATACAAATCAAGCATCGCGTTTAAAAAGAAAAGAATTATATAGAAAAATCCATTTCACCAATTGAGTTCTTCGGAAACAGAATTTATTCACGAAGAATGCTTCTTATTGTATCTGACAGGCCCGGATTCAGCAAGAAATATAATTTCAATCAAACAAACTCAAAATAAATGTGCCCCTGTGACTCCACCTCCGCTAATATCCTGGGGGGCTGTGATTTGATGGCTGGTAACCGCACTTCACGCGCAAAATATATCATTTACTGAGATCTGCTGCGGCAGAGTGCCACACCCAGTAATGGGTGGAAGGCGTGATGATATTTATTTACTTATTTATTTTAGTAATGTTGTGTGAGAACGAAAGCAAAGCAGGCCCGGATTCAGCAAGAAATATAATTTCAATCAAACAAACTCAAAATAAGACAATAAAATAAATGTACCTCTGTGATTCCCCCTCCGCTAATATCCTGGGGAGGCGTGATTTGATGGCTGGTAACCCCACTTCACGCGCAAAATATATCACTTACCGAGATCTGCTGCGGCAAAATTGAATAAACAGTTGAATTACACTCACGGTTTAAATGTATGTTTAACCCTGGTTCGATTCCCACAGCCGACAAACAATTAAAAACCAAATTAAAATTACCCCTGTGGCTCCCCCTCCACTAACATCTTTGGGGACCGTGGTTTGACAGCTGGTATACGCGATTCACGCGCAAAATATATCACTTACCAAGATTTGTTACGGCAGAGTGCCACACGCAGTAATGGGTGGAAGGCGTGATGATATATTTATTTACTTATTTATTTATTTTAATAAT
This sequence comes from Pterostichus madidus, assembly GCA_911728475.2. Taxonomy (NCBI): domain Eukaryota; kingdom Metazoa; phylum Arthropoda; class Insecta; order Coleoptera; family Carabidae; genus Pterostichus; species Pterostichus madidus. The sequence continues at coordinate 3,039,760 of OU452314.1, read as the reverse complement.
GTTGTGTGAGAACCAAAGCTGTAATAAATAGTATGATTAGAAAAAGAATAAAATTATTACTACATCTTTTAAATCTTTATTTGATTTCAATTTCTGTCAAGCAGTTTGCGATTTCTGTCGGTAGATGGCACCACGGGTTGCTCCGTAGTTCTCATGTCATGGATATCGCCTTACATACTTTTTAACATCAGTCAGTTCTGCTTGAAAAAGTATCACAGTTCACTAGTCCCTAGTTGGTCTAGTTAGAGAGTTGATTACACCATACTGATGAGTCCCTAAAGGACGAAACGCGTCTATGGTTAAAGCTGAACGGACCAGCCGTTTGATGATGACCAGATAAGTTGAATCAAACGTGCTGTAAATTTTGTGGGATTTGTGACTAGTGATGGAAAGTTTTTTTTTCTATTTTTCTTATTTATTACTACATCTTTTATTAAAAAATATATAACATTGGAATTAAAACCTATCAACTATATAAATCTTACATTATTTTGTTCTGAAATCTATGTATATATTTAAAAGATATTAATAATTATGGAAACTATTTTTATTTGTTGTTTAATAATTGTTTAACCAGTTGTTTGCATTTCTTTCAGTTTCCAACTGCGATTTCAGGTATTTTTCAATAATATTTTCAGAGAACCACTCCCATTTAAACTGTAAATGGTTTCCTGGGCTTCCTAGAAAATGGAGTTTACCATTTTCCTCCATTTTGCGTAATCCTAGACGATCCTAAAATTATACAACAAATTAAAACTACTCAAAATCACTTTTTCCGTGCGCATTGTTTCCCAAATTATGTTTGATATAAATGCTTCAAGTTGTAGAGTCTAAAATTCTGTATTTAAATCAATAAACTAAATTTAATGTCCGTGTTTTGTAACGGCAGAAATGAAATAAGAAAATTTACAAAATTTCAATTTAATAGTGTTAAAATAAAATAACAAACAAATGCGCGACTTAATTCTGTCAAATATTTTGACACATTCAAGTTTTGCATTATTTAAAAGTAAGTTTGTGATCTGTCTGTAAATTTTACATTATTTTGACAAATTTATTAAAAATAGAAAATTATTCACATGAAGAAAAATTATAACTTATTAAATGGCATTATTCAGGAGAAAGTTTAACAGAAAAACTTAATGCATTTGTTTGTTATTTTGTTTTGATTCCATTGTTTGCACTAACAAAATTGTAATTTTATAATTTTCATATTTAATTTCTGCCATGGCTCAGTGGTATTAAGTCGGCCTGTGAATCCAAAGAACCCTGGTTCGATCTCCGCAGCCGACAAAACATTTTCCGAAATTTAAAATTACCCCTGTGGCTCCTCCACTAACATCTTTGGGGGCCGTGATTTGACGGCTGGTAACTGCACTTCACGCACATAAATATATCACATACCGAGATCTGCTTCGGCAAAGTACCTCACCCAGTAATGGATAAAAGGCGTGATGATATATTTATTTATTTATTTTAATTTCTGCCATTACCGAAAATAAATTTAGTTAAATAAAAACTAAATAAAAATAAATATATCATCACGCCTTCTACCCATTACTGGGTGTGGCACTCTGCCGAAGCAGATCTCGGTAAGTGATATATTTTGCGCGTGAAGTACGGTTACTAGTCGTCAAATCACGGCCCCTAAAGATGTTAGTAGTGGAGGAGTCACAAGAGTAGTTTTTGAAATTATGAAAATTGTTTGTCGCCTGTGGGAATCGAACCAGGGTCCTCAGGATCAACAGGCCGACTTCATATCACTGAGCTAGTCACCCCATATAAATTTAGTTTATTGATTTAAATACAGAATTTTAAGTTCCATAACTTTTAGCTTTTTTGCCTTCATAATTCCGGAAGCAATGCACATGGAGTGAATTGTTTTTCCATGTTAAACGCCTATGACTCCCTTCGTGATACACCCGGTATTTTTCACCGTCAAACGTTTCTCTATTTATATTAGAACAAAATATTTTAGATAAAAAGTTAATTGTCTCTAACTTTTATTTGAAGCATTTTGTTTTAAAGTAATTTTGAAATGTTTGACAGCATATTATCATCGTCCAATTTTCAATTTGTCTTCGATTATTTTTTTCAGTCAAATGTTTCCAAGTTATTTTAGAGAAAAATGCTTCAAATAAAAGTCATAGATAATTTAATTCTACATAACTTTTATTTGAAGAATTTTTGTGTAAAATAATTTATAAATGTTTAAAACCAGAAAATATATATCCAATTACCATTGTCCAAATTCCAAGAGATGTTACACACAAAATATCTTTTCTACCTTAGTATAAATATCCATTTGTTGCAACTCCACCGTTTCCATGTCTTGTCCTTGTTTATAGAACCCAAACCACTCGGTATCCACCGGCTGGACAATAGTATCATTATCAAAACGCACCAGGACAAAGTTTTCTAACTTCTGGAGATTGTCAATATAAGTCTGATTGATTTCACGCTCATTGTTAATGTTAGACAAGAACGTGGAGCCTTTGACGTAGGCGGCTTCGTGTAGAGGGTCGTGCCAGTAGGTTGCTTGCACCAGGAATTCTTGTACCCAGCTGGAGAAGAGCCCGAAAAGAAAGGAGAAGGAACAGATTGAGATGTAGTGATGTGGTGAGATGGTGTTTTGAGATTTGAACTTACGAGAGGTATGCAGCGTGATTGAGAAGCTTTCGGATGTAATCACAAGCTGAGTGGGAAAGTGATGCACAATTGGGTAATCCGTATACTCCTTGGTGTTGTCCTCCCAAAGAAATTAGGTTTTTCATTGGGGGTGACGGACATATCTGTGCTATCGCTCTCCTAATAATGCAGTTAAATAATTCAATTTGCAATCGTATACATCCATGTACATTACATAAAAAATATTAAAATGAATTTTTAGACCCGGTTGTATAAAACGTTGTTAACTACGCAAAACAGTTGAATTAGAATATGCTATATACAGTATGATCAAAAGGAATTGTTACAGTTGGCAATACAATTCCAGAGACCTTTTTATTCCACAGTTGGCACAACATCAGATAAAGGCGGAAATGCTATTTGACATTTCTAATAAATACAAATAGGTTATGTCAGGAGTCTGACAGCTAATAGAATTTTAACTTTTCAAGTAATAGAAATACTTTAGAAATAAATGTAATAATAAATGTACTCAAATTTAAATTTTAAATGTCACTGTCAACAACAGGAAATGAATTTATGTATCAGGCTTACCAATTTCAAGTAGTTTTTTTTATTGCCAACTGTAACAATTCCTTTTGATCACTCTGTAGAATGAAATTCATTCTTAAACGATTTTTGGTAATTATTGTTATCATAGGTTGGTATAAATGCATGAAATACACAAAATATCTAGACAACGAACTAAATAAAAAACACAATTTATACAAATATCTAGAGAACGGACAAAATCAATCACAAAGTCACCCACTTAACTATTCTATTAAATATTGAATGGAAAATGTCAGCTATTTTTATAAAGAAATGATGTAAAGAAAAACCAAAATAAAAAATAATATAAAACACCCGTTTCAGAAGGCAATTCTAGCACTTCGTACCCTCGCCACTGCGCGACATTTCTGTGCACATCTTGTATGCTAATCGCTTAAGGCACGGTTTTTGGGTCACCCTGTACATCCACGCTTCATCCACATTCATAATTCCTTTCATGGACACACTATATATATATATATATATATATATATATATATATATATATATATATATATATATATATATATATATATATACGAGCCCGGCCCCACTTCAGTTGGCCCAATTTTATTTTTTCGTTTGAAGTTATACTTTATAGTTTTATTTCTCGTATAGTATACAAGAAAATGAAATGAAATTTTAATGAGACATATACTAGTATGTTGTTAATACACAGATAAAATTTTAAGTCAATCGATACATACAGCTAGAAATGACAGCCATTGAAAGTGTAAGTAAACATTTCTGTTTTAACTAAAAAAAAATTGTTTTATTAAAAAACTATATAATAATAAAGTTTGTTGTAAATAATAATTAACTTCAATTTCATCCACCAAACTTTCCACAAGATAATAATCATGATAGTTCATTTGGGTGTTGATTTCGGTTAGGTGAAGAAAAAAAATGAGAGTTATACTGCTACACATTTTGTGTTTAACGTATATTTAATGTTAAATTTAGTTAAAAAGTTGAAAATTAATTGTAGATTTTAGTAAATATAAAATATAAGAATTTTTAACGATAAGATTAAATTCGGGCCAACTGAAGTGGGAACGGGCTCGTATATATATATATATATATATCATCACGCCTTCTACCCATTACTGGGTGTGGCACTCTGCTAAAGCAGATCTCGGTAAGTGATATATTTTGCGCGTGAAGTGCGGTTACCAGTCGTCAAATCACGGCCCCCAAACATGTTAGTGGTGGAGGAGCCACAGGGATAGCTTTTTCAAATTATGAAAATTATATATATTATTATATATATATATATCTGCTGAATCACACTCTCGCTTCATCTACATTCATAATTCATAAACTTACAGGAATTGTCCTCCTTGGCTAAAGCCTATAGCATTATATCCATCCTGTAATTCTGGATCATTTTGTAACATCTCGCAAACCTTTCGAATTTGTTTATCGGGATGCATGAAAAACCTGACAAGAAAAGAACAAAAAGTAGCGATAAATCTTCAGGAATTTATTAAGATGTTTGTAATACCCATTTTCCACGTCCTGAATAAGAGAATCACCTAACTGAATAGAATTGATATATACTCCTGGAAGAGCATCTTCCAGGTCTTTCTTAATGGCTCCCAACGAGAATGGAAAGCAGCAACCGTCTCCTGAATACACGAAGAGGAAAATAAAATAAGTAAATATATCATCACGCCTTTTATCCATTACTGGATGTAGTGATGAATGAAGTGGCGAGATGTGAGGGCAATCTTGTCTTGTTTTGTAACAAAAATGAGAGATGAGAGCGAGAATGACATTCGAGACGAGATTGATATGAAGACTGGGAGAGTGAGAGTCTCGCACGATATCTCGTAAGAATCTCGATTTATGTATACAAAATATTATGTTCATTTAAGATGGTTTGTGGCACTCTGCCGAAGCAGATCTCGGTAAGTGATATATTTATGCGCGTGAAGTGCGGTTACCAGTCGTCAAATCACAGCCCCCAAAGATGTTAGTGGTGGAGGAGCCACAGGGGTAGTTTTTGAAATTAGGAAAATTGTTTGTCGAACCAGGGTTCTCAGGATCCACAGGCGGACTTCATACCACTGAGCTAGCCACCCCATATAAGATGGTTTATATTTATTGTTTTATAGTTAAATATATTTGCTTATAAGTCAATTCAATGCCGTTGTGCGCATTTTCATATCTCGTTTAGTTTTTAAGTTATAGCCTCCGGAAAAGTAGAATATTTTCCAAATTTTTACCTCATCAGATTTTGTACGTTTCCGGGACAATATCTCAAAAACTAAACGAGATATGAAGATGCGGTCAACAGCATTGAATTTCTCGTACTTCAATTAACTTATAAATAAATTTTTAGCAATTTTTATATTTCAAAAAGTTTTCACCAATTTTTTTCATAAAACAGTATTTGAACAATATTTTAAAAACTAGATGATGTATGTACTTGGGTATTTTACTATTGGATTCAGCGGGTCCAAATACATATGTTTGTAAATTTGTGTTACAATATTCGTACGGAAAAAAACTTTAGAGCAAACAGAATGAAATTGGTCTAAAATCGAAAAAAAATCAAGGGGTACCCCTTAAGAAATTTTCAAAAAATGAAAATCGCTAAAAATTTGCTTATAAGTCAATTCGGTCACGAGGAATTCAATGCCGATGAGCGCACCTTTATATATTGTTTAGTTTTTAAGATATAGTCTCCGAAAAATTTAAATTTTCCAAAAAAAAAAACCTCAATATACTTTTGACTTTCCCGAGGCTATATCTCAAAAACTAAACAAGATATGAAAATGCTCTCAACGGCATTGATTTTCTCGTGCTTCAATTGACTTGTAAACAAATTTTCAGCATTTTTTATTTTTCAAAAAGTTTTCACCAAAATTTTCTCATCGAGCAGTTTTCGAACAATATCTTAAAAACTAAAAGACGTATGCTCTTGGGGATTTTACCATTGGATTCAGCGGGTCAAAATACATATGTATGTAAATTTTCGTTACAATATACGGACGAGAAAGAATTATAGAGCAAACAGTCTGAAATTGGCCTAAAATCGACAAAAATCCAAGGGGTACCCCTTCAAAAATTCTCAAAAAACTTAAATCGCTAAAAATTTACTTATAAGTCAATTCGGACACGAGAAATTCAATGCCGTTGAGCGCATCTATATATCTTGTTTAGTTTTTAAGATATAACCTCCGGAAAACTTTGAATTTTCATCAAATATTACCTCATAAAATTTTGTACATTCCCGAGGCTATATCTTAAAAACTAAACAAGATATGAAGATGCGCTCAACGGCATTGAATTTCTCGTGCTTCATTTAACTTATAAATAAATTTTCAGCAATTTTGTTGTATTTTTTATTTAATCAAATTTGAACTCTTTCTTGTGAAGCAACAGTACTACCATGATGCTACAACTCTCCGTAGGGTTTAAAGTTTACTGCAAACAATTAAAAATGATTCATAAATTAATTGATTATTATTTAGCTTCCTTTTAAATGACAGATCAACAAAACAAAAAAGTAATAAATAAAGCAAAAAATATAAATATAGATGACTGTATTATATATTTACTATTACACTCAAGGTCATTAGTAACATGTTACTTGTAAGAAAGTTAATTAACAGCGCGCAAATTATATCAAAATTACGTTCAAATTACAAAATTATGTCAGCTAGGATTTCCACTCAAGTAGGCAAAGTTATTATTAACTTTCTCGCTTGCTTATGAGCAAATTTATGCATTGAAAATTAATTTAATACCAAATATTTATTAATTATGTTAAATATTTAATTATGTGCAACGCTAAATTAAAAACAGAATAGTATACTTGAAGTAATTTAATATCAAACTAGATACACAATACGAAACAAATTTAAGGTAGTAGTGCCGTGAAAAATTTTTTTACAGCTCTGAATGAAATTTGGAGCACGTAAACATTGGATAGTCATATGCATCCTGTTAAAATATGAAACACATGCATCGTCTGTGAACAAATATATTCGCTTGTAAAGTTGAGTTCTTATACACGGGGCTTATGGCGATCATCACTCAGAATCGCACATATTTGGTTTGTGTACCTCTAAAATTTTGCAGTTTCATTTGAAAAACTAGTATGATGTTCTAGAACTATCCATGTATATTGTATCAGAAGGAGAAAGATTTTTATCGTTTAGTAATGGATATATAGCCATGCAAAGCCTTGTTTTTAATGAAAAATTAAGAATCCCAATTTATAATGGCAACACCATACGATGGTATGGTATTTGAAAATTCACTAGACCAACAACCTGTTAACTATTCATGATATTCAAATTATAATAGGTATAAAACACTTATTTTATTCAATTTTATATTTTTTTGAGCGTCAGTTTCGCCACTCGACAACTGATGGCGCCACCGTCATACTAGTACATGACCAACTTCATTGAATTGCGCTACGCTTATTATGGCCGTTTCATATGTCATTAAAATTCCTAGTTTCAAATTTATAGAGCGGGTACGTCAACTAGCGCCTCTAGAGAGATACGTCGTAACTAAATTTGAAAATACTGCCGCTTGCATTGATTGAATCTTAAAAACAAGCCTAGTCATTGTATATTTATTATCATACGATCTTTACAGTAAAATACTAACCGTTGGCACCAATAATTCAATCATACTTCCTTCTTTCCACCTATAAACACTTCAAACATTTTAAATGTGTAGACAATATGGCGGCATTATTTACCTGAAGAGACAGATAATGCTACGTTGCCAAATGAAATTCACTTAGTCTAGACTAGCTAGTCACTTTAGTCGAAAGCTCGGAATACTAGTCATAATATTTAATAATATTGAATGTATAAATAAAATACCCAGTTCCATTAAATGTATTTTGTATTTTGATCACATCAACTTCAGTTTTCAAATATTTTAAGGTTGTTTTTGTAACTTGACAGCGTTGTCACTTTTCTTTAATTGAATTAAAAAGCACTAGATGGCATTACTTGACGTACCAAAACTGTAAAAAACTCACGACAAATTTTTATATGGCAAAATGATGAAATGAAACGGCCATAATAAGCGTAGCGCAATTCAATGACGTTGGCCATGACTAGTACTACCTTAAGATATAAATTGTGATTTTAATTTTAAAGACAAGATCCTAATTGAGTACTGCAACAATTTATTTATTTGTCACTCTGCACAACAAGAACTTAATCTCAATTTCAGATTTCACTATAAGCTACTGTTATTCAGATTAAGTTCCTGTTGTGCAAAGTAATAAATAAATAATTCTACTATTGAAAAATGTATCAAGATAAATTGTAGCATAAAACGTTAACTAAACACTTTTCTAGACTTGTGAAACATCCTGTATATGCTGAAGATTCTACTATAAGCTACTATTATTAGAATTAAGTTCCTCTTGTTCAGAATAACAAACAAATAAATATAGAAGGTGTCAAGAACATAACAAGCAAATAACAAATTCTTGAACGATTTCAACTTTAAACAAAATGTTTACATTAAAATATTAGTATGTGAAAGTTATAAAACCAGTAATTCAAACTTGCTAAAATAACCGAATGGTTTGCATAGTTCCAACAGAGCATAGATATTGAGAAATTGACAGAAATGTAACGTTGTGTCACTCAGAAAATAACAACTTGTATTTCGAGTACTAAATGTCCCAGTTTGATATAATAATATCGTGTACTTGTTGTTACCACGGAAGGTATGTATTTTGATATGGATCAATACAAAAAGAAATTCGTAAGTATGCTATGATTAGTTTGTTTTCTAAATTTTAGACAATCTTGATAGATGACATCTGACAAACAATTGAAATGAATAAAAAATTATTGTTATTTATTGATTGATGAATGATAATTATGTCAAATGATTCTTAAGATAACTTGAAAGACACTTGAAAATATGTAATTAAAAATTGTTATGATTTAAAAATCTATTTTAAGTTTTGTTGCCAACCAGTTGAAGTATGAAGTAATTGTTTATAATATAAAATATGTACATACATAATTCTGTAAGTAATATTATTATCTGTTCGTTTTTCTTATCCTTGAAAGTATTGTAATTTTTTTAAGACATAGACAAAAGGACTCTTCTAAAGAAAAAATAATATGTATCTAAATGAAGTATTTTGTTTTTATTCTTTAAACAAATTTGTTTTTCTCTCAAATCTTTGAAAATTATTTTACAAGTTGATATAAAAATATTTGAAAGTTTTTGAATGAATCAATTATCTAATTACCGAGCTAATTAAGATTGGCAGTTAACTTTTAATTTTAATGGCTTTTTAATTCAATTTATTTTCGGAAAATTATTAAAGAAATTAATATTTTTCAGGACCAGTCAGAAAATATATTTTTTTCCTTCAGTTGAGAGAAGAAAATAATATTTTTCATCCTTTGCAGCGAGGCAGACTACTACATATGAAGCACAAAAAATCACTTAGGCTCCACATAAAATATGCTATTTTGTTTCAAACGCTGGAATAATTACCCAATAAAACATTTTTATGTTATATAAGTTTTCTAACGCTCGCGAGCAGCAGAAAAAGACTTTATCTACCGCTTGTGAACCAGTGAAACTCCATTATTTTAACGAGAGTCAGAGAAATCAAACTTTAACTGTGTCTATGGAGTTCTGAAATGTCATCTTTTTCTGACGTTTAAAGAAAAAGTTAATTATATATTAAGGGCATAATAAAAAGATTGTGGCACTGAGGAAATGTTTAAATTTCCCGAGTGTTATAAGAAGAAAGTATCATTTTTTCCGCATGTGCTTTACATCATTCGCTTCTGTCGCGAATAATGAAACGGCACCAAAGAGAAGAAATATTTCACTTTCTTCTTTTGATATACAAATAACTATTTAACACAGAAATAAATCGTGCAAAAAAATCAATAATAAACATGATTTAGGATCGGTTTTTCTATCTACAGATAAAGTTTCCGATATATATATTGACAGGATAATTGAAAAAATATCGCATCAGAAAATGACATTCAGTATAATTATTACTACAGGATGATCAAAAGGAATTGTTATAGTTGGCAATACAATTCCAAAGATATTTTTATTCCACAGTTGGCACAACGTCAGATAAAGGCGGAAATGCTATTTGACATTTCTAATAAATACAAATAGGTTATGTCAGGAGTCTGACAGCTAATAGAATTTTGACTTTTTAAGTAATAGAAATACTTTAGAAATAAATGTAATAATAAATGTATTCAAATTTAAATTTTAAATGTCACTGTCAACAACAGGAAATGAATTTATGTATCAGGCTTACAATTTCAAGTAGTTTTTGTTATTGCCAACTGTAACAATTCCTTTTTTAGTTATCCCTGTGATAGTTATTGACAACATTATCTGGAGATGAAAAAACCTGTACTTGAATAAAATAAATAAATGAAAAGTTTGGCAGCAATGTCAATTACTCCATTTTACATGTAATTTCATTATGATTTTATTTACAGAGTGATCAAAAGGAATTGTTTCAGTTGGTAATACAATTCCGGAGATCTTTTTATTCCACAGTTGGTACAACGTCAGGTAAATGCGGAAATGCTATTTGACATATCTAATAAATACAAATAGGTTATGTCAGGAGTCTGACAGCTAATAAGATTTTGACTTTTTTAGTAATAGAAATACTTTAGAAATAAATGTATTAATAAATGTACTCAAATTTAAATTTAAATTTTCAAATGTCACTGTCAACAACAGGAAATGCATTTATATATCAGGTTTACAAATTTAAAGTAGATTTTTTTATTGCCAACTGTAACAATTCCTTTTGATCACTCTGTATTTAAATCAAGTTTAAATTTCAATTTTTGCGGTTCAACCAGCTATAATTAATTACTATCCCCTCCACTGACGAGCCGCCAATGTCAAGTTCATCTCCAGGTCAATTACTTCAACTATGTCACAACATAACCTTTGTACACTCCACACAAAATTATTTACTCACCCATTCCATGCCACATCACAATAGGGGTGTGTTTCTCACTTTGCACATTGTTAATACAACAAAATGTTGCTATAATTAAAACAATTGCTCTTGTTGGAAACATTGTTGCTTCAATGTTGAGAATCGTGATTATACTGAACTAGCTAGAGCAAAACAAACGACGGTTTGATATCAGTAGCGTGCGTTGGAGGGGGCAGAGATTGTTTTGTAAATGAGTCATGTCTTAGAGAAAATGTATTCATTCATTTGTTCGCAATTGCTGTTTCTTGAAAAGCAAATAAAAATATCACTATGACTCGCATCTACTTTATTATATATAGCTTTTTGTTTGTTTTGAAATTCGTTTAAAAATATTGTTAGTTTTTATGTATCCATCAAACAAAAAAACTCATTTTCCACACTTGTGCGGAAAGTAATACTTTTACACAAGTTATATGTGTATATAGCTTTTTGTTTGTTTTGAAATTCGTTTAAAAATATTGTTAGTTTTTATGTATCCATCAATCAGAAAAACTCATTTTCCACACATATGCGGAAAGCATTTCACTTGTGATTAAAGCAAATTACTTTCATCACTAGTGAGGGAAATTGCTACTATCACAACCACACAACTAAATTGAATGAGGGAAAAGTCATTTTCATAATTAATGTTAAAAAAGTACATTTTTCTTCCCTAGAGATGGAAAGTAAAGTAATGTTCATGGCAACAGGAGAACAATGGTATGATTTGACATTAGTGACATCTAGATGATATCTGTCAAGAGAATAATTGAGTAATAAATCTTATCTTAATTTCTAATCAATTTTACTTTCCGATAGAATAATTTGGTAATATTATTATCTGTCCGTTATTCTAATCCTTGAAAGTACTGACAATTTTTTTAAGAAACAAAAACACTTCAAAAGAAACAATAACATATATCTAAATGAAGTTTTTTGTTTTCATTCTTAAAAAAAATTACATATATTTTTTTCTATCAAACCTTTGCGTGGAAATTATTTTAAAATTTTTGAAAGAATTACCTAATTATTGAGCTAATTAAGATTGACAGTTAACTACTAATTATTTATCATTAATTAAGGTTAATTTTAGTGGCCTTATAATTTAATTAACCCTTGGAAATTATTGAATCAATTTTATTTTTAGAACCAGTCAAAAAGTAATATTTGCTTCCTTCAGTTGAGAGTAGAAAGTAATACTTTTTATCCTTAGGATCCCAAGGATCCCTAGGAAAGAAAGTATTTTATTGTCTAGGGACGGAAAGGATGGCCATAGTTTTGGTAACTGGAAAACAGTGGTATGGTTTGACATTAGTGATATCATAATATATCACTTACCGAGAGTGCCACACACAGTAATGAGTAAAAGGCGTGATGATATATTTATTTATTTATGTAGATGTTAGTGGCGGATGCACTATAAGGGTGATTTGAAGACACCAAAAAGTTACTAAAATTATTCATAACTACCCTCATTTAAAAACAAACAGCCCAATTCTCAACACATAGCTAGAATCTAACTAATCCTGAAATTTAGATTCGTCAAATTAAGCTAAATTATAACACAGTATGTCCCAAAAATAACTAAACTTTTAATTGAAATGATAGAACACGTAGCGAAATCTATTGAACATACACATTGTTAGAAAGATACATCTTTCCTCTTTCGAACGCACACGACTTCATGCAATCAGGTGACAGTTTAAAAATTTACGCGCATTTTAATGACAGTAGTTTTTGTGTTTATGTTGTAAAAATACAATGGAACAACGAGCAAATATTCAATTTTGTGTTAAACTTGGAAACAAATTGCTGAGACATACGAATTGATGAAAAAAGTTTATGGTGATGATTGTTTATCTCGTTCACAAGTCTATAAGTGGTTTGCAAAATTTAAAAATGGTCGTGAAGATTTAAATGATGATGAAAGATCTGGACGTCCAAAAGCCGGAAATCGTGCTGAATTAGTCGAAAAAGTGCGTGAAATCACTGCTGTCGATGCGAATTTTATTGTTAGAATGTTGGGTGAAGAATTAAATACGAGTAAAAATACTATTTGGAGAATTCTAACTGAAGATTTGGGTAAAAGAAAGATTTGTTCCACATGAATTAAATGAAGACCAAAAAGTCGCTCGTGTAAGTCAACGAATTTTTGATGAAAAAACATATTTGTGTCATCGACCACCCTTCGTATTCGCCTGATCTATCACCATGTGACTATTATCTTTTCCCAAAACTGAAAATTGCCATGAAAGGAGCGTTTTATGATGATATTCCAGCCATTCAAGCAGCCGTGACACAGGTGTTAAAGAACGTTCCTTTAGATGGCATAAACAAATCTATGTATGCTCTAGATGATCGTTCTAAAAAGTGTATTGATTCAAATGGAACCTATTTTGAATAAATATTAAGTTTCAAACATAATACAATTCTATATCTAAAGAGTTTCATTATTTTTGGGAAATACTGTATTCTACAAAAAAATTATCTAAACTTTAATACAATGTTCTTATCGTTTAGTTTTTGGAAAACGAATTGAATTAAATTTTTAAAGTCGGACTAGCATGGAGTAGGTGGCTCAGTGGTTATCGTGTCGGCGTGTGGATCCTGAGAACCATGGTTCAATTCCCACAGCCGACAAAACATTTTCACCACATTAATACTACTCCTGTAGTTCCCCCTCCACTAACATCTTTGGGGGCCGTGATTTGACGACAAACCGTACTTCACGTGCAAAATATATCACTTACCGAGATCTGCTTCGGCAGAGTGTCACACCCAGTAATGGGTAGAAGATGTGATGATATATTTATTTATTTATTTAAGTCAGACTAGCATTAGATTAGCTAATCTAAAATTCAGGATTAGTTAGAACTTTTTTGAGAATTTTACTGTTAATTTATAATGTTTAACAACCAGGATTAACAAGAAATTATAATACTATAAATTTTATTTAACAATCCCAATAAATAACAACAATAATAACAAATAATAAATTGTCAATTAAGTTTGTAATGTTTGTCCTTTCGAGCAAACTATTTGTAAAATATTTTGCTCCTTTTGACTTAAATGTATCGACGACAAAACAATTTTTCTCTCATGTATTAAACAAATTTTGTTTCTATGTTCTATATTATTTATTCTAAATTTATCATAATTACTATTATCTAATTTATCTGATTCTTCAGTGCGTATAAACCTAAAACAATAAACTTGTTAGATAAAATATTTAAAGTAAAACCAATCTTACCTGTTGTACAAATCATTTATTCCTTCGAACAATTTCAGCACTGCCCAAGAAATTTCAAAAATCACCGTATCTGCGACGCAATTTATTGTTTTTTGCGTTGTCATTTTCTGTTTGTTTATTGCAATACTTTATTAATTAAAACACGAGTTATTATTAATTTATTACGGTTGATAAAACTGTTAAATTCTAAATTTATTCTTCACATAATAATACTAGACATGAGTGATGTGGAACTGTAGAAAACGAAATGAAGAATGAAACAAACACATTTTTCATAGCTGACTATTACAGTTGATATCATACTTACGGTAGTATTCACCCACGGCTATACGTTTTGTTTTCAATTACCTACATTCAATGAATTTAGATTTTATTGCTAAATAAAAGTTTAATCGATATTTAAATTTATTGCAAAACGCTTTTTGAATGGAAATAATGAAAGAGTTGATTACTTACTATTAAATAAAAGTAAATATAAATAAATAAATATATCATTACGCCTTTTACCCGTTACTGGGTGTGGCACTCTGCCGTAACAGATCTCGGTAAGTGATATATTTATGCGCGTGAAGTTCTGTTATCAGCCGTCAAGTTACGGCCTCCAAAGATGTAATTGTGGGGAAGCTGCAGGGGTAATTTTTAAATTGGTGAATATGTTTTGTCGGCTGTGGGAATCGAACCAGGGTTCTCGGGATCCACAAGCTGACTTGATACCATTGAGCCACCTATCTCAAAATGAATGCAGAGAAAATTGTTTGTCGGCTGTGGGATTTGAACCGAGGTTTACAAATCCACAGGCCGACTTGATACCACTGAATCACCTACCCCAAATTGAATTATAATGAGAAAAATTGGGATCCCGCCGGGATTTGAACCTGGTCGCCCTGGACTCAAATCTGATTGTATTCCAATTTTTCTGTCTATTTTATTAAATGTCATAGCCAGCATCGATCCCAAGACTCTTTCATATACTGAAAGACTTCACACAATATGTTTTATTATAACTAAAATTAATATAAAACCGTAATAATAAACTCATGTATTTCTTGAAATGAGAGTTCCACAATTGCAGATCTCACTATTAACTGTTAAGTACAATTACCATCCGTCAATTTTGCATCCCCTTTACCCATAAATAAAGCAGGGAAAAGCCGCAAAACAAACAAAAGTAACAATAAACAAGACTTGTTTTCCGTTAAAAAATATTATATTTCCAAGTACATACAATCCTCATAAAGTACCCCTTCTTTTAATCATTCAACCCTGGTATTAAAATACCATTATCCTTGTTACTTAAAGTGTCCTTAATGTTCAAGGTGCTTAGCAAAGTGAGGTTATCCATCTTTTCGTAATCAGGTTCTTGATCCTGGTTGTCATTTTCAAGCATTGGAATGTCAGGAAGCAACTGCAAGAGTTCTTCTTCTTTCTGCGTGGTAGTGGGGGTACTGTGTGTGGTGGGGGATGATTTTGATTGGACGGAATGATTGGCGGGGGTTGATGTAGGAGAGGATGATTCGGATACTTCGGTTGCTTCCTCTATGTCTTGGTCCTCGTCTTCGTTATGCTAAAGAGAAACTTTATTGTAAATTTATGACAATTACAGTAGGTTATAATGGAATCCAAACCACTCAGACATAGTCTTATTTTTGGTTAGAGGCTTTGGTTATAGGTACAGACAAGGACGTTGAAAGGAGGTGATATGGCATTACGATACTGTAGCATTGCTTGAAGTGAGGCTTGAACAAGGGAAAGAGACAACAATAGTTTTTCTGCACCGTGCTTAGCCAAATCTCTTCTTCTTCCAAATATTTTCAATTTTTGAGTAAGAAAAGTGGCGTGTAGACGTTGTCAGGGGGCGTTGTTGTATGTGAATATAACCACGAGGTGTTCATTTGTGTTTCAATCGTTGCGCTGTATGGAATTGGACATATTTTTACTAAGTGTTTAGTTTGTACACTTATGTTTGTTGAAGTAATTGTAGTTTTGATTTGTTTAAAAACATAAATTTGATATTTATTCTCAAATTTCCTAACGGGTTTTATGTTTATTATTAATAGTAAATATTGTTCAACAATTACAAATATTTATTTTAATCGATAGATCACACTAATAATAAACGTTGATAATTTCAGTTTCCTTGTAAAAATGTATAATCTTTTAGTGAGAATGACTCTGTTCTGTCCTGTTTAAATTTCAAATCTCTTTATGACACATACGCAATAGCAGGGGCTAAGCACGGTACAGGAAATAATACTTCTGTCTGTCAATCTGCCGAGCCTCACAGTTTTGACTTTAATGCCGTATCCCCTCCTTTCAACGTCCTTGGGTAACTTATATTTTAATATATTATTAAACAATGCAAAACTTCAATTTAGGTTTAAAATAATTTGGGAAGCAACGCGTACTGAAAAATTATTTTCTGTGGTCTGATTTTCGCGATATACCTGGTATAATATAGCGACAGTTTGAAGTTAGCGAGCTTCAAACCCACCACCTCTTTCTTATTTTACCTCAGTTTTATCTACTATGCTACAACATTCTGCATTATAACAATAACAACATAATTCCCTCACCGTGAAGACAGGCATAGTGCTTTTATACTGAAAAGCACTATTACTCAGATCAACTTCAACAGGGAACAAAGCAGGTCCAGACAACAACTGCACCGTGTCGTTGTGGAGATCAGCCAAGCCCTTCACCAGCCTAGCGAGATGACCTCCAAGGGCCTGGACATGCTTGTTGTCCAGGAGTTCCATCTTTACTAAGACATCGGCTCGAAGACGAGCGAATTTGCTGCGGGCTACTTGTCGACATCGGAGGATGAGTCTAAGAAGAAGAATAAGATGATGAGAATGGTGAAAAAGCGGTGAGTGTGAGTAGATGTTCTGGAGAAGATATGCCCAGTTTCGTCTTTTTCATAAGGGCACATGGGGCCCCGGCTTGATGGGGGCCTCAAATGCCGAGGTCGTTGTGTACACGGAAAATAGAAGAGCTCAATTTTTAGTGCAATTTTGCTAAGAATTGCCGTTAAAATGTTTAAATTCAAATATAAATCCAAACCAGATGATATTTCTAAATATTATGAACAAAATTTTACTAAATCTAATTTTTTTTTAAAAAGATACGTAACCTAAAATTTCTTAATTAATCTTATAAAATGTATACAGATATTAAAATAACTTTAAAACGTTTAAAGGAGCTTTGAGGATATAATAGAAGATTTTGCACAACAAAAATCCCGGAAGAAACTATCATCATTAACGTAAGTTCAATTCTCTAAATACGAGTAGTAATCACTTCACTTATATTTGATTTGTATAAAGCTAACCATAATAATCAATAAAGTCATTAAATAGAATTACATACTGATGTTTCCATTCACATTTCTTTTTTACTTTCTAAAAGGGCCCTAAACTCGATGAGTGCAAGGACCCTGCATGACCTAATAAGGTCCTGGTTCCTCATTTTTAAGATTTATTTTGAAGTATTTTGTCAAAAGTAAAATTTAAATACGTCAAAGACTAATTTTATCATTATTTGGCAACATAGAAATAGTAATTGATTTCAATATTAATGTAACATATGTTTATTTTAAAAGTAAAAAACATAGTTATCAAAGGAAGAAAGTGAAATATTTTTTTCCAATCATTTTAACATTTTGATGGTAAAACAGAAGCGTACACAATCAATAATTTATGAAAGTTATTGCATTTTTGTATGAATCGAGATCAGTGACGTACCTAGAACTTTTGCCGCCCAGGGCGGTCTCCAATTTGCCGCCCTTTCTAAGTCAATCAAATGGTGGTTTTTATAAATTAAAAAAATAAATATATCATCACGACTTTTACTCATTACTGGGTGTAGCATTCAACCGAAGCAGATCTCAGTATGTGACATATTTAAGTACGTAAAGTGCGATTACCAGCCGTCAAATCACGCCCCCCAAAGATTATAGTGCTTGTAGTACCAGTCTTTGTCTTTACCTGTATTCATAGTTTCCGGTTTCTACTCTATATAAAGGCTCTTGTAAGGCTGCATAACTACACTCTTCATCATCCATTTCCTTAACTTTCAAACAATACGCCAAATACTCAAACTTGGCATCCGCGTATTTCTTCACTGTTAACCTGGTGTCTGGAATCGCTTTATGAAGATACGTTCCAAGATCTGACAATACCTAGAAATGAACAATTTATTTATGGAATAAAGAAACATATTAGTTTGAAAATTAAATGCTAACAGGTTTAACACTTTGTAGCATGTTATGTCCAAGACGTTCCGTGTTTCTATGTTGTTCTCCGAAGAGTCTGAAGGCTTCGCTGGCGCGTGGTTGAGGTTCTCGGACTGCTATGGACGCGAATACGTCGCCCATTGATTTTATTGCCAGCATTAGTTCCGAATATGCCTGAAAAAAAAATATAAATAAATAAAATAAATATATCATCACGCCTTCTACCCATTACTGGGTGTAGCACTCTGCCGAAGCAGATCTCGGTAAGTGATATATTTTGCGCGTGAAGTTCGGTTACCAGTCGTCAAAAATTGTAAGTGGTGGAGGAGCCACAGGGGTAGTTTTTGAAATTATGAAAATTGTTTGTCGCCTGTGGGAATCGAATCTAGGGTACCAGGGTTCTCAGGATCCACAGGCCGACTTCATACCACTAAGCTAGCCATCCCATATATATTACAAACAATTTTCATAATTTCAAAAACTGGCTCTTCCACAACTAACATCTTTGGGGGCCGTGATTTGACGACTGGTAACCGCACTTCACGCACAAAATATATCACTTACCGAGATCTGCTTCGGCAAAGTGCCACACCCAGTGATGGGTAGAAGGTGTGATATATTTATTTATTTTTATTTTATATATCTGGGAAATGGACATTCCACCTTCTCCAAAATTTGAAGCGTCAAAAAATTTTATGAAAGGCATGAAAAAATCGGAAATTATATCTAGTTTTTAAATACGAGTGACGAAATTGATGATCTTGGCCAAATATTTAAAAAACATTATTATTATTTTTTTTTCATTTTGACAACAGCATCTCATTCCCTGTCGAAAAACTGAAATATTTTGTTTATTGTCAATTTTTCTAAAAAGTTACCCCTCTTTAGCAAAAGTTGATCGAAATGTAATTAATATTTGACTTCTATCAATTTTTTACTCTAAAACAAGTCATCCTACGAAAAAATATTATTAAACAAAACTTATTAGGATTCATCAAAGAATACGTGCGATTTTTTTCGAATTTTTTGTTACATCTTTAAATTTTGTATTTTTTGGACTTTTTGACCAATTTTGAAATGTCTCAGATAATGTCAAACGTATCCAAATTATTATATTAAAAAATTTTACTCTCTGATAGAGTACTGAAAAAAATTATATGTATACCCCGTGAAAAAAGTGTAATTCTTCCTTCAGGTGCTTTAAACCTATCATCTTTGTCTCAAAAAATGAAATGGCACCTTCGGGAAGAAATGTCCCACTTTTTTCCCTTGATAACAATTATTTTCACCTGTAAGACTCTTTTGCTGTGATCAACAAGGCCACGGTACATGAATTCGGTGTCTTGTAACTCTTTTAGCTTTTTAACAAGAGTGTCATTGCACAGAATCGCTCTTGAAAGACCTAGTGCATCGGCGGTCGAAGTACTCATATTCTCTACTAGTCTATGTTTAACTTTTTTTAGTACAATGTCTAATGTTTTGCCTTGTTTGGGGTCTGCGTGCAGTTTGTTATAGTTTATTGTTACTTCATCCTAAAAATAAATTGTTTAGTAACATTAGTTTGTTGGTAACAGTGCTACGATGCACAACAGGTAAGTAAACCCAAATACAGTAATAGTAAATAAATAAATAAACAAATATATCATTACGCCTTCTACATATTACTGGGTGTGGCACTCTGCTGAAGCAAATCTCGGTAAGTAATATATTTATACGCGTGAAGTGCAGTTACCAGCCATCAAATCACGGCCCTCAAAGATGTTAGTATTAGGCATATTCCATTTTCCATTTGGATCAGATCTAATTTAGATTTACTGAACCAGATCACTTATTTATTTGGCTCGATTACTGCGCTGACTTTATTTCCAGTACTAGAATTACAGATTCTAATTTAATTTGAAGTAATTCTCCCCAATAAGTTCATCAGTTTGCTTAATTCAATACATTTAGTCATGATATCTAATTTATCTGAACTGATTTAAGTGAACCAAGTGGCAAATGGAATACAGCTAGTGGAAGAGCCATAGGGGTAATTTTTAATGTAGTGAAAATGTTTGACGACTGTTGGAATCGAACCAGGGTTCTCAGGATCCACAGGCCGACTCGATACCAGTAGTAGTAAATAAGAATTATGCCTCGTTCACACGAGGAAAGTTTTCTGAGAAACTTTTTAGAAAGAAGAAGTTAAGAAAATGTCTTGAAAATTTGTGACGCCTTTATGCGAGAAAGATTTTGTGGAAAGTAACTAACTTCAAGTTTAGGTCACAGTAGTTTACCCATTTCTTAGAAAAAAGTAATTTACTGATTTAGAAGACACGTTTCGATTTCTTCTTCTTTCAAAAAGTTTATCAGAAAATTTTGGCTTCATTTTTTTATATTTTCAATAAGATTATTATTATTACAGGGTGATCAAAAGGAATTGTTATAGTTGGCAATACAATTCCAGAGATATTTTTATTCCACAGTTGGCACAACGTCAGATAAAGGCGGAAATGCTATTTGACATTTCTAATAAATACAATAGCGATTATATCAGGAGTCTGACAGCTAATAGAATTTTGACTTTTTAAGTAATAGAAATACTTTAGAAATAAATGTAATAATAAATGTACTCATATTTAAATTTTAAATGTCACTGTCAACAACAGGAAATGAATTTATGTATCAGGCTTACCAATTTCAAGTAGTTTTTTCTATTGCCAACTATAACAATTCCTTTTGATCACTCTGTATTATTATTATGGGGTAATGGCTCAGTGTTATCAAGTCGGCTTGTGGATCCCAAGAACCCTGATTCGATCCTCACAGTCGATAAAACATTTTCACCAATTTAAAACTATCCCTGTGGCTCTCCCACTATCATCTTTGGGGGCCGTGATTTGATGGCTGGTAACCGCACTTCACGCGCATAAATATATCACTTACCGAGATCTGCTGCGGTAGAATGCCACACTCAGTAATGAGTAAAAGGCGTGATGATATATTCATTTTATTTATTTTTAAAAAGGATCGCCAGTTTAGAAAATTCCCAACCTTAGATCAAGTACACACAATTTGTTTTTCATCAAATTAACTCTGAAATTAGGGTGTATTTACCCTCTTTCCCTTACCTTAGCAGCCTGGATCATCTTTGCAACTTCCACCTTCGTTTTTCCTTTTACCGATTGTCCATTAATGGCCACTAATTCATCCCCTGCTTGAAGGGTGCCATCTTTGCAGGCAGCGGTGTTATCAAACACCTGTACAATGTACAGACAAGGGCAAAGGGGTGCTCCACCCCCAATACTGATGCCAATGAGGTTGTTGGCATCTTTCTTGATCACCACGCTCCCTGAGGTGACTGTCATGCCCCTAGGGTGAGACAGAGGTGAGAATAAGGGTGGGAAATGTGCAAGTAAGGGTGCCAAACATACTAGTTTTGTTATAAAATTAATAAAGGTGTATCTTGGTGAGATTAAAGGGTGAGAAATTTCGTGGATGTTCGAGGAATAGATGGATGAATATAATGAAAGTAATTATGAATGTGGATGATGCAAAATTTGGTGGAGGTGCCTTGTGACGTATAAATAATTCATTCTTTTGATACGGGTTCGTGCTACCCTTGTTTAGTGGAAGATACATTAGTGTAGTACTATGTTTGACACCCCTTATCGTTAATAAAGCAATGTAGAAAACTGGAAACAAATATAAAACACAAATAAATATTCATGCTGAAAGAAATATGTTAAAAATGTGCTTAAAATATGTATTGGTATACCAAGGGAAGAAAATGAGGCATTTCTTCCCGAAGGTGCCGTTTCCAGAACCGAAGGATACAAAGCACCTGAGGGAAAACGAACTTTCTTCACGAGGTATACATAAACAAATTTCACTACCCCATCAGAAAGAAAAATTAATTTGAAATTTAGATTTGACATATGTCACCTGGATATCACTAATGTCAAATCATACAGTTGTTTTTCATCAAAACATCACTGCTTTCCTTTCTTATCTTTTTAGGTTCGTTACTAAAAGAGTGTACGTAAGTGAGTTGAGATAATAAGTGGAACGTATGATGAATGAAAGATTAATGAAACATGTGTATAGGAGCGAATAGATGGATGTGATTAAAGGTTTGTTGCGTGATGAAAGATTCCGAATGTGAGGAATACATGAGCAAACTATGAATGTTGTTGAAGCGAGAATGGTATGTCAGAATGAGAATGTTTGACGTAGACTGATTCTTTGATAAATCTGATGGATGTTCTGTGAATGTTTCAGGGGTACATGCTACACCGTTTGATGGGACGTGATATGCAGGTGCTATGGTATTTCAATTGAGGCAAGAAAATTTTACTTTCTGACCATGTCGTGAAAAGAATTAATTAAATAGATACATACAAAATTTCATAATTAAATAATATGCAAAGCTGAAATAATAAATGAATCTGAAAACAATAAATACATTAAATCGTCGAATAAATATATTTTTTACAATACTTGTACTGTAAGTTACCTATTAATGATAAAATTCAAACATAATCAGGCAGATTCATAAAGCGAATTAGCGCTAACACCATTTTTAATATTATTTATAACTCTGTTTCAAATTAAGACAAATTCAAGAAATGAATTAAACTTGATGCTAATTAACACTCGTTTTAACTCAAGTTAAAATAAAATTGTTTCATGCGTTGAAAATAGAGTTAAAAACGAAATAAAAAATGGTGTTAGCGCTAATCGGTTTATGAATCTGCCTGAATAATGCCCGGTTTCATCAACAAAAATTGAATTTTAAACATGGTTTAAAGAAATAAAAGCAAATCGAATGTATGACAGCAATGTTAATTATTTCATTTGACATGTAATTTTGATTTACTTTTATTTATTTAATCCATATTTAAAATTTAATTCTTGTTGGTGAAACCGGCCATTAGCTGTATTCCTTTTGCCACTTAGTTCACTTAAATCAGTTCAGATAAACTCGACATATGACTAAATAAACTGAATTAAGCAAATTGATGCACTTATTAGGGCGAATTACTTTAAAGTAAATTAAAATCTGTAATTCTAGTACTGGAAATAAAGTTGGCGAAGTAATCCAGCGAAATAAATAAGTGATCTGGTTCAGTAAATGTAAGATAGATCTGATCCAAATGGCAAATGGAATACGTCTATTAGTGTAGCTTTTATTGCATAGTGGTTTCCATGGTTATATCAGGACTTTAATATTTACTTACTATCCACCGTGGACAGTAAGTAAATATTACATGTCAAGGTCTTGTTTATCTTGATTACAATTTAACAGCTGTTCATTTTGAAACCTATATTTATTTTCCTTCTATTTGTGCAAGTATTGTACAAAATAGCTTACTGACCTCGAAATGTAAGTGACTTTTTAAGGTCGCGAATGTTTAGGAAATCTCGACCTTTCGGGCCTCGATTTCCCAAACTACATTCTTGACCTAAAATCTGTCACTTACAGTTCATGGTACGTAATATACTATTCCTAGAATTTAAGAAATGATTAGGAACAACAAAACCGTTTTATTGATATTAATTTATTATATTATTGTACATAAAAATATCTAGATCAACTAATAGGTAGTAATACATTTTGAAGAAAATAATTCTTTCTACTAGGCTATCATATCTATATTTCTATAGTCTATACATTTATCTATAAGGGATCTAGCTCTATATCTACATACGGTACTTGTGTATTTATTTATTATACTTGATTTCCACGTTGGTACGACTGTTTTTTGCAAAAGAAAGCTCTCAATTTAAGAAACAAACGCTTTATACTGAAACAAAGAGTTTGAAATAAATAAATAAATTTTCTATTTGTGTGCTTTAAATTAGAATAATAAATAAATGATGATGTGACGTGGATGTTTTAGTGTGTCTGTGTGTAGGTCAATCAATCAATAATTTAGGAATCATTCTTCTACAGTTACTTGAGACTATTTGTGACTATATACAGACTGTTCTCCGAAAACTACGCCATGAGCGATTAACATGAGAAAAAAGTTGTTTTCCGCATTACTTTACAGGATAGTTTTTCAAATAAAAGTTATAGAGAATTCAATTCTGCATCTAAAACAATTAACCTAATTCATTTTATTTATTTTTTACTGCAGAAATTAATTTTTTAATTTGTCAAAAATCGTTATTATCTACATAGTTAGTCATGCAATGCAAACCAATGTATAACGTTTAACCGTCACATACATATTTTAAATTTGATTATAACAGTAACTAAATACAGAGTGATCAAAAGGAATTGTTACAGTTGGCAATAAATAAAAAAAATACGTGAAATTGGTAAGCCTGATACATAAATTCATTGCCTGTTGTTGACAGTGACATTTGAAAGTTTAAATTTAAATTTGAATACAGTTATTATTACATTTATTTCTAAAGTATTTCTATTACTTTAAAAGTCAAAGTTCTATTAGCTGTCAAACTCCTGACATAACCTATTTGTATTTATTAGACATGTCAAATAGCATTTCCGCCTTTACCTAGCGTTGTGCCAACTGTGGAATAAAAATAATAAAAATAATAATAATATATCATCACGCCTTCTACCCATTACTGGGTGTGGCACTCTGCTGAAGCAGATCTCGGTAAGTGATATATTTTGCGCGTGAAGTGCGGTTACCAGTCGTCAAATCACGGCCCCCAAACATGTTAGTGGTGGAGGAGCCACAGGGATAGCTTTTTCAAATTATGAAAATTTGTCGCCTGTGGGAATCGAACCAGGGACCTCAGGATCCACAGGCCGACTTCATACTACTGAGCTAGCCATCCCATATAAAAAGATCTCCGGAATTGTATTGCCAACTGAAACAATTCCTTTTGACCACTTTGTAAGTAAAATGTAGTATCTAGACTGATTTAGTAGAAGAATTTATTTCTCTACAACTTTAATTTGAATATTTTTCCTGTTATTCAGCTATGAAGCAGTTTTTTTGAAACACCCATACCAAGCAATAAAAAATATGCTACTTAAAGAAGATATTCAAAAAAGTGTCCCAGAAAAAATAATGTCTCTACGCCACTGCCTACATTTTAAGACCCCATATTTGAATCACATAACTATCCCCAAATTAAAGAGTAAAATGATTTTGTTGTTGCTTAGCAACTTTAAAATACTTGTGTTGTAATGTTGCGTTTTCGTACGTTATTTAAGGTGTATTCCATTTGCCATTTGGATCTGATCTAACTTACATTTACTGAACCAGATCTCTTATTAACTTCGCTGGATTACTTTGCTGACTTTATTTCCAGTACTAGAATTATAGATTCTAATTTACTTTGAAGTAATTCATCCCAATAAGTGCACCAGTTTGCTTAATTCAGTTAATTTTGTCATGTGTCAAATTTATCTGAACTGATTTAAGTGAACCAAGTGGCAAATGGCATACAGCTAATGATTGTTAAGCAAGAATTACTCGTATTGTGCAGGTATAATAAAAAATCAGTTTTTAGTCAAAAACATCATTAATGGGGACATTGCATTTAAACTTAAATTTTTAAACTTGTTTATAAATAAACACCAATCAAATGTTTAACAGCAGTTACATATGACATGTTACTTCGAGTTACTTTTATTTTTTTAAGCCAAGTTTAAAGTTAATTTTGTTGATGCATCTGGCCATTAATCATCTCCTAAAATGACATTATTTTGATCATTGAACCAACTTTATTTCTCTTACTTTAAGATATAAAAATATACCCGTATATATGTATAGAACTAACCCAAATGATTGTTAAATTATTCAAAAATGAGTTTCTTTCAATAACTAATTTATTATTTAGTTTATCAAATGCGTAGTAAAATTGGTGATATTTAATCACTACAAAACGTGTGAAAGCTATTATTGTGTTTCGTGTGTTTTTTTTTTATTGATCATGCGTATATTTAGTGAATACTATCAATAACTTTTGGAGTGTATTGTGAGTGTGAATTCTAAATCTACCTATTGTTTCTAATACATTGTTCTTTTATGTACATTGTTCAAAAATATTTAATGGGTTCTAAACATTAAAATATTTTTGTTGTACTAATATATTTTCTCATATTTTTCAGTAAATAATGTTTTTGAACTTTATTTTTTCGTCATCAAACATTTTAAAAATATATTTGAAAAAATGTTCCAAAGGAAAGTTGTATAAATTGTACCTTTAAGCCTTGATTATACAGTTATTAGTCAATCAACGCTTTAAGGTAGTACTAGTGTGACGGTGGCGCCATCGGTTGTCGAGTGGCGAAACTGACGCTCATAAAAATATAAAAATTGAATAAAATAAGTGTTTTATACGTATTATGATTTGAATATCATGAATTGTTAACAGGTTGTTGGTCTAGTGAATTTTCAAATACCATACCACCGTGTGGTGTTGCCATTATAAATTGGGATTCTTAATTTTTCGTTAAAAACAAGGCTTTGCATGGCTATATATCCATTACTCAACGGTAAAAAACTTTCTCCTTCTGATACAATATACATGGATAGTTCTAGAACATCATACTAGTTTTTCACATGAAACTGCAAAATTTTAGAGGTACACAAACCAAATATGTGCGATTCTGAGTGATGATCGCCATAAGCCCCGTGTATAAGAACTCAACTTTACAAGCGAATATATTTGTTCACAGACGATGAATGTGTTTCATATTTTAACAGGATGCGTATGACTATCCAATGTTTACGTACGCCAAATTTCATTCAGATTTGCAAATTTTTTTCACGCTAGTACTACCTTAACTTGAAACGTTTTTCTTTAAATTTAGGAATGTTTGACAGCAGAAAAATATAGTTAATCATCTTTTAATCGGATTTATACTAGCTGTCAAATTGTATGAGAAAATAAATGAAAGTATTTTTGGTATTGACTGTATTTGAACTGATCTATTTAAATTTAAAAATAATTACAATTGCAAATAAATTTGATTTAACCTCAAATTTAAATATTCAGTTCAAATATAATCTATAATCTGTACCAAATTAGGCATATCCAAACTCTTCTACAACAAAATTAATGACATGTAAACTTAAAATTATGAGTTCAATTCCATTAAGGCTGAAGTATACTTTGGAAAAATTGTTTTAATACGGAAATTTGAGTATTAATCATTCTTTATACTTAACAGGCAGATTCATAAAGTGGATTAGCGCTAACACCATTTTTTATTTCGTTTTTAACTCTCTTTTCAATGTACGAAACAAATATATTTTAACTTGAGTTAAAAAGAAAGTTAATTAGCATTAAAATTAGTTCATTTCTTTTATATGTTTTAATTTGAAACAGAGTTATAGATAATATTAAAAACGATGTTAGCGCTAATCCGTTTTATGAATCTGCCTGTTAAGAAATAAAAATATTAATAAATAAGAAAAATAGGAAAAAATTTTCCATCACTTGTCTCGTAATTCCACAGAGGTTTTTTTTACAGCACGTTTGCATCAACTTCTCAGGTCATCAACAAACGGCTGGTCAGTTCAGCTTTAACCATAGACGTACGTTTCGTCCTTCCGGACTCATCAGTATGGTGCGATCATATATCCAACTAGATCAACTAGGATCTAGAGGATTGTGATACCGACTTAGCTGAACTGACTGATGTTAACCTATCTACAACGGTAACATGACATGAGAGCTATGGAGCCACTCGTGGTGCCATCTACCGACAAAATCGCAAACTGCTTGACAGCTATTGAAATAAAACAAAAGACAAAATGTCTATTGCGATGTGGAATTGAGTCTTAATAAATAAGAAAAATAGGAAAAAATTTTCTTATTTATTAAGACTCAATTCCACATCGCAATAGACATTTTGTCTTTTGTTTTAAATAAAAATATATTATCACGCTCATTTAAGAATGCAACAGATCTCGCTAAATGATACATTTTTGCAAGTAAAATGCTGTTACCAACTGTCAAATGAAATAATGCTAGATGTGGAGGAACAACATGTTTAATTTTAATTGATTAAGGACCAGTGTTTCAATCACCGATTAATGTTAATCATGATTAAATAATAATGAAAACTATAAATAAATAAATAAATATAAATATATCATCACGCCTTCTACCCATTACTGGGCGTGGCACTCTGCCGAAGCAGATCTAGGTAAGTGATATATTTTGCGCGTGAAATGCGGTTACCAGTCGTCAAATCACGACCCCCAAAGATGTTAGTGGTGGAGGAGCCACAGGAGTAGTTTTTGAAAACTATGGTTACCATTATTATTTAATCATGGTTAACATTAATCTAGAGTAAACCGGCGATTGAAAAACTGGCCCTAATTCGCCAATTAATTATTTATTGGTGCTTGTAAATAAGTTTGGATATGCCTCAACTATGTCTAAACTAATAAATTCTAAAACAATATAGATAACATGTAGGTTTGAAGTAGATCTAGCACATTTATCTAGCCACAAGTGCGTAGTGTCACTCTATAAAGCTAATCTAATCGTCAGCTGGCGTGCACACGTGCTCCTGCAACATAGTAAAGCACATTTAGCATCCTTCGGCTCTGCTAAACCTAAACTAACACTAGATTAGTGTATCTTTGAATATTGGTGGAATATACATTACATACTTTCAAAGATATAGAGGCTGGACAATGCCACATATATTCTATTCCACATAACTATACACTATGCTGTCATCTGAAATGTATTATTGAATGCGTTACACAGTGGCGGCTCTAGCTGTGGACACAGAGGGCAATTATCCCTCCTGGGAATTTTAGTTTTTTTTGTCTTCTTAAATGCGATCAGTAGTTGTTTTCTAATCCGCTCTTTATATTTATAATAAAATTAAAATAAATAAATAAAGAAGAAATTCGTTTCAAATTTTAAAATTCTTAAGTCACGCCGGCAGAGATGGAAGGGAACAAAAAAGAAAGAGAAATCTCGCATTAGTGAGAGACAAGGACGTTGAAAGGAGGGGATATGGCATGACGATACTGTAGCATTGTTTGAAGTGAGGCTTGGGCAAGGGAAAGAGACAACAATAGTTTTTCTGCACCGTGCTTAGCCAAATCTCTTCTTCATCCAAATATTTTGAATTTATATAAGAAAAGTGACGTTTAGACGTTGTCAGGGAGCGTTGTTTTATGTAAACATAACCACGAAGTGTCATTTGTGTTTCAATTTTTGTGTTTTATGGAATTGGACATATTTTTGTGTGGATAAGATGGTAACAAAGTGTTTAGTTTGTAAAAGACGTGCAGTGGAATCAGTTTTCACCAGTAAGTAAATGTAGGTCATGTTATAAAAGAAAAGGAAAATAATTTTTTGTTTGGTTTACAGATTACCTGAAGATAAAGAAATTCGAAAAGCATGGATAGAAGCGTGTTGTTTAAATGAGTTGTATATTAGTCAGACGAACACTGGCTATAAAATTTAAATTTCAAATCTCTTTATGACACATGCGCAATAGCAGGGGCTAAGCACGGTACAGAAAATAATACTTCTGTCTCTGTCAATCTGCCGAGCCTCACAGTCTTGACTTGAATGCTCGGACTAACCATACCTTAGACGGAGAACAACGGCGTTTGTTGTGAAGTAAAAAGAGTTAAAGTTAGTTGTGGGTGAGACGGGTGCGCGGCAAAGAGCTAGTATCCCTTGGTGTTATGCGGGTTGCATTTTTGTTGATGACAGTTATTAGACACGAGCATTTTATTTATTTAAACACAAAAGTACGTATACAAAACACTTAATATGTCAAAAACTAACCTTTACTTTGATGTATAAACAGTAAGTAATTGAATATAAGAATAACTATACAAATGTTTGCAACTCGCATAACATCAAAGGATACTCGCTCCTTGCCGCGCACCCGCCTCACCCACAACTTACTTTAACTCTCTCTACTTCATAACACTGCATTGACTTGAATACGACAGACTTTGTCTAAGGTATGGTTAGTCTGAGCTTGAATGCCATATCCCCTCCTTTCAACATCCTTGGTGAAAGAGCTAGTTGACAGACCATGATCAACTAGAGCATATTTTTAACATGCCATTTAATATGCATCGTATGTTAAAAGTATGCTCTGGATAGTCGTGGTCTGTCAACTAACTCTCTCACTAGTGTGATATGTTTCTTTCTTTTGGTTCACTTCCATCTCTCTCTGACGTGAGATTAATTGTATAGCCATTATAGTCATCGTAGGACAACTATATAGTATCATTTAATTTTTTTGTTTGTTTTCCAATTAAATTGTAATTTATGACAAAATAAAATTGAAAAAATTGTCTGGATTCGCCATTGTCGTAACTTGTCAATTTTAATTAGCTATCACAACGTTAAAATGATGGCTAATATCTAAAAAACTATTTAGCAAATTAGGTTTTTCTTACAGTGTTTAGTGATAAGTCAACGTCACAAGTACCTTTCCGCTACATTCATACGTGGAATAGAACCTACAGCAGAATTCTATCTTTGAAAGTATAGAATATAATAAAGTGTATTTCATTTTAATGCTATTGTGATTTTCTAATAGCAAACTCAAAAGTATATACTTACAGTGTGTTTTCTGAGTGAAACACTTTTGGCTCAAACAATAAAACATTTGAATCTTCGTCATCTTCATTTTTAGTACTACTGTCACTATCTTCATTGTCTTTCCTAATTAAAATAGTTAATAAATCACGTATTTGTACCACAATACTAACAGATATTATAGTACTTTTTGGTAGCTAACCGGCGTTATTGAAAAATATTCATAAATATGAACAAAACTTCTTTTTAAGTTAAAATTATAATAATGGATAAAGCTATATAGAGCAATGTTTATTTTAAAGATACATAATAATCTATTTACCCATTTTTTGGTGTGAACGAAACAAGTTAAGTACCACTGAACCGAACTTGGGACGTCACAATCACAACTCCAATTCAAAACTTTCAAAAATCATATCTCTTTAATATAAAGAATTCTCAATCCGCGTTTACACTGATCGTCATAGTTTATCATGTAGTTTCAAAATAAAAATTTAAATAAAAATAGGAACAGGAGCCCATTATAATTTCTCTTTAATTAATTTATGGTGCTACAGAGTGATCAAAAGGAATTGTTACAGTTGGAAATAAAAAAAACTACTTGAAATTGGTAAGCCTGATACATAAATTCATTGCCTGTTGTTGACAGTGACATTTAAAATTTAAATTTGAGTACATATATTATTACATTTATTTCTAAAGTATTTCTATTACTTAAATGGCTAGCTCAGTGGTATGAAGTCGGCCTGTGGATCCTGAGGTCCCTGGTTCGATTCCCACAGGCGACAAATTTTCATAATTTGAAAAAGCTATCCCTGTGGCTCCTCCACCACTAACATGTTTGGGGGCCGTGATTTGACGACTGGTAACCGCACTTCACGCGCAAAATATATCACTTACCGAGATCTGCTTTAGCAGAGTGCCACACCCAGTAATTGGTAGAAGGCGTGATGATATATTTATTTATTTTATTTTAAAAAGTCAAAATTCTATTAGCTGTCAGACTCCTGACATAACCTATTTGTATTTATTAGAAATATCAAATAGCATTTCCGCCTTTACCTGACATTGTGCCAACTGTGGAATAAAAAGATCTCTGGAATTGTATTGCCAACTGTAACAATTCCTTTTGATCACACTGTATTAATTGTAATTGATAATTATAATTGCTAATCATAATTACTAATTGGATCAAAATAAAGGACTAAACTACCACATACACGGTGATCAAAAGGAATTGTTATAGTTGGCAATACAATTCCGGAGATCTTTTTATTCCACAGTTGGCACAACGCCAGGTAAAGGCGGAAATGCTATTTGACATTTCTAATAAATACAAATAGGTTATGTCAGGAGTCTGACAGCTAATAGGATTTTGACTTTTTAAGTAATAGAAATACTTTAGAAATAAATGTACTCAAATTTAAATTTTAAATGTCACTGTCAACAACAGGAAATGAATTTATGTATCAGGCTTACCAATTTCAAGTAGTTTTTTTTTATTGCCAACTGTAACAATTCCTTTTGATCACTCTGTATTATAATTACTACCGCTATAGCAGAAGTAATACACGGATGAAGGAAAGGGCGATCCATCGTTTGTTTATACTTAATATTAATCTTATTTATTTATGCTATTATATTTCTAGCAAAAAGCATAAAAACTTAAGCAAAAGAAGCAGAAAAAACTAAAAAAATAATTACAATTTGTCCTCATATCCAGTATGATAAATATGATAACTTTCATATATGGAAAAAAACTGTTGATGGTGCATCAAATTTTCGTAAGGGTACTGCGCCATTTTGTTTATTTTACACTTTATTTATCAAGCAAGGATTGTAAAATGACAGGAGGTCTACAGGATTCTGAAATGTGCAAGAAATAATTAATAAAAACGTCACATAAATTTAAGTTATTAACATATACCTTATTATTATTATTATTTGTTAATACTGAATATTTATTTATAATACTATAATTTCAAATCACTGTCATTAAACAACAAAATTTAGTTGTGTAGTAATATAACACCTTTAAGTAACCAAGTAATATATGAAATGTTATCTGAAATAATACAATTTTCTGATAAAATCATTTATCACGTATTTGAAACCGGCGTGGGTTTGACGTTTATAGCTATTGATTTTTGTCAATGACGTGATATTGTTTTGTTTGGAATTTTATTAAATTTCTAAGGGTCTTCGATATATACAGAGTGCGTCACAAGTCTAGAAAAATATTCAGCGATTTATTTAAAAATAAGAAAAAGGAAAAAACAAATTTCCCATCACTTGTTTCAAAATTCCACAAAAGTTTTACAGCACGTTTGCATCAACTTATCAGGTCATCAACAAACGGCTGGTCATTTCAGCTTTAACCATAGACGCGTTTCGTCCGTTAGGGACTCATCAGTATGGTGCGATCAACTATCCAACTAGACCAACTAGGGACTAGTGAATTGTGATACCGTCTTAGCTGAACTGACTGATGTTAAACTATGTAAGCCGGTAACATGACATGAGATTTATTTGTTCCTCTGCACAACAGGAACTTAATCCCAATTGCAGCAGCTTATAGTGGAATCCGAACCACTCAGACACGATCGTATTTTTTTGATATGAGTTGAAGTCAGCGAGATTTGAACACACAACCTCTTGTTCGTTAATTAATAATCTCCGTTTTATGGACTACGATTGACTGTGTTGTCAATTGTTTAACATAAATTAAAAAGTAAGTTCAAGATTTCTATTTGGGCAAGTGAGTTTTGCAACTGCAGATCTTAGTAGAAATAAATAAATACTTCAGTTGATATTGCAACAATATTTTACAATTATTTTAATATTTAATCAGTTTGGCTTTTGTAGGATGTTGCCAACTGTTTAACAAAATAAAAAGGAAAATAATTTCAGGGAAATCGCAGAATTGCAATCAGTGGAATGTAAGTTATTGTTGGTAATTTTTAGGGCCTTTTTATGACCCTTGAGAGCTCTAGAGTATAGTTAAATGATGGGCTCTTTTTTGTAAATGTAGATAAATAATTAATGGATGAAAATAATACAGCAATATTGTTATTATAATATTCTAAACATCTTTACAATATTATAAAAATATTAAATTTAAATTTAATAAAATCTCAGTCATTAAAATTTGTTCATTTCAACATTTCATAGCATTTAACTATTTTGCTTAGGGTTATAAACTGTCATGTGGTGGAATTTTGTATAAATCCATAAATAAAATAAAAAATATAAATATATCATCACGCCTTTTACCCAGTACTGCATGTGGCACTCTGCCCAAGCAGATCTCGCTAAGTGATATATTTATGCGCGTGAAGTACGGTTACCAGCCGTCAAATCACAGCCACCAAAGATGTTAGTGGTGGGAGAGCCACAGGGGTAATTTTTAAATTGGTGAAAATGGTAAAGTGGTATCAAGTAGGCCAGTGGATCTTAAGAACCCTGGTTCGATCCCCACAGCCGACAAAACATTTTCACCAATTTAAAATTACCCTTGTGGTTCTCCCACCACTAACATCTTTGGGGGGGGCGTGATTTGAAGGCTGGTAACCGCATAAATATATCACTTACCGAGATCTGCTTCGGCAGAGTGCCACACCCAGTAATGGGTACAAGGCGTGATGATATATTTATTTATTTATCAATAAATATTGATGTGATTTTGCTCATTATTTTCAGATTTACGGATTTATAAATTTAGAGATTTATCACAGAATTCTTCTATTAATTTATATTTTTATAGTGGTGTTTCAAAATAAGAATAATTTTGTACAATCATTAAAATAGTTTTTCTAATAAAAGTTTGTTGGATAAATATGCTCGGCATCCTAATAAATGTGCAGGTATTTGTGATTCACCCTGTATATTTTAATTAAATTCCTGAGAAGACGTCATTACATTACTTCCAATATACCTGTGTACCTATTTTATACGTTTATGAATTTTTATTGTCGATTATTTGAGCTCAAAATAAATGTTTATTATTTTTAATACTTTATTAATTGATGTACTGACTAATTTAACTGCGACACAAATGTTTACCGATTATTATAAATATGTTTACAATTATTATTTTTCTTTAGCAACAATCAATATTATTTATTTATATTTAAACTCTGTGTTAGACAAACATGCACAATAAATATTTATTAATATTATTAATCAGTTCGATGTTCGATTTTGGCACAATATTATTTGACACACAATATTTAACATTAACGAACAATATGCATGGATATAATTTGAATATTGTCACTCCACATTTATATTTTAACAATAAAGTAAAGTGTAAACAAAAAGTAAAAACAATATCTAAGCGTAAAACGAACTTAAATCACAAAATAATACGTGTCAGTATGAAAAGCAGCAGGCAGGCCGTGGGCGAAACTAAAATCAATATTCCTGCATTTACGTACATTTTATCTTCCTCAAAAAAATAATCTTCTTCTAGATCCATGTCTGTGTTTTACACTACACTCGTTCTCAGATATTTTGACTGAAATTTCTGTGAAATCTCTGTCAGGTTTTTAAACAAACTGGACGCAAAATTGACGAATTGTACACTATCAAGAACAACGCGACCGCAAGAGATATCGGCAAAGCAGCGCGTAGGGTGAATTTTTGATTAGGGGAAATATGAACTATTAGAGACATCTAGCGGAGGAATTAGAAAGTAGGTAGTATCGGTAAAGTAGAGTGATGTTAATTTGGTGGGGATTGTGGGGAACAGTGGCGGCGGAGACTTTTTTTGAAGGGGAACTAGAATTTTAATAACGACAAAAATTAATGACACTTGAAATTCATGAAATTGTGGATTTGAAAACCCAGGTTCGATTCCCATAGCCGACAAACAATTTTCACCAAACTGAAGCTACCCTTATGGCTCCCCCTCCATTAACATTCTTGGAAGGCGTGATTTGATGGCTGGTAACCTCATTTTACGTGCGAAATATATCACTTACCGAGATCTGCTACAGCAGTGTGGCTATACCCAATAATGGGTAGAAGTGATATAATATTTTATTATTTTTAATATGTTTCATGGGGTGGCTAGCTCAGTGGTATGAAGTCGGCCTGTGGATCCTGAGAACCCTGGTACCCTAGATTCGATTCCCACAGGCGACAAACAATTTTTATAATTTCAAAAGATACCCCTGTGGCTCCTCCACCACTAACATCTTTGGGGGTCGTGATTTGACGACTGGTAACCGCAAAGGACTCCAAAATTTTATTAACGAGAAAAATAATGACATTTGAAATAGATGAAATTTTTCCAGTTTTCAAACTGTCATAACTTGGCGAATTGTTAATTAATTTGGACGAATTTTCAACTTTAAGGGTTATACTCGTACATGAGATCTTAGGGTTAACTCCTTTCAGCACTTCTTCACGTAGCTTACCTCATTTGTTTAACGTTTAACGTTTGGATCACGTGACAAACGTCAAACTGTAAGCTATACCATGTTCGTTACATTACAAATTATTAAATTCTATTTTACTCACTAGATGGCAACCGAAAAATTTGAATTGTATAAGTCCCTATTTTGTCGAAAAGTTGCCGAGTTATGAGCCAAAAACCTCCAAATGGACATTCAACTTCAAACACTCATAACTCTGTGCCAAATCATCGTAGAAACTTCGCTCTTTACGTCCTTTACAGGGAATTGAATAAACTTTATTGCCCTGATGGTGAATCGAGTCCACAAATTTGTATTAGCTCCCTACAGATCGTCATATGTGGACGTTTTTTCCACTTAAAACATTTTTTCTTCTAGAGGGTTGAGAGGGAGGGCGGAAGGAGTTAACCCTAAGATCGCATATATCTCCTTAAAGTAGACACTTTATACTTTTTCGCCCTCAAAATTCGTCGAAATTAGCTAATAATTCGCTAAGTTATAACTGTTTGAAAATTGGTAAAAATTCACGAATGTCAAATGGTTTGATTTTTTTGTTGTCACCAGGATATATATAAAATAAAATAAATAAATATATCATCACGCCTTTTACCCATTACTCGATGTGGCACTCTGCATAGCAGATCTCGATAAGTGATATATTTATGCGCGTGAAGTGCGGTTACCATCCGTTACATCACGGCCCCCAAATATGTTGTGGGAGAGTCACAGGAGTAATTATAATGTGGTAAAAATGTTTGACGACAGTGGGAATCGAACCAGCCTTAAAAAAAGTAACATCGACTACGAAAACCGGCAGTACGGCAGCATAAAAACTGCGGCTCGGTGTGCCCGGTAAGCCCAGGCCCGATTCGGGCTGTAGCGCCATTGAAGAAGAAGAAAAATGTTTGTCGGCTGTGGGAATCGAACCAGAGTTCTCAGGATCCACAGGCCGACTCGATACCTGTGAACCACTCACTCCATTATATATATTTCATATTTTTATCATCTTTATTTCGATTATGGTACAGGATCTTATTACATCCCAATGATTCAGATTCCACTATAAGCTACTAAAATTTCCCTAATTGGATATTTTGTTTATTTAGCGTAGCATATAACTAAATCTGCTTTAATCCGGTTCTGTATTTTTTCTCAAGGTCACTTAACTGACCAGCGACCACAGATTATACCAGTGGGAATCAAGGAATCACAGTGAGTTCATGCTAAGAATGGTCAGCCAGTCTTCGCTTAGCAGTTGACCATGACGACTATAATTTTTGGTTTGTTACTTTTGCTGGCTGTTCAAACTTCTCAGCAGAAATTTGTGATTCCTGAAGTGGCTATCCAGGCTGTTAGACCTAAAGGATTGGTTGTTACTTTGCCAGGTATGTTACTATAGACTTTATTTGTTTTTTCAAGGGTTGCTTGTGACTTAAAACTGAAGAAAATAAAACAGAAATTGGTATATTTTGATGATTATTTAGAATTATTTTCTTGCTACATTTGACCTAAGATAAGGCGAAACAAATTCAAGTTCTTGATGTCAAAATAAGGAAAGTTATACAGTATTTCAATTGTTATTGAAATATTTATTATCAAAAATGTAAACTTTCAGGCAAAGATATATTAATTATAATGATAAACATGCAATTTTTTTTTATTCAGAACAGGTTTTCGTTCTCACAGAAAAACAATAAATTCATATGGTTGAAAAAAAAAATATTGCAGAATAATTTTGACAATGCAAAATGATTGATAGAAAAACAAGTATTCTTGAAAAAAAAAATAGATGTGTTAGTAATCAGTTAAAATATAAATACATCTGTTGATAATTAGCGGAATATCTGAATACTGCGTCACTCGTTTCCGAATTTGTTGGAAATTCCGACAGATTTGTACATATATTATTATATAATTAAAATTATAAATGTTACTTAGAAATTGATCAGATTATGTACAATATACTACAGCTGTCACACTTTTCGGGATTATTTTAGAAAAAAATACTTCAAATAAAAATGATGGAGAATTTAGTTCTCTGTCACTTTTATTTGAAACATTTTTTTATAAAGTCATTTAGAAAAATTTTACTGCAAAAACTAAAAAGGGCTGGCAATAGTTATTTGTGTACCTAGAGCAGAAAGTAGTCTATTACCACTCATGTATTGTTGATCGAGACATAGCTGAGAGCAATAACCATGCATGAGCGGCAAGAAAAATTTTCTACTTGAGATGCACACAATATTTTAGAAAAACTTCAATAATTTTTTTCTACGATACTTTATTTGTGAAAATCACATTTCCCTCACTTAATTTAATTTGTATGGGGTGGCTCGCTCAGTGGTATGAAATCGGCCTGTAGATCCTGAGAACCCTGGTTCGATTCCCACCGTCGACAAATAATTTTCATAATTTCAAAAACTACCCTTGTGGCTCCTCCACCGACTGGTAACCGCACTTCAATAAATATATCACTTACTTAGATCTGCTTCGGCAGAGTGCCACACCCAGTAATGGGTAGAAGGCGTGATGATATATTTATGTATTTAATTTAGTTGTGATAGAAACCATTTTCCTCACTAGTAATAAAAGTAAATGACTAAAATGGTCACAAACACAACTAAATTGAGTCACGGCAATGTCATTTTGAAGTTATTATTTTTGTTTGTGGTAACCAAAGAAACGTGATGTACATTTGCAAATATAACTCCTTTGATTTATATAAAATAATAATTATATTATTATATTCAAAGAACCCTGGTTCGATCCCCACAGCCGACAAAACATTTTCACCAATTTAAATTTACCCCTGTGGCTCCCCCACCACTAACATCTTTGAGGGCCGTGATTTGACGGCTGGTAACCGCACTTCACGCGCATAAATATATCACTTACCGAGATCTGTTTCGGCAGAATGCCATACTCTGTAATGCGTAAAAGGCGTGATGATATATTTGTAATTATTATATTGATTAACGTAAACGTAAAAATGTAATTTTCACATGTAATGTTGAAAAAAATTGTATGTAACACACGTGAGAAAGGGCCATTGTAAATCTCATATTATTGGGAACGCTTTCGCTCGTGTTCCAACTTTCGTGCTCGTTTTACAATGAAACCCTTTCTTCACTAGTATTATAATATACTATTATACGATCGACAGTTTTCATGTATCCATTAATACGATCATACACACTTACTCGGCGAGCAAGAAAATCTTATTGTCGCTCGGCAAAAGACAAACTTCAGCTTTCTGTTTTCAACAGACATTTGAAAATGTCTACGTTTTGCTCGGTCTTAGAAAAAAGTTCTTTTCAATAACGTTCAATCATTTTAGTTAAAAATTGCTGTAGTAAATTTATTTATCTGTGCCTATTATTGTAAACAATCTACTCTAAAATAATTCAAGAATACTCGTATTTGTATCAAAATAAAAGTCAGCCACGCGTCAACGTTTACCTAGCGATAAACTTATTAATTTTATTCTGTTTTTTAGACAGTCAAGGAGTTCAACTATTTGCTTTCCATGGCAACGTAAACAATCCAATAAAAGGAAAAGAAGATGGTTCAATTTCCAAAGAAGTAGGAAGAGCAGTAAATGGTCAATGGCAAATTAAAGATGATAATGTTGAACTTAAAGTCGGAGATGTCATCTATTACTGGGTGTTTGTTCAGCATAATCGACTTGGATTTGATAAACAGGAACAGAAATTCACTGTTGCAGGTACAGTTAAGACATTGATGGACAGTTGTAGCTCTATGGTAGAGCTTTTGCTTCACTAGCGAGAGTGAAACATCATTATTTCGTATTCTAATACAGAGGTATCGAGTCGGTCTGTGGATTTGAAAATCCAGGTTCGATTCCCATAGCCGACAAACAATTTTCACCAAACTAAAGCTACCCCTATGGCTCCCCCTCTATTAACATTCTTGGAAGGCGTGATTTGATGGCTGGTAACCTCATTTTACGTGCGAAATATATCACTTACCGAGATCTGCTACAGCAGTGTGGCTATACCCAATAATGGGTAGAAGTCGTGATATAATATTTTATTATTTTTAATATGTTTCATGGGGTGGCTAGCTCAGTGGTATGAAGTCGGCCTGTGGATCCTGAGAACCCTGGTACCCTAGATTCGATTCCCACAGGCGACAAACAATTTTCATAATTTCAAAAGCTACCCCTGTGGCTCCTCCACCACTAACATCTTTGGGGGCCGTGATTTGACGAATGGTAACCGCACTTCATGCGCAAAAAATATATCACTTCGGCAGAGTGCCACATCCAGTAATGGGTAGAAGGCGTGATCATATATTTATTTATTTTGTTTTATGTTTCATTCAAATTCATAATATAAATAAAATAAATATATCATCACGCCTTTTATCCATTACTGGGTGTGGTCCTCTGTTGTAACAAATCTAGGTAAGTGGTATATTTATGCTCGTGAACTGCAGTTACCAGCCGCCAAATCACGGATCCCAAAGATGTTAGTGGTGGAGGAGACACAGGGATGGTGTTGAAATTATGAAAATTGTTTGTCGCCTGTGGGAATCGAACCAAGGTTCTCAGGATCCACAGGCCGACTTCATACCACTGCCTCGAAAGATATTAGTGGTAATTTTAATGTAGTGAAAATTGTTTGTCGGCTGTGGGAATCGAACCCATGTTCCTAAATCCATAGTCCAACTCGATACCACCGAGTCACCTACCCCATAATACCTCTCATATAAGCTCTTGCATTCTACAAGACAGTTGTATTGTTATGGTAGCGCTCTCACTCTACAGGCGAGAGTATGAGAATCAAAACCTGAGTGACTTCAACTTCTATCCAAAATACAATTATGAATTGTGTGGATTCCACTTTAAGCTATTGTTATTGGGGTTAATTTCTTATAAGAATATCTTGAATCTAAACCACTTATAATATACAGTCATTTTTTCTGGATATAATTCACGCGTATTATTGCTTAGAAGATGTACTGAGCTACAACTTTGTCTAAAGAAGATTCTTTATTATTTTTCAGATTTGGTTGAACCAGGAACTCGTCCAGAGATTCCAACGGGACCTGGAGAAACTTGTTCCCCCTCATCAACAACTATCAATGGGGGCCAAGCTGCTTGTGGAGGGACTATCATCTTTGAAGATGATTTCAATGGTCTTAATGAGAACAGATGGGAAAAACAATATTATATTGCTGGAGAACCGGTACGATTACATCCATTGTTTTATATTTTTATATTTTTAAATGTAAAAAGCGTTAGAAATTTTAATTTATTATTATTAATTTATAATAGTAAAATTAAAATAGTATTATAAAAACAAATTCATATTATGGCGGTTTTGATTAGAAACTTTCCTCACTTTGCGATGTGTTGGTTTCACAACAAATGTCCCTATGATTTATCTATTTTATATGGTCGAATTCACCTTTCACACCAACAGTATATATTTGAATATTGAATCAAAATCGCGATCATCTTTTGGAGCAAAAGGTTAAACCAATTTTAATAAAATTTGTAGGTTATTTACATCTTTGATCTACATGTGCTATACATTTTGTTCCGACGCCATCTTGATTAAAAATGGCAGCTACTAATCTCAAAAAAGATATTTATTAAATATTTTATTTATTTCATCTATGAACGTGATTTTTCTTTTGTAGGACAATGAGTTCGTAACATACGAAAAGCAAAACATTTACTCATCAAATGGATTTTTAAATTTGAGAGCAACAATCAG
Source organism: Pterostichus madidus (assembly GCA_911728475.2). Classification (NCBI taxonomy): domain Eukaryota; kingdom Metazoa; phylum Arthropoda; class Insecta; order Coleoptera; family Carabidae; genus Pterostichus; species Pterostichus madidus. The sequence continues at coordinate 2,997,414 of OU452314.1, read as the reverse complement.
AGATAACGTTGAAAATGTATTTTCGTTAGATTTTACGAATGGGTAAGCTTATTTTAGAAGAAATGTATTATAACATTAAATTTTAATAATAGTTGCACAGGGGTTACCTGCAAAAGAAGAGTTCCGGGATTGTTAATGCCTCCGGTTATAGCAGGACAAGTGAAATCTAAGTTTACTTTCCGGTATGGAAGGATCGAAATTAAAGCTCAGTTACCTAAAGGCGATTGGGTGTATCCACGTAAGTATTACTTATTAAATTAACGTATACGAGTAGTTAGTTTTATAAACGACAAATTAATTTACTTCCAAAGTAATAGTGTATTATATAATAAGTCAAGAAACTGATGTTTTATTTTAATCTGCTGAGTCAAATACAACACTATTTTAGTATGGAATAATTATTTATGTATCAAGGGTGAAAACAGGGGTTTCTGGCCCGTGGCATGATTATTAGCACGAGGCGCAAAGCGCCGAAGACAAACAACATGCTCAAGGTTAGAAACGCTAATTTCACTCGTGGTACACACAATATTTTATGCACAACAAAATTACATTTAATTATATGTTCAAAAAAATATATATCACTTACCGAGATCTGCTTCAGCAGAGTGCCACACACAGTAATGGGTAGAAGGCGTGATGATATATTTATTTATTTATATAATACGTCAGGAAAGTGTTTTAACTTAAAATAAAATAAATAAATATATCATCACGCCTTCTACCCATTACTGGGTGTGGCACTCTGCTGAAGCAGATCTCGGTAAGTGATATATTTTGCGCGTGAAGTGCGGTTACCAGTCGTCAAATCACGGCCCCCAAACATATTAGTGGTGGAGGAGCCACAGGGATAGCTTTTTAAATTTAAATTAAAATACTGGCATTTCAAACAACTTGACGGCCGGTAACCACACTTCACGCACATAAATATCTCACTTACCGCAATCTGCTACAGCAGAGTGCCACACCCAGAATGGATAAAAGGCGTGATGATATAATAATTATTTATTTTTATTTTTAGAACTCTATCTCGAAACGAAAAATCCAACAGACGTGTACAACAGGAACGGTAGAATATGGCTAGCATACTCCAGAGGGAACGCTGATCTACGGACGAAAACCCAAGAACAAATTGGCAACACTGTGTTGTACGCAGGGCCAGTGTTATCAGCAAGTGACTCTGATAGATACTCTGCTGCAAAAGTGTTTCATCTTCAAGGCGGCAGTAAATGGAGTGACGCTGCTCATACATTTACATATATTTGGAGACCAGGTTCGATAATTTGAACATAATTTTATGTGTTTCACTAAAATGGGTTGCACGAATCGTCTACGGATCATTCTTAATCATACATGCAAGGGCGTATTTTTATATTATCTATTATTTATCAATTAATAAAGAGTTTTCGACGCAAATTTCTTCAACACTTATATCATCTCTTTTCTAATTATCATTTACCGTCAGAAAATAATTTTTGTAACTTTTTAAATAAAAAAAGTTTGATGGTGATAAATCAGGAGTAACTTTATAATTCCACAATGGGCCTTCAAGACTTTTTTGAATTTTTTATATATTAGTCTACGTAATAAAATTATTATACCCAAAAATTTTATTTTTTTTAAACTTGTATTAAGCATGATAAAAATAATTACACTTTCGAAACAAATGAATATGACGTAGTTGCATCTTAGCTTAAAGAGAGACAGATAAGACAGAGATAAATAACACGTAACTTCACGTAACGTGTGTCGTTGTCAGTAGAATTCTCAGACAAAACATAACTAGACGGATAACAACGGCGTGAGTTGTGAAGCAGAAAGGGATAGAATAACTGGTTGGTGAGGCGGGTGCGCGGCAAGGAGCAACTTGCATGACATCAAAGTGTGCTCGCTCCTTGCCGCGCACCCGCGGATCCAAAAGTTATTTCATCCCTTTCTACTTCACAACACTGCATTGACTTGAACACGGCATAATTCGTCTAGTATTTAAATGAGCGTTTTGAATTATTCAACTTTAACTTTCATATTTCAGCAATAAAGATATCATTTATGGTATGGTTTTATATTGTATTAAATATGATGTACGATCAAGAATTTATTGTAATAAATATATATTAAAAAGCTCTACCACTTGAATCCCCCATTATCATTTACCGTCAGAAAAGAATTTTTGTAACTTTGTAAATAAAAAAATTTTAAGGTGATAAATCAGGGGTAACTTTATAATTCTACAATCATTGATTAATTGCTGAATTTCATTTGCTTTATGAACCCGAAAATGATTATTCTTGGTATATCATGACTGATTTCATAAATCTTTATAAATCGCACTAATTAAATACAAATTCGCACACCACATGTACTTGTAAATATCACAGCTAGTGTATAATATTAAATTTAATATTTAGTTATTAATTAGTTATTTTTGTATTTTTCAGATGGCATGACTGTAGGGGTGGATGGCGATACCATGAATATTCAAAACTCAGCAACGTCGTACAATAATGAAGTAAGTTATTAAATCATTCATAATCATAGACAGATTTTGAAACTAATCCAAAATTTCAAGAAACCAAATAATTTTTCACGACTCAGTGGTATCACATCGAATAATATATTTGAGTACATTTGAGATACAAATAACTATTATAATTATTTTTGACGTATAAAAATATCAATATTTCAATTCGTCTGTTTCGTTCCAGCTTCAAATAACTCTAGGTATAGCAGCCGGTGGTCTTACAGATTTCCCAGACGAAAGCCAAAGTGGTCCAAACACCAAGCCTTGGAAGAAGACAACGTATCAAAGCACTAGACTATTCTTTGAAAATAAAAATAACTGGCTACCAACATGGTCAGATGGAACGGCTACTCTCAAAGTTGATTCTATCAAAATCTGGGCTTTATAATATCTATAGTTTGTAATTAGAAATATTGTTTTTTAATAAATATTTTTTTAAAATAATATTTTGTTTATTAGTGTACGAGAAACAATTTTCACCACATTGAAAACTAACTATCCCTGTGGCTCCCCCGCCACTAAGATAATTAGAGGCCGTAATTTGGCAGTAAAGTGCCACACCTAGTAATAGGTAAAACGCGTGATGATATTTTTATTTAAGTACAAGATGATGATGGGGTGGCTAGCTCAGTGGTATGAAGTCGGCCTGTGGATCCTGAGAACCCTGGTACCCTAGATTCGATTCCCACAGGCGACAAACAATTTTCATAATTTCAAAAGCTACCCCTGTGACTCCTCCACCACTAACATCTTTGGGGGCCGTGATTTGACGACTGGTAACCGCACTTCACGCGCAAAATATATCACTTACCGGGACCTGCTTCGGCAGAGTGCCACACCCAGTAATGGGTAGAAGGCGTGATGATATATTTATTTATTTTACTTAACATTATTAGAAATAAATTGCTGTCCTGATGACGCGAAAAGTTTTATAATGGGGTAGATGGCTCAGCGGCATCTTTAGGGACCTTTATTTGACGAGATCTGTTACGGCAGAGTGCTACACCCAGTAATGGTTGGAAGGCGTGATGATATATTTATATTTTTTTATAATAAATAAATAATTTATTTGGCAATAAAACTTGATTACCAGGCTACAACGTTAATGAGATAAGATACATGAACTAATAGCAGTGTCAACAATATTTTTGAGCACTTATGTACAATGCATTTTTCAAGAATTTTGTTTCGAATTTTAACGGCTTTGAAGGGTCAATAAACTTACACATAATCCCATAACTGGTTTTTGGAATGATTGCGCTTATGAATCGTCTGCACCACCATGAAGCTATAACTATCCGTTATTGTTTTATAAAAAAATATTTTAAATTAAAAACAAAGTTCTTATTATTATAATTATAAAAGTCAAAATGTCAAAGGGTATCATTAGCTTTATCAGAATATAAAAGTAAATAAAAAAATATGATGTACAAATTTTGTAAACACTTTTTTATTATTAATATTTCTAATAGTTAGTGACAAAATAAACAAAAACCACAGAGACGGTTGTTATTCTAGAGAATGACAATCGGCCCTATGGTTTTTATTTATTTTATCATTAGTATATCTATGGCAACTAAAATCCATTTCTGGTAAAAATTAATAAAATTGAATGAATTCATTCAACGTGATTTTGCAAATATATTTTTATATGTTTTTATAGAAAAAACAAAACTTTCGGATGAGAACAAAAAAAATATAGCATGCCATAAAAAACCGTCCTCATCATTGTGAAACGTTCTGTTTAATTATTTGGATTAGAGATTATTTCAGGAGATAATATCAATATTCCTTACTTATTTTACACCCTGTGTGGAGACCTTTTCTGTATAACAATTGCTAGTACTCAAAATAGCAATGGTTGCTAGAAAGGTTATTATCAATATATAAATAAAAATAAATAAATATATCATCACGCCTTCTACCCATTACTGAGTGTGGCACTCTGCCAAAGCAGATCTCGGTAAGTGATATATTTTGCGCGTGAAGTGCGGTTACCAGTCGTCAAATCACGGCCTCCAAAGATGTTAGTGGTGGAGGAGCCACAGAGGTAGCTTTTTGAAATTATGAAAATTGTTTGTCACCTGTGGGAATCGAACCAGGGTTCTTAGGATCCACAGGCCGACTTCATACCAATGAGCTAGCTACCCCATAAAAAAATTATAGCATGCCATAAAAAAAACCGTCCCCATCATTGTGAAAAATGACTATCAATAAAAAATATCTCTCCAAAATATCTGCAATCATAAAACCGTAGAAATTTTTTTTTAATTATTTGGATTAATGATTATTTCAGGAGATAATATCAATATTCCTTACTTATTTTATACCCTGTGTGGAGATCTTTTCTGTATAACAATTGCTAGGACCCCAAATAACAATGGTTGCTAGAAAGGTTACTATCAAAAAATCGTGTTAGCAATTTTCATAATTTCAAAAGATACCTCTGTGGCTCCTCCACCACTAACATCTTTGGAGGCCGTGATTTGACGACTGGTGACCGCACTTCACGCGCAAAATATATCACTTACCGAGATCTGCTTCGGCAGAGTGCCACACTCAGTAATGGGTAGAAGGCGTGATGATATATTTATTTATTTTATTTTATGTTAGCAATTGTAATACTTAGCAATTTTTGTTACAAAATGGACCATATAATCACTTCTATTCTTGTAAATACAAATTGTTAAATATAGCAATGGCTAATAGGATCTTTTGATAGCAACCTTCCTAGCAACCATTTTTGTTTGTAGTCTTACCAATTGTTATATTTGACAGCTATTAACTTTGAAACCTATTTTTATTTTCCTTCTATTTTACAGGTATTGTAAAATAGATTACTAAAGTCGAACTGTAAGCGATTATTTAGGTCGCCAATGTTTAGGAAATCGAAGCTCGTAGACCTAAAAATTATTACTTTCAGTTAATAGTACGTAATATACTATTAATAAATGATAAAACTAACATAATCATAATATTAGTAACCAAATCATGAAATATAAATTCTTTGCATTAACCACAAGTTAAAATACTTGTAGAGAATACGAACTATTAACATGTCCAGATAAACTGGTAATACCAGTATACCACGACAAGTATTATCAAGTTTTGAGAAAATAATATAAAACGAATTCGATAAATATCAATACTGCTTTCTACATATCGGTCTTTAAAATCCTATATAAGAAACAAAAATCAGTATCAGTTTAAGAACAGAAACAAAATGTTTCGACAATTTACTTTTGTTTTGTGTTGTTTAGTTTTTAAAGTGAGTTCTTTAGATTTGCTGGGTTTGCAGTTATCGGTGCCAGGTATGTATTCATTTATATATTTTTGTATTTATTTAATTAATAATTTGTATTTAGAATCATTTACAGCCCGATTAAAAAGCCAATTCTGAATTAAGCTAAACAACATTCTTACAACAGTTTCATTAAATACTAGTTTGTTTTTCAGCTAATATCAAGTTAGAATAAAGTTAGCTTAACTAAAATAGGCTTTTTCACAAAAATTTGATTAATTTTTAATAGGGTCGTTGATTTCCACCGAAGTTCGAATTTCTGAACGTTCGAACATTCGAATGTTTTGAACTACGTCAGAAAAACTTCGAAGCTTCGAATTTACGAATTTTCGAATTTCTTGAAGCTTCGGATTTTTTGTCCGAATTAACGTCATCTGTCATCTCCAAACATTCTCACGCATAATTCGTGAAAGTCGGCTACGAATTAAATAATAAACTCGGCGAAGTATCCTGCAAAAACTCTACAAGTTTATGCGTCTTAATTAAGACATCTATTCTCTTACCGCCCATCTAAATGCTATGGACTTTTAGTAAAACGTTTTAAAATGAGAATAAAAATGACACATAAACGTTTTAATTAAAACGTTTTTGATAGTGTAGCGAAATTTTAAGTCTAAATTAAATTAATTTGGCAAATAATAATAATTAATAATAATTACAGGGGTAACCCTTGTGGTTCCTCCACCACTAACATCTTTGGGGGCCGTGATTTGACGACTGGTACCCGCACTTCACGCGCATAAACATATCACTTACCGAGATCTGCTTCGGCAGAGTGCCACATCCAATAATGGGTAGAAGGCGTGATGATATATTTATTTATTTATTTTACTTATGAATTAATACAAAACTCTGCAAATGAGTTTATCCTGAAAATTCACGTTAGGATTCAGATTCACAATTCGAATAATTCGAATAATTCGAAAATTCGGAATATTCAAAAATTCGAAAGTTCGAATCTAAATTCGAAGGTTCAATAAATCCGAACATTCGAAGTCTCGAATATTCGAAAAATCAATAACCCTAGTTTTTAATAAGTTTAATAATAAACTGGTATAATTAGTTTTGATTACATTTGTAATCATCATCATTAGTTATCTTCTTGACGCAGGTTCTAAATGCCTTTTACATCTTCTTCTATTCATAGCCAGTCAGTATTAATCAAAGATAACAATGAAAATGATATAGTAACAAAGAAATCAATATAATGTGTCATTTTGGGGGACATAAGGGTGCGTCAGAAGAAACTAAGAATTTACTCATTTTCAGAAGTATATTTTTTATGGGGTGGCTAGCTCAGTGGTATGAAGTCGGCCTGTGGATCGATTCCCACAGGCGACAAACAATTTTCATAATTTCAAAAAACTGCCCCTGTGGCTCCTCCACCACTAACATCTTTGGGGGCTGGGATTTGACGACTGGTAACCGCACTTCACGCGCAAAATATATCACTTACCGAGATCTGCTTCGGCAGAGTGCCACACTCAGTAATGGGTAGAAGTCGTGATGATATATTTATTTATTTATAGAAGAATATTTTGAGAATTATTTATTGTTTGATTATTTGGTTTCTAGCGTTAGAAAAGGATGGAGCAGTGACCAATCTTTTAGGAGGAGGTGGAACCAATCAAAAACAACCCTCAGTTATTCCACAACCAGTGGTACCACTCGAACAACCACTACCAATCCCAGAAACAACATGTACCGAATCCAGTACAAAAATAAATGGTGGAAAAGTTGCATGTAGTGGCGTACTACTGTTTGAGGACCACTTTAATACTGGAATGCTGAATTCCACCAAATGGGAGAAGCAACAATATATAGCTGATTCTCCAGTTAGTAAAATGGTGTACATATCCTAATAAACAGAGTAGTACGAACTCTTTATTGTTTTGAAATAAATAGGAACATTAACTTTAATTTCATCTTCCACGATATATATACACGGTGTTAAAAAAGTTCCGGGACGGTGAAATATCTCGAGAAAAACACATCGAATCAAGAGCTCAAAAAACACGTGTTTCATATTTTGCAAAAACCTATCTAAGCACACCAAACACAAACCCCAACCCTCACCCCCAGGGGGTGGGGCGGGGGGCAACGTTGAAACCTTAAATGGGAACCCACATTTTTTATTACAGATTCGTATTCTGCGAAAAAAATAAGTTAATTTTATCTGAAACTTTTTTTCCAATTCGGAATAGATGGTGCTCTAAACGCAAAAATAAGTTTTGACATGATTCTGAAAGAAAAGTAAAAAACGGTCTAATATCACAAGAAATAAATATTGAATCAAATAAAAAAATCAACATAATCACAAGTAGCCACAAGCCTTTTTTTTGCAAAATATGAAACACGTGTTTTTTGGTTTCTTGATTCGATGTGTTTTTCTCGAGATATTTCACCGTCCCGGAACTTTTTTAACCCCCTGTATATATATATATATATATATATATATATATATATATATATATATATATATATATATATATATATATATAAATAAATAAATATATCATCACGCCTTCTACCCATTACTGAGTGTGGCACTCTGCTGAAGCAGATCTCGGTAAGTGATATATTTTGCGCATGAAGTACGATTACCAGTCGTCAAATCACGGCCCCCAAAGATGTTAGTGGTGGAGGAGCCACATAGGTAGTTTTTTAAATTATGAAAATAGTTTGTCGCCTGTGGGAATCGAACCAGAGTTCTCAGGATCCACAGGTCGACTTCATACCATCCCATATATATATATTATACAAAATCTAACAATAATAATAGGAATAATTTAAAAATTTGAAAAAGATCGTGAACTTTTGAACAATTGCATAAATGTCAAAAATATATTTTGGACGTAAAGTGTCAAATCAATGCCCCTAAAGATGTTAGTTGAGGGGACCCTTAAGGGTAATTTTAATGTGCCTAAAGTCGGTTTATCAGCTGCTGGAATCGAACTCGGATTCTCAAAATCACAGTCTAATTAATCTATCAAAATGTATTTTGTTATTTTAGGATTACGAATATGTTAGTTACGAAAAAAGGGCACAAAACTGTTACGTCAGTGATGGAGTTCTTCATTTAAAAGCAACATTGAGAGATGATCCTACTGCTCCTCAACTAGATCTTACTAACGGGTAGATCCTTTTCATATATTTAATATGCTTCTGGTAAAATAATAATTATACTCTTTTTCATGATACAATACAGTAAGAGATACTCATGAAGATGTTTCTTCACTTGTTACTGTCATCGAAGTCATGTTTAAATTTACAAAATAGTTTTGTAGATATTTGTTTTCAATTTCGGGTTTCAATAGCGAAATAAAATTAAAGGCACGCATATATGCGTCATATCAGTTGGCCTGAGTCTTATTTTTTTGTTTGTCGTTTTATTTTGCACTTTTATTTATCGTGTAGTGAGCAAAATTATTAAATGAAATTTTATTGAAACATATAATAGTACTTTGTTAATATTCAGAAAAAAAATTGAACTCAATCGATCCATACATCTTGGAATAACAGCCACTGAAACATTTCTGTATTAACTAAAACATTTTCGTTTTATTCAAAAGCTGAATAATAATAAAATTTGTTTTAAATAATAATTAACTCTGAATTTATCAGTTAAACTGCCCACAAGGTAATAATCGTGATAGTCTATTTGAGTGTTGAATTAGTTTTTTGTAAAAAAATTGTCTAGTAATACTATATGTACATTTTATGCCTTAGTTATATTTAATGTTAAATATAATGAAAAATGTTGAAACTTTTATATATACAGGCTGGTCCATTTAAAGTGTTATCAGGAAATATCTCGGAAACTATAAATTTTACGCAAAAATGACCTAGACGAAAAACAATCGTACAAAAGGGGGCCATAATAACGAAATATTGGTTTTGTCCTAGATGGCGCTGTTGTCGCTAAATCATGGTCAACTCAATTTTTTTAAATGAAACCCCCTATTTTTTATTAAAGAATCAGATTCCTCGTTAAAAAAAAGAAGAATTTATTTAGTTCACTTTTTCGTCAGCATGATAGATGACGTTCCTGTATTAGAGCTTATGCTTAATTTAATTAAAATCTAAAATAAAATGCAATTTAAATTGACACCATATGATTTTAGACAGAATGTAAACAATCAGATGAACCATATTTTATAAAAATGGCAATTGAATGTAATGAGACTATTTGTGATTTTAGATGTGCGTGTTAGTGGATGCGCTTGCACGCACACAAACTCAAATAATACACACACACACACACAGCCGCGCGCATAAGCTCTAACGTTAAATAAAGACCCCACAAGACTAAAAAAGTCAAGGAATTTTTGATGAAAAAACATATTTGTGTCATCGAGCACCTTCCGTATTCGCCTGATCTATCACCATGTGACTATTATCTTTTCCCAAAACTGAAAATTGCCATGAAAGGAGCATTTTATGATGATATTCCAGCCATTCAAGCAGCCGTGACACAGGTGTAAAAGAACGTTCCTTTAGATGACATAAAACAATCTATGCATGCTCTAGTTGATCGTTCTAAAAAGTGTATTCATTTAAATGAAACCAATTTTGAATAAATATTAAGTTTCAAACATAATATAATGCGTGTTTTATTCTATATCTAAATAGTTTCGTTATTTTTGGGACATACTGTGTATGCAAGATATCTGCGTTTTTGTATTATGTCAATTAAATTTAAAAGAATTATGGACCAAATGATGTAATTTAGGGATCATACATTCTCTCATATACACGATTGTATTTTTATGTGGAATGAACTATATATTTTTATTATTGCAGATGTACTGGACGAAACTGTACATTAACCATAGGACGTAATATTTATATGCTGCCACCAATAGTTGCAGGAAAAATAAAATCAAAGTTTTCTTTTCTTTACGGCAAAATTGAAATAAGAGCGAAGTTACCTGCGGGCGACTGGATTTACCCATGTAAGTATAATAGTAACTACAGAGTGATCAGAAGTAGGAGTTTCAGTAGGTAATACAATTCTGGTGATCTTATTATTCCACAGTTCACGTCATTTTTATACTAAATATAGTAAATAGGTTGAGTGATAGAGATACTTTAGATTATTGCTCTGTGAGAAATGGTAAAAAATCAAACAACAGCATTGTTAAACTGGTTATTTTTCTTGTAGTGGTAAACCTGGATCCAAAAGGTTACTTTACTTATGCGGGAGGTCGTCTTTGGATGGCTTACGCCAGAGGTAATCAAGATTTGAAACGAGAGGAAACACAAGAACAGATAGGTAATAATGTCTTGTATGCTGGGCCGGTATTAGCTGAAGAAGAACCTGCAAGGACATATGCTACATTGCAAATAAATGGACAAGAACCTTGGGGAGAAAACTTTCATGTTTATACTATGATTTGGGCGCCAGGTAATTGACAAAATATATTTTAAAGTGACGATATTTCTTGGGCACTTCAACTACTAAACCGTCCACTACATTACATTACATTTGCCACTTGGTTCACTTAAATCAGTTCAGATAAACTAGACAACATGACTAAAGTGAATTAAGCAAACTGATGCAATTATTTGGATGAATTACTTTAAAGTAAATTAGCTGTATTCTATTGTAACATTGGTTCATTTAAATCAGTTCAGATAAATTTGACACATAATTAAATCTACTGAATTACGCAAACTGATACAGTTATTACGGTGAATTACTACAGAGTAAATTAGAATCTGTAATTCATGTATTGGAAATAAAGTCAGCGAAGTAATCCAACGAAATAAATAAGCGATATGTTTCAATAGGCCTATTCCATTTGCCATTTGATTCAGATCTAACTTACATTTACTGAACCAGATCACTTATTTATTTCGCTGGATTACTTCGCTGACTTTATTTCCAATACAAGAATTACAGAGTCTAATTTACTTTAAAGTAATTCATTGCAATAAGTATGCATCAATATGCTTAATTCAGTTTATTTAGTCATGATGTCTAATTTATAAATAAAATAAATAAATATATCATCACGCCTTCTACCCATTACTGGGTGTGGCACTCTGCCGAAGCAGATCTCGGTAAGTGATATATTTTGCGCGTGAAGTGCGGTTACTAGTCGTCAAATCACGGCCCCCAAAGATGTTAGTGGTGGAGGAGCCACAGGGGTAGCTTTTGAAATTATGAAAATTGTTTGTCGCCTGTGGGAATCGAATCTAGAGTACCAGGGTTCTCAGGATCCACAGGCCGACTTCATACCACTGAGCTAGCCACCCCATCAATACAAGAATTACAAGAATTACAGATTCTAATTTACTTTGAAGTAATTCACTGCAATAAGTATGCATCAGTATGCTTAATTTAATTTATTTAGTCATGTTGTCTAATTTATCTGAACTGATTTAAGTGAACCAAGTATCAAATGAAATACAGCTAATAAATGTAAGTTAGATTTGATCCAAATGGCAAATTGAATACGCCTTACGTTTCTACCCTAATCTGTTAAGAACTAAAAACTGTTTATTTAATTTGCAGATGGCATCACAATTTCAGTAGATGGTAAAGAAAAAGGACACATCAGTCCACCATTTACACATTCTGGATCAATTCATGCGTCTAACTGGGAGGGAATGGAACCTTTTAACGAAGAGGTATGAATACATTGGTGTATGATGAGTGTGGGAGAACAGAATGTTGTTAGAAGACTGGATATGTGTCAATTGAGAGGGTTTAGGAATGTGGAATGTATGCTGAATGAAAGATTGGTGATATTGATGGTGAGAGATTGCGTGGACGAACCAGGATCTCTAGGATCCCTAGGAATAAATGGATGGAAATGATTGAGTTTGTTGCATGAACGAGCTTGTACGAGGACAGGGTGAAAAGTCCCTGAAAAATAAAACAGATGGCGCCACAATTGCAAATCTCATGTGACATTTGTGATGTACCATCTTTAACTAGAACACATTAAAATCTTCACACTGATATGTCATTCAGTTCTATTTTGACACCCATCGAAAGCAAGCAACCTTGAAGATTTTTGAAAACATGGAAAAAAGTAAATTTCGCGTCTTGATCAAACATTATTTCTTGCATGGAAAAAACATTACGCAAACCAAAGCATCGCTTGTTAAACATTATGGGGACTCCTCACCGTCGATTGGAACGATTCACAAGTGGTTTACTGATTTTAGTTGTGGTAGTATGACCACAAAGGACGCCGAACATTCTGGTCGTCCAATTGAGGTTACAACGCCAGAAATCGTCGATAAAATCCATGGTATGATATTGGACGATCGGCGAGTTAAAGTGCACGAGGTGCTGAGGCTATGAGCATCTCAACCGAACGGGTGCGGAACATTTTGCATAAATTTTTGGATATGAGAAAGCTATCTGCCAGATGGGTGTCGTATTTGCACACCGCACCGGCGCACAGGTCCGCAGTCGCAATGGCAAAATTGCATGAATTGCGCTACGAATTGGTTTGTCATCCACCATATTCTCCAGAGTTGGCCCCCTGCGATTTTTATCTATTTCCAAACTTGAAGAAATGGCTCGGCGGAAAGAGATTTGGCTCCAACGATGAGGTCCTTTCAGTTTACAATGCATAAAAAATCTTTAAAATTGATAAAAAGTTATAAATTCCAGAGCACTTACTGACACTGACAGCCAGTAATGCCAATAATAACATTACAAAAGTCACTAGCTTTTACTGAACGGCGCTCGGTAAAACATGGTTTCCGGACGATTTTGAGATATGTAAAACTGTGAATCCTGGACGGAGGCGCGAAAATAACTATTGCAAGAAGAGATATATTTATGATTTTCTCTTCTCTCTGTTATAGTTTGTGATATCTCTGGGCATATCAGCAGGAGGCAATTCCGATTTCCCGGAAGGAGTTACAAGCAACGGAAACAGAAAACCATGGAGGAAACTAAGTGCTAGACCAATTGTTAACTTCTATGAAGCTAGAGATAAATGGCTGCCTAGTTGGACAGCAGATAACTCTGCTCTTAAAGTTGATTATGTTAAAGTTTGGGCGCTGTAGATAAGATAAAAGATTATGTACGATATTTTGATAAATAAAGAATAGAAAAATTAATAGTTTTTATATATTTATTGCTCTGCAATTAATTAATCTCACTCGGACCCAGTTGTATTTTTCCTTATGAGTTTGTTTGTATTTGTTTTTGAAGCGAGAGTACTACCATGGTGCTACATTTACTTATTAGGTGCGTTCAAAGCTAGTAACATTTCAAAAGCTGCTAGCGCTACATTATTGCAAAACGCTCGAACGTTCTGAACGATCAAATTTTAGAAGAGCTTGATGAAGTGTCAAACCAATACATTTGCGTTACAGTAAAATAATAATAAGCGAATTCTTTGAACAGAATGGCCGTATTTGTTTGGGAAATTTGGATTCAACCCTGAACTGACCTAGAACAAACTCGTGTTACTTCCAAATAAATGACGCATCTAGTGTCAGTTGTAAACACTAGCGGTAAATTTAAAATCTGAATGCAAGTTCGAAGCGACATGTGCTTAGTTTTGTTTGTGTGTTAAATTGCGCTTTTAATTGGATGTTTTAAGTCATCTTTATATTTTTTATATGTAGTCAAAAAGCAAATAACGTCAGACTCTGTTCATTTTTTTATAATTTTGTCATCAGCAGTATCAAAGTAATTAATTTCGGAGTAGCAATTATGTGTCGTAATATTATCCTCTGTGACTTATATTGCAAGAAACACATAATGCATATTGCTCTTCCATCATCTGCATAAATAATAGTTTAGTATATTTTTTCAAAATATTAAAATTTAATTTTTGTTGATGAAACCGGACATAAATATATGAAATAATAAATAAAAAATTTATTCTGACAGTTTTGACAGATTGAACGTCAAAACATTTGTTTAATTTTGTTTCAATTTCATAGCTATCGATAGTTTTGAGACAATTTTAGTCATTTTTAGATCTAATTTGTGCCGATACAAAGCATGCAAAATTAATTTCGTATTTTGTGCCCTTAAACTTTTATTTGAAGCTTTTTCTTTTAAATAATTAGGAAGCAGGAAATTTAAAACAATATGATTTTACATGTTAAAGTCCTATGTTCGAGAGTCACACTGTGTATGTATATATAAATAAAATAAAAATTTAATTATAAGTTTGAAGATAATAAATTCAAGCTGAAACTGAATTTCCAGCTATATTCTTATGGCCAGCTAGTGACATGATCCCTATCGTAACGATTGAGTAATCTAAGTTTAAGTATACACAGACACAAAATATTAGAAAATAAAAACTGTAAAACTGCTAAATCGGAATTTATTGAAGAAATGCTGTCAATTTAAGGTAGAGTTATTCGAAAATTGTCTTGCCTCTTCAATTCAAACCCAGACGACAAAGACTAGTAATTTATTTCACAAATTTAAATATTTTCTAAGCCATATGTTATGTGTATTTGTATTTATGTTATGTAAAAAAAATATTTTAGAAATTTATGTATATCTGAGAGTTTTTTGGGACTCGCCCCACTCTGGAAAAATGTCTGTGAACGCCCATGAATCATAGCCTTAGAAATTTGATATTCTCTTATCTTACTGTATTGTAATGTGTATGTAGCCAACGCCTTAACCACTACACAAATTTACAGTTATGTATTACTGTTTATCTTTATTTTATAAGCAACAAAAAATATGAAATTTTAAGGAGTTACTGATATTTTGGCCTCCCTGACTATTTTACCATTAACATCTTTGGTAAAAGTAGTAGAGTACTTCAAGAGAGTTTAAGGTCCTAAATTAGATTCAAACAGTTCTTGTAAAAACATATTTTATTGTTTAAAATTCTCTACGAGCCCAAAATCACAGTATATGCCTTATAATTATTTTTTCGTTGAAAATTTAAATAAACAAATAAATAAATAAATATATCATCACGCCTTTAACCCATTACTGGGTGTGGCACTCTGCCGTAGCTGATTTCGGTAAGTTATATATTTATGCACGTAAAATGCGGTTACCAGCGCCGTGATAATCGAACATTTTTAACTAAATTTAATGTTAGACAGAATTCTTTACAAAAAACTAACTTAACAAGCTTATGTACTATACTGATGTACTATACTTATGTATTATTATATTGTAGGCAGTTTAACGGATAAAATCAAAGTTAAATATATAAATAAATAAATATATCATCACGCCGTCTACCCATTACTAGGTGTGGCACTCTGCTGAAGCAGATCTAGGTAGGTGATATATTTTGCGCGTGAAGTGCAGTTACCAGTCGTCAAATCACGGCCTCCAAAGATGTTAGTGGTGGAGGAGCCACAGGGGTAGCTTTTGAAATTATGAAAATTGTTTGTCGCCTGTGGGAATCGAATCTAGGGTACCAGGATTCTCAGGATCCACAGGCCGGCTTCATACCACTGAGCTAGCCACCTCATAAAAATAAAAGTTAATTATTATTTAAAACAAACTTTAATATTATACAATTTTTGAATAAAATGAAAAAGTTTTAGTTAATGAAGAAATGTTTACTTCCTCTTTTAATGACTGGTATTCCCAAATGTTTACATCGATTAATTTCAAATTTTATCTATGTATTAACAACATACTAGTATATATCTCATTAAAATTTCATCGAATTCTCTTGCATACTATACGAGAAATAATACTTCAAAATAAAACATCTAACGAAAAAATAAGATTTGGGCTAACTAATGTAACGCAGGGCTCCTGTATGACTCAACCTTGACTTATAACTGAAGGAGGAGTATATTTGACAGCTGGTAATTGATCTTCATAGCATAAAGTCTTCTTAATAGATCTACAACTGTAGAGCTATGCATAGTTGCACCACAATACATTGCTTTGCCGCCTAACAAGCGAGAGTTAAAAGTTCAACTCTAGACAAAAAATATACCTGCATCTGAGTAGTTCTGATTTCACTATAAGTTCTAGACCTTTTCTACTGTAATTATGATTAATTCCTTCTTGTTCCGAGACCCCATGGGGTGGCTAGCACAGTGGTATGAAGTCGGCCTGTGGATCCTGAGAACCCTGGTACCCTAGATTCGATTCCCACAGGCGACAAACAATTTTCATAATTTCAAAAACTACCCCTGTGGCTCCTCCACCACTAACATATTTGGAGGCCGTGATTTGACGACTGGTAACCGCACTTCACGCGCAAAATATATCACTTACCGAGATCTGCTTCAGCAGAGTGCCACACCCAGTAATGGGTAGAAGGCGTGATGATATATTTATTTATTTTTATTTTGTTTGTTCCAAGACCTGCAATTGCAGATGTACTATACCCAGACCTGTCTGAAAGGTTTCAAATTAAATTTATACAATTCTTCAAACCACACGCAAACAACAAATTACCATTAATGTCAAACCTTTTTATGTGGTTTTACCAGATTATCAATTCTAGTTTCGGGATTTCCAAACTACTGACCCGTCATCCGACCCAAGGAGATTACAAAAACACTATTAAATTATCAATACTTCTTTCCTGCTACGTTTGCCTTGAAAATTAATGTCTCATCTCAGTGGAAAGTTAACACTAGTCACGAAATTCGTCTCACCGGACAATGTTGTTGATAGTGACGATTCTGTGTTGTTTTGTGGCTGCAAGGGCACAATTTGAGGTTCCTGATGCCACAGTAGAGGTTTTTAAACCCAGAGGGTTTAGGGTTTCCATACCAGGTAAGACAGAATCACAAGAAATTAATTTTAAATCATTGAAATGTTGCACAATAGTTTTTTTATTTATTTAATTGTTTACTGATATACTAATTAGTTTAGAAAAAAATGTTTCAAATAAAAGTTGTGGATAATTAAGTTGTCTACCTCTTTTGTTTGAAGTTTTTTCCTCTATAATAATTTAAAAATGTTTGACAGCGGAAAATATATGATGCCAAATTATGCAAATAAAATATTAAAAAAAGAAAGCTATGTGGAAAATATAATAATTAATCTTGAAACTTACATGTATATATACATAACACCACGATATATCCAATCAAATGGGGTAACACGAACCCTAGAATCATTCAAAAAACATTCATTTATACGAATCAAATAATCAGTCCTCTTCAAACATTCTTATCCTAACACTCCATCCTCGCTTCAACCACATTCATTCTTCCCTGCATACAAGTTCATTCATCACACAACAAATCTTCAACCACATCCATCCAATCAATCCTATACAATTTTCATTCATCTTTCTTCGACGTACATTTTATATGCTCAAAACATCTCAAATTACTCACGCTCATTCCTCTAACAACGAATCTACAAAGATTAGAAAAGAAGAGAATGACACCCTGTGCTTGTATTTGAAAGTGAATTCCACAAAATTGCAGTTAAACATTCTATGTAAGATTAGAAAACGAATCAAAAAGATAAGAAAGTGTTGTTGAAAGGGAATTTCATTCAATTTCAGGTAAACACTCTAATGAAATAACTAAACAGCAAAACTGAAATCAAAAATTCTGCACTTGTCTTAAATCATCAGATTCAACCCGCAATTAATCTTCGCCACACGTTTCCATTCCGACATTCATAAACAAAAATTATAAACTTGTTTTTATTAATGACATAAATAATTACCAAAATATTATGGAATTTATGATAAGTAATCAAAAATAAATATATAAATAAACACTATTTATCTTTTAAGAATATGAATTAATCTATGTTTTAATTAATACAAGCTGCATAACTTTGAAATATTATTTCTAAGAAAAACCGAGGAACAAAAAACACGTTCCATATAACAAGCTTTTTTATTAGGTATTTATAATTGAAATATTCTTCTGCTTGATATAATAATAAATTACTAGAAACCGCAAATAAAATACAAGCAAAATATGTTACTAAATATACATACACTGCTCAAAAAAAAAAACCCAAAGAATCCCAAAAAAACGTCAGTTTTCAAACCCCTGTCAATTTGTCAGTTTTGAAACAAATTGGATGATTATTTTTTTTTCCGAAGTCGCCCAAAGTCTAGTCTTTGAAAAGCTGTGAATTGATTTTGACTAACCTCCCTTTCCCTTCCCTCAGCCACCCCCAAACGAGAACCACTTTTTTTCTAAAAAAAGGTGTTTTTCCAAGCTTTCTATGGGAATCATCAGCCGTCAATTGACATCGGTCATCAGATAATGAAAATATGGACATTTTTGTTACTGGAACGTAAAACAACATCAAAATCGGATGATTTTAAAAAAGTTATGATTTTTTGAAAAAAAAGAGACATTTGCAGCGTTTGAGTGTCCGTATGTGTTCGAGTGTCTACGTACTACGGACAATTGAATGCCAAGCCTCTTGGTGGTGGGAAGCCACAAGGGTAATTTTAAAATGGTGAAAATTGTTTGTCGCCTGTGGGTCTCGAATCACGGTTCTCAGAATCCACAGGCCGACTTGATACCACTGTGCTAGCTACAATATTAATATTATTATTATTATTTCGTTATTGGGGTAGGTAGCTCAATGGTATCGAGTCGGTCTGTGGATTTGAGAACCACGGTTCGATTCCCACAGCTGACAAACAATTTTCACCACATTAAAATTACCCTTATAGCTCACCCTCCACTAACATCTTTGGGGGGTCGTGATTTTACGACTAGTAACTTCACACGCATATTTATCACCTAGTGAGATGTGCTACGGCAGAATTCCACACCCAGTAATGGGTAAAAAGTGTTCGATTTCCACAGTCGACAAACATTTTCACCACTGTGGCTCGCCCACTACTAAAATCTTTGGGGGTTGTGATTTATCACTTACCGAAATCTGCTACGGCAGAGTTTCACACCCAATAATGCGTAAAAAGCGTGATGGTATATTTATTTTATTTATTTATTATTTCAGATGAAGAAGGAATAAAATTATTCGCTTTCCACGGAAAAATAAATAGTGAATTCGATGGAAGGGAGGCAGGTACATTCGCAAGGGATGTTGTTAAAGCCAAAGATGGACGTTGGACTTTCTTTGAGCCAAATACTAAACTAAAAGTGGGAGATGTGATCTATTTCTGGACTTATGTGGATTGGGATGATGGACAAAGAGTCTTAGGTTACCCGAGGGATAATCAGGAACATCATGTTACTCGTAAGTGATTTTTAAATAGCATTAGACAAAACAGTTATTTATGCATTAAGGGCATAATCAAAAGATGATAGCACTGAAGGAATGTTTCAATTTCCCGAGTGCTATGATCTTGATTATGCTCCTGGTACAGATAATGTTTTATTTTATTTGGTCCTCGAAATTGAAGGATTCAATCAGTAGGTATTCGTTATCGTTTTGCTGGCGTTGGTACGCAGTAGTTTCTATGTATTGTAACGTTTTTCGTCTTTCTAAAAGTGTGTAGAATGTTTAAGGCACAGAAATGACTCACAACTATTTATGTTAAACGAAAATAAAAGTATTTATTTAATGTATGAATATAAAAATAACAGAAACTTATTTAAAACTAATTAACACTACAATAAATCTTAAACACTACTAATAAGTATTCAAACACTAATATTATTTATATAACGGTCACTAAAACTACTATTTATATTACGTACACTAGAGCTGTTATTTATTTCACCACATTTATATCACGCGTTCGAAGTCTACTGTCAACTATCAACTGTCAACTGTCCTCAGCCACTCGACCCCGGCTTATATACTCCTGTCCGTAGAACAGTTCTCGAACCTTCCAGGACGTCCTAGAATCTTCCAGAACATCATAAAATATCCCGTCAAACCACACGTTCAGACATGCGAGCGAGCTCTATGCAAGTGAGGTCACGCTGCTACGCACTTGTTTCTCGAGAAGGTTTCTGGAATGTTCTCGACTTGTCTGGCTTTAAATTCGTTACAGTATGTACGTAGATTGTTGGTGTTGCTGTATTGTTTATTTACGAACAATTGTTTTTATTTTATTGTTAAATAAAAATGGAATATATCAGTAACTAGTCCAAAGAATGATTGGATGAATCTGAGTCTGCACAAGGATAATTAGTACCACAGAAGTCAAAAGAGCTTTTCGAAAAACAATACGAATTTATTGTGTTGTCTGACATTTATCCATAAATCACGATTTTAATTTGTTTGAATAGCTGTTGCTTAGCAACTTTATACGGCCTAGGGTTATAATAGCCTAATTATGTCCGCTTTTGAGAGCCAATAAACAAGTTTACAATGTCAAAATAAAATACTTTGTGTTGAATCGTAATCAAGCGACTACTGTAGCAGTTGCTTCAAATTGTACGGTATAGGTTGCGGGTTCGAATCCCGCCCAGGGTATAGATATTTGTAATGTATTTGTAAAGATTAGATGGAAAAAGCCCTCACCCTTGGCCCTAAGTGGCCAATAACGTAAAGCAAAATAAAATAAATTTATAAACGTTTTCAGAATTATTGCAATTGAACAAACAACCAAATCAAAATCAAAACCAACATCAAAATGGAAACAACAAAAAAACAACTGTTAGGCCAACAACAGCCCCACAAGAAACAACCCCTGTATCTATGAATAGAGGGTGCACAGAATATAGTAAGACGAAAGTAAATGGAGGGAATATTGTGTGCAAAGGACAACTTATTTTTGAAGAGAATTTCCAGAAGTTTGATACTACAAAATGGAAGAAGGATGTCTTTATTCCTGCTGGACCGGTAAGTAAATTGTCTTGCAATTGCAGATCTCTATAGATGACATATTTGTCTTGACAATCGTAGCCCAGTGGATACAATCAAAGTTTTTATAGCAAGAGTTCGTGCATTCAAATCTCGCTGATTTCAACTAATATATAATAGTATATTGTAATATTAGTGAGGAAAGGGTTTCATTATAAAACGACTACGAAAGTTGAAGCACGAGCGAAATATTTAATAGATGCAATTAATATTTTGGTTCATCCACATTCATAATTATTTCATGCAAGCTCATATATTAAGTGAATAGCCGAGCGCATTACGGCGACGGATAGTGGTGTAAGAACCTACAGATTTTGGAGAAAAACATTTTTGACTATTAGAACCGTATAAATGTATCAGTTTGGCATCTAGTCGGATCAGCAATTGCAGAATACATTTAGAATGAAACCAAAAGAAAATGATTTAATAATATATTAATTAATATTTGGTTGTTAATTGCAGGACTATGAGTTTGTAATCTACAAGGATAATCTTGAAAATGTTGAAGTCAAAAATAATCTTCTTTACTTGAAACCAACATTGGCAACAGATAAATTTGGCGAAAACTTTATTAATGAGCAAATTAATCTTGGAAGAAAGTAAGTATAATGTTGTTCGACTATTGATAGAGCTGTCGATTCACAAGCGTGAGTTCTCAAATTTAATTTTCGCTGACTTCAATTTATATAAAAATAATAATAATGTCTGAGTGGTTGCACTATAAACTACTGTAACTTGGATTTATTTCCTGTTTCGTAGTTGGAACAAATAAAAAGATAATACATAATTTTGTCACGTACTCGAATATTTCATTGTTTTCTGTTCAAAAAGTACATAATTTCGAGATTGTTTGGATCACTTTGATAACTGTACAGAAATGTAGGATATTCCAAAAAATGGGTGACAAGCTTCAGTCCTGATGGAACAAATAACTAATGGTTTAACATTTTTAAATTGTAATTTTATAAATTTTCATATTTATTTGCTACCGTAACAAAACACAGAAAATAAATTTAGTTTATTGATTTAGATACAGAATTTTAAGCTCTACAACTTTTACTTCAAGCTTTTTTATCTAAAATAATTTGGGCAACAATGATTATGGAAAAACTGTTTCCCTTGCCTATGGTCCTCTTTTGTGATACATCCGTTAGATAAAAGGGTAACAAAAATTATTTCGACAGCTTTGTTACCAGAGCTGGGCAAGCTACTTAAAAAAAGTAGCTAAGCTACAGCTACAGCTATTTTTTAAAAAAGTAACTGAGCTACAGCTCTTAGCTACATTTTGTAAAATATAGCTAAGCTACAGCTAAAAGCTTTCATTAAAGTAGCTGTTATATTTAAAAAAGCTACTTTTTTCAATTATTGTGAATTATTAAATTTGCCATTGTTATATTATCAGTTGATTATTAATCTTTTGTTATAATGACTGTTAATAAATATTAAAAATCGCAAATGGACAAATGTACTGTATATTCGGAATAAATTAACAGTCACATTAACAGAAGACTTCTAAACAGTCAATGTTTAGTTCATCTAATATTTAATAAAAAAGTAGGATAGATTAAGAACAAGTGAAAAATAAATTATGTAAATAGATTTTATACTATATAATAACTTGTTATCCTACATTTATAGAAAACAATAAAGAAGATAACAACTCAAATACAAAACAAAAATTAATAGGTATTTTTTAATGAACAGTGCTAGCTTTAAGCTACAAAAAGTAGCTTTGGGCTACAAAAAGTAGCTTTAAGCTACAAAAACTAGCTTTAAGCTACAAAAACTAGCTTTAAGCTACAAAAAGAAGCTTTAAAAGTAGCTTCAGTTGATATAACAATATTTTTAAGCTAATAGAAAAAAACATAGTTCGCTACAAGCTACAGCTATATTTTTTCACAGTTAGCTAAGCTACAGCTACAGCTAAGGTAAATGTAGCTAAGCTAGTGGCTAAGCTACAAAAGTAGCTAGCTACTGCCCAGCTCTGAATATTACTCGTCCCAAAATCTTGTATTTTTTGTTCTAGTTAAATAAATAACTATTTTGTTTTGTTTTTGTAGTTGTACTGGACAACCAGGTACCTCAGAATGCGATAAAAAAGCTGAAACTTACTTAATTTTACCACCGGTGTTTGCCGGACGTATTAAGACGAAAGATCTTTTTTCCTTCCAATATGGTAATATTGAAATTAGAGCCAAATTCCCTAAAGGCAAATGGATCTATCCAGGTAAGATACAAATTAAATAAATAAATATACACAGTGCCACAAATAAGTTTCAAGACACAAGCCGTATTTAAATAATTAGCAGCGCTATCTATGAATATACACCGGCGTTTAATATTTGTGACATTGCTCTTGCCGGTAATGTCATTTTCGCGTATATGTTGTTGCAGATCTCGGAAAGTGATACATTTATACGCGTGAAGTACTGTCAAATTACACCCCCCAAAGAAGTTAGTGGTAAAAATTATTTTTCAGTTGTGAGAATCGAATCTGTGTTCTCAAATCCACAGACCGACTGAGCCCCCATAAATAATATTTCATTATATTGTGCTCTCTTCTAAGAATATGTGCAATAATATTAGGGGTAGGTGGCTCAGTGATATCGAGACGACAAACAATTTTCACCACATTAAAATTACTCCTGTGTCTCTCACTTTGACTAATATCTTTGAGGGCCGTAATTTGATGGCTGGTTACGTGCGTAAATGTATCACTTACCGAGATCTGCTAAAGCAGAGTGCCACACCCAGTAATGGGTAGAAGGCGTGGTGATATATTTATTTATTTATCTTTCTTTCTTTTTCAGAGCTGTACCTTCAGCCGAAAGATCTGAAATACGGTTTGAAATACGACAGCGGTCAAATCCGAGTTGGGTTTTCACCAGGAAATCCTGCCTTAGGGCACGAGCTCCAAGGAGGAGCTATCTTAGGTACCTCCACAGAAGCTAGAGAGTATGGTATCAGACGTAATAATATCAACCAAGGATTGTGGTCTGATGATTATCATACATACACAGTTGAATGGAAAAAAGGTAAAGTATATTTAGACAATGTATACTTTACGCCGTCAAACGTTACTAGATTATTTTAGGGAAAAATGTTTCAAATAAAAGTTGGAGAGAACAAAATTATCTACAATATTTATTTGAAGAATTTTCCTCGAAAATAATTTGCTAACGATTGATAAGGGAAAATATATTTTGTTAAAGGTACAAAATTTGTTTAACCAGTAATTTTAATTGTTTGTTTTTCTTATCTACAGAGGGAATATCGTTAGGGGTGGATGGATTCAAATATGGGGAAATCAACCCTCCTGCAATGGGTGGCTTTGCAAGAGAAGCAGCTAATTTGAAATCTGGAGCTGGATCCAGATGGGCTGAAGGCGAATCAGATGCTCCTTTTGACAATGAGGTAAACAGAGGCGGACCTCAAATTTTGACACAAATATAAACAAATAATAACAGTTACCAACCATAACTTTTCATATACAAATTAAATTGGTTTAAAATATCGCAGAATAAAAAAAGAATTATACAAAAGACGCAAAATAGAAAACAATTATTTTTGTATAAAATGCGCGAAATGAGGTATTAGAAAACACAAAAAAAAACACTAAGTTCGCCCATGAAATACAAACAACATTTTGTTTACAACTCTCAAAAAAGAGTAAATAACATACATACATACATACATATCTTCACGCTATATCCCATCAAATGGGGTAGCACGAACCCTAAAATCACTCATAAAACATTCACTCATAACATAATCAAATAATCAAACATTATCATTCAAATACACCACCCTCACTTCAACCACTTTCATAGATCTCTCCATATAATCTCATTTATTTATCACACACGAAATCATTCCTTACATAACAAAACCCTCAATCACATCCATCCAATCATTTGTCAATCTTTCACTCATTAATTATTCACTTATCATTTATCTTCTTTCTTCGACATGCATAAAACATCTCAAATTACCCACGCTTACTCCTAACAACGAATCTAATAACGAATCTAACAAAAAATCTACAAAGATTAGAAAAGATGAAAGTGATAGCCTGCAATTGCATATGAAAGAAAAGTCCACACAATGCAGTAATTGAAAATGAAACAAAAATATAAGAAAGGAAGGGAGTGTCGCCCTGCGCTTGTTTTTGGAAGTGAATTCCACACAATTGCAGTTAAACACTCTACGTAAGAACTGAAAACGAATTAAAAGATAAGAAAGGCAGAGAGTATCGCTCTACGCTTGTTTTTGAAAGTGAATTCCACACAATTGCAGTTAAACACTCAATGTTAAATCAGAAAACGAATAAAAAGATCAGAAACGAAGGGAGTGTCGTCCCTGCACTTGTTTTTAAAAGTGAATTTCACACAATTGCAGA
Organism: Pterostichus madidus; assembly: GCA_911728475.2. NCBI lineage: Eukaryota > Metazoa > Arthropoda > Insecta > Coleoptera > Carabidae > Pterostichus > Pterostichus madidus. Next base: position 2,971,496 of record OU452314.1, on the reverse strand, counting down.
TAAACACTCTAATGAAATACTAAACAACAAAACTAAAATCTAAATACCTGCACTTCTTAAATCATCAGATTCATTCCGAAATTAATCTGTTTGTATTTATTATAAAACCGTCATGTTAATTAATATTTCCGTCTGTTGTGGCAACTGGAGAATAAGTGCCAACGCACTATGATTCTGGGGATTTTTTTATGAAACACTCACTTCTGATTGCTCTCTATAACACTATTATAAACTAACCCCATCTATCTGTCTGTCTACCACTCAAAATTTATATATTTATTTTCTTTATAGATGTACATCGTTTTGGGTGTCGGTGCCGGAGGATTCAACTTCCCAGACCGCGTGGACTCAAAGCCGTGGAAGAACACCTCTCCACAGAACTTGCTGCAGTTCTGGCAGAGCAAGGACATGTGGCACCCCACGTGGACAGCTGACAGCGCCATGCTTGTGGATTATGTGAAAGTTTGGGCTATTTAATATGTGTGATATATTTGTAAATAATGTCATTTTATAAATAAATGGTTTTGTATTTGATGAAGATTTGTTCTTGACTTTTATTTGACCTTTTGTGGGACAGGGTTGTCTCTGGGTTTTTTGTAAAGAGACATTTTGGAAATTAATAATTCATTCAGTCGCATTTTGACTCTTCGACGGTAGATATATAATTTAATTTATATATTTTTTTCGGCATTTAACAAAAAGTACTATTGTGACTACTCTTTCGTACTAATAGAAGCACTCAACATTCTCCCTGAGTACGCCTCTGCTGTGGTAAACAATTACATCATGAAAGTAATTCTTTTGCCAGTAATTCATTTTGATTCTTCCTTTTATTTAACCGTAACTTCTTTTTTAAGAAAATAATATTTTTATAAATTAAATAAATAAATATATCATCACGCCTTCTACCCATTACTGGGTGTGGCACTCCGCCGAAGCAGATCTCGGTAAGTGATATATTTTTGCGCGTGAAGTGCGGTTATCAGTCGTCAAATCACGGCCCCCAAAGATGTTAGTGGTGGAGGAGCCACAGGGGTAGCTTTTGAAATTATGAAAATTGTTTGTCGCCTATGGGAATCGAATCTAGGGTACCAGGGTTCTCAGGATCCACAGGCCGACTTCATACCACTGAGCTAGCCACCCCATAACTATTTTTATATAAGGAAATATTTCAAAAAAGCAGCCCATATATTTAAAAAAATATATGTTTTTTTAGCCATTAAGAAAACTTCTAAATATACGTATATTTTATAATAAATATTATTATTATTATACATCATTACTATTTGTGTTTTCGCATAAAATATGAACTGACAAGACACAAGGCCAAAACGATAATTAAGGAATTTTGAATAAAAGAATAAAAAAATTCAATAAAAAAGTTGAATAATATGATGGACTCATGGTCAGGGCCGGATTAATATAAACTTTGTACAATTAATGTACATCATTTTTTTATGGGATGGCTAGCTCAGTGGTATGAAGTCGGCCTGTGGATCCTGAGGTCCCTGGTTCGATTCCCACAGGCGACAAATTTTCATAATTTGAAAAAGCTATCCCTGTGGCTCCTCCACCACTAACATGTTTGGGGGCCGTGATTTGACGACTGGTAACCGCACTTCACGCGCAAAATATATCACTTACCGAGATCTGCTTCAGCAGAGTGCCACACCCAGTAATGGGTAGAAGGCGTGATGATATATTTATTTATTTATTTTATTTTTTTTCAAACTATAATGTTATTTAAAATCTTTGAACCGTATAGATAATTTATATAATTTATATTTCAAAGTAAATATATAACTTGTCAGTTTATTGAGTCTAAATATTATTTATTAGTTACTCTGCACAACAGGAAATTACAGTTGCTTATTGTGGAATCATAACCACTCAGACACACTTGTATTTTAAATTAAACAGTTGAAGTCCGTAAAGTTTGTATTCGTGAAGTTTCCTTTGTGAAGCGACAGAGTTAACCATTCAGCCACGACTATTTATTAAATTACACAGTTTTTGTAAGTGACTCTGTTAATTTTTAACACTGGTTAAAATCTTTATTCAATAACAATAGACGACACTAATAACAATAAAGAAAATTTCATTTGGTATGTAAGTTACAATTGATGAAAAATTTTGTTACTCATTCGTAAATGTCATTTATTCAAATCATTTATTCTCTTTCAGGCAGATTCACAAAACGGATTAGCGCTAACACCGTTTTTAATATTAGCTATAACTCTGTTTAAAATTAAAACAGATTAAAGAAATGAATTAAATTTGATGCTAATTAACTCTCTTTTTAACTCAAGTTAAAATAAACTTGATTCATGCATTGAAAAGAGAGTTAAAAACGAAATAAAAAATGGTGTTACCGCTAATCCGCTTTATGAATCTGCCTGTTTGAAAATAAGTCTTTACAGGATTTTATTATAATTTTTATTTTATTTTGACATCATAAACTAAACATAAGCGGGCGTAATATAGCTATTACAACCCTAGAGTGTATGAAGTAAAAATTGTTTTTTCTACTATCAGTGTAAAAACCTGTCATTTTGAAATACTTTCTAGTGTTTTAGAATGTTATTAATGCACGTCGTGCAAAAATAAAATTTTCTGCACGTTGCTATTAGTTACGTGCAATAAATGTAATTAAATAGTTGCTACAAAATAAATATTTTGGACGTTTGAAATGTCATTAGTTAAATTTGCATAATTAGTTAAAACTTGATCGAAGAAAAAAATTTATATGCAACTAGTATTAAAAGTATCTTTATGCACAATCAGGCCAAAATTAATGTATTTTAGCCCTAAAAAGCGGGCTTAAACACATCTTTTTGGCCCTGAGGCCATAAAAAAAAGAATTCCTATGGATACATAAATAAAATGACAATTTTTGTTTATTGTGTATACTTGATTTTTCAAAATGTCATTGACATATAACCTATGTACATATTTTAATCTTTTGAACATATAATTAAATGTTATTTTGTTGTGCATAAAATATTGTATGTATCACGGGTGAAATTGGCGTCTCTGATCCTAAGCATGTTATTAGCCGCGGATCCGAAACGCCTGTGTTCACCCTTGATACATAAATAACTAGGGTTGTTAATTTTTCGAATATTCGAGACTTCGATTGTTCGGATTTATTGAACCTTCAAATTTAGATTCTAAGGGCCAAATTCATAGTCGTGACTCACCCTTACCTCATTCTCACTTAACACTCAAATTTGAAGTAACTAAGGCAACTAACTCAAATTGTACACAATTTTGAGTTAGTTGCCTTAGTTACTTCGACTTTGAGTGTGAGGTGAGAATGAAGTGAGGATGAGTCACGACTATGAATTTGGCCCTAACTCTCGAATTTTTTAATATACCGAATATACCGAATTTTCGAATTTTCGAATTGTGAATCTGGATCCTAACTTGATATGAATTATTTTCAGAATAAAATTATTTCCAGAGTTTTGTATTAATTCGTAAGTAATTATTAGTATTTGCCAAATTAATTCAATTTAGACTTAACATTTCGCTACACTGTCAAAACGTTTTAATTAAGACGTTTTTGTATCCTTTTTATTGTCATTTTAAAACGTTTTACTAAAAGTCCGTAGCATTTAGATGGGCGGTAAGAGAGTAGATGGCTTAATTAAGACGGCTAACCTTGCAGAGGTTTTGCAGGATACTTCGCCGAGTTTATTATTTAATTCGTGGTCGACTTGTCGCGAATTATGCGTGAGCGTGTTTAGAAATGACAGATGGCGCAAAAAAATCGAGAATTCGAAGCATCAAAAAATTCTAAAATTCGTAAATTCTAAAATTCGAAGCTTCGAAGTTTTTTTGACAAAGTTCACAATATTCGAATATTCGAACGTTCAGAAATTCAAACTTCGGTGGAAATCAACGACCCTATAAATAACTATTATTGCATTCATGGTGACACTTTTCACACTAAGTACATAAATAACTATTACCATTCTAGTAATGTATATAATGTAACTGCCGTAAAAAAATAACAAGATTCAGATACATAATGCGTTTCTAGTTACTTAATTTTTTAGATTTTAAACCAGGAAAAATAAGTAAGAATCCATTTTTTTAAATTCTTAATAATCAATTACAAAAAGAGAATTTTTGCTCTGTTTTCTTGTTCTATAAATTCTAATAAATTCTAATAAATTTTAACAAAATACAAGAAATATTAATGCAAATTATAGTCCTGAATCAGATTAGAAATAATCTTTTCAGCGTATGACATTAAGAAATCATTTATCTGTCGGTTTTCCCAACACAATCTTTACCGCTACAATCGAAATCTTTGACCTAATCTCTCTTTAAAACCAAAACAAGGAAACCTCAAAATAAATTCGATAAAATTACCACACGTCAACTTAAACTTTCAGCCATTATTTACACAATTCTACCACCACTACAAAACGAAAATTTCGATATAAAAGTGTAAGATTGATTGAAGAGTATTGTAGTAATAGTGTCATCTTTGCGGATGACAGTACTTCAAAATGTTTGACTGTACAAGAAGATATTTTGGTTTATGTTTACTTATTTTGATTGGACTGAATTATGAAGTACAGTCCTGTACAGTAACAACGGCCACGGGGGCCCAACGTAATCAATTTTGCGCAAATGACTTGATTTTTAGCGAAGACTTTGATACGTTGGACACACAAAAATGGAAGAAGGAAGTTACTTTAGCTGGAGGAGGTGTAAGTATATTTAAATTATTATTATTTACAATTTTCACCACATTAAAATTAACCCTGTGGCTTCCCCTCTACTAACATTTTTGGGGGTCGTGAATTGATGGCACATTTCATGCGCATTTACTATTATATTTAGTTATCTTATTATTTGAGTAAAATAAATAAATATACAACTGGCACTCTATTGCAGCAAATCTCGATAAGTGATATATTAATGCAAGTGACGTGCGGTTACCAGTCGTCAAATCACGGACTTCAAAGATGTTAGTGTAGGGAAAGTCACAGGGGTAGTTTTAATGTGATGAAAATTGTTTGCCGGCCTTGGGAATCGAACCAAGGTTGTAAAATCTACAGTCCAACTATTATTATTTATTATTATTAATTTGCTTAAGATTCAATTCTAACACGAGGAATTGTATGGTATTAAGCTTCATATCTTCTTTTGGTTTTAATATATATTCTCTGGAAAAGGTTATTATTCAGTCAGATTTTCGAATTTTCCGAGGTTATATCTCAAAAACTAAACAAGATATGAAAATGCGCTCAACGGCTTTACATTTCTCGTGTTTTAATTAACTTATAAACAAATTTTCAGCAATTTTTAAAATTTCAAAAATTTCATAATTTTTGTTTTATAAAACCGTTTTTAAACTATATTTCAAAAACTAAAAGGTATATGCACTTGGGAAGTTTATCATTGGATTCAGCGGGCCAAAATACATATGGATGTAAATTTTCGTTACAATATTCGTACAAGAAAGAATTTTAGAGCAAATAATCTGAAATTGGCCTAAAATAAAAAAAAATCCAAGGGGCACCCCTTAAAATATGATCAAAAAATAAAAATCGCTAAAAATTTGCTTATAAGTCAATTAGGATACGGGAAATTCAATGCCGTTGAGCTCATCTTTATATCTTATTTATTTTTTAAGATATAGCCTCCGGAAAAGTTAAATTTTTCCCAAATTTCACCCATTTCAAATTTTGTTTCTTTCCCGAAGCTATATCTCAAAAACTAAACGAGATACGAATATACGATAAAGACTCAACTCATACCCTAAAGACATCTTCAAATAATTAAATAGCTAAAAATATTCTTATAAGTCAATTCGAACACGATAAATTCAAAGAAGTTCAGTTAAACAGTTTAGTAAATCATGAAATATTTGCCTCGATAAAATGTTAATTTTTATAACTAATTAAAACTATGATTATTTGTTCTAGAACTGGGAATTTCAATGGTACACTGATGATGGAAGAAACTCTTTTGTCCATAATGGCCGTCTTCATTTGAAGCCGAGTTTAACATCTGATATTATTGGAGAACATGGTTTATCATCGCAAACTGTTGACTTAGGGAACCAGTAAGTAATAAATTAATTATAAATAAATATATCACTACCTTATTAGCAGTTATCAGCCGTCAAATCACGCCAAACATATATCATCACGGTTTCTACCCATTACTGGGTGTGGCACTCTGCCGAAGCAGATCTCGGTAAGTGATATATTTATGCGCGTGAAGTACGGTTACCAGCAGTCAAATCACGGCCTCCAAAGACGTTAGTGGTGGAGGAGCCACAGGGGTACCTTTTGAAATTATGAAAATTGTTTGTTGCCTGTGGGAATCGGACAAGGGTTCTCAGGTTCCACAGGCCGACTTCATACCACTGAGCTAGCCACCCCATAATATAATAATATTGGCAAAAAAGTTTAAAATAGTTATTTATGTAACTTGTGTAAAAAATGTCACTTTATTACACGAGTGGAAAACTTAAAGCACGAACCGTATGCGAGTGTTGCAAACCCATGAGTGCAATAAAAACGATTTTAACACAAGTTGCATAAATAATTTTGTCTACGATCGAGTTTTAACCAATTATGCTAATCTAACGAATAACATTTTAACATTTTAACATCAAAAATATAAATTTTGTAGATAACGTAGTTTCGTAACAACTATTTAATTACATTTTTCCTGTATCTACTGGCAATGTAAAAAAAAAATCATGTCGTGCAAAAATATCCTTCTTTTGACACCAAAAAGTGTTTAAAACATCATGGGGCAGCTAGCTCAGTGGTATCAAGTCGGCCTATGAATCCTGAGAACCTTGGTTCGATTCCCACAGGCGACAAACAATCTTCATAATTTCAAAAAACTACCCCTGTGGCTCCTCCACAACTAACATCTTTGGGGGCCGTGATTTGACGACTGGTAACCACACTTCACGCGCAAAATATATCACTTACCAAGATCTGCTTCGGCAGAGTGCCACACCCAGTAATTGGTAGAAGGCGTGATGATATATTTAGTTTTATTTATTTTATGCTGTTGACTAGAAAAAATATATTTACGTATTTCGTTTGCAATTACCAGCCGTCAAATTATAAAAACAAAATAATATTTTAATAAATAGTAAACAATGTTACTATTTATAAGTTAAAATCAGACTAAAAAGATTTAGGTAGTAAGTAACAACATGAAAATAATAATTATTAATTTATGTTTGTGTTTAGGTGTACAGATAGTCGGTTTTATGGATGCAGTCGTACTGGCTCGAGTACAAATTATATCAACCCTATTAGAAGTGCAAAATTAACTACAGTTAATTCATTTTCCTTCAAATATGGGAGGGTGGAAGTTCGTGCTATGCTACCCACTGGAGATTGGTTATGGCCAGGTAATATAAATAATTAATATTCTCAAAAAAGAGTCACAACTATCAAATTTATATTTAAATAAATATATCATCACGTCTTTTATCCATTACTGAGTGTGGCACTCTACCGAAGCAGATTTCGGTAAGTGATATATTTATGCGCGTAAGGTGCGGTTACCAGCCATAAATTTACGGCCTCCAAAGACGTTATTGGAAGGGGAGCCACAGGGGTAAATTTAATGTGGTGAAAATGACAATCGGCTAAGGAAATCAAACCAGGGTTCTCAAAATCTATAGGCTGATTCGATACCACTGAGACAACTGCCCCATAAATTAGTAATTACAATTAATAGTCACAAGACATTAATTGTAAGTACTAAGTGAAATGTTTGAAAACTTAAAACATTTAAATTACAATTCATGCGCCAGATATATTATTTTATCTTTATCTTCAAACATTATCTAGGATTTTCATTTTGACGGTGACAATTTATCTGTCAACTACAATTTTATAAAACTATAATATTTAAAAGGTATAGAGGTGATAATAATTAAAAGATGCTGACCGGAATTTCGCTATTTTTAGATTTATTTATGTTCATTTTCAAAGTTCTCTACAAATGTCATTTTTAACTGATGCACTTATGCTGCAATTAATTATAATTTTTTTACGCTTCCACTAAGTGATCATTGTAATTGCTAATTATAATTACTAATTGGATAACTGTGAATGCAGCAACAAAAATAAAATGTGGAGACTTTAACGGTAGATTAGAACACAAAGATGTAGACAGATATATTTTTGAGTGACTGTCATTCTAAGATTCTTTCTTCGATTGTCTTCAAATTTTAACTGTGCACTAACAACATACTAAAATATGTCTCAGTAAAATTTCACCAAATTTCCTTGCATTAAATACGAGAAACAACATTTCAAATAGAAATAAAATATGGAGATTTCAACGTTCGATCAGAACACAAACTTTTAGACCGATTCATGTTTCAGCGATAGTCTTCAAATTTTAACTGTGTAATAACAACATATTTTAATATATCTCAGAAAAAATTCATTTAATTTCCTTGTTTGCAATACGAGAAAGAACACTTTAAACAGAAATAAAATGTGGAGACTTCAACGTTCGATCAGATTACAAAATTTTAGATGGATTTATGTTTGAACGCTTGTCAATCCAAGAAACTTACTTCAATTGTCTTCAAAGTTTAACTGTGCACTAACAACATATTAAAATATATCTCATTCAATTTCCTTGCATATAACACGAGAAAGAACACTTCAAACAGAAATAAAATGTGGAGACTTCAACGTTCGATCAGAACACAAACTTTTAAACCGATTCATGTTTTAGCGATTGTCCATCTAAGGCTGTAGGAATCGAACCACTGTTATCTATAATTTCGTCAATTCCAGCTATCTGGTTCCTCCCCAAGAACAACGAATATGGGGGTTGGCCGATGTCCGGTGAGATCGACTTGATGGAAAGTCGTGGCAATGAACATCTTAAACAAAATGGAATTAACATTGGAGTGGAACAAGTTGGGCAAACGCTTCATTGGGGTCCTGACCCTAACAGGAATGCCTGGTATAGGACCCACTTTGACAAGAGTGATTCTAGAAGACCCTACAATCGAAGATTTCACACTTATGGACTTGAATGGACTCCAGGTGTGCAATAAGAATTTTAACATTTATTTTTATAAGAACGAGAGCAAGAATGTTATTATATTTATTATTGTCAAGCGTTTATAAATTGTTTTAGAAAAAAATACTTTAAATAAAAGTTGTGGAGAAATAAATTTTCTACAACTTTTATCTTAAGAATTTTTCTCTAAAATTATTTAGAAACGTTTAGAAGGGAAAAATATACGATTATATATTATTTGAGATTATTTATTTTAGATAAACTTGTGTTCAGCGTTGATGGGCAACATGTAGGAACAATAGATCCAGGATCATCTTTCTGGAATTTTGGACAATTTGGTAATTCGGGTAACCCGTGGAGCGGTGGCACTAAAATGGCGCCTTTTGACAAAGAGGTATAAAATTTTAAAACAAATATTGTCATGCTATTCTAGCTAATTTCTGTTATCCGTGGCTGCTCTGCGATTGCAGATTTTGTTAAATTGTAAAAATAAAATCAAATATAATGGTGTAATGGCACAGTGGTTATCGTGTCGGCCTGTGGATCCAAAGAACCCTGGTTCGATCCCCACAGCCGACAAAACATTTTCACCAATTTAAAATTACCCCTGTGGTTCAACCACCACTAACATCTTCGGGGGCCGTGATTTGATGGCTGGTAACCGCACTTCACGCGCATAAATATATCACTTACCGAGATCTGCTATCGCAGAGTGCCACACCCAGTAATGGGTAAAAGGCGTGATGATATATTTATTTATTTCAATATAAATACATCATCACGCTTTTACCCATTATTGGGCGTGGTACTTTGTCGAAGCAAATCTCGGTAAATGATATATTTATGCGCATGAAGTGCAGTTGCTAGTCGTCAAGTCACGGCCCCCAAAGATGTTAATGGTGGAGGAGCCACAGGGGTAATATTAATGTGGTGAAAATGTTTGTCGGCTGTGGGAATCAAACCAGGATTCTCAGGTTCCGACTCGATACCACTGAGCCCCCTACCCCTGCCAATAAATAAAATTGTCAGTATGTTATATTGCACTTTTACCCTTATTTTTTCCCTTGATAACTTCTCGTAACTATTGTTTGTTTTAGTTCTACATCATTCTGAATTTGGCTGTCGGGGGTACAAATGGTTACTTCCCTGATAATGCAAACAACCCCCATCCTAAACCATGGTCAAACCAATCACCTACGGTAAGTAAACAACATACTTTGATGCCCGTCAACGACATTCAAATCCGAAGATCTCGGGTTCGAATCCCACTGAAGCTAATAACATATAAAATAGTACACTGAGTCCGGATTCTGTACTATAATTGGGATTAAGTTCTTCTTATGCAGAATAGCATAAATAAATAAAAGCGCTGGCATTAATATATATTTAATTAGACGTCTATCTATATTTTATTTGTGGTCAGACACATTTATAAATATATCACTTACCGAGATCTGCTTCGGCAGAGTGCCACACCCAGTAATGGGTAAAAGGCGTGGTGATATATTTATTTTTTATTTATTTTATATATATATATATATATATATATATATATATAAATAATAAAATTTGAATTTAGTTTCATGTTTACCTATGGATCATTTTACGTATATTTTGCTATAATAGTTCAATAATTTAATATAAGTCATAGCAAACTAGATTTCTTACCATATTATATTATAGTTGCAACAATTTTATTATCAGCGTTGAAACTTATTTATTTGATTTGTGTTTTCAGGCTCCGAAAGATTTCTGGGAAGCACGTTCAAAATGGCTGCCAACGTGGGATTTAAATTCTGAAAAATCTTCTATGATAGTTGATTCCGTGAAAGTGTACGCTGTGTAAACGTTCTTATGGCTTTCAGAATACACTATTTAAGCCTTCTTTGGAAATATGTTAAATAATAATTTTAATATGTTTCTTGCAAGTGGCAAGTCCCTGTGTCGTTCCAAATAACTTTGTACCTAATTGTATTTGTAATTTGTTTAATAATAATATGTATTTAAATTAAATAAAGTATTATTTAATCATAAATGAGTTAATTTAACTTACCCTATCATAATTTCATTAATTAATTATTATTATTATTCACATCACTTCCGTTAAAATTATAAAAATATAATTTTAATTTTTTTTAAATATGGTTCAGAAATATGTATATAGTTTCTAAAAATACGGTAGATCATGAAGTGGTTTCTAAGTAACAAGTTGTTTACAATGTTTTATGGAATATAAAATACTAGTGTTTTATGAGCCATATAATTCAACTGAAATCAGTGTAATAATGTTTTTATTACATATGAGTTGTGGATAAAAACTATTTTTAGCTAATAAATTGATGTATTTTTCTACTTTCCATTTAAAATGACCTAATTATTGCGTTCATTTCAAATGATTTTCATGTAGCATATCTACCTATTATAACCGATAATTCGGGTTTTAATTTTGTTTACCGATAAGAAACTAGAAATTCTTTATTTATCTGATGTCAATGTTACCGTTAATGTGTATAATGCCGTTATTCTATAAAATTGTATTATTTGCTATTTATTTTAAAATTAAAATGCATTCATGACGAAGATCCTTTTGGTCGTACGTAGTAAATAAATCCTGAGACCGTAGGACATTCAAGCCGTTACATTCGATTTTACCTCAAATTATTCCAAACTTTACACATTTATTTAAATATTCAACGTGTTTTAGGCAAAGCTCGCTTCACTTGCATTTTAAACGAAAAAACCCTAAGCTCTTGTACTGTTCACTAAAATAAGCATTTATATTTGCTTTTGGCGAAATTTGCATTATATATTATGTATGTAAACCAAAGTTAAATATAATCTATAATGCATGTACAGGAAAATGTCATTCATAGAATTACGGTCAAATTTCGCCGCACTCTGAATATTCTATATAGTATATTATTATTCAGTGGTTAAATTATTATCTTATTTCAGCGTCAATATGTAAATTTATTTTCCTGTTATAAACCATATCATCTGTTGAATAACAATGCGTATATAAATGAAAAATTAAAATACGGTCTGACCTTTTGTAGACTCTGCAACACAACCATTTTGAAAGACGTTGTTAATCCAAAAAGTCATTAGATTTGCACAACACTAAATCACTACACTAAAATAGTTCTTGGGGTAGATGGTATCCTCCTGAAACAAACAGAAATAAATATTATTTAAGTTGCTGGATGATGACTGTAAGATTCAGAAGAATTGATCGCTAGTACGGTGGTATACGAGTATGTAGATTTGAATCCGAAGATTCCGAGTTCGAATCCTACTCAAGTTAAAAATAAATGAACTACCACAATGCGAGTAGATGAGTTCAGGGGTGGGATCATGTAAAAATGACTAGAAGTGAATAGTAGTGACTCGTGTCAATTGCTATTATGTAAAAAAGAATAGCGAAAACGATATTGTTTTGCGTTAGTTAAATTGTCATTTTTAAACGCAATGTTCATTGTGGGTGAAAACATTACTCACTATTAACATCTTTGTTTAATTCATTTATATTTCTATAAGTCGTTCTTTATTTCAAAATTCTTTGATTTTTTTTTCAATTTTTACTCAGTGCTTACTATGTCACAATTTAAAGAAGTTTGACGTTTGCACTAGACACAGGTAAAAAAAGCAAGGTACATCAATTATAAATAATGAAATACGTTAATTTTTCATATGAAAATATTTGACGATTAATGTTTTCATAAAATTTATAATTATTAATATTACAGGACAATAAGAATGGCACGAAAGGCTGATATATGGGTAACCTTTATATCATATTTTGAAATAAATAAGGAAATGATACAAGGACATATTAAGCAGTTTAAGGACGGGCCAAAATTAATGAATTGTGGAGCGACTTGACCATACGCTTAAATGCGCTGGGCAGTGGAATAAAAGCTGTTCAATTGTGGCAGAAAGTATAATTGCAATTTGACATTTAAAAAAAAATGTATTCATTTGTAGGCTTGGTCAGATAATAAGCAGAGGGCTAAAAGCAAAGCAGCGCTTTAAAAAAAAGAACTATCAAAAACTGGCGGAGGAAAAATAGGGAGCATTATGTAGAAAGAGCTAAGAATTGTTTTATATGAATAATTTTAATTATTTATGTTTATTAAATAATGTTGATTTTTACTTGTCAAAGTTTTTTGACATAAAAATAAAAAGGTACTAAGAATACGAAATCGTTTAGAGAAAAACGTAGTGAGTTCACGGAAATATCCGAAGTTGAAAACGTAGTGAGTGACTAATTTTACGTGATCAATTGAATAACGAATATCGTTTTCACTTAAGTGAAAACGCAATATCGTTTTCACATTTACATGATCCGGGGGCAGTACTATTATAGGGATTAAGTTCCTGTTCTGCAGAGTGGCATAAATAAATAAATACATGTTCAGTGAATGTTTGAAGGGTCCGTACTACTCCATTTAATGGGATATAGCGTGATTTAATGTATGAAGAGATAAATGAAATATTTGTAATAAATCAAATAAATTGGTTGTTTAAATAAACAAATAACAATTATTGTTATCAGTACGAGTAGATGATATCAAATTGTGGCATCCACAAATAGAGATATCAAACCAGATGAGTCACAACAATCGGTATTAATTTCAAAACAAAGAAGATAATAAAACATTTTTATCTTTTTCCGCATTTCAAAAGAAATGTAACGGAACTAAATTAACTAATCTTATCTGAGGACCACAATTAGCAATATTTTTTAATCTTGAAGACTTTGACGCAAATGCGGTATTTTGTACTGAAATACATCACTTCTCTTCCTTGCTTCTGCATTTCTACTTTGATAATAAAAATGTGGTACCACAAAATGGAAAATCCAAAACAGTAGATAGTAAATAACAATAAATAAATATCAAATAAAATTATGATAGTTTTAAAATTTCATCAGTTTTTTTATATGTATATATTTTGTTTAGATATATTTAAAATAAAATAAATATATCATAACGCCTTCTACCCATTACTGGGTGTGGCACTCTGCCGAAGTAGATCTCGGTAAGTGATATATTTTGCCAATGACAAGCGAGCGTCGTTGTATAAATAATATTATATTTAAATCTCCTAGAATGAGATTATATTCTTTTCAATATTGATTAACAATCTGTAATCATTGTGTTGTATTATTGTTTAAATTTTTACACCATTTTTCACAAATGTATTAGATTAGATTAAGAGATAAATAAACTAAGAATAGCAATTGATAACTTCAAATTACTCACGCTTACTCCTAACAACGAATCTAATAACGAATCTACAAAGATTAGAAAAGATGAAAAATATATACTATTTATTTAGATGCTCATGTTTATATTCATGTTTGTTTCTGTTTACAACTAATTTTAAATAATATTATACTAGATATGAAATTGGAGTTTTCACCATTTATTTCCTTATATATTTCTACATAATTATGCATATTTTGAGGGTCAAAATATGTATTTTTTAATCGTCGGAGTCGTGATCGCAAAAATGTATGTTAATATAAATAAATAAATAAATATATCATCACGCCTTCTACCCATTACTGGGTGTGGCACTCTGCTACAGCAGATCTCGGTAAGTGATATATTTTGCGCGTGAAGTGCGGTTACCAGTCGTCAAATCACGGCCCGCAAACATGTTAGTGGTGAAGGAGCCACAGGGATAGCTTTTTGAAATTATGAAAATTTGTCGCCTGTGGGAATCGAACCAGGGACCTCAGGATCCACAGGCCGACTTCATACCACTGTGCTAGCCATCCCTTTAATGAAAATGCTAATTTTTTTGTTGAACCAGTATAAAAACCGAAAAATTTTATAATATGGTTCTATATAAATCAGATTACGAGAAATCGAATGCCGTTGAGCGCATCTTCATATCTTTTTTAGTTTTCGAGTTACAACGATTTTTGACTTATTAAAAATTTCATCTTTGAAAGCCCATATACCGAAAACTAAAAGAGATATTGAAACCCGGTTTAAACGAGTGTATTTCTCGTGTTCCAATTAACTTATACTAAAATTTTTAAAATTTTTAAAATTTTACAATTTTTTCAAAATTTTCTTTTGCCCATATTTCAAAAACTTGAAGAGATAATGAAAATCTGTGAAAACCAGTGAATTCCTCTCGTAAAAGTAGACAGGTATGCAAAATTTCAGGCAAAAATTCGGATAGGTAAAGTTTTTATTACAAAAAAACGAAAAGTCACTGTTTTTTAATTATTTTTGAAGGGGTACCCCTTAAGAATTTTACGAATTTAGGCCATTTTTAGTTTTTTTGCTCTAAAATTTTTATCCGTAATGCAAAAATTCTGAAATTTTACAAACCTGTGTACTTTTACGAGAGGAATTCACTGGTTTTCACAGATTTTCATTATATCTTCAAGTTTTTGAAATATGGGCAAAAGAAAATTTTGATAAAAATTGTAAAATTTTCAAAATTTTCAAAATGTTAGTATACATTAATTGGAACACGAGAAATACACTCGTTTAAACCGCGTTTCCATATCTCTTTTAGTTTTTGAGATATGGTCCTTCAAAGTTGAGATTTTTAAAAAGGTAAAAATCGCTGTAACTCGAAAACTAAAAAAGATATGAAGATGCGCTCAGCGGCATTCGATTTCTCGTAGTCTGATTTATATAGAACTATATTTTAAAATTGTTCGACTTTTAAACTGGTTCAACCAAAAAATTCCCATTTCATTAGCATACATTTTTGCGATCACGACTCCGGCTATTAAAAAATACATATCTTGATCCTCAAAATATGCATAATTATGTAGAAATATATGAGGAATTACATGGTGAAATCCTCAATTTCATATCTAGTGTCATTTTATTTTAAATGAATCCTTAGGTTGGTACTATCATGGAAGCATTTACGACAGATTTTAATGAAATTTAAATATGTTATTTTTCATGAGTTTCTTCATTAATATGCAAATTTGTTGTTTTATTTACCATCCATATAATTAAATACTTGTTTTTATAAACTTTTTCGGTTAACTACTTACTTTTATGAGACTATCATGATAGAACCACCTTAATGAGAAATTTTTCCTTTACTAATTTCTGAAATCGTTGTTCTACGTTTGTACTGTAAATTATTAAATCAGCCCTTTACAAACTGCAATTTTGATCACATAAAAAATAAGGGGGTTGCAAAAGAATATATTTGTGTTTTTTGCCTCCAAGGGGGTCATGACTTCGAAAAGTTTGAAAACCATTGTTATATACCAAGGGACTAAAATATATAATTTCATCCTGAGGGTGAAGTTTATTTCAAGAGTCGCAGGTGAGGGGAATAATCACCTGAAGGATTAAATGCACTGTAGTAAAACTTATATACCTATTGAAAAATAATTTTAATTGATTAATTAAATTAATTAATAATTATGGGGTTGCTAGCTTAGTGGTATGAAGTCGGCCTGTGGATCCGGAGAATCCTGGTACCCTAGATTCGATTCCCACAGGCGACAAACAATTTTCATAATTTCAAAAGCTACCCCTGTGGCTCCTCCACCACTAACATCTTTGAGGGCCGTGATTTGACGACTGGTAACCGCACTTCACGCGCTAAATATATCACTTACTGAGATCTGCTTCGGCAGAGTGCCACACCCAGTAATGAGTAGAAGGCGTGATGATATATTTATTTATTTATTTATTTTTTTTTTTTCTGGCTTCTTTGGCGGACCAACTACTCAGGTCATATGCCGCCATTACGCCCTGATCTGCGTTTTAGTTGTTATTGTCAACAGCAACGCGAGTTTTCTCTGGACGGTCACCCATCCAAATACTACCCGCGCGCAACGTTGCTTAACTCGCGTTATCGCTTAGATCAGTACCAACGAGCGCAGCCATGGCCGTTGACTATTTATTTATTTATATATATTTATTTATATATTAAATTAATTTGAAACAGCAGACTATCTTAACTCCTAAGCTATAAACTTAGTTAATTAGTTCTGTGCTAAACTTGAAGATTTTTAGTATAAGCACTAAATAGATTAGCTGGTAATGGTTTATTATCTATCTCTAAATAAAAGAAAAATAAAAGATTTTCCGGATATCAGCAAATCGATATAATCTTATCACGTAGCAGCAGTAAATTAGTATATAAACTGCGAATTTCATAGTGGAAATCATAACTAGCAGCAGAATGAACAGTTTCATCTTGGTAATAGCAGTTCTCTTCTCTGTGGCTTGTAAGTATTAAACCTTTCACTGCGCATTAACTTTATACAGCCCCTCGCTGCGCAATTTTGTACTGTATTCCGTATATATATACGTCCAGAGCAGGAAAACGATAAACGTATATATACGTCCAGAGCAGCAAAAGGGTTAATAGAACATCATATCGAATTGTGGCATCCACAAATAGAAATATCCATGAAAGTGACTTACAATAATTCAATCATAAATCGGTATCAATTTCGAAATAAAGAAGATAATAAAACATTTTTATCTTTTTCCACATTTGGAAATAAATGTAAAATAAATAAATAAATATATCATCACGCCTTCTACCCATTACTGGGTGTGGCACTCTGCTGAAGCAGATCTCGGTAAGTGATATATTTTGCGCGTGAAGTGCGGTTACCAGTCGTCAAATCACGGCCGCCAAAGATGTTAGTGGTGGAGGAGCCACAGGGGTAGCTTTTGAAATTATGAAAATTGTTTGTCGCCTGTGGGAATCGAATCTAGGGTACCAGGGTTCTCTGGATCCACAGGCCGACTTCATACCACTGAGCTAGCCATCCCATAAAATAAATAAATCAATGTAATGGAACTAAATAACTAATCTTGTCTAAGGGCGACAATTAATAATATTTTTTAATCATAAAGACTTTGACGTTAAAGCCTTGTTTCCACATCTTAACATAGTCTTTGTTATAGTTTTTTATGGAAGAAAATTTAGTTTTAATGGGGTGGCTAGCTCAGTGGTATGAAGTCGGCCTAAGGATCCTGAGAACCCTGGTACCCTAGATTCGATTCCCACAGGCGATAAACAATTTTCATAATTTCAAAAACTACCCCCTGTAGCTCCTCCACCACTAACATATTTGGGGGCCGTGTTTTGACAACTGGTAACCGCAATTCACGCGCAAAATATATCACTTACCGAGATCTGTTCAGCAGAGTGCCTCACCCAGTAATGGTTTTTAAATTTAGTTCTTACCGCCCAAAAAATTAATTCTGATCATTTTTTAATCTGGAAAATCTTTCTTTGCCGATCTAGATCAGCAAGTACTACTAGAACATTATCCCTAAATTGCAAAAAGAAATCAGAAAATGAATGTTTCCATCGTGATCAGTATTTATTCTACGCAAATATTTTTTTAAACGACCATGACAAAAAAATATGATATTTCTCCAATTATTTGATAACGGAAAGTTATTGTTTCCGTAAAATAAAATTCAAATTAATATTTGCATTGAAGCATAACGAAGGTTAATTACTAATTAACATAGTAATTAAAATATGCATGTTTTTCTTTAAATCATGCGTTCATCTTTAATTTGCATCTACAATATGTCAGTGACGTAGTCAAAAAATATTTATAACAATCAATTCATTTTCATCAAATAATTATTACTTCTGTGGCAACTATGGCGCTGATGTGAATGCGCCGATTTTAAGGGTGGTTGTTGATCCTCCACCAGTCCACTTTCAGAGCTTCTGTCACCAATGAGCAAGCAGCAATAATTTCTGTCAATAATTTTTTGTCATGTATTCATCGTGAACAAGTAGTAATATGTCACACGACACCATAAACATTGCTTATTTTGACCTTTTTTCTCGCGCATGCGTGACCGGCCAAAACTTCTGTCTACCATTTTTATTACTTAATTATACCACAGTCTATAATTTAAACTGAAAATTACCCAGTAAAAAATATGTCAACAACTACCCTTAAAATCTGCGCATTCACATCGGCGCCATCTATAGTTTCCGCCCGTTCCCAAATCTAATTTTCTTTTTTTCATGTTTATCATGACATAATCTATTAAAAAATTCATTTCTGTTACTGGAATAAATGAGACATCATTTTGCACCCTACCTCTCTAACTATTATGCAAGTATTGTAAAAAATAACTTACTAATCTCAAACTGTAAGTGATGTTTTTAGGTCGCAAATGTTCAGGAAATCTCGACCCTTTTGGCCTCGATTTCCCAAACTACATTCTTGACCTAAAAACTGTCACTTGCAGTTCATAGTACGTAATATACTAATTATTTTATGGGATGGCTAGCTCAGTGGTATGAAGTCGGCCTGTGGATCCTGAGGTCCCTGGTTCGATTCCCACAGGCGACAAATTTTCATAATTTGAAAAAGCTATACCTGTGGCTTCTCCACCACTAACATGTTTGGGGGCCGTGATTTGACGACTGGTAACCGCATTTCACGCGCAAAATATATCACTTACCGAGATCTACTTCAGCAGAGTGCCACACCCAGTAATGGGTAGAAGGCGTGATGATATATTTATTTATTTATTTATATTTTCTTCCTCTTGGGTTTACTAGTACGTCTCTGGATAAATATAGTTGATAGCTACAAGCATCAAATATTTCTAAAAAAATCTATTCTATACAGTTTAGTTAACAACGTCATCTGATTGAACGAATAAAAAAAAACTGATAAAAAAACCAATGAAAGAACAATTGTTATTCCCCGTTTGTTTCCATGTATTCATCAGTATTTTAATATGTCTCTCTGGCCTTAAATAAGTCAGTAAGCTGTAAAACAAATCATTTTGTGTTTCAGTGTTCAATTGTTAACAACAAACAATATTGTTTTATTCATTGTCTTTGATGATAAAGCATTGTTTTTGTAGATAAATTTTACTGTTAATATTTATACGAAATGCTTAGATATTTTTTACTTTTTGTGTTGGTAGGGGTAGCGAATTGTAACGATGATTTACAAAGTAGCAAAGAAACGAAAAATTGTGAAGACAGTTTAACGACTGTCAGTGGCCGTCGGGCACCTAAAGAAGTATGCGCAGGTGACCTGATTTTTCAGGATGAATTTAATAAGTTGGATTTTAAGAAGTGGCAACATGAAAATACTCTTTCCGGCGGAGGGGTAAGTAACTATTATTATTTAAACTAAATAAATAATTGAAGAAATATATCATCACGCTTTCTACCTATTACTGGGTGTGACACTCTGCCGTAGCAGATCTTAGTATGTGATATATTTTGCGCGAGAAGTCATCAAATCACGGCCACTAAGGATGTTAGTGGAGAGGGAAGCTACAGGGGTAGTTTTTAATGTGGTGAAAATTATTTGTCTGTTAATAATTATTTCTGTATAATTATTATGAATATTGTCCTACGACTTTAAACAATCAATAGCGGTTTATTATTTAACCACGTTGTCATGGAAATGAGTGAAATAATAAGTGATAATTGTACTTGTGCAATTACAGCGATAATTTAAATAAAATAAATAAATAAATATATCATCACGCCTTCTACCCATTACTGGGTGTGGCACTCTGCTAAAGCAGATCTCGGTAAGTGATATATTTTGCGCGTGAAGTGCGGTTACCAGTCGTCAAATCACGGCCCCCAAACATGTTAGTGGTGGAGGAGCCACAGGGATAGCTTTTTCAAATTATGAAAATTTGTCGCGTGTGGGAATCGAACCAGGGACCTCAGGATCCACAGGCCGACTTCATACCACTGTGCTAGCCATCCCTAGCGATAATTTGTACTAGTCAATAATAATATAACAAGAGAGTGAGAACAAATTGAAAATATTTTGACTGATCTTTCGAAAACTTGTTGCCCGTAGGGCTTGAGTGGCTATTGCCAAATACCAACAAGTTTATGAAAGATACTGGAGAATTATTTTCTAATTATCCACCTCTCGAGTTATATTTAATTAAATTATTTTTTGACTTAGCAGTTGAGGTCGGTTCATCCAACTTAAAAGATTTTGAACTGAGTTCATATCGATTGATTACTTATTAATGTATTCTTGGAAGTTGTTTCCAAAATTTTACTTGACGTGTTGTTGACAGTTTTAAATAATTATTTGACAACTACCTATCATTTGTTACAAACAAAAAAGCACCTACAGAGATTATTCAAGGGAGTAATCACTAGAGATTTATTATCAGTATAATAATGACAGGATTGGTTAAAACGCAGACATGTGGCATACAATGAAGCATTTCATTGGTTTTCAGAAACGTCAAAAAATAATCGCAATAATCTTTTGCAAAAAAAAATTAAAGTTTTACCCTAATTTTTTTTTAGTTACCTAGCAACTAAGTTGTCTGACATATAATAATGAAATGAATATAATAGGCGTATTTCATTTGCCATTAGGATCAGATCTAACTTACATTTACTGAACCAGATTACTTATTTATTTCGCTAGATTACTTTGCTGATTTTATTTTCAGTACTAAATGTACTTATTCTAATTTACTTTGAAGTAATTCTCCCCAATAAGTGCATCAATTTGCTTAATTCAGTTCATTTACTCATTTGTCGAAATTATCTGAAATGAATTAAGTGAACTAAGTGGCAAATGGAATACAGCTAATTATGGCCGTATTTGTTTGGGAAATTTTGATCCAACCCTGAACTGACCTAGAACTAACTCGTGTTACTTCCAAATAAATGATGCATCTCAAGTGTCAGTTGTAAATATTAGCGGTAAATTTAAAATCTGAATGCATGTTCGAAGCGACATCTGCTTAGTTTTGTTTGTGTGTTAAATTGCGCTTTTAATTGGATGTTTTGAGTCATCTTTATATTTTTTATATGTAGTCAAAAAGCAAATAACGTCAGGGTCTGTTTTTTTTTTATAATTTTGTCATCAGCACTATCAAAATAATGAATTTCGGAGTCGTAATAATGTGTCGTAATATTATCCTCTGTGACTTATATTGCAAGAAGCACATAATGCATATTGCTCTTCCATCATCTGCATAAATAATAGTTTAGTATATTTTTTCAAAATATTATTATAAAATTACTTAGGTTTTTCATAAAAATAACTCCTAACCTCTCTATACTATTACAAATCGCGATGCCGCCACGAATAACAAGGAACACAAGTTGATTAGATAGAGATAGTAAACGGGTTGAATCTACCAACCCGCTAAAATAGCTGGGGCAGTAGGGTTAGTTTAAGGTTAGTTCCAGGTTACTTAAAGTGTGCCAAGTAACCTGCAGGTTACTTTAAAAATCCCAAATAAATACGGCCATTATAAGCAAGTCAAAATATTAATTTTGTAAAATTTTTGTCTGTTTTCGCGAGGCAATATTTTCAGAAATTCTTTTCTCGCTGTTCAAAAAAATTATCGGTAATATTCAATACACTAGTTAGGATATAAGTAAAAGGCTGAGTATAAGCTACTGTAATTATGATTAATTTCCTGTTGTGCAACAGTAACAAATTTATATAATAATAATTTGATAGACAATCAAAATATTCAGTATTTCAACAACAATATATTATCTTTATTATCTACATCTGTATTTTATTTTGTAGGACAAAAATATGACAGAAAATTAAGTGTAATTACTTCCTCGGAAATTATTCCATTCAGTATTGTTATTTTTTGTATTGTTTTTTAATTGTTTAATAGAAATTTGTTGTTGTGTTCAAATACGTGATTTTTTTAAAAATTACATTATTTTCTAAATAAATATTTTGTAATTCATTAAATTAAATTATAAAGATTATTTTTTGACGTTTCTCAAAAGCAATTAAATGCTGCATTGCATGTCACGTGTCTGCGTTTTAACCAATCCTGTCATTATTATACTGAGAATAAAGCTCTTGTAATTATTCCGGGACATAATCTCTGTAGGTGCTTTTGTTTGTGACAAATGATAGGTAGTTGTCAAATAATTATTTAAAACTATCAACATGTCATGTAAAATGTGTGAAACAAAAATCGATTTAGTTCCATTTCTGATATAGAAATGCACCAACAAATTTTGGAGACAACTTCCAAGAATACATTAATAAGTAATCAATCGATATGGACCCAGTTCAAAATCTTTTAAGTTGGATGAATCGACCTCAACAGCTAAATCAAAAAATCATCTAATTAAATATAACTCGAGAGTTGGATAAATTAGGTAATAATTCTCCAGTATCTTTCTCAAACTTGTTGGCATTTGGCAATAGCCACTCAAGCCCTACGGGCTTTCGTGACTATTGCCTGGCAACAAGTTTTCGAAAGCTCTGTCAAATTATTTTCAATTTATTCTCACTCTCTTGTTATATTATTACTGACAAACATTAGGATATTGCCAGGATTTGAACCTGTGTCCTTAAGAACTCCTGGCATATGCTTTATGCTCGGAGGCTGTGATTTGATGACACTTTATTCGGAAAACATTATCTACCGGGATCTGTTACGGCAAAGTGCCACATCCAGTAATGGGTAGAAGGCATGACGAAACATTAATATTTATTTATTTATAAACAATATAATATCTATTAGTTCCATACATATTTTATCTTAAAAATACTTATCATTACGGAGACGCAATTTATGTATGTATATTATGTATGTTATACAACCATGTCCTTCAATACATTACGTCACTTTTCATTGTGAATGTACTTCCCCAATTGCAGAACTGGGAATTTCAATGGTACACCAATAACAGATCAAATTCTTATGTGAAAGATGGACATCTTTTTATTAAACCTACCCTAACTGCCGATTATTTAGGGGAAGAAAATTTAGACAAAATGACCCTTGATATTAATGGTGGAAGTCCAGCAGACTAGTAAGTTGAAATCATGATTAACAGGCCCGTATTTTCAAATATTGGTGGATGATATTTTTTTGTGGTGAATAGTTATTGATTATACAAGTGTTTTATATACCAGTAAAACACAAGTGTAATACAAAATTTTATCCACAACTCATAATTATAGGTATCGAAGAAGATTGGTCGTAACGTTTAACGTTGATTCAATTATATAGTTTCTCAAAATACGGTAGATCATGAAGTGGTTGCTAAGTAACAAGTTGTTTACAGTTTTTTATGGAATATAAAATACTAGTGTTTTATGAGTCATATAATACAACTGAAATCAATATAATTATGTCTTTAATAAATATGAGTTGTGGATAAACAATTTTATGCAAGCATCAAACCCGGGTTTCTAGGATTACATATCACAGCTTTCACCTAGTTTATTATAAAATAGTTACTACTATTAAAATCATTCCACTAAAATCTGTAAATGTTAAATTTCTTATTATATTCATATACAGAGTGATCAAAAAGAATTGTTACAGTTGGCAATAAAAAAAACTACTTAAAATTGGTAAGCCTGATACATAAATTCATTTCCTGTTGTTGACAGTGACATTTAAAATTTAAATTTGAGTACATTTATTATTACATTTATTTCTAAAGTATTTCTATTACTTAAAAAGTCAAAATTCTATTAGCTGTCATACTCCTAACATAACCTATTTGTGTTTATTAGAAATGTCAAATAACATTTCCGCCTTTATCTGACGTTGTGCCAACTGTGGAACAAAAAGATCTCCAGAATTGTATTGCCAACTATAACAATTCCTTTTGATCACCCTGTATTAACGTTTGTAACTGCAGACATGCTATACCATCCAGAAATGAGTGAAAGACGTACATATATAACAGGGTATGTCCCATAAAATGGGGTAAGAACTATCACAAACCCTTGAAACAATCACTTAATATTTATTTATAATATTTATTCTCCAATTTCATTGACAAACATTTCTATCTTAAATTATTATCTTTTATTCGACATACGTTCCACATGTCCATCCATTTAACTCATTTTTTTATAATACAGGGTGACCAATATATTTATTATTTTATTTTTATTTTAGTTGTACAGATATGAGGTTCTGGGGTTGTCTTAGAACAGGGACAGCAACTAATATTTTGAATCCGATTCGCAGTGCGAAACTAACCACCGTGAACTCTTTTTCATTCAAGTATGGCAAACTTCAGGTCAAGGCCAAATTGCCAACTGGTGATTGGTTATGGCCAGGTTAGTATACGATAGTGGTGTAAGATATACTAAGTGTCTATTTTTTTTGGTTACAAAGGAAATAAAATGATAATGTGAATTAATTTCCTGAACGTTTTTTTTTCTGGAATGACCGTTTTCTTTCATTATAATTTTGCCGCATGACTATTTCCTGAATGCCTATTTCCAGAATTTATGTTTTCACGAAAAATTAGATTTCTGAATGACTTCTTCCTGTAATAATTTTTTAAAAAAATACCCTTGTGGCTCCTCTATCACTAACATCTTTGGGGGCCGTGATTTGACGACTGGTAACCGCATTTCACGCGCAAAATATATCATTTACCGAGATCTGCTTCGGCAGAGTGCCACATCCAGTAATGGGTAGAAGGCGTGATGATATATTTATTTTATTTTTTTTTCTTCCTGTATGTTAGTTAGTTTTCCCGACAGTCAATTTTGCATCTACGAGTAAATAATTTTCCGAAATATTATTTTCTTGACTGTAGATTTTCCGAATGTATTACCGTACATTTTCTTCAGTAAAATTTCCTGAATAATAAATTTAAAGCGTAGCAATTTTTCGAATTTTATTTTTCCATACACAAATTTTATGAATACATTTTCCTTATGGTATATTTCCAGAATAATCATTTTCTCGAATTACCATTTTTCATCATGTAATATATTCTAGAAAAACAATTTTCAATACAATGAATTATTATTATTTCTGTTATTTCTTTTACAGCGTTGTTAAATATAAATAAATAAAATATATCATCACGCCTTCTACCCATTACTGGGTATGGCACTCTGCCGAAGCAGATCTCGGTAAGTGATATATTTTGCGCGTGAAGTGCAGTTACCAGTCGTCAAATCACGTCCCCCAAAGATGTTAGTGGTGGAGGAGCCACAGGGTTAACTTTAGAAATTATGAAATTGTTTGTCGCCTGTGGGAATCGAACCAGGGTTCTCAGGCTCCACAGGCCGACTTCATACCACTGAGCTAGCCACGCCATAAATCGTTAAAATAAATATTTATTTTTTCTTTGTAGCAATTTGGCTGCTTCCAACATTCAATGAATATGGAACATGGCCAACTTCTGGAGAAATAGATTTAATGGAAAGCCGTGGAAATGAAAAATTAATACAAAATGGTGTGAACATAGGCGTAGAACAAATGGGAACAACTTTACATTGGGGTCCTGCCCCTAATTTTAATCAGTACTTAAGAACACATTTTGTTAAACAAAGTGATTCGTTAAACACAGAATTTAAAGTTTATGAAATAGAATGGACTCCAGGTATGAAATTATTATTAATTTAATTAAAAAAATTAAATAAAAAAATGGCATATCTCAAAATTGGTAAACTTGACAAAAAAATGTTTCAAACAAAATGGCAGTACGGTAGAGTGGGTAGCGTTACGGAATTCGAATCCGGAGATCCCGAGTTCGAATCCCACTTGAAGCTAAATGTATATGAACTACCACACTACGGCTCGGTGAGACCGGACCCTGTACTGTAATTGGGATTAAATTCCTGTTCTACAGAGTAGCGTAAATAAATAAATAAATAAAATAAGATTATTTAATTATTATGAAAAACTTTTGTTTGAAACATTTTTTGATAAGACCCACCAATTCAAAGATATTTTTACAAGAATATAGTTCAACAATTTTCTAAGAGATGGCAGAAGTAATCACATTTGTTTCTAAAAACAGGAAATTTTAATTTCTGACCATACTGTTCGTTGTACAAAAAAATTGTTTAAGAAGAATTTGTTCACCTTTAAATTCTCCACATCTTTTATTTAAACTATTTTTTTATAATATGCTGTAATTCGAAGTTATTTAATATATATATTTTTTTTAGGTTATATGAAGTTCAGTATTGATGGGCAACATTTAGGGACTGTTCAACCCAATACCTCTTTTTGGGATTTTGGAGAATTAAATTCTACAGGAATGTCTAATCCTTGGCAATATGACTCAGATTTTGCCCCATTTGATCAAGAGGTAAAATATAGTAATAAATGTGCTTACATGGAGGCAACTATGAATGAGGTTGAACCGAGGATGATGTATTAGGATGAGAATGTTTGATGAGGACAATTTGACGTGTCAAATGAGTCAGACAAAACATTACTAGACAAATTCTGCCGTATTCAAGTCAATGCAGTGTTGTGAAGCAGAAAGAGTTGGAGTAATTTGTTGGTGAGGCGGGTGCGCGGCAAGGAGCGAGTACACTTTGATGTTATGCAAGTTGCAAACATATTTGTAATTATTTTTATATTCAATTATTTACTTTTCATACATCAAAGTAAAGGTTAGTTTTTGACATATTAAGTGTTTTGTATACGCACTTTTGTATTTAAATAAATAAAATGCTCGCGTCTGATAACTGTCATCAACAGAAATACAACCTGCATAACACCAACTTATACTAGCTCTTTGCCGCGCACCCGTCTCATCATCCTGTTATTCTAACCCTTTCTGCTTCACAAGAAACGCCGTTGTTCTCCGTCTAGTAATATTTTGTCTGAGTGAGTGTATGCATGCAAAATTTTGACTTGTCTTACAATAACGTTGAGTGTGAAGTATGAATCCTGGCGTGATATAATTTTATTTGTTCCTCTGCACAAAAGGAAATTAATTCCAAAATTCCAGCACATTTGAATCAACTTATTAGGTCATCATCAAATGGCTGGTCAGTTCAGCTTTAACCATTGAGACGTTTCGCTCTGGCATTTTGTCTTTGTATTAAAAATAAATAATTTATAATGTAATAATTATTTTTTTTTTAGTTTTACATCGTTATGAATCTTGCTGTTGGTGGTACAAATGGCTTCTTCCCTGATGATGCTAGTAATACAACCCCTAAACCATGGAAAAATACTTCACCACAAGTAAAATAATTTTTTTTTTCTTTATTATTAATAATTTACCTTTGCACCTCAACATTTAAGAAAATTTAAGAAATCTATAAACAATGTGTTCGGAAAATGGATGTCAAGCTTCAGATAGAACGATTCGTTCTGAGACGACAATTTTAATACAAAAAAATAGTACGGCTCTTCGAAAAGCCAACAAACTTAGAAATGTGCGATTACAACTAAGCAAAATTTCAAAATTATTTATGAAATATCATTGCTGTTTGCAAAAATGTGTAGAATTGGGTTGATGTAACTAATCGTTTAATATTTTGTCGGCTGTGGGGATCGAACCAGGGTTCTTTGAATCCACAGGCCGACTTGATATCATTGAGCCATTACCCCATTAGCTAATCTTATGCTAATCCGATTTAAAAAAGCTAATTTTCACCAATTTAAAATTATCCCTGTGGCTCCCCCACCTCTAACATCTTTGAGGGCCGTTTTTGACAGCTGATAACCGCACTTCACGCGCCTAAATATATCACCGAGATCTGCTTCGGCAAAGTGTCACTCCTAGAAATGGGTAGAAGGCGTGATGATATATTTATTTATTTATTTATTTTTATATTTATAACTAATCGTTTAATAATAATACCTTAAATTAGCTAATCATATGCAAATCCGATTTAAAAAAGGTAATGGGGTAATGGCTCAGTGGTATCAAGTTGGCCTGTGGATCTAAACAACTCTAGTTCGATCCTCACAGCCGACAAAACATTTTCACCAATTTAAAATTACCCCTGTGGCTCCCCCACCTCAAACATCTTTGGGGGACGTATTTGACGGCTGGTAACCGCACTTCACGCGCGTAATTATATCACATACCGAGATCTGCTTCGGCAAAGTGTCACACCTAGAAATGGGTAGAAGGTGTGATGATATATTTATTTATTTATTTTTAATTCAATTCAGTTATTGACAACTATATAGTAAGAAGATTATATTACAGTTTGTTTAAACTTTTTTGGGAATATATTTTACCATAATTTGACAAATCCAAAATTCAGGATTAGCCAAATTCTAGCTAAACCTCTTTTGAGAATCTGGCTGTAAATTTTTATCTCTTCGTCAGCAGATTTTTTTAAATTTTAGTACATACTGCAACTATGTACAAAAATGTTTTTTGTATAAAATAAAAATTCAAAAGAAAATATGTAAATATATCATCACGCCTTCTACCCATTACTGAGCGTGGCACTCTGCCGTAGCAGGTCTCAATAAGTGATATATTTATGAGCGTGAAATGCGGTTACCGGCCGTTGTTAGATCACGGCCTTCAAAGATGCTAGTGATAGATGAGCCAAGGTAATTGCAATGTGATAAATTTATAAAAAGAATATTCTTACTTCAATGATTTTAAACACAAATTGTGTCATGTATACTATTAATAACAGTTGTTGTTCCTTCGATTGTTTCATATAAATACATGATTTTCTCATAAGGAAAACTGATCTTAAAGTTAAAATGATAACAACTTTAAATAAATATTGTGTCACGTTTTTCTCAGAATGTTTCTTAAAATTTTTAAAGAAATATCAACATATTATAAAATTGAGAATGATTTCATAAATGTTCTAGAGGTAGATGATTCATTATGAATTAAAACTAACATCTTTGGGGATCGTGATTTGACGACTGGTAACCGCACTTCACTAGCAAAAATATATCACTTACTGAGATCTGCTTCGGCGGAGTGCCACACCCAGTAATGGGTAGAAGGCGTTATGATATATTTATTTATTTATTTTTTATATTTATATATAAATTATATGTTTCAGGCTATGACTGATTTCTGGACGAGCAAATCAACATGGTTGCCAACCTGGAAACTGGATGAAAACAATGGAGAAAATGCTGCTTTACAAGTTGATTATGTGAAAGTGTGGGCATTGTAAATTGCGATATTTTTGTTCAATTATTAATTCATGTTAATATATTCATTGCAATGAGTAATACTGTATTTTCTTTTACGTCAATGCCAATAAAAACTAACCTATCTATTAAGAAATTCCAATAAATACTAAAGGTATTTTGCGAATAACCTTGAAATCCTTTTGTTTTTTTCATAGTTAAAATGCCTTAAGAAATATTGTGAAATAGCTTAAACAACAAACTAAACTTATTTGAAAAACACTCATTTAATATAAATAAATAAAATATCATCACGCCTTCTACCCATTACAGGATGTGGCACTCTGCCGAAGCAGATCTCGGTAAGTGATATATTTATGTACGTGAAGTGCGGTTACCAGCCGTCAAATCGCGCCCCCCAAAGTTTTTGGTGATGGAGGAGACACAGAGGTAATTTTAATTTGGTAAACCAGGGTTCTCAGGATCCACAGGCCGACTTCATACCACTGAGCTAGCCACCCCATATAAATAAAAATAAAACTAATAAATATATCATCACGCCTTCTACCCATTACAGGATGTGGCACTCTGCCGATGCAGATCTCGGTAAGTGATATATTTATGCGCGTGAAGTACAGTTACCAGCCGTCAAATCACGGCCCCCAAAGATGTTAGTGGTGGGGGAGCCACAGGGGTAATTAAATTGGTGAAAATATTTTGTCGGCTGTGGGGATCGAACGAGGATGGCATACACCACTGGTTAAAATGAACATAACCTATATATTTCTTGACGAAACTAAAATCTCAAATGTCAAATTTAACCTAAATCGTAGCTCTTATGCCAATGCCACACTGGTCGAGGAGCATGAATGAGCGTCGAGAAACTCATCGATGAAACAACAGAACGCACCCGTCATCAATGAAAAATAGAGGAGCCTCTATTTCCATCGAGGAGTTCCTCGATGAAACGATTGTGTCTCATTTCATGTTAGCGTGGGCTGTCATTTTGGTTTTGCTTTGTGCTATTTTTTCGTGTTTGTTTATTTTATCAGTCAGGGTGCATTCTGTTGTTTCATTGATGAGTTCCTCGACGCTCATTCATGCTCCTCGACCAGTGTGCCATTGGTATAAGAAATGCCGCACCAAAATATGTGCTGCCCGGTACGAACCGCACCCACGCCCCCCCCCCCACCTAGGTACGCCACTGGTTAAAATGAACATAACCTATGTATTTCTTGACGAAACTAAAATCTCAAATGTCTAATTTAACCAAAATCGTAGTTCTTATAGATGCT
The DNA here is from genome assembly GCA_911728475.2 of Pterostichus madidus. Classification (NCBI taxonomy): domain Eukaryota; kingdom Metazoa; phylum Arthropoda; class Insecta; order Coleoptera; family Carabidae; genus Pterostichus; species Pterostichus madidus. The sequence goes on along the minus strand of OU452314.1, from coordinate 2,940,328 downwards.
GAACTCTCAAGCTATTTCTTACAACAAAAGTCCCTCAATATTTTGCCTTTTTAAGGTTATTGACAGTATTTCTCTTAAAATGTTCATATTTCCATATTGTCATAGACTATATCCGTCTTTATACTTCGAACACCACATCCTGTGAATGATTAATCTGTTATCAGCCACAGCATGTCACCTTTCGTGCATTTCACCAGATTTAAAACAGAAACAAAAAGAAAAAACCAACGCAACAAGGAAAATACGAAATATTGACTCATTCACTCGTGATAATTAAAAGATGCAACTATAAAAGTAGGGATTCACATCTTCTGAGATTGTGTTATTGTTACTCTGTTGCTGTGGCAACATGGATAAACATATTGTTGTTATGTTGTTTTTGGTGTTGTTTTGCGGAGTGTGTAAGAGCGAACGAGGAAGAAAAAATTGCTGTAAAGGAAAGGAATCGATTACGACGGTTTCTGGTACTTTAGCGCCTCGGAAAGTTTGCTCGGGAGATTTGATTTTTGATGAGAGTTTTGATAAACTAAATTTTAAAAGGTGGCAACATGAGCATACTTTAAATGGCGGTGGTGTAAGTAATCTTTCAAGTACTTATTTACTTTTCTAAGTAAATACTTAGTAATTTGTCAAATTAAATTATAAATAAAAATAAAATAAATAAATATATCATCAAATGGTGGCTTTTATAATTAAAAAAATAAATATAAAATAAATATATCATCACGAATTTTACCCATTACTGGGTGTGGCACTCTGCCGAAGCAGCTCTCGGTAAGTGATATATTTATGCACGTGAAGTGCAGTTACCAGTAGTCAAATCAAGGCCCCATCAAAGATGTTAATGGCGGAGGAGCCAGAGGGGTAATTTTAAATTGGTGAAAATGTTTTGTCGGCTGTGGGGATCGAACCAGGGTTCTTAGGATCCACAGGCCAACTTGATTCCACTGAGCCATTACCCCTTAAAAAAGTGAAGTGCGGTTACCAGCCGTTAAATCACGCCCCCCAAAGATTTTAGCGGAGGAGGAACAACAAGGGTAATAAAATAAATAAATATATCACCACGCCTTTTATCCATTACTGGGTGTGGCACACTGCCGAAGCAGATCTCAGTAAGTGATATATCTATACACGTGAAGTGCGGTTACCAGCAGTCAAATCAAGCTCCCCCCAAAGATGCTAGTGGTGGTGGAGCCTGAGGAGTAATTTTAAATTGGTGAAAATGTTATGTCGGCTGTGGGAATCGAACCAGGGTTCTTAGGATCCACATGCCGACTTGATTACATTGAGCCATTGCCCCTTAAAAAAGTGCGGTTACCAGCCCTTAAATCACGGCACTCAAAGATTTTAGCGGAGGAGGAACCACAAGGGTTGTTTTAACGTGGTGAAAATTGTTTGTCGGGTGTGGAACCAGGATTCTCAAGATCCACAGGCCGATTCGATACCACTGAGCCACCTACCCCATAAATTAAATTAAATTATAAAGAGAAAAATTTGGATAATGCCAAGATTTCAACCTGGAACCTATAAACTCCAATCATATGCTTTAATCATCTAACGTCGGGGCCACCGTAGCTTAGTTGGTTAAAGCATAGGACTAGAGTTCATAGATCCTAGGTTCATATTCTAGCGATATCCTAGTTTTTCTTTTTGTAATTTATTTATTGTAATATTTATTTTTAAATATATTAATATTTTATGAATTTGTTTACAGAATTGGGAGTTCCAGTGGTATGCAAACAACAGATCTAATTCTTTTGTAAAAGATGGAAAACTTTATATTAAGCCAACTTTAACAGCTGAAGTTATCGGCGAAGAGCAGATATTGAATCACACCCTTAAAATAGATTTGTAAGTATTAGTCTAGGTAGTGCATGATAAAGGTGAACGTAAGGTTTTACCATGTAAAATCATAATGTAGTAATTTCCTGTTCCCTAATTATTTTAAGCAAAAAAGTTTCAAATAAAAATTATAGGGCGTAAAATTCTGCATCTAAGGAACAAAATTAGATCTAAACCACTTGGTTTACTTAAATCAGTACAGATAAATTAGACAACATAATTAAATGAACTGAATGAAGCAAACTGATGCATTAATCAGTAATTCTAGTCCTAGAAATAAAGTCGGCGAAGTAATCCGGTGAAATAAATAAGTGATCTGTTTCAGTATAAAAAAATTAAAAGATTTTGAACTGGGTTCATATCGATTGATTACTTATTAATGTATTCTTGGAAGTTATTTCCAAAATTTGTGTATTTCTGTATCTGAAATGGACCTAAATCGATTTTTTCTCACATTTTACTTGACGTGTTGATAATTTTAAATAATTATTTGACAACTACCTATCATTTGTCACAAACAAAAGCATCTACAGAGATTATTCCCGGGAATAATCACTAGAGCTTTATTTTCAGTATAATAATAACAGAATTGGATAAAGCGCAGATACGTGACATACGATGAAGCATTTCATTGGTTTTGAGAAACGTCAAAATATAATCTTTATTATTTCTTTATATTATTACCTTCATTTATTTGACAGTCTTACTTTCTGACAGAATCGTGAATAAAAATTAGTTCTTTGAAGGGGCAGAGAGGAAGTTGTTTGACTGCTGGTAACAGCAACATATATTTCTTATTGTTATTACGATCTGTTGTTACTACAGATTGTCATGTTTAGAAACAGATAAAAATAATGTTGTTTTTTATATTTTAGTTGCACAGATTCACGTTTTTATGGTTGTGAACGATCGGGAACCCCAGAACGTGCCATAAATCCAGTAAGAAGTGCTAAGATAACCACAAAGAAATCATTCGCTTTCAAATATGGGAAAATGAAGGTTAGGGCTAAAATGCCTACGGGTGATTGGCTACAACCAGGTAAATAATATAAAATAATAGGACATAATCAAAAGATTATAGCATTGATGGAATGTTATCTTTTAATTCGTGTTTAACTGCAAATGTGTGGAATTCACTTTAAAAACAAGCGCAGGGCGACACTCCCTTCCTTTCTTATCTTTTTATTTCATTTTGAGTTACTGCATTGTGTGGAATTTTTTTTCATATACAAGTGCAGACTATCGCTTTCATCTTTTCTAATCTTTGTAGATTCCTTGTTAGATTCGTTGAAGAAAGAAGATGAATGATAAGTGAATAGGAGGTGATTGGATAGATGTGATTGAAGGTTTGTTGTGTGATAAATGATTTCGAGTGTAATAAATAGATGAGTTTATATTTAGTGATCTATGAATGTGGTTAAAGTGAGGGCGATGTATTTGGATGAGAATGTTTGACGAGGATTGATTATTTGATTAATGTAATGAGTGAATATTTTATGAATGACTTTAGGGTTCGTACTACCCCATTTGATGGGATATAGCGTGAAGATATGTATGTATGTATTTAATGAACCATGTGGCAAATGGAATACAACTAATATATGATAACAATATGTCTCTAAAAATCGTTTAAGAATGAAGCTTTATATCAATATGCGTGCGAGAATATTTTATTCTAATGCCGAAACAGATAGAACAATTACTTTTTCGGCTAAATCTGGAAAAATATTCTTTATCGCTCTCTAATCTGTTTCCCAGCAATCTGGATGCTCCCCATCGACGAAGCTTACGGTCCTTGGCCAGGATCAGGAACAATCGTCCTTGCGCAATGTCGGGCTAATCCAAAATACTTGACAAAAGAAGGCGAAAATATTGGCGTTGAACTTATAGAAACCAATCTTCACTGGGGTCCTGATATTACCCATGATGGGTATGAGAAAAAAGGAAAGTTCTTCAAAAGGAGTAAACCAGGATCGAGGTGGGATCATGATTTCCATGACTACGAGATGGAGTGGACACCAGGTAATTTCTCTTCATCTGTGATTAAAAATGTTGGTTTCGTCATTCTGTCGCCGGAGACTGTCGCAGAGTACTCTTTAGTCTAGTCATTCGTTTGTTGCTGCGGCAGACGATTTGTCGCGCTGTCGTGATCGCGTCGAGGAATCCACTTCTTAATAATTTGCCTTATGTTATTTTTTATGTTATTTATGTTACTCTGTACAACAGGAATTGAATCCCAGGGGTACAGGGTCCGAACTCACCGAGCCGCAGAGTGGTTGTAATTATAATTTCTAGCTTGAGTGAGAATCGAACTCGGCATCTTCGGATTTGAATTCCGTAACGCTACCCACCCCAACGTACTGCCGGACAAGGTAGTACTAGTGTGACGGTGGAACCATCGGTTGTCGAGCGGCGAAACTGACGCTCAAAAAAATATAAAAATTGAATAAAATAAGTGTTTTATACCTATTATGATTTGAATATCATGAATTGTTAACAGGTTATTGGTCTAGTGAATTTTCAAATACCATACCACCGTGTGGTGTTGCCATTATAAATTGGGATTCTTAATTTTTCGTTAAAAACACGGCTTCGCATGGCTATATATCCATTATTAAACGATAAAAAACTTTCTCCTTCTGATACAATATACATGGATAGTTCTAGAACATCATACTAGTTTTTCAAATGAAACTGCAAAATTTTAGAGGTACACAAACCAAATATGTGCGATTCTGAGTGATGATCGCCATAAGCCCCGTGTATAAGAACTCAACTTTACAAGCGAATATATTTGTTCACAGACGATGAATAATAGATAAAAGGCGTGATGATATATTTATTATTTATTTTGCATTTTTTTTTTTTAGATTATATAAAGTTCTCAATCGACGGAGAAGTTTTGGCAAATGTGGAACCCAATGAAACATTTTGGGAATTAGGGAAATTTAACTCTAAAATTCATGACAACCCTTATATCTATGGAAATAAAATGGCGCCATTTGATGAAGAAGTAAGTTTGAATTTTAAATAAATATTATTATTGTAAAAACTAAACACTTTTAAAATTATTTATGGACAACCGGGACCCTTGATACATAAATAACTATTTTGTTTCAGTTTTATTTGATAATAAACCTGGCTGTAGGAGGTACCTTTTACTGGAAAGATATTCCTTCTTCTAAAAATGAGAAGCCCTGGTCCAACAAGGATAATGATGTAAGAAAAAAATATCCTTTTTATTTGTCAGTTGTATACTAATTTTTACTATGTATTAACCATATTCCACATTGTTAACTACTTGAAAAAGTTGAAAACACAACTAAAAAATTAGAAATATATATATATATTTTTTTTTTTGAAGAAGCAATGAGCATTCGCCGGGATTTCTGCCCAAAACCTTTCACTCAAAATTTTTTCTAATAATTACCAACAGACAATTGTGTCAATAAACAAATTCTTATTACATCTAAGAAATGTCAAAAATTTTGACAGTTCAATATTTTAAGACGTTATAATTTCTAAAACATCCATGGAATTAATAATTATTTGTTATTAATATTAAAAATAATAAATATAAATATATCATCTCGCCTTTTACCCATGACTGGGTGTGGTACTCTACCGAAGCAGATCTCGGTGAGTGATATATTTATGCGCGTCAAGTGCAGTTACCAGCCGACAAGTCACGACCCCTAAAGATGCTAGTGGATGGGGGCCACAGGGATAATTTTAATGTGGTGAAAATTGTATATAATTGGGAATCGAACCGAGGTTCTCCGAGCCACCAACCCCATAAATATTGTTAACAGGAGTAAGTTTAAATTGGTTTTCACCAATTTAAAATAACCCTTGTGGCTGTTGGCTGTTGGGATCAAACCAGGGTTATTAGGATCCACACTCCGACTCGATACCACTGAGCCACCTACCCCATTATTTTATCTCTTTCTAATTTTTTCTACATCCCTCTTGCTCGTGACATCATTTCTGTAAGTGTCTATTCCCTTGCATGCAACACGGAAGAGAAGAGAAATAATATGTGGAGACTTCAATGTTAGATCAGCATACAATCGGTGAAAACTTATTTATTTGTTTTTATTTTTCAGGCAGCCTTAAACTTTTGGACATCAAAAAATACATGGTTAAAATCTTGGAAACTTAAAGAGGGAGATTCTGCTGCTTTTCAAATCGAATATATTAAAATTTGGGCACTTTAAACACTTTAAAACATAATTATACTTTGATTTGAATTAGCGGGCATGTATGTCAAAATCCCTGGAGGACTCAAAATCTTGAAGAAGTCATTCAATTTGGTTTGAAAATTTTGGTTCCCTGAGATGATGTCTATATCATAATATATATTATAGATTTATATTTGTAATAATTGTCATACAAAATGAAGAAACTTATTGTAGTGTAATATATTGAATTGTATTAAATATATAAATAATAAATTATTTTAAACTTTTTTTTAAATTCAATAGATATACCTAGTGTAATTATGAAGCTTCCAAGACTGTCTACTCGTCCTATAAAGTTTCACTTTCATTACTTATAACGCAAATAATTATTATGTCTCTAATATTTATTAATAACCTAAATAATAAATAATGGATTACTTGGCAACACTAAATAAGAGAAAAGTCAGATTTTTAATAGTATTACCATAGTCATGTCACTTTTAATGTTCTAGAGCCTATTAAATCATATAATGCCCTAGGGCATTTTAAACTTAATAATGTACCTTCTAACCATGGTATTATGGTAGTACTAGTGTGTCGGTGGCGCCATCGGTGGTCGAGTGGCGAAACTGACGCTCAAAAAATATAAAAATTGAATAAAATAAGTGTTTTAAACCTATTATGATTTGAATATCATGAATTGTTAACAGGTTGTTAGTCTAGTGAATTTACAAATACCATACCACCGTGTGGTGTTGCCATTATAAATTGGGATTCTTAATTTTTCGTTAAAAACAAGGCTTTGCATGGCTATCCATTACTAAACGATAAAAAACTTTCTCCTTCTGATACAATATACATGGATAGTTCTAGAACATCATACTAGTTTTTCAAATGAAACTGTTAATTTTTAGAGGTACACAAACCAAATATGTGCGATTCTGAGTGATGATCGCCATAAGCCCCGTGTATAAGAACTCAACTTTACAAGCGAATATATTTGTTCACAGACGGTGAATGTGTTTCATATTTTAACAGGATGCGTATGACTATCCAATGTTTACGTGCGCCAAATTTCATTCGATCTGCAAAAAAAATCACGCTAGTTCTACCTTAATAATCAATAATGAACCAGGTAGACATATTTATTAAGTATTATGATGTTCTATTACTAATACAATTAGGTATTTTGATAATTTTTATTTATTGTTCCAGTTGTTTATCTTTTAAGTAAATTACCTTGTTTGAAACAATAAATTATTATTACTATACCTTGTTCCACGTATGAATGCAGCAGAAAGATACTTTTTAGGGTGTTTTATCACTAATTATTGTGAGAGAAATCCAATTTATATTTACAAAATAATTTTGTAGATTCTTTCCATCATTTCACCGTTTTGGTAGCTAATTAAAATGAGCAATTTACGCGTATATATTCAATAATATATTTGAAATAACTGCATCGTTACATGGAATAGAGTTTAACATATATTTACGCATGATTATATTGTGTAAAAGCTACAAATACGTATTAAAAATATATGCGAACTCAGTTTACAAAATATTTCAAATAAGTGATTTTGAAAATGTTTAAGTTACTTTCTATAACGTTATTTTTAAACTGTTTAATTATTGTATTGTCATCTCGAAATAAAAGAGACTGCACACCACCCAAAACAACTGCGTCTGGTTCAAAAGCACCCCAAAATTTTTGTGAAGGTGACCTCATTTTCGAAGATAATTTTGATTGGTTAGATCCACAAAAATGGAATCATGAGAACACCTTATTTGGATTTGGAGTAAGTTAAGCTAATCATAATAATAGTTATTTATGTACCAAGGGTGAAAACACGAGCTATAAAGCGCCGCTTGTAACATGCTCAGGGTAAGAAACGCTAATTTCACCCGTGGTACATAAAATATTTTATGCGCAACAAAATAATATTTAATTATATGTTCAAAAGATTCAAATATGTACATAGGTTATATGTCAAAATTACATTTTGTAGAATCAAGTATTCACAATAAACTAAAATTGTCATTTTATTTATGTATCCATAGAAATGATTTCTTTTTGGCCCATGGGACAAAAAAAGTGTTTAAGCCCGGTTTCTAGGGCTGGAATATATACTTTTCGGCCCGGTTGTGCGTAAAATGTATTCAAGTGATATCTGTCAAGAGATGAATAAATCTAAATTTATAATTTGTTTCTAAAAATTTTATTTTGTGATAGGGTAGTGAAAATCAAAGGCGGGGCCAAGGAGGCCATGCCCTTCCTCTTGACCCTTATTATTTATTTTTTTTATAAGTGTTATTATTATTTGAGTTTGATAACCCTTATAGCAATGAAATCGCTGAAAAACTTTGTAACACTCTGAAAAGCTTTCAAAATTTGGATTGTCAGATATTTTCCGAGTTTTTCAGACTGTTTAAAATTTAAAAAGTAAGAACAGAATACAAAATATGTACAAATATATATTCCACACAAAAATTACAGAATTGTTTGTCAGTATTATATGTTTTCCTTAAAAAAAATCAAAATGTCCCATTCTCCTCTCTTGAAAATTTTCTAGATCTGCTCTTGCTGAAAATTTTGTGTACTTTATAGCTCAAGAAGACCTTCGGGAAGAAATGTATCACTTTCTTCCCTTAATATACAAATAACTATTATTTGTTATGTTTTAGAATCATGAATTTGAATGGTACACTCCCGACCAGAATAATAGTTTTACCAAGGATGGTAATTTGTTGATAAGGCCATCGTTGACTTCAGATGTTTTAGGAGGTGATGACAAATTGTATTGGGAAACAATTGATTTAGGATCGTCGTAAGTAGCACTTAAAAAAAAAACTATTATTGTTAGAAGAGTAGGTACAAGACAATTGAGATGGTGTGAGCAAGTGTAACGTATGTCGAATGAAAGATTGGTGAAATTGAGGGTGAGAGATTGAGTGAACGACTTAGGAATAAATTTTCGTTCTCAGTAAAATATAATTTCAGTTGTACAAATAATGGTGACGAAAACAACGGATGTAAACGAACAGGGACTCAACAAGATATTTTAAATCCCGTGCGAAGTGCAAGAATGAGTACATGGGAGTCATTTCGATTTAAGTACGGTCGTGTAGAAATCAGAGCACAAATGCCCTCAGGGGATTGGTTATGGCCAGGTTTGTATCAAACAGTGTTGCCAATCTTGCCAAATTACCCCTATTAGTTAGAGAGCTAGGGTGCAAAATGATGTCTCATTTATTCCAGTGACCGAAATGGATTTTTTAATAGATTATGTCATAATAAACATGAAAAAAAAAAATTTGATTTGGGAACGGGTAGCAACTATAGATGGCGTCGATGAGAATGCGCAAATTTTAAGGGTGGTTGTTGATCCCTACACCAGTCCACTTTCAGAGCTTCTGTCACGAATGAGCAACCAGCAATAATTTCTGTCAATAATTTTTTTGTCATGTATTCGCCGTGAACAAGTAGTAATATGTCACACGACACCATAAAAATTGCTTACTTTGACCGGTTTTGTCGCGCATGCGCCATCGGCCAAAACTGTCTACCATTTTTATTACTTAATTATACCAAAGTCTATAATTTAAACTGAAAATTAGCCGGTAAAAAATATATCAACAACTACCCTTAAAATCGGCGCATTCACATCGACGCTATCTATAGTTGCCACCCGTTCCCAAATCTAATTTTCTTTTTTCATGTTTATCATGACATAATCTATTAAAAAATCCATTTCTGTCACTGGAATAAATGAGACATCATTTTGCACCCTAGCTCTTTAACTATATAGTTAACATCTTTGGTGACTACTCAAATTTATGATTTTAAAAACAGTCAACTTACTGAAAGAAATCAAAATTTTCATTTTTTTTTTAATATGGTTCTTTATAATTATTTAAGAACAAGAAATCCAATGCCGTTGAGCGCATCTTCATATCTTTTTTAGTTTTTGAATTACAGTGATTTTTGATGTTTTCTAAATTGCAACTTTGAGACGCTTATCTCTAAAACTAAACGAGATATCGAAATACAGTTTAAACCATTGTATTCCTCGAGCTTTACTTAATATAATAACAATTAATAAGAAAAATAGGAAAACAAAATTTCCATCACTTGTCACAAATTCCAAAATTTTTACAGCACGTTTGAATCAACTTATCAGGTCATCATCAAACGGCTGGTCAGTTCAGCTTTAACCATAGACGCGTTTCGTCCTTTAGGGACTCATCAGTATGGTGTGATCAACTATCCAGCTAGACCAACTAGGGACTAGTGAACTGTGATATTTTTACAAGCTGAACTGACTGATGTTAAAGTAACTGCGTCGGTAGACAAGACATGAGAGCTAAGGAGCAATCCGTGGTGCCATCTACCGGTAGATGGCACCACGGGTTGCTGCTAAACTAGATACGTAATAATTAAAACATATTTTTTATTATTATGGGGTAGCTAGCTCAGTGGTATGAAGTCGGCCTGTGGATCCTGAGAATCCTGGTTCGATTCCCACAGGCGACAAACAATTTTCATAATTTCAAAACCTACCGAGATCTGCTTTGGCAGAATGTCACACCCAGTAATGGGTAGAAGGCGTTATGATATATTTATTTATTAAGTTTCTATTGTGCATAGTAACAAATAAATAAAATAAATAAATAAATATATTTTGTCTCAATAACTAAACATGTATTTGTGATCTTTTTTCTAGCTATGTGGTTCTTCCCCGCATATAGCATCTACGGCACCTGGCCGCGTTCAGGAGAGATCGACCTGGTGGAATGTCGTGGAAATCGTGAGTTATGGGACTACGGAAAGAACATTGGAGTTGAGAGTTCCGTCAGCACGCTTCACTGGGGCCCAGACCCAGCTCATAATGCCTACATGAAGACGAGATACGAGGAATATAGACCTGGAGATGGATTCAATAGAGGGTTCAAGAACTATGAGCTGATGTGGACGCCAGGTAGAGAAATTATTATATCTGTGTTTGTTAATTTAAAATAAAAAATAAATACATAGATCATCATTCTGTTGTAGCAGATCTCGGTAAGTGATATATTTAATCGAGTGAATCGGTTATTAGCTGTCAAATATCGAGCCTCATAGATGTTAGTGGAAGGGGAGCTTACCGAGATCTGCTTCGACATAGTGCCACACCCAGTAATGGGTAGAAGGCGTGATGTGATATATTTTTTATTTTAAAGATTATTTGAGATTTACCATCGACGGGCACTCTCCAGGAACGGCAGATCCTGGAACAAATTTCTGGAATTTTGGAGGATTTTCCGAGCAGGGATTCCAGGATAATATCTGGAAAGATGGCGGCAAAATGGCGCCCTTTGATCAAGAGGTACTTATCTCTTTAGTTCAATCATATTTTCTTTCGTATTTTCAGGCGTAAATAATTTACTTTATTCTTTCTTTTCGAGGACTTATGTGTCAGTTTTAATCCCGGAGGGATTATATTTCAAACTTAATCCCTCTAGACATTGACAGGTAAACAAACATTACCGTAGCAACAAGTATATTATGAACCTCAAAATATTTTATTTTATGTTGCATTAAGTATTATATGTCAAGTGCGATGAATAATGTACCACAGGATTAAAGTACTTTCCATCCTCAAGATTAAATTAAGCACTTTAGTCCCTAATTATATTAATATATAATTAGGGACTAAAGTGCTTATTCCAGTTTCCAATAAACAAACAAAAAAATATTGTATCAAAATCATATTTTAACAGTCTTTTTGAAAAATGTATTTTGTTCCAGTTTTTCGTAATTCTAAACTTGGCGATTGGAGGAACGAATAATTTCTTTCCTGATGATGCAGAGAATAAGCCTTATCCAAAACCATGGAAGAACGACGCTCCCCATGTACGGATAATTCTTAGAATTCGATACCACTGACCTACCTCCTCATATAAACAATTTTCACCACATTAAAACTACCCCTATGACTCCCCTTTCACTAACATCTTTCGAGACCATAATTTGACGACTAGTAACCGCAGTTCACGCACATAAATATATCACTTACCGAGATCTGCTACGGCAGAATGCCACACTCAGTAATGGGTAAAAGGTGTGATGATATATTTATTAATTTATTTTGTTATTTGTTGCTAGGCAATGACTGATTTCTGGAACGGAAGAAATGATTGGTTGCCAACCTGGAATTTGGGGGAAAACGATGGATATGATGCATCACTCAAAGTGGATTATGTTAGAGTTTGGGCCATCTAATAATTTTTATTTACGACTAACGTATTAATCCCGCAAGGAATAATAACGAGGGAATAATAGTCATTATTCCCTCTTCTGCACCAATTAGAAAATTTTTATACCGAAACAAAATAAATATGCAAAAATTTTGACATTTCAAAATGACATTTTTACGATACTTGTACTGTAAGTTCTATTAATGACAAAATTGAAACACAGTAAGTGGAACTTTTATTGCACAGTGGTTTCCATGGTTACATTAGGACTTTAATATTTACTTACTATCCACCGTAGATAGTAAGTAAATATTACATATTAAGGTCCTGTTTATTTTGACAACAATTTAACAGCTGTCAATTTTGAAACCTATTTTCTTTTTCTTTTATTTGTGCAAGTACTGTAAAAATAATCTTTTTAGATCGCTAGTGGTTTCCATGGTTATATTAGGACTTTAATATTTACTTACTGTCCATTGTGAACAGTAAGTAAATATTACATATCAAGGTCATGTTTATCTTGATTACAATTTAACAGCTGTTCATTTTGAAACCTATTTTTCTATTCCTATTATTTGTGCAAGTATTGTACAAAATAGCTTACTGACCTCGAAATGTAAGTGACTTTTTAAGGTCGCGAATGTTTAGGAAATCTCGACCCTCGTGTCTCGATTTCCCAAACTACATTCTTGACCTAAAAACTGGCACTTACTGTTCCTGGTACGTAATATACTATTCCGTATCACCATAGTTATATCGCAAAATATTGCAATATTAACGTTATTTTATTTTGTTATATTGATTAAAAACTTGTAATCATTGTATTTGTAATTTTCTGGTGTTATTACATAGTTATTTGTTTCAATTTTGACTGGATTTTCCAGAAACGTGTAAGATTAAAAGATAATATTGTAATAAATAAACTAAGATTAGATACTTTCTACTTTTTAAATAATTGGTACTCCATAGATATAAATTTTATCTAAAAAGAAAATCATATCATTCACAAAAATTTAAAACAAATATTACAAAAGAATAATAAATCATTGAAGTCATTTAACTATAAAAAATTACTCACCAAAATCTGCATGACTTTGATTTGACAGCTGGTTACCGCAATTTACACATAAATATACATCTGCTATAGCAGAGATTTACTTGAAGAACTATGATAATATATTTAATTACTTTAATAAGTAATTATTTATTTTGAATATGTTTAACTTTGTATAGTTCCATACAAATAATAGTTCCTAAATTATTTTAGAGAATAATTCCAAAATGCGCAAGATTTTTAAATTGTTTTCTATAATAAATAAAAATATATCATCACGTCTTCTACCCATTACTGGGTGTAGCATTCTGCCATAGCAGATCTCGGTAAGTGATATATTTTTGCGCGTGTAGTGCGGTTACCAGTCGTCAAATCAGGCCTCCAAAGATGTTAGTGGTTATGAAAATTGTTTCTCGCCTGTGGGAATCGAACCAGGATCTTCAGGGTCCATAGGCCGACTTCATACCACTGAGCTAGCCACCCCATTGTTTCTATAATAAATAAATAAAAATATATCATCACGTCTTTTACTCATTACTGGGTGTAGCATTCTGCCATAGCAGATCTCGGTAAGTGATATATTTTTGCGCGTGTAGTGCGATTACCAGTCGTCAAATCACGGCGTCCAAAGATGTTAGTGGTTATGAAAATTGTTTATCGCCTGTGGTAATCGAACCAGGATCCTCAGGATCCACAGGCCGACTTCATACCACTGAGCTACCCACCCCATTGTTTTCTATAATAAATAAATAAAAATATATCATCACGTCCTCTACCCATTACTGGGTGTAGCATTCTGCCATAGCAGATCTCGGTATGTGATATATTTTGCACGTGAAGTGCGGTTACCAGTCGTCAAATCACGGCCTCCAAAGATGTTAGTGGTTATGAAAATTGTTTATCGCCTGTGGGAATCGAACCAGGATCCTCAGGATCCACAGGCCGACTTCATACCACTGAGCTAGCCACCCCATTGTTTTCTATAATAAATAAATAAAAATATATCATCACGTCTTCTACCCATTACTGGGTGTAGCATTCTGCCATAGCAGATCTCGGTAAGTGATATATTTTTGCGTGTGTAGTGCGGTTACCAGTCATCAAATCACGGCCTCCAAAGATGTTAGTGGTTATGAAAATTGTTTATCGCCTGTGGGAATCGAACTAGGATCATCAGGATCCCACAGGTCGACTTCATACCACTGAGCTAACCATCCCATTGTTTTCTATAATAAATAAATAAAAATATATCATCACGTCTTTTACCCATTACTGGGTGTAGCATTCTGCCGTAGCAGATCTCGGTAACTGTTACATTTTGCGCGTAAAGTGTGGTTAAATTACGGCTCCCAAGGATGCTAGTGGAGGGAGCGCCACACAATCTGAAATTGTTGAACAGTTCTACAGCATTGCTTTGAAGGAGAAACCCACAACGAGAAAGTAAGAAATACAATAAAAATAAATATATCATCACGCCTTCTACTCATTACTGGGTGTAGCACTCTGCGGTAGCAGATCTCGGTAAGTGATATATTTATGCGCGAGAAATTCGATTTCCAGGCGTCAAATCACATGCCTCAAAGATGTTAGTGAAGGGGAAACCACAAGGGTAGTTTTAATGTGGTTAAAATTGTTTGTCGGCTGTGGAAATCCAACCAGGTTTCTCAAATTCACAGGCCGACTCGATATCACTAAGTCACCTACCCCATTTTTGGAAAATATCTCTCTTATAAATGTTTTGGGTTTTTTTTTGGCAAGTTAAATGTTCAAGATTGTATTTTCAATCCTTTATTCTAATGAAGGACGTAATAGAAAGGACAGTAGAATGAGAATGTAAAAGAGGCAGGAGGAGGAGGAGGATGGTAGACGACCAGAAAGAAGGAAGAAGTTATGTTGAAATGAAGAGGCTGGCTATGAGTAGAAAAAGTTGAAGAAGGCATTTAGGACTTGCGTCAAGCAGATGTTGATGATGGTGATTCTAAGATCCAGACCCTGTATAGGATGCGGGCACTCACGTTACACAGTGACGTTTTTGTGACGTTAAAGCAGCTGTATGGGCAAAGATAACTGCGCCACCTACAAAATGAACAATTTTTTTTGGGACGAGATTTGAAAAGAACCGTTCTTTTCAAATCTCGCCACAAAAAAATAGTTTATTTTGTAGGTGGCGCAGTGATCTTTCCCCGAACAGCTGTTTTTACGTCAAAAAAAGTCACAGTGTCACGTGAGTGCCCGCATCCTATTAAGTTCTAGTTGTACCTATATATATCATCACGCCTTCTACCCATTGCTGGGTGTGGCACTCTGCTGAAGCAGATCTCGGTAAGTGATATATTTTGCGCGTGAAGTGCTGTTACCAGTCGTCAAATCACGGCCCCCAAACATGTTAGTGGTGGAGGAGCCACAGGGATAGCTTTTTCAAATTATGAAAATTTGTCGCCTGTGGGAATCGAACCAGGGACCTCAGGATCCACAGGCCGACTTCATACCACTGTGCTAGCCATTACATCAATCTAGTTGTACCGAGTAGCATAAACAAATAAATCAATAAGAAACATTTTACCTGCCCTTCTGTTTGTCCTTGAAAAGAAACTTACTCATATTTCTGTTGACACATTTATATAAAAATTGTAATAACAAAGAAACAAATATCGGAAAAACCTACTATTGTTTCTCAATGAAAGTACTTAAAAATAATACAATGATAGTAAATAATTGAAGTATTAACGTACTTGATTTTTTATCGTAAGTGTTATTACAATGCAAACACTTATTAATACAAATAGTATGAAAACTAATATTTGATGTTTGATAACATTAACTAATTAACAAATTACTCACTTCAACGGAAAATAATTATTACAAAGTCATTTTAAATACAAATTAATTTTAAACTGAAATTAATTAAATTTTTCTAAAATTGTCAAAACAAAAACATGTAAATGATATATTTTTACTAGGGTAATTTTAATCTGGTGAAAATGTTTGTTGGCTGTGGGAATCGAACAAGGATTCTCAGGATCCACAGGCCGATTCAATATCACTGAGCCACCTACCCCATAAATTTAAATTCAATTAAGATTACATCAATAAAATGAAAAATAAAGACACAAATTTGACAATAAACTTTATTGTACAATTTTGGCATTTATGCCATCTTTAGAAAGTTGAAATAGATTCAATTATACCTTCTGAAGATTGCGTAAATGCCGAATTAATATATTTTTTTTTATTGTTATTAGTTTTTTTTTTTTAATATTTTGTATTTTATGTCTTTATTCCTGCATCCTTATTAGGCCTTCGCCTGTCGAGCAGTGTACTCAAATAAATAAATAAATAAAAATTTACTGTCAAATTTGTGAAACAAAACCACGTGTTTTTATTTCATTTTATTTTTTATCACAATTCACCAAGTGCGAACAGATTAATCAAGTGGTAGAGCTTTTTAATATATATTTATTAAAATAAATTCTTGACCGTACATCATATTTAATACAATATAAAATCATACCATAAATTATATCTTTATTGCTGAAATATGAAAGTTAAAGTTGAATAATTTAAAACGTTCGCACTGCCATATTGCAATGACGTAGTTGCATTAAGCCAATCACAGAGCTTTGTCTGAAACGTTTGTCGGTGCTCAAGAAGACGAAGAAGAAATAAGCATTCAGCATTCTACGATTCTACCAATGACGTATAATACTAGACGAATTATGCCGTATTCAAGTCAATGCAGTGTTGTGGAGCAGAAAGGGATGGAATAAATTTTGGGTCCGCCGGGTGCGCGGCAAGGAGCGAGTACACTTTGATGTGTATACCGCGCACCCGCCTCACAAGCCAGTTATTCTATCCCTTTCTGACTCACAACAAACGCCGATGTTATCCGTCTAGTTATGTTTTGTCTGAGGATTCTACTGACAACGACAAGTTACATGTTATTTATCTCTGTCTTATCTGTCTCTCTTTAAGCTAAGATGCAACTACGTCATATTCATTTGTTTCGAAAGTTTAAATATTTTTATCATGCTTAATACAAGTTTTAAAAAAAAATAAAAAATTGGGTATAATTATTTTATTACGTAGATTAATATACAAAAAATTCAAAAAAGTCTTGAAAGGCCCATTGAATTTATTAAAATTACCAATTTAAGCTGGTACAACTGACCAGTAATCAATTATCAAGTAAAACTAATAAAATGAAAAATAATTTTAATTGATTAATTAAATTGATTTGAAACAACAGACCACTTTAAATCCTAAGCTAATATACTAATTAATTAGTTCTATTGTAAGCTTGAGGATTTTAAGTATAAGTACTAAGCTAATCAGCTGGTAATGTTTTATTATCTGTCTTTCATTAAAAAGAAAATAAAAGTTTTCCGGATATCAGCCAATCGATGCAATCTTATCACGTAGTTCTGCAGAATTTTTAGCAGAAAATTAGTATATAAACTGCAAATTTCATAGTGGAAATCATAACAAGCAGCAGAATGAACAGCTTCATCTTAGTGGTAGCAGCTCTCTTCTCCGTGGCCTGTAAGTATTAGTAGTTATTTACATCACTAGGTCGCAAAACAGTTTCTGGACATGTGATACACAACATTTCTCGCACTGATTTAAATTGAATTATTGATTATAATTGTTAAAAATCTCTATACTCTAAGCACGAAAGTGACAGTCAAACTTATAATATCGTAACATTCCTAACTGCATATGTTGGACTCACTCAGCTGAATTTTCTCTATGGCGTGTTACACTATAAATATTATTTTTACAATACTTGTACTGTAAGTAACCTATTAATGACAAAATTTAAACACAGTAAGGGCCAGTTCTTCAATCACCGATTAATATTAATCATGATTACATAATAATGGAAACTATGATTTCCATTATTATTTAATCATGATTAACACTGATCGAGAGTAAACCGGCGATTGGAAAACTGGCCGTTAATTATCGCGCAATGGTTTCCATGGTTACATCAGGAACTATAATATTAACTTACCATCCACCGTGAACAGTATAGATCCAAGTCCTGTTTATTTTGACAACAATTTTACAGCTGTTCATTTTGAAACCTATCTTCCCTTTCCTTCTATTTGTGCAAGTATTGTAAAAAAATAGCTGATTAGCTTTTGATGTCGCGAATGTTTACGACCCTACGGGCCTCGATTTCCTAAACGACATTCTTGACCTAAAAACTGTCACTTACTGGTACGTAATATACTATTATCAAATATAATAAAATTATTTGTATATATATATATTTTTTTATTGGTTGAATACAGCAACTGCAAATAGAATTATAATTATTTATATTTGAATTTATAATGCATAAATTTGCTCTAAAGTTGGTAAAAATGTCCAATCTACAAGCATTTACTGACACTGACAGCCAGTGATGCCAATACTAACATTACAAAAGTCCCTAGGTTTTACCAAACGGCGTTCGATAAACACATGGTTTCTGAACGATTTTGAGATGTGTAAAATTGTGAAAAAAATATAAAAATATAAAAAAATATGGGATGGCTAGCACAGTGGTATGAAGTCGGCCTGTGGATCCTGAGGTCCCTGGTTCGATTCCCACAGGCGACAAATTTTCATAATTTGAAAAAGCTATCCCTGTGGTTCCTCCACCACTTACATGTTTGGGGGCCGTGATTTGACGACTGGTAACCGCACTTCACGCGCAAAATATATCACTTACCGAGATCTGCTTTAGCAGAGTGCCACACCCAGTAATGGGTAGAAGGCGTGATGATATATTTATTTTATTTTTAAAATTGTGAAAAATAATTGTTATTCGATGTAGAAGACGTGCAGATCTTGATGTATATTTATGTGTAGGTGCCGCCGACCTGGACTGGCGCATCGTAGGAGGCTCCAAAGCTGAAGATGGTCAATTCCCATATCAGATCTCTCTTCGTCAGTACAACAGCCACTCGTGCGGCGGTAGCATCCTCAACGAACAATGGGTGTTAACAGCAGCTCATTGCGTAGCAGGCAGCAGCACCACCTACATGACCGTGGTCACCGGCACCAACAAGCTCAACTCCGGTGGTGACTCCTACAAGGTGGAGCGCGCCATCGCCCACAGTGGCTTCGACATGAACCGTCTACACAACGACATTGCTCTCCTCAAGATCAGCGGCTCGATCACCTTGGGAGCCAAGGTACAACCCATCCCTCTGGAAACCGCTGATGTTGCTGCTGGTGCTGACCTTGTGCTGAGCGGCTGGGGTCGTACTTCCTACCCTGGTAACATCCCCAACGACCTGCAGTTCTTGGCACTGAAGGCTATTTCCTCTGATGATTGCAACCAGCGTCATGTTAGCACTGGCATGACTGTGGACGGCACCCAGCTCTGCACGCTGACGAAGCGTGGTGAAGGTGCATGTCATGGTGATTCTGGTGGCCCACTCGCTCACCAGGGCAAGGTTGCTGGTATTGTGTCCTGGGGAAGGCCTTGCGCTGTCGGTTATCCTGATGTCTTCACTCGTGTGTCTTCCTTCACTGGATGGATCAGCCAGAACATGCAGTAAACTATTAATTCCGCACTACTATTTCAATGTATTCGACTCTTGGTTCATTTAATAAATTGTTCTTAATATTGCACATACACATCTAGTTATTGTCCAATGTAATATTGTCCTTTCTAGACTTTGCAGTTTTTCAAATCATTTTAGATGAAAAATAAACAATGATAGATATTTACAGGCAATTAGAGATGGGAATTATAGTTCATTTGAGTGAACTAGTACATTCGTTCTCGTTCACCAAAAAGATTAGTTCACTGAACTAGTTCATTAGTTCACTTTCGTTTACAAAATTTTTAAGACTATAGGCGTATTCCATTTGCCATTTGGATCAGATCTAACTTACATTTACTGATCCAGATCACTTATTTATTTCGCTGGATTACTTCGCCGACTTTATTTCCAGTACAGGAAGTACTGATTCTAATTTACTTTGAAGTAATTCAGCCCAATAAGTGCATCAGTTTGCTTAATTAAGTAAATTTAGTCATGTTGTCTAATTTATCTGAACTGATTTAAGTAAACCAAGTGACAAATGGAATACAGCTTATGATGAACGGAAATCGTATTGTATTGTGATTCACCTGCGAGAACAAGTGAACTTTTAGGAGCTGGTTCTAGTATAATTTGACACTAAGTATGAAGAAGAAAAAAATTGGTTTTTTAAAGTTGTATTTTGTGACGAAGTGGATCGTCACAAGTAATTTTTAGTTTAGATTCCGTCATGAAACCGCTTTTTTTTTTCAAACCGGCTGTGGAATATTTACGAATATGGCCCTGGCGGCCTAGACACGAGCGCGTCCGGTGTCAGAACGCCGTCAAATTTCTTTTAAATAAATAAAAAATCAAAGCAACGACCACGAATGAATGAAGTATGAAGTAAGCTTAGTAAGCTCCTCTTGTAATTAGTCTAGTTCACTCATTTCCACAAATTCGTCCTGTTTTACGCTTTTACTTAAATTTCAAGGATTACTTAAATTATGGGGTAATGGTTGAGTGGTATCAAGTCGACCTGTGGATCCTGAGAACCCCGGTTCGATTCCTACAGCCGACAAACAATTTTCATCATAATAAAAATTACCCCTGTGGCTCCCTCATCACTAACACCTTTCGGGGCCGTAACTTAACGGCTGGTAACCGCACTACACGCGTATAAATATATCACTTATTGAGATTTGTTTCGACAGAGTGCCACATCCAGTAATGGGTAAAAGAGCGTGATGATATATATATATATATATATATATATATATATATATATATATATATATATATATATATATATATATATATATATACATAAATATAGGATGATCAAAAGAAATTGTTACAGTTGGCAATACAATTCCGGAGATCTTTTTATTCCACAGTTGGCACAACACCAGATAAAGACGAAAATGCTATTTGACATTTCTAATAAATACAAATAGGTTATGTCAGGAGGCTGACAGCTAATAGAATTTTGACTTTTTAAGTAATAGAAATACTTTAGATTATTGCTATGTTAAGTAAAAAAAGAAGAGCGAAGAAAACTACAATTTTTTTATGGATATTTAAGAAAAATATAACTAAAAACGAATAAGAATTAATGTACTAAAATTTAATTTTAAATTTTGAAATGTCACTGTCAACAACAGGGAATGAATTTATGTATCAGGCTTACCAATTTCAAGTAGATTTTTTTATTGCCAACTGAAACGATTCCTTTTGATCATTCTGTATATATATATACTTAAATGAAATATAAAATACCACTGAGCCACCTACATAAGTATTCTGATGTAAAAAAACCATATATCCTACCAAAGCTAGGCGAACGCAGCGCCTCTATAATTGTTTTTAGTTGTCAATAAAGAATACACAGTAAAAACTATTAAATAATTTTAAAACATTTTTATTATTTATAACAAATACAATTAATTCATATTCATCTGAATCCAATCAATATATTCAGATACCCTCGTATAAACATCAGGATACCCTACTGCACAGGGTACAACCCACGACGCAATACCCGCTACCCTTCCTTCAAAAACCAACGGGCTTCCAGAATCACCATTACAAACACCTTCTCCATTTCTTTTAAACGCGCAAATATGAGTATTATCCACTGTTTTTCCTGCCGGATACAGTTTATCCTGGCATTCCTGAGTGCTCAATGCCCTCAAGTTCAAGAACTTAAGTTCATTTGCGGAATCATTACTTGGGTATTTTTCAATCCCCCAGCCACTGATAACCAGGTCGGATCCTGAAGGAACATTGTTGGCGTTAATACCAATTGGTTGGACTTTCTCGTTGAAGATGATCTTGGTTTTGAGTTTGATGAGACCTACGTCGAAGCTGGTGCCCGTCCAGGTGAAGTCCTCGTGGTGGACGGTGTGAGCAACTTGGTAGACATCGCCACCGGCATCGAGACGATTAGTGCCGGCTACCACTGTAAGGATGTTGTCCGGGATACTGCAAGAAAATTATATTAACTCTTTGTGCGCTCATGGTAGAGATGGCAACTCGGTCAATTGACCAGTCAAAAGGTGGCAATTGATGGTATATTTGACCGATGTTGGTGTGGCACTCTGCCTTAGTAAACAAATATAAATAAATATATCATCACGTCTTCTAGCCATTACTGGGTGTGGCACTCTGCCGAAGCAGATCTCGGTAAATGATATATTTTGCGCGTGAAGTGCGGTTACCAGTCGGAAAATCACGGCCCCCAAATATGTAAGTGGTGGAGGAGCCACAAGGGTAGTTTTTTTTTGAAATTATGAACATTGTTTGTCGCTTGTGAGAATCGAACCAGGGTTTTCAGGATCCACAGGCTGACTTCATACCACTGAGCTAGCCACCCCTTAGTAAATAAAAAATAAATAAATATATCATCACGCCTTCTACCCATTACTGCGTGTGGCACTCTGCCGAATCAGATCTCGGTAAGTGATATATTTTGCGCGTGAAGTGCGGTTGCCAGTCGTCAAATCACGGCCCCCAAAGATGTTAGTAGTAGAGGAGCCACAGGAATAGTTTTTTTTTGAAATTATGAAAATTGTTTGTCGCATGTGAGAATAGAACCAGGGTTCTCAGGATCCACAGGCTGACTTCATACCACTGAGCTAGCCACCCCTTAGTAGATCTCGGTAAATATATTTTAGCGCGTGAAGTACGGTTACCAGCCTTCAAATCATCGCCATCAAGGATGTTAGTGGAGGAAGACCCACAGAGGTAATAATTATCTTATATAAATCGAAGGAAATACCCCTATGTTCGAGAGTCGCGTTCACCATCCTGTATATATTTTTTCATTGAATGAGATATAGCGCGATCGAAAGTAATCTTACCCTTTAACACAGTGGGCAGCAGTTAAAATGAAAAGTTCGTGAATGATAGAACCTCCACAATTATGGTCCGCATGAACTCTGATAGAAACTTCGTAAGGGAATTGTCCATTTTTTGCTATTTCACCTCCGATAATCCTGTTCTTTAAAGGTGTCGAGGCTGAAATTTAAATTAATTGTATAGTAATACTAAATTAAACCTTCATATGCACTAGGGCTATAATAAGTAAAATTACTCCCGCTTTCGAATTCCAATAATACAGAGTGATCAAAAGGAATTGTTACAGTTGGCAATAAAAAAACTACTTTAAATTGGTAAGCCTGATACATAAATTCATTTCCTGTTGTTGACAGTGACATTTATTATTACATTTATTTCTAAAGTTACTTAAAAAGTCAAACTTCTATTAGCTGTCAGACTCCTGACATAACCTATTTGTATTTATTAGAAATGTCAAATAACATTTCCGCTTTTATCTGACGTTGTGCCAACTGTGGAATAAAAATATCTCTGGAATTGTATTGCCAACTATAACAATTCCTTTTGATCACCCTGTAGTTATTTATGTACTAAGGGTGAAAACAGGCGTTTCTGGCTAATAACATGCTCAGGGTCAGAAACGCTAATTGCACCCGTGGTACATATAATATTTTATGCACAACAAAATAACACTTAATAATTAAAATATATATATATATATATATATATATATATATATATATATATATATATATATATATATATATATATATATATATACAGGCTGATCAAAAGGAATTGTTATAGTTGGCAATACAATTCCAGAGATCTTTTTATTCCACAGTTGGCACAACGCCAGATAAAGGCGGAAATGCTATTTGACATTTCTAATAAATACAAATAGGTTATGTCAGGAGTCTGACAGCTAATAGAATTCTGATTTTTTAAGTAATAGAAATATTTTAGAAATAAATGTAATAATAAATGTACTCAAATTTAAATTTTAAATGTCACTGTCAACAACAGGAAATGAATTTATGTATCAGGCTTGCCAATTTCAAGTAGTTTTTTTTATTGCAAACTGTAACAATTCCTTTTGATTACTCTGTATATATATATATATATATATATATATATATATATATATATAGGTTATATGTCAAAATGACATTTTGTAGAATCAAGTATTCACAATAAACAAAAATAGGAATTATTTCTTTTTGGCCCCTAGGCCAAAAAGAAGTGTTTAAGCCCGCTTTTTAGGGTTAAAACACATGCTTTTCGGCCCAGTTGTGCATAAACAAGTTTATGATTTTAAAATAAAATAAATGTCTTATTTTCTGCTCACGAGAGTCAAAAAAATGATCACTTTACTTCTTATAAAATAATATATTATTATTACTTACAGGCAGCAGCAATAATGCCAGCAATCAAAATCACTACAGATTTCATTTTTAAACTGTGTGTAGTCATATCTATTAGCAAAATGTTTTTTTCTTATATATCTGTCGATATCTTTTATCTTAAAAGATAACATTTTTAAATTATTGCCATACGTGCTATTTATTAATTTATTTTTAGATATTTGTCATAGATTGATTTATGAACAAACTTATTTTTATTTAGTTCCTAACTACTGATTAAATCAACTCTACTTTTTTTAAACCAATACCTGTTCTTATAATAATTATATTATTAGGTGATTTACTGATATACTCCATTCCCTGTATGAAAACGATTACGTCACATTCGGTATACATCTGATTCAAGATTTTGTACTTAAAACGTTTATATTGGTATTGGATTGACATTTTTAAAACATAACCTAAAATTTAAATGTCAAATTAAAATATTTATTATTTTATAAAATTTAATTTATTTATAATGAAACCAAATTCTGCATATATTAAATAAAAAGCAAATATAAATTTATCTTAACGCACAAAAATTTTACCTACCTTATTATAATATGTAATTTTGTAAAATAAAACTCAAAGGAATATACATTTTTATATGTATTATTATTATATATAAATAAAAATATTTGAAAATACAAAATACAATGCACGTTACCTCTTGTACTACAGTTAAATTAATTAAAGATTCTCGATTCTCAAACTCCAGCGCAAAATAATCATGAAGATGACACGCATTTCTGCATTTGATTACCCAGAATTTGTCTAGCCATTTCTTATTTCTCAGTCTGTATTTATGTATCAAAAATGTCACAAACTTAGAAATGACAGGTGAGAAAATAACAAAATCTTGACCATAGGTCTCTATTTTTATCTTATAAACAAAGTAAATGTAAATTTTCGTATTAGTAAGAACTGTCATACGTTTTCATTAAAATAATAAATGTGATAGAACATGAAAAAACATGAAACGTATGTCTTAACTTATTAAGACATACGTTGTGTCATTCGCATAGGTACGAATAATATTATTAAAAAAAGATAGCTATATTTCATCGTATCTATGATAACATCGTCAACATATGACGTCATAATTTTCGTACAGGGAATGGAGTATACCGAGTCGACCTGTGGATCCTGAGAATCCTGGTTCGATCCCACAGTCGACAAACATTTTCATCACATTAAAATATTAGAATAATACAATAACATATTTATTAGTTAACAAATAAAATTATTATACAATAGTATATTACATAACATGCATAAAAAGTGTAAGATAACGTGCGACTGTACAAATTGAAAAAAGAAGCGCGTAGCGCCGAGTGATTTAAGTACACGAGCACAGTTATCACACTTTCGAGCGAATTATGACACTAGATATGAAAGAATAATAATGTTAAATAAATAAGAGATAAATAAAAATAAATATATCATCACGCCTTTTACCCACTACTGGGTGTGGCAATCTGCCGAAGCAGATCTCGGTAAGTGATATATTTATATGCGTGAAGTGCGGTTACCAGCCGTCATATCACGGCCCCCAAATATTTTAGTGGTGGGGGAGCCACAGAGGTAATTTTAAATTGGTGAAAATGTTTTGTCGGCTGTGGGAGTCGAACCAGGGTTCTTTGGATCCACTTGCTACCACTGTGCCAAATAATAATATTAATTTATATTTATTTCATAATCCATTTATTATATAACAAATACAATAATAATACAAATCATTTTATTGATCACGCGTCATTTTAAGCTTAATCCAATCATTAAACGCAGAAACCTTGCTATAAACATCTGGATACCCTACACCACAAGGTATAACCCAGGACGCAATACCAGCAACCTTTCCCTTAAACACCAATGGACTTCCAGAATCTCCAGAACAGGCGCCTTCCCCTTTCACCTTAAACGCGCAAATTTGCGAATCAAATACACTCATTCCTGTTCCCGTAAGCCAAGCCCGACAATCTCGGATGTTCAATGCCTTCAAGTTCAAGAACTTAAGTTCATTTGCTGCTACATTACTAGGGTATTTTTCAATCCCCCAGCCACTGATAACCATGTCGGATCCTGAAGGAACATCGTCGGTGTTAAGTTCGATTTGTTGGACTTTCTCGTTGAAGACGATCTTGGATTTTAGTTTGATGAGACCTACGTCGAAGTTGGAGAACTCCCAGGAGAATTTCTCGTGGTAGGTAGTGCTTGCTACTTGGTAGACGTCGCCACCGGCGTCGAGACGGTTGGAACCGGCCACTACTGTTAGAGAGCTGATTTCGAAACTGTAAGAAATGGTTTTATGTCAAGTGATAGATTGATAAGAATGTTGTTTGAAGAGTGGATGGTTAGTTCAGTTAGTTTACGCATTTGGAATGTACACATATGATGGTTTGGGCATGTAGAACGTATGTCGAATGAGAGATTAGTGAAACAGGTATATGTTGGTGAAATTGAGGGTGAAAGATTGCGTGGGCGACCTATAAATAAATGGATGAATATGATTGAAGGATTGTTGCGTGAACGAAAGTTTGCCAGTATGAGGAACAAACGTGCTTGTATGAAAGGAATTATGAATGTGGATGAAGCTAAAGTGGTGTGTCAAGATAGGAACGTTTGGCGAAGATTAATTGCGGAATGAATCTGATGATTTAAGAAGTGCAGGAATTTTGATTTTAGTTTTGTTGTTTAGTTTTTTCATTAGAGTGTTTATCTGCAATTGTGTGAAATTCACTTTCAAAAACAAGCGCAGGGACGACACTCCCTTTGTTTCTGATCTTGTTTTTTATTCGTTTTCTGATCTTACATTGAGTGTTTAACTGCAATTGTGTGGAATTCACTTTCAAAAACAATCGCAGGGACGACACTCCCTTTGTTTCTGATCTTGTTTTTTATTCGTTTTCTGATCTTACATTGAGTGTTTAACTGCAATTGTGTGGAATTCACTTTCAAAAACAAGCGTAGAGCGACACTCCCTTCCTTTCTTATCTTTTAATTCGTTTTCAGTTCTTACGTAGAGTGTTTAACTGCAATTGTGTGGAATTCACTTCCAAAAACAAGCACAGGGCGACACTCCCTTCCTTTCTTATCTTTTTGTTTCATTTTCAGTTACTGAATTGTGTGGACTTTTCTTTCATATACAATTGCAGGCTATCACTTTCATCTTTTCTAATCTTTGTAGATTCGTTGTTAGATTCGTTATTAGACTCATTGTTAGGAGTAAGCGCGGGTAATTTGAGATGTTTTATGCATGTGTTATGTACGTTGAAGAAAGGAGATGAATGATAAGTGAATAGGAGTGATGGGATGGATGTGATTGAGGGTTTGTTATGTATGTACATACGATCGAACATTCGAATGTTTTGAACTTCGTCAGAAAAACTTCGAAGCTTCGACCTTTCGAATTTTTTGAACATTACGTATGTCCAATAAAATATTTGAAATTGATGGCGTGTGCGTGTGTATGTGCGTGTGCGTTTGAGTGTCCGTATGTGTTCGAGTATCTACGTACTACGGACAATTGAATGCCAACCTCTGCAAATGTCTCCTTTTTTTCAAAAAAACATAACTTTTTTCCAAATCATTCGATTTTGATGCAGTTTTGCGTTCGAGTAACAAAAATGTCCATATTTTCATTGTCTGTAAACAGATTTGTCAATTGACGGCTGATGATTCCCATAGAAAGCTTGGAAAAATCACCTTTTTTTTTCAGGAAAAAAGTGGTTCTCGTTTGTGGGTGGCGGGGAGAAGGAAAAGGGAGGTTAGTTAAAATCAATTCACAGCTTTTCAAACACTAGACTTTGGGCGACTTCGGACAAAAAATTGCATCCAATTTGTTTCAAAACTGACAATCTGACAGGGGTTTGAAAAGTGACGTTTTTTTGGGATTTTTTGGGTGACCGGTTTTTTTTTTGAGCAGTGTAGATTTATATGATTGAAGGTTTGTTACGTGAATGATAGATGATATATATATATATATATATATATATATATATAAATGATGAATAAAATGTTCAATGAATGTATTAAGGCAATACCAGTTTAATAATACTTACTCTATGACACAATGGGCAGCAGTTAGAATGTAGGTGTCGCTAATGATGGCACCTCCACAGTTATGTCCTCCGTTAACTTTGATGGAAACTTCGTGCGGAAATTGTCCTGCTTTTGCAATTTCACCCCCGACAATCCTGTTGCTCAAGGGAGACGCAACTGAAATTTAAATAAATAAATATATAAATATATCATCACGCCTTCTATCAATTACTGGATGTGGCACTCTGCCGAAGCAGATCTCGATAAGTGATATATTTATGCGCGTAAAGTCGTCAAATCACGGCCCCCAAATATATTAGTGGTGAAGGAGCCACGGGGATAGTTTTAAAATGGTGAAAAATATCTATACTGATCGTAAAATAAAATAAATATAAATATATCATCACGCCTTCTACCCATTACTGGATGTGGCACTCTGCCGAAGCAGATCTCGGTAAGTGATATATTTATGCGCGTGAAGCCGTCAAATCACGGCCCCCAAATATATTAGTGGTGGAGGAGCCACATGGATAGTTTTAAAATGGTGAAAATTGTTTGTCGTCCATGGGAATCGACCCAGGGTTCTCAGGCTCCACAGGCCGACTTGATACCACTGAGCTAGCTACCCCATACTAAAATTTAAATTAATTATAAAGTAATATTAATTAAAATACATTAAGGAATCATTTATATTATCAGTAAAGAAACATTATTTACCAGTTAAAAAGTCCTATTCTAAGTAATAAATATATTTGAGCAGTAAATAAAATTTTCATTAATAAAAAAAGTTTTGCTAAGTTATGAAATATTTTTTATCCACAAGAAAGTGTCTAACTTTTTGTCCAATTTTAGTATGGAAAGCAGATTTTTATCAAAACAGTTAAGTAAAAATGGAGTAATGACTCAGTGGTATCATGTCTGTCTACGGATCCTAACAACTCTGATTCGATCCCCACAGCCGACAAACATTTTCAACAATCTATAAATTACCCGCTGTAGCTCTCCCACCACTAACATCCTTGGGGGCCGTGATTTTTATGGCTGGTAACCGCACTTCACGCGCATAAATATATCACTTACCGAGATCTGCTTCGACAGAGTGCCACATCCAGTAATGGGTAAAAGGAGTGATGATATATTTATTTTTATTTAAATTTTAGTTAAATAAAGCACGAATCCAAGGTTACAACAAAAATAACAGTCTGGTAAAGTACAATACTGTCTGTTAAAGACTTTACCTGACTGTTTTGTATTTTACTTGATTGTTTTTTTGTTAAAACCTTGGATATGTAGTCTGCTGTCATGCAATTCATATAAAAAATTAAACTTTTGAATTATTTATGATTAATTATTGATTAAATCAAACGGTATGGGATGGCTAGCTCAGTGGTTATGAAGTCGGCCTGTGGATCCTGAGGTCTCTGGTTCGATTCTCACAGGCGAAAAATTTTCATAATTTGAAAAAGCTATCCCTGTGGCTCCTTCACCACTAATATGTTTGGGGGCCGTGATTTGACGACTGGTAACCGCACTTCACGCGCAAAATATATCACTTACCGAGATCTGCTTCAGCAGAGTGCCACACCCAGTAATGGGTAGAAGGCGTGATGATATATTTATTTATTTTATTTAAATCAAACGGTTTCAGAAAAAACAGGATACAAAGTAAAACATCGCTTTCCTGACTAATTATGTAATATACTGTTACCGATAAAAAAATAATGTAAAACTATACAAATATTATTGGTTAAAGTAAAATAATACTAATTAAACATTGAATTTACTACTGATCGATTAAATATAAGGCAATATTTATACTCACAGGCGCCAGCAACAATGCAAGCTATCAAAATCACTGCAGAGTTCATTTTGAAATGATGTACATGTAGAATCTAATAGTGAAATGATTTGTTCTTATATACTAGTGTGAATCTTTTATCTTAGATGTAACGTACATGATAAAGACCTTCGTGCGTACTAATCATTTAATTAATTGGTGGTAATTACTAGAAATTATCTTCGCAGATAAAAAAACTATTTTTGGAAATTACTTATATTATATTCATAATTTTCAGAAGTTTTGAAAGCTTAAAGTTTGAAAACTAAAAATAACGAAAGAAAAAAGAATAGAAACAATAATAAAAATCTGGAGTGTCACCACACGACTTTTTTATATACAGCATATATAATATTTAGAATATATGAATGTTATATAATATTATAAAACATGTAATTTAGTTTTTCAGTAATTCAGCATTTATCTGTTTGAAACATATAAAATATCAAATTTGTTTACGTATAATTTTTTAGTAATGTTGACTACTTTATGTCTAACTATACTGATGAGGCATATACAGGCTGTCCGTTATTCGAGTCTAACCCTTGGTATCTCAAGAACCGTGAGATACGAAGTTGATTAAATTGAGGCAAAGTTGCCTAATTAGTTGACTATTTTAAAACATCTTATGTTCCAAATATTTTTGCTAACATCTTTTATTTGAAACTTTTTTTCGTAACTGATTCCATTTTTGAAATAAATGGAATTTATTGTTTTGTGTGTCCAGTAAACTTCCTCTTCCGGTTTTTCAATTTCATTCAAAATCAACTCAGCTCTTCGTATTTTCATGAAACTTATAATTACCAAGTTTCGTTAGCAAATCTTATCTCGTTCACACGCACACACACACACACGCACACACACACACACACACACACACACACACACACACACAGACAGACAGACACACACACACAGACACACACAGACACACACCGACACACACACACATACACACACACACACACACACAGACAGACAGACAGACAGACAGACATCATTGAGAAAATGATCAAAACGGATTCAGTGGACCTCAAAACACGTATTTCCGCAAAAATCTCGTTAACGATTTTTTTCATGATTCCAATACTTCCTTATACTGTGTATAAGAAAGTAAAAAGATTAAAATTAAATAGCATACACATGGAAACAGTCAGAAAACATAATGAAATAAGTCCTAGATTTCAACAAAAGAACGGTTCTTTTTAAATCTCCTCCCAAAAAAATAGTTCATTTTGTAGGTGGCGCAGTGATCGCAAGCCCAAACAGTTGTTTTTCACGTCACATTGTCACGTGAGTGCCCGTATCCTATATAGATAGTAAGTATATGGTTTGGTTATTAAAAGTAACCACAAATTTCAAAAACCATGTTCCGTAATAAAACCGGTTACTGAAAAAACTAATCAAGGCCTATGTAGTTCATTTTCGGAATACTCTACACGTAAGAGGTCATGTATTCAAATCTCACTGACTTCTATTTATATCCAAAAAATATTATTTTATCTGAGTGGTTCGGATTTCACTATAAGCTACTGTAATTGGGATTAAGTTCCTGTTGTGCAGACTAACAAATAAATATAATAAATAAAATAAATATTAGAATAACATAATAACATATTTATTATTTAACAAATACAATTATTATTAAAATGACTGGTATTGATCAAGTTACATATTAAGCTTAATCCAATCAATGTAATCAGATACCCTAGTATAAACATCTGGATACCCTACACCACAGGTTGATGCAACAAACGATGCAATACCCGCTAGCCTACCGTTAAACACCAACGGGCCTCCTGAATCTCCTCGACACATGCCTTCCCCTTTCTGTTTCACCGCGCAGATTTGTGTTTCCGCTAAAGGTTCCCCAAGCACAGCCAGACAGTTCTTAAAGCTCACTTCCTTCTGATTCAAGAACTTAAGTTCATTTGAATTTATCTCAACTGCGGGATTTTCATACCCCCAGCCACTGATAACCATGTCGGATCCTGTAGGAATAGCGTTAGTGTTTAGTTCGATTTTTTGGACTTTCTCGCTGAAGATGATCTTGGATGTTACTTTGATAAGACCAATGTCGTCTAATAAATCGTTCATATTAAAATTCTTGTGGACAGTTCTGGTGTCTACTTCATAAACGACACCACCACTGTCCAGACGGTTGGTACCGACGACTATTGTGAGAGCGCTGATTGGTTCACTGTAAATAAAGATTTTATATCAAGTGACAGATTGAAAAGAATGTTGTTTGAAGAGTGGATGTATTAGTTGAATTAAGAATGTATGTCGAAGATTGATAAAACTTAGACTAAGAAATTACGTGGATGAATATACATAGTTATGTAAGTATGAAAGGAGAAGGAATATAGGCTTGTTATAAATCAGGAAAAATGGGGTGGCTAGCTCAGTGGTATGATGTCGGCCTGTGGATCCTGAGAACCCTGGTACCCTAGATTCGATTCCCACAGGCGACAAACAATTTTCATAATTTAAAAAACTACCCCTGTGGCTCCTCCATCACTTACATCTTTGGGGGCCGTGATTTGACGACTGGTAACCACACTTCACGCGAAAAATATATTACTTACCGAGATCTGCTTCGGCAGAGTGCCACACCCAGTAATGGGTAGAAGGCGTGATGATATATTTATTTATTTATAAATCAGAAAAAGACAAAGTGATGAGGCAGAAAATATGATAGTGTGGAAGCTGTAAATATCTATGAACGGAAGTAACAGATGACTGAAAAAAGGTGGAAAGAAATAAAGTTGCTTACTGGAATGGCTAAAGAAAAGTAGAATGTTGAGTAGAATTTTGGATCTTGAACTACGGCAAATAATAACGAAATATTTTGTATACAGTGATATGTTGCACAGATGTGAGTTATAAAAATATGGGACAAGAATTGATGCCACGAAAAAGTACATATGGATGAGAATGTTTGGTATTAATTGGTTTGATAGAATTAGCAACAATTAAGTAGTATAAAAAGGGACACTCTATGAGATAAAAGAGGCAGATGGAGGAGGAAGATGGTAGATGACCTGAAAGTAGGAAGAAATGAAGGCTGATTTATAGATTGTATAGAATAAAATGGAATAGAATAAAATGGAATAGAATAGAATAGAATAGAATAGAATAGAATAGAATAGAATAGAATAGAATAGAATAGAATAGAATAGAATAGAATAGAATAGAATAGAATAGAATAGAATAGAATAGAATAGAATAGAATAGAATAGAATAGAATAGAATAGAATAGAATAGAATAGAATAGAATAGAATAGAATAGAATAGAATAGAATAGAATAGAATAGAATAGAATAGAATAGAATAGAATAGAATAGAATAGAATAGAATAGAATAGAATAGAATAGAATAGAATAGAATAGAATAGAATAGAATAGAATAGAATAGAATAGAATAGAATAGAATAGAATAGAATAGAATAGAATAGAATAGAATAGAATAGAATAGAATAGAATAGAATAGAATAGAATAGAATAGAATAGAATAGAATAGAATAGAATAGAATAGAATAGAATAGAATAGAATAGAATAGAATAGAATAGAATAGAATAGAATAGAATAGAATAGAATAGAATAGAATAGAATAGAATAGAATAGAATAGAATAGAATAGAATAGAATAGAATAGAATAGAATAGAATAGAATAGAATAGAATAGAATAGAATAGAATAGAATAGAATAGAATAGAATAGAATAGAATAGAATAGAATAGAATAGAATAGAATAGAATAGAATAGAATAGAATAGAATAGAATAGAATAGAATAGAATAGAATAGAATAGAATAGAATAGAATAGAATAGAATAGAATAGAATAGAATAGAATAGAATAGAATAGAATAGAATAGAATAGAATAGAATAGAATAGAATAGAATAGAATAGAATAGAATAGAATAGAATAGAATAGAATAGAATAGAATAGAATAGAATAGAATAGAATAGAATAGAATAGAATAGAATAGAATAGAATAGAATAGAATAGAATAGAATAGAATAGAATAGAATAGAATAGAATAGAATAGAATAGAATAGAATAGAATAGAATAGAATAGAATAGAATAGAATAGAATAGAATAGAATAGAATAGAATAGAATAGAATAGAATAGAATAGAATAGAATAGAATAGAATAGAATAGAATAGAATAGAATAGAATAGAATAGAATAGAATAGAATAGAATAGAATAGAATAGAATAGAATAGAATAGAATAGAATAGAATAGAATAGAATAGAATAGAATAGAATAGAATAAAAATACTTACTTTACTAGTTCTATGAGACAGTGGGCAGCAAATAAAATATGGCTAACACTAATGATGGCTCCTCCGCAATAATGTTGACCATAAACTCTGAACGAAACTTGGTACGGAAATTGTCCATCTCTTGCAGTTGCACCTCCGACAATCCTATTGTTGAAAGGAAATGCAACTGAAATTTAAATTGTTTTTACTGGTTAAACATAGCTTTCCACTGATAATAATAATTAGTTTTACTGAACATAAATTACAGAGCAAATATATTTTATTCTGGGAAGCACAGAGCAAATATATTTTATTCTGGGAAGCACAGAGTGATCAAAAGGAATTGTTTTAGTTGGCAATAAAAAAAACTACTTTAAATTGGTAAGCCTGATACATAAATTCATTTCCTGTTGTTGACAATGACATTTGAAAATTTATATTTAAATTTGAGTACATTTATTATTACATTTATTACTAAAGTATTTCTATTACTCAAAAAGTCAAAATCCTATTAGCTGTCAGACTCCTGTTATAATCTATTTCTATTTATTAGAAATGTCAAATAGCATTTCCGCCTTTACCTAACGTTGTACCAACTGTGAAATAAAAAGATCTCCGGAATTGTATTGCCAACTGTAACAATTCCTTTTGATTACTCTGTATTATCTTAGCTTAACAATAGTTATTATTTACTAAACAATAAATCATTTTACCTATCAAAAAATAATTTAAAACTGTACATATATTATTGGTTAAATTAAATCAAACATTGAGTAGGTGGCACAGTGGTTATCGTATCGGCCCGTGGATCCTGAGAACCCTGGTTCGATTCTCACTGGTGACAAACATTTTCACCACATTAATACTACTCTTGTGGCTCTCCCACAACTAACATATTTGGGGGCCGAGATTTGATGGCTGGTAACCGTACTTCACGCGTCAAAAAATATCACTTAGATCTGCTTCGGCAGAGTGCTACACCCAATAAT
This sequence comes from Pterostichus madidus, assembly GCA_911728475.2. Taxonomy (NCBI): domain Eukaryota; kingdom Metazoa; phylum Arthropoda; class Insecta; order Coleoptera; family Carabidae; genus Pterostichus; species Pterostichus madidus. Next base: position 2,904,613 of record OU452314.1, on the reverse strand, counting down.
AGGTAGAAGGCGTGATGATATATTTATTTATTTATTTTTTACATTGAATTTACTACTGATCGATTAAATACAAGCTAATAATATATTATTATACTTACAGGCACAAACAGTAACGCAAGCAATCAAAATTACTGTAGACTTCATTTTGAACTGTTGTATAATCTAATAGTAAAATAATTGGTTCTTATATACTCATGTGAAACTTTTATCTTAGATGTAAGGTACGTGATAAAGATTTGGGTGAAATTTTGAAAAATTATCTTAGCAGATAAAAAAAAATCTTGGTTTGGAAGTTATTTAAATTTTATTCATAATTTTCAGACGCTATGAGAGCTTCACTTTGCTCACTAAAAATGACGAAAGAAAAAATAATAGAAACAACAATAAAGAGATTATAATGAAAATAAAGTCTTAGAATTCAACACAGCATGTAGATCAGGGGTCGCAAAAAAGTAGGAAACATGTTGTTTATAACACACGTCGAAAAAGGTTACGTGGACGTGCAGATTTCTGCACTCGGCAAGCCTTTTTCGGTACTTGTTATAAAAATAACTATACTAGAGTGCTTTGCTCATTGTGTAATAGGCAGCACCACCATCTTCATGACCATGGTCACCGGCATCAACAAACTCAAGTGGGCTGATAGTTTCCGAACGATTTTGAGATATGTAATACTATTAATGTCGGACGAAGACGCGAGAAATAATTGTTGTTCGTTGTAGAAGACGTGCAGGTCTTAATATATGGTTGTGTGTAGGTATCGCTGACTTGAACTGGCGCGTCGTAGGAGGTGCCACCGCCGAAGATGGTCAATTCCCATACCAGATCTCCTATTCGTAAGTACGGCAGCCACATATGCGACGGTAGCATCATCAACGGAGAGTGGGTGTTGACAGCAGTTCATTGTCTAATAGGCAGCACCATCATCTTCATGACCGTGAACACCGGCACCAACAAGCTCAACTCCGAACAAAAATAAAGAAAAGTCAGGGAAAATACAAAACAGTCAGGTAAAATATTTAGTGTTTTGTACTTTATCAAACTATTATTATTATTTTTTTTCATTTTCAAAAACAAGCGCAGGGAATCGCTCACTCCCTTTCTTATCTTTTTGTTTCATTTTCAGTTACTGCATTTTGTGGACTACATCTACAACTGCAGGCTATCGCTTTCATCTTTTCTAATCTTGTAGATTCGTTGTTAGTTTCGTTATTAGATTCGTTGTTAGAAGTAAACGTGAGTAATTTGAAATGTTTTATGCATATGTTATGTACATTGAAGAAAGAAAATGAATGATAAATGAATAGGAATGATGTGATTGAAGGTTTGTTGTGTGATAATGATTTCGAGTGTAATAAATGAATGAGTTTATATGGAGTGATCTATGAATGTGGTTGAAGTGAGGGTGGTGTGTTTGGATGAAAATGTTTCACGAGAGCTGATTGTTTGATGAGTATGATGAGTGAATGTTTTATGAGTGATTTTAGGGTTCGTGCTACCCCATTTGTTGGGATATAGCGTGGAGATATGTATATATGTATGAATTTTTGTTGTACCCTTGGATACGTACTTTACTAAATATTTAATTTTCATACTAAAATTGGTCAGGAAAATAGGTACGTTTGTGTCGGTTTGAAAAAAAAGTATTATTCTGATAACAAGAAGAAAATATAGGTAGTATTAAAATATATTTATTATAACACAATCATCTACAAAAAATAACTACGAATAAAAGTATCTACATAATAATTCAATTCATGTGACTAGTAATCCAATTATTAAAAAATGACACTCGGGTAAACACATCCGGATACCCACGAGCGCAAAGTATAGCCCAGCAAGTAATCCCTGCCACCTTCCCATTAACTACCAAAGGACCCCCAGAATCACCCTTACAAATTCCTTGTCCAGTTGATTTAAACACACACAACTTACTCTCGTTAATATTTTGCAGTTTACTAGCACAATCGGTGGTGTTCACTGCTTGCACCCACACGAATTTCATTTGATTTGGAGCGACTCCATCGGGATAATACTCCCAGCCCCATCCAGCGGTAACCATATCTGTCCCTGCCGGAATTGGGTCAGTGTTAAGACTAATCTTCTGGACTTTCCTGCTGAAGACGATCTTGGTGAAGACGATCTTGGAGGTAAGTTTGACGACAGCGACATCATTGTAATATGTTTCTGTGGTGAAGTCGTCGGGGAAAACATAAGATTGTACTTGGTAGGTGTCGCCACCTGCGTTGAGGGTGTTTGAGCCAGTGACCACTGTCAATGCGCTTGGAGGAGTACTAAAATAAAATTATAATATTATTCTGTTTCATTTATTTATTTCATACGCTGTATAACAGGAACTTAATTACAATTATTTATTTATTTATGTTAAGCTACGTTTCGACCTCTTAACATAGTCTCTCTTTTAGTCTTTGTTTTTGTTTCTGTTTATGTAGGAAACATTCCAGCCATTTCCAGCTCTTAACATAAACATAACCTTCATTCAATATTCCAGTGAAGGTTTGTTCACTTAAATGAGAAAATAATTGTATAAAACTATTTGAAATACTTTAAAAATTATATAAAATTATTAACGAGGAATAGTAATTACTATTAAAATGAAGCACTAGTTTAATTAATGTATACAATTCCAAAATAATTTTAAAAAATTGAGGTATTATTGTAGTGAACCTGCCAGAATATATCAAATACAGTAATTTAAATTTCGAAAAAATGTTTTACGTAAATAAAATATGATAGAATTGCATTATATTAGAAACTCAAAGGAAATAAAAATATTTAAAAATTACAGCAACTATTTGAAATTTATTTAAATCAAAATATAGAATTGACTGTCTATTGCAGCATGAGACAGCAATATCTCTCTCTACAGAACTACAGGGTTCCCAACTTAGGGGTTTTCCCCCTAAATTTAGGGGATAATAAAGTGAGATGGGATTTTTTTAGGGGGGTTATATTTTTAGGGGTATTTTTAGGGTTTTTTATTTCGAATATTTATTTATTTTTGTTTATTAAAAAATAAAGGTGTAAAAATATAATCCATCCACAAAGATTTTAAGTTTATTTAATGTTAACATGTATGATTTCAAAAAGTCTTCTGAACCAAAAGAAAACGAAATTATATTTGAAGTATTAAATAATTTGTAAATAAAAAAAAATATTAAAAAATATTACAGATTGTTATTTATATTTATTAAGTATTATTACTTTAATATTTATTTAATGAATGTTTTTGAGTGATTTTAGGGTTCGTGCTACCCCAATTTGTTGGGATATAGCGTGAAGATATGAATGTATATTTATTTATTTTTTTAGGGGGTTTTTTGAGTAATTGTGGGAGTTTTAAGGGTTTTTGATTTGAGCTTTAGGGAGATAAATTTTTGAGAGTTGGTAACCCTGACAGAACAGCGACGAAAGATTATGTCGAAAATATAAAATAATATAATAATAAAAATACCCCTGTGGTTTCCTCACCACTAACATCTTTGGGGGCCGTGATTGACTGCCGGTAATCGCACTTCACTCGCATAAATATATCACTTTCCCAGATCTGCTATGACAGAGTGCCACACCCAGTCATGGGTAAAAGGCGTAATGATATATTTATTTAGATATTCTGGTCAAGGATTCTAAGGTTAATTCCAATTATAGTAACAGAACTTAATGTTTGAAGAAAATAAAATAATACTTACTTTTTGAGGCAGTGGGCGGCAGTTAGAATATGTATATCACTTATTATAGATCCACCACAATTATGTCCTCCATTAACTCTGATGGAGACAAGGTACGGAAATTGTTCATTTGCCGCAATTTCACCGCCGATAACCCTGTTGTCCGAAGGACTCGCAACTGAAATTCAAATTAATTATATAATAGTTCTTCATTAAATCAAGAATGCTCAATGCAGACGCAATTAATGTTTTAATTGATTATAAAGTAAATAAATAAAATATATCATTACGCCTTTCTACCCATTACTGGATGTGGGCACTCTGCCGAAGCAGATCTCGGTAAGTGATATATTTTGCGCGTGAAGTGCGGTTACCAGTCGTCAAATCACGGTCCCCAAAGATGTTTGTGGTGGAGGAGCCACAGGGGTAGCTTTTTTGAAATTATGAAAATTGTTTGTCGCCTGTGGGAATCGAATCTAGGGTACCAGGGTTCTCAGGATCCACAGGCCGACTTCATACCACTGAGCTAGCCACCCTATTATAAAGTAATATTTAATTATCTCAAGAATAAATACTTACAAGCGCCAGCAATAATGCAAGCAATCAAAATCACTGCAGACTTCATTTTGAAGCAATGTATAATCTTCTAGCAAAATGTTTTGTCCTTATATACCTGTCTCGATTTGTATCTGACATATGATGGACTTGATAAAAATGTACACGTTGAAAAACGCAAAATATTTAATTTGTTTTCTAATTTTTCAAGTGTTTGTTACAAATTCATCTATTTTCGTTATGTGACAATTTGTTAAGTACATAGATAATTATCAGCACATGTATTGTTTTAAAAATCAAATAATAGTTCGACAATAATAATTGATGTACTTAAAAAGATAAGATGTACCTTCGAACCCAGTTGTTTGATTTAGGATTTAATCTCAATATTAATATCTGAAGATTCAGCAGAAGAATTCGATTTTTTTTAATCTTTTCATCTTTCAATTGTTTTTAAATTATTTTAGATTGAAAATAACAAACAAACAAAACAATCTTTTGTCACAATCTTTTTAAGTAGTTTGTTTTGCTAAAATTATAATAATAATCTATTTATTGTCAACAGAGATCTAATTATAAGGCAAGATTAAAAAATAAAATAATAATCAAATATATAAAAAAGTACTTAGCAATAATGACATATACACGTGCACAAGTACAATAGAAAAAAGACTTTCATACAGTTTATCTGCACTTAAGTACGTGGTTAATATGAGAGAACACAACAAGACATCAGGGTTGGATATTGGTAGGAAGAAAGTCCTTGAACGTCTGCATGCTTATCTTAGATCATGGAAGAACACTCGAATTATAACAGATCAGGATAATGTCACTATATGTACTGTTTTTGGCGGGACAGTCCTGATTTCTGTCAATTTGTCCCACGCCCCACGGAGTTTTATAAAAGTCCTGCTTTTTCAAAACAGTATGCTTTTAGGCATTTTACAGGAAAAACTTAAAATACAATCCGAAAATATAATTTTGTACTCGCATCATTCAAAATAAGGTTTGCATTACATTGAAGGGGGTCGTACGGAAATTGTTCATTTGCCGCAATTTCACCACCAACAATTCTGTTGTCCGAAGGACTCGCCACTGAAATTCAAATTAGTTATATAATAGTACTTCATTAGAGCAAGAATGCTCAATGCAATGTTTTAATTAATTATAAAGTAATACTTAGTTATTTCATGAATAAAAACTTACCAGCGCTAGCAATAATGCAAGCAATCAAAATCACTGCAGACTTCATTTTGAAGCAATGTATAATCTTCTAGCAAAATGTTTTGTCCTTATGTATCTGTCTCGATTTTTATCTGACATGTAATGTCCTTGATAAAGATGTACACGTTGAAAAATCCAAAATATTTAAATTTTTTGTTATATTTCAGTGTTTGTTTCAAATTAATCTATTTTCGTTATGTGACAATCTGCTAAGTACATAGATAATTATCAACACATGTATTATTTTAAAAATCAAATAATAGTTCGACAATAATAATTGATGTACTTAAAAAGATAAGATGCACCTTTGAACGCAGTCGTTTGATTTAGGATTTAATCTCAATATTAATATCTGAAGATTCAGCAGAAGAATTTGATTTTTTTTAATCTTTTCATCTCTCAATTGTTTTTAAATTATTTTAGATTAAATAACAAACAAACAAAACAATCTGTTGTCACAATCTTTTTAAGAAGTTTTTTTTTTTCTAAAATTATAATAATAATCTATTTATTGTCAACAGAACCATATTTTAAAATTTTTCGGTTTTTAAACCGGTTCAACCAAAAAATTCGCATTTTCGTTAACATACATTTTTGCGATCACGACTCCGGTGATTAAAAAATACATATTTATTCCTCAAAATATGGATAATTATATAAAAATATATGAGGAAATAAATGGTGAAATCCCCAATTTCGTATCTAGTATCATATTATTTAAACAGAAGTTTGCAACGAGATGAATCTTGGGAAACATGTATTTTAAAATTTGTAAATAGCATCCGACGATCCCCCTTCAATGTAATGTAAACCTTATTTTGAATGATGCGAGTGCAAAATTATATTTCCGGATTGTATTTTAAGTTTTTCCTGTAAAATGCCTAAAAGCATACTGTTTCAAAAAAGCAGGACTTTTATAAAACTCCGTGGGGCGCGGAACAAACTGACAGAAATCAGGACAGTCCCGTCAAAAACAGTCCATATGGTCACATTATCCTGATCTGTTATATTCGAGTGTTCTTCCACGTTCTAAGATAAGCATGCAGACATTCAAGGTTTCAAATCTAAAATAATTTAAAAACAATTGAGAGATGAAAAGATTAAAAAAAATCTAATTTTTCTGCTGAATCTTCAGATATTAATATTGAGATTAAATCCTAAATCAAACGACTGCGTTCAAAGGTACATCTTATCTTTTCAAGTACATCAATTATTATTGTCAAAATATTATTTGATTTTTAAAACAATACATGTGTTGATAATTATCTATGTACTTAGCAGATTGTCACGAAAATAGACTAATTTGAAACAAACACTGAAAAATTTAAATATTTTGTGTTTTTCAACGTGTACATCTTTATCAAGGACATCATATGTCAGATAAAAATCGAGACAGGTATATAAGGACAAAATATTTCGCTAGAAGATTATACACATACATTGCTTCAAAATGAAGTCTGCAGTGATTTTGATTGCTTGCATTATTGCTAGCGCTGGTAAGTTTTTATTCATGAAATAATTAAGTATTACTTTATAATTAATTAAAACATTAATTGCGTCTGCATTGAGCATTCTTGATTTAATGAAGTACTATTATATAATTAATTTGAATTTCAGTGGCGAGTCCTTTGGACAACAGGGTTGTCGGTGGGGAAATTGCGGCAGATGGACAATTTCCGTACCTTGTCTCCATCAGAGTTAATGGACGACATAATTGTGGTGGATCTATAATAAGTGAAACGCATATTCTCTCTGCCGCCCACTGCTTCCTAAATAAGTATTATTTTCTTTTCTTCAAATAGTTCATTAAGTTCTGTTATTATAATTGGAATTAACCTTAGAATTATTGACTATAATATCTAAATATATATATATATATATATATATATATATATAAAGCTACCCCTGTGGCCCCTCGACCACTAACATCTTTGGAGGCCGTGATTTGACGACTGGTAACCGCAATTTACGCGCAAAATATATCACTTACCGAGTTCTGCTTCGGCAGAATGCCACACTCAGTAATGAGTAGAAGGCGTGATGTTATATTTATTTTTATTTATATATATATATATATATATAATAATAATAATAATAATAATATATATTTGTTTTAAGCTTTGCTTATACAAAGAGGGAGGTATAACATACTGAAATATAATACTTATAACAATTCACAGTCATATAAATTCTAATAAATAATTTCGTTCTACAGATTGGCAATGAAATCTCTTATTTTGATTGCTCCAGTTACAAAGTTGAATAAATTATATAGCTTTTCTGGGTTAAGCCATGCTAACAGTTCCTTTTTGTATTTTTCAGGCTCTATGTTGGTGAGATAATTGGAAATGTAATGATCTCTCAGTGGGTTGTATATCGGGCATCGAAATAAGAGATGGTCCAGACTGTCTTCCTCAAATTTGTTACAATAGGTACAGATTTCTTCCTTCTTGAATCTATAACAAACTCCCTTATACGTTACCTTTCCGTGTTTTGAACTAGCTGTTCGGATTTGCAGAGCTAGTTTAAGTTTATATATATATATATCATTACGCCTTTTACCCATGACTGGATGTGGCGCTCTGTCGTAGCAGATCTGGGAAAGTGATATATTTATGCGAGTAAAGTGCGGTTACCAACCGTTAAATTATAATGTGGTGCAAATTGTATATCGACTGTGGGAACTGAATTCGAATTCTCAAATCCACTCAGCCACCTACCCCATGACTAGAGTATCTAAATGATTCAGTGTAATTTTGTATCAATAATATATAGAATTTTCAAAAGAACTTGACACTGAGGTTATCAAAAATATTAATAACGATTCCCACAGGCGACAAACAATTTTTATAATTTCAAAAACTACCGCTGTGGCTCCTCCACCACTAACATCTTTAGGGACCGTGATTTTACGAATGGTAACCGCACTTCACGCGCAAAATATATCACTCATTGAGATCTGCTTCAGCAGAGTGCCACAGCCAGTAATGGGTAGAAGGCGTGATGATATATTTATTTATTTTATTTTGAATAAAATAGTATACACACCACGCCTGATGCTCATTCCTGTCTCGCGCTTATAGCCTCGCGCTTCGCTGTAATGGAACATTTCCCGGCTCGGTGTGTAATATACTCATGTGCGTCCACAGACATTTTTCCAGGGGGGGGGGGGGGGTTTGGGTCGCAAAAAACTTTCAGATATACATAAATTTCTAAAATATATTTTTTTTTACATAACATAAATATAAACAATAGACACACATAACAAATAGATAAAAAATATTTAAATTTGTGAAATAAATTACTAGTCTTCATCGTCTGGGTTGAATTGAGGAGGAAGGACAATTTTCTAATAACTCTTCCATAAATTGACACCATTTCTTCAATAAATTCCGATTTAGCAGTTTTACAGTTTTTATTTTCTAATATTTTGTGTCTGCGTATAGTTAATAAACTTAGATTACTCAATCGTTACGATAGGAAACATGTCGCTAGCGGGTCATAAGAATACTGCTGGAAATTCAGTTTCAGCTTGAATTTATTATCTTTAAACTTATAATTTAAATTTTATTTAATATATATATATATATATATATATATATATATATATATATATATTATATATATATATATATATATATAATTTTGCATGCTTTGTATCGACACAAATTAGATCTGAAAATGACTAAAATTGTCTCAAAACTATCGATAGCTATGAAATTAAAACAAAATTAAACAAATGTTTGACGTTCAATTTGTCAAAACTGTCAAAATAAATTCTTCATTTATTATTTCATTTATTTTGACAGATAAAACGTTAAACATTTGTTTAATTTTTGTTTCAGTTTCATGCCTATCAATAGTTTTGAGGCAATTTTCGCTATTTTTAAATCTAATTTGTGTCGTTCCATAGAATGCAAAATTAATTTTGTTTATTGGTTCAGATGCAGAATTTTATGTCCTAAAACTTTTATTTAAAGCTTTTTTTTGCTTAAAATATTTAGGGAAGCAGGAAATTACAAAATTATAGTTTTACATGTAAAAGTCCTATGTTCGAGAGTCTTAGTCACCACTCTAGTTAATATACGGGGGGCGCGCGCCCCCCTTGCCTACCCCTGCGGACGCCCATGAATATACTATTCCACAACTTTTATTTATTCTTTGCGTTTACCAAGCAAAAGTTCGCTTCAACTTATATAAAAATACGAATGTGTCTGAATGGTTCGGATTCCACTGTAAGCTACTATAATTTTAATTAAGTTCCTGTTATACAGCGTGTCAAATAAATGAAGCAGAATAATATTATAATTTTATTTTAGTATTTCTGCAAGCATATTGACAGTAGTCACTGGCTCTAACACCCTCAACGCAGGTGGCGATACCTACCAAGTGCAATATTATCGTTACCCCAACGACTTTACCGAAGAAAAATATTACAATGATGTCGCTATCGTCAAACTTACCTCCAAGATCGTTTTCAACAGGAAAGTTCAGAAGATCAGTCTTAACACTGACATAATTCCGGCAGGGACAGATATGGTTACTTCTGGATGGGGCTGGGAGTATTATCCCGATGGAGTCGCTCCAAATCAAATGAAATTCTTGTGGTTGAAAGCATTGAACACCACCGATTGTGCAAGTAAACTGCAAAATATTGACGACAGTAAGTTGTGTGGGTACACAGCACCTGGACAAGGATTCTGTAGGGGTGATTCTGGGGGTCCTTTGGTAGTTAATGGGAGAGTGGCAGGCATTAATAGCTGGATTATATATTGCGCTCGTGGGTATCCCGATGTGTATACTCGAGTGTCATTTTTTATTAACTGGATTAATAACAACATGCTTTGAATTATTAAGTAGATACTTATATTCGTAGTTATTTTTTGTAGATGATTGTGTTATAATAAATATATTTTAATACTACCTATATTATCTTCTTTTTATCAGAATAATACTTGTTTCTGAAACCGACACGAAAGTTCCTATTTTCCTGACCAATTTTAGTATGAAAATTAGATATTTACCGAAACAGACAAGTAAAGTACGTATCCAAGGGTACAACATAAATACATACATACATACATATCTCCACGCTATATCCCAACAAATAACAATAATACATATATCCCAACAAATGGGGTAGCACGAACCCTAAAATCTCTCATAAAACATTCACTCATCACACTCATCAAACAATCAGCCCTCGTTAAACATTTTCATCCAAACAAACCACCCTCACTTCAACCACATTCATAGATCACTCCATATAAACTCATTCATTTATTACACTCGAAATCATTATCACACAACAAAAATAACAGTCTGATAAAGTACAAAACAGAAATATTGTACCTGACTGTTTTGTATTTTTCCAGACTTTTATTTATTTTTGTTCGGAGTTGAGCTTGTTGGTGCCGGTGACCACGATCATGAAGATGGTGATGCTGCCTATTAAACAATGAGCAAAACACTCTAGTATAGTTATTTTTATAACAAGTGCCGATAAAGACTTGCTGAGTGCGGAAATCTGCACGTGCACGTCACCTTTTTCGACATGTATTATAAACAACATGTTTCCTACCATTTTCCGACCCCTGGTCTAAATGCTGTGTTGAATTCTAGGACTTTATTCTCATTATAATCTCTTGATTGTTGTTTCTATTATTTTTTCTTTCGTCATTTCTAGTGAGCAAAGTGAAGCTCTCATTGCGTCTGAAAATTATGAATCCATTCTTTTCAATTTATTACTTGACATAAAATCTTTATTTACAGTGAACCAAACAGCGCTCTTACAATAGTCGTCGTTACCAACCGTCTGGACGGTGGTGGTGTCGTTTATGAAGTAGACACCAGAACTGTCCACAAGAATTTTAACATGAATGATTTATTAGACGACATTGGTCTTATCAAAGTTACATCCAAGATCATCTTCAGCGAGAAAGTCCAAAAAATTTAACTAAAGATCCCGCGGTTGAGATAAGTCCAATGAACTTAAATTCTTAAATTAACTCGAAATCATTATCACACAACAAACCTTCAATCACATCATTCCTATTCATTTATCATTCATTTTCTTTCTTCAATGTACATAACATATGCATAAAACATTTCAAATTACTCACGTTTACTTCTAACAACGAATCTAATAACGAAACTAACAACGAATCTACACCCGACAATAAAGTACCTATCCAAGGGTAAACTCCATTCCCTGAATGAAAACGATTACGTCCTATGTGGACGAGGTTATCATAGATAAGATGAAATATGGCTATCTTCTTTAATAGCTGTATTCCATTTGCCACTTGGTTCAGTTAAATCAGTTCAGATAAATTTGACAACCTGACTAAATGAACTGTATTAAGCAAACTAATACACTTATTGGAATGAATTACTTTTAAGTAAATTAAAATCAGTAATTCTAGTACTGAAAATAATGTCAGGAAAGTAATCCTGTGAAATAAATAAATGATCTGGTTCAGTAAATGTAAGTTAGATCTGATCTAAATGGCAAATGGAATACGCCTATTAATATCATTACGTATGTCTTAATAAGTAAAGACATACGTTTAATGTTTTTTCACGTTCTATCACATTAATTATTTTAATGAAAACGTATGACAGTTCTTACTAATACGAAAATTTATATTTACTTTGTTCACATTTGTTTATAAAATAAAAATAGAGACCTATGGCCATGATTTTCTTATTTTCTCGCCTGTCATTTCGAAGTATGTGACATTTTTGATACATAAATACAGACTGAGAAATAAGAAATAGCTAGAATTCCTTTATTACTGCCTAATTTAAATATGCCATCCTATGGTAAAAAAGTTCCCCACCTATAGTTTGTCTCAATTACAATTATTTATTTATGTTTTTTTTAATTTACTGCGGTAATGGCTCAGTGGTTTCGAGTTGGACTGTGGATCCTGAGGATCCCGGTTTGATTCCCACAGCCGATAAACAAAGAAGAACAAAGAACTGCGAAGACAAGAAAGGACAATTTTATATAGGATAATAAACAGTTGTGTGTGTGAAATATTAAGACAAATTTATTAAACGAAACAGGAGTCGGAGACATTGTAATAGTTTACTGCATGTTCTCGTAGATCCAGTCGATGTAGGCAGAAACACGAGTGAAGACATCGGGATAGTTGACAGCACAGGGCCTTCCCCAGGACACAACACCAGCAACCTTGCCGTCGTGGGAGAGTGGGCCACCAGAGTCTCCATAACATGCACCTTCACCTTTCTTCGTCAGCGTGCAGAGCTGGGTGGCGTCCACGGAGATGCCAGTGCTAGCATGACGCTGGTTACAATCATCAGAGTCAATAGCCTTCAGTGCCAAGAACTGCAGGTCGTTGGGGGCGTTACCAGGGTAGGAAGTACGACCCCAACCGCTTAACATCACGTCAGCGCCAGCAGCTACATCACCGGTTTCCAGCGAGATAGTTTTCACCTTGTCCCCGAAGTGGATCGGGTTTCTGACCTTGACCAAAGCAATGTCGTTGTGCAGATGGTTCATGTCGAAACCGCTGTGGGTGATGACGTACTCCACCTGGTAGGTACTACCGCCGGAGTTGAGCTTGTTGGTGCCGGTGACCACGGTCATGTAGGTGGTGCTCTGGCCTACTAGGCAGTGAGCTGCTGTCAACACCCACTCTCCGTTGATGATGCAACCGCCGCACGAGTGCTTGCCGTACTGACGAAGAGAGATCTGGTACGGGAATTGACCAACATCGGCAGTGGCACCTCCTACGATACGCCAGTCCAGGTCGGCGGCACCTACACACAAACATGCATCAAGACCTGCACGTCTTCTACACAGAACAAGGACTACAGAATGATCAAAAGGAATTGTTATAGTTGGTAAAACAATTTCGGAGATCTTTTTATTCCACAGTTGGCACAACGCCAGGTAAAGGCGGAAATACTATTTGACATGTCTAATTAATACAAATAGGTTATGTCAGGAGTCTGACAGCTAATAGGATTTTGACTATTTGAATAATAGAAATATAATTAATTGAGTAAGCTGTTGGCACTTGTTGAAACATGTTTGATAATATTTTAAGAATACAAAATAAAATCATTTGGTTGTTTCAAAGAAAATATTTATTTTTACACTTAATAAGTATTTCGGCTTTTACACCATCATCAGAAGTGACGAAAAATTCAAAAACATTCTATTTATATAGTTACATTAGGATGGCTAGCTCAGTGGTATGAAGTCGGCTTATGGATCCTGAGAACCCTGGCTCGATTCCCACAGGCGACAAACAATTTTCATAATTTCAAAAGCTACACCTGTGGCTCCTCCACCACTAACATCTTTGGGAGCCGTGATTTGACGACTGGTAACCGCATTTCACGCGCAAAATATATCACTTACCGAGATCTCCTTCGGCAGAATGCCATACCCAGCAACGGGTAGAAGGCGTGATGATATATTTATTTATTTATATTTTCTATACGATGTTTCGCGACATTAGAATCGGTTTTTCCTAATCTCCAAGAACTTAATTAGGAAAAACCGATTCTAATATTGCGAAACATCTTATAGAAAATAACCACTGTATAACAATAGAATCTCTAATGTTGTCAAGAAAGGATGAATTGTTTGGAAGCGAATGAATTAAACAAAGCCTTGTAGGAGGATAAAAATATTACGAATGAACAACTAGATCTCATTCGTTCTCAATTAATAAATTCTGTTTAATCCTTTAATGGCAGTCTCTCAAAATCTTTTAATGATCTGTTCCCAAATGTGTTAAATTGTTTCTATCTCTGTTGTATTTGTATGTAGTTACAGGTAACCAATGTAACTATATAAATAGATTGTTTTTGAATTTTTCGTCACTTCTGATAATGGTGTAAAAGCCGAAATACATATTAAGTGTAAAAATAAATATTTTCTTTGAAACAACCAAATGATTTTATTTTGTATTTTTTAAATAGTAATAGAAATACTTTAGATTATTGCTATGTTAAGTAATAAAAGGAAGGGTGAGAGAAACAACAATTTTATTTATGGATATTTAAGCAAAATATAACTAAAAACTAATAAGATCTAAATGTACTCAAATTTCATTTTAAATTAGCAAATGTCACTGTCAACAACAGGAAATGAATTTATGTATCAGGCTCACCAATTTCAAGTAGGTTTTTTTATTGCCAACTGAAACAATTTCTTTTGATTACTCTTTATTTTAATACTTACAGGCCACGGAGAAGAGAGCTGCTAGAACCAAGATGAAACTGTTCATTTTGCTGTTGATTATGATTTCCACTATAAAAATCGCTGCTTATATACCTACATTACGAGTAATAAATTATGATTAGCAGGAATTATATACTTAAGAAGATTTTTATCAATAACTTTACAATACAAAGCTCCTGCTTAATATCAAATCAATTAATTTTTATTTTTATTTACAATCTCACAATCAAGTTCGTGACACCTGATGATAAATTGAGTCCATCGCGCTAGCACCTAAGATGATAAATACTAAAACAAACCTAAGGGCAGATAGCTCAATTAGCCTGTTGATTTTAGAACCCGAGTTCAATTCCCGCAGCCAATGCATCATTTTACACCACATTAAAATTATGGGATGGCTAGCTCAGTGGTATGAAGTCGGCTTGTGAATCCTGAGGTTCCTGGTTCGATTCCCACAGGCGATAAATTTTCAAAATTTAAAAAAGCTATCCCTGTGGCTCCTCCACCACTAACATGTTTGGGAGCCGTGATTTGACGGCTGGTAACCGCACTTCACGCGCATAAATATATCACTTACCGAGACCTGCTTCGGCAGAGTGCCACACCCAGTAATGGGTAGAAGGCGTGATGATATATTTATTTATTTATTTTATTAAAATTAATTACCTCAATATGGGGTAATGACTCAGTGGTATAAAGTCGGTCTGTGGATCCAAAGAAATTAGGTTCGATCTCCACAGCCGACAAAACATTTTCACCAATTTAAAATTACCCTTGTGGCTCCTCCACCACTAACATCTTTGGGGGCCGTGATTTGACGGATGGTACCCGCACTTCACGCGCATAAATATATCACTTACCGAGACCTGCTTTGGCAGAGTACCACACCCAGTAATGGGTAAAAAGGCGTGATGATATATTTATATTTATTTTATTTATATTATTATTATTTTATGGGGTGGCTAGCTCAGTGGTATGAAGTCGGCCTGCGGATCCTGAAAACCCTGGTTCGATTCCCACAGGCGACAAACAATTTTCATAATTTCAAAAGCTACCCCTGTGGCTTCCTCTCCACTAACATCTTTGGGGGCCGTGATTTGACTGCTGGTAACAGCACTTCACGCGCAAAATATATCACTTATCGAGATCTGCTTCGGAAAAGTGCCACACCCAGTAATGGGTAGAAGGCGTGATGATATATTTATTTTATTTATTTTATTTATTTATAATTAAAATGTTGATATCATCATTGATTGTAAATGTAGTTATATTGGTTTTTCCTTTTTTTATATATTGACATGAGAGATAAATATTTAATATTGATATGATTTTAATCTTTAGTTAATGCTTTTAATTTTTAACGGTAATTAAAAAATAAGTACTTTGTTTTGTATTCTTAAAACACGGGTAAATCTGTAATTTTGGAGTGATAAAATAGTTTCTTTTGAAGATGACCCTGTAAGATTATTTATGTATATTTTTAATTCCGACAATACTGTCGCATGAATAATGTAACGCCATCTGAACCAAAGTTAAAATCCTACTCAAGCTAAATATAATAGTGATATTTATAAGAAGAAATGGTAAGTCATTATTATTTTATAAAATTTAAATATTATATGGATTACAGACTTGACGTGGTTAATAAAATTACAAAAATTAAAACAATTTTTAATTTAATTTTATTATTTGAACAGCGACGTTTCGGCGCCAAATTTTGGCCATTACCAAGCAAATTAATAAATAATCGTTACATTTTTAAAATTAAATAACAACAGTCAAAATAAAACCATGATCCTTACTTAATTAAATTTCAAGATTATTTTATAACTGTAACGGTTTTTCTTACACATCTTGTAGACAAGAAACCGTTTGCAAAATTATTGAGTTAGAGAGTTAGGGTGCAAAATGATGTCTCATTTATTCCAGTGACAGAAATGGATTTTTTAATAGATTATGTCATGATAAACATGAAAAAAGGAAAATTAGATTTGCGAGCGGGTGGCAACTATAGATGGCTTCGATGTGAATGCGCAAATTTTAAGGGTGGTTGTTGATCGCTACACAAGTCCACTTTCAGAGCTTCTGTCACCAATGAGCAACCAGCAATAATTTCTGTCAATAATTTTTTTGTCATGTATTCATCCTGAACATACATACATACATATCTTCACGCTAAAGATCATTCAAACCCATATAGGAGTGACGTCATAAAAAACAAGCGAATTGTTCGTATGAATCAAGATTTGATTTTAGTACGGCAAAAGTTTGATAGATGGTGCTAGCTCTACCTCTTCTCGCGAAATTTAAAACCAATAATAAAAACTCTAACACATTTAAAATAATCTTCTGCGATTGGCTATTTAAAACTTTCCCGGGCATGATTGTGTAGAAACTAATTTATGATTAATATATATAAAAAATAACAATAATACATATATCCCAACAAATGGGGTAGCACGAACCCTAAAATCACTTATAAAACATTCACTCATCACACTCATCAAACAATCAGCCCTCGTCAAACATTTTCATCCAAACAAACCATCCTCACTTCAAGCACATTCATAGATCACTCCATATAAACTCATTCATTTATTACGCTCGAAATCATTATCACACAACAAACCTTCAATCACATCATTCCTATTCACTTATCATTCATTTTCTTTCTTCAGCGTACATAACATATGCATAAAACATCTCAAATTACTCACGTTTACTCCTAACAACGAATCTAATAACGAAACTAACAATGAATCTACAAGATTAGAAAAGATGAAATCGATAGCCTGCACTTGTATATGAAAGAAAAGTCTACACAATGCAGTAACTGAAAATGAAACAAAAAGATAAGAAAGGGAGGGAGCATCGCCCTGCGCTTGTTTTTGAAAGTGAATTTCACACAATTGCAGTTAAACACTCTACGTAAGAACTGAAAACGAATTGAACGATAAGAAAGTAGTAATATGTCCCACAACACCATAAAAATTGCTTACTTTGACCGGTTTTGTCGCGCATGCGTCACCAGGCAAAACTTCTGTCTATCATTTTTATTACTTAATTATATCAAAGTCTATAATTTAAACTCAAAATTAGCCTGTAAAAAATATGTCAACAACCACCTTTAAAATCGGGGCATTCACATCGGCGCCATCTATAGTTGCCACCCATTCCCAAATCTAATTTTCTTTTTTTCTTGTTTATCATGACATAATCTATTCAAAAATCCATTTCTGTCACTGGAATAATTGAGACATCATTTTGCACCCTAGCTCTTTAACTATAAATACAGGATGATCAAAAGGAATTGTTACAGTTGGCAATAAAAAAAACTACTTGAAATTGGTAAACCTGAATCATAAATTGATTTCCTGTTGTTGACAGTGACATATAAAATTTAAATTTGAGTACATTTATTATTACATTTATTTCTAAAGTATTTCTATTACTTAAAAAGTCAAAATTCTATTAGCTGTCAGACTCCTGACATAACCTATTTGTATTTATTAGAAATGTCAAATAGCATTTCCGCCTTTACCTGACGTTGTGCCAACTGTGGAATAAAAAGATCTCTGGAATTGTATTGCCAACTATAACAATTCCTTTTGACCATCATGTATATCGCAACTGAGTTCTGTTATGGCACAGTACGATATATATATATATATATATATATATATATATATATATATATATATATATATATATATATATATATATAAAGTTTTCAATTTAATTGAAGAGAATGGAATGTTTTATTCAAGTATTTTCCTTTAAAATAATTTGAGAAGCAGGAAATCTACTGAGATCTGTAATAAATTGTAGAGTTGCAAAGACTAGAAAAAACAATGTTACACAGGACAATAAATAAATGTGTGTATGTAATATTCTGAAAAATTTATTAAATGATATAGGAGGCCAATACATTGCAATAGTTTACTGCATGTTCTGGTTGATCCAGTCGATGTAGGCAGAAACACGAGTGAAGACATCAGGATAACCTTGAGCGCAGGGCCAGCCCCAGGATACAACACCAGCAAGCTTGCCCTGGTGCGTGAGTGGACCACCAGAGTCACCATGACAAGCACCTTGACCACGTTTCGTCAGCGTGCACAGATTAGTGGATACCACAGGAAGGCCAGTTGGAGCAAGGCGCCTTGCGCATTCAACAGTGTCAAAAGCCTTCAGTGCCAAGAACTGCAGGTCGGTGGCGGCGTCACCAGGGTAGGAAGTACGACCCCAGCCACTTAACATCAGATCAGCGCCAGCAGCTACATGAACAGTCTCCAGCGAGATTGATTTCACCTTGTCTCCGAAGACGAATGGTACTGTGACCTTCACCAGAGCAATATCGTTCTGGAACTGGATCGTGTTGAAGCCGCTGTGAGAGATGGCACGCTCCACCTGGTAGGACTCGCCGCCAGAGTTGATCTTGTTGGTGCCGGTGACCACTGTCATGTCATCGACGGTTGGGAATTCTGCCATACAGTGAGCTGCTGTCAATACCCACTGCGCGTTGATGATGCTACCGCCGCAAAAGTGCTGGTCGTACAGACGAAGAGAGATCTGGTGTGGGAATTGACCATCTTTGGCGGTGGCTCCTCCTACGACGCGCCCGTGCAGATTGGCGGCACCTACACACAATCATTCATTAAGACCTGCACGTCTTCTACACCAAACAAGAACTATTAACGTACACAAAATAAAATAAATAAATATATCATCACGCCTTCTACCCATGACTGGGTGTGGCACTCTGCCGAAGCAGATCTCGGTAAGTGATATATTTTGCGCGTGAAGTGCGGTTAACAGTCGTCAAATCACGACCCCCAAAGACGTTAGTGGTGGAGGAGCCACAGAGGTAGTTTTTGAAATTATGAAAATTGTTTGTCGCCTATGGGAATCGAACCAGAGTTCTCAGGATCCACAGGCCGGCTTCATACCACTGTGCTAGCCACCCCATAACGTACACGCTCGATTTAAATCGAGCGGCGTCGTATTTTGTGCTGCTGTAATTTTCACATTCGAATATAATAACAATATGAAATCTAAGATAAAGTATTTATTTACATAACAAGTGCGCGAAAATATACTTTGCGCGAACGGTGCAAATGACGTCTTTATGCACGAGTTTTGTAAAATGCTTTTTGTAACGAGCAAATATTATATAACCGATAGTTAGAAAAGTTATTAAATTTTAGTATGCCATGAAAAGTGACATTTGTTATTTGAAAACAAATGGTTTATTTTTCTCGTAATGCTTGTTAAAATATGTCTGATTGATGGCGTTATAAGCTAATGTCTCTACTTCTTTTATAAATTCCTTAAAATGTGTATATATAAGTACAATTAGCGTTTTATTATTCAAAATTTAAAACCATAAAAATGAGTGTTTTTTAATTACTTTGCGAACTATTATTTATATAGGCATTGTAATCTATAATATTTGTTTCTAATATGTAATTTCTTAAATTAAAAAAAATATAGTAATAAAAAAGCGGGCGTTAAGGGGTTAATACTTACAGGCCACGGAGAAGAGAGCTGCTACTACCAAGAGGAAACTGTTCATTTTGCTGTTGGTTGTGATTTCCACTATAAAAATCACTGCTTATATACCCATACTAACAATAAATTATTATGATTATCAGCAATACTTAAGAAAGATTTTATCAATCTTTGAGCTAATGTTACAATACAAAATTTTATTTTAATATATAATCTCACAATCAGGTTTGTGACACGTGGAGACAGATAGCTCAATTAGCCTATCAATTCTCCACCACTAATATTTTTGGAGATCGTAGTTTCATCGCACTTGACACCCCTAATAGTTAGAGAGCTGGGGTGCAAAATGATGTCCCATTTATTCCACTGACAGAAATGGATTTTCTAATAGATTATGTCATGATAAACATGAAAAAAAGAAAATTAGATTTGGGAACGGGTGGCAACTATAGATGGCATCGATGTGAATGCGCAAATATAAAGAAAAAAAATATATCATCACGCCTTCTACCCATTACTGGGTATGGCACCCTGCCAAAGCAGATCTCGGTAAGTGATATATTTTGCGCGTGAAGTGCGGTTACAAGTCGTCAAATCACGGCCTCCAAAGATGTTAGTGGTGGAGGAGCCACAGGGGTAATTTTTGAAATTATGAAAATTGTTTGTCGACGGTAGGAATCGAACCAGGGTTCTCAGAATCCACAGGCCGACTTTGTACCACTGAGCTAGCCACCCCATAAATTTTAAGGGTGGATCCTGAGAACCCTGGTTCGATTTCCACAGGCGACAAACAATTTTCATAATTTCAAAAGCTACCCCTGTGGCTCCTCTACCACTAACATCTTTGGGGGCCGTGATTTGACGACTGGTAACCGCACTTCACGCGCAAAATATATCACTTATAGAGATCTGCTTCGGCAGAGTGCCAAGCCCAATAATGGGTAGAAGGCGTGATGATATATTTATTATTTTTTTAAATTTAAATATATCATTAAGATAATTTAAAATGTCATCATCATTGTTTTTAAATGTACTTTTGGATTTCCCTAAAATTTTATTGATATTGACAAGAGAGATAGATATTCAATATTGATATGATTCTAATCTTTAGTTAATGCGATTATTGTTTTTATAGTAATTAAAAATAAGTACTTTGTTTTGTATTATTAAAACACATGTCAATTTGTAATTTTGTAGTGATAAAATACACTCATTTTCAAGATGACCCTGTGCGATTATTTATTGACATTTTGAAGTCCACCAGTACGATGATGTGGATATCGTGACGGCTTCCGAACTCGAGTTCATATCCCATTCAAGGTAAACATATATGAACTACCACATTACGGCTCGATGAGTCCGGACTTTGAACTGTAATTAGGCTTAAGTTAATGTTGTACAGAGTAGAATCACTGAGTTCTTTTGGAGAGTTCAGCCAATCATCTTGAACTCTTTTCCTGTTGGTTCAAAGGCGGAGCTTATACTAAATAGGCGGGGCGATAACTACTTCCAGGGAACATCCTTAAATAACCCCGGCTACTTACAAAATTCATCCCTACAAAATGAGGGATGTAACAAAAACTACAATACTAATAAATAAATAAGAATATATCGCTACCTCCATTTTGTTCAAAAATGTAGCTATCTCCTTCCTGCTGCACTCTTGCTAAACTGATCTCTAATTTCACCAACAAATAATTGATTTAAATAAATATATTCCTGAGTGGTGTTTATCTTTTAAAAGCTCAGATAAATGCATGGTACTCGCCAATTTATCTAATAGAGCAGACTTCTTAGGCAAGCAAAAGAAGTCAACATCTTCTACCGTACTGTCACTCTTGCAACCAGAAGCAATAAACTTGTAACGGCGCATGGTCTGAAACAATTTGAATTTTGTGTTATTATATTATTATTTCTTTTATATAAAAAAATAATATTGTAAACTTACCTTTCTTTACAGTAGACATTAACTGAATTCAAAATATACATTGAACACACAAATTGCACAACAGAAGAACTATGAACGAAGCGAACACAAACATAGCAACGACCAAAGTAACCAAAAATTGTTCTAGTTTAAATGTCAGTTTGAAATTCCAAACAGTAATTTTACTGCCATCTAGTGTAATAATACGTAAATGTTCGATTCCCACAGGCGACAAACAATTTCCATAATTTCAAAAACTACCCCAGTGGCTCCTCCACCACTAACATCTTTGGAGGCCGTGATATGACGACTGGTAACCACTCTTTACGCGCAAAATATATCACTTACCGAGATCTGCGTCGAGAGAGTGCCATACCCAGTAATGGGTAGAAGGCTTGATGATATATATATAAATTAATATTTCTTTCTGTAAAAGTTTTCAAATTAATTGAAGGGAATGGAATGTTTCATTCAAGTATTTTCCTTTAAAATAATTTGAGAAGCAGGAAATCTACTGAGATCTGTAATAAATTGTAGAGCTGCAAAGACTAGAAAAGACAATGTTACAGGACAATAAATAAAAATGTGTATATGTAATATTTAGAAAAATTTATTAAATGATATAGGAGGTGAATACATTGAAATAGGTTACTGCGTGTAGAAGTTGATCCAGTCGATGTAGGAAGAAACACGAGTGAAGACATCGGGATAACCTCGAGCGCAGGGCCAGCCCCAGGATACAACACCAGCCAGCTTGCCCTCGTGCATGAGTGGGCCACCAGAGTCACCATGACAAGCACCTTCACCATACACCGTCAGCGTGCATAGGTTAGTGGCATCTACATTTAGGCCAATTGGAGCAAGACGCCTTGCGCATTCATCAGTGTCAAAAGCCTTCAGTGCCAAGTACTGCAGGTCGATGGCGGCGTTACCAGGGTAGGAAGTACGACCCCAGCCACTCAACATCAAGTCAGCGCCAGGAGCTACATCAACAGTCTCCAACGAGATTGTTTTCACCTTGTCTCCGAAGACGAATGGTACTGTGACCTTCATCACAGCAATATCGTTCCGGAAATGGGCCTTGCTGAAGCCGCTGTGGTAGACGGCGGTCTCCACCTGGTAGGAGTCGCCACCAGAGTTGATCTTGTTGGTGCCGGTGACCACGGTTACGTCGGCGATAGAGGTCAAGTCTACCACACAGTGAGCTGCTGTCACCACCCACTGCGCGTTGATGATGCTAGCGCCGCAAAAGTGATTGCCGGACCTACGAAGAGAGACCTGGTATGGGAATTGACCATCTTCGGCGGTGGCACCTCCTACGACGCGCCCGTGCAGATTGGCGGCACCTACACACAATCATACATCAAGACCTGCACGTCTTCTACAGGGTGATCAAAAGGAATTGTTATAGTTGGCAATACAATTCCGGAGATCTTTTTGTTCCACAGTTGGCAGAACGTCAGATAAAGGCGGAAATGCTATTTGACATTTCTAATAAATACAAATAGGTTATGTCAGGAGTCTGACAGCTAATAGAATTTTGACTTTTTAAGTAATAGAAATACTTTAGAAATAAATGTAATAATAAATGTACTCAAATTTAAATTTTAAATGTCACTGTCAACAACAGGAAGTGAATTTATGTATCAGGCTTACCAATTTCAAGTAGTTTTTTTTATTGCCAACTGTAACAAGTCCTTTTAATCACACTGTACATCGAACAAGAGCTATTAACATACACGCTCGATTTAATTCGAGCGGCGTCGTATTTTGTGCTGCTGTAAATTTCACATTCAAATATAATAACAATATAAAATCTAAGAAAAAATAGCAATTTACATAACAAGTGCGCGGAAACATACTTTGCGGTTATGGTGCAAATGACGTCTTTATGCACGAGTTTTGTAGAATGATTTTTTAACGAGCAAAAATTATATAAACTCCATTCCCAAAACAATGACGTCTTATGTGGACGAGGTTATCATAGATACGATGATATATAGCTATCTTCTTTTAATAATATTATTCGTACATATGCGAATGACATTAACGTATGTCTTAATAAGTAAAGGCACACGATTCATGTTTTTCCACGTTCTATCACATTTATTATTTTAATGAAAACATATGACAGTTCTTACTAATATGAAAATTTATATTTACTTTGTTCACATTTGTTTATAAAATAAAAATTGAAACCTATGGTCATGATTTTGTTATTTTCTCGTCTGTCGTTTTTAAGATTGTAACATTTTTGATAAATAAATACAGACTGAGAAATAAGAAATGGCTAGAATAATTTTGGGTAGTCAAATGCAGAAATGCGTTTGTCATCTTCATGATAATTTTGCGCTGGAGTTAGAGAATCGAGGATCTTTAATTAATTTAACTCTAGTACAAGAGGTACCTAATGTGCATTGTATTTTGTATTTTTATATGTTATTTATTTATATATAATAATAATATATACAAAAATATATATTCCTTTGAGTTTTATTTTACAAAATTACATATTTCAATAAGGTAGGTAATATTTTTCGTGCGTTAAGACAAATTTATATTTGGTTTTTATTTAATATATGCAGAATTTGCTTTCATTATAAACTAATTAAATTTTATAAAGTTATAAATATTTTAATTTGACATTTAAATTTTAGGTTATATTTTAAAAATGTCAATCCAATAAAATGTAAACCTTTTAGGTACAAAATCTTGAATCACATGGATACCGAATAGTTTTCATACAGGGAATGAAGTATATTTTACAAAAGGATATGTTTTCCTTAATGAAATATTTACAGGATAAGAAACTATTTGGAACATAATATATTAATATAAAATGTTGGGTCTATTGAGCTTTAAAAAATCTTAATCTTATCAATCAGCTGGTAGATAACCATCATGATAGGAAGAAAAGTTTTATTTCATTATTGTTTAGTTAAATTTATCTATCAATCTTACAATATAATAAGAATTATTCTTTTTGTATAGTTTAACGACATTTCATAAACCAATGTAAACGTTTTAAGTACAAAATCTTGAATGTGACGTAATAGTTTTCATACAGAGAATGCAGTATAACCGATAGTGAGAAAAGTCATTAAATTTTAGTATGCCATGAATTGACATTTGTTATTTAAAAACAAATGGTTTATTTTTTCTCGTACAGCTTGTTAAAATATGTCTGTTTGATGGCGTTATAAGCTAATGTCTCTACTTCTTTTATAAATTCCTTAAAATGTGTGTATATAAGTACAATTAGCGTTTTAATAGTCAAAATTTAAAACCATAAAAATGGGTGTTTTTTTTTAAATTACTTTGCGTACTATTATTTTCATAAGCATTGTAATCTATAACATTTGTTACTAATATGTATTTTCTTAAATTAAAAAAAATAGTAATAAATAGTGTACTTACAGGCCACAGAGAAGAGAGCTGCTACTACCAAGAGGAAACTGTTCATTTTGCTGTTGGTTATGATTTCCACTATAAAAATCACTGTTTATATACCCATACTAACAATAAATTATAATAATTATCAGCAATTAAACACTTAAGAAAGATTTTATCAATCTTTGAGCCAACGTTACAATACAAAATTTGATTTTAATATATAATCTCACAATCAGGTTTGTGACACGTGGAGATAGATAGCTCAATTAGCCTATCAATTCTCCACCACTAATATTTTTGGAGATCGTAGTTTCATCGCACTTGACACCCCTAATAGTTAGAGAGCTGGGGTGCAAAATGATGTCTTATTTATTCCAGTGACAGAAATGGATTTTTTAATAGATTATGTCATGATAAACATGAAAAAAATAAAATTAGATTTGCGAACGGGTGGCAACTATAGATGGCTTCGATGAGAATGCGCAAATTTTAAGGGTGGTTGTTGATCGCTACACCAGTCCACTTTCAGAGCTTCTATCATCAATGAGCAACCAGCAATAATTTCTGTCAATAATTTTTTTATGATGTATTCATCCTGAACATACATACATACATATCTTCACGCTATATCCCAACAAATGGGGTAGCACGAACCCTAAAATCACTCATAAAACATTCACTCATCACATTCATCAAGCAATCAGCCCTCGTCAAACATTTTTAACCACCCTCACTTCAATCACATTCATAGATCACTCCATATAAACTCATTCATTTATTACGCTCGAAATCATTATCACACAACAAACCTTCCATCACATCATTCCTATTCACTTATCATTCATTTTCTTTCTTCAACGTACATAACATATGCATAAAACATCTCAAATTACTCACGTTTACTCCTAACAACGAATCTAATAACGAAACTAACAACGAATCTACAAGATTAGAAAACATGAAAGCGATAGCCTGCGCTTGTATATGAAAGAAAAGTCTACACAATGCAGTAACTGAAAATTAAACAAAAAGATAAGAAAGGGAGGGAGTGTCGCCCTGCGCTTGTTTTTGAAAGTGAATTTCACACAATTGCAGTTAAACACTCTACGTAAGAACTGAAAACGAATTGAAAGATAAGAAAGTAGTAATATGTCCCACAACACCATAAAATTTGCTTACTTTGATCGGTTTTGTCGCGCATGCATCATCGGCCCAAATTTCTGTCTATCATTTTTATTACTTAATTATACCAAAGTCTATAATTTAAACTAAAAATTAGCCTGCAAAAAATATGTCAACAACCACCCTTAAAATAGGTGCATTCACATCGGCGCCATCTATAGTTTCCACCCATTCCCAAATCTAATTTTCTTTTTCTCTTGTTTATCATGACATAATCTATTAAAAAATCCATTTCTGTCACTGGAATAATTGAAACATCATTTTGCACCCTAGCTCTCTAACTATAAATATATCGCAACTGAGTTCTGTTATAGCAGAGTACCACATCTATAATGTTTGGTATTAAGGTAGTACTAACGAGAAAAAAAATGTTTGCAGGTCTGAATAAAATTTTGTGTTCGTAAATATTGGATAGTCATACACATCCTGTTGAAATATGAAACACATTCATCGTCTGTGAACAAATATATTCGCTTGTAAAGTTGAGTTCTTATACACGGGGCTTATGGCGATCATCACTCAGAATCGCACATATTTGGTTTGTGTACCTCTAAAATTTTTCAGTTTCATTTGAAAAACTAGTATGATGTTCTAGAACTATCCATGTGTATTGTATCAGAAGGAGAAAGTTTTTTATCGTTTAATAATGGATATATAGCCATGCAAAGCCTTGTTTTTAACGAAAAATTAAGAATCCCAATTTATAATGGCAACACCACACGGTGGTATGGTATTTAAAAATTCACTAGACCAACAACCTGTTAACAATTCATGATATTCAAATCATAATAGATATAAAACACTTATTTTATTAAGTTTTTATATTTTTTGAGCGTCAGTTTCGACAACCGATGGCGCCACCGTCACACTAGTACTACCTTAAGTAGTCTGATAGAGTTAGCAACGAACAAGCGTTGGAAAGAGTTGGAGACAAAAAGGACACTGTATGAGACTATTTTGAAAAGGAAGAGAATGTGATTGAGGAGGATTACTCTAATGAAAAACGTAATAGAAGGGACATTAGAAAGAGAGGGTAAACGGAGCAGAAAGAGGAAGATGGTAGATGACCTGAAAGAAAGAAGAGGCTGCCTATGAATAGAAGAAGTTGAAGGCAGGACCTGCGTCAAGCAGATAACAATTAATTATTACCATGGGCGTCCACAGACATTTTTCCAGGGGGAGGGGGAGTCGCAAAAAACTCAGACATAAATTTCTAAAATATTTTTTTTTACATAACACAAATACAAATACACTTAACAAATAGACAAAAAAATATTTAAATTTGTGAAATAAATTACTAGTCTTTGTCGTCTAGGTTTGAATTGAAGAGGAAGGACAATCTTCGAATAACTCTTCCATAAATTGACACCATTTCTTCAATAAATTCCGATTTAGCAGTTTTACCGTTTTTATTTTCTAATATTTTGTGTCTGTGTATACTTAATAAACTTAGATTACTCAATCGTTATGATAGGGAACATGTCGCTAGCTGGCCATAAGAATACTGCTGGAAAGTTTCAGCTTGAATTTATTATCTTTAAACTTATAATTTAATTTTTATTTAATTTATATATACATATACAGGATGGTGACCGCGACTCTCGAACATAGGATTTTAACATGTAAAATCATATTGATTTAATTTCCAGCTTCATAATTATTTAAAACAAAAAAGCTTCAAATAAAAGTTTCAGGGCAAACGAAATTAATTTTGCATGCTTTGTATAGGCACAAATTAGATCTGCGTCGTGGTCACCAACCTAGTTAATATCCAAGGGGGGCGCGCGCCCCTGCTTGCCCCCCTCTGCGGACGCCCATGATTATTACTTATCATTGTAATTGGAAATAATTAAATAAAGCTATAAATGTATGAGTTAATAAAATCTCTACGGATTACAATTTGGTTGTAAACAAAAATTAAAATATATAATTAAGATAATTAAAAATGTTGATATCATCATGTACTTTTGGTTTTCCCTAAAATTCTATTGATATTGCCAAGAGAGATAGATATTCAATATTGATATGATTCTAATCTTTAGTTAGTGCGATTATTTTTGTATTCTTAAAACAGGTGTCAGTTAGTAATTTTGGTGTGATAAAATGCGCTCATTTTCAAGATGACCCTGTGCGATTATATATTTACATATTTAAGTCCAGCAGCACAATGATGTGGATATCATGACGGCTTCCGAACTCATGTTAGGCGTGTTTCTTTGGACTGTGATTCGTAATCAAAGTGATCAAACTTAACATGATCATGAAGAATCATGTTTCTTCGTTCGTTATTCGTTATCCCTACTCTTTCATTTTGTGATCACGAAACGACAATCCCCCTACCCTTCTGAATCATACTTTTTCTATGATTCATGTTGACTGATTCACATCGAAGGTTTAAAAATGGCGTCTGATGATAAATTTATGTGCTCTATTTGTGGAATTAAGGGAAATTGGCTGCTTCTGGAAGAATGTTTAAATGGTTTACATGGACACTCATTTATGAAATTTTAAAATAGGTTAGTTTGTGTATTTGACATTTGCAGTTATTTTAACGTTCATGATATAGGATCGCGTCGATCGGGTTGGATTTGAATCATTATTCCTCTACGATGTTTTCTTCAGTATCATATTTAATCATGATGCAACGCAATCACGATCAAAGGAATCATGATTTAGAAAATCACAATCACAATCCAAAGAAACACGCCTGTTGTACTCATGTTGTACAAAGTAGAATCACTGAGTTCTTTTGGAGAGTTCAGCCAATCATCTTGAACCCATTTCCTGTTGGTTCAAAGGCGGAGCTTATACTAAAGAGGCGGGATGATAACTA
The DNA here is from genome assembly GCA_911728475.2 of Pterostichus madidus. Lineage (NCBI taxonomy): Eukaryota > Metazoa > Arthropoda > Insecta > Coleoptera > Carabidae > Pterostichus > Pterostichus madidus. The sequence continues at coordinate 2,875,079 of OU452314.1, read as the reverse complement.
CTTCCAAGGGAGCACCCCTAAATAACCCCGGCTACTTACAAAATCCATCCCTATAAAATGAGGGATGTAACAAAAACTATACATAAAATAAATAAATATATCATCACGCCTTCTACCCATTACTGGGTGTGGCACTCTGCTGAAGCCGATCTCGGTAAGTGATATATTTTGCGCGTGAAGTGCGGTTACCACTCGTTAAATCACGGCCCCCAAAGATGTTAGTCATCAAAATTTCCCAAATCTATAAATAACCAATAATCTTTGATATCGCAAATAATCAGACGTGTGTACGATTAGTTGAAGATAAAGTAATAAATAAAAGTTCATTAACAAAAGTATTTTTAAGATAAATCTTATCTTACAGTAACGGTTTTTCTTGTACACAATGGCCCGGTTAAACCAATATTAATTATGCTATTAGGTAACAGCATATTAACAGTTAACTATTGCCAAAATGGCTGACACCACATTTTACATATTTTCAGATTTTTATGTTATAATTAATTCATAATGGGGTAGTGGCTCAGTGGTATCGAGTCGGCCTGTGGATCCTGAGAACCCTGGTTCAATCCCCAGAGTCGATAAATATTTTCAGTAAATTAGAAATTAACCCTGTGGCTCCTCCAGCACTAACATTTTTGGGGGCCGTGATTTGATGACTGGTGACCACACAAAAATTAGAATATTTCAAATAAAATCCTAAAGCTTAAGTTTAGCAGATAAACTATTATAGTTAATCTATTTACAAGCATTTTATATATTACTTAATTATTATCAATTTTAAGATAAAACTGCAAGTATAAGTGCAAGATATATAAGGCAAACTGTCACTGACTGTCTCTCAGTACATTTCAAAACATCAAAATGAAAAGTCTTTTTCTGTTTGCTGTTATTATTTCTGTGGCCTGTAAGTAACTAAATATTATTATTATTAGATTGTTTTTGGTTTTTATTTTGTTTTTAAAAACCAACAGTACATAGAATCCAATTAAAACAATCGGCCTGTGGATCCTAAGAACCCTGGTTCGATCCCCACAGCCGACAAAATATTTTCACCAATTTAAAATAACTCCTGTGGTTCTCCCATCACTAACATCTTTGGGGGCCGTGATGTGATGGTTGATACCCGCACTCTTCGCGCATAAATATATCACTTACCGAGATCTGCTTCGGCAGAGTGCCACACCCAGTAATGGGTAAAAGGCGTGATGATATATTTATTTATATTTTTATATTTACCCATTATTGAGTTTTTTAATCAAATTTAACATATAACATTAGGTTCCCACAGGCGACAAATAATTTTCATAATTTCAAAAGCTACTCCTGTGGCTCTCCCACTACTAACATCTTTGGGGACCGTGATTTGAAGACTGGTAACCGCACTTCACGCGCAAAATGTATCACTTACCGAGATCTGCTTCAGCAGAGTGCCACACCCAGTAATGAGTAGAAGGCGTGATGATATATTTATTTATTTATTTATTATTAGATTGTTTTTGGTTTTTATTTTGTTTTTCAAAACCAACAGTACATAGAAACCAATTATAACAATCAAATTTGTATGGGGTAATGGCTCAGTGGTATCCAAGTCGGCCTGTGGATCCTAAGAACGCTGGTTCGATCCCCACAGCCGACAAAACATTTTCACCAATCTAAAATAAATCCTGTGGTTCTCCCACCACTAACATCTTTGAGGGCCTTGATGTGATGACTGGTGCCCGCACTCCACGCGCATAAATATATCACTTACCGAGATCTGCTTCGGCAGAGTGTCACACCCAGTAATGGAGAAATGGCGTTATGATATATTTATTTTTTTATACTATATTTCATAGCAGTTCCAAAAAATTATTGATTATTATTATTATACGTAGAGTGTTTAACTGCAAATGTGTGAAATTCACTTTCATAAACAAGCGCAGGACGATGTTCCCTCCCTTTCTTATCTTTTTGTTTCATTTTCAGTGACTGCATTGTGTGGACTTTTCTTTCATATACAAGTGCAGGCTATCGCTTTCATGTTTTCTAATCTTGTAGATTCGTTGTTAGTTTCGTTATTAGATTCGTTGTTAGGAGTAAGCGTGAGTAATTTGAGATGTTTTATGCATTTGTTATGTACGTTGAAGAAAGAAAATGAATGATAAGTGAATAGGAATGATGTGATTGAAGGTTTGTTGTGTGATAAATGATTTCGAGTGTAATAAATGAATGAGTTTATATGGAGTGATCTATGAATGTGGTTGAAGTGAGGGTGGTTTGTTTGGATGAGAATGTTTGACGAGGGCTGATTGTTTGATGAGTGTGATGAGTGAATGTTTTATGAGTGATTTTAGGGTTCGTGCCACCCCATTTGTTGGGATATAGCGTGAAGATATGTATGTATGTTGTACTTAACTGTAACCGTATTGTTATTCGGAGATTATAACTGTACTGCAGTAACCCATCTATTTAAGCCAGACAGGCTAATATTTTTCTAGAATTTTCAAATGCAATATTTGACTGGATACCTAAAAACACACCCTGGGTTCCTATGAAAAGAAACCACGATAATAATGTAATTTAAACGTCAAGTTTCAAACTCTAGTGGTACTATATCAATTGCTAAACCTAGTAATTAGTGTTATAGAATAGATCTCTACAGGTATTACAAGTTTTTGTTTTATTTAATGATTGTTTGAACTACAGCTGCGGCTTCTCTAAACAATAGAATTGTTGGAGGACAAACTGCAGAAGATGGACAATTTCCGTATGAAGTATCTTTGAGATATTTTGGAAGCCATATCTGTGGAGGAAGCATTATTAATCATGAATGGGTATTAACAGCAGCTCACTGCGTTGTTGGGTAAGAAAAAGATATATCGTACAGCGTCACGAAAACTGCACCATAAGGAAATACATTTTCCACTACAATTACAATTACTAAAATTTTAAAAAATAAAATATGGTTCTATATAATTCAGACTACGAGAAATATAATCCCGTTGAGAGCATCTTCATATCTTTATTAGTATTTAAGTTACAGAGATTTTTGACTTTTTGAAAAGCTCAACTTTGATGCCCCATATCTCTAAAACTATAAGAGATATTGAAATGCGGTTTGAACGAGTGCATTTCTCGTGCTCCAATTAACTTATACCGATATTTTGAAAATTTTGTAAAATTTACAATTTTTTTCAAAATTTTCTTTTTTCAATATTTGAAAAAATTTAAAAGATAATGAAAATCTGTGAACACCAATGAATTCCTCTCGTAAAAGTACATAGGTATGCAAAATTTCAGGCAAAAAATCGCACAGATACAGTTTTTATTACAAAAAAACGAAAAATCACTGTTTTTTAATTATTTTTGAAGGGGTACCCCCTTAAGAATTTTACGAATTTAGACCATTTTTAGATTTTTTGCTCTAAAAATTGTATACGTGGAGCGAAAATTTTGAAATTTTACATACATATGTACTTTTTTGCGAGGAATCTACTGGTGTTTACAGATTTTCATTATCATGTCAAGTTTTTGAAATATGGGCAAAAAAAAATTTTGACAAGAATTGTAAAATTTTCAACATTTTCAAAACTTCAGTATACGTTAACTAGAGCATGAGAAATACACTCGTTCAATCCACGTTTCAATATCTCTTTTAGTTTTCGAGATATAGACCTTCAAAATTGAGATTTTTAAAAAGACAAAAATCGCTGTAACTCAAAAACTAAAAGAGATATGATGATGCGCTCAACGGCATTCGATTTCTCGTAGTCTGAGTTATATAGAACCATATTTTAAAATTTTTCGATTTTTAAACTAGTTGAACCAACAAATTCGCAACAAAATATGTATATCTACGCAAAAATATATGTGAAATATAATGGCAAAATCCTCAATTTTGTAAGTAGTGTTATATTATTTTAAATTAATCCTTAAGGTGGTCTATCATTTACGACAGATTTTAATGAAATTTAAATATGTTATTTTTCATTAATTTCTACATTAGCATGAAAATTGTATGATGATCCATCCACCTATTTCCTGGCTATGTCAGCACTGGTTTTTTTTTATGGATAAAATACACAAATTGCACAAAAAAATTAAATAAAAAAAAGCTGCAAATCTTGGTTCAAAGTATGCCAACAAGAGCAAAATGTCTGTTAACGACTAAAAAAATGTTCACTAAAAATTAGAATATAAGTTTCATCTTTTAAATTTTGCAATTTTTTATTTTTTTACAATAATATCGCTTGAGTTCAATAATCGTCACAATTTTTGTACATCCATAACATTCTTTTCAATCATACATCACCGAATAAAAACACACAATTATTTCATTTCAGTTTCTCGGCCTTCCAAATGTCAGTGGTAACAGGAACTAACACTCTCAACCACGGTGGCGACATCTACCAAGTACTGAAACACATCCACCACGAAAACTACGCCTCAGATAAAGACACCGCTATTTTCGACGTCGCTATCATCAGACTAAAAACTAAAATCACTTTCAACAAGAAAGTACAACCAATAGATTTAAACTCTGAGGAGATATCTTCAGGATCAGATCTTCTCATCAGTGGGTGGGGGATTGAGTCATGGCCTAGCAACACTCCTTCAAATGTTCTTAAATATCTGAGACTCAAAGCTGTAGGTACGAAAGAATGCCAGGACAGTTTCAAGGACTTAGGATACGATGTGAACGATGCCCAGTTATGTGCGTTTGCTCGAGATGGAGAAGGAGCTTGTTCTGGAGATTCTGGAAGCCCGCTGGTGTATAATGGAAGGGTAGCGGGTATTGCGTCGTGGGTGGAACCCTGTGGTATTGGGTATCCGGATGTATATACCAAAGTTTCGAAGTATGTTGATTGGATAAAGCTTACTATGTGGCTTGATAATTAATTTAAATTGTAATATTGTGTTTGTACTTCCGTAAAAGAAATTTGTTTTAAGTAATAGTAGTTTATATAACAATGGAGTATGAGCCCGGCCCCACTTCAGTTGGCCCAATTTTATTTTATCGTTTGATGTTATATTTGACAGTTTTATTTCTCGCGTAGTATGCAAGAAAATGAAATGAAATTTTAATGAGACATATACTAGTATGTAGTTAATACACAGATAAAATTTTAAGTCAATCGATACATACATCTAGAAATGACAGCCATTGAAAGAGGAAGTACACATTTCTGTTTTAACTAAAAAAAAATTGTTGTATTAAAAAACTGTATAATAATAAAGTTTGTTTTAAATAATAATAAACTTCAATTTCATCCGCCAAACTGCCCACAAGATAATAATCATGATAGTTCATTTGTGTGTTCATTTCGTTTATGCGAAGACAAAAAAATGAGAGTTATACTGCCACACATTTTCAGGCAGATTCATAAAACGGATTAACGCTAACACCGTTTTTAATATTATCTATGAACTAAATTTCATACTAATTAACTCTCTTTTTAACTTTATATATATATATATATATATTACTCAATTCGGACAAGAGGAATTTCAATGCCTTGGGCGCATCTTCATAGTTTAGTTTTTAAAATATAGCCCCAGGAAAACTAAATTTTTAAATTATCGTGCTTCATTTAAGATAGTATTATCGTGAAAAAATTTTTGCCGATCCGAATAAAATTTTGTGCACATAAATATCGGATAGTCATACGCATCTTGTTAAAATATGAAACACATTCATCGTCTGTGAACAAATATATTCGCTTGTAAAGTTGAGTTCTTATACACGGGGCTTATGGCGATCATCACTCAGAATCGCACATATTTGGTTTGTGTACCTCTAAAATTTTGCAGTTTCATTTGAAAAACTAGTATGATGTTCTAGAACAACTATCCATGTATATTGTATCAGAAGGAGAAAGTTTTTTATCGTTTAGTAATGGATATATAGCCATGCAAAGCCTTGTTTTTAACGAAAAATTAAGAATCCCAATTTATAATGGCAACACCACACGGTGGTATGGTATTTGAAAATTCACTAGACCAACAACCTGTTAACAATTCATGATATTCAAATCATAATAGGTATCAAACACTTATTTTATTCAATTTTTATATTTTTTGAGCGTCAGTTTCGCCACTCGACAACCGATGGCGCCACCGTCACACTAATATTACCTTAATAACCAGAGGGGGCAAGCGCCCCTCCTTGCTTCCCTTGCGGACGCCCATGACAACATACTATTTCACAAATAATGTTTTAATATATATATATATATATATATATATATATATATATATATATATATATATATATATATATATATATATATATATATATATATATATATATATATATATTCAGAAGCAGTAAATCTACTGAGATCTGCAATAAATTGTAGAACTGCAAAGATTAGGAAGAACAACATTACATTGGACAATAAACAAAAGTGTGTATTCAATATTAAAATTTATTAAATGAAACAGAAGTCAAATACATTTAATAGTTTACACCATGTGCTGGTTGACCCAGTCGATGTAGGCAGAAACACGAGTGAAGACATCGGGATAACCGATAGCGCAGGGTCTGCCCCAGGACACAACACCACAAACCTTGCCGTCGTGAATGAGTGGGCCACCAGAGTCTCCATGACACGCACCTTCACCTTTCTTCGTCAACGTGCAGAGCTGGGTGGCGTCCACGGTGAGGCCAATGCCAGCTTGACGCTGGTTGCAATCATCAGAGTCAATAGCCTTCAGTGCCAAGAACTGCAGGTCGTTGGGAGCGCTACCAGGGTAGGAAGTACGACCCCAACCGCTCAACAGCAGGTCATCACCAGCAGCTACATCAACGGTCTCCATCGAGATGGTTGAAACCTTGTCTTTGAAGACGATCGGGCCTTGGACCTTGATCAGAGCAATGTCGTTGTGCACACGAGTCATGTCGAAGTCGCTGTGGGTGATAAAGCGCTCCACCTTGTAGACGTCACCGCCAGAGTTGAGCTTGTTGGTACCGGTGACCACAGTCATGTAGGTGGTGCTCTGGCCTACTAGGCAGTGAGCTGCTGTTAAAATCCACGATGCATTGATGATGCTACCGCCGCACGAGTGCCTGCCGTACTGACGAAGAGAGACCTGGTGTGGGAATTGACCATCTGCGGCGGTGGCACCTCCTACGATGCGCCAATCCAGTTCGGCGGCACCTATACACAAGTATACATCAAGATCTGCACGTCTTCTACACCAAACAAGAACTATTTTAATACTTACAGACCACGGAGAGGAGAGCTGCTGCTACTAAGATGAAGCTGTTCATTCTGATGCTGAATGTGATTTCCACTATAAAAATTGCTGCTTATATACCTATTACTACTAGTAATAAATTATGATTAGCAGGAAATAAATACTTCAGAACATTTTTATCACTATTAGAGATTATTTAACAAGACAAAGCAACTGCTTATCGTATAAATCAATCAATAATTATTTTACTCTAATATACAATCTGTCAATCAGGTTCGTGACACCTTGTGATAGATGAAGTTCATTGCGCCAGAGGACAAACAGCTCAGATAGCTCAGTTGGACTGTTGATTTGAGAACACGGGTTCGAATCCCGCAGCCCATAAATTTTACACCACATTAAAATTTATACCCTTATTGATTCTTCACAACTAACATTTTTTGAGATCGTAATTTGATAACACTTCACACGTAAAATATATCGGTGCTGAGATCTATTACTTATCATTGTAATTTCCCAACGCATCATAATTTGATCGCAAATATAAATTAAAATATATCATTAAGATAATTAAAAATGTTGATGTCATCATTGATTGTGCTAATTTTGGTTTTCCCTGATTTTTAAATAATATTCCTGAAATAGCGTTCTTTTTACTATTGAAAAAGCCGAAATAATAGTGTTATATTGTGGGTGAAAAAAAGGCAATTTGATTTTAAAATAACAATCGTTTTAAATTTTCTCCCTCGTCTGAAATTTAAAATAAATAATATAAATATATCATCATGCCTTTTACCCATTACTGGGTGTGGCACTCTGCCGAAGCAGATCTCGGTAATTATATCGATAATCGTGCCAAAATATTTTATCAATGTCTTGTACGAGGGCAGAGTGAAAAGTTTTAGCGATTTTCATTTTTTGAAAATTTGTTAAAGGATACCCGTTTAGTTTTTTTCGATTTTAAGGTTATTTTAAAATTCTTTTTCGTTCTAATATTCTTATGAATATTTACATACATATGTATTTGGACCCACTAAATCCAATAGAAAAAACACCAAGTACATATGGCTTCTAGTTTTTGAGATATTGTTCATAATCTGTTTTATAAGAAAATTTTAGCAATTTTTTTTAAATATGATAATTGCTGAAAATATGTTTATAAGTTAAATGAAAATCGAGGAATTCAATGCCGTTGAGTGCATTTTCATATCTCGTTTAGTTTTTGAGATACAGCCTCAGAAATGTACAAAATATAATAAAGTAAATTTTGAGACAAATATCTATATCTTAAAAACTAAAAAAGTCTTGCACAAGATGCATTCATCGGCATTGAATTCCTCGTGTCCGAATTGCACCAATCCTAGTAATTAAACTAAATATTGGTACAGCAATAAATTCTTTTGACACTAATCCGCTTTGCGGTAGGTACAATTCCTTTTTGAGGCGTCATACCGCCAACCGTAATTATTTTGGAAGGGAGGCCATGTGCTCCGGTGCTCCCTTGCTGGTGGCGCCTTGCATGGTACATATGTGAACTATCTTCTAGACACAGCGACGGATGTTTCAATACTTATTTCATAAAAAGAAAACGAAAATAATGTAAGAAGTACAGAAAGTAATAATAATCAAGTTTAAGATTACATGATTAATATTTGTTAAATTATGAACAGACAACAGAAACAGGTATAATTATTTATTTATATAAAAGTACAAATATATATTAGTACAAGAAAATCGCAATCCATTGCGTAAAACCGAGGTAACACTAATGTTTATTTATTAACAAACAAGAAGTCCTGCGTTCAAATCCCGCTGACTTCAACTTTTATCGAAAAAATACGATTGTGTCTGAGTGTTTCTGATTCCACTATAAGCTATTAATAATTGAAATTCAGTTACTGTTATTCAGAGTAGAGTTTGGAAAAGCAATTACAACCTTGAGAGGAGTGTCTTCGGAGGTCACTACTACCGTCTTGGATTTAAGAAATGGCGATTTATAGAGTTTATGAAATAATAAGACGGCATGTAATTTATTCCATTTAACATGTCAAAAGAATAATAATAATATATCATGACGCCTTTTACCCATTACTGGATGTGGCACTCTGCCGGAGCAGATCTCGGTAAGTGATATAATCATGCGCGTGAAGTACGGTTATCAGCCGTCAAATATGTTTGAGGAGGAGGGAGCCACAATGGTAATTTTAATGTGGTGAAAATTGTTTATCGGCTGTGGGATTCGAACTGAGATTATTAGGATCCACAGGCCGACTCAATACCACTAAGCCACCTACCCCATAAGAATCATAATTGTGATGGATTAATTATAAACAAATAAAATGGGGCAATAGCTCAGTAGTATCAAGTCGGCCTGTGGTTCCTAAGAACCCTGGTTCGATCCCCACAGCCGACAAACATTTTCACTAATTTAAAATTATCCCTGTGGCTTCCCTACCACTAACATCTTTGGGGGTCGTGACTTGATGACTGGTAATCGTACTTCACGCGCATAAATATATGACTTACCGAGATCTGCTTCGGCAGAGTGCCACACCCAGTAATGGGTATAAGGCGTGATGATATATTTATTTATAATAATAAACAAATATATCATTTGTATAAATGCGCATATCGTACATGTTGCGGTGGCCAAGTCTTTTTACTGAGACTGTATATTTCACTTTCGCGTCAAAATAGAGCCACACCATTCGTTATATACCTGAATGGGTGGAGTTAAAACGCATTCCATCTACGGTTTTATTTTAATTTGTGAATTTTCGTAGGTACAATTGGTTTATACAACAAGTATAAGATATTTTCAATGCAACAACAAAAGTCGTTTTCGAAGAAGTACTCAAGAATACAATGTTAACGAATATCTTGGCAGCTGTGTACAGATGAAAGAATCTTCATTGTTAACCAATCATTTGATGCATCTACATTTATTGTTGCTGTTAAAAAAAATACAAAGGAAACGAAACTGAAATGACTAGATGTTCAATCGTCATTGATCAGGTAATAGTATGTTATATAATAAGTCAAGAAAGTGATATTATACTTGACGAAGCGGTTGTTTGAAATACGAAGCTTCAGCAACCAGGGTAATATAATTTTATAAATAAATGGAGTGGCTAGCTCAGTGATATGAAGTCAGCCTGTGGTTCCTGACAACTCTGGTTCGATTCCCACAGGCGACAAACAATTTTCATAATTTCAAAAGCTACCCCTGTGGCTCCTCCACCACTAACATCTTTGGGGGCCGTGATTTTACGACTGGTAATCCCACTTCATGCGCAAAATATATCACTTACCGAGATCTGCTTCGGCAGAGTGCCAAACTCAGTAATGGGTAGAAGGCGTGATGATATATTTTTTATTTATTTATAAAAGTACATTTTATGGGGTGGCTAGTTCAGTGGTATGAAGTCGGCCTGTGGATCCTGACAACTCTGGTTCGATTCCCACAGGCGACAAACAATTTTCATAATTTCAAAAGCTACCCCTGTGGCTCCTCCACCACTAACATCTTTGGGGGCCGTGATTTGACGACTGGCAACCGCACTTCATGCGCAAAATATATCACCGAGATCTGTTTCGGCAGAGTGCCACACCCAGTAATGGGTAGAAGGCGTGATATATTTTTTATTTATTTATAAAAATACATTTATTCATATCACCCTCCTGTATTGCAATAAACACAGGAGGATGATATGAAATCCCTGTCATAAGCTGCATCAGCATTTATATCCCACCATCCTTTAATCTCATTTAACCCAACCCACAAACCCTTGCAACAAGATTAAAAATAATCTCTAACGATTCTCACACCTTTTAGGAAGTACACTTGTACTCTATGGTTGCAACATTGTTGTTATAAAATTGGTTCGCATTTATTACAACACAGAAGAATGCCATAATATCCCTAACAACAACTCTATCAGCATTTTGTTACCTGATATTTCTACCTGTCGTACCGGATCGAACTATGCTGATCCCAAAATTGAATCCGGTTGGTTTCTGAGAATAAAACTAATGAAGAATGCCGCAAGAAAATGGAGGATCTACCAATCGTAGACAAGGTACACAATGACACAGAAGTTGAGGAGGAGTTCTTGAAAGATGGTGCAGGTGAATCAAAGTTAAGGAAGATTGGAATGACAAGAATTAACAAATATGAAATAATTAAAAACTATGCAAAGTTTTATGGTTTAAATTATATCAAGTTCGTAATTATAAATTGTAAGTAATCGAGTAAGAAAATAAGTGTAATTAGTAAACTAAAACTTTGTTTATTGTTTATAATCAAAGTAACAAATTTGATTAAACATATTGGATAGTATTATAAACATAAATAGCCTAATTATCAAAAGAGTCTTAGCTTCTCCTGAATTTTGGATTAGTCAAATTAAGCTAAACCAATTTTCAAAAAAGTTAAAACGAGTTCTATATACTCTTGTTACCATTTAGTTTTCGGAAAGTGCTAAGGATTTGTTTTTAAAAATCTAACTAGTATAAAACTAGCTTATCCAAAATCCAAGATTAGCTAAATCTTTTTTGAGAACCGAGCTGTAACTGATTTGTAATGACACAACTTTTAATTAGTCCATTTTAAGTAATTAAAAAAGGTGTAAGATCAATTATCAAAGATAATTAACTTTATCCAATTAGAATATTGTTTTACAGTCTCTCTGTTTATTATTTAAAGATTTAGATATATCAAGCAAACAGAAAAATCAAATAAAACAAATAGTTAGTGAGAAAATAGTTTATAAATCTTTCTGTAAAGCATTACTTAAGTTGCAACAACGAATCTTTAAAACTAGAGCATTATTGTTCTACAGTTCCCAAACCAAGACAAAACTGTTCTCTAGTGATACAACTATAAATTGATTCATATTAAATCATAGCAGAAGAATCCACTAACTAAATTAAAGATTGTTCAAATGTTGCACAGAAAAAAGCAATTTTTAACATATATTTAGAAACAGCTCTTAAAAATAAATAGTATTTAAGCTCCACAGATTATAAAAGATTACTGAGAAGTATGAAAATCTGTATTTGTAATAACTCCAATAAACCTGCAACAATGTTGCAGTCATTTTAAAAAGTATAGAATTAGTAAAAAGAACATTTTACATTGTATTCTTATATTTATTATTTATTCACAGATTCGATCTTACTATACTCAACAATAATTTGGTTTATACAACATAATTGGCCCGCCATAAATTTAGATATTCAGTTGGGCAGGCTGCATGGCCCATTGCTAGTGCCAGTTGTAAAGAAGAAAGATCGTCTCTGAGTTCGTTGGGCTTTTATGGTAGAAAAATAAAGTTATAAAAAGATTTGAACCTTCAGACCTCGTCATAAAGTAGTAAGTAACCGATATTTTTTGTAGAATTAAGTTTGTAGTGGTAAATTAAAGAATAATTGCAAAAAATGTTTGTCAAATGTTGGCCTGTTGTGTGTACTAACAGTTTGATCAATTATGAATTAATTACTGTATCAAAGTACAATTAGTGACTGCTTAATTACTCGTTATAGACTTATAATTAATGAAACATATTAGTATAACTGACTGGTTTTGTTATATAAATGTTTTACAAAGAAAATTGAAAAATATAATTTGTAGGTTAAATGTTTTTGCAAGTTGGTTTTATTAATTGACGATACATTGTTGTCATAATTTTATTTATTAATTAAGACAGTAATTTGTAGTACTAATTATAATAATTCATTTCAAATGTGTTTAAAATGATATCCCCTTTCGTTCCCCCTCATACATTGTACCCTAGTTTAATCAGCTGATCAAGATGACAGTTGTGTGTTACCTGTCGACATTACTACTTATTTTAGTTAGTAAAAGTAATGAATTAGTGTTAAATCTATAATTAATCAATTCGTTAACATCTGATGATCAATTACAAGTATTAATTATTGATTATACATCGAAGAAGTTGTCATAAAAGATATATTTATGGTTGGATTTTGCTACAAGTTTTAAAAAATAGTGTAAGTCAAAAATATTGATTTTTATCATCTTTATTACAGTGGTATAATAATTATTGTCATTTAATTTAAATTTAGTGATCAAATAAATAATAGTAAACATTTAAAAATAAATATTAGTAAAAAATATTTATTTTGGTTATTTGAACACATCGCGCCATTAATAGGTGGCGATCGTGTTTTGTCATTGTTTACTGATTCTCGAGAAAGAAGCGTCTGATTGATTTCTCTCAAATTATTATTAAAATTCGATATTAAAATCGCGATTCAATATATAAATTTATCATCAATTGATTCCTTACCACTTGGCGAATCGTTTGATATATATTTTATAGCGCGAAATAAAAAATTCTTATCGAAAATCTTTAAGTAAAATTCTGTAACACCTGTTAGCATTATCCAACATGGCGACTTGATTAAGGTAATTTTTTACGGAAAAAACATGAATTTTTGATAACAACAAAATACTTATTTTTAAATTTGAGAAACTAATAATGGATTCCTTTGTTTCTAGTTAGCCAAGCTGCTGATCCAGATTGCATCCAGAATTTCACTCCAGTCTGAAGTCCTGAATTATGATGACGTCACCAAAAATCTTGAAGATGCAAATGGACCCCGATACAAATGGCTAATTGGTAAATTTATTTTTAATTTTAATTAAAGAAATCAGTTTGCCTTTTTCCCAAATTTGGAAGTGGCAGCTCTGGATATTTCCAGATTTCAGTTGATGACATATTTTGAGATCTAAATACGGTTACCAGCCGTGATGGTATCTCACCCCTTAGGTGGTAGTTGTGGATGAAAAAAAAAGATGATATTATGACAATCTTTATCCATTTCTGGAAGATTTAGATCTGCAATTGCAGACGTAATATTACAGCATCTACAGCTACTAACTTTGGGTGAGCTACGAATTGAAATCGTGGTCCCTTTTACCTAATTTTGGAAGTAACAATTTTTCAATTTCTATTATATATTGGTGCCCGATATCTATAGTTATGGGTGAGCTATAAAATACATATTATGTCGAATTTTACCCAATTTTGAAAGTAACAACTTAACTTTCAAAATCATGTTAGCACGTTTGTTATTTTGACCTTGAAACTCGTTTCTGGAAGTCGTAAATTTGCAATTGCAAGTGACATATCATGGCTCCCGCTACTTACAGTTGTGGATGAGGTATGGGGTTAATATAGTGACGGCTGGTACCTAAATATGGGAGTAACATCTATGTAAATATTCTTTTTGTATAACAATTGCCATTATGGCGCTTGTTACCCACTTTTGGGGGTTGTCGATTTGTAATTACAAACATTATATCATGGCAGTCGCTGCTTACAGCTGTAGGTGAAGTATGGGGTTGATATAATGACGGCTGGTACCCATTTATGGCAGGAACATGTATGTAAATGCGGTTTTTCTATCACGGTTGTCATTGTGCTTGTTACCCAGTTTTGGGAGTTGTTGATTTGGAATTTCTGATTTATGATCACGGTACCTACAGTATACATCTATGGGTGAGGTATAGGATTGATATCATGTCACCTGTTACCCAAATCTGGGAGTAGTAGTTCTAGATAAATACAGATTTCAATTGATGCTATATTTTGAGGTTAAATTGCGGTTACCAGCCGTCATATTAAATCACCCTTAGATATAAGTTGCAGGGGAGTTATAGTATTAATATTATTATATATGTTACCCAATTATAGGTGTAACAGCTTGACAAATGTGGTTAATATTTCACATTTGATATACTAATGGTTGTTACCTATTTTTAAAAGTGAATGCTCTGTTTTTTCTACCGTTTTGCCACGACACCCACAACTAGCATTTTTGGGTATACTATTACGGTAATATTGAGATGCGTGTTACCCAATTCTGGGTATACTAGTTCTTCATATTTGTACCTTACAATTGATGATGTACTTTGAGGTTATCTACCGACAAATCATAGTACCCTAAAGTATTAGTTGTGGGTGAGCTATATAATTAATATCATGATACGTTTTACCCAATTCTTGCGGTAACAACTATTTAAATGCGATTGTTATCTTTGGGTGAACTATAGAATACATATCATGACACTGGTTACCTAATTTTGTAAGTGTCAACTTTATATATTTATAAAATTTATAATGAATGATACAATGTAAGTTTAAACGATTTAAATGCGGTTACCAGCTGTCATAGAATGCCACCCTCAGATGTTAGATGTAGGTAAAGTACAGGAATGATTAAATAGTATATATTACCCAAAACTGGTAGTAGCATATTTGCTATAAAGCAATAACCTATATCAGTTGTTGATTTGATGACCTTGACTGTTAAGTACGAGGTTACCAGCCGTCATATTGCTTCGCTAAGCCCTAATAATATTAGCACGATCTAGTGTGGTTATATCAACAAAATATTTACCAAATTCTAGCAGTAAGTACGCTACAAATATATTTTTAACCGAGAAAAGCTGTTATCAAGTTGACATGATTATATAAATTGAATAAAATAGATAATATTAAGACGTTAATTAATAAATTAAGGAATTATCAGATCAGAAACTACTTATTACAAAAGATAAAGTAAATTTAAATCAATCATGACAGGTTTCACCAACTTGAAACTAAATAAATATAAATATATCATCACGCCTTTTACTCATTACTGGGTGTGGCACTCTGCCGAAGCAGATCTCGGTAAGAGATATATTTAGGCGCGTGAAGTACGGTTACCAGCCGTCAAATCACGGCCCCCAAAGATGTTAGAGGTGGGGGAGCCACAGGGGTAATTTAAAATTGGTGAAAATGTTTTGTCGGCTGTAGGGATCGAACCAGGATTCTTTGGATCCACAGACCGACTTGATATCACTGAGCCATTACCCTATAATGATATATTTATGCGCGTAAGGTGTGGTTACTAGTCGTCAAATCACGGCCCCCAAAGATGTTAGTGATGGGGGAGCCACGGGGGTAATTTTAAATTGGTAAAAATATTTTGTCGGTTGTGAGGATCGAACCAGGATTCTCAAGATCCACAGGCCGACACGATACCACTGTACCAGTACCCCATTTAAACTAGGTTTAAATAAATAAAAGCAAATCATATATATGATAGCGATGTCAATTAATCAATTTGACATGTAATTTTAATTTATGGGATTGCTAGCTCAGTGGTATGTAGTGGATCCTGAGAACCCTGGTTCGATTCCCACAGCCGACAAACAATTTTCATAATTTAAAAAACTACCCCTGTGGCTCCTCCTCCACTAACATGTTTGGAGGCCGTGATTTGACGGCTGGTAACAGCACTTCACGCGCAAAATATATCACTTACCGAGATCTGCTTCGGCAGAGTGCCACATCCAGTAATGGGTAGAAGGCGTGATGATATATTTATTTATTTAAAATAAAATTATAACTTTTGCTAGCGAAACTAGATACAAGATATTCAAAAAAAAACTTTTTGTTTTCATACATTTATTAATAAATAAATAAATAGACATTGTTTCATTGTTATATTAAATTAGAATAATTAATTAAGGAGCAGTTAATGACAAAATAATTTACATTTAATATTTTTAAGTGATAATTAAAACTAAATATAGTAATAAATAAAACAATAAATAAATAATGCGATTTGATCACGATTTATATTTAAATAAATACTAATATTTAACGTAAAATTATAGTTTTGGTGCAACTCTTTGAAAATAATCAATACTATCAATTATGCGTCATCTCTCTCTAACATTTTTAAACTACCCCTCTCCTTTTCTTCATACCTCTAGCATTCATGTCAACAGTTGACACTTTAACGTGATATCCTGACTTAATAAGAAACAGTGTACAATCATAAATAAAACTATAATCAAACGATGTGTTACATTGTAACGATCATTTAGTGCTATTATTTATCGATGTGTCATTTATTTTAAATCGAAGAACTTAGCAAAAGTTTGTGTACATCGGTTGGCCATTGCAATAACCTGCAAAATATGGCGAGGCGAAAAATACGTAAGTCACTAATCGACTTGTCCTTTAATTTAAATGTGATTAAGTTTTTTAAATACTTATTAATAATGGCTTCATAATAATTACAAGTATTCAGTATTTATTTGGGCTATTGGAGTACATGACGCCGCCATGACGATCGTGTTTTGTCTTTGTTTACTAGTTTTTAAGAAGGAAGCTTTTGAGTGCTTTCTCTTCAATAATTAGTAAAATTCGATATTAAAATCGCGATTCGTTATACAAAATTAGTATCAATCGCTTTATTAGTACTTGGTACACACGTTGATATATAATTTGTAGTGGGGAATGATAAATTAATATCGAATAATGTTGAGTAAAGTTTTAGAAGATCTGGTAGCATTTTCCTACATGGCGATATGAGTAAGATATAATTTTTAATGGTTTTTTACAAATGTAATATTAAAAAATTATAATAATAATTTTAGAAAATTTTGGTAAAAATAATTCTTGTCAAAATTGGAAACAGTAATTAATATTTTGAAATTTGATTTAAATTAACGGCCATATCAGTCAACCAATCAGAACCTGTCACGTGATTAGTTTTTGTTTACGATTTCATTTAGTTATGAAGTGGCGTCAGTTTTGTGCTCCGACATTTTAATTAAAAACTATTTGTAAAAGTTTATTATTAATTCTAAATTAGTGATCAAGTTATTTATTAAGTTTTCTGCGTCTTTTGATGTATAGTACGTTTTGTTTCGCTCAAAATTAATATTTTAAACTAAATAAAAGGTTTTGTTGTTTCAGACGCCTTCAACAATGGCGACCGGTACTGTTAGCAATGCCGCCACAATTGGTAGGTATTTTATTTTATTTCGTTTTTATATTAAATTTGTAATAATTTAATATAAAAACGAAACTTGAATAATATTTTCTTTGATTTCAGAAACTAGACAACAGATTCAGTGATGATGGCGACTTCCGAAGCTGAAGAAAGATCCGGAAACATGATGACTCGACTCAAGAAGTAAGTTTTTATAAAATTTTATTTTGAATTTTTGCTAATATGTAAAACATAATATTTTTACAATACTTGTAGGTACTGTAAGTTACCTATTAATAACAAAATTTAAACAAACTTAAACTTTTATTGCACAGTGGTTTCTATGGTTACATCAGGACTAGAATATTTACTTACTATCCACCGTGGACAGTAAGTAAATATTACATATCAAGGTCCTGTTTATTTTGACAACAATTTGACTGTTGTTAATTCATATTTTTCTTTTCTTTTTATTTGTGCAAGTATTGTAAAAAATAACTTACTAAGCTCGAACTGTAAGTGATTTTCAGGACTGTAATATTTACTTACTATCCACCGTGGACAGTAAGTAAATATTACATATCAAGATCCTGTTTATTTGACAATTTGACAGCTGTTAATTTTGGAACCTATACTTCTTTTCCTTTTATTTGTGCAGGTATTGTAAAAAATAGCTTACTAACCTCGAACTGTAAGTGATTTTTTCAGGTCGCGAATGTTTAGGAAATTTCGACCCTCCGGGCCTCGATTTCCCAAACTACATTCTTGACCTAAAAACTGTCACTTACAGTTCATGCTATGTGATATACTATTTTTGTTTACATAGTTGTAATATTAAAAAATATATATAAAAATATATCATCACGCCTTCTACCCATTACTGGGTGTGGCACTCTGCCGAAGCAGATCTCGGTAAGTGATATATTTTGCGTGTGAAGTGCGGTTACCAGTCGTCAAATCACGGCCCCCAAAGATGTTAGTGGTGGAGGAGCCACAGGGGTAGTTGTTGAAATTATGAAAATTGTTTGTCGCCTGTGGGAATCGAACCAGGGTTCTCAGGATCCACAGGTCGATTTCATATCACTGAGCTAGCCACCCCATAATAAAAAAATAAGGAGCTAATTATGATTTTCTTTGGTTGCAGGATTCCAGGCTCCTGATACAGGATGTATCCAGGCTTCCAGTCCGCTTCCGAATCCTGATGGCGTCCCTGGAGGTCCTGAGAATGCAGGTGGGGCCCGGTACCTATGGCGAACTGGTAAGTTGATTTCTATTTTTAAATAATTATTTTTCAGCTCGATTTTTCCCTAAAACTGGGAGTGGCAGCTCTGGATATCTCCAGATTTTGGTTGATGACATTGTTTGAAGTTGAAATGCGGAAACCAGCCGTCATATTATGTGACCCTTCGATGTTAGTTGTGGGTAAACTTAACTTAACAGTTTTTATTTGTGTTAGGATTGTTTTCATGTTGTTTATTACCCATTTCTGGGAGTTTAAGCTCTGCTAATACAGCAGTAACATCACGACATCCATATTTATTTACTGTGGGTGAAGTATGGGGTTGTTATTTTAACGGCTGGTAGTTAGTTATGGAAGTAACAACATTGTAAATAAATTTTTTATTACTGTTGCTATTATAATAAATATATCATCACGTCTTTTACTCATTACTGGGTGTGGCACTCTGCCGTAGCAGATCTCGGTAAGTGATATATTTATGCAGTTACCGGCCGTCAAATCATGGCCCTAAAGATGTTAGTGCAGGGGGAGGTACAGAGGTAATTTTAATGTGAAAACTATTTGTCGATTGCTATTTTGATGTTTGTTCTCCATTTCTGAGAGTCATAGATCTGCAATTGCAGCTGTATTATGGCATCTACTTCTACTAACTGTAGCTGCTGTATGAGGTTGATATTATGACGGCTGGTATCCAATTATGGATGTAATAACTCCAGAAATGCGTTTGTTATATTACGATTGCTATCATGATGATTGTCATCCACTTTTGAGACCCAAAGATCTGCAATTGCAGCTGCATTATCCAGATACTTTCTACTATCAACTGTAGGTGTTGTATGGGGTTGATATTATGACGGTTGGTACCCAATTCTGGACATTATAACTTAATAAATGCGCTGATTTGATTATGATTGCTGACATGATGCTTATCAATAACTTTTAAGGCTCAAAGTTCTACTTTTTCAACTATGTTATCAAGGAACCAACGTTTACTAACTGTGTGTGCTGTATGGGGTTGATATTAGGACGGCTGGTACCCAATTCTGGACATTTTAACTTTATAAATGCTCCCATTTGATTATGATTGCTAACTTGATGTTTATCATCAACTTTTGAGTCTCAAAGTTCTGCAATTGCAGCTGTATTATCAAGGTACCCACTTCTACTAACTGTGGGTGCTGTATGGGGTTGATATTATGACGGCTAGTATCCAATTCTGGACTTTATAACTTTACAAATACGCTTATTTTATTACTGACTTTTGAAATTTAAAGATCTGCAATTGCAGGTTTATTTTCACAGCACCCAATATTACTAACTGTGGGTGAACTATAGGGTTGATATTTTGATGGCTGGTACCCAAATCTGGGAGTGGTAGCTGTACAAACTTACAGATTAAAGTTAATGATACATTTTGAATTTTAACTGCGGTTATTGCCTGTCATATCATGCCACTTTCTAAAGTTACATGTGGATGAAGCACAAGAATGCTTTCATGATACATATTACCCAATTCTGGGAGTAACAGCTTTACAATACAGGTGTAACAAACCTTAGTATAGTTCATGACAATGATTATAAAGTTTGAGGTAACCAGCCGTCATTACACAAACACCAAACACCATACACGTTAGAGTGAGTTAGTAGGATAATATAACCTTGCTATTTACCCATTTCTGGGTTTAGTCACTAGCTGTCATATTATTTCTTTTAGAGATGTTAGGAAAGTTTTGGACACATTTGAGGTTGTCTAGTAACGGCTCCGCAATTGCAGAGTTTTACTTAATTAATAGTTTGATTAGTTATATTCATTCACTAATGATTTCGTTTCTGTTTGTTTTAGGATGCAGTATTGCTCCAAGTCGCTGTTAGTACAAGGATTCGCAAAGGTAAGATTTTTTGTTTGTGTCTTTTGTATTTCCCAGCAATGTTAGGATGTATTTCGGCCGTTACGAGGTTCAAATCCTTGGCCATTGTTTTTTCTTCCCTACAGCTTAAAAATAACAAGTAATTTCGATTAAAAATCAGTGCTTTTGATTTAAAATGTTAATGCCTTTTTAATTTTTTAACAAAGTTTTATAATCATTTTAAAATTAATTCAGAATTGTCACAATCGTGACGTAATAATTTTTTTTTATTGTTAATTTACAATCTGTCGCAACATAATAATTGAAGCACTTCAAACAATTTTGTATGAATTTCACTAACTTTCAAATATTATTAATTAAACAGACAATATAATATACACAAACATTTACTGCGGTTTTAAAACAATTTATAAGGACAACTGCTCCTTGGATTTATTACACTTGGACTTATACTAGGATAAAATATAATGCGCTAGTTAAATAAAACGTTAAGAGTTCGTGGTAGGGTTACTTCTTTTAGGATGCAATAGTCAAAATTATTTAAACGTGAAATGTTCTTTACATGATTACACCAGAATCTATCTAGGACGAAATCCAATGATCTAGTTAATTAATAAATTACACTTTAGATTCATTATTAATTAGGATACATTTTAGGATTGTTTAGGGACAATAATTAATTAATTAGGATTAATTGCGTTTATTTTAATTTATCACAAAATTTGTGATAATCTAGTTTTTTCCGGTTTCAACCCCGGATTTTTCTGGAATGGTATTTACACACTTTAGGTTCAGGAATAATTAGGATACATTTTAGGAACAACATTTAATTAATTAAGATTAATTACGGCCATTTTAATTTATCACAGAGTTTGTGGTAATCCAGTTTTTTTCCGGTTCAACTCCGGATTTTTGTGGAATGGTATTTACACACTTTAGGTTCAGGAATACTAAGGACACGTTTTAGGAACAACATTTAATTAATTAAGATTAATTGCGGCCATATTAATTTATCACATAGTTTGTGGTAATCTAGTTTTTTCCGGTTCAACTCCGGATTTTTGTGGAATGGTATTTACACACTTTAGGTTCAGGAATAATTAGGATTCATTTTAGGAACAATATTTAATTAATTAAGATTAATTGCGGCTATTTTAATTTATCACATAATTTGTGGTAATCCAGTTTTTTTCCGGTTCAACTCCGGATTTTTGTGGAATGGTATTTACACACTTTAGGTTCAGGAATAATTAGGATACATTTTAGGAACAACAATTAATTAATTAGGATTAATTACGCCTATTTTAATTTATCATAGAGTTTGTGATAATCCAGTTTTTTTCTGGCTTCAACACCGGATTTTTCTGGAATGACATTTATATAATTTAGGTTCAGGAATAATTAGGAAAAATTTAAGGATTTTTCAGGAACAATACCAACACTTAAATAATAAGTTAGGGATCCATTGTAGGAATAATTTTTCTGGGTTCAACACTCAGAATTATTTAGAAGGACAAATGTTCCTTATTTTCAATACACAACGACCTTTTCTAGGATCAGTATTGTAGGTTCCCTGTACTGTAATTAGGATTAAGTTCCGTCATGACTTCACTCAACCTGCAGCACACCACCTACACCCCCACACCATTCTTTCACCTTTCACTCTCCATTCCTTCATCACTACCCCTAGTTCTATCGTCAGTCGCTCGCCTCCCTCGTGTTTCTCGTTTAGTCCGAGCGATGTTCCCTCCCTCGTCTCTCATCGGTGGTGCCAACCCCGCGACGTGTGGTAGCCACTCTTATTCGCATCCCCGCACAGGTGAACTGCCTGGTGGGTTTGTGGAGACTGGCCCGCATGTTCGTGTGGAGGAGCAACCTCCTGGTGAGTCACGTGGTGCACAGCATCCTCGGGCTATCGGTGGCACTTCGCGGGTGAGGATGGGGGGTGGTTCTGGGGGGAGTGATAGAGGAGTAGAGGGGGAAGGTGTTAGAGGGGTTTGGTGGTCAGGGTGGACCTGTTGTAACGTAGGTGAAATAATGTTGGAGCTTACGACCATTTTAATGTATCACAGAGTTTGTGGTAATCCAGTTTTTTTCCGGTTCAACTCCGGATTTTTGTGGAATTGTATTTACACACTTTAAGTACAGAAATAATTAGGATACATTTTAGGAACTACATTTAATTAATTACGATTAATTGCGGCCATTTTAATTTATCACAAGATTTGTGATAGTCCAGTTTTTTTCCGGTTTTAATCCCGGATTTTTATGGAATGACATTTATATAATTTAGCTTCAGGAATAACTAGGATACATTTTAGGAACAACATTTAATTAATTAAGATTAATTGCGGTCATTTTAATTTATCACAGAGTTTGTGGTAATATAGTTTTTTTCCGGTTCAACTCCGAATTTTTCTGGAATTGTATTTACACACTTTAGGTATAGAAATAATTAGGATACATTTTAGGAACAGCATTTAATTAATTAAGATTAATTGCGGCCATTTTAATTTATCACAAGGTTTGTGATAGTCCAGTTTTTTTCCGGTTTCAATCCCGGATTTTTCTGGAATGACATTTATATAATTTAGCTTCAGGAATAATTAGGATACATTTTAGGAACAATATTTAATTAATTAAGATTAATTGCGGCCATTTTAATTTATGACAAGATTTGTGATAATCTAGTTTTTTCCGATTTCAATCCCGGATTTTTCTGGGATGGTATTTACACACTTTAGGTATAGAAATAATTAGGATACATTTTAGGAACAACAATTTAATTAATCAGGATTAATTGCGTCCATTTTAATTTATCACAAGATTTGTGATAATCCAGTTTTTTTCCGGTTTCAATCCCGGATTTTTCTGGAATGACATTGATATAATTTAGCTTCAGGAATAACTAGGATACATTTTAGGAACAATATTTAATTAATTAAGATGAATTGCGCCCATTTTAATTTATCACAAGATTTGTGATACTCCAGTTTTTTTCCGGTTTCAATCCCGGATTTTTCTGGAATGGTATTTACACACTTTAGGTATAGAAATAATTAGGATACATTTTAGGAACAACATTTAATTAATCAGGATTAATTGCGCCCATTTTAATTTATCACAAGATTTGTGATAATCCAGTTTTTTTCCGGCTTCAACACCGGATTTTTCTGGAATGGTATTTATACACTTTAAGTTCAGGAATAATTAGGATACATTTTAGGAACAACATCATTGGGATTAGTTGCGCCCATTTTAATTTATCACAAGATTTGTGATAGTTCAGTTTTTTTCCAGATTCATCCCCGAATTTTTCTGGAATAGTATTTATGCAAAGATAAATTGTCAATTGCGATATGGAACTGAGTCTTAAAACACATTAGGTCCTCAATTATTTAGAATACATTTTAGGAGTCTCTTGTAATAATATTTTAGATTAAATTAATATTATAACAGATGGTCCTAAATGAATTAGTATACTTGCCGGCCATTTCTATTTGTCATAAGTTTGTAAATACCTTATTTAGTTTTTTATATTTTCTTTAATAATGTTTATATACTTTAAGGATTAAATAATTTTCCCACAGAATATCCTGAATTACTGCACAGTTGCAAATATCAGTTAAATATAATTATTCACTTGTATCGAAGCACAGCTAATAAATAAAATATTTGTCTTACAGTGAGTTCAAATCTCACTTTACAGTTTCTTTAGCGTCTCAAATATCATTCCGGGAAAAGTAAGCGTCATGT
Organism: Pterostichus madidus; assembly: GCA_911728475.2. Lineage (NCBI taxonomy): Eukaryota > Metazoa > Arthropoda > Insecta > Coleoptera > Carabidae > Pterostichus > Pterostichus madidus. Next base: position 2,850,233 of record OU452314.1, on the reverse strand, counting down.
GTTGGGTCAACAGTTTGTCATCTTTTATGACACTGTTTACCTACATCAATCAATTTTCACTTGTATGTTGTTTGACCTCCAGTCTTTGTTACAAAATGGCGGCTTCGTTGAGTCTTTTATACTTTAAGCTTAAATAGTGTTTCACAAAAAATTTATAAATTAGTTGTTACCTAATTAGAATATTTAATATGATTAAAATCACAAGAAGAAGTCAAGACAAAACTTGATCCTGAATTTCTGCTTAAGAAGATAGTCAATAAATTCAAGAAAATTTAATTTTTAAATCATTATTTAATTATAAAATTTAAATAAATGTTTGCGCAATGTATTTAATAATAATTTATATTTAAAATATATTATTGGTTTTAATATAATTATTTTATATTTTTAATTTCAATTCTACAAATAAATAAAACTTGTAAAATGTCAAATTAATCAATAATATTTGCTGCATGATAATACATACTGTTCTGAAGAAATATACAGAATAACATCTTTAATATTACTGCTGAAAATCGAAGAGAACATAATAATATATCATCAAATGGAAGAAAGCATGTTTTGTTTAAAATAAATGATTGCATAGTAAAAAATATATTCAGTAATTTATTAAAATTAAAAATCTTGAATCATAAGTTTTGCTGCAGAAAAAGAAGAAGAACAAAATATCATCAAATGTAAAAAGTAAATCTAAAACAAATGATTTAACAAATTAACAAAAATATTTAATAGTCTATTAAAGTCATTTCTTTGTGAAACACTATTCTGAAATATAGTCTCTAATTTGTAATCTCGCCCGGGAGATTTTACACGGTAGAGTTCTGTAAAAATATAATCTTATGCAACACTCCGATGACGCCATCTTTGTAACTAGCCTTGGTGAATTCAGTCAGCACGTTAGTAAGATTTGAAAGATGTAGGAAGACTGTGTTAACAACGATGATATGGTGTGACTCACACAAAATAGCGCTAACTCATTCTGGAAGTATGTTTGGTTTGCTGAAGGAACTGGCAGATCCGAGTTCGAAACTTGGAGTATGCAGACCTCAGTTAACGACATTATGTACAAGATTAAATCTAGAATAAATTGCAAAGTCCCTATTAAATAACCCCTTAACATTCAAGTTAAGACTAAGTTCAGACTCATTGTGCCAAATTTTAGTTTATCACAAGGTATTGATATTCCAGTTTTTTCCAGGTTCAATCCCTGGTTTTTCTGGAACATTATTTTACACAAGGACCACTTTACGATAAGTTACAATCAGCTAGTTATAATATTAAGTTAGAATTAATCCGCCAATTTTAGTTTATCACAAGGTAGTGATATTCCAGTTTTCCCAGGTTCAATCCCTGGTTTTTCTGGAATATTATTTTACACAAGGATAACTGATCTTTAATTTTATTACACAAGGACCACTTTACGATAAGTTACAATCAGCTAGTTATAATATTAAGTTAGAATTAATTGCGCCAATTTTAGTTTATCACAAGGTAGTGATATTCCAGTTTTTTCCAAGTTCAATCCCTGGTCTTTCTGGAACATTATTTTACACAAGGACCACTTTACGATAAGTTACAATCAGCTAGTTATAATATTAAGTTAGAATTAATCCGCCAATTTTAGTTTATCACAAGGTAGTGATATTCCAGTTTTCCCAGGTTCAATCCCTGGTTTTTCTGGAACATTATTTTACACAAGGATAACTGATCCTTAATTTTATTACACAAGGACAACTTTACGATAAGTTACAATCAGCTAGTTATAATATTAATTTAGAATTAATCCGCCAATTTTAGTTTATCACAAGGTAGTGATATTCCAGTTTTCCCAGGTTCAATCCCTGGTTTTTCTGGAACATTATTTTACACAAGGATAACTGATCCTTAATTTTATTACACAAGGACCACTTTACGATAAGTTACAATCAGCTAGTTATAATATTAAGTTAGAATTAATCCGCCAATTTTAGTTTATCACAAGGTAGTGATATTCCAGTTTTTTCCAGGTTCAATCCCTGGTTTTTCTGGAACATTATTTTACACAAGGACCACTTTACGATAAGTTACAATCAGCTAGTTATAATATTAAGTTAGAATTAATCCGCCAATTTTAGTTTATCACAAGGTAGTGATATTCCAGTTTTTTCCAGGTTCAATCCCTGGTTTTTCTGGAATATTATTTTACACAAGGATAACTGATCTTTAATTTTATTACACAAGGACCACTTTACGATAAGTTACAATCAGCTAGTTATAATATTAAGTTAGAATTAATTGCGCCAATTTTAGTTTATCACAAGGTAGTGATATTCCAGTTTTTTCCAAGTTCAATCCCTGGTCTTTCTGGAACATTATTTTACACAAGGACCACTTTACGATAAGTTACAATCAGCTAGTTATAATATTAAGTTAGAATTAATCCGCCAATTTTAGTTTATCACAAGGTAGTGATATTCCAGTTTTCCCAGGTTCAATCCCTGGTTTTTCTGGAACATTATTTTACACAAGGACCACTTTACGATAAGTTACAATCAGCTAGTTATAATATTAAGTTAGAATTAATTGCGCCAATTTTAGTTTATCACAAGGTAGTGATATTCCAGTTTTCCCAGGTTCAATCCCTGGTTTTTCTGGAACATTATTTTACACAAGGATAACTGATCTTTAATTTTATTACACAAGGACCACTTTACGATAAGTTATAATCAGCTAGTTATAATATTAAGTTAGAATTAATCCGCCAATTTTAGTTTATCACAAGGTATTGATATTCCAGTTTTTTCCAGGTTCAATCCCTGATTTTTCTGGAACATTATTTTACACAAGGATAACTGATCCTTAATTTTATTACACAAGGACCACTTTACGATAAGTTACAATCAGCTAGTTATAATATTAAGTTAGAATTAATCCGCCAATTTTAGTTTATCACAAGGTATTGATATTCCAGTTTTTTCCAGGTTCAATCCCTGGTTTTTCTGGAATATTATTTTACACAAGGACCACTTTACGATAAGTTACAATCAGCTAGTTATAATATTAAGTTAGAATTAATCCGCCAATTTTAGTTTATCACAAGGTAGTGATATTCCAGTTTTCCCAGGTTCAATCCCTGGTTTTTCTGGAACATTATTTTACACAAGGACCACTTTACGATAAGTTACAATCAGCTAGTTATAATATTAAGTTAGAATTAATTGCGCCAATTTTAGTTTATCACAAGGTAGTGATATTCCAGTTTTCCCAGGTTCAATCCCTGGTTTTTCTGGAACATTATTTTACACAAGGATAACTGATCTTTAATTTTATTACACAAGGACCACTTTACGATAAGTTATAATCAGCTAGTTATAATATTAAGTTAGAATTAATCCGCCAATTTTAGTTTATCACAAGGTATTGATATTCCAGTTTTTTCCAGGTTCAATCCCTGGTTTTTCTGGAACATTATTTTACACAAGGACCACTTTACGATAAGTTACAATCAGCTAGTTATAATATTAAGTTAGAATTAATCCGCCAATTTTAGTTTATCACAAGGTAGTGATATTCCAGTTTTTTCCAAGTTCAATCCCTGGTTTTTCTGGAACATTATTTTACACAAGGACCACTTTACGATAAGTTACAATCAGCTAGTTATAATATTAAGTTAGAATTAATCCGCCAATTTTAGTTTATCACAAGGTATTGATATTCCAGTTTTTTCCAGGTTCAATCCCTGGTTTTTCTGGAATATTATTTTACACAAGGACCACTTTACGATAAGTTACAATCAGCTAGTTATAATATTAAGTTAGAATTAATCCGCCAATTTTAGTTTATCACAAGGTAGTGATATTCCAGTTTTTTCCAGGTTCAATCCCTGGTTTTTCTGGAACATTATTTTACACAAGGACCACTTTACGATAAGTTACAATCAGCTAGTTATAATATTAAGTTGGAATTAATTGCGCCAATTTTAGTTTATCACAAGGTATTGATATTCCAGTTTTCCCAGGTTCAATCCCTGGTTTTTCTGGAACATTATGTTACACAAGGATAACTGATCCTTAATTTTATTACACAAGGACCACTTTACGATAAGTTACAATCAGCTAGTTATAATATTAAGTTAGAATTAATCCGCCAATTTTAGTTTATCACAAGGTATTGATATTCCAGTTTTTTCCAGGTTCAATCCCTGGTTCTTCTGGAACATTATTTTACACAAGGACCACTTTACGATAAGTTACAATCAGCTAGTTATAATATTAAGTTAGAATTAATTGCGCCAATTTTAGTTTATCACGAGGTAGTGATATTCCAGTTTTTTCCAGGTTCAATTCCTGGTTTTTCTGGAACATTATTTTACACAAGGACCACTTTACGATAAGTTACAATCAGCTAGTTATAATATTAAGTTAGAATTAATTGCGCTAATTTTAGTTTATCACAAGGTAGTGATATTCCAGTTTTCCCAGGTTCAATCCCTGGTTTTTCTGGAACATTATTTTACACAAGGATAACTGATCCTTAATTTTATTACACAAGGACCACTTTACGATAAGTTACAATCAGCTAGTTATAATATTAAGTTAGAATTAATCCGCCAATTTTAGTTTATCACAAGGTAGTAATATTCCAGTTTTCCCAGGTTCAATCCATGGTTTTTCTGGAACATTATTTTACACAAGGACCACTTTACGATAAGTTACAATCAGCTAGTTATAATATTAAGTTAGAATTAATCCGACAATTTTAGTTTATCACAAGGTAGTGATATTCCAGTTTTTTCCAGGTTCAATCCCTGATTTTTCTGGAACATTATTTTACACAAGGACCACTTTACGATAAGTTACAATCAGCTAGTTATAATATTAAGTTAGAATTAATCCGCCAATTTTAGTTTATCACAAGGTATTGATATTCCAGTTTTTTCCAGGTTCAATCCCTGGTTTTTCTGGAATATTATTTTACACAAGGACCACTTTACGATAAGTTACAATCAGCTAGTTATAATATTAAGTTAGAATTAATGCGCCAATTTTAGTTTATCACAAGGTAGTGATATTCCAGTTTTTTCCAGGTTCAATCCCTGATTTTTCTGGAACATTATTTTACACAAGGACCACTTTACGATAAGTTATAATCAGCTAGTTATAATATTAAGTTAGAATTAATCCGCCAATTTTAGTTTATCACAAGGTATTGATATTCCAGTTTTTTCCAGGTTCAATCCCTGGTTCTTCTGGAACATTATTTTACACAAGGACCACTTTACGATAAGTTACAATCAGCTAGTTATAATATTAAGTTAGAATTAATGCGCCAATTTTAGTTTATCACAAGGTAGTGATATTCCAGTTTTTTCCAGGTTCAATTCCTGGTTTTTCTGGAACATTATTTTACACAAGGACCACTTTACGATAAGTTACAATTAGCTAGTTATAATATTAAGTTAGAATTAATTGCGCCAATTTTAGTTTATCACGAGGTAGTGATATTCCAGTTTTTTGCAGGTTCAATTCCTGGTTTTTCTGGAACATTATTTTACACAAGGACCACTTTACGATAAGTTACAATCAGCTAGTTATAATATTAAGTTAGAATTAATGCGCCAATTTTAGTTTATCACAAGGTAGTGATATTCCAGTTTTTTCCAGGTTCAATCCCTGGTTTTTCTGGAACATTATTTTACACAAGGATAACTGATCCTTAATTTTATTACACAAGGAACACTTTACGATAAGTTACAATCAGCTAGTTATAATATTAAGTTAGAATTAATTGCGCCAATTTTAGTTTATCACAAGGTAGTGATATTCCAGTTTTCCCAAGTTCAATCCCTGATTTTTCTGGAACATTATTTTACACAAGGATAACTGATCTTTAATTTTATTACACAAGGACCACTTTACGATAAGTTATAATCAGCTAGTTATAATATTAAGTTAGAATTAATCCGCCAATTTTAGTTTATCACAAGGTAGTGATATTCCAGTTTTCCCAGGTTCAATCCCTGATTTTTCTGGAACATTATTTTACACAAGGATAACTGATCCTTAATTTTATTACACAAGGACCACTTTACGATAAGTTATAATCAGCTAGTTATAATATTAAGTTAGAATTAATCCGCCAATTTTAGTTTATCACAAGGTATTGATATTCCAGTTTTTTCCAGGTTCAATCCCTGATTTTTCTGGAACATTATTTTACACAAGGACCACTTTACGATAAGTTATAATCAGCTAGTTATAATATTAAGTTAGAATTAATCCGCCAATTTTAGTTTATCACAAGGTATTGATATTCCAGTTTTTTCCAGGTTCAATCCCTGGTTCTTCTGGAACATTATTTTACACAAGGACCACTTTACGATAAGTTACAATCAGCTAGTTATAATATTAAGTTAGAATTAATGCGCCAATTTTAGTTTATCACAAGGTAGTGATATTCCAGTTTTTTCCAGGTTCAATTCCTGGTTTTTCTGGAACATTATTTTACACAAGGACCACTTTACGATAAGTTACAATCAGCTAGTTATAATATTAAGTTAGAATTAATGCGCCAATTTTAGTTTATCACAAGGTAGTGATATTCCAGTTTTCCCAGGTTCAATCCCTGGTTTTTCTGGAACATTATTTTACACAAGGACCACTTTACGATAAGTTACAATCAGCTAGTTATAATATTAAGTTAGAATTAATGCGCCAATTTTAGTTTATCACAAGGTAGTGATATTCCAGTTTTCCCAGGTTCAATCCCTGGTTTTTCTGGAACATTATTTTACACAAGGACCACTTTACGATAAGTTACAATCAGCTAGTTATAATATTAAGTTAGAATTAATTGCCCCAATTTTAGTTTATCACAAGGTAGTGATATTCCAGTTTTTTCCAGGTTCAATCCCTGGTTTTTCTGGAACATTATTTTACACAAGGACTACTTTACGATAAGTTACAATCAGCTAGTTATAATATTAAGTTAGAATTAATTGCCCCAATTTTAGTTTATCACAAGGTAGTGATATTCCAGTTTTTCCCAGGTTCAATTCCTGGTTTTTCTGGAACATTATTTTACACAAGGACCACTTTACGATAAGTTACATTCAGCTAGTTATAATATTAAGTTAGAATTAATCCGCCAATTTTAGTTTATCACAAGGTAGTGATATTCCAGTTTTTCCCAGGTTCAATTCCTGGTTTTTCTGGAACATTATTTTACACAAGGACCACTTTACGATAAGTTACAATTAGCTAGTTATAATATTAAGTTAGAATTAATTGCGCCAATTTTAGTTTATCACGAGGTAGTGATATTCCAGTTTTTTCCAGGTTCAATTCCTGGTTTTTCTGGAACATTATTTTACACAAGGACCACTTTACGATAAGTTACAATCAGCTAGTTATAATATTAAGTTAGAATTAATCCGCCAATTTTAGTTTATCACAAGGTAGTGATATTCCAGTTTTTTCCAGGTTCAATCCCTGGTTTTTCTGGAACATTATTTTACACAAGGACCACTTTACGATAAGTTACAATCAGCTAGTTATAATATTAAGTTAGAATTAATTGCCCCAATTTTAGTTTATCACAAGGTAGTGATATTCCAGTTTTTTCCAGGTTCAATCCCTGGTTTTTCTGGAATATTATTTTACACAAGGACCACATTACGATAAGTTACAATCAGCTAGTTATAATATTAAGTTAGAATTAATCCGCCAATTTTAGTTTATCACAAGGTAGTGATATTCCAGTTTTCCCAGGTTCAATCCCTGGTTTTTCTGGAACATTATTTTACACAAGGATAACTGATCCTTAATTTTATTACACAAGGACAACTTTACGATAAGTTACAATCAGCTAGTTATAATATTAAGTTAGAATTAATCCGCCAATTTTAGTTTATCACAAGGTAGTGATATTCCAGTTTTCCCAGGTTCAATCCCTGGTTTTTCTGGAACATTATTTTACACAAGGATAACTGATCCTTAATTTTATTACACAAGGACCACTTTACGATAAGTTACAATCAGCTAGTTATAATATTAAGTTAGAATTAATCCGCCAATTTTAGTTTATCACAAGGTAGTGATATTCCAGTTTTTTCCAGGTTCAATCCCTGGTTTTTCTGGAACATTATTTTACACAAGGATAACTGATCCTTAATTTTATTACACAAGGACCACTTTACGATAAGTTACAATCAGCTAGTTATAATATTAAGTTAGAATTAATCCGCCAATTTTAGTTTATCACAAGGTATTGATATTCCAGTTTTTTCCAGGTTCAATCCCTGGTTTTTCTGGAACATTATTTTACACAAGGATAACTGATCCTTAATTTTATTACACAAGGACAACTTTACGATAAGTTACAATCAGCTAGTTACAATATTAAGTTAGAATTAATCCGCCAATTTTAGTTTATCACAAGGTAGTGATATTCCAGTTTTCCCAGGTTCAATCCCTGGTTTTTCTGGAACATTATTTTACACAAGGATAACTGATCCTTAATTTTATTACACAAGGACCACTTTACGATAAGTTACAATCAGCTAGTTATAATATTAAGTTAGAATTAATCCGCCAATTTTAGTTTATCACAAGGTAGTGATATTCCAGTTTTTTCCAGGTTCAATCCCTGGTTTTTCTGGAATATTATTTTACACAAGGACCACTTTACGATAAGTTACAATCAGCTAGTTATAATATTAAGTTAGAATTAATCCGCCAATTTTAGTTTATCACAAGGTAGTGATATTCCAGTTTTCCCAGGTTCAATCCCTGGTTTTTCTGGAACATTATTTTACACAAGGACCACTTTACGATAAGTTACAATCAGCTAGTTATAATATTAAGTTAGAATTAATCCGCCAATTTTAGTTTATCACAAGGTAGTGATATTCCAGTTTTCCCAGGTTCAATCCCTGGTTTTTCTGGAACATTATTTTACACAAGGATAACTGATCCTTAATTTTATTACACAAGGACAACTTTACGATAAGTTACAATCAGCTAGTTATAATATTAATTTAGAATTAATCCGCCAATTTTAGTTTATCACAAGGTAGTGATATTCCAGTTTTCCCAGGTTCAATCCCTGGTTTTTCTGGAACATTATTTTACACAAGGATAACTGATCCTTAATTTTATTACACAAGGACCACTTTACGATAAGTTACAATCAGCTAGTTATAATATTAAGTTAGAATTAATCCGCCAATTTTAGTTTATCACAAGGTAGTGATATTCCAGTTTTTTCCAGGTTCAATCCCTGGTTTTTCTGGAACATTATTTTACACAAGGACCACTTTACGATAAGTTACAATCAGCTAGTTATAATATTAAGTTAGAATTAATCCGCCAATTTTAGTTTATCACAAGGTAGTGATATTCCAGTTTTTTCCAGGTTCAATCCCTGGTTTTTCTGGAATATTATTTTACACAAGGACCACTTTACGTTAAGTTACAATCAGCTAGTTATAATATTAAGTTAGAATTAATCCGCCAATTTTGGGTTTATCACAAGGTAGTGATATTCCAGTTTTTTCCAGGTTCAATCCCTGGTTTTTCTGGAACATTATTTTACACAAGGACCACTTTACGATAAGTTACAATCAGCTAGTTATAATATTAAGTTAGAATTAATCCGCCAATTTTAGTTTATCACAAGGTAGTGATATTCCAGTTTTTTCCAGGTTCAATCCCTGGTTTTTCTGGAATATTATTTTACACAAGGACCACTTTACGATAAGTTACAATCAGCTAGTTATAATATTAAGTTAGAATTAATCCGCCAATTTTAGTTTATCACAAGGTAGTGATATTCCAGTTTTCCCAGGTTCAATCCCTGGTTTTTCTGGAACATTATTTTACACAAGGACCACTTTACGATAAGTTACAATCAGCTAGTTATAATATTAAGTTAGAATTAATCCGCCAATTTTAGTTTATCACAAGGTAGTGATATTCCAGTTTTCCCAGGTTCAATCCCTGGTTTTTCTGGAACATTATTTTACACAAGGATAACTGATCCTTAATTTTATTACACAAGGACAACTTTACGATAAGTTACAATCAGCTAGTTATAATATTAATTTAGAATTAATCCGCCAATTTTAGTTTATCACAAGGTAGTGATATTCCAGTTTTCCCAGGTTCAATCCCTGGTTTTTCTGGAACATTATTTTACACAAGGATAACTGATCCTTAATTTTATTACACAAGGACCACTTTACGATAAGTTACAATCAGCTAGTTATAATATTAAGTTAGAATTAATCCGCCAATTTTAGTTTATCACAAGGTAGTGATATTCCAGTTTTTTCCAGGTTCAATCCCTGGTTTTTCTGGAACATTATTTTACACAAGGACCACTTTACGATAAGTTACAATCAGCTAGTTATAATATTAAGTTAGAATTAATCCGCCAATTTTAGTTTATCACAAGGTAGTGATATTCCAGTTTTTTCCAGGTTCAATCCCTGGTTTTTCTGGAATATTATTTTACACAAGGACCACTTTACGATAAGTTACAATCAGCTAGTTATAATATTAAGTTAGAATTAATCCGCCAATTTTAGTTTATCACAAGGTAGTGATATTCCAGTTTTTTCCAGGTTCAATCCCTGGTTTTTCTGGAATATTATTTTACACAAGGACCACTTTACGATAAGTTACAATCAGCTAGTTATAATATTAAGTTAGAATTAATCCGCCAATTTTAGTTTATCACAAGGTAGTGATATTCCAGTTTTTTCCAGGTTCAATCCCTGGTTTTTCTGGAACATTATTTTACACAAGGACCACTTTACGATAAGTTACAATCAGCTAGTTATAATATTAAGTTAGAATTAATACGCCAATTTTAGTTTATCACAAGGTAGTGATATTCCAGTTTTTTCCAGGTTCAATCCCTGGTTTTTCTGGAATATTATTTTACACAAGGACCACTTTACGTTAAGTTACAATCAGCTAGTTATAATATTAAGTTAGAATTAATCCGCCAATTTTGGGTTTATCACAAGGTAGTGATATTCCAGTTTTTTCCAGGTTCAATCCCTGGTTTTTCTGGAACATTATTTTACACAAGGACCACTTTACGATAAGTTACAATCAGCTAGTTATAATATTAAGTTAGAATTAATCCGCCAATTTTAGTTTATCACAAGGTAGTGATATTCCAGTTTTTTCCAGGTTCAATCCCTGGTTTTTCTGGAATATTATTTTACACAAGGACCACTTTACGATAAGTTACAATCAGCTAGTTATAATATTAAGTTAGAATTAATCCGCCAATTTTAGTTTATCACAAGGTAGTGATATTCCAGTTTTTTCCAGGTTCAATCCCTGGTTTTTCTGGAATATTATTTTACACAAGGACCACTTTACGATAAGTTACAATCAGCTAGTTATAATATTAAGTTAGAATTAATCCGCCAATTTTAGTTTATCACAAGGTAGTGATATTCCAGTTTTTTCCAGGTTCAATCCCTGGTTTTTCTGGAACATTATTTTACACAAGGACCACTTTACGATAAGTTACAATCAGCTAGTTATAATATTAAGTTAGAATTAATCCGCCAATTTTAGTTTATCACAAGGTAGTGATATTCCAGTTTTTTCCAGGTTCAATCCCTGGTTTTTCTGGAACATTATTTTACACAAGGATAACTGATCCTTAATTTTATTACACAAGGACCACTTTACGATAAGTTACAATCAGCTAGTTATAATATTAAGTTAGAATTAATTGTGCCAATTTTAGTTTATCACAAGGTAGTGATATTCCAGGAGGATCATATAAGGACAAATGCAACTAGCTAACTTAGTAATAAGTTAGGATTTGAAACTATGACTAATTTTTCCAGGTTTCAATACCTGGAATTATTTGAAAGGATTATGTTCCTTAATTTTATTACAACAAGAGTACGCTAGGGTAAATAACACATAGGTTATAATTAATAATTTTTAAAAGTAGTTAATATTATACACTATATGTTTGGATTAATTTCAATTGTCATTTAGGAGATATACTCATAATATTTTATTCATACTCTGCATTAATTCATAAATATTTATAATAATTAGTAATTTCATTTTATTTTAATTTATTAATATTTTCAAATCACAAACTTTCTTATTAAATTATTTTCCAAATTATATTTTTAAATTGGCATTAATATTTTGTAGAATCAGTGTCAGAGTCAGAGTCAGTGTCAGTGTCAGTGTTAGAGTCAGTGTCAGAATTAGAGTCAGTGATCGCGATTGTCAATATTGTACTTCTATCAAAATGGAAGAAGCTGCTACTCAGGATATTCCTGGATCTTCCAGGACTTCTCAGTTCCCTCCAGGACGTTCCAAGATTCTCCAGTGTCTTTCAGGATCTTCCAGGACGGACCCAGCCAAAGACAGGACGAAACGCTCCAGTATAAATGAAAAAAATTGAAAGTAGGTCATATTGACAGCGACATTGTTAATGTAGTTTGAGTGAGTTCAAAGAGAATAAGTGGATACGGTTGGTTTGTTTTCCACTGTTACTTGCAGGTCCCTGCACTGCATTTTCTACATTGCAATATCTAATGATATAATTTAATCCTGTTGATAGTTCAACATAATGATGAATTTTCAAAATATTGATTGCGCAATAAATTTGTTATGATCAATATCAAATTCTGTGATATGAACTCACTCTGATTTTAACCATTTAATGCTGGGAAATACACTTCAAATGTAATGATGGATTTGTTCTGTTTATTGACGTCAACTTATGACAAAAAATGCAATTGTATCTGAAGGTTCGAATTGCACTATACACTTCTAGTTCCCTAATACTGTAGTTGAAATTAAATTCCTATTGAACAGCATAGATCAAGTGCTCATTTAGTTTCAATTTAGTTTTGAATAGTCTTACTCTGAGTCTAGTTCACTCTTAGACGCAAGATGGACAATTTTTTTCTTCAATAACATTATTTAATTTAATTATACTGCAATACTGTGTACTGTAATTTTATAAGTATGAAAAAAACCATATTCTATATCGGTAAAAATTGTGGCTATTTGTTATGTTAAACTATAATAGGATGCGGGCACTCACGTGGCACTGTGACGTAAAAACAGCTGTTCTAGTAAAAGATCACTGCGCCACCTACAAAATGAACTATTTTTTGGGACGAGATTCGAAAATAACCGGTTCTTTTCAAATCTTGTTCCAAAAAAAATAGTTCATTTTGTGGGTGGCGCAGTGATCTTTACTAAAACAGCTGTTTTTACGTCACAAAAAGTCAGTGTCACGTGAGTGCCCGCATCCTATTAATTAATTTTACTTGCTATGAGTTGAGCGTACTCCTCAGAAGCAAAATGTGGTGTGTCTTAATGAACATGAGTTTTCAAAACTTGATAGATTGTATATATTTATTAAGAAGTCGTCAAATCATGGCATTCATTTAAATATTAGTAAATATTTAGCAAGAAAGATGATTTAAAACGGTTGATCAAGGAGACAAGGAGGGATCGAACTCTCGAACTTCTCGGGTCTACAAGCCATTATAAGAGCTTGTTCAAATATACAGTTTTAAAAAATCAATAAAAACTATTGAATTTAAAAATGTCTATATTAAAATATAATCTTGCAAACATTTTAGATTCTCTTTAACTTCATAGGATGCGGGCACACACGTGACATTGTGACGTTTTGTAACGTAAAAACAGCTGTTCGGGCAAAGATCACTGTGTCATCTACAAATTGAACTATTTGTTTGGAACGAGATTTGAAAAGAACGGTTCTTTTCAAACCTTGTTTGGCTGCGATCACTGCGCGACCTACAAAATGAACTATTTTTTTGTGGCGAGATTTGAAAAGAATGGTTCTTTTCAAATCTCGTCCCAAAAAAATAGTTCATTTTATAGGTGGCGCAGTGATCTTTGCCCGAACAGCTGTTTTTACGTCACAAAACGTCACAGTGTCACATGAGTGCCCGTATCCTATTGTAAATTTAATTTGGAATTAGCTAATTTTCGTCTGTAGATTTAGTTTGGTTATGCCAATGGCACACTGGTCGAGGAGCATGAATGAGCATCGAGGAACTCATCGATGAAACAACAGAACGCACCCGTCATCGATGAAAAATAGAGGCGCCTCTATTTCCATCGAGGAGTTCCTCGATGAAACGATTGTGTCTCATTTCACACGTATTATTGTGTCTCATTTCATGTTAGCGTGGGCTGTCATTTTGCTTTTGCTTTGTGCTATTTTTTCGTGTTTGTTTATTTTATTAGTCAGGGTGCGTTCTGTTGTTTCATCGATGAGTTCCTCGACGCACATTCATGCTCCTCGACCAGTGTGCCATTGACATAAGATTTAAGTCGATTTGATTAAGACCGGGTAGGTTTGGTTCGGTTAGAATTAGTCCGAGAGTAGATTTAGTCCGGTTAGAATTAGTCCGAGTAGATTTAGTTCGGTTAGAATTAATCCGAGTAGATTTAGTCCGATTAGAATTTGTCCGAGTAGATTTAGTCCGGTTAGAATTAGTTCGAGTAGATTTAGTCCGATTAGAATTTGTCCGAGTAGATTTAGTCCGGTTAGAATTAGTCCGAGTAGAATTATTCCGAGTAGAATTAGTCCGAGTAGATTTAGTCCGAGTAGATTTAGTCCGGTTAGTATTAGTTCGTGTAGATTAAGTTCGATTCGATTTAATCCGATTAGATTAATGTCGCGTATTTATAAGAGCGGTTCGAGTTAAGTTCGGATAGAGTTAATCCGAGTAGATATAGTTCGGTTAGATTTAATACGTTTAGATTTAAATTCAGAATAAAAATTAGCTAATTTCTTATTCCACTAACTTCATTTATATGCATTTATTTGTTCAATAATTAGTAACAAAATAATAATATAATTTGTTTTAATATTTTAAATTACATTGAATACCTACATATTTTAATATTATTATTTGTAACAGTATAATTGTGAGTTGAATAGCCAAACAAGTTTATGCAATGGTTTGTGAATCTAGATTCAATAATAGTCCGCCGGAATATTAAAATTATATTTGACTTTATATTCAATTTCATCTAATTAAATTACCATTAATACAGACACAATATTGCAGTCACTTTAGTAAATATTTGTACAATAAATTTGTATTTTAATAAAACAAAATTAGACTTACACAAATATCTATAAAAAATTATCATTTGAATATTGACGTATTTCGAAAAACAGAACAATCTTTCATTAAGTTTGTAGCTCAAGACACAAGCATGGGGCGCGCGTCGAACTATAACTTCCACACACGCGCACACTTTCAGCTCTTCTTAAGAGCTTCCGTTCGTTTCCGTTCACTTCCGGATTAGAATCAGCCTGTCGCGAAACCGTCCACTGTTCAAACCATGTTCGTTTACTTAACTTTAAGCGAGCGTGGTTACATGAACAGTTGATGGTCGCTAGACCATGCTGCAGAGACGTCTGCAGGCCTGAAGGCTTGCTAAGCACCTGCAGGCTTTCACCAGCGAGGGATGTTGCAGTGACGTCAGCGGGCCTGAAGGCTTGCTGAGTACCTAGAGGCCTTCACCAGCGAGGGAGACACTAAAGTACGCGAAATACACTCGAATTTTTGTTATTACATAACCGCGTCTCGGGACATTCGGGATATTTTGTACACTAATTTTGTTTTGTTCGGGACGCGAATTTGTTTATAGTTAGAGAGCTAGGGTGCAAAATGATGTCTCATTTATTCCAATGACAGAAATGGATTATTATAAGAATTTGTCAATAAACAAATTCTTATAATAATTTCTCCCAGGGAATATTACCCAACGCATACTAGGGTTGTTGACTTGTAACGAATTGACGCAACCCATGTCACTTTACATTTCTTCAACTAAAGATTGCACGAAAAAAGAATGAGTATTCGCCGAGTGTTTGTAGCTCAATTGGTTAGAGCAGTCATCATGCGAATGAAAGGTTCTGGGTTCAAATCCCGGCGAACGCTCATTGCTTTTTCAAAAATTATTTCTAGAAATGGATTATGTTATGATAAACATGAAAAAAAGAAAATTAGATTTCGGAACGGGTGGCAACTATAGATGGCGACGATGTGAATGCGCTGATTTTAAGGGTGGTTGTTGATCCCTACACCAGTCCACTTTCAGAGCTTCTGTCACCAATGGGCAACCAGCTATAATTTCTGTCAATAATTTTTTTGTCATGTATTCGTCGTAAACAAGTAGTAATATATCACACGACACCATAAAAATTGCTTACTTTGACCGGTTTTGTCGCGCATGCGTCACCGGCCAAAACTTCTATCTATCATTTTTATTACGTAATTATACTAAAGTCTATAATTTAAACTGAAAATTAGCCTGTAAAAAATATGTCAATGACTACCCTTCAAATCGGCGCATTCACATCAACGCCATCTATAGTTACCACCCGTTCCCAAATCTAATTTTCTTTTTTTCATATTTATCATGACATAATCTATTAAAAAATCCACTGGAATAAATGAGACATCATTTTGCACCCTAGCTCTCTAACTATTAATTCTTTTACAGATTTATTTAGTAGGGGTTTGTAATTATCGTATCGCGGATCGTATTTTTGGATGGTATGAGAGATATGTGTTTGTCTTTTGTTTTTTGTTTTCAGGAACTAAAAGGTATGTCCTTATACATTTCGAAAGTGAATAATGCAATGGACGAACTTAATATTTCGTCCTTGTATTATCACTTCCGGTATGTATGTTTAGTTTGTAAGTGAAACGACCCAGGGCCGGCCCTGGGTCATCTGCGATCCCCCCCTTCCCCTGGTTAGGATGTATTAATCTTGTTTCTTTCAGGTGCGACCCATTAGTTGATAATTGTTAGGTAGGGTATATAAGGTTAGCTGTGTTTTAGGTAGGCATTCTGCTTCCGGTAATAAGGGTGCAGAATGGCTCTCTCTCTGTCTGACTTGGGTCGCGGTCGGACCGAGGTAGGGTTCCCTGTCGATGGAGCACCTTGCCGTGGTGACAGGGCTTAACGCTTTCAACATTCCGGAATGTTGGGGGCGGAACTAACGCTCCAGATCATGGCTAAGCGCACACATGCAATTTTAGTTGATCTCTCATTTAGGCCATATTTGTTTGGGGACTAACTCTTGTTACTTCCACATAAATAATGCATCTAGTAATTTGCGATAAATTTAAAATCTGAATGCACGTTCTAAGTGACATCTGCTTAAATACAAATTGCTACCCATTCAAAACGGATAACAAGGAACACAAGTTGATTAGAAAGAGATAGAAACCGGGTTCAATCTGCCAACCCACCAAAAATAAATATATCATCACGCCTTCTACCTATTGCTGGGTGTGGCACTCTGCCGAAGCAGATCTAGGTAAGTAATATATTTTGCGCGTGCAGTGCGGTTACTAGTCGTCAAATTACGCTCCCTAAAGATGTTAGTGGTGGAGGAGCCACAGGGGTAGTTTTTGAAATTATGAAAATTGTTTGTCGCCTGTGGAAATCGAACAAGGGTTCTCAGGATCCACAGGCCGACTTCATACCACTGAGCTAGCCACCCCATATATATTTATATTATATTATTATTACATAATTTAATTATATTGCATCAATTACATAAATATAAAGACAAAAAATGGAATGACAACATCACAGATAAAATACGTATAAACTATTATAAACAATGAACAAATATTGCACATTTTAAAACAAGATTTTGATATTATTCACGTTTTATTAACATTTAATTATGGAAAAAATGGCACATTTTAATTCTAACAATAATTCTATCCAAAATATTCAATCACTTATCAATTGGCTTGTTTCAAAAAACAAAACGTGAAACATTTTAGATTTTTCTAGCTTTAAAATTATCAACAAATAAAATCTAGTAACAAAGTTGGCACAAATGACAGTCGCTAAGTCCTAATTGTAAAGCTGCTACAAAAAATAATTCTTCATTTCTACGATTATTCTTTTCACCGTCAAGAAATAAAATTTACAAAAGTATAATGGCATGATCTCTTTCTAACTTTCTTCTGGCTTTTAGGGGAACAACCCCCATGGAATCTGCTGGTGGTGGCAAGCCTGCGTTACTAGAAGCTGACTGTTGGTAGTATACTTCCGTTTCTCCACATCTGTACCCGTAGACGACTCCATCTTCGCTTCTAATTAACAGAAATGATTTAAATTAAATTTTAAGAGCACAATTCTCAAAAGAATTTGATCTAATCCTGAATTTTTAATTAGTCAAATTGAGCTAAAGCATATTCTCAAAAAAGATCAAATAAACTCTAATATCTTGTTACTAGTTAGTTTTCGAAAAGTAAAATTTTCAAACATTTGACAAGAATAAATATATCATCACGCCTTTTACCCATTACTGAGTGTGGCCATGGGCGTTGGCAAGGGGAGGTAAGAAGAGGCGTACGCCCCCCCTTGGTTATTAACTAGGGTGGTGACTACGAATCGAACGTTTAGGACATTAACATGTAAAATTATAAGTTTGTAATTTCTTGCTTTCCTAAATATTTTAAGCAAAAAAGCTTCAAATAAAAGTTTTAGGGCATAAAATTCTGCATCTGAACCAATAAGCACAATTAATTTTTCATACTTTGTAACGACACAAATTAAATTAGAAAATCACGACAGTTGCCTCAAAACCAGCAATTAAATTGAAATAAAATTAAACAAATGTTTGACGTTTTATCTGTCAAAATAAATGAAATAATTGATAAAGAAATTATTTTGATAGTTTTGACAGATTTAACGCCAAACATTTGTTTAATTTTGTTTCAGTTTCATAGCTATCGATAGTTTTGAGACAATTTGAGTCATTTTTACATTGAACGCTTCATCCACATTCATAATTCCTTTCATATAGTTCGTCATCTATCTCTCACCCTCAATCATATTCATTCATCCACTTCTACGAGGTCCACGCAATCTCACACCCCTAATTTCATCTACTCTACCTTAATGTAATTTCTGTAATATTTCTAGTTAGCGAGAAATCTCTATGCAGCTGATTAACAACCCCTAATTCTGACACACCCCATGGCCCTCCTCGTTGGAGTGTGTCCCACTGGGAGTCAACAGATAAGTAGCTGTAGGTTTCACCTTGGTCTGCACTAGCTACGGGGTAGGGATCCAAGCATTGACGAAGTTGAAGCTCTAGACGGCCTAGAGTTTCTATACACACTTCCCACTAAAACAAAAATAAATAAATATATCATCACGCCTTTTACCCATTACTGAGTGTGGAACTCTGCAGTAGCAGATAGGGATGATGATTTTATTCGGATATTTACATAACGGATATTTGGTTTTGGCTATCCGTATAGTTCGACTATACGGATAGTTTGAATATCTGAATAGCTCGGTTATCTGAACTAATTGAATATTCGAATAATCGAACAGTCGGAATAGTTCGAATAGTCAAATAGATAATGAAACCGAATAGTCGAATAATCATAATAACCGAATAGTCCGGGCTGCGCTAAAAGTTTACTAAGTCAATTCGGACACGAGGAATTCAATGCCGTTGAGTGCATTTTCATATCTTGTTTAGTTTTTGAGATATAGCCTCCGGAAAAGTCCAATTTTCCAAAAAAAATACCTCATTTTATTTTCGACTTTCCCGAGGCTATATCTCAAAAACTAAACAAGATATGAAGATTCGCTCAACGGCATTGAATTTATCATGCTTCAATTGACTTGTAAACAAATTTTCAGCATTTTTTATTTTTCAAAAAGTTTTTACCAAAACTTTCACATCGCGCAGTTTTTGAACAATATCTCAAAAACTAGAAGACATATGAACTTGGGGATTTGACCATTGGATTCAGCGGGTCAAAATACATATGTATGTAAATTTTCGTTACAATATTCGTACGAGAAAGAATTTTAGAGCAAACAGTTTGAAAATAGCCTAAAATCGAAAAAAATCCAAGGGGTACCCCTAAAGAAATTTTCAAAAAATAAAAATCACAAAAAATTTGCTTATAAGTCAATTCAGATACGAGGAATTCAATGCCGTTGAGCGCATCTTCATATCTTGTTTAGTTTTTAAGATATAGCCTTCGGAAAAGTGCAATTTTCCAAAAAAATACCTCATTTTATTTTCGACTTTCCCGAAGCTCTATCTCAAAAACTAAACAAGATACGAAGAAGCGCTCAACGGCATTGAATTTATCATGCTTCAATTGACTTGTAAACAAATTTTCAGCATTTTTTATTTTTCAAAAAGTTTGAGTCAGAGCTGATCAGAGACGTACAAAACATTTTGATATATTTGTTTGTATTTTAATTTCTAAGTTTTTATATTTATATTCTGGTAATGGATCATGTCCGATCTACAGAGCTCTGCAATTACTAAACAGTTATTCCCCTCAGAGAAAATCAAAATGGCGCTACAATATTGACGTGACGTTTTTGTGACGTAAAAAACAGCTGTTCGAGCAAAGATCACTGCGCCACCTATAAAAATGAACTATTTTTTGGGATGAGATTTGAAAAGAACCGGTTCATTTTGTAGGTGGCGCAGTGATCTTTCCCGGAACAGCTGTTTTTACGTCAGAGTGTCACGTGAGTGCCCGCATCGTATTGGAAAGTCATTCATAAAATAAAGAAAAGGGTTCTTTCATACCAATTTCTGTATCAATTCCGAATTCTCCGTAGCCTCTTGCTCTAACAACAGCCCTAAAACCATATCCTGTTGTCCGCAAATAAACAGAACAACTTTTTGCAACTGCTGATTCTCCTCATCATCTTCCTCTTCCTTCTGCTGATCATTATCCATCCTTAAAGAATTCTTCCTAGCCAAAAACGAATAATTTTTCTCACTAGGCGTAAGCCCAAAATCCCTAAATTCACTAGGAGTTGTATCCCTGCTACAAAATCCACTAGATTTCTCCTCTAAAGCAAGAAGACTCAATTTTGACATAAGTGGAGTTAACTGAACGCCCCCCAAATTTCTTTTTTGTGTCAAACTAGTAAAACTATCGTTTTGTTCAGTGGTTAAAGATTTTAAAGGCAGGCTTAAACTCCGTTTTTTTGGAAGAATATTTTCATTGAAAGATATCTCAGTTGAAGACGTAGTTCCGTTAGTTTTTTTAGGGGAATCTTTCATTTCTGAGTCAAAATCATCAACTGATTTCCAATCTTCTGTGTTTGTGATAGATTCTTGCATTTTGGACAGCTCTTGATTGTATTCAGTTGTCAGTAATTCACAATGATTAGACAACCAAAGATCGTATAAAGTTTTAGATAAAACTGTCCCGTCTGATTTAAAAACAGGATAAAATGGATCAGTAATTGTATTGTTAAAATATTTAAAGTATTCTGTGGCGTCATCATCGTCTAAGTCTAATTCATCTAACGCCCTATTTATTTTAGTTAAACCTATTCCATAATATCGCAACGTAACATTTTTATTCGAATCTTTTATTTTATTAGCTGCCATTAAACTAGAACTACGTTTTTTGTCGAATAAATTATTTGGAGCAATCATATTTGTTATTGGAACCATCATTTTATCGAACTCTTTGAAATTTAGTTTGATTTGAGTTGTTGATACAGCCGATAAAACAGAATTAATTGATTCGGAATTGGTTGTCATAGTTTTGTCGGTCTTTTGGCTACTTTCAATTGTTTTTCCTTGATTATTTACCGATTCATTTTTGTTAAAAATATCTTCAAATGGAATATCAGTGCTGATAATTGATAAAGCAGTTCCGTGAAGAACTTTTTCTGCTAAAGGAGTAGAACAAACGCTAGTTTTTCCTGTAAATGGAGTGCAAGCAACACTGGCAACCTTTTCTGGCGGTTTATTAATATTATTTACTTTAATATCAGATGTTGTTGATCGCAGACTTAAACTTTTAGGTCTATCGGCAATCGGTCTAACATTTTTAACAATTTCTGTTATGTTTGTCGGGCTTGTATGGTCAGCATCTTCTTCTGGAACTGTAGTAAAAATCAAAGATTGATCTCTTTTCATAGCACTTAAGACAGGATCTTTTGATAGTTGCTTAACTAGTTTCTTTTGGCTTTTAAACAGGCTAGGAAAATTTAAATTCTGTAGTTTCATTGCAGATGATTGTAAGTTGCGATATTCTTTGTTGCTAATGTAAACGTAGAGTAATTGGACGCCTAAAGGTAAACTTTTCGATGTAGCTACTTCAGCTGGTGATTTAATTCGGTACGGATCTGCAATTACTAGTCTTTTGGTTATATCGGAGCTCAACTGAGTTGCTACCACCCTGTGAATATTAATTTATTAGTATTTAGGGGTAATTTGATAGATAGATGTTTATTTACTTGTTGTGGTATAACATGCTGCCCCCTAAAACAGTTTTCATTTCTTGGCAATGGTGTAAAATTTGTATAGCTTCCAGAAAAACATTATTTGCACTCTAAAACAAAATTATTTCGATTACAATACTTCCACTGTCAATTATTTTGAAGACAAAAGCTTCAAATAAAAGTTTTATTTATAGTATATTACATAATAAATCAGCTTCGTCAAGTAAAAACACTTTCCTGACGTATTATGTATACTATTTTTTCTGAAACTGTTTAATTTAATCAATTATTAATCATAAATAATTCAAAACAGTCAGGTAAAGCACGTATCCAAGGTTACTAAAAAAAACAGTCTAGTAAAGATTTTACCAGATTGTTTTGTACTTTGCCTGACTGTTTTTTTGTTGTTGTAAGCTTAGGTTCAAAGTCTGCTGTCAATATGATTCTTATAAAAAAATTAAATAGTTTCAGAAAAAATTTTATACATAATACGTCAGGAAAGTGTTTTTACTTGACACAGCGGATTAAAACATCACTTTCCTTACTTATTATGTAATATACTATTACATACCTTGGGTAATTGTAAAAGCGGAACATTTGCAAAAATAGAGCCACTATATTGTAAAATTCTTAAATAAGTTTCAAACATGCTGTATAGTTTTTCAGTAAAATTATTATAATTCTGATATTCTTGCGAAACAGATTGTATATCTCCATGGAAAAATGATATTAGAGAACAGAGAACATCTGCTCTGTATTCTAGTAGCCAGTCGTCTATATTTCTGTCAGTTCCTACTGCCTAAAAATAAATAAATAATGTAAAAATAACACAGTAAAATTTATGTCGAATAAAAGAAATGTATATTAGTGAAATTGAGGGTGAGAGATTTGCGTGGACGATCTAGAATTCCTAGGAATAAATGGATGGATATAATTGACTGTTAGTTGCGTGAACGAAAGATAAGACGAGATTGTATGAAAGGAATTATGAATGTAGATGAAGCATCATGTGCAAGAAATGAATGTTTGTTGAACTACCAGATTAATTTGTGGCATAAATGGTGAAATTGCGAGTGAGAGATTGCGCGGACGACCTAGGAATAAATGAATGGATATGACGAGCTTGGATGAAAGGTATTATGAATGTGGATGAAGCAAAGGTGGGAATAATAAATAATTCTTACCAAAATATATCGTCCAAATTCCCTAATAGAAAATTTACCGCTCTGTAAAGAGACAACTTTAGGACAACTAAACATAGATTTTAAAAAATGTGTTGTCCCCATAATTTGACCACACAATGATGTACGTTGTTGGTCTGACACCCAACTTGGGTAAAAATATAAAATTGCTTCGGCTGGATCGTCCTCTTCCTTCTTACAGTATTCCATGTCATATACAAACACTATCATCATCTCCCTAAAAAGAGGAATTATTTTTATTAAGAATTTACTAAATAAAATATAAATATATCATCACGCCTTTTACCCATTACTGGGTGTGGCCATCTGCCAAAGCAGATCTCGGTAAGTGATATGTTAAATGCGGTAATCAGCCGTCGAATTACGGCCCCCAAAGATATTAGTGGTGGAGGAGCCACAGGGGTAGCTTTTGAAATTATGACAATTGTTTGTGGCCTGTGGGAATCGAACCAAGGTTCTCCAGATCCACAGGCCGACTTCATACCACTGAGCTAGCCAGCCCATTAAGAATTTAATAAATAAAATATAAATATATCACGCCTTTTACCCATTACTGGGTGTGGCACTGATCTCGGTAAGTGATATACTTTGCGCGTGAAGTGTGATTACCAGCAGTCAAATCACGGCCCCTAAAAATGTTAGTGGTGGGGGAGTCACAGGGGTAATTTTTAAATTGGTGAAAATATTTGTCGGCTGTGGGGATCGAACCAGGGTTCTTAGGATCCGTAGGTCGACTTGATACCACTGAGCCATTACCCCATTTACTTATATTTAAAAAAATAAAATTGTGAATTTTCTTTTGCATAATCAAAGTTGATAACGTTAGCTATTTCTGTTATAACAATTGTTCAAATTAGTAATAGTAATTGGGAATAATATCCTGTAATGCATAATAAAAATATTGTAAAAATAAGTGCAGTAAAACCGCGGTAAAATTAAAAAATAAAGATCAAAGTCCGATGCAGCCAATCAAAACGCGTCTTCCATCGGTTACCATGGCAACTAATTTGCGGTCAGACGTATAAGGTTTCCCGTCTTAGCAACAATAAAACGAAAAAACAAATATACTACGCCTATAATACTTAAATTAAATTAAAAACTACATTCTAGTATTATTCATTTATTATTTTTCATACTTACTTGGCCATTTTGACGATAATTTCGTTAATAATTTAGAAAAATTTATCACATACACTTGGGACTTCTATTTTAGTATTCTGTACACAAAACCTCACATAATTTTATAGTTTCTTAAGTAATACGTATTTCACATATTTTGTAAACATAGTACAAGCACATGATTACTGTTTTCGCAAATATTTAATCTTCCAGATTAGCATTGCTTTTATTTATCGACCCTACCAGTATTGAGATAGACACAATTATGGCAGCGTTCTTTAAACCAAAATAGAATAGATTTTAATTGAATTATTCGCTATAATTTCACTATTAAATAATCAGAAATATATTTATGTATCATTATAATTATTAGTAATTTGCATATTCCATCTTATTTATTTTATTTGCCAATTATTTTGCGGGTTTGCAATAGTCATACTAAATTTTTGGATGTTCGAACGCAACCTATAAATGAGGTAGAGGGAGTAAAATTGACATAAGGTGTAAAATAGAGGTTATATTAAAGAATTTGCGATTCAAAATAGAAATTATTCGCGTTAAAATTATTTGTACACAGCGATAACTACAAATTATAATAACTACCATTGTTATCTACAAATTTTCATTTATAAAAACCACTATTATCTTATCATAATAACACCAATTATTGTAAAATTGCGTACCGATTCTGCAAAATAATAGAACTAGTGTCAAAGCAAAAATGAACAGCATTGGAAACGAATGTAACGAATTAAAAAAAGAATACGACGCTTGTTTTAATTCTTGGTTTTCGGATCATTTTCTTAAAGGAAACACGAATGATACAATATGCGCGCCTATGTTCAAAGTTTATCAGGAGTGCGTAAAAGTAAGTAAATACAAATAGCAGTATTTCAAAATATTACATCATTTTATTTATTAATTTAGGAAGCGATGAAACACCAAAGAATCGAGGTGACAGAGGTTCAAAAGGACTTATTGGGCACTCCTCAAGAAAAACAGGTCCCTCCCAAGAAAAGTTGACAGTGGTCTTCGTATTTATGTAATTGGATGTGTTCTGACTCTAATGCTAATGTACAACGACAAATAAATACAGATTCTTGGGTAGCACTCTGTAATACTTACACAGATAATGCAATAATTGATGTTTAATTCTGTTTTAATGTACACTTCGCATTTTAGCTGTTTTTAATTTAAATAGATTTTAGGGCACGGTTGTGTTTTAGTTGCATTCAATAAATAATTTATATTATTTATTAAGTGATTATAGTGTATATATTTTGTTATTAAAATATACAAATTATTATATAAGGACATTTTAAAATACATTCCAAAATCCTGGCAAAACCTACCGAATTTTCTCAAATGCTTCTTGAAAGCTTTTAATTTTCTGCAACGAATTAAATAATAATCGTACAAGAATACAGAATGTTTATTTTAAGTGGCGCACCATAGGATGCGGGCACTCATGTGACACTGTGACGTAAAAACAGCTGTTCCGGGAAAGATCACTGCCAAGAACCGGTTCTTTTCAAATCTCGTCCCAAAAAATAGTTCATTTTTGTAGGTGGCGCAGTGATCTTTCCCGGAACAGCTGTTTTTACGTCACAGTGTCACGTAAGTGCCCGCATCCTATTGCTATCTCGAAAAGTATAGAAGCTACGAAGTTTAATAAGAGAAACAAGAATTTTTTTGACCAGTGATTCTTGAAATACGGAGTACAACTTTCTTATTTTATATAGGAACCTATTATTTTCAGAATATATTTCTGAATTCGACGAATATAAGGTTCAGTACCCTCACATTACAAAATTTTTGAGAAAAATGCATATTTTAAAAATAAATATATCATCACGCCTTCTACTCATTACTGGGTGAGGCACTCTGCCGAAGCAGATCTCGGTAAGTGATATATTTTGCACGTGAAGTGCGGTTACCAGTCGTCAAATCACGGCCCCCAAAGATGTTAGTGGTGGAGCTACAGGGGTAGTTTTTGAAATTATAAAAATTGTTTGTCGCCTGTGGGAATCGAACCAGGGTTCTCAGGATCCACAGGCCGACTTCATACCACTGAGCTAACCACCCCATCGAATAAGTGAATTAAAAAAAAATAGGTTCCTATTTTAAATAAGAAAGTAGCACCTCGTATTTCAAGAATCAGTGGTCTAAAAATATTCTTGTTTCATTCCTTAAAGTGGGTTTCGTAACTTTTATACTTCTCGAAATAGCAATGATGCGCCCCTAGAAAAAATACCCTGTACAATTAATAAAAATAAATAATTCGATTTTAATTTTATTGAAAAACAAAATACTATCACAATAATTATATAAAGTTTATTACAACTCAATCAAATATTTATTTGTAACCATAGAAGTAAAAAATGAACCAAAAAACATTTGATTGACCTAAAATCGAATTAACATAAACGATGATCCTATTTTACATTGATTAAATTTTAAAATTATTTTCCTGCTGCGAATTTAGATAATCCTTCTAATAAACTGATATATGATGCATGTTCGTACGCTGTGCTCAAATCGACCATCTTTTCCGCAAATTCATTAGTGATACCTTTTTCTTCTAAGTAGTTTAATAAAAGGTCATACAAATACTGAAAAATCAAATCAAATAAATTAGAGATATTTCATTTAATTTTTAATCAAAATATTTACCGTATCTAAAACTTCACCAGCAACGGCGTACACTTTCTCATTCCATTCTCCTTCGAAAATACTGAGTTCGTCGATTCCGAATAAATCATCTAAAACAATCATTAATTTAACAGAATTACTCAAAATTATCATCATACCGGGTAAGGGCGAACATAAGGATTTAACATGGGATGACATGGGATATTATAAGAAGACAGTAATTTGAAATGTATTTAGAATATACCGGATGTCTGTCTTGTAGGAGATTAACATGGGAAATCAGTTTTATGCTTGCCGTTGCTCGGTGTTTTATTGGATAATTAAAATTATAGTATCAATCGAAATACAGGGTGATCAAAAGGAATTGTTATAGTTGGCAATACAATTCTAGAGATATTTTTATTCCACAGTTGGCACAACGTCAGATAAAGGCGGAAATGCTATTTGACATTTCTAATAAATACAAATAGGTTATGTCAGGAGTCTGACAGCTAATAGAAATTTGACTTTTTAAGTAATAGAAATACTTTAGAAATAAATGTAATAATAAATGTACTCAAATTTAAATTATAAATGTCACTGTCAACAACAGGAAATGAATTTATGTATCAGGCTTACCAATTTCAAGTAGTTTTTTTTATTGCCAACTGTAACAATTCCTTTTGATCACTCTGTGCTTTTCTTGTTTCTTTCTCAAAATCAATCACCCTCAATAATCACTCTGTATATCATTTTACTGAATCCAACGATGTAAAATACATTGCAATTTATTAATAATTTGATACAGTATTTAATTTTTAAATTTAGAAAATTCACAGATTTATTTGACATCAAAACAAAACAGTCATAGGTAACGATATTGAATAAATTTGTGAACTTTCAATATTTAAAAATTAATTTACGCGGTCAAATTACTACTAAATGGTAATGTACTTAATATCGTTGAATTCAGAAAAATTATATCTTTCGATTGATACTAAAATCTTTGTTATCCGGTAGAACACCGAGCAACGGCAAGCAAAAAACTGATTTCCCATGTACACCTTTATGACAGACACCCGGTTTACGCGTAGACAAGTGTATATAATAGTTATTTACAAGTGTTGAAAGTGAAACTTTACAGGACGAGTAGTCAAGCCTTCGAGACCAATAAAGACTCTTTCGATACGAATAGCGTACAATATTATATTTCATTAAAAAATAATATTAAAACGATTGTTTGTACTTACTGTAACCCTCTTCTTGTTCCTGTGGTTCAATGAAGGAGCACAACAAACTAACGGTAGTTTTACCCCTCACCAAATCAATCCTGAAGGAAGGTTTAGATTTTAATTCCCCAATATCAGGTTTTTCGGTACTTTGATTGACTTCTCCTTCAACTTCTGCGTCAACTGTATGATTAACAGAAAACTGAATCTTGATTCTGAAATTGAATACATTTTTAAAATTGTTTATATTACATTTAATTGCATCATACGTACGAGTCTTTGTCGGTCTTTTTAGTTAAAGTCATTTCAGATCCATTTAAAGACACTTTAAATCCATCTAATTCCGTAGGAATGTTCTTGCTCTTCTGGGCTTTGCGTTCCGCCAGAATTTCTTCTGTTAGAAACTCTACTAACTCGCGTTCTCCTAAATTATAACCAAAATTAATATGATGTAAATTTATGCACAACCGGGCCGAAATTCACAAGTTTTAACCCTAAAAAGCCGGCCTAAACACTTCTTTTTACCCTAGGGCCATACAAAAATAATTCCTATGGATACATAAATAAAATGATAATTTTTGTTTACTGTGAATGCTTGATTCTGCAAAATGTCATTTTGATTTATAACCTATGTACATATTTGAATCTTTTGAACATATAATTAAATGTTATTTTGTTGTGCATAAAATATTGTATGTACCACGGGTGAAATTAGCGTTTCTGACCCTGAGCATGTTATTAGCCCTCGACGCTTTGCCCCTTGTGCTAATAATCATGCCGCGGGCCAGAATCGCCTGTTTTCACCCTTAAATAACTATTGTTGCTTACCTTTTGTATGGATTCCATGGCTCCCACATCCACAGCTGCAAAGAATGCTCTGGTTTTCGAGTTTTAATTTAGTAAAACTGTTTTCGTTTCTAGAGTTGCACATGTACCAGAGGTTACGGGCGAATTGTCTTTGACTTACATTGTTTACAGTGACGATTTTTCTTGTGGGGTTTAATAGTTGACGAAGATTTTGGGATTTAAATGCTGATCTGATAACGCTGTTCATTTTTAAAGTATTTTTTTGTTATTTGAAAGATCAACGTTTAGACCAAACCGGCGCACGTTTTGTGATAGGACTGTTTAGGGAAGAAGAAGTTTTATTGGATTACAAGCATCCATTTCTTCTTATTCGAATTAAAGAGCGCTATTTTCAAAAATGTTTAAAAATATGCACGTCAATATTTTCCTATTTTCTAGCTAATTAATTTAAGTTTTAAATTTGGTTTAAATAAATAAAAGCAAAGCAAAATTATTTGCAACGTGGAATAATTGTTATTCCTGTCAACCTTTTAATTTGCTTTTAGCCTGGTATTATAAACGACAAATAAGTTTACTTCCTAGTAAATTACATTTATTCATTCAAATGACATTCGAATTTTTGACAGTAATGTTATATATGCCACATTGCCGTAAAATAAATAAAATTTATTTTAATTTGTTGATTGAATTCAACTTTTGACAGTGCAATGATTTTTTTACATATAATTCGGTAGATTTATGCGTCTATCAATTATTTATAGATCAAGAATTTAAAATACATTACTGAGGCTTTATTACATATTTTTTTTAAGAAATCATTATAATTTATGCTTTAGGATCAACGAAACGAAGATATTGTTAAGAAATATTGTTGTAATACAAATAAATTAATTTATTTATGAACCTGGTAGTCTTTCTACAAATAAATATATCATCACGCCTTCTACCCATTACTGGGTGTGGCACTCTGCCGAAGCAGATCTCGGTAAGTGATATATTTTGCGCGTGAAGTG
Source organism: Pterostichus madidus (assembly GCA_911728475.2). Lineage (NCBI taxonomy): Eukaryota > Metazoa > Arthropoda > Insecta > Coleoptera > Carabidae > Pterostichus > Pterostichus madidus. Next base: position 2,819,940 of record OU452314.1, on the reverse strand, counting down.
CGGTTACTAGTCGTCAAATCACGGCCACCAAAGATGTTAGTGGTGGAGGAGCCACAGGGGTAGCTCTTGAAATTATGAAAATTGTTTGTCGCCTATGGGAATTGAACCAGGATTCTCAGGATCCACAGGCCGACTTCATATCACCGAGCTAGCCACCCCATTTATTATGTAACATACTAATATTGTGTAAAATTTGAAATGGCGTAAAATTAGGAAAAATCTATTATTCTACAGGTTATATCTCAAAAATTAAGCAAGATATGAAGATGCGCTCAACGGCATTGGATTCCTCGTGTCCGAATTGACTTGTACACATATGTTCCGTAATTTTTTTATTTTTGATATTTTGACCAAAAATTTTGATATAGACTAATTTCTAATGCCAATATCTTCAAAACTAAAAGAGATATAAACTCAGCGATTTCACCACTAGATTCTGCGCGTTGAAATACGTAAGTATGTAAATTTTTAGTAAAATATTCATATGAGAAAGATTTTTAGAGCAATAAGTCTGAAAATAGCTTAAAATCGGAAAAATCTTAAGGGATACCCCTTAAGAAATTTTCAAAAAATCAAAATCGCTGAAAATATGTTTATAAGTCAATTGAAACACGAGAAATTCAATGCCGCTGAGCGCATTTTCATATCTTGCATAGTTTTTTAGTTATAGCCTCCGGAAAAGTAAATTTTTGCTTCAAATTCATCTCGTTTTCGCCATTTTCCACTAAGAGCTGTATATGTCAAAAACTAGCCTAGATACTGGCTTGGAAAATGCTCCATTATATTCCTTATAATTTTCTACATAAATATACATATTTTTATTAATATATATTGAGAGATAAATTTTTTATTGCTATGTAAAACATGGTCAAATTTTCAGATTTATATTTTGGCAAAAAATTAGATCAATCCGGTCTCGCAAGATATAGATTCAACATATTTATAAAATTAAATATAACTGAATTATAGAAATTGACACTCGAAAAGGGTAAAATCAATGACGTATAAGTTATGTTTTGTCTGAGGGTAAAATATATATAAATGAAGAAGAATTACAGAAAAAAAACTTGGGATACCACCAAAGTCTTTGGATACCCCCGTAGCTGTCCAAGGCTTTTTTATAGCTTAGCTAAACTTTAAATCGATTTACGGTGATATTTTGATGACGTCTCTTCACCTTTCACGTGATAAACGGAGACGTCATTGAAGGTGATAAATTTAGTAACTTTTGCTTGGTTATGTTTTCGGGGAAATATATTTATATTGGTATTACATTTAAATTTTATTTACAAACACAAATAGCGACTTTCACACTTGTGAATTTGTGAAAATGGTGGGTAAACGTGCGGAGAAAGTTACTGCAGAGCAGAAAAATATTTTAATAGATTTTATGAGTGATAATATGGATTTCGCCAGGGGAAAATTGTTGGGGCCAGAAGGAAAAATAACAAGTGGAAATCTGTGGCAGATATTATGTCAGCAGCTTAGTGCTGTTGGCCCAGAGAAAAATATTGCTCAGTGGCAGAGAGTAAGCTACGTTTTAATAAAAAGCAACAAATATATTTTAAATATTTAATAAATTATAGGTGTGGAAGGACATCAAACTAAATCTCAAAAAGAAGATTTCCACTAAGAGCAGGATGAGAAGGAAGACTGGTGGTGGCTCCCAGAAAGATCTAGACATAACTGACATGGAGCAGAAAGTGATGAATATAATTACAAAAATATCTGTATGTGAATTAGATGGTCCAGATGGGGCGCCGCTGGATTCTGCAAAACCAATAAAGACCGAAACAAATGGAACAGTTCCAATTCCAGAGCCTGGTTCAAGCAGAAGTTCAAACCAGCTCTGGGTTAGTTTTGTAGAAACTGCTGAAAAAGATATACAACACACGGAAAATATATGCAAAGAAAGTTTAGATGTAATTAACCTTAAAATTATTTTTTAGAATATTATATTAATAAATATTTATAAATTGTAGATACTCAGCCCAGCATCCTCCAATCGAAGACTTTCAAGCGATAATGATTCTTCTGCCACACCCCAAAGTGCGTATATAAATTTAATATTATTTTAGAATACATTCTTAAATTTCTAATACCGAATAAAAATCTAACTGGTTTGTTTTCAAAAATATATGTTTCAAATTAATAATTATTTTTATAACAAGTGTCGAAAAAGACTTGTTACGTGCAAGTGCAGAGACTAATGCACAAGGCTTGCTGAGTTGTAGGAAAAATATACTTTTAATCTCTTTATTAAAATATTTGCTTTCGTAAGTTTGTCTATATATACAAAGTATATTATGTCACATTATATTTATTTATATTTTAAAATTACTTTTTTTTTACAGGAAAAAGAAAGAGGAAAAGCGAATCTGCCAAAGGTTCAGAAGATATTAAAGATTTTGACCGAGAAACAGTAAACGAAGTTAAGAACGAATTAAAAAAATTAAATAAAAATATAAATAAACAAAATGAACTACACAAAAATACAAATGAAATATTGTTAAGAATAGCTTTAGCGTTAGAAGGAAAAGCTCAATTTATAAATAAATAAAATACATACATACATACCATCATGCTATATCCCATCAAATGGGATAGTGCTAACACCATTTTTTATTTCGTTTTTAACTCTCTTTTCAAGGTACGAAACAAGTTTATTTTAACGTGAGTTAAAAAGAGAGTTAATTAGTATCTTTAGTTCATTTCTTTAATCTGTATTAATTTGAAATAGAGTTAAAAATAATATTAAAAACGGTGTTAGCGCTAATCCATTTTGTGAAACTGCCTGATAATCCAATACAATTTACAATAAATCACTTCACACAAAATAAATTGTCCAACTACCATAAATACAATTTGTCAGCGCTCGAAACTCAAACGTCAAAATATCACCGGTGATATAAACATAACACCACCCTTCTAAGAGGTGAAATGACTGTCACCAAGTGTGACGTGATACAGCTTATTTCGCAGATAGTCCATGAGATAGTAGTCTAAAATACATCACCAATGATAAAAGGGAATAGGGGCCCGCTACTGTATATATTTTTATTTTTTTGTAACCTTGTATACATAGTCCGCTGTCAATACAATTCATATCAAAAATTTAAACGGTTTCAGAAAAAATAGTATATAGAATACGTCAAGGACAGTGTTTTTACTTCACTCAGCGAATTAACAAACATCACTTTCTTAAATTAATATGTAATATACTGTTCTAGGACTATTTATTTAAAATCATTTTTGACAGTTTTTCTATTTAGAAATTCTAGCGGCAGTTTTCATATATCCATAGATACGATGATACACTTTTACGTTAGCTATATTCCATTTGCCATTTGGTTCATTTAAACCAGTTCAGATAAATTAGACGACATGACTAAATGAACTGAATAAAGGAAACTAATGCACTTATTGGAGTGAATAACTTCAAAGTAAATTAGAATAAGTAACCTAGTTCAGTAAATGTAAGGTAGATCTGACCCAAATGGCAAATGGAATACGCCTACTGTCGTTCAGCGAGCTGCAAATGTCTACTTTCTGCTTTCAACTAACAGTTGAAAATAAAAATGGTATTTATTTTGAAGAGAATAGAGGGAGTATAACTTAAGACATGTTTGAATACACAAATAGATTATTACAAACTTTATTTCCATTGTACGGCATGTTTCACACAAATTAAATTTATAATTATCAATATAATATTAAAAGTAAACAGAAATGTAGTGATTGCACAGAACTATGAATAGAGTGAGTTTACAAAGCAACTATCGACAGTAACTGCGGGGGGCCATTGGTGTAAATGCAAGAATGCTGCTTGTAGGAAGAAGTCTCCCCAACACTTGACGCGCTTTCCTATAATCGGGACTTTGAGCTGCAACTGGTTCTGCACAACCGAACGCTTAAGTAATCCAAAATTGACATTTTAAATCCTTTCAATATTGAAAATAGTTATAGCTACTTTTCTATCATTACCAATCACAATCTCAATTTCGTTCATTTAATTTTGTCTCTCAGTTTGGCATAAACAAAAAATCACAACGCACAGTTAAACAATTGAAAATAATACATTACTAATGGTGAAAAATTGACAAAATAATGGTCGCCAACCAGAGATAACTTTACGCAAAAGTCCCTAAAATACTTGTTGACGAATCATGGCAATGTGTATCTTACATACGGCACTTCCACATCATTACCATCATCGTCATTGCAGCAAAGCTCAAACACGAGAGCTTTCACGTGAGGTTCAAGCTTCTTCTTGGAGACTTTCTTCACCACCTCAGACATTGGGAGTCCCATTCTCTCCTGACACTTAGCTTTAGCCATAAAGAACGAATAAAGCATACAAACACCTTGGCTAAGCATTGTAATCTCAAGTTTATGTTCATTTTTAAAGTAATCAATGAACTCTTTGAGTGTAAGCTCTCCTTTAATTTCAAATCTGTCCCAAAGAGTCCACTCTTTTTCATAGTACGCCATTTTCGGAGCGGAGATCGGTTCCGAGAACCCGAAGAACGGCAGTGCGAGATTCACAAATCCATTCTTGAAAGGTTCAAGACTGTTGAATCCTTGCGCGAGTTTGATCAACTCTAAACAGACTAATCCAGCAACAACGGAAGTTGTTGTCGCGATGGCTGGAATGATTTTCCCTGCGATCAGTTTGGATTTGTGTCTGTCGGCTGGGGAGATTTTGTAGTTGGCAGCTCTGAGATTGGAAGCAGCGACGATGAAGTCCATGTGGAGATTGGTGTCGTCGTCTTTCTCGAATTCTAGAGGAGTGATTCGCATTACTTTGAGTTGTTCCATTGGCGGCAAGTCTTTTTGAAGTTGGTCGATTCTGTCATGGTCTAAACTGCCTCCGTTGTTCACTTGCATTTGTGAGTCGGTTACGGCGATCTTCACACCCGATTTCGGGATGAATTCTGGCACCTATATTAATAAATAATATATACATACATTTATTTAGATATTGCTACATCCACATCCATAATTCCTTTCTTATTAAAGGTCGTCTCATCTATCGTTCACTCAATAAACCTTAAATCATATCCGTCCATTTATTCCTAGATCGTTCACGCAATCTTTCACCCTCAATTTCACCTATCTTTCATTGGACATGAATACTTTTGTCATTCTCAACCAACATTCACTTCAAAATATTTATTTTTCTTGAAAGAACCGGTTCTTTTCAAATCACGTCCCAAAAAAATAGTTCATTTTTGTAGGTGGCGCAGTGATCTTTCCCGGAACAGCTGTTTTTACGTCACAAAAACGTCACAGTGTCACGTGAGTGCCCGCATCCTATGCACCGCCTGCAGCTGTCTATTCGCAGGGCTGCCAATGACAGGGAAACAAATTGTTTCTGCTGAAAATTTCCGAAAATAAAGCTGAAATATTATTTTATAACATGCTAAAAACCCAAAGCGATTGCTTTTATTCGAATGTTCTAAAAAAATTATCAAAAATACCTTTTTTTAGCAGACTCAACGGGTGTCCCCCCTTAAAATACTGACTTATCGGATCTTTCTAGAACATCTCAGCAATTTCCTTTCTGTTTCTGTTCACATTAGCTCGTCTCATCTTTCGTTCACGCAATAAACCTTCAATCATATCCATCCTTTTATTCCTAGATCGTTCACGCAATTTCATCAATATTTCATTCAACATACTCGTAAATGCTTTTTTTTTTCACCCACTGGAATATGACACTATTATTTCAACTTTTTCAATAGTAATAGAACTTTATTTCAGAAATGTTTAAGTCATCATTTTTGGCTCCTAGGACCAAAAATAGCATTTTCTATAACATCGCTATGAATATACGAAATTTATGTTTTTTTTTTCATTTCAAATTCGTTTCACTTTCAACTTTTTATTAAATTACAGTTGGATTTTTAAATTATTATTTAGAATTTGCAACATATGAGTCCTCATACTGTTCATAATTTATTTTGTGACTTACCGGAACTTTCTGAACCATCTCTGCGATCTCCTTCCTGTCTCTGTGCTGTGGGAGTCCATAAACTTCAGCTTTAAGATTAGCCGCGGCAAGAATGTAATCCAGATGAAGAGGATCATCAACACTGAAGTCAAGTGGACCTGGACATCTCTTCGGACCGGACCAGAACGGTTGACCACTTGAAGTTAGTTGATCCGGTGGGAAGTTGAACAACAGCTGGCGAATCTGGTTTGAATATTGATCCTAAAAAACAAACAAGAATTTTAAACAAAAAGAATGGTAATTTGTTGTATGTTGTACTAGTGGAGAACGCCTGTTAACAGAGATGTAAAAATAAAATAAATAAATATATCATCACTCCTTTTACCCATTACTGGATGTTATATATTTATGCGCATGAAGTGCGGATACCAGCCGTCAAATAACGAAATGAACTGAATTCATAAAACTGATGCACTTAATTAAATAAATATAAATATATCATCACGCCTTCTACCCATTACTGGGTGTGGCATCGGTAAGTAATTTTGCGCGTGAAGTGCGATTACCAGCCGTCAAAGATGTTAGTGGTGGGGGAGACATAGGGGTAGTTTTTAAAATGGTGAAAATTGTTTGTCGCCTGTGGGAATCGAACCAGGATTCTCAGGGATCCAGAGGCCGACTTGATACCACTAAGGTATTTAAAAGTAAATTAAATTTAGTACTGTTAGTATTAAAAATAAAGTGAACAAGTAATCCAGGAAAATAAATAAGTGATCTGATTCAATAAATGTCGGTGTTAGATAATATTTTAGTATTGATCTCTTACCTGGAAATGGTTCCTGGCCCAAATAACGCAATCCTGGAAATTCTGTGGTCTCTCGTCGATGAGAGCAACTTTGACGGATTCTAAGACTTCCACGGGCTGAACACCAGGAAGCTTGAGAGTTCTATCGATGAAGTTAGGGTCTGATAGATATTGGGCAGCGTTTTCTGCAGCTTGTTTGAACAGACCCTCGAAGTTGTCTCTGGCCCATTGAAGTGTGTGTTCAATGGCGTTGGGGAAATTCTTCAAAGTGCAAATGGGAATGCTTTTCTCTGGCGGATCTTGGCTTGAGCTGTAGGATTCGGTCAGGTATGGCACTACCACCTAGGGGAAGAAAACATAATTAAAATACATCTTTTGTCTGTAATTGATGTGGGACATTTGGCGAGTGACACATTGGTGAAACAAATGAATTACAGGAATATTAGGCGAAGATAATGTTTAGAGATCTTAACATAGTCTATGTTTTAGTTTTTCGACTATGAGAATTTGTCATATATGAATATAGTTGAGCGTTTCCAGTTAGTTTTAGTCTTTAGTCGTTGTCTTTGTCGTAGCGCATAAACACAAAGTTTGCAAACTTTATACTTTCGACAAAGACTTTCATCTTTGTTCTGTAAGAGAGAGGTAGCTGCAGTAATGCTCTCTTGTTATGCTGCAGCGGTGGAAATGTAGCTTTATAAGACAACAATCGTTTCTTTAAAAAAAATCTGAATCTTTAATCATATAGTACTCTTTCAAAAAACAAAACAAAAATTTAGAACATTTATAAGACAGCCATTTTCATGAAACACTAGTGAAATAAGGAAAATTGAGGATGAGAGATTGCATGAACGACCTAGGAATAAATGGATGGATATGAAAGAAAGATGAGATAAGCTTATAGGAAAGAATTATGAATGTCGATGATACATTAGGATAGGAATATTTAGCTCAGGTTGCAGAGTGGAACATAGTATGATGTTTCGTATAAATATTGGAAGTGTGTTGTTCTTACCTGAGTGTTTCCTTTGGTGCCCAAAGTTCCCGATTCCAACAGAGGTTTACGATAATAAACACAACGACGATCCATATAAATACGAGCATCAACATTGTCCAAAGCGTTGGCAACGCCATCCAGCTCTTCAAAGAAAGCATCATCGTAGACTTTCTCGGTGTCTGGACCAACGCGATTATCATGAGATACCACGTTCATATTTGGGTTCATGCGCTTGATAGCCTGAGATAAATAACAAAAATTAAACATCCCAATTATAATTCAGGAATTGTTAGTATTTAGTGTTTCTTACCTTGGCAGCAGTGCCTGATTTTGGTTTTTGAACATCATGTGGTCTAAACAAAAATTGTCGGTTTAAATTGGATTTTTCAATGAGATCCATATCGGTGACGGTGACACAGCCAGTTGTAGAGCCGACTCCCATCATGGCGAAGTTCTTCAGCAGCTCGCAGCCGATGGCGCCGGCACCCACCACGAAGAATTTCAGAGCACCTAATAAGACAAAGAAATTAAATATAACAAAAATGAAATTATCTTTCAAATTTTAGTTGAAAGAGGAATTCATATCAAGGTTTTTAATCTTTGTTTAAAAAGCAAATAAATAAAATAAATAAATAAATAAATATATCATCACGCCTTCTACCTATTACTGGGTGTGGCACTCTGCCGAAGCAGATCTCGGTAAGTGATATATTTTGCGCGTGAAGTGCGGTTACCAGCCGTCAAATCACGGCCCCTATAGATGTTAGTGGTGGGGGAGCCACAGGGGTAGCTTTTGAAATTATGAAAATTGTTTGTCGCCTGTGGGAATCGAACCAGGGTTCTCAGGATCCACAGGCCGACTTCATACCACTGAGCTAGCCAAAGTAAGGTATATACCATATGGAATACATAGTTTCATCAAGTTTAAAATTTAACTTTAATTGGTACAACTTTATTTTGCTGCTGACAAATATTGTTAAGTAAATAAAATACATATATCATCACGCCTTCTACCCATTACTGGGTGTGGCACTCTGCCTAAAGTGTAGTTACCAGCCGCCATATCTCGACCCACAAAGATTTTAGTAGAGGAAAAGCCACAGGGGTCATTTTAATGTGGTGAAAATTGTTTGTCGTTTGTGAGAATCCAATCCGAAATCCGTTATACCACCCACACCACCATACTACTGAACATTTAAGATAAAAATACTTCAAATAAAAGTGTTGAAAAAATTAGTTCTTCGCTAGTATTATTTAATTTGTTTTAATTATAATTAAGGAATGTTTGATACGCAAAAATCAGCCTTGTGGTTCTCTCAACTAACATCTTGGGAGAAACGTTATTTGACGACTGGTATCTGCATTTTTCGCATAAAAAATACCGTATTCCAAGATCTAATATAGTAGCGTAACTTTTAGTACTTAGAAATGAGTACGTGGCGTGATGATATATTTTATTTAATTGGTACAGTCAGACATAAATATTTTTAAGTAAGCCAACGGGTTTTCTAGAATTTTGGGACATAATTATAGTTCAAAACCTATTAAAAACCAGTTTATAATTATATTTAGAATCATGACAATTTTAATTCTAAAATTAGGGGTGATTTTGCAAGCATAGAAGTTATTTTTATTCATCTAAAATGTCACACGTTGCCAACATATTGATTGGATTCAAACTAATTGTTATGGTACAATAACTACGACTCATAATTTAATAGTTGTTGCACGGAATATAACAAAACAACGATATTGCATTACAGAATTATTAAAGATAATCAGTACACGGAAAATGAGTTTATATTACTATCTTTTATCAACAGTCAAATGACTAAATCGAACTTAAGATTGATTAAACGCAAATTTTTAAACAATTTCGTCATGCACAACTAATAAATTATTTTTATTATACATTGTAATCGAACACTATTCATAAACATAATTTTGCAATACAAACAATACTGATTATAATTGGAAATATAAAGCAACTTCCATCAAAGTCAGAAACAATTCTAAATAATATAAAACATAAAAAATACTTCTAGTTATTTGTTTCATTAGGACGAAAAATACAAGTTTTCGGGGCGAGTAATAATGATTTTTTAGTCCGATGAAAAATTTTTTTACTCACAGAAAATTTCGCTAGATTTATGCCTGGTATTATAAATGACAAATAGGTTTACTTCCAAAGTAAATAAAATGTATTCATTCAATTGACAGTCACCCACCCCATGGGTGGCTAGCTCAGTGGTATGAAGTCGGCCTGTGGCTCCTGAGAACCCTGGTTCGATTCCCACAGGCGACAAACAATTTTCATAATTTCCAAAGCTATCCCCGTGGCTCCCCCAAAACTAACATCTTTGGGGGCCGTGATTTGACGATTGGTAACCGCAATTCACGCACATAAATATATCACTTACCGAGATCTGCATCGGTAAATTAGTGTCAGTAATTCCAGTACAGGAAATAAAGTCAGCGAAGTAATGCAGTGATATGAACAAGTGATCTAATTCAGTAAATGTAAGTTAGATCTGATCCAAATGGCAAATGGAATACGCCTAAAGTCAGTCAAATCCAGCGAAATAAATAAGTGATTTGGATCAGATCTAACTTACATTTACTGAGCCAGATCACTTATTTATTTCGCAGGATTACTTCGCTGATATTTTCAGCACTAGAATTACTGATTCTAATTTACTTTAAAGTAATTCATTCCAATAAATGCATCAGTTTGATTAATACAGTTCATTTAGGCATGTTGTCTAATTTATCTGAACTGATTTAAGTGAACCAAGTGGCAAATTGAATACAGCCATAATTACGCCTAATATTAAAGTTATAGTAACCAAAGTAACAACAGAAAATAAGTTAATGAATTTATGTATCAGGCTTAACAATTTCAAGTAGTTTTTTTTTATTGCCAACTGTTACAATTCTTTTTGATCACTCTATATAAAAATAATATAGTACGATTCGAGATACGATTTAACAGAACATATTGTACGCTGCTCATACTGAAAGTTTTTTTATTGGACTTGAAGGGTTCCAGGACTCGCCCTGGAAATTTTTTACTCGTCCAGAAAGTTTAACTTTCAGTACTTGTAACGTAAATAACTATTTTGGTCCTAGAGCTAAAAAAAACAATGACATATCCATGGTAACGAAAACATTCCTGAAATAGTGTTCTTTTACTACTAAAAAAGTTGAAATATTAGTGTCATATTCTAGTGGGTGACAAAAAATATTTTTTGTTATTTGGACTTAAAAATAATAAAAGGAATTATGAAGTACTCACCAAGCTTGTCCTGGAATCCTCGTCCAAAAACAGCAGTCTGTCCATCATATCTACTACCATTCGGCACGCAATCATCTTCAGCGATTGGATCTGGCGGCAAGCACTCAATAGCATCGAAATACAACCACTGGAAAATCGGATGAAACTTGCCCGAACAAGCTTTCATAACTTCCTGAGCAACAACTCCACCCATCGTCGCGTTCACCGGACTCAAAGACCCCGCAGATACTTTCGCAAACTTCTCCAGAAGCTGAGAGTTCACCTCGGTGTCGTTACCACCATCCACAGATTGAGATTTCGCCATAAGGACGAATTCTTCAGCGTCTTCCATGTTCCAAGGACGCGGAGGACGGTTGGTTGTCTCGATGAATTTATGAAGAGTGTTAAAAGCGAGATGCAGTTGAGGAGGATAATCGAATTTACCGAAATCTGTTACAAGGTATTCGGGATTTTTCATGGCTTCTTTAAGCGGTTTGAAGCTGATAGTTTTCGGCATTTTCACCTGAATTGCAATGCCACCTCGTACGTATTCGGATAACTCGGAGGTATCACCGATTGTGAAGGTGTAGGGCCCCAAAACTTTAACTTTCATGGGTTTACAACCGTTCAATTCAGTCATTCCTTGCACTTCGGAGAAGGTCACGTAATCTCCGTCTTCCAATCCGTGGCGAGTGTCATCCACACATGTAACCAAACCATCCGAGTCCTTGGAGATGCTGGCCACCATCGCCGAAGCGCAAGGCTCGCCAGTGGTGTCCACCACGGTGAAAGCATCACCGAAATCGCAGAAGATTTGGGCAAACAAGCCTCTGGTGTCGGCCACGATGCACGCAATATCATTCGCATGGGTGATCTCGTTAACGCGCAGCTGTTCGGTTAATGAACTCGAAGTTAGAACCACAACGCGGAATTTTTTAAGAAATTCTTCGGTAAGTTCGCCTGAGTAGGCTCTCGTCGGCACATACGTGTTCAGTTCTGAAAGCTGTTGGCAACAAATTTCCGCGCGATTCTTCCCAACGTCTGCTTCGGTGATGTAAAACTGCGATGACAGATCACCAATTGTACAAAGAGCTTCGTCATGCAGAGTGACGGATTTGACACCGGCGAGAATGACGTTCTTGGCGACTTCGACACCTAGACCTCCAAGACCGGAGATGAGGACGTCACTGGACGCCATGCGACGCATGGCATCGTGTCCCAAGACATAGAGTTGCCTCGAATACAACCCCTCGTCAATTTCTTGCGGAGCCGGAGAGTGCGAAGTGGATCCATTGTTCGCCATTTCTGAGGAAATCGACACTGACTCAAGCTTCCGCTTCTTGGAAGGGGGCTCACTAGAACGCTCTGAGATTTCAGCACTAGACATTGGACACAAAAAACAACGGTGAAGCTATGATTTCTCCCTTATCAAATCCACGGTTCTCTACACACTATAAATTTTGTTTTATTTGAGTTTGTTAGTTATGAAACACGAAACACCGCGAGCAAAACGCCGTCTGACCGGCGCACATCACGCTTTGACCCCTTCCCTTCTGCGTCCCTCGCCATAGAACGCTTCACACAAAGAGATCCGCCAGCGCTTGCTCGCACAATCACCTACTGCGACTCTACTACTTTTCATCAACCTAACTTTTATATATTTACCAGAAATCAACAACCAACACCACTATTAAATCGCCACTAAATAATCATAATCCCAAACACATGAAATATACGCTAGAAATCAATAAATATTTTAGAGGAAAATACCAACGTAGTAATGCGTACGAATCTCCGTGTTTATTCGGTTGATTCCGTCGCTTTTGTCTAGGAGGGAATTTTAAATTAAACCGTACGTACTTCTAGAAGGTCATTGAAATTTGACATATCACCTGCATTTACAGCTGACGTATCTCAACCTCATTTTTAATAAAGAAACATTTGTTTTATAATAAAATATTTAGACTCACCATTGATTCTTATTTTCTTCAGCTTTTTTCCAGGCTTTCATAGAAGTCGATCTATAAAGAAAGAAATAATCAGTCCAACACAGACTGCTCGACGTTTACGTTTGACTGTTGTTTCACATACTGTGTGAATATTCTTGAAAAAGGAAAATAGTAAAATTGAGTCAAGCATGCGCTCACACATTATCATTATAATATCAAACATTAGTAACTCACGTCATAAATGTTGTGCAATTATGTGAAAATCAATTAATCAATAAAAAATCAATCGGTGATTATTTTCACTCGCTTAAATTATTCACAGTATATAAAGTTGTAATTTATTGGTCTTGAATTGTTCATTTTCGTATTATTACTTTTGGCAGCTTCTTTCTTTGTTTTTTGAATAAAAATTTAAGTGAACTACACACTTTCTTTGTCAAAATAGTGCTACTTTAAAAATATACTAGCCTTAAACGCATGTCGTTTTCAGATTATTCCATAGAATGAATCAAACAAATTATTTTTTTCATTTCTCTGGCACAAAACTTCTAATGACGTTTGACATAAAAATAAACTAAAATTTTGGAAACAAAAAATAAAAGCATGTTGACTTTGATTAGTAACACTTTTATTATTTTACAAATTCTAAATTATAATTTGTACTATATAAATAATTTAATTATTCTATTTTTACAAAGAAACCTAACAAATATAAGTGATCTATTTTCAATTTTAAACTAATTTGACTAACCTATTTAAACTTACTCTGAATATTAAATTATTTTCAATTCTTTTCTATTTTTTCCATAAACAATAATGATATTTTAACAAGTATAATTATTTATTTCTACATATACTTTCAATCAGATAAGATAATGGATAATGTAACAATTAAATGAATCATTCGTGTAAAAATAATTGTAATAATGTAATAATAATTATTGTTGCTAAGTAAAAAACAGCATCTATTTTTTTTTCTAAAAAAAAACTATTTTTAAAGGTCGTTTCTAACCTACAAATTTATTCAAAATTTCTAAAATATTTATCAGATTAATTAATACATTACAAAATAGTAATATCAGATTTAATTTTTAAATGACATTGCTTTTATTTTATTTATATCTATGTCATTTACGAAATAAATTTGTCATAAAATTAGTCATCAAAAATAATAAATATTGCTGTGTAATTTACAAATGCATATAAGCAGGGCCGTGCTCAGAAATTTGCCAGACATAAATTTATATAAAAACCAATCCATGTGATAGTGATTTTAAAAGCAGCATATTTCAAGCAAACAAGTAAATTTCAAAATAGGATGCGGGCACTCACGTGACACTGTGACGTTTTTATGACCTAAAAACAGCTGTTCGGGCAAAGATCACTGCGCCATCTACAAAATGAACTATTTTTTTGGGACGAGATTTGAAAAGAACCGTTCTTTTCAAATCTCGCCACAAAAAATAGTTCATATTGTAGGTGGCGCAGTGATCGCAGCCCAACAAGATTTGAAAAGAACCGTCCTTTTCAAATCTCGCCACAAAAAAAATAGTTCGTTTGTAGGTGGCGCAGTGATCTTTGCCTAAACAGCTGTTTTTACGTCACAAAACGTCACAGTGTCACGTGAGTGCCCGCATTCTATGGAAGCCTAAATGATTAAAAGTTTCTTATTATCCGATGAAATTTCTGTAGTACAGCCCTGTTTTACAGTTTTATATAAAATTGGACGGATTTAGGATAGGATACATATTATTAATATTTGTTTTTACAATACTTGTACTGTAAGTTACCTATTACCTATTTAAACACAGTAAGTGGAACTTTTATTGCACAGTGGTTTCCATGGTTATATCACGACTTTAATATTTACTTACTGTCCACCGTTGACAGTAAGTAAATATTACATGTCAAGGTCTTGTTTATTTTGAAACAATTTGACAGCTGTCAATTTTGAAACCTATTTTTCTTTTCCTTCTATTTGTGCAAGTATTGTAAAAAATAACTTACTAACCTCGAACTGTAAGTGATTTTTTAGGTCGCGAATGTTTTGGAAATCTCGACTCTTCGGGCTTCGATTTCCCAAACTACATTTTTGACCTAAAAACTGTCACTTACAGATTTCATCGTACGTAATATACTATTTTATATCATCAAATAATTTGATGGTTCCCATAACAATTACAGAAGGCCAGTATTTTCAAAATAATTAGCGATAAATAAAAAATTATTCAAATTTCTAAGAATAATAAAAATGTTTTTGAAAGTGTGAGAAATTTAATGCCGTTGACTGCCTATCAAGTTCAAGTTTTAAGTTCATGACCAAAATTTGTCAGATTTATAACACAATACAGTGGCGTACTACAAATAAATTTGGTGGTAGGGCACATCATTATAATCAAGGACGTTGAAAGGAGGGGATACGGTATTAAAGTCAAGACTGTGAGGCTCGGCAGATTGACAGAGATAGAAGTATTATTTCCTGTACCGTGCTTAGCCCCTGCTATTGCGCATGTGTCATAAAGAGATTTGAAATTTAAACAGGACAGAACAGAAGAACTAAAAGATTATACATTTTTACAAGGAAACTGAAATTATCAACGTTTATTATTAATGTGATCTATCAATTAAAATAAATATTTGTAATTGTAATTGTTGAACAATATTTACTATTAATAATAAATATAAAACCCGTTAATATGAAGAGGAAGTCAGAGAATAAATATCAAATTTATGTTTTTAAACAAATCAAAACTACAATTACTTCAACAAACATAAGTGTACAAACTAAACACTTAGTTACCATCTTATCTACAAAAAAATATGTCCAATTCCACACAGCGCAACGATTGAAACACAAATGAACACCTCGTGGTTATATTCACATACAACAACGCCCCCTGACAACGTCTAAACGCCACTTTTCTTATGCCATTGGCACACTGGTCGAGGAGCACGAATGAGCGTCGAGGAACTCATCGATGAAACAACAGAACGCACCCGTCATCGATGAAAAATAGAGGCACCTCTATTTCCATCGAGGAGTTCATCGATGAAACGATTGTGTCTCATTTCACACGTATTATTGTGTCTCATTTCATGTTAGCGTGGGCTGTCATTTTGGTTTTGCTTTGTGCTAATATTTCGTGTTTGTTTATTTTATTAGTCAGGGTGCGTTCTGTTGTTTCATCGATGAGTTCCTCGACGCTCATTCATGCTCCTCGACCAGTGTGCCAGTGGCATTAGACAAAAATTCAAAATATTTGGAAGAAGAAGAGATTTAGGTAAGCACGGTGCAGAAAAACTATTGTTGTCTCTTTCCCTTGCCCAAGCCTCACTTCAAGCAATGCTACAGTATCGTAATGTCATATCCCCTACTTTCATCGTCCTTGGTGCTACTACTTCATTCTTAACTAGAACAGAGTATAGTAGTTTCGGATAAAATTCTGGTCTCCCATTTGCATGGTTTCCTTGACAACAACTACCACTATTCATATCCATAATAAACATTTCAAACATCAACAAACTACAATCAAGATTTTCTTGGCAACCTCGCAACACTAGAAAACACCAAATCATCATCATCATCCAACGACACAGTGCTTCCAAAAATGTCAGGCTTGGCTGTCATCCTCGCTCGCCTTCTCTCAATTTCTTCATGTGGAATCTTCCCATTCGGAATCGTTCTCTGACTAGCAATCGACGGAAAAGCAAGCGAATCTGGTTGGGGGCTCGGTGACCTATCCACCATCTTGTCAACTGGGAAGTCATACAACGTGCCACTTAGAAGCGATTCGCTTATTGACAGCGTGCTAGTTCCGCTGATGGCGCTAGTAGCGGAGTTAGAGAAGCGATCGTCTTGAGAGTGGAGTTTAGAACGGCTGGAAAACTCTGAACGGTCGGGTAAAACAGGAGTATGAAGTGTTTGAATTGAGGAAAGAACACTTGTGGAGAGCGGCGGATCGGTGGCAGCGTTAGCGAATGAAAAGCGTCGGCGTTCTGTGGCCGAGTTTGGGGTGGTAGCCCTGCGAAAGTTGGCAATGTTGAGTATGAGTGTGCTTGGATTGGCTAGGAAATGCTATGTCAGCGAGCGGGAAATTCAAACTTTAAAACTTTCACAACTATAAGATTTGTTATTATAATTAATAGTCACTCGTTTGTCATATATTAAATAATGTTAGCGTTTACACCGACAAACTCCCATATTCTGTAACTCGATCATTATCTGTTAATGATAGGTAAGTTAATGACAATCCTTATTTTTTATGATTAATCTGCAGATTGCCATCATTTCGGCATTCTGTCATCTAAATCATGTATTCTGCTACTTCTATTTTACGTTTAAGCATTTTGTTCTTGTACAAAACTGCCAGTAACCACATTTCTTACGGAACTGTTAATGAATTGTCATTATATTATTTTTTATAATAAGAGCTACGTATATTAGTAAACAAAAACCACAAATATAACATAAAAATGTCAGAGTAAATTATTCTGGTCTCAGAATACCGAAATTGTGATAATCTGTAAAATAACCTTAAAAAATAAAACTTATCGATCATTAATAATGATCCAGTTACAGAATAGGAAGGATTATCTGTTAATGATCGATAAATTAATGACTATTTTTTATTTTCCTAGTTATTATACAGATTATCACCAGACCAGAATAATTTACCCAGATATTTTTGTTATATTCATGCATTTTCTTTATTCATTTATTAATGGAGTGGCTAGCTCAGTGGCATGAAGTCGACCTGTGGATCCAGAGAACTCTGGTTCGATTCCCACAGGCAACAAACAATTTTCATAATTTCAAAAGCTACCCCTGTGACTCCTCCACCACTTAACATCTTTCGGGGCCGTGCTTTGACGACTGGTAACCGCACTTCACGCGCAAAATATATCACTTACCAAGATCTGCTTCGGCAGAGTGCCACACCCAGTAATGGGTAGAAGGCGTGATGATATATTTTTTATTTTTTTATATATACGTAGCTGCTGTTAAAAAAATTAATATAATGACAGCACACTAACAGCTTCGTAAAAAGTGTGGTTAAGAATATATATATATTTTGTACATACTGGCTGTTTTGTACGAGATTAAAATGTATAAAAATAAAATAGAAATAATACAGAGTGATCAAAAGGAATTGTTACAGTTGGCAATACAATTCCGGAGATCTTTTTATTCCACAGTTGGCACAACGTCAGATAAAGGCGGAAATGCTATTTGACATTTCTAATAAATACAAATAGGTTATGTCAGGAGTCTGACAGCTAATCGGATTCTGACTTTTTAAGTAATAGAAATACTTTAGAAATAAATGTAATAATAAATGTATTCAAATTTAAATTTTCAAATGTCACTGTCAAAAACTGGAAATGGTTGTATGTATCAGGCTTACCAATTTCAAGTTTTTTTTTTATTGCCAACTGTAACAATTCCTTTGAATCATTCTGTAGAATAAATAATTTTAGTTACAAAATGCCGAAATGGTGATAATCTGTAGGATAATCATGAAAAATAAGGACTGTTATTATCTTATCGATCAGTAACAGATAATGATCGTGTTACAGAATAAGGGGGGGGGAGTTCATTTTCCACTTATTTTCTGACTTAACATTTCATAGTCAATAAAGGCAATGAGTAAAAAGCTGAACAGCATTATTTATATTTTAAATATTTATGTTTTTATTTGACGGCTGGTAACCGCAAGTCACACACAAAAAATATTATCACTTACCGAGATCTGCTATTGCAGAGTACCACACCCTGTAATAGGTAAAAGGCGTGATGATATATTTATTTATTTTATTTATTAGTAATGTTAATTATAATAGCGGAATGATAAAATAATAAATAAGGTAGTTGTAATAATAGCTAAGGGGAAAAAATAAAAAGGGAAAAAAACATTCGCCCCCGGGTGGACTCGAACCACCAACCTTTCGGTTAACAGCCGAACGCGCTAACCAATTGCGCCACGGAGGCAGTTGACCAGATAAATCTTTGATTTTTTCCAATTTAATCGATCTAAGATACATTATATTTTTATACGTTATGATTGGACGGCTGGTAACCACACTTTACGTAATAAATATTTTACAACAAAATGTTACAACCAGTATTGGATACATTTTGGTTCATTATAAATTTATATAACAACATTTTCGTAGCTAGAATAATTTTTCAGTAATTTCATGAAGCTATATTTCATGCAAAACTTTCAAAAGATCTCATCATGGTATAGTATATTTCTTAATGTCAAACAGATATAATTAAAAAAAAAGGTTTAATTAATTTAGAATAAAATTTCGTTGATGACCTTGTCACAAAGCAAAATTTTAGTAACATCCAGATGACATCTGTTAAGAGAATATTGAATCTTATTTCAGTTTCTAATATTTCTGAAAATTTTACTTTCTAAAGTAGTGAAAAAAATTATGTGTACCTCGTGAAGAAAGTGTCATTCTTCCCTCAGGTGCTTTATGTCCCTCACTTTCGGCTCGGGAAATGAAATGGCACCTTCGGGAGAAAATAGGTTCACTTCTTTCCTGGATATACTATTTTTCACGACCCTCTCAGAAAGTTAAAATTCTCTTGCCTTAATTTTAGAAAAAAAGTGATAGCTTTCATCCCTGGGAACCCTAAGATCCCCAGGATCCTAGAGAAAAAATAAATTTTTCATCCCTAGTGAAGGAAAGTATAGTTATATTCTTGAGAACTAGAAAACAAAGGACGATTTGACATTAGTAACATCAAACAAAAAAATAATCAAATTTATCTAAATTTCTCATTTATTTATGAAATTTTTGCTTTCTAATGTACCGGGTGTCTACTTTTTTTAAACAATATCTCGAAAACTAGAAGACATATGCACTTGTGGATTTTACCATTGGATTCAGCGGGTCAAAATACATATATATGTAAATGTTCGTTATAATATTCGGATGAGAACGAATTTTAGAGCAAACAGTGTGAAATTGGCCTAAAATCGAAAAAAACTTAACCTTAAGAAATTTTCCAAAAAATAAATATCGCTAAAACTTTGTCTATAAGTCAATTCGGAGACGAGGAATTCAATGCCGTTGAGCGCATCTTCATACCTTGTTTAGTTTTTAAGATATAGCCTGCGGAAAAGTGAAATTTTCCAAAAAAAATACTTCTTTATATTTTACACATTTCCGAGGCTATATCTCAAAAATTAAACAAGATATGAAGTTGCACTCAACGGCATTGAACTTCTTGTGCTTCAATTGACTTGTAAACAAATTTTCAGCATTTTTTATTTTTCAAAAAGTTTTCACCAAAATTTTCTTATCGAGCAGTTTTTGAACAATATCTCAAAAACTAGAAGACATATGCACTTGGGGATTTTACCGTTGGATTCAGTGGGTCAAAATACATATGTATGTAAATTTTCGTTACAATATTCGTACGAGAAAGAATTTTAGAGCAAATAGTCTGAAATTGGCTTAAAATCGAAAAAAACCCAAGGGGTACCTGTTAAGAAATTTTCAAAAAATAAAAATCGCTAAAAATTTGCTTATTAGTCAATTTGGACACGAGGAATTCAATGCCGTTGAGCGCATTTTCATATCTTATTTAGTTTTTAAGATATAGCGTCCGGAAAAATTCAATTTTCCAAAAAAAATTACCTCATTATATTTTCGACTTTCTCGAGGCTATATCTCAAAAACTAAACAAGATATGAAGATGCGCTCAACGGCATTGAATTCCTCGTGTCCAAATTGACTTATAAGTAAATTTTTAGCGATTTTTATTTTTTGAAAAGTTTTCACCAAAATTTTCTCATCGAGCAGTTTTTCTACAATATCTCAAAAACTAGAAGACATATATACTTGGGGATTTTACCGTTGGATTCAGTGGGTCAATATACATATGTATGTAAATTTTCGTTATAATATTCGTACGAGGAAGAATTTTAGAGCAAACAGTCTTAAATTGGCTTAAAATCGAAAAAAATCCAAGGGGTACCCCTTAAGAAATTTTCAAAAAATAAAAATCGCTAAAAATTTACTTATAAGTCAATTTGGACACGAGGAATTCAATGCCGTTGAGCGCATTTTCATATCTTGTTTAGTTTTTAAGATATAGCGTTCGGAAAAATTCAATTTTCCAAAAAAAATTACTTCATTATATTTTCTACATTCCCGAGGCTATATCTCAAAAACTAAACAAGATATGAAGATGCGCTCAACGGCATTGAATTTCTCGTGCTTCAATTGACTTGTAAACATATTTCTGTTACAATATTCGCACGAGAAAGAATTCTAGAGCAAACAGTCTGAAATAAGCCTAAAATCTTTGTAAATTTTGTTTGTTTGTTAATAGTTTAATAATAGACTTGTAAAATGGTATTTCTTTGCTAAATTTGGCCAACTTTGTAGCTCTTTTACAGGGTGATCAAAAGGAATTGTTATAGTTGGCAATACAATTCCAGAGATCTTTTTATTCCACAGTTGGCACAACGTCAAATAAAGGCGGAAATGCTATTTGACATTTCTAATAAATACAAATAGGTTATGTCAGGAGTCTGACAGCTAATAGAATCTTGACTTTTTAAGTAATAGAAATACCTTAGAAATAAATGTAATAATAAATGTACCCAAATTTAAATTTTAAATGTCACTGTCAACAACAGGACATGAATTTATGTACCAGGCTTACCAATTTCAAGTAGTTTTTTTTATTGCCAACTGTAACAATCCCTTTTGATCATCCTGTAGTTTTCGAGATAGCAATATTGGCACAACTAAATTGAACAGCCTGTATATAATAATGTTTGACACGGAGAAAGACACGTCATAGTAAAACACTTTTGAAAATTCTTTACTCACTACCTCAACTTAAAAACTAATCACAAAAATCACACACTAATAATTCTATTCCACTCAAAAACCACTATTTTCTAAAAACGCCAATTTCACTCTTGTAACACTTACTCCACTGACGCGTGGCTGGCAGCCTGCATCCTGGATCTGCGACTGTGTATCCTGACACTATCAGCCGAATCTGAGCCTTTAGATCCTGCGTGTCCTTCGGGATCTCCCGGTTCAGGACGGCCGTCCCACGAGTTGTGTCGGCGGTGACTGTTTGGACGATATGCGTCGCTATTGCTTTGTAATTAGAAATGTGTTCATTAATTAGTAATTGGTTAATTAGAAGGATCGATTTGGCACGTGGTAGATGAGGTATGATATTATTGGTTTTTGTGGTGCAGTTAAGAAATTATTGAGGGTGATTGATTTTGAGAAAGAAACAAGAAAAGTAGCTATACTGAAAACGTTATAAACATAGACTGACGTCATCAAAAAATATAACTAGATGAATGACAGGACGTTGCTACGTTTATATGTAATCAGTTTTAACTTGTACTGCGCGTTGCTTCGGTGGACATGACAAGATTACTTTTTTTTTTGACTTTGCAGATATTTCAGAGACTTTTAGTGTGTCCAGTACTTTTTAATAAATTTTAAATTAATAATAAAAATTAATGACATATACAGGGTGGTGAACGCAACTCTCGAACATAGGGATTTAACATTTAGAATCGTAATGGCACAAATTTGATCTGAAAACAACGAAAATAGCCTGAAAACTATTGATAGCCATGGAACTAAAACAAAATTAAACAAATGTTTGTCGTTTTAGCTGTCAAAATAAATGACATAATAAATAAAGAAATTATTTTGACAGATTAAACGTCAAACATTTGTTTAATTTTGTTTCAATTCCATGGCTACGATAGTTTTGAGGCTATTTTTGTCATTTTCAGATCTAATTTGTACCGTTACGAAGCATGCAAAGTTAATTTTGTTTATTGGGTTAGATGCAGAATTTTACGCCCTAAAACTTTTATTCGAAGCAGTTTTGCTTAAAATAATTAGGGAAGCAGGAAATTACAAAATTTTGATTTTATATGCTAAATCCCTATGTTCGAGAGTTGCGTTCACCACCCTGTATACTAATTTATCTCTCGGACAGCATTTTGGGGTAAAAGCGGTTCATTATTTGTATATTCTTATATTTTTTTAATGACGTCAGTAGATCATTACAGCGTTTTGAGTATGGTATGATTGCAATATTTTTGAATGAGGAATTAATGGGAACATATTTTTTTTATCATCATTTTTATTTAATAGTAAATGATCGACAAGTATTTCTCAAGAGAGTGACAATAATAAAAAAAAAATATCTAAATTGTCTGATAGAAATTAAAATTAGTTAGTTACCTGTTTCCAATTCTTCTTTTTTCTAATTCTTTCTGTATTGAATCCGGAATGTTATGACCTTGGTCTATTGACAATCTGCCATTGCCCTGTACACAAAAGTATCAAAATTTTCATTTAATTTTATTCCTTAACAATTTCTTTTAGGCTTAGTAT
This sequence comes from Pterostichus madidus, assembly GCA_911728475.2. Taxonomy (NCBI): domain Eukaryota; kingdom Metazoa; phylum Arthropoda; class Insecta; order Coleoptera; family Carabidae; genus Pterostichus; species Pterostichus madidus. The sequence continues at coordinate 2,796,555 of OU452314.1, read as the reverse complement.
AGTTATGAATTTGAATTTTGTTTCCTTGTTTTTTTTTAATTTAAATTTTAATAACATATTACTGATAATTGTCGTCAAGGTTACAACTAATTAGTACGAAATATTACTATTTAAAATATCGCCCCCGGATGAACTCGAACCACCAACCTTTCGGTTAACAGCCGAACGCGCTAACCAATTGCGCCACGGAGGCTCACACTATACTAAATATAGTACGTTCACTCAACAGAGTTGGATAATTAGTTAGCTACGTTTATAACTACAATTACTTTAGCCACGAAATATGAAAATATATAGCTGTAATTTGTTGCTGTTCATTTTTCCTCTTGTAGCTTAATAGTTATTTATGCAACTAGTGTTAAAATGTCACTTTATAGCACTAGTGGAAAGCTTGCAGCACGAACCATAAACGAATGTTGCATACCCATGAGTGCAAAAAAAACACGAGTTTCCTATTTTTTTTTGTATGATCGAGTTTTAATTAATTATTCTAGTCTAATTAATGACATTTCATATGTCAAAAATATTTATTTTATAGGTTATGTAATTAAGTTTGTTTCGTAGCAACTATTTAATTACATTTTTTTGCACGTAATTAAATAAAAATTCTATAAAAGTATATTTGACAGTTGTGAATTTCAAACTTGTTCCTATTTTTTCTTATATTACTGATAATTATTTTCAAGGTTATAACTAATTAGTATGACATATTACTATTAAAAATTTCGCCCCCGGGTGGACTCGAACCACCAACCTTTCGGTTAACAGCCGAACGCGCTAACCAATTGCGCCACGGAGGCTTGCACTATACTAAACATCATACGTACTTTTAACTAGCTTAATCAACCCTTAGTGGCTTGTTAAATAACAAAACTTCGCCCCCGGGTGGACTCGAACCACCAACCTTTCGGTTAACAGCCGAACGCGCTAACCAATTATTGCGCCACGGAGGCTCACATTATAACTAAACATCATATGTTCTTTTAACTAGCTTAATCAACCCTTAGTGGCTTGTTAAATAACAAAACTTCGCCCCCGGGTGGACTCGAACCACCAACCTTTCGGTTAACAGCCGAACGCGCTAACCAATTATTGCGCCACGGAGGCTCACATTATAACTAAACATCATATGTTCTTTTAACTAGCTTAATCAACCCTTAGTGGCTTGTTAAATAACAAAACTTCGCCCCCGGGTGGACTCGAACCACCAACCTTTCGGTTAACAGCCGAACGCGCTAACCAATTATTGCGCCACGGAGGCTCACATTATAACTAAACATCATATGTTCTTTTAACTAGCTTAATCAACCCTTAGTGGCTTGTTAAATAACAAAACTTCGCCCCCGGGTGGACTCGAACCACCAACCTTTCGGTTAACAGCCGAACGCGCTAACCAATTATTGCGCCACGGAGGCTCACATTATAACTAAACATCATATGTTCTTTTAACTTGCTTAATCAACCCTTAGTGGCTTGTTAAATAACAAAACTTCGCCCCCGGGTGGACTCGAACCACCAACCTTTCGGTTAACAGCCGAACGCGCTAACCAATTATTGCGCCACGGAGGCTCACATTATAACTAAACATCATATGTTCTTTTAACTAGCTTAATCAACCCTTAGTGGCTTGTTAAATAACAAAACTTCGCCCCCGGGTGGACTCGAACCACCAACCTTTCGGTTAACAGCCGAACGCGCTAACCAATTATTGCGCCACGGAGGCTCACATTATAACTAAACATCATATGTTCTTTTAACTAGCTTAATCAACCCTTAGTGGCTTGTTAAATAACAAAACTTCGCCCCCGGGTGGACTCGAACCACCAACCTTTCGGTTAACAGCCGAACGCGCTAACCAATTATTGCGCCACGGAGGCTCACATTATAACTAAACATCATATGTTCTTTTAACTAGCTTAATCAACCCTTAGTGGCTTGTTAAATAACAAAACTTCGCCCCCGGGTGGACTCGAACCACCAACCTTTCGGTTAACAGCCGAACGCGCTAACCAATTATTGCGCCACGGAGGCTCACATTATAACTAAACATCATATGTTCTTTTAACTAGCTTAATCAACCCTTAGTGGCTTGTTAAATAACAAAACTTCGCCCCCGGGTGGACTCGAACCACCAACCTTTCGGTTAACAGCCGAACGCGCTAACCAATTGCGCCACGGAGGCTTGCACTATACTAAACATCATACGTACTTTTAACTAGCTTAATCAACCCTTAGTGGCTTGTTAAATAACAAAACTTCGCCCCCGGGTGGACTCGAACCACCAACCTTTCGGTTAACAGCCGAACGCGCTAACCAATTATTGCGCCACGGAGGCTCACATTATAACTAAACATCATATGTTCTTTTAACTAGCTTAATCAACCCTTAGTGGCTTGTTAAATAACAAAACTTCGCCCCCGGGTGGACTCGAACCACCAACCTTTCGGTTAACAGCCGAACGCGCTAACCAATTATTGCGCCACGGAGGCTCACATTATAACTAAACATCATATGTTCTTTTAACTTGCTTAATCAACCCTTAGTGGCTTGTTAAATAACAAAACTTCGCCCCCGGGTGGACTCGAACCACCAACCTTTCGGTTAACAGCCGAACGCGCTAACCAATTATTGCGCCACGGAGGCTCACATTATAACTAAACATCATATGTTCTTTTAACTAGCTTAATCAACCCTTAGTGGCTTGTTAAATAACAAAACTTCGCCCCCGGGTGGACTCGAACCACCAACCTTTCGGTTAACAGCCGAACGCGCTAACCAATTATTGCGCCACGGAGGCTCACATTATAACTAAACATCATATGTTCTTTTAACTAGCTTAATCAACCCTTAGTGGCTTGTTAAATAACAAAACTTCGCCCCCGGGTGGACTCGAACCACCAACCTTTCGGTTAACAGCCGAACGCGCTAACCAATTATTGCGCCACGGAGGCTCACATTATAACTAAACATCATATGTTCTTTTAACTAGCTTAATCAACCCTTAGTGGCTTGTTAAATAACAAAACTTCGCCCCCGGGTGGACTCGAACCACCAACCTTTCGGTTAACAGCCGAACGCGCTAACCAATTATTGCGCCACGGAGGCTCACATTATAACTAAACATCATATGTTCTTTTAACTAGCTTAATCAACCCTTAGTGGCTTGTTAAATAACAAAACTTCGCCCCCGGGTGGACTCGAACCACCAACCTTTCGGTTAACAGCCGAACGCGCTAACCAATTGCGCCACGGAGGCTTGCACTATACTAAACATCATACGTACTTTTAACTAGCTTAATCAACCCTTAGTGGCTTGTTAAATAACAAAACTTCGCCCCCGGGTGGACTCGAACCACCAACCTTTCGGTTAACAGCCGAACGCGCTAACCAATTATTGCGCCACGGAGGCTCACATTATAACTAAACATCATATGTTCTTTTAACTAGCTTAATCAACCCTTAGTGGCTTGTTAAATAACAAAACTTCGCCCCCGGGTGGACTCGAACCACCAACCTTTCGGTTAACAGCCGAACGCGCTAACCAATTATTGCGCCACGGAGGCTCACATTATAACTAAACATCATATGTTCTTTTAACTAGCTTAATCAACCCTTAGTGGCTTGTTAAATAACAAAACTTCGCCCCCGGGTGGACTCGAACCACCAACCTTTCGGTTAACAGCCGAACGCGCTAACCAATTATTGCGCCACGGAGGCTCACATTATAACTAAACATCATATGTTCTTTTAACTAGCTTAATCAACCCTTAGTGGCTTGTTAAATAACAAAACTTCGCCCCCGGGTGGACTCGAACCACCAACCTTTCGGTTAACAGCCGAACGCGCTAACCAATTATTGCGCCACGGAGGCTCACATTATAACTAAACATCATATGTTCTTTTAACTAGCTTAATCAACCCTTAGTGGCTTGTTAAATAACAAAACTTCGCCCCCGGGTGGACTCGAACCACCAACCTTTCGGTTAACAGCCGAACGCGCTAACCAATTATTGCGCCACGGAGGCTCACATTATAACTAAACATCATATGTTCTTTTAACTAGCTTAATCAACCCTTAGTGGCTTGTTAAATAACAAAACTTCGCCCCCGGGTGGACTCGAACCACCAACCTTTCGGTTAACAGCCGAACGCGCTAACCAATTATTGCGCCACGGAGGCTCACATTATAACTAAACATCATATGTTCTTTTAACTAGCTTAATCAACCCTTAGTGGCTTGTTAAATAACAAAACTTCGCCCCCGGGTGGACTCGAACCACCAACCTTTCGGTTAACAGCCGAACGCGCTAACCAATTGCGCCACGGAGGCTTGCACTATAACTAAACACCACACGTTCCTTTAACTAGTTTAATCAATTGTTTATATTTATCAACAAAACTAAAATTTTAAACTTAAAGCTGACGTTTCAAACTCTTAAAATAGTGCCTAATATATTTATCTGTCATACAGAAAAAATACGACATTGAAATTAAAGGTCAGTATTAATATCAAACATATTTATTTTTCAATGTAATTTTAAAAAGACAACATCGACTTATGGTAAATTAATATTGCTGTCAAAATTTAAACTGTAATTAACGATAAATGCGAATTTAAAAGTTTGATAATTCCAGATACAACTATCATTTCTTGACGTGTTATTTTTTATTCATATACAGACAGATTCACAAAACGGATTAGCGCTAACACCGTTTTTAATATTAGCTATAACTCTGTTTCAAATTAAAACAGATTAAAGAAATGAACTAAATTTGATGCTAATTAACTCTCTTTTTAACTCAAGTTAAAATAAACTTGTTTCGTACATTGAAAAGAGAGTTAAAAACGAAATAAAAAGTTGGTGTTAGCGCTAATCCGCTTTATGAATCTGCCTGTAAATGGATAAATGATTTTGAACACCGAATGCCGAAACGGTGAAAATCTGCAGATTAATCATAAAAAAATAAGGATTGTCATTAACTTATCAATCATTAGCTGATAATGATCGAGTTACAGAATAGGGGGGATTGTCAATTATATTAAATAACAAATAACTTCGATTTGGATAAAATTGAATTGTTACCTTGGCCGAGTTCAAAGGATTCGTCCAAATGTCTGTAGAACTGGATCCTAAATCACTTATCATGGAGCTGTTTAACATGTCTCCAGAAAACGTCGGTCTTGCTGGAATTATTGGTGATCTACAACACACCCTAAAACACATTATCACCGCTTAAATCACCCTCCCAAGCATCTGTGGGTGAACTACTTTCCAACTAGTAAAACTGTGCCTTCAGGACTTAGAAATAACTAGACAGCGAGAGCGAAGCTATTCAAAATTGGATAAAAGCGTTGATTGACTAATCTACCAATAGACCATTATAAAAATGTCCGCGACCCCTAGGTGTTTATTTTTGGAACTAATAACTTAGTGCCCCCAAATGGCGGCAAACGAGATATATCAAAATGTATTTAAGTACAAAGTAACTAAAAAGGTTTATATTGAAAATGAAAACTTATTGTAGTATCAAAATAAATGAAGTATATTCATCAGCTATTTATAAATTATGTTAATATGATAGATTTCGTATAATAACGTATCCTTTCTTTTCACGTTTTGAGGAAAAGAGTGAAATGAAATGTTTCTTGTTTTTTTTTTTTAAATTATTATTAAAATCCTGTACACAACATATAGTACCCGTCATAATTACTATTATTAATTACTTTTCAATGAAGAAATAAATACTAACCAACAAAAATAATCGAACTGTCACTTGTCAAATCATAGACAAAGATGGACAAAGATGAGTATACGGCACTAACTTTTTTTATCTCCGTCTAACGTTTGCACATGCGCAATGAATTTTTAAAATGGTCTATTGAACCCCCCATTGTTGAACTTTTACTCTCGAAGCGCTAAGCAGGTATTTCAAGCACTAGCTTAATAATAACTATTTTTAATTGAATTTCAAAAGATAAATAATATTATTCATAAAAATCCGATTTCAAAAAACCCAAAATTAGAGGATATATAATTTTTAAAGAACAATATCTATTAATGACGTCATTAGACAATGGCACTCAAACATTTTATTTTGATTTGATGAGCTTTCTATTTGTTTTTTGTTTTTTATCTATAAAAAATTTAAGTACATACTATATTTTAAAGTTATTCAATATTTACATCCAGTAAAGTTAACAAAAAGTTATTAATAAAAAAGTGAAAGTGTCTTGTAAATCATATTTGATATTACTTATATATATATATATATATATTTTTTTTTTAAATGACTTGTCAGCGTTACAAAATAAATTGTAATATTTAAATTATTATTAAATTATAACTTTTTCACAATTATAATGATTTGTTTTTTTTTATTGAGAACCGCAGGTCATTTATTTTCTCCAATTTATTAAACTAAGAGCGAAGTGGTTCCAAATACGAATACTTTTCTAACGAATATTACCGAATGAATCCGAGTAGTCAAACCTTAAAGTAAACGCCTAAATTTTTAAGGGATGCAACCAAATTAACAGTCATACATCGGAACTTGTGATTCAATTTACTTGCCTATCTATTAAACTGTATAATCAAGGGTAAAAGGCGTGATGATATACGAGATTGTTACTCACGAATTAACATCTTCCAATTTCTTCAACAATCGTTCGTTTTCTCTGCAAACGACCTCTTGGTCTCTCATCACCATCTCTCTGGTGGAGAAGAGCTCTGCGTTCTCTTTACGAAGAGCCTCGTTTTCTTGCATATACAGGCGGACTAGTTCTGCCAGTTGGGGACCTTCAAGTTCTGCGAGTTTCTCCAGGTCAACTTCTGGAGGTGTTACTATTAATCTTCTCTCTGGAAAAGAACAAAAGATGTTTGTTAGTGTCTTGAAGGTCTTATTATATTGATTATTTTTTGACGTTTCTCAAAACCAATAAAATGCTACGTTTTAATCAATTCTGTCATTATTATACTGAGAATAAAGCTCTTGTGATTATTCCCGGGAATAATCTCTGTAGATGCTTTTTATTTGTGACAAATGATAGGTAGTTGTCAAATAATTATTTAAAACTGTCAACGCGTCAAGTAAAATGTGTTAAAATAATCGATTTAGTTCCATTTCTGATACAGAAATACACCAACAAATTTTGAAAACAACTTCCAAGAATACATTCATAAGTAATCAATCAATATGGACCTAGTTAACAATCTTTTAAGTTGGATGAATCGACCTCAACAACTAAGTCAACAAATAATCTAATTAAATATACCTCGAGAGTTGGATAAATTAGAAAATAATTCTCCAGTATCTTTCTCAAACTTGTTGGCATTTGGCAATAGCCACTCAAGCCCTACGGGCTTTCGTGACTATTGCCTGGCAACAAGTTATCGAAAGATCTGTCAAATTATTTTCAATTTATTCTCACTCCCTTGTTATATTACTAATAAGAATTATACATCGTCAATATAATTATTTGTTCTATTAGAACTAAAAATATAAGTTGGGTCGAGTAATAAAGATTGCGCGTGGAGTGCGGCTACCAGTCGTCAAATCACGGCACCCAAGGATAGTAGTGGAGGAAGAGCTACAAGAGTAGTTTCAATGTCATGTAAAAGTGTTTGTCGGCTGTGGGAATCGAACCCGGGTTCTCGAATCCACAGGCCGATTCGATACCACTGAGCCATCTACCCCATAAAATAAATAAATAAATTAATTAATTAACTAAATAAAATAAATAAATAAATATATCATCACGCCTTCTACCCATTGCTGGGTGTGGCACTCTGCCGAAGCAGATCCCGGTAAGTGATATATTTTGCGCGTGAAGTGCGGTTACCAGTCGTCAAATCACGGCCCTCAAATATGTTAGTGGTGGAGGAGCTACAGGGGTAGTTTTTGAAATTATGAAAATTGTTTGTCGCCTGTGGGAATCGAATCTAGGGTACCAGGGTTCTCAGGATCCACAGGCCGACTTCATACCACTGAGCTAGCCACCCCATATTAATTATTACTAATTGTATAATTAATTAATTATTTTATCTGCAGAAAGTTAATCTATAATATAAATAATGAGAAATAGGGGTTGTCATTATCTTAAAAATGTTAAACTTCAGAAATAAATAACCCCTCCCCTAAAGATGTTAGTGGAGGGAGAGCCGCAGGGGTAATTTTAATATGGTGAAAATATAAATATAAATTTTAGACTTCAATAAATCTTGAATAAAAAATGACTTATTTGCTATTTATATGAAACAAATTATAAACACTTTATTCATTTTAATTTCATTACTAAGTCACATCAAAAGCCGTCTTTAAGTATAAAATCCTCCCATTTCTGTTATCATTCCCGAAACTAAAAATGATCTGTACCTCTGGTGGGACTCGAACCCACAATCCTCGGCTTAGGAGGCCGATGCCTTATCCATTGGGCCACAGAGGCTCACACATGCCACAGCATAACTAATTCTGTGGCAGAGAGCTAGCGAGGAGATAAGCAACCGACTTAGAATAGTGAAAGTTACACGCACGAAAGATAAAAATAACCACTGCGTTGCTTAGTTACACTGCGATACCAACTATGTTTATCAAATGTTTAAATGTAAACAGATGGTGCTGTGTGTCAGATTGTGATGGGAATTTTTGTGTGGGGATTTGGGTAGCGCTGTTGCTTCAGAAACTAGAGGTTGTGGGTTCATATTTCTATGATGTCAATATATATAATAATAAATATAAATGCGTCTGAGTTGTTTGAAGAGATCGTATTAAAATTTGCAAAATTTATAACTCCAATTCTAAAAAAAAAATTAGAATAATTTTGCTAATGCTGAATTTTGAATTTGTTAAATTGAGCTAAACCATATTCCCAAAAAACTTTAAATAAGCTTTAATAAAAGCTTATTATTATTTAGCAGAGCTGGGCAGTAGCTAGCTACTTTTGTAGCTTAGCTACTAGCTTAGCTACATTTACCTTAGCTGTAGCTGTAGCTTAGCTAACTGTGAAAAAATATAGCTGTAGCTTGTAGCTAGCTACTTTTTTTTCTATTAGATTAAAAATAACAACTGAAGCTACTTTTAAAGATACGTTTTGTAGCTTAAAGCTACTTTTTAAGCAGAAGGTCAACAAAGTACGCATGCGTACAAGCTAAACCCACACAAAATAATTATTTGTTGCCGGTTCTAACTGGCTCTAATACGCAAAAATACACAGTAGGTGCCAGATGGTATTTGCTATTTTTGATATTTATGTACATAATAGTAAATTAACAGTCATTATAACAAAAGACTGATCATATGACAATGGCAAATTTAATTATTTCACAATAATTTAAAAAAGTAGCTTTAAAATTTAACAGCTACTTTAACGAAAGCTTTTAGCTGTAGCTTAGCTATATTTTACAAAATATAGCTTATAGCTGTAGCTTAGCTACTTTTTTTAAGTAGCTTGCCTAGCTCTGCTATTTAGTTTTCAAAACGTGAATTGAATTAACTTTTATAACTTATTATATTAAATGATTATGTTAGGATGTAATATCAATATTTCTGCCTTTATTACAATCTATATGTATGATATTCTTATTAAATAAATAACTTACCTCTGGTAATATCGCCTGATTTGATTGGAGATTGTGTACCTCCATCAATATGAAGTACAGATCTAAGATGATTATTCTCAGTTGTTAGAGATTCTACTTCACGTTTTAGGCTCATAATTAGAGCTTCTCTGGGATCCTAAATCAAAAATAGTACATTACGTACCATGAAATGTAAGTGACAATTTTTAGGTCAAGAATTTAGTTTGGGAAATCGAGGCCCGAAGGGTCGAAATTTCCTAAACATTCGCGACCTACAAAAATCACTTGCAGTTCGAGGTTCGTAGATTATTTTTGACAATACTTGCACTAATAGAAAAAGAAAAATAAATTTCAAAATTAACAGCTGTCAAATTGTTGTCAAAATAAACAGGACTTTGATATGTAATATTTACTTACGGTCCACGGTGGATAGTAATAAAATATTAAAGTCCTGATGTAACCATGGAAACCACTGTGCAATAAAAGTTTAAATTTTGTCTTTAATATGTAATTTACAGTACAAGTATTGTTAAAAGATTATTAGTCCGTGCCAGTTCGATTAGTAGTCCACGAGAAAACTCATTGTCACAAAAAAGTCCTTAAAATATCTATAAGATGATTTTTTGACGTTACTTAAAAGCAATGAAATGGTTCATTGTATGTCACGTGTCTGCATTTAAGCCAATCCTGTCATTATTATGCTGAGAATAAAGCTCTTGTAATTATTCCCGGGAATAATGTCGGTAGGTGCTTTTTTATTTGTGACAAATGATAGGTAGTTGTCAAATAATTATTTAAAACTGTCAACGCGTCTAGTAGAAATGTGCAAAAAAAATCGATTTAGTTTTATTTTAGATACAGACATACACCAACAAATTTTGGAGCCAACTTCCAAGAATACATTAATAAGTAATCAATCGATATGAACCCAGTTCAAAATCTTTTAAGTTGGATGAATCGACCTCAACAGCTAAGTCAACAAATAATCTAATTAAATATAACTCGAGAGTTGGATAAATTAGAAAATAATTCTTCAGTATCTTTCTCAAACTTGTTGGCATTTGGCAATAGCCACTCAAGCCCTTCGGGCTTTCGTGACTATTGCCTGGCAACAAGTTTTCGAAAGATCTGTCAAATTATTTTCAGTTTATTCTCACTCTCTTGTTATATTTTTACTGAGAATTTTTAGCTGTCAATCGTGCGCCATTTTGAACAACACATCACTTCATCAACAACAAAATACACTCACCATAACAACAATGGGCTTAGTGCGTATCTTCTTAGCCCTTGCTGCGTATCGTAACGTGTTCACGGTTTCACTTAAATTAGTTCTTGCTGGTGAAACACACGCGATCTACAACAACAAACAATGACACAATTAAATGTCAGTCTTCTCAATCAACTGTCAATCTCTCATTAAATATTTACCATTAAAGTAACTCCGTTACCGGCTAATGAGTCCGCAAGGAGCTTAGTTAGTTTGGAGTCGCGGTAAGGGATGTGACCACTCTTTTTCTTGTTGTCGCTGAGGGATGCTATGCAGTACCCTGAAAATAAGGAAATGTATTAGAATGGATGAGGATTAAAGCTGCTTAATTATGGTTTTTTGTTGGCTAATGTTAGTAAATTATTGTAGAATAAAAAGGTGCAAATAAAATATACGGAGAATTAAACTTCATTTTACTGATACATAAAGGCAGGTTTAAGGTAGTACTAGCGTGAAAAAAAAATTTGCAGATCTGAATGAAATTTGGCGCACTTATTTTATACAACTTTTATATTTTTTTGAGCGTCAGTTTCGCCACTCGACAACCGATGGCGCCACCGTCACACTAGTACTACCTTAATACTAAGGTCACAAAAGATTTCTTTAACTTTGGCTTTAAATAAAAAGAGATAAAATTTAAATTGTTTGAGTATATGAAACTTACGTTATATTTGTGATACTGAATTTTTATAAGTTGCAATTTTTCCTAAAAAAATCCTAAATAGTAATTAAATAGTCCTCTTCCTACAAATAGTTTCTAGGACAGTTAATTACCCAAAAAAAAATCCTAGAAGATTTAACCATTTAAAAAAACTACCCCTGTGGCTCCTTCACCACTAACATATTTGGGGGCCGTGATTTTTCGATTGGTAACCGCACTTCACGCGCAAAATATATCACTTACCGAGATCTGCTTCGGCAGAGTGCCACACCCAGTAATGGGTAGAAGGCGTGATGATAAATTTATTTTTTCCTAAATAATTCCTAAAACTCTTACAAAACAGTCTTCTTCCCTGAAAATTTTCTAGAGCGTTTCTAAGACAATTTTAAATTTTTTTAAAAAAATATCCTAATTATAAGACAGCCATCTTCCTTAAAAAAAATTCTAAATCGTTATCATACAATCCTCTTAAAAAAAATATTCTAGAACTTTTAGATCTTTCCTTCAAAAAATCCTGAAACTATATAAAAAAATTCTCTCCCTAAAAAATTCTTGACAGTCATCTTCAAAATAGAACTTTTTGGCGAAGATTACTTGCAGGATGAATATTTCTAAGGGTCGTGCTACCCCAGTTAAAGAAACACATCATGCTATTTATATTAATTATTCTTACAATATTTCCTTATATTTAATACATAAAATGATCACGCAAAAAGTCAACGTCTTCTCGACAAAATAAATTATATTCTCATAAGGTCCTTTACCCTAATTTCATTCATATAATACTTCAAAAACTTCGTCAGATCGTTTCTTCGAAGGTGAACGTTTTCAAAGCACGTTTGACCTAGACAAAGCACAGTGCTTTTACCCTTTCGTGATAGAGAAAAACTCGAAAGCTTTTGCTATTATCCTTAGAACGATGTGTGTATTTTTAATGATTTGCTGACACAGTCTGACATGTTAGAACGATGAGGTTAACCTTTTCACAAGAATAATTGATATTCTTTACTTATTCCATGATTACCTTGATTTCTTTTGTTCAGGATTGGAATTCTAGTAATTTATTAATTAGCTGGCCTTGGAATTTTCTTTTAAATTGGGTTCCTATTTTTGTGGAACAATAATGGACTTTTTTGTAATTAGATGTAAAAATAATTACACACTAGATAAGGGCTGTATTTATTTTTAGATTTAAACTGTAATTTATTTAGGTTAGTATTAAAATATTTAAATAAGGTTATTTTATTTACTTCTTTTGCGGTAATTACGGTTTTAAAAGCCCTTTATAAACCGTTTGTCTTTTAATTAGTGTCAACCAATTTTTAACTCCTTTAGATAGACAGAGTGATTCATAACGTACGGAAAAGATTGAAAGTATAGCTAGGGGGAAGAGCCAAATACAGGCTGATCAAAAGGAATTGTTATAGTTGGCAATACAATTCCAGAGATCTTTTTATTCCACAGTTGGCACAACGTTAGATAAAAGCGGAAATGCTATTTGACATTTCTAATAAATACAAATAGGTTATGTCAGGCGTCTGACAACTAATAGAATTTTGACTTTTTAAGTAATAGAAATAAATGTAATAATAAATGTACTCAAATTTAAATTTTAAATGTCACTGTCAACAACAGGAAATGAATTTATGTATCAGGCTTGCCAATTTCAAGTAGTTATTTTTTTATTGCCAACAGTAACAATTCCTTCTGATCATTCTGTAGGTCTAAGAATAGTGGTTTGTTTAATGACCCAAAGGTCTTGAAGACGACCCTACGATTAGCTAATAATGAGATAATAAAAAAATAATAATTAAAAAAAACTTACTTACCTAAAACCATCAAACTCTTATTAATATTATTCGCTTCTTCAAGAGTCTTCCCTTCACTATGCGTTTTCTTCGTCATTTCACTCCCCGCTAAATCCACAAAATTAATCTTCCCTTGTTTCGACAGAAACACCCCATTTTCCGCCGGTTGCTCCGACATTATATTAACTGTTAAAATTGTATGACTTCTGCTGGAGTAATCATTCATGCTGTGACTTCCGACTGACCGGTTTCTCATGCCTTCTTCGAGGACAGCTATCAGGTCATCTAGTTCTTGACAGTCAACAGTGAAGAGGTTCTCCACGAAGAAGCCTCGAGCTTTCTTCGACCAGCGAACAGCGAGGGGTTTTCGTGCGCTGCCTGGGTTGAGAAGGTCTATGACCTGGAATTATTTGGAAATGGGGTGTTAGAGTGGTGTCTTTAGGGTGGATTGAGGGTGAAATTGTGTGGATGATTTAGAAATAAATTATGATGAATGAGCGATAGTTAATCGTCGTCTTTAGAGCACAAGTAACTTGTAGGATAGTTAAAAAACTTTAAAATGATTCTAAAGAGATAGATAATAGTTATTTATTATACAAGTGTTTTATTAGGTATATAAAACATGAAAGAAAAGTTTAAACACGAGATAGAAGGTCGAGTGTTTAATATTCTTAAGTGTTTTATATACCAATAAAACACATGTGTAATACAAAATTTTATCCACAACTCATAATTATAGGTATCGAAAAAGATTGATCGTAACGTTTAACGTTGATTTAGTTATACAGGGTGTTAAAAAAGTTCCGGGACGGTGAAATATCTCGAGAAAAACACATCGAATCAAGAAACCAAAAAACACGTGTTTCATATTTTGCAAAAACCTTCTAAGCTCACCAACCACAAACCCCAACTCCCTGCCCCAGGGGGTGGGGCGGGGGGCAACGTTGAAACCTTAAATGGGAACCCCCATTTTTTATTACAGATTCGTATTCTGCGAAAAAAAATAAGTTAATTTTATCTGAAACTTTTTTTCCAATTCGGAATAGATGGCGCTCTAAACGCAAAAATAAGTTTTGACATGATTCTGAAAGAAAAGTAAAAAACGGTCTAATATCACAAGAAATAAACATTGAATCAAATAAAAAAATCAACATAATCACAAGTAGCCACAAGCCTTTTTTTTGCAAAATATGAAACACGTGTTTTTTGGTTTCTTGATTCGATGTGTATTTCTCGAGATATTTCACCGTCCCGGAACTTTTTTAACACCCTGTATATATGGATGGATGGATAGATGTGTGTCCGAGTGTGCAATATCTCATGAACGAGATAAGATTTGTTAACGAAACTTGGTAATTACAAGTTTCATGAAAATACGAAGAGCTGAGTTGATTTTGAATAAAATTAAAAAACCGGAAGAGGAAGTTTACTTCACACACAAAACAATAAATTACATTTATTACAAAAATGGAATCAGTTACGAAAAAAAAATTCAAATAAAAGATGTTAGCAAACTTATTTAGAACATAAAATGTTATTTGCAATTTTCCTGTATATGCGTTCAATTTTGAGAAAAACTAATTTTTATATTTAATAATATATTTCAATAATCATAGCAATAGAAACAAAAAACATAAATTTTAATTTTTGCTTTATCTAGTTATCTATGTCTTTTTTCGGAAAAACAAATACATCATTAAAATAGTCAACTAATTTGGCAACTTTGCCTCAATTTATTCGACTTCGTATCTCACGGTTCTTGAGATACCAAGGGTTAGGCTCGAAAAACGGACAGCCTGTATATGCCTCATCAGTAAAGTTAGACATAAAGTAGTCAACATTACTAAAAAATTATACGTAAACAAATTTGATATTTTATATGTTTCAAACAGATAAATGCTGAATTACTGAAAATCTAAATTACATATTTAATAATATTATATAACTTTCATATATTCTAAATATTAAATATGCTGTGTATAAGAAAGTCATGTGGTGCCACACTAGATTTTTATTCATGGCATGGGATTCACAGACTAGTAGAGTTTAAGAACTACTGAATTAGATGAAGGATAAAATTGAAGGTTTGTTGCGTGAATAAAAAATGATACGAGCTTCGTGGAATACATAAAAGATGCTGTAATATTGAGAAATCTTGTCGCCCTTGTGGCCTAATGGATAAGGCATCGGCCTCCTAAGCCGAGGATTGTGGGTTCGAGTCCCACCAAGGGTACGATTATTTTAACTTTTTTTACTTGAAGATCAATAAATTTTCTTATGATTCTTATTATAATTTATAGTAAAATTGTTAGCAAAAACAGCATTTTAAATATTATATTCAGTTTGTTGTGATTAATGAGGAACAAAATAAAAAAAAGTATGTGCATCGGCCGGGAATCGAACCCGGGCCGCCCGCGTGGCAGGCGAGCATTCTACCACTGAACCACCGATGCCTACAAAATACTATACTTTACATCGTCTATATACGTATAGCATAGCCTTCACAAAGTAGGACACTTATTATTATAATCATTTTATTTCTACTGCATTTACAATTATCCAATTACCAATTACAATTATCAATTAGTAAAAGTGTCTTAAAACTTGCAATTTAAATAAAAATTAATAGCATCATAAGTAAATAAGTGTTAATTTACACTTGTAGACAACTTTCAAAAAGAACATAAATAAATAAAAAAATATTGTAAAGACAGCGTAATAATGGGATAGATATATCAATGAAATGGAGGGAACCTGTCGATTTGAGAACCCGAGTTCGATTTGAGCATCCGACAAACTTTACACAACATTAAAATTACCCGTGTAGCTCCCCTTCCCCTAACATCTTTGGAAGCCCTGAATTGACGGCTGTTAACCACACTTCACGCGCAAAATATATCACTTACCGAGATCTGCTATAGCAGAGTGCCACATCCAGTAATGGATAGAAGGCGTGATGATAATCTGCATCTAATTTATATATTATAACAAAATATTGATTACAACAATGTAAATATTGATTGCAACAATGTATACTTTTCAAAAATTCTGACAGGCTAACAATCAACGTACACACAATTTAGGTATCAGTAAAAATATACTCAAATAGTTATTGATCTGTTTACATGTGAAATATAAAACTAACAATTTATAAAATGCGAAACTTACCTTTTCGTTATAAATTTCCAGAAAGCTCGCCTTCAAAACAAAGTTAATTCCAGGTTGTTCTTTCAACAAATTAAATAAATAATTGAAAGATCTGATCACTAATCCATGATCGTCACTTTTTCCTTTATGTCTGTCAATCTGCAACAAAGTAAATCAAAACAATTAATAATTTTTCCTATAATCGCGTTTACAAAGTGAATTTTGTGCAACTGTTTTTGTCAAAAACAGTACTACAAAATTCAATTTTGTACAACTGTTTTTAGGGATATTTTTTGTGAAGTTATTGAGTTGTCTAATTGTAAAAATGTCAAACATAAATCTATCACTGTAGCTATCATTGCTCAGCTAATGTCAAATTATTCTAATTGTTATTTTTTTTATAATAAAATAAATACATTAATGTGCAAAATATTTTTTTATTAAAAATTTAAATTATTTTGTCGTATAATATAACCTAGATAATTATAAATTTGCACCTAACTAATGTTTATTGAAGCTGTCAGTGTTACCAACTTAAAATTTTGTTATTGTTATTTTTAATAAAATCTTTGAAATAAAAGTAAATGAATGGGATATAGGAAAAATAGTATTACAATGACCAGTTGTAACATTAGTACTTTTCATATTTGCCTGCGGATGCACAGACTGTACTCATATTACAATAAGGATTATTATAGTACTTGTTTATATATATATATATATTTATATATATATATATATATATATATATATATATATATATATATATATATATATATATATATATATATATATATATATATATATAATGTATTTAGGTACAAAAGACAAAAATGTGTTCTTACCAAACCAGGAGGTCCTGTCAAAGTATGAGTCTTTCCACTTCCTGTTTGCCCGTAACAAAACGCGGTGCAGCTAAACCCTTCTACGGCCATTTCGATAAGTCGTTTGATTCCTGAGTACTCGAGAACGTCTTCTTGGGTAGCTGCAGGTTCAAATACCACGTTGAAAGAGAAGAGTTTTGGTTTTTGACCACCGCTGGGCCCACCAGGTACTCCTTCGCACTAAAGATAAAGAAACGAAATTATCATTTGAACCTATCAGTGAATATCACAATTATTTTAATATAACGCCTCATTCATATTCATAATTTCTTTCATAATCTTGTCCCATCTGCAATTGCAGATCTTTGTAGGTACTAACATAATAATAACTATTCTAAAAGAATTACAACTGCTAAATACATCTTTAGCCGTATATAATTTTGAAATCTTTTACATACACACATAACATCACGCTATAATTCATGAAATGGGGTAGCACTAGACCGTCCTATCCTGGCACTCCTCTTTCGCTTCACTCGTATTCATAATTCCTTTCATACAAGTTCGTTTACTACTCACAATCCCTTAGAATCATTTTAAAGTATTTTAAACTATCCTAAAAGCTAGCTGAGTGCTCTAAAACGATGACTAGATGATTACAGCTGCCAAATACATCCTAAAATTGTTTTACACACAACCGGGACGAAATCATGTGTTTTAGCCCTTAAAAGCTGACTTAAACACTTGTTTTTGGCCCTAAGGTCATAAATAAATAATTCCTATGGATAAATAAAATGTGAATTTTTGTTTATTGTGAATACTAACCTATATTTTCATCTTTTGAACATATAATTAAATGTTATTTTGTTGTGCATCAAATATTGTATGTACCACAGATAAAATTAGCGTTTCTAACCCTAAGCATGTTATTAGCTCTCGGGGCTTTGCGCCTCATGCTAATAATCATGCCACGGGCCAGAAACTCCTTGATACATAAATAACTATTAAATCTTTTAGAATTATTTTCAATTTTTTAAACTATCCTAAAAGCTATCGGAGAACTTCAAGACAATAGTTAAATAAACTGTTTTAGTCACACCGTGCTTCATTCACATTCATAATTTCTTTCATACAAGCCTGTCTCATCTTTCGTTCACACAACAAGCCTTCAATCATATCCAACTCTTTATTCTTAAGGTCCCTTAATGCCCTTAGGAATCCTATTTCATTCACGCAATCTCATCCTCAATTTAACCAATATAAATCTATTAAATAAATCTTTACCAATATTTGGCCATTTCCAGGGAACTGTACGACAACGTTATTGCTCGACTTTCTTTCTTTGTTGTTAAGGGGCCGAACTCTGCAAAATAATCAATAGTTCATTAAATATTTATTGAGAAATTTGTAAAATGAAAACTTGATACGAACCTAATAACAACATTTATGTTATCTTCTGCTGTTTGATGGCTCGTGATGATTCTTCGAAAATGACCCGTGTCATCTAACCGCTCTATACTGCCTGACCTAGAAACAAATCATAGATAATGGTATTAGAAATTATTACAACTTTGAAACATATTTGAAATTGACCAATGAAAAGTTGTATATACAAATTTTGTATTATACTTGTGTTTTATTGGTATATAAAACACTTAAGAATATTAATCACACGACCTTCGGTCTCGTGTTTAAACTTTTCTTGCGTGTTTAATATACCTAATAAAACACTTGTATAATATAAAATAAAATAAATAAATAAATATATCATCACGCCTTCTACCCATTACTGGGTGTGGCACTCTGCTAAAGCAGATCTCGGTAAGTGATATATTTTGCGCGTGAAGTGCGATTACCAGTCGTCAAATCACGGCCCCCAAACATGTTAGTGGTGGAGGAGCCACAGGGATAGCTTTTTCAAATTATGAAAATTTGTCGCCTGTGGAAGTCGAACCAGGGACCTCAGGATCCACAGGCCGACTTCATACCACTGTGCTAGCCATCCCATATATAACTATTATATACATTTCACTTTAGTTCACATGCTTTCCGGGCTTTTTATCCCGCCTGTGGCGCTGAATAATTATTTGCAGAAAGGTGTTTATTTGCATCATTATCTCGAATTAAAAATTTAAATTTATTAGAGCACCGTAGATTACTTTTCCTTTACTTGTAGTAAGTACTGTAATAAATTATTCTAATGGACTAATAGCCGGTTTTATTAATGATAAAATAATTTACTTCCAAAGTAATTATCATTTATTTATTCAAATGACAGTCTGTCTTTTGACAGTAATGTCATCAAATAAATCAAATTGATTCGAATTTGTTAATTTAACTAAATTTACTTTATCCTCGCGACTCGGTGAGTTCAGACTCTATACTGTAATTGGAATTTAATTCCTGTTGTACGGACTAGAATAAATTACATAAACTAATTAAATATATCATCACACCTTCTACCCATTGCTGGGCATGGCTCTCTGCCGTAGCAGATCTCGATAAGTGATATATATTTCGCGTGAAGTGCAGTTACAAGCCGTCAAATCACAGCCCCAAAGATGTTAGTGGTGCGGAAGCCCCAGAGGTTTAATGTGATGAAAATTGTTAGCCGGCTGTGGGAATCGATCCCAGGTTCTCAAATCCACAGGCCGACTCGATACCACTGAGCCACTTACCCATTAAATAAATAAATAAAACCAGGCATAAAACCAGGTATGAATGATAATTAAATTGACATTAGACAGAATTAGAAGAATAAATTCGTCCATAAAATATTAAAAATTACTTAAAAAAAAAAAGCGTATACATTCATTTGTTTTAGAATTATTTAGGCAAATATATGGCATTAAAAGCCCATCATTGTGATTATTTTATAGCTCTACCTGCATTTGCTGCGATAGTTTGTAAATAAGTTTATCTGTAAGGTCAACAAACTTTTGACAATTGATGCACATAATTAATCACGCTTTTACAAAGCTGTCAAATTGTCAACGAACTCAAAATAGATTGGATATTGTATCTTCCATCCACCTATTATTAGACGCGTTACAAATTGAAACCAATTTTAAGCTTAACTCATTGACACTTGGGCACTTTAATATTACTACTACGGGGGATTCAAGTGGTAGAGCTTTTTAATATATATTTATTAAAATAAATTCTTGACCGTACATCATATTTAATACAATATAAAATCACACCATAAATTATATCTTTATTGCTGAAATATGAAAGTTAAAGTTGAATAATTTAAAACGTTCGCACTGCCATATTGCAATGACGTAGTTGCATTAAGCCAATCACAGACGAAGAAGAAATAAGCATTCAGCATTCTACGATTCTACCAATGACGTATAATACTAGACGAATTATGCCGTATTCAAGTCAATGCAGTGTTGTGAAGCAGAGAGGAATGGATTAACTTGATGATCCGCCGGATGCGCGGCAAGGAGCGAGTACACTTTGATGTTATGCAAGTTGCTCCTTGCCGCGCACCCGCCTCACCAACCAGTTATTCTATCCCTTTTTGACTCACAACAAACGCCGATGTTATCCGTCTAGTTATGTTTTGTCTGAGGATTCTACTGACAACGACAAGTTACGTGTTATTTATATCTGTCTTATTTGTCTCTCTTTAAGCTAAGATGCAACTACTTCATATTCATTGGTTTCGAAAGTTTAAATATTTTTATCATGCTTAATACAAGTTTTTTTTTAAAATAAAAAATTTGGGTATAATTATTTTATTACGTAGATTAATATATAAAAAATTCAAAAAAGTCTTGAAAGGCTTATTAAAACAAAGAGATTATAATAAAACCTATACAGTACTGGTGTCAAGTCGGACTGTAGATTTAAGTACTTGAGTTCGAGTCCAATAGTAGACAAATTGTTTTTCACCACATTAAAACTATTTCTGTGGCTTCCTCTCCACTAATATATTTGGGAAAGTAAAATAAATTAGAAATTTGAATAAGATTTATTATTCTCTTGGGGTGGCTAGCTCATTGGTATGAAGTCGGCCTGTGGATTCGATTCCCACAGGCGACAAACAATTTTCATAATTTCAAAAACTACCCCTGTGGCTCCTCCACCACTAACATCTTTGGAGGCCGTGAGTAGTTGACGACTGGTAACCGCACTTCACGCGCAAAATGTATCACTTACCGAGATCTGCTTCGGCAGAGTGCCACACCCAGTAATGGGTAGATGGCGTGATGATATATTTATTTAATATTCTCTTGTCAAATGTCACCCGGATGTCAGTAATGTCAAATTATATCGTTGTTTTCCAGTTGCTTTACTTTACTTCCCTAGGGAAGAAGTTTATTTTCTCGAATTAGGGAACAATAGTATATTGTAACACAAGTGTAACAATACTCGTTGCCACACGTATGTTAAATACTATTTCAGACGATCACTTATGAAAGTAACCATAACAACATCATAAACTACTACGGAAAGTTATACATAACATGTACTGATAAAAGCACACATCTGACATATCAGGTGAAGTTCCACTGATTGACAACAGATGGGTGTTACAATGAAAGAATAATAATAAAATAAATAAAAAGAATTTGTATTATTATTTTAATTTAAAGTTTTGGGAGATTTTTCAATATATTTAAAAAGATAAATATTTTTTTTTTAAATTAATAATTACATATTTACCAAAATTTTAGCATTAGCAACTAGAGCATATTTATAACATTCCATTTAATCTGGTTCGATTCCCACAGGCGACAAATTTTCATAATTTGAAAAAGCTATCCCTGTGGCTCCTCCACCACTAACATGTTTGGGGGCCGTGATTTGACGACTGGTAACCGCACTTCACGCGCAAAATATATCACTTACCGAGATTTGCTTTAGCAGAGTGCTACACCCAGTAATGGGTAGAAGGCGTGATGATATATTTATTTATTTATTTATTTCATTTAATCTGCATCGTATTTTAAAAGTATGCTCTGTTTAGTCGTAGTCTGTCAGCTAAATTTCTCACTAATACGAGATGTCTCTTTCTTTTGGTTCCCTTCCATCTCTCCCTTGCGTGACGTCAGTTGTATTACTCTCCATTGAGGGAAGGAAATTATATTTTTTGACAGTGTTGTGAATATAATTAAATATAAGAACCTACCTCCGCTGTTTATCAAACATTTGAACTTGCTAATCAACAATCTTGACTTCTCCCAATAATAACAAATTCAATAACAATTAATTCAATTACTCTAACACTTACAATAAACTACAATCAATTGAAGTGATCTATATGAAATTTGCCGATAGACTGACAGCTACCAAATAGTGTGGAGTATTGGGGTTATTTTTGGCGTTCCACCCCCTCAATTAATATTTAATATGGGAACAAACTACTAGACAATTGTATTGTAATATTGGATGAAATATGTTTTGTTAAGAATTAAATTCAGTAATTGAATATTTATTATATTCGTTTGACATATTCCTAGTGACGTTATTTGGTAGTTGTTGATTTTATTGATATACAGGGATGTTAGATGAGTGGGTGAATATCAATTGAGATGGTTTAGGGTTGTGATATGTGACATTAAAATTATTACTGTAGCTGCTCCTCCACTAACATTTTTGGAGGCCTAGAATTGACGATTGGTAACCGCACTTCAGGCCTATAAATATTTCACTTTCCGAAATCTACTCCACAGATTATCACACCCAGTAATAGATAAAAGGAGTGATTATATTTATTTATTTATTTATTTTTTGTAAATGAAGAAAATCAATACACTATTCTATTACATCATTCAATGATTCTAATCAGTGGAATCATGAATGAATGATGTTAAAGGTTACAGCTGGGCTGGGCAGTTCATTCTAAACATTGAATATATTGTAAGGGTGTTTTCCCCTGTATTAAGAACATTTACATAGATTTCCAATATAGATTACTTAGGCAGCAGTCAAGAATTACTTCGAATAACATCTAATATACATTATCACTTCGAAGAAATGCTCAAGTTACGCATAAAGCAATCAAAAATATAATATGAATTTATTAGAAACACCTACGCTTATTAAAAAGTTCATTAATCATGTTATTTGTAATATTTTGGCTAGTAACAGTTCTTTAATTAAGTAGTATGATAATGAGTACGTTTAATATTTGAGACATTGCTAATTGTTGAGAAAATTAATCGCCGATTAAGAAATGAGTTAATTACAATCTTTTTTCCGTTAATCGTACCTTTTTAATTTGGAGAAAATCTATTTTTTTTCATGATAAATTTGTTAGGTTAGTAAAATAAATATATCATCACGCCTTCTACCCATTACTAGGTGTGGCACTCTGCCGTAGCAGATCTCGGTAAGTGATATATTTTGCGCATGAAGTGCCCCATTTGATGGGATATAGCGTGATGTTATATATGTATGCATGTATGTATAAATACTTGAATAGTATATTACGTACCATGAACTGTAAGTGACAGTTTTTAGGTCAAGAATGTAGTTTGGACTTACAGTTCGAAGTTAGTAAGCTATTTTTTACAATACTTGCACAAATAGAAGGAAAAAAAAAATAGGTTTCAAAATTGACAGCTGTCAAATTGTTGTCAGGATAAACAGGACCTTGATATGTAACATTTACTTACTGTTCACGGTGGACAGTAAGTAAATATTAAATCCTGATGTAACCATGGAAACCACTGCAATAAAATTGCAATTTAAATTTTGTAATTAATAGGTAACTTACAGTACAAGTATTGTAAAAATAATATTTTCTACCAGTGTCATTTAAAATGTTTGACAACGAAATAAATTTAATTTAAAGATGTATCTTCGCTAATTAAGCCATTTAAATACGTTTTAATTATTCTCTTATCTTTTACTTATCAGCTTCAACTAATTATTGTAATTAATATATTTAATGTCACAAAGATTTTTACTCCCTAGGTGAATACCCTTCAAACTTTATAATTCAATATATAATTACAAGGAACTATGTTCTACATTTACCCTGAAATTATTTAAAATAGAAGGCTAGTATTAAATATAAATAAATTATGAAATATTTGAAACAAGTACCTAGGCTATTGACTTTAGCAGTCATAAATGAAAGATTAGAAATGATATGTCATGGGACTGTACAAGCCTCCGTGGCGCAATTGGTTAGCGCGTTCGGCTGTTAACCGAAAGGTTGGTGGTTCGAGTCCACCCGGGGGCGAAGTTTTATTATTTAACAAGCTACTAAGGGTTGATTAAGCTAGTTAAAAGAACATATGATGTTTAGTTATAATGCGAGCCTCCGTGGCGCAATTGGTTAGCGCGTTCGGCTGTTAACCGAAAGGTTGGTGGTTCGAGTCCACCCGGGGGCGAAGTTTTGTTATTTAACAAGCTACTAAGGGTTGATTAAGCTAGTTAAAAGAACATATGATGTTTAGTTATAATGTGAGCCTCCGTGGCGCAATTGGTTAGCGCGTTCGGCTGTTAACCGAAAGGTTGGTGGTTCGAGTCCACCCGGGGGCGAAGTTTTGTTATTTAACAAGCTACTAAGGGTTGATTAAGCTAGTTAAAAGAACGTACGATGTTTAGTTATAATGCGAGCCTCCGTGGCGCAATTGGTTAGCGCGTTCGGCTGTTAACCGAAAGGTTGGTGGTTCGAGTCCACCCGGGGGCGAAGTTTTGTTATTTAACAAGCCACTAAGGGTTGATTATGCTAGTTAAAAGAACATATGATGTTTAGTTGTAATGCGAGCCTCCGTGGCGCAATTGGTTAGCGCGTTCGGCTGTTAACCGAAAGGTTGGTGGTTCGAGTCCACCCGGGGGCGAAGTTTTGTTATTTAACAAGCCACTAAGGGTTGATTATGCTAGTTAAATGAACGTGTGGTGTTTAGTTATAGTGCAAGCCTCCGTGGCGCAATTGGTTAGCGCGTTCGGCTGTTAACCGAAAGGTTGGTGGTTCGAGTCCACCCGAGGGCGAAGTTTTGTTATTTAACAAGCCACTAAGGGTTGATTAAGCTAGTTAAAAGTACGTATGATGTTTAGTATAGTGCGAGCCTCCGTGGCGCAATTGGTTAGCGCGTTCGGCTGTTAACCGAAAGGTTGGTGGTTCGAGTCCACCCGGGGGCGAAGTTTTGTTATTTAACAAGCCACTAAGGGTTGATTAAGCTAGTTAAAAGTACGTATGATGTTTAGTTGTAATGTGAGCCTCCGTGGCGCAATTGGTTAGCGCGTTCGGCTGTTAACCGAAAGGTTGGTGGTTCGAGTCCACCCGGGGGCGAAGTTTTGTTATTTAACAAGCCACTAAGGGTTGATTAAGCTAGTTAAAAGTACGTATGATGTTTAGTTATAATGTGAGCCTCCGTGGCGCAATTGGTTAGCGCGTTCGGCTGTTAACCGAAAGGTTGGTGGTTCGAGTCCACCCGGGGGCGAAGTTTTGTTAATTAACCCATTTACGGCCGCTGTTGCGTATACGCAACACCAACTTTATGAATTTTTATATTGGTCAAAAAATTATTTTTTAGGAACAACTGCAATCATTTCATATACTAGCAACACGTATCATTAAAAAAATATATTTATTATAAATTTTTGTTTATTCTGGCACGTGAGGCAATATTTCAAAAAATATGTAATTTTGGAGCATAAATTTGATAATAATTTTAGATGATTTCTAGAATAGACATTTATATGGTTTTGTCCAAAACTGTTTCAAAATATACCTATTATAATGTAAAACTACTTTCAAAACTTTTATAAAAAACAGTTTTTTGATAATTCATGCTGAAATATAACTGTTGCGTTTACGCAACATTGGCCGCATACATGAAGTTCCCGGTAATATTCCGGTCGAACCTTGTCGAATATTGTGGGATTTTATTTCTTGTAAATATAGTGTTATTCGGTTCTCTGTTCTTTTAAAGTGTACATCGAAATTATTTAGTAAAAAATAACGATAAATATTTTCAATATGTCTAAATATCTTACTCAAAAATAATTAGAGTTAGCTTTGGAACAAACTCTAAATGAATTGAATAACTGCGGGAAGTTTTAAGTTTTTATTCTATTACCAGATATTTGTACCCTTTTAGAACATATTGATGCCATATAATATATTCCTACCGAGATTGATGAATTAACTGATGAAGAGCATTTTACTGAAAAAGTATCTGAAAATGTAAATGTCGACATAGTGGAACTTTTGAATTAGGTACATACAAATGAGGAAGATTTGTATGGTACATCCGATGATGAGACTTTAGCAAGTAAAAAGAAATAAATAAACACAGGATAATAATAAACATGACTTTGTTTTGACTAACGAAAATAAATTCAGAACATTTCACAGTTATTAGTTATACATGAATATATTAAATATTTGGGGGTTGTAGATATACACGATAATGGAGTAGCAAACTATCGTTTAAGAATAATGGGAAAAAAGTGGTGATGGCCATTCTTTGTTAATGCGCTTAAAAATTCATTAGTAAAACGCTTGACATCAATTCAGTATTATGTTACAAATGACAACAAAATAAATCAGCTTGATTTCAAATCATTTATTGCATTACGGCTCCCTAAAAGTAGAAAATCTAAACCTATACCTGAAAATGTACCTGATGAAATTCGAATGGGACAATATAGACATGTTATAATTAATTAAGAAAACAGAAGACACTGTAAAATGTGTCACAGTCAGACAATTTGCATGTACAGAACGTGCAATGTGTATTTACATAATACTTGTTTTGAAAAATATCACTCTTAACAATTTCACTTATTCGGCCAATGTTGCGTTTACGCAACACTCGTTATTTTCAAAAACTGTAGTTTATAAATTTTTTTATAAATATTTTTGTCTTAATTAATGTTATTTAAACCAATAAATATGATTTTTTATTTGCCGCCATTCTTTCTTTTTACCTTGGCCGTAAATGGGTTAACAAGCCACTAAGGGTTGATTAAGCTAGTTAAAAGTACGTATGATGTTTAGTATAGTGCGAGCCTCCGTGGCGCAATTGGTTAGCGCGTTCGGCTGTTAACCGAAAGGTTGGTGGTTCGAGTCCACCCGGGGGCGAAGTTTTGTTAAATAACAAGTCACTAAGGGTTAATTAAACTAATTAAAAGAACATATGATGTTTAGTATAGTGTGAGCCTCCGTGGCGCAATTGGTTAGCGCGTTCGGCTGTTAACCGAAAGGTTGGTGGTTCGAGTCCACCCGGGGGCGATATTTTAAAAAATATTTCATAAAAATTATTTAAGTAGTCTTGTAAAGATTAAAAATTATAATTGAGAATTTTATCAGAAAGAAAAGGAAAATAATGCATTTAATAAGTTATTCCACAAAGGAGGTGGGTAGTCGATAATTTCACAGAATCAGATATCCCCCTCCAAATCATTAAATTATTATTAATACCTGGGTCATTTTTTTCCTCGTTGTATATTTCTCTAGATTCCAGGTGGTAAATTAAAATGAGACACCCAACATACAGATTAATATCTAATTAACATTTCCTGTTAATCACATCTTTGTTAGTTAACAATCTTGACCTTTATATGCTTTCAATAACTCAGCAACATTAAAACAATTGCTTGCTATGAAAACATCAATTTCTTATTGACATACAATTGTACACGTACCCTAAATGGTCTTAACTATATAATTTGTCCTTATTACAATAAATTGTGATTAGTGTTTAACCCGTTTTGTCCACGTGATTGTCCTTCGCGTCAAGCGCGTAATTACTAATAATTTTATTGATCTCCACATATGACATTGCATTTGTTTCAGCTTGACATGCGGATTCAATTGTTTTGTATCTAGGCAAGTTGATTCTTGCATGTTGTACTGGTCGTGGATTGAATAGGGTCATTTTATTGACATTTGAAAATTTTCAGAAATTGATTATCATTTGGTAGTAGATATAATTGGTGACCTTTGTATAGTACTTCCAAATTAACTTGAATATTGTGGGTAGCGTTACAGATTTTGAAGCGGAGATCTCGAGTTCGAATCCCAATCATGTTAAAAAATGAACTTATTATACTGCGGCTCGGTGAGTTCGGACCCTGTACTGTAATTGGAATTAAATACAAAGACAAATTGTCAATGAATAAATAAAACAAAGACAAATTGTCAATTGCGATGTGGAACTAAGTCTTAATAAAATAAGAAAAAAAGGAAAAAAAAATGTTTCCAACACTTGTCAAAGTTCCACAAAATTACAGCACATTTGAATCAACTTATTAGGTCATCATAAAAGGCTGGTCAGTTCAGCTTTAACCATAGACGCGTTTCGTCGTTTAGGGACTCATCAGTATGGTGCGATCAACTATCTAACTAGTAAACTGTGATACTTTTTTAAGTTGAACTGACGGATGTTAAACTATGTAAGCCGGTAACATGATATGAGAGCTACGGAGCAACCCGTGGTGCCATCTACCGACAAAAATTGGAATTCAGATCCTGTTGTTCAGAGAGAGAAGCGAGTCCTGGCAAAAATGTATTTTATTTTAATTTGTTTGTTTCACTTTAAAACAGAAAATTAACCTCAATTACAGAAGCTTATAGTAGAACTTAAAAGACGCATACAGTTCTAGTTTAGGTTATAAATTGAAACTATAGTATGATTTTAATCTAAAAACTCTTGTTTGTCAAACAACAGCGCAATATGATGCAATAACTTTCCTTCTGATAAAAAATTAATTAAGTATATTTATTTTATATTTCGCTCGTGATGGAAGAGCTGTAAGAAAGCAGCCACAATTGCAATACGCAAATTGTATATTTTTATTTGTTGATAAATAATTATAAATTTTAATATTTATCTATTTAAGTAATAAACTAACATAACTAATAAATTATTAATGCACTTAATCATATAATCAGATGCATAAAACGTGGCTAATTTTCTAATCTTTTTGTTGATAATAATAATTAATGTTTATATTTTAATACTAAATTTTGAACATAATTAAAAAGAAAAAAATATCTTTTTAACGATCTTATCCTAAGGTAAAATTTATT
Organism: Pterostichus madidus; assembly: GCA_911728475.2. Taxonomy (NCBI): domain Eukaryota; kingdom Metazoa; phylum Arthropoda; class Insecta; order Coleoptera; family Carabidae; genus Pterostichus; species Pterostichus madidus. The sequence goes on along the minus strand of OU452314.1, from coordinate 2,767,266 downwards.
TCCCTCAATAGACAAAAGAATATGATACTTTTCGCTTCTGAGCGCTTGTTTTTGGAAGTGAATTCCACACTGACGTCATCCATCGTAATAAAACTTTATAAAATCATAAAACAACTTGTGTAATATTTAAATAATAATTTTCTAAAAAATCCTACGCGATTTTAATTAAATTAATATATATATATATATAAATAAAAATTAAATAAATACATCATCACGCCTTCTACCCATTACTGGGTGTGGCACTCTGCCGAAGCAGATCTCGGTAAGTGATATATTTTGCGCGTGAAGTGCGGTTAAATCACGGTCCTCAAATAAATTAGTGGAAAGGAAGCCACAGGGGTTGTTTTAATGTGGTGCATATTATTATTATTATTATTATTATTCATTACACTTAAGTAATTTATGGGGTAGGTGGCTCAGTTATATCGAGTCGTCAAATCACGGTCCTCAAAGATGTTAGTGGTGGAGGAGCCACAGGTGTAGTTTTTGAAATTATGAAAATTGTTTGTCGCCTGTAGGAATCGAACCAGGGTTCTCAGGATCCACAGGCCAACTTCATACCACTGTAAACATTTTCTAATCTGAGGGTACAAAACGTTGAATTAAAAAAAAAAACTAAATCGAATAAACAAATAAAAAAGATTGGTTCTCATTTAAAATAAGAAAGTTGTACTCCGTATTTTGAGAACCACTGCTCGAAAAATTTTTTTCTTAATAGTTTTTTAATAAACTTAGAAAATGGTATTTCTTTGCTAATTTAACCAACCTTGTAACTCTTATAGTTCTCGAGATAGCTATGGTGGCACACTTAAATTGAACACCCTGTATACCATGTAAACGTAGCAGTACCCTATGCCATTCTAGTTATATTTTTTTATGACGTCAGTCCAGCTGTATTACGTTTTCAGTACAGGAACTGAAAACGAATCAAAAAGAAAAGAAAGAGGGGAACGTCGCCATGTTGTCAAACATTCGATATAGTTTTATTTATTTAAACTAAGTTTAGTATTTAAGTTGGTACAACTGACCATTAGAGCTTTTCTTTTGCAAATAAATTACGAACAAAAAGCAATCAAGACTCGATTAAAATTCCAGAAAATTTATTTGTTAGTTTACCTGTAACTGCCACCATTTTGTATTTTATTCTTACGGGATGTTTGTATCTTCAAACACAAACAATTTTAGTTGATTTGACGTCATTTAATATTAATTGCAATAATCTTGAATGTGTGTGTTGATTGAAGCTCAACAAAAAAAAGTCAATATGACATTATTTTATCTGATTGATATTATTAATGTGACAAAAGTTATTACTAATGTTTGCGTTTACGTCAAGCTGTATGAACATATTGATCTATATCTATCATTATTTTTATTTATTGGTCAATATTTTTTTACTTTAATTACGTTGGTATTCTGGAAAGGAAAATTACATTCTACTAGTATAATCTTGATTTAGCTTTCCTTGAATTTATATGAAAAGTATTTTATTTTTTAATTAATTACTTGGTTAGTAGTAGTAGTAGTAGTAGTAGTAGTAGTTTATTTAAGGTAGTACTAGCGTGAAAAAATTGTTTGCAGATCTGAATGAAATTTGGCGCACATAAACATTGGATAGTCATACGCATCCTGTTAAAATATAAAACACATTCATCGTCTATGAACAAATATATTCGCTTGTAAAATTGAGTTCTTATACACGGGGCTTATGGCGATCATCACTCAGAATCGCACATATTTGGTTTGTGTACCTCTAAAATTTTGCAGTTTCATTTGAAAAACTAGTATGATGTTCTAGAACTATTCATGTATATTGTATCAGAAGGAGAAAGTTTTTTATCGTTTAGTAATGGATATATAGCCATGCAAAGCCTTGTTTTTAACGAAAAATTAAGAATCCCAATTTATAATGGCAACACCACACGGTGGTATGGTATTTAAAAATTCACTAGACCAGCAACCTGTTAACAATTCATGATACTCAAATCATAATAGGTATAAAACACTTATTTTATTAAATTTTTATATTTTTTTGAGCGTCAGTTTCGCCACTTGACAACCGATGGCGCCACCGTCACACTAGTACTACCTTAACAGGAGAGTCAAGTTCGTCATTATTTATTGAGAGCGAAGATTAAATCCTGAGGGCGTGATTCCAGGGATGCAATCGCTTGAGGCAAATAATAGCATTTTACTCACGTTTTATATATGATATTTTATATTTAAACGGAAAAATTTCACAAAAGACTGTTAACAGCAACTTCAGGGGCATAAATATATCACTTACTGAGTTCTGCTTCGGCAGAGTGCCACATCCAGTAATGGGTAGAAGGCGTGATGATATATTTATTTATTTATTCAATATACCATTGCTTTACAAATGAACAACGACCACTAATTAGGAAAGAACGCATTAATGATTATGCCACTTATTAAGGTAAAAATAAAACGAATAATACGTATAATAAATCATTTGATTCATTAATCGAAAAAAAAACAAAACCATGTCGTAATGGAAATCAAATGTTTCATGTATTATCTAGCGTCATCAGACTTCCAAACAAGTTCATGCCTTCAAGGTCGCACAACTAATGCATTTTAGAAATAAAAATATATAAATAAGTATATTTACCCCATTTAGTCAGTACCTACTCTTTTTTAACAAATCATTTTATTAACAAAACTTAGGAGCTTTAAGGGTTGCAACCAGTGGCGTACCTAGGGAGGGGCGGTGGATGCGGTCCGCACCGGGCGGCACATACTTTGGGGCGGCATTTTTACTTTCTTATACGTAGTATAAGGAAGTATTGGAATCGTGAAAAAAGTCGTTGACGAGATTTTCGCGGAAATACATGTTTTGAGGTCCACTGAATCTGTTTTGATCATTTTCTCAATGATGTCTGTGTGTGTGGATGGATAGATGGATGGATGGATGTGTGTCCGTATGTGCAATATCTCATGAACTAGATAAGATTTGTTAACGAAACTTGGTAATTATAAGTTTCATGAAAATACGAAGAGCTGAGTTGATTTTGAATGAAATTGAAAAACCGGAAGAGGAAGTTTACTGGACACACAAAACAATAAATTCCATTTATTTCAAAAATGGAATCAGTTACGAAAAAAAGTTTCAAATAAAAGATGTTAGCAAAAATATTTGGAACATAAAATGTTATTTGCAATTTTCCTGTATATGCGTTTAATTTTGTGAAAAACTAATTTATATATTTAATAATATATTTCAATAATCATAGTAGCAATAGAAACAAAAAACAAAAACATGTTTAACATTTATATGTCAAATAATAATTGTCAAACGCAAGGAGCAAGTCATAAGTGTTCAATTCAGCGTTTTTGATATGAAATATGCTGTGTATAAGAAAGTGGTGTGGTGCCCACACCAGATTTTTTATATTTAGTTTTAGTTGCAAAAAATAACTTGTTCACTTCATAAGTTTACTATTCGATTTTTACGAATTATGAATTACTATATGATTTCGAATATTTTTCTTCATCGTCAAGTCAATGTAGGGTTGAAAATATTATCTAGAAAAATTCCTTTATTACTGCATAATTTAAATATGCCATCCAATGGTAAAAAAGTTCCCCACCTATAGTATGTCTCAATTACAATTATTTATTTATGTTTATTAATTTAATGGGGTAATGGCTCAGTGGTTTCAAGTTGACCTGTGGACCCTGGTTCAATTCCCACAGCCGACAAACAATTTTCACCAAATTCAAATTACCCCTGTGGCTTCTCCACTACTAATATCTTTGAAGGCCGTGATTTGACGACTGGTAACCGCACTTCACGCGCAAAACATATCACTTACTGAGATCTGATTCGGCAGAGTGCCACACCCAGTAATGAGTAGAAGACATGATGATATATTTTATTTATTTACAATTAATAAGTGGTATCGAGTCGGCCTGCAAATTTAAGAACCTGAGTTCGATATCCAACAAACGACAAACTATTTTCACCACATTAAAACTACCCCTGTGGCTCATCCTCCAGTAAACATCTATGAAGGCCGTGATTTGATGGCTGGTAATCGCACTTCACACTCAAAATATATTACTTACCAACCCAGTAATAGGTAGAAGACATGATGATATATTTATTTATTTAACTTTTTGCATTCTGAGAAATTGTTATTTATTTTTCTCGTCTCAAGAATGTATGAAAGTAAATTAATGAGAAAATTCTATTGTATGAGAAAGGAAAATGAATCGACCGATCTATTTTGTATCATTATTATTAAGTAGAAGTCAAGAAACGAAATACGCAATTTTCATATCTTATTATTAGTGAAAGTAGCTGTATTTTAATTGATTTACTATCCATTTTATTACTTTAATCATTGAGTATTCTTGTTTGTTATTACTTTAAGTATTAAGTAAATAAAAAAAATAGAATAACTTGTTAGTACATATAGTTAATTACTTTTTTAAATTATATGTATACATACATACATACATACATACATACATACATACATACATACATACATACATAACGTCAGGTTATATCCCATCAAAAGAAGTAGCACGTTTCCTAAAATCATTCATAAAATATTAACTCATCAGATTCATCAAATAATCAGCCCTTGTCAAACACCATCCTAAATTTAACTACATTCATAATTCCTTCTACGAGGACAGGGTGAAAAGTCCCTGGAAAATAAAACAGATGGCGCCACAATCGCAAATCTCATATGACATTTGTGATGTACCATCTTTAACTAGAACGCATTAAAATTTTCAAACTGATATGTCATTCGGTTCTGTTTTGACACCCATCGAAAGCAAGCAACCTTGAAGATTTTTGAAAACATGGAAAAAAGTGAATTTCGCGTCTTGATTAAACATTATTTCTTGCGTGGAAAAAACATTACGCAAACCAAAGCATCGCTTGTTAAACATTATGAGGACTCCTCACCATCGATTGGAACGATTCACAAGTGGTTTACTGATTTTCGTTGTGGTAGTATGACCACAAAGGACGCCGAACGTGCTGGTCGTCCAATTGAGGTTACAACGCCAGAAATCGTCGATAAAATCCATGGTATGATATTGAACGATCGGCGAGTTAAAGTGCACGGGATGGCTGAGGCTATGAGCATCTCAACCGAACGGGTACGGAACATTTTCCAAAAAATTTTGGATATGAGAAAGCTATCTGCCAGATGGGTGCCGCATTGTGGACAACGCATCGGCGCACAGATCCGCAGTCGCAATGGCAAAATTGCATGAATTGCGTTACGAATTGGTTCGTCATCCACCATATTCTCTAGATTTGGCCCCCTGCGATTTTTATCTATTTCCAGACTTGAAGAAATGGCTCGGCGGAAAGAGATTTGGCTCCAACGATGAGGTCATCGCTGAGACAAACGCCTATTTTGAAGGATTGCCAAAATCGTATTATTTGGAAGGGATAGAAAAATTAGAAAAACGTTGTACGAAGTGTATCGAGCTACAAGGAGATTATGTTGAGAAATAAAATATGTTTTGACCAAATAAATCATTTCTGGTTTCATTTTGCAGGGACTTTTCACCCTGCCCTCGTACAATAATCTTTCTTTTGACGTACTTTTCACATGCTCAAAACATGTCAAATAACTCATGCTCACTCCTCTAACAACGAATGTATAAATAATAGAAAGGAAGAGAAAAACAGACTACCCTTGTAATTGAAAAAAATCCACACAATTGCAATTAGACATTTTATTGTAAATAAATAAATATATCATCACGCCTTCTACCCATTACTGGGTATGGCACTCTGCTGAAGCAGATCTCGGTAAGTGATATATTGTAAGAACTGAAAACGAGACAAAAAGATAAGAAAGGAAAACAATATATAACAAAAGTATATTACAGTTTATTTAAACTTTTTTGAAAATATGATTCAACTTAATTTGATTAGTCCAAAATTCAGGGTTGAGAATTAAACTGTAAATAATTTATTAAATAATTTGTGTTCAATTCGTCAGATTTTTCAGAAAAAAAATTACACATTATTCAAACACTATTTTTTTAATTATTAGAACAAATTATTTATTTAGAATTCATGTGGAAAAATGTGTAATATATCTGGAACATACATTCTCAACTTTTTATTTATTTATTGGCCATGCAATCTAGTAGTTAGACTGATAACAATAATGTTTTTGTTTTTATTATTGACGTAATAATAAATGCTGTAGGTATATGAAATCCTTATTTCTTGAAATTCACGCATTCATATTTTGTTAATATTTTTGGGGTCGATATTTTACGGACATAAATATATTTGAAATTTTTGTTTTGTTTTTAAATTGTTTTAAATTGTTCTATGTACATTCATGTATTACTTCAACTGACGTGCTATAAACTTTGTTTAATTGTAAGTAGCAAATAAAAAATTATTATTATTATTAATTATTACTTACTGAGATTTACTATGGTAAAATGTCACACCAAATAATGGGTAAAATTAATTAAAATAATATTTATTTTATTTGTTCGTAGATTTAAATCCAATTTATGACCAAAATTTGTGTGCAGTAAAAACAGTCACCATTTAAACCCTTGTGCATTTATCGATAATAATATATTAAGATATATCTTTTTAAAATTTCGCTGAAATCCCTTGCATAGAACCAAAGAAAAATATTCTCAAAATTAATTCTCAAATTTATTTCTACACTTACTCGCTTCCCCTGCTTCCAATAGTCCCCCTACTTCCAGGGCTCGTTCCCCTCGTCCTGAGATTCCTCTCCGATTGGCTTCTCGTCGGCGGAGGGCTGATCCTCTTGCTACCCCTACTTTCAGGGCTATAACCCCGTTGAGCAACATTAGGACTTGATCCTGGTTTCTTTACTCTGCTACGATCCGGACTCGCGCGCGTGTTCCGGGAATTAGAGGAATTCCTGGAGTTAGGAGCGTTCCGGGGCGGAGTTCGGGAGGGAGAAGGCTTACTGCCGGGTTTTTGGGAGCGAACGGGAGAGTTTCCTCGGGATAAAGGGGTGAAGGGGCTGGTTGGACGCATTACCATCATTGGGGGGAGATAATGGTGTTACAATGTTTTAATTATGTTTTCTACATTATTTAATTTGTAGATAAAATAATGGGGGCTGCAAAAAATAGTTAGTTAGTTAGGGTTTTTGGTTCATTAATTATTGAAAGGTGTGGAAAAAATTAGATTAACATTTTTAAAAGACAATATTTTAGGATTACTCTATTATTGAAAGATATATTCGTATATTTATTAAGAAAAAGTTACTTTTTATGCCTCATCTGTAGTTATCAATACTTATAGATTTAACACAAAAAGTATCACTTTAGCTCTTTACAGGCAGATTCATAAAGCGGATTAGCGCTAACACCATTTTTTATTTCGTTTTTAACTCTCTTTTCAATGTACGAAACAACTTTATTTTAACTTGAGTTAAAAAGAGAGTTAATTAGCATCAAATTTAGTTTATTTTTTTAATCTATTTTAATTTGAAATAGAGTATAGATAATATTAATAACGGTGTTACCGCTAATCCGTTTTGTGAATCTGCCTGTTAATATACAATTATTATTATCGGATTCTCGGTCTACTTTATTCCACACCCTATTTCATTATTTCATTGCAAAATTATATAGAATGCCCCATAAAAATACGGATGGAAAATAATTTTTCCTCTACCATTATTTCCCTGATTACTTTATAGGAAAAATATTTAAATAAAAGCTGCAGGAAACTAAATTTTGCATCTATATCAAGTAAAACATTTCACTTTACTTATTTCATTACTGTTCAAATTAACTTTGAAAGTGGTCAAAAATTTGTATTATGTACATAGTCAAATAAACAAATATATGGCATTTAATTGTCAAAAATATATTTTAAAATTGATTTTAACAGCAAAATTAAATGTAAATACAGAGTGATCAAAAGGAATTGTTATAGTTGGCAATACAATTCCAGAGATCTTTTTATTCCACAGTTGGCACAACGTCAGATAAAGGCGGAAATGCTATTTGACATTTCTAATAAATACAAATAGGTTATATCAGGAGTCTGACAGCTAATTAAGTAATAGAAATACTTTAGAAATAAATGTAATAATAAATGTACTCAAATTTAAATTTTAAATGTCACTGTCAACAACAGGAAATGAATTTATGTATCAGGCTTACCAATTTCAAGTAGTTTTTTTTATTGCCAACTGTAACAATTCCTTTTGATCACTCTGTATATCATCACATCTTCTACACATTACTGGGTGTAGCACTCTGCCGAAGCAGATTTCGGTAAGTGATATATTTATGCGCGTGAAGTGCGGATACCAGCCGTCAAATCACGGCCCACAAAGATGTTAGTGGTGGGGGAGCCACAGGGGTAATTTTAAATTGGTGAAAATGTTTTCTTGGCTGTGGGATCGAACCAGGGTTCTTAGGATCCACAGGCTGACACGATACCACTGAGCCATTACCCCATATAAAAATAAATAAATAAAATGTAATATCTTAACAGTGACTGTGACTTTTATTTAAAACTTTTTAAATAAAAATATAAAATATATCATCACGCCTTCTACCCATTACTGGGTGTGTCACTCTGCTGAAGCAGATCTCGGTAAGTGATATATTTTGCGCGTGAAGTGCGGTTACCAGTCGTCAAATCACGGCCCCCAAACATGTTAGTGGTGGAGGAACCACAGGGATAGCTTTTTCAAATTATGAAAATTTGTCGCATGTGGGAATCGAACCAGGGACCTCAGGATCCACAGGCCGACTTCATATCGCTGAGCTAGCCATCCCAAACTTTTTCTTGTAAAGTAATCAAGAAAGCAATGAAAACAAAAATATTATTCACCATGGCGCAATTTTCGCAGAACATTCTACATACAGTTTACAAATAAACTAACTTTATATTACACACGTACACTTCTATATTAATTATTAAATTGTTAATAACATTTATTATTACTTTCCAAAAATCTCACAATTTATTATTAACATTATACTTATAAACTTCCTCAAATTTCAATCATACACTTCCAAGAACCCGTCCAGTACTTCTTTTGTCATTTCACAAACACTTGAATGTAGTTTTCCCAGCTGTCTATTCCCATCTAATTCGCGGCGATTGTGTTCTGTTTTCTATTTTCTCTAGGGGTAGTTTGACGTCCACCCTTAACGAGCTCTCCACGCAAACTGACCTGACATTGGCCAGCTAGCATTCACATACACATACAAACATACCACTCACCCCCTACTCGATGAATGACGTATTTATGTGTGCTTGCGTGGGAGTGTGTGTGCTTGCCGCGTGCTTATGGTCGATTTGTTTGTAGTGACCAATAGACTGATATTTTTGTTGTCGTCAGGTGTGCTGTGCATATGAGGGTACTGTTATATTGTAATTTTGTGACAAGGGGTGATTGTTTTGGTAAGACATGTATGATTTATTTATTCGTTCAACAGATTGATGGACAGTTGCATGGGCAAAAATTGGTTTAAAAAAAAAAAATATATCATCACGCCTTGTACCCATTACTGGGTGTGGCACTCTGCCGAAGCAGATCTCGGTAAGTGATATATTAGTGGTGGAGGAGTCACATAGCTGGTTTTTTTTTTGAAATTATGAAAATTGTTTGTCGCCTGTGGGAATCGAATCTAGGGTACCAGGGTTCTCAGGATCCACAGGCCGACTTCATACCACTGTGGTAGCCATCCCCATGTATGATTTATTTATCCGGTCAACAGATTCATGGACAGTTGCATGGGCAAAAATTGGTTTAAAAAAAATAAATATATCATCACGCCTTCTACCCATTACTGGGTGTGGCACTCTGCCGAAGCAGATCTCGGTAAGTGATATATTTTGCGCGTGAAGTGCGGTCACCAGTCGTCAAATCACGGCCCCCAAAGATATTAGTGGTGGAGGAGTCACATTGGTAGTTTTTTTTAAATTATGAAAATTGTTTGTCGCCTGTGGGAATCGAACCAGGGTTCTCAGGATTCACAGGTCGACTTCATACCACTGAGATATTCGGTCAACAGATTGATGGACAATTGCATGGGCAAAAATTGATTTAAACAAATTAAATCAAATCGATTGTAAATATATAATGGTTATCTATGTACTAAGGGTGAAAACAGAGTTTTCTGGCTCGCAGCATGATTATTAGCTCGAGGCGCAAAGCGCCGAGGGCTAATAACATGCTCAGGGTCAGAAACGCTAATTTCACTCGTGGTACATACAATATTTTATGCACAACAAAATAACATTTAATTATATGTTCAAAAGATTAAAATATGTACATAGGTTATAAGTCAAAATGACATTTTGCAAAATCAAGTATTCACAATAAACAAAAATTGTCATTTTATTTATGTATCCATTGGAATTATTTCTTTTTGGCCCATAGGTCAAAAATATAGCTGTGTTCCATTTGCCACTTGGTTCACTTAAATCAGTTCAGATAAATTAGACAACATGACTAAATGGACTGAATTAAGCAAACTGATGCACTTATTGGGGCGAATTACTTTAAAGTAAATTAGAATCTGTAATTCTAGTACTGGAAATAAAGTCAGCGATGCAATCCAGCGAAATAAATAAGTGATCTGGTTCAGTACATGTAAGTTAGATCTGATCCAAATGTCTAAAACACATATTTTTCCTGTTGTGCATAAAATAAATATATCATCACGCCTTTTACCCATTACTGGGTGTGGCACTCTGCCGTAACAGATCTCGGTAAGCATATATATTTATACGCGTGAAATGCGGTTACCAGCTATCAAATCACAGCCCTCAAAGATGTTAGTGGGGTAGTTTTAATGTGATGAAAATCGTTTGTGGCTGTGGTAATCGAACTCGGAGTTTCAGGATCCACAGGCCGACTCGATACCACTGAGCCATCTACCCCATAATATAAAAAAATAAATATATATATATATATATATATATATATATATATCATCACGCCTTTTACCTATTATTGGATGTGGCACTCTGCCGAAGCAGATCTCGGTAAGTGATATATTTATGCGCGTGAAATGCGGTTACCAGGCGTCAAATCACAGCCCTCAAAAATGTTAGTGGAGGGAAATCCACAAGGGTAGTTTTATTGTGGTGAAAATTGTTTGAAGGCTGTGGGAATCGAATCGAACAGGTCGACTTGATACCACTGAGCTACCTATCCCATAAATTACTTAAGTAATGAATAATAATAATAAAATGCACCACATTAAAACAACCCCTGTAGCTCCTTTTCCACTAATATCTTTGGGGACCGTGATTTAACGACATATTCCACTTCACGCGCAAAATATATTATTTACCGAGATCTGCTTCGGCAGAGTGCCACACCCAGTAAAGGGTAAAAGGTGTGATGATATAATGTTTTTTATTTTAATAATTATAATTGTTAATTCTAAGTACTAATCAGACAGTTGTGACGCAGTTTAACTTCGATTAAAAAATAAATAAATAAATCTGTTCTGTAAACTTTCAGATTGTTTATAAACAATTTTAATTTTGCTAAACTATGTCAAAAATATTTACCCTAAAAAACCACAGCAATGAAAACAAGTGAAACTAAGTACCAAACACTGTTTTAATGTAGAGAATCACGTGACTGTACACAATCATATACATACCAAGGTTTATTTATAATTCATACCTATTAAGTTTTAGACGATCTATATTTTTATTTCTTCCCCTAACTTGAATAATAGTCATTACCCTTACTCGTTTCTGATCAATACTGACCAAGAAAAATAATTATTTCACATTTGAGAGAACGTTATCAAAATTTTATAAATATATCATCACACCTTCTACTCATTACTGGGTGTGGCACTCTACCGAAGCAGATCACAATAAGTGATATATTTTTGCGCGTGAATTGCGATTAGCAGTTGTCAAATCACAGCCCCCAAAAATGTTAGTGGTGGAGGAGCCACAGGAGTAGTTTTTTGAAATTATGAAAATTGTTTGTCGCCTGTGGAAAACGAACCAGGGTTCTCAGAATCCACAGGCCGACTTCATACTACTGAGCTAGCCACCCCATAACAAACAAATAAATATATCATCATGCCTTCTACTAATTTTATCTGAATATTATTTCTAAGAGTAGTCTACTCTAATAAAAGTATGCATACTTGTAATTGGGCGATTGCCTCTATAAGAATAAATAAATAAATTACTGGGTGTGGCACTCTACCGAATCACAGTAAGTGATATATTTTTGCGCGTGAATTGCGGTTAACAGCCGTCAAATCACGGCCCCCCCAAAGATATTAGTGGTGGAGGGAACCATAGGAGTAGTATTACTGTGGTGAAAATGTTTGCCGCCGTGGAAATCGAACTAGGGTTCTCAGGATCCACAGGCCGACTCGATACCACTGTGCCACCAACTCCATTATTATAATTATTTATTTATTTTGTTATTCTGAACAGTAGGAACTTGATCCCAATTACAGTAGCTTCAAATACACAATTATCTTGTACGAGAACTTATTTTGCGGTTTTTCTTTACTTACAGTACATTTCTTTTAGGATTTTGCATATATTCTGGGCGTAAAATATTCGACTTTTTAAAGATTAGAATCTTTATTTTATTGAGAGAAGAATCAATATGAAACAAATTATTGTTTAAAAAATTCTTTAATTTTCCTAAATAAAATAAAATAAATATATTGTAAAGCCTTCTACTCATTACTGAATATGCCACTGCCGTCGCAGATCTCGGTAAGTGATAAATTTATGCGCGTGAAATGCGATTACTAGGCGTCAAATCACGGCCACCAAAAATGTTAGTGGAGGGAAAACCACTAGGATAATTTTAATTTTCTTAATTTTAGGTAGGTGGCTCACTGGTATCGAGTCGGCCTGTCGATTTGAGAACCCGGATTTGATTCCCATAACCGTAAAACCATTTTCACCATATTAAAACTACCCCAGTGACTACCCCTCCACTATCATCTTTTGGGGCCGTGATTTGATGGCTGGTAACTACACTTCACGTGCATAAAACTGAGATCTGTCACGGCAGAGTGCCACACCCAGTAATGGGTAGAAGGCGTGATGATATAGTTATTTTACTTATATTTTAGTATCTTCGGATTAAACTGAATATTTATAAAACTTTATTTTATTATTTATACATTACTTATGGGGTAGGTGGCTCAGTGGTATCAAGTCAGCCTATAGATTTTGAAAACCCTGGTTTGATACACACAGCCGACAAACAATTTCACCAATTTAAAATTAGCTCCCCCGTCACTAACATCTTTAGGGACCGTGTTACCGCACTTCACGCGTATAAATATGTCACTTACCAAAATCTGCTACGGCAGAATGCCACTATCAGTAATGGGCAAAAGGCGTGATGATATATTTATTTTGATTATTTTATTTAAAAAGTAATATACCTAGTTATTTTTCTAAAAGTTTTTCTAATATTTTTAATATAGAAATATATAATATATATTGGGATTAATTGTGTACAAGCAATTATACAACAAGGTGTTGTCTTCCCAATCTCAACCTCCATTCCTCTCTATCATACACCATATTTTCTTCTAGGTCTCGGTCTCTCATTGCCTGTCGTATTCCCTCTTTCCATGATTTACGAGGTCGTCCTCTCTTGTTTCTTCCGGGTGGTTTCTAGTTGAATATTTTTTGTAATGAAATATTTTTGATATAGAAATACAAATGAAAATAAATATATTGGTGTATTGCAGTGATGAGATGATTTGGTCATGTGGTATGAAATATTGGTGAAACTGAGGGTGAGTAATTGCGTGAATAACCTAGGATCCCTAGAATCCCTAGGGTTCCTAGGAAAAATGGATGAATAGGAAGCGTGAACGAAAGATGAGACGATCTTGTAGTACATAAGTTAAGAATGTTTCTCGAAGATTAATTACAGGATGAATCTAATGAATAAAAGTTTTAAGGATATATGGTACAATCCGAAACATTGAAAATTGGGTAAAGAGCAAGATTTATAATTTCAGGGGTTTGATAGAATCTAGTGGGATATTATAATACTAATACAAATGGGAAAATAAGTAAATAATAATTGGTTTTCTGCTACATAGTTTCTTCATTACTTCATAAATAATTCTAATCAAATAAAGTGAAGCAAGTTTGTTTATTTTTAGATGTACATTTGTAGATTTCAACATTGTTATTTGACAATGACATATTAAATTACCATTTCATAGTTGTTATCGATTGATATATACCTGATTTATTTTATAAGTAAAGTTAAAATAGTTCGACAAACTGAATAAATATATTATTTTGTTCGTTAGCAGTTAAATATGTAATTATGAGTATGATTTTAGTTTGCATTGTTACAAATATTATAATTAGTCGGCAATTTTCTTGAAATACTTTAATTAATTCGTGTTTCACTTGAATATAATATGTTGTACAAATAAAATAAAATGAATATATCATCACGCCTTCTAGCCATTACTGGGTGTGGAGCTCTGTCGAAGCAGATCTCGGTAAGTGATATATTTTTGCGCGTGAAGTGCGGTTACCAGTCATCAAATCAAGGCCCCCAAAGATGTTAGTGGTGGAGGAGCCACAGGGGTAGTTTTTGAAATTATGAAAATTGTTTGTTGCCTGTGGGAATCGAACCAGGGTTGTCAGGATCCACAAGCCGACTTCATACTACTGAGCTAGCCACCCAATTAAAAACATAGAACCACAATTTCAAAAATTAATAAAAGAAAAATTTCTCATATCACGGCCCCCAAAGATGTTAGTAGAAGGAAAACCACAGGGATAGTTTAAATAAATAAATATATAAATATAATATCACGCCTTCTACCCATTCCTGGGAGTGGCACCCTGTCATAGCAGATCTCGGTAAGTAATATATTTATGTACGTGAAGTGCAGTTACCAGCCGTCAAGTCATGGCCTCCAAAGTTGTTAGTAGAGAGGAAGCCACAATGGCAGTTTTAATGTGGTGAAAATTTTTGTCTTCTGTAGGAATCGAACCCGGGTTCTCAAATTTACTGAGTCACCTACTTCATTTTAAATAAATAAATAAAATAAATATATCATCACGCCTTCTACCCATTACTGGGTGTGGCACTCTGCCGAAGCAGATCTCGGTAAGTGATATATTTATGTGCGTGAAGTGCGGTTACCAGTCGTCAAATCACGGCCCCCAAAGATGTTAGTGGTAGAGGAGCCACAGGGATAGTTTTTGAAATTATGAAAATTGTTTGTCACCTGTGGGAATCGAACCAGGGTTCTCAGGATCCACAGGCCGACTTCATACCACTGAGCTAGCCACTCCATTTAAATAAATTAATATATAAATATAACATCATACCTTCTACCCATTCCTGGGAGTGGCACTCTGCCGAAGCAGATCTCGCTAAGTAATATATTTATGTACGTGAAGTGCAATTACCAGCCGTCAAGTCATGGCCTCCAAAGTTGTTAGTAGAGAGGAAGCCACAGTGGTAGTTTTAATGTGATGTAAATTTTTGTCAGCTGTAGGAATCGAACCCGGGTTCTTAAATCCACTGAGTCACCTGTCTCATTTAAAATAACCTAATTAATAATATTTCCAGCTAAGTCGGAATTAGTATATATTCACATTTTACTCAGTTTGACGTACATTTTGAAGTAGTTTCTAAATATATAATATGAAAGTAATTGATTAAAAAATATTTTTTTTTAGGTAAGCCTATTTTTTGGGACTTCCGATATGCTTCCAAATTAAAAAAATCACATTGCTACTTCTTCCTTTACTAGTGACCACCCATCTACCACCAATCCTTCTAAACATTTTTCGAACCACTGTTCAACTTTCACCACGCTACACTTCAACCACCATCCACTTCTACCACACATCCCACATGCTTCTGTCATATCTCGCCGGAGTTTGCACAATCACTTCTTCGCTCGTAACTTCCAAGCGCTCTTAACTTCTTCTATTCGTTCGTATCGTCTCCTTACCACAAAACAGAAACCGCGTGGTCGGTCGACTTCGTTGACGTTGACTCCGGCTTGCTCAGAACACCTGTAACACACCGGCGAAGCGGTTGTGTGAACAGAAAAGTTTAAATTTTATATTTGGTTGACGGAAAAGTTCATTGTTGGTAGTGCAAGTGATGATTGTTTGTTTGTTGATGTATTGTTGACATTGTGTTGTTGATTGTTGTTTTGTGGTTGTGACAACTAGGATTTTATTTATTTGTAAGTTTATTTTTGGTTATTTATTTTTTTAACAACAAATTTTGGGAGTCTAAACATTAGAAAGATGATTATTCACTCATGTTATTATTATTAGTGATTATGCCAGAGATTATTCACTGTAGTTTTGCTTTTCTTTTGTGATAAAATATCAGGTAGTTGTCAAATAATTAGCTAAAATTGTCAACAAGTAAATTTGTGAGTCAAAAAATAATCTTAAATATTATTTAAGATTTCCATAAATTAGAAAATAATTCTCGTACCTTTTCGTCAGGCCCTTGGTATTATTCTTGAGAATAAAACCATTCTTGTGATTCATACTGTAGATTGTTCAATATTGGGCTCATTTTCGACAAGATTTGACAGATGTTAACTCATATTTAACAAAAAAAATAATTTGTAAGTAGCAAACAATATCTGTGTCATTCAAAAATTGGTACTTATAATTTTGCTGATTATTGACATGGGCGTTTGTAGGCAGGGCAAGCCGGGGCACAATGTTCCCTAGGGTAACGATTGAGTCATCTAAGTTTATTATGTATACACGGACACAAAATATTAGAAAATAAAAATTGTAAATCGGAATTTACTGAAGAAAGGGTGTCAATTTATGGAAGAGTTATTCGAAGATTGTCCTTCAATTCAAACCTGGGCGACAAAGACTAGTAATTTATTTAACAAAAAATATTTTTTTCTATTTGTTATGTGTATTTGTATTTATATTATGTAAAAAAAATATTTTTGAAATTTATGTCTACCTGAGAGTTTTTTGCGACCCTCCCCTGGAAAAATATCTGTGGACGCCCATGATTATTTATACAAATATCTATTTGTCTTATATTACAGTATTTTAACAATTGGCTTGAGTAATAATTATAATTCATTAACTGATTTTGAGTAAATCATTTCACAATGAAACATAAAAATAACTTTTTAAAATAAATATTATCGTTTTAATCAACAAGAATTGCAATAGAAATTTTATTATCGACTTTACGTAGGTGAAGTTTAGAATAGACTAAACAATTTGAAAACTTTTAATTATTTTTTTAACAATAGTTTATAACATTATAGAATTTTATAATAAATAACTTAAAAGTAATAGTAGTTAGGAAATCTCAGTGATATCATGTTTAACTAAAATGCAATTTTTTTTTGTTACTAAGTTACTTGTTCGTAGTTAATTTTTGTTTATCATCATCATGTCTTTTACCCATTACTGGATGTGGTACTCTGCCGTAGCAGATCTCAATAAGTCAAATTACGCCCCCCAAAAATGTTAGTGGATGGAGAGACACAGGGGTAATTTTAATGTGGTGAAAATTGACTGAGAGAATTGGACTCGAGTTCTCAAATTCAGAGATCGATTCGATACGCTAAAACCTTTGTAAGTGGCAAACGTGAACTTTCTGCACTCAACTGACAGTTGGAATTATCTACTTGCTGCTCAATCGTAGAAAAAATTAAATGTCACATTTTTGTCAAAAGTCAAATAAGCATGAAAATAAAAAAAACAAATTAAACAAAATATCTTTTTGACAGCTTAATCGAGAATTCATTATCTTAATCGATAAGTTGAACTGTCAGAATTAGATTTTGTTTTATTTGTTTTTTTTTATTATTATTATTTTCGTGACTAACTGATTTTTGACAAAAATGTCACATTTTATTTGTCAAATAGATATCTAATACTATAACAACATTCTCGCTTCAACTACATGTATAGTTCCCTCCATACAAGCTCATGTACTCATTACACTCGAAATCATTCATCACATCCATCCAATCACTCCTATACACTTACATTAATCAAATATCTCAAATTACTCACGCTCACTCCTTTAACACGAATCTACAAATAATAGAAAGAAAGAGAAGAACAAGTATGTTAGAACTGAAAACGAATTAAAAATATAAGAAAGGAAGGGAGTGTCATCCTGCGCTTGTTTTTAAAAGTGTATTTCGCACAATTACAGGTAAACACTCTAACGAAATCAAGAACCCTGCGCTTGTCTTAAATCATTAGATTCATCCTGCAATTAATCCTCATCAAACATTCCTATTCTAACGAACTACTTTCGCTTTCCTGGTAAACAAAGTACAACATAAATAAATAAACATGCTTCTGGAATAATTCACCATCCCGAGAAATTGGAAGTTTACATTAAAATTATTGATACTAATAATATTTGATAACACAAAAAGATTGCAAGAATGTAAATAAACAATTCAATAATGATTCATTCTTTTAAGTAATAACCATAAATTTATTCTCATATAAATAAAATTATTAAGGACATTAAAGTAGATGTACTTAAAGATTAAATTGAAATTCTCTAGCAGTTGCAGCATCACGGCAGTGTTGTCGCCACAAATGCGAGAGTTTTATGATACAAACATTCCTGTCTTTATATGTCAATAACAACAATACTTTTTGTTAAAATATAAATATATCATCACGCCTTTTACTCACTACTGAGTGTGGCATTTCACCGTAGCAGATCTCTGTAAGAGACATATTTTGAAGTGCGATTATCGGTCGTCAAATCACTGCCCCCAAATATGTTAGTAGAGAAGGAGTCACAGGAGTAGTTTAAATATTGTGAAAATTATTTGTCGGCTGTGGGAATCGAACCTGGGCTCTCAAATCCACAGACCGACTCGGTGTCATGACATTAAAATATATTAATATATAAACTACCCCTGTAGCTCTCCCTCCGTGATTTGACAGCTGGTACCAGCATCCCTTAATTACATTTAATTCTATATCAAAATCAATTCATTACTACTAATTTCAAAAACTACCCCTGTGGCTCCTCCACCACTAACATCTTTGGGGGCCGTGATTTGACGTCTGGTAACCGCAAAATCTATCACTTACCGAGATCTGCTTCGGCAGAGTGCCACACCCAGTAATGGGTAGAAGGCGTGATGATATATTTATTTATTTATTTAAAATTAATTTTAGATAGCTCAGTGGTATTGAGTCGGCCTGCGAATTTGAGAACCTGGGTTCAATTCCCACACCCGCCAAACAATTTTCACCACTTTAAAACTACTCTTGTGCTCTCCTACCTCTAACAACTTTGGGAGTCGTGATTTGACGGCTGATAACCACTTCACGCGCATAAATATATCACTTACCGAGATCTGCTTCGGCAGAGTGCCACATCCAGTAATGAGTAGAAGGCGTGATGATATATTTATTTATTTATTTAAAATTAATTTTAGATAGCTCAGTCGTATTGACCCGGCCTGTGAATTTGAGAATCCGGGTTCAATTCTCACAGCCGACAATCAATTATCACCACATTAAAACTACCCTTCTGATTCTCCCACCACTAACAACTTCGAGAGCCGTGATTTGACGGCTGGTAACCGCACATCACGCGCATAAATATATCACTTACCGAGATCTGATTCGGCAGAGTGCCACTCAGTAATGGGTAGAAGGCGTGATGATATATTTATTTATTTATTTAAAATTAATTTTAGATAGCTCAGTGGTATTAGGCCGGCCTGTGAATTTGAGAATCCGGGTTCAATTCTCACAGCCGACAAACAATTTTCACCACATTAAAACTACCCTTCTGATTCTCCCACCACTAACAACTTCGAGAGCCGTGATTTGGTAGCTGGTAACAACACTTCACGCGCATAAATATATCACTTACCGAGATCTGCTACGGCAGAGTGCCACACCCAGTAATGGGTAGAAAGCGTGATGATATATGTTTTATTTTAAAACAAAATGACGCATGCCTCTTTTACGAGCAAATATAATATAAACTATGAATTTAAAATATGTAAAATATGTAATGTGTCACCTTCAACTAAATAAATAGTACCCGTCATTAGAAATTTAAATGAAATATTAAAACTTTTAAAAATATGTTATTTACATCAACAGACCTCGCATTATTCATAGAAAGCCTTTGATTATGACAATATTTGATGTAATGTTCAAAAAATTCATCAATATTTATTAACTGATATAGTTTTTGAATAATATTTACGCATTTTTAAGTAAGTAGCTAGATTATAATGTAATAAATCTTGTACGTGTTTAGCAGAATTAGGAAAAGTTTACCTGCAATAAATCTGAAAACTATTTTTTTATTGTGAAATTTCACAAAACAATGAAATATTATTTATTATTGGTGTTTTACAGTACTTTTAATTTATGATTTCAATAAATTATTACAATTTAAAAACAAATAAAACTACTACAAAGTTAATTAAAACGTATTATATAAAAACTATAATTTAATTCATTCAGATTTTATATATCAATAGAAATTATTCAAATAAAAATAAATATATCATCACACCTTTTATCCATTACTGGGTGTGACACTTTGCCGTAGCAGATCTTGATAAGTGATATATTTTGCGCGTGAAGTGCGGTTACCAGTTATCAAATCACAGCCCCCAAAGTTGTTAGTGGTGGGAGAGCCACAGGGGTAGTTTTAATGTGGTGAAAATTGTTTGTCGGCTGTGAGAATCGAACCCGGGTTCTCGAATCCATAAGCCAACTTGATACCACTGAGCCATCTAAAATTAATTTGTGTTGTAATGAAATATATTTTATGCACAACCAATTAATGTCTTTTAGCCCTAAAAAGCGGGCTTAAACACTTGTTTTTGACCGTAGCGCCTTAAAAATCATTCCTATGGATACATAAATAAAATGACAATTTTTGTTTATTGTGAATACTTGATTTTACTAAATGCCATTTTGGCATATAACTAAAAATAAATAAAATAAATATATCATCACGGCTTTTACCCATTACTGGGCGTGGCATTTTGCTGAAGCAGATCTCGTAAGCGATATATTTATGCGTGTGAAGTGCGGTTACCAGCCGTCAAATCACGGCCCCCAAAGGGGTAATGTTAAATTGTTGAAAATGTTTTGTCGGCTGTGGGGATCAGCCATTACCCCATTGAAATATAACTATGTACATATTTTAATCTTTTGAACATATAATTTAATGGAATTTTCTTGTACCTGCGCCTCGTGTTAATAATTATGCCACGAGTTAGAAACACCTGCTTTCACCCTAGGTACATAAATAACTATTATTTTATAATTATTTTTTATTATAATGAATCTTTTCTTGCGCCTCCACGTATAATTTTTGCACCTTACAAAAAGCATTGTACAAATCTCGTGCACGAAGACGTCATTTGCACCATTCGCGCAAATTAAAGCACGAACGAAAAGCATGTGAAAAGTAACTCTTCGCGCACTCGTTACTGAAATAACTATTTCGCGCCTTCGTCCGATATTAACAGTATTACATATCATAATGGGGTGGCTAGCTCAGTGGTATGAAGTCGGCCTGTGGATCCTGAGAACCCTGGTACCCTAGATTCGATTCCCACAGGCGACAAACATTTTTCATAATTTCAAAAGCTACCCCTGTGGCTCCTCCACCACTAACATCTTTGGGGGCCGTGATTTGATGACTGGTAACCGCACTTCACGCGCAAAATATATCACTTACCGAGATCTGATTCGGCAGAGTGCCACACATTTCTAGATTATTTTAGAGATTATTTTTTGACGTTTCTCAAAACCAATAAAATGATTCATTGTATGTCACGTGTCTGTGTTATATATATATATATATATATATATATATACATATCTGAAAATTCCAGAGGAATTGAATTAAAAATTTAATCTTTCCGAGATTAAAAATGATTCATCACTTCTCGAAAAGAAAGAATGAAGTAAGTCATTTACATTTTCTTTTATCAAACGTGTCTAAATTATTTAAGAGAGAAATACTTTAAATAAAATAGACGAAAAATTAAATTTTCTACCATTTTCATTTGAAGTATTTTTCTCTAAAAAAAATGTAGAAACATTTGACGGCGATAAATTATACGAAACACAAAAATATTTGATCTTGTCACCTTCGGTATTTCACAAAACAATGAAACATAATTTATTATGAATGTTTTATAGTAATTTTAATTTATGATTTCAATAAATTATTACAATTTAAAAACAAATAAAAACTACTACATTCATTAAAACTTATTACATAAAAATTATAATATAATTCAATTTGGAAGTATCAAAAAAATTCACTAGTGACTTTTCTATTCCAAACATGAGTTTCCTGTTGAGAACATCTTTTCGTAACTTCCTCGAGAGCTATTTCCGGTACACTATCTTTTGTTTTTCGCGTTGCTACTAGATTTGAACCAATTAAAGCGAAACCGTTTACCTGTTTAATTGTTCGGTGTTAATTAATTAGTTTAATACTGATCCTGTTTTCTCAATACATTAATTTAATAATTAATTAATCTTGGGAAGTATTATAAGTACAGATAATTTCTAGTTTATTTATAGCTTTCGATGTAGAGATTCTGAAAGTGAAAACTAGAATTAATTTGCATATTTATTAATAATAATGTATGTTTATGTTATTATATAAAAGCTTGTTAAAATGTTGTTTCCTGAATTGTATTAAATATTGTGTTTTGGGTGCCGCCATTTTGAGTGTATTTCTCAATGTATATCTGTAGAATAATTAGCCAGAAAGAAATTGTATTTTTTTTATTTATGGGGTATGGTTCAGTGGTATCGAGTCGGCCTGTGTATTTGAGAACCTCGGTTCTCGTACGATTATTGTACTGAAAATTTACAGATGTATGTATTTTGACCCGCTGAATCCAATGGTCAAAACCCCAAGTGAATACGCCTTCTAGTTTTTAAGATATCTTTCAAAAACTGTTTAGGAAAAATTAAATGTCAACATTTTTGAAAAAAACTAAAAATCGTTGAAAATTTGTATACAAGTCAATTGAAGTATGAGAAATCCAATGCCGTTGAGCGCATCTTCATATCTGGCTTAGTTTTTGAGATGTGGCCTCTGGAAAGACGAAAAACTGAGGTGTTGAAATTTTTTGAAAGTTCAACAATTCCGGAGGCTCTATCTCAAAAACTAAACGTGATACGAAGTTGCGCCCAACGGCGTTGAATTCCCCGGGTCCGAATTGACTTATTATCAAAATTTTAGCTCATTTGAAGCGTTTTCAGTTTTTTGAAATTTTTAATTATTTTTCCAAGGGGTACCCCTTAGGTTTTTTATGATTTTTAAACAATTTGCTCTAAAACTCTTTCTCGTACGACTATTGTACTAAAAATTTACAGACGTATGTATTTTGACCCGCTGAATCCAATGGTTAAAACCCCAAGTGTGTACGCCTTTTAGTTTTTAAGATATCGTCCAAAAACTGTTTAGGAAAAATTAAATGTAAAAAAATTTGAAAAAACTAAAAATCGTTGAAAATTTGTATACAAGTCAATTGAAGCATGAGAAATCCAATGCCGTTGAGCGCATCTTCATATCTCGCTTAGTTTTTGAGATATGGCCTCTGGAAGGTCGAAAAACAAGGGTGTAATTTTTCTAAAAAATTCAATACTTCCGGAGGTTCTATCTCAAAAACTAAACGAGATACGAAGTTGCGCGCAACGGTGTTGAATTCCCCGGGTCCGAATTGACTTATTAGCAAAATTTTACCTCATTTGAAGCGTTTTCAGTTTATTGAAATTATTTTATTCCAAGGGGTACCCCTTAGACTTTTTATGATTTTTAAACAATTTGCTCTAGAACTCTTTCTCGTACGATTATTGTACTGAAAATTTACATACCTATGTATTTTGACCCGCTGAATTCAATGGTCAAAACCCCAAGTGCGTACGCCTTTAAGTTTTGAAGATATCGTAATAATGGGTAAATGATATATTTATTTATTTTATTTTTTAAATAAATATAAATAAATATATCATCACGCCTTCTACCCATTACTGGGTGTGGCACTCTGCTAAAGCAGTGGAGGAGCCACAGGGATAGCTTTTTCAAATTATGAAAATTTGTCGCCGGTGGGACTCGAACCAGGGACCTCAGGATCCACAGGCCGACTTCATACCACTGTGCTAGCCATCCCATATATTTTATTTTTTAAGTATATTAAATACTATATTTTTGGTGCCACCATTTTGACAGTAAGTATTTCTCAACGTATATCTCTAGAACAATTAGCCAAAAAGAAAACATATTTAGTTTAATTTGAGGGTGAGAAAATGTGTAAACGTCCTAAGAATAAATTGATACTTATGATTATTATACGAAAGAAGGAATTATGAATGCGGATGAATAACTAAATATAGAATGCCACGCCCAGAATTGAATAAAAGGCGTGATGACATATTTATTTAAGTATTTTTCAAGAAAAAATTATATTATGAAAGATAGTTGATGAAACTGTTTCATTATTATTATTATTTAAATTTATTCTTCATTTCACAGTTACATACTTGAAGAATGTAAAATAAATAAATAATTAATGAAATGTTTTGTAACCGTATATTATTATTACATTAATAACATACTTTTACTTTTACAAACACGAAAAACTCGAATAATAATAATAGTTTATATCAAAATCTGAACTATCATTCAAATCAATACAAAATTAATCTAATCATTCCAAATAATGATAATTCTATATCTCTACAACAATCTATGTAATAATACACAAGTCCAAATTTGTATCAAAGTTATTATCTAAGTAAATATTAAGAAGTTTAGAACTTCTTGGAATGAAAAAAGTAAGGAACTTGTAACAATCACATTGTATTGTTGAGAACTCATATTGGAGACAAGTTATGAATAAGATTGTAACTGTATTGCCGCCTACATTAATTCGAATTCACAGGTATATATTCTGATGTCATTTTATGATTGCTCCGTCGTGATATCATCCATAGACGTACGTGAAATATTTTTTAGGAAGGCACATCTTTCAAAACGTTTAACATTTTCAACATCGAATATTTTCTGCTGTCAAACGTATCTAAATTATTTTAGAGAAAAATGTTTCAAATAAAATAGAATGAAAATTAAATTTTCTCTCACTTTTATTTGAAGCTTTTTTCTCTAAAATCATTCAGAAACATTTGAAAGGGGAATATATATATATATATATATATATATAAAACTAAATGTTTGCAAATTTAGTAATAATAATATAAGTCTTTAAAGCATGTGTGACGAGTTAAGAGCACGACGCGAAGAGGAGTGCTTTTAACTGCACTAGTGTTTTAAAGTCACTTATACACATGTATCATACGCTATTCTTTTATTATACCTACAGCATAATTTGGAAAATAGAGCTGGAAAGCAGTATTTTCATTTTGAGTCATTTCATAATTTTTTTATACGTGATTTGACGAAAAATTGTTCACCTGGAGATAGTTAGTATTTATTGTTTACGTTGCTATGTGAATTCGTTGTGTTAAACATGAGGCGTATTCCATTTGCCATTTGAATCAGATCTAACTTACATTTACTGAACCAGATTACTTATTTATTTCGCTGGATTACTTCGTTGACTTTATGTCCAGTACTAGGATTGCAGATTCTAATTTACTTTGAAGTAATTCACCTCAATAAGTGCATCAGTTCGCTTAATTCAGTTCATTTATTCATTTGTCGAATTTATCTGAACTGATTTAAGTGAACCAAGTGGCAAATGGAATACAGCTATACGAGTAGATGGATTTAAAGAGAAAACTTATTTTATTGTTGCTTAGCAACTATGAAACATATTTAATTTCTTTTAATTTTATGTTTTTGCCCACGTTTTAGTTTCGTAAACAAAGATTATTGTGCAAGTATAATAAAAAACATATTTATTATAGTTAAATTTTGAGGACTGCTGGACTACGACATAAATCTTCTAGGTTAAATTAAATCATCAGTAAATATAGTTTAGAATCCCTATAAAAGCGCCAGATGATATCAAGTGGAAAAGGTCAGAAACCCGTAAAAAAATTACTCATAGCTTTTAGCTAACTGTAAATATGGTACTCATACATATGTACTGTACAACCCAATAAAAGTGAGCCAAAGCGAAACAAGAACCTTCATTTGACACTTGAGTATATTTGAAGAAAATATGGTGGCTTACAGTTAGTATTGTCGCTTAGAAAACAAGAACAATTATTTATTTACATCATTAGTTATCTGATTAACACAGGTTCAACTTCTTCTCATAGCCAGCCTCTTCATTTCAATATAACTTCTTCCTTCTTTTAGGACGTCTACCATCTTCCTCCTTCTCCTTCCCCTTTTACCTTCTCCTTCTACTATCCCTTCTATTATATCCTTCATTCGAATATTATATTATATTATATAGCTAGCTCAGTCGGCCTGTGGATTCTGAGAACCTTGGTTCGATTCCCACAGACGACAAACAATTTTCACCATTTTAAAACTACCCATGTGGCTCTCCCACCAATAACAGCTTTGGGGGCCGTGATTTGATGGCTGGTAACCGCACTTCACGCGCCTAAATATATCACTTACCGAGATCTGCTTCGGCAGAGTGTCACACCCAGTAATGGGTAGAAGGCGTGATGATATATTTATTTTATTTATTTGATTAGAATATCCGTTCTCAACGCATGACCTAACCACATTCTTTTCCTTTTTCAAGATTGTTAGTAAGTATATCTATTAAAATTATACAGTTGTAGCATTATGGTAGCACTGTCATTTTACAAACAAGAGTGTGTAGTTTCAAATAACATTTAATATATGTACAAAATATTAAAATGTGTACATAGGTTATATGTCAAAATTACATTTTGTAAAATCAAATATTCGCAATAAACTAAAATTGTTATTCTATTTATATATCCATAGGAATAATTTTTGTATCGCCCTAGGGCCAAAAAGAAGTGTTTAAGCCTGCTTTTCAGGGCTAAAACATATTAATTTCGACCCGGTTGTCCATAAAGATAATAAGTTTGAAATTCAAAGTATGAGCAACCATTTATAACCAGCAAATTTTTAAAATTAAATAAACCATAATACAGCTATTATTTTAATTAAATCATCATTCTAAACTAAATTTGGGTTCAACATAGTATGACATTAACTCATCTAGATCACAGTTATCATGTCATTACAGATAACAACTTATTTTAACTGAAACTAGACACAGATAACTATCTTAATCTTCTTGTTTTCAAGAAGAATTTGTCAAATTATACCGTTGACAAATTCCAGTAATTTTCTCATGCGTTTACCCGAATCAACCTAGGTACAAATAAAAAAATTGAATATTATACCATCGCGGAAGAATACGGAACAGTTAGTTCCGGTATGCCATTTAATTCCGGATGTAATTGTCTTCGCAAGGTGTTCAACTGTCAATTACAAGAGGTCGTTTACTTCCTGCAAATTGGAGGGAAAATAATTGAATTTAAATGAAGTAATTTTTGACGTAGATGCTTTCAAGCAATAAATTTGGGGTAATCTTGCTGTCACATCGAAATTTGGGACATTTTTAGGCGGACTAAGAAAAAAAGTAGATTTAAGTTTGAAATTAGGTTGTTAAGATTTCAACGGATGATAAGTTTTTCTTTTACTTGTTTAAAATAAAAATAAATTATGACAGTAATAACAATGAAGAGTTGGAACTTGGGTACAGAGTTGTATAGCTAGTTAGTGCAATGGCTTGTGATCCTGAAGGTCTTAGGTTTGAACCTGTTTATACAGTGCTTCTAAATTGACCCCAATAACATTTTTGGAAATTACCTATATTCGGAGTATAATAGCATATTATATACAAAATAAAATAAATAAATATATCATCACGCCTTCTACCCATTACTGGATGTGGCACTCTGCCGAAGTAGATCTCGGTAAGTGATATATTTTGCACGTGAAGTGCGGTTACCAGTCGCCAAATCACGGCCCCCGAAGATGTTAGTGGTGGAGGAACCACAGGGATAGCTCTTGAAATTATGAACATTGTTTGCCGCCTGTGGGAATCGAACCCGGGTTCTCAGGATCCACAGGCCGACTTCATACCACTGAGCTAGCCACCCCATAAAATTATAGTGAATATTTCAAAGGTTAATGCTACCCCATTTTTTTTCCTTTTTTTTTGTCGCTTCTTTGGCTGACCAACTACTCAGGTCATATGCCGCCATTCCGCCCTGATCTGCGTTTTTAGGTATTATGGTCAACAGCAACGCGGATTTTCTCTGGACGGTCACCCATCCAAGTACTACCCGCGCGCAAACTACCCCATTTAATGGTAGTAATATTATAGGTTATATTTGGTTAAAAGTTGAAAATGTACTTATCAGCATAATTAAAAGAACTTATATTTAGAAAAGGTTGCTTGTAGTTAAATTTAATTTTAGAAAACAAAAAGTAAAATAAAACTTCGACGAAGACCATCTGATTTACTGACAGAGCAGCACATAAGAAAACCTGAAAACCAAAATCAATTTAAACAAGAAAGCATGATACGTATCTCGTTTAATTAATCTACAATCAAATTAATTAAACTAATAGTTAACCTTAATGTGAAATAAATACTATTTTCTTCGCAAAGAAAGCTGCAATATCGTCTATAAAATCTTACCAGTACAATAACTCTCAAAATACAATTAACTTTATCATAATTTTAATTCTCATGATTCAAACAAAATAGCAAATGCACAGTTCAATAACAACATAAAGTTGCTATTGATAACAGCGGAATGCTGTTTCCAGGAAACAATCAAATCTTGAAGAACAATTGCAAGGAAATTAACAATAAACTTTCTCATATGTTTGTTACTAAAATAACAAAACAGTTCGTGATTTTAACGATTGAATGATTGGAGACAATGTATAGTTGTTTGAAAATGTTTGAATGAGTGAATTTTTGTGGTGGCTAATGAGGATGTAATATTGTGTGGTTTGACGTATATTATTTTTATCTGGGTTTTATTTTTCTAATACGCAAATCCTGGAATTAATCTAGAACTTATGTATGTACAATTTCATCGTATATACATACGTATATACGAGCTCAACTCTAAATATTTAATAGTATCACTTCCAAATAATTGATATAAATTTTTATTTTTTACTGCATTTATGATAATGTGTACTACTTTTGTTCTTTGGTGTGGCTAGCTCAGTGGTATGAAGTCGGCCTGTGGATCCTGAGAACCCTAGTTCGATTCCCACAGCCGACAATCAATTTTTATAATTTCAAAAGCTACCCCTGTGGCTCCTCCACCACTGACATCTTTGGGGGCCGTGATTTGTCGACTGGTAACCGCATTTCACGCGCAAAATATATCACTTACCGAGATCTGCTTTGGCAGAGTGCCACACCCAGTAATGGGTAGAAGGCGTGATGATATATTTTTATATTTATTTATTTACTTTTGTTCTTTATAACTGGTTTAGTTACTTAAATTACTTGTTTATAAGTCAATTTGAGTACGAGGAATTCAATATCGTTGAGCGCATCTTCATATCTTGTTTAGTTTCTAAAATATAGCTTCCGGAAAAGATATATTTTGCCCAAATTTTATCTCATCAAGGTTTTAATTTCTCGAAGCTATATCTGAAAAACTAAATGAGATATAAAGATAGGCTCAACGGTATTGAATTTCTCGTATTTTAATTAACTTATAAATATATTTTTAGCAATTTTAATTTTTCAAAAAATGTTCACGAAAATTTTCTCATAAAACAGTTTATGAACAATATCCCGAAAACTAGAAGTCATATGTACTTGGTGATTTGACGATTGGATTCTGCGGGTCAAAATACATATGTATGTAAATTTTCGTTACAATATTTGTACAAGAAAGAATTTTAGAGCAAACAATATGAAATTGGCCTAAAATCGAAAAAAACTGAAGGGGTACCCCTTAAGAAATTTTCAAAAAATGAAAATCGTTAAACATTTGCTTATAAGTCAATTCGGATACAAAGAATTCAATGCCGTTGAGCGCATCTTCATATTTTGTTTAGTTTTTAAGATATAGCCTTCGGAAAAGTCAATTTTTTCCCAAATTTTATATCATCTGATTTTGTACTTTCCCGAGGCTATATCTCAAAAACTAAACAAGATATGAAAATGCGCCCAATGGCATTGAATTTCTCGTGCTCCAATTAACTTATCAATATATTTTCAGCAATTTTTATTTTTCAAAAAATGTTCATCAACATTTTCTTATAAAACAGTTTTTGACCAATATCTCAAAAACTAGAAGACATATGCACTTGGGGATTTTACCATTGGATTCAGCGAGTCATAGTACATATGTATGTTTTCGTTACAATATTAGTACGAGAAAGAATTTAAGAGCAAAAAGCCTGAAATTGGCCTAAAATCGAAAAAAACTTAAGGGGTACCCCTTAAGAAATTTTCAAAAAATGAAAATCGCTAAAAATATGCTTATAAGTCAATTCGGACACGAGGAATTCAAAGCCGTTCAGCGCATCTTCATATCTTGTTTAGTTTTTAAGATATAGCTACCGGAAAAATTACTTTTTCCCAAATTTGACTGCATCATATTTTGTACATTCCCGAGACTATGGGTTAAATTCATAGTCGTGACTCATCCTCACCTCATTCTCATCTCACACTTAAAATCGAAGTAACTAAGGCAACTAACTCAAATTGTGCAAATTCTTGAGTTAGTTGCCTTAGTTACTTCGACTTTGAGAGTGAGTTGAGGATGAGATCAGAGTGTGTGACGACTGTGAATTTGGCCCTATATCTCAAAAACTAAACAAGATATGAAGATGCACTCAACGGCATTGGAGCAGTAATATTAACAAGATTATATTATAGTTTATTGAAAATTTTTTAGCTTAATTTAACTAATCCAAAATTCAGGATTTGCTGAAACTCTTTTGACAATAAGGCTATAAATTATCAGTTATTGTTTTTTTTCCAACACAATTTGACGGAATCTAAGCTGTTGTTATTAATTTATTTATATATTTATGCTAGTGTGTATAATAAGAACATAATCCCAATTACAGTACAGGGTCCGACCTCACCGAGCCGCATTGTGCCAGTTTATATATATTTTTAGCTTGAATTACATATGTATGTTTGTTTTAACTTGATATAATAATATTCTGATAAAATTAATTTCGCTTTTATGAAAGTTACAAGTTAGTAGAACATTTCAACTGACACGTTACGTATCTATGGCTGATATGATGACATGAATAACTTGCGAAGCAATTGGATAAAACGTGATTTCATTCGCAATACAATTTATCGTAGATAGAAGATCGGTTAGTAACGGTTTAATTTTTTCTATTTATAAATAATTCATAAGATTATACACGCATTCTTCCGTTACATATGGTTATAACCTTAAAAGGCGAATTTAGAATTAGAATTTGTTACTGTCACTTTTATTTTGAAAGTAAAAGTGAAGTTATACCATGACTACGAGAGGTACGGATTCCAGTATCAGTTTTAGGTTCCTCTGTATTGTTATTCATTTCCTGTTGTGAAATTGAAATGTAAAAATGAAAATTATTTCTGTAGTCTTCCATTACTAAGTTTGGAGATTACTTGACGGGCTTCAAAGGTTAAATCTATGTGACTTCAACTTATTATAATAATACATATAATAAGTGGATCAGATTCCTACTGTAATTGAGATCAATTTTCTTTTTTTGCAACATAGTAAAACTGCGTTCATAGTTACCTAAATAGTAATTATAATTAGCAATTGCTAGTAGATTATTTTAGTAAGCCAAAAGTAATATTGTAAGGTAGTAATGGACAAAAGGCTTGAAGTTGTATATAAATTTATTGAAGAATTACAACGACGTTTCGGCCAAGGTTATGGCCATCTTCAGGTCAAAAACGTTAATAAAAACGAATAACAATAAAACAAAATTGAGTTACAAGTACTTATTTAGGGCGAACATATAACAAAAATGAAAAAATTAAATACGAAGCTACATTGGCAAAAAACATGAATTTAAATTCATATATTCGCCCTAAAGAGTCCGATAGTCGACTATCGGACTCTTTAAGACTAAAACAGGAGCTGGAAACGCTCAGCTGTAGACGTAGTTATTATTCATCATTTTAATATAAAAGTCCAGCTCATACAATCATGCAGTCATCACACCTTAACCTACCAAAAACAATAAACAATCATGCTTGACATCTACGGCCAAATAATACTCATACACCTCCCAGAAAAGGACAAACAACAAAAAAACTCAAGCAAGATAAAGAAAAGAAACTCTTGTATTCATTGTATATAGAGTGAGTCACATTTTCGCGGCTACCGCAATGTGATATCAGCGTGACCTTGTCCATGAATGCTAACGTGTCAAATTACATGCGAGTTTGGGTCACGCAATATACTCCTCTCTACGCCACTGGAGGAATGACGTCACTGCTAAATAGAGATAGCTGTAGTAAATGCTAATTTTAATTGTGATCGGTTGGTCGTTACTAAGATAAGAAAAAAAGTAATTTAGAATTATAAGAAATAGTCGAATATTTGATAGTGGATGGATCATTAGAGAAAGTTTTTAGTAGGAAACTCGTGCTACAACTGACTTTATTATGAAGTAGGTGGCTCAGTGGTATCGAATCGGCCAGTGGATCCTGAGAACCTCAGTTCGATTCCCACAGCCGACAAACATTTTCACCATATTAAATTACCCCTGAGGCTCTTCCACCACTAATATCTTTGAGCGCCGTGATTTGACGGCTGGTAGCCACACTTCACGCACATAAATATATCATTTACCGAGAACTGCTCCACACTCAGTAACGGATATATTTATTCATTTTTATATTTAACTGACTTTATTAATTTTTTCATGACCTTGTAAAATAAAAAATTAATAAATATATCATCACGCATTCTACCCATTACTGGGTGTGGCACTCTGCCGAAGCAGATTTCAGTAAGTGATATATTTTGCGCGTGAAGTGCGGTTACCAGCCATAAAATCACAGCCCCTAAAGATGTTAGTGGTGGAGGAGCCACAGGAGTATTTTTTTTAAATTTGTGAAAATGTTTCATCGGCTGTGGGGATCGAACCAGGATTCTTAGGATCCACTGGCCGACTCGGATACCACTGAGCCATTACCCCATACATATAATATATATAAAATAAATATATCATCACGCCTTCTACCCATTGCTGGGTGTGTCACTCTGCCGAAGCAGATCTTGGTAAGTGATATATTTTGCGCGTGAAGTGCGGTTACCAGCCGTCCAATCACGATCCTCAAAGATGTTAGTGGTGAAGGGGGCACAGCGGTATTTTTTTTAAATTGGTGAAACTGTTTTGTCGGCTTTCAGGATCGAACTAGGGTTCTTAGGATCCACTAGCCGACTCGGATACCACTGAGCCATATAATATATTATATTTAATAATACATATAAAATAACTGCTACATTGTTAATTGGAATAGAATTTAATAACAGGCGTATTTCATTTGCCATTTGGATCAGATCTAACTTACATTTCCTGAACCAGATCTCTTATTTATTTCGCTGGATTACTTCACTGACTTTATTTCCAGTACTAGAATTACTGATTTTAATATACTTTGAAGTAATTCATCCCGTAAGTGCATTAGTTTGCTTAATTCATTTCATTTAATCATGGTGTCTAATTTATCTGAACTGATTTAAGTGAACCAAATGGCAAATGGAATACAGCTAATGTATTGGGAGAAAAAAAAAACAGTTAAGGAAAAAACGAACTCTCGTAAAATTACACAAAAATACTCATTTAAGTTTAATTGGAAAGTACATAAATGAATAGAAAATATTTTCTCAAACAATTTTTTTGTCTTGCTAAATGTCAAAAATGAAAGTTCAACCATTGTTAGTCATTAAAAGAAATTTGTATAATCAACAAAAATATTTCTACGCTTAAATCTTTTCAAAAAAACTACATTCTCTTAATGTGAATAAAACTGAGATAAAATGTACGTTTCTTAATTAACAAGCAAGAGGTCGTGGGTTCAAATCTCGCTGACTTCAACTTGTATAAAAAAAATACTATTCTGTCTGAGTGGTTCGGATTGTCATTGGAATGAAGTTCCTGTAGACTTTCTGTTGATTACGTTGTAGAAAAAAATAATTTTGCAAACAAACCAAATTCAAAATTAAAATAAATAAATATTCATCACGCCTTTTATCCATTACTGATTGTGGTATTCTGTCGTTGCAGATCTCGATAACTGATATATTTATACTCGTGAAGTGCGGTTATCAGCCATCAAATCACGGTTCTCAAAAATATTAGTGGTGGGGAAGCCACAGGGCTAATTTTATAAAAATAAAATAAATATATTATCACACCTTTTACCCATTACTGGGTGTGGCACTCTGTCGTAACAGATCTCGGTTAATGATATATTTTGCGCGTAAAGTGTGGTTACCAGTCATCAAATCACGATCCTCAAAGATGTTAATTGAACAGGAACCACAAAGGTAACTTTAATCTAGTGAGAAATTGTTTGTCGGCTGTGGGACTCGAACCGAGCTTCTCAAATCCACAGACCAACTCGATACCACTGAGACAAACCAAATTCATTGTCAAAAATTAAAATCAATGGCATCGCACACAAACTGCATCAGTCCTCAGTCAAATAAACACGCCAATTTGCTTTCACTAAATAATTCATAGGCGTAGATATCTAGTTTCATTAAGGGCACTTGCTTATTTTACATCTTGTAACATCTACTTACATGAATGTACATTGCTGCTCAATAATAATTATTACCGTTTTAAATATTTAATAGAACAGCGTATGACGTTATGACGTGTTTGACGACGTTACTGTGTACAGTACCATTCAAAATTATTGATCTCATTTTCTTTGAATAGTAAATATTATTATGTGGTAGTATTCATGAGTGTACACAGATATTAAAAGGGTAATAACAATATAATAATGATGTTGAATCATAAATTATCAGAAATGGTTGACATTTAAAATATATCATCATTTTTATCCAGTACTAGATGTGGCAGTCTGCCGTAGCAGATCTCGGTAAGTGATATATTTATGTGCTTGAAGTGTGGTTACCAGCCGGCAAAGTACGGGCACCAAATATTAGAGTGGAGGGAAAACTATAGAGGTAGTTTTAATGTAAAATCTAACTCTGATTCTCAAATCCATAGTCAGACACGATACGACTAAACCAGCTATCCCATTATAATAATTGTTGTTTATAATAATATTTTTTTCTATTTTGCGTCTAAAGAATTCGTTAATAACTCATTCGAGTGTTGTAATAGAGTACAATTTATATTTATAAGGTTGGTGGTTCAGCTGAAATATCATGTAAAAAAAGAAGGAACTTGCTAAGAAGTAAATTCTTGACGATATTTTCATCAATTTCACGTACTTCAAGTGGGACACAAGGAAAATCGTCTACACTCTTTTTAACTTTAAGTAAGCTAATAATTTCAAATTCAAGCAATTGAATACATCAGTACTACCAACTAACACAAAATTACCTAAATTTTTAAACTACAATTTTTATTTAAAAAGGGCATAACGGCGCAAAATATAAAAAGTAGTATAAAGAACACATTTCATAATTGTTTTCGCAAAATAAAATGACAATTATAAAAGTCGTATTAATTTTATTGTACATTTATCTATATTTTTTTTTTATTATTATTATCATACGGGTGCCTGTATAAACGTTTGTTTCCTTCACCTGGATTTGAAGACAGGTGTAACTGTTAGAAGCGATTAAATTGAAGGCTTTTGAACTCTCAAATACCGACTTCAAATCTAATATTATTTATTTTGTATAGCTACTCCATACAACTGAAATTTTATCTCAATTACAATACTTGGTTCGGACTCAATATTTTGATACAAGAAGTTTAATCTGCAGTAATATTTGGGGATGTAATATGACAGCTAGTTATTTAAATTCACGGTATAATTGAAACATAGTATGTACTGTACATATTGTTCAAGTTAAAGATTGAAAATATTTTATTTGAAAATATTTAATTTATGTGGAAATAATGTAAATGATTTAAAAGTTTTGATTTAATTTGACAAAAACCTTTAGGAAGAAGGTAATAAAAAATTCAGTATATTTATAAATATAGTAAGCTGTATTTTTGTAAATTTTTGTTCTGTTTGCATTCAACTATTTTGAGCAGAAATTTCAATAAGCTCTTATAACTTTTGTTTACATTTAAAAAATTGGAGCACGAATATTAAGTTGTCATCTGACAGTTAACGTTACCGTTACAATTAATAGCTACATTATACTTAATCAAATATGACGTCAAATCATTAAAAAACGATAAAAAATAAATCAATGCGTGGACATATTGACATACTGATTATTAATAACAATGACTAGATAATTGATAATACTTCTGTATTATTTTCACTTGATATAAATTGTTACATGGTTACCAATACGATATTCGAATCCGAAGATCACGAGTTCGATTCTCACTCAGGCTGAAAATATATAAACTATCACACCGCGGCTCAGTGAGTCCGAACCCTGTACTGTAATTGGGATTAAGTTCCTGTTGTACTAGCATAAATAAATAAATATGTAGAAGTTTTGATCCCTAGAAAATTCGCTTCTGAAGCGACAACGTTAACTAATTGCCATTAAGGTAGTACTAGTGTGACGGTGGCGCCATCGGATGTCGAGTGGCGAAACAGACGCTCAAAAAAATATTAAAATTGAATAAAATAAGTGTTTTATACCTATTATGATTTGAATATCATGAATTGTTAACAGGTTGTTGGTCTAGTGAATTTTCAAATACCATACCACCGCGTGGTGTTGCCATTATAAATTGGGATTCTTAATTTTTCGTTAAATACAAGGCTTTGCATGGCTATATATCCATTACTAAACGATAAAAAACTTTCTCCTTGTGATACAATATACATGGATAGTTCTAGAACATCATACTAGTTTTTCAAATGAAACTGCAAAATTTTAGAGGTACACAAACCAAATATGTGCGATTCTGAGTGATGATCGCCATAAGTCCCGTGTATAAGAACTCAACTTTACAAGCGAATATATTTGTTCACAGACGATGAATGTGTTTCATATTTTAACAGGATGTGTATGACTATCCAATGTTTACGTGCGCCAAATTTCATTCAAATCTGCAAAAAAAAATTCACGCTAGTACTACCTTAATACAGCTTAAATTTTATGTAACAAAAGTGAAAAAATGGAATAAGTAGCTCAGTGATGCTGAGTAACAAATATTTAAAACGAAATTAAGTTCATTAATACGAGCAGTCATATTTCAATAATAATATTTTGGGACCACTGCATATGTTATTCTAAAAATAAATTTATAGAAAGTAGGCGCTTAAAGATTTATTTTTATGAACAGTTGGTTAGTGTTTGATTTTTTGGCAACACTTCAATTCTAAAGTTATTAGTGTCATTTTGATTACTTGTCCGGAAATGAACTCTAATTTGAAAGATCGCCAACAGGAAGTGAAAACCAATAAATTACCACTATTTTTATTTACTAATTATTATAATATGGGCAGTTATAGAATTATAGTAGCTCTGTTGTTGACAAGTGAAAGTTCGTGATATTAACTTATAACTAAAAATATAACTGAGTCTAAATGGTTCTAAACCTAGGCAAAATAAATAAATGCTAAGGGCATGACATTACTTGGGCCCGATTGCATAAAACGTTGTCAGTTAATCACGTTGTTAACTACGGGAAAAAGTTGAATAAGAATAAATAACACATCTAGGAAATGTCAAAATTTTTGACAGTTCAATATTATAAAATGTTATAATTTCTATAGTATGGGGTGGCTAGCTCAGTGGTATGAAGTCGGCCTGTGGATCTTGAGAACCCTGGTTCGATTCCCACAGGCGACAAACAATTTTCATAATTTCAAATACTACCCCTGTGGCTCCTCCACCACTAACATCTTTGGGGGCCGTGATTTGAAGACTGGTAAGCGCACTTCACGTGCAAAATATATCACTTACCGAGATCTGCTACGGCAGAGTGCTACGCCCAGTAATGGATAGAAGGCGTGATGATATATTTATTTTTTTTATATAATTTCTATAGTGTGCATTAAACGAATTTTATTTGTTATAAATATTGCTATTTAACTAACAATAAGCATTTTAATACTGATATTAATTAATAAATAATAAATATAAATAAATACATCATCACGCTTTTTATCGTGGATTTGAGAACCCAGGTTCGATTCCCACAGTCGATAAACAATTTTCACCACACTAAAATTGTCCTTGTGGCTACCCTTCTACTAACATCTTAAGGGGCGTGATTTGATAGCTGGTAACCACACTTCACGCGCATAAATATATCACTTACTGAGATCTGCTACGGCAGAGTACCACATCCAGTAAGGGATATAAGGCGCGATGATATATTTATTTATTTTTATTTGCTTCAAATAAAAAGAAGAGCAATTTAGAAACATTATACAACTAGAACTCGAGTTCGATTTCCGCATCCGACAAATTTTACTCCACTTTATAATTACCCCTGTGGCTCCCCCACCACTAACATCTTTGAGGGCGGTAATTTGACAGCTGGTAACCGCATTTCCATCGCATAAATATATCACTTACTGTAATCTTGCTACGGCAGAGTGCCACATTCAGTTATGGATAAAAGGCGTGATGATATATTTATTTATTTATTCAATATTAATAAAGGAGAAAGCATGATGATGTATTATTTGATCGATGTTATGATTGCAATGAATTGTATTAAACTTATTGACTATTTATCGAAAACTTATATTCGAAATCGAGAACTTTTACGTCTGGAACAAGTTACCATTTTAGGTAAAGAAATCTTGAACTTCTGACGGAGGTATAACTTTGCTAGTCATTCTGATGCTTTTTATTTGTTTTTAGTTCTTTTTTTGATTCGTATCTTCGTTGTACCTTTCACCCAAATCTGGGAAAAGATAAGTTTCTCTTTATATTTATTTAATACATTGCACAACAGAACAGTATAGGTATTAGAATACAAGTTACAGAAAACAACCTATTCTGTAACAAATATTTTATACTAGTTTCTCTGTTTTTGTCAGTGAAACCAAAGCATTACAACTGCATTTTTGTGGATTGTATATTGAGATAATTTTTTTAAGCGCCTAGTTTTATGCTATAAAAATAATTGCAATCCTTATTTGTCTTTCTGGTTGCGTAAATAAATGTGAAAATGAAAAACAACAAATAAATATTTTCCCAATTTTAATAGGTAGTACTTCTATTAAAATTATACAATTGTAGCGTCTTGATAGAGCTGTCGCTTCACAAACAAGAGCTTGTAGTTTAAAAAAGATCTGTTATATTTGAATGGTTCCGATGTCACTGTATGGTAGTGTAATTGGGATTAAGTTCATGTTGTGCAGAGTAACAAACAAATAA
This sequence comes from Pterostichus madidus, assembly GCA_911728475.2. Taxonomy (NCBI): domain Eukaryota; kingdom Metazoa; phylum Arthropoda; class Insecta; order Coleoptera; family Carabidae; genus Pterostichus; species Pterostichus madidus. The sequence goes on along the minus strand of OU452314.1, from coordinate 2,727,746 downwards.
AAGAATTACAATCAAATTTCGAGATGAACATTCCTTAAACAATTGACTGTCACCTTTCACTGCTTTCCTCCTAATCTAAGTAGGTTATGAATCCAAAACGGCACACTAGATCTGTGATAAGAGCTAAACTGTAAACAAAAGACGATCTTGTACTGCAGAATAACTGAACACGCCATGTGTCGTAGTGAAAACAAATGAACTACTGACCTAACAAGCTTCTTATGATGTCTTCTCTCTTCAATCTCAAGGTGTGGGTATGCTTCCAATGAGCCAGAGAGAGATACATACACCTGGTGTCCTATTTGTAGATATTGTGTATTGAATGTTGTCATTGAATCTTTTGTTCATTTTAATTTAGAAATTAATTACTAGACTATACACTTTATTACAACAATAAAGATATATATATATATATATATATATATATATATATATATATATATATATATATATATATATATATATATATATATATATACAGAGAGAGAGAGAGAGGGAGAGAGATACATACATATTATGCCCTATTAAATGGGTAGCACGACCCGTTAAATATATCATAATGCCTGCTACCCATTCTGGGTGTGGTTTTCCCTGAGCTAACATCTTAGAGAGCCGTGATTTGACGGCTGGTAACCGTACTTCACGCGCATTTATATATCACATCCCTGGTTCGATTTCCACCGCCAACAAACATTTTCACCACATTAATACTACTCCTGTGGCTTCCCCTCCACTAACATCTTTGGAGGCCGTGATTCGACGGCTGGTAACCGCACTTCACGTGCATAAATATATCACTTACCGAGATTTACTTCCGCAGGGTGCCACACTCAGTAATGGGTAAAAGGCGTGATGATATATATATATACATTTATTTTTATTTCAAGTACCCCTGTGGCTCTCCCTCCACTAACATCTTTGAGGACTGTTATTTGACGGCTGGTAACAGCGCTGCACGCACATAAATATATCACATACCGAGATCTGCTACGGCAGAGTGCCACACCCAGTAATTTATAAAAGACGTGATCATATATGTATTGTTATTTTCTCAATTCAATTTGTTTTACCGCTAAACGCCGAAATAATTAAAACCAATAAACATTTCGTGCAGCATTAAAGGTTAATTCTCTTCATTTGAATATAGTAACATCTCTTACTACTTAATTTCGCATAAGGAAAAGTCAGTGACTGTGAGTTTAATTGTTTTACTATGAACATCAAGCAGTAACATTTATCTCTCAAAGGTTATCATCTTGAAATACCTAATAAAACTGTAACAATTGTCTTTTTATTATAACATTTTTTAATTAGAATTAGACGAGGAATTTAATACAATTAAAAATTGCTTTTAAGTTGAGTCATTGTTAGAATTACAAAATGCAATATTTTTGATAAAAAATAATTAATATATTGAAGTATGTTATCTATAGCCTGTAGTTTTATGATAAAAATATTGATAATGATAAAATTATTGAACTACAATGCCGTTTAATAAATATAATAGTTTGTGGAAAATTATTTTCTGGAAATTGAAATATGATAAATTATGATTTTTTTCTATTTTACGTTCATAAGGAAGTTATTATGAAACTCAATTGCAAATCGAAAGAACGTTTATTACGATACGCAACATTTTGTTTTGGACGATTGATAGTAGCTAATGACATATTGTAATTACAATATTCAAGCTAAGAACATCCAAATTTCAATATAACTTCAAAATTTCTTTGGAAGTAGATTATTTATCGTGCTTTCAACTACTTTACGTAGCTCAGGCAGAGACAGAAGCGAATTTAAAATATTTCGGTCTCTAGGCAAAATTTTTAATTCGAGCTCTTTAGGACATAAAATTCTGCATCTAATCCAATAAACACAAATAATTGTACATGCTTCGTAGATCTGAAAATAACAAAATTATCGACAGCCATGAAATTGAAACAAAATTAACAAATGTTTAACGTTTTATGTGTCAAAATAAATGACATAATAAATAAAGAAATTATTTTGACAGATTAAACGTCAAACATTTGTTTAATTTTGTTTCAATTCCATGGCTATTATCGATAGTTTTAAGGCTATTTTCGTTATTTTCAGATCTAATTTGTGCCGTTACGGCACATGCAAAATTAAGTTTGTTTATTGGATTAGATGCAAAATATTATGTCCTAAAACTTTTATTTGAAGTTGTCTTGTTTAAAATAATTAGGGAAGCAGGAAATTATAAAATTATGATTTTACATGTTAAATTTCTATTATTTAAACTAAAATCCGAGCCTTAAAATTTTTGGGCCCTAGGCTATTGCCTCTTCATACTAGGCCAAAGTCCGCCTGTGGGCAGAGAGCAATTTATTTCATCTTCCATTATATATACACAAAATCTAACAATAATAAAAGTAATAATTCCAAAATTCGAAAATGATCGCGAACTTTTGAACAATTATATAATTGTAAAAAACAATTACCAACCTTAACATTTCATATACAAATTTCCCTACATTGACTTACAAATAATAATGATTAAAATATCGCAAAGTTTTTTCAATTTTAATTTATAAAAAACAGAATAGAAAAAAAATAGTGTAAATAATTCGTTTATAAGACTTTTTATCGTACTTGTCCTTTCGAAACTCGCCTGCGGCTCGTTCTCTAAACTTGACAACGTGCGTATATGAATGTGGTCGAAGCGAGGATGGTGTGTCAAGATGAGAATGTTTAACGAAAACTGATTCTTTAATAAATTTGATCAGTTCATGTTTCGTGAATGTTTCAGGGATTCGTGCTACCCCATTTGATGGAATATAGCGTTATGTTACGTATGTATGTATTTTGACTGAATTTCCTACTTTACATATACCGGGTGATACAGTTTACGCGTAAATATATAGATTTAAAATGATAATTATATGATAGAAAAATTCATCTCGAAGTCAGCGAGATTTGAACGCACGACCTCTTGCTTAATAATTAATAAACGCAAGTGTACCTCGGTTTTATCCACTACAAATTTCTGAAGGTTTGTTACAGAAACAAAAGATTTAATCAAACTTGTATGAAAATAATTATGAATGTGGATGATGCGAAATAAATTAATTCTACCTTTCAGTATGGTCAAAAATCATAATCTCCCGAAACTTTTCACTAATTTTAGAGTTCCCGCTATCAGATAGAAAGTTAAAAATGATGATAACTTATTGAGTACAATCCTGACTTTTTCCAAAAGTACATTAGAAGCTAAAATACGTTCACTAAAACGACTAGTTTCGCTTTCAGCCATTCACTTTGTTAACTAAAATAGCAACAGTTCCATTCGCTCACAGTAAACATTGCTCATGTTTTTTCTATAAACTTAGATCGTTCGTTCATTGGTTGATTGTACATTTATAAACAGATTCAAGGTGGCTCTGCCAGCACTCTTTCGCAAACTTTTTATTTTCTATTTTTTTGATGTTTGAAAAGTCAATGAACGAACTGACAATATGTTTGTGTTTTGGATTGAAGTAAGGCAACGAGATGCAGAAGAAATTAACACACGTGGTTTCATTTAGCAGATGGTGGTGATTATTTTTTTAAGCTCAGATTAGACCACCCTAGTTTTTGGAGCAATATCAATATTTGAATTACAGGAAATCGGAGCCCGGTGGATAAAACAAAAGTAATACTTGCGTTTATTATTTAATATGAGGTGTGGCTATTAAATAACGAGACTGATGCTGTTTTAACATTTTATTTTGATTGCATACCTATTTACTTATTATCACTTTCAATATACACCCCTCCTCTATCCCTACAATGCTCCATGCGAATCTTCTATTGTTCGAAACAGTGCTGGAAGTCTTCTTCTGTCAGCTCCTTCAGAACGCGTGCCGATTTCTCTTTCAAAGCTCAAATCTTGTTGCAATTAAGGCAAATTTCACCTTAGGAAACAGATAGAAGTCGCACGGTGTAAGATCTGACGAATAAGGCGGATGGTCCAACACTGGGATGCTGTACTTGGCTATAAATCTCTAGACAACCATGACTTGTCTTTCCACAATTGGGGTACTTTTGTCAATAAATTATAACCGACAAGAAAGTTCCTATTTTGCTGACCAATTTTAGGATGGAAAGTAGGTTTTTACAAAAACAGTCAAGTAAAGTACGTATCCAAGGCTACAATAAAAATAACAGTCTGGTAAAGTACAAAACAGTCTGGTAAAAATTTTACCTGACTGTTATTTTTATTGTAACCTTGGATACGTAATCTGCTGTCAATACAATTCATATCAAAAAATTTAAACATTTTGAATGATTTATAATTAAATATTGATTAAATTAATTTATGGTATAAACCGACATCTTTGGGGCTGTGATTTGACGACTGGTAACCGCACTTCACGCGCAAAAATATCACTTACCGAAATCTGCTTCGGCAGAGTACCACACTCAGTAATGGGTAGAAGGCGTGATGATATATTTATTTTATTTATTTATTAAATTAAATGGGGTGGCTAGTTCAGTGCTTTGAAGTCGATCTGTGGATCCTGAGAACCCTGGTTCGATTCCCAATGCCAACAAACATTTTCACCACATTAATAGTACCCCTGTGGCTTCCCGTCCACTAACATCTTTGAGGTTCGTGATTTGACGGTTGGTAACCGCACTTCACGCGCAAAAATATATCACTTACCGATATCTGCTTCGGCAGAGTGCCACATCCAGTAATAGGTAGAAGGCGTGATGATATATTTATTTTATTTATTTATTAAATTAAACGGTTTCAGAAAAATGTAATATTTCCTGAGGATTAAATTATGCACTCCAGTCTCTTGGTATATAATATACTATTATGTCACACCCTAATAAGATGGTACCTCGTTATAAAGTTGATATTTTAAAGTAGCACTGCTCCAATTAGAAATCATTTGTTCAGGTGACCTTATTACCTTATTATTTGGTGTTTATTCATGGTTTAATAAAAATCTAAATTTATTTAGTCCGCCTCTGTACCTGCCAACGAACAACTAACAAATAATATCAATAAATCAAATATAACCTTGCAGCAACCAAACGTGATAATAGTTCAATTTAACCCCATTTCAAACTACCTACATTTTATTCTTAACTATACCGAAGAGCATGACGAATAAAATTTTCCAAATTATTTCCAAGCCATCGGTCAAAATGCTCGGAAAGCCTTTTAACAAAATTTCTTGTCTGCGTTTACCCATAATATTGTCAGGTACATATTTCTTTCTGATAACACAAAATAGATAAACACGTACGTATGTGCTACTAAGATAATAAGTTAGTAGACACTTAGACATTGAACGATACTTGTAGAACGTTGATTCGCGTAATTCATCATAGATTCTTGCGTAACTGAATCAGAAGAGTGACATTTAAGTGCATGTAGTGAAAATTGGAAAAATGTCGACTTCAATGACACCTATCAGGTATTTTTTACTTTTTATCCACTTTATATACTCTTCGAGATTAGTTAGAACTTCTGCTATATATATTTTTATTTGGCTAATAATAATAATAGTATATTATTTTATAAGGAGCTAAAGTGATACTTTTTGTAGGGAGTCTGTAGAATAACCAGAGATGAAGCATAAAAGTAACTTTTCTACATAAAATATGCTATTTTTTTTTCGCGGAAATATTTACCCAATTAAATGTTTTTTATACTACTAATGTCAAAAAGATGTAATTTTTAAATACTTTCTATTGTTAAAAGAACATTATTTTTGCACACGTCCAAAAAAAAATAGTTGAAACTATACAAACCTAATTATGTAACCTACAAATATATATATATACATATTTTTTTTTTTGACGTTTGAATGCAAACTCGGTTGTAGAAAAAATAATGTATACAACTTGTATTAAAACTGGCTTTATTGCACTCGTGCAATAAAGTTACACCTCTAACACTAGTTGCATAAACAATTATTATATCATATAATGACGCTCGTGAGCGGCAGAAAAATAGTTTTGTACTCGCATCATTCAAAATAAGGTTTACATTTTCTTGTAAACCGATGGAAAGTTTGATTTTTTATGATTGTAAATTTTGACTATTAAAACGCTAATTGTACTTATATACACACATTTTAAGGAATTTATGAAAGTAATAGAGACATTAGCTTATAACACCATCAAACAGACATATTTTAAAAAACTTTACGAAAAAAAATGAACAATTTGTTTTCAAATAACAAATGTCAATTCATGGCATACTAACCTGTCAATATAAATTCACGCTTCAAATTTAATAATTTTCCTCATTATTGGTTATATACTTTTTGCTCGTTACAAAAAATATTGTACAAAACTCATGCACGAAGATGTCATTTGCACCATTCACGCAAATTAAAGCACCCGCTTCGCTATTGCTTTAAAATTGCGCTCATGTGCAAAGTAAGTATTTTCTGGCGCTGGTAAAGTAAAATATAAAAGCAGAATTTAATTTTCTACAACTTTTATTTGAATATTTTTCATGTAAAATAACCTGAAAAGCAATGGTAACTAAAAATCTTATTCGCCTATAGCAAATTTTTCGAGAGAAAGTCTATTTATTATATATGATAAATTTTTGTAGTAAATATGTTATTTACAACTAATATTATACTAACAGTAGATAAATCGAATGAGTCTATCATTTTATTTCAATATTTCGCAATTTCTAGCTTTAAATTATATCAAGTATATTTAACAATTCATACGATAATGACATAAAAATTATTAATCCAACACGACACACGCGATACGCATCAAAAGAAATTAAATATATTAATTAAATACCTATATCTAAAATTTTTACACATACTTATTATTAGATAACATCGGAATTAATTACTTAATAACTTAATTGTATAATTTATTATTTCTGTAGGTACAAAAATTCAATACCTAGAATAATATCTAAAATCTACAATTATTCTAAGCAATTTTAATTATGAAACAGGGTTTATAGTCTTGCACGGTAAATAATGGATTGTTTCTGAAAATATCCGGGATCAATTCCACTATTTTCACCCTCTACTAACCTCTGTGCATAAAAGTGAACTTAAAATAAAATAAAATAAATATATCATCACACCTTCTACCCATTACTGGGTGTGGCACTCTGCCGAAGCAGATCTCGGTAAGTGATATATTTTGCGCGTGAAGTGCGGTTACCAGTCTTATGAAAATTGTTTGTCGCCTGTGGGAATCGAACCAGGGTTCTCAGGATCCACAGGCCGAATTCATACCACTGAGCTAGCCACCCCACTTGTGTTTATTAATTATCAAACAAGAGGTCGTGTGTTCAAATCTCACTGACTTCAACTTATATCCAATAAAATATGATTGTGGCTGAGTGGTTCGGATTCCTCTATAAGCTACACTGTAATTGGGATTCAGTTCCTGTTGTGCAGACTAACAAATAATTTAAATGTCCACAAAATATAAACTGTAACCTTCAAAACAATATTTTTATCAGATCGTTTTACTTGGAAGTAAAAAATATTTCACATATCTATTACAAATTCCATATCTTGATTGATATAATTGATAGAAATAAAACTGATATTATGACACTTTTCTGTCGGTGAAATATGTTATCAATGGATTAATTAAATCTATTGATAACGATACTCAGAAATTTGCCATTTTTTTACGATTATTGTAAAGCCAAGATGACAATTTTTTATTGTAACTTTGTATATGCAATTGTTGCAATTTATATTTCTCGTCCCGTTATTAAAATATCCTTTTTACAATACTTGTACAGTAATTTACCTATTAATAACAAAATTTAAACACAGTAAGTGGAACTTTTATTGCCAATGGTTTTCATAGTTATATCAAGACTTTAATATTTACTTACTATCCAACGTGCACAGTAAGTAAAAAAAATAAAATAAATATATCATCACGCCTTTTACCCATTACTGGGTGTGGCACTCTGCCGAAGCAGATCTCGGTAAGTAATATATTTATGCGCGTGAAGTGCGGCTACCAATCGTCAAATATTACATATCAAGGTCCAGTTTATTTTGACAACAATTTGACAGCTGTACATTTTAAAACCTACAAAAGAATAAAATAAATATATCATCACGCCTTCTACCCATTACTGGTTGTGGCACTCTGCCGAAGCAGATCTCGGTAAGTGATATATTTTTACGCGTGAAGTGCGGTTATCAGTCGTCAAATCCCGGCCCCCAAAGATGTTAGTGGTGGAGGAGCCACAGGGGTAGCTTTTGAAATTATGAAAATTGTTTGTCGCCTGTGGGAATCGAATCTAGGTACCAGGGTTCTCAGGATCCACAGGCTGACTTTATACCACTGTGCTAGCCACCCCATATAAAACCGAGAGATTTCCTAAACATTCGCGACCTTAAAAATTCACTTGACAGTTCGAGGTTAGTAAACTATTTTTTTACAATACTTACACAAATAAAAGGAAATGAAAAATAGGTTTCAAAATTGACAGTTGTCAAATTGTAGTCCAAATAAACAGGACCTTGATATGTAATATTTAATTACTGTCCACAGTGGATAGTCCTGATTTAGGGTCAAATTCATAGTCGTGACTCACCCTCACCTCATTCTCATCTCACACAAAATCGAAGTAACTAAGGCAACTAACTCAAATTGTACAAATTCTTGAGTTAGTTGCCTTAGTTACATCGACTTTGAGAGTGAGGTGAGAATGAGATGAGAGTGAGTGACGACTGTGAATTTGGCCCTTAAAATCGAAGTAACTAAGGCAACTAACTCAAATTGTGCTAATTCTTGAGTTAGTTAACTTAGTTACTTCGATTTTGAGAGTGAGGTGAGGATGAGACGAGTATGAGTGACGACTCTGAATTTGGCCCTTAATCATGGAAACCACTAAGCAACAAAAGTTCTACTTACTGTCTTTAATAGGTAACTTACAGTACGAGTATCGTAAAAAAATGCTTAGAAATATAGCAATCAAAGTAGACTTAATGAAAAACAAACAATCATGTATTTTTTCAGATTTTTCTGTCATTCTTTTCCCAGTAGGTTTGTTAATTTTCCATGTTAAATACTCGACTGACAGCTTCAATGACAAATAAAAACAGTTTTCCGTTTTAGAACTCATCGTTTTGCATGTTTATCAACTAATTACTGTAATTAACCGTTTTGTAAGCTTCATTATCGGTCTTATGGGAATAAGTCACAATACTAGCTTTCATGAAAACATTCGTTTGTTTGATTTTGTTATTTTGTACTTAAAATAATAATCAAATAAAACGTTATTAAAGAGCGTGACAGATCTGCAATTGCAGTGCAGATACCAGACGTCAAAATACGGCAAAAGTGTTACTTAGGATTATTTTAATAGTTATTTATTATACAAGTGTTTTATTAGGTATATAAAACACGCAAGAACATTTTAAATACGAGACCGAAGGTTGAGTGTTTAATTTTTCTTAAGTATTTTATATATCAATAAAACACAAGTGTAATACAAAATTTTATCCATAACTCATAATTATAGGTACCGGAGAAGATAGGTAACGTTTAACGTTGATTCAGTTATAAATAGGCGTAATCTATTTGCCATTTGGATCAAATCTAACTTACATTTACAGAATCAGATCACTTGTTTATTTCGTTGGATTACTTTGCTGCCTTTATTTCCAGTACTAGAATTACTTATTTTAATTTACTTTAAAGTAATTCACCCCAATAAGTGCCTCACTTTACTTAGTTTAGTTCATTTAGTCATGTTGTCTAATTTATCTGAACTGATTTAAGTGAACCAAGCGGCAAATGGAATACAGCTTATATAGTTTCTTAAAATACGGTAGATCATGAAGTGGTTGCTAAGTAACAAGTTGTTTACAGTGTTTTATGGAATATAAAACACTAGTATTTTATGAGCCATATAATACAACTGAAATCAGTGTAATTATGTCTTTATAATATATAAGTTGTGGATAAATAAATAAATATATCATCACGCCTTCTACACATTACTGGGTGTGGCACTCTGCCGTAGCAGATCTCAGTAAGTGATATATTTATGCACGTAAAGTGTGGTTACCAGTCGTCTAATCACGACCCTCAAGGATGTTAGTGGAGAGAGAGGAGGTAGTTTTTAATTAGGTAAAAATTGTTTATCGCCTGTGGGAATCAAACCAGGGTTCTCAGGATCCACAGGCCGATGCGATACCACTGAGTTATCTACCACATTACATAATACATGTTGAACAACAAATATTTGCAAATTGCATTATTTACAGTTAAAAAATAAAAGAACATGAATGACATATATGTGGGTGTCTTCTTTAAGGTTAAAATTAATCTAAAATCGATGGTAAAACATCAAATATCATATAGAATTCTAATTACACACATGAATGCTATGGTCTACCGGCTGATACTATGGTAGCTATCACAAACTGATAATGATAGCTTATCAATAATTTCATTTGATCAATACGTGTCATTTTAGCAATTTGCTTATTATTTAGATGCAATAAGCTATTAGTTAACTATAGTGAGACATTTTTACTACAAGTTTAACGCGAAATAATATCTGTAAGTTTGGTTTTATCACTGTTAAATTTGTTTTACTGTTTATTTTATAAGTTTATAAAAGAATATTTACTAGCAGTTGAAAACGAAAAATAAAAAAAATATATCATCACGCCTTCTACCCATTACTGACACTCTGTCGAAGCAGATCTCGGTAAGTGATATATGTTGTGCGTGAAGTGCGGTTACCAGCCATCAAATAACGGCCCCCCAAAGATGTTAGTGGTGGAGGAGCCACAGGAGTAGTTTTTGAAATTATGAAAATTGTTTGTCGCCTGTGGGAATCGAACCAGGGTTCTCAGGATCCACAGGTCGACTTCATACCACTGTGCTAGCCACCCCATAAATTAATTAATTAAATTAATTAATGTAAATGTAAATAAATATTTATATCATTACGCCTTCTACCCATTATTGGGTGTGGCACTCTGTCGTAGCAGATCTCAGTAAGTGATATATTTTGCGCGTCAAGTGTGGTTAACAGCCGTCAAAGCACCGCCCTCAATTTTGTTAGTGGAGGAGGAGCCACAGGGGTAGTTTTAATGTTTGTGGTCTGTTGGTATCGAACCCCGGTTCTCAAAACCACAGGCCAACTCGACACCACTGAGCCACCTACCCCATAAAAAATATTAGATTAATAAAAATTAATAAAAATTATGGAGTAAGCACAGTGGTATCGTGTCGGCCTGTGGATCCATTTTCACCAATTTAAAAAATTACCCCTAACGACTAACATCTTTGCGGGCCGTGATTTGACGACTGGTAACCGCACTTCACGCGCATAAATATATCATTTACCGAGATCTGCTTCGGCAGAGTGCCACACCCAATAGTGGGTAAAAGGCGTGCTGATATATTTATTTATTTATTTATTTATAAAAAATAATTTTCAAAAACAACATTGAAGTCAAATATGAAGTCATAAAAGTTTTAGTTTTAGTTTGTGTTTACTATGTAGGAATGCATACTTATTCTTATATTTCTTTTTCAGGATAGCTGGAATGGAGAAAGGACTTCACGAGAGGGATAGAGTGGGAGTGCAGGATTTTGTCCTGCTGGAGGACTATCAAAGTGTAGACGCTTTTACTGATAACTTGAGAAAACGATTTAGGGAAAACTTAATTTATGTAAGTGTACTTCGTTTGGTCAATAAGTGTCTTGTCATATTGATATATGAAAATTTGTATACATCAAAAATTTATATTGAAACGGTTAATAATTGTTTACTTATTTGTTTTCAAATAACAAATGTCAGTTCAAGGCATACTAAACTGTCAATATAAATTCACGCTTCAAATTTAATAAATTTCCCCATTGTCGTTATAAAAAATATTGTACAAACCTCGTGCAAATTAAAGCACTCGCTTCGCTCGTGCCTTTTAAATTGCACTCATGTGAAAAGTATGTCTTCGCACACTTGTTATGTAAATAGCAATTTTCAGCCGCTGGTAAACCACTGAAACTCAGAAACGTCAGAAAATTTATTTGAAAAATTAATTTAAGAACTTTTTGACAGCAAGTAACTAGTTAATTAACAGTTAATTAGTCATTCTTCATCTGCGTTAATATGAACGTTTATTTGCAATTAATATCACATACATGGAAATTATTGATTAAAGTAATTACAAATTACATAACTTAATTAATTATTTATGTAAAACAATAACATCAGATAACTTATCTTCTTACATCCTTATTCAATAAAACAGAAATCACATTTTACATAAAACATAATCTACTTTATTCAACTAAATAAAATAAAAATAAATATATCATCACGCCTTCTACTCATTACTGGGTGTGGCACTCCGCCGAAGCAGATCTCGTTAAATCATATATTTTGCGCGTGAAGTGCGGTTACCAGTCGTCAAATCAGTGGTGGAGGAGCCACAAGGGTAGTTTTTTAAAATGGTGGTTAATTAACAAATATTAACAATAATTTAGTGGTAAATTGCTCATTTGTATCAAGTTGCCACAGTCAACAATTTTCACCACATTAAAATTACCCCCGTGACTCCCCTTCCACTAACATCTGTGGGAGCAGTGGATTGACGGCAGGTAACCGCTCTTCATGTGCATAAATATATCACTTACCGAGATCTGCTACGGCAGAGTGCCACACCCAGTTATAAATAAAAGGCGTGATGATATATTTATTTGTTTTTATTACGTCTATTACTCAATGATATGGAGTAATGGCTCAGTGGTAATATGAAGTCGGCCTGTGGATCCTAAGAACCCTGGTTCGATCACCCAGCCGATAAAACATTTTCATCAATTTAAAAATTACCCCTGTGGCTCCCCCACGACTAACATCTTCGTGGGCTGTGATTTGACGGCTGGTAACCGCACTTCACGGGCATAAATATATCACTTACCGAGATCTGCTACGGCAGAGTGCCACATCCAGTAATGGGTAAAAGGCGTGATTATATATTTTTTTTAATTTTTGATTATTCAAATCACAACACCCTTAGATTAATTTACTATCTTAAATATATTTTTACAAATGATAGTAAATTAATTACTTCCGTTTTAATTATTAATAAACACATCAACTGTTATAATAAAGCTGACAAGTAGATTAAAAACAAATTCATTACGTAGATGGTAGATAGCGTTTGTTTATACATTGTACTTTGGAAAATTAATAGATGGCAGGAGAATGATGACTTCTTGAATTTTTTATATTAAACCAAGGTCTTTTTACTTACAAAACATTAACTTAAATATTGTTTGTTTAATAATGAAACATACATTAATTTTTGATAATAAATTAGTATAAAATAGACGTAGGTTCAATTCCTACGCTGAAATCACCCTCCCTTAAACGATTGATATTAAACCTCGAGGGTAGTTGTAACATCACTTTATTTCCCTAAAAAGTACTTGTCATTTTTATTCCCCTCGGTAAATAATGAAGTACATTAAGTAATGATTTTGATAAGAATAAAGTTGACATGGGGTAGCTAGCTCAGTGGTATCAAGTAGATCTGTGGATCCTGAGAACCCTGGTTCGATTTCCACAGGCGACAAACAATTTTCACCATTTATAAAAATTACCCCTGTGGCTTCCCCCCCCCTCCCCCACTAACATCTTTGAGGACCGTGATTTGACGCCTGGAAACCGCACTTCACGCGCAAAATATATCACTTACCGAGATCTGCCTCGGCAGAGTGCCACACCCAGTAATAGATAGAAGGCGTGATGATATATTTATTTATTTATTTAAAGTTAACATTATTTACCGGTTGTACATAATTTTAATTTACCTCCCTCTAACAGATATTTGTGTAATGATTTTTTTTGACTGTACTATAAGCTACTGTAATTGAGACTAATTTCCTGTTGTGCAAAGTACTACATAAATACATTTAAAAACTGGTAACCCAAAGTAAAAATATGTAATCTACCGAGATCTGCAAAGCAGCAAATCTGCTAAATAGTTTAAAACTGACGTAACTGTAAATGCAATATCATTTAAGACTTTTAAATCTTAAATAAGATAACATAACTTATATTCTGAGATAAAGAAATGACTAGTTATTTGTTTTATAAAATATATTTAAATTTAAAAACAAAATAATTTATTTATATGTTAGGCTACACAACAAGATCTTGACTTCAATTACAGGAGCTTATAGTGAAATCCGAACCACTCATATTAATAATAATAAATAAATATATCATCACGCCTTTTACTAAATTACTGGGTGTGGCACTCTGCCGTATCAAATCTCGGTAAGTGATATATTTAAGCGCGTGAAGTGCGGTTACCAGCCTTTTATATTATGACCTCCAAAGATGTTATTGGTGGAGGAGCCACAGGAGTAATTTTATTGTGATGAAAATTGTTTGTCAATTGTGGAAATCGAACTAGACCGATTCGATATCCCTTATCTACCCCATATAAAAATAATATAGATATACCATCACGCCTTTTACCAAATTACTGGGCGTGGCGCTCTGCCGTAGCTAAACTCAATAAGAAATATATTTATGCGCGTGAAGTGCGTTTACCAGTCGTCAAATCACGATTCCCAAGGATATTAGTGGAGAAAGAGCTACAGGGGTAATTTTAATGTGGTGAAAATTGTTTGTCGGTTTTTGGAATCGAACCAGGACCTCACTGAGCCACTTAGCACTCAGACGCGGTTGTTATATTATTTTGTTCATATTTTAAATTGTTTATTTTTTCAGACATACATTGGAAACGTTTTAGTATCTGTGAACCCATACAAAGAACTTCCTATTTATACAGAAGAACATATTAGAGAATATCACAACAGACATTTTTTTGAAGTTTCACCGCATATGTATGTAAAACTAACTAATTACATTATTAATTAATTAATCATCATTTAAACATCTTTCAGATTCGCAATCGCAGACAATGCTTACCGATCTCTTACAGAAGAAAACAGGGAGCAATGTATTTTGATTTCAGGTCCGTATTGACAAAAATATATATTGTAAACATAAATTAATAATATACATTTTAGGAGAATCTGGTTCTGGTAAAACTGAGGCCTCGAAAAAAATATTACAGTTCATTGCAGCTGCCACTAGCCATAAAGGCGACGTTGAAACTGTTAAGGATAAATTATTGCAGTCCAACCCTGTTTTAGAAGCATTTGGAAATGCTAAGACCAACAGAAATGATAATTCTTCTAGATTTGGGAAATATATGGACATTCAGTTCGATTTTGCTGTGAGTTACACACCTCATCTACATTCATAATTCCTTTCATAATTATATTCATCCATCTACTGCTAGAACAAACACAATCGGTTACTGAATGACAATTTTAAAAAAAAATAATTTGACGAAAGATAATTTAAAAAAAAAAAAATTTATAGAATAAAAATTACTTGAATGACAATTTCAAGAACGCAGATTATACGAATACATTTTGACGATATGCAAATTTCCGGAATAACCATCATCCCGAATTACCATTTTCCAGCATGCTAATTTCCAGAAAACAAAGAATGCATATTTTCTAAACAATAATTTAATAAAATAACAATTTTCCCGCATGCTAATTACACTTATGTAATTTTCCCGATTGTAATTACTTTAAATTTCTAGATTATTTTTATAATAGGCGTATTCCATTTGCCATTTGGATCAGATCTAACTTACATTTTCTGAATCAGATCACTTATATATTTCGCTGGATTACTGCACTGACATTATTTCCAGTACTAGAATTACTGATTCTAATTTACTTTGAAGTAATTCACTCAACTTACTTACTTAATTCAGTTCATTTAGTCATGTGTCGAATTTATCTGAACTGATTTAAGTGAACCAAGTGACAAATGTAATACAGCTAATGCTTATTATGTTATTTAAAAAGAGTTCATTAATTTGTGTAAAAAAATTATTAATCTAGTTTTAAAAATTGCATTTTAAAATTCATTTTATTGGAAATTGTTTTTCTAAAATATATAACATGATGAAAAATGGCAATTAGTAAAAATGGCTATTCCGGTAATAAACCATAAATAAATTTGCATTTATAAAATGTATGTATGGAAAAATAATATTCGGGAAATTGATTGTTGTAAAATTAATATTCTAAAAAAATTTAAAGAAGAAAATGTACGGTAATGCATTCGGGAAAATAATTATTAGGGAAATTATTTTTATGCAAAATTGTCATTTGGGATAATTGTCAATCGGGAAATACAAGAAATTAGCATACGGAAAACAGGCAGCCGGGAAAATTATTATTGAAAATTTTGAAAAAAAATATTCAGAAAATAATAATGCGGTAATGTTATAATTCAGGAAAACGGTCATTCCGAAAAAAACTTTCGGGAAAATGATCGGGAACACAATCTCACACCCTCATTTTCATCTACATATTTTTTTCGCCAATATTTCCGGAGGTGTTATTAATTATTTATTAATTTTAGGGCGATCCGGTAGGTGGCAACATCCTCAACTACCTTCTAGAAAAATCTAGAGTGGTGCATCAAAGTGCTGGTGAAAGAAACTTCCACATTTTTTACCAACTTTTAGCTGGAGCTAGCGACCAAGAACTTCAAGAACTTCATTTAAAAAATAGTTTAGATAATTACTATTATCTTTCTGATGGTGTACGTTCAGAAAACAAATTTAAATACAGCAATTTAAAGTTAAAATTAATATTTTTTAGTCAAAAGGCCGAGTGAAAAATATTGATGATGCTGATCACTACAAGCAAGTTCGTAAAGCCATGTCAATTGTTGAATTTACCGATAAAGAACAACAGGATGTCTTCAATATTGTTGCGAGTGTCTTGCATATGGGTAATGTTGGATTTAGCGAGGTGGAAGGAGCTGCTAAGATTTTTAAAATTGATTCCGTCAAGTCCATCTGCAAAGTAAGTTAAATATAATTCCAAAATCTTCGTTTCGATTAGCTATACACTAACAATATACTAAAGTATGTGTCATTAAAATTTCATTCAGTTCTCTTGCATATAATATTAAAAAGAAAACGCTACAGTCAATGTAAAAAAATTAAATATTTTGACAATTCGATTCCCACTCAAGCTAGAAAATATAATTACAACCACTCTGCGGCTCGGTGAGTCCGGACCTTGTACTGTAATTGGGATTCAATTCCTGTTGTACAGAGTAACATAAATAAATAAATAAATAAAAATCATTTGACAATTAAACCGATCAATTAAATTATTTTTTTCACGATCGGGTTAGAAATTTGATTTCTATGTCACCAAAATTATGATAGAAATAATCAATTTGAACCCACAATGCTGTTAATTATCGTTGCGTATAACGACGAGAGTAAAGTATTTTAGTTCCGTTGCTATGAGTATTTTAGTCCCGGTGTATATTATATTATGTATTAAAATGCATAAGGGGGATTAAATGCACTTTAGTCCTGTGGTATATAAACTATTTTTCGCAGTTCCAGTCATACATTTTGAATTAATGATTAATTTTGATATTGACTTGACATATAATTTACTATAACAACTTTATACTAATTTTTAAATAACTTAACAACATGAACAAAGTGAAATATTATGAGGTTTATAATATACTTGTTTTACTGCTTGTTTACCTGTAAATTTAATCTTCGGCGGATTAAATTTGAAATTTAATTCCTCCCGGTTTAAAAGTAACACTTTAGTCCTCAAAATAGAATAATGAAGTAGGCCATTTACTCCCGGAAATGCGAAAAATGGTTATTATCGTCTTGACATTCTGTTAAAATATTTTACAAAAAAATATCATCCTAATTCTCAAAAGAGCTAATCCTGAATTTTGTGTTAGTCAAATTAAGCTAAACATATATTCTAATATAATCTTTTAACCATTTGGTTTTCAGAAATTGATTAGGATTATTTTTTTTAAATCGGACAAGAATAAAATTAGCTAATTCAAAATTCATGATTAGCTAAAACTTTTTTGAGAAAAGAAAATGTCATTTTCTCTCAGCCCAAACAGCCGAGGTAGTTAAGGCAACGATATTTGTTTTTTTCAAAATTCTATCTAGAGATTGTAAGTTCAATACTCGAGATTAATATACCAATTAGTTATTTTTTTATTTTGGAAATTGGATCCCAACACTTTGTTCTATTGATTTGTATATATTATTTGAATAAATTCATAATATCTATATATATATACTTTTTGACAAAATACAATTTAATCCAGGTGCTTTATATCCCTCGCCTTCAGCTCGAGAAATGAAACGTCATCTTCGAGAAGAAATATCTTACTTTCTTTGATTAACAAATAGCTATTCTTTCTTTAGTTACTGGAATGCGACGAAGTGGAACTCGAAAACGCCTTCACCCACCGAACAATTGAAGCACGTGGTGACGTAGTAACCAGCCCTCTTAATCGCGATCTAGCTATCTACGCTCGAGATGCCCTCGCAAAGGCATTATACGAACGTCTTTTCTCTTGGCTTGTTAACAGACTAAACAGTTCTTTACAACCGAAAACCAGTAGAAAGAATGTCGTCATGGGCATCTTGGATATCTATGGGTTCGAGATTTTCAAGAAGAACAGGTAGGAGAATATAAATTTCGTCCTTTTACCGATTTTATTATTATTCTTTTGCAGTTTTGAGCAGTTCTGCATTAACTTTTGTAATGAAAAGTTGCAGCAATTGTTTATTCAGTTGACATTGAAACAAGAACAGGAGGAATATTTGAAAGAAGGCATTGAATGGGAACCAGTAGAATATTTCAACAATAAAGTGATTTGTGATCTTATTGAAGAGAAGCACAAAGGTTTGTTATTTACAAGATCTGCATTTATAGAGTTGTACAATTAATATAATTTTAAAATTTCTTAGGTATTATTTCACTGATGGATGAAGAGTGTTTAAGACCTGGAGATCCAACTGACATGACTTTAATTGCAAAAATGAACAGTAATTTAGCGTACCACAAACATTTTATCAGCCATGAGAAATCAGATATTCAGACACAGAAAATTATGGGTCGAGATGTAAGTTATTTATACAATATCAGTTCATCCATATTCATAATGTCTCACATAGAACATAAAAGTCATGTATTACCAGTTGACTAATTTTTTTTTAATCAATGACAAACGTTCCTGAATGATTTTAAAGTTAAATACCGGAAAAGATACAAAAAAAACTAAATATTCTACTATAACTTTTATATATTATTATTTTTCTAAACAATAATTGATGCTACAGGGTGATCAAAAGGAATTGTTATAGTTGGCAATACAATTCCAGAGATCTTTTTATTTCACAGTTGGCACAACGTCAGATAAAGGCGGAAATGCTATTTGACATTTCTAATAAATACAAATAGGTTATGTTAGGAGTCTGACAGCTAATAGAATTTTGACTTTTTAAGTAATAGAAATACGTTAGAAATAAATGTAATAATAAATGTACTCAAATTTAAATTTTAAATGTCACTGTCAACAACAGGAAAAGAATTTATGTATCAGGCTTACCAATTTCAAGTAGTTTTTTTATTGACAACTGTAACAATTCCTTTTGATCACTCTGTAGAATGTTCTTCATTCTTAAACGATTTTTGGTGACATATTATTATCATAGATTGGTATAACTGTATTAAATACACAAAATATCTAGGCAACGAACAAAATAAAAAACAATTTATAAAATTATCTAGGCAAGAGGCAAAATCAATATCACCAATTTAACTATTCTACAAAAAAAAATTCCTTAATGGATAATGTCAACAATTTTTCAAAAGGAACATCGAAACAGAGAAAGTGGTAGAAAACATTCGTTTCAGCTATAATAGGTTGCTTTCTGCAACTTGTATTTTAATATACTATACCAAAAAAAAAAACTTTCTGATGGGGTAGTGAAAAAAAAAATAGGTGTACCTAGTGAAGAAGATGTTATTCTTCCTTCAAGTGCTTTATATTTCTCGTCTTCAGCACGAGAAATGAAATGCCACCTTCGAAAATTATTCTTCAAACATAAATATGGGCTCTATCAACTTAATTTCTATTCTGATTTCCTAATACCAGACATACTTCATCCACATTCATAATAATGTATTCTCTTCACAAAAACATTCGCAGTACACCTCAGCACCCAAACAAAATTGAAGCACTATTAAACAACAAATTAAATTTTAAGAAGTCAATAGTTCGATTTATAAAATGATAAATGTTGAGAGATTTAATCACTTTAAATATCAGTTTAGGACTAATTTTTTTTAACACATCCTTCTATTTCTTCTAAAAAATACAATTTTAGGAATTCCGTCTTATCCACTACGCCGGCGACGTAACCTACAACATCCGCGGCTTCTTGGACAAAAACAACGACCTCCTCTACCGAGACTTACGCGAAACCATGTCCAATTCCCGTAACACCATCATCCAAGACATATTCACCCGCAAAGAACTAGAAAGCAAGAAACGTCCAGACACCGCTGTCACCCAATTCAAGAACTCCTTGAACAACTTGATGGAGATTCTCATGTACAAAGAACCTTCTTACGTTCGGTGCATCAAACCGAACGACTTCAAACTTGCTGGACAGTTTGACGACGTCATCGTGGGTCACCAGGTTAAATACTTGGGGTTGATGGAGAATTTAAGAGTTAGGAGGGCTGGGTTTGCTTACAGACGACCCTATGAAACTTTCTTGCAGAGGTATAAGTGCTTGAGTGTTGATACTTGGCCGAATTATCCAGGGCCAGCTAAGATGGGAGTGCAAGCGCTGGTTTGTGCTCTTAGGTATGATAAGGAAGAGTACAGGATGGGAAAGTAAGTAATTGTTTGTTTATAATGGTGTGTTAGTGCCAAGTTTTCAAACGCTTCGGAGCCATGTCCTCCTTGGAGGCAAAAATCACAAATATATTCTTTCGCAACCTCCTCACTTTTATGTGATCTTAATTGCAGTTTGTAAAAGGTTGATTTAATAAAATAAATAAATATATCATCATGCCTTTTATCCATTACTGGGTGTGACACTCTGCCGAAGCAGATCTCGGTAAGTGATATATTTATGCGCGTGAAGTGCGGTTTCCAGCCGTCTAATCACGGCCCCCAAAGATGTTAGTGGTGGAGGAGCCACAGGGATAATTTTTAAATTGATGAAAATGTTTTGTCGGCTGTGGCGATCGAACCAGGGTTCTTTGGTTCCACAGGCAGAGTCGGATACCACTGAGCCATTACCCCATAATAATGATTTAATAATGTGTATTAAAAACTTTAATAAATAAATAAATATATCATCACGCCTTCTACCCATTACTGGGTGTGGCACTCTGCCGAAGCAGATCTCGGTAAGTGATATATTTTGCGCGTGAAGTGTCAAATCACGGCCCCCAAAGATGTTAGTGATGGAGGAGCCACAGGGGTAGCTTTTGAAATTATGAAAATTGTTTGTCGTCTGTGGGAGTCGAACCAGGGCCACCCCATTAAAAACATAGAACTACAATTTCAAAAATGAATAAAATTTCTCTGAAGGTGGTTCTGGACAGTCTCATAAAAGTATAAGTAACCGAAAAGCTTATAAAAACAAGCAACAAATTTTGCATACTAATGTAGAAACTCATGAAAAATATTATATTTAAATTTCATTAAAATCTGTCGTAAATGCTTCCATGATAGTACCACCTTAAAAACTAATTTAAAATAATATGACATTAGATATGAAATTGAGGATTTTACCATTAGATTCCATATATATTTCTGCATAGATATGCATGTTTTGATCACCAAAAAATGTTTTTTTTTTCGCCGGAATCATGAATGCAAGAAATTCGGTTAATGAAAATGCGATTTTATTGGTTGAACCAGTTTAAAAATCAAAAAATTTTAAAACATGGTTCTATATAATTCAGACTACGAGAAATCGAATACCGTTGAGCGCATCTTCATATCTTCTTTAGATTTCGAGTTACAGCGATTTTAGACTTTTTTTAAATTTCAACTTTGCAGGCCTATATCTCGAAAACTAAAAGAGATATTCAAATGCGGTTTGAACGAGTGTACTTTTCGCGCTCTAATTAACTTATACTGAAATTTTGAAAATTTTGAAAATTTTACATTTTTTTCCAAAAAATATTTTTGGCCATATTTCAAAAACTTGAAGAGATAGTAAAAATATGTAAACACCAGTGGATTTCTCGCATAAAAATGCATACGTATGTAAAATTTCAGAATTTTTTCTCAACGGATAAAATTTTTAGAGTAAAAAAACTAAAAATGGCCAAAATTCGTAAAATTCTTAAGGGGTACCCCTTCAAAAATAATTAAAAAACAGTGATTTTTCGTTTTTTTGTAATAAAAACTTTTTCTGTGCGATTTTTTGCCTGAAATTTTGCATACCTATGTACTTTTACGAGAGGAATTCATTGGTGTTCACAGATTTTCATTATCTTTTAAATTTTTTGAAATATTGAGATATGAAAATTTTCGTAAAAAAATTTAAAAATTTTCAAAATTTACAAAATTTCGGTATAGGTTAATTGGTGCACGAGAAATACACTCGTTCAAACCGCATTTCAATATCTTTTTTAGTTTTCGAGATATGGGCCTTTAAAGTTGAAATTTTTAAAAAGTTAAAAATTGCTATTTCTCTGAATCTAAAAATGATATGAAGATGCGCTCAACGGCATTCAATTTGTCGTAGTCCAATTTATATAGAACCATATATTAATTTTTTTTAATTTTACTGGTTCAACCAAAATGGTATTTTCATTAACAATTTTTTTTGCGATCACGACTCTGGCAATTAAAAAATATGTATTGCGAATCAAAATATGCATTATTGTGTAAAAATATATGAGAAATTAAATGGTGAAATCCCCAATTTCATATCTAGTTTCATATTATTTTAAATTAACCGTAAACAGAAACAAACGTGACTATAAACATATGCATCTAAATAAATAGTATATATTATATTGTTCATTTCATTACTCCTCAAAATTTAAATAAAAGTTGTTACGGGATAAATCTTTGGAAACATCCCTCCCATGTCATCGCGACCCACAATTTGAAAACCACTGATTTAAATTATTCTACTTCTACTAAATAACAGAAAATTAAAAAAATTGTACAATTTCTTCCAGTACAAAAATATTCATTCGTTCTCCACAAACCCTCTTCGCGACAGAAGACGCTTTCCAGGCCAAAAAGCACGACTTGGCTTCCATAATCCAAGCAGTATGGAAAGGCAAACTTCAACGGAGAAAATACCTCCATTTTAAAACTAACGCCATCGTTGTCCAAAAATGGATCCGTCGTTTCCTGGCCAAAAAAGAGGCAGAACGCCGTAAAAAGGCCGTCATAGTCTTGAGAAACTTCATCAAAGGTTTCATCACTAGAAACGGACCACCTACTGACGAAAATCAAGCTTTTATTGGACTTGCTAAAGCTCAGTGGTTGAATCGCTTGGCGAAGAATTTACCGATTGGTGTCTTGAATACTTTTTGGCCTGCTTGTCCCTATTCTTGTAAGGAGGCTTCGGAACATTTGAGGAAGATGTATAAAGGACATGTTGCAAGGAAATATAGACTTGCTTTAAGTCAAGAAAGGAAGAAACAGTTTGAATTGAAAGTTTTGGCTGAAAATCTATTCAAAGGTAAAATATTTCTACAGCAGAATTTTTTTATTTATTTTATTTATTTTCTTCATTGTTAGACAAGAAAAAGAGTTACAGAAACAGTGTTCCTCATTGGTTCAAAGAAGAACGTCTTAGCGAAGAAAATATCACCCTGAAAGGCACTTTTGTTGCTCAACATTTGCCTGCTGATGAAAAACCTTTGGTAACATCTTCAAGAACTTTCAACTCACTCTGTCTTTAAAATTATTTTTATTTTAGTACTCCGCTTCTGTTATTAAATACGACCGTCATGGCTACAAACCAAGAGAACGAATTCTCTTATTAACAAACAAAGCTATTTATATTCTTAATGGTGGAAAAAGTTTTAAACAAAAGCATAGACTTCCTTTAAACGTTATCGGAATTGTTACAAGTAGTGAGAGCGATGACATCATGATGATTCAAATTCCTCCAGAACTTAAGAAAGATAAAGTATGGATTTAGGACTTAAAAGAACTTAAAAATAATAAAATGATATGATCTAGAGTTCGTAATGATTTTTGGTTCATTTTAGGGTGACTTAATTCTTCAAATAGATCATTTAATTGAGGCTGTGACAAAAATAATCGATACTGCTAAAGATTCTAAAAAACTTGTTGTTATTAAGACCGGATCGTAAGTATTAACAATTTTTTTTTCCAAAATTAAGGACATACATACATACATACGTATCTTCACACTATATCCCAACAAATGGGGTAGCACGAACCCTAAAATCACTCATAAAACATTCATTCATCACACCCATCAAACAACAAGCCATCGCCAAACATTTTCCTCCGAACAAACCACCCTCACTTCAACTACATTCATAGATCACTCCAAATAAACTCATTCATTTATTACACTCGAAATCATTATCACACAACAAAATTTCAATTACATCATTCCTATTCACGTATCATTCATTTTCTTTCTTCAGTGTGTTAAATTTATTATATTATTTAGATTGGAGCACAAACTAGTCAACGGTAAGGGTGGATTTATTGATATCCAACAAGGTACTTTACCAAATATACAAAAAGATAAAAATGGTCACTTGCTTGTGGTAAGATAATAAAATATTACAGCCCAATCTCAAAAGAGTTTTAGCTAATCCTGAATTTGAGATGAGTTAAATTCAGCTAAACCATGTTTTCAATAAAAGTTTAAATAAGTTCTAATATAATCTTGTTATCATTTGGTTTTCGGAAAGTGGTTTGAATTAAGTTTATAAAATCGGACTAAAATAAAATTAGTTAATCCAAAATTCAGGATTAGCTAAAACTTTTTTGAGAATCGGGCTGTTAGTTATTTGTTACTGATTATGTAATTTACAGGTTGTGAGAAGATAAGTAATGAATTGAAGGAAGTAAAAATATTATTCCATAAAAATTTGTAAAAAGCATTTTTAAATGTGCCTTAAAGTGGATAAAAATAATAATATAAGATACGTAATATAACAGTAAGTGCCATTAAATTGTAAATTACTTATTGTAATATCTATTTATTATACTGGTGTAAAATAATAAATAATAAGCCCAATTATAAATTGATTTTAGTTTATTGTTGTACTATTTTACATATTTTGTCGTTTCCTTTGAACATAAATAAAATATTATATAACAATTATTAATTAAGAACAATTAAATGAGTTATTTGGTAGTTTCCTGCTTAGTCTTGTTATACGCAGCAACAGCTTGCTCAACTTTAGAAAAAGTTTTCTTGTTTTGCCCAGCTCTTACTCGCATTTCCGATTCCATTTTCGCATTAACAGTCTTCGTAATCATCTTCTTGATTTTGTGTGTTTCTTCAAATTTCCTCTTTTTCGGAGCGATTGGACAATCTATAAATAATTTATGATATAATTCAACATTTTGGTTGTGTTTTGGGTAACGTACGTTTGCTCTTGGATGGTCCTTTATTTGAGGGTTTCTTCTGTTTTACACCAGCAGGTAATTTAGCTTTTACTTTTAATTTTCCTTGTGCCATTTTAATAATTATTTACGGTGTTATTTCTCACGTGTTGTTGCACAAGTTGACAGTAGAAAAGAAAGGTTAGGTGATGACAGCTGTCACTGATCAGAACTGGAAGAAGAGAATAGTTTACATTTTACTCATGTTTGGAGAATTTTAAACATTTTTATTTATTATAACAAATATTTCTGATAGTATAACAGTAGGATAATACATTTTTTAAACGGAATTTTGTACTGCAATAGCCAGATTGTCTTAATAACTCGCTCATTTTTTAAACTTGAGCTTAATTATTAGTGGTTCGGTACAGAAATTTACCTTAAATAAAATGTTGGAGGGCTGGTATTGTAGATCAATGGCAAATGCAAATATGCCTGAAGACGACGATGAAGATGATTCCTTAAAATACAAGTCGCAATACAGGAGCTTGAAAAGAAAGCTAAAGTACTTGATCTATGTAAGCAAATCACGTTTTTTAAGTCTGTAACTATTCTAATTGGATTATAAACTAGGAAAACGAGTGCTTCCAAGATGCTTTACGCTCAGCTCAACGAAGACTGCTACAAGTTACCAAAGATCGGAGCTTTTTGTTGGACCGGTTGCTCCAGTACGAAAGAGTGGATGTTACCAGCTCTGAGAGCGAAGATACAGAATCTTCAGATGATCCAGAGATGGCTAAAGTCGAAATCAAGAAGTACGTAAAGTACTCCAAACATTATCGATAATAATTAGGTGTATATTACAGGAGAAAAACTGAACCAACAGTAAGCATGAATCACGGAAACGGAACACATATAGTATCAGCTGGTAAAGGCCAAACTTCAGCTAAAAAGAAACGAACAGTAGCTCCGAAACAACCAAAACCAGCTCCGGTACAATCACCAGTAAGATTTTCCTTTAAAAAACCCTCGAAAAACTATAAAACTATTTTTATTTCATAGA
This sequence comes from Pterostichus madidus, assembly GCA_911728475.2. Lineage (NCBI taxonomy): Eukaryota > Metazoa > Arthropoda > Insecta > Coleoptera > Carabidae > Pterostichus > Pterostichus madidus. Next base: position 2,701,191 of record OU452314.1, on the reverse strand, counting down.
TACAGATGCAAACTATAACTACAATATCAACGAACATGATTTCCGACGGTCATATGACTCCAGAAGAAGTTGAAAGACATCTGCAGTCTCGCCAAAGCTACATGGAGTTAGTTCCTGAAAAAGCTCCTCCGACTGTACCTACAGAAATGTTTAGCAACGATCCTTCTTTGGATAGCGAATCGAATGATATTGGCGAACTTGAGACGTCGCCCAGTAATATGGGAGAAGATCTGAGTATTGATATGATTGCGGAATAGTTTAGTCTTATAATTTAATCTCTGTTAACATAATAATAGTATAGTTTGTAGTTTTGTAAAGCTATTTTTTAATAAAAGACAGTTGACGAGCCAAAAACAAAATACGATCGGTTATTGTTGATTTTGTTAGTTGTCATTTTTGTTGCGGGCAGAAATTGTCGAATTGTGTCAAAAGTCATTTATTTTGTGGAATATTATCGGTAAATTGTAAAATAATTTCGCAAAATGTTGTTTAAATTACTATTTTTTATATCAGTGTTCTTGATTATTGTTGCAAATAATATTATTGTTGCACAACCTGTGGTTGTTCAAATCTTTGGATTTGTAGTGATAATATTTATATATTACTGGTATAAAAAACTGGTTTTCTTTTTCCAAAGTAAGTATTATTTATTATTTAAACTTATGACATCTAAGCGTAGAGCGAGACTCCCTTCCTTTCTTATCTTTTAATTCGTTTTCAGTTCTTACGTAGAGTGTTTAACTGCAATTGCGTGAAATTCACTTTCAAAACAAACGCAGGGCGACGCTCCCTCCCTTTCTTATCTTTTTGTTTCATTGCATTGTGTGGACTTTTCTTTCATATACAAGTGCAGGCTATCGCTTTCATATTTTCTAATCTTGTAGATTCGTTGTTAGTTTCGTTATTAGATTCGTTGTTAGGAGTAAACGTGAGTAATTTGAGTTGTTTTATGCATATGTTATGTACGTCGAAGAAAGAAAATGAATGATAAGTAAATAGGAATGATGTGATTGAAGGTTTGTTGTGTGATAAATGATTTCGAGTGTAATAAATGAATGGGTTTATATGGAGTGATCTATGAATGTGGTTGAAGTGAGGGTGGTTTGTTTGGATGAAAATGTTTGACGAGGGCTGATTGTTTGATAAGTGTGATGAGTGAAAGTTTTATGAATGATTTTAGAGTTCGTTCTACCCCATTTGTTGGGATATAGCGTGAAGATATGTATGTATGTACATCTAAATAAATATATTTTGTTTTATATTTCAGTTAGAATTAAAGATTTCGAAGAAACGAACATGGTACGCATGTAAGTAACAATTAATGCGTTCTTAAATTAATTATTTTCATTTTTAGATTTCTTCCGAATCAAGATTCAATCATATATGTAGATTACCAGTTATTTGGAGTAACAGACTACATTATCGCAGTTCTCCTTTCTTGGTAAATCCCTTAAAAATAATTTTATTGTTTTCTAACTTTATTTTTTTAGGAGGCGTGCAAAAAAGGAGACACAGCTTTGGTTAAATCCATCATACAATACAGTAAGTTAACATTTTATATTTATTATCAAATAAATCAAACAAATATTGTATTTAGGTGGGGTAAACATTCACGAAACAAACATATTTGGGGAGGGTGCAGTATTTTTAGCTACTTTCGATATGCTAAAAAATTGGGATAAAAAAGACGCGTCTTGTATTTGGGCTTTACATAAAGCTGGTTGTTCTGTTAATGTTAAAAATAAAGACGGCTTTACTGCTTTACATTTAGCAGCTTTTAAAGGACATTGCTCCCTTATTAGCTGGTTATTAAAAAAGGGAGCTGATATTAATGTTGAACCTTCTCCAGCAGGCCTTGCTTTAGTTAAAGGTGAGAAAAATAAAATAAAGTTCGGTCTTTTATTAACAAATATTATTTTTAGGGCATAAGAAAGCAGCAGCAATCTTATTGGCTCATCAATACAAAATTCCTCTGGCTAATCCTGATTAAACGATTTAAAAAATAAAAATATATATTTATTTCACTTTGTAAATACATTAAGATAAATATTAATATTCAACATTTTTTAACAGATGAACACTGTTGAATAATCTGTAACACTGTAATTAAAACAATTTAATAAATACGTTGGTTAAATATTTTGTAAACTATGTAAATTGTGGTAAAGGCCTCTTTGGCTTAATAATTCGTTGTGTTTGCCCATTTCTGCGATTTTCCCTCGGTTGACCACACAGATGACGTCAGCATCTTGAATTGTAGATAATCTGTGTGCAATTGTTATGCAAGTTCTACCTTCTTTAGCTTTGTCTAAGGCGTCTTGCACCACCTAAAAATGGAACAAATATTAGTCTTTCTAATTCTGGGGCGTGAGATTTTTTAACAGGCGGACGTATTCTGTAACTGCTGTTATATTTTAACCACTATATATGACATAAAATTTTCCAGCCCGATTCTTAAACATTTTTTAACTAATCCTAAATTTTGGATTAGCTAATCTTATGCTAGTTCGACTTAAAAAAAGTTAAATCAATTCATTTTCTAAAAATCTTACAGGCAGATTCACATAACGGATTAGCACTAACACAGTGATAAATATTATCTATAACTCTGTTTCAAATTAAAACAGATTAAAGAAATAAACTAAATTTGATGCAAATTAACTCTCTTTTTAATTCAAGTTAAAATAAACTTGTTTCATACATTGAAAAGAGAAAAAATGGTGTTAGCGTTAATCCGCTTTATGAATATGCCTGTTAATAGTAAAAAGATTATGTTAGTTTATACTTTTGCTGGAATATGGTTTAGCTTAATTTACCAAATCCAAAATTCTTGCAAAAACTCTTTTAAGAATTGGGCTGAATTAGATTATATTAGGTTTTTGAGAATATAGTTTAGCTTATTTTGACTAAGCCAAAATTCAAGATTAGTTAAATCTCTTTTGAGATTTGGGCTGTTTATTTCTTATTCAAAGCTGTCTATTGTTATAGGCTAAAAATTTTACCGGGTCGTTAAAAATTAACAGATTAGTTACATAATAGTCTGTTATCTATTTAATTAGTTTTATACCTTTTCACTCTCTGTATCGAGAGCAGAAGTTGCTTCATCAAGTAATAATATTTTAGGATTTCTAACTAAAGCTCTAGCTATTGCTACTCTCTGTTTTTGGCCACCTGATAATTGGGCTCCTTTATCACCTAATCTTGTTTCGTATCCCTGAAATTAACATAAATTTAATCGATTAATTATTTGTCTAGGAATCATGATAAAAATAAGATTGACAATAATATTGTTAGAAAAGAAACGTATACCAGTTGAGAATGTTTGGGCATGTGGAACGTCTATCGAATGAAAGATTGGTGAAATTGAGGATGAGAGACTGCGTGGATAATCTGGGCATAAGTGGAAGGATATGATTGAAGGTTTGTTGCGTGAACGAAAGATGAGACGAGCTGGTATGAAAGGAATTATGAATGTAGATGGTGTGACAGGAAAAGAATGTTTGGCGAAGATTAATTGCAAGATAACTAATAAATAAATGAATAGATATAATTAAAGATTTATGTATGAAGGTTTTGAAATTGCGAATAATATTGTTAGAATAAAAATATATGTCAGTTAAGAACGTTTGGCATGTGGAATGTATGTCGAATGAAAGATTGGTGAAATTGAGGGTGTGAGATTGCGTGAATGATCTGGGAATAAATGGAAGGATAAAATTGAAGGTTTGATGCGTGAACGAAAAATAAAACGAGCTTGTATGAAAGGAATTATGAATGTGGATAGTGGATGAATCTAATGAATAAACATTCAGTTAATGGGATAGGTGGCTCAGTGGTATTGAGTCGGCCTATGAATTTGAGAACTTGGGTTCGATTCACACAGCCAACAATCTCTTATGCTGGGTTGCATGAAAGTTTTATCAGTTCATTAGTAACTAACAGTTCAATAAGTTTCTAAAAATCGCCATGGATACTATTACCAGATACACAATTCTTTAACTAAAGAGCTCTTTATTTATTTCTTGCAACCCAGCGTCAGACTGATTATAGAATCTTTCAAATACATATATTGAAATAAATAATAATTTTCACCACGTTAAAATACCCCTGTGGCACATTTTTAGGGCCCGTGATTTCACGGCTAGTAACTGCATTTTACGCGCATACCGAGATCTGCTACAGCAGAGTACCACACCCAGTAATGGGTATAAGGCGTGATAGTATATTTATTTGTGTTACAAAATAAAACGTACCAAAGGTAAAGTGACAATAAAATTATGTATATTCGCTTTCTGTGCAGCCGCAATAATTTCAGTTTCCGAAACATTCCTCGAATTATCACCATAAGAAATGTTTTCAGCTATGGTTCTGTCAAAAAGTATTGGTTCTTGAGAAACAATACCCATTTGAGATCTCAGTTTTGTTAGTTTTATTTCTTTGATGTCTCCTTCATCTATATTCACTGTTCCAGTGATAGGATCGTAGAATCTTTCTAATAGTTGAATAATTGTTGATTTGCCACAGCCGCTAGGACCAACTAAAGCAATTGTTTTGCCTTGTTTAATGGCAAGGTTAAGTCCTCGCAGGACTGGGATTCCTGGTCTTGTTGGGTAATGAAAGTGGACGTCGTTGTAAGAAATATTTCCATGTTCCTATAAAAATAAAATTAACAAACAATAATTAACTGTGGAAAAGTGGCTCAGTAGTATCGAGCCGATCTGTGGATCCTGAGAACCCTGGTTCGATTCCCACAGTTGACAAACAATTTTCACCATATTAAAACTACCCCTGTGGCCTCCCACCACTAACATCTTTAGGGGCCGTGATTTGACGGTTAGTAACCGCACTTTACGCGCATAAATATATCACTTACCGAGATCTGCTTCGGCAGAATGCCACACCCAGTAATAGGTAAGAAGCGTGATGATATATTTATTTATTTTTTTAATTTATTAACGGTTTAATAATAAAGTTTGTATTTTTACCCAATCGTTAGTGTGAGCATTTGGACTGTCATCAACAAGTGGTTTACGATTTAGGAGCTCGAAAATTTTTGCAGCAGATTCTAAACCTTTTTGGAAATTTGGGGCAAATGCCAAAGCATTTGCAATTGATACTGTACCCATAATCAACGCTTGAGAAACTCTGAAACATATTTAAATCAATATTTTATCTATCTACAATCTATATGTCTCATCCACATTTATAATTCTTTTCATATCAGCTCGTCTCATCTTTCGCGTAATAAACCATACATACATACATACATAACTGCATCTATTCTGTAACAAAAATTGCTAAGTCTAAAGCTACATTCACAAATCGAAATTAGTTTTTGTTTTATGCTTTATGTTTTAGTGTGTTTTAGGTGCCATTCGCAAATAGTTTTGCTTTTGTTGATTTTAGTTAGTAGTGACATCTATCATAAATTTTAGAAGATCAGTTATACTCAGTAGATCGGTAATACAGTAAATGCAACAGATGTGCTAAGTTACACATGCTGTCATATGTTGTTTGTTTACTTTCGTATTTTTTGGAAGAGCAAGATAATTATTATCATAATAAGAAAGTAGGTATTAAAATCTTGTTTTTATTTTCATTCATTTTGACACTAGAATGAAAACAAACTTAGGTTATTGTCAATGCGAAGGATGCTGGAAAGAGACAAGTATATATCACTACATCATTCTACGCTTCGTCCTATTGGTCTATTCCTAAGTATAAAACGTAAAACTAAAACATAAGTTTGGAGTTTGCAAACTTTTGTGTTAAAACCAAAACTAAATACAGATTTGTGAATGGCTGCATAAAACTACATGTCTACAAGGTTATTAAAACAAAAATTGAAAACATAAAACAAAAACTAATTTCGATTTGTGAATGTAGCTTAAGTGCAACTTTTATTGCACAGTTGGTTTCCATGGTTACATCAGGACTGTAGGTGTATTCCATTTGCCATTTGGATCAGATCTAACTTACATTTACTGAACCACGTCACTTATTTATTTCGCTAGATTACTTCGCTAACTTTGCTAGAATTACTGATTCTAATTTACTTTGAAGTAATTCACCCCAATAAGTGCATCAGTTTGCTTTATTCAGTTCATTTAGGCATGTTGTCTAATTTACAATAAACAAACAAAATGAATTATTTTTTTTGAGACGAGATTTGAAAAGAACCGTTCTTTTTAAATCTCGTCATAAAAAATAGTTCATTTTGTAGGTAGCGCAATGATCGCAGCCCAACAAGATTTGAAAAGAACCGTTCTTTTCAAATCTCGTCCCAAAAAAGATTGTTCATTTGGTAGGTGGCGCAGTGATCTTTGCCCGAACAGCTGTTTTTACGTCACAAAACGTCACAGTGTCACGTGAGTGCCCGCATCCTATGGCAGATAGAATACGTCTTATGTTAGGAAATGCTATACTTAGCAATTTTTGTTACAGGATAGGTCTAAACATCACGCTATATCCCATAAATGGGGTAGCACGAACCCTAGAATCATACATAAAATATTAACTCATCAGATTCATAAAATGGGTAATGGCTCAAGTCAGTCTGTGGATCCTAAGAACTCTGGTTCGATCCCCACAGAGTCGACAAAACATTTTCACCAATTTAAAATTACTCCTATGGCTCCCACGCCACTAACATCTTGATATGACGGCTGGTAATCGCACTTCACGCGCCTAAATATATCACTTACCGAAACCTGCTTCGGCAGAGTGCCACATCCAGTAATGAGTAAAAGGCGTGATGATATATTTATTTATTTTAGATTCATAATAAATATAAATTAAATCTGAATCTTACTTGAAAACACTAGCATAATCCAAGCCTTCATCCCTTATTAGTATTCCTCCATAATACATGCAAACAGCATATGCAATAAACATCAACCCTCTCGCTAAACCGAATATCACACCCCTAAAATGAATATTCTTCTTCGCTATTTTAAACGCGGGTAGTAACTCGGAAATATAGATATGATGGAATGTATCTTCACAGCCTAGAGATGCTACCGTCCGAATGTTTGATACTGCTTCCACTGCTAGCTAAAGTAATTAAAAGTTTTGCTCATTAATACAAGTTTAAATGAATCTGTAAATAAAATTATTACTTTGTTGGCTTTTTCAATCTTGTCCCGATGTTTAAGATGAACTTGTTTCAATAATCTTCCGTTAAAGAAAGTTGCAATTAAAATCAAAGGCGCGAAAGCAGCAGCTACTAATCCTAAACGATATTCATAGTACATAGATAGTCCAAGAGCCAACGCTAAAGTTGAAATTGATTGGATAATTGTTCCAATGCGTTGTCCTGTAGCCTGGAATTAAAAAAAATATATAAGTATCTAGCTCGACAAACCAAAGTAAAATCGTGGCTGGAATGCGCTTAAACTCCACCCATTCAAGTATATAACGAATGATGTGGCTCTATTTTGGCGCGAAAGTGAAATATATAATCTCAGTGAAAACACTTGCGCATTTATACAAATTTATTTATTTATGATTAATTCATTATAATTATGATTCTTTTAACATGCTATTTTTATAAATGGAAAGAATTTATATTTGGAAAAATAATATTCGAGAAAAAGGGAAAATGTGAAATTGTCATACGGAAAATTTTAAACAAGAAAATGTATGGCAATGCATTTGGTAAATCTATGTTCGGAAAAATATTTTTTCGGAGAGTTATTTAGATGCAAAATTTTCATCACATTAAACTGCCCCTGTGGCTCCCTCTCCACTAATATCTTTGGGAGCCGCACTACGCGCGCATAAATATATCACTTAACGAGATCTGCTATGGCTGAATGCCATACCCAGTAATGGGTAAAAGACGTAATGATATATATTGTCAATCGAGAAATTAAAGAAATGAGCATACGGGCAAAAGTATTCGGGAAAATGGAAATTCTGGAAATAGATATTCAGGAAATAATCGCGCGGGAAAATTCTAATTAAGAAAAAAAAAAACATTCGGGAAAATTATCGGAAACACCGAATTATAGAACACTGTTCGGACTCACCGTACATACATTTTTAGCTTGAGTGAGATTAGAACACGAGATCTTCAGATTCTAATGCCGTAACGCTAACCACACCACAGTAATGCCGAAAGATTTTTTGTCCGAAAACGATGACACAACCTTGTATGAAAGAAAATATAAAAAACAACTTACCCCCTGAACATTTGCAGCCTCTGTAGACAATCTTGAACACAAAGACCCAGTTCCGTTTTCTTTGTTATCAAACCACGCCATTTCCTGTTTGACCATCGCTTCAAACAATCTTCCACGAAGTCTCATTGTTAATCTTTCTCCTGCTATAGCGAATACCCACATCTGGGAACAAATTAATTAGTAAATAAACTGAAAATAATAAATAAAAAGATTTAAAATACCTGGAGGAACACAGAAACCCCGGTAACAAGTCCAGCGACCACGAACATTAAACTGTAGAAATTTGTTTCTTCTCGAACTGCTACTTTGTCAGTATTAGAAAGAACCTAAAAGAAAATTATTTAAAATAATGTTCCAATTACACCAATACATGCTTGGTTGTTTAAAATTATTAATTTATATTAAACAGTTGGTAATATCTTACAAAGATTGTTTAAAAGTTTAAATAACAGACGTATGCCATTTGCCATTTGGATCAAATCTAACTTACATTTACTAAACCAGATTATTTATTTATTTCGCTGGATTACTTCCCTGACTTATTTTCCAGTACTAGAATTACTGATTCTAATTTACTTTGAAGTAATTCTCCCTAATAAATGCATCAGTTTACTTAATTCAGTTCATTTAGTCATGATGTCTAATTTATCTGAATTGATTTAAGAGAACCAGTAGTGGGATCGCGCCATGTAGAATTCTATAATAGAATTCAGGCGATAATTTTCAAATCGGCAAATTAGTATTACATTCTAAATAATTTTACGGTAGAAATATAGTTTACATCATTTGTGCGCTATCTGTTACAAAAAGCACCGATTATTTTATGCTAAATTAGCGAAAATCATAGTTTTTATTTGACAGATGACAGCGATTCTATTGTTCGAAATAGAATTCTAAATGGCGCGATCCTGGTTTAAGTGAACCAAGTGGCAAATGGAATATAGCTTTCATTATCGTATTTCTTACACCCCTATATTTGATGTAAACTTACCCCTAAAATTTCACCGAAAATGACAGCAAATACAGGCATAGCTGCCCCCATTACAAGGGATGCAACACATCCTACCGAGATTTCAAACCATTCAGGTGAGTTCACTTTCATAACGTCTAAAAGAGATGATTGTTTTGGTTCTATCAATTCATCAGATTCCTAAAAAATAATTAGAACTTAAAATATATTGTTAATAAGTTGTTAAAAGACTCTTACAGTTGTCATATGTTGTTCCATAGCAATTTCAGTTCCTGATTTTTCACTAGTTGCACTTAAAGTTCGGTTTCGTTGGACGGTTTCCACAATTTGTTTTTCATTATCTAAAACATATTTTTTTTAATGTTTGGTTATCAGAAATTATTTATAATAGAAATATTTAAGATCCAAAGAATATAAATAAAATAAGGCTTTAGAAAATAAAATTACTCAGTGTGACACTCTGCCGAAGCAGATCTCGGTTTGTGATATATTTATGCGCTTGAAATGCGGTTACCAGTCGTCAAATCACGGCCTCTAAAAATGTTAGTGGAGGGGAAGTCATAGAGGTAGTTTTAATGAGGTGAAAATTGTCGGCTGTGGGAATCGAACCCTAGTTTTCAAATCCACAATCCGACTCGATACCACTGAGTTTTAGGAATCAAATAAACTATAAAATATATTAATTGGTCGAGCTTATACAAAACTCATCAACAATACAAAATAACAAACCAAAATTATTATTATTATTATTTAAAATAACACAAGTCAAAAATATTATTATTATAAAAATAAATAAATATATCATCACGCCTTTTACCCACTACTGGGTGTGGTACTCTACCTACGCAGATCTCGGTAAGTGATATATTTATGCGCGTGAAGTGCGGTTACCAGCCGCCAAATTACGGCTTCCCAAAGATGTTAGTAGAGGGGGAGCCACAGGGATAATTTCAAATTGGTGAAAATGTTTTGTCGGCTGTGAGGATCGAACCAGGGTTCTTAGGATCTACAGGCCGACTTGATACCACTGAGCCATTTTTATTAATATTATTATTATTATTATAAATATGGGGTAACAGCTCAGTGGCATCAAGTCGGCCTGTGGATCCTAAGAATCCTGGTTCGATCCCCACAGCCGACAAAACATTTTCACAAATCTAAAATTACCCCTGTGGCTCCCTCACCACTAACATCTTTAGGGGCCGTGATTTGACGACTGGTAACCGCACTTCACGCGCATAAATATATATCTTACCGAGATCTACTTCGGCAGAGTGCCATACCCAGTAATGGGTAAAAGGCGTGATGATATATTTATTTTATATTAATATTACAAATTATTTAGAAAATATTAGACCGAATAATTCAAACAATTTATGTATGAATATTCGATATAATTTTTGCGCGCTTGTATTAGTTTGAAATATTTAAATATTTGAGTATTTACAGAATTTAATATTAATTTAATTTTAAAATCTGTACATTAATATATATACAATATTTTATAGTCACTATATACTTTTTTAATAAGGAACAGATTCAAGTATGAATTTGATTTTGGTTGCGCAATTGGTTTATTCTTGCACAGATAGTCTGTGTTCGCCGAGATGTTTGTAGTGATCGACATTTTGGTTTTCCGTGTAAAAGTAACAGTTTTTGGGTGATTTTAAGTGGAATTTGAGTTGTTTGTGAGTGTTAAGTGTTTGTTAAATAGTACAGTGGACTTTTTGTGGACTTTGAAACAATCGGGACTTCCATGGACTGCCGGGAAGCTGAGCTATACATCAGGCAACGTAAAAGTAGGTCACCTTTATTATTACTAATGTAAAATGTTTATATTTATTTCGGCATTATAAATTTGTTTAATGGCTCTCAAAAGTAGGTGAAATTTGGCTATTATAGCCCTAGGTTGTATAAAGTTGCCAAGCAAGCTATGCAATAAATAAAAATCGTGATTTATGACGCGTATTCCATTTGCCGATTACTTACATTTACTGAACCAGATCACTTATTTATTTCACTAGATTACTTCGCAATTTCAGATTGTTTAATTTAATTCCAATTACAGTCGTAGCTCAGTGGATAAAAGTGAGATCAAACTTGCGTTTCTTAATTAATAAGCAAGAGGTCGTGTGTTCAAATTTCGCCGATTTCAACATATATAAATAAAAATACAATTGTATCTGAGTGGTTCGGATTCTACTATAAGCTACTGTAATTGGGATTAAGTTCTTGTTGTGCAGAGTAACAAATAAATAAATAAATTACTATAGGTACTAAAAGAACTACTCAGACATAGTTGTTTTTTTTCTATTCTTACTTACCATGATCAACAGTATCATCAGCAGCAACTTGAGCAGTAACTAAATTGTAATAAGCCCCTTTCATACTCATAAGTTCATCATGTTTTCCTTGTTCAACAACTTTTCCTTCAGATACAACAACAATTTTATCTGCATTTCGAATTGTAGACAATCTATGTGCTACTATGATTGTAGTTCGTTCTTTACTTGCCTGAAACAAAACATAAAATAAGATCGGTACATTCCTAAACTAACTAACTTATTAATACACTGGTGAAAAAAACACTTGAAATTCGTGAAAGTTTCCCAATTTTCAAACCGTCGTAACTTGGCGAATTTTTAACTAATTTGGACGAATTCTTAAGGGCGCAAAATTTAAAGTGTCTACTTTAAGGGGATACATGCGATCTTAGGGTTAATTCCTTCCACCTCTCTCAACCCCCTAGAAGAAAATAATGTTTTTAGTGCAAAAAAGTCCGTCTTTGACGATCTGTATGGAACTAAGAAAAATTTGTGGACTCGATTCACCATCAGGGCAATAAAGTATTCAGTTCTCTGCAAAGGACGCAAAGAATGAAGTTCCTACAATCATTTGGCTGAGAGTTATGCGTGTTTGAAGTTGAAGTTTTTTTGGTTCATAACTCTGTGACTTTTCTACAAAATTTGACGATTTTTTCAAATAAAAAAAAAACTGTTTGATCTCTACATTAAGGATACGCGAAATTAGGATTATTCCTTTTGCACCCTTCAACCTCCTTTTCCACCAAACAAATAACACATTCTTGACCAAAAATCCCCAAATGCACATTCAATTTCAAACACGCATAACTCTTAAGAACTTCGTTCTTTTCGTCCTTTTCAGGGAATTGAATAAACTTTATTGCCCTGATGGTGAATCGACTCCACTTAACTCGGTACAGATCGTCAAAGATAGACTTTTTCTTTCACCAAAAACATTTTTTCTTCTAGGGGCTTGAGGAGGGCACCCTAAGATCGCTTATATTCCCTTAAAGTGGACACTTTTAATCTTTTTCGCCCTTGAAAATTCATCCAAATTAACTAAAAATTAGCCAAGTTATGACGGTTTGAAAATTGAGAAAATTTTACTAATTTCAAGTATTTCATATTTTCTCACCATGTGACGTAAAATCAGCTGTTTGGGCTATCATCACTGCGCCACCTACAAAATGAACTATTTTTTTGAGACGAGATGTAAAAAGAACCGTTCTTTTCAAATCTCGCCATAAAAAATAGTTTATTTTGTAGGTGGCGCAGTGATCGCAGCCCAACAAAATTTGAAAAGAACCGTTCTTTTCAAATCTCGTCCCAAAAAATAGTTCATTTTGTAGGTGGAGCAGTGATGTTTGCCCAAACAGCTGTTTTTACGTCACAAAACGTTACAGTATCACGTGAGTGCCCACATCCTATTGTAGTATAATACTAAAGTTAGTATAAAAGATCTTACATGATCTAAAGCAGCTTGAACTTTCGCTTCACTGTTAGTATCCAGCGCACTAGTAGCCTCATCCAACAACAATATCGCTGGATCTCTCACCAAAGCTCTCGCGATAGCAATCCTCTGCTTCTGTCCTCCAGAGAGTTGAGCACCACGTTCTCCTACCAGGGTGTTATACCCTAGAGGAAGTTTCATGATGAAGTCGTGTGCGTTAGCTTTGATAGCTGCTCGTTCGATGTCTTCTTGTGTTGCTTCTTTGTTACCGTACTTGATGTTCTCGGTGATGGTTGTACCGAAAAGAACTGGTTCTTGACCTACGACACCGATGTTGTTTCGGAGCCAGATTAGGTCGAGCGTGGAGATGTTGGTGTCGTCGAGGTATATCTAAAGAAGGAATTGTTTTTATGAGGTGGATCCTGAGAACCCTGGTTCGGTAACATTTTTAGGAAGCGTGATTTGATGGCTGGTAATCGCACTTCATGCGCATATAAATATATAACTTACCGAGATCTGCTTCGGCAGAGTGTCACACCAGTAATGGGTAAAAGGCGTGATGATATATTTATTTATATTTTTTATGGGGTTTTATTTGGAAGACTTACCAGTCCGGAAATAGCGTCATAAAATCTTTGAATTAGTTGAATGCAAGTAGATTTGCCACATCCTGAGCTGCCTACCAATGCTACGGTTTCACCTGGGTTGATGGTTAAATCAAAACCGCGTAGAATCTAAAATAAAATTGTATGTTGTATTCTACTTTCACTTTCGAGTCGACCTGTCCATGCTGAGAACTCTGGTTCGATTCCCACAGCCGACAAATATTTCCACCGTATTAAAATTACCCCTGTGGCTCCTCCACCACTAACATCTTTGAGGGCCGTGATTTGACGGCTGGTAATCGCATTTCAAGCGCATAAATATAACTCTTACCGAGATCTGCTTCGGCAGAGTGCCACACCCAGTAATGGGTGAAAGGCGTGATATATTTATTTATTTTATTTATTTAACAACTATTGTTGTATAATTTGCTTCAATTTAGATTCAAACAATTGTCACCACATTAAAATTACTTCTGTGGAACCCCCTTCACTAACATCTTTGGGGGCCATAATTTTACGGCTAGTAACGCGCATATATATATATATATATATATATATATATATATCACCCTAGATCTGCTGCGGTATAGTGCCACACCCAATAATGGGTAAAAGGCGTACCTAATGATATATTTTTATTTTGTTTTACTTTTGTGGGGTAAAGGTTCAGTAGTATCGAGTCGGCCTGTGGATCCTGAGAACCCCAGTTCGATTCCCACAGCCGAGTATTTTCACCAATTAAAATTACCCTCTCCACTAACATGTTTGGGGGCCGTGCTTTGATGGCTGGTAACCGCACTTCACGCGCTATCGATATCGATAACCGAAATCTGCTTCGGCAGAGTGCCACACCCAGTAATGGGTAAAAGGCGTGATGATATATTTATTTGTTTATATTTATTATTTTTTATAAATAATTGTTATTTCGTTATTTTTATTTCTAAATTAATAACAATTGTTATAATTAATAAATAAACATACTGGTACGTCAGGTCTTGAAGGATAATGAAAATGAACATCCTTAAAGATAATCTTCCCTTTAACTAAGGACGGTTTATCTCCTTTCTTTTTAAATGCGTTAATGATTGGAATGTTTGTGATAACATTGAAAATTTTGGCTCCAGCTCCTGTTGCTACACCAAACGATTCTATATACGGTGATGATATTCCAAAATTCATGGAACCCATCATGACGCTGAAGAATACCTTAAACACAAAATATAACAATTAATTTCATAAAATGATGGTAGCACAAACCCGTGTTACATTCAGTAAACATTTATTAATTAGTTGTTACGAAGTTTTAATTGGATTTCGGGTTTAATTGTTGAAGAATAAAAATAAAAAGTGTAATAATTTTTTATTTTAATCAGCAACGTTTCAGCGCAAAATTTTGGTCATTATCAAGCAGTTATACTTGTAAATAAAGATTAGGACATGATTAATAATTGAACCATTTTGTTAAAAATATAATAAATAAATAAAACATAATTGAGGTAACCTCCTCAACAGTCAACTGTTTATTTAATTTACTAACGCATATGACTGCAGTTCATAGGGTTGTTGATTTTTCGAATATTCGAGACTTCGATTGTTCGAATTTATTGAACCTTCGAATTTAGATTCGAACTTTAGAATTTTTGAATATTCCGAATTTTCGAGTTTTGGAATATTCCGAATTTACGAATTATTCGAATTGTGAATCTGGATCCTAACGTGAACACGGCATGTTGATATTAATTATTTTCAGAATAAACTCATGTGCAGGGTTTTGTATTAATTCATAAGTAATTATTATTATTTGCCAAATTAATTCAATTTAGACTTAAAATTTCGCTACACTGTCAAAAACGTTTTAATTAAGACGTTTTTGTATCATTTTTATTCTCATTTTAAAACGTTTTACTAAAAGTCCGTAGCATTTAGATGGGCGGTAAGAGAATAGATGTCTTAATTAAGACGCATAAACTTGTAGAGTTTTTGCAGGATACTTCACCGAGTTTATTATTTAATTCCTGGCCGATTTTTCGCTAATTATGCGTGAGCATGTTTGGAGATGACAGATGGCGTTAATTCAGAGACAAAAATTCGAGAATTCGAAGCTTTGAAAAATTCGAAAATTCGTAAATTCGAAACTTCAAAAAATTCGAAAATTCGGAGCTTCGAACTTTTTCTGACGAAGTTCAAAACATTCGAATGTTCGAACGTTCAGAAATTCTAACTTTGGTGGAAATCAACGACCCTATTAATCATAATTAAATAATAATAAAAATCATAGTTTCTATTATTATTTAATCATGATTAACATTAATCAGTGATTGAAAAATTAGTCCTAAATAAATTAAACATATTTGAGGTAACCTCCTCAATAGTCAGCAATAAACTGTTTATTTTATTTACTAACGCATATGACCGCAGTTCATAAGGTCCCAAATTCAAATCCTGGTAATATTCCAATCTTTCTCTTTATAATTTAATTTTATCAAGTACTAAGTATTTATTTATAAAATAATAATTAAACATTCTTCTCAATCTCACACCAATCATAAACCCAATAAATTAGGTAACTCACCGTAACCATGGTGCCAGCATCATAAACCTTATCAGGTTTATCCATATCTTCTAAAACTAAGGTAACACCATACCAAAATGCAAGAGCATAACTGGAATAAACGAAGAACCAAAGCAGTCCAAAACCAATTCCAGAGAAAAATCCACGTTTGATATTAATTTTTTTAGCAAGTGTCAGCTTTTCATCGTACCGAGTAATCTCTTTTGTTTGACCTCCAAATGCTACTACTGTTCTGATTGAACTTAACACTTCTTCTGCGATGGCTCCTGCGACACCGTAGGCTGCTATTTCTTGTTTTGCTAGTCTTGATGTTATCTGGAAAGAATAGATTGTTAATTGTGGCTCACTCTCTCATTTAGATATTAATTGGAAATTATAATATTGGTTTTTTGTATCTAGAACAGAAAGTAGTCTATTGTTGATCGAGGTGTAGTCGAGAGTAACAACTATGCAAGAGCGGCAAAGACACTTTCTGCTCGAGGTGCACACAATATTTTTTCTACGACCATTTACAAACGCTTAAAAAATAATTTAAAATAATTTTTGACAGTTCTTCTGTTTGGAATTCGTGCGTCAGTTTTCATGTACCCATGGATACGATGATACACTCTTAAATTGGACATATTCCATTTGCCATTTGGATCAGATCTAACTTACATTTACTGAACCAGATCACTTATTTATTTTGCTGGATTAATTCACTGATTTTATTTCTAGTACTAGAATTACTGACTCTAATTTACTTTGAAGTAATTCATCCCAATATGTGCATCAGTTTGTTTAATTTAGTTCATTATGCTGGGTTGCAAGAAAAAAATAAAAAGCTCTTTAGTTAAAGAACTGTTTATCTAGAAACAGTACCAATAGCGTTTTTCTGAAATTTATTGAACCGTTAGTTGCTAATGAACCGATAAACTTTCATGCAACCCAGTAGTCACAGGCGTATTCCATTTGCCATTTGGATGAGATCTAACTTACATTTACTGATCCAAATCACTTATTTATTTCGCTGGGTTACTTCGCTGGCCTTATTTCCAGTACTAGAATTATAGATTCTAATTTACTTTGAAGTCATTCACCCCAATAATGGTATTAGTTTGCTTAATTCAGTTCATTTAGTCATGTTATCTAATTTATCTGAACTGATTTATGTGAACCAAGTGGCAAATGGAATACAGCTCATGTTGTCTAATTTATCTGAACTGATTTAAGTGAACCAAGTGACAAATGGAATACAGTTATTTGTCGCTCAGTAAGCGGCAAATGTCAGCTTTCTGCTTTCAACTGACAGTTGGAAATGTTTATTTACTGTTTGGTTGTAGAACAAATTATTTTTGTTTGTTTGTGATCACATTACTCGGGAACGGCCCGATAGATTTGTATAAAACTATGAGTGTAGTTCTATCTTTGTTCAATCTAAATTATGCTCGTAGTTCGTCATCTTGAAACAAAATGGCAGTGGACGATCTTATTGCTCAATCGATTTCCATGATAATTACAGAGTTTTTATTGTATTTCACATAAAAAATCGGATAAAATAATGTCTGTCTTACCCTGCTAACGACGGCCATGGCTATCATAGTGGCTGGTAAAGATGTCAAACAAATTAAAGCAAGTTTCCATCCTTTTACGAAAGCAAGAATTAGACTTCCTACAAATGCTACTTGATGATGTACGAACATGGATACTTTTTCACCGATTCCGTCTTCTAGCTTGATTAAATCTCTGGATAAAATAAATATTATTAAAAAGTTTGCGTGGACCACTTAGAACTAAATAGTAATATAAGAAATAATTTAGTGACACATGGCTAGTTGATAATTGTTAGAAATAATTTTTGAAAAAGTGTTCTCCGAAAGACAACTTCAAATTGCAGGAAAAAGCATGAGTATTCGCCGAGTGTTTGTAGCTCAATTGGTTAGAGCAGTCACCATGCGAGTGAAAGGTTCTGGATTCAAATCCCGGGGAACGCTCATTGCTTTTTCAAAAATTATTCCTAATAAATAGTAAGTAGAAAATTGATATATTAATTCGTAACTTTTAGTAAGAAAAGATATAATAAAATATTTCTTGGATGGCTTTATTGTTTCGGACGTTTCGGACTGGATTGTATTATCAAGTCGAATAGATATTTTGTACAAAATATAATTATATTTTTAAAGACAGTCAACTGGAATGTAAAGATTATAACTTATAATTGACTCAACAATAAAACCCTGTTATCCAAGAATCCAAAGAATATTTTATTACATCCGTTTTGAATAAATTGTAAATAGTGAAATTAAGGGTGTGAGATTTCATGAACATCCTGAGACAAGATGGATGAATATGTTTGATGAAGGATGAATTATGTATGTGGATGAAGTTACTTACTCAGACATTTTACTAGCAAAATCTCCTGTACTATTAACATCATACCAAGATATATCCTGGTTCATCATACAACTGAAAAACTTATCTCTTATGAAAAGAATCTACAACAAGATATTTTGTTAACATTTTTCTTTCAAAGTTCAATAACAAAGTAACTACCTGTCGTAAAGCAGTGTAATTAAAAAGAATAATAGAAAAGTATGTAAAGATAATAATAACAATGCCAATGAGCGAATTGTATAAAGCATAATCCGAAATAGCGTCTATTAAAAGTTCTCCTTCTTTTTTAAATTCAGATTGTGTGATATTTTCATAACTCATTTTCGCTGCATGAATAATAATTTCACCAGTGAGTGTACCAAATACTAAAGTATTCAGAGGCTGCATACATCCTGTTACTGCTGAACATATTAATCCCAGGAATATTAGAAATTTATCGAGTCCTTTTGCGTATCTGAACTACAAACAAAAGAAATATTACAGTTTAAAATAATTTTTAGACCATACTTTATATTTGGGTATAAAATAATGTTATTTCGAATGACATTTCAATTTCTTTATTATTTATTAATTTGATTGTACGCTACAAGTAGCATAAACAGTTGTAAACAAGGAAAAAAAATGTTAAAAACATTGATAATATTGCAGATAATTATAATAATGTTGATTAAGATTAAACTGGTATTATCGGTAGAAAGAAATGACAATTTAAATTCAGTCATTGTAAACACTCTAACTTTTTTTTATATTTGACCCAGTTTTAGAATAATAAAGGACGCAAAAATAATCAATATATTCACATACAAAAATGAGTAATTGCCACAATAAAATACTTACTAGCGAGAAAAATGAAACAGGTGGAATGTCAGGCTGCTTTTTTTCGGATGGTTCTTCAAGTTTGAATTTCCTAAAAAAATTAACAAAATCAATTAAAGAAAAACACAATTTAAGTGTTAAATAACTACAAAGTTATACTATTCTACCCAATTCTGGATGTACAAGCTCTGCTACACAATTAGATTTTGGTGGAGGAGCAAGAAGGTTTTATTTGGTGAATACATGAAATTTAAATTGTTACAGAATATTTTATTTGCTTTATAAATGCGACAAAAATGTAAGTTTTATTTGGATCGAGTATATCTTTTACAGTTTGCTAGTTTTGAGATATATGTTGATTGTTTTATGTTTAAGAGATGCTAGCTCGACTTTTTCATGCAAAATAAACAATGTTGTTTAATTTTGAACCATTTAATATATCATGTAAAGGCATAAAAAATGTCTCATTCACAGTAAATAATATTCTATATTACTTTTAAATTATTCTAAATCATTTAGTAATTTTTTAATAAGAGTGAGCGAAGCGAGGTTCCACAAAATTGTATTCCACATGCAAAACAAACAACATGCTTTACTTTTGAACCATATTTAATCATTAAATAACTCTGTAAAGTATATAAAGATTGTTTTTAACTTACGGATTAAATCCATTTGGTTTCTTTTCGTTCTCATCTTCACCGAGTGGTGGAATAGCTGTAGACATTATTACGCTTTCTACTTTATTTTTACTCTTCATTTTATCGGTTTAATTTGTCTTGATTGATCGATATCGTCACAGCATACCACAGCTATCTAATCTATCAATAAAATTCATGATTATGTATGTGTATACAAAATTAAATTGGCGACACATTGAAACATATAACATCCTGGATTAATTTTTGCAGATTTAGGTAAATATCGATTTAATAAACAATTAATTAATTACTAACTAATTTTACAAGGCTTTGTAATATTTTTGGAGCCCTAAACAATTTTTTTGACTAGTCATTGCTAATCTAATTTGATTAAATAATGTGTTTAGCAAATTTAATTCAAAATTAGCAATCATAATATTTAATATAATCAAAATTAATTTAGTTATTTTATAACTGCAGTGGATCATATAAATTTAATCGGTATATAATGATACAGGCAATCATAGCTCAGTGGATAAAAGCGAGGTAAAACTTGCATTTCTTAATTAGCAAGCAAGAGGTCGTGGTTCGGATTCCACTATAAGCTGTAGGTCTCCTGTACAGTAATTGGGATTTACCTCCTGTGCAGAGTAACAAATAAATAAATAAATAAATACTAAAAATAATTTGTTATATTAAATTAGCAAATATAATATTTAGAAAGTACTAATATAAATTAATTTAATTATTTTGTAAATACAGTAGATTGCTTTGAATCAAATTTAACCGATTGATTTTATATTTAAAGGTGTATTTATATTAAATAATGTGTTATATTTAATCAAGTTAAGTTTGAATTAAAATACATGTCATCAACATACACATGTTTCATCAAATATTATGATTATTTAGAAACAATAACAGAAATTAATATAGTTATTTTAAAAATGCAATTAAATTTTATCTCTTAGATTTAAAAATTTGTTTAAGTTTGAAACATTTGTAGCAAGGCAAAAATTAGCAGAACAAAATAAATATGAAATATAATTGTTAAAATATTATAGAGCAATTTTTCAAAATTCCCAGGTCCATAAATAAATAAATAAATAAATGAATAAATATTGGTGACAACTTACTTTTGTATCCAAGTTTGTCGCTAGATATTTGTATTTACTTAAGCACAGGCACGTCAATTAAATGCACGATAAAACTAAACTGATCTTTGATGAATTTACAGATTAATAATAGTCTGTATCACTAGATAACTAATTATCTTTGGAACAATGACATGTGGAAACATTATCTAACTACACGTAACCAATAATATACGCATTTCTTCATTTAAAAGATACTTTTTGCTAAAATCGTTAGTCGAATTGATAAAACTTCACGACAATTATTTGCTATCGTAGTAATTAGAATAATTGTTGTCACGCTTAAGGTCAATAAATTGTATCAATTCTAAAAAAATATTTCAACCATATTTTGCATATGAAGAAAAATTAGTAACACATGTTTTAATACTGATCAAGTTATCTTATCATCTTTTTGATGCGATAGAAGATAGATTATCGGTTTTATAAAAGAAAAGCCTTGAAAATTAATAACAATGACCGCTAAATGAGGGTAACAATCTGTTGATGAACTTTGATTTTCAGCTGCCAGACGTTTATAAATTAATTTAGAAATAAATGCTTCAAATATATTCAATTTTTATTTGAAGCATTTAAAAAAAAATAATTTAGTTTACAGTTACTCAACTGATAGCTACCCCTAATTAACGCTCATGTGATTTGTCAGTACTTTTATTGTGACATAATATGTCTAAACTATGACAATTTTACTACAATACTAATGTGTTTGTGTGTATATTGATATAGAAGTAAAAAAATGTAGAATTCATGTATTGATCTGCTTTTAAAGCTACATAATAAAATATTTATAGTAATGTTTCTTAATGATACATTTGTTTTCGGTTACAAAATTATTTGCTATCATTTTCTTAAATTAATCAAGAGAGATAATTAAATGAGTCAGTAATGACAGTTATTTTCATTAATAAGTAATTCTGAAGATAGATAAGTAAACAATCAGTAAACTTTTAAGATTTAAATATTATCTGATATTAATTCAATATGATTCATCCGTTAGCAACGTCTGGTGACGTCCAGATTTCACTACGGTCCATAAAATGAGGTAGCACAAACCCTAGAAACATTTACTCATGTAATTTCTCCTGAAATTCATTTTCAGCACACATTCCTCTATCCACATGCATAATTCCTGCCATACGTGCTCGTCTTATCACGCAACAAACCTTCAATTATACCCATCCATTTATTCCTAGGCCGTCACCTTCATTCACCTGTTTCTTCATTCGATATATATTCTACTTTTCCCAATCTTCTAAAAACATTTTTGTCAACCTCACGCTCATTATATGAAGGCGTTTTTTGGAACCTTCTCTTCAATAAACATTTCGTCTGCGGAAGCAGATCCCAATCGTGAATTTGACATTTCGATAGATTATTTTCAATTGACGTTTATTAAAATATCATTTATGTTGTTGATAACCAAGAAGATTTAATGACAGTAAATAATGCCCCACAATTTTAAACAACCAATAGCGTTTCATTATTTGACCACGTTGTCATGAAAATGAGTAAATTAAATAAAAATATATCATCACGCCTTCTACCCATTACTGGGTGTGGAACTCTGCCGAAGCAGATCTCGGTAAGTGATATATTTTGCGCCTGAAGTGCGGTTACCAGTCGTCAAATCACGGGCTCCAAAGTTGTTAGTGGTGGAGGAGCCACAGGGACAGCTTTTGAAATTATGAAAATTGTTTGTCGCCTGTGGGAATCGAACCAGAGTTCTCAGGATCCACAGGCCGACTTGATACCACTGAGTAAATTAATACATAATAATTGCACTAGTGCAATTATTGCGAGAATTTTTGTATAAAGAATTTAGTATTACTCTTCTTTTTTTATTTTTTAAATAAAAAGAAGTCTGATGGCGTTAAATCAGAGCTATTAATCCAGTTATTGATTAGTTGCTGAACTTAATTTGCTTTATGAACCCAAGAATAATTGTGACTCATTTTATCAACAAATAAAGCTTCCCAAATCTTTATAAATCGCACAAATTAAGTACTACTTCGCACATGTACTAATAAATGTTACAGCTATTTCATAACAATTTTTTGACGTCATTGCTTTCTTGTTTCATGGCTAAGTAGGTATAGATTTAAATATAAAATATAAGCAGTTGTAGCTAAATAACTAGCGCGCTCAATTTAGAAGAGGAAGCTCGAGAATTTAACTTCACTAACTTTAATTAAAAAACTATATCCGACGGGTTCAGATTCCATTAAAAGTTGTAGCTGTCTTGTCCTGTAATTGGAATGAATTTCCTGATCAAAAACGTGTTTCAAATAAATACAAACAAGTAATAAAACAAATAAAGTATCACACAAAAGGTTTATTAGTAATAGAAATGCAACAAATCATACAAAATATAAATTTAACTCACATACAGGTTGAGAAACAATAAAAATGACACCTACATGACTACATGTAAGGCAATAGTTGGTAGAAAATACAAAACATTCGTTATTCGTTTCTGCTCACTTCCCATCACTTTAGAGATCATTCGGATCAGTTTATCCTCTCGTACAAGTAGATATATCCTAGTTCTTTGGGCGGGTTCTCCGATAGAGCTACTTTGCTGTCGTTGAAGATGACCCAGCGTCCCTCCCGAAGCAAATGACACACGTAGTGCCCCACCATCGTTGACTGCCCCATATGGGAAATAAACCCGACGAGTCTGTACTCTGAAAGAGAAGAAAGAACTGCTTAAGATATTTTACAGAGAAATACTTCAAATACAAGTTGGAAGAATTAAATATTCTATAACTTTTATTTGAAACATTTTATTTTATAATAATTCAGAAACTTTTGACAGCGGAAAATATACTATAAATGTACATTTATTTCAACTTCAAACCTGTCTAATGCTTTAAATAAAAGTGGTACAAAATTAAGCTCAATTGAACATATTTTATATTTCGTTATAATTATCATTTCTGGATGAAAAGTGAACTTACTGCTTTCGCCGTCGCGGAATTCAGGTGCAGCAGGTTCATCAGCACTGTTAAGTTCATCCTGGTGTGAAAAGATCCAATCAGCAGCTCGTTCCGGATTGTTATCCGTTGCTTTCAATGCTTTAATTGCCTGCTCGCGTGTGAAACCCATGCTCATGATAAACTGGAGCGCGTCTGGGTCTGGATTGAAACTTGGTGCTTCTGTGCCTGAAATAAAAGAGAGAATATTATAAATTATAATTATTAATTGATGAAAAGAATAATTAGATTAGTTAAGGACAGTTGTAGTTGGATAGGTAGCGCTGTGGATTCTCAAACGAAGCTTAAAGTAAAAGAATTAAAATGTATAAGTGCGTCTAAGTAGTTTGGATTCTTCTATAAGCTGTAGCTCTCATGTACTATAATTGGAATAAATAAATAATAGTATAATATTTTATAGTGATACTTTTGTAGCGAATCTATACGATTGAGGGCCAAAAAGTCACTTTCGCTCCATATAAAATATGTTATTTTTTCTTCAAACACCGGAATTTTTATCCAATCAAATGTTTTTGTTATATAATTTTTCTGACGCTCGTGAGCAGCAGAATTTCCAACTGTCAGTTGAGTGCAGAAAGTTGACGTTTGTCGTTCGCCGAGCCGTAAATTAAAATCCACTGTCAGTATTTTCAAGCGAATTTCAAAACAGAGAAACCGTCAAAAATGATTTTAAATTATTTATGAAGCGTTTCTAAATGGTCATAGAAAAAATATGTCTTACATGGTTGTTGCTTTTGGCTGTGCCTTGATGACAATCTCCATGCACGTGCGGCAATAGACTACTTTCTACTCTAGCTACTAGGTAATAATTATTTTCTGCTGCTTGTGAAACAATTAAATTTGTTTTTGTCAGAAAAGTCAAACATTAACTGTTTCTATAGTTCTGAAATGTCATCTTTTACTTAGACGTTCGAAGAAAAAATAAGTTTTAGCTGTTTTCGTCCTTGCTTAAAGCAAGAGTTCGCAGATTCAAATCTCGCTGACTACAACTTATAACAAAAAATACAAATGCGTCCGAGTTGTTTTAATTCCACTATAAGCTGTAGCTGTCTTTGCCCTGAATTGTAAAATAAGAGTTCGCAGATTAAAATCTTGCTGACTACAACTTATAACTATAAAATACAACTGCGCTCGAATGGTTCACGTTTCGAAAGCTATTATAATTGAGATAAGTAAATAAAAATTGATGACAACACCAATAAAATATAAATAATCATAACTAACCTAATCCACTACCTGGAGGGACAAACGGATCCGCAAAATCCGCATCACTAATATGCTCCATGATCCACTGCGTCGCAGATTCCAACCCCGAGTTATGTGTGAAGAACACCGCCCTCTTACAAGCCTCTGGTGGGAATCCCATATCCTGCAGCTGTGACAAGACGACCTCGTCCATCTGAGGAGCTGGGGGAGGTGAACCAACCAACTCTGGAAGAGGTTCTTCTTCGGGCTGAGGTCCAGAACCACGTAGAGGTGCGATGTCGAGGATGTCTGGCATCTCCATAGCTACGTCCAGCTTCACAGGTACCCAGTCTTCGCGGAGGGTGAATTTTTTTAGCTGGATGACGAGGAAATCGGGGAATGTCGCCAGACGAGTTGTTCTGAAGAAGTAAATAACTTGTAAATTGATTTAAGCGAATATTTGGGAGTAATTTCTTCGAGTCGGTCTGTGGATTATAGAACCCGGATTCATTCGAACAACAGACAATTTTCACCCTATTAAAACTAACTTTGTGGCTCCCGCTCCACTAACATCTTTGGAGGACGTGATTCGACAACTGGTAATCTTACTTCAAGCGAAAAAATATATCACTTGTCGAGATCTGCTACGGCAGAGTGCTACACCCAGTAATGGGTAGAAGTCGTGTTGATATATTTATTTTTATTGTATTTCTTACTTTCTCGCTGTGGTTTTCTCCTTCAAAGCAGTGCTGTAGAACTGCTCAACAATTTCAGATTGTGTGAAAGCTTCTAGGCAAGAAAACAGTTTGATTTTGGGTCGGACTAGTTCTTCTGGAGGTAATCTCTTTCCTTGAGCTTCTGCTTCAGCTTTTCTGGCTTCGTATGCAGTTACTTCGTCTTTGTTGATTGCTGCCTCCAACGGAATGTTAAGAGGGAGCATCCAGTCACTGCGGTAAGTGTATTTCACCTGCGGGAAACAATAATAATAATATCAATCTCACGCCTGTGGATCCTGAGAACCCTGATTCGATTCCCACAACAGACAAACAATTTTCACCACATTAAAACTACTTTTGTGGCTCCCTCACCTCTAACATCTTTGAGGGCCGTGATTTGATAGCTAGAGATTCTACCAAGGCAGAATATCATACCCAGTAATGGGTAAAAGACGTCATGATATATTTATATTTACTTATTTATTTAAAACTATCTTTGTGGCTCCCCTGCCACTAACATCTTTGAAGGTCGTGTGATTTCATGGATGGTAACTTCACGCGCAAATATATATATCACTTACCGAGATCTGCTTCGGCAGAGTGCCACACCCAGTGATGGGTAGAAAGCGTGATGATATATTTATATTTCATATTTATTTTATTTAATCTCACACCCACAATTTACGTCTTCTCAATCTCACCTTTTTGCTAGTGCTGCACTGAACTCTTTCTTCCAATTTGAACTTAAAGCTGTTGGAGGGGTCGAGCTGGTGACGGCTGTTCCTCTCAACTAAAGTTATAATATGGGACAGAAATTCTTGAGCATCCTGTTGTCTTTTGGTGGAGAAATCTGGGTGACCCCGACCGATGAGGGTCTTGAACATGTTGGGGCTGATTCCTGGAGAATCTGCATCAACTGGTGAGCCTTTTGGAGGAGGCACAGAATATTTGCCGCTTAGGAGACCTGTACCTAGTTTTGCCCTGAAAAAAAGAATCATAAAAAATAAAATAAATGAATATATCATCACGCGTTTTACCAATTACTAGTTGTAGCTCTCTGTCGTAGCAGATTTGGATAATATATTAATGCGCACGAAGTGTGGTTACCAATCGTCAAATCAAAGCCCACAAGGGGTAATTTAAT
The DNA here is from genome assembly GCA_911728475.2 of Pterostichus madidus. Lineage (NCBI taxonomy): Eukaryota > Metazoa > Arthropoda > Insecta > Coleoptera > Carabidae > Pterostichus > Pterostichus madidus. The sequence goes on along the minus strand of OU452314.1, from coordinate 2,674,089 downwards.
GTGGTGAAACTTGTTTGTCGACTGTGGGAATCGAACTGAGGTTCCCAAATTCACAGTCCGACTACCACTAAGCCACCTACCCCATAGAAAATAATAATAGTAACTTTTTGGGTTACGTGATTTCACAGCTGGTAACCACATTTACGTAAAAATGTTTCACGGAGATCTGCTTTACACAATAATGGACAAAATGGCGTAATGATATATTTATTTAAGTTTATCCCTTTGGTACTCATATACATATTTTTGAGGACATAATTTCATAGCTGGTTATCGCATTTTGCACGTAAAAATATATCACATATCGAGATCTGCTAAAGCAGAGTGCTACACCCAGTAAATGGGTAAAATGACATGATATATTTATTTATTTAATATATAAAATGGCGTGATATATTTATTTATTTTGTTAAAAAGTGCTCAGTTAAGCAGTAAAAAAATAATTAACTTTTATATTTTTGAATATTCTGGCACTGAATATTCTGTAATTGCATATTCTATAAGAAAATAATTTAGAATATTCGGCTGTTACTTACATTTGCAGATTGAAGTCATTGGCGGGGTCAGAAGGGCATTGCTCAAAAATCCCGGGTGCATTTTCATAAAATCTTCTTATAAAATCAGGAACAATAAATAACATCTGCATCGCGCTATTTAAATAACAAGAATTCCCCAAATTGACCATCCCTGTATACCCAGGTCCAAATATCGGTTGAAGTTTCCCGCCACTTTCTTGCAAAGCTGCCCATTCCCCAACTTTCTGATTGAGATCCAACTCAAGTTCAACCATCGACTTCTCAGTCTTTTCCATCGTCGCGATATTTATCCCCCAATGAGCTAAATGCTCCCCAAGTTTAGGATCTTCAACCATGTCATCTTCATTATAACTGAAGACATCAGCTTTGCCTTCTTTTGTAATAGTACCTAATTTAACCGCTAGAGGGTATTTAGTTTTTTCGTAATGTTCTACCGCGTGGTTGTTCCCTCCAGAACCATCGTGGAACCTTCTACCGCATAAGATTGAACCGTCTGTGAGGTTCAACCATAAATTCTCTTTCATGTCACATTGTTCGCATTGCCAACCACTCGGAGGAATTTTTTTACCATTGTCAAATTGTTGAAGATTGCTCGCGTGAGCTGAAACAATTCTTTGTTCGCCATCCCAAGTTCCTGTCAAGGCTTCAAGTTCTGCGATTTTGCTGGCCGATTGCGCTTCAAGAATTCCTGTAACTGAAGCTTGCACTTCTTGAGGAAGATTTGAATTTGGCCAAGGGAGGGCGGTAAATTGTGGAAGAATGACTACGTTGTATTTATCGATGAATTCGTATTTTTTTTGGCCCGATTCTGGGTCAAAACCGCCTTCTACACCTATGGCTAATCGAGTGATTTTCTTCTCTGGTCCATCTCCCTGAGGTGGAGAAGAAACCTATAATATTTTTTGCATAAAACATTTATTAAACACCTGTAAATAGTTAAAAAATACCTCGTGACGTTCCCGATGAATGTGCAAAAATACTGAATGCGTAGACTTTCGATGGTAGAGTTCCACAAAATCGCGTCCGAATCCGTAGAAGCTTTGCAAACTTATATATAATCCAGTTTGAGTCTCCTTAAAATAAACAATAATTAGAATGACAAAGCGGCTATTTATTCATAACCTCACTAGTACAATAAAATAAAAAACTTACTGGATTGTCGAATGAGAACATACACTCATCCTTGTAGACTTTATCTGTAGGTCTTGGTACTTTTAAGTTCTTGAGATGCGGTGTCAGAAGTTCCATATTTGTCGCGTATTAAATTTAGGAAAATACCCGAACGAATCTGTCATACGTCTCCTCTACAAATATCAAGTTTGCCCTTGAAATTCACGGTTAATTTAGCTGAAAACGAGGGTTGTTTTGGGTCTAACTTCAAGTTATTGATGATGCGCGGGGCGCTCTCATTTTCGCGGGAATCGATAATGGCGGGAAACCACCTTTAAAATGCTACAAAATCAATACTTTTCTCACTTTATTTTCTTCAACAATACTTATAATAGCTCAATAACAACCCTAAATACTAATTTTAATAACATTTTTATTTAATTAATATTGAAATTAAGTCTTACGCATAATGTGCGATACCCCGGAAATTATGCAACTTTTTCTGCACATCTGATGTACACATTGCGTAGAAAATTACTTTTTACAAGTAAACTTGACTTTAAATATTCTATTAGTATCAACAATATTATAAATACGTATTTTCTCACTTTATTTTCTTCAAAAATACTATATTAGCTCAATAACAACCCTTAATACTAATTTGAATAACATATTTACTTAATTAATATTGAAATTAAGCTTTATGCATATGTGGGATTCCCCGCAAATTATGCAACTTTTTCTTCTCATCTGATATACACATTGCGTAGAAAAATTACTTTTTACAAGTAAACTTGACCTTAAATGTTCTATTAGTATCAACAATATTATAAATACATATTTTATATGTAATTAATTACTTAATTCGTGCAAAAACAACCCTAATTTTAGTTTATTATAGATTTGCGCATTCGCCTAAAAGTTATGTATGTTTGTATGCGCTGTAGTTGTACAAATTGCATACGCTTATTTCCAAAAAATACTGTATTTAAAAAGAGTTTAATCTAGAAAACGTTAGGATTGTTAAGTAATAAAAATATTTACAAAACTATTTTTAAGTCGTGAGATAAGATAACAACAACGGAAACTGATAACAGCGGTAACAATAAATGATATGCATAATTGCATATCACGCCGCCATTTTCTACGTTTTTAAACTAGTTTTAACTAAGTTTAACGCTATAATTCGGGAATAATCTATTTGAAACTTGCAATATTAAATTTAAAATTAGTTTTTTCATTTTAAAATCGGTAAAGATGCCTCTTGCGCAGCTTCCATAAGGCCGTTGACATCGCTACTCTGACAAGTGTTCATACACTCTAGAAGGGGGTGGGGAACAGTTCTTTCACCTGTCAGAAAACAGTAAATTCATGTTTCGTGCCTCAAAATGGCTATAAATTTAAATAAACATCGCGATTCTTTAATCAGGGCTTGGAAAGATGTTCTCGATGATAAATCTACCACCGATTGGTGAGTAAATGTGGTATCCATAAGTTAGGTTATATTATTCAACTTGGTTTAAATATTCAGGGCGTTATTTGGTTACGAAGGCCAGACCAATGACTTAAAACTGGTAGAAACTGGAAACGGCGGCATAGAAGAGATGACAGAAGACTTGAACAGTGGTAAAATTATGTATGCTTTCTTAAAAATCTATGATCCAAAAACATCTCTCCCCAAATGTGTGTTAATTAACTGGCAAGGAGAAGGAGCCAACATCGTCAGGAAGGGAATCTGCGCAAACCATGTCCGAGATGTAGCAAATTTCTTCTCAGGAGCTCACTTAACTCTTAACGCTAGAAACGAGGATGAAGTCGAACCTCAGCTCATCATCGACAAAGTAGCAAAAGCTGGATCAGCTTACAGCTTCAAAGCTCCGAGAAGCGATGCGACAGGTCCTACAGGTCCTGTAGGATCGAACTACAAACGTATCAACCCTATTAAGGAAATAAACTCAAAAGAACGGGACCAATTCTGGATGAAAGAAGAAGAGGAAGAGAAAAGAAGAGTAGCAGAAGAGAAGAAACGTCTTGAGTCAGAACGTCTCAAACTAGAACAAGAACAAAAACAGAGAGAGTTGAAAGAAACTCAAAAACGAGAACAAGACAGCGCTCAAAGAAACGAAAACATCTTCAAAATAAAAGAAGCAGAAAAACATGCCTTCGAATCCTTGAAAAAACAAGAAACGCAAGAATACTTCGAGGAAGAAATTTCAACAATCAACAAATCAGACGAACTACGAAGACAACGCAACCAAGAAGCTCAAGAACTAATCTCTCAAAGAACAATCAATGCTCGATCAATTTTCGAACAAAACACAGTCGCAGGACAAATGAAACGCACTCCTGAAAAACCAATCAGAAACTCCCTAAACAAACCTCAAAACAACATCGAATCAAAACTAGAAGAACCAACAAATGACGATCCACAAACAGACGAAGAGAGCGATCAATTCTCTACGATCAAGCGGTCGCCTAAAGACGCGCAAAAAGTTGAGCAGAGTCCTCTTGCGAAAGAAATTGAGACGATTCAGCATGAGTTTGAGGTTACTTCAGCTGCTGAAAAGCTTCTGAAGAAAGAGGAGGAAACTGAAACTGTAAAACATAATATTATTACAGAGCAACAATTGGTAGATGAAGTTATTTATCAGGAGTTTGCGGAAGGACCCGGGTTGCAAGCCAGGGCACTCTACGATTATCAAGCAGGTAAAAATATAAAAATAATAAAATTTTATTCGGTACTAAAACTAATCACGGTAGTCCACTAATAGCACGAACCTTTAATGAGCTAATCTGCACGTCACATCTAGTCCGCAATTAATCGCTAAATATTTCAAATATATACCATGCTTCATCCATATTCATAATTCTTTTTATAACTCGTAATAAACACACATCACCCAATGTTTTATTTAATAGGATAAAGATTTCTGTTATGGCATATCATCTACTTTCATAATTCCTTTCAAACAAGCTTGTTTTATATTTCGTTCACGTTCACTTTCATTAAATTTCTCACCCTCAATTTTAGTTCCTTTTATAAATCACGTAATAAACAAACATACATACAGGATGTGCACAAAAATACAAACATAAGATTTTTGAAATGTTCGAAAATTGACTCTCTTATTATACATTTTAGAGCAAAAGTACAAGAAATAAAAATATTAAATTAAGTTTTATATTTAAAAAATTTAAATTTGTTTTATAACCATGTTTGTAGTACTAGATATTTAAAAAATAAAAGTGACGTTTTTGTCATATATGAGAAAGCTATAAAAATAATAATAGCTTTACTCAGTGGTATCAAGTCGGCCTGTGGATAGTGGTATCAAGTCGGCCTGTGGATCCTGAGAACCCTGGTTCGATTCCCACAGGCGACAAACAATTTTCACTATTTCTAAAATTATCCCTGTGGCTCCCCTATCACTAACATCATTGGGAGCCGTGATTTGACGGCTGGTAATCGCACTTCACGCGCAAAATATATCACTTATTTATTTAATTTATAAAAAAAACAATTAAAATAAGAAATTCTTGACAGCTGTCAAAATGAGATCATGTTTAATTTGTTTTATATTTTCATGAGGTAGGTGGCTCAGTGGTAGATTTGAAAACTTGGGTTCGATTCTCACAGTTGACCCCACATTAAAACTATCCCTGTGGCTCCCCCTCCACTAACATAATTGGGGACGTGATTTTACGGCTGATAACCGCACTTCACGTACAAAACATATTACTTACCGAGATCTGCTACGACAGAGTGCCACACCCAGTAATTGGTAGAAGCCATGAAATATATATTTATTTATTTTATATTTTCATGGCTATCTGATTTTTGACGAAAATGTCACATTTTATTTTTCAAATATCTAGTACTACAGACATGCTAGTATAACAAATTTAAACTTTTTAAACGTAAAATTTAATTTTAAACAATTTTTGATTCTTGTACTTTTGCTCTAAAATGTACAGGAAAGCCAATTTCCGCCCATTTTAAAAATCCTATATTCCGTATTTCTTTGCACATCCTGTATACATAAACAGCTTAACTAATCTTCTATTTAATCCAAGTCTAGAAGTAAAACAAATTTCATCAGTTAAATATTTCATAAACGCTTTCAAATATCTTCAAAACCAGCTTTCCTCATGTCCTTGGCCATCGCGTCATCATCTATTTTACTGAGTCTCTCTTTCAGCGGACGATACTGAAATAACCTTTGACCCCGGTGACATAATCACCAACATTGACCAAGTGGACGAAGGTTGGTGGCAAGGATTAGGTCCAGATGGAGCTTATGGACTTTTTCCTGCGAATTATGTTGAACTTATGAATTAAACAAATGAAAGTCATGATCATCCTATCCTATCGTATAGCAATTGTTAAGTTTCAACGTTAAATATTACAGTTTGTAAGGTCTTCTCAAAATATCTTGATGGATTCGACATTCAATATATTTCCTACTGTCAAAAGTTCTTGAATTGTTTATGCCCAGTTTTATAAAAGACAGTAGTTAAGTATGTACCAAGGGTGAAAACTGGATTTTCTGGCCTGTGGCATGATTATTAGCACGAGGCGCAAAGCGCCGAGGGCTAATAACATGCTCAGGGTCAGAAACGCTAATTTCACCCGTGGTACATACAATATTTTATGCACAACAAAATAACATTTAATTATATGTTCAAAAGATTAAAATATGTACATAGGTTATATGTCAAAATGACATTTTGCAGAATCAAGTATTCACTATAAACAAAAATTGTCATATGTACCCATAGGAATTATTTCTTTTTGGCCTGTGGGCTAAAAAGAAGTGTTTAAGCCCGCTTTTTAGGGCTAAAACACATGCTTTTCGGCCCGGTTGTGCATAAAATAAATTTTCCACTTCTGAGTCTGTTACAAAAATTACTAAGTATAGTAACTGCTAAGACACGAAACAACAATGATTCCTAGGCATGTTACTATCAAAAAATCATTTTAATAATTGCTATACTTTGTAATTTTTGTTACAGAATAGGTCCAATTAAAATACGCCCTGTATATTACTGTCAAATGTTCGACTGTCATTTGAATGGATATATTTTATTTACTTTGGAAGTAAATTAATTTGTCGGCTATGAAAGTTCTGTTTGACAGGTTTTTGGTGGTCTATCAAGATCTTTTGAAGAACCTATATTTGTATATTTTGATCATATTTTATTAAGGATGCTTTGACGCTTATTTTAAATATTAAATTATGTCGCATTTTTGCTCATTTGACTGATTTTTTGCTTTAATTTTCTTTTATTCTGTAGTATTTATAATCATTTATATTTATAACTCATGTCAGATCAGAAGAATTTATTTGTGATACACGACATACGTTCTGTCAACAATGACGTACATATTTTAATTGTTGCATAAATTATCTGTAATTGATGAGGTTTTATTTTTCATGATCATTTTGGTATTCTGTGTCCAGAATAACTTATTCTGGCATTTTAATGATATTGTGATATATTTTATTTACTTATTTAGATGTAGCTTCTATTATAAATAATTAATATAATTACAGCATTATAAAAATATTATTTTTTGTACTAGAAACTTCGTTCATGGGTAAAATGCATAAAAGTAACAGAATATAATTATTAGTTTCATTTGGACTAGAAATACAAATTTTCTGGTAGAATAATAAAATATTGCGAGACTCGAAATAGTATTTTTCTATGATCGACCAGAAAATAGACTTTTCCAACCAGTGGCATACCTATAACTTTTGCTGCCAAGGGTGGTCTCCAATTTGCCGCCCTTTCTAAGTCAATCAAATGATGGTTTTTATAAATTAATAAACATAAATAAATAATTGTAATTGAGACAAACTATAGGTGGGGAACTTTTTTACCATTGAATACCATATTTAAATTAGGCAGTAATAAAGGAATTTTTCGAGATAATATTTTCAGCCCTACATTGACTTGACGATGAAAAAAAATATTCGAAATCATATAGTAATTCATAATTCGTAGAAATCGAATAGTAAACTTATGAAGTGTTTTTTTACAACTAAAACTAAATATAAAAAATGCCGCTCGGTGCGCAGATTTATTCAAATTAAAATGAAACAAATTGACAAAACTACTTTTATCACCATGTCATCTGTTGGTAAAATGCTATTTTTGGTCCTAGGACCAAAAAATGATGACGTATCCATAGTAACGTAAACATTCCTCAAATAGCGTTCTTTTACTATTGAAAAAGTTGAAATAATGTCATACTGAAGTGGCAGAAAAAAAAGATTTTAGTCAGAGAATATCAAAATAGTGGTAATTTATACAGGGTGTTCAGAAAATCTGTGACAAGCGTAAGGCAGAACGATTGTTTGATCAATTCTGAATCAACAATTCTAATCGTTTTAATTGAAGCTTATCACTCATTTTTTGAACAGCCTGTATAATGATGAAAAATAAGAGTTGTCGTTAATCGATCGATAACAGATAATGATCGAGTTACAGAATAAAGATTGTTTTTTAGTTTGACATGGTTCTTATTATTGTATTATTTTGCTCACCGACCGATTTCAAAATATTAGGAAAGTTATTATTTTACTACTGCGCCATTTTGTTAAACACTGACAAAATGGCGTGTCTACAAAATAATAACTTTGAAATTTAATATTTTGCTAGCGATCCCATTTTGTAATATCTTTATTTATATGTAGTCATGGAATCAAATATTTATGTGCAATTTTTGTCAATTCTTTTTTTGCTTTTATATAATTTATACAAATAAATTAACATATATTCCTATTTAATACTCGTATACTTTTATTTAATAAAACAGTTTGATTTTCTTAGTACGCAACTATACAACTAAATAGTAGCCGGCTAAAATTAGTAATCAAATTTGAGTAGTCTAAATTATTTTGAAAACGATTCTGAATAATTTAGGTATGGCGGTTGATTGAAGACGGCAAATTGCGTACTTATGTCGGCCATTTTGTTTATTTTCCATTTAAAATATTATTTCACTGCCCAGAAATATATCATCAAAAACCAATTATTTATTTTAGTCGTTCTTAAATTTAAACATAATTGTCCTAAATAAATACTTGTAATAGTTCTAGAAATATAAAAGCATGAACGGCTAAAATACAATAAATATAGGACAAGTCACATGGGAAGACAATGACGTCACTGAATTTGTTTGTGGTACAAGACATACGTTACTCATTTCGTTTCTGTCATTTGTAATTTTAATATGTTTTTCAACAGAAAACAATATCTTAGATTTGTTGTTTCGTTATTGTGTTAAATATGACGTATTTGTCTTCACATATACAAGGTGTTTCACGAAAACTGTGTCATGAAAAATTAGTTACTTCGTTGATTACTTTTCAAGAAAAGGTTTCAAACAAAAGTCGTAGAGAATTAATTTCTGCATATATTTTATTACTGCTTTCAGCTTAGCCTGACAAAATATACTTGAACTCACAAAACTGTTTCTGATTTTTCGCGAAGGTTTAAATTAAATTATTGTTTTAAAATTTAGAAAAATCTCTAACGTCCAACCACAAAATTGACAGTCAGTTTCAAAACATCTCTACTTTCACATGTTGAACTCGTCCAGCTGAATTTTCTCTACGCCGTATCACACTATAAATATTACTTATTTTAGATAGTTCTATTATCTGTATATAGCAACTGCAAATTAAATTATAATTACTCACATTTGAGTATACAGTGCTCAAATTAAGGTAGTACTAGTGTGATGGTGGCGCCATCGGTTGTCGAGTGGCGAAACTGCCGCTCAAAAAAATATAAAAATTGAATAAAATAAGTGTTTTATACCTATTATGATTTGAATATCATGAATTGTTAACAGGTTGTTGGTCTAGTGAATTTTCAAATACCATACCACCGTGTGGTGTTGCCATTATAAATTGGGATTCTTAATTTTTCGTTAAAAACAAGGCTATGCATGGCTATGTATCCATTACTAAACGATAAAAAACTTTCTCCTTCTGATACAATATACATGGATAGTTCTAGCACATCATACTAGTTTTTCAAATGAAACTGCAAAATTTTAGAGGTACACAAACCAAATATGTGCGATTCTGAGTCATGATCGCCATAAGCCCCGTGTATAAGAACTCAACTTTACAAGCGAATATATTTGTTCACAGACGATGAATGTGTTTCACATTTTAACAGGATGCGTATGACTATCCAATGTTTAGGTGCGTCAAATTTCATTCAGATCTGCAAAAAAATTTTTCACGCTAGTACTACCTTAACTCAAAAATTTGTAATAGTTTCTAACCTCCAAATACTCACTGACACTGACAGCCAGTGATGCCAATACTAATATTACAAAAAGCCCTAGTTTTTACCAAACGGCATTCTGTAAACACATGGTTTCCGAACGATTGTAAGATACATATATAAAACTGTCAATCTCGGACGGAGGCGCGAAAAACTTGTTATTACGACACTCAATATAGTTCGATAATTTTGATATTATGTAACCATAGTTGATAAAACTTATAATATACTATTGAATTTATCAAAAACAAATATTATTTACATAGTTAGCCATGAAACTGAAACTTAAACAAATGTATAACATTGAACTGTCACGTACACATACATATTTTAAACTTAACTATAGCAGTAACATAAAAAAGTAAAATGAAATATCCAGACTGATATAAGCACAATTTGTTTGAAACTTTTTCCTGAAAATAATCAGGCATCCAATAGTAAGCTATGGTGCAGATTTTGTGGGATATCTACATAAAATGTTGTCCTAAAAACTAGTATTTCGTAAAAATTAGCAACACTCATTTTGAAATTAACACCAAGCAAAACAAACTTTGTGCCAATTTTCTTACTAATCACAAACACAAATGCACTGACTGAAACATAAATGGTGTTACTAATTAATTAACAAACACAATTAGCATTTTTCTATCGCACTTTAGTTCTTTAGTAGTGTGCTTGTTAAGATGACGAGATATTTTTAATAATTGTTATATTGTTAAACTTTGAAAACATTCGACAAAAATTGTTTTCATTTCATATTGCAGAAAGTAAACGTCATTATTTTGTTATTGGAGTATTATTTCGTAAGTGTATTTAAAATTAAATAAATAATATATAAGAAATATTAGAAGGTAAAAGTATTATGTTTATTGTACACTGTCGTATGTTAGAATTACTACATATATTTCAGAATATTGGTTATATTGTGATAATGTAAAAAAATTTATACCTAATATAATAATAAAGTCTACAAAACTAAATGACAAACAAATGATTTACCCAACTTTGAAAATTTGAGCTATAGTTTCAAATTTTCAACTACTTTAATTATTTTTAGTATCTAATTAGTATTTAGTAATCAGTTGAAAAGATTAATAGTTATGTTTTGGTGTCAAATTATTTGAAAATTATTTTAGAATATGAGAAAATCAATAGAGATAATAATTATTTTCACGACATTATAATGCCAATGGCACACTGGTCGAGGAGCATGAATGAGCGTCGAGGAACTCATCGATGAAGCAACAGAACGCACCCTTACTGATAAAATAAACAAACACGAAAAAATAGCACAAAGAAAAACTAAAATGACAGCTCACACTAACATGAAATGAGACACAATAATACGAGTGAAATGAGACACAATCGTTTCATCGAGGAACTCCTCGATGGAAATAGAGGCGCCTCTATTTTTCATTGATGACGGGTGCGTTCTGTTGTTTCATCAATGAGCTCCTCGACGCTCTTTCATGCTCCTCGACCAGTGTGCCATTGGTATTAGCTTATAGTGGAATCCAAACCACTCAAATACAATCATATATTTTTTATATAAGTTGAAGTTGAACACACGACCTATTGATTGTTAATTAGTTTCATTTCTATATTTTAATTATAAAATTAAATTAGTAACAATTAGATAACAGTTCTTACATCAAAGTGTGGACAGTCGCCTAAAAAGGAATTAATTAAAAAATACAAATTATCAACTTTTTAATAATACTTTTATTAATCATTAACATATTTCAGTAATTAGTCACATTTAACAACAAACAAGAACAAAACATACCTCCAATTAAATTCACCAAAAGAGCGCATACCAATTTTATGCATAACAACCAAAAACAATCAAAAAAACGAATGCTCATCAGTCTTCCACAGTCCGGTTTAAATCTAGGTCATCTTTGCTCATCTCCACTAAAAAACAAAACCTTTTAAACAGAAACAAGTTCTTTCGTTCCACATATCACACACACGAACAGCTCCGAGAGAATCTTTTCTTAACATGGTTTAAAATACCGTTAACGATAAGCATTGAATCTCGCTGTTGAGCTGCGTTTCAATATAAGAACGCGGCATTGCACTATTCGTTTATTCGTCTTTGAGTTGCTTTTGAATTAGTTGGCTGTGGATTGTGATAAGACAGCAAGATGCCTAATTGTCCCAAGTGTGAAAAACCTGTTTATTTTGGTGAGTGTTTTGTTTTTAGTTTAAGTTTTAAACGAGAGATGTGTGTTGGAATAATATTAATGTGGATGGAAATTATTGTTCGTGGGTGTTATTGTTAATTACTTGTTAGGTTTGTTCATTTTATTAATTTGCTGTCAATCAATTTAAAATATCATTCTTAATTTTACCTATTTCTTGTATATGCATTTAAATTAACAAAATTCAAATCAATTATATTTATTTTATGCACAAACTCTAGTATTTTTTATTAAAACTGAGTATAACGGCTTGAGGAATGAATAAGTGGACGTGTGGTATGGTTGTTGTAATTGTCAGTGAAGCGAGTCTTGCCTTGAAACTGTCTAAATTTGAGTTGAACTTTGAGAACTCGGGTTCGATTCCCACAGCCGACTAACAATTTTCATCACAATTAAAGTACCCCTGTGGCTCCTCTTTCGCTAAGATCTTTAGGGGGTGTCATTTGACGGCTGGTAACTGCACTTCACACGCATAAATATATCACAAACCAAGGTCTGTTTCGGCAAACTGCCACACTCAGTAATAGGTAGAAGGCGGGATGATATAATAATTTTATTTTTAAAATTTCCCTTACGGTTCTCCCTCCATTAACATATTTGGGGGCTGTAATTTGACGACTGCTAACCGCACTTCACGCGCATAGATATATTAGTTACCGAGAACTGCTTCGGCAGAGTGCCACATCCAGTAATGGGTAAAAAGGCGTAATTATATATTTATTTTTAATTTTATAATATGGGATGGCTAGCTCAGTGGTATGAAGTCGGCCTGTGGATCCTGAGGTCCCTGGTTCGATTCCCACAGGCGACAAATTTTCATAATTTGAAAAAGCTATCCCTGTGGCTCCTCCACCACTAACATGTTGGGGGGCCGTCATTTGACGACTGGTAACCGCACTTCACGCGCAAAATATATCACTTACCGAGATCTGCTTCAGCAGAGTGCCACACCCAGTAATGGGTAGAAGGCGTGATGATATATTTAATTTATATTTATATTTTTAATTTTTTTATCCACAACTCATATATAATAAAGACATTATTACACTGATTTCAGTTGAATTACATGGCTCATTAGTGTTTTATATTCCATAAAACACTGCAAACAATTTGTTACTGAGCAACCACTTTATAATCTATCGTATTTTGAGAAACTGAATCAACATTAAATGTTACGACCAATCTTCTTCGATACCTATAATTATGAGTTGTGGATAAAATTTTGTATTACACTTGTGTTTTATTGGTATATAAAACACTTAAGAATATTAAACACCCGACCTTCGGTCTCGTGTTTAAACTTTTCTTGCGTGTTTTATATACCTAATAAATAACTATTATTGATATACTTAAATTATTTATTTATTTTGTTTATATACTTAAATAAAAATCAGTTTTTAAAGTTACTTCTAATATTTAGAATAATATTTCAACTGAATAATTTGAAGCATCTTTTTATCAATTTTATCTCGCAAAATATATATAATACTTTTCATTTATAATAACAATAATATCTCGGTTGTAAAAGTTAATTTTAAGGTGCAAACTTCATTTTCAATTGGATGTATGATTCACCTAAGTCACATGTTTTAATTTAACGGTCATGTAATTAGTGTAAATTACCAAATAATTGTTAAAGTAAATTTAAATGATGTTATTCACCTCGCTGCCTTCAACTACAAAAAAAAAAAAAACCATTGCGTCAAAGTGGTTCGCATTCCACTACAAATTTTAGGATCCTTTGGAATTAAGTTCCTGTTGTACAGAGTAGTAAATATATGTCTAATTAAATTTGCTGAAAGCTGTGAAAAAGTACGCTTTGCTAATAATAGTTTTCTTAGAATATATAAACAAGTATTTTATTGTTGTGTTCAGCAGTATTTCTAATTTATCTCTTTGTTTCTTCTACACAATACTTACAAGAAAGAATGGAAAGAAAATTGTTGTCGTATTTCTAAATAGTCTTTTTTGAAATACAATTATTTCCATCATTTATAAGATATATATATATATATATATGTGATAAATAAATGAGATTATATGGAGAGATCTATGAAAGTGGTTGAAGTGAGGGTGGTGTATTTGAATGATAATGTTTGACGGGGGCTGATTATTTGATGAGTGTGATGAGTGAATGTTTTATGAGTGATTTTAGGGTTCGTGCTACCCCATTTGATGGGATATAGCGTGAAGATATGTATGTATGTATCTATGTATTTATAAGAGATAAGGAAATATAAGTTAATGTTTCGAGTCTAATAGCCCAATTAAAAAAAAAGTTTACTTAATAAAAATTTGCAAAATTGCAATTTAATAATATTAAAATAAAATAACAAACTTAATTCTGTAAAGCAGATCTCGGTAAGTGATATATTTTGTGCGTGAAGTGCGGTTACCAGTCGTCAAATCACGGCCCCCAAACATGTTAGTGGTGGAGGAGCCACAGGGATAGCTTTTTCAAATTATGAAAATTTGTCGCCTGTGGGAATCGAACCAGGGACCTCAGAATCCACAAGCCGACTTCATACCACTCAGCTAGCCATCCCATAACACATAACAAATAGACAAAAAAAAAAATTTTAATTTGAGAATTAAATTACTAGTCTTTATCGTCTGGATTTGAATTGAAGAGGAAGGACAATCTTCGAATAACTCTTCCATAAATTGACACCATTTCTTCAAAAAATTTAGCTTTAGCAGTTTAATGCTGGGTTGCAAGAAAAAAATAAAGAGCTCTTTAGTTAAAGAATTGTTTATCTAGCAACAGTATCAATAGGGATTTTCTGAAATGTATTGAACCGTTAGTTGCTAACGAACCGATAAAACTTTCATGCAACCCAGCATTACTGTTTTTATTTTCTAATATTTTGTGTTTGTGTATACTTAATAAAATTAGATTACTCAATCGTTACGATAGGGAACATGTTGCTAGCTGGCCATAAAGATACTGCTGAAAATTTAGTTTCAACTTAAATTTATTATCATTAATAATATAATTTAATTTTTATTTTATTTATATATACATATACAGGGTGGTGACTGCAACTCTCGAAAATGGTACTTTAACATGTAAAATAATATTGTTTTAATTTCCTGTTTCGCTAATTATTTAAAACAAAAAAGCTTCAAATAAAAGTTTCAGGATATAAAATTCGAAATTAAATTTGCATGCTTTGTAACGGCACAAATTAGATCTGAAAATGACTAAAATTATTTCAAAACTATCGATAGCTATGAAATTGAAACCAAATTAAACAATGTTTGACGTCCAATCTGTCAAAACTATCAAAATAAATGAAATAATAAATAAAGGATTAATTCTGACAGACAAAACGTCAAACATTTGTTTCATTTTATTTGAATATCATGCCTATCGATAGTTTTGAGGCAATTTTCGTCATTTTCAAATCTAATTTGTGTCGTTACAAAGTATGAAAAATTAATTTTGTTTATTGGTTCAGATGTAGAATTTCATGCCCTAAATCTTTTATTTCAAGCTTTTTTGCTTAAAATATTTAGGGAAGCAGGAAATTACAAAATTATAGTTTTACATGTTAAAGTCCTATGTTGGAGAGTCGTGGTTACCACTCTAGTTAATATCCAGGGGGGAGGGGGCCTCCTTGCTACCCCCTGCAGACGCTCATGAATAAATGGTATTTAGTAACCAAACAAACATAACAGCAACGATTATTGAGTATGGAAATTGGCGAATAATCTTCTACATAAAACCAGACGTAAATATGTAAACATGTGACCGATAAAACAGTATTTTACATCCATTTGAAGGACTTTCATTTAAATACATCAATAGTAACTTTATATTTACACTTTAACATTAATGTACTTTTAAGTAGCACTAAAATGTTACGTAATAATAATTAAATTTCAAACTTACATAAAAATATAGCATTTCTAAAATATATTGACAGATCTGGTCCCGGCACCCTCACCGAGATCTGCTTCGGTAGAGTGCCACACCCAGTAATGGGTAGAAGGCGTGATGATATATTTATTTTATTTTTTAAATAGTTTTATTTGAAATATGTTTCTATAAATTATTGTAGAACTGTTTGTTAGTAGAAAATATTTTGTCAGTATTTATAAACCAATAATTTTTGAGCTCGACACTCTGCTATATCATAAACTACAGTTACCAGCCTTCAAATCACCATCCCTAAAGATGTTAGAGGAGAAGTCACAGGTTGGTTTCTTGTCTAAAAATATTCATCTCAACATCTATTCCTACTGTTACCTTGATAACTGTCATCCATTCTCTTGACCATAAAATGGAAGACAGAATACCAATGAATATTAATGCCATTTTGACAGTTTAACATAACGGCTAGACAAATGAAAAATTATTCAAACCTAACAAACCGTTATATATTTGTAAATTCTAACTGTTACTACAAAATCTATTCAACAATATTGTCACGTAGAATCTGATAACACGTTTGATTTTTTGTAAACTTAACGCCTTTGTGGCACCGGATATTCTAACGAATATGACGTGGAAAAATTTACAAGTTTGTGCCAATGATTTCAACTTCCGGTGAGGCGTGCGTTAGATAAAAGTGGATCTGTTTTATACGTAGCACATTTTATCATAATAAAATAATATGATACTCACAGATAATAGTTATTTGTATTTCAACATTCTCAGAATGATACGCATTTCATACAACTTTTTTTCACGATCCTCTGTTTAGAAAGTAAAATTTTCTACCCTTAGTTGAAAGGAGAAAGTGATATTTTACATCCCGACGACATATCGCCATATGAAGAAAATAACATTGTATTTTTTATATCAGTGGCGGGTCGCGACATCTCGGGGGGTCGCGCAGACATTGATAGGGGGTCGTGGGATGCTATTTACAAATTTTAAAATAGATATTTTCAAAGATTCATCTCTTGGCAAACTTTTATTTAAACTTTAAGGATTGATAAAATCAAAAATGTGTACTATTTATTTAGATGCGTATGTTTATATTCACGTTTGTTTCTGTTTACAATTAATTTTAAATAATATGATACTAGATATGAAATTGGGGATTTCACCATTTATTACCTCATATATTTCTATATAATTATGCATATTTTGATCCTCAAAATATGTATTTTTTAATCGCTGGAGGCGTGATCGCAAAAATGTATGTTAATAAAAATGCCAATTTTTTTGTGAACCAGTTTAAAAACCGAAAAAGAAATAAATATATCATCACGCCTTCTACTCATTACTGGGTGTGGTACTCTGCCGAAGCAGATCTCGGTAAGTGATATATTTTGCGCGTGAAGTGCGGTTACCCGTCGTTAAATCACGGCCCCCAAAGATGTTAGTGGTGGAGGAGCCACAGGGGTAGCTTTTTAAATTATGAAAATTGTTTGTCGCCTGTGGGAATCGAACCAGGGTTCTCAGGATCCACAGGCCGGCTTCATACCACTTAGCTAGCCACCCCATAAAATATGGTTCTATATAAATCAGATTACGAGAAATAGAATGCCGTTGAGCGCATCTTCTATCTTTATTAGTTATTGAGTTATGGCGATTTTTGACTTTTTAAACATTTCAATTTTGAAGGCCCATATCTCGAAAACTAAAAGAGATATTAAAATGCGGTTTGAACGAGTGTATTTCTCGTGCTTTAATTTTTAAAAAAACAAAAATCGCCGTAACTCAAAAACTAAAAAAGATATGAAGATGCGCTCAACGGCATTCGATTTCGTGTAGTATGATTTATATAGAACCATATTTTAAAATTTTTCTATTTTTAAAGTGGTTCAACCAAAAAATTCGCATTTTCATTAACATACATTTTTGCGTTTTTTATTGGGATATAGCGTAATGTTTTGATGTACAAATGCACTTTTATCTTTTTTCTTAAACGTCACCGCCTTCTTTCAAAGAACAACTTTTTAATAATAAAAATTTTAAGTAGGTGAACAAGTCTGAAAAAATCTAGTGTAACATTTCTAAATAAGGAATAGTCTAAACAATTTTACTATATAAGTTTTGCGGTCAATGCTATAAGATCATTCATATTATAAAACATTTTAATGTAGTCATAATATTCAGGTGATTCATAAAATAAAAAGTATGTACGTTACGAACTACGTCATTGGTGGCATTTTAATGTAAAGTATTTTAAATATTAAGTCATAGTTATATTCAGCAATATTTCTGTGCAAATAAAAAATGTCAAATGTGTGACAGACAGGATATGATTCAAGTTAAACTTTAAAAGAAATTTTAACATTTCAAACATCAAAACCGACACTCATTTTCGTCACATTAAAAACTACCTCTTGGCTTTTCATCTACTAACATCTTTGGGGGAGGGGGGCGTGATTTGACGGCTGCTAACCGCATCTGAGATCTGCTATGGCAGAGTGCAACACCCAGTAATGGATAAAAAGGCGTGATATATTTATTTTTATTTCAAATGTAAATAAAAGTAATCATACTATATCTTTATAATATATATATATATATATATATATATATATATATATATATATATATATATATATATATATCACGCCTCTTATCCATTACTGAGTTTGGAACTCTGCAATAGCAGATCTCTGTAAGTGATATATTTTTCGCGTGAAGTGCGGTGACTAGCCGTCAAATCCCGGTTCCCAAAGATCTTAGTGGAGGGGGAGATACAGGGGTAGTTTTTTTAATTTGATGAAAATTGTTTGTCGACTTTTGGAATCGAACCCGGGTTCTCAAATCCACAGGCCGACTCGATATCACTGAGCCATGTAAAATATGGAAAAAAATCTACTTTTTCGGAGGTTATATTTCAAAAATTAGACTTAATACTGACCTGTCGACTTAACCAACATATTTTTCATACTTTTCTGCATAGTTATAAATATTTTGACACATTTAAATTATCGAATAATTATTGTATGACAAAAAATATTAAATATCGTAAGTTTAGAAATTACTCATTGACATTTGCCAATTTTAAATATTTCCTCGCGATGTAACGAACGTTCTGCAACATTTCATTTATTATTACCAAGTTCATTCAAATGCAAAAATGCGTTAGAATGTTACTCATCCATTCTAACCAGATTAAGTCATTGTATGAGAGTCAATTCTCTGTTTAAAGAGATGACTTCATTGCTATTTTTACATATTTCGTGATTTGACTTCATCAATGACATTAACGATCATCGGAGTGGATTAGGCTGATAATTTTCATCGATAATTCGGTAAATTTTACTTGGAAAGCTGTAGACAAATAAAACAATCCCGTAATGATGTAATATTTGATTTTACACAAGAATTTTGTAACTATTGATCACGTATGATAAGATAGCTGATTTTACGAGCGTAATTGGTATTTGTTTTAAGTAATAAACTTATCTTTTGTTTTAATTCCGCTTCGTTATTATATATTAGTTATTAGGCAATATAAAATAAATAAATATATCATCACGCCTTCTACCCATTACTCTGCCTTAGCAGATCTCGATAAGATATATATTGAAACGCTTGCTGTGCGATTACCAGCTGTCAAATCAATTCCTCCAAAGATGTTAGTGGAGGGTGTGCCATAGGGGCAGTTTTTATAAATAAATAAATAAATATATCATCACGCCTTTTACCCATTACTGAATGTGGCACTCTGCCGTAGCAGATCTCGATAAGTGATATATTTAAACGCATTCAGTGCGATTACCAGCCGTCAAATCACATCCTCCAAAGATTTTAGTGGAGGGTGTGCCATAGGGGCAGTTTTTATAAATAAATAAATATATCATCACGCCTTTTACCCATTACTGGATGTGGCACTCTGCCGTAGCAGATCTCGATAAGTGATATATTTAAATGCGTGCAGTGCGATTACCAGCCGTCAAATCACATCCTCCAAAGATTTTAGTGGAGGGTGTGCCATAGGGGCAGTTTTTATAAATAAATAAATAAATATATCATCACGCCTTTTACCCATTACTGGATGTGGCACTCTGCCGTAGCAGATCTCGATAAGTGATATATTTAAATGCGTGCAGTGCGATTACCAGCCGTCAAATCACATCCTCCATAGATTTTAGTGGAGGGTGTGCCATAGGGGCAGTTTTTATAAATAAATAAATAAATATATCATCACGCCTTTTACCCATTACTGAGTGTGGCACTCTGCCGAAACAGATCTCGGTAACGCAACTTAAATGATATTTTAATTACTAAATAAACATTCCTAAATTACCTTACAAAAATAAACCACCCCATCTTTAAAACTCTTCCAAAAATCAATACCCGACCTACCCTAACATCACATGTCACACTCTCGAACATTTCCTGTTCTTAAGCACGCTCTGTGCTCCGCAACTTCGACTCCAAGTCTTGTAACAAGTAATTAGCTGGTAATTTTGCTAATGGCACTTCGTCGCAGTGCTGCGGCCCCGCGCGGCGAGCCCCACTTCTGTTCACTTCAAGCAGACGATGTCATATGATGCATTGTCTGCTTGTGTCATGTGTTGAAAAGAACAATGTCCCGAGGAATGTCAGAGACAAAAAGATTTTTTTCTATTTTACGTTCATAAGGACGTCATGAAACCTAGTTGCAGAAAAAGCGTTTATTACGTTATTTAATATTTTGTTTTAGACGGTTGGTAACAGTGTTGTTTCTAGGACAAAAAAAATTGTACTAACTTCTGGGGGAAATTTGTACTAAAAATAAACGCAATTGTACTAAATTCAGAAAATGGCGGCGAAGCATAATATATGGATAAAATGTTACTGAAAATTACTTTTATTAGGCGTATTCCATTTGCCATTTAGATCAGATCTAACTTACATTTACTGAACCAGATCACTTATTTATTTCGCTGGATTACTTTCCTGACTTTATTTCGAGTACTAGAATTATAGATTCTAATTTACTTTAAAGTAATTCATCCCAAAAAGTGTATCAGTTTGCTTAATTTAGTTCATTTAGTCATGTGTCAAATTAATCTGAACTTGATTTAAGTGAACCAAGTGGCAAATGGAATACAGCTATTGTTAAACAAAACAAACAAAAATCATCATCATGCCTTCTACCTATTACTGGGTGTGGCACTCTGCCGAAGCAGATCTCGGTAAGTGATATATTTTGCGCGTTAAGTGCGGTTACCAGTCGTCAGATCACGACCCTCAAAGATGTTAGTGGTGGGGGAGCCACAGGGGTAGTTTTTAAATTGTGAAAATTGTTTGTCGCCTGTGGAAATCGAACCAAGGTTCTCAGGATCCCACGTCGACTTGATACCACTGAGCTAGCTACCCATAGGCGGACTTTGGTTAGGTTAAAGAGGCAATAGCCTAGGGCCCAAATTCAAACTTTTAGTTTAAATAATAGAAATATATAATTTTATTCCCTTGTAATGTATATGTATACAGCGTGGTGACCGCGACTCTCGAACATGGGTATTTAACATGTAAAATCATAATTTTATCATTTCCTGCTTCCTTAATTATTTTAAGCAAGACAGCTTCAAATAAAAGTTTTAGGACATAAAATTCTGCATGTAATCCAATAAACAAAATTAATTTTGCATGCTTCCTAACGGCACAAATTAGATCTGAAAATAACGAAAATAGCCTCAAAACTATCGATAGACACGGAAGGGCCCGAAATAAATATTTTGCCTAGGGTCCGAAATATTTTAAATTCGCTTCTGTAGCTACCCCATAATGCCAATGGCACACTGGTCGAGGAGCATGAATGAGCGTCGAGGAACTCATCGATGAAACAACAGAACGCAGCCTGACTGATAAAATAAACAAACTCAAAAAAATAGCACAAAGCAAAACCAAAATGACAGCCCACACTAACATGAAATGAGACACAATAATACGTGTGAAATGAGACACAATAATACGTGTGAAATGAGACACAATCGTTTCATCGAGGAACTCCTCGATGGAAATAGAAGCGCTTCTATTTTTCATCGATGACGGGTGCGTTCTGTTGTTTCATCAATGAGTTCCTCGACGTTCATTCATGCTCCTCAACCAGTGTGCCATTGGCATAATATGTATGTATGAAATGAATATTGCATGATTCTTGTGCCTGCATTTAAATGGCATAAAAAATTTATTTATTTCTATGCATCACTTAGATGAATGATTAATGATTATTACATGCAATTATAACTTAGAGCTTGTAGAAATTCTTCAAATAACATTTTCTTTAGATAATCTTATTAAATAGTGAAAGTTGTCTGAAGAAATACAAGAAAAATATTAAAATATCTGTTTTTATTTATAATATTATGTTGAAATGCGTTCTGTAATTTTATTCAATTAAATAATTATTAATTTCCAGGATATGAGGTATGTTTGACAGGGATTAATTGCATGATAAATAAAAATAAAATATAAATAAATATATCATCACGTCTTTTACCCATTACTGGATGTGGCACTCTGCCGTAGCAGATGTCGGCATATGATATATTTATGTGCGTGAAGTGCGGTTATCGGCCATCAAACCACGCACCCAAAAATGTTAGTGAAAGGGGAGCCACAGGGGTAATATTACTGTGGTGAAAATTGTTTATCGGCCGTTGGAATCAAACCGAGGTTTTTAAATCTACAGGCCGACTCGATACCACTGAGACAAACCAAATATAACAAAAATAAAATAAATAAATATGTAAGCACGCCTTTTACCCATTATTAGATGTGGCATTCTTTCGTAGCAGACCTCGGTAACTAATATAGTTTGCGCGTGAAGCTTGGTTACCAGCCGTCAAATCTCGGCTCCCAAAAATGTTAGTGGAAGGAAAGCCTATAGGGGTAATGTTAATGTGATGAAAATTGTTTATCGGCTGTGGGAATCGAACCCGATTAATCTAGTAGGTAAATAAATGGATGGAATATAATGAGTATAAATTTGGGAAGAATGTTATTGAATTGAGGGTGAAAGATTGCGTGGACGGGCTAGAATCTTTAGGTATAAATGGATGGATATGATTGAAGGTTTGTTGCGTAAACGAAAAATTAGATTAGCTTGTATGAAGGAATGTGGATGATGTGCCAAGATAGGAATGTTTGATGAAGGTTAATTGCAGAATGAATCTAATGAATAAATGTGCAGTAATGTTTCAAAGGTTCGTATTGTTCCAATTAATTGTAATATAAAGTTATACATGTTGTTTAAATAATAATACTTTATCTTAATTTTTTTTAAATCGCAGAAATTCTTAGCCTAATAATTTCAGTTCTTTTATCAGTAATAAAATTTTATACTTTACACTTTAAATGTCAAAACAAATAGAAGATTTATTTAATCTTGTATATATTTATATTATTAAATACTTATCTATTGAACCGATCAAACTTTCATATATGTTTTTTGTAGATAAAATAATAATTATTTATTTCATTAGGTCTAAAAGGGCAAGTTTTCGGTCAAATAATAAAGGTTACCGGACATTGTGTAGCGGAGCCTGACAATATAATTTTTTTTGACCTATTTATTAGAAAATTTCGTAGATTTATTCAAATTAATATGAAACAAATTGTTTATCACCATCACAACTCTAGAAAAATGTTATTTTTGGTCCTAAGACTAAAAAACGATGACGTATCCATAGTAACGTAAACATTCCTGAAATAGTGTTCTTTTACTATTGAAAAAATTGAAATAATATTCAAATGGATGAAACACAAAGTTATTATAAAAGAATGTAGTTATTAAATATATATTTAAAAAATAGGATCTAAAAATTATATACCTTCCTTTCACTAACATAAATCTGCAATTGCAGAGCTGAAACAAACCATAAATAAATATTTATTTATTTGTTAGTCTGCACAACAGGAACTTAATCCTAATTACAGTAGCTTGTAGTGGTATCAAATATTCCTGTAATAATCTATATAACCTAATTGTTTATTTTATATGGTGAGTTTCTAACATCTTCTTTTTGTTTTCAGCTGAACGTAAAACATCTTTAGGCAAAGACTGGCACGGGGCTTGTCTTCGATGTGAAAAATGCAACAAAACGCTAACTCCTGGATCCCACGCTGAACACGAGGGCAAACCTTACTGCAATCAACCCTGCTACTCCGCCATGTTCGGACCTGGAGGTAAGAAATCACTATTTTTATTTACAAGTGATCAAGAAACTTAAAAAGAGTTCCGTGTTGTTATTATCTTTAATATTACAAAAACTATACTTGTTAGAGATTCGAGGACTTTACCATTGAATTCGGGGTAGTTTTCTACATAAATAAGAATATTTTTATTGCATTCAAGATACTTATAAATTGTTTAGAGCAATATAATTATCAAAGAAAAATTTTGGTTAAATAGAAAAATGCGTCAAATAAAAGTTGTAGGAAAAAAATTAGCGAATATTTTCTGTCATTATAAATTTTCTGTAACGTTAAAGGTACAATATAATAGTTCGTGGTACAGACAGAAAATAAGAAAAACTTTGTGCTAATTTTCAAACGAGACTGCTGGCGCCATCTCTTCGAAAAGCGATGAACTATATAGATGGGAGAATATCTTGAAACTAGGGGGTTGTAGCGAAAATTCCTTCAAATAAAACTTATTAAGATTAGAAAAACTAAAAACTTTTAGTTGAAACTTTTTTTGATTGAATGCGCTATTTTAAAAATAATTGCTCATTTATGATTTACAATCATTTTTGGGGGAAAACTTAATATATATGGGGTTGTATATGATTAAAATTGTACTGACTTCAACGGTGATGTTGTCAGGGCCATAGCTGTTTTAATTTTTGTGTTATAACTCAATTAATATGAGTTTAATCAATTTTTAAAACATCAATATAATTTTTGCCCATTTTTCTGTAACTTGTCGATCGTTTTTGTTCTGCGGGTTGCTAATGCTTTTTTGTTCTGATTTTTCTAGTTGCATGACCTGATTGTCTTTTGTTTTGTGTTGCAGGTTTCGGTCGAGGAGGTGCTGAGAGCTACGTATACAAGAAGAATTGAATTTCTGTAATTATTTATACATATTGTTTAATTCCTTCAAATACGTTCGATTATTCAGTATTTTTGTAATTTTTTTATTTTTGAAACATTCCTGACTAAGATGAATCATTCCAGGTATTTTGTTATTTACTCTATAATAATTAATATAATTTTTGTAGCTAGTTACATTAAAATGTTTATTTAATAATATTACGTACATGTGTACGTAAAAAAATAATAATAAATTGTTTTTCTTTTCGATATTTTTCCTTTTAGCTCTAATTTCAAGGATTTAAATGAGATTTTCTTTTATGGTAAGTTATCTAAATGATATATTTAACTAAATAAATATAAATATATCATCACGCCTTTTACCCATTACTGGATATGGCACTCTGTTTAACAGATCTCGGTAAGTGATATATTTATGCGCGTGAAGTGCGGTTACCAGCCATCAAATCACGGCTCCCAAAGATGTTAGTGGTGGGAGAGCCACAGGGGTAATTTTAATGTGGTGAAAATGTTTGTCGCTTGTGGGAATCGAACCAGGGTTCTCAGGATCCACTGGCCGACACGATACCACTGTGCTATCTACTCTATTGTTTTACTATTTATTATTTTTATTAATGTAAATACACTGATCGCGATGTACATATAAGATTTTTGTATTTTAAATAATAAATAATGAAGTGTTTATTGTTATCTTTGTGCAGATAAATAAAATTATACTGCTTATAATTACTTCAACTCCTGGTGACTTGGACTCGTTTTGAAACCGTTACTCAAGTCTCCAAAGCATTCGTCACCATGAAACATCATCATCCGAATCGCCGGTGCAGATTCCAGCTGTAAAGTCTGTCCCAGGTAAAATGAAAGTAAATAAATTGATTTTATATTATTTATAATTTTATTTAGTTTGTAAGGAATGCAAATTTTGATCTAATACTTTGTTTTTATATTTATAAAGCCTCCACGGACATGGAATCGTCTCTGTAACCCACCTGGTGTACAGGACCCGACTTGGAGCCGCTGTCAACTTCAACAGTGGCACTGGAGTCGTCGCCACCTTCTATACAGTCTCCAGAGTCTGTATCATCTTGGAAAATTCAATCAGACGACTCCCAAAAATAAAATAACAAACACAACTAATATTGTCACCCATCATAGCCACTTTCAACAGAGTTCTCGGAACTGATTCCAACTGTAAAGTCCACCCCTGACAACATCAATGTGAGTAAATTAATTTTATATTATTTATAATTTTATTTTGTTAGTAGTGAATGCAAATTTTGATCTAATACTTTGTTTTTATGTTTATAAAGCCTCCACGTACATGGAATCGTATCTGCAACCCACCTGGAGCAATGGACTCGTCTTGGAGCTGCTGACATCTTCCTCCAACAGTTTTCTACCCTTGAAAAAACCTGGAACATTTGTAAGACAGCCGTCTTCCCTTAAAAAAATCCTGAACCGTCCTTGAACAGTTTTCTACCCTTAAAAAATCCTAGAACATATATAAGAGAACTATCTTTCCTGAAAAATATATTTAACATTCCTTAGACAGTTTTCTACCCTTAAAAAATTGTAGAACATTTATAAGACAGCCATCTTTCCTGAAAAAAATTCTGAACACTCCTTGGACACTACTCTGCCCTTAAAAAAATCTTAGAACTTATATATATATATACATATATATATATATAATAATAATAATAATAATAATTTATTTGTTTAAGAGAACAAAAATACATCTCTGTAACAAAAGATTGGTAAGATAATTATAAATAACAAAGTAAATTACAGTTTTTGATTTTGAGAAAATGTTATAAATTCAAGGCAAAGGCCCGCAGCTTGAGTGAGTTGTAGACATAGTTGTGAATATCGAACATCTTCTCAGTAGTCGGTTCAGCCAGCAGCGTCGTGATGTCCAAGGACTCACAATCAGGTGGGTAGTGCTTTGATAGAAAATTGGATCTAATAGGAGAAAATATGGGACAGTGAAGAAGGAAATGTTCTAAATCGTTCGGCTGTAGTTTGTTACATATTGAGCAAATTTCGTCATATCTGAACCGATGGCAGAAGCCATCCTGGCATATATATAGGATTTTTGGGTTGCATGTCCTCAACAGGCTACAAGTTTTGATAATTTTGTAAGGAATATTGTAGGATAGGTAGTTTACAGTAAAATTGTAATTTAAATATTGCGGATTGTATGACGAGTTTTTAATTCTTTTAGAGTCGGCGGTGTATAGTGCTTCATTGTATGCCTTAAGTATGTTATTAATTTCTGGTTTTAATTTTATTAAATTTTGCTCTTCCCAAAGCCAGTGGAAATTTGCTTTTATGAGCATTTCTTCTAAGAAATTGGTCCAAGTTTGTGATTTTTTACTGTTATTTGTGGTTAATTGTGTCAGTTTGTCAAAGCATATTTTCACGTACCGAGTGTTAGGCATCAGTAAAATTTTGTACCACCAGAGAAGCATTTTCTTGAATATTAGTAGTTCTATATTGGCCTGGCCAGTCTCTCTACGAATTATAAAGCTCGGGGTTGTCGTTTGCCATGATTCAAGATGTTTGAAGTAATGCAGCTGTCCTTTTTCGATGCTATTGCATTGATAGGGGCCCCAGATTTCTGCTCCGTATGTGAGAACTGGTAGTAGTAGAGAGGTGTACAGCTTTATAATTGTATTCCAACTGTATATTTTTGCTTTCGCCATCATATATATATATATATATATATATATATATATATATATATATATATATATATAAGGCAACTGTCTTTCCTTACAAAAATATTTAACATTCCTTAGACAATTTTATATCCTTAAAAAATCCTAGAACATTTATAAGAAAGCCATCTTCCCTTAAAAAAATCCTTAACCTTCCTTGGACACTTCTTTACTCGTAAAAAAATCCTTGAACATATATGAGGCAACTGTCTTTCCTTAAATAAATATTTAACAATCCTTAGAGAATTTTCTACCCTTAAAAAAATCCTAGAACATTTATAAGAAAATCATCTTCCCTTAAAAAAATCCTTAACCTTCCTTGGACACTTCTTTACTCTTAAAAAAATCCTAGAACATATATAAGGCAATTGTCTTTCCTTAAAAAAATATTTAACAATCCTTAGACAATTATGTACCCTTAAAAAAATTTTATAAGACAGCCATCTTACATTTAAAAAATTCTGAAACAACGTTAAACAGTTTCTACCCTTCAAAAAATTCTAGAACATTTATAAGACAGCCATCTTCTCTTAAAAAATTCTAGAACATTTATAAGACAGCCAACTTTCTTTAAAAAAATCCTGTACATTACTCAAACAGCAATTTAATACTTTGTTTTTATGTAGATAGAGTCTCAAAAGACCTGGAATCATCTCTGCAGCAGACTTGAAGCACGGAACTCATCTCCAACAGCATCATAACCGTGTGCAGAAATCCAAGAGTCAACATTGTCTTCTAGATTACTCGCAAGATTCGGACATAACAATTAAAAGTGTTCCAAAAATAAAATAACAGCCTCAAATAATATTGTCACCCATTATATATTGTATTAAATTGTACTTGTAATATAAATGTTAGTCTCTGTTGTATACAGTTTCAAAATGCCAATAAATGAATTTAAAATAACTTATATTCTTTTATTTATAATATTTATTCACACAGACACTATAATACATTGACAAATTCACACAGACACACTAATACATTGACATTCAAGCAGACGTACTAATGCATTGACAAATTCACACAGATACACCAATACATAGACACTCAAATAGACTCACTAAAACATTGACAAATTCACACAGACAGGGATAATTTGTTTGAATGTATTAGTACTCATCCCTGCCGAATCCGCCGCCGCCGCCACTATCCTCCGCCACAACGCCGTCACCATCTTGGATTTTACACACACACACACATCAAGAAATCGCACAATAGTAATCTCAGTGGCGCCACATTTTCCTACGGAGTTGGAACGGCTAAAAAGGGAACTAAAATTTTAATTGGTAGGCTAATTAATCATGATATTTTAATTAGCGATTTCCGCGGTAACTAGACGTTATTTAGAGAAATGTTTCAAATAAAAGTAGTTTATTTTTTAATTCTCTATAACTTCTGGTTGAAACTTTTTTCTCTACAACCCTTAACTTCGGAGATACAAAAAGCCACCCTTAAAGTGAAATATCTACCCTACTAATGCAAATTTTGGGGTCGTCCGAGGATTCCGCATCGAATATGAGGGTCTAGAAGGTGCATGCAAAATTTCAGCGAGATAGAATATATCGTCGTTTATTAAGCTTTTCAAAAGTAAAGGTTAACCCCTTGGTGTCTGAATTCCTTAATTATTAAACTTTTTCTGATCTCGTTGAAATTTTGCATGCACCTCCTAGACCCTCATATTCGATGCGGAATTCTCGGACGACCCCAACATTTGCATTAGTAGGGTAGATATTTAACTTTAAGGGTGGCTTTTTGTTTCTCCGAAGTTAAGGGTTGTAGAGAAAAAAGTTTCAACCAGAAGTTATAGAGAATAACAATATAAACTACTTTTATTTGAAACATTTCTCCAAATAACGTCTAGTTATCGCGGAAATCGCTAATTAAAATATCATGATTAATTAGCCTACCAATTAAAATTTTAGTTCACTTTTTAGCCGTTCCAACTCCGTAGGAAAAGGTGGCACCACTGAGATTACTATTGTGCGATTTCTTGAAGTGTGTGTGTGTGTAAAAACCAAGATGGTGACGATGGTGGCGGCGACGGCGTTGTGGCGGAGGATTGTGGCGGCGGCGGCGGATGCGGCAGGGATGAGTACTAATACATTCAAACAAATTATCCCTGTCTGTGTGAATTTGTCAATGTTTTAGTGAGTCTATTTGAGTGTCTATGTATTGGTGTATCTGTGTGAATTTGTCAATGCATTAGTGAGTCTATTTGAGTGTCTATGATTGGTGTATCTGTGTGAATTTATCAATGCATAAGTGTATCTTGGATTTCTTTTTACCGCTTAAACTATCATTTTATTCATAAAATATTGATGTGCAGAGAAGGATATTATAAATAAAAGAATGTAAGTTATTTTAAATTCATTTATTATCATTTTTAAACTATATACAATAGATACTAACATTTATATTACATTTTTTATTACAATATAAGTTATAATATTCTGTATATAAAAGACACTAATATTTATATTACAAGTACAATTGAATACAATACTATGATGGGTGAATTGGGGATATTATTTTATTTTTGGGAGTCTTCTGATTTACTGGAGAGATTAATGTCGACTCCGGGAATTTTGTAGAAGGTTGCGACGACTCCAGTGCCACTGTTGAAGATGCTAGCGGTTCCAAGACGAGTCCCGTGCACCAGGTGAGTTACAGAGATGATTCCATGTACGTGGAGGCTTTATAAACATAAAAACAAAGTACTAGATTAAAATTTGCAATTATTACTAACAAAATAAAGTTATGAATAATATAAAATTACTTTACTCACATTGGGTGAACTTTCCAGTTGGAATCGGCTTCAGGAACTCTGCAGAAGGTGACCAGGACTTAGGCGATGTTGTTGGATGGTGATAAATGACTCGATTACTTGCCTGACGGTTTCAAGACAAGTCCGGGGCACCATGTCGACAAATGGCGATGGCTAACTGTATATTTCCTAAATAATTTATTTTACAACACATTTTCTTATAAATACCTATGTATTTGTTACTATATTATAATAAAAGACAAGTATATTTTGTAATATTTAGTTTATTAGTACCGCATCTTATTTATTTGTGACACAATTTTTATTTTAAATATAAAGCCTGGTCCCAGCCTCCTGGTTGTGACTTGAGAGGCAAGAAGCTGAACCATTTTCCAGGAATTCTCCTACGCGTACGTCGAACATACGCGTGCTAAGCGGAAAACCTCTCCAAAGACGCTTAGCGGAAAATTGGCTTTCATCGCTGCTGCAACTGCGACTGTAAACAAACAACAACAAAATAAATTAGAAACAGTTACAAATAATATTAATAAAATAGTAAATTACAATGAATTATTTGGTGGCTGGTTTCACATGCTCTTTATATTTAAATTCTATTTTAAATACAAATAAGTAACTATTCAAATGATTAAATAATAATTCAATCACTTTTTCCAGTCTTTAAAATAAAATCAATTTAAATATTGTAAAAAGAAACTTTTAAAACTTATATTTTTAAATTGGAAATAATTATTGTGGGTAAACATATTTCGCTATCTTAATTTACCAAATATAATAAATATATATATATATATATATATATATATATATATATATATATATATATATATATATATATATATATATATATATACAGGGTGGCTAGCTCAGTGGTATGAAGTCGGCCTGTGGATCCTGAGAACCCTAGTTCGATTCCCACAGATGACAAACAATTTTCATCATTTTAAAAAACTATCCCTGTGGCTCCTCCACCACTAACATCTTTGCGGGCCGTGATTTGACGACTGGTATCCGCACTTCACGCGCAAAATATATCATCTGTTTCGGCAGAGTGCTGCACCCAGTAATGGGTAGAAGGTGTGATGATATATTTATTTTATTTTTATCATAACATCTATTTAAAAAACCATTTCTGTCACTGGTAAAAATGAGACATCATTTTGCACCCTAGCTCTCTAACTATAAAGCAAGGGCTAAACAAAAGTGCTACAACTACCCGTCCACTAACCTACTTATTTTTAAAACCCACCTAGTCATAAATTTTAAATACCTAGCAATGAGTTCTATGAAAAATGACTCGCGTTATATTACAAAAAAATAATTCTTTTTCATCTTTGCTACTTGACATACGCAACTAAAATTTTATAAAAGAACTAATGATCAAAGAAAAACGCTTACCGCAGTTATTAGCCTTTGAACATGATTAAAAATATTTCAAATACTCAACCAGCGTATTAAATTATAAAGATAGCATTCCTGTCTGATATCGGTATGTTCTTATTTCTTAAGAATCGGCGCAGGTTGACGCAGAATCAGATTAAAGTGTTCTTAGCGCAATTTAATTTATAATTTTTCTGTTAAGAGTTATTATAATAAATTATGATGTGAATCATGGTGTGAGCATGCTCACTTGCATTTGAAATACTTGGATGATTTTATATACGCTATTAAAAGTTGCACATGCTGATATATTATAGTAGGATATATAACTTTGGAAGAATGGTGTATCCAGGATTACACCATTGGTGTTAGGTGTGGATAAGGAAGCAAGAATGGCATGCAACTGCTGTGAAGATGAGCATCGTGATATACGAATTTCTTCTTATTTATTTATTTATGTTAATCTGTTCAACAGGAACTTAATCCCAATTTCAGTACAGGGTCTGAAATTCATTGAACCGCAATGTGTGTTATTGTGTATGATAATATAGATCAGTGGTTTTGAAACTGGGAGTCGCGACCCTCTGAGGGAACGCGAAGATACAAGGGCAGGGTGAAAAGTCCCTGAAAAATGAAACAAGAAATAATTTATTTGGTCAAAACATATTTTATTTCTCAACATAATCTCCTTGTAGCTCGATACACTTCGTCCAACGTTTTTATAATTTTTCGATCCCTTCCAAATAATTTTGGCAATCCTTCAAAATAGGCGTTTGTCTCAGCGATGACCTCATCGTTGGAGCCAAATCTCTTTCCGCCGAGCCATTTCTTCAAGTTTGGAAATAGATAAAAATCGCAGGGGGAGTTCTTTTCAAATCTCGTCCCAAAAAATAGTTCATTTTTGTAGGTGGCGCAGCTGTTTTTACGTCACAAAAACGTTACAGAGTCACGTGAGTGCCCGCATCCTATACATATTTTGTGGCTGGCTCAGTGGTATGAAATCGGCCTGTGGATCCTGAGAACCCTGGTTCGATTCCCACAGGCGACAAACAATTTTCATAATTTCAAAAATTACCCCTGTGGCTCCTCCACCACTAACAGCTTTGGGGGCCGTGATTTAACGACTGGTAACCGCACTTCACGCGCATAATATATCACTTACCGAAATCTGCTTCGGCAGAGTGCCACACCAAGGCGTGATGATATATTTAATTTATTTTATTTATGTTTTGCCTTTCCTGCAAATGGCGGCATATTCCCCACCACTTGCCTCACTTGTACGTCTTAGCTATCCAGTGTTTACATAAAATCCTTGGTATATACTTTGTCCTGCAGAGTAACAAATAGAAGGTTCAAACCCATGCAGGTTGAGGACCTCTGGTGTACAGCTAGGCCCATCAACGATGGTTTTTTGATGGATGACGCAGCGAGGACTTATTTGGAAAGAAGCTCTTTACTCTTGTCTGGGAACGGATTCACTAGTCACCGACTGTCTTCTGTCATGATTCTTCTTCTTTTCTTCTTCGATGAGATTTGTAATTAGACCATGATGCGTTAATAACATAGCTACGTTCATGTCTACGGCCCTCTGAGATCCCTCATGTCCTCTTTTTATCTTTTATTGCGAGTTGATGTTAGTTAACAGTTGATGCTTTCCATGGTTATATCAGGACTTTAATATTTACTTACTGTCCACCATGAACAGTAAGTAAATATTACATATCAAGGTCCTGTTTATTTTGACAATTTGATAGCTGTTAATTTTGAAACTTATTTTTCTTTTATTTCCATTTGTGCAAGTATTGTAAAAAATAACTTACTAACATCGAACTGTAAATGGTAAGTGGCAAATTTAGGTCGCGAATGTTTAGGAAATCACGGCCCTTTGGGCCTTGATTTCCCAAACTATATTCTTGACCTAAAAACTGTCACTTACAGTTCATGGTTCGTAATATACTATTTCTACGGTTGCTATAGAAAGTTAACAATTGCGTTCTCATTTGTCAATGTAAAGTTGACGTTTTCTGTAAAGTAATCAAGGTTTTTATTTAAACTGTGGATGGTAACTTAGGTGTACAAGTGAGGCAAGTGGTGGGATTATGTCGCCATTTGCAGGAAAGGCAAGGCATGCATTGTTTTATTGTATTATATGTCATTTTTCTTATGTTTATATTGAATAAATACTGTCATGAGTGAAATTATGGGTAAAATAGAATATATAACACAAAGTTTAAAAAAATTGGCGTCGTTTTTGTTGCTTTGGTGATAAAATATATGCCATCAACAATTTAAAAAAAAAATGGCGTCGTTTTTGTTGCTTTGGTGATAAAATATTTGCCATCAACAATTTTATAGAACTCAATACAAATGGTTCAAGAAATAATAGAGACATCGTCGAAGAAGGAGATTCCACTTCACTGAAAGTCAAATTAAGAATAAAAACTAGAAGTTCAGTAGCATAGTAACGTGAGCAATTATTTAGTGTTTACTTTATTCATTACTTTATAGAATGTAGATTGTAGATGGTATTTGCTATTTTTGATATTTATGCACGTAATAGTAAATTAACAGTCATTATAACAAAAGACTGATCATATGACAATGGCAAATTTAATTATTTCACAATAATTTAAAAAGTAGCTTCAAAATTGAACAGCTACTTTAACGAAAGCTTTTAGCTGTATCTTAGCTATATTTTACAAAATATAGCTTATAGCTGTAGCTTAGCTACTTTTTTAAAGAATAGCTGTAGCTGTAGCTTAGCTACTTTTTTTAAGTAGCTTACCCAGCTCTGATCACTCTGATCGAGATTTGCTGCGGCAGAGTGCCACACCCAGTAATGAGTAAAAGGCGTGATGATATATTTATTTATTTTAGTTATAAAATAATTAAAATATTCATATAATGTCCCTATAGTTTGTCTATTTTGTATGATCGAAGGTTTGTTCCGTGATGAAAGATTTCAAGTGTGAGAAAGAAACGAGCTTGAATGGCAAGAACTATGTATGAAGATGGTTGAAGTGAGAATGATGTGTTCGGATGAGACTATTCGACGAAGATTGATTATTTGGTGAATCTGATGAGTGGATTTCAAGGATTCGTGCTACCTCATGAGCCTTATAATCCTTTATTTCCAAAATGCCAAAAAATCTGTATGAAATGCCAGAAATCAGTGAAAACCGCCCACCGCAAACCAAATACAAAATATAAAATATTTTGGCAGAACGTGCCTCAATTCGGTGTGAACAAACCACACAAACCTTAACTCCATGTCAAGAGATGACTTAACATCTTGTTAAGATGAAATTCCTTCGTGCAGC
The DNA here is from genome assembly GCA_911728475.2 of Pterostichus madidus. Lineage (NCBI taxonomy): Eukaryota > Metazoa > Arthropoda > Insecta > Coleoptera > Carabidae > Pterostichus > Pterostichus madidus. The sequence goes on along the minus strand of OU452314.1, from coordinate 2,638,769 downwards.
CATCCTTGTCCCACCTCTGAAGATAATACCTGTCTGTCTCGCTTGGTCTTATTATCTCACCTCTGTCTACCTACGGCTAACCATCGGCTTCAAAACAACCGAACCTGAGCCGAATTTCACCGAATGTGGACGAAGGACAACGGCAGGATACAGCGCAGGACTTATACGGATTATTACTTATACAAGTTTACAATGGAGTAACGGCTCAGTGGTATCAAGTCGGCCTGTGGATCCAAAGAACCCTGTTCGATCCCTACAGTCGACAAAATATTTTCACCAATTTAAAAATACCCCGCAAAAAAATTAAATATTTTTTTTACATAACAAATAGATAAAAAAGTATTTAAATTTGTCAAATAAATTATTAGTCTTTGTCGTCTGGGTTTGAATTGAAGAGGAAGGACAATTTTCTAATAACTCTTCCATAAATTGACACCATTTCTTCAATAAATTCCGATTTAGCAGTTTTACAGTTTTTATTTTCTAATATTTTGTTACTTAGATTACGATAGGGAACATGTCGCTAGCTGGTCATAAGAATACTGCTGGAAATTCAGTTTCAGCTTGAATTTATTATCTTTAAACTTATAATTTACTTTTTATTATATTATATATACATATACAGGATGGTGACCGCGATTCTCGAACATAGGACTTTTACATGTAAAATCATATTGTTTTAATTTCCTGTTTCGTAATTATTTAAAAGAAAAAAGCTTCAAATAAAAGTTTGCAGGCATAAAATACAAAATTAATTTTCTATGCTTTGTAACGGCACAAATTAGATCTAAAAATGACTAAAATTATTTCAAAATTATCGATAGCTATGAAATTGAAACCAAATTAAACAATGTTTGACGTTCAATCTGTCAAAACTGTCAAAATAAATTCTTTATTTATTATTTCATTTATTTTGACAGATAAAACGTCAAACAATTGTTTAATTTTGTCTCAATTTTGTGTCTATCGATAGTTTTGAGGCAATTTTCATCATTTTCAAAGCTAATTTGTGTCGTTACAAAGTATGTAAAATTAGTTTTGTTTATTGGTTCAGATGCAGAATTTGAAGCCCTAAAACTTTTATTTCAAGCTTTTTTGCTTAAAATATTTAGAGAAGCAGGAAATTACAAAATTGTAATTTTACAGGTTAAAGTCCTAAGTTCGAGAATTGTGGTCACCAGAGCTGGGCAAGCTACTTAAAAAAAATAGCTAAGCTACAGCTACAGCTATTCTTTAAAAAAGTAGCTAAGCTACAGCTATAAGCTATATTTTGTAAAATATAGCTAAGCTACAGCTAAAAGCTTTCCTTAAAGTAGCTGTTAAATTTTAAAGCAAACTTTTTAATTATTGTGAAATAATTAAATATGCCATTGTCATATGATCCAGTATTTTGTTATAATGACTGTTAATTTACTATTATGTACATAAATATAAAAAATATCAAATACCATCTGGCACCTACTGTGTATTTTTGCGTATTAGAGCCAGTTAGAACCGGCAATAAATAATTATTTTGTGTGGTTTAGCTTGTACGCATGCGTACTTTGTTGACCTTCTGCTTAAAAAGTAGCTTTAAGCTACAAAAAGTAGCTTTAAAAGTAGCTTCAGTTGTTATTTTTAAGCTAATAGAAAAAAAGTAGCTAGCTACAAGCTACAGCTACATGTTTTCACAGTTAGCTAAGCTACAGCTACAGCTAAGGTAAATGTAGCTAAGCTAGTAGCTAAGCTACAAAAGTAGCTAGCTACTGCCCAGCTCTGGTGGTCACCGCCCTAGTTAAAACCCGGCGGGGGGGGTGGCGAGCGCCCCTGCTTGCCCCCCTCTTCTGCGGACGCACATGACTATACACCTGTTTCATTAATCTTTTATTAGACATACGCTTCACATACTCAAATCATTTCAACTTACTCATATCCACTCCTCTAACAACGAATTAATCGTCACCAAATATTTTTATTCTGATACATCAGCTACATTCATAATTCCTTTCATACAAGCTCGTCTCAACTTTCGTTCACGCAACAAACCTTCAATCATACACATCCATTTATTCCTAAAGGTTCTAGAAATGTTAGATCAACAATCATTCATTCGACATACATTCCACAAGCCCAAACATCCATCAATTCATCTCATCTTGCACTCATCATACATCCAAATATAACAGTATAACTAGTGACAAGTATAACTTGTGGCACGGTCCCGCCAGGTAAAAATCTTTCGAACGCGATTCTTTCCACAGGTACACCATTCCTCTCTGTCTTGTGTTCACGATGGCGTATGGGTCTCGCTCTTTCTCGCTTTCGTTTTTGATGAACGTTAACTGGATTCTCCATGTCTGTTTCAATATTTACATACGTGCTACTGGACAAGTTTTTTTTCTTCTTTCTTGACTTTGTTTTTGAAATGCGTGGAAAATCGTTGGAATAATTTACAGCAGGTATGGAATCGCCGACTGGGATAGTCATGTGTTGAAATCAACACAAAGTTTAGTTTTTTATTTTGTACTTATTAATTTTTTAATCATCTGTATGTTTATGCTGTCTTGATTAGATTCGCTATGGGATGGCTAGCTTAGTGGTATGAAGTCGGCCTGTGGATCCTGAGGTCCCTGGTTCGATTCCCACAGGCGACAAATTTTCATAATTTGAAAAAGCTATCCCTGTGGCTCCTCCACCACTAACATGTTTGGGGGCCGTGATTTGACGACTGGTAACCGCACTTCACGCGCAAAATATATCACTTACCGAGATCTGCTTCGGCAGAGTGCCACACCCAGTAATGGGTAGAAGGCGTGATGATATATTTATATATATATATATATTTGGGCAGGCTGAGAAAAAAACAACCTTGTAAGGTTGTGAGTAAGTCTTAAGTAATAATAACAGTTAATTACGTTACGATTTTCGCAATTTAATTAAAAAAAACCTAACTTTTACATTTGCAGCGCCATCTCTCGACCAATAAAAAAAATGTTTCGGATAAAACTTACATACTTTTTAACCCTCTATCAGAATCTGCAATAAAAAATAGGGGTTTCCATTTAAGATTTTAAAGTTGCCCCCTGTTCCCGCCCCCCTTGAGGGGCTGGGGGGGCAAAGTCTACGGCATCAGATGTCCCCCTCAGAACCATTAACTTTTCATTTGGAACACTTTTTGATTCAATGGAATGTTTCAGAATTATCGCTACTGGCGGATTAAAATGGGACACCCAGTATATATAGATTAGATGCTCTGATGCTGGGTTGCGCGGAAAAATAAAGAGCTCTTTAGTTAAAGAATTGTTTATCTAGCAACAGTATCAATAGCGATTTTCTGCAACTTATTGAATCGTTAGTTGCTAATGAATTGATAAGTCTTTCATGTAACCCAGTATGAGTATATCATGCTTTTAGGCGAATTCAAATTGAATTAAGACAAATTTTAAATTTAAAGTAACTTACGCGGGCAGGGTGAGAAGAAAATAAAACAGATGGCGCCACAATCGCAAATCTCATGTGACATTTGTGATGTACCATCTTTAACTAGAACGCATTAAAATTTCCAGACTGATATGTCATTCAATGCTGTTTTGACACCCATCGAAAGCAAGCAACTTTGAAGAATTTTGAAAACATGGAAAAAAGTGAATTTCGCGTCTTGATTAAACATTATTTCTTGCGTGAAAAAATCATTACGCAAACCAAAGCATCGCTTGTTAAACATTATGGGGACTCCTCACCATCGATTGGAACGATTCACAAGTGGTTTACTGATTTTCGTTGTGGTAGTATGACCACAAAGGACGCCGAACGTTGTGGTCGTCCAATTGAGGTTACAACGCCAGAAATCGTCGATATAATTGGTATGATATTGGACGATCGGCGAGTTAAAGTGTACGAGCTGGCTGGTGCTATGAGCATCTCAACCGAACGGGTACGGAACATTTTGCATACATTTTTGGATATGAGAAAGCTATCTGCTAGATGGGTGCCGTATTTGCACACCGCACCGACGCACAGATCCGCAGTCGCAATGGCAAAATTGCATGAATTGCGCTACGAATTGGTTTGTCATCCACCATATTCTCCAGATTTGGCCCCCTGCGATTTTTATCTATTTCCAGACTTGAAGAAATGGCTCGGCGGAAAGAGATTTGGCTCCAACGATAAGGTCATCGCTGAGACAAACGTCTATTTTGAAGGATTGCCAAAATCGTATTATTTGGAATGGACCGGAAATTTAGAAAAACGTTGGACGAAGTGTATCGAGCTACAAGGAGATTATGTTGAGAAATAAAATATGTTTTGACCAAATAACTAATTTCTTGTTTCATTTTTCAGGGACTTTTCACCCTGCCCTTGTACACTTTCCTCGACGATTCATATGCTTAAAACATCTCAAATTATTCATGCAACAACGAATCTATAAAGATTAGAAAAGAAGAGAGCGACACCATGCGCATATATTTGAAAGAAAATTCCACACAATTGCAGTTAGTCACTTTAAGAACTAAAAATAAAATAAAAAGATAAGAAAGAAAGGGAGTGTTAGCCTGCGCTTGTTGTTCAAATCGTAAATAATTTCAATTGAAAACTATGGGTATCAAATTATCAGTGTTATAATTCGTATACCTGTAAATAGTCAAAATGACAGTTAATTTTTAGTAGGCTATAACTTAGCAACTTTTACGATAGCCTGTTTTACATTACTTAGAAATTCGTAATAAAACTTTTACAGCACCAGAAAAAATATGTTTTGGTACATTAATTTCTGTTAGCTTTAATGTTACTCATAAAATCTTAACACACAAATAAATTAGATAATGAAGATGGGTGTTTTCTTATCATAGCAAAATAAATAAAATACTCATTTCGTCATCATGTACAACATTGTTATTACACGATTGCTTAAAACAAATATCAACACTGGCTGAAACAATTGCAAGACGACTGAGATATACAATGTAGACACAGTGCGAATAAAGATAAAGATTTAGCATGATGGGACGAATCGTAACTGTGATTTCATTGATCGTTAAATTACCATTAATTTTGTTTTAAAATGAAGCGCAGTACACGAAAGGAAACATTGTATGGGAAAGCTCTGTAGTTGCAGATCTATTACAAGAATGTAGCCGTCAAATTAAGCCCCCACCCACTAATTATGACTAATACAACTAATAATTGTTATTACAAAGGAAATAGAGGCTGTAACATAAAAATAAAAATAAATATATCATCACGCCTTCTACCCATTACTGGGTGTGGCACTCTGCCGAAGCAGATCTCGGTAAGTGATATATTTATGCGCGTGAAGTGCGGTTAGCAGCCGACAAATCACGGCCCCAAAGATGTTAGTGGTGGGGAAGCCACAGGGGTAATTTTAATTTGGTGAAAATGTTTTGTCGACTGTGGGCTCGAACCAGGGTTCTCAGGATTCACAGGCCGATTTGATACCACTGAGCTAGCTTCCCCATGTAGGTATATTCATGAGCAATTATACAAAAAAGCAATGAAATTCGATGCGTGCATATTCAAGTAAATATTTTTTAAATTATGTATAAAATTCTGGGTGACCCTCCCTCAAATATAACAAAATTCAGTCCCAAAAATGTGATGTTTAAAATAAACATATTTCAACACAAAAACAACATTTACCTTATTGTAGGGTCATATTTCTCTCAGCAGTCACTAGATTCTATAGGGGTTGGTTTGAAGACCTGTAGAATCAACCAAGCCTTGACCATTCCTCCAGTGGCCCTGAAACAGTGGAACGTAAACAGAACTTTAGAGCTGGGTCCGTGAAATTTAGTGAAAAGATTAAAACAGGCTTGAAAATTTTGTTTGTTGATGGTTGCTAAATGATTTTTTAATTTTTAGTATTTGTGATATTTTTATTTGCTGTTTGCACAACAGGAAATTAATTCTAATTACAGTAGTTTATAATGGAATTTGTATTACGTAAACACAATTACATCTTTTCTGATCATTTTCCCAACGAAAATTCCTGACTATTTCCGAATGTGTTTTTTTTTCGGAATGACAGTTTTCCTTAATTATAATTTTTCCGCATAATTATTTCCTGATGAAATAGGTGGCTCAGTGATATCGAGTCGTCCGGTGAATCCGAGATCTACTATGGCATAATGCCACACTCAGAAATGGGTTTTACCAATTACTGGGTGTGGCCGAAGCAGATCTCGGTAAATGATATATTTACCGAGATCTACTTCGCCCGAGTGCCAGACCCAGTAATGGGTAAAAGGCGTGATTATATTTATTTATTTTATTAACAATATAACGGATGTTCAATAAGTCTTGTCGTCCTGCGTGGCTATGGGCTGGGAAACGCATGTCTGTACTTTATTCATACAATTTAACCTTAAACGTCATAATTTATTTGACAAAAATTAAACTAAAAGAATAATTTATTTTTAAACTGTTTTACAGTAAAAATGTTTACTCAGGAACAAAAACATTTATAGTGAAGTCTTAATTTTACAATAGTTAGTGAAATGAAAACGGAATTGCATTTTTCTCATTTTGAATGATGTTTGACGTTTTATTTAAGGTTATATTATATGAATAAAGTATAGATATATGTTTCACAGCCCATAGCCACCCAGGACGATAAGATTTATTGAACACTATATATTTAAGGACAAAAAGAAATTAATTACAATACAGGATTCTCAAATCCACAGACCAACTCTATAATTATGAAATGAAATAATACTCCTAATTCTTCTAATACCATTTAATATATATTTTTTGTTTGTTTGTAGGAAGAAATCTGTACCTATTGTAACAAATTTGAGGAAGACAGTCTGGACCATCTCTTATTTCGATGCCCGATATACAACCCACTGAGAGATCATTACATTTCCAATTATCTCACCAACATAGAGCCTGAAAAATACAAAAAGGAACTGTTAGCATGGCTTAACCCAGAAAAGCTATATAATTTATTCTACTTTGTAACTGGAGCAATCAAAATAAGAGATTTCATTGCCAACCTGTAGAACGAAATTATTTATTAGAATTTATATGACTGTGAATTGTTATAAGTATTATATTTCAGTATGTTATACCTTCCTCTTTGTATAAGCAAAGCTTAAAACAAATATATATTATTATTATTATTATTATATTTTTTGTTAATCCACCTATTGTCATATTCCAAATTCCAACAAATTGTAACTGTCAAACATTTCTACATCCCCTGTTCCGACCACATAGCCTCCAACGGGGTCCCTAAGGGTGCAAGGGATGAAGACACCCCAGTGCAAACATATAATAGCGTGTAAATGGGGGTGGGCTGACTCGTTGGCTGTAGAGCCAAGCATCCCAGGTTTAGTTCTTGGAAAGTGTCTTCGTTGTAAATACAGATTAGGTAAGGGATGGTAAGCACCCTACTGCGGGGGTAGGTAGAAAGAAACCAGTGCCGTACGAAGAAATTAATTTTAGGGTAGTACAAGACTGGATGAATGCTGCTGTTAAAGGAGTATGGAATATATGGCGAATGAAAGATTTGTGAAATAGGAATAAATGGATTAATATGATTGAAAATCGTAGATCTTAGTGGAGGAGAAGCCACAGGGGTAATTTTAAAATAAAATAAAATAAATATATCAGCGCGTCTTCTACCCATTACTAGGTGTGGCACTCTGCTGAAGCAGATCTCGGTAAGTGATATATTTTGCGCGTGAAGTGCGGTTACCAGTCGTCAAATCACGGCCCCCAAACATGTTAGTGGTGGAGGAGCCACAGGGGGGTAGTTTTTTGAAATTATGAAAATTGTTTGTCGCGTGTGGGAATCGAACCAGGGTTCTCAGGATCCACAGGCCGACTTCATACTACTGAGCTAGCTAAGTAACAAGTTGTTTATATATTCCATAAAACACTACTGTTTTATGAGCCATATAATTCAACTGAAATCAGTGTAATAATGTCTTTATTATATATGAGTTGTGGATAAATAGTTGCTCAAAATACGCTAGATCATGATGTGGTTGCTAAGTAAATAAATATAAATAAATATATCATCACGCCTTCTACCCATTACTGAGTGTGGCACTCTGCCGAAGCAGATCTCGGTAAGTGATATATTTTGCGCGTGAAGCCCAGTTACCAGTCGTCAAATCACGGCCCCCACAGATGTTAGTGGTGGAAGAGCCACAGGGGTAGTTTTTTGAAATTGTGAAAATTGTTTGTCGCCTGTGGGAATCGAATCTAGGGTACCAGGGTTCTCAGGATCCACAGGCCGACTTCATACCACTAGCTAGCCACCCCATTAGGGATAATTTTAATATGCTAAAAATTGTTTGTCGATTGCGGGAATCGAACCCAAGTTCTCAAATCCACAGGTTGACTCGATACCACTGAGCCACCTATCCTATTCGGTAGTATGGTGATGTGGGTAGTGTTAAGGCAATCGAATTCGGAGATTCCGAGCTCAAATTCCATTCAAGCTAAATGTATGTATATGAACTAGCACATTACGGCTAGGTTAGTTCAGACTCTGTACTATAATTGGGATTAAACTCATGTTGTACAGAGTACCATAAATAAATAAATAAATATTGATACTCATAACAGAAGCAATCGTAGCCCAGTGGATAAAATCGAGGAAAAACTTACGTTTACTAAGTAACAAGCAAGAGATCATGCATTGTATATTTATATTCTGCCGGTAATATATCAAAATAGTTCTTTATGTACGAAGGGTGAAAACAAGTGATTGTGTCCCGTGGCATGATAATAACATACGCAGGGTTAGAAACGCTAATTTCACCCGTGATACCCACAATATTTTATGCACAACAAAATAACATTTGTTGTATGTTCAAAAGATTAAAATATATACATAGGTATAAATAAATAAATATATCATCACGCCTTCTACTCATTACTGGGTGTGGCACTCTGCTGAAGCAGATCTCGGTAAGTGATATATTTTGCGCGTGAAGTGCGGTTACCAGTCGTCAAATCACGGCCTCCAAACATGTTAGTGGTGGAGGAGCCACAGGGATAGCTTTTTCAAATTATGAAAATTTGTCGCCTGTGGGAATCGAACCAGGGACTTCAGGATCCACAGGCCGACTTCATACCACTGAGCTAGCCATCCCATATATACATAGGTAATGTGTCAAAATGACATTTAGTAAAATCAAGTATTCACAATAAACAAACATTGTCTATGTATTCATAGGGCCAAAAAATAAGTGTTCGAAGCCCGCTTTTTAGGGCTAAAACACATGCTTTTCGGCTCGATTGTGCATAAAATTATGATTGTGTCTAAGTGGTTCAGATTACAGTAATTAGGATCAAATAATAAAACAAATAACATAAGTATGGTTCACCCCAAGGAAAGATTCTTGCACGTCACTGGAAGGTAGTAAAAGTTTAGATGGCTTAGACATTGGCGACAGAAGTGAATTCTGGACAAATGACAACACCATTATAGAGATAATCCGACGTTGTTTCGTCTTTAAGTCGGTTTTTGGTTTAGTATGAGATCTCTCTTGCGTTCTTTAGAAAATTGTTCAGATAATAAGTGGTTTGAAGAATTGTATTGAGAAATAGTCATTTTGTGGTTGTTATATTATTTGCCAAAGGGGTGAACAATGATGTAGTAAAAGAGTCATTTAAGATTTACAAATTAGTAGCTTTTGAAAAGAAAACTTTTGATTGTAATAGAAAGAGAAGTTTAGTATGTCGAAAGAAAGTTTGGTGAAATTACAATTGAACGATTTAGGAATAAATGGATGGGTATGATTGAAGGTTTGTTGCGTCAACCAAAGATGAAACTAGAAGAAAAGAAGTAAAAACAGGAATATTGTAAATATGGGGTAGGTGGCTCAGTGGTATCTAGTCGGCCTGTCGATTTGAGCACATCAGGTCGATTCCCACAGCTGACAAACAATTTTCACCACATACAAAATTACCTCTGAGGTTTCTCCTCCACTAACATATTTGGGGGACAGTGATTTTACGGTTTGGCAACTGGACTTCCGCGCATTATTATATCACTTACTTAAATCTGCTACGGCAGAGTGCCATACCCAGTAACGGGTACAAGGATATAATTATTTATTTTTATATTGTAAATCTAATGAAATATGCATTGATTTATTTACTACGAAATTAATCTTAATTACAGTACAGGGAGACCAACAAGTTATAGTGGAATCCGGACCCAATGGGCTCCTATATCTATTTTTAAATATTTTTTTTATGAAACTACATGATATACTATGACGATCAGTGAAAACGTGGGTTGAAAATTCTTTATATTACAAGAGACATGATTTTTTACAGTTTTGTGTTGAGGTTGTGATGTACCAAGTTCGGTTCAGTGGTACTTAACTTGTTTCAATCAAAGAGTGCAAATAATATACGATTGAATTCTTAAAAAATAATCTTACTATGTTGAAAATCATATTTATAGAAGTTGCAAGCCCAAGAACATGAAATTACATTATAGTAATAAATATACAACGTGTTGAACACGTACCAGCAAACGGCGAACAGTTTGAAATACCAGTGCTGAGATGTCATATTTAGTTCCGTTCTACTCCGCATATTTACCGCGCGAAAATACTTGTGGCCAATGAGAACCTTCCGGACATGTGATGTCACTATATTTATAATCGCTTATATATCTGATGTTAAACATGATTTTTAACTATTTTTTTTACTAATAGCTATTATTCAATACATATTTTATGTTTTTATCCTTCATTTTTATTATTTCGATTATGGTACAGGAGCCCATTATATACTATAACCAATAGAAAGAGAAGTCTCTTTTTATAAAGGTGTATTTAAGCATGTAAATTATGTAAAACTTTTATTATTCTACCTGTTACTTGTTGCCTGTAGTAAACCTTTACTACTCTACCTTCTTTTGTCTATTTTTTGTTTTTCAAAATTTATTGTTATTATAAAATTGTTAGTAGTATGTTTATGACCAGTCATATAAAACTTAACCAAAGAATATTTTGAATAAAGAGAAAAAACTGAAGAAGTTACTACGATACAAGAATCAACAATCATTAAACCTCGTTTTAGTAGTAGGTTGATACTTCTTCATATTTAATTTATAAAGTACGTAAGTAAATTTAATTACTATAGTAAATATGAAACATAATTCAATTTTAAACACAGCAAATGTGCATAGAAATATTCCTGGCGACTATCGGCCTACTAGATAAAGATAAGACGAGGAAAGATTCATTTCTGTTATTGTTAAACAAACAAAAAGTTAAGAACGTTTTAAAATTATTTGTTCTCTTCTGGTTAGCAAAAACTAATGTCCTTGTCGTGTTATTAATAAGATAAATGAGTATTGCTATCAGACCGAGAGAGATAGAAAAACAACAGTAAACTCATGTTTCGTCCAATTGGGATTCGTTCAGAAATACATTTTAGCGCCAAACATATTTTTAGAGAATTTGTATTTTGATTACTTTACAAAAAATATTTTAAATAAAATAAATATATCATCACGCCTTCTACCTATTACTGGGTGTGGCACTCTACCGAAGCAGATCTCAGTAAGTGATATATTTTGCGCGTGAAGTGCGGTTACCAGCCATCAAATCACGGCCCCCAAAGATGTTAGTGGTGGAGGAGCCACAGGGGTAGTTTTTGAAATTATAAAAATTGTTTGTCGCCTGTGGGAATCGAATCTAGGGTACCAGGGTTCACAGGATCCACAGGCCGACTTCATACCAATGAGCTAGCTAAGTAACAAGTTGTTTACAGTGTTTTATGGAATATAAAACTCTAGTGTTTTATGAGCCATATAGTTCAACTTAAATCAGTGTAATAATGTTTTAGAGTATATATGAGTTGTGTATAAATATATTTATAAACAATACAACATGTTTTCTTCACAAGGGAAGCTTTATTATACTAAATGTACATTTCGACAACCATGCAGTTATCCTCATCGTGAGTGTACTACAGACGATGACTGTATGACAGTTGAAATGTGCATTTAGTATAATAAAACTTCCTTTATGAGAAAAAGTATATAGTATTGTTTATAAACATTTATCTTTACACGGCTCTAAACTATATATTAATAAATATAATTGTTTTAATATTTTCCTTTGTAATAGAAAGACTTTTGGTTATAACCTAGTGTCGTTAGTACTAAATTCCTGTTGTGCAGAGCATTAGAAGGACATGATATCCTGAAGGAAGACGATAGCACAATGATAAGGATGCTTCCTGATAGTCATGCGCAAGCACGTAGCGCCGTCATCACCGACGGCACGACTTGAAACTACTGTGGGGCGGTCTATCAACTTCGGCAAAGACCGTTTCAAATCGTTCAGCATCGTGTCGGCTGCCATTGCTGCGTGCCGCCTCGGCAGATCAAAGCAAGCGGTGATTGGTTTAGCTTGTGCGGCCGCGCCGACTTGGATCACGCTGCTTTGAACCGAAACCCGACAGTAGAGAATCAACTACGCTGTGCACATGTTCGAGAGAGAGAGTTATAGAACATAGTGACATTTCGTGTGAAGTGACTTAGTGAGGTTATATGTTATTGTTCTTGGTGATGGACTATTCTCGCGATGTGAGCTTCTTGTATTTGGAAGTGGAAGCCGGTGGTGATGGTGTTGTGAGGTGAACAGGACGTGTTAAAATGCCGCACGTCTCGTCAGGCGGTGGAGGTGATGATCTGGGCAGCACAGACGAGGTTAAAGTCTTCAAGGATGAGGGCGACGGCGAGGATGAGAAACGCTCCTCTGAAAACCTTACCGAGGAGAAGAGTAGTCTCATTGACCTCACGGAATCTGAGGTTCGTCACAACCACACTTTATTATTTATCAAACTATTTCCGCCAAAACCATAATCACATGCTAGACCAATCTTTAAACTTAAATCGAAGAAAAGTGTATTGAAAGTTGTTGGTTCTTTCAAGCATTCCAAAGAAACGGTTTAAAAGTCTTCAAATATTAGGAGAATGTATCTAGAAAGATGTGTATCTTTTGAAAATTGCGCCAAAAATGGTGGTTGAGTTCAAGTGTGGTTTAATAACAATGTCTGTAGCTAGTGTTTCGAAAGCCGCAACGGTGTGACTAAATTTAGAAGCTAGATAAAGATTCTAAACTTGCTCCAAATTATGGAAAATTTATCGACAGTGTCCGTGAATACTTCGGGAATAGTTTGCGCCAAAACTGCTACTTTTAAAAATCCCAAGTAAAAGGTTTAAATATATACAGAGGGCTGCAAATCTTTTGAAATAATCAGCGTTAAACTGTGTCGACTTCATTGAAATTGTCTACTTTATTGTGGTATTTAGTAAGATAGATAAAGATTTCAACTTACTCCAGTTAAAGGTCTGTGGCGAAGGCATACATCAAGAATGTATCTTCTGAAAATAGCGGCAAAATTTTTGGTTCAATTCAAGTTATACGATTTAAAAACACTGTCTGAACGTAGATTTTGAAATACACGACTTTATTACTAAATTTAGTAGATAGATACGGATTTTAAAATTGTGGAAAATTTATCGAAAGTGTCAATGAATGCTTCGGGAATAGTTTGCGCCAAAACTGCTACTTTTAAAAATCCCAAGTAAAAGGTTTAAATATATACAGAGGGCTGCAAATCTTTTTGAAAAAGTTAGCGTTGAAATGTGTCTACTTTATTGTAGTATTTAGTAAGATAGATAAAGATTTCGACTTACTCCAATTGAAGGCCTGTGGCGAAGGCATACATCAAGAATGTATGTTTCGAAAATAGCGGCAACATTTTTGGTTGAATTCAAGTTTATACGGTTTAAAAAGTCTGAGATTGGCATTAGAAAGCCACAATTTTATTACTAAATTTAGTGGATCGATAAGGATTTTAAAATTGTGGAAAATTTATCAAACGTGTCAGGGAATAGTTTGAGCCAAAACTGCTACTTTTATAAATCCCAAGTGAATTGTTTAAATATAGCTGTATTTTTTTTTGAAATATTCAGCGTCAAAATGAGTACTTCATTGAAATTGTCTATTTTGTTACAATATTTAGGAAGTTAGTTAGATTTCATCTTATTCTAGTTGAAGGTCTGTGGTAAAGACATACATCAAGAATGTATCTTTCGAAGATAGCGATAATTTTTTTGGTTGAATTCAAGTTTATACGGCTAAAAAACACTGTCTGAAGCTAGATTTTGAAATACACGACTTTATTACTAAATTTAGTGGATATATAAGGATTTTTAAATTGTGAAAAATTTATCGAAAGTGTCAGGGAATAGCGCCAAAACTCTCAAGTGAATTGTTTAAATATAGCTGTAAATTTTTTGAAATATTCAGCGTCAAAATGTGCCTACTGCATTGAAATAGTCTATTTAGATAAATAAATAAATAAAATAAATATATCATCACGCCTTCTACCCATTACTGGGTGTGGCACTCTGCCGAAGCAGATCTCGGTAAGTGATATATTTTGCGCGTGAAGTGCGGGTACCAGTCGTCAAATCACGGCCTCCAAAGATGTTAGTGGTGGAGGAGCCACAGGGGTAGCTTTTTCAAAGCTAGATAAATATTTCATCTTATTCTAGTTGAAGGTCTGTGGCAAAGGCGTACATCAAGAATGTATCTTTCGAAGATAGCGATCATTTTTTTGGTTGAATTCAAGTTTATATAGTTTAAAAACACAATGTCTGGGGCTAGCATTTTGAAAGGCACGACGTTATTAATAAATTTAGTAGATAGATAAAGATTCTAAAATTGCTCCAAATTGTGGAAAATTTATCGAAACTGTCAGGGCGCGAAAACTGCTAGTCTTTTAAAAATTCCCAGTAAAAGGTTTAATTATGTACAAAAGGCTGTAAATCTTTTGAACTAGTGTGTCTACTACAGTGGCTACGTCTACTTTGTAACAATATTTAGCAAGCTAGAAAAAGGTATTTATTCCAGTTGAAGGAGAATTTGTTTTGAAGGTCTATAGACTCTTCGAAATATCCGCCAGAAATTTATATTACATTAATTTATATGTCTCTTCCGAAAATAGCGGCAACATTTTTGGTTGGAATCAAGTTTATACGGTTTAAAAACAATGTCTGAGGATGGCACTTATTTCATAGCTAGAAAAGATTTTCATTTTGCTCGAATTGAAGGGGAATCTATGAATTTTCAAATCGCGGTCCTCAAAGATGTTAATGAGTAAAGGGTAATTTTAATGAGTCGCCTGCGGGAATCGAACTCGAGTTCTCTACTACCGCATAAATAAATAAATATAGTGTGAGACTATCTAATTTATTTGGGTTTCCCTCATTTAGGTACACTACCAATATTTTTTAAGAACACAATAACATATTTTAAATATTGTAAAATAAATATAAATATATCATCACGACTTTTACCCATTACTGGATATGGTACTCTGCCGTAGCAGATATTAGTAAGTGATATATTTAAGAACAATGCTTTGAAAGCTGTACCTTTACTACTAAACTTAGTAGACAGATAAAGATTCTATCTAAACTTGCTCCAATTTGTGAAAAATTTATCGCAAATGACTGCGAATGTTTCGGAAATAGTTTGCACAAAAACTGCTATTTAAAAAAAATCCAAATCAATGGTTTAAATATGTCCTGAGGGCTCTAAATCTTTTGAAATAGTCAGTATAGCAAAATGTGTCTACTTCATTGAAATTTTCTACTTTGTAATATTTTGCAAGATAGATAAAAGTTTAAACATACTTCATTTGAATATTTCTCAAAATATTCCGCCAAAATCTCTAGTTTAAAAAGATACACCTGATGCTGGGTTGCAAGAAAAAAATAAAGAGCTCTTTAGTTAATGAATTGTTTATCTAGCAACAGAATCAATAGCGATTTTCTGAAATTTATTGAACCGTTAGTTGCTAATGAACCGATAAAACTTTCATGCAACCCAGCATAAGGCTGATAAAAACAAAATTAAAATAAATATATCGTCATGTCTTTTACCCTTTACTGGATCTGCCGTCAAAGTCACAGGGGTAATTTTAATATAGTGAAAATTATTTGTTGGCCGTGGAAATCGAACCCGGAAAATACTAATTACGGTTAAAAAGTTAGTTTGGCGTCGGTGCTATTAAAAATTAAAGTTGCCGCTTCAAATAATGGTGTAAACAACTTCAAATATTAGGAAAATTTGTTCAAAGGGCTCTGTGAATAATTTGTGACAAAATTACAGGTTATTATGGTTTAAGAACTTAATCTAAGACTGGTCCTTTTAATTATTTAACTTGTCACCTCAAATAAAGTTCACCAAATATTTGAAACATTTATCTAGAACTCTGTGCATCTTTTTCTAAAATAGCGGGAAAATTTGTGTATTAAATTAATATATTAAAACTAAGGTTGATGTTTTTAAACATTTTGGCGCCTCAAATATATGTTTTTTTATGGGGTGGCCAGCTCAGTGGTATGAAATCGGCCTGTGGATCGTGAGAACCCTGGTTCGATTCCCACAGGCGACAAACAATTTTCATAATTTCAAAAGCTACCCCTGTGGCTTCTCCACCACTAACATCTTTGGAGGTCGTGATTTGACGACTGGTAACCGCACTTCACGCACAAAATATATCACTTACCAAGATCTGCTTCGGCAGAGTGCCACACTCAGTAATGGTTTTATATTTAAATATATGTTTTCTAAATACAGAATAGGTTTTAAATAAATAAAAAAATAAATATATCATCACGCCTTCTACCCATTACTGGGTGTGGGACTCTGCCGAAGCAGATCTCGGTAAGTGATATATTTTGCGTGTGAAGTGAGGTTAAATCACGGCCCCCAAAGATGTTAGTGGTGGAGGAGACACAGGGGTAGTTTTTGAAATTATGAAAATTGTTTGTCACCTGTGGGAATCGAACTGGAGTTCTCAGGATCCACAGGCCGGCGTCATACCACTGAGCTAGCCACCTCATAATAGGTTTTACATCTTTGTTAAAACAATGCACCAAAATTATTTATTTTTATGTAGCAAATACTAAACATCCTACTTTGTAACTTGTATGCATTCCATTAACACGTGTCATAAAGTTCGTGGTGTTAATATAAATATTGACTTACTCATATTTTGAATAGACTATACTTGTATGTACTATATCAAGCTGGTTAATATTTTATTAAATGAAATATACATTATAAGATAGTCAATATTTTAAATCTGCAAGATGTTTAAAAATGCCAATCTTATTCGTAGCCTTGATGTTCTAGTTCGACTCCCACTCAAGCCAAAAAATATATATACTAACTCGGCTCGGCGAATCTGGACCCTGTTCTAAATTGACATTAAGGTCCTGTCGTACAAAGTAGCATAAATATATAAATTTTGTCAAAATATTGGTTTTGCCGGCGCCGCAAAAAATATCGGTTGATTTGAATTTTTCGTCGCGCGTCGGACAATATATAATTTTGATCTATTTTTAAAATATTACTGTTACTGGTCAACTGCTCAAATAGATAATAAACTATAAAGCAAATATCAATAATCAATAAAGGTGAGAAATTATTCACAGTTTACAAATTCATTTTGGGAAGATAAAATGGACAATTGATTCCTTGGTTGTTTTACAGGGAAAAGTTTCAAATAAAAATAAATATATCATCACGCCTTCTACCCATTACTGAGTGTGGCACTCTGCCGAAGCAGATCTCGGTAAGTGATATATTTTGCGCGTGAAGTGCGGTTACCAGTCGTCAAATCACGGCCCCCAAAGATGTTAGTGGTGGAGGAGCCACAGGGATAGTTTTTGAAATTATGAAAATTGTTTGTCGCCTGTGGGAATCGAACCAGGGCTCTCAGGATCTACAGGCTGACTTCATACCACTGAGCTAGCCACCCCAATCAAAAGATTAAAATAAGTAAATAGGTTATATGTCAAAATGACATTTTACAGTAACAAGTATTCTGTGGTGGCTAGCTCAGTGGTATCAAGTCGGCCTGTGGATCCTGAGAACTCTTGTTCAATTCCCACAGGCGAATAACAATTTTCCCCAATTTAAAATTACCCCTGTGGCTCCCCCACCACTAACA
Source organism: Pterostichus madidus (assembly GCA_911728475.2). Lineage (NCBI taxonomy): Eukaryota > Metazoa > Arthropoda > Insecta > Coleoptera > Carabidae > Pterostichus > Pterostichus madidus. Next base: position 2,620,751 of record OU452314.1, on the reverse strand, counting down.
TCTTTGGGGGCCGTGATTTGACGGCTGGTAACCGCACTTCTCGCACACCGAGTAATGGGTAAAAGGCGTGATGATATATTTATGTTTATTTTATTTAATAAAATAAATAGATAAAGTCAAAATAGTAATAATAAAACACAACTGCATAATATTTTAATATCTAATTTCATTTGAAAATATTATTTGGTTGCATACTGCTGCTCCGTCGGCAACCGTACGGTGTAAATGCGGCTTTAGTTTTGTTGTATTTTGGTGCTGAAAATATATAGCATGCCATGGAATAAACAACTAAATAACTGAAACAAAATTAATAATAAAATCTGGTAAATAAATAAATAAATGCTGCGCGCATACTATTTGATATTTAAATATTGTGAAAAAAATTAATACATTGACATGAAACTAAGATAACGGAAAGAAATATTCCAAGAATTCGCATGATAAAAATGATGTAATAGCAAAGCCACAACAATTGCGATAATTTACGTTTTTTCTTAACTATTTATTTTTTATATTTCTTAAGCATATAATTCATTTCATTTGTAATCAAGAATAGTTATAAATTAACAGCTGGAAAATTGTATAAATATACATTAGTGTCTAGCTTATATCAAGTACAAGTAGAGTTCTCCGATTGCAGATCTTTGTATATAATCTTTCAAACCTTCTTGTAATTCAAATGGTATCAAGTCGGTCTGTGGATCTTAAGAACCCTGGTTCGATCCCCACAGCCGACAAACATTTTCACCAATTTAAAATAACCCTTTTGGCTCCCCCACCACTAACATCTTACGGGGCCGTGATTTGACGGCTGGTAATCGCACTTCACGCGCATAAATATATCACTTACCGAGATCTGCTTCGGTAGAGTGCCATACCCAATAATGGGTAAAAGGCGTTATGATATATTTATTTATTTTAGATTCGTAATAAATAACACTGTGGCTCTCCCTTCTCTAACATTTTTGGTAGCCACGATTGACGAAATACAAATTTGAACTTAAATCTCCAAATTAATTAATTTCAAATGTTGATCTGTCAGTGTTGCCACTTTGAAATATTATTATTATTATTATTATTTGTGAGATAATGGCTCAGTGGTATCGAGTCGGCCTATGGTTCCCGAGAACCTTGGTTTGATTCCCGCAGCCGATAAACAATTTCCACCACATTAAAATTATCCTTGTTGCTTCCTTTTTATTAACATCTTTGAGGGCTGTGTTTTGACGGCTGGCAACCACACTTTACCGCGATATATATCACTTACCAAGATCTGTTATGATAGAGTGTCACACCCAGTAAAAGGCGAGATGATATATTTATTTATTTTTATTTAACTGAAAAACTATATTGTTTCGAAATAATATGGTTGTGGCACCATGGTAGCGCTATACATTCAGAAACAATAGTTATTGATTATACAAGTGTTTTATTAGGTATATAAAACACGCAAGAAAAGTTTAAATACGAGACCGAAGGTTGAGTGTTTAATATTCTTAAGTGTTTTATATACCAATAAAACACAAGTGTGATACAAAATTGTATCCACAACTCATAATTATAGGTATCGAAGAAGATTGGTCGTAATGTTTAACGTTGATTCAGTTATATATAAGGCGTATTCCATTTACCACTTGGATCAGATCTAACGTACATTTACTGAACCAGATTACTTATTTATTTCGCTGAATTACTTCGCAGACTTTATTTCCAGTACTAGAATTATAGATTCTAATTTACTTTAAAGTAATTCACCCCAATAAGTGCATCAGTTTGCTTAGTTCAGTTCATTCAGTCATGTGTCGAATTTATCTGAACTGATTTAAGTGAACCAAGTGGCAAATGGAATACAGCTATAGTTTCTCAAAAGACGGTAGATCATGAAGTGGTTGCTAAGTAACAAGTTGTTTACAATGTTTTATGAGCCATATAATACAACTGAAATCAGTGAAATAATGTCTTTATTATATATGAGTTGTGGATAAAAGTATTTACATAGATTTAACCCTCGTTGACTTCAGCTTATAACAAACAAAACTACTCCTATAAGCTACTGCAAATAGTACTAAATTCCTGTTGTGCAGAGTAACAAATAAACAAATCTTCAAATTATCGAATGCCGGACAAATCAATAATAAAAATACCGTTGCTTTTGTTCCACCAACAATCTGTCGTTTCTGTTAATTCCATCCGACAGTGGCTCGCTCTGCCGCTATAAACAACATTCACTTTTAATTGTCACAGTGATGATTTCATTAAAATGAAAAACAACTTGGCAGCGATCGAAATTCGCTACTCGGTAATGTTACAATCACATGGTCTGCGGTGGACTACAGATGGACTGATTTGACAACCAGCCAAAAATGAATAACACAGACACTGATTTTTAACAGAAGGAGACTGAAATTGGACGGCTTTTTACTTCTTTGTCTACGGAAGAATGCAGTTTATGAAGATGCTTCTAATTACTCACTTTGTAAATTTGTAATAGTTATTTATGTATTTATGAAACCAGGTGTTTCTGGCCCTTGGCTGATTATTCGCACGAGACGCAAAGCGTCGAAGGCTAGTAACATACTCAGGGTCAGAAACGCTAATTTTACACGTGGTACATACAATATTTTATGCACAACACAATAACATTTATGGTAGTACTAGCGTGAAATTTTTTTTGCAGATCTGAATAAAATTTGGCGCACGTAAACATTGGATAGTCATACGCATCCTGTTAAAATATGAAACACATTCATCGTCTGTGAACAAATATATTCGCTTGTAAAGTTGAGTTCTTATACACGGGGCTTATGGCGATCATCACTCAGAATCGCACATATTTGGTTTGTGTACCTCTAAAATTTTGCAGTTTCATTTGAAAAACTAGTATGATGTTCTAGAACTATCCATGTATATTGTATCAGAAGGAGAAAGTTTTTTATCGTTTAGTAATGGATATATAGCCATGCAAAGCCTTGTTTTTAACGAAAAATTAAGAATCCCAATTTATAATGGCAACACCACACGGTGGTATGGTATTTGAAAATTCACTAGACCAACAACCTGTTAACAATTCATGATTTTTAAATCATAATAGGTATAAAACACTTATTTTATTCAATTTTTATATTTTATTGAGCGTCAGTTTCGCCACTCGACAACCGATGGCGCCACCGCCACACTAGTACTACCTTAATTACAATGAATTCATACTTATGCCAATGGCACACTGGTCGAGGAGCATGAATGAGCGTCGAGGAACTCATCGATGAAACAACAGAACGCACCCGTCATCGATGAAAAATAGAGGCGCCTCTATTTCCATCGAGGAGTTCCTCAATGAAACGATTGTGTCTCATTTCACACGTATTATTGTGTCTCATTTCATGTTAGCGTGGGCTGTCATTTTGGTTTTGCTTTGTGCAATTTTTTCGTGTTTGTTTATTTTATCAGTCAGGGTGCGTTCTGTTGTTTCGTCGATGAGTTCCTCGACGCTCATTCATGCTCCTCGACCAGTGTGCCATTGGCATTATACAAGCAAGAAAGCATAAGGATGAAATTTAAGTTTTATGAAAATATTTACAATAAATACACAAGCAATATAGAAACAGTAACGTCCAGGGCCGGATTTACAGCTTGCGGGGCCCCCAAGCACGAGGTATGGATGTATCAAGCAAAGAAAAAGGACTTTTATAGTTTACTAGCATGATTATTCTATAATTTCAGGTTGATTGGGGGCCACACGCACGTGCTTGTTCCGCTTGCTCGTAAATCCGGCCCTGGTAGGGTCCTATATAACAGCTTATAAATTTTATAAAAGTGCTCCTTTATCGTAGTTTCAAATTTCGCTACTAGGTTCGCATTCTTATTGAGATGTACCAATAGTCTAGATCGCATTCAAATCTCGGTGACTTCAACTTATATCAAAAAAATACGATTGTGTCTGAGTGGGATTATACTATAAACTACTGTAATTGGGATTAAGTTCCTGTTGTACAACGTAACAAATAAATATACACTCAGATTATAGCATCAACAGTACTGATTTTTCTTCCAATAAATTTTAAATGTTTATACATTTCGTACGATAAAAACGCGTTAATTTCTTTACTAATCTGTGTTATAATAACATAGTAAACATTGTTAATACATCTAAATAGTTTTAATCATTGTTTTGCCGCCTTTAATATCCAGTAAAAATAAATAATCTTTGGAGCGTCGTTGAGTATATCGCCAAGACTTTATAAACATAACACATCTAACTTGCCATGCTACCAGAGTTTACAATTTTGAATTTTTTACCAGGAAAAGAGTGGGGGAAACTACGCTACAACCAAGCACGCAACGAGGCCTGATCACAGTCCAGTCTTCGGTAAGTGAACAAACTTTTATTATTTAGAATTAGATCAGAAAAAATGCATTTTAATGTGACAATAACAGACATTTTTTGTAAGACGTTGTCAATTGTTTTTGACATAAATTAAGACGTAAGTTCTTTGTTTCTCTATGAGAATGATTGCCCTGCAACTGCAGATCTTGATATTTTAGGTACTTCATAAAGTGACGATATATATTAATATTTTTTTAATTTTAAAATACTTTGACATTTGTAGAATGTTCTCAATTGTTAAACGTAAATCGTAGAATTACATTCAATGGAATTACATAGATTATTTTTTGACGTTTACCAAAACCAATAAAATGCTTCATTGTATGTCACGTGCCACCGTCTTAACCAATTCTGTCATTATTATACTGAGAATAAAGCTCTTGTGATTATTCCCGGGAATAATCTCTGTAGCTTTTGTTTTTGTTGACAAATGACATGTAGTTGTCAAATAATTATATAAAACTGTCACTGCGTCAAGTAAAATGTGTGAAACAAATCGATTTAGTTGTATTTTAGATACAGAAATACACCAACAAATTTTGGAAACAACTTCCAAGAATACATTAATAAGTAATCAATCGATATGAACCCAGTTCAAAATATTTTAAGTTGGATGAATCGATCTCAACAGCTAAGTCAAAAAATAATCTAATTAAATATAACTCGAGAGTTGGATAAATTAGAAAATAATTCTCCAGTATCTTTCTCAAACTTGTTGCCATTTGGCAATAACCACTCAAGCCCTACGGGGTTTCGTGACTATTGCCTGGCAACAAGTTTTCGAAAGATCTGTCAAATTATTTTCAATTTATTCTCACTCTCTTGTTATATTATTACTGAGAATTATATATATTTGACTTAATTAGTTATTGGCGCCACAATTAATTATAAAATTGACATATTTAGATAAACTTAATAAAATTTTCCTTCATATATTTCATTTATCAAGATAATTAGTAACAATTAAGAAACACGTAATAAATAAAACTATTAGTTAATATTACAACATTGTTTTACAGTAACATTGCAACAAAAAATGTACTTTGTAGATATTCCACTGTGAATATTTAAAAATAATTTTCCAGGAAAATGCTTCAAATACAAGTAATTGAAAATTTAATTATCCGTATTTTTTATTTAAAGCATTTTCTTCAAAAATAATTCAGAAACAATAGACAGCAGAAAATCTACAATGCTAAATATTCAAGTAGAAAATAGGTGTATTTATCTTACTGTTAGTGTTAGTTTTGGGAAATTTCTAGCTGGTAAAACTGTAAAATTTTATGGCATTTCGCAGAAAATCCCTGTAATATAATCCTAAAATACCGTTAGACGTATTGTCAAAAGTTTAAGCTAAACCACGTGTCTCAAATGATGAAATAACTTAGCAGATGTTTGTACTACTCATATTTTCTTGTTAAGATATGGACATAAATTATCTAAGCGACTTCTTCGAAAATTATAAACTTGAAACAATTTTCATATCTGTACAAATAAATAGGTACCTAGTATTTGCATTTATCTTGAACATATACAATTTCCCCTGTCACAGTTTTTTGGATTATTTTAGAGAAGTTTTTTGTATTTTTTATTTGAAGAATTTTTCTCAAAATTTGTTCAGTAATGTTTTACAACATGTTTGATCAAATTATATTAAATGTGTCACACCTTGTATATAGTTCTAGCTAAGCTAATCTGCAATTGCAGATCTTAGCCGTGATATATTTTACTGTGGAATCAGGTTAGAGGTCGTCGCAGGGTGAATTTTTATACTATTTTTTTTCTACAACCAAACAGAAAATAGATATTTCCAACTGTCAATTGCAAGCAGAAAGTTGACGTTTTCTGCTTGCCGAGCGGTAATAAGATTTTACCGCTCGCTAAGTAGAGTTCAGCGCCATTATAAGCTACTGTAATTATAATTCCTGTTATTCAGTTCCTGTTTTGCATAACAACAAACAAACAATTCCAGTATGAAATCTCCACCAGGTTAAAATCCAAACCACTCTCCGATCGTCTTAGGAATTCCTTCAGTACCTATCTGGTCCACTGTACACTTGTTACATGATTTGATGTATAAGCTGTTAGGTTGGTAGTGCTCTCTCTCCCTGCGTCTCCTCTCAGAGAGACGCGCACGGAGAGGAGCGTAGACAGGTGTAACTGGGTGCCTGATGATGCTCGATCCTTCTCTCACGCTCTTATGAAACTGGGGTGTCTCTCTCTTGGTATTGTTAGCCCCGTAGTTCGAGTCCGGTCAAGGAGAGGCGGCAAATGAGAGTGATGTGGGAGGCGAGAGAGAGGGGTTAACGGATTTTGGAATTGAGGGATGATGTGTAAGAAAAAAATAATAAGTTGTTGATTTGGCTTGAAGCAAGAATGGTATCCTTATCGTCTTATTTTGGTTAATATGATTTGGAATGTTTGTCTGTTTGCAATTTATTTATTTGTTAACGTAATATCAATTATAGTAGCTTATAGTGGAATCCGAACCACTCAGACACAATCGTATGTTTTGAATATAAGTTGAAGTTTGAACGCTCGACTTCTTGTTTGTTCAGTGGCGTACCTAGGGGAGGCGGTGGGTGCGGTCCGCACCGGGCGGCACAAATTTTGGGGCGGCATTTTTATATTTAGTTTTAGTTGTAAAAAACAACTTGTTCACTTCATAAGTTTACTATTCGCTTTCTACGAATTATGAATTACTATATGATTTCGAATATTTTTCTTCATCGTCAAGTCAATGTAGGGTTGCAAATATTATCTCGAAAAATTCCTTTATTACTGCCTAATTTAAATATGCCATTCAATGGTAAAAAAGTTCCCTATCTATAGTTTGTCTCAATTACAATTATTTATTTATGTTTATTAATTTAATGGGATAATGGCTCAGTGGTTTCGAGTTTGCCTGTGGATCCTGAGGACCCTGGTTCTATTCCCATAGCCGACAATTTTCACCAAATTAAAATTACCTCTGTGGCTCCTCCACCACTAACATCTTTGAGGGGCATGATTTGACGGTTGGAAACCGTACATAAATATATCACTTATCGAGATCTGCTTCGGCAGAGTGCCACACCCAGTAATGGGTAAAAGTCGTGATGATATATTTATTTTATATTTATTTTTTAATTTATAAAAACCACTATTCGATTGACTTAGCAAGGGCGGCAAGTTGAATACAGCCCTGGGCGGCAAAAGTTTTAGGTACGCCACTGTGTTTGTTAATTAATAAATGCAAGTTTTGAACATTTATTCATTTACAGCCCAATTCTTAAAAACGTTTTAGCTAGGAACCTAGCTAATCCTGTATTTTGGAGTTATCAAATTAAGTTTAACCATATTACCAAAAAACTTTAAATAAATTTTAATATAATCTTCTTACCATTTAGTTTTCGGAAAGTGAAATGAATTAACTTTTTTAAATTGGACTAGCATAAGGTTAGCTAATCTAAAATCCAGGATTAGCTAAAACTTTTTTGAGAATCTTGTTCTAATTTTTTTTATTATTCACCTTTCGAGTGATATATTTATGTACGTAAAGTGCGGTTTCCAACCGTCAAATCATGCCCTCCAAAGATGTTAGTGGTGGGGCAGCCATGGGGGTAATTTTAAATTGATGGAAGAACTGAAATGTAAAATAAATAAATAAATATATCATCACGCCTTTTATACATTATGCACAGGGATAATTGTAATGTGGTGAAAATTGTTTGTCGACTGTAGGAATCGAATCAGGGTTCTCAGGATCTACAGGCCAACTCGTTACCACTGAGCCACCTAGCTCATATTCTTAAACTATCGCTGCTCAAATTAAAAAATCTGGTGTGGACACCACACGACTTTCTTTTACACAACATATATAATATTTAGAATATATGTTATTAAACATGTAATTTAGTTTCTTTCCGAAAGAAGACATAGATAACTAGATAAAGCAAAAATTAAAATTTATGTTTTTTGTTTCTAATGCTATTGAAATATATTATTAAATATAAAAATTAGTTTTTCTCAAAATTAGACGCATATACAGGAAAATTGCAAATAACATTTTATGTTCCAAATATTTTTGCTAACATCTTTTATTTGAAACTTTTTTTCGTAACTGATTCCATTTTTGAAATAAATTGAATTTATTGTTTTGTGTGTCCGGTAAACTTCCGCTTCCGACTATTCAATTTCATTCAAAATCAACTCAGCTCTTCGTATTTTCATGAAACTTATAATTACCAAGTTTCGTTAACAAATCTTATCTCGTTCATGAGATATTGCACGACCGGACACACATCCATCTATCCATCTATCCATCCATCCATCCATCCATCCATCCACACACACAGACATCATTGAGAAAATGATCAAAACAGATTCAGTGGACCTCAAAACACGTATTTCCGCGAAAATCTCGTCAACGATTTTTTTCACGATACCAATACTTCCTTATACTGCGTATAAGAAAGTAATAAAATAAATATATATATATATATCATCACGCCTTCTACCCATTACTGGGTGTGGCACTCTGCTAAAGCAGATCTCGGTAAGTGATATATTTTGCGCGTGAAGTGCGGTTACCAGTCGTCAAATCACGGCCCCCAAACATGTTAGTGGTGGAGGAGCCACAGGGATAGCTGTTTCAAATTATGAAAATTTGTCGCCTGTGGGAATCGAACCAGGGACTTCAGGATCCACAGGCCGACTTTATACCACTGTGCTAGCCATCCCAGAAAGTAAAAATGCCATATTTAAAATCTTTGCCATTTGGATACATTTAGTTAGCCCTCTATATATATATATATTTTGTCTATGACACAATCTCCTGTTTATTTCTACTAAGCTCTGCAATTCCAGATCTTCGAATTCAATCCGCATCCTAACAAATACCTCCGCTATACAAATATTGAATCTTATAACAAGCGTATTTCTTCTCCGGCTCGTTAGCCACTTTGTAAATATAGTGATTAGAACTTTCTACCTGGTTGTGTGGACCGCTTGTCAGATTTAAAACTAGTGGACCGGACCCCGGCTTCGGTCTGTTCACGGAATCCAATTGTTAGGGGTGACCAACACCTCTGTGAACGCCTCCGTGCCAACTAACAGTCATAGTCAACGTTCACGTTCGAGAGGATTGTGTGGGAGCATGGGATGATGTTTGTTTAGAATGTTTGATGCTGATTTGTTAATTTTAATTAAGGGAGGAAGCGTTTTGAGATTAAGAAGGTGGTAGGAGTAGGTGGCACAGTGGTTATCGTGTCGCCAGTGGATCCTGAGAACCCTGGTTCGATTCCCACTGGCGACAAACATTAATACTACTCCTGTGGCTCCCCCTTCACTAACATCTTTGGGGGCTGTGATTTGACGGCTAATAACCGCATTTCACGCGCAAAAATATATCAGTTACCGAAATCTGCTTCGGCAGAGTGCCACACCCAGTAATGGGTAGAGGAGGAAGAACAGAGCCAATTTGTCAAACTTTAAAACGAATTGAAGCAATTTATCTGGATTAGCTAGATTCTAACTAAACCTCTTTTGAGAATTGGGTTATTTATTCTTTATGGGATGGCTAGCTCAGTGGTATGAAGTCGGCCTGTGGATCCTGAGGTCCCTGGTTCGATTCCCACAGGCGACAAATTTTCATAATTTCAAAAACTACCCCTGTGGCTCCTCCACCACTAACATCTTTGGGGGCCGTGATTTGACGATTGGTAACCGCACTTCACGCGCAAAATATATCACTTACCGAGATCTGCTTCGGCAGAGTGCCACATCCAGTAATGGGTAGAAGGCGTGATGATATATTTATTTTATTTTTTATTTAAGAGACCGCGTGTTCAAGACTTCAATATATGTATCAGCGGCAAATTTATTTATTTATGTAGGTTACTCTGTACAAAAATAAATATATTATCGCGCCTTTTACCCATGACTGAGTGTGGCACTCTGCCGAAGCAGATCTCGGTAAGTGATATATTTATGCGCGTGAAGTGCGATTACTATCCGTCAAATCACGGCCCCCAAATATGTTAGTGGTGGGGAAGCCACAGGGGTAATTTTTAAATTGGTGAAAATGTTTTGTCGGCTTTGGGGATCGAACCATTTATTTTTTATTTGTATAATTGAGTTTCAGTTCCTGTTGTGCAATAAATAATTAAATAAATACACAGTTGTCAACGGCTGCGCTCGTTGGTACTGATCTAAGCGTTAACGCGAGTTAAGCAACGTTGCGCGCGGGTAGTATTTGGATGGGTGACCGTCCAGAGAAAACTCACGTTGCTGTTGACAATAACAACTAAAACGCAGATCAGGGCGTAATGGCGGCATATGACCTGAGTAGTTGGTCCGCCAAAGAAGCCAGAAAAAAAAAAACACAGTTGATTATTATGCATTTAATACCTGTCAGCATCTATATTTGTTTTCGTTTATTTTTTGCCGAATAACAATTAACAAAAATGTTAAATAAAGTCAACTGTATACCTAATTTAAAATACATTTCTGTAGAAAACTTATTTCTCCAAATTTATTAACATTAATTTTTTGCTAATTCCTGCAGATTATTAATTAATTTAAATTTTTAATAATTACTAATTAAGGTTGTTTATTATAATTAATATAATATAATTGTTATTTAAATGCCAAAACAAGAAAAAAAAATAACATTCAGTTTTATTTGTTTTTTCTTAAATTTAATGCTAATTTTTAAGTGATAATGTTATTTTTATTTTTAATTGACTTTGTGTATGTAACAATTAATAACCTAGCAGTTAGCGCGATAAGTCATATGGTCCGAAAGGTCCGGGTTTAACTACTACATCAAAATTATCCTCTTTTAGCATATTTCGTGTCCATGATTTGACGGTTGAGAACTATGTATGTAGGATCAAATATGTTATCTATTTTCAACTGTAGAGTAAGTAACAATACCCAGAAATGGGTAAAAGGCACCAGACTCTTATTTTCAATGTTGAACGTTTTGCTCCTAGAGAAATTTCATTTTCTAATCTATAAACAGTTGGTACGAATGTAGGAATGCAGATATGGCGTAATTTATTCACAAATAAATGTGAGATTTTATCCATAAATGAAAACAAGTCCGTTATTATTTTTCTCGTAATACCATAAATGATAAACCCGGATTTATAGAAATACTCGTATATCGCAACTTATTTACATATGTAACTTTGTATTTTTTATCGTTTAATACTGGTTTCTGCCGTTTTCAAACATTTTTATTTACCTACTTTAATACATACTACCACAAACTAATATTTCATAGGTAATTGTTAGTCTGCACAACAGGAACTTAACCTCAATTACACCAGCTTATAGTGGAATCTGAATCACTCAGGATACAATCATATTTTTTGATAAATTACTATAATTTTTGACAGCTAGTAACCGCACTTCAATATATGAGGTAGATGGCTCAGTGGTATCGAGTCAGACTGTGGATTTGAAAATCCGGGTTCAATTCCCTCAGCTGGCAAACAATTTTCACCACATTAAAACTACTCTGGTTTTTAGGATCCACAAGCCGATACCACTAAGTCACTAACCCATTTTTAAATAGGGCTATATTTTAGTTAGTATTTACTTACATATATAAATAAATATATCATCACGCCTTCTACCCATTGCTGGGTGTGGCACTCTGCTAAAGCAGATCTCGGTAAGTGATATATTTTGCGCGTGAAGTGCGGTTACCAGTCGTCAAATCACGGCCCCCAAACATGTTAGTGGTGGAGGAGCCACAGGGATAGCTTTTTCAAATTATGAAAATTTGTCGCCTGTGGGAATCGAACCAGGGACCTCAGGATCCACAGGCCGACTTCATACCACTGAGCTAGCCATCCCATAAAGAATAAATAACCCAATTCTCAAAAGAGGTTTAGTTAGAATCTAGCTAATCCAGATAAATTGCTTCAATTCGTTTTAAAGTTTGACAAATTGGCTCTGTTCTTCCTCCTCTACCCATTACTGGGTGTGGCACTCTGCCGAAGCAGATTTCGGTAAGTGATATCTTGCGGCAGAGTGCCACATCCAGTAATGGGTAGAAGGCGAGATGATATATTTATTTTATTTAAATATTACCTTCATTTATTTTGATAGTATTGACAGATAACATGTCAAACATTTCTTTAATTTTGTTTCAATTCCATGGCTATCGATATCGTTTTGAGGCAATTTTCGACATTTTCAGATCTAATTTGTGCCGTTACAGAGCATGCATAATTAATTTTATGCAATCATTTAGATGCTGAATTTTATGCCCTAAAACTTTTATTTGAAGCTTTTTTGCTTAATATAATTAAGGAATCAGAAAATTACAACATTATGATTTTACATGATAAATCCCTCTTTTCGCTCTTATCAAGCATTAGTCGGTATATGAACTAGCACACTAGGGGTCGGTGAGCCCAGACCCTGTACTGTAATTGGGATTAAATTCCTGTTGTACAGAGTAAATAAAATAAATGAAATCACCAATTTAATAATAATAATAATATATCATCACGCCTTTTACCCATTACTGAGTATGGCACCCTACCGGGGCAGATCTCGGTAAGTGATATATTTTTTTGCGTGTGAAGTGCGGGGACCAGCCGTCAAATCACGACTCCTAAAAATATTAGTAGAAGGAGGGCGATAGGGATAGTTTAAATATGATGAAAATTGTTTGTCGATTGCGGGAATCGAACTCAGGTTCTTATCATTTCGTCATCAATTAATCCAGATCCGTATTCAAATAAACACAAGAAGCACCTAATTAATTAATCACAGAACCTTCCTTCTCTGTAATAAAAATGATCACGCAAAGTTATCCGGCTCTGGGCTACTAGAGATGTCGGCAAGCGACGGCACGGTTACCGGCATTGAATGCGCTGCGCGCGCGGGCTTCGAAACTCATTATAACAAACCGTAGCCGCGAGCTAAAGGTAAAGCACTATCAACACTTGCAATTACTGGGTGTTTGGATCTAGGCGACTGTAAATTGGACTAAATGGATGTCTAGGAAGAGGGGGAATTGAGCCTGTTTAACGACCAAGTATAGAAGAAAAAAAGCCGCGAATTTGAGTAATGTTGCGTGCTATATTTTAAATAATAAATAAATATTAATATATCATCACGCCTTTCACCTATTGCTGGGTGTGGCATTCTGCCGTAGCAGATCTTGATAAGTGATATATTTATGCACGTAACGTGCGGTTACCAGTCGTTAAATCACAACTCTCAAAGATGTTAGTGCTAGGGGAGCCAGAGGGGTAATTTTAATGTGGTGTAAATGTTTGTCGGTTGTGGGAATCGAACCAGGGTTCTTAGGATCCACAGGCCGATACTACTGAGCCACTACCCCATTTTTTAAATAGGGCTATATTTTAGTTTATTTTTATTTAGTTTGTATTTACTTACATATATAAATAAATATATCATCACGCCTTCTACCCATTACTGGGTGTAGCACTCAGCCGAAGCATATCTCGGTAAGTGATATATTTATGCGCGTGAAGTGCGGTTAACAGCTGTTAAAATCACAGCCCTTAAAAGTGTTAGTGGTTAGGGAGCCAGAGGGGTAATGTTAATGTGGTGAAATGTTTGTCGGCTGAGGGAATCGAACCAGGATTCTTAGGATCCACAGGCCGACTCGATATTACTAAGCCACTACCTCATTTTTTAAATGGGGCTATATTTTAGTTTGTATTTACTTAAATTTATATAAATACATCATCACGCCTTTTACCCATTACTGGGTGTGACATTTTGCCGAAGCAGATCTCGGTAAATGAAATATTTAAGCGCCTGAAGTGCGGTTACCAGCCGTCAAATTACAGCCCTTAAAGATGTTAGTGATGGGGGAGCCACAGGGGTAATTACCACTAAGCCATTACCCCATTTATTAAATAGGATTATATTTTAGTTTGCACCATATTTATTTAGTTTGTATTTCCCTAATCAGTCGCATTTTTTTGTCAGCTGTTTATAATTGCGATCTGCAATTGCAGAGCTGCATTTGATCAAACTATGTTGGTTTTTAGTTACGGAAATATGTGTAAAAGCAGCAGTCGTAGTTGTTTTATTTTTGTTATGGACGAAATGAAAATATCAACAGTTGAATAATTAAATAGTTGAAATGCGTGGATGATTGATGTTCAGCTTTTTTTATTTTGGATGTTTAATCTGGTGGTAACGTATCTTATAACCATGTATATGGTGCGTTATCGCTTATCAGCTGTTTAGTTAAAAATACAGAACGACTGCTAAACAAATATTGATATGAAAAAAATATATTAAAATATGGACAGTTTTAGAAGAAATTAATATATTTTTATGAAACTATCTTCTGTCTAGTGACTTCAAATTATTTTACAAAGTTGTGGCACAATGGTTAGCACTAGCAATAGCTCGAATTCCACTATAAGCTATGGTAATGACTGAATAGTTAAAGTTCTCGCTTGAAAAGCGAGAGTTGACTTGAGTTTATAACATAAAATACAACAATTTTCTCTACATTGTGGCTTCTCTCCCACTAACATCTTTGAGGGCCGTGATTTGACGACTGGTAACCGCACTTCACGCGAGATCTGCTACGGTAGAGTGCCACATCCAGTAATGGCTAAAAAACATCATGATATATTTATTTATTAAATGTAGTTTTGTATATGATATTTATTACAAACTCAAGTTAAAATTACTACAACTCGGTAAGTCCGGATCCTATACTGTAATTGAGATTAGGTTCCTGTTGTACAGAGTAGCATAAATAATATATAAATATAGCAAAGATCTGCAATTGCAGCAGAGCAATGCACAAAAGGAGATATATTTATATTAATTTACTCTTATTGACCAAATAAAAACGTACAAAATTGTCCGGCACTGCGGCATTTGAATTCGGAGATCCTGAGTTCGAATCCCACTCAGACTAAAATACTACCACACTGCGGCTCGGTAAGTCAGTACCCTGTACTATAATTGGGATTAAGTTCCTGTTGTACAGAGTAGCGTAAATAAATAAAAGTCTGTAAAGTTAGATAACAATTTTGTGACGTTAATAAATAAATTTGCAAAAAGTAGTGATCGTCTTAGTGGCATACTGTTAAAGTTATTAAGGCCCAATAGTTGAAAAAACATTGACCCATGAAAGTACTCCTTTGTGTTTGCATAGCAAGCAGACTAGCCGTCAGATATAAACGAAAAGATATGGCCAATCGACCAGACAAATACTCGATACTTTTCTTCTTTTATTGTTCTGGTTATCTTGTCGAAACTAACCAGAAACCATGTGCCGAAAACAGACCGACGAGATACTATTTTTTGTGTAACTTTCAGTAGAGATCTGCAGTTGTAGAGCTTTGTAGACGAGAATTTTATTTCGTACTTAATATAAATACTAACTAAATTTGTTTGTACATCTGGAAATAGTATTTTTCGAAGGATATTTAGAAATATTTATGAGTGAGATCTGCAGTTGCAGAGCGCTGGTAGCGTTGTATTTATAATTAAATACTTGTTAACTAAATCACATTTAATATGGAATATAATTTTTACTACTTAATATCTATTTACAATGGAGAATTAACAAACCTACTGGGAAAAATACGACAGAAAAGTCTGAAAAAAATCATAATTTTTTGTTTTTCATTAAGTCTACTTTGATTGCTAAATTTGTAAGCATTTTTTTACAATATTAATGACAAAATTTAAATACAGTAAGGGCTAGTTTTTCAATCACCGGTTAATGTTAATCATGATTAAATAATAATGGTAACTATGGTTTCCCTTATTATTTAATCATGATTAACACTAACCGAGAGTAAACTGACGATTGAAAAACTGGCCCTTAGTGGAACTTATATTTACAGTTGTTTCCATGGTTACATCAGGACTTTAATATTTACTTACTGTCCACTGTAAACAATAAGTATAAAAAAAAATAAATATATCATCACTCCTTCTACCCATTACTGGGTGTGGCACTCTGCCGAAGCAGATCTCGGTAAGTGATATATTTATGCGTGTGAAGTGCGGTTACCAGCCATCAAACAATAAGTAAATATTACATATCAAGGTCTTGTTTATTTTGACAATTTGACAGCTGTCATTTTGAAACCTATTTTGCTTTTTATTCTATTTGTGCTAGTATTTAAAAAAATAGCTTAATAACCTCGACCTGTAAGTGATTTTTTAAAATCGCGAATTTTGTACATTCTTGACTTAAAAACTATCACTTACAGTTCATGGTGCGTAATATACTATTAAATTTGGTTTATTATTAATTTTACAAAATTGAATATATCGTCACGCCTTTTGCCTATTACTGGATGTAGCACTCTGCCGTAGCAGATCTCGGTAAGTGATATATTTATGCACGTGAAGTGTGGTTACAAGCTGTCAAATCACGCCCCCCAAAGATGTTAGTGGAGGAGGTGCCACAAGAGTAGTTTTAACGTGGTAAAAATTGTTTATCGACTGTGGGCATAAAAATTTTATAAATAGACAGATAATTTTAACAGAAACTTAACAGTTGAATGATAAACTGAGAATTAGATCTGCAACTACCGATCTGCTGCACCCAGTAATATTTTTAATGAAGAATAATGTTAAACAGACCGGAAACGCTGTCAAAAATTATCTTTTAATAAATTGAAACACAGGAAATAAATTTAAACATTAAAACAGTTCTCATTTAAAAAAAATGTGTAACAAACAAAAACACATCTAATAAACAGTTGAAACAATTTAAAGAAACGTCATTAAAATTCTCAGAAATTGCAGAAAAATTCTTGATGAAGTTGACATTGATTTGAGCGCGAAAGTGAATTGTCAAACTTGTTATTAATGAATATTTAATTAGTCTAATTTTAACTATAACTATTTTAGTCGTTTTACAATCTACTGATACACATTTTGAAAGTGAATTTTAATTTTAACTAAAACAGACAGCACGTAAATCACATTTAACTAATTCAATCAATTTAACTATAATGTTAATAACGTAATTATTGCAATATAGATATTATTGAAATTGCAATTTATCTAATGCTTACATCTCAAATGATATTTATTGTATTTTCAGAAGATCTTGATAATGATATCACAAAAATGTATGTTACTTCCGGCCAGTCAAACATTCATGCATTATTTTAAAGAAAAATTATTCTAAGATGTGAAGCAAAAAATTAAAAAAATATATCGCGCCTTTTACCCATGGGTGTGGCATTCTGCCGAAGCAGATCTCGGTAAGTGATATATTTATACGCGTGAAGTGCGGTTTACCAGCCGCAAGTCACGGCCCCCAAAGATGTTAGTGGTGGAGGAGCCACAGGGGTAATTTTTAAATTGGTGAAAATGTTTTGTCGGCTGTGGGGATCGACCCAGGGTTCTTAGGATCCACAGGCCGACTCGGATACCACTCAGCGAAGCATTCTAACATAATTTAAGAATATTTAACAACGTATATTTTTCATGTCAATGTCAAGTACTTCTAAACTATTATACCTTGTAAACAGAAATTATAATAGCTTATAGTATGGATTTCGATGTATTTTTGATTATAAGTTGGAGTCATTTTAAATTTGATGACTAACGTAGTGTTACAACTGTTAGTAAATTATTTAATTATTTTTTAAAAACTGCGCAACAGGATATTGAAATGAACCATGTGCCAAATTAGATTTGAAGTTAACATCTGAACATTGACTTTTTAACAACATATTATTTGTTTATTTGTTACTCTGCATAACAGGAATTTAATCGTAATTACAGTAGCTTACAGTGGAAACTAAACAACTCAGACACAATCGTGTTTTCTTTAATATAACTTAAAGTGAGCGAGATTTGCATGTACGACTTCCTGCTTGGTAGAAATAATTTTTTTTCGCTGGTATTTATTGTAATTACATAATATATTGTATATATTTTAAGTTGAAGATTGAACGTAAAATGTTAAATAAATAAATGTATCATTATGTCTTTTACCCATTACTGGATATTAGGGTCGTTGATTTCCACCGAAGTTTGAATTTCTGAACGTTCAAACATTTGAATATTTTGAACTTCGTCTGAAAAACTTCGAATTTTCGAATTTTTTGAAGCTTCGCATTTACGAATTTTCAAATTTTTCGAAACTTTGAATACTCGAATTTTTTGCCACTGAATTAACGCCATCTGTCTTCTCCAAACACGCTCACGCATAATTCGCGAAAAGTCGGCCATGAATTAAATAATAAATTCGGCGAAGTATCCTGCAAAAACTCTGCAAGTTTAGGCGTCTTAATTAAAACATCTATTCTCTTACCGCCCATCTAAATGCTATGGACTTTTAGTAAAACGTTTTAAAATGACAATAAAAAGGATACAGATTTGAAAAGAACCGTTCTTTTCAAATCTCGCCACAAAAAAATAGTTCATTTTGTAGGTGGCGCAGTGATCGCAGCCCAACAAGAATTGAAATGAACCATTCTTTTCAAATCTCATCCCAAAAAAATAGTTCATTTTGTAGATGGCGCAGTGATCTTTGTCCGAACAGCTGTTTTTACGTCACAAAACGTCACAATGTCACGTGAGTGCCCGCATCCTATTTGAATCTTCCTACTTTTGTATGTAATAATAAGTTGAAAATTGTGGACTCTCGCTTGTGAAGAGAGCGCGCTAATCCTGCTCCTATATTTAGACAGAGCATCTTATACTAACATCTATTAGAGGCGTTATTCATTTATTTATACTATGTACAACAGAACCGTAATCTCAATCACAGTACAGAGTCCAGCCTCACCACTTGAGTGACATTCGAACTCAGGATCTCAGAATTCTAATATCATAACGCTAACCACAGCACGGAGTACTGTTGCCGGTCCTCATCTCTAACTATCCATGTGTTCGGTGTAGCAGTGGTAATGTTAGTAGTGGTCCGCTGTAAAGTGTCGGCCGGTCTCGCCCGGCAAGAAGCCAAGGCCCACGGTTGAAGGTCGGGACGCACTGGCTCTGGCACTGTTGCTGTTGGTTAGTGGTTAGTCCCACAGCCAACTCAGACACTCACTTGTGTTGGATATCAACGAGTTGTGCTAGACTGTGTTGCGAGTGAACTGGGTAGAGTGTGATACATGAGAGGAATGGAGTGTAGTGTGTGAGGGAAGCTGAACCACGTGGATGTGTAGGTGGATTTTAGGTTATTAAAAGTGGATAAAAGTGAGGTGAAACTAGCTTTACTTAATTAGCAAGCAAGAGGTCGTGCGTTCAAATCTCACTGCCTTCAACTTATATCCAAAAATACGAGTGTCTGGGTGGTTCGTATTCCACTATAAGCTACTGTAATTGGGATTAAGTAACAGAGTAACAAATAAATAAATAAGTTGGACTGTGGGTTTAAGAACCCGGGTTTGAGCTCCACAGCTAACAATGGCAGAAAGTAGACTTTTCTGCATATATTTCATGTATGGAAAATAGACATTTGCCGCCTACTCATGTGGAAAGCGAGTTTTTATGAACGAGTAGATAGATTATCGTGTCTATGAATACGTTAAAAGTTTTTTCAGACGACTACTTATGAAAGTAACCATAACAACATCATAAACTACTACGGAAAGTTGAACATAGCATACACTGATATGTTAGTATAACGTACACTTCTAACATATCAGGTGAAGTTCCACTGATCGACAACAGATGTCGTTACGATGAAAGAAAATAATAAAATAAATGAAAAGAATTTGTATTATTATTTGGATTGAAGTTTTGGCAGATTTTTCAACACATTTATGCTGGGTTGCAAGAAAAAAATAAAGAGCTCTTTAGTTAAAGAATTGTTTATATAGCAACAGTATCAATGGCGATTTTCTGAAATTTATCGGTTCATTAGCAACTAACGGTTCAATAAATTTCAGAAAATCGCTATTGATACTGTTGCTAGATAAACAATTCTTTAACTAAAGAGCTCTTTATTTTTTCTTGCAACCCAGCATTACAAAGATAAATCTTATTTTAAAAATTAATAATTACTTATTTACTAATATTTTAGCATTATTTAATATTTTAACATTATGGTTAGTACAGTTGCACAATACCTAACCTCAAATGTCAAATGTCAACGCGCAACTACAAAAACACATCAGCTGTCAAAGTGTAACAATATCGCTCTTGTAAACTTTTTTTAGAAATATTTTGTGGTCGTCTGAAAAATAGTGTACATAACTCGCTCGAAAGTGAGATAACTGTACTCGTGTACTTAAATCACTCGGTACTGCGCACCTCGTTTTTCAATTTGTACACTCGCACGTTATCTTACACTTTCGATGCTTGTTATGTAATATACTATTGTATATGAAGGGAACAAAATGAGACATTTCTTTCCGCAGATGCCGTTGTAAAACACCTAAGGGAAAAATAATACTTTCGTGATGAGGTATATATGTAAATAAATAAGAAAAAATAGGAAAAATTTTTCCATCACTTGTCTCATAATTCCACAGAGGTTTTTACAGCACGTTTGCATCAACTTCTCAGGTCATCAACAAACGGCTGGTCAGTTCAGCTTTAACCATAGACGCGTTTCGTCCTTCCGGACTCATCAGTATGGTGCGATCATTTGTTTTATTTCAATAGCTGTCAAGCAGTTTGTGATTTTGTCGGTAGATGGCACCACGAGTGGCTCCATAGCTCTCATGTCATGTTACCGTTGTAGATAGGTTAACATCAGTCAGTTCAGCTAAGTCGGTATCACAATCCACTATTTCCTAGTTGATCTAGTTGGATAAATGATCGCACCATACTGATAAGTCCGGAAGGACGAAACGCGTCTATGGTTAAAGCTGAACTGACCAGCCGTTTGTTGATGACCTGAGAAGTTGATGCAAACGTGCTGTAAAAACCTCTGTGGAATTATGAGACAAGTGATGGAAAAATTTTTCCTATTTTTTCTTATTTATTAAGACTCAATTCCACATTGCAATAGACATTTTGTCTTTTGTTTTATTAGGTATATATGTACTTGTTTTCATTACTACCAGAAAGAGACTACAGTACATAATTTTAGACATAGAATTTCGAAATGGTGACAATATATAGAATAATAATGAAAATAATGCCAATGGCACACTGGTCGAAGAGCATGAATGAGCGTCGAGGAACTCATCGATGAAACAACAGAACGTGTGCCATTGGCATAAGAGTGGTCCTTAATTTATCGATCACTAACAGTTAATGACCGAATAACTTGCCCAATGATATATTTATTCAATCAACAACCAAATCTCATGGTGGAAATATTTTCTGACGTGAACAATTCAGTGAGAAAACAAGCTGAGCGTATGCTAATCATAGTGAGCTGAGAAAAAACAAAACACAGCGTTGGGTGCCGTGACCACGTGACCAAATATTCAACGCTGGTCCACGTTACGAACAAACGCCTAAATCTGAAATTACTGCCTCAAAAATGACTAGTTATACGAGGTGTTCCGCTTATATCGCGTCCGCAGCTCACCCTGTAACTTATAATTATGTTAATCACTCGACAAACGAACACATGGAGTCACGACAGTGCCGGGGAGGGGATATTTTACCCAAGGGGGCACATGGGAAGAAATGATCGAAATTTGATTTAAATATTGGCAGTTAGAATATCTCTGCAATTGCAGATCTCGTCACATGCAATATATTTTATACTGTCAGTACTGGAGGCATTATATTTTACCCTAGAAAAAAATTTACATAATTTTATTTTTACAACCGGGAGTAATAGTCGGTTTCTTGGCATTAAAATACCCATTACTGGGTATGGCATTCAACCGAAGTAACTTTTGGTAAGTGATATATTTATGCACGTGAAGTGCGATTACCAGCCGTTAAATCACGGCCCCTCACAGATGTTAGTGGTGGAGAAGCTACAGAGGTAATTTAATATGGTAAAAATTGTGTGGGAATCGAACCCAGCTTCTCAAATCCGTAGGCCAACTCGATACCACTGAGCCACCTACCTCATAATTGGCAAGAATGGACTAAAATAAGAATTTTCTTCCGTTGTCAATAAAATGGAAGAAAATTTTTAAACCTGTTGCTAAGTGAAGAAAATTGAAAAAAATTGAATTATTCTTTTGATTGATTCCAATTTTAATATTTGTCATAAAAATAAATATTCCGAAAAATGTATGTGCCGGGTGTATCACAAAAAGCGAACCATAGACGTTGAATATGGGAAAACAGTTTTCCGTGCGTATTGATTCCCATAGCTATTTACATAACAAGTGCGCGAAGACATACCTTGCCCATGAGCGCAATTTTAAAGCACGAGCGAAGCGAGTCCTTTAATTTACGCGAATGATGCAAATGACGTCTTCGTGCACGAGTTTTGTACAATGCTTTTTGAAACGAGCAAAAATTATATAATCAACAATGAGAAAATTTATTAAATTTGAAGCGTGAATTTATATTGACAGTATAGTATGCCATGAATTAACATTTGATTTATGTGGTGGCTAGCTCAGTGGTATGAAGTCGGCCTGTGGATCCTGAGAACCCTGGTACCCTAGATTCGATTCCCACAGGCAACAAACAATTTTCATAATTTCAAAAACTACCCCTGTGGCTCCTCCACCACTAACATCTTTGGAGGCCGTGATTTGACGACTGGTAACCGCACTTCACGCGCAAAATATATCACTTACCGAGATCTGCTTCGGCAGAGTACTACACCCAGTAATGGGTAGAAGGCGTGATGATATATTTATTTTTTATTTATACTTGAAAACAAATTGTGTATTTTTTCTCGTAAAGTTTGTTAAAATATGTCTGTTTGATGGCGCTATAAGCTAACGTCTCTATTTCTTTTATAAATTCCTTAAAATGTCTGTATATACAACGTACAATTAGTGTTTTAATAGTAAAAATTTAGAATAATAAAAAATGGGTGCTTTTTCAATTACTTTGCGCACTAGTGCGCAAAATCAAACTTTCCATCGGTTTCCAAGGTAATGTAAACCTTATTTTGAATGATGCGAGTACAAAATAGTTATTTTTATAACAAGTGCCGAAAAAGGCTTGTTACGTGCACGAGCATGTAACCTTTTTCGGCACGTGTTATAAACAACATTTTTCCTACAACTGTGCGATTTAGTAAATCACTAAAATATTATTAAAATTTATAAAATTTATAAAATTTATAAAATTTATAAAATTTTAATGATATTACATGAGAACGATGTTTTACGGCGTTGCTATGGTTTGTTTGTTGATTGCTTGCACATTGTTTTAAGTTATTTAAAAATATTTCACTAACGTCAAAATAATTTCTTCAAAATCATCTTGATTGGAATAGTACAGTGAGTGATTCTTCTTTATCATGAACACCTCCAAAGATAATTGAAGCTCCGGATCATACTATGTTGGATCTATTTTCGACAATGACAATCAACCTGCTGCTGGTACTTCTGAAGCTTCCGAAATTGTTACCAATAATATTACTGTTAATAATATGAACAGGTACGGAAGAAATCAATGTTTCTTTAGACACAAAAGTTTCCATTTTACATTATGTCAATATAAGCAACTGTAACAACTGTGTTAATAATATACACAAACAATAAATATGATGTATTTCACTTACTCTTTAAATAAAACCATTTATCGATATATTTTACTTTGTTCGGTTCTTTTTATTAATTGTCTACAGATTAGATATACTGCAAATTAAGGTTACATTTATAAACGTCAAAATATACTACTGCATATTTACTAGCGCTGGTTCACCGTATCTTCTTCTTCCATAAGCGTCTGTGGTCAAAATATGAATTCCGCGCTCGGCTGTCAAAACAATATTCTTTTGACAGTTACGTAATGAAGCACTTTCCGCACTAGTGTTTCTTTGCTTTCGGAAACGCACTTGGTCTGCATTCATCTACTTTCCATACGTAACCAAGGCAATTATAGTTACGTAATAACAAAGAAATCGCACAAGTTAGGAAAAGTTATTTTTGACGAAAATGGTACTCAGTATCTAAATCAATGAACAGAATGTATTTTTTGTATATTTAGCTTGATTGGGATTAGAACTCAGGATCTCCATAACGCTTTCCACTCCACCGTACTGTTGGACATATCAATCCATACGTAGAAATGAGTGAAATGACATAATAATATATTTATTTAATGGAGACAAAAGTTTACAAAAAACCATCTAGTTAAACTGTCATTTTCTTGAACAGATTTCTTAGAAAAGCAATCAGAGCCATCTACAATTTTTTATACATTTCCCATTATCACCTTATTACGTACACGCGATATATCTTTTACTTTTCCATATTTACATTTATTTCAATTTCAAATACTGACAAATAAAAATAAAATTATTTACATATTCAAATCTACAGTAGGGTTGAAGAAAAATTAATTTTAAATCTACACACATTTGAAATTTAAATATTTGCCAAGGAAATAATTAATGCTTTTCAAATTTTAACACAACACTTTTCGGACAGAAAGATTTACTAATGTGGCAATATTTTACGCTTACTAAAACTAAAAAAAAAAAAAAGGAAAATAGCAGAATTATTTCTGCGAAGAAGCTGTCATTTTATGGTTCATTTTCTAATTATGTTACAAGGACCACATTTATTTAGT
This sequence comes from Pterostichus madidus, assembly GCA_911728475.2. Lineage (NCBI taxonomy): Eukaryota > Metazoa > Arthropoda > Insecta > Coleoptera > Carabidae > Pterostichus > Pterostichus madidus. The sequence goes on along the minus strand of OU452314.1, from coordinate 2,595,766 downwards.
AAAAGTAAAAATAGAGGAAATGTTAGATTTACTTACAGTTCTGGAAGGTTCAGTCGTAAGATGTCATATTGAGTTCTGTAACAAAAAGACAATAGTATTAATACAAATGTAGTTATTAAGTGTCAAATTGTGACACTCACAAATGTTAGTAAAAGATACTATACAAATATAGACAGTTGTAGCACCTTGGTAGTCCAGTTGCTTAACAAGCGAGAGTATGAGAGACTAAATCTCCTTCTTCCACATATATATAAAATATATTTTTTTTAATCGCCGGAGTCATGATCGCAAAAAATTCGATTAATGAAAATGAGAATTTTTTGGTTGAACCAGTTTAAAAATAGAAAAATTTTAAAATATGGTTCTATATAAATCAGACTACGAGAAATTGAATGCCGTTGAGTGCATCTTCATATCTTTTTTAGTTTTCGAGATACGGAGATTTTTGACTTTTGAAAAATCTCAACTTTGAAGGCCCATATCTCGGAAACTAAAAGAGATATTGACATGCGGTTTGAACGAGTGTATTTCTCGTGCTCCAATTAACCCATACTGAAATTTGAAAAATTTTGAAAATTTTACAATTTTTTTAGAAATTTTCTTTTGCCCATACTTCAAGAAGTTGAAGAGATAATGAAAATCTGTAAAAACCAGAGAATTCCTCGCGTGAAAGTACATGTATATGTACAATTTCAGAATTTTTGCACTACGGATAAATTTTGTAGAGCAAAAAAACTAAAAATGGTCTAAATTCGTAAAATTTTTAAGGGGTACCCCTTCAAAAATAATTAAAAAACAGTGATTTTTCGTTTTTTTGTAATAAAAACTTTATCTGTGCGAATTTTTGCTTTAAATTTTGCATACCTATGTACTTTTACGAGAGGAATTCACTGGTTTACACAGATTTTCATTATCTCTTCAAGTTTTTGTAATATGGGCAATAGAAACTTTTGAAAAAAATTGTAAAATTTTCAAAATTTTCAATATTTCGGTATAGGTTAATTGAAGCACGAGAAATACACTCGTTCAAACCGCATTTCAATATCTCTTTTAGTTTTCGAGATATGGGCCTTCAAAGTTGAGCTTCTCAAAAAGTTAAAAATCGCTGTAACTCGAAAACTAAAAAAGATATGAAGATGCGCTCAACGGCATTCGATTTCTCGTAGTCTGAATTATACTAAATTTACACTTCAAATTAATACATTTAATACAAAAAGCATTGAACAAAACTCGTGCGCGAAGACGCCATTTGCACCGTTCACGCAAATTAAAGCACTCACTTCGCTTGTGCTTTAAAATTGCGCTCATGTAATTCTCTTCATCTTTTATTTATGGGGTGGGTAGCTCAGTGGTATCAAGTCGACCTGTGGATCCTGAGAACCCTGGTTCGATTCCCAGAGGCGACAAACAATTTTCACAATTTTAAAACTACCCCTTTGGCTCCCCTACCACTAACATCTTTGGGGGTCGTGATTTGGCGACTGATAACCGCACTTCACTCGCAAAATATATCACTTACCGAGATCTGCTTCGACCAGAGTGCCACACTCAGTAATGGGTAGAAGGCGTGATGATATATTTATCTTTTATTTGAAACTTTTCCCTGTAAAACAACCAAGGAATCAATTGCCCATTTTATCTTCCCAAAATGAATTTGTAAACTGTGAATAATTTCTCACCTTTACTACATAAAACGCTTTTATGAAGCAAGTGTAAATAACAGATTAAATCGGTTAATTCGATCAAAGTTAGTCCACAATGCGTAATGACACATCGTAGTTTTACATGTAGTCACGTGGTCAATCAACCAACCACCACTGATAAAATGATTAGTGAATAGTTCGCCGCTCGGGTGTGATCAGGCACCCGACTAATTAATATAAAATCGACGTAGTATAATCGACACCCCCCTGGCCCGCGTATGTTATTATTATATGCCGTAAAGTGAAAGTTTACATATGTTTAGTGATTAATTTTATGTTTTTATGTCGCTATGATGTATATTAATTAATTATTAAGTAAATTATGTGCTTGGCATAGGTATGCTGTTTTCATTTTTATTGATTAAAGGTTAATTGCGCTTTTAATACATAAAGTAATTGATCTGTTATAGTTTTTCCTAATTATAACTAACGTGAATTATATTAATATTTATTAAATAAATGATTCATGTTGTTAATAACTGTTTGTACCAATGAAACTTGAATTTTAAGTTTTACTTAAACGCACAAAATAATAGGTATTTTTCGCTTTTTTTGCACCAATCAGAAAATTATTATGCCTGAATCAATCTCTGTGCAACTAAGGAAAGCATAATGATTGACAGGTAACTATGAAAAACCAAATAAACAATCGTTATTTTAACAATATTTGTACTGTAAGTTACCTAGGAATGACAAAATTGAAACCCAGTAAATGTAACTTTTCTTGCACCGTGGTTGCCATGGTTATATCACGACTATAATATTTACTTACTATCCACCGTGGACAGTAAGTAAATATTACATATCAAGGTCCTGTTTATTTTGACAATTTAACAGCTGTCAATTTTGAAATCTATTTTTCTTTTCCTTCTATTTGTGCAAGTATTGTAAAAAATAGCTTACTAACCTCGAGCAGTAAGTGATTTTTTAGGTAGCGAATGTTTAGGAAATCTCGACCCTTCGGGCCTCGATTTCCCAAACTACATTCTTGACCTAAAAACTGTCACTTACAGTTCATGGTGCGTAATATACTATTATGTATTATTTCGATTCCCACAGGCGACAAACAAATATCATAATTTCAAAAACTACCCCTGTGGCTCCTCCACCACTAACATCTTTGGGGGCCGTGATTTGACGACTGGTAACCGCACTTCACGCGCATAAATATATCACTTACCGAGATCTGCTTCGGCAGAGTGCTATACCCAGTAATCGGTAAAAGACATGATGACACATTTATTTATTTTTATTTATTATTTATTTTATCGAGTATACCTATGGATATATACAACATTTTGTTTTATTTTTGTTTGTTATCATTTTGCTGGTATCGTAGATTGTTGCTATATTGTTTGTTTACAAAATATGGGAGATATCAATAATTACTCTAAAGAAATATTAAATGATTTTGAGTCTGCCCAGGGCAAATTAGTACCACAGAAGTCAAAAGAGCTTTACGAAAAACAATACGAATTTATGGTGTTCATCATTTTGATTTGTGTAAATAACTGTTGCTTGGCAACTTTATACTCCCTAGGGTTATAAACATTTTGCATAAATAATAATAAAATATAATAAATAAATATATCATTCCGCCTTCTACCCATTACTGGGTGTGGCACTCTGCCGAAGCAGACCTCGGAAAGTGATATATTTATGCGCATGAACTGTGGTTAGTATTCGTCAAATCACGGCCCCCAAAGATGTTAGTAATAGGATCCACAGGCCGACTTGATACCACTGAGCTACCCCTATAAATAATAATAAAACTAATATATAGTTTAGAGCTGTGTGAAGAAAAATCTATATAAACAACACAATATGCTTTTCTTTACTAGGGAAGTTTTATTATACTAAACGTACATTTCAAGTGCATGGCAGTTGAAATATATATTTAGTATAATAAAACTTCCCTAATGAAGAAAAAAATATTGTATTGTTTATAATAATAAAGGTGATCTACTTTTTCGTTGCATGACGTATAGCTCAACTTCCCAGCAGTCTATGGAAGTTCCGATTGTGTCAAAGTCCACCAAAAGTCCACTGCACTATTTAACAAACACTTGACACTCACAAACAACTCAAATTCCATTTAAAATCACCCAAAAACTGTTAATTTTACACAGAAAACCAAAATGTCGACCATTACAAACATCTCAGCGAACACAGACTATCTGTGCAAGAATAAACCAATTGTGCAATCAAAATCTAATTCATACTTGAATCTGTTCCTTATTAAAAAACTATATAGTGACTATAAAATATTGTACATAGGAATGTAACTTTAAATTAAAATTAAGGTAATAGATGGCACTGTATAGGAGACGTTCATGTTTCCAGTGACTCTAAAACAATGTAATCTAACCGAACCTGACGTATCCTCCACACAAAACCATCACTACGACTAAAATTATCAACTGTTTGAGCACCGATTGTATCATGTAAAATGTCTAATGCGTCAAACTACTGTCAGTCGACATATTTTTAAAATAGGTAGCTCAATAGTATCGAGTCGGCCTGTGGATCCTGAGAACTTTGGTTCTATTCCCACAGCCGACAAACAATTTTCACCACATTCAAATTACTTCAGTGGTTCCCCCACCACTAACATCATTGGGAGCCGTGATTTTACGGCTGGTAACCGCACTATAAATATATCACTTACTGAGATCTGTTTCGGCAGAGTGCCACACCAAGTAATGTGTAAAAGGCGTAATGATATATTTATTTTGTTTTCATTTGTAAATTCTCGACACTTAAATTGTCACCGGCAATACTAAGTAATGACAGTAATATTACCATTACTTTTCACATCTAAAGTGTTAAACAAATCAAATAGAAGTAGTAACAAAATAGCTATGTGGAACTACATTCAAGTATAATTCGAAGCTAACAAAGTTCTAATAATAACATCTGCCCGACAACATATTATTTGGATTTCATTATCGCTTTCTATATATATAATTTATCCGTAATTGAATACAATGGGTTAGAAGTCTCAATAGAAGAGCAGCAACAAGTTAATCGCTCCTCGAGTTCTCGTTTGAATTCTGCACGCCTATGAACTCTGTAATTTTCAATATGTAAATTCAGTAAACACCGCAAAAAGACAACGGCCCGAAATAATGGTTTCAGAATTGGAAATTAGCTGTTGCACCAACGCTAACCGCTTCTGAAATGAAGAAAAAGAACAGAAATGGTTTTACGGAATTATGTGTAAAGCTTCGGGCTGTGATTATTGCAAAAGTGGAAAAAATTGGTTTCTACGACTATTTAGATATTTGCTTATTGTAGTATATTCTGCAATCGTTTTTATTTCTTATGGTGACCATAGACAACGTGAGGTGTAAGCTGTATTTCAATTGCCACTTGGTTCATTAGAATCATTTCAGATAAATCAGACATATGGTTGCGAAAAAATTGAATGGGGAATTATACAATTATACAAAAAATAAAAAAAAACAACTGACTGTGGAAACCGGCAGTACGGCAGAGTAAAATCTGCGGCTTGGTGCGCCCGGTCCGCCAAATTTCTACTAGGAATATTTGGGGTCTATAGACTCCCGAAGGCGTGCAATATATATTATACATAAATAAGAAAAATAGGAAAAAAATTTCCATCACTTGTCTCATAATTCCACAGAGGTTTTACAGCACGTTTGCATCAACTTCTCAGGTCATCAACAAACGGCTGGTCAGTTCAGCTTTAACCATAGACGCGTTTCGTCCTTCCGGACTCATCAGTATGGTGCGATCATTTATCCAACTAGATCAACTAGGAAATAGTGGATTGTGATACCGACTTAGCTGAACTGACTGATGTTAACCTATCTACAACGGTAACATGACATGAGAGCTATGAAGCCACTCGTGGTGCCATCTATGACCTGAGAAGTTGATGCAAACGTGCTGTAAAACCTCTGTGGAATTATGTGACAAGTGATGGAATTTTTTTTCCTATTTTTCTTATTTATTAAGACTCAATTCCACTTCGCAATAGACATTTTGTCTTTTGTTTTATATATTATACAATTAAAATTTTTCTGTTGCCATCTAGTGAGTAAAAGAAATTGTATAATTTATTATGTAGCGAACATGGTATAGCTTTACAATTTGACGTTTATCACGTGATCCAAATGTTAAATATCACACATCCTGTGTTAACTGAACAATAAATGTAGAGATCTGCAAGGAGAAGTGTTAAAAGGAGAAAGCAGTTGATCATGGTATCGCCTCGCTCTTTCTACAAATTTGTTGTTTTATACAAAATTGTGTGGAGGGGGAGTCTGCTACATGTGACGTCAAAATTATAAGTCACCATTAGAATAAAAAAAACCGCACAGTGGTGTCGTGTCGGCTTATAGATCCTGAGAACCCTGGTTCGAATCCCACAGCCGACAAATATTTTCACCATACTACTCCTGTGGTTCCTTATCCACTAACATCTTTGGGGGCCGTGACGGCTGGTAACCGAACTTTATGCGCAAAAATATATTACTTACCAAAATCTGTTTTGCACTTTGCCGAAGCAGATTTTGGTATGTAATATATTTTGCGCGTGAAGTGCGGTTACCAGTCATCAAATCACGGTCCCCAAAGATGTTAGTAGTGGAGGAGCCACAGGGGTAGTTTTTGAAATTATGAAAATTGTTTGTCGCCTGTGGGATTCGAACCAGAGTTCTCAGGATCCACAGGCCGACTTCATACCACATAGCCACCCCATATTAAAGAACAAGTATCATAAATCCTGTATTTGAAGTCGTTTGTTAATATACTATTAAACTTAATTTTAACACTAATTAAATAAGTTAAATTAAGTAATCAAGGAGACAATAGTAGCACAGTTTTCTTGAGACATCCTGTATATCATTTTAGGCCATTTTACAGTTTTAGCTCAGTGCTCAGTGGACATAATTTGCGTCTGCTAATCAAAAGTTCACGTGTTCAAATCTCGCTGACTTCAACTTATATTTAAAAAAATTGGTTGTGTTTGACTGATTCGCATTCCACTATAACATACTGTAATTGGAATTAAGTTGTGATCTATAGCTGCGTGTAAAATACGTAGGTAATACAGAAATTGACTCGTAATATATTTCATGTTGTGTTAATAAATAAATTATAGCTAAACAACTGAAGCATATAATTCCAAGTGTAATGGTATAATAAAAGTAGGTAGTAGCTTCCTGTGTAGAGAACACAGCGAAGTTAAATACCATGATCTACCTGCAACTTTGAATGACAGGTGTTAAAATTAATTACTGATTAATTGTGGTTTTATGTATAGTTGAATTAATTTCACTGCGTACCATGGAAGCCTATAATAGTTTTTTTTAATACTCGTTAATGTAAATGCAGTCATTAATTCTGTGTAATTGTTATTATATAATCATTATTTTTTACTGTGTTTTAATATTTTTTGTACTCGCATTATTCAAAATAAGGTTTACATTACCCTGGAAACTGAAGTAAAGTTTGATTTTGCGTACTAGTGCTTCAACGTAATTGAAAAACCACTCATATATATGGTTCTAAATTTTGACAATTAAAACGCTAATTATACATTTTAAGTAATTTATAAAAGTAGAGACATTAGCTTATAACGCCATGAATCAGACTTATTTTAACAAGCTTTACGAAAAAATAAACAATTTGTTTTCAATTAAAATTACCCCTGTGGCTCCCGCATCTCTAACATCTTTGGGGGCTGGTAATCTCACTTCAGGCGCATAAACATATCCCTTACCGAGATCTACTTCGGCAGAGTGCCATATCCAGTAATGGGTAGAAGGCGTGATGATATATTTATTTTTTATTTTTTTTATTATGGGGTGGCTAGCTCAGTGATATGAAGTCGGCCTGTGGATCCTGAGAACCCTGGTACCCTAGATTCGATTCCCATAGGCGATAAACAATTTTCATAATTTCAAAAACTACCCCTGTGGCTCCTCCACCACTAACATCTTTAGAGGCCGTGATTTGACGACTGGTAACTGCACTTCACGCGCAAAATATATCACTTACCGAGATCTGCTTTATTTAAACGCTAAAATTTGTTTCCCACAATTGTCAACAAATGAACAATAAAGAAAAAGTCAGACCGTCACAGCCGGCTTGATAATCACGATAAATAAAACATCTAATTCAGTTCGAGTAGCATAAATTATAATTAAATGATCACACCTCAACTGCAAAAATAAAAGAAACACGTTCACGTTGCATTGTAAAGAAATTCTCACAGAAGAAATTCAAAAACGCGGTGAATACTAAACAAATACGGTTAATCAAGTCGCTTGTGGATCCTGGCTGTCCTGATGTGATGAGCGAAAAAAATGCAAGCTATCGAATATAAGATCAGCAGGATACGAACTACGTGAATGGACTCATAAAATTTTAAATAAATTCTACTAAGATTTCAACGTGATTCTAACGATTATTTATTTATTTATTTGCTACTCTGCACAACAGGAACTTAAGGTAGTACTAGTGTGACGGTGGCGCCATCGGTTGTTGAGTGGCGAAACTGACGCTCAAAAAATATCAAAATTGAATAAAATAAGTGTTTTATACCTATTATGATTTGAATATCATGAATTGTTAACAGATTGTTGGTCTAGTGAATTTTCAAATACCATACCACCGTGTGGTGTGCCATTATAAATTGGGATTCTTAATTTTTCGTTAAAAACAAGGCTTTGTATGGCTATATATCCATTACTAAACGATAAAAAACTTTCTCCTTCTGATACAATATACATGGATAGTTCTAGAACATCATACTAGTTTTTCAAATGAAACTGCAAACTTGTAGAGTTACACAAACCAAATATGTGCGATTCTGAGTGATGATCGTCATAAGCCCCGTGTATAATAACTCAACTTTACAAGCGAATATATTTGTTCACAGACGATGAATGTGTTTCATATTTTAACAGGATGCGTATGACTATCCAATGTTTACGTGCGCCAAATTTCATTCTGATCTGCAAATTTTTTTTTCACGCTAGTACTACCTTAATTTCAATAGGCTATTCCACAAAAATTATTATTTATGGGGTGGCTAGCTCAGTGGTATGAAGTCGGCCTTTGGATTCTGAGAACCCTAGATTCGATTCCTACAGGCGACAAAAAATTTTCATAATTTCAAAAACTACCCCTGTGGCTCCTGCACCACTAACATCTTTGGAGGCCGTGATTTGACGACTGGTAACCGCACTTCTCGCGCAAAATATATCACTTACCGAGATCTGCTTCGCCAGAGTGCCACACTCAGTAATGGGTAGAAGGCGTGATGATATATTTATTTTTATATTTTGTGGAGTTATCTCCAATTATCCGTTTTTATCTTCATGAAAATCCTTCAATTTCCAAAAGAAACAAAGACATATCACAACTCAAAGTATTTTAATATCGATAAATATAGCAACACAAAACAGAAAATTCCTCTGTTGAAAATAAAACCAAATATTTCTCTGCATACACCAACGAGTGGGAGAAAGACAGACGATGCAGAGTACCACCACAAAAACAATAAATTACGCAGGCAATGGTGTATCTAATGTATGGTAGGCGGTACTATAATTCACACTGAATAGAGTATTTGTTTGGTCCGCTGCTTTCCTGTCTACAATTTGATTCGCCCTATTACGGACGAGATGGTTTTTATCTCGAGTATGACATGTCAAAACGTACGATTTATCACTTTTTTCTAACAGTAATTTGCTCTCACTTCTATAATTATTTTTTTTTATCGATAATTTTGGAGTGATTGGAAATTGGTTGAGCCTTCTTCGGTCAATTGGTTTTTAGATTAGGAAAATTGTAATTCGGTGAAAATTTATTTTTACAATACTTGTACTGTAAGTTATCTATTAATGACAAAATTTAAACACAGTAAGGGACAGATTTTTAATTATCGGTTTACTCTCAATTAATATTAAATGGTTTCCATTATTATTTAATCATGATTAACATTAATCGGTAATTAATAAACTGGCCCTTAGTGGAACTTTTATTGCACAATGGTTTCTATGGTTATAACAGGACTTTAATATTTACTTACGATCCACCGTGGACAGTAAGTAAATGTTACATATCAAGGTTCTGTTTATTTTGACAACAATTTAACAGCTGTCAATTTTGAAACCTATTTTTATTTTCCTTTTATACATACATATACATATCTTCACGCTATATCCCAACAAATGGGGTAGCACGAACCCTAAAATCATTCATAAAACATTCACTCATCAAACAATCAGCCCTCGTTTTCATTTTCATCCGAACACACCATCCTCACTTTAACCACATTCATAGATCACTCCATATAAACTCATTCATTTATTACACTCGAAATCATTATCACACAACAAACCTTCAATCACATCATTCCTATTCACTTATCATTCGTTTCTTTCTTCAACGTACATAACATATGCATAAAACATCTCAAATTACTCACGTTTACTCCTAACAACGAATCTAATAACGAAACTAACAACGAATCTTCAAAGATTAGAAAAGATGAAAGCGATAGCCTGCACTTGTATATGAAAGAAAAGTCCACACTATGCAGTAACTGAAAATGAAACAAAAAAATAAGAAAGGGAGGGAGCGTCGCCCTACGCTTGTTTTTGAAAGTGAATTTCGCACAATTGCAGTTAAACACTCTACGTACGAACTGAAAACGAATTAAAAGATAAGAAAGGAGGGGCGTGTCGCTCTACGCTTGTTTTTTTTCTTTCTATGTCTGCAGGTATTGTAAAAAATAGTTTAGTAACCTCGAACTGTAAGTGATTTTTTTAGGTTGCCTACAGGCTTTCGTGACTATAACCTGGCAACAAGTTTTCGAAAGATCTGTCAAATTATTCTCAATTTATTCTCACTCTCTTGTTGAAAATTGATTGAAAATATATTGATGACATGTTTTTTTAATCATGTAAAGAAAATTGCACTGATAATAATAATAATACTTAAAGATTTTACGCTTTTTAATCAAATATAATTATGTGTTGAGAAGTAAATATATTTAAATAATAATTATGTATTATATGTATAATTATAATAAAGTATTACTTGTATATTTCACTGAGAAAATATGTAATTATTTAAGAATCTATTCTATGACATCATGCATATTGATACGTAATTATATATTACTGTTAATCATATATTTATCATATTATTTACTTTAATGTAATTGTAACACAACGATTCTTTTCTTAAAATTTGTAATTGTAATTAATTGTAGTTATGTAAATGAAGGCAATGAAGTGAGTCTTTTTTTCCCAAATATGTCGTTATTATTATATGTACATACATATAAAAAGCATCTGATAGAAAAGTGACAGGTACTTTCTTCACAAGGTATACATATTACATATATTTTTTTTTTCATTATCAGAAACTGAAATGTTTAGAGATAAATTAGAAATTAACAGGCAGATTCATAAAACGGATTAGCGCTAAACACAGTATCCTTTTCGTCCCTCAATTGGGAAAAAAATACAGTGCACCATATATTCTCTAAGAACAATTCTTGAAATAGAACCAAACAAAAAATAAAAACTCCTAAAAAACTAGTTTCTCCATTGAAACGTAACAAGACCTAGGCTCAGAAAATAAATATTATGAAGCACGCGGCCGCACAATGATAAATCAAACGCTTAACGTCCCGGACCCATAATAAATATTAATTAATTACCGATTCAACTGTCAGCGTAATTTAGAGTCATTGCACTAATTGGCTCGTGGTGCAGTGAGTTACTGCGTGTTGCGACAATGAGCAACATCAGACGAAGAACTTGAGGACACCTACGAAAATGGAAGATGGCTGGGTGGCGCCAAAAATCTACACCATTAGAAGTATACTAGATTTTTTTTAAAGAATTCTGTAGAGAATATATATATATATATATATATATATATATATATATATATATATATATATATATATATATATATATATATATATCTATAGAGAGAGAGAGAGAGAGAGAGAGAGAGAGAGAAGTTAAAACTTAAGACACATTTGATTTTGTTTCCTGATTGATAAAAATCGTTGGCAAGTGTACACAGATGATATTTACAAACAAATTTCATCGTATTCACCGTTAAAAACTTGGGAGGGAGGCATGATTTGACGACTGGTAATCGCGCTTCACGCGCATACATATATATTTATATCACTTACTGAGATCTGCTACGGCAGAGTGTCAAAAGGCGTGATATATTTATTTTATTTTACCACCTTACTACTACGATATATTGTTTTATATTACTTTGTTAATATTATTGTAATATTATAAGTACCCTCTGTAATTGGAATTTTTGTATCCTGTAGAGTGGTCATAAATAAATAAATAAAATAAATAAATATAAATATATCATCCCGCCTTTTACCTATTACTGGGTGTGGCACTCTACCGAAGCAGATCTTAGGAAGTGATATATTTATGCGGTTACCAGCTGTCAAATTACGGCCCCCAAAGATATTAGTGGTGGAGGAGCCACAGAGGTAATTTTAATGTTGTGAAAATGTTTGTCGGCTGTGGAAATCGAACCAGAGTTTTCAGGATTCACAGGCCGACTTTATACCACTGAGCCACCTACCCTATAATAAAAGTATCAAGACAAATAAATTGTGAATATATTTATTCGACAGTGTGATAATTTTAAATAAATAATTATAAGTCACACATCACACGCGATAGAAAGTAATACACTTTTCATCCCTTGTTATGTAAATGGCTATTTTTTTCCCTAGAGATGGAAAATATCCCTTTCTCCTCTCAATTGAGGGAAGAAAACTTTACTTTTTAACACGTGAAAAAATAGATTCTAGTCATTATTTTGTTTTCATAAAATAATAACATCTGTCATATTTCGTAATCCGGATTCAATTCCCACAGTCGACAAACATTTTTTACTAAATTAAAAAAAAAACTACCCATGCGGCACCTTCTCCACTAACAATTTTGATCAGAAATAGCTGTTACAGTTGGCAATACAATTTTGGGGATATTTTTATTCCACGGTTTGCTCTACTCCAAGTAAAAGCGAGAATACTATTTGACATATATATTTTTTTTAGAATCGTGGCCCAGTGGATAAAAGCTAGATGTCCAAAAAATACAATTATAATTAAATTCCTGTTGTGCAGAGTAACAAATAAATAAATACAAATAGGATATGTTATGTTATTATATATAAATGTCACTGTTAACAACAGGAACTATATTTATATATCAGTCTTACCAATTTAAAATAATTTTTTCACAACTGAAACAGATGCTTCTTATTACCTTGTAATATTGTTATATGCACTCTTCATTTGTTTCTAGATATACAGTATAAATAAATTAAATATCTTAATTATAAATTAATTCCAGTGATTCCGACTCTACTAAAAGCTGTTGGACCCCTGTACTGTAATTGGGATAAATAATACATTTAACGATTGAAAACTGATATTTTCTTATGCATATTCTTAGAAGACAATTATCCAAAGTCATTCGAATCGTTAGACTAATTAAATTTGCATTCCTGCGGCAGGAGATATGCAATTATCCTTGTAGGTTGTAAACAACTCGACAGAATTGTCATATAAAACGTTTTTCACTCGGAGCGATGAGCAGAATTTATCGCTGGTTCTAATGGTACAAACGAATCGTAAACTGCGCTTTAAATAGTTATAAACAAATAAATATTATTTATTAGATGCGTGATGGATTCCTTAACAGATGAAAGTCGTTAGTTGCTTGGTTAGAGGTTGTTTTATTAAGTTGTTTGAAAATGTATACAGGATGAACAAAAACGTCGAGGAGAATTTATCCCTTTTTAATAACAGCTCGCGGGACTATCAAGTAAATATTATACTATAGTTAATTTTTGTTAAGAATTTTATATCTAAAAGACGGATTTATCATAATAAATTTAGTTACAAAATATGATAGGTGTTATTATTTTAAAACAAAATGACTAGAATCTATTTCTTTAACAATCCTGTTAGAAAGTAAAAGAAAGTGGTATTTATCATCCCTAGGAAAAAGAATAGCTATTTGTATAATATGCGAGAATAAATAAATAAATATATCATCACGCCTTCTACCCATTACTGGCTGTGGCACTCTGCCGAAGCAGATCTCGGTAAGTGATATATTTTGCGCGTGAAGTGCGGTTACCAGTCGTCAACTCACGGCCCCCAAAGATGTAAGTGGTGGAGGAGCCACAAGGGTAGTTTTTGAAATTATGAAAATTGTTTGTCGCCTGTTGGAATCGAACCAGGGTTCTCAGGATCCACAGGCATACAACTGAGCTAGCTACCCCATATAAAATAATATAATATATAAAATAAGTAAATAAATATATCATCACGCCTTCTACCCATTACTGGGTGTGGCACTCTGTCGAAGCAGATCTTGGTAAGTGATATATTTTACTAGTGAAGTGCGGTTACCAGCCGTAAAATCACGGCCCCCATAGATGTTAATAGAGAGGGAGCCACAGAGGTAGTTTCAAAATGGTGAAAATTGTTTGTCGCCTGTGGGAATTGAACCAGTATTCTCAGGATCCACAGGCCGACTTGATACTACTGAGCTAGCTACCCCATATAAAATAATTTAATATATATAACAGAAAATGACAGTCAAATATCGATTTGAAGAAATAAAAGTTCACGGCCGTGATATATTTTGCGCGTGAAGTGCGGTTACCAGTCGTCAAATCACGCCCCCCCATCCATTATAAGCAACTGTAACTGAGATTAAGTTCCTGTTATGCAGAGTAACATGTAAATAACTTGCATTTTGGAATATTTGTAAATTATTTCAGTTGAAATTGAAAGTTAGTAAACCTGTTCCATTTCAGTTTCACTTCCAATTATTCAAAATGAGGTTACATGTATAAGAAAAATAAATATAAATAAATAAATGTCAAAATAGCGTCAAAACCATACACTATATCAAATTAAAATTTGATTCGCCAATTATTAATGTGTTAAATAGTAATCCGGATACATAAATAAATATAAATATTTTTACATCAACAGGGTTCCTTCATGGTGTTATAACCTAACAGAAACCTGCTAAGAAGAATAGACTTCTCAAAAAAGTTCTTCACTTCACGCTAGCACTCAAGAAAGAGTTACTAACGTCTGAGCTAGAGGAATGTTTGAAGAAACGTTGCGGAATTTGTGCACAAGCCTTCAGTCACGTCAAATTTCTTATTTTTTGTTTTTCGTATTCAATTTACAACAACTACGTTGAAAACGTGTGGACCAGCTAATTTTTGTTCGTTAATACGGTGAAGATATTTCTGAGCACGTTCCTTATTACAACGCGATTTTTTTTTTGTTTTTTCTTCGTGCCTTGAAGAATGAAATCGTGTTTTATTGTTAAGCTACAAAAGTCTTTATCGTTTTGTTCAATTTAAGGTTATTTATGGATTTAAAACATTGCTTGTTTAATTAACAAATTATCAACGGTGAGAATAATGTGTTATGAGTTCTTTTACCCATATCTGGATGCAACAACTCCTACTTTTTCAATAGTACTGGAAGAAATGTAAAACTGAATTAAATTTTCAGAATTATTTAGTTATTTATGCTACTCTGCACAACAGGAACTTAATCCCAAAATATGCTCGCACTTACAAAAGTTCAGTTTTCCAGCCTAGTAATACGAATAACTATTTGGATTGAGTGGGGTTTGAACTCAGGATCTTCGGATTCGCTAACCACATCACCGTACTGTCGGATAGTGTGGTTGCGTTGCTACTAATATTTTTGGGGCTTGTAATATGACGGCTGTTAACTGTACTTCTTGCGTAGAACTATTATTTGACAATAAATAGTTTTTTTGATTATACATCGAATTGTATCCAAGTTCGAGTTTTATATAAGATCATTGGGGGTCGCGTATTGACGGTTGATAATAGCACTTTTCACAAATAATTAAATATATTTGGCAATGAATACCTTCATATGAGGTGGCTAGCTCAGTGGTATGAAGTCGGCCAGTGGATCCTGAGAACCCTGGTACCCTAGATTCAATTCCCACAGGCGACAAACAATTTTCATAATTTCAAAAGCTACCCCTGTGGCTCCTCCACCACTAACATCTTTGGGGGCCATGATTTTACGACTAGTAACCGCACTTCACGCGCAAAAAATATATCACTTACCGAGATCTGCTTCGGCAGAGTGCCACACCCAGTAATGGGTAGAAGGCGTGATGATATATTTATATTTATTTAATACCTTCATAGTACAATTAAAATATTTTTAAAAAAATCGTGTAATTGTGAAATGGGTAAATATTAAAGTTATTTTAAGCAATTTGGAGAAAATCAACGAAATTAAAAATGTATTAATAATTTTATAGCTTTGTTGACACGCTTTGTTGCCTAATTTTTAACACACTTTTATGTGAAATTAAAGAATTTGATGAATGTTTTAAAGAAAACAAAAGTTTCACGAATCAATAAAATTTTATCGTTCTTTAACGACAGTTGCACAATTTAAAAACTTTTGAAACTTCAACTAATCTTTCTTATACTCAAATAAATAATGAATAAGTATAGTAGATATCATTATTATGTTAAATTAATTATTATTTAGTCTTTTACCCATATCTGAGAGTATCAACATTACTCTAAGTCGTAGTTAAAGGGACCTATATTAATTTATGTTGGTTTCTGTTATAGGAAAAGTCGAACCAACACCCCATACGTCATCATTCAACATGGGGTATCTGGTGTCACCCTACAGCTACGCCAATGGAGCGGGGGGCCCTATTCCTGTCTCAATGGTAAGTCACTTTATAAGCTATTTAATTATGTTATGATTATACGAGTATTTCGTTACGCTTATAATAAAGATAATACAGATAAACCGATAGAAGAGCAGTTTGATTAAATGAAGATTGTTTTTTGTTCGTAAAAAGTAATTGAAAAAAATACCCATTTTTACGGTTCTAAATTTTGACTATAATGTCGCTAATTGTACATTTTAAATCATTTATAACAGAAGTAGAGAGACATTAGCTTATAACGCCATCAATCAGACATATTTTAACAAGCTTTACAAGAAATAATAAGCAATTTGTTTTCAAATAACAAATGTCAATTCATGTGGCATACTAAACTGTGAATATAAATTTACGCTTCAAATTTAATAACTTTTCTCTTTATCGGTTATATAATTATTGCTCTTTACAAAGCATTGTACAAAACTCGTGCACGAAGACGTCATATGCACCATTCTCACAAATTAAAGTATGTTGTCGCGCACTTGTTAAAATAAATAAATATATCATCACGCCTTCTACCCATTACTGGGTGTGGCACTCTGCCGAAGCAGATCTCGGTAAGTGATATATTTTGCGCGTGAAGTGCGGTTACCAGTCGTCAAATCACGGCCCCCAAAGATGTTAGTGATGGGGGAGCCACAGGGGTAGCTTTTGAAATTATGAAAATTGTTTGTCGCCTGTGGGAATCGAATCTAGAGTTCTCAGGATCCACAGGCCGACTTCATACCACTGAGCTAGCCACCCCATTAAACAGATATATTAAAATTGATGGGAACAAAACCTACGCGTCGTCCGGCATCTTTCATTATTCGACCCGAAAACTTGTATTTTAGTCCTAATGAAACAAATAACAGGGTGATCAAAAGGAATTATTACAGTTGGCAATACAATTCCAGAGATCTTTTTATTCCACAGTTGGCACAACGTCAGATAAAGGCGCAAATGCTATTGGACATTTCTAATAAATACAAATAGGTTATGTCAGGAGTCTGACAGCTAATAGAATTTTGACTTTCTAAGTAATAGAAATACTTTAGAAATAAACGTAATAATAAATGTACTCAAATTTAAATTTTAAATGTCACTGTCAACAACAGGAAATGAATTTATGTATCAGGCTTACCAATTTCAAGTAGTTTTTTTTATTGCCAACTGTAACAACTCCTTTTGATCACCCTGTATATTTTCTGTCGTTCACTTTTTCGTACCCTTCAATATACTACTACATTTTTAAGTTGATTATTTCACCTCCATAAAAACTCTAATTTCCTAAACCAATAAACATAAACACAACCAACCCCCAGCCATTAAAAAACAAAAAAAAAGAACATCACTGCCTGCTACATCGGAAAACATTCCAATTTACCTATAAATTATCAATCACGTTTGCATGTCATCTTCCTATCCTTATGAATGAGTAAAGATATACCTCCCCCGCGCAAGATGGGCTAACTGCCCGGGGTAGTCCGGACCACCGGAAGCTCCGGTCGGTGTTTACCGGAACATCGCCACGCCACCGCACTTACGGATACTTTTCAACGGAGCGATCAGCACGCGACGTTGTTGAGCTGTGTTTAAGGGATGTTTGGGTTATTTGGTTAGTGTCTTTTTTGACAGGGAGGTGATAGGACTGCGCAAATGATATGTTTATTAAAGGGTTTAATTTATGACATTTGTAGAACAATTTAATTTGACGTAATATTATAAAATACTTCTAAATTATTTTTATGCACAACCGGACCGAAAAGTATGTGTTTTAGCCTTAAAAAGCGGGCTTAAACACTTCTTTTTGACCCATGGATATATAAATAAAATGACAATTTTTGTTTATTGTGAGTGTGAATACTTGATTCTGCAAAATGTCGTTTTGACATATAACCTATTGAATATATAATTAAATGTTATTTTGTTGTACCTACATAAAATATTGTATGTACTACGGGTGAAATTAGCGTTTCTGGCATGTTATTAGCCCTCAGCGCTTTGCGCCTCGTGCTTATAGTCATGGCAGGAGCCAGAAACGCCTGTTTTCACCCTTGATACATAAATAACAATAATACATTTATTGTTTATTAATATCATGAATACAAAAATAAAATAAATATATCATCACGCCTTCTACCCATTACTGAGTGTGGCACTCTGCCGAAGCAGATCTCGATAAGTGATAGATTTTGCGCGTGAAGTGCGGTTATCAGTCGTAAAATCACGGCCCCCAAAGGTGTTAGTGGTGAAGGAGCCACAGGGGTAGTTTTTGAAATTATGAAAATTGTTTGTCGCCTGTGGGAATCGAACCATGAAAACAAAATACATTATTTAGTTCACAATGATTTTAATAGGTCCTAGGGCATTAAGAGTGATGTTGCTATGGCAATACTGTCAAAAACTGACATTTCTTCTATTCAGTGTTGCCAGTTAATTCATTATTTATTATTAAGTTTATTAAAAAATATTAGTATGTCATAAAATATTGTATTGTACTACCGAACAATTCCATCTTTTGCTGTACGAACAAGTGAGAACACAGAACGCTGGTATCGATCAATAATTTAAATTAGATACCAACCTTGTCGAAGAAAATCCCTATTGAATAAATATAAATTTATAAAATAACTCAAATGGCAGCCGCCCTAATTATAAATAAATAAATAAATATATCATCACGCCTTTTACCCATTACTGGGTGTGGCACTCTGCCGTATCAGATTTCAGTAAGTAAAGTGCGGTCACCAGCTGTCAAATCGCGGCCCATAAAGATGCTAGTGGAGGAGGAAGCCACAGGAATAGTTTTAATGAAGTGAAAATTGTTTGTCGCTTGTTGGAATCGAACCTGAGTTCTCAAATCCTCAGACCGACTTGAAAGCAATAATATAAAATAAATAAATATATCATCACGTCTTCTACCCATTACTGGGTGTGGTACTCTGCCGAAGCAGATCTCGGTAAGTGACATATTTATGCAATTACCAACCGTCAAATTACGGGCCCCAAAGTTGTTAGTAGTGGAGGAGCCACAGGGGTAGTTTTAATGTGATGAAAATTGTTTGTAAGCTGTGGGAATCAAACCTGGGTTCTCAAATACACAGGCCGACTCGATACTACTAAGAAGCATTAATATCATTTTAGTACATAGTAACTTTTATTTAGTAACCACTTATAAAGTAACAAAATGGACTTACTGTTGAATGTAGTTCCTTCTATTGCTATGGAAACCCAGGAAAAGTCTTTATGGACACCATTTTCCAGTTTTCGTCATTGAAAAAATCGCACAACATTTTCACAAACACTGGTTAAATATTTATTCACAACTTGATACAAAAATTGGTAGAAAAATATGTTTATTTAAACAAAACACAAGTAAAAACAAATAAAGTTACTTATTATGCCTATTTAATAGACACAGAAATAATATTTTTATTACTTGCAAAAATTTGTTGACCTTTATGAAGGTTAAACACCTCAAAAAAACTTACATCGTAAAATATGAAAAATATTGCATTTCACCCGGGCAAAAAACTACTTCAAACTTCGAAACAAACATTTAAATTAACTTTAAAATATATGTAACACTTGCTATCAACATATTTTTTACTAAAAAAGCTTAATTATTATCCACGATGACACTAGCACACTGTTCTACCATCTAGGCGTATCTGACTGGCGATTGTTCATAAACACAGCACACTATGATTCTAGTTTTGCAATTTACGGTAAGATTTTCCAGTCTACGGTTAGTTGGGACACTGCAGCGTGCCCTGGCATTAAAACCAAATAACAAGTGAATCAAAATGGCTGACTGACAGTTCAAGTGCTGTGTGCTTAGCAAAATTTTAAGTTTAATTATAAAATAAGTGATTGTGATTAAGTTAAGTGTTGTGTAGACATTTTTCAAGATTGTTTCCAATATTTATCGGTGGTTTCCATGGCTGTAGAGCTAGACAAAAAAAGGTAGGCTTGCTGAAAAATTTTGTTTGTTTATTGTATGCTTGTTGCTGCTACTGAAATATAGTACAGGGTGATCAAAAGGAATTGTTATAGTTGGCAATATAATTCCAGAGATCTTTTTATTCCACAGTTGGCACAACGTCAGATAAAGATGGAAATGCTATTTGACATTTCTAATAAATACAAATAGGTTATGTCAGGAGTCTGACAGCTAATAGGATTTTGACTTTTTAAGTAATAGAAATACTTTAGAAATAAATGTAATAATAAATGTACTCAAATTTAAATTTTAAACGTCACTGTCAACAACAGGAAATGAATTTATGTATCAACTTTACCAATTTCAAGTAGTTTTTTTTATTGCCAACTGTAACAATTCCTTTTGATCACTCTGTACATTGTACATACATTTGCAAAAAATTAACATATTTACCGCAGGTCTTTCCGTGACAATATGTTTGTTTTGATTTAAATACATTGTACTGATTTCCCCCGAAACAATTCGTGTTGTTTTCTGGGCATAAGAAACTAATTTGTTCTGTGCACAATTTTGACATTGATAAATTTCAGTTGTGAAAACAAAAGTCGAGATAAAATATCTGGCATATTAATCGCGAAAGCAGGTGTTAAAATTTAATTTTTCTCTTGTGGCAACACTTCTTGAAGGCGTTTCTTGGTTTGTTTAACTCAAAATCCCATATCAATCAAACAATGGGTGCCTGAGTATCTACACGCTATATGTGGTTATGTACCAGTGCATCTCAAACAATCACAAAGAGGGAAATAGCAATTTGTTGAAGATTAGCTTAAGGTAGTACTAGTGTGACGGTGGCGCCATCGGTGGTCGAGTGGCCAATCTGACGCTCAAAAAAATATAAAAATTTAATAAAATAAGTGTTTTATACCTATTATAATTTGAATATCATGAATTGTTAACAGGTTGTTGGTCTAGTGAATTTTCAAATACGATACCACAGTGTTGGCAACACCACCAAAATTGTCACTTACAGTTTATGATACATAATATACTATTGTATTATTACTTATGTAAGGTAGGTTGTCGAGTGGCGAAATAGACGCTCAAAAAAATATAAAAATTGAATAAAATAAGTGCTTTATACCTATTATTGTTTGAATATCATGAATTGTTAACAGGTTGTTGGTCTAGTGAATTTTTAAATACCATACCACCGTGTGATGTTGCCATTATAAATTGGGATTCTTAATTTTTCGTTAAAAACAAGGCTTTGCATGGCTATATATCCATTACTAAACGATAAAAAACTTTCTCCTTCTGATACAATATACATGGATAGTTCTAGAACATCATACTAGTTTTTCAAATGAAACTGCAAAATTTTAGAGGTACACAAACCAAATATGTGCGATTCTGAGTGATGATCGCCATAAGCCCTGTGTATAAGAACTCAACTTTACAAGCGAATATATTTGTTCACAGACGATGAATGTATTTCATATTTTAACAGGATGCTTATGACTATCCAATGTTTACGTGCGCCAAATTTCATGCAAATCTGCAAAAAAAAATTCACGCTAGTACTACCTTAAAGTAAATATTATCATTTTATCATATCGTAGTTTTTTGGTTTGTGGGTGTGGTGGATATGCAGTTGCAGATCTTGGTTTAGGATATTATTTTTTGAGTGGAATAAGGATACCTGCTGTCAGATCACGGCCCCCAAAATGATAATATTACTGAGTTTATGTTACTCGTAATAAAAAATAAATATAAATATATCATCACGCCTTCTACCCATTACTGGGTGTGGCACTCTGCCTAGCAGATCTCGGTAAGTGATATATTTATGCGCGTGAAGTGCGGTTACCCGCCGTCAAATCACGACTCAAAAAGGAAACGAAGCATTTTCCGCACTAGTGTTTCTTTAATTACAGAAACGCATTTGGTCTGCATTCATCTACTTGCCATACATAACCAAGGCAATAATAGTTACGTAATAACAAAGAAATCGCACAGTTGTAGGAAAAACATATTTCTCTATGACAGCCTGTATGTATGTGACCACTTTGTAAAAAGTTTGAGATAGTCTGTACAGAGACTGTGAACTTGAATCGCAGGTTTCACGGCACACTTGGATATATCCAGCATTTCTCTGGTCGTGACTACGTAATTACTATAATAACCACACTCAGACACCATAAAATATATATTAGATTATGGAATAATTGAATATGGAAGGTCGTGGTGAAAATCATAGTGTTCAGATTACGTTGCTAGCTATAATAGACGCCTGGGTATCTCTGATCCTAGTGTTTGGGTTCTCAGGATCCTAGTAGGCTCCCAGAGATCTATTGTCATTTGTTTAACTTCAGAGATGATGCTCTGGAGCATTTAAACTGGGTTGAAGATAATTAGAATTGTTTGTTTAATTAGTAAGTGTGAGATATGAATAAATGAGCCGGTTAAGACGATGGCTTGAGGTTGTAGAAGTCCTAGGTTTGATTCTTGGGGAGTTTGAAACAAAATAAAATAAATATATCATCACGCCTTCTACCTATTACTGGGTGTGGCACTCTGCCGTAGCAGATCTCGGTAAGTGATATATTTAATACGTGAAGTGCGGTTACCAGCCGTAAAGTTTTGATGTGGTGAAAATGTTTGATAATAGTATATTACATAACAAGCATCGAAAGTGTAAGAAAAAGTGCGAGTAGACAAACTGAAATACGAGGCGCGTAATAATGATAGTCAGGTATGGATCATAGATGAGTGCTTCCGCAATATGCAACACCTGAACTATTGTTTGTTAAACCAACCGTGCCTTGAATTACAAACAGTTTGTGCAACTTAACAGATGATCCTACAACGCAGTTGTGTATTCACCAGAGCTGTGTGGAATAAATCTGCATTAGGAAAGAAAATATTCATTAAAATTAAATTGTTTTGTGATGATGCAAATGTCATCTACTTTTATTTGTAATTGTCATTTCGGTAGCTGAGTCAAATGGATGCTGTTACACCACTTTTAAAAAACAGCTGATAATATACCACTTAAAAATCATTGGTTTAAAATAATAGCTAAAACTGTGTGATATACACAGTATGTCCCAAAAATAACGAAACTTAATTTAAATCATAGAACACGTAGCGCAATCTATTAAACATACACATTGTTAGAAAGATACATCTTTCCTCTTTCGAACGCACACAACTTCATGCAATCAGGTGACAGTATAAAAATTTACGCGCATTTTAATGACAGTAGTTTTTGTGTTTATGTTGTAAAAATACAATGGAACAACGAGCAAATATTCAATTTTGTGTTAAACTTGGAAACAAATTTGCTGAGACATACGAATTGATGAAAAAAGTTTATGGTGATGATTGTTTATCTCGTTCACAAGTTTATAAGTGGGTTGCAAAATTTAAATGACGATGAAAGATCTGGACGTCCAAAAGCCGGAAATCGCGCTGAATTAGTCGAAAAAGTGTGTGAAATCATTGCTGTCGATGCGAATTTTATTATTAGAATGTTGGGTGAAGAATTAAATACGAGTAAAAATACTATTTGGAGAATTCTAACTGAAGATTTGGGTAAAAGAAAGGTTTGTTCACGTTTTGTTCCACATGAATTAAATGAAGACCACAAAGTCGCTCGTGTAAGTCAACGAATTTTTGATGAAAAAACATATTTGTGTCATCGACCACCTTCCGTATTCGCCTGATCTATCACGATGTGACTATTATCTTGTCCTAAAACTGAAAATTGCCATGAAAGGAGCGTTTTATGATGATATTCCAGCCATTTAAGCAGCCGTGATCAGGTGTTAAAGAACGTTCCTTTAGATGGCATAAAAAATCTATGCATGCTCTAGTTGATCGTTTTAAAAAGTGTATTGATTCAAATGGAACAATTATCTGCGTTACCTCTCATCTTAAAACTTCCATATAAAGCATTAACCATACCTTGTCAAACAAAAACGCATCGACGCACCCTCCCTGCTCTTCATACGTCATCATGAAAGTAAGTAAAGTAAAAAAGCAACACGAAATGTCATTAGAATAAAAGTGTGAACACACGTCGAGTTATCAACGATAGAGGCGCGATAGAAAGAGATAGAGCAATATATGAGGGTGTAGAAAAGAGAAAGAGGTATATGTATTGTCTTTGAAACAGTGGTGACGTCACACGACGCTATTACAGCGTACAGCGCGCGACGCGCGGCGCACTGTGGCGTCGATTGTAATTATATTCTCCACAGAGATTTCCTCTGCTTTTTAAATACACTTTCCATAGTGAGCCTAGTGGAAAATTTACAGGGTTGCATTTAGGAAAAATTCTCATTGTCACCCTGACGACCAGTCCGATAAAATATGACCCTGCGTCGTCATTTAGTCACTATAGGTCGTATTAGTTTGGGAACTTTGGGTCCAACTATAAACTGACCTAGAACTAACTCGTGTTACTTCCAAATAAATGATGTATCTCAAGTGTCAGTTGTAAACATTAACGGTAAATTTAAAGTAAAAAGTAAAAATCTAAGGCTAAGATATAACTAAGAATAAATTAAACCCCTAAGTCTTAATAAATATAAAGATAAATCTAAATATGTATTTCGAGAACTAAGTTCTCATCATCAGAAGATGAAACAAGAGGAAAACCAAGATTACACGACTTGTGAACCAAGCTAGTGGTCAAGGTTGAATCCCTTCATCTACTGATGATGAGTACTTAGTTCTCGAAATACGTATTTAGATTTATCTTTATATTTATTAAGGCTTAGGGGTTTAATTTATTCTTAGGTAAATTTAAAATCTGAATGCATGTTCGAAGGGACATCTGCTTAGTTTTGTTTGTGTGTTAAATTGCGCTTTTAATTCGATGTTTTAAGTCATGTTTATATTTTTTATATGTAGTCAGCAAATAACGTCAGAGTCTGTCCATTTTTTGATAATTTTGTCATCAGCAGTATCAAAATAATTTATTTCGGAGTCGCAATTATCTGTCATAATATTATCCTCTGTGACTACAATATTGCAAGAAACACATACTGCATATTGCTCTTCCATCAGCTGCATAAATAATAGTTTTGTATATTTCGTCAGAAAATTATTATAAGATTACTTAGGTTTTTTAAAATATGGTTCTGTATAAATCAGACTACAAGAAATCGAATGCCGTTGAGCGCATTTTCATATCTTTCTTAGTTTTCGAGTTACGGCGATTTTTGTCTTTTTCTAAATCGCAACTTTGAAGGCCCATATCTCGAAAACTAAAAAAGATATTGAAACGCGGTTTGAACGAGTGTATGTCTGGTGCTCTAATTAACTTATACTGAAATGTTGAAAATTTTGAAAATTTTACAATTTTTTTCAAAATTTTCTTTTGCGCATAATTCAAAAACTTGAAGAGATAATGAAAATCTGTAAAAACTATTGAATTTCTCTCGTAAAAGTACATATGTATGTAAAGTTTCAGAATTTTTGCACCACGGATAAAATTTTTAGAGCAAAAAAACTAAAAATGGCCTAAATTCGTAAAAATCTTAAGGGGTACCCCTTCAAAAATAATTAAAAAACAGTGATTTTTTGTTTTTTTGTAATAAAAACTTTATCTGTGCGAATTTGTGCCTGAAATTTTGCATACCTATGTACTTTTACGAGAGGAATTCACTGGTGTTGACAGATTTTCATTATCTTTTCAATTTTTTTAAATATTGGCAAATGAAAATTTTGAAAAAAATTGTAAAATTTTCAAAATTTTAAAAATTTCAGTATAAGTTAATTAGAGCACGAGACATACACTCGTTCAAACCGCGTTTCAATATCTCTTATAGTTTTCGAGATATGGACCTTCAAAGTTGAGCTTTTCAAAAACTCAAAAATCGCTGTAATTCGAAAACTAAAAAAGATATGAAGATGCGCTCAACGGTATTCGATTTCTCGTAATCTAATTTATATAGAACCATATTTTAAAATTTTTCGGTTTTTAAACTGCATCAACAAAAAAATTTTCATTATCATACATTTTTGCGATTGCGACTCCGGCGATTAAAAAATACATATTTTGATCCTCAAAATATGCATAATTATGTAGAAATATATGAGGAATCATATGATGAAATCCCCAATTTCATATCTAGTTTCATATTATTTAAAATTAATTGTAAACAGATCATTAGCCTCGTGTATAAGAACTTAACTTTACAAGCGAATATATTTGTTCACAGACGATGAATGTGTTTCATATTTTAAAAGGATGCGTATGACTATCCAATGTTTACATGCACCAAATTTCATTCAGATCTGCAAAACATTTTTTCATGCTAGTACTACCTTAATCAAACAGTCATGTTCCCTAAAATTTGCCACCCTTTTTCTGAACACCCTGTATTAACATAACAGTTAAAGCCATTATAATCCATCCCCCAAAAACGAAGTAGAAAGTGTTACTACAATATAACTATGAATCCATTTGAGTCTCAATACGGCTCTGTCGCCATGGGTTCGCTGACAACATCACAAGAGCTTGTCAGGACCGTATCAGTGAGTGAGGGTGGTTAGGGGTTGAGGGGGTTCCTATCCTCCGGGATACGAGTAGAGCACACCATACATATTGAAGTATCGTTGGTATATATGCGCTACAGTGCACCGCTAACGGTAATTAGGCGAACTGCGAGCGAGCTGTGTTCACGCGAGAAAAACGCGCGCTCTCTGAGTGACTCTCATCACTCTCACTCAGGAGAGGAGAGAGACGCAGTTTTAAATGAATGTGCGTAATAACGGCACTAAATGCAAGAGAGAATTTATACGCCGAGTGAAATTTTATGTTGTCTGGGTTTTATTTCAAGTAGTTAAATTTATTTTTTGATGGTTTAATGCTTCACTTGTTTCTGGTTTTTATAAATAAGTATGGATACATACATACATAACAAACATCAATATATTTCTTCTAAAACTATATTTTCAAGTTCAGTATACAAGTATAAATACAAACACAGTAAAACAGAAATCGCGGTAGCATTGTAGACAGGTCACCGATAATACCACATAATTAACAGCACGCGATTTGGTGTTCGTTGATGTGTTGGCCGACGAGATCGTAGTGGGTGGTTCAAACTCCGTGAAGTGTGAAAGCAGAATAGTAATTAACACTCTGATACGTACATAGGATGAAATCATTCATTTGTAGGTGAGAAAGATCAGCAAATGCAATTTAAGTAAAAATTAAAATTTAATAATAGTTATTTTTATAACAAGTGCCGAAAACGGCTTGTTACGTGCAAGTGCAGAATTTGCACGAGCACCTAACATTTTTCGGCACGTGTTATAAACAACATTTTTCCTACAACTGTGCGATTTAGAAAATCACTAAAATATTATCAAAATTTATAAAATCTTAATGATATTACACGAGAACGATGTTTTACGGCGTTGCTATGGTTTGTTTGTTGATTGCTTGCACATTGTTCTACGTTATTTAAAAATATTTCACTAATTTCAAGACAATTTCTTCAAAATCGTAATATAAATCGGTAATTTTTAATTTGGTGACAATTGTTTGTCGGCTACCCCTTTCCCGCATATCAGGCAGAGCTGGGCAAGCTACTTAAAAAAAGTAGCTAAGCTACAGCTACAGCTATTCTTTAAAAAAGTAGCTAAGCTACAGCTATAAGCTATATTTTGTAAAATATAGCTAAGCTACAGCTAAAAGCTTTCGTTAAAGTAGCTGTTAAATTTAAAAGCTACTTTTTTAAATTATTGTGAAATAATTAAATTTGCCATTGTCATATGATCAGTCTTTTGTTCTAATGACTGTTAATTTACTATTACGTACATAAATATCAAAAATAGCAAATACCATCTGGCACCTACTGTGTATTTTTGCGTATTAGAGCCAGTTAGAACCGGCAACAAATAATTATTTTATGTGGGTTTAGCTTGTACGCATGCGTACTTTGTTGACCTTCTGCTTAAAAAGTAGCTTTAAGCTACAAAAAATAGCTTCATTTGTTATTTTTAAGCTAATAGAAAAAAAAGTAGCTAGCTACAAGCTACAGCTATATTTTTTCACAGTTAGCTAAGCTACAGCTACAGCTAAGGTAAATGTAGCTAAGCTAGTAGCTAAGCTACGAAAGTAGCTAGCTACTGCCCAGCTCTGATATCAGGGAAGCAAAACCAACTTTCGATTAAGGTCGTAAAAAATACTTTTCTTTATAGGAGCCCTAGGAAAAAAAGTAGGCTTTCTTACAATCTTAATTTACTTTCTTATACACAGTATAAGGAAGTATTGGAATCGTGAAAAAATCGTTGACGAGATTTTCGCGGAAATACGTGTCTTGAGGTCCACTGAAACAGTTCTGATCATTTTCTCTATGATGACTATGTGTGTCTGTGGATGGATGTGTGTCCGAGTGTGCAATATCTCATGAACGAGATAAGATTTGATAACGAAACTTGGTAATTATAAGTTTCATGAAAATACGAAGAGTTGAGTTGATTTTGAATGAAATTGAAAAACCGGAAGAGGAAGTTTACTGGACACATAAAACAATAAATTCCATTTATTTCAAAAATGGAAAAAGTTTCAAATAAAAGATGTTAGCAAAAATATTTGGAACATAAAATGTTATTTGTATTTTTCCTGTATGGCGTCTAATTTTGAGAAAAACTAATTTATATATTTAATAATATATTCCAATAATCATAGAAGCAATAGAAACAAAAAACATAAACATGTTTAACATTTATATGTCAAACAATAATTGTCAAACGCAAGGAGCTAGTCATAAGTGTTCAATTTAGCGTTTTTGAAGATGTATCAATTTTATTGATCTATATTCTAAATATTAAATATGCTGTGTATAAGAAAGTCGTGGGGTGACCACACCAAATTTTTTCATAGCAAAATACATAATTATTGTATTTCTTTTAAACTTTTTTTATAGAGCAAACCTATGAAAAGAAAAACCACAACCATAGAATAATGTATACATCAACTTTCATAGTCTAGTAGAACTATACCAGACTTGATGGGTAATAATGTCATGGGCAGTTGTGACTCAATGGGTAAAACAGTCATCTCAAGAACGATTCAAATTCTACTACAAACTACT
Organism: Pterostichus madidus; assembly: GCA_911728475.2. Taxonomy (NCBI): domain Eukaryota; kingdom Metazoa; phylum Arthropoda; class Insecta; order Coleoptera; family Carabidae; genus Pterostichus; species Pterostichus madidus. Next base: position 2,566,212 of record OU452314.1, on the reverse strand, counting down.
TGTATGTCAGAACATAATGGATGTTTCTAAATTCAATTTGAATAAACAAATCCTGCGAAGTAAAAAGCTCCATTAGCGATGTTACAAACATCTTAAGTAAAGTTAAGTGAATCAGTAAATAAGTGGCTTACTAGTTCCAATCGCAGTCTACTTAGATTTATTTATTGGTGACGGGGAGTCAATGGATCAAGTGGGTGCGGACAAGTGAACATCACCGGACAAACAACAGACAAATGCCTGCGATTATCTCCAAGACAATCGCGCAGCGCTGTGAATTTGCCTTAACTCTCACTTAAACATCGATAAAATGTTTATGCACAGCCGACTTTATGTTCTTCAAGATTTATTGTTGATGTATCACATTTAGAAGTTCTCATAAAGAAAACTTAATGATTCGTATAAATTAAAATTAATTTAGTTGTCATATTTGATTAGATGGCTTTGATTGATGCTTCTGGGATTTTGTTTCAAATGTTTTCAATTTTCTGTCAATTACGTTAAATGAGTTTTTATTTAATTTTAATTAATTTAAATAGTGTTTAGAGTTGAAAGTTTATTTTTAATTAAAGGAGGAATGCGTTCTGTTGTTTTAAATTAAAATGTTTTGGAATAAAATTGATGGCATTGCATTCATTTCAGCTGCAATTCATTCACATCTCAATTGTTATTTACTTTCACTTTTTTTCTGTTTTAAATAACACATACGAGTATGGATCTTCATAATTATATAATTTTTCAAGCAATGTAAATACAAACGAAAGACGTTGTTGTTCTTTGAAAAAAATACCTAGTATCATAATGACGTCATTGTCAGGATAATTAATTAAGCATATAAATGAATGAAAACCCTTATTTTTCATTATTACTCTATAAATAACCACTTATGGGGTGGCTAGCTCAGTGGTATGAAGTCGGCCTGTGGATCCTGAGAACCCTGGTACCCTAGATTCGATTCCCACAGGCGACAAACAATTTTCATAAATTCAAAAAACTACTCCTGTGGCTCCTCCACCACTAACATCTTTGGAGGCCGTGATTTGACGACTGGTAACCGCACTTCACGCGCAAAATATATCACTTACCGAGATCTGCTTCGGCAGAGTGCCACACCCAGTAATGGATAGAAGGCGTGATGATATATTTATTTGATTTTTTATAAATAACCACTTATGAGGTAGGTGGTTTAGTGGTATCGAGTCGGTCTGTGAATCCTGAGAATCCTGGTTCGATTCCCACAACTGACAAACATTTTCACCACATTAAAATTACTCCTCTGGCTTCGTCACCACTAACATCCTTGGGGACCGTGATTTGATGGCTGGTAACCGCACTTCACATGCCAAATATATCACTTATTAAGTTGTCATATTTGATTAGGCAAACATTTTCATTACATTAAAGTTATCCCTGTGTCTGTCCCACCACTAATATCTTTGAGGATCTTGATTTGACGTCTGGTAACCGCACTTCACGCGCATAAATGTCACTGAAATTTACTTTGGCAGGGTGGCACATCCAGTAATGGGTAAGAGGCGTGATGATATATTTATTTTATTGAAATTACCGCAGTTTCGACATTTATATATATGACAGCGTGGGTAGTATTACAGCATTCGAATTCGAAGATCCTGAGTTCGAATCCCATTCCAGCGAAATAGTTACTTGTATCACTAGGTTGAAAACTGGATCTTTGTGAGTGCGAGCCGACAATTTACCCCAAATCAAAACTACCCCTGTGGCTTCTTTTCCACTAACATCTTTGAAGGCCGTGATTTGATGGCTGGTAACCGTACTTCACGCGCAAATATATATCACTTACCAATATCTGCTATGGTAGAGTGCCACATCCAGTAATGGGTAAAAGGCGTGATGATATATTTATTTTATTTACAAAATTACAGTTCCTTTGATGTAAATAACCATGAAAGATGCATCTCTATGTTACTTGAATTTCTTTTCTGTTTCATTAAAACTGCTATCCTATGAGAACAGATTGTCTCTCCAATGGTAGTTAGTAATGAAAGGCCATTTTAATTACAGAGAATTAGCGTTAACGCGGCAGTTAACGTAGAGATGAGACTAACACTATACCATAGCACAGCACCAAGACATCACGAATGCAGCACTAGGAAAGTTATATGCTGAGCACTTGTGTTGTAATTGGCAGCCGTATGGGAACTTATAAATAGATTACTATTGGCACGATGTATTGTTACTTTAAGAAAAATTACTGAGGGTTTGGAAACTTGACTACTAATCGGTTATTTGCTAGTAGGCAGTTTATCAACGGGCCAATGTTTTACAGGTACTTAATATTTAAACTCATCTGACATTTGTAAGATGTCAATTGTTTAACATAAATGAAGTGAAACAAGTTCTTCTGTAATCTTTACCTGATGATGGTCTAGTCGACCGAAATACGTATAGTGAATAAACTTATTTACTTTTTTGAAACCTACCTAGTGTTGATTTTTTAATTTTATGAAACAAGTTTCTTACTTCTACATGGACTTAATTGCTCTGCAGTTGCAGATCTTCAATTTAAAGCGGCAATATCTCACAGTTATTTAAATATTAACAGTCTGGTTCGCAAAAAAGTTTTGGTTAACCCTGAATTTTGGAATAGTCAAATCAAGCTAAACCATATACTCAAACAAATTTAAATAAACTTTAACGTAATATTATTACTATTTGGTTTTGGAAAAGTGATTTGGATTATCTTTTTAAAATATGAATGAATCCAAAATCCAGGATAAGTTAAATTTTTCTTGAGAATTGGGTGTTACTCAATTTGACTTATAAGATGTTTAAGAAGATGTCAGTTCTTTATTTCGACATGAGAATGATAACTCTGCAATAGCAGATCTTTTTAAAAAGATACTTCATTTTGTAGCAACGATCTTACCAGATTAAACAGTTATAAGATGTTGTCAACAACAAGCAATCGTAGCCCAGTGGGTATAATCAAGGGAAAACTTGGATTTATTAATTAACAAGCATTAGATTGTGCGTTAAAATCCCACTGACAACAAGTTATATAAAAAAATATGATTGTGTCTTAGTGGTTCCGATTCTACTATACGCTATTATAGGCTTCCTGTACTGTAATTGGGACTAATACAGAATAACAAATGAATTAAGTAAATTATTATATGTAGTAATAGAACTCATATTTCATATTTTGTCTTCATTCGCAGTTTTATATAATGTTATATTTCACGCGCATAAATATATCACTTACCGAAATCTGCTACCGCAGAATTTCACACTTAGTAATGGATAACAGGCGGATGATATAGTAATATTGATGTTATATTTTGGTATGTGGCTCAGTGATATCGAGTCGACCTGTGTATTTGAGAACCCGGTTTCAATCCTCATGGTTTTAACATGTTATAGACAGGTAGAACACCCAAATACACTGCTCTTAAAAGAAGCAAAAACTAAACGCCGAAAAAAGCAGCGAAGAAAGAATGATAGGCTAAATGATGTGATTCTGAATTCGTATATCACTTACCGAGATCTGCTAGGGCAGAGTACCACACCCAGTAATGGGTAGAAGGCATGACGATATATTTATTTATTTATAAAGTAATTATAAATTATAATCCCTTTTTAATTTTGTCATCTACCGCGATCTGCAAAGACTCTTCATCCAATACGTGGGTGTCCACAAGACGCTCGTTCGCCGCGCGGGGTCAGAGTTAAAGTAGCCGAGAGGTGAACGCCCCAGCAGCTGGCGCTGGGTCCCGGGTTTTAATTGATACAACCGCGTGATACCAGCAGATTTGCATATGCAAGCATTGCAGCCTGTTCTCAACTAGAAGCTATCGTTGATCTTGTATCATATGAGGAGAGCGTTGAAGATGATGATATGTGCATATGTGGAAGACTGCTTGTTGAAGAGCCTGAAGAGATGAATGGTGAAGTGAAGTGGTGAAACGTTGAAGTGGTTAAAGAGATGCATGGATTATATTGGATTTGTCCGTCACCAAAATTACATAGTTTTATATTTTAAAACAGGGGTAGCTGTTATAATAAATATATCATTACGATTTGTACTCATTACTGGGTGTAGCACTATATTTGAACGCATGAAGTGCCGTCGAATTATGGCTCCCAAAGATGTTAGTGCTAGGGGAGCCAGAGAGGTATTTTATATAGATTATAACTAGGGAGTAGGTGGCTGAGTGGCATCGAGTCTGCCTGTGGATCCTGAGAACCCTGGTTCAATTCCCACAGCCGACAAACATTTTCACCAAATTAAAATTACCTTTGTAGCGTCCCCACCACTAACGTCTTTGGGTGCCTTGATTTCACGGCTGGTTATTTTTGGGGTATGTGGCTCAATGGTATTAAGTCGGCTGTGGATTTGAGTATCCGAGTTCGATTCCCACAACCGACTATCGGCTGTATCATCGTTAATAATAAGCGACATCGATAACTTTTTTTAGCTTTGGCAACATCGGTTTGGTTTTAAAGTTTGTCAAATTTTTATTCAAATAAATACAAATTTGACAAACGTCAAGACAAAACCGGTGATGCCAAAGCTTGTAAAATTTATCGACGTCGCTTATTATTAAAGATATGTTACATGATACAGCCGAAAATAATTTCGCTACAATAAAACTACCTCTGGGACTTCCTCTCCATTAACATCCCTGAGAAGTATGATTTGACGACTGGTAACCGCACTTCACGCGCAAAATATACCACTTACCGAGATCTGCTACGGCAGAGTGCCACACCCAGTAATGGATAAAAGTCTTGATGATATATTTATTTTTTGAATTTATTTAAATCACTATTTGATTGACTTAGAAAGGGCGGCAAATTGGAGACCACTAGCGTCTTTGAGGACCTTGATTTCACGGCTGGTTATTTTTGGGGTAGGTGGCTCAGTGGTATTAAGTCGGTTGTGGATTTGAGAATCCGAGTTCGATTCCCACAACCGACAAAAGAATTTCACTACATTAAAACTACCTCTGGGACTTCCTCTCCATTAACATCCCTGAGAAGTATGATTTGACGACTGGTAACCGCACTTCACGCGCTAAATATACCACTTACCGAGATCTGCTACCGCAGAGTGCCACACCCAGTAATGGGTAAAAGTCTTGATGATATATTTATTTTTTGAATTTATAAAAACCATCATTTGATTGACTTAGAAAGGGCGGCAAATTGGAGACCATCCTGGGCGGCAAAAGTTCTAGGTACGCCACTGTGCCGGACATTGCTTTGTGCATTAATTTTGATATTCTATGCCTAGAACAATTTACCCAGACATATTTATATTATTTGTGACGTAACCAGGTACCAATCTGAATCTAAGTATATTCTAAAAGAATCGAGAACCTTTTAGTGGCCAACAACTCCATCATCTTGGTATGTGATGTGTCTACAAAATAAGCTAAGTCATACCAGTCAACAAGAAACGACAATAACCCTTCGGAATGTTGTTCGACCCTTTCAATCTCGTTCCTTCATTTAGAAATTAGGCACACAGCCCTTTCCACATGATAATACAAGATACATTTAGACTTAGAGTAAAATAATGATTCTTGTTTGAAGAAACAAAAGCAAACAACAAAAGTATGAAATTAAACAGTTGACAACATCTTACCAATATCATTATTTGAAACAATAAGTAACCATGAAATATTGACAAGGGTAATACAATAAATGATTCAATGGGTAAAAGGCGTGATGATATATTTATTTATTGAACTAAAAATATAAATATATCATCACGCCTTCTGCTCATTACTGGGTGAGGCACTCTGCCAAAGCAGATCTTGGTAAGTGATATATTCTGCGCGTGAAGTGCGGTTACCAGTCGTCAAATCACGGCCCCCAGAGATGTTAGTGGTGGAGGAGCCACAGGGATAGTTTTTGAAATTATGAAAATTGTTTGTCGCCTGTGGGAATCGAATCTAGGGTACCAGGGTTCTCAGGATCCACAGGCCGACTTCATACCACCAGCCACTCCATAAACTAAAAATAAGCATTTTAATGCTGATATTAATTAAAACAAAAGACAAAATGTCTATTACGATGTGGAATTGAGTCTTAATAAATAAGAAAAAAATAGGAAAAAATTTCCATCACTTGTCTCGTAATTCCACAGAGGTTTTACAGCACGTTTGCATCAACTTCTCAGGTCATCAACAAACGGCTGGTCAGTTCAGCTTTAACCATAGACGCGCGTTTCGTCCTTCCGGACTCATCAGTATGGTGCGATCATTTATCCAACTATTTCCTAGTTGATCTAGTTGGATAAATGATCGCACCATACTGATGAGTCCGGAAGGACGAAACGCGTCTATGGTTAAAGCTGAACTGACCAGCCGTTTGTTGATGACCTGAGAAGTTGATGCAAACGTGTTGTAAAACCTCTCTGGAATTACGAGACAAGTGATGGAAATTTTTTTCCTATTTTTTTTTATTTACTGATATTAATTAATTATAAGAAATATAAAAATAATAGTATATTAAAGAACTAGTTTAATAAGGCAATCTGTTAACGCACGAGTCCAAATTTGGAAAACCATCCGCCATTTCTTGAAGTCATCAACTCTTATTAATTAACAAACTAATTTATATGTATTGAGTTTTTTTCTACAAACAACTGACAATCAACAATCGTTATGTCATGGTCATCTACGACCATCAGAACCTAGAGAAGAAATACAGATCTAGTTTACTGACCATTATAAAAGAAATCATCTTTGTTATTTATGGTTTTTTTCTGTGGGACAAAGTCTACTTTATGATAGACCTTTTCTCGTTAACTTACTAAAAGAATTGTAAGTTTCTGACAGATAGATGATGGATGATGATTCCAATAGTTCTTGAAACTGTCTTTGAATGTTAATGTTACGTACAAACAAATGCTTCGTCCACGAAGAAGACTTACTTCTATTCCATAAATAATTAAATAATTTCTTTCTACCATTTCCTTCTTCCTGTTCGTTTTCAAATAATATCTTCGCGTTTTTGGAATATTTCAACAAGGTTTCTTCGTTCTTCTGTACCTCGTATTTAGTGTCAAACAAGTCGGAGATATGGCAACAGCGATGCTAACCATACAAGTTCTCGTTTCGGTTGGAATATATCACGGGCCAGAATTTAGGCGTGAGGGAGTAAGAGATATAGAGGGCTCTGTGGGTGGGAGTGAGATAACATGCGAGGAAACCAACTTGACGACGGAGATAAGGACGGGTGTGAGGGAGATGGAAGATGACAGTGGTTTGAAAACTTTTGTGGGGAGGGTGTTTTGAAATCCGAAAAAGTGGAATATGATTGTTAAAATTTTAGTCAATCTCACTGACTTATATTTATTTTCAAAAATATGATTGTGTCTGAGTGAATCGGATTCCATTATAAGCTACTGTAATTGGGATTAAGTTCCTGTTGTATAGAGTAACAAATAAATAAATAAACATGAACAAAGTGAAATATTTTGAGGTAAAAATATAATATATCATCACGCCTTTTACCCATCACTGGGTGTGGCACTCTGCCGAAACAGTTCTTTGTAAATGATATATTTATGCGCGTGAAGTGCGGTTACCAGCCGTCAAATCACGGTTCCCAAAGATGTTAGTGGAGAAAGAGCCACAGGGGTAATTTAATGTGGTGAAAATTGTTTGTCGGCTGTGGGAATCGAACCGAGGGTCTCAGAATCCACAGTCCGACTTGATACCACTGAGCTATTACCCCATTAATTACTTTATTAGAAAACAAATAGTAAAGGATAAATGTTGATTTTTAATAAATAAATAAATCTAATATAATTTTTTAATAATTAATATTAAAATTAAATTTATTAACGCTAATATAATTTTTTATTTCTTTTTAACTCTTTTCCTAATTAACAAAACAAGTTTATTTTAACCTGGGTTAAAAAGAGTGTTAAAATAAAATTTCATTAATTTTGTAAATCTGTTTTAATTTGAAACAGAGTTATAGATAACATTAAATACGATGTTACCGCCAATCCGTTTTATGAATCTGCCTGTTAAGGACAACGCTCTAAAATAAAGGACTGTTCTCAATAATAAAGGACATATAATCACTGTAATGATCATCACACAATAGGGACTTATACAATTCAAATTTTTCGGTTGCTATCTAGTGAGTAAAATAGAATTTAATAATTTGTTATGTAGCGAACATGGTATAGCTTTACAGTTTGACGATTATCACGTGATCCAAACTTTAAACATCAAACATGTGTTGACTGAACAACAAACGTGGGAATCTGCGGGGAGAAGTGCTGAAATGAGAAAGCAGTTGATAGACTCGGCATGGTGTCACCTCGCTCTTTCTACAAATTTGTTGTTTCACACAAAATTGTATGGAGGGGGGTCTACTGCATGTGACGTTAAAATTATAAGTCTCTATTCTAGTAAATCAGTCTCCTGAACTATCAAACAAACTAAAAAGATTCCCTCCAATACATACTTCACCGTTTGAGTAGCGCTGTTCGGCAGCAAGCCGGACCTGTTCCTTGTTGAGAATAATAAACAAGGGCCCGTTTTAAACAAGGGACCAGCACCAACACACACACACACGCAGAAGTAAATGAGGGCTCGAAACTCTACGCTAGCTGTTGCTGGCGTACACTGCGTCGGCTGTGTGGATGTCCGTGGCTCTGGCGGGTTAAGCGACGAAGTAGGTAGAGGATAAAACAAAGAGAACTGGTTGTGGAAAATTAATTTCGGAAGACAAGGGCGGCGAGACATATTTTAACAAGAATATGTTGATGAGAGATTGAGAAGAAGAGTGGACGTATGGCGAATGAATGATAAAATAAACGTGCGGCCAAATCTCGCTGACTTCAACTTCTAGCAAAATGTATGATTGTGTCTGGGTTGTTCGAATTTTAGTATAAGCTACTGTAATTAGGATTAAGTTCCTGTTGTGCAGAGTTAAAAATATATAATAATAAAGATTTAATAATAATAAAGATTTTGATTCGACAAAGTTCAGCTAAAGCTGTTCTTACACTTAACCATTTTACAAAAATAAATACAAAATACAAATGAAATGAAATATAGAAAAAAAAAACAAAAAAAAACAGAATTATCATAAAAAATATACACGACAGCGAAATAATTACAATAATCAACATTCAATAGAAAAAACTATAACATGTTTATTTTATATTTAGCATGATTAAAAAATAAAAAATAATAATAATAACAATAATAAATACAATTAGATATATATAAATAAAATATGTAGATTTCTTGTACTTCAGAAAATTCGTTGCTTCTTTAACAGTCTTCACAAAATTTCCCGAACCGAATATTGCAAGACTAAAAAGAAACAAAAAAACTAAGAAAAGCTATTTTAAATAAAATAAAATAAATATATCATCACGCCTTCTGCCCATTACTGGGTGTGGCACTCTGCCGAAGCAGATCTCGGTAAGTGATATATTTTCGGCGCGTGAAGTGCGGTTACCAGTCATCAAATCACGGCCCCCAAAGATATTAGTGGTGGAGGAGCCACAGGCGTAGCTTTTTTGAAATTATGAAAATTGTTTGTCGCCTGTGGGAATTGAATCTAGGGTACCAGGGTTCTCAGGATCCACAGGCCGACTTCATACCACTGAGCTAGCCACCCCATAAATAATAATTAATAAATAAATATATCATCACGCCTTCTACCCATTACTGGGTGTGGCACTCTGCCGAAGCAGATCTCGGTAAGTGATATATTTTGTGCGTGAAGTGCGATTACCAGTCGCCAAATCACGGCCTCCAAAGATGTTAGTGGTGGAGGAGCCACAGGCGTAGCTTTTTTGAAATTATGAAAATTGTTTGTCGCCTGTGGGAATTGAATCTAGGGTACCAGGGTTCTCAGGATCCACAGGCCGACTTCATACCACTGAGCTAGCCACCCCATAAATAATAATTAATAAATAAATATATCATCACGCCTTCTACCCATTACTGGGTGTGGCACTCTGCCGAAGCAGATCTCGGTAAGTGATATATTTTACGCGTGAAGTGCGATTACCAGTCGCCAAATCACGGCCTCCAAAGATGTTAGTGGTGGAGGAGCCACAGGGGTAGTTTTTGAAATTATGAAAATTGTTTGTCGCCTGTGGGAATCGAATCTAGGGTACCAGGGTTCTCAGGATCCACAGGCCGACTTCATACCACTGAGCTATTTTAAGTTCTTATAAACAAACTTATTTTGAATCAAATAATAGTATATTAAAGAACTAGTTTCTTAAGGCAATCTGTTAATGTATGAGTCCAAATTTGGAAAACGAGCCGAACTGCGGCGAGTTTTACAAAGGACGAGTACAACTCTATTTGATGTGGACATACCGTCATGTTATGCATAATTTTATTTCCAGAAGAAATGTGCTTTCAGGAATAAAGAATGCTCTTTTTTATTTTCATTTTCTTGTAGTGACTTGTGCAAAAAAGTATAGAACACACATGGTAGTAATAAACAGAATTTAAAAGTAGAATCTTGTAAAAAATATTCCCCTGTGGATCATCTCCAATTACTACAAGTTACTGTACGATGTTCAACTGTTTAGTGTATATTTACTGAATACATTTTTCAAGAAAATTATTATTGAAATAAACATGTCAATTAGTTTTTTAAATGGTTCACTGAAAATTCAATAATTTATTCCTCTTATCAATTGATAGACTAATAAATTATTATTATCGTTATATGAATTTTTGCTGGGTAGCCTTGCTGGTAAAACGATGGTTTTAGTTTCACTGTTATTTAGCTGCACAACAGGAAATTACTCACAATTACAGTAGCTTTTAGATTAGAAGAATTCGAACCATTTAGACGCAGGTTTATTTATTCTTTGTTTATTTTGTTTGGCGAGGTAACAAACTCTAGCTTGTACCTAGATTGTTTTAACTAGGGAGCCACAACATATAATCACAATTACAGTATTACTGTTTATAGTACAGAGTTCTTTGATTAAGGTAGTACTATCGTTGAAATTTTTTTTTGCAGATTTAAATGAAATTTGGCGCACGTAAACATTGGATAGTCATACGCATCCTGTTAAAATATGAAACACATTCACCGTCTGTGAACAAATATATGCGCTTGTAAAGTTGAGCTCTTATACACGGGGCTTATGGCGCTCATCACTCAGAATCGCACATATTTGGTTTGTGTACCTCTAAAAATTTGCAGTTTTATTTGAAAAACTAGTATGATGTTCTAGAACTATCCATGTATATTGTATCAGAAGGAGAAAGTTTTTTATCGTTTAGTAATGGATATATAGCCATGCAAAGCCTTGTTTTTAACGAAAAATTAAGAATCCCAATTTATAATGGCAACACCACACGGTGGTATGGTATTTGAAAATTCACTAGACCAACAACCTGTTAACAATTCATGATATTCAAATCATAATCGGCATAAAACACTTATTTTATTAAATTTTTATATTTTTATGAGCGTCAGTTTCGCCACTCGACAACCGATAACGCCACCGTCATACTAGTACTACCTTAAGAACTCTCGCTTTTCATGCAATAGTTTTACCCAAGGTACCTTTGAAATTATTTTCAGTTACAGGGGATCTACTTTTTTTAGTGGAATTAGAACCATTAAAACCAGTGTTTCCAAATTGCGGGGCACTTCTCCCAGAGGGCACAATACTATTGCAATGCGAGTGCATTGGCTTTAATAAATAGTTATTTGTATATTTTGAGCGTTAAGTGATAGACACATTATTTTTTATACGATTGTATCCAGTAATGGATAAAAGGCGTGATGATATATTTATTTTATTTGGTATTTCTTATTACAAGTATAAGTTGAGGTCAGCATGGATTAAATTCCTTTGTAACAGATGTCTCTAAAGGTTTTCTTTCCGTGCCCCCTAAAAAATATTTTCTTCCGCGGCACTGGCGAACAAATGAGCGTGTCTGTAAAGATGTGCGGGCCTGCTTATCCCAAACACTAGTGGTGTCGCCAACCGTTTTCAATTTCGCAATGTTGATGAGTCTGTTTTAATGATGCTTGCGTTTTTGTTTTTGTGTAGTTGATTATCAATGTTTACGCTGTAAACATACGATCGATTGGTCAGTTTCATGGCTAAGTTGATGAAATGATATGTCAGTTTGTATTATCGCTGTTGGTATGAATTCGTTTGGTTTTGGAATATTTTATATTTACCAAATTTTTCCTTGTTTTCATAACCGTTTCGCGATTGTGGGACTGTTATTTGACGGCTGGTAGCCATACTTTACCAAAGATATATGCTTCTAGATTCTCGTCAATAAAGATGACGAATTTTATTGTATTGGTGGAAATTTGATTATTTTTTAATTCTTTCATTACATTTGAGGGCTCTTAATTCGACAGCTAGTAACTGAATATATAGATGTAAAAATATGTCTATAAGCTACTGTAATAGGGATAATAAATAAATAATCATTACACTTTTTACCCATTACTGGATGGGACACTCTGCTATCGCAAATCTCGGTAATAGTTATAGAGCTAGGCTGCAAAATGATGTCTTATTTTTTCTTCCAGTGATAGAAATGTATTTTTTAATAGATTATGTTATGATAAACATGAAAACAAGAAAATTAGATTTTGGAACGGGTGCAATGCCGGATTTACCATTAGGCTGAAAAGGCTCCAGCCTAGGGCCCCGAGCTCGGGGGGCCCCGCACTGGAGTTAAACTAGTTTTGAACATTTTAGTAAATTTAAATTTTACTAATACGTCAATAAATTTAACAGAGAAACTATGAACGAAAAAACTAATCAATATTAATGGAGAATTAATCATTGTAATTATAATTATATACAGGTCATTGAAGATTTCGTTAAGCAAAAAGTGCGAAGAAAGATGTTTTAATTGCGTCGCAGATATTGTATTTATAATAAAACACATGTTATTTTAATCTTACTCTTATAGTTTTATTTTACTTTTTATTTTCACGGCAACAGAGAGGGGGCCATTCTATGTATTCAGCCTAGGGCCCCATGTCACGTAAATCCGGCACTGAACGGGTGGCAACTATAGATGACGCCGATGTGAATGCGCAGATTTTAAGAGTGGTTGTTGATCCCTACACCAGTCCACTTTCAGAGCTTCTGTCACCAACAAGCAACCAACAATAATTTCTGTCAATAATTTTTTTGTCATGTATTCGTCGTGAACAAGTAGTAATATGTCACACGACACCATAAAAATTGCTTACTTTGACCAATTTTGTCGCGCATGCCTCACCGGCCAAAACTTTTGTCTACCATTTAAATTGAAAATTAGCCTGTAAAAAATATGTCAACAACCACCCTTAAAATAGGCGCATTCACATTGGCGCCATCTATAATTACCACTCGTTCCCAAATCTAATTTTCCTTCTTTCATGTTTATCATGACATAATCTATTAAAAAATCTATTTCTGTCACTGGAATAAATGAGACATCATTTTGCACCCGAGCTCTCTAACTATAAGTGATATATTTATGCGCGTGACGTACCGTTACCAGCCGTCGAATCACTGCCTTCAAAGATGATAATGGAGGGGGAACCACAGAGGTAATAACAATGTGGTGAAAATTGTTTGTCGGCTGTGGGAATCAAACCCGTGTTCTCAAATCTATCGACTCGATACCACTGAGCCGCCAATTCAATAAAATAATAATAATAAAAATAATAATGGACCTCATTATATCTGAAATATTTCAAGAATATTTCTCAGCGGTCAATATCACCCAAACAATCGAACAAGTAAACACCGTTTAGGGTCCAACCTTATTTACTCTAATTAAATATTTTACCAACAGCCACAAGTAACAATTATGACGTACACGTATTTAAATATGTAAACCAGCAGTGAATTCGTTGGTCAACGACTGCTCGCCGCTCAAGAAAGCGATAATTACCAACATCAAAGGGACCCAGCAACTGTTACTATAATTAGGACACTTCCACGCTACTAGGACAGAGTTGCTTCTACACGCGGGATCTGGAACTGTGAACGACAAACAAGAAACTCTTGCTAGGAATATTCTGCAAATCTAAATCCTGTTAGAGTGTATTATGTTGGAGGTTTTAAGGATTCTTTCGAATGTAAAATGCGGTAATAGTTTCTTCTGTTTTTTCTAGTGCTGATTAAAAAATGTCTTGGTTGCTGTTGTGATTATTTAAATAAGAATGTGCTCGGAGTGGCGAAAATTGGTATTATGACATAGGTATGGATACCGAATGACTAAGTACTTAATAATAATTGTGGGGTAGGTGGCTCAGTGGTATCGAGTCCGTCTGTGGATCCTGAGAACTTTAGTTCGATTCCCACAGCCGGTAAACAATTTTCATTACATTAATACTACTCTTGTAGCTCCTCCTCCACTAACATCATTGTAGGGCATGATTTGACAGCTGGTCGCCTCACCGATAAACAATTTTTACCTAATTAAAAACTACCTCTGTATCTCTCTCTCCACTAACATCCTTGAAGTCCGTGATTTGACGGCTGGTAACCGCACTTTACGTGCATAAATATATCACTTACAGAGATCTGCTTCGACAGAGTGCCACATCCAGTAATGGGTAGAAGACGTGATGATATATTTATATTTATGTGATTTATTTAAATAATAATAATAATGGGGTAGATGGGTCAGTGGTATCGAATCGGCCTGTGAATCCTGAGAACCTTGGATCGATTCCTCTGCCAACAAACATTTTCACCACTTTAAGATTCCTCCTGTGGCTCTCCCTCCACTAATATCTTTGGGGGCCGTGATTTGACGACTGGTAACCACACTTCTCGTGCAAGAATTTATCCAGTAACGGGTAGAAACAATTAAAATTACCCCTGTGGTTCTCCCTCTACTAACATTCTTTAGGGCTGTGATTTGACGGCTGGTAATTGCACTTCTCGCGCAAAAATATATCACTTACCGATATATAAATATATCATCACACCTTCTATCCATTACTGGGTGTGGAATTCTGCCGTAGCAGATCTTGATAGTGATATATTTTTCGCGTGAAGTGCGGTCACCAGTCGTCAAATCTTACTTCTCAGGGATGTTAATACAGGGGAAGTCCCAGAGGTAGTTTTAATGTAGTGAAATTTTTTGTCGGCTGTGGGAATCGAACCCGAATTCTCAAATCCACAGCCGACTTAATACCACTGAGCCACCTACCCCAAAAATAATATATATATATATATATATATATATATATATATATATATATATATATATATATATATATATATATATATATATATATATATATAATGGGGTGGCTAGCTCAATGGTATGAAGTCGGCCTGCGGATCCTGAGAACCCTGATTCGATTCCCACAGGCGACAAACAATTTTCATAATTTCAAAAACTACCCCTGTGACTCCTCCACCACTAACATCTTTGGGGATCGTTTACCTATTACTGGATGTGTTGTAGATATAAATATGTACAAATACATAGAATATAAGAGTAATTAAGAAAGAAAGAAGAAATATTTCCAAAATCAACAAAACCTAAAAAAAAGAATATCGCTTCATCTGTCATTAGCCCATACAATCACCAAAACTAAAGGCATTCCAACCCATAATAAAACTTGATCATACTTCTCAGCAAATGTTGAACGAATAAAACTGTCCACAGCCTACTCTCTTCTTCTCTTCTTTTTCTTCTTCTTCATCCAGTAGAATTTCATTTGACCATTCATCTATCATCATCAGAGCGCAGGCCACAGCCAGATCCTATATTTACTAGTAATCTTACGCCATGTGGCTCAAGTCTACCAGAAAAGTTGTGGGTGACTTTCACGAGGATGATATTGAGGAGTTGGTTGGGCGACTGTCCGGCTGCGTGATTTCGAATATGTTTATATCTTGGATTACTTGAAACGTGAGAGAGAATAAATGGAATTGTTGGAACGGAAATCTTCGAGGAAATTGGTTTTATTAAATATAACTTAAATACAACGAAATGGTGGGAAGTCTGTAATGGATATTAAAAAATAAAAAATAAATATATCATCACGCCTTCTACCCATTACTGGGTACTGGCCGAAGCAGATCTCGGTAAGTGATATATTTTGCGCGTGAAGTGCGGTTACCAGTCGTCAAATCACGGCCCCCAAAGATGTTAGTGGTGGAGGAGCCACAGGGGTAGTTTTTTGAAATTATGAAAATTATTTGTCGCCTGTGGAAATCGAACCAGGGTTCTCAGGATCCACAGACCGACTTCATACCACTGAGCTAGCCACTCCATAATGGATATTAGGGCCTGAAAATTTAGTTTTCGAAATGATCTAAGTTTGAAATATGTTATTGACGTTTTAATGCCATTAATATTGATGTACGAGTTCTTTCTGTTGCATATCTGGTCTATTTAGAAATCTTTCTATTTTTCATGTCTTCTGTATTTGCCTAACTGACAAACATTCAATGAATTAAATTACTTAAAATTTGCTAGTAAGTCAATTCGGACCCGGGAAATTGAATGCCGTTGAGCGCATTTTCATATCTTGTTTAGTTTTTAAGATATAATCTCCGGAAAAGTGAATTTTTTCTCAAATTTTAACAGTTCAGATTTTTGACTTTCTCGAGGCTATATCTCAAAATCTAAACGAGATATGTAGATGTGCTCAATGGCATTGAATTTCTTGTGTTTCAATTGAGTTATAAACAATCTTTAAGCAATTTTAATATTTCAAAATTTTTTTTTCTAATTTTTTTATCAAACACTTTTTGAACAATATCTCAAAAACTAGCCGAGATATACACTGCGGGACATTAGCAATGGATTCAGCGGGTTCAAATACATATGTATGTACATTTTCGTTACAATATTCGTACGAGAAAGACTTTTAGAGCAAACAGTATGAAATTGGCGTAAAATCGAAAAAAAGTTAAGGGGTACCCCTTCAAAAATTTTCAAAAAGTAAATATCGCTAAAAATTTGTTTATAAGTCAATTCAAACACGAGGAATTCAATACTGTTGAGCGCATTTTCTTATCTTGTTTAGTTTTTAAGATATAGACTTCGGAAAAGGGACTTTTTTCCCAAATTTTATCTATCTGATTTTGTACTTTCCCGAGGCTATATCTCAAAAACTAAACGAGATATGAACATGCGCTCAACGGCACTGAATTTCTCATGCATCAATGAACGTGTAAATACATTTGCAGCAAATTTTATATTTCAAAAAATTACTGTGTATACGAGTAGAAGAATTTGTTAAAATGAATTATCAATCATCAACAACTGCTTGACATAATTCTCAAATACCTTTCTTCTATTTTGATTTTCATCCGGTGTCCAGCTCGAAATTAAACTCTCTCAATCTAACAGATGTATTTTGTATCTCTTTCTACGTATATTTCTCTGTTTCTATTGGCTATTAGTCGTTCAGATTAGGTGTGAATGTATTACGATTTCCTTCGGATTCGAAGCTACAAGGTTATTCAACTTAGATAAGATATGTCGTGTGTCCCTGTTTGTTTAGTTTTAGACTGATCACCGGATTTCGTCTTCCTTATTGTTAACTTGTTAGAGGAATCAGGAAAATGTTGATTTTGTCCTTTAATGTTTATTTATGTCTGATTAAATATAGACAATTGTACTAAGCAAGAGCTCGCGCATTTCAATCTCACTAACATTAAGTTATATCAAAAATATATGATTGCTATGGCTAAGTGGTATCTAGTCGGCCTGTGGATTTGAGGACCCGAGTTCAACTTCCACAGCCGATAAAGAATTATTATAATAAAACAGCTCATGTGGCTCTCGGTCTCCTCCTCCACTAACATCTTTGGGAACCTTGATTTTACGACTGGTAATCGCACTTGACGCGCAGTAATATATCACTTACCGAGATCGGCTACGGCAAAGTGCTACACTCAATAATGAGTAAATGGCGTGATGATATATTTATTATTTTATTTATTACAGAAATAAAATGACAATTTTTGTTTATTGTGAATACTTGATTCTGCAAAATATAATTTTGACATATAACCTAGTACAGAGTGATTAAAAGGAATTGTTATAGTTGGCAATACAATTCCAGAGATATTTTTATTCCACAGTTGGCACAACGTCAGGGAAAGGTGGAAATGCTATTTGACATTTCTAATAAATACAAATAGGTTATGTCAGGAGTCTGACAGCTAATAGAATTTTGACTTTTTAAGTAATAGAAATACTTTAGAAATAAATGTAATAATAAATGTACTCAAATTTAAATTTTAAATGTCACTGTCAACAACAGGAAATGAATTTATGTATCAGGCTTACCAATTTCAAGTAGTTATTTTTATTGCCAACTAAAACAATTCCTTTTGATCATTCTGTACATATTTTAATCTTTTGAACATGTAATTAAATGTAATTTTGTTGTACATATAATATTGTATATACACGGATGAAATTAGCGTTTTTGACCCAGAGCATGTTATTAGTTCTTGGCGCTTTGCGCCTTGTGCTAATAATCATGCCACGGGCCAGAAACACCTGTTTCCACCCTTGATACATAAATAACTATATTGTCTTCGACTCGTCTGTAGTATTTTTCCACAGGTGGATTTCTGCAGAAAAGTCTTTTTGAAAACGAAAACTTAATTATCAAATAACAGTTAAAAGTAATTTAGGTCCAGCATGGATCTGAGTAGTAAAACAATAAATAGAGCTTTAACTTGAAGTAATATAATTTCCAAACGAGCAGTAATTATACAGCAGCTACCAGTGTTAATCCTCGAGTATCATTTTAAAATATGCCGGATGTTGTTCTTAATCAACAGTAATAAATAAGTCAGATTAACCGTAGCGTAAAGCCAGGTTTACACTGGAGAAACCCACCTCTGCACTGCGGGACTTCCACCTATGAACACCTATAAAACTTTCATAATAAATTCAAATAAACCATAAAATGATGAAGGTATTTTTTATCTTCTACCGGTTATTTCGACGCCCACGAGATTTTCAGATTTTTTCTTGATTGTCTAAAGGAGATAAGAGCCTGACGATCGATAAATTAATGACAACCCCTAGCGTGATTACTCTGTAGATTACCAGCATTTAGTAATTCTGTTATTTCTATTTTACTTTTATGCATTTTACTCTCGTTTGAAGCTGTTAGTATGAAAACTAGTACTTTTTAACCACCTTTTTAACGAAGTTGGCAATGAGTTGTTATTATTATTATTATTTTTATAATGGGATGGCTAGCTCAGTGGTATGAAGTCGGCCTGTGGATCCTGAGGTCCCTGGTTCGATTCTCACAAGCGACAAATTTTCATAATTTGAAAAAGCTATCCCTGTGGCTCCTCCACCACTAACATGTTTGGGGGATGTGATTTGACGACTGGTAACCGCACTTCACGCGCAAAATATATCACTTACCGAGATCTGCTTCAGCAGAGTGCCACACCCAGTAATGGGTAGAAGGCGTGATGATATATTTATTTATTTATAATAATAGCTACGTATACAGTATGATTGATTTTAGTGGAACAATATTATTAGTCTGAATATTGCACCACGACTATAATCAATTAATAGTGTTTCATTATTTGACCACGTTGTCATGGAAATGAGTGGATTAATAAATGATAATTGCACTAGTGCAAACATCGCGATTATTTTTTGACGTTTCTCAAAACCAATAAAATGTTTCATTGTATGTCACGTGTTTTAACCAATCCTGTCGTTATTATACTGAGAATAAAGCTCTGTGGTTATTCCTGGAAATAATCTCTGTAGATGCTTTTTTGTTTGTGACAAATAATAGGTAGTTGTCAAATAATTATTTAAAACTGTCAACGCGTCAAGTAAAATGTGTGAAACAAATCGATTTAGTTGTATTTCAGATACAGAAATACACCAACAAATTTTGGAAACAACTTCCAAGAATACATTAATAAGTAATCAATCGATATGGACCCAGTTCAAAATCTTTTAAGTTGGATGAATTGACCTCAACAGCTAAGTCAAAAAATAATCTAATTAAATATAACTCGAGAGTTGGATAAATTAAAACATAATTCTCCAGTATCTTTCTCAAACTTGTTGCCATTTGGCAATAGCCACTCAAGCCCTACGGGCTTTCGTGACTATTGCCTGGCAACAAGTTTTCGAAAGATCTGTCAAATTATTTTCAATTTATTCTCACTCTCCTGTTATATTATTCCTGATTATTTATTTAAATAAATAAAAGCAAAACAAAGTTCCATATGAAATATAAATCATTGTTGTCAAACATTAAATTTCTTTTTATTTATTTAAACCAAGTTTAAAATTTAATTTAAGGCGGTGTAACTGGTCATTCATATGACATTAAACAGTTAGAATAAAATTTTATATATATATATATATATATATATATATATATATATATATATATATATATATATATATATAAGAATAAAATTTTATATATATATATATAAGAATAAAATTTTATATATATATATAAGAATAAAATTTTATATATATATATATATATATATATATATATATATATATATATATATATATATATATATATATATATACTTTTACTTTGTTTTTGTTTGTGTTCTACCGTTCAAACTATAAAAATGTATTATAGAATGATGTTTAGAATTTCTTTTCTTACTGAAAGTCAGAGTTGTTAAAACCTTTGAAGTGTGATGTATTTTTACAAATTTTGTTTAATATTTGACGCTACTGTACCCGAAATTTGATTGACATAAGATTTGTAAGTTAAACAAACTAATCTAGAGATTTTGGGGGATTCTGTCAAGATGGTATGCCTGTCTGTATGTAAATACTATCTGTTTATACTATCACTTCCGGTTATACAAACTCTTGTTTATATACATACGTACACATATCCACACGTGTACCACTACAGAAATATTTTATAAACGAATTACAATTCTTTTTCAATTTTATTCCTTTCTGAGTACAACTCTCTCTTGCAGCAGATAGTACATTTTCGGTTAGAGGGTACATGTAAAAATAAATATAAATATATCATCACACCTTTTACCCTTTATTGGGTGTGGCACTCTGCAGAAGCAGATCTCGGTAAGTGATATATTTTGCGCGTGAAGTGCGCTTACCAGCCATCAAGTCACGGCCCCCAAAGATGTTAGTGGTGGAGGAGCCACAGGGATAGCTTTTGAAATTATGAAAATTGTTTGTCGCCTGTGGGAATCGAATCTAGGGTACCAGGGTTCTCAGGATCCACAGGCCGACTTCATACCACTGAGCTAGCCACTCCATAAATAATAATTAATAAATAAATATATCATCACGCCACAAGGATAGTTTTAAAATGGTGAAAATTGGTTAACGCCTGTGGGAATCGAACCAGGGTTCTCAGGATCCACAGGCCGACTTGAAACCATTGAACTAGCCATCTCATAAAAATAAAATAAATATAAATATATCATCACGCCTTTTACCCATTACTGGGTGTAGTACTCTACTGAAACAGATCTCGGTAAGTGATATATTTATGCGCGTGAAGTGCGGTTACCAGCCGTCAAATCACGGCCCCCAAAGATGTTAGTAGTGAGGGATTCACAGAGATAATTTTAAAGTGATGAAAATGTTTGTCAGTTGTGGGAATTGAACCAAGGTTTTCAGGATTTACTGAGCCACCTATCCCAAAGTTCATCTTGTACATAATCTGCAAGCGCAGATCTTCGTATTAAAGATACGACTTGAAAGGGACAATATTTCTCGATTTGAAACAGTGTGAAATACAAGTATGTAGAATGTTGTCATAAATTTAGAAGTGGAATTACGAGCTGAAGTTTGCCTCGGTTGTAACGAATTGATTAGTAAATACGAATGTAAAACAAATGATGATTGATGCGAAATATCTGAGCATTGTGCGTCTGTCAAGTAAAAACAAAACATCACGCATAACAAATAATAACAAATGCAAGTGCAACATTCTGGCCATTGTTCAACTGTTATTTGCATTCGTCACATTATACCGCCAAGCCCACTATGATCCAGATTCGCACAATGCGTTCTTGCATATTATCACCGTTGCCAGCGATACACATTACTATGTGTGTGTCAATTGTTTTTGCATAATATCTGCATAATGATTTCTTGAAGAATCTACACGTACATTTCGAACGGAATTTTATTTTAGAAAATACACAATTCAAATACTATCTGGAAACTAAAAACTATCACCAGCCATAATATAGAGTGACAAAAAGGAACTGTTACAGTTGGCAATAAAAAAAACTACTTGAAATTGGTATGCCTGATACATAAATTCATTTCCTGTTGTGTACAGTGACATTTGAAAATTTAAATTTGAGTACCTACTTTTTTTTTTTTTGTGGCTTTTTTGGCGGACCAACTACTTAGGTCATATTCCGCCATTACGCTCTGATCTGCGTTTTAGGTATTATGGTCAACAGCAACGCGGGTTTTCTCTGGACGGTCACCCATCCAAGTACTACCCGCGCGCAACGTTACTTAACTCGCGTTGTCGCTTAGATCAGTTCCAACGAGGGCAGCCATGGCCGTTGACAACATGAGTACATTTGTTATTACATTTATTTCTAAAGTTATTATTACTCAAAAAGTCGAAATCCTATTAGCTGTCAGACTCCAGGAGACCGATTCTAATTCGTAGCAACCAGCTGTAGCCACTGGCTTGACGTCATTAGCCACACTATCGGTAGCGACAACAATGGCCGTATTTATTTGGGATTTTTAAAGTAACCTGCAGGTTACTTGGCACACTTTAAGTAACCTGGAACTAACCTTAAACTGACCCTACTGCCCCAGCTATTTTAGCGGGTTGATAGATTCAACCCGTTTACTATCTCTATCTAATCAACTTGTGTTCCTTGTTATTCGTGGCGGCATCGCGATTTGTAATAGTATAGAGAGGTTAGGAGTTATTTTTATGAAAAACCTAAGTAATTTTATAATAATATTTTGAAAAAATATACTAAACTATTATTTATGCAGATGATGGAAGAGCAATATGCATTATGTGCTTCTTGCAATATAAGTCACAGAGGATAATATTACGACACATAATTGCGACTCCGAAATTCATTATTTTGATAGTGCTGATGACAAAATTATAAAAAAAAACAGACCCTGACGTTATTTGCTTTTTGACTACATATAAAAAATATAAAGATGACTCAAAACATCCAATTAAAAGCGCAATTTAACACACAAACAAAACTAAGCAGTTGTCGCTCCGAACATGCATTCAGATTTTAAATTTACCGCCAGTGTTTACAACTGACACTAGATGCATCATTTATTTGGAAGTAACACGAGTTAGTTCTAGGTCAGTTCAGGATTGGATCAAAATTTCCCAAACAAATACGGCCAATGACGACAAGCCAGTGGCTATAGCTGGTTGCTACGAATTAGAATCGGGCTCCTGGCATAACCTATTTGTATTTATTAGACATATCAAATAGTATTTCACTATTATGAATTATATGTCAAATCATTAGAAAAATTAATCATTAACTATACTAAAGTTTAATCAATCAGAGCATGTGTCCTATCTTCTTCACCCGAATTCTTTTAAAAAATGAACTATAAGTAGGTGTGTTAAGTCTTCGGAATCATTAAATACATTTTTAAGTCAATTAACACTGCATCTATTAGTGAAATTATTCATGAATATCATTAACGACAAATTTAAATTTATATTCGACATTTAGACAAGTCACAATTATCTCTTATAGTAGATGAAATATGGTATGACTTATGATCATAAGCCCACTCGATATGGGACGTATATTTTGTCACCTGGATTAATTTGCCCGCATTTATTACATAAAAATTGCAAATTCTACCTTTATGTTGTGTTTTCATAAATATCCATGTTCTTAATTGATGTTATTTATTAAAGGGGTCGATTCGAAAAAGTGATATTTTAATTGCTTCTATTAATAAGATACATAGCACACTTTTTTCTTTTGGCCTTTTTTCAACCAATCACAATGCATCACACTTGGAAATTCAACCACTAAGCACAGTTTTACACCCGTTACTAGGATACAATCCAGTCACCAAGTAAATGTGTTTGTTTGCCACAAAATTGATGTATTTTTGTAGGATAAATAATTGAATAAATATGTCGTCACGCCTTCTACCCATTATTGGGTGTGGCATTTTACCATAGCAGATCTTGGTAAATTATATATTTATGTGCGTGAAGTGCGTTTACCAACCGACAAATCACTGTCTCCATAGATATTAGTGAAGGGGGAGCCACAAGGGTAATTTTAATGTGGTGAAAATGTGTGTCGGCTGTGGGAATTGAACCAGGGTTCTCAGGATTTATAGGCCGACTCAATACCACTGAGCCACTTATCCCATATGCTATTTTATAAAAAAAATATATATATATATATCATCACGCGTTCTACCCATTACTGAGTGTGGCACTCTGCCGAAGCAGATCTCGGTAAGTGATATATTTTGCGCGTGAAGTGCGGTTACTAGTCGTCAAATCACGGTCCCCAAATATGTTAGTGGTGGAGGAGCCACAGGAGTAGTTTTTATAAAATATATAATTAAATAAATGTATCATCACGCCTTCTACCCATTATTGGGTGTGGCATGCTGTCGTAGCAGATCTCAGTAAGTTATATATTTATGTGCGTAAGGTTACCAACTGATAAATCACGGACCCCATAGATGTTTGTAGAGGAGGAACCACAGTGGTGATTCTAATGGGGTGAAAATTGTTTGTTGGTTGTGGGAATCGAACCCGAGTTCTCGTATCTACAGTCCGATTCGATACCTCTCAGCCACGTACCTCATAAATCGACAACTTATGCGTATATATTCAATAATGACATAGAATAGCATTTAAAATCTAGTGCTCTAATGTTATTAGTTGTGTGTAAACATGTTTGCGCCTTAAATTCCTGTCCAAACATTTTCCGAATTTAGTATTTTCCAGGGAAAAGAATGTGTAAAAATCCTTGCGATAAATGTTGGCAATACAGGCCTGGATGATGTTTAAAGGCGCGTGTCGCACTGCTGCATTTCTTTGCACCGATTTGTTGAGTTTATAAATAACTGCGTGATTTATATTTCGCATTGTCGTTCGACTCGTAAAATACAGTGTTGCATTGTTGTCGTGCCCACACACGTGCATTACTACCATTTGTTTTCACTGAGTCCTGAACGGAAATATGACAACATTGGGACGAGAATTCAACGATAGATTCCACTGACAACCTCTCAAAAATTATTTCGTTTATTCGTGAAAACTCGCTCGTGTAAGTCAACGAATTTTTGGTGAAAAAACATATTTGTGTCATCAACCATCCTCCGTATTCGCCTGATCTATCACCATGTGACTATTATCTTTTCCCAAAACTGAAAATTGCCATGAAAGAAGCGTTTTATGATGATATTCCAGCCATTCAAACACCCGTGACACAGGTGTTAAAGAACGTTCCTTTAGATGGCATAAACAAATCTATGCATGCTCTAGTTGATCGTTCTAAAAAGTGTATTGATTCAAATGGAACCTATTTTGAATAAATATTAAGTTTGAAACATAATATAATGAGTGTTTTATTCTATATCTAAAGAGTTTCTTTGGGACATACTGTATATGAAACAACTGTCAGTGGTTCAACTTGTATATTCAAATCTCGATAATTTCAACTTATAACAAAAAATACGGTTGTACCTAAATGATTCGAATTACATTATAAGCTACTGTAATTGGAATTAAATTCCTGTTGTGCAGACTAACATTAAATAAATAGCATGGTGTATTTTATGTTGTCCTCAACATAGAGAAAATGGTTGAAATAATTTAAGTTGGTATAATGATTATCAGGATTGTTGGCAACAGTGAAATTACCAACCAATCAAAAATGACTCCTTCGCGCCAAATTTTTCCAGATAATGACACGAGGGACCATTATCTCCCAGAATAAAAAATTAATGTTCACAGATTTGTTCTTAATGAAAGAATTATGTTACCATTACGTTGTTCACTTTAGTAATGGTGTGAAATTATTATAATTATTTTTTAAAGTTTCTTGTTTTTATTTTGGAGATAATTTTGGCGCGTAGCGAAATAATAATGATGTTGAGATGTAAATGAAAGCAAAAGAAAAGTTGTTGATATCGTTATCTGCGAGTTAGCATTCCTCGAATTGTAATTTGTGTTAGTCATGACTATATAGCTTTTTGTTTACGTTTAACCAGCATTATCTAACTATGACAACGTACTTTAGATCTTATGAACTCAGTTATTTTCTTTTTTAATTATCGTGACTTTGATTCGCATTTGTTAATGTCAATATTGTACTTCCTGTTGAATACAATCAAATAACTATAGGAAAAGAAAATACGTCGTTTGCTTTCGTTGAAAATTAAACTATCAGCCAGAATCTCAAAAAATGTTTAGCTAAAAAAGTTAATTCAATTCACTTTCCAAAAACTAAATGGTAACAATGTTTTATTAATAGTATATTACATACCGTGCGAGTATACAAATTGATAAACGAGGCGCGCATCGCCGAGTGATTTAAGTACACGAGCACTGTTATCACACTTTCGAGCGAGTTATGTACACTATTTTTCAGACGACCACAAAATATTTCTAAAAAAAATTTACAAGAGCAATGTTGTTACACTTTGACAGCTGATGCGTTTTTGTAGGTAAGCGTTGACGTTTGAGGTTAGGTATTGTGATACCAACTGTACTAACCGTAATGTCAAAATATTAAATAATGCTAAAATATTACTAAATAAGTGATTATTCATTTGAAAAAATAAGATTTATCTGTGCAAATATGTTGAAAAATCTGCCAAAACTTCGATTCAAATGATAATATAAATTCTTTTCATTTATTTTAATATTTTCTTTCATCATAACGCCATCTGTTGTCAATCAGGGGAACTTCACCTGATATGTTAGAAGTGTGCGTTATGCTAACATATCAGTGCATGTTATTTTCAACTTTCCGTAGTAGTTTATGATGTTGTTATGGTTACTTTCAGAAGTGGTCGTCTAAAAAGTTTATTTCATTCCGCGACGAACCTTCAATCATATCCATTCAATCACTCCTATTCACTCGTCTTTCTTCGACATATGTTACATATGCATAAACATGGTGTCTACCAATTCTAAATTATAAAATTCCAGGAGATTCAACGTTATTAAGGTGGTATCGTGTCGATCTCTGGATCTTGAGAACCCTGGTTCGATTCCCACTGCCGACAAAACGTTTTCACCACATTAATATTAGTCCTGTGGCTTCCCATTTGGGGGCTGTGATTCGAGGGCTGGTTACCGCATTTCAGGCGCAAAAATATATCACTTACCGAGATCTGCTTCGGCAGAGTGCCTCAGTAATGGGTATTTAATTTCACACATTAATATTTGATATCTCGTTATTGCTTGACGAATTAGAAAAATGGGAACATCTCTGGAATAAAGCATTTAGGTACGCACATTTATTCAAATGAACTTGTTACCTCATTTTAAGGTGTTTAACCCATGGTTTAAGGTAGTAATAGCGTGAAAATTTTTTTTGCAGATCTGAATGAAATTTGGCGCACGTAAACATTGGATAGTCATGCGCATCCTGTTAAAATATGAAACACATTCATCGTATGTGAACAAATATATTCGTTTGTAAAGTTGAGTTCTTATACACGGGGCTTATGGCGATCATCACTCAGAATCGCACATATTTGGTTTGTGTACCTCTAAAATTTTGCAGTTTCATTTGAAAAACTAGTATGATGTTCTAGAACTATCCATGTATATTGTATCAGAAGGAGACAGTTTTTTATCGTTTAGTAATGGATATATAGCCATGCAAAGCCTTGTTTTTAACGAAATATTAATAATCCCAATTTATAATGGCAACACCACACGGTGGTATGATATTTGAAAATTCACTAGACCAACAACCTGTTAACAATTCATGATATTCAAATCATAATAGGTATAAAACACTTATTTTATTCAATTTGTTTATTTTTTTGAGCGTCAGTTTCGCCACTCGACAACCGATGGCGCCACCGTCACACTAGTACTACCTTAAGGTAGGCCGTTTAAATCTGAGATATCCTGATGAAACTGTATCAAATGACATTTCATTTTTGTATTTGTCATACAAAAGTTTAATCCTTCTGATCGTGCATTCTCGTCTAGTGAATAATATGTCATCTGCTATGATGTGCAATTGTTTTTTCCTCCAACATTAGTCCTCAATTAGGCGTCTGATCACGTGTTCACAGCGGTAATGTGTCAAAGACTGCCAGTGGCGCTACTAGCGTTCATCTCGACCCAAATATACTTAGCTAAATGCAAGCGCGCTGCTCTTTTGTTATTTATAGCATCCTGTGTTTGCTCCAGACCGGAGGTCCCAGCTTCAAACATTAGTTTGACGGGCAATAAAACGAAAAACATGGTTTGACAAATTTTTACTAGAGCGTGCTGTGATTAAGTAATGGCTTACAACTTCTTCAAAAAACAACCAGCGTTTGAAGATGATGAATGAGGAGGGTAATTTGAACATTCCTTCAGTTGGAGAAACTACCCCTGTGGCTCTCTCTCTCCACTAATATCTTTGGGGGACATGATTTGACGGCTGATAACCGCACTGCACACGCAAAATATATCACTTAACGAGATCTGCTGCGGCAGAGTACCACACACTGTAATGAGTAAAAGGCGTGATGATATATTTATTTATTTAACGAAATAGCACATTAACTGCACATTTATTTATTAAATTCATCCTGTAATTAATTTTCGCTAAATATTGCATGTCCTCACACACTCAGACCTGGTTGCATAAAGTGATGTTAATTATATTATTAACTAACAGTATTTTACAATATACAATAGCCAAAGATGGTTGACAAAATATTTTACATATTTTCTGATTTAAGTTATAATTAGTTAATATTAGCATTAAAATACTTATTATTAATTAAATAACAATGGTAAAACAATATTTGTAACAAATAATTGTTAGGTTAATGCATATTATAAATAAATAAATATATATATCATCACGCCTTCTACCCATTACTGGGTGTGGCACTCCGCCGAAGCAGATCTCGGTAAGTGATATAGGGGGTAATTTTTGAAATTATGAAAATTGTTTGTCGTCTGTGGGAATCGAACCAGGGTTCTCAGGATCCACAGGCCGACTTCATACCACTGAGCTAACTACCCCATATTATAGAAATGATAAATAAATATATCATCATGCCTTCTACCCATTACTGGATATGACACTTTTCCATAGCAGATCGTGGTAAGTGATATATTTTGCGCGTGAAATGCTATTACCAGCCGTCGAATCACAGCCCCCAAGGGTGTTAGTGGAGGAGGAGCCACATTGGTAGTTTTTTATGTGGTGTAAATTGTTTGTCGGCTGTGAGAATCGAATCCAGGTTCTCAAATTCACAGGCCGACTCGATACCACTTACCAAGATCTGCTACGGCAGAGTGCCACACCCAGTAATGGGTAGAAGGCGTAATGATATATATTTTTGTATTTCTAGTTGTGAAATACAACTGCTGATGAAAATATTCCCGTTCGTATTTTCTTTCTTTATCTATTGCAAAAAATGGCTCATTTATTATTTATGAAACAGTTGAATTCTCTACTTCTTTGTGCGTGCAAACTACTTTTACATAGTAAAGAAATTTATATTTCAATTACTTAAATTCCTGATGCAAAATATATGTAACACATGTTCACATAATTTACTGGTGATAAATAAATACAACACGCAGGTGGTGGAACTGAATCGACATGGTTGTGTTATTGAAAGCTCAACAGATGGAGCTTAATTATTGTCAGTAATTATTACTTACCCTCATGAAATTGTACAATATATCAGTTACCTTCTTTCAATGACTACTTGATTAATATCGCGTTGATGTATTACTGCACGCAGTCTAAAAGCTGTTGAATATTTTTCAAACTGTTTACTGACTTTTTTGCCGCCATTACTTTTCTGATTTCTTACAAATTACTGAATTTTAAATCATTTTATGCATTTCATTTTTTATGGGGTAGGTGGCTCGGTGGTATCGAGTCAATCTGTGGATTTATGAACCCGGTTTCGAGTCAAACAATTTTTACCACAATAGAAGCTACTCCAGTGGCTCCCCCTCCACTAAAATTCTTGAGGGTTATGATTCGCCGGCTAGTAACCGCACAATATATCATTTACTGAGATCTGCTATGACAAAGTGGCATATCCAGTAATGAGTAGAAGACGTGATGATGTATTTATATTTATTGTATGCACAACCAGGCCGAAATTAATGTGTTATGGCTCTGGAAAGCAAGCTTAAATACTTCTTTTTGGCCCTAGGGCCGTAAAACATAATTTTTTATGGATACATAAACAAAATGACAATATTTATTTATTGTGAGTACTTAATTTTGCAAAATATTATTTTGACATATAAATGGAGTAGGTGGCATAGTGGTTATCGTGTCGGCCTGTGGATCCTGAGAACCCTGGTTCGATTCCCACTGGCGACAAACATTTTCACCACATTAATACTACTCCTGTGGCTCCCCCTCCACTAACACCTTTGGAGGCCGTGGTTTGATGGCTGATAACCGCACTTCACGAGCAAAAATATATCACTTACCGAGATCTGCTTCGGCAGAGTGCCACACCCAGTAATGGGTAGAAGGCGTGATGATATATTTATTTATTTTTTTAAATAACTTAATTTTTGAGGTAACAAACCATTGAAACAAAATTTATTTATTTATTTATTTATTAATGGAGTAGTTGGCACAGCGGTATCGTGTCGGCCTGTGGATCCTAAGAACTCTGATTCGGTTCCCACAGCCGACAAACATTTTCACCACATTAATACTACTCCTGTGGCTCCCCCTGCACTAACATCTTTGGGGGCCGTGATTAGACGGCTAGTAACCGCACTTCACGCGCAAAGATATATCACTTACCGAGATCTGCTTCGGCATAGTGCCACACCCAGTAATGGGTAGAAGGCGTGATGATATATTTATTTATTTATGTATCTATTTTAATCTTTAATGTAAATATTCTTTTTTATGCATAAAATATTGTATGTACCACGGGTGAAATTAGCGTGTCTGACCCTGAGCGCCTCGTGCTAGAAACGCCTGTTTGTCCTTAATACATAAATAATTATTATTGAACAATATTCTATATATAATATTTAATTATGGGGTGGTTAGCTCAGTGGTATAAAGTCGGCCTGTGGATCCTGAGAACCCTGGTTCAATTTCCACAGGCGACAAACAATTTTCATAATTTCGAAAACTACCCCTGTGGCTCTCTCACCACTAACATCTTTGGTGGCCGTGATTTGACGACTGGTAACAGCACTTCACGCGCAAAATATATCACTTACCGAGATCTGCTACGGAAGAGTGCTACACCCAGTAATGGATAAAAGGCGTGATGATATATTTGTTTAAAGAATATAGAATTATAATAAAATGTTATTTTGTTGGATCCACGATCTCTAGCTAGTGAAAGGACAGAGTAACCAAGCAGTAACAACTGTCCAAAATGTAATTAGAAATAGCTTGGAGGCATAATGACATATTTATAAATTTAGCTAATTTCGTCTGCTGTCAAATCATGAAACAAGTTGATGAAATTCAATCAGTATTTTAAAAAGGTTCGTCTGATTACGTCACAATGAGCTTTCATCCTTTCTGGAAGCTAATTAAGCCAACGTGTTATTTATATTAATTACAATATTAATTACATCATCAGATGTTGTTGACAGTAAACATATTAAACAATATTTTAAAGTTTATAACAGTTTATAATGAGTTCTGGCACTAAATTTACGCGGCTGTACTACGCAACTTTCTTAATCTGTTCCTCTATTTTCCAAAGTTTTCCAAGCTAATTTTCCTTTGAATAAAAACACCAAACAACAGGTTTATTCTGTACCAGAAATTCTCAATAGGACATTTTCTTTTAATTATTTATATGTGCAAATATAAATAAATAAATAAATATATCATCACGCCTTCTACCCATTACTGGATGTGGCACTCTGCCGAAGCAGATCTCGGTAAGTGATATATTTATGCGCGTGAAGTGCGATTATCAGCTGTCAAATCACGGCCTCCAAAGATGTTAGTGATGGGCGAGCCACAGGGATAGTTTTAGAAATAGTGAATATTGTTTGTCGGGAATCGAACCAAGGTTCTCAGGATCCACTGAGCTAGCTACCCCATAAATGTAAATATAAATAAATATATCATCACGCCTTCTACCCATTACTGGGTGTGGCACTCTGCCGAAGCAGATCTCGGTAAGTGATATATTTTGCGCGTGAAGTGCGGTTACCAGTCGTCAAATCACTCAGTAGTATGGTCGGCCTGTGGATCCTGAGAACCCTGGTTCGATTTCCACAGGCGACAAACAATTTTCATAATTTCAAAAACTACCCCTGTGGCTCTTCCACCACTAACATCTTTGGAGGCCGTGATATGACGACTGGTAACCACATTTCACGCGCGAAATATATCACTTACCGAGATCTGCTTCGGCAGAGTGCCACACCCAGTAATGGGTAGAAGGCGTGGTGATATATTTATTTATTTTATTTTTATCAATAGTTTATGGGGTAGGTGACTCAGTAGTATTGAGTCATGTGGATTCAAGAATCCGGTTTCTATTCCCAGAGACGACAAATAATTTTCACCAAATTGAAACTATCCATATGGTTTCCCCTTCAGTAACATCTTTGAGGATCGTGATTTGACGACTGGTAACCACACTTCACGCGAAAAATATATCACTTACTGAGGTCTGTTACGGCAGAGTGCCACACCTAGTAATGGGTAGAAGGCGTGATGATATATTTAATTATTTTATTTTATCAATAATTCTAAATGCCTTCTCCAACTTATTTTACTTATAACCAGCCTTTTCACTTAAACATCCTCCTTTTGCCTATTTTGCCTTCTCATTCTAATGTCCCTTCTATCACATCCTTCAGTAGACTATCCCTTCTCAGCCACATTATCTTCCTTTTCTAAATATTGGCATACATTGTCCTTTTTTCTCGTACTTGTTCGATGCATAATTTATCAGATTATTTGATTCCAAGCATTCTCTATATCCATTTATTTTTAATAACACAAGATAGAATTCAGGAACCGACAAAGATCTGCAAGTACAGATCAACCAAAGCCAGATATTTTATCCTTAGAGAATGTTGAGAAGAGCTGGTGTAAGCGATAATTAATAAAATCTTTTGTCGACGTTTTAATGAAAATGTGTAAGTACGTAAAAACTCGATTAGAGAAATTACTTTACAAAATACTTTGATGTCTGGCGCACACAATTACGTACTTTACACGTAGACAGGGTCTCCATTGTGCGAGGCTGAGGCTGGTGGAGAATTAGCGCAAGAAATAAGCTGCGAAGGAGAGGTTTTCAGTTGAACACTGCTTGCATTATTCCACAAACACGTCGTAATGAACGTTAGTGTAATTGTCAGAAAGAATAATTATACTGTGATATTATACGCCGAGTGTACTGTTACACTTAGAGGTTTTAGTTGTTTATTATATAGTTTAGAGCTGTGTGATAATAAATGTTTATAAACAAGACAATATTCTATTCTTCACAAGGGAAGTTTGATTATACTAATAGTATATTACGTACCATGAACTGTAAGTGACAATTTTTAGGTCAAGAATGTAGTTTGGAGAATCGAGGCCGAATCACGCTACCTATTACTGAGTGTGACACTCTGCCGAAGCAGATCTCGATAAGTGATATATTCATTTAAGGTAGTACTAGCGTGAAAGAAATTTTTGCAGATTGAATGAAATTTGGCGCACGTAAACATTGGCTAGTCATACGCATCCTGTTAAAATATGAAACACATTCACCGTCTGTGAACAAATATATTCACTTGTAAAGTTGAGTTCTTATACACGGGGCTTATGGCGATCATCACTCAGAATCGCACATATTTGGTTTGTGTACCTCTAAAATTTTGCAGTTTCATTTGAAAAACTAGTATGATGTTCTAGAACTATCCATGTATATTGTATCAGAAGGAGACAGTTTTTTATCGTTTAGTAATGGATATATAGCCATGCAAAGCCTTGTTTTTAACGAAAAATTAAGAATCCCAATTTATAATGGCAACATCACACGGTGGTATGGTATTTAAAAATTCACTAGACCAACAACCTGTTAACAATTCATGATATTCAAACCATAATAGGTATAAAGCACTTATTTTATTCAATTTTTATATTTGTTTGAGCGTCTATTTCGCCACTCGACAACCGATGGCGCCACCATCACACTAGTACTACCTTAAGTATGTACATAAATAATAATACAATAGTATATTACGTACCATAAACTGTAAGTGACAATTTTTAAATCAAGAATGTAGTTTGAGAAATCGAGACCCGTAGGACCGAGATATCTTAAACATTCGCGACCTAAAAAAAATCAATTACAGTTTGAGGTTAATAAGCTATTTTTTACAATACTTACACAAATAGAAGGAAAAGAAAAATAGGTTTCAAAATTGACAGCTGTCAAATTGTAGTCAAGATAAACAGGACCTTTATATGTAATATTCACTTACTGTTCCGGGAGACAGTAAGTAAATATTACAGTCCTGATATAACCATAAAAATAACTTTGCAATAAAAGTTGCACTTACTGTGTGGGTAAAAGGCATGATATGATGATGATGATGATGATGATATTCTTGAAGTTAAAGGTATTATATTTGAAAATACTCAATATATGTTATTAATGACAAATAGTTAGGTCCTTTCGTATTTATTTACTGGCCAAGTAAAAATATCCATTCATAAAACAGATCTAATCAATATCTCCTCTAAATAACAGCAACCACATTGTCACCAGTGCGCCCGTGACCGGAGGGGGCAGAAACATAAATTGACAACAGTGGCGTAGAGTCGAGGGCTGTGGAATCCACAACGGAAAAGCGTGAACCATGTAATTTATTTTCGACACCGGATGTTTAGCAAATTGAAAATCGGCGGCTGTTTGCCTCGCTTTTTGGGAGGGGACAAATGAATTTTACACGTCACTGACATCGATGTGATTATTTGTTTTGAGATAAAATTATTTGTTTGGTTTTACTTTCGTTGACAGCTTTGTAATTATTACAGGATTTTATTTGTGCCACAATTATTTATTTATTGCGTTGCACTGTACAAGATATTCTGCCCAAAGTATATATATAAAATTTTATTCTAACTGTTTAATGTCGTATGAATGGCCAGTTATAGTTTTTCAGAATCAAATATTCACAATAAACGAAACTTGTCATTTTATTTATGTATCCATAGGAATGATTTCTTTTTGGTCAATGAGCCAAAAGGAAGTGTTTAAGCCCGCTTTTTAGGGCTAAAACACATGCTTTTCGGCCCGGGTGTGCATAAAATTATTTATTTGTATATAAAAAACATAATAATAAATAAGATTTGTTATTCTCTTGACAGATGTCACCTCGATGTCACTATTATCAAATTATATCGTTGTTTTCCAGTTGCCATGGATACGACTTTATTTACCTCCACTAGAGAAGGTGAATTTCGTTTCTAGGGACCCTAAGGATGAAAAATATCACTTTCTTTTCTCAATTAAGGGAAGAGTTATAAAAAACATATTTGTTGTAATGTAAACTTTCATTTATTTATTTATTTAAATATTTCTTTTTTGTTTCAGGTACGTACATGTTTGAACATATCCTTTCCGTTTGAAATCATCCGGTAAACGTAAGTTACCCACTTTAATGTCGCTTTTAAAATTTATCCTTGTTTTCATATCATAAATTTCGCAATAAGTATTTTCATACCACAACTTACAAATGCTTTTAATCTATAAATAGCATTACCTATTTATTACTTTTATATATTTTACACAAGAAATAAAAGTCCATATTTATCGCTCGGACTATCATAAAAATTACTTTGCTTCTATCACCACATTTGCGGTTTTAAGTAATCCTCGTATACTTTAAAAATCGTCGTTATTTTAACAATAATTTCGCAATGTGTTAACCTGTTTTGATCCTCAATACATTTTTTTTTAATCGCCGGAGTCGTGATTACCAAAAATTATGTTAATGGGTGCGAATTTTTAGGTTGAACCAGTTTAAAAATAGAATTTTAAAATATGGTTCTATATAAATCAGACTACGAGAAATCGAATGCCGTTGAGCGCATCTTCATATCTTGTTTAGTTTCGGAGTTACAACGATTTTTGACTTTTTTAAATCTCAACTTTGAAGGATCATATCTTGAAAACTAAAAGAGATATTGAAACGCGGATTGAACGAGTGTATTTCTCGTCCTCTAATTAACTTATACTGGTATTTTGAAAATTTCGAAAATTTTAAATTTTTTTTCAAAATTTTCTTTTGCCTACGTTTCAAAAGGTTGAAGAGATAATGAAAATCTGTAAAACCCAGTGAATTCCTCTCGTTAAAGTACATACGTATGTAAAATTTCAGAATTTTTGCAGCACGGATAAAATTTTTAGAGGAAAAAAACCAAAAATGACCAAAATTCGTAAAATTCTTAAGGGGTACCCCTTCAAAAATCATTAAAAAACTATGATTTTTCGTTTTTTTAAAATCAAAACTTTATCTGCGAGAATTTTTTACTGAAAATTTGCATACCTATGTACTTTTACGAGGGGAATTCACTGGTTTTTACAGATTTCCATTATCTATTCAACTTTTTGAAATATAGGCAAAAGAAAATTTTGAAGAAAATCGATAAAATTTTAAAAATTTTCAAAATTTCAGTATAAATTAATTGGAGCACGAGAAATACACTCGTTCAAACCGCATTTCAATATCTCTTTTAGTTTTCGAGATATGGGCCTTCAAAGTTGAGATTTTTAATAAGTCAAAAATCGCTGTAACTCGAAAACTAAAAAAGATATGAAGATGCGCTCAACGGCATTCGATTTCTCGTAGTCTGATTTATATAGAACCATATTAAAAAAATCAAGTTTTTAAACTGGTTCAACCAAAAAATTCGCGTTTTCATTACGCGACATTTTTGCGATCACGACTCCGGCGATTAAAAAAATATATATTTAGGATCAAAATATGCATAATTATGTAGAAATATATTAGGAATTAAATGGTGACATCCCCAATTTCACATCTAGTTTCATATTATTTAAAATTAATTATGTGGTGGCTAGCTCAGTGGTATGAAGTCGGCCTGTGGATCCTGAGAACCCTGGTTCGATTCCCACAGACGACAAGCAATTTTCATCATTTTAAAAACTACCCTCGTGGCTCCCTCACCACTAACATCTTCGGAGGCCGTGATTTGACGACTGATAACCGTACTTCACGCACAAAATATATCACTTACCGAGATCTGCTTCGGCAGAGTGCCACACCCAGTAATGGGTAGATGGCGTGATGAGATATATATATATATATATATATATATATATATATATATATATATATATATATATATATATATATATATATATATTTTTAATTGTAAACAGAAACAAACGTGAATATAAACTCAAGCATCTAACAGGCAGATTCATAAAACTGATTAGTGCTAACACCGTTTTTAATATTATCTATAACTCTGTTACAAATTAAGACACATTCAAGAAATGAATTAAATTTGATGCTAATTAACACTCTTTTTAACTCCATTTAAAATAAACTTGTTTCATGCATTGAAAAGAGAGTTAAAAACGAAATAAAAAATGGTGTTAGCGCTAACCCGCTTTATGAATCTGCCTGTAAATAAATACAGAGTGATCAAAAGGGATTGTTACAGTTGGCAATAAAAAAAAAACTACTTGAAATTGGTAAGCCTGATACATACATTCATTTCCTGTTGTTGACAGTGACATTTAAAATTTAAATTTGAGTACATTTATTATTACATTTATTTCTAAAGTATTTCTATTACTTAAAAAGTCAAAATTCTATTAGCTGTCAGACTCCTGACATAACCTATTTGTATTTATTAGAAATGTCAAATAGCATTTCCGCCTTTATCTCACATTGTGCCAACTGTGGAATAAAAGGATCTCTAGAATTGTATTGCCAACTGTAACAATTCCTTTTGATCACCCTGTAGTATATATTTTTCATTTTATTAATCATTATAATTTAAATAAAAGTTTGCAACGGGATGAATCTTTGAAAACATGTGTTTTAAAATTTGTAAATAGCATCCGACGACCCTCTTCCAATGGCTTTATGACCTCCCGAGTGTTCGCGACTCACACTTTGGTAAACACTGCTCTAGTGGAACTATACCGCAACAGAAGAACTCAAAACCTATTTAGGAACTCATTTAACCGGAGTCTAGTTAGGTAGTCTTGCGTCTAGTTGAGCATCATTTAATTCTACTGACGTCAGAAGACATAATACAGTAGTTTTTATTCCGTGAACGTTTCGCCTATTTGCAGTGTTTAGTCTGATGGTAAGAAATACTGGAAATAGTGTGCGTTTAGCTATTTTTTGTTTGTTTTATATGCTAAAAGAGTTTCGTTTACCTTAGCCAGACTACAATGCATTATTAGAATATTTAGGAAGTAATTTTATGCATTAGTATAGTTGTTTATATATCCGCTTTTGTTTTATTTAAATCGGTTTATTACAGCTTCTGTTGTTTGTTAATAATGTAACACGACGGGGCGTCTGTACATCGCGAGTGTGAATCGAATATTTAGATGGCGAGTATTCAAAACGTACTTATAAAACTGAAGCGATTATTATTTGGTTAATAATACGCACACAATAACAAAACACAGATAACTTTATTAGCAACAAACTTAATAGAGTAATTAATAATAAAACAGAATATAAGCTACGATAAAATACTAAGAATCCGCGCGAAAAGCGGGAGCGGATGCGTCCTGGTCACATCTTGACCAGCCGAAGACGCGAACGTGTCATCGAAGACGCGAACGTGTCATCACTGACGCTACCGCTATGTTTTTAAGCGGGGGTGAAGGGTGGTATTTTCGGGGGTGCAACGATGGCTGACGACTGCAGATAACCGCACATATTCGTTGTCACGATAAGATTCTTCTTCAGAATCTTATCGCACAAAACCGGGAAGCAAACCAGCAGGATATCTACAGTCAACTCAAAACCACTTTGTTACACCAAATTGGTTTCGGGTTAAGGGTATTTAACGTACAGGGATTTACAAGAATTTAATTTGAGATATTTTGAGTGTGTCGAATGAAAGATAACCGAGGTAAAACTTGCGTTTATTAATTAGGAACCAAGAGGTCGTGTGTTCAAATCTGACTAACTTCTACTTATATCCAGAAAATATGTTTATGTCTAAGTGGTTCAGATTCCATTATAAGCTACTGTAATTGGTCTTCAGTTCCTGTTGTGCAGAGTAACAAATGAATAAATGAAACGTTGATGGTTGGTGTGGATTGTTTGAGAGGCGCTGGTCGAGTGTCCGGTAGCTGTTGAACCTGTCGTGTTGGGTGTGAGCGATGTTAATGTGCATGCACTGATTTCTTTCGCTTTAATTAACTAATTAAATGAATATGTTTATGCTGTAATTATAGGTTCGCGTTGTAATTATTGTTTTAATAGCAAGACGTTAACTAGCTACGCATTTTACATCGTTCACCACTTTTTTATCTTCACTATTCTTATTACTTACATTTCACTAATGCTGGGTTGCATGAAAGTTTTATCGGTTCATTAGCAACTAACGGTTCAATAAGTTTCAGAAAATCGCTATTGATACTGTTACTAGATAAACAATTCTTTAACTAAAGAGCTCTTTATTTTTTTCTTGCAACCCAGCATAAATCTTACAAAATACGTATATACGTATTGGTCGTGCCATTCTGCTTGTAGCATATCTCGGTAAATAATATATTTTGCGAAACATTTCAATAGTGGACTCAGGAGTAATTTTGTCAGTTGCGGGAATCAAACTTGTGTTTGTTAAAAATGTGTAAAAAGCTGTGGAAGTCTTGCATAAAGACAGGAAATAGTTCAAGGTAGCGGCGAGACAAATGATGATCCGGCGCCTGCATTACTTTCCATGCAGCCGGCGGGCTCCATTGTTCGAAACCTGGACGTGTCCTGCTAGTCTAATGTCTCTAGTTGGGAGAACACATCCTACGAGAATGCAGAACCGTACTAGCACACAATAACACTTATCACCTAAGCCCTACGTAATATCTAGAAATTATATCAAGACCCTATTTCATAAAACATCAACAGTTTTAAATTATCACCATGGTTACTAATAAATACAATATATCTTTAACCGCCCGATTGTCAAAAAAGTTCTAACTAATTTTATTCTAGTTCAATTATAAAAAGTTAATCTAAATCACTTTCCGGCAACCAAATGGTGACAAGTTTATATTAAAGTTTATCGAAACTTGTTTTAGAATATGGTTTAGTTTAAAAATTAATATATATATATA
This sequence comes from Pterostichus madidus, assembly GCA_911728475.2. Taxonomy (NCBI): domain Eukaryota; kingdom Metazoa; phylum Arthropoda; class Insecta; order Coleoptera; family Carabidae; genus Pterostichus; species Pterostichus madidus. Next base: position 2,525,722 of record OU452314.1, on the reverse strand, counting down.
TATATATATATATATATATATATATATATATATAAAATAATAATAATATATCATCACGCCTTCTACCCATTACTGGGTGTGGCACTCTGCTAAAGCAGATCTCGGTAAGTGATATATTTTGCGCGTGAAGTGCGGTTACCAGTCGTCAAATCACGGCCCCCAAACATGTTAGTGGTGGATGAGCCACAGGGATAACTTTTTCAAATTATGAAAATTTGTCGCCTGTGGGAATCGAACAAGGGACCTAAGGATCCACAGGCCGACTTCATACCACTGTGCTAGCCATCCCATATATATATATATATATATATATATATATATATATATATATATATATATATATATATATATATATATATATATATATATATATATATATATCATGGAGGATGGAGCAGAGAAGTCTCAGAATGGGTCCCTTTAGGAATAAGAAGAAAAAGAGGCCGCAAGATGAAAAGGTGGCACGATGATTTTAGGTCAATAGCGGGGAGTCAATGGCCAACTAAAGCGAGGAATCGCGTAGAATGGAAGAAGCTCGGGGAGACCTTTGCCCAGTTGGGCAACCATTAATTGTTGATATATTTTGTATATTTTTATTATTCACAATTTATTGTATATTTTAGAAATGGGAATAAAGGTTTAATAATAATAATAATATATATGGGATGGCTAGCTCAGTGGTATGAAGTCGGCCTGTGGATCCTGAGGTCCCTGGTTCGATTCCCACAGGCGACAAATTTTCATAATTTGAAAAAGCTATCCCTGTGGCTCCCCCACCACTAACATGTTTGGGGGCCGTGATTTGACGACTGGTAACCGCACTTCACGCGCAAAATATATCACTTACCGAGATCTGCTTCAGCAGAGTTCCACACCCAGTAATGGGTAGAAGGAGTGATGATATATATATATATATATATATATATATATATATATATATATATATATATATATATATATATATATATATATATATATATATATATAATAATATATCATCACACCTTGTACCCATTACATAAGTTTGAAGTTAATCTAATAGAAAAACTAAACAGTACTTTTTTGAATTTGGACGATTATTCGTAATAGCCAATCGTTTAAATAATTTATATGTTATTTGAAGAAATAATAAATGCATACGAACACAATATTTATTCACCATTAGAAATATTTAACAACGCAAACGCGTTTCATGAAGCTTGATCTACACGATAATACTAACGATTATAGTTATGATTGTACATATAAAATTTTATTACAACGTTGGCGGTAGTTTAACAGTTGATGTCTGCAAATTGCTGCTATTCGTTAGTGTAATACCTTATTAAATCGAGTGTAACGATTAATATGATTTCAATTTTCCCGTAATCATATGTTTCTGCGTTAGTATAATGGTTAGGAGTTTAGTTCGAGTGGTGTACATCACCCTATTAAGGGTAAGTGGTTGATAAAAATCGACAGACATTTTAGGCGAACGAGCATCTAATTGGGAGACTGCAGTTAACACCTAATTACTAATCTTTTGAACACAGATATCCTTCCCTATTCTGTAACTGAATCACTATCTATTAATGATTGATAAGATAAATAAGAAAAATAGGAAAAAACTAAATTTCCTTCACTTGTCTCAATAATTCCACAAAGGTTTTACAGCACGTTTGAATCAACTTATCAGGTCATCAACAAACGACTGGTCAGTTCAGCTTTAACCATAGACGCGTTTCGTCCTTTAGGGACTCATCAGTATGGTGCGATCAACTATCCAACTAGACCAACTAGGAACTAGTGAATTGTGATACTGTCTTAGCTGAACTGACTGATGTTAAATTATGTAAGCTGGTAACATGACATGAGATGATAGATAAGATAATGACAACCCTGAGTTTTATTTATTTTATTTTTATGCATTTTATTCTCGTAATGAGATAATGGCCCAGTGGTATTAAGTCGACCTGTGGATCATAAGAATCCTGGTTCGATCCCCACAGCCGACAAAATATTTTCACCATTTTAAAATTACCCCTGTGGCTCTCCCACTACTAACATCTTTGGGGGCCGTGATTTGTCAGCTGGTAACCGCACCTCACACGCTTAAATATATCACTTACCGAGATCTGTTACGGCAGAGTACAAACTATATTTAAAAAATTAAACGTTTTCAGCAATTTTTAAATTAATTTAAACTAGTGTAAATAAAAATAAATATATTATCACGCCTTATACCCATTTCTGGCTGTGGCACTCTGTTGTAACATGTCTCGGTTAATAATATATATATGCGCGTGAAGTGCCATTACCAGCCGTCAAATCACGGTCCTCAAGGATGCTACTGGAGGAGGAGTAAATTTTAAAGTTTATTAAATTATTTATTTATTATATGAGGTAATGGTTCGATCCCCAAAGTCGACAAACATTTTCACCAATTTAAAAAATTATCCCTGTGGCTCTCCCACCACTAATATATTTGGGGATCGTGATTTTACGGCTGGTAACCGCACTTCACGCGCATAAATATTTCACTTACCGAGATCTGCTTCGGCAGAGTGCCACACTCATTAATGGGTAAAAGGCGTGATGATGGAACTAAATCTGTTCCTATTCTCTTCTGAAGCAAGCGTTGTTACCACTCAGCCACAACTATCCATATACTAATAAAATGTTATTTAAAGTAACAAAATTTATTTAATCTGTATCATTTCAAATCTTCTCTAACGATAATTTCTATTTTATTATTACTGGCTGGAACATTTTATCTAACTTGGTAACGGTGTGATACAAATGCCTATAACATAAAGTAGCTATTTTATGGTAGTATTTAGATATATCTAAATATATCCGACGATTAACTGTCGAGCTGCAGTTTGAATGAAATCGGGGATTAAAATAGTTGGATGCAGCGGAGAGATAATCCCCAAATGCCACATGTTGTTCAAATCATATGTCGCTTTGATATTCCGGGACTCAGCGAGAGAGAAACATTGTGTTTGTATTTGTTCGACTGAAATATTTGAATTTCTCTAAGTTTTGAACTTTGTAAAAAGTATTCAAGTTAGTTTTTAGAATTCCTTCTCTTATTATTCATATAATGGGGTAATGGCTTAGTGGTAGTGAGTCGGCCTATGGGTCTTAAGAACCCTGGTTCGATTCCCACAACCGATAAAACATTTTCACCAATTTAAAATTACCGCTGTGGCTCCCTCACCACTAACATATTTGAGGGCCGTGATTTGACGACAGGTAATCGCACTTCATGCGTCTAAATATATCACTTAACGAGATTTGCTTCGGCAGAGTGCCATATCCAGTAATGGGTAAAAGGCGTGATGATATATTTATTTATATGTATATTTATTTATGGGGTTGCTAGCTCAGTCGGCATGTGGATCCTGAGAACCCTGGTTCGATTCCCACAGGCGACAAACAATTTTCATAATTTCAAAAGCTACCCCCTGTAGTTCCTTCACCACTAATGTATTTGAGGGCCGTGATTTGACGACAGTAACCGCACTTCATGCGTCTAAATATATCACTTACCGAGATCTGCTTCGGCAGAGTGCCACATTCAGTATTGGGTAAAAGGTGTGATGATATATTAATTTATTTATATTTATTTAAAATGTATTCAAATTCGTTTTTAAAATCCCTTTCTTATAATTCAGGAGACTTATTTTAATTCTTGGCGACTGCTTGGCGACTAGTTTCAGTCGCTAAGTCAATGACGTCACAGTACAGTCAATATCATGAGGATTTTAATTTCTTACGTTCGTATTGATGGAACGACGGAGTATTTTGTGTTGGTACTTATAATTTCTGACAGCAACTTGTTTTTCTATGTTAAACTCAAATATTTGTATGTTTTTGCTTGAACTTGACATATTGCAAATTAATGTAATATTTAGTAATTTTCGAGCAATTAGAATTTTTTATTTTTAAATGATATAAATGTTAACAAAATCTTAAATAAACATTGTTACATTAAAAATTATTATTAATGTGTAGACGACAATGTTGTTATCCTAATTATGGGCAATGGGCATCTGCAGCTGGATTTTGTGCAATAATTATAATTATTAATTTAATAATATAAATAATAAACATTTTATAATAATATACAGTGCACAAAACATATAAAATTATTCAAACTTCAAAACTTATCAACGAAAAAATGCTAAGCGATTGACGCCATGACACTTCGCAACAGCCTTGTACTAGTCGCCTGCATACGCGACTCCCTAAGCGACCAGTCGCCAACAATGACGTCAGGACTGTACTTTTTACTATACCAACAGATGGTGCCAGTATCAAAGTCGTCAAATATAACGTCAAACGGTCGCTAAATCCAGTCGCCAAATCCAGTCGCCAACGAATTAGAATAGGTCTCCAGAGCATTATTTGTAATTGATCGATACGGTCGTGTTGTTCCCGTTATAGCACTTAAATTGAACACCCTGTATATGAACTAGCACACTACGACTGCAATATGTTTAACAGATTTAATTTAAATAATGTGACACTGTTTTAAATTATAAATAATTGTAGTTGCACAGTTTGCTCTTAGCTTATACTTATAATAATAAAATGTAGCAAATATTTTTCGAGCACTATAATAGTATATATATAATTATAATTTCACTCGAATCAATTACAATATAAATAGAAAACGCACTGAAGCACAAACTAAATCAAAGTATAATTTGAGTTTACAGTGAGTTAGTTACAGAACAAGCGTAAAGAAATGCGAAATCCATTTTATTAATAAGGATAAAATTATAATACATTCTACTGTTTATATATTATACAATATAGCTTATTACCACGCACAGCTACCTGTTCTGAAATTACTTTTGTAACGCACTTGTTACTGCAGTACTGCACTCTGCAAGAGTTACTTTCATGTACAATTATTTTATAAAAATATTAACATGTGCACACATTGTTATTTGTTACTTTGTACAAAAGGGACTGAATCCCAATTATAGTAGCTTATAGTGGAATACTCAGACATAATCGTATTTTTTTGTAAGTTGAAATCTGATGCAATTTTATTAATGTTTTTTTTTTCGGAATGGCCGTTTTCCTAAATTTTAATTTTTCCGCCTGATTATTTCCTAAGTGCCTATTTTCAGAATTGCCATTTTCCCGAAGGCTTTTCTCTTATATTGACAATTTTCCTGAATGATAATAAAAAAATAGATATAAATATATCATCACACATTTTATCCATTACTGGGTGTGACACTCTGCCGAAGCAGATCTCGGTAAGTGATATATTTATGCACATGAAGTGCGGTTACCAGCCGTCAAATCACTACCCTCAAAGATGTTAGTGGTGGAGGAACCAAAGGGGTAACTATAATGTGGTGAAAATGTTTGTCGCCTGTAGAAATCGAACCAAGATTCTTAAGATCCACAGGCCGACTCGATACTACTGAGCCATCTACCCCATGAATGACAATTTTTCATGATTGCTCGAATGCATTACCGTACATTCTCTTGTTTAAAATTTCCTGAATGATAATTTTACAATATATCAATTTATTATTGGGTAGGTGGCTCAGTGGTGTCGAGTCGGCAATGGATTTGAGAACCTTGGTTCAATTTCCACAGCCGACACACAATTTTCACTACATTAAAATGACCCCTGTGGTTCTCCCTTCACTAACATCTTTGGGGGTCGTGATTTGACTACTGGTAATCGCACTTATGGTAAATATATCACTTACCGAAATATTGTGACACTCTGTCGTAGCAGATCTCGATAAGTGATATATTTTGCACATGAAGTGCGGTTACCAGCCGTCAAATCACAGTCCCCAAAGTGGTGGGGGAGCCACAAGAGTAATTTTTAATTTGGTAAAAAATTATTTGTCGGCTGCCGGAAAAGAAACTGGATTCTTAAATCCACGGTTCGACTCGATATCCCATATAAAATTAATATGAAAACAAAATTGCATAAAACTATCCTATGTTAAAGCCCTATCTATGAACTAGCGTATTACGGCTTAGTGAGTCCAGACCCTGTTGTACAGAGTAAATAAATAAAAATAAATATGTTATCATGCCTTTTATTCATTACTGGGTGTGGCACTCTGCCGAAGCAGATCTCGGTAAGTGCTATAATATGCGCGTGAAGTGCGGTTATCAGTCGCCAAATCACGGCCCCCAACGATGGTAGTGATGGAGGAGCCACAGGGGTAATTTTAAATTGGTGAAAATGTTTTGTCGGCTGTGGAGATCGAACCAGGGTTCTTAGGATCCGTAGGCCGACTTGCTACCACTGTGCCATTACCCCATATTATGTACAGAGTAACATAAATAAATAAATATTCTTCAGCATGACTCTATCTCGTGTTCTCCGATGGCATTTGCGGAATCCTGGTCAGTAAGGGATTCCCTGTTCGTATTCAACAGACTGGAATAATGTATCTAATTCGTTCCACATAATAATCTCATTCACAAATTGTAAGTTGTACTTGACGGAGCTCATCTACATCGAACAGCGCGCACCAGAACCTGCAAACATCCGTGACCTACCTGATTCATTAAAAATGTTACATTGGCGCCTTGAAAATAGAAGTTATTGCATGTGGAATACACGTGAAGATCTCTCTGGTATTGATAATAATGCAGGAATTTAGTTTTTTCTTTAGGGGTGCTAGGGATGAAAAGTATCACTTTCTTCTTTTAGTTTAGGGAAGAAATTTGTACTTATTGATAGGGTCATTAAAAATTCAGTAATTGTACAATTTTAATATAAATATATAAATAAATATATCATCACGCCTTCTACACATTACTGGGTGTGGCATTCTGCCGAAGCAGATCTCGGTAAGTGATATATTTTGCGCGTGAAGTGCGGTTACCAGACATCAAATCACGGCCCCCAAAGATGTTAATAGTGTGTTAAAATACAAGGTACAGAGGGTATTCTAGCATCAGTCTGAAATTTGGTCACGAGGGGGCGAACGAACTCATGCTAGAATTGTCTTCTGTAACGGGTGTTTTTTACTATTTTCTCTGTTTCAGCTTTTCTTTCCGTCAGTAGTTTTCAAAGCCATGACTCCCTTAGAGGCAAAAATCACAAATGAAGTGTTTGGGGCCCCCCCTTACTTTTTATGTGATCAAAATTGCTGTTTTTAAAAGGCAGCTTTAATTTAATATTGTACATTACAAATATAGAACCACGATTTTAGAAATTAGTAAAGGCAGCGGAAAGTTATGTAGGTAACCATGGGACTTAGACTTCCACCTAAGAAATGGCGCTAATAGGATGCGGGCACTCACGTGACATAGTGACGTAAAAACAGCTGTCCCGTGAAAGATCACTGCGCCACCTACAAAAATGATCTATTTTTTGGAACGAGATTTGAAAACAATCCGGTTCATTTAAAATCTCGTCCCAAAAAATAGTTCATTTTTGTAGGTGGCGCAGTGATCTTTCACGGGACAGCTGTTTTTACGTCACAATATCACATGAGTGCCCGCATCCTATAGTCTTTTTGTGAAGACATCCATATCAGGTAACTACAATATCGGCAATCATTGGTAACTAGATTGTTCCTGTAGTTTAAATTGATCTTTAGTTGTCAATCAAAATGATGCAATAAAATAATTTAATATGTACTGGTAGAACTAAATTAATTGTTTTCCGAGCCATGATTAATTTTCTTGTTCGATTATGATCTAGATATAAGCATGATTAGTCAGATATCAATTCGGATTTTGCGTGGGTTTGATTAAGCAATATTATACTTGTATTACTTAATTCTACATTTTGTAGATACACATATATGTTTATGGATATACTAGTATTATTAATTGAAAGTGTAATTAATTATTCTAAACTATTTTATTTGTTTTATTTTGCTAGTCTGCATAACAGGAACTTAATCCCAATTACAGTAGCTAATAGTGGAATCCGAACCACTCAGACATAATTGTATTTTTTTATTTAACTTGAGATTTGAACACACTATTTTTTTGCTTAAGACGTAAGTTTTATCTATTAGGCTACTTAATTAGTAGTAAGCAACAAAGTTTATAGTCGTGGCTCCGTAGATAGAACACTCACCTTACAAGACTCCCTCCAAGTCCAAGTTCTTTAGACCAAAATTATTTACCATAAAATTATCTCAGCCCATCACCTATGTGTAGTGCTTATTAATTATTAGTAATTTATTTTAAATGCAGAATAACAAAAGAAAAAGTAGGCTTCGATAAAAAATAAAATTTTGTTGTTAGTTACAATTCTTGGGTTTAAAAATAAAAAGTAATATTTTGTCTGAATCAAATTTTGTAGTTATTGTTATTAAACTTAAAAGCCAAGTTTATGGTTTATTAACATATGTATATATATATAAAAATTTAAGATCTACAATTGCATACTGTAAACAGTCATTGAGAGCATTATTATTTTGAACAATGATGGGGTAGGTGGTGGATTTGAGAACCCAGGTTCTATTCCCGCAGCCGACAACATTTTTAACCAAAATTAAAACTATATGGTTCCCTTTCTACTAACGTCTTTAAGGGACGTGATTTGACGGTTGTTAACCGTACTTCACGCGCATAAATATATCACTTATCGAAATCTAGAAGGTGATGATATAACATAATATATAATGTGGTATCGAGTCGGCCAGAGGATTACAGAACTCGGGTTTGATTTTCGCAGCCGACAAACAATTTTACCACATAAAAACCTACCCCTGTGGCTCCCCCTCTGCTATTATAAGTTGCTGTAATTGGGATTAATTTTCTGTTGTGCAGGATAGTACCTAAATAAAATAAAAATAATGAAAGTGTTTGTTTTTTGTTAGTGTGGCGTTGACGACGCAAAAAGCCGTCAACATTTTGTGAAAATTCTAGCGTATAACCCCATTATTGTTATTATTATTAATTGAGATTAAGGACCTACTGTAAAGATTAGCAATTATAATTAAAAGTATCGTGTTGGCCTGTGGATCCTGAGAACCCTGGTTCGATTTCCACTGCCAACAAACATTTTCACCACATAAAAAGCTACCCTTGTGTGCTCCCCCTCTACTACTATTAGTTGCTGTATTTGGGATTAATTTTCTGTTGTGCAAGACAGTAAATAACATAAAAATAATAAAAGTTTTTGTTTTTTGTTAGTGTGGCGTTGACGACGCGACGCAAAAAGCCGTCAACATTTTGTGAAAATTCTAGCGTGTATTTTCGGCGTTCATAAACCCGCAGTGACAATTAATAGGCTATATTCCGTTGCGTTTAAGCGTCTGTTAAATTTATAGGCCGTTTGGTCGTTCAATAAAATTAGCATTTATGATATGTTTTATTTTAAAAATTCTTGTTTGTAATTTAAAGTAAATGAAAAAGGGAAGGCCACCATCGTTTTACTGCCGAGCTATGTTTAGATTGTTTATTACTACTTCTGAGAAATGGCCGACTCTTTTTATTTTCTACTATTTTCAGTATTTCTCTCGATCTGGCACAGGAAATTCGAACTTTTGTTTTTATTTTTTTACGCTTGAATCAACAAAATTAAATTTAAGACAAGCTGATGACAGTAACGAGGAACCACAGAGAAAATACCTTCTAACTTTTTACTTATATAATATTTCAGTCTTCAACTTATATAAAAGAAAAATTCTACTTCGCATTCCACTATAAATAAAATAAATAAATATATCCCCACTACTGGGTGTGGCACTCTGCCGAAGGATATGTCGGTAAGTGATATATTTATATACGTGAAGTACGGTTACTAGTCGTCAAATCACGTGTGGGGAAGCCACAAGAGTAATTTTAAATTGGTGAAAATGTTTGTCAACTGTGTGGATTGAACCAGAGTTATTAGGATCCACAGGACGAGTCATTACCTCATAATTAGGATTAAGGACCTGCTATAAATATTAACAAAATAATTATAATTAAAAGTATCGTGTTAGCCTGTGAATCCTGAGAACCCTGATTCCATTCCCATTGCCGACAAACTTTTCACCACATTAATACTACCCCTGTGGCTCTATCTGCACTAACGTCTTTGAAGGCTGTGATTTGACGGCTGGTAACCGCACTTCACGTGTATAAATATATCACTTACTGAGATCTGCTTCGGCAGAGTGCCACATTCAGTAATGGGTAGAAGGCGTGATGATATATTTATTTTATACTCAACCGGGTCGAACTGTATGTGTTTTAGCCCTAAAAAGCGGGCTTAAACACTTCTATTTGGCCCTAGGGCCATAAAAAAATAATTCCTATGGATACATAAATGGGATGGCTAGCTCAGTGGTATGAAGTTGGCCTGTGGTTCCTGAGGTCCCTGGTTCGATTCCCACAGGCGACAAATTTTCATAATTTGAAAAAGCTATCTCTGTGGCTCCTCCACCACTAACATGTTTGGGGGCCGTGATTTGACGACTGGTAACCGCACTTCACGCGCAAAATATATCACTTATCGAGATCTGCTGTAGCAGAGTGCCACACCCAGTAATGGGTAGAAGGCGTGATGATATATATTTTTTTTTTTTTTACTTAAATAAAATGACAATTTTTGTTTATTGAGACTACGTCATTTTGACATATAACCTATGTATTTATTTTAATCTTTAAACATATAATTAAATGTTATTTTGTTGTGCATAAAATATTGTATGTACCACGGGTGAAATTAGCGTTTCTAACCCTGAGCATGTTATTATCCCTCGGAGCTTTGCGCCTCGTGCTAATAATCATGCCACAGGCCAGAAACGCCTATTTTCACCCTTGATACATAAATAACTATTCAAAGTAAATATATTATCACGCCTTTTCCCATTACTGGGTAAGACACGCTGCCGTAGCTGATCTCGATAAGTAATATATTGGAGGTAAGGGAAGCCACAGGTGTAATTTAAATGTGGTGAAAATAATAAACTACTGTAATTACGATAAAATTCTTATAGTGCAGAGTATCAAATTAATAAGTATTTTGCTAACTAATATTACAAAAACCAAGTGTAAAAACAATTTTTGCAAACTAATTAGTACTGAATTTATGTATTTCACAAAATACTGTAATAATTTTCTATAAGCATGGAATTATGCAAATTATACGCGCATAAGAGTGTTTTGCATATCACATAGATGCAATTGCATTAAATAAATGATAAAAAATATTCCTGTGCATATTTAATAAGTAATTATTATTTCTTTCTTGCCAGCTACATACGGGACAACTTTATTGCTTTTTTATTATGGAAAGTAAATTAAAACGGAATTTATAGGATATGTAAATGATGTTCATCCAAAGAAACCATAAAATTTTATTGATTTATTTATTTGCTTCCAAGAGAATCGACGATTTGCTCACTTGTAAGATATCCACTACTATCATTTATTTATTTTATAATAGCGAATTCACGAGTTTTATAATTGTCATTTTATTTTGTGAGAAGGGGTTGTTTATACACTTGTGACAATATAAGAAACGAAACACTTGAAAGTCGTGAAATTTTCCCAATTTTCAAACCGGTATAATTTGGCCAATTTTTAGTTAATTTGGACGATTTTTTAAGGGCGAAAAAGTTTAAAGTGTCTACTTTAAGGGGATACATACGATCTTGGGATTAACCCCTTTTGCCTCCTTCACCTCCTAGAAGAACAAAAAATGTTTTTTGTGGAAAAATTTTCGAAACATCCGAGTTTAAACCGCATATCGATCTCGTTTAGTCTTTCAAAGTTGTGATTTTAAAAACATCAAAAATTGCTATAACTCAAAAACTAAAAAAGATATGAAGATGCGCTCAACAGTATTCGATTTCTCGTGGCTTAGGGTAGTACTAGCGTGAAAATTTGCAGATTTGAATGAAATTTGGCGCACGTAAACATTGGATAGTCATACGCATCCTGTTAAAATATGAAACACATTAATCGTCTGTGAACAAATATATTCGCTTGTAAAGTTGAGTTCTTATACACGGGGCTTATGGCGATCATCACTCAGAATCGCACATATTTGGTTTGTGTACCTCTAAAATTTTGCAGTTTCATTTGAAAAACTAGTATGATGTTCTAGAACTATCCATGTATATTGTATCAGAAGGAGAAAGTTTTTTATCGTTTAGTAATGGATATATAGCCATGCAAAGCCTTGTTTTTAACGAAAAATTAAGAATCCCAATTTATAATAATGGCAACACCACACGGTGGTATGGTATTTGAAAATTCACTAGACCAACAACCTGTTAACAATTCATGATATTCAAATCATAATAGGTATAAAACACTTATTTTATTCAATTTTTATATTTTTTTGGGCGTCAGTTTAGTCACTCGACAACCGATGGCGCCACCGTCACATTAGAACTACCTTAAATTATATAGAACCATATTTTCAGAAACTTGAAACTTTGAACCAAAATTGGCTCAAAATATTTGTATCCCCAAAATACCTCCTATTTCTCAAATTGTTGTCAAAATAAACAGGACCTTGTTCTATAATATTTACTTACTGTCTACGATGGACAGTAAGTAAATATTATGGTCTCCATGTATCCATGGAAACCAACTGTGCAATAAAAGTTCCACTTAAGGCCAGTTTTTCAATCACCGGTTTATTCTCGATTAATGTTAAAATAAATAAATATATCATCACGCCTTCTACCCATTACTGGGTGTGGCACTCAGCCGAAGCAGATCTCGGTAAGTGATATATTTTGCGCGTGAAGTGCGGTTACCAGTCATCAAATCACGACCCCAAAGATGTTAGTGGTGAAGGAACCACTGGAATAGTTTTTGAAATTATGAAAATTGTTTGTCGGCTGTGAGAATCGAACCAGGGTTCTCAGGATCTACAGGCCGACTTCATACCACTGAGCAGGCCACCCCATTAATTAATTAATTATTGTTAATAATGATTACATAATAATCGAAACCATAGTTTCTATTATTATTTAATCATGATTAACATTAATCGGTGATTGAAAAACTGGTCCTTACTGTGTTTAAATTTTGCCATTAATGGGTAACATACAGTACAAGTATCGTAAAAATAAACTTGCACCCCTATTTGATCATAATATTCTTATAATTGCCCCAAGTACATAATCAATTAAAAATTAATCACAAATTTACCACCAGGGGGAAATTGAGATCGAAACACCACCATCAAACTAACAACCAAATCATAATATCTCCTCACCCCTATTTGGGGTGCAATCATATTCATATTTTCACACCCTAGTGTCGGTGATCCACCAAACATCGCTCAAATATAGGGGATGGTCTCGCTATTATGATTATTGTTATTCTAACATGGAAAGTCAACAAGCGGTTATGATACGTGTGGTGGTTGTTTTGTGTATTTAGGGGATGGAAATGGCGTGTTTAAAGATGTGCTAAATGGTAGTTGTAAATATGGATGATGGACGATTATTATACGAGCATACACAGGCAATCGTAGCTCAGTGGATAAAAACGAGGTAAAACTTGCGTTTCTTAATTTGCAAGCAAGAGGTCGTGCTTTCAAATCTCACTGACTTCTACTTATATCAAAAAACTACGATTGTGTCTGAGTGGTTCGGATTCCACTATAAGCTGTAGGCCCCCTGTACTGTAATTGGGATTTACTTCCTGTTGTGCAGAGTAACAAATAAATAAATAAATAAATAAACAGTTGTGGATTTACGGTTAGCACCATCACGAAACGAGCAAGAGCTGTGCTTATACACATATACAGGATGTATGTAAACTATTATGGTGTGGCTAGTTCAGTGGTCTGAAGTCGGTCTAGGGATCCTGAGAACCTTTGTTCGATTCCCACAGGCGACAAACAATTTTCATAATTTCAAAAGCTACCTCTGTGGCTCCTTTACAACTAACATCTTTGGGGGCCGTGATTTGATGGCTGGTAACCGCACTTCACTCGCAAAATATATCACTTACCGAGATCTGCTTCGGCAGAGTACCACACTCAGTAATGGATAGAAGACGTGATGATATATTTATTTATTTATGTAAACTATGGCTGCAGAAGAAATAATTTGGTCGTTGAAATTATAATAAACAATGTAAGTGGTACAAATTCCACTATAACCAATAGTCGAAATTAATGTAAAAGATAATTAAATCTAAGGGTCCTCATTCCAAAATGAATAAACGATCATGAATACATTTCAAACCCACCAATTTTGCCAACAAAGCAATCCCAAAATTCCTATCGGAAATCGTTAAAACCGTGAGAACGATCTCAGTATAGTTGTCAACAAAACTGCGAACAATTGAACAATCAAAACAATCGCTAGTACACCTGACAACTCCCCCACCCTCTTCTAACCCAGCTCACTTGATCTAGATATCTTCCATGGCCAATGAACATTTGCAAAGCGTTACAAAAGGGCGTTCTGTGTTGAACACTTCTCAATTGCTGAATACCTGGCATTGTACACGCATAAACACTTGAATTTTCTTCGATTTCCCATGAAAGACTGGAAATTGGATGAATGGGGATATCTCCACTGCCATCGGATGCCTTTTGAGATTTTGCAGCATGGGTGCCAACTGTGAATAGATAAAAACGGTGCGGAATACTTGGAAATAATAGTCGTAAGGTTGTGAATGAATTAATGAATTTTTCATGATTTGTGTATGTGTTTTAGTTATTCAGAAATGGTAATAAAATCATTGGTTGAATGTAAACAAGAGATACGTGTGTAGTGAAATTCTAATAGTCTAATACGATTTTATATCTTTGATATTATACATATATCTTGTTTACTTTATTTATTTACTCGCTGTACAACAGGAAATTAAACTTTATTAGAGTTATTTATAGTGAATATTAGTGTATCAAATTACATGTCAGGGCAGGATGAAAAGTCCCTGAAAAATAAAACAGATTGCGCCACAATCGCAAATCTCATGTGACATTTGTGATGTACCATCTTTAACTAGAACGCATTAACATTTTCAGACTGATATGTCTTTTAGTTCTGTTTTGACACCCATCGAAAGCAAGCAACCTTGAAGATTTTTGAAAACATGGAAAACAGTGAATTTCGCGTCTTGATTAAACATTATTTCTTGCGTGGAAAAAACATTACGCAAACAAAACCATCGCTTGTTAAACATTATGGGGACTCCTCACCATCGATTGGAACGATTCACAAGTGGTTTACTGATTTTCGTTGTGGTAGTATGACCACAAAGGACGCCGAACGTTCTGGTCGTCCAATTGAGGTTACAACGCCAGAAATCGTCGATAAAATCCATGGTATGATATTGGACGATCGGCGAGTTAAAGTGCACGAGCTGGCTGAGGCTATGAGCATCTCAACCGAACGGGTACGGAACATTTTGCATAAATTTTTGGATATGAGAAAGCTATCTGCCAGATTGCTGCCGCATTTGCTCTCTGTTGACAACAAGCGCGACCGTGTGACAAGTTCAAAGGAGTGTTTGAAGGATGGCCAAAATCGTATTATTTGGAAGGGATCGAAAAATAAGAAAAACGTTGGAGGAAGTGTATCGAGCTACAAGGAGGTTATGTTGAGAAATAATGAATGTTTTGACCAAATAAATCATTTCTTGTTTCACTTTTCAGGGACTTTTCACCCTGCCCTCGTATCGCTATTATTAATAACTAAAATTTATTAGTTGCATTTAACAACTAATATTGTCAAAGCCAGATTGTTGATTGTTTTAATATCTGGTGAGTGACTATTATATTAAAATTAATTCAAAATTGTCGATTACACTCATTGTTTATCCAAAAATATACACCGCGCAATTACTATACAATTATAGTAATGAATTCCAGTTGATTTAAATGAATCCTAATTCATTCAATTTGACATTTCATTAATAAATTTAATGTTTACCAAAACCAGCAATAGATTAGTATAGTAGAGGGATACCTTAGTGCTTTAGGCAATGGATTGAGGATCTACAAAGCCCTGGTTCCAATCTAGGATTATTTATTTATAATTTAAAAGTATACAGGGTGTTCAATTTAGATATGCTACCATTGCTATCTCGAGAACAATAAGAGCTCCAAGCTTGGTTCAATTAGCAAAAAAAATACCGCTTTCTAAGTCTATTACAAAACTATTAACAAATGTTTTTTGCGAACAGTGGTTCTCAAAATACGGGGTACAACTTTCTTATTTTAAATGGGAACCTATTCTTTTTATTTACTTATTCGATTCAGTATTTTTTTCTGAATTATCTGTTAATTGTATCAATAAAAATATGTATATGTATGCAGAAAATTATGAGGAATACAGTGATGCAATTTTCAGGCCCGTATTTAGGGTATTTTTTAACATATAGGGCAGTTAGCGGAAAATGGTCGAATCGATTTGAAATTTATACAAAATTGTACTATTTCGAAGGCTATATCTCAAAAACTAAACAAGATATGAAAATGCGCTCAGCGGCATTGAATTTCTCGTGTTTGAATTGACTTATAAACATATTTTCAGCGATTTTGATTTTTTGAAAATTTCTTAAGGGGTACCCCTTAAGATTTTTCAATTTTTAAGCCATTTTCAGACTTATTGCTTTAAACATCTTTCTCGTCCGAATATTTTACTAAAAATTTACATACATACGTATTTCGACGCGCAGAATCCCATGGTGGAATCCCAGAGTTCGTAACTCTTTTAGTTTTGAAGATATTGGACTTACAAATTTGTGTATATCGAAAATTTGGGTCAAAATATCAAAAATAAAAAAAATGCTGAAAATATGTGTACAAGTCAATTCGGACACGAGGAATCCAATGCCGTTGAGCGCATCTTCATATCTTGCTTAGTTTTTGAGATATTACCTCTGGAAGAGTATATTTTTCCAAATTTTACGCCATTTCACATTTTACACAATATTATGTATACCATTTTTTCTGAAACCGTTGAATTTAATCAATAATTAATCATAAATAATTCAAAATGTTTCTTTTTTTTCTGTAGCCGGCAAGAAAGTGCCTACTTTGCCCAATTTTAGTATGGAAAGTAGATTTTTACCAAAACAGTCAAGTAAAGTAGGTATTCAAGGCTACAATAAAAATAACAGTCTGGTAAAGTACAAAACAGTCTGATAAAGATATAATCTACCTAAATGATTAATAAAAACTTAGAAAATACTGAAAATATAAGAAATAAATAGATGGAATGGCTAGCACAGTGGTATGAAGTCGGCCTGTGGATCCTGAGAACCCTGGTACCCTAGATTCGATTCCCACAGGCGACAAACAATTTTCATAATTTCAAAAACTACCCCTGTGGCTCCTCCACCACTAACATCTTTGAGGGCCGTGATTTGACGACTGGTAACCGCACTTCACGCGTAAAAATATATCACTTACCGAGATCTGCTTCGGCAGAGTGCCACACCTAGTAATGGGTAGAAGGCGTGATGATATATTTATTTATTTATATAAGAAATACTGCAGTCTTCAATGTTACACTTATAAAAGTCAAACAAAACTGCTCCTTTGTTCCACTTTTGACATACGGAATTCAGCGCCTTTTTTTTTCGTAAGATATCCTAATAGGCTACTATAATTAGGATAAAATTCCGGTTGTGCAATAAATAAAATTCTATAGATACCCTCTTAAAATATCATCCCTTTTTCAAGTGCTTGCCAACAGGTACCTTCTATGCTACACTCACCCCATTTATGAATTAATTTATTCGCAACCCCAATATGTTATGACACCGCGTGTGTAAGGGTGTCGGCTGGCATTTATCGTTCGTTTAGTAACATTACTCTCCCAGTGATGTGTTATTGTGCTCTACTAACTACCCGTATTCATAGAGGATTATGATGAATTCATATGTGGCTAATATGATGGTTCTTCCCTTAGGGATGATATTAATAGAGTTTAATCTGTATTAGGGGTGGCTGTAGTCTTCATTTACTCCCTTGAAAAGACGATTATATTTTATAGAGAAATATTTAGATTTTATTAACGCTGTGTTACATCAAATAGGGTAGAACTAGTTTTGAAAATGTTAACTGAACATTTATATATTAAATTCGAAGTAGATAGCTTAGTGGTATTATGTCGGATTGTGGATTTGAGAACCTGGGTTCAAGTCTCACAGTAGACAAACAATTTTCACCACATTAAAATTACCCCTGTAACTTCCCCTCCACTAACATCATTGGGGGCTATGATTTGACGACTGAGAATCGCACGCGCATAAATATATCAGTTACCCAGATCTGCTACGGTAGAGTGCCATACTCAGTTGAGAATAAGATGCGTGACGATATATTTATTTATTTACAACCAAATTTTCAAAAGAGTTTTAGCTCGAATCTAGCTAATCCTAAATTTTGGAGTAATCAAATTAAGCTAAACCATGTTCCTAAAAAAGATAAACTTTAATATAATCTTCTTACCATTTAATTTTTGGAAAGTGATTTGGAACACTTTTTAAAAACGAATTAAAATTACTCCTATGGCTCCCCCTCCACTAACATCTTTGGGGGCTGTGATTTGACGGCTGGTAACCGCACTTCATGCGCATAAATATATCACTTACTGAGATCTGCTACGGCAGAATGCCGCACCCAGTAATGGATAAAAGGCGTGACTATATAATTATTTATTTATTTATATACCAAGGGTGAAAACAGGCGTTTCTGGCCCGTGCCATGATTATTAGCACGAGGCGCAAAGCGCCAAGGGCTAATAACATGCTCAAGGTCACAAACGCTAATTTCACCCGTGGTACAAATAACATTTAATTATATGTTCAAAAGATTCAAATATGTACATAGGTTATATGTCAAAATTATGTATTTACAATAAACAAAAATTGTCATTTTATTTATATATCCATAGGAATGAGTTTTTTTATGGTCCTAAGGTCGAGAAGATGTGTTTAAGCCCGCTTTTTAGGGCTGAAACACATACATTTCGGCCCGGTTGTACATAAAATAATAAATAATATCTTTTATGCATTTATAAATATTACGGTTCTGCAATTGCAGATCTTTCAAAACTATACATTTTATTTAGTAATATACGAGTATGTTAATACCTATATAGTATGTAGCTCATTATTAAATTAATTAACAATTATTAGAATAGTATTAATTAATGTGCATATTCATACCAATAATGAATAAATCTATTTTAGAGCACATTTTGACCAAGTATTAATGCATATTACATTTAGTTCGTAATTAATATTAGCACTGGTTGGTAACATATATGGAGTGTTCTGTTGTACGGGTGTCAGACATGGATAGTTTAAAAACAAAATAGGATAAGGATTGATGCTATGGAAACGTAGATATGGAGGAAAATAGAGTTAGCAACGAACAAGTATTAGAAAGAGTAGGAGAAAAAAGGACACTGTATATGTATGAAACTATTTTGAAAAGGAAGAGAATGTAGTTGAGAAGGGATACTCTAATGAAGGATAATGAAATGTAAAAGATGCAGGAGAAGAAGGAAGCTGGTAGATAATCTGAAAGAAGGAAGAAGTTATATTGAAATGAAGAGTCGGGCTATTAGGAATGTCGATTTTGAAAAAACTTTTCCGGAGGTTATATCTTAAAACTATATGATTGTATCTGAGTGGTTCGGATTCCACTATAAGCTACTGTAATTGAGATTAAGTTCCTGTTGTGCAAACTAACAAATAAATAAAACTCCAGCAATATTCCTAAATTTAATTGCACTGAAATTAATGAACAGTTAAAGTTCGGCGGTGTCTCAAAAACAAAGATAACCAAATTCTACATTCCTCGTAACATCCTGTGAAATACAGCGGTGAACGTCTGTGAATTGAACCAGGAATTATACCTTATTACGGGCCATAAACCATGGTGATACGACAACCATCTCGTTAATTAAGAGCTAGTTGTGTACTTAGCAGATAACAGAAGTCACACGTTCAACATAAATTAAAATAACCATTATTTTATAAAACAAACATAATAAAAGAAGTTAACGATTGTTTAGAGATTCTAAAAAGAACAATTCGTGAACAAGTGAACACCGAGTGAAACCGAAGCACATTGGATATGCATTTGAATTTTAAATAGCATCTGTTTCCGCGATAAATAAACTTCATTTAAATAATAACGAAATTAATTAATTTACCTCGGTTTTATTCTGTTTTTCTACATTGAACTTTTATCTTATTTTATTCATTCGTTTGCTACGATGCACAACAGGAAATTAATCCACAAATACAGGTCAGAGGACTTACAACTTATTTATTTATGCTAGTCTGCACAACAGGAACTTAATCCTAATTATAGTATAGAGACTCACCGAGCCGCAGTGTGGTAGTTCATTATTTTTAGCTTGAATGGGATTTGAACTTGGGATCTTCTGATTCGAATGTCATAACTCGAAACAAATTTATAGTGTATATCCCATTAAATAGGGTAACACGAACCCTAGACTATTCATTCATCAGATGCATCAAAGGATAAATCTATAATACGAGGGAAGGGTGAAAAGTTCCTGGAAAATGAAACAAGAAATGATTCATTTGGCCAAAACATATTTTATTTCTCAATATAATCTCCTTGTCCATATTTTCATTGTCTGTTAACAGATTTGTCAATTGACGGCTGATGATTCCCATAGAAAGCTTGGAAAATCACCTTTGTTTTCAGGAAAAAAGTGGTTATCGTTTGGTGGAGGCGGGAGGAAGGGAAAGGGAGGTTAGTCAAAATCAATTGACAGCTTTTCAAAGACTAGACTTTGGGCAACTTCGGACAAAAAATTGCATTTGTTTCAAAACTGACAAACTGACAGGGGTTTGAAAAGTGACGTTTTTTTGGGATTTCTTGGGTAACCGGTTTTTTTTTTTTGAGCATTGTAAAAAAGTTACATATGGAATCAGTGACATTGCTGTAATTGTCCTTATATTTTTTTAATACAAATTGGGGCTAGTGTAATACTATTTCTAGGGTCTATAAACTAATATATCTTATAATCCAGTTTACATTTACAGAGTAATAAGTAATACTTCATCAATTACTACTAATCCATTTCTAGTAAATGTCTTACGCATATAAATGAACTAATTATTCGTTCTCAACTACTAGATTAGTTTTTGTAAACTTTGCTTACGTTACCTACAGGAAATGATAATGTCATAGTAACTGTAACAAGAAAAAATATTATGAATTACTATCATAGGTATTTCCAAATAAATGTAACGTACGTCATTTGTTTATATAGTGACGTGTGGTAAATAACAAATAAATACTTGTGGTAATTAAGTAAAGCAACCACAATGTGGAAGTGGTTAAATCGTAAAATTTTAAACGAAATTGCGCTTTTTAAATGCAGCCTTGTACGTCATTTTCTACTAGTATCTGTGTGAGTTATAGGAAGGATGGTAGTTAATGAAGATCTGCAATTGCAGGTCTACCCAAAATTGTAATTGATAAATAAATAAATAAATATACGATAACGCGAGTTAAGTATTGTTGCGCGCAGGTAGTACTTGGATGGGTGACCGTCCAGAGAAAACCCGCGTTGCTGTTGACCATAATACCTAAAACACAGATCAGGGCGTAATGGCGGCATATGACCTAAGTAGTTGGTCCGCCAGAGAAGCCACAAAAAGTTACGCCCTTCAAAGATGTTAGTGGAGGGGAAGCCACAGTGATGAAAATTATTTGTCGGCTGTGGGAATCGAACCCAATTCTCAAATCCACAGGCTTGACACAATACCACTGAGCAACCAACCTCGGTTTTATCCACTGGGCAACGTTAGCTTCATATTATAAAAGAAAAGTTAGCAAATCTATTAGAAATCACCAACACCGACCACTTCTTGAAGGCGTGAGCAGGCATGCTAATTCTGCACGTTGCCAGACTTGCGAATCACGAGAGATAATCGAGAATTTATAAATAACATATAATTAATGGAATCGCAGGAGCCCGCAACTAATTAACCGTAATAAAATAAATTAAAGTGACAACACGTTATTATAGAGTCTGCGTTGCGACCGCTGGTCCACAGAGTTTGATAACAGTTGATTTATATGTTGTCGATACGAGGATATGAAAGTTTGTTTTCGTTATTACTGCAATGCGATTATTTCAGTAGAGAAAATGTATAGATCTACACTTTATACAGGAAAAATAAGAAAATATATAGACCCCCGTAAGAAGTCGTTTCAATCACTTCAACTTATAAAAAAAATTACGACTGTGTTTATTATTTTAATAGTTATTTATGTATTAAGAGTGTAATGAGGCTTTTATATCGTGAGGCATGATTTTGAGCTCAAGGCGCCAGCCAAGGGTTAAAAACACATCAAAGGCTATAAAAGTAAGTCACACACAATTTTATACACAGTCGAAGATTTTTTAATTTAGAAAAAGATAAAATGTGGCACTCTGCCGAAGCAGATCTCGGTAAGTGATATATTTATGCGCGTGAAGTGCAGTTACCAGGCGTCAAATCACGGCGTCTAAAGATGTTAGTGGAGAGGGAGCCACAGGAGTAGTATTAATGTGGTGAAAATGTTTGTCGACAGTGGGGATCGAACCAGGGTTCTCCGGATCCACTGGCCGACTTGATACCACTGAGCTAGCTACCCTATAAATATAAATAAATAAATATATCATCACGCCTTCTACCCATTACTGGGTGTGGCACTCTGCCGAAGCAGATCTCGGTAAGTGATATATTTATGCGCGTGAAGTGCGGTTACCAGTCGTCAAATCACGGCCCCCAAACATGTTAGTGGTGGAGGAGTCATAGGGATAGCTTTCTCAAATTATGAAAATTTGTCGCCTGTGGGAATCGAACCAGGGACCTCAGGATCCACAGGCCGACTTCATACCACTGAGCTAGTCATCCCATAAAAAAAGAAAAAGATTTATCTAGAAATTTTCCTTCCATGTTTAGTGGTTACTTTAAGTAATAGTCACCTTTATAACTTAAACGGTTTGATCGTTTGTTGTGCCTTCGACACTTTGCGCCTCGTGGTAATAATCATGCCGCGAGCCAAAAAGTCTGTTTTCACTACACAGTATGACCCAAAAATAACGAAACTTTTAATTTAAATCATAGAACACGTAGCGCAATCTATTGAACATACACATTGTTAGAAAGATATATCTTTCCTCTTTCGAACGCACACAACTTCATGCAATCAGGTGACAGTTTAAAAATTTACGCGCATTTTAATGACAGTAGTTTTTGTGTTTATGTTGTAAAAATACAATGGAACAACGAGCAAATATTAAATTTTGTGTTAAACTTGGAAACAAATTTGCTGAGACATACGAATTGATGAAAAACGGTTATGGTGATGATTGTTTATCTCGTTCACTAGTTTACAAGTGGTTTGCAAAATTTAAAAATGCTCATTGAATATTTAAATGATGATGAAAGATCTGGACGTCCAAAAGCCGGAAATCGTGCAATTAGTCGAAAAAGTGCGTAAAATCATTGCTGTCGATGCGAATTTTACTGTTAGAATGTTGGGTGTAGAATTAAATACGAGTAAAAATACTATTTGGAGAATTCTAACTGAAGATTTGGGTAAAAGAAAGGTTTGTTCACGTTTTGTTCCACATGAATTAAATGAAGACCAAAAGTCGCTAAAAAATCAATGAATTTTTTATGAAAAAACATATTTGTGTCATCGAGCACCCTCCGTATTCGCCTGATCTATCACCATGTGACTGTTATCTTTTCCCAAAACTGAAATTTGCCATGAAAGGAGCGTTTTATGATGATATTCCATCCATTCAAGCAGCCGTGACACAGGTGTTAAAGAACGTCCCTTTAGATGGCATAAATCTATGCATGCTCTAGTTGATCGTTCTAAAAAGTGTATTGATTCAAATGGAACCTATTTTGAATAAATATTAAGTTTCAAACATAATACAATGCGTGTTTTATTCTATATCTAAAGAGTTTCGGTATTTTTGGGACATACTGTGTATTTGTATAATTATTTAAATGTTCGGATAAGTTAGAAATATAATACAACTATATCCGAATGACTCAGATTGGACTTATCGTATCGTCTTAAAAACCATTTTTTCTGTCAATAATTAACAAGTTTTTGTGTCACTTTTCGTTCCATTTGTCGATTGTCGCAGTCCCCATTATCACATCAACAAAAACCACCAAAAAAACTGCGTTCTCTACCAGCCTACTAAAAAATATCAAATTAATCCTTCAGGCGCCAAATGGAGATCAGTGTCGCACTGCACGCGTGCGCACTTGTCACTAACGACACTTGTGCGTGTCGCGATCAATTGCTACTTGCTTATTACGACCAATTCTTTAAATTCGACGTTAAGAATGAGTTATATTTTTAAAATGAATGGCTTGTTTGAATAGACGTTTGATAATTACACTCTTTAATGTCGTGGTGGCATTTTGTAGATGTTGGTAACAATGCTGGACAAATATGGCTACATGAATGAAGCTTTGATTACGAGGAGAGATATTTTATCGTAGTAGGCTTGATTAAATTACGAGGTATTCAGGAAAATTGGTCCGGGATGAAAAGAAATATATAAATGTGTATATAGTTAATTTTTTTAAAGAATTTTTTGTTTGTAAGATAGACTTTATTCGCTTATTGTCCATTTCTGTCCTTGTCTCTCGTTCTACAGGTTGCATTTTTATAAATAAAATAAATATATATAGACTGCTCAAAAAAAAAAATACCGGTCACCTAAAGAATCCCAAAAAAGTCACTTTTCAAACCCCTGTCAATTTGTCAGTTTTTGAAACCTCATTTTCCCTTCCCCCAGCCACCCCCAAACGTGAACCACTTTTTTTCTAAAAAAAAGGTTATTTTCCAAGCTTTCTGTGGGAATCATCAGCCGTCAATTGACAAATCTGTCATCAGATAATGAAAATGTCCGTATGTGTTCGAGTGTCTACGTACTACGGACAATTGAATGCCAATCTCTGCAAATGTCTCTTTTTTTCAAAAAATCATAACTTTTTTAAAAATTATCCGATTTTGATGCTGTTTTACGATCCAGTAACAAAAATGTCCATATTTTCATTATCTGCTAACAGATTTGTCAATTGACGGCTGATGATTCTCATAGAAAGCTTGGAAAATCACCTTTTTTTTTTAGAAAAAAGTGGTTCTCGTTTGGTGGTGGCTGGGGGAAGGGTAAAGGAGGTTAGTCAAAATCAATTCACAGCTTTTCAAAGACTAGACTTTGGGCGACTTCGGACAAAAATTCATTCAATTTGTTTCAAAACTGACAAATTGACAGGGGTTTGAAAAGTGACGTTTTTTTGGGATTCTTTAGGTGACCGGTTTTTTTTTTTTGAGCAGTGTATATCATCACGCCTTCTACCCATTACTGGATGTGGCACTCTGCCGAAGCAGATCTCGGTAAGTGATATATTTATGCGCGTGAAGTGCGGTTACCAGCCGTCGAATCACGGCCCCCAAAGATGTTGGTGAAGGGGGAGCCATAGGAGTAGTTTTAATGTGGTGAAAATTGTTTGTCGGCTGTGGGAATCGAATCTGGGTTCTCAAATCCACAGGCCGACAAAAATTTTATGGGGTTAGGTAGTTCAGTGGTATCGAATCAGATTGTGGATTAAATCTTTTGCGTAGTTAACTTTGTGATTAGTTGACAACGTTTTAAACAACCGACCCATTATCAGTTTATGCAACGTATAGTGTAAATCAAGCTTTAGCAAGAACTAAATAAGTAAAATGCATAAAGATCTATTAAATTTATTAACAAGAAGAAAACTGCAAAAAAATTAATGACGTTTTTCGCATGAATCTTATCAGCAACTCATTTTGCGTCTAATACCAACTAGTAATACTTTCCGTTGTAATTTCCTGACGAATAAAACTCAAATCAGATTTCCCGTGTTTGTACTAACAGCTACAGACCGTTGTCCACCTATATGTCCAGTTAATGGTGCACATGTCCTTGTTTTTATTGTTTTCCCGTGAAGTGCATAAACCCAGTTAATAAAACTTCTTTTTATGGGTTATAACCTTATGGTCTGTTGGCCGTCTGCTATTCACAAGGCTGACGTGATGACGAGAATCATGATTCGTGAACGACGTACAGTATTTATAAAATTGAACATTCAATATTTTGTATTTTCTTCTGTCATATGTTTGTGTTTTGTTTTACAGGAAAATGTTTTAAATAAGAAATGGGGAGGATTGAGTTTTCTACCGGTTTTGTTTGAAGTATTTTTCTCTATAATAATTTAGAAACAGTTGACAGCGGAAAATGTATGACTTTAGTTTACTGTTACTGGATGCAGGAGTGAAAATAAATTGTTGTTTTAAGAAACCGGCAAGAAAGTGCCTAATTTCCCGGCTAGCTCAGTGGTATGAAGTCGGTCTGTGGATCCTGAGAACCCTGGTTCGATTCCCACAGGCGACAAACAATTTTCATAATTTCAAAAGCTACCCCTGTGGCTCCTCCACCACTAACATCTTTGGGGGCCGTGATTTGACGACTGGTAACCGCAGTTCACGTGCATAAATATATCACTTACCGAGATCTGCTTCGGCAGAGTGCCACACTCAGTAATGGGTAGAAGGTGTGATGATATATTTATTTATTTTAGTACATAGAAAGTAGATTTTTCCCAAAACAGTCAAGTAAAGTACACATCCAAGGCTACAACAAAAATAACAGTCTCGTAAAGTACAAAACAGTCTGGTAAAGATTTTACCTGACTGTTTTTTAGTTGTTGTAACCTTGGATACATAGTCTGCTGTCAATACAATTCAAATTAAAAAAATAAATCAGAGGTAACTTTAATGTGGTGAAAATGTTTGTCGGCTGTGAAATCGAACCTGTGTTCTCAAATCTACAGGCCGACTCTATAAATAATATAAAGTTAAGTAATTGAAACTACATGAAGTTAGAAAAAGAAAAGTGCAGATTATAATTGCAATTTCGGGTGTGAAGTAGCAAAGTGCACACTCATCATTAGCGCATTAAAAAGCGCAGTTCCACAAAATTAGTCCGCAACCACAGCCCTCGTGTGCCATCATTAGCAGACGAAGAATACAAGTATAATACAGCGTGAATGTAGTCCATTTAGTGACTTCACTGCTGCCAACTCCAAGCCGTCAATTATCCCCAACCAGGGAATTTTACTAATTTAATTAGAGCGAAAAAAAGTTGTGCGCAACACAAGAGTTCCTCGACTGCGCGATTAAAATTTAAATATGCAATTTGTAATTTTTAATCTGTGAAATGAGGTGGAAAATGACACGGCTTTTACTCGGAAATTATTTTCTCCTCTCTGACTTACATTCTAAATAAATATATCACGGTTTACACACATTTCTATTCTGTTCAATGCAAATAATTAAAACGTATTTAGAAACGAAAAATGAGTGACTATCTTCAGGTAGAATGATTCTTTGTCGACAATCCTAAATAAAATAAATAAATAAATATATCATCACGCCTTTTACCCTTGACTGAGTGTGGCACTCTGCCGAAGCAGATCTCGGTAAGTGATATATTTATGCGCGTGAAGTGCGGTTACCAGCCATCAAATCACGGACCTCAAAGATATTAGTGGTGTGGGAGTCACAGGGGTAATTTTTAGTTTGGTGAAAATGTTTGTCGGCTGTGGGGATCGAACCAGGGTTCTTAGGATCAAAGTTGAAAAAAACCCGACTCACTGGGGTTTTTTGGGTTTTATTGGGTTTATTTGGGCATTATTGGGTTTTTTAAATATTGACAAATACACTTTTTAATTCCAGTTATTTATGGGGTGGCTAGCTCAGTGGTATGAAGTCGGCCTGTGAATTTTGAGAACCCTGGTTCGATTCCCACAGGCGACAAACAATTTTCATAATTTCAAAAGCTACCCCTGTGGCTCCTCCACCACTTACATCTTTGGGGGCCGTGATTTGACTACGATTGGTAACCGCACTTCACGCGCAAAATATATCACTTACCGAGATCTGCTTCGGCAGAGTGCCACATCCAGTAATGGGTAGAAGGCGTGATGATATATTTATTTATTTATTTAAATTTATTAATTTTGTATATAATGTTTAAAATGTATATTGTATACTACTAAACATTAAAACAAAATTTATTATTATTACTATTTCAAAAATATGTTTATTTTATTGTGAATTAAAAACATAATACGCTCTATTATGTTATTGATTGAAAATCGATCAGTTTTTGTAATACTAACATAATATAAGACAAATAATATTTGGTCTTAAACTAGTTTGATATTAACATTTGTCAAAGTACTGCAATGTGATACTACGCTGTGATGTAATAAATGATAATTTAAGTTAAACGTTTAATTTTGTAAAGAGGTTACGTATTATTAATTAAATAAAAGATATTTATGTTCCGAGATTTGACTCTATCTTAAAATTCACCCTGGGTGAATTTTCAACCATTTAATCAAATGGGCTTTTTAATGGAATTATTTGGGATTTTTTTAGGTGGGTTTTATTAAAAAAAAACCAGGTGGGTTTTTTGGGTGGGTAAAATATGAACAACCCTGCTTAGGATCCACAGATCGACTCGATACTACTGAGCCACAACCCCATACAATCCTAATGCAAATTTTCATTTAAAGCATATATCTCTACAATAATTTGGAAACATTTGACAGCTGAAATATACAAGGTCAAATATTCCCGCACTGGATTATTGAAAGAAAGTTGTGATAAACAAATATTCATATGATTTGTTTATATAAAACAAGTGACAATAAGAAATAATGGAAGTTCAGTGCAATCAAACGGTTCTCAACAATAAATCAGAACCTCATAGGTGCAATTCAACACGCTTATAAACAAACATAAATAAGAAGACAAAGTATAAATCAAAGAAAGCTTCATACGCACAGTTTCACGCCTAATTATTTATGTATAAATTATTTTATAACGTTCCGCCAATGTAGATCCGTGTGCTTCAGAATTCAAGCTGCCTTTGATCTTTAAATAGTTGGGTGCTTGCCACCCAGTTCGCGCGGCTTAACTAGTTTTACGAATACTATTCATCTTCCAGGCGCCATGGTTTACGAGAATCGAAAATACTGGACACACTGACGTGTCTATTTCCTGGAAAACTTTCAGTATTTATGGCCGAAATATGATTTATTGGAAATAATTCTTGTAGTTTTATTATCGATGCAAATATTCGACGAATTTTTAATTGGTTATATATATACATAACATCACGCGATACCCTATCAAATGAGGTAGCACGAACCCTAGAAACACTTACAGGCAATCGTAGCTCAGTGGATAAAAGCGAGGTAAAACTTGCATTTCTTAATTAGCAAGCAAGAGGTCGTGCGTTCAAATCTCACTGACTTCTACTTATTTCCAAAAAATACGATTGTGTCTGAGTGGTTCGGATTCCACTATAAGCTGTAGGCCCCCTGTACTGTAATTGGGATTTACTTCCTGTTGTGCAGAGTAACAAATAAATAAATAAATAAATAAACATTCACTTAGCAGATTCACCAAATAATCAGTCTTCATCCTTGCTTCAACCATATTCATAGTTCCTTCCATACAAGCTCATTTTTTCATCACTCTCGGAATCCTTAAGGTAGTACTAGTGTGACGGTGGCGCCATCGGTTGTCGAGCGGCGAAACTGACGCTCAAAGAAGTGTAAAAATTGAATAAAATAAGTGTTTGATACCTATTATGATTTGAATATCATGAATTGTTAACAGGTTGTTGGTCTAGTAAATTTTCAAATACCGTACCACCGTGTGGTGTTGCCATTATCAATTGGGATTCTTAATTTTTCGTTAAAAACAAGGGTTTGCATGGCTATATATCCATTACTAAACGATAAAAAACTTTCTCCTTCTGATACAATATACATGGATAGTTCTAGAACATCATACTAGTTTTTCAAATGAAACTGCAAAATTTTAGAGGTACACAAACCAAATATGTGCGATTCTGAGTGATGATCGCCATAAGCCCCGTGTATAAGAACTCAACTTTACAAGCGAATATATTTGTTCACAGACGATGAATGTGTTTCATATTTTAACAGGATGCGTATGACTATCCAATGTTTACGTGCGCCAAATTTCATTCAGATCTGCAAAACAAAATTTCACGCTAGTACTATTAAGTCACATCAATGCATTCATTCTTATACATCTGTTTCATTAGTTTTTATTTTTGTAGTAGTCATAGTTTAGGAAATACAATTTTCTTTTAATGGTGTAGTGGCTCAGTGGTATCAAGTCGGCCTGTGGATCCTGAGAACCCTGGTTCGATTCCCATAGCCGACAAACATTTTAACTACATTAAAATTACTCCTGTGGCTCTCCCATCACTAACATATTTGGAGGCCGTGATTTGACGACTGGTAACCGCACTTCACGCACAAAATTATATCACTTACCCGTGTGACTTCTCTATCAATTACGTCTTTGGGGTTCGTGTTTTGACTGCTGGTAACCGCACTTCACGCGCATAAATATATCACTTACCGAGTTCTGCTTCGGTAGAGTGCCACATCCAGGAATGGGTAAAAGGCGTGATGATATATTTATTTATTTTATTTAAATAATTAAAAATAAATGTATCATCACGCCTTCTACCCATTACTGGATGTGGCACTCTGCCGAAACAGATCTCGGTAAGTGATATATTTATGCGCGTGAAGTGCGGTTACCAGCCCTCAAATCACGAGCCTCCAAAGATATTAGTGGAGGGGAAGCCTTTGATAAATAAATAGAAGTAATGAAGCTACACAAACTGATAGACATACACTCGTACACAGTAACTTTTCTTTTCATTTGACGTTTCACGCAGTGCAACACTTGTAATAATTAATATTAGTAATTGAGTGTAATAATCGCTGTCACTATGGATTTGCGGACAGAAAGAACTGCATTACCACTACCAACATTAATTAACATGATGTCATGATCCAAACATCCATTTATCTCACATCTAGATCTCTGTAAAACAAAACACAACACAACTCTCGGTCTTCTAAGAAACGATTTATATATTTCAACAGGAAGAACAAATTATTTTCTTATTTACGCTCGATTTTAGATAAGATATTACGAAGATTGTGAAATTGAAAAAATTGAGGAGTTATTGCTGTTCTTGAAGAAGCAGTTTGCTTGGTATAGCTGTAGCTATGTAATTAATACAATAATTGTTTTCGAAGCGTAACCGATTCTGTCGTTATAATTAGGGGTAATTCGTGTTTCCGGTTTGAACAGCGGGAGGATAGACTTCTTCGGAAGTCTTCGGGAGGACTCGATTTCTTAAAATTATAAATATAAATATATCATCACGCCTTCAACCCATTACTGGATGTGGCACTCTGCCAAAGCAGATATCAATAAGTGATATATTTATGCGCGTGAAGTGCGGTTACCAGCCGTCAGATCACGACCTCCAAATATGTTAGTGATAGGAGAGCCACAGGAGTAATTTTAATGTAGTGAAAATGTTTGTCGGCTATGGGAATCGAACCTGGGTTCTCAGAATTCACAGGCCGACTCGATACCACTGAGCCACCTACCCTATTTAATTTATTCCAAGATTTATTTATTTTTATGTAGTAGGTGGCTTAATGGTATCGAGTCGACCTGTTGATTTGAGAACCCTAGTTCTATTCCTATAGCCGACGAAATATATTCACTAATACTAACATCAAATATAGCATCGAGATCTGTTAGGGCAGAGTGCCACACCCAGTAATCGCGAAAAGGCATGATGATATATTTATTTATTTATTTTGATTACAGTAGCTTATAAGGAGTAGGTAGCTTGGTGGTATCGAATAGAATTGTGGATTTGAGAACTCTGATTCGATTGCCACAGTCGACAAACATCTTTGGGGTTTGGCGGCTAGTAACCGTACTTCACAAGCAAAATAAATCACTTGTCAAGATCTGCTTCAGCAGAGTGCCACACCCAGCAGTGGGTGATGATGATATATTTATTTATTTATTTTTGTAATGAAATCCGAGGCACGCAGACAATCGTATTTTTTTATACATAAATAAATATTAAGAACTGTCAAATTCACTTATAAACAAGCATAAAAATGTTACACGAAAGAACCGAATAATATGGCACATGACTTCCTTTCTGAGTTTTACTTGATTACATGTATACTCTTTCTATAGTTTCCTTACTCTGTGGTAAAGTAGATATGCTTTATTTTTTTACGTTTATATTGTTTTTCCGTAATAAAGCAATTAAGAAAATAATTAGAGAAAAATAGCAAAATCGTTGAATCTTCTCTGAACCAATTTACATTTCAACACCTTCGTTACCTAACGACACTTTAACTACGCCCTCAAAACTACACAAAAACAACCAAACTGCATTCTAATTTTAACTAATTGTATGCAGGATACGCCCTCTCATTTTACACTCAAACTCGGGTACCGGATTCCCAAAAATGGACAGGAATTTCAAAACACCGACCTAGCACACCTCATGCTGCTTTCAAAATACCAACTTTATAAAAATAAAATAAATATGACATCACGCCTTCTACCCATTACTGGGTGTGGCACTCTACCGTAGCAGATCTTGGTAAGTAATATATATTTAGCACATGAAGTGCGGTTATCAGCCGTCAAATCATGGCCCTCAAAGAAATTAGTGATGAAAAGTGTCAAATCCATAACTGGTATTAATTTTAAGAATATTTAAACTTGTAGCATGAGGTAGCCGGCTCAGTGGGTTCGAATCCCACAGTCGACAAACAATTTTCACCACATTAAAACTTCCCTTGTGGATCCTCCAACTAACATTTTTGGAGGCCGTGATTTGATGCACTTCATGCGCATAAATATATTACTTACCGTGATCTGCTGTGACAGAGTGCCACACTCAGTAATGGATAAAAGGTGATCATATGTTTATTAATTTTTTTAAAAGCTTATAGTTGTTAAATATTCCTAAAAAATTTTATCTTTCCATATTTTGTTACTTCTCAATATCAGTAACCTGTAGAAGAATCGGAACCATTCAGACACAATCATATATTTTTTTTTAATTATCTGAAATCAGCGAGATTTGAACCCACAACCTCTTGCTTGAGATGTAAATTTTATCTCCGTTTTATCCACTGATCTCCGATTACGTGCAAGTAATTATTAATAATTTTGAAAATGCGCCACAACTGTTGACTGTATTTTAGTACAGAGTGATCAAAAGGAATTGTTACAGTTGGCAATAAAAAAAAAACTACTTGAAATTGGTAAGCCTGATGCATAAATTAATTTCCTGTTGTTGACAGTGACATTTAAAATTAAAATTTGAGTACATTTATTATTACATTTATTTCTAAAGTATTTCTATTACTTAAAAAGTCAAAATTCTATTAGCTGTCAGACTCCTGACATAATCTATTTGTATTTATTAGAAATGTCAAATAGTATTTCCGCCTTCATCTGACGTTGTGCCAACTGTGGAATAACATCTCTGGAATTGTATTGCCAACTATAACAATTCCTTTTCATCACCCTGTATTTTCTACCCTGTAAAAATTCTCTTCATTTCCATCACGCCGTATATATAAGTAAACCGTCATGGCGTCACCATCATTCCAAGCATGGCATATAATATGCATCAGACAATCTGCACGCCGGAAATGAGTCCGCATTGAAATCAGCAGCAAAGCCCAGGGCTGCGCTTCCCTCTTCCCGCTAAAACAAATGCCACCACACCCCGAGCTTTTGTCTCATGGCCGCCTGTCATGTGAATACCATTCCTACAGATGCATTAGAATGTGACCGCTAGAAATACATGAGAATACGGTTTTTTAAAGAGTTTTTTGATAAATTGATTTGTAAATCTACTTTTTTATTGCCACACAATGTATTTGGGATTGCAATTTGAGTAAACAGAGGTGTAAATTATTTATTTGATTTGAAATATGTAACAGGAAACACAACGGTATTTTTTGAATATAGTAATTGTTGCTTCCCTTATTAAATTAGACCAAAAGTGTAAATACAAAAATTGTTTAGAATTATAAACTGCATCTACTGAATATTTACGTACTGTTCAATTGTAAATGTTTGTTATATGAATGACTTTGAAGTACAGTGACAATTATAATTTTAAAGTTAATTTTATGACAGAAAAATTGGGGAGACGCCCGGATTCGATCCGGGCGCCAGGGTTCTTAGAATTCACATGCCACTTTTAGTTTGCTTCTTACACTTGCATAAAAAACAATTGAACATTTTAAAGTTAAATTTATGACAGACAAATTTGGGAGACACCCGGATTCGATCCGGTGGCCTACAGCTTGCCGATGTCTTAACCACGAAACCCGTTGTCAATACCTATGACACATAGGAGTCTTGGGATCGATGCTGTGTTAGGCACTATAACAAAGGAAATTGGTTGACGCGTAGCATCGTACAGGTGGGATGTGGTCTAGTGGATAAGACATCGGCCCGGCATGCTGAAGGTCCCCGGTTCGTATCCGGGCGCTCCCAAATTTAACTTTAAAATGTTCAAGTGTAAGAAGCAAACTAAAAGTTGCCTGTGAATCCTAAGAACCCTGGCTCGATCCCCACAGCCGACTAACATTTTCACCAATTTAAAATTACTCCTGTGGCTCCCTCACCACTAACATCTTTAGGAGGGAGAGGCGTGATTTGACGGTTGGTAACCACACTTTACGCGCATAAATATATCACTTATCGAGATCATCTTCGGTAGAGTGCCACACTCAGTAATGGGTAAAAGGCGTGATGATATATTTTATTTTAAGAATTGTATCATTTCATATATGCGTTTTTTTTATTCTATATATATATATTGAAATAATACGAATTAGTAATTAATAATAATATATCATCACGCCATCTACCCATTACTGGGTGTGGCATTCTGCCGAAGCAGATCTCGGTAAGTGATATATTTTTGCGTGTGAAGTGTGGTTACCAGTCGTCAAATCACGGCCCCCAAAGATGTTAGTGGTGGAGGAGCCACAGGGGTAGCTTTTGAAATTGTGAAAATTGTTTGTCGCCTGTGGGAATCGAATCTAGGGTACCAGGGTTCTCAGGATCCACAGGCCGACTTCATACCACTGAGCTAGCCACCCCATTATTCTAATACAATTTTTTCGCGTAGTTAGCTACGTGATTAGCTGTCAATGGTTAATGCAACCGGGCCTTAATTATTGAGCTAAACTGATTTTGTTTAATTTGTTTTTTTTGTTATTTTCATGGCTATCTGATTTTTGATGAAAATATCACATTTATTTTTCAAATATCTAGTTCTATACACATGCTAGTATAACAAATAGAACCTTTTTCAATGTGAAATTTAATATTAAACAATTTTTTACTCTTGTACTTTTGCTATAAAATGTACAGGAGAGCCAATTTCTGAACATTTAAAAAATACTGTATTCAACTCCTATGTTACGTGTTTCTGTGCCCACCCTGTATAAAAATACGACTGTGTCTGTGTGATGCAAAATTTCACTATAAGCTACTGTAATTGGTATGAAGTTCCTAACAAATAAATGAATAACGGCAGAAAGAATTGTTTTTAAAAATACGTTTCCGTTTCTGTTTTATCGTACAGCATAAATATTTTAGCTATTTAAAATAGCAAGTAATAAAACGTATTTAACAGGGGTATTAGTTGAGCTAAACCACCCAGATGTACAAAGTAATTAACTTTGTAGATTTAAAGCTCAGATATCCCCGCGAGTAACAGGCTTTCCACCAATCAAATTCAGTTCTGCGTTGGCCGGGCTCGCAAATACACCGTGCACATTTCACAATATAATTTATCATGATATATGTTATTTACTTCACCATTTGTCGATAATAATTAGCTAAAACCATAAATCTATTTAATGGGCGCCAATAACTTCCAAAACAATTAGCAAATTAAATATTACCTGAGTAAAAATTACTCTCGTCGTTAGTTTCAAGTCGATAAATTATCGCCACACATATTTTATAATTTAAATATGCACATGCCACCACGTTTTTAATGTATTTACTACAGAAACCAGATTAGTTTCAACTTTGGATTTTTATATTCCTGTTTGTCAAATGTTTTTAGGTTATTTTACAGGGAAAAGCTTGACATAAAACTTAAAGAAAACTAATTTTTTACGACTTTTATTTGAAGCATTTTCCTCTTAAATTATTTAGAAAAGTATCATATCAGAAAATATACAATTTGTTCAAGAAATAAAATAATAGTATATTACGTACCATGAACTATAAGTGACAGTTTTCAGGTCAAGAATGCAGTTTTTGATATCAAGGCCCGAAGGGTCGAGATTTCTTAAACA
This sequence comes from Pterostichus madidus, assembly GCA_911728475.2. Lineage (NCBI taxonomy): Eukaryota > Metazoa > Arthropoda > Insecta > Coleoptera > Carabidae > Pterostichus > Pterostichus madidus. The sequence continues at coordinate 2,489,470 of OU452314.1, read as the reverse complement.
TTTGTGACCTAAAAAAATTACTTGCTATTCGAGGTTAATCAGCTATTTTTTACAATACTTGTACAAATAGAAGGAAAAGAAAAATAGGTTTCAAAACTGATAGCTGTCAAATTGTTGTCAAAATAAACACGACCTTAATATGTTATATTTGCTTACTGTTCACGGTGGACAGTAAGTAAATATTAAAGTCCTGATATAAGCATGGAAACCACTATGCAATAAAAGTTCAATTTATTGTGTTTAAATTTTGCCATAAATAGGTAACTTACAGTACAAGTATTGTAAAAATAAATATATCATCACGCCTATTATCCATTACTGGGTGTGACATTCTACCGTAGCAGATCTCGGTAAGTGATATATTTTGCGCGTGAAGTGCGGTTACCAGCCATCAAATCACGGCCTCCAAAGATGTTAGTTGTGGGGAGCTACAGGGGTAATTTTAAATTGGTGAAAATGTTTGTCCACAGGCCGACTCGATATCACTGAGCCATTACCCCATATATCTGTCAAATAAATACTAGTTATTTGTGCAATTAGTACTGAAAGTAATATTTTTATATTTGAAGTTTGATATACACATACGTCTGTCAAGAAATCATGGTTAAAATTATGCTATTTTTATGTACTATATTTTTGTTTGAGACAGAGATAAAATAAGGATCTTTGTTAGTAAATTGTAAATTTATATATTATATACAAATGAAAACTTATGGGGTAGGTGACTCAGTGGATTTGAAAACCCGAGTTCGATTCCCACAAACGACAAACAATTTTCACCACATTAAAATTACCCCTATGGCTCCCTCACCACTAACATCCTTGAGGGCCTTGATTTGACGGCTAGTAACCGCATTTCATGCGCATAAATATATGGGATGGCTAGCTCAGTGGTATGAAGTCGGCCTGTGGATCTTGAGGTCCCTGGTTCGATTCCCACAGGCGACAAATTTTCATTATTTGGAAAAGCTATCCCTGTGGCTCCTCCACCACTAACGCGCATAAATATATCACTTACCGAGATCTGCTTTAGCAGAGTGCCACACCCAGTAATGGGTAGAAGGCGTGATGAAATATTTATTTATTTTAAATACATATATCACTTATCGAAATCTGCTCCGGCAGAGTGCCACATCGAGTAATGGATAAAACACGCAATGATATATTTATTTTATTTGAAACTAGTATTAGTTGATAATCTGTCTATTTAGAGTTTAAAATTCCCGTATTAAAAACCGCGCTAATACAGTCACATTCTAACATCTAACCCCGACCCAACAAAAACAAAAAACAGATGAAACTATCCAAACAGTCCAAGACGCCTTGGCTCGCTTGAGGCCAGGCCTAAAGGCCAGAACTAAACAAAAACGCATCGAGTATTTCTCGGAGGTATAGCCTCACAACGGGGCGCCAGTCCCTCTTCCCCCTTTAGGGGGAAAGGAACAAATGAGACTCTTCTCAGAATTGAACTGCCGTAGGAAACGAATGTCTGTTAGCAGTTCTTGGATTTTGAAGATTTTCGGATTAGGAATAGTGCTAGAGTCTTTTAGGAAATTTGTCTGCAATTGCTGAGCTATCATCATTAGAATAGATCAGTAGATTTATAGATCCATAAACAGTAAATCACATTAATATTTGTTGATAAGTAGAAAATAGTTCATAAAGTTATAAGTTTCGTTGTGATTTTGTTCATTATTTACAAATTTATGGATTTAGAAAATTTATGGATGTACACAGAGTTCCATTATTCGTCAAATGGGAAGACAATGGGACAATAGCGCTTTTTAATATATATTTATTAGAATAAATTCTTGACCGTACATCATATTTAATACAATCTTTATTGCTGAAATATGAAAGTAAAAGTTGAATAATTCAAAACGCTCATTTAAATTTCGCACTGCAATATTGTAATTACGTAGTTGCATTAAGCCAATCACAGAACTTTGTCTCTCTTTAATACAAGATGTAACTACGTCATATTCGTTTGTTTCGAAAGATTAAATATTTTTATCATGCTTAATACAAGTTTAAAAAAAAAAATTTTGGGTATAATAATTTTATTACGTAGATTAATATATGGGATGGCTAGCTCAGTGGTATGAAGTCGGCCAGTGGATCCTGAGGTCCCTGGTTCGATTCCCACAGGCGACAAATTTTCATAATTTGGAAAAGCTATCCCTGTGGCTCCTCCACCACTAACATGTTTGGGGGCCGTGATTTGACGACTGGTAAACGCACTTCACGCGCAAAATATATCACTTACCGAGATCTGCTTTAGCAGAGTGCCACACCCAGTGATGGGTAGAAAGCGTGATGATATATTTATATTTATTTATTTTATAATTTTATTACGTAGATTAATATATGGGATGGCTAGCTCAGTGGTATGAAGTCGGCCTGTGGATCCTGAGGTTCCTGGTTCGATTCCCACAGGCGACAAATTTTCATAATTTGGAAAAGCTATCTCTGTGGCTCCTCCACCACTAACATGTTTGGGGGCCGTGATTTGACGACTGGTAAACGCACTTCACGCGCAAAATATATCACTTACCGAGATCTGCTTCAGCAGAGTGCCACACCCAGTAATGGGTAGAAGGCGTGATGATATATTTATTTATTTATTTATTAATATATAAAAATTTCAAAAAAGTCTTGAAAGACCCATTGTGTCATGGCAACGAAATATATTCTGGTTTTTCTAAAAGCATTTGGTATTGTTCCCAGACTACATTTTTGACCTAAAAACTATCACTTACAGTTCATAGTATGTAATGTACTATTTATATGCAAAGAACTACTATACTTATATTTAATTTTAATTCTGTATAATTAAAAATTGGTAGAAATATGTTATTTTAATCTTTTCTAATCTTTCCTACTGTACAAAGCTTGCACTTAAACATCCATTACTAAATTTTAAAATTATTTTACGTTGATATTATGCAGGTACACTTCTTAGTGGAAGTTAATGATATGTTTGTTTTAATTAATAACCGTCATTAGTGAGGCCACCGTTTTATGTTTTCTGTCGTAAAATTTCTCGTTTTATCATTATTGTCTTATTATGATAATTACCAAACATTATAATTTTTTTTTATTTTACAGGTGAGTGATTCTTCTAACTCCTTTTGTTTTTCGGTGTTTACCCCTTTCCATGGGTAAGTTTTAAATTTATTTTAATCACGAAACTTATGGAATAAATCAAAGAAAACCTAACCAATATTACAGCTACTAACTAATGGTAATTTATAGCTTACTACATCACAATTTGTGCACACTAACACTAACAAATTTAGTACATAAGTTAGCAACATCGTTAGTGCTTGGTGCAAGTGAATATGGCTCTACCGTTACATCAAATAATGCTGTCATTCTTCGGAATACTTTATCGCGGTGGTAGGTCTATCGACTTTCGCTTTCGTAAACAGCGGTAGATTATCGATTGTTGGGCTACATGTAGATCTGTAGATCCGATAGCGAATTTTGATTGATGGAAATCTTTGACGGATCGATTGTTGAGTTGTAATACGAGATGATTGATTATTTTTATCGATAGTTTATTAACAATTACGACTAATTGTTGTCAGTATGATTGTGATCCGACAAGGAATATAAAATGTATTTGAAAGTGCATTTTATACAGTTAGCGCATTAAAGCAATGGTTTTGGGACCTATAGGATACAGGTCCGATTCAAAATGTTCCCTTTTTGTTTATATTATTTTATGGGTATCGAGTTGAACTGGCGATTTAAGATCCCGGGTTCTATTCCTACAGCTGATAAACAATTTTCACCAGATTAAAACTATTCCTGTGGCTCCCCGACTAGCATCTTTGGGGACGTGATTTGACGACTGGCAACAGTACTTCACGCGCATAAATATATCACTTACTGATATCTACTATGACAGATTTTATTTTAAAGTTTACTTTCAGGGTACCCATTGACCTGGAAAACCGGGAAAACCGGGAAAAGTCAGGGAATTTGTATAAGTCAGGGAAAATCAGGGAGAGTCCAAAAAATAAAAAATTATCAGGGAATTTTAAATTATTTTCTGGAAAAAGATGCAAATTGTCTATTTATTAAAAAGTTTAGATTTTTTGCTGCTAATATATAGTTAATTTTGTCATACAAATACGTTGAAGCTTTTTATTATTTGAATTACACGATGAACGGCGGAATAAACCGAACAGATATTTTCTTTATTGTTCAAAAAAGCTGTGCGCCTCAATTAACAGAGAAGCAAATTTTAGATATCGGGTCGTGCGGTCTACATATTGTAGACGTAGCACTACAAACAGGTCACAAAGACTCACCGAGAAGACGGAATGATTTTACAGGCCTCACAAAATGCGAAGTATTTCCAAAAAAATGTTGGATAACCCGGTGGGTGGAAAATGCATAGACAGCTAAAACTTCACTTAAATTATGGGATAATATAAAACTGTACGTCGAACATAAAAATACTAAATTACCGTCGAATATTTCAATCAAAAATGTTAAAATTGGTTTAAGTGATAAACTAATGAAAGTAAAATTGCCATCCTGGAAAACCTGGAGAAGACAGGGAATTTTAAAACTCACGTTGGCTGGGTACCCTGACTTTGCTAATAGCAAAGCGACGACCGTTAAAATTGTTTTATTGGATGCTGCTATTTGCAACTTTTGTTAATACTGGTAAAATACAAAATATTTGTACAAGGTTACCGTTTGCACATATTTATTGGTATAACACAATATTTAATTAATTTTATAGTTGTTTCAAACAGTTGCATAATATTTATTTGAATATAAAAGAAAGAGAGTGAAACATTTCTTCCCGAAGGTGCTGTTTCATTTTCTGAACCGAAGGCGAGGAATATAAAACAAGGGAGGAATGGCACTTTATTCACGTGGTATACATAAAAAAATTTTCACTACCCTATCAGAAAGGTTAATTTGTAAGAATAAATTAGAAATTTAGATGATTTATTATTCCATCTATTTGTTCCTGTTGCCATGGATATTACTTTACTTTCCTTCTCTAGGGATTAAATAATAATTTATTGTACTAGTGCATAATGTGATATATTAGTCATGAAAGAAAAAAGTTTAGTCACCATGCCCGAAGGGCTAGTGGATACTTTTCTTGAGTGAGAATACTTCGCTGAGTTTATTATTTAATTCGTGGCCGACGTTTCGCGAATTATGCGTGAGCGTGTTTGGAGATGACAAATGGCGTTAATTCAGTGGCAAAAAATCGAAAATTCGAAGCTTCGAAAAATTCGAAAATTCGTAAATTCGAAGCTCAAATCATTCGAATGTTCGAACGTTCGGAAATTCAAACTTCGGTGGAAATCAACGACCCTACTTCATACTGACAAGACATTTGATATGATATTAATCAAACATAGAAATTATAAAGTACCCATGGAATGGTTGTTATGGTACCGTGACTTCTCTATTATTTTTTCACTGAGTAAAGCTACATTCACAAATCGAAATTAGTTTTTGTTTTATGTTTTCCATTTATGTTTTAATAACCTTGTAGTCATGTTACCTTATGCAGCCATTCACAAATCAGTATTTAGTTTTGGTTTTAACACAAAAGTTTGCAAACTGCAAACTTATGTTTCAGTTTTACGTTTTATACTTAGAAATAGACCAATAGGACGAAGCGTAGAATGATGTAGTGATATATACTTATCTCTTTCTATCATCTTTCGCATTGACGCTAACCTAAGATTGTTTTTATTCGAGTGTCAAAATGAATGAAAATAAAAACAAGACTTTAATACCTACTTTCTTATTATGATAATATTTACCTTGCTCTTCCAAAAAATACGAAAGTAAAGAAACAACATATGACAGCTAGTGCAACTTAGCACATCTGACAGTTGCATTGACAGTATTACCGATCTTCTAAAATTTATGATAGATGTCATTACTACCTAAAATCGACAAAAGCAAAACTATTTGAGAATGGCACCTAAAAACACACTAAAACAAAGCATAAAACAAAAACTAATTTCGATTTGTGAATGTAGCTTTACTGTTGATGGATATTATTTACTTCAAATAACTACAGTAACAGTCTTATTATGAGTCGGAGTATCACTTTCTTCTCTCAATTAAGGGTAGAAATTGTATTTTCTGTTGGGATCATAAAAGAAAACCTTGTGTACATCTCTTCACTGAAGGTCAATTTCTTCTTATTAAATTCCGCCTGATTCCACCCCTGTGCCTACTTGATTTACCAGATTATTGCTCTTTTAAACCAGCTGCTAGCCAGAAGCAGCTCTAACTACAGTCTCTTTGCATTTTTAATTGTAATTTCTTGGCACGGTTCGAAGGCTCGACTCCTGAACGCTTGAATGCAAGTTATTGTAGAATGTCGCGTGTTTCCAACGCCAAATGTTTTGGCAGAGCCTTCTAGATTGCGTGTATACAACCAATCATAAATTACAGTTAAATAGAACTAGTTGGAATTGTTATTAATTTAATTTGATCATCGACTACTGCGAGAAATGGGCTTCTGAATTGATCATTTGACCATCATGATTTTAAGTGCTCATTCACTAAATTAATCAGTTAGTTTTACTAGAAATATAGTCGAACTATTTATATATTTGCTACTCTGCAGAACAGGAACTTAGTCCCAATTACAGTAACTTATAGATGAATCCGAATCACTCAAACACAATTGTAGTTTTTGATATATTATCAATAATAGGCGTATTCCATATGTCATTTGGATCAGATCTAATTTACATTTACTGAACCAGATCACTTATTGATTTCTCTGGATTACTTCACTCACTTTATTTCCAGTACTAGAATTACTGGTTGTAATTTACTTTGAAGAAATTCACCCCAATAAGTGCATCAGTTTGCCTAATTCATTTCATTTAGTCATGTTGTGTAGTTCATCTGAACTGATTTAAGTGAACCAAGTGGCAAATGGAATACAGCTAATAATATAACAAGAGAGTGAGAATAAATTGAAAATATTTCGAAAACTTGTTGCCAGGCAATAGTCACGAAAACCCATAGGGTTTGAGTGACTATTGCCGACGAACAAATTTTCTGTAATAATATAACAAGAGAGTGAGAAGAAATTGAAAATAATTTGACAGATCTTTCGAAAACTTGTTGCCAGACAATAGTCACGAAAGCCCGACTATTACCAAATGGCAACAAGTTTGAGAAAGATACTGGAGAATTATTTTGTAATTTATCCAACTCTCGACTTATATTTAATTAGATTATTTTTTGACTTAGCTGTTGAGGTCGATTCATTCAACTTAAACGATTTTGAACTGGGTCCATATCGATTGATTACTTATTAATGCATTCTTGGAAGTTGTTTCCAAAATTTGTTGGTGTATTTCTGTATCTAAAATACAACTAAATTGATTTTTTCACACATTTTACTTGACGCGTTGACAGTTTTAAATAATTATTTGACAACTACCTATCATTTCAAGAGTTTAAGTTATATGAATGACTTTGAGGTTTTGATAAATGTAAAGTTTAAGACAGAAAAATTCGAGAGACGCCCGGACTCGAACCGAGGAACTTCAGCTTGCCGGGCTGATGCTTAAAACCACTAAGCCAAATTTATAAAAACCTCAAAGTCATTCATATGACTTAAACTCTTGAAATTTAATTCGTGGTATGATTTCCTTAAAAATCAGACTGTGTCGCTAGAGACGAAACTCGTCAATTCCTATAAGTCATAGGAGTCTTGGGATCGATGCTGTGTTAGACACTGTGACAGATAAATTCGGTTGACGCCTATTCGTTCAGGGGAGCCGTGGCTTAGTGGTTAAAGCATCATCCCGGCAAGCTGAAGGTCCTCGGTTCGAGTCCGGGCGTCTCCTGAATTTTTCTGTCATAAACTTCAAATTTATCAAACTTCAAAGTTATTCATATGACTAATACTCTTGAAATTTAATTCGTGGTATGATTTCCTTAAAAATCAGATTGTGTCGCTACAGACGAAACCCGTTGTCAATTCCTATGAGTCATAGAAGTCTTGGGATCGATGCTGTGTTAGACACTATGACTTTAAACTTTAAATTTACCTATCATTTGTCTCAAACAAAAGCACCTACAGAGATTATTTCCGGGAATAATCACTAGAGCTTTATTCTCAGTATAATAATGACAGGATTGGTTAAAACGCAGACACGTGACATACAATGAAGCATTTAATTGGTTTTGAGATGGCTAGCTCAGTGGTATGAAGTCGGCCTGCGGATCCTGAGAACCCTGGTTCGATTCCTACAGACGACAAACAATTTTCATAATTTCAAAAACTACCCCTGTGGCTCCTTCACCACTAACATCTTTGCAGGCCGTGATTTGACGACTGGTAACCGCACTTTACGCTCAAAATATATCACTTACCGAGATCTGCTACGGCAAAATGCCACACCCAGTAATGGGTAGAAGGCATGGTGATATATTTATATTTATATTTATTTATTGAGAAACGTCAAAAAATAATCATTTGAACATATATTTTGTTATTCTACCCCTTTAAATGTTGGTGGTACCCAGAAAAATTTTAATCACAGTACTTTCAAGAACAATAAAAAATTAACTTCCTTCGATTTTTCAAATCTTCCAATGACAGAAAAACACCCTTAGATTACCAAAAACTCTGTTTAATATTCCCTAGCATATATTCATTCAACGCTATCAGAAATCCCTATGCGCATTTCTGAATCCTTGCACATACTTGGTAACCCATGCGTGCTTCGTAACATTCGAATTTTGTTCATTATTTATTTAACTCCAAGGTATCCAAGTAGTCGATGATCTTTCGACGAGTATTTCATCTGTCAACGATTTTCTGTGGTTTTAAACTAATATGAATGAAAAAATGTAATTTGCATATACAGGTGTTTTGAAATGGTTACGGTAGTTTAAAATAAATTATTATTCATGTATTTTTATTGGAAAATATTTTATTGATAGGTTTTTAAGTTATTACTTCCTTGTTTAATATGATTCATAAATTGTAAATATTTTGAAACGGAATTTTATTGGTTAGTAACTTCTTATTTATTGAATACATATATAACATCAGCTATATTCCCTCTAATAAGACAGTGGTTTTGAAAGTGTGGGTGGCGACCCCTCGGGAGGCCGCGAAGATGTTTAAGGGGGTCATCGGATGCTATTTACAAATCCTAAAATTCATTCCGTTGCAAAATTTTATTTAAATTTTAAATAAATAAATAAATATATCATCACGTCTTCTACCCATTACTGGATGTGGCACTCTGCTGAAGCAGATCTCGGTAAGTGATATATTTTTGCGCGTGAAGTGCGGTTACCAGTCGTCAAATCACGGCCCCCAAACATGTTAGTGGTGGAGGAGCCACAGGGATAGCTTTTTCAAATTATGAAAATTTGTCGCCTGTGGGAATCGAACCAGGGACCTCAGGATCCACAGGCCGACTTCATACTATTTATTTAGATGCTTATGTTTATATTCACGTTTGTTTCTGTTTACAATTAATTTTAAATAATATGAAACTAGATATGAAATTGGGGATTTCACCATTTAATTCCTCATATATTTCTACATAATTATGCATATTTTGAGGATCAAGATATGTATTTTTTAATAGCCGGAGTCGTGATCGCAAAAATTTTTTTGGTTGAACCAGTTTAAAAACCGAAATATTTTAAAATATGGTTCTATATAAATCAGACTACGAGAAATTGAATCCCGTTGAGCGCATCTTCATATCGTATGTAGTTTTTCGAGATACGGCGATTTTTGACTTTTTAAAAATCTCCACTTTGAAGGCCCATATCTCGGAAACTATAAGAGATATTTAAACGCGGTTTGAACGAGTGTATTTCTCGTGTTCCAGTTAACTTATAATGAAATTTTGAAAATTTTGAAAATTTTGAAAATTTTTAAATTTTTCTCATAATTTTCTTTTGCCTATATTTCAAAAACTTGACGAGTTAATGAAAATCTGTAAAAACCAGTGAAATCCTCTCGTAAAAGTACATATGTATGTAACATTTCAGAATTTTTGCAGCACGGATAAAATTTTTAGAGCAAAAAAACTAAAAATGGCCAAAATTCGTGAAAATCTTAAGGGGTACCCCTTCAAAAATAATTAAAAAACTGTGATTTTTCGTTTTCTTGTAATAAAAACTTTATCTGTGCGAATTTTTGCCTGAAATTATACATACTTAGTACTTTTACGAGGAGAATTCACTGGTTATCACAGATTTTCATTATCTCTGCAAGTTTTTAAAATATGGGCAAAAGAAAATTTTGAAAAAATAGTAAAATTTTCAAAATTTTCAAAATTTCAGTATAAGTTAATTAGAGTACGGGAAATATACTCATTCAAACCGCATTTAAATATCTCTTTTAGTTTTTGAGATATGGGCCTTCAAAGTTGAGATTTTTAAAAAGTAAAAAATCGCCGTAACTGTGAAACTAAAAAATATATGAAGATGCGCTCAACGGCATTCGATTTCTCGTACTCTGATTTATATAGAACCCTTTCACCAATTTAAAATTACACCTGTGGCTCCTCCACTACCATCTTTGACGGTCGTGATTTGATGGCTGGTAACTGCACTTCACGCGCATAAATATATCACTCACCGATATCTGCTTCGGCAGAGTGCCACACCCAGTTATGGGTAAATGGCGTGATGATATATTTATTTTTGCAAGATACGACATCCGAATGGTTCAATTTAGTTAGTTTGTATATAAACAAACCAAGTAACCGTTTTAGTTGTAACAATTATTTCATTCAAGTAAAGTTAATTATGCATATGGCCTTTCTAGATGTAGATAGTATATCTAGTAAGTCATGCTCGTGGGAAATCCTTGTTTCGGCTATCTGGCGTCTTTCTTATGTTTCAAACAAAGCTAGCAAACATAAGAACAGATAAACATTTGATATACGTAACAGTTGTGACTCTTAATAAGATTGTTTTGTAAATAAAGTTATTGTTCAACTGATAGGCTTCCATGATAAAAGGATTTGTTTTGTAAGATCTATGAATATGGCGACAGTACTAAATTGTTTTGACTTAGTTTAGTTTACACGTTTTCATACTGGTTCAAATAAGATAGCTAATGCCAATGGCACACTGGTCTAGGAGCATGAATGAGCGTCGAGGAGCTCATCGATGAAACAACAGAACGCACCCTGACTGATAAAATAAACCAACACGGAAAAATAGCATAAAGCAAAACCAAAATGACAGCCCACGCTAATGCCAATGGCACACTGGTCGAGGAGCATGAATAAGCGTCGAGGAACTCATCGATGAAACAACAGAACGCACCCGTCATCGATGAAAAATAGAGGCGTCTCTATTTCCATCGAGGAGTTCCACAATTGTGTCTCATTTCACACGTATTATTGTGTCTCATTTCATGTTAGCGTGGGCTGTCATTTTGGTTTTGCTTTATGCTAATATTTCGTGTTTGTATTTTTATCAGTCAGGGTGCGTTCTGTTGTTTCATCGATGAGTTCCTCGACGCTCATTCATTCTCCTCGACCAGTATGCCATTGGCATAAGTGAAGTACCATGTTGGCTTGTAGAACTAGTGAGTCTGGGTCGATCAAGTCTATCAATCAATAATAGTCCGACTCTATCATGGATGTTATTATTGACTGAGCAGAAAATAGACATTTCTAACTGTTAGTTGAGTGCAGAAAATTGAAGTTTGCCATTCACCGAGCGGTAAAGTAATAGTGTATCCATGGATACATGAAAACTGTCAAATGACGAATGTTGTTCAAGAAAACCAAGACGAATCGCAATTTTATGTCAAGTACAGGCCTGTAGAAAGCGTGGGACGTATCCTCAGCCAATTACCTCGTATGGAGTTGAGAATAACACATGTTTACTTTTAACTGCCAATTATATTCATCGAGTTATTCTCTGAGTGCAGAGTTTTGAGTTCTAGAACTAGAGTCAAGTTCTATTGTGTTGAGATTTTATTTGTTTCTTTCGTGATTTAACGATGATGTAACTCTTCATTCAATATTCTTCTTTATGTGAAGACAAACAAATAGGCCATTTGTTATTCCTATCGCAATACCAAACTTAACGTATTTGTCTTAATTAATATATTTATTTAATATTTTCAGTAAATTTAATATAGTATATTACATAACAAGCATTGAATGTGTAATATAACGTGCGAGTGTACAAATTGAAAAACGAGGCGCGCAGCGCCGAGTGATTTAAGTACACGAGCACAGTTATCACAGTTTCGAGCGAGTTATGTACACTATTTTTCAGACGACCATAAAATATTTCTAAAAAAAGTTTACAAGAACAATGTTGTTACACTTTGACAGCTGATGCGTTTTCGAAGGTTAGCGTTGACACTTGAGGTTTGAGGTTAGGTGTGGTGATGTACTCACCGTAATCTCAAAATATTAAATAATGCTAAAATATTAGTAAATAAGTAATTATTAATGTTAAAAAATAAGATATATCGCTGCAAATGGAATGGCTAGCACAGTGGTATGAAGTCGGCCTGTGGATCCTGAGGTCCCTGGTTCGATTCCCACAGGCGACAAATTTTCATAATTTGAAAAAGCTATCCCTGTGGCTCCTCCACCACTAACATGTTTGGGGGCCGTGATTTGACGACTGGTAACCGCACTTCACGCGCAAAATATATCACTTACCGAGATCTGCTTTAGCAGAGTGCCACACCCAGTAATGGGTAGAAGGCGTGATGATATATATATATTTTTTTTTATATGTGTTGAAAAATCTGCCAAAACTTCGACTTAAATAATAATACAAATTGTTTGCATTTATTTTATTATTTTCTTTCATTGTAACGTCATCTGTTGTCAATCAGAGGAACTTTACCTGTTATGTTAGAAGTGTGCGTTATACTAACATATCAGTGTATGTTATGTTCAACTTTCCGTAGTAATTTATGATGTTGTTATGGTTACTTTCATACGTGGTCGTCTGAAAATATGTTTTTATACAATACTTGTACTGTAAGTTACCTATTAATGGCAAAATTTAAACACAGTAAATTGAACTTATATTGCTCAGTGGTTTCTCCATTGTCAGAACTATAATATTTACTTACTATCCACTGTGTACAGTAAGTATTACATATCAAGGTCCTGTTTATTTTGACAACAATTTGACAACTGTCAATTTTAAAACCTATTTTTCTTTACCTTCTATTGGTACAAGTATTGTAAAAAATAACTTACTAACCTCGAACTGTATATGTTTTTTTTAGGTCGTGAATGTCTATCCATTATATAGTGTGGCATTTATCAGATCTCTGTAATTGATATATTTTGCACATAAATTTCAGTTACCAGTTGTCAAATCACAGCTCACAAAGGATTTAGTGGAGGGGGAGTCCGAGAGGTAGTATAAATTTGATGAAAATTACATACATACATACATACATATCTTCACGGTATATCCCAACAAATGGGGTAGCACGAACCCTAAAATCACTCATAAAACATTCACTCATCACACCCATCAAACAACCAGTCATCGTCAAACATTTTCATCCAAACATACCACCCTCACTTCAATCACTTTCATAGATCACTCCATATAAACTCATTCATTTATTACACTCGAAATTATTATCACACAACAAATCTTTAATCACATCATTCCTTTTCACTTATCATTCATTTTCTTTCTTCAATGTACATAACGTATGCATAAAACATCTCAAATTACTCACGTAAAATTGATTCAGATAATTTGAAACATTTTATTTATTAATTGGCATCGCGTTTTCAAATGTTCATAGTCATCTTAAGTAGTTATTCCTTTAAAGTGTCATCCCTTCCCCTTCGGCGAAGGTAATGCGATGAGCCCTAAAGCATATTTGGCCCCGCGGATCGCAGTCGCTGTTGAAAACAGCACAAAAAACGAATCACATTGAGTGTTTACTTTGTAAAGACGATTCGCATCGAGAGGTTTCAATTTATGTCCAATGAATGGAAGCAACGTCCATTCATGGCCTACTGTGCAAGTTTTTACTCTGGGAGCAATTTATTACAGTACAAATACCGATCGAATTAATGCTCTCGTGCAGAGTATATTTGTGCGCGAAACTTACAAACTGTTATTGCGCTGGAGATAATGGATTCTGACCTACCAGATCTTGGTTTGAATCTCATCATTTATCATAGAATCACAACAAATGATTTTTAGTATTTTATAATCAAACTTTTTTTAATTATTTTGAAGAAAGATATAAAATATATAAATATATCATCACGCCTTCTACCCATTACTGGGTGTGGCACTCTGCCGAAGCAGATCTCGGTAAGTGATATATTTTGCGCGTGAAGTGCGGTTACCAGTAGTCAAATCACGGCCTCCAAAGATGTTAGTGGTGGAGGAGCCACAGGGGTAGCTTTTTGAAATTATGAAAATTGTTTGTCGCCTGTGGGAATCGAACCAGGGGTCTCAGGATCCACAGGCCGACTTCATAACAATAAGCTAGCCACCCCATATAGAAAAAATTGTAAAACGGATATTCGGTCAACTGAATATTCGTATCCTAATAATTCGGATATTTGTTAATTTCCATATTCATATCCGAATAGTTTGAATATTCGTTAGTGTATCTGAATAGTTCGGATAGTCGTATCCGAATAGTTCCATATTCGTTATTCGGATATTCAAAAATTATTGGGATTTAAAATTTAACTTTTCCAGAGGATATATCTTAAAAACGAAACAAGATATGAAGATGCGCTCAACGGCATTGAATTCCTCGAGTTCGAATTGACTTATAAGCAAATTTTCAGCGATTTTTATTTTTTGATTAATGAAATGAATAAATAAATATAAATATATCATCACGCCTTCTACCCATTACAGGGTGTGGCACTCTGCCGAAGCAGATCTTGGTAAGTGATATATTTTGCACGTGAAGTGCGATTACCAGTCGTCAAATCACGGTCCATATTGATATTAGTGGCGGGGAAGTCACAGGGGTAGTTTTTAATGTGGTGAAAATTGTTTGTCGGCTGTGGGAATCCAACCCACAGGGCGACCTGATACCACTGAACCAACATTTCTAATTAGTATTTTAAGTAAATACTTTACAATTGATGAAATCAAATTGAATTATTGAGTTAGGATCGAAGGTACCTATGACACATTATAAAATTGGAACAAAATCAGATTTTTATAACATTTTTCTTTGAAGCCGGTATTACACTATCAATATTTATGTAATTCTCCTTCAAGTTTTATCAAATGGAGAAAACTTTGAGTATGTGACACTAACGAATAGAATTTCCTGCACTTCTTTGAGTTATAAGTTAACCGAATTACAATATCAGAGATCTTAGTGGCCTTAGAATGGCACAGCATGAATTTCCCGTTCCGTCTTTTCCCGTTTCCGGTTCCATTCTGAGATGATACGCCATTATTTTAAATTAAGATCCGTGTGCGATAAGCATAGAATTTGATGTGCGGTATTTACATTTATAATTATGTTTTTATGGTTGGCAGACATGTGAGTTGTTTAATATTACCTGGGTGATATGCAATTTACTTTGTTTATAATTATAAATTTATCTAAATCATCTTTAAATATACATCCGCATTTTTAAGTTATAATTGGCGTGAATTTATACTCTATTTCTGTACAAATAAAAAATATTAAAAAATATATCATCACGCCTTTTACCCATTACTGGGTGTGGCAATCAGCCGTAGCAGATCTCGCTAAGTGATATATTTATGCGCTTAAAGTGCGATTCCCTTAGCCGACAAACAATTTTAAAAATATAAATAAATAAATATATCATCACGCCTTCTACCCATTACTGGGAGTGGCACTCTGCCGTAGCAGATCTCGGTAAGTGATATATTTATGCGCGTAAAGTGCGATTCCCTTAGCCGACAAACAATTTTAAAAATATAAATAAATAAATATATCATCACGCCTTTTACCCATTACTGGGAGTGGCACTCTGCCGAAGCAGATCTCGGTAAGTGATATATTTTGCTCGTGAAGTGCGGTTACCAGTCGTCAAATCACGGCCCCCAAAGATGTTAGTGGTGGGGGAGCCGCAGGGGTTGTTTTAAAATTGTGAAAATTGTTTGTCGTCTGTGGGAATCGAATCTAGGGTACCAGGATTCTCAGGCCGACTTCACACCACTGAGCTAGCCACCCCAACAATTTTCACCACACTAAAATTACTTAATGGGGTGGCTAGCTTAGTGGTATGAAGTCGGCCTGTGGATCCTGAGAACCCTGATTCGATTCCCACAGGCAACAAACAATTTTCATAATTTCAAAAACTACCCCTGTGGCTCCTCCACCACTAACATCTTTGGGGGCCGTTATTTGACGACTGGTAACCGCACTTCACGCGCAAAATATACCACTTACCAAGATCTGCTTCGGCAGAGTGCCACACCCAGTAATGGGTAGAAGGCGTGACGATATATTTATTTTTATGTATTTAAAATTACTCCTGTGGCTCTTCTTCCACTAACATCCTTAGAGGCCGTGATTTGACGGCTGGTAACTGCACTAGATGCGCATAAATATATCATTTCTTGTGGTCATCTAATAGAGTTGCTAGTTTGTTAGCTGTAAGGGTATTTATGTCCACCCTAGTAGTAGCGGAACTAACAAGATCAGAGATTTAATCTTCTAATCCAAGAAGTTGGTAAAGAAAATCCGGTCCCGGAAATTGGCAGATACTATCAAATGTTTCCGGTTCATCTAATCTGGATTATCTAATTACGGCAAATCACCGCAAAATGGTTTATTTACACGCGCTGATTTCATTACGTTTTTATTTTTAAATGTCACTGTCAACAATAGGAAATAAATTTATGTATCAGTCTTATTTCAAATAGTTTTTTTTATTGCCAACTGAAACACTTACTTCTGATCACTCTGTAGAATGAGTTTAATTCTAAAACGATTTTTGGTAACATATTATTATCATAGATTGGTATAACTGCATTAAATACACATTATTATTGTAGTTACCTACCAGTCTTTATGGAATGAGGATAAAGTTCCAATTTATTTATAGTTGTTTATAGGGATGTTGCGATACCTCTAAAATATCGATACCAGTATCGAAAGAGTATTCAAAAGTAAAGTATCGATTCTGGTATCGGAATCGGTATCACATGAAAGTATCGATACTAGTATTGGTATCGAATGATTATTTTTATAAAATCTTGTCATTTTCGAAATAAATTAGGTTTTATACGAAATTATGATAAAATAAACTCAATCACAATAACAATATTTAAAATAGTTACTTTAGCACAAATTCACAGTTTAACAAACAACAAAATATGTAGTATTCCGAATAAACATGAAATCAGGGTTTATCTACTATCTATATTTAACTTTCACTGTTTCATTCTATTAGTTCTACCGTTCGTCGAACACATGGCCATGTTTTGTTAATATTTTTAAAAAATACCAGCATAATATGAACTTTTCATGAATTTATTGCAAAATGATATTAGATTAAAAATAGTTTGCGATACTTTAGTATCGAAATAAAAGAAGTACTGATATGGGTAAAACATTGTAAGCAAAGTATCGAATACCAAAATAACCGGTATCGAAACGAAAGAATCGATACCGGTATCATATCAGTACTATCACAACATCCCTAGTTGTTTACATAAGAAGTGCGCGGAGACATACTTTGCGCTTCGATCGTGCCTTAATTTGAGCGAATGGTGCAAATCATGTGTTCGTGCACAGGTTTTGTACAATGCTTTTTGTAATGAGCAAAAATTATATAACCAGTAGTGAGAAAAGTTATTAATTTTGAAGCGTGAATTTGCATTGAGGGTTTAGTAAGCCATGAAGTGACATTTGTTATTTGAAAACAAATTGTTTATTTTTTCTTGTAAAGTTTGTTAAAATATGTCTGATTGATGGCGTTATAAGTTAATGTTTCTACTTTTTTTATAAATTTCTTAAAATGTGTGTATATAAGTACAATTAGCGTTTTAATAGCCAAATTTAGAACCATAAAAATGGGTGTTATTTCAATTAGACTTTCAATAAGATTCCAGGGTAATGTAAATGTTATTTTGAATGATGCGAGTACAAAAAATATGATTCCAATTTGACCTACAGAAAAACGAAAAACCAAAGAACGTTCCTTAGATTCCTCTAGTAATATCAGTATTTAGCACCATCCTAGTATCACATGTCACTCTCCTCTCCTCTCTTGCCCTCTCGCTGCACAATCTCCGCTGTTTACAAACATACATACATATGTATAGACCAGCGAAATGAGAGCGAGCATGCAAATGTGACTATGTGCCGAATAAATGAATAATAAACCGAACTAAACGACCTAGCCCAACCAGTGACATCGACAGACGGAACTTGAAGTCAGCGTGAGTTCTTCGCAAGTTCTTGAGTTCTTGAATCGTTGCTGACGTCACGAGAAGATACTTGGAGACTGCATTCTGCATTGGTGATGAGCGAGTCAAGTGATACTTCGCTTTGGCAACGTTGCGAAAATACATTCTTAACATATCTATGTGGGGTGTCATCAGGATGAGGGGTAATTGCTCTGCTGTTGCAGATCACAGTAGATTATCAATTGATGGATATGATTCAAGGTTTACTCAAAGAACGAAATAGGCAACATAAACAAAGTGAAATATTTTGAGGTTTATAATGTACTTGTTGCTATGGTAATACTTGTTTATTAGTCAATTTAATCTCGGCGGGATTAAATTTGCAACTTAATCCCTCGAAAACGAAGTATAAAGTAGGTCGTTTACTCCCTGAAGTGC
This sequence comes from Pterostichus madidus, assembly GCA_911728475.2. Taxonomy (NCBI): domain Eukaryota; kingdom Metazoa; phylum Arthropoda; class Insecta; order Coleoptera; family Carabidae; genus Pterostichus; species Pterostichus madidus. The sequence goes on along the minus strand of OU452314.1, from coordinate 2,470,657 downwards.
AAAAAATTATTTATAGTCAAAATAGTTATTTATGTATCAAGGGTGAAAACAGGCGTTTCTGTCCCGCGATATGATAACATGCTCAGGGTCAGAAACGCTAATTTCACGCGTGGTTCATACAATATTTTATGCACAACAAAATAACATTGAATTATATGTTCAAAAGATTAAAATATGTACATAGGTAAAAATATAAATATATCATCACGCCTTCTACCCATTACTGGGTATGGAACTCTGCCGAAGCAGATCTCGGTAAGTGATATATTTTGCGTGTGAAGTGCGGTTACCAGTCGTCAAATCCCGGCCCCAAAGATGTTAGTGGTGGAGGAGCCACAGAGGTAGTTTTTGAAATTATGAAAATTGTTTGTCGCCTGTGGGAATCGAATCAGGGACCTCAGGATCCACAGGCCGACTTCATACCACTGAACTAGCCACTCCATATGTACATAGGTTATATGTCAAAACGACATTTTATAAAATAAAGTATTCACAATAAACAAAAATTGTCATTTTATGTATGTATTCATAGGATTATTTTTTTATGGCCCTAGGGCCAAAAAGAAGTGTTTAAGGCTAAAAAATATTAATTCCGGCTCGGTTACGCATAAAATATATATATATATATATATATATATATATATATTTAATCTGAAATTCCAGAGCAATCTAAAAGAGTCAAAACAGTCCAATTTTCAACAAGTATTTGTATTTAAGGAAACATAAATAACATTTATTATAAATTAATTATCGAAGTGAATAAAACAATAGAAACACCTCCTTGATTTATCACTACGTTCAAGTCGTCCAGATCCGTTATTCAACTCTCAATTCGCACAAAAACAATCGCCACAGATGCGTTCCGAATTTCATTGCGTAAGCCTCATCTGAACGGATCCAGTTTTTCTCAAAACGCATATCTGTTGAAAACATCACGTGTGTATCGTTTTAAAACCAATTAATCATGGTGCACTGTTAATAATGTCCGTAATGGGTTTAAGTAACTTTGGAGAGATGTATAATTGAGTAATTTTATCGTTGTAACTGTTCTAAAGTGATTAAACCTACACGGGTGTCGAGTGTAAAACGCATGTGTGACGCCTTCGGAGTCTGCAATGATGGGACCTACTTATTGCCATGTGGAGCGCGGCTCTTCAACAGCTAAACGTGCACAAGAAGGAGAGTTACTTGAAGAAAGGAAAATTGTCATTGGCAATACTTATTTCAACTGTAAAGGGTCATTCACAGCTCTGAAATTAAACGAAATTTCATTTTGTACTTCTATTTATACTTAAGGATACGTCTTAAAATTATATTAAGTAGGCTATAAAATTAACAAACTCATTTTGAATTACTGTCATTCATTTTTCCAACGAATATACCCTCCTATTCTGTAACTGAATCATTATCTGTTACTGATCGATAAATTAATGACAACCTCTATTTTTCATTATTTAGAAGTCAAGTTTCCATCCCAGTTGTGAAAAAATAACTTTTTTTCTACGAATCACAAAAAAACTAGGCTTTTCGAACATTATTTGATGACAGAAAATGAACAAATGCAGACCAAAACTCTTTGCAAACCGTTGCTATTGGCAACTGACCTCTTTGAAATAACTCACTTTCTTCCTTTTATATACAAATAATTATTTCAATAAAGTATTACTACTACTATCTCAGCCGTAGTATATTATTTAATATATTTAATATTCCAGTTTCTAAGAAGTACAGTTGTAAAATCAACTGTATACAATATGCTTAAGTCCTGTATAGAACCCTCTGTAGTAGGCGTAGCCCCGACGGAAGATGTGTCATCCTGTTCGTTCGGATTTATTAGTATTCTCTAATGATTTCCGGTCTTCGATTTGCGCTTCGTTCGTCCGTGCATTGATTTGAAATTAGATAGATGCGAATTATTTTTTTGCATATTCCAGAACCAAAAAGTATACAGCATTTTATTATTTTTTTTTTCCTTCGCTGTATAACAGGAATTTAATCACAATTAAGGATAATTCATAGCTCCAATATTAAACGAAATTTCATTAGGTAATTCTACTTATATTTTGAATTAAAATTTTGTTTAATGTAAATAAATGCAAGCGTCCATTGCTATGAAATTGTCATTGTGCTTTGACTTAACTGAATCTCACTTAAGAAATGTTTGCAAATTTTAAACTTTTCACTTACAATTTCATTTGTAGTACCAGTAAGAGACCTACCTCGTACTTTTTGATAGGTTCAATGGGGTGGCTAGCTCAGTGGTATGAAGTCGGCCTGTGGATCCTGAGAACCCTGGTACCGTAGATTCGATTCCCACAGGCGACAAACAATTTTCATAATTTCAAAAACTACCCCTGTGGTTCCTCCATCACTAACATCTTTAGGGGCCGTGATTTGACGACTGGTAATCGCACTTCACGCGCAAAATATATCACTTACCGAGATCTGCTTCAGCAGAGTGCCACACTCAGTAATGGGTAGAAGGCGTGATGATATATATGAATAGTATACTACGTACCATGAACTGTAAGTGACAGTTTTTAGGTCAAGAATGTAGGTTGGGAAATCAATGCTCTTAGAGTCGAGATTTCCTAAATATTCGCGACCTAAAAAATCCCTTACAGTTCGATGTTAGTAAGCTATTTTTTACAATACCAGCACAAATAGAAGGAAAAGAAAAATAGATTTCATATTAACAACTGTGAAATTGTTGTCAAAATAATCTGGACTTTGATCTGTAATATTTATTTACTGTCCACGGTGGATTGTAAGTAAATATTAGCTGTATTCCATTTGCCACTTGGTTCACTTAAATCAGTTCAGATAAATTCGACACATAACTAAATGAACTGAATCAAGTATACTGACGCACTGCTATTGTGGTGAATTACTTTAAAGTAAATTAGAATCTGTAATTCTAGTACTGGAAATAAAATCAGCGAAAGAAACCGGTGAAATAAATAAGTGATCTGGAACAGTAAACGTAAGTTAAATCTGATCCAAATGGCAAATGGAATACGGCTATTATAAGCCGTATTCCATTTGCCATTTGGATTAGATCTAAGTTACATTTACTGAACCAGATCATTTATTTATTTCGCTGAATTACTTCGCTGACCTTATTTCCAGTACTGGAATTATTTACTTTGAACTAATTCAATTCAATAAGTATATTAGTTTGCTTAATTCAGTTCAATTAGTCATGTTGTCTAATTTATCTGAACTGATTTAAGTGAACCAAGCACCAAATGGAATATAGCTATAGTCGTGATGTAACCATGGAAACCAACTGTGTAATAAAAGTTTCACTTACTGTGTTTAAATTTTGTCATTAATGGGTAAGTTCAGTACAAGTATTGTAAAAATAATTATTTGTATATCTAGGCTGAAAAATGAGTGTTTAACGTATCGAAGAATAAATTAACCACAAGGAAGTAAAACCTATAACAGTTACTATTTCAAATCCATAATTCATTAAACTTGTTTAATATTTAGCGTCAAAAATCAACAGAAACAAATAAACCTCAAATCAACACCATTGTTTCCTCACGCGATTTCTTCCTCTGCTTTTGTCCATGAGTGTACAAGTCCAGCATTCAGACAATAGGCATGGTAGCAACGTGATGGTATCTGGGTATTGGTTTGTGAGAGAAACAGAGTAAAAAATCCACGAAACCGCGAGTGACCGAGGTGAAAATAAACCAAAACCAACTCCTAACCTGGTCGCATGCACTGACCGCGGTTATTCTGCCCGTGGGCCGTGGACACTTACCTTGAAGAAGTAAACAACCGACTGTTGAACCGGGTTGAGGAACACTTTATACAGGGTGCGAGAAAAACTATGTTTATTCATATTTTTATTGTTTGGTTCGACAGTACGGTGGTATATATTTAAACTAAAAATATATGAACTACCACACTGGGGCTTGGTGAGTTTGGATCCTGTACTGTAATTGGGATTATTTTGTTGTTGTATAAAGTAGTATAAATAAATAAATAAGCAATAAGTAAGATAATAAATAATAATATTGTCAACGGCCATGGCTGCACTCGTTGGAACTGATCTAAGCGATAACGCGAGTTAAGTAACGTTGCGCGCGGGTAGTACTTGGATGGGTGACCGTCCAGAGAAACCCGCGTTGCTGTTGACCAATAATACCTAAAACGCAGATCAGGGCGTAATGGCGGCATATGACCTAAGTAGTTGGTCCGACAAAGAAGCCACAGAAAATAATAATAATAATATATTATTTTATAAGAAGCTAAAGTGATACTTTTTGTGGTGAAACTGTAGGTATTTTGAAAATCGCTGAAAACTTGTATAGAAGTTAATTGAAACACGAGAAATTCAATGCCGTTACGTGCATCTTCATATCTCGTTTAGTTTTTGAGATATTAGCCTAGGGAAAGTCGAGAAACTGACGTTATTTTGATAGTTCAACACTTCCGGAGACTCTATCTCAAAAACTAAATATTATACGAAGTTGTGCTCAACGGCGTTGAATTGCCCGGGTCCGAATTGACTTATAAGCAAAATTTTAGCTCATTTGAAGCGATTTAAGTTTTTTGAAATTTTTAATTATTTTCCTTAAGTTTTTTACGATTTTCAAACAATTTGTTCTAAAACTCTTTCTCGTAGGATTATTGTAACGAAAATTTACATACGTATGTATTTTGGCCCGCTGAATCCAATGGTCGAAACCCCAAGTGCGTACGCCTTCTAGTTTTTAAGATATTGTCCAAAAACAGTTTTGGAACAATTAAATGGCAAAAAATGTTGAAAATTTTAAAAATTGTTGAAAATTTGTATACAAGTCAATTGAAGCACGATAAATTCAATGCCGTTGAGCGCATCTTCATATCTCGTTTAGTTTTTGAGATATGGTTTCTGGAAAGTCGAGAAACTGCGGTGCTGAATTTTTTTGAAAGTTCAACACTTCCGGAGGCTCTATCTCAAAAACTAAACGTGATACGAAGTTGCGCCCAACGGCGTTGAATTCTCCGGGTCCGAATTGACTTATTAGCAAAAGCGATTTTAGTTTTTTGATATTTTTAATTATGTTTCCAAGGGGTATTCCTTAGGTTTTTTACGATTTTCAAACAATTTGTTCTAAAACACTTTCTCGTAGGATTATTGTAACGAAAATTTACATACGTATGTATTTTGGCCCGCTGAATCCAATGGTCGAAACCCCAAGTGCGTACGCCGTCTAGTTTTTAAGATATTATCCAAAAACTGTTTGGGAAAAATTAAATGGCGAAATTTTTGAAAATTTTAAAAATCGCTGAAAATTTGTATGAGAAATTTAATGCCGTCAAGCGCATCTTCATATCTCGTTTAGTTTTTGAGATATGGCCTCAGGAAAGTCGAGAAACTGCGGTGCTGACTTTTTTGAAAGTTCAACACTTCCGGAGGCTCTATCTCAAAAACTAAACGTGATACGAAGTTGCGCTCAATAGCATTGAATTCCTCAGGTCGGAATTGACTTATTAGTAAAATTTTAACTCATTTGAAGCGATTTAAGGTTGAATGAAATTCTTTAATTGAAGCATGCAAAGATAATATTCGAATTGTCGAAATAATTCATTATCCTGTTCTTCAACCAATCTTCTCTTCCTATATATTAATTAATAACGCTTTCTAAAAATATATATTATTTTCAACATACCTAGATGAACTATCATACAAAAATATACCTTTCTGTCGATTCAACATTTGTAATAATTATCCACCTGCCCTTACCCGCGCGTTGCAGCACCATACATTCTCTTCATCATCGTGCATTTCATCTGCAGCAATGTCGATCTCTTGGTGAACATGTCGAAGGAGAGATCGGGAGACAGGTTAGCTAGATGTTGCACAACTCAAGACTTTATTTAATTATATCTTTGGATTTATCTCAGTCACAACTGTTCATGACTCGGCGAATTTTAAAATTAATCAGCTTTGGTTCAACAACCCACGCATGTATGTTGATTTGTGAGACTTAAATACGTGGATTGAGAATATTTGAACAGTTAAGATGATGGCGAAAGGATGTTAGATACTGGAGACTCAAGCTTGATAAACTATTATTTGTTTCATGATCTTGTTGGAAAGTTAAATGTTCTTTTTTCAATTGAAAGAAGACAACATTCTAAATTGTTATCGAAAAATGTTGCAAATTTTGTAGTTATCAATAAGAGAATATTTTTGCATTTTTACTCAAATTAAATTTAAAATCTGGAGAAGGCATATGCAAGTATCTTATAAATATAGTTTTTTGTAACCTTGTTAGAATGTAATATTTTTTTCCTACAACTGTGCGATTTCTTTGTTATTACGTAACTATAATTGCCTTGGTTACGTATAGAAAGGAGATGAATGCAGACCAAGTGCGTTTCCGAAAGCAAAGAAACACTAGTGCGGAAAGTGCTTCATTACGTAACTGTCAAAAGAATATTGTTTTGACAGCGATTTAAATTTCGCGCCGAGCGCGGAATTCATATTTTGACTACAGACGCTTATGGAAGAAGAAGATACGGTGAACCAGCACTAGTAAATATGCAGTAGTATATTTTGACGTTTATAAACGTAACCTTAATTTGCAGTATATCTAATCTGTAGACAATTAATAAAAAGAACCGAACAAAGTAAAATATATCGATAAATGGTTTTATTTAAAGAGTAAGTGAAATACTTCATATTTATTGTTTGTGTATATTATTAATACAGTTGTTACAGTTGCTTATATTGACATAGTATAAAGTGGAAACTTTTGTGACTAAAGAAACATTGATTTCTTCCGTACCTGCTCATATTATTACCAGTAATATTATTGGTAACAATTTCGGAAGCTTCAGAAGTACCAGCAGCAGATTGATTGTCATTGTCGAAAATAGATCCAACATAGTATGATCCGGAGCTTCAATTATCTTTGGAGGTGTTAATGATAAAGAAGAATCACTCACTGTACTATTCCAATCAAGATGATTTTGAAGAAATTATTTTGACGTTAGTGAAATATTTTTAAATAACGTAGAACAATGTGCAAGCAATCAACAAACAAACCATAGCAACGCCGTAAAACATCGTTCTCATGTAATACGATATTAAAATTTTATAAATTTTAATAATATTTTAGTGATTTACTAAATCGCACAGTTGTAGGAAAAATGTTGTTTATAACACGTGCCGAAAAAGGTTACATGCTCGTGCAGATTTCCGCACTCGGCAAGCCTCGTGCGTTAAATTCTGCACTTGCACGTAACGAGCCTTTTTCGGCACTTGTTATAAAAATAACTATTCTTAATTTAAAGAAAAAAATTATACTTTTCATTTCTAGGGAAGATAAAATAGTTACTTATGTATCAAGGGTGAAAACAGGCATTACTGGCCCGCGGAATGATTATTAGCATGAGGGTCAAAGCGTCGAGGGCTAATTAAAAAGATTAAAATATATTCAATGGTAGATGATCGAAAATGGTGAATTTGAACTTAATAATTGTTTGATGGGCCGCATTTTACAATAAAATGTTTCATTTGTATAAATTTATATAAAAATAATTTAACAGATACAAATTGTCCTATATAATAAGATGATGGGTGTTTTTTTAAATCAGCGTGGGGCCCCACATTATATGGTGAGACTTTGCCCCACACCAATGCTTAATGCCACGTTGGACACGTTATGCTTAGCTCCGCGTGGAGATTTAAATAGTATTTTTTGGGGCCCAACGCCGTACATTGGACCCTTTAGTATAAAGCCTCAAAATTATTCATGTAGACATGGACGCATCAAATAAAATAAATATTTTTATTTATAAATTACCAAGATAGATATTTAACTTTTTATTTCTCACCGCTGCTACATTCGTTATTCATTTTTCCTGACGTCAAAAATGTGTCAAAATTAACTTCTACCGCTATTCAGCGAAGCCTAGAGTTGCTGTAAAATTGTTTACCACCAGCTTCCGCAACGTTTTAACGCGAGATGTCCAACTCAATCGAACACTTACCGCAGCGGTAAACAGTAACCGCCACGTAGCGAAACGAACAAAGCTATTATAAACCTCAAAATATTACACTTTGTTTATGTCGCCTAAGTTACCTAAAAATCGGCTCGTAACCACACTTTCCTCATTAAATATAAGTCATTTATTATCTACAACTGCATTTGAAGAGTTCATATCCAGCACTAAGTTACACAATATCATTTATTTCAATCCGATATACTCATAAAATGGTAATTTTATAAATTTTTATCATCTGATTCATTAACTGACTATTATAATAAACCGGGTGTTTACCAGACTTTCCAACTAAATTTTATAAAATTTTGAGGCTAATTGGAGTACCACAGATTAATTAGGTCTGCACGGATTAATTAAGCTTTTGTTTTTTTGCCGGAAAACACGACACCGATTAATATTCATATTCTTATCGCAGGTGTTATAATTTTTTAGTCCATTTCCTGCTGTTTTGGTTAAAATGCACCCGACAAAAAACTCATTAACATAATATGATATACTGATCAAAATAGACTTCACTAATCCTTTGTTGAATATAATTTTTTTGCAGATGGATAGTTTTATAATTCTTTTAAATGATAAAAAATTCTGCTTCCAAAGACAACTAAATGGTTCAACTTTTTCAGCAATTTTAATCATTGATTTTATACGCTTTTAAAATTAAATATAAATATATCATCACGCCTTCTAGCCATTACTGGGTGTGGCACTCTACCGAAGCAGATCTCGGTAAGTGATATATTTTTGCGCGTGAAGTACCGTTACCAGCCGTCAAATTACTTCTCCCGCAGATTTTTGTGGAGGGAAGCCACAGGGGTAGTTTTAATGTGGTAAAAATTGTTTGTTTATTTCGATTAATAAGAGCTCATTATTATTGACATTTAAATATTTAATTGTTCAAAGATTTAAGTGGAGGGGGAGCCACAGGAGTAGTATTAATATGGTGAAAATGCTTGTCGACAGTGGGAACCGAACCAGAGTTCTCAGCCTCCACAGGCCGACACGATACCACTGTGCTACATACTCCATATTAATTATAATTTTATAATAATAGAGTGACAATGAATGTGGATAGCGATACGGCTTTGGAATCCGGTGATCCCGAGTTCGAATTCCACTCAAGCTAAATATACTGTCTACAGAAACCGAGACACCCTTATTAACTTCTATATTTATTTAGATATGGGGTAGATATCGAGTCGAACTGTGGATTTGAGAATCTCGGTTCGATTCCCACAGCCTACAAACAATTTTCACATTAAAACTATCCCTGTGGCTCCCCTTCTACTAATATCTTTGGGAGGCGTGATTTGGCGACTGGTAACCGCACTGCACGCGCATAAATATATCACTTACTGAGATGACAGAGTGCCGACACCCAGTAATGGCTAGAAGGCATGATGATTATTTTATTTTTATTAAATGATTAAAATTAACAAGAAATTGTTGCATAAACAACAATTTCAACAAGAACTGTCAGTTTCAATTGTTTTAATAAAAAACCACAGCCAACTGATTTTTTGTATATTAACAAGAAATTGTTGCATAAATAAACAATTTCAACAAGAGCTGTCAGTTTCAATTGTTTTAATAAAAAACCACAACCAACTGATTTTTTTGTATTATTTTTTGCAGTAAAATTTTATTTGTGGCACACCATTATAGTATTCAGAATTTAATATAGAATTCAAAAATATAAAAATATACAGAATGTTCTTTTTAGACAGTTGATGCCACTTCCGGTTAAATCGGAAGTGATATATTTATCATTTATACATAAAAATGATTGCACGTATGTTATGTTTACGCATATAAATTTTAAATTAGATATTTACATAAATAAAGAAGTTATTAGGGGTACTCCAGTTCCTGTTGTACAGAGTAAAATAAATAAATAAATAATTAATTCACTTATCGGGATCTGCTACGGCATAGTGCCACATCCAATAGTAGGTAAAAGGCGTGATGATATATTATAATTAATAAATTTTTATTTATTTTAATAAATTTATACAAAATATTATGCCACACTACTTTTCCACTACTTATATTAATTTAAACACTATCAAAGCGTATGAATACAATATCTGTTATAGGAAATTATCTTTTATTTACTTGCAAAATATTGCTTACAATTCCATGAAACATCGGTTCGTCTATGTTCACTGTGACATGTACGAACAAACGAACAAGATATATCCAAAGCATGCTGAATATTTCGTTGTGCTCTCAGTGAACAGTAGCTTGTTAACAACAAAATGGCAAATAAACAAATGTTTTCGTTGTTGTGCGTTGTGTAATGCTGTGTTTTGTGAATAGTGTGTTGTGCTGTGTGTTGTGAAACTGCCTAAATTATGATGTGCCACTTGTGGAATGGTGTTTGATGGACCCGGGGTTAAGCAATCGAGTTAGGAGTATAAGGTAAAACCATCAATTTTTAAATGAATATCTGCAGAATGTAATGATATGCTAGCTTGATTATTAGCGCGATAATCATAATTATAAATAAGTAAATATATTAATAATGCGTAAGTGTTTAGTACCTATGTGGATGACAGTTATTTAATTGTAAAACAGGGATTCTCAAAATGTTAAACATCTTTAAAATATAGTCTGTTCTAACATCTGTTAGTTTTGTAATTTATTGTCGGCTTAGATATGCAATTGCAGAGCTAAAACATCTGGAATGCCCTTAAAAATAACTTTAAATTTAGTGTAATTAATTTTAGTAATTTTTATTGTTTAAAATTAATGAGTTTACTAACAAACATATTTAAATATGGTGCAAACAAGATTGGATCAAGCCGTAATAAATAAAATAAATATATCATCTCGTCTTTTACCCATTATTGGGTGTGGCAGTCGACCGTAGTAGATCTCGGTAAGTGATGTATTTTTCGCTTGAAGTGCGGTTGCCAGCCGTCAAATCACGGCCCTCAAAGATGTTAGTCTAAGGAGCGCCACAGGGATAATTTTAATTTGGTGAAAATTATTTTTCGGCTGTGGGCATCGAACCGGGGTCTACAGGATCCACAGGACAACTGGAAACCACTGAGCCATTACCCCATTAAATTAATAAACATAAATATATAATTGTAATTACGACAAACTATCGGTGGGGAACTTTTTTTACCATTGGATGGCAGATTTAAATCAGGCAGTAATAAAGGAATTTTTCGAGATAATATTTTCAACCCTACATTGACTTGACGATGAAGAAAAATATTCGAAATCATATAGTAATTCATAATTCGTAGAAATCGAATAGTAAACTTATGAAGTGAACAAGTTGTTTTTACAACTAAAACTAAATATAAAAAATGCCGCCCCAAAATATGGGCCGCCCAATGCGGACCGCACCCACCACCCCTCCTCTAGGTACGCCACTGGAATAAGTTCCTGTTATACAGAGTAGCATAAATAATAATAAAATAATAAACAAATCATTTTAGTATTTTGTTGTTATACAAACAATATGAATTGTAACAAATGAAAAACGTGCATATAAAACGCCAATGAACCAGTACATATTCCTGGAATATAATGGGTAATTTAATTTCATTGCATTTAATCATGAAAGCCTTGTTAAAAGTGATATATCGCTATAAAAACTTACTAAAGCTCTTCTTATTTCATTCCTAGAAGCGTGTTACTCGAACTATCACAACTTTTTGTTTATTAATCAATGATCGAACTCAACCGTGAAGTATTGAAAACATTTTGCTCCAAAAAACTTTAATGTGGTTGAAACAATAATGTTTTATTGTAATTACTTATTTTAAGCTGTGTTTTGCCATTAAGTATAATTAAGTTTAATTTGTTTCAGTTCGTTAAATTCGTTCATATACAACAACAACAACAACAACAAAAATTATTATTGTTACAATCTTGGGAATAGTTTATTTATTTGTTACTCTGCACAACAGGAACTTATTCCCAGTTATAGTAGCTTATAGTGGAGTCCGAACCACTTGGACACAATCGTGATATAAGCTGAAGTGAACAAAATTATTGTTATAAATTCAGTGGTATTGTGCCGGCTTGTAGATTTGAGAACCTGGGTTCGATTTCAACAACCGAGAAACAGTTTTTACCACATTAAAATTACCCCTCTATTAACATTTTTGGGGGCCGTGATTGAACGACTGGTAACCGAATTTCACGCGCATAAATATATCTCTTGCCGAGATCTGCTACCGCAAAGTGTCACACTCAGTAATGGATAAAACCAGTGGTGATATATTTATTTTTATAATACTTGGGGTGGCTAGCTCAGTGGTATGAAGTCGGCCTGTGGATCCTGAGAACCCTGGTACCCTAGATTCGATTCTCACAGGCGACAAACAATTTTCATAATTTCAAAAAAAACTACCCCTGTGGCTCCTCCACCACTAACATCTTTGGAGGCCGTGATTTGACGATTGGTAAACGCACTTCACGCGCAAAATATATCACTTACCGAGATCTGCTTCGGCAGAGTGCCACGCCCAGTAATGGGTAGACGGCTTTTTGTACTGTAAGTTACCTATTAATAACAAAGTTTAAACACAGTAAGTGCAACTTTTATTGCACAGTGGTTTCCATGGTTACATCAGGATTTTAATATTTACTTACTAACCACCGTAAACAATAAGTAAATATTACATATTACGGTCCTGTTTATTTTGACAACAATTTGACAGCTATTAATTTTGAAACCTATTTTTCTTTTCCTTCTATTTGTGCAAGTATTGCAAAAAATAGCTTACTAACCTCGAACTGTAAGTGATTTTCCAACTACATTCTTGACCTAAAAATTATCACTTACAGTTCATGGTACGTAACATACTATTTATTTTAGATTCCCCTTCACAAAATGTGCAATTTCAGATCCCTACTACTTAAAACTAAATAGTAGGGCTGTACAATAACATCACTAATTAAACAAATAACATGAGTTCTTCCTGCAAACTTAGTTTCTCCTTCTAAAAATCTAACAAATTCTTTGTTTTCTTTTGCTTCGTTAAATACTCTTAAAGAATGTAATTTGAATACCAGCGAAGTCAAATACCTTAAACGTAATGTTCCTTTCACATAATTTATCCAAATTAATGTACAGCAGATAAAAATCTGTAACACTATTTAGATACGCCACTGGGCATTAACTACCATATCAAATTTAATTCAGCCGAAGATTCTACCAACCCACGCACTTGGGAGAAGAACATAAATAAACTATCTTATTTGACATCAACTTGTTCTACAGTTAGTATAATTAACACTGCAATAGTTAGATACTCGTGCTAGAAAGTCTAGAATCTAGAAATTATTCATTTATAAGATTTTGTAGATTAAAATAAATAAAATAAATATAAATATATCATCACGCCTTTTACCCATTACTGGGTGTGGCACTCTGCCGAAGCAGATCTCAGTAAGTAATATATTAATGCGCGTGAAGTGCGGTTACCAGCCGTCAAATCACGGCCCCCAAAGATGTTAGTGGTGGAGGAGCCGCAGGGGTAATTTTAATTTAGTGAAAATATTTGTCGGCTGTGGGAATCGAACCAGGATTCTTAGGATCCACAGGACGACACGATACCACTGTGTCATTACCCCATTAAAATAAATAAATATAAATATATCATCATGCGCGTGAAGTGCGGTTACTGGCCGTGAAATCACGGCTCCCCAAAGATGTTAGTGGTGGGGGAGCCACAGGGGTAATTTTAATTTGGTGAAAATGTTTGTTGGCTGTGGGGATCGAACCAGAGTTCTTAGAATCCACAGGACGACACGATATCACTGTGCCATTACCCCATTAAAATAAATTAAATAAATAAATAAATATAAATATATCATCACGCCTTTTACCCATTACTGAGTGTGGCACTCTGCCGAAGCAGTTCTCGGTAAGTAATATATTTTGCGCGTGAAGTGCGGTTACCGGCCGTGAAATCACTGCTCCCCAAAGATGTTAGTGGTGGGGCAGCCACAGGGGTAATTTTAATTTGGTGAAAATGTTTGTTGGCTGTGGGGATCGAACCAGAGTTCTTAGGATCCACAGGACGACACGATATCACTGTGCCATTACCCCATTAAAATAAATTAAATAAATAAATAAATATAAATATATCATCACGCCTTTTACCCATTACTGAGTGTGGCATTCTGCCGAAGCAGTTCTCGGTAAGTAATATATTTTGCGCGTGAAGTGCGGTTACCGGCCGTGAAATCACGGCTCCCCAAAGATGTTAGTGGTGGGGCAGCCACAGGGGTAATTTTAATTTGGTGAAAATGTTTGTTGGCTGTGGGGATCGAACCAGAGTTCTTAGGATCCACAGGACGACACGATATCACTGTGCCATTACCCCATTAAAATAAATTAAATAAATAAATAAATATAAATATATCATCACGCCTTTTACCCATTACTGAGTGTGGCACTCTGCCGAAGCAGTTCTCGGTAAGTAATATATTTTGCGCGTGAAGTGCGGTTACCGGCCGTGAAATCACGGCTCCCCAAAGATGTTAGTGGTGGAGGAGCCACAGGGGTAATTTTAATTTAGTGAAAATATTTGTCGGCTGTGGGAATCGAACCAGGGTTCTTAGGATCCACAGGACGACACGATATCACTGTGCCATTACCCCATTAAAATAAATAAAATAAATAAATAAATATATATTTATCATCACGCCTTTTACCCATTACTGGGTGTGGCACTCTGCCGAAGCAGTTCTCGGTAAGTAATATATTTTGCGCGTGAAGTGCGGTTACCAGTCGTCAAATCACGGCTCCCTTAGATATTAGTGGTGGAGGAGCCACAGGAGTAGCTTTTTGAAATGATGAAAATTGTTTGTCGCCTGTGGGAATCGAACCAGGATTCACAGGATCCATTTATAATTTATTGTAATTGCATAGTTAATGCATTAATATTTAATAAATAGCATCTGTTACTTGCAGAAATGGGTAAAGACACTCTGTTTGAGAAACACTGGCCTAGGAGTGTCTAGCCAAGGTGCGGTATCTATTGCTTTTGACCTAAGTCACGAACACACTTACAAATAACACACACACACACATATATATCTTTTGTTTGTTGTTACTTACTTGTTATATTTGTACATGATCAGTACAGCTTAACATATGAGCACATATGCGCAAGGGAACATGTATACATACACATGTATTGGATATGTATGTAGGTATGTATGTAAAGAGTTTATGGCAAAAGCAGAAAGAGAAATACTCTGACTATACTTACATTTTGTATTGTTACATTATTGTATAACAATTACATATGTTTACTAGTTTACTAGTGCTAAAATTTGACGGCTGGTTATTACATTTTACCGTAAAAATGTCGCCTACTGCTATTTAAGCATATGTTCTACAATTCGACTTATTTATTTAATTATTTATTTATTTATGGGGTAGGTAACTTAGTGGTATCGAGTCGGTCTGTGGATTTGAGAACCCTGGTTCGATTCCCTTGCCGACAAACATTTTAACAACATTTAAATTACCCCTGTGGCTTCCCCACCATTAACATCTATGGGTGCCGTGATTTGATGGCTGGTAAGCGCACTTAAAATAAATAAATAAATATATCATCACGCCTTCTACCCATTACTGGATGTGGTACTCTGCCGAAGCAGATTCAACTTATTTATTTCATTATTTATTTATTTATGGGGTAGGTAACTCAGTGGTATCGAGTCGGCCTGTGGATCTCGAGAACCCTGGTTCGATTCCCTAGCCGACAAACATTTTAACCACATTTAAATTATCCCTGTGGCTTCCCCACCATTAACATCTATGGGTGTCGTGATTTGACGGCTGGTAAGCGCACTTAAAATAAATAAATAAATATATCATCACGCCTTCTACCCATTACTGGGTGTGGCACTCTGCCGAAGCAGATCTCGGTAAGTGATATATTTGGCGCGTGAAGTGCGGTTACCAGTCGTCAAATCACGGCCCTCAAAGATATTAGTGGTGGAGGAGCCACAGGGATAGTTTTTGAAATTATGAAAATTGTTTGTCGCACTCACGCGTATAAATATATTATTTAATGGGGTGGCTAGCTCAGTGGTATGAAGTCGGCCTGTGGATCCGGAGAACCCTGGTTCGATTCCCACAGGCGACAAACAATTTTCATAATTTCAAAAACTACCCCTGTGGCTCCTCCACGACTAACATCTTTGGAGGCCGTGATTTGGCGACTTCACGCGCAAAATATATCACCGAGATCTGCTTCGCCAGAGTGCCACTCCCAGTAATGGGTAGAAGGCGTGATGATATATTTATTTATTTATTTTACTTACCGAGATCTGCATCGGCGGAGTGCCAGACCCAGTAATAGGTAAAAGGCGTGATGATGTATTTATATTTATCTTATTTTTATATTTATATTTATCTTGAGTGAGATTCAAACTCGGGATTTCCGGATTCGAATATCTATAACGTCTATAAACACGACCGTATTGCCAGACACCGTCTTTGATTTAATACCATAACCTGCGGGTTCAAAATCTGCCTAAGCTATGAATGATTGTGACGTCTTTCCGTCTTTTCTTAGGTTAAGTGGTAGTATGGAAATCTTTCATTGTTGCCACCACCAAACAGCAAAAATCCCTAAATAATAAATGCACTAATGCATACAATCACAGAACAAAACCTAAACTAACCAAAATCTACTTATCCACTTTTAAATCTTTCACACATCACTTCGATTCGGTAATTCCTAAATCGGAGAAATCACCGCTAAACGAAGCTCTCACACTTCCAGTTACAGCTAAGGGGAACCGGTAAAACCAATAAATGATTCAGAACTAACGGAAAAGCAAGATAATACTCTACTATACTATTTGTGTAGACAGCGAAGAATGGTTGATTTTAGAAACTCAAGGGACTGGTGGTTTCATCGTTTAGTAGAAAATGTCTCAGGGATTTTTAGATTTAAGGGTTGGTATTTCTGATGGTGTGAAATAATGTGTGATGTATTTCGTTAGTGGCTACTATCTTTAAAAAATAATTTGCGTAATGAAGCACTTTCCGCACTAGTTTTTCTTTGCTTTCAGAAACGCACTTGGTCTGCATTCATCTACTTTCCATACGTAACCAAGGCAATACTAGTTACGTAATAACAAAGAAATCGCACAGTTGTAGGAAAATAATATTTTCATAATGGCAGTTTCATAAAGGATCAAAATTCATTAAAATAAAATGGAAAAGACGAATACATTATTGCCACAGAAAGTCGAAATGGTGTTAATCTATAGAATAATCATGAGAAATAGGGGTTATCATTATCTTATCGATTAGTCTAACAGATAATGATTCAGTTACAGAATAGGAGGAAAATTTTAAGATTGTCATATTGGAACAGAGAATTTATAACTAAAAAATTTATTAACAGGGTAACAGTATTCTATAGTCTGTTTTTTAACCAGGAGGAGTAAATGCACAAGTCAGATTTACACTATAGAAAGTGACCAAAGAAAGTTAATAGATTTTAGTTCGCGCGAAATTCAAAAATTTCTTACACATCTGCACTGATTAAGTCTCATGGAATTTATTTTAAAATACAAATGACATTATAAACTCTAATTTGTCACTCCGTATATTATTAGTTCTTAAAAGAACTGATTTATTTTAATGTCACAGAAATGCAAAAAAACAACAAGAAAACAGATAACCTCAAAACTTATGACAGCTCTAATAAATCAAATGAAAATCTATTTACAGTGTAAACTGGACGAAGCACTAGTCAATCAGAAGCGTCAGTTTTAACGGTTAAAATTTAAATTACTCCTCCTGGTTAAAAAACAGAGTATAGTCTTAATACAATCATGGTATACAATAGAACGTCCATTCCATACTTATTGTACACTATACTAATTCTTCACAAAAAACCCCATCTCACATTTCTCGTAAAAACAGTGTCTCCAACCGCTAAATGCGGGTACGCAACCCCTCGCAGTGGGAGGGAGCAGTGAAGCAGGGATCTCTCGTCACTTTGCGTTAATTAGTTAAGGTTGTTGGTCGGACTAAATTACACCTAGCAGTAACTCAAAGGAAGCAATTATCGCTGCTAGTGGCAGCCTGTGTAACCAATGTAAATGCTTCTGTGTGTGAGTGTACATGTGCGTGTGTGTGTGCTGGATGTAGTTAGTAGACGTACAGACACTCGTGACTATTATTTGAATTAGTTTAGAATTTTTAGATTTTAATATGTGACCATTTCCTGCTGATTTGCATGTTGATATTTAGTTACTTATTTTACTGCGATGGGCGCTAGTCAAGCGAGCTAATATCAATCTATGAATTTCAAAGATTTTTCTTCAATTGTTGGAAGTGTTTAATCAAAATACTAATTGAATTTCAGTACAATTTTTGCTGCGCTTGTCCATTAATACCTTCAAATTCGACACAAAAATTATCACTTTAGGTCCTTATAAAATAATATACGAGTGCAGGGTGAAAAGTCCCTGAAAAATGAAACAAGAAATGATTTATTTGGTCAAAACATATTTTATTTCTCAACATAATCTCCTTGTAGCTCGATACACTTCGTCCAACGTTTTTCTAATTTTTCGATCCTTTCCAAATAATACGATTTTGGTAATCCTTCAAAATAGGAGTTTGTCTCAGCGATGACCTCATCATTGGAACCAAATCTCTTTCCGCCGAGCAATTTCTTCAAGTTTGGAAATAGATAAAAATCGCAGGGGGCCAAATTTGGAAAATATGGTGGATGACGAACCTATTCGTAGCGCAATTCATGCAATTTTTGAACTTGTCAGACGGTCGCGCTTGTTGTCAACAGAGAGCAAATGCGGCACCCATCTGGCAGATAGCTTTCTCATATCCAAATATTTATGCAAAATGTTCCGTACCCGTTCGGTTGAGATGCTCATAGCCTCAGCACACTCGTGCACTTTAACTCGCCGATCGTCCAATATCATACCATGGATTTTATCGACGATTTCTGGCGTTGTAACCTCAATTAGACGACCAGAACGTTCGGCGTCCTTTGTGGTTATACTACCACAACGAAAATCAGTAAACCACTTGTGAATCGTTCCAATCGATGGTGAAGAGTCCCCATAATGTATAACAAGCGATGCTTTGGTTTGCGTAATGTTTTTTCCACGCAAGAAATAATGTTTAATCAAGACGCGAAATTCACTTTTTTCCATGTTTTCAAAAATCTTCAAGGTTGCTTGCTTTCGATGGGTGTCAAAACAGAACTGAATGACATATCAGTCTGAAAATTTTAATGCGTTCTAGTTACAGATGGTATATCACAAATGTCACATGAGATTTGCAATTGTGGCACCATCTGTTTTATTTTTCAGGGGCTTTTCACCTTGCCCTCATAATATACTATTTTTCACGATTTTAAAAAATATTTTTGAAACGTATCACAACTTTTCGTTAAATAAGACGACGTTTATGAATAATATGCGAAAAATAATTATTATTTCGTTTCTAATAATTTGTTTCTTTTGTTCTAGGTACGTACCAATTTGTCCTTTATAATCATCTTTCCGTAAGTACTAAATTTACAAAAATTACACCATTTCCTAATTAATTATAAATAAACTAGAGCACGATAAGGTTTTAAACTAATTCATAAAACCATAACTGACACTCAATATCTAATCGTTATAAATATTTATTCAATAACTCATTTTAAACAGGATATAATATACGTCAACAATATGTCACGATAACCAAAAATAAATAATTATTAATTGATTCAAGTCTACGAGTCGATTTCATTCATAACAGAAGACTCTATTTACAAAAAAAAATAATCAATTTTTGAATTCAATTATCATATAATTTCAATAGATTATGCTAACAACTGAAATTAATTTTAAAATTTGAATTCATGCCACGAGAGTTTGAAAATACTGTAACGTATAATCAAGAGAAATTAAAAGTTCGAAGGGCCATAAACAAATTGTTATTCGTTCCTACATCTCATCACCGGTAGATTACCGGTTATTATGACGTGAAATTACGACTTGTTTGATGCGGAAAATTGTGAACCGTTTTTAAAATGGGTAAAGATAGTTATTTAGTTTTTGTACGGTTCTGTTGAAAAGTCACCGTATTAACATTCAAAATAAGTGTGGAAAGTATATCTTCGAAATACACAGTGATGTAAGATATCGTTTCCAAGACAACAATCTATTTATTTGAATTAATGTGAAATATGACTGTAATTTTCAGAAATAATGTCTAACTAAACGTAGTCAAATAGCAGCGTTTTCAACAATGAAATTTGTAGTTTTATAGCATTGCCATTTGAATATATTTTTTGTACTCACACCATTTAATAGTTATTTTTATAACAAGTGCCGAAAAAGGCTCGTTACGTGCAAGTGCAGAATTTAACGCACGAGGCTTGCCGATTGCGGAAATCTGCACGAGCATGTAACCTTTTTCGGCACGTGTTATAAACAACATTTTTCCTACAACTGTGCGATTTAGTAAATCACTAAAATATTATTAAAATTTATAAAATTTATAAAATTTTAATGATATTACATGAGAACGATGTTTTAGGGCGTCGCTATGGTTTGTTTGTTGATTGCTTGCACATTGTTCTACGTTATTTAAAAATATTTCACTAACGTCAAAATAATTTCTTCAAAATCATCTTGATTGGAATAGTACAGTGAGTGATTCTTCTTTATCATTAACACCTCCAAAGATAATTGAAGCTCCGGATCATACTATGTTGGATCTATTTTCGACAATGACAATCAACCTGCTGCTGGTACTTCTGAAGCTTCCGAAATTGTTATCAATAATATTATTGTTAATAATATGAACAGGTACGGAAGAAATCAATGTTTCTTTAGACACAAAAGTTTCCACTTTACATTATGTCAATATAAGCAACTGTAACAACTGTATTAATAATATACACAAACAATAAATATGCAGTATTTCACTTACTCTTTAAATAAAACCATTTATCGATATATTTTACTTTGTTCGGTTCTTTTTATTAATTGTCTACAGATTAGATATACTGCAAATTAAGGTTACGTTTATAAACGTCAAAATATACTACTGCATATTTACTAGCGCTGGTTCACCGTATCTTCTTCTTCCATAAGCGTCTGTGGTCAAAATATGAATACCGCGCTCGGTGCGAAATTTAAATCGCTGTCAAAACAATATTCTTTTGACAGTTACGTAATGAAGCACTTTCCGCACTAGTGTTTCTTTGCTTTCGGAAACGCATTTGGTCTGCATTCATCTACTTTCCATACGTAACCAAGGCAATTATAGTTACGTAATAACAAAGAAATCGCACAGTTGTAGGAAAAATAAGATTTACGTTACCCTGGAAACTGAAGTAAAGTTTGATTTTGCGCTCTAGTGCTTCAAAGTAACTGAAAAACACCCATTTTTATGGTTTTAAATTTTGACTATTAAAACGCCAATTGTACTTATATATACACATTTTAAGGAATTTATCAAAGAAATGGAGTAGCTAGCACAGTGATATCAAGTCGGCCTGTGGATCCTGAGAACCCTTGTTCGATTTCCACAGGCGACAAACAATTTTCACCATTTAAAAAAAAATTACTCCTGCAGCTCTAACTAACATCTTTGGACGCTGTGATTTGATGGCTGGCAACCGCACATGACTCGCAAAATATATCACTTACCGAGATCTGCTTCGGCAGAGTGCCACATCCAATAATAGGTGGAAGGCGTGATGATATATTTATTTATTTTTATATAAATGAAATAGACATATTAGCTTATGACTCATCAATCAAACATATATTAACAAGCTTTACGAAAAAAAATAAACAATTTGTTTTCAAATAACAAATGTCAATTCATGGCATACTAAACAGTTAATATAAATTTACGCTTCAAATTTAATAACTTTTCTCATTATCGGTTTTATAATTTTTGCTCGGTACAAAAAGCATTGTACAAAACTCGTGCACGAAGACATCATTTTGCACCATTCGCGCAATTGTCATGTAAATAGCTATTGTCTGTGGTATAACAAAAAAACATGGAATCCACCCCTGTGTAAGATTTATATTATAACTCGCTTAGCATGGCGTGATTTTTTATCTACGCCCAAGGTGTGTGTATTTGCATTTGTGCATTTATTAAATCGGTATGTTCGCAATCAGTCACACAGATGGCGACAGTGGCGCCACCCCCGAATCGCCGTGTTGATTAAGACGTCAACCCTAACCCCTTAACCCCCCTCTGTAGGGGTTGTAAGTCTGATAACATACAAAGTACATTTTCGAGAAAATATTACCGAGATTATATAAACACGAAAAGGCAAAGTTGGCGACATTTTAGCGGAAATTTTTAGAGAAAATATATCTTGCCAGTTTCCTACAACTACAATTATTAGATCTGCAATTGCAGTTTTTTTCTATAGATAATATCCAGCAATACCGCGAATATGGTAACGTTCGACATTCGAATCCGGAAATCTCGACGTCGTCTCTGGAAAAAATAAATATAAATATATCATTACGCTTTTTTACCTATTACTGGCTGTGGGATATGGGATGGCTAGCTCAGTGGTATGAAGTCGGCCTGTGGATCCTGAGGTCCCTGGTTCGATTCCCACAGGCGACAAATTTTCATAATTTGAAAAAGCTATCCCTGTGGCTCTTGCACCACTAACATGTTTGGGGGCCGTGATTTGACGACTGGTAAACGCACTTCACGCGCAAAATATATCACTTACCGAGATCTGCTTTAGCAGAGTGCCACACCCAGTAATGGGTAGAAGGCGTGATGATATAAAATAAAAAACTGGCTGTGGCACTCTGCCGTAGCGTATCTCATGATATATTTATGCGCGTAAAGTGCGGCCTCCAAAGATTTTAGTGGCGGGGGAGCCACAGAAATCGAATCTCTTAAAGTCAGCAAATTTTGAATTCACTCGTTTTTGTGGAACAAAAGTCGTGAAGTATCGTTATAACCAAATTCGTTATAAGAAAGTTTATCGTACTTTGTTTGAATGGCGCGTCATTGTAGACTAATAGACAACATCAATAAATAATGCACTTGACTTAAGATGTGAGGAAGAAAGAAATAAAGTCTATTATAGGTTGTGTGAGAGAGATAGTGATAGAAGAATCATTTTCGACACGTGACAGTGATTCCAGGAATACATCAAAGACGCCGCCTGCTTGATTAGATAACAGCGGAGCTATTAACAAAGACCTTATCAATGAAAATGCGAATAACTAAAAATGAGATTTCATGTTCAAGCATTTGTGATACTAAATCTTGTTTTTATATTCTTTCAACCTAATTTGCAATGATTAGTATACTATTAATAAGTTATATCATCAAATATTTTAGTAAATTCTTGTAGGTGTAATTATTTATTTGTTACTCTGTACAACAGGAATTTACTCCCAATTACAGTAGCTTATAGTGGAATCGGAACCACTTAGATACAATTGTATTTTTGCTAATTAAAGTTGGAGGACTCTCGTATCTCGTCTCGAAGTATCGATACGCAACAAAAGAGCGAAAATAAAGCAATTGAGAATGATATTAGAATAGAATATTCGAGACGAGATCGATATAAAGATTACGAGACCGAGAATTTCGCATTTTTATATAGGAAAAAATTAAATTTTTTGGGAAATTGTACTTTTTTGAGGCTATATCTCAAAAACGAGATATGAAGATGCGCTCAACGGCATTGAATTTCTCGTGCTTCAATTGACTAATAAGCATATTTTCAGCAATTTTTATATTTCAACAAATTTTCACCAACATTTGTTTATGAAACAGTTTTTGAACAATATCTCATAAACTAGAAGGCATATGCACTTGGGGATTTTACCAATGGATTCAGCGGGTCAAAATACATATGTATGTAAATTTTCGGTACAATAATCATACGAGAAAGGGTTTTAGAGCAAATAGTCTGAAATTGGCGTAAAATCGAAAAAAACTTAAGGGATACCCCTTTAAAAAAATTCAAAAAATTAAAATCGCTAAAAATTTGTTTATAAGTTAATTCGGACACGAGGAATTCAATGCCGTTGAGCAGAAATTCATATCTTGTTTAGTTTTTAAGATATAGCTTCCGAAAAAGTGAATTTTTCCCAAATTTTACCTATTTTAGATATTGTACTTTTCCGAGGCTATATCTCAAAAACTAAACGAGATATGAAGATGCGCTCAACGACATTGAATTTCTCGTGCTTCAATTGACTAATAAGCATATTTTCAGCAATTTTTATATTTCAACAAATTTTTTTATGAAACAGTTTTTGAACAATATCTCATAATCTATAAGATATATGCACTTGGGGACCTTACCATTGAGTTCAGCGGGAAAAAATACATATGTATGTAAATTTTCGTTACGATATTCGGACTAGAAAGGATTTTAAAACAAACAGTCTGAAATTGGCTTAAAATCGAAAAAAACTTAAGGGGTACCCCTTAATAAATTATCAAAAAATTCAAATCGCTAAAAATTTGCTTATAAGTCAATTTGAACACGAGAAATTCAATGCCGTTGAGCGCAATTTCATATCTTGTTTAGTTTTTAAGATATATCCTCCGGAAAAGTTCAATTTTCCAAAAAAAATTACCTCTTCATATTTTCGATTTTCTCGAGGCTATAGCTCAAAAACTAAACAAGATATGAAGATGCGCTCAACGGCATTGGTTTTCTCGTGTTTTAATTGACTTATAAGCATATTTTCAGCAGTTTTTATATTTCCAAAATTTTTGTCTAAAATTTTCTCATAAAACAGTTTTTGAACAATATGTTAAAAACTAGAAGATTTATGCAATTGGGGATTTTACCATTGAGTTCAGCGGGAAAAAATACATATGTATGTAAATTTTCGTTACGATATTCGGACTAGAAAGGATTTTAGAGCAAACAGTCTGAAATTGGCCCAAAATCGAAAAATAGTCAAAGGGTACCCCTTAAGAAATTATCAAAAAATAAAAATCGTTAAATATTTGCTTATAAGTCAATTCGAACATGAGGAATTCAATGCCGTTGAGCGAATTTTCATATCTTGTTTAGTTTTTATGATATAGCATCCGGAAAAGCTGAAAATTTTCTTTCATCAGATTTTCAATTTTCCCGGGCCATATCTCAAAAACTAAACAAAATATGAAGATGTACTCAACGGCATTGAATTTCTCGTGTTTCAATGGCATTATAAACAAATGTTCGTCAATTTTATATTTCAAAAAGTTTTCACCAAAATTTTCTCAGAACACATTTCAAATACTAGAAACTATGTGTACATGGGGATATTACCATTGTATTCAGTGGGTCAAAATACATATGTATGTAGATAATATAACAAGAGAGTGAGAATAAATTGAAAATAATTTGACAGATCTTTCGAAAACTTGTTGCCAGGCAATAGTCACGAAAACCCGTAGGACTTGAGTGGCTTTTGCCAAATGCCAACAAGTTTTCGAAAGATACTGGAGAATTATTTTCTAATTTATCCAACTCTCCAGTTATATTTAATTAGATTATTTTTTGACTTAGCTGTTAAGGTCGATTCATCCAACTTAATAGATTTTGAACAGGGTTCATATCGATTTATTACTTATTCATGTATTCTTGGAAGTTGTTTTCAAAATTTGTTGATGTATTTCTGTATCTGAAATGGAACTAAATCGATTTTTGAATTATTACGATAGAAGTACCTTAATTAAAATCAAACGTTGTTAGCATTATATTTTAGCTACATTTACAATACAATATAAGACTGTTATAATTGTTCACATTTCTAAAAAGTGTGCGATTAAAAATGATTTTCTTAGGGTTCAAATGGTTAATAAAAGATCCCTGGCCATC
The DNA here is from genome assembly GCA_911728475.2 of Pterostichus madidus. Taxonomy (NCBI): domain Eukaryota; kingdom Metazoa; phylum Arthropoda; class Insecta; order Coleoptera; family Carabidae; genus Pterostichus; species Pterostichus madidus. The sequence continues at coordinate 2,444,792 of OU452314.1, read as the reverse complement.
GTCTTCATTCCCTTACAAATAAATATAAATGTACTTAATTCAAGTTGGTGTATTTGTGTTAAAATACTTAACGTAACTCGAACTTAACGCTATTTTCAGAATGTTTTTACAATCCTAAAGAAAAACCTTCAACAACGCTGATTTAACACTTCAACTGTTAAAAATAGCCCAACAAAAACAGTCTTTTGTCATGTCGCATAGGTCATTAAACACGCAAGAATCGAACCAGTCACTGCACACATTTCAACACTAATTAGGAACAAAAACCCCCAAAACAAAAAAAAACCTAATTCAGCCCTGCAGGAATTAACTATGCAGATTCGAATCCTGATTTGGCACATTTCGCGAAGCAGGCTTCGCGATTAATGAAACACCTGAATTTAACTGATTCAAGATCCTCGTAAATTACTGTTATAACGAGCTTGGCTTACCTGGACCATCACGCATGAAAACACACATTACCAAGAACACTTTAAACAAAAAAGTGCGTGCGTGATTGTAGCATTTTTATCAACACTATTTAGATTATGAAGTAGAGCTGCAAATAAAGCTATTAAAATTATTTAGGGGGCTTTAGAACTGTCATAAAGTTTATTTTACACTATAGAAAATATACTATAAACGAAATAACAAGAAATAATTATTAAATAGTTATTTATCTATCAAGGGTGGAAATAGGAGGTCCGTGGCATGATTATTAGTACGAGGCGCAAAGCGCCGACAGCTAATAACATGCTCAGAGTCAGAAACGCTAATTTCACCCGTAGTACATACAATATTTTATACACAACAAAAAAACATTTAATTATAAGTTCAAAAGATTAAAATATGTACATAAGATATATGTCAAAATGACATTTTGTAAAATCAAGTCAATTGTCATTTTATTTATGTATCCATAGGCAGAGCTGGGCAAGCTACTTAAAAAAAGTAGCTAAGCTACAGCTACAACTATTCTAGCTCAGTGGTATGAAGTCGGCCTGTGGATCCTGAGAACCCTGGTACCCTAGTTCGATTCCAACAGGCGACAAACAATTTTCATAATTTCAAACACTACCCCTGTGGCTCCTCCACCGCTAACATCCTTGGAAGCCGTGATTTGACAACTGGTAACCGCACTTCACGCGCAAAATATAACACTTACCGAGATCTGCTTCGGCAGAGTGCCACACCCAGTAATGGGTGGAAGGCGTGCTGATTTATTTATTTATTTATTTGTAAAATATAGCTAAGCTACAGCTAAAAGCTTTTGTTCAAGTAGCTGTTAAATTTTAAAGCTACTTTTGTCAATTATTGTGAATTATTTAAATTTGCCATTATCATATGATCAGTTGATCAGTCTTTTGTTAATTTACTATTATGTACATAAATATCAAAAATCGCAAATGGACAAATGTACTGTTAATTTTTGATGCTATAATTTATATTTATATCGGAATAAATGAACAGTCACATTAACAGAAGACTCCTAAACAGTCAATGTTTAGTTCATATTTACTACAAAAGTAGGATAGGTTAAGAACAAGTGAAAAATAAAATATGTTAATAGATTTTACACTATATAATAACTTGTTATCCTACAGTTATAGAAAACAATAAAGAAGGTACAATTCAAATACAAAACAAATATTAATAGGTATTTTTTAATGAACAGTGCTAGCTTTAAGCTACAAAAAGTAGCTTTAAAAGTAGCTTCAGTTGTTATAACAATATTTTTAAGCTAATAGTAAAAAACATAGTTCGCTACAATCTACAGCTACAGCTAAGGTAAACGTAGCTAATCTAGTAGCTAAGCTACAAAAGTAGCTAGTACTGCCCAGCTCTGTCCATAGGAATTATTTTGTTAAGGCCCTAGGGCCAAAAACAGTGTTTAAGCTCGCTTTTTAGGGTTAAAACACATGAATTTCCGCCGGTTGTGCATAAACATCATTACGCCTTCTACTCATTACTGGGTGTGGCACTCTGTCGTAGCAGATGTCGGTAAATGATACATTTATGTGCGTGAAGTGCGGTTACCAGTCGTCAAATCACAGCTTTCAAATATGTTAGTGGAGGGTGAGCCACAGGGGTAATTACCGCCTACTACCTAAATGGTATCGAGTCGGCCTGTGGATCCTGAGACCCCAGGTTCGATACCCACAACCGACACATTTTCACCACATTAAAATTACCTCTCTGGCTCCTCCACTAACATCTTTGAGGGCCGTGATTTGACGGTTGGTAATCGCACTACACACGCATAAATATATCACTTACCGAGATCTGCTTCAGCAGACTACCACACTCAGTAATGAGTAAAAGGCGTGATGATATATTTATTTTATTCTGTAATCATTATTGTTTTATTAAGTTTGAAGTCAACAAGCTTGCTGGTGTAAACTAAGCTTTATATAGGTCTCTTTCTTCGCGTGTGTGTCGTTGGCAGCGGCGGCGGGTTAGGGTAGGGCCGTGTTATCAACCTTACCCCATGAGTTGCATGTTTTGAACACTTTTGCAGCAGTCGGATTTACACGAACGACATTGATAACTCTACCCAACACTATGTAAACAGGAATTATTTCTTATTGTTTTAACTATGGTTCATATCTGATTGTATGTGTGGGAATGATCGTATATTAAATGGGGTTTAAAATATACAAAGTCGAGTTTATTGCTGGCTTAAATATTCATGTAGAATCATGATACATTTTTAATTAAATTACTTATTTTTGTGTGTACGCAGCTTTGTTTTACTAACACAATTTAGAGGGTGGTTACCCTGTCAGAGAACTGTGTCAGGTAGGGGGTAGTGGCCTGGGAGATTCGCATCCGATCCTGCTTTAAATCAAAAACAGGAAACTTTTTTCTGTTGGCCAATGAATTGGACCAAATCTTACTTTTTCGTTTGATGTTTTATTTCTCGTTAACTGTACAGAGACATACCCTCTATTTTGTAACTGAATCATTATCTGTTACTAATCAATAAGTTAATGACAACCCCTATTTTTCATAATTATTCTATAGATTAACCCCGTTTCGACGTAAGGCGTATTCCATTTGCCATTTGTGAACCAGATTACTTATTTATTTCTTTGGATTACTTCGCTGACTTGATTTCCACTACTAGAATTACAGATTATAATTTACTTTCAAGCAATTTACCCCAATAAGTGCATCAGTTTGCTTAATTCAGTTCATTTAGTCATGTGTCGAATTTATCTGAACTGATTTAAGTGAACCAAGTGGCAAATGGAATACAGATTTTATGTGGCTAAAATAATTTATTCTGTTCTTTCTATTTTATTTTTATGAATTTTAATCTCGTATGAAGCTGATATTATAAAAACAAATACTTTTTAACCACACTTTTTAAAATATTAATTGTTATAATCTATACAGTAATCATGAAAAGTAAAAGTAATTATTAACTTATCGATCATTAACAGATAATGATCCAGTTATTGGATAGGAAGATATATTGATATATTTTTTATTGTAGTTTTGTTGTTTAGTAATTTCATTAGAGTGTTTACCTGCAATTGTGTGAAAAACAAGCACAGGGCGACACTCCTTTTCTTTCTTATCTTTTTGTTTCATTTTCAGTTACTGCATTGTATGGACTTTTCTTTCATATATAAGTGCAGGTTATCGTATTCATATTTTCTAATCTTTGTAGATTCGTTGTTAGTTTCGTTATTAGATTCGTTGTGAGTAATTTGAGATTTTTTATGCATATGTTATGTACATTGAAGAAAGAAGATGAATGATAAGTGAATAGGAATGATTGGAAAGATGTGATTGAAGATTTCTTGTGTGATAAATGATTTCGAGTGTAATAAATGAATGAGTTTATATGGAATGATCTATGAATGTGGTTGAAGGGTGGTGTGTTTGGATGATAATGTTTGACGAGAGCTGATTGTTTGATGAGTGTAATGAGTGAATGTTTTATGAGTGATTTTAGGGTTCGTGCTACCCCATTTGTTGGGATATAGCGTGAAGATATGTATGTATGTTAATACACAGCATAATTTGAAGTCAATCGATTTGTACATTTTAGAAGGACACCCACGACTGTATTTTAATGACTTATGATAAAATGTTGTTTAGAAAATAATTCACAAGATATTTTCTCTATATTGTGCTCTATAAAATATAATTCTTCTTCTTACGAGTGGCGTCCAAGGTGGTATGAGATCTCCCAGCCTCGTTGTTATACCCTCATCATCAAATATTCTCTTTACGTTCGTAACTATTGAGTCCTTCCTCTTCCTCCTTTAGAGGATGCGTGGAAGGACTGAAGCATTAGCGTGAGAGATTGAATCCATGCACTTTGACATATATTATCTCAATTTACTCGGGGCGGCTTAGGGTTTGTCACTTGGGCTAATACGGCTCTGTTGTCACAGCACAGCCGCCTGGGACATGGATAGTGATTTGGGAATATTGGAATAAAACCAAAGCGGTGAGGGGAGAGAGATGCATTAGCGGTGATTTGGAATATTTTAGCAGGGGATGCATATTTTTTAAGTTGGTAGGATTGTTTTGTTTTAGGTATCTAGGTGTAGTACAGTTCCTTATAATTGTTTTTAACAAATTAATAGTGTACCTAATGGAGTAGGTGGCACAGTGGTATCGTGTTGACCTGTGGATCTTGAGAACCCTGGTTTGATTCCCACTGTCGACAAACATTTTCACCACAATAATACTACTCCTGTGGCTCTCCCTCCACTAACATCTTCGGAGAGCCGTGATTTGACGGCTGGTAACCGCACTTCACGCGCATAAATATATCACTTACCGAGAATCTGCTTCGGCAGAGTGCCACACCTAGTAATGGGTAAAAGGCGTGATGATATATTTATTTATTTATTTTTATTTAATTGTATGTTTGTTGTATTAAATATGAAACAAAAATTTACTAAGGTTATAAATTAAATTATAAAGAGAAAAATTGAGATACAAACAGGATTTGAACCTGGGACCTTGTAAATTCCGGTCATATGCTTTAACCAACTAAGCCATGGTCGCCCTGGATTCAAATCTGATTTTATTTTTATTTTTCTTTCTATAACTTAAAATATCGTCTACAATAAATAATATTCAAATAAAATAAATATAAATAAATAGATCATCACGCCTTTTACCCATTACTAGGTGTGGCATTCTGCCGAAGAAGATCTCGGTAAGTGATATATTTTGCGCCAACCGTCAAATTATGGAGATGTTAGTGGTGGGGGAGCCACAAGGGCAACTTTAATTTGGTGAAAATGTTTGTCGGCTGTGGGGATCAAACCAGGGTTCTTAGGATCCACAGGCCGACTCGATACCACTGAGCCACTATCCCATTAAATAATAATATTTAAATCTTACTTAAACAAAATATACTATATGAGCTATCACATTACGGCTCGGTGATTTCGGACCCTGTACTGTAATTAAGATTCAATTCTTGTTGTACAGAGTAGCATAAATAAATAAATAATTTCAAGCTTAAATCCAACAACGCGTACGCAAGAATTTTTGAAATGATTCGTTGTTAAACATTCATGATATTTTGTATTTGTTGAAACCACAATATGATTTCATCTGTTTGATCTGTTGAAACATCTGGCCATCAATTTACTTTCACATCTTTGACGAATCAAATGCATTCTTGATATTTTCAATTCACAAAGAATGTTAGAATATTGATGGTTTACGTAAAGAAAACGTTTGAGAACGGCTGGTAGTATCTATCAGTGCCTGTTGCGTGAAAATCTGATATATTAAAACTAAATAAACAATGAAGAGTCGTATGGGCTGACCCGCCCATTGAGCTGTAATCAGAGGGAAGGGAGATATATGCGAGAAAGCACACATGTGTATTTTCTGCAAATGTCACTCAATATAATATAAGGATGGACGTCAAACGATATTTATAATTGACAATTCTGTAGCTTTATATTCTAATGCAAAGTAGGCTTCGCCGGTCTGTAATTATTTCACTTGAGTCTTCTTTAATTTTCTTCTCATTTTTCCTGAATTTACTATTTATATTCCTCACTTTCCACTTATTTCCCTGCCTTTTAATTTGCGTTTGTCGGTTATTTTATAATCTCTTTCTGCGGTCGTCTTCTTGATTTCTTATTCAACCTCATTCGAGCTTTGTAATTATGTCTTTTTCTTACATGATTCATGAGGATAAATCTAATGTTGAATTTTATTCATCTCTTTCTTTCTATACAAGGAAGAAAAAGAAGAATTATACTATACAGTAGAGTATCCGAATGAACTAAGACTATGGAAAAGTCTCGTGATAGGTTTTTGTTTTCCAGTGCTACTATTCTAACCTAAAATAATGCTGTTAATATGACTCTGACAGTATGAATAAAAAAATACTCACTAAAAAGTATGCTACATAACAAGCATCGAAAGTGGAAGATAACGTGCGAGTGTACAAATCGAAAAAGGCGCGCAGTGTCGAGTGATTTAAGGTAGTACTAGTGTGAAAAAGAATTTGCAGATCTGAATGAAATTTGGCGCACGTAAACATTGGATAGTCATACGTATCTTGTTATAATATGAAATACATTCATCGTCTGTGAACAAATATATTCGCTTGTAAAGTAGAGTTCTTATACACGGGGCTTATGGCGATCATCACTCAGAATCGCACATATTTGGTTTGTGTACCTCTAAAATTTTGCAGTTTCATTTGAAAAACTAGTATGATGTTCTAGAACTATCCATGTATATTGTATCAGAAGGAGAAAGTTTTGTATCGTTTAGTAATGGATATATAGCCATGCAAAGCCTTGTTTTTAACGAAAAATTAAGAATCCCAATTTATAATGGCAACACCACACGGTGGTATGGTATTTGAAAATTCACTAGACCAACAACCTGTTAACAATTTTTATATTTTTTTGAGCGTCTGTTTCGCCACATGACAACCGATGGCGCCACGGTCACAGTAGTACTACCTTAAGGTCGCGTGAAAAATGCTACTAAATGTTTTGTCCTACAAATCTCAAAAACTACTGAACCGATTTCATTTATTTTTTGTATACGTTAACTATTTTTAATATAGATTGTCATGAATATAAAATAAATTAATGTTTAATTTAAATTATTTTGGAATAATGAATTTTATTTTAATTTAAAATGATTATTTACTTCCATTTTAATTTCATGACAATCAGCAAGATTAAATGAATTCAAATACATCTTACTTTTGCAAAACAAATGTTTCGTTTTTAAGTTTTGTAGGACAAAAGAATTGTCCATAAGCGTAATATAAAATTAGTTCAGCGTAATTCCGCTTAGCGGCGCGTTAATCGTACTACACTCAAACTTATGTCCGCTACTGTCTCGCTGTGCCGCGATGTTTTCTCTATTAGGAATGAATGGGATTCTTTTATGAGTACATGAGTAGATGAAATTCTAAGGACATGAAAACTATTTAACAAGTGTAAATTTCATATATGCTCTTTGAGTGAGTAAACAATAGAAGATTAAAATACAAGTTACATCAATTCTCACTGTTTAAAATCGTATAAAAATAAATTAAAAGAAAACAAACATTTTTACGTAGATTTACAAAATATAATATCCAATACAATTTCTTCTGTTACGCTTCAAGGATGTACAGCGGATCTTTACATTTTTGTTTTTTTTTAATTCTATCCAAAAATAGTTCAACGAGAACACATTCTTTATAAAATAAAATAAGCTTCGGTTCCATTTTAGTCTTCCATAATTCTTCGTCAAATATTATTTCTTCCACAAATAATTTTGCATTATCATTCAAATATACAATGAAATATCCCTTTTTTTTATTTGTTATGTGCATTTGACCTTGAATCTGAAATGGTGATATTTATTAGAAAAATTACTCATATACTACGAGTTTCAGAACGTACCTGATAAAAATATGATTGATTAGTTTTCAACTGAATTTTATTATTGTTCTTCTCTAAATAAAATGATTTATTTCTCGCTATTTCATTTTCCACTGCTACTTCCATTTCCTCCATAGAATCATAAAGACAGTAAACACATTTTATGAAATATAAGATGTAGTTTTTGGTTTTGTAAAAAAATCAAGATCTTTTCTAAAAATGTAAAAATTTGAAACTAATACTGAAATGTGTATTTCGTATTTTTTTATTTGGCTTTCTTTAATTAAATAAATGTAAATGCCGAAAATATTTTATGAACATTAAACAAACCTTGCAGACGTAGATGGTTCAGGAGATATTTCTTTTTTAGGAATATTTTTCTTTTGATGCCTAATTTTTGCAACTCTAGCTTTTCGATTTCTTTTTCTAATTTTACTTGGACGAATTCGCTTTGGTGACATTTTAATCTAAAAATTGCAATTTGGAAATGAATTGATTAAAATAGAGTAACAAATTTAACATATGCTTTACAGTAATAAATTATTACTTATTCAGTTCATGCAATAATTTTTTTTAATGAATATGTATTGATACATACATATTTTGATAATTTACTTATCATTATGTTATATATTCACACTCACTTTTCCAAGATTGAACTTAAATTAATTTTCTTGTATACACTATTCAACGAACTGTATCAGAATAATTTGTATGTGGTGATATTTCAAGCTTCCCTTAAAATTGTAAACAAATTGTTTGTATTTTCAAGCGATACTAGAGGGAACATTGATTTTTTTGGGTAATAAATTGTGTCCATTTATGACACAAATCGGTTTATGCCTGAGTGAAATGTATGAGTGTTTGGATAAAGGCGTGTTTTATAGGGCTGGGTACTTGTGATTTTCTTATTTATATTTAAGGTTGGGTATTACGGCGATATTGGTGGACATTTGGCTTAGAATTTTTATTTTTTTTTTGTGAACTAAGTTTTATAATTTTTATGTCACCTAAATACACTGCATCTTTAATAAAACAATATTGAAATAAGTTTGTTTGTAAAAGAATGAAGCATATGTATTTCTTGTTAGTTTACCTATATATTTCAGGACATGATGATAGAAAAACGTAACATCATAAATCTTCGAGTTTATCGTCTCGTCTCCCAAATGTAAATAATACATACTGCAGAATAAAATTAAAATCTATTGTTACGAACACTCGCGGTGCGAGGAGAGGAGGAAGAGTTTGCTGTTAGTAGAAGTAACTATTGGCATTAGATTTTGCGCTCACAGTGCTCTCCTAAAGTACAAGTGGCGCCTACGGAGAGCGGTCTGCGGATGTTACGAATACTAACACATTTTAACGCGACCTTAATAAGTACACGAGCACAGTTATCACACTTTCGAGGGAGTTATGTACACTATTTTTCAGACGACCACAAAATATTTCTAAAAAAGTTTAGAAGAGCAATGTTGTTACACTTTGACAGTTGATGCGTTTTTCAGGTAAGCGTTGACGTTTGAGGTTAGGTATTGTGATACCAACTGTACTAACCGTAATGTCAAAATATTTAATAATGCAAAAATATTAGTAAATAAGTAATTATTAATTTAAAAAAATAAGATTTTTGTATGCAAATGTGTTTAAAAATCTTTCAATACTTCGATTTAAATAATACTACAAATTCTTTTCATTTATTTTATTATTTTCTTTCATCGTAACGCCATCTATTGTCAATCAGTGGAACTTCACCTGATATGTTAGAAGTGTGCGTTATACTAACATATCAGTATATGTTATTTTTAACTTTCCGTAGTAGTTTTTGATGTTGTTATGGGTACTTTCATATGTGGTCGTCTGAAAAATAATTGTATACATAACCGGGCCGAAATACATGTGTTTTAGGCCTAGAAATCAGTCTTAAACACTTCTTTTTAGCCCTAGGGCCACAAAAAAATAATTCCTATGGATACATAAATAAAATGACATTTTTTGTTTATTGTGAATACTTGATTCTGCAAAATGTAATTTGGACATATAACCTATGTACATATTTTAATCTTTTGAACATATAATTACATGTTATTTTGTTGTGCATAAAATATTGTAAGTTTTATCAGGACGGATGACGTCAGTCAATGTTTATAACGTTTTCAGTATAAAACCTGAACAATTTTTAGAAATAATCAGTTAAAAAATCAGTGTACTAACTGAAGAAAAACTATTAATCAGCTAACGTTACAAATCAGTCTGTTATGAGTATTACATCGATTATAATTTAATTATGTTTTTTGTGTTTCATTTGCGCGGTAACAAATGAACAAGGTGACAGTTGCTAATGACATCATGGTGTGCCATGACTGTGCTTACAACACGCATTTCAAACACGAATTTATACTAGTGGTTCGTACAATGACCGCTTGAAAAATGCTGCGCTGATGACGGGCAGATATTATCCAGAGAAAATTATTTGTTGTTAAATAAAACTATTCGTATAAATTTTGCGCGTTTTTGCTTCACTTTTTCTACATTATTTTTTGGTTAATTAAATATTAATTAGTGTTTGATGAGTGTGGATAATTTTTAATTATGTTTTTAAATAGTTCTTTGATCTATTTTTACTAACAAGCCATTTTTACGTTTGTCTTGTTAATTTAAATAAACTTTTTTACAATTTAAAGTTATTGTTTAATAATAGCAATATTATTGTATAGAATTGACAATGATGTCATCAATATAAATAAACCAAGAGTAAACAAATCTTCGGTCGTTTTTGATCGAATTATTTTGCGTGAGTTGAAACTGCTTCAAAACGTAACTTAAACAACTAAAAGTAACTCAAACAACGAAAGATAGTTATGAACTGCCGTAAGTTATAAATAATTATAATTTATACAAACTATAGCTATATATTTACAAAATTAGCGAAGCTACAACTACAGTTAAAATAATTGTAGCTAAACAGTAGCCAGCCTTGACTGCAAGAAATGATTTTGTAATTCAGGGATCCAATAAAATATAATTGTAGTTTATGCACAACCGGGCCGAAAAGCATGAGTTTTAGCCCTAGAAAACGGGCTTAAACATTTCTTTTTGGCCCTAGGGCCATACAAAATAATTCCTTTGCATCTCGCTTTGGATACATAAATAAAATGACAATATTTGTTTATTGTGAATACTTGATTCTGCGAAATGTCATTTTGACATATAACCTATATACATATTTTAATCTTTTGAAAAATTTTCACCAAATTAAAATTACCCCTGTGACTTCCCCTCCACTAACATCTTTGAGGGCCGAGATTTGACGAGCGGTTACCGCACTTTACGCGCATAAATATATCACTTACTGAGATCTTCTTCGGCAGAGTGCCACATCCAGCAATGGGTAGAAGGCATGACGATATATTTATTTATTTATTTTACTAGTTGTTTTCGATATTTTCAAAAAATTTAAAGCGTATTTTAAATTTCTAAAAGCATTAATTTTATAATGTATCGTACGCCTAATTTGAAAATGTCCATAAAGACAACTGAAATAATGCCTTATAAATTAAGAAAAAGGCTTAAACAAAAACAAAACGTTTACTGTCAAGTACGTAAGCTGATCTTCTCCCCTATTGTTCTTGCTTCAAATTTATGCCACACTTGAACCATCATTTTTGTTTAAACAGTAGCTGTACTCAATGGACAAAAGGTGAAACATCTTAAAAGGATTGTTTCAGGATATATATTTTAGGAGTATACCGAAACAAAAGAACGACACAAAAAGCTGTACACAATTATAAGAGTTAGGAACAATAAGATTTGTAAGTTACTGCCCTGACAAAAGAATTATGGTTTTCTTATGTTGGTAAATCATCATTTTGACCGGTTGACACTTTATGGGAGAAATAGTTCCATGGTAACGCAACTGTCGACATGAGAACTCGGAACTATTATATCTCTGTGATTTATTTACGTAACGTTAAGCTACATTCACAAATCGAAATTAGTTTTTGTTTTATGTTTTAGTGTGTTTTTAGGTGGCATTCACAAATAGTTTTGCTTTTGTCGGTTTTAGTTAGTAGTGATATCTATCATAAATTTAAAAAAATCGGTTATACTCAGAAGATCGGTAATACAGTAAATGCAACTGTCAGATATGCTAAGTTACACGTGCTGTCATAAGTTTGTTTACTTTCGTATTTTTTGGAAGAGCAAGCTAAATATTATTGTAATAAGAAGGTAGGTATTAATTTGTTATTAAACTATTTTAGATGATTTGATTAGCAAAACTACTCTTAAAATCTTTTTATTTTCATTCATTTTGACACTTGAATAAAAACAAATTTAGGTTATTGTCAATGTGAAAGATGATAGAAAGAGACAAGTATATATCACTACATCATTCTACGCTTCGTCCTATTGGTCTATTCTTAAGTATAAAACGTATAACTAAAACATAAGTTTGGAGTTTGCAAACTTTTGTGTTAAAACCAAAACTAAATACTGATTTGTAAATGGCTGCATAAGATAACATGACTACAAGGTTGTTAAAACATAAATGGAAAACATAAAACAAAAACTAATTTCGATTTGTGAATGTAGCTTTAGGCCCTATTAAATTCTGTCACACTTCTTTAATCCACATTCATAATTCTTTTCAGACATGCTCGTCTTGACTTTCGTTCACTCAACAAACCTCCAACAGACTAATCCAACAGTACGGTGTTTAAAGAAAAGTTTAATGCATATCAGTTTTCCTTAATTAAATTTTTAATGGGGTATTAACTTGGCCTGTGCATCTTGAGAACCCTGGTTCGATTCTAACAGCCGACAAACATTTTCATCAAATTAAAATTACCGCTGTGGCTCCCCCACCACTAACATCTTTGGGGGCTGTGATTTTACGGTTGGTAACCGCACTTCACATGCATAAATATATTACTTACTAACATTTACTTTGGCAGAGTGCCACACCCAGTAATGGATACAAGGCGTGATGATATATTTATTTATTTTTATTTTAAAATTACGCCTGTAGCTCTCTCACCACTATCATCTTTGGGGGCCGTGACTTAACGGCTGGTAACTGCACTTCACGCGCATAAATATATCATTTACCGAGATCTGTTTCGGCAGAGTACCACACTCAGTAATGGGTAAAAGGAGTGATGATATATTTATTTCATTTATTTATTTATTAATTTTACTTGTAAATATGTTACGGGGCAATCGTAGCTCAGTGGATAAAAGCGAGGTAAAACTTGCGTTTCTTAATTAGCAAGCAAGAGGTCGTGCTTTCAAATCTCACTGACTTCTACTTATATCCAAAAAGTACGATTGTGTCTGAGTGGTTCGGATTCCACTATAAGCTGTAGGCCCCCTGTACTGTAATTGGGATTTACTTCCTGTTGTGCAGAGTAACAAATAAATAAATAAATAAATTGTCGACACATAACACCAACTACTTAGGTCATATGCCGCCATTCCGCCCTGATCTGCGTTTTAGGTATTATGGTCAACAGCAACGCGGGTTTTCTCTGGACGGTCATTCATCCAAGTACTACCCGCGCGCAACGAACACATAATTAATCAATGAATTGTTCTATCTGAAACTTTTCATCCATTTTCTGAACTAAAAATTCAAATAAAATAAATAAATAAATATATCATCAGGCCTTCTACCCATTATTGGGTGTGGCACTGTGCCGAAGCAGATCTCGATAAGTGATATATTTATACACGTGAAGTGCGGTTAACAGCCGTTAAATCACGCCCCCCAAAGATGTTAGTGGTGGGAGAGCCACAGGGGTAATTTTAAATTGGTGAAAATGTGTTATCGGCTGTAAGAATCGAACAAGGGTTCTTAGGATCTACAGGCCGACTTGATACCACTGAGCCATAGAAGTAATTTTAATGTGGTGAAAGTTGTTTGTCGGCTGTGAGAATCGAACCGCGGTTCTCAAATCCACGGGATTTCAAGTTTTACAACTCGAAACTTTTTCCAGGATTTTCACAAATTCCATGCCCAAAGATAATTTGATGTGATGAAAATCAGTTATGAATATATAAGTTTGACGAAAAGAAATATTTTCAAGAAAAGTAAGGGTTGTTTTAACCCCTCAATCAAAAAACATTTAAAACTTCTTAGCCTATAATCATTACAATAATTAAATAATTCACAGTAAAACGATCAAAGTTTTTACTAACCCTTTGCGACAAAATTCTTAAATTTCACCCTTCACCAATTAATAATCTATAGAATCAGAAAGAAATCTGTTAATAATTAACCAAACTTCTATTTTTTAACCCCTTTGTAGTTCTTAAATTGCAGTGCGGCATATTTAAAAATTTACTCATGTCATTTTGAAGCTATTGAAGTCGAACAAAACTTGATGACCAGTTAACCATAGTTCACGCATTAATTAGTGGACTCCACCCCCGTACGTTTATCAGTGTCGCCAACCCTTCGTTATTAAAAATTTACACGCAACGATGTCACATCGTATGCGAAAACCACCCTTATAAATCTCGACACACGGTTGGAAATTTTTAACCGATAATTTTTAACATCATGTTTCATATTTTATGCAGTGGTTGTACTATTGGTAGAATAGGGACTAATTTGTAGGTGTACTAATTAATTTTTTGGGGTAGTTTTTTACCGTAAATATGTAGCTGATTTATAGATCATAAAAACAAATAATTGTTTGAAGTAGTAAGCTTTATTTTAATAAATAATTAATTATTAATTTTGTTGCAATTAACCAGCTTTTTGATGAATTAAAAATACATAGTTAACAATAAAGTGTTGACAATTGACATATTTAATTAGGGATGTAAAAGGCAAATGAATATTAATAAATTTTGTAAACAAAAATGTTAATTTATTTCTAAAACAATTATAAATTGTAAAATAATTATAATTAAATGAAAAATATTAATATTACATAAACATAAACATAAACGCAGTAGCTTCAAAACTCATTTATTCTTTTGTCTTTGATATTGGTAAATTATTTTTCAGACGACCACGTATGAAAGTAACCATAGCAACATAATAAACTACTACGGCAAGTTAAACCTAACATACACCTCGTATGTTAGTATAACGTACACTTCTAACATATCAGGTGAAGTTCCACTGATTGACAACAGAAAGAAAATAATAAAATAAATGAAAAGAATTTGTATTATTTAGATTGAAGTTTTGGTAGATTTTTCTACACATTTGCACAGATAAATCTTATTTTTTTAAATTAATAATTACTTATTTATTAATATTTTAGCATTATTTAATATTTTGACATTATGGTTAGTACAGTTGCACAATACCTAACCTCAAACGTCAAACGTCAACGCTTACCTACAAAAACGCATCAGCTGTCAAAGTGTAACAACATTGCTCTTGTAAACTTTTTATAGATATATTTTGTGGTCATCTGAAAAATAGTGTACATAACTCGCTCGAAAGTGTGATAACTGTGCTCGTGTACTTAAATCACTCGACGCTGCGCGCCTTGTTTTTCAATTTGTGCACTCGCACGTTATCTTACACTTGTTATGTAATCTACTATTATTGTTCTGTTAGGAAAATATGGCGGAATCTAGGACTAATCTTGGTTTAGGCATGTAGAATGTATGTCGAATGAAAAATTGGTGAGATTGAGGGTACAGGATTGCGTGGACGCAGAGCTGGGCAGTAGCTAGCTACTTTTGTAGCTTAGCTACTAGCATAGCTACATTTACCTTAGCTGTAGCTGTAGCTTAGCTAACTGTGAAAAAATATAGCTGTAGCTTGTAGCTAGCTACTTTTTTTTTTTAGCTTAAAAATAATAATTGAAGCTACTTTTAAAGCTACTTTTTGTAGTTTAAAGCTACTTTTTAAACAGAAGGTCAACAAAGTACGCATGCGTACAAGCTAAACCCATACAAAATAATTATTTCTTGCCGGTTCCAACTGGCTCTATTACGCAAAAATACACAGTAGGTGCCAGATGGTATTTGCTATTTTTTATATTTATGTACATAATAGTAAATTAACAGTCATTATAACAAAAGACTGATCATATGACAATGGCAAATTTAATTATTTCACAATAATTTTAAAAAGTAGCTTTAAAATTTAACAGCTATTTTAACGAAAGCTTTTAGCTGTAGCTTAGCTATATTTTACAAAATATAGCTTATAGCTGTAACTTAGCTACTTTTTTAAAGAATAGCTGTAGCTGTAGCTTAGCTACTTTTTTTAAGTAGCTTGCCCAGCTCTGCGTGGACGACCTAGATTTCCTAGGGTGCCTGAGGAATGAATGGATGGATATAATTATTAATAATTAATAATTAATTAATACATTAAGGGCCAGTTTTTCAATCACCGATTAATGATAACCATGATTAAATAATAATAGCATTTATTGAGAGTAAACCAGCAATTGAAAAACTGGCCCTAATATAATAATTACATAATAATACATTACTGTAAGTATTAATAATTAATTAATTACTAATAATTAATTATTTGTCGGCTATGGGTATCGACCCCGGCTTCTCAAATTCACGGACTGACTCGATACTACTGAGCCACCTATCTCGTTCTAAAATATAAATAAATAAATAAATAAATCATCACGCCTTCTACCCATTACTGGATGTGGCACTCTGCCGAAACAGATCTCGGTAAGTGATATATTTTGCGCGTGAAGTGCGGTTACCAGTCGTCAAATCACGGCCCCCAAAGTTGTTAGTGGTGGAGGAGCCACAGGGGTAGCTTTTGAAATTATGAAAATTGTTTGTCGCCTGTGGGAATCGAATCTAGGGTACCAGGGTTCTCAGGATCCACAGGCCGACTTCATACCACTGAGCTAACCACCCCATAAAATATAACTATAGTAAATAATAAATTATTTGAATAGCCTATTGTGTTTAATATCCTGTTGTGCAGCATAACAGCTAAATAAATAAAGACTTAAACTGCGAATTAATCTCGAACCATCTCAATCTTCGCGAAACCATAATTTGTCAAAAGTAATTTTCTTTCGTAATAAAATAACGCGCGTACAAGTGCAAAAAAGAATACTTCTCCAGGAGTTCATAACTCACATCTAGCTAGCGTTGCTTTGCTTCAAGATAAAAGACGGCGGCAAGATCAAAGGTAACTTGATTTGATAACACTATCCATTAAGCAAGCGGATTGTTGACTAACACATGTTATTGAAAAGTAAACACTGTGAGATAATTATCAGATTATTAAATAGCTTGTATACATTATACGAGCAAGGCGAATGACTTTACTTCGTCTACAATTCGTGATTTGTTACTATGGTAATTAAGATTTTCATATTAAATAGGTTTTTTGTTTAAAGGTATCTTGATTGTAAATTTTAATCGTGGTAAAAAATCAAATAAACTTGTTTCTGATAAAGAATCTTATAATAAATTAGACAGAGTAATTAATTTGAGGATGAAAAAATTAATTGGTGTTTGATACTAAATATAAAATGCAATATGGCTGTATAAATATATATCTATGCCAAAAAGAAAGAATTTGTTTTATACAAAAAAAGTTATGGGGTAATGGCTCAGTAGTATCGAATCGGCCTGTGGATCCTGGGCACCCTGGTTCGATTCTCATTGTCGACAAACATTTTCACCAAATTAAAATTACCCTTGTGGCTCCTCCACCACTAACGCCGTGATTTAACGGCAGGTAACCGTAATTCACGCGCATAAATATATCACTTACCGAGATCTGCTAGGACAGTGTGTCATACCCAGTAATGGGTAAAAGGCGTGAAGATATATTTATTTATTTCTAAAAAACTAAATATTCAATCACGCCTTTTATCCATATGGGGTGGCTAGCTCAGTAGTATGAAGTCGGCCTGTGGATCCTGAGAACCCTGGTACCCTAGATTCGATCCCCACAGGCGACAAACAATTTTCATAATTTAAAAAACTACTCCTGTGGCTCCTACACCACTAGCATCTTTGGAGGCCGTGATTTGACGACTGGTAATCGCACTTCACGCACAAAATATATCACTTACCGAGATGTGCTTCAGCAGAGTGCCACACCCAGTAATGGGTAGAAGTCGTGATGATATATTTATATTTTATTTATTTATTTTTATCCATTACTGGGTGTGGCATTCTGCTATAGCATATATATATATATATATATATATATATATATATATATATATATATATATATATATATATATATATTGTATTTATGGATTACAATACAGGAGAAATACATGTATAGTGAATTGCCATTACAAGATATGCAATTGCAGATCTACCCTCCCTGATATAACCAAATAAAAAACTGCAGAAAATCTGATCACAATGATTCAAAATTACAATATGTCAAATTCTCCACAAGACTGATTTTTAACAATGTATCAAATCTAACGAGGTTGAACGATAGAAATAGAGGAAGTACCCTCCTGTTCCTCTCCAAGAATTCAGGAACGAAGCAGGAGAAACCGGGAACATGTTAGGCATTGTGTCTTGCAAGAAATCATTAATTTTGTAAATTCATATTCTGGAATAATTTAATGACTTCTCGTTTCCAACGCAGGTGAAATGAACAACTATGGAATGGATTTCGCAAAATGGACAGGGATGTTATGATAGAACCACTGGAAAATGGGAAATCCTACCGGAAATTAACTCCGGGCAAAAAGTGAACTAATTGTACTTTCATTATCCTTCTAGAAAATATCATGATAGTGTAGCAATCTCAGCAATATCATAAACAATAAAAAGTTAAATAAATAAAATAAATATATCATCACGCCTTTTATCTATTACTGGGTGTGGCACTCTGCCGAAGCACATCTCGGTAAGTGATATATTTTTGCGCGTGAAGTGCGGTTACCAGTCGTCAAATCACGGCCCTCAAAGATGTTTGTGATGGAGGAGCCACAGGGGTAGCTTTTGAAATTATGAAAATTGTTTGTCGCCTGTGGGAATCGAATCTAGGGTACCAGGGTTCTCAGGATCCACAGGCCGACTAGATACCACTGAGCTAGCTACCCCATTTGTGTCAATTGTTTAATTAAAATAAATTTTTGTATTCGGTTGTTTAATAATTGTTTTGTAGTTAATTTTTCAATTTTCTACGTTTTGCCAACCTTATTTTTGTCTTCATTTTCCCCAAGATTAGGTTCTTGTTGTACAAAGTAGCATAAATCAATAAATCTGTTACTTTTCAGTAATATTAATTTGTACATTCATGTTGTTTAAATTATAAGGATAATCATCCCTATTCTGTAACACAAATTGCTAAGTATAGCAATTGCTAAGACACCAAACAGTAATGGTTGCTAGAAGGGTTGTTATCAAAAGATCATGTTAGCAATTGCTATACTTATGCACAATTTTTCAATCGATTTTTATGTAAATACATAAGCAAGATGTAAAGGAAGGCCTTCAAAATCCAGTATTGGTAAATAATACAAAGACAATAATTGAACTATGTATTCATAATTATAAAACGTGGACGTTTCGGTCGTGGAACAAGACCATTTTCAACACTACAAACAACATAAAATTTACATTTATACAAATGCGTCACAAAAAATTAAAAAACATAAAACTAAACCAAAATTTTTTGTGACGCATTTGTATAAATGTAAATTTTATGTTGTTTGTAGTGTTGAAAATGGTCTTGTTCCACGACCGAAACGTCCACGTTTTATAATTATGAATACATAGTTCAATTATTGTCTTTGTATTATTTACCAATACTGGATTTTGAAGGCCTTCCTTTACATCTTGAATACATCTTGGATCCTACATAACCTCAAAATTAAATACATAAGAACTAACAGCAACATAAATTATATATATTCTCGTTTATTTAACAGGCAGAAAATATAAACATAACAGTTGATCTAAAAACTGAGCATTAGTAATTTGTGTTACAGAATAGGGGTGAATATCTGGCCAGTTTTGTTCGAATTTAACCATAATTCATATCCGTAAATAAGTTCTGAAAATTGTTGAAATAAAAATAAATTTCTCATTCTGTAAAAATCATGTACCGAATTTTTTGTCGCCCTTGCAATGAACATGAAACGTAGAACATAGTTCTGTCCAAAGTTTTTTATTTTCTCATTAACTAAAGCAAAAATGAAACCGTAAACTGCGTTCTTTTACGCTAAAGAGCAAAATTACTGCGTTGTTCTAAACCACTCAAATGAACGAACTATTCCTGTTTCTATTACGCCTGCAGTTTTCACTTTGGACTACCCCAGATATTCAACCTCAATATTTCCTCGCCAACCCAGTCTAACTCTCGCTTGTGCCTCGATAGCGCTACAATGATAGTCCAACTACACGCAAATATAAACAACATTCTTCTCAAAATCAGTTTCACGTTGTCACCCCCCGTATTTTAACACCACCGCAAACAAATGCGACATGCTAGCTAATTCTCAAGGGTGTAGTGTACACGCCCCTTTATTAATGTGTCCGGCGATGACCGCACTGTGGAACTGACTAGGGCACAGCCCTACCGGGGTCCCAACTGGTGACAACATCAGTCCCAGGGCTCCAAAAGCGACATGATTAATATTATCATGCAACGGCACGAAGTTTGTTACACCCTGCTTACAGATAAATTCATACAGGAATTTTGTAGGTTAAGTTTGGTATGGGGTAGGTGGCTCAGTGGTAT
The DNA here is from genome assembly GCA_911728475.2 of Pterostichus madidus. Lineage (NCBI taxonomy): Eukaryota > Metazoa > Arthropoda > Insecta > Coleoptera > Carabidae > Pterostichus > Pterostichus madidus. The sequence goes on along the minus strand of OU452314.1, from coordinate 2,424,255 downwards.
CGAGTCGGCCTGTGGATCCTAAGAACCCTGGATCGATTCCCACAGCCGACAAAACATCCAATTTAAAAATACCCCTGTGGTTCCATCACCACTAACATCTTTGGGGGCCGTGATTTTACGGCTGGTAAACGCATTTCACGCGTATAAATATATCACTTACCGAGATCTGCTTCGGCAGAGTGCCACATTCAGTAATGGGTAAAAAGGCGTGATGATATATTTATTTATAATTTTATTTATGAATTTTGGTAGTATGTAGTAGGTGGCTTGTGGATTTGAAAACCCCGATTCGATATCCACAGCTGACAAACAATTTTCAGCTCATTAAAACTACACTTGTGGCTCCCCTTCCACTAACATATTTGGGGGCCGTGATTTGATGACTGGTAACCGCACTTTACGAACATAAAATATATCGCTTACCGAGATCTGCTACGGCAGAGTGCCATACTCAGTAATGGGTAGAAGGCGTGATGATATATTTATTTATATTTATTTTAAAATTACCCTTGTGGCTCCCCCACCACTAACATCTTTGGGGGTCGTGATTTGACGACTGGTAACCGAACTTTACGAACATAAACTATATCGTTTACCGAGATCTGCTATGGCAGAGTGCCATACCAAGTAATGGGTAGAAGGCGTGCATGATGATATATGTATTTTTTTACATTGTTTAAAAATGCAGATTAATGTAAAAAAGTGTTGAATAATGAGTCATTATTCAACACTTTGAAACTAATCAGATTGCGGTTACTATAATAACTGTATTATTTACTTATAACATATTATTGTTATTTTCATGTTGTTTAAAAATTATTTAAGATTGACGTTTTCCTCAAACTACTAGCTAAAAGTGCACGATCCTGTTGAATGGTTGTGAAAAAAAATACTTCAATAAAAAAAATAGTATAAAGATCACGTTTCATGCGGCCTGTTATCGTACTCGTCCTTTGTAAAACTTGGACTCGTGCCTTAAGGTAGTACTAGTGTGACAGTGCATTGGTTGTCAAGTGGCGAAATTGACGCTCAAAAAAATATAAAAATTGAATAAAATCAGTGTTTTACACCTATTATGATTTGAATATCATGAATTGTGAACAGGTTGTTGGTCTAGTAAATTTTCAAATACCATACCACCGTGTGGTGTTGCCATTATAAATTGGGATTCTTAATTTTTCGTTAAAAACAAGGCTTTGCATGGCTCTATATCCATTACTAAACGATAAAAAACTTTCTCCTTCTGATACAATATACATGGATAGTTCTAGAACATCATACTAGTTTTTCAAATGAAACTGCAAAATTTTAGAGGTACACAAAGCAAATATGTGCGATTCTAAGTGATGATCGCCATAAGCCCCGTGTATAAGAACTCAACTTTACAAGCGAATATGTTTGTTCACAGACGATGAATGTGTTTCATATTTTAACAGGATGCGTGTAACTATCCAATGTTTACGTGCGCCAAATTTCATTCAGATCTGCAAAAAAACACTTTCACGCTAGTACTACTTTAACAGACTGCCTTATGAAACTAATTCTTTAATATAGTACCATTCTCATTCCGAAAAAGAGGAAATGTTTTCTATATTTGAATGATTGGCCAAAATCAGTAGGTATCATCATTCTCTACGGTATTATGCACCTCTGCTCATATCCTATAGTGTACCTAGTACAGTCAGTGTTCAGACACCGTTGTAGTTTGATTTACGAGGTGCAGCGAACGGCAAGACGTCGACTAACCCCGTTCACCCGTTCACCCGTTCACGTGATGTTGGTTACGTCGGCAAGTTCGCGGACTCGCTCGTTGTAAATTACCTGGTGGTGGCAACGGCGAACTGACGGTCGAGTCTCACCTGCCCTGGTGTGAGATCTATACACGCGAGGCAGACGCACAACATGAACAAGCGCTTGAAGGAGCTGTTAGCTAATCGGAAGAAGATTAGGAAATGTACGGATTTAATTGTATCAGGGCGGAAGAAGTGCAAGAGCGAGGAAGGACAGTCTTAAAATTATTACAATTGGCGAATTAATATTTCGCTGACTTTATTTCTAGTACTAGAATTACTGACATTAATTTACTTTGAAGTAATTCGCCCCAATAAGTGCATCCATTTGTTTAATTCTGATCATTTTGTTATGTCTAATTTATATGAACTGATTTAAGTTAATCAAGTCGCAAATGGAATATGATAATAGCTGTATGCCATTTGGATCAGATCTTACTTATATTTACTGAACCAGATCACTTATTTATTTCGCTGGATTACTTTATTGACTTTATTTCCAGTACTAAAATTACTTATTTTAATTTACTTTAAACTAATTCACCTCAATAAGTGTATCAGGTTGTTTAGTTCAGTTCATTTAGTCATGTTGTCTAATTTTCTGAACTGATTTAAGTGAACCAAGTGGCAAATGGAATATATCTAATACGAGGGCAGGGTGAAAAGTCCCTGAAAAATAAAACAGATGGCGCCACAATCGCAAATCTCATGTGACATTTGTGATGTACCATCTTTAACTAGAACGTATTAAAATTTTCAGACTGATATGTCATTCAGTTCTGTTTTGACACCCATCGACAGCAAGCAACCTTGAAGATTTTTGAAAACATGGAAAAAAGTGAATTTCGCGTCTTGATTAAACATTATTTCTTGCGTGGAAAAAACATTAGGCAAACCAAAGCATCGCTTGTTAAACATTATGGGGAGTCCTCACCATCGATTGGAACGATTCACAAGTGGTTTACTGATTTTCGTTGTGGTAGTACGACCAGTAAGGACCCCGAACGTTGTGGTCGTCCAATTGAGGTTACAACGCCAGAAAACGTCGATATAATTGGTATGATATTGGACGATCGGCGAGCTAAAGTGCACGAACTGCTGAGACTATGAGCATCTCAACCGAACAGGTACGGAACATTTTGCATAAATTTTTGAATATGAGAAAGCTATCTGTCAGATGGGTGCCGCATTTGCTCTTTGCACCGGCACACAGGTCCGCAGTCGCAATGGCAAAATTGCATGAATTGCGCTACGAATTGGTTCGTCATCCACCATATTCTCCAGATTTTTATCTATTTCCAAACTTGAAGAAATGGTTCGGCGGAAAGAGATTTGGCTCCAACGATGAGGTCATCGCTGAGACAAACGCCTATTTTGAAGGATTGCCAAAATCGTATTATTTGGAAGGGATCGAAAAATTAGAAAAACGTTGGACGAAGTGTATCGAGCTACAAGGAAATTATGTTGAGAAATAAAATATGTTTTGACCAAATAAATCATTTCTTGTTTCATTTTTGAGGGACTTTTCACCCTGCCCCTTGTATTGCACTGTTAACGTAATTTTATTTTTGTTTGGGATTATTATGAAACGAAATTACAAGAAATGACTATTACTCCCTACGATGATTACATCCCTCATTCATATTCGTTAAAATCAGCTGAAAATTCACCAAGGTATACCGGACTGGAAATTGAGAAAATTTCACGAATTTCAAATGTTTCTTTTATATTAGTAGAGGTTACTGAAGTTTTCTTGCTACGAATATATATTTTTCTTTTCTGCTCATTTCCGCCTAAATCCCGCTCTGCATGCTACTCTATTCAGTCGTATCCAGAGCTACGTTAATCTTTATTACAATCTGTGACAGTAAATTCACGTGTTCAGCCGCAGTCGCAGCCAACTTCGTTTCGTTCGTGTCCGTATTCTCTCACCGTAAAAACGCTTATGACTTTTATGACCGCGGAATTTTAATGCCGCCTTTATTTTCCTCAGATTGATATCGAATTTGTATAATTGATGTGCACGGACGCAAATATTATATTACGCGTCGTTAAATTTTATGGAGAGATTTTCTTATTTTAGTTTTTTTGGGAGAGTAGAGGGTGAGTTATGTCGAAAGGAAATTATGAAACTGAAAAACAGTTGTAAATTAGATTTTACGTTTCGTCATTGTTTTATTACTAGGTTTTAGTAGTGAAGGTGGCTAATATTTTTAGACATCCTTGTGCTTTTATTCTAAGCTCATTTTCTGATTGAAACAGTTGAGATGCAAATAGACGATTAGGATTAATTGTTTCTGACGTCAATGGAACAATCAAATTTCCTTTTTTCCATTTTTGTTTCTAGACTACTGCTTCAGAAATGTAACAATCATTTTATTTATTTATTTTCTACTTTGCAAACATCTTATAATGGAATCCAAACAACTCAAACAAAATCGTATTTTTTATGTATTTGTATACATTGGCCGTATTTATTTGGGATTTTTAAAGTAACCTGCAGGTTACTTGGCACACTTTAAGTAACCTGGAACTAACCTTAAACTGACCCTACTGCCCCAGCTATTTTAGCGGGTTGGTTGATTCAACCCGTTTACTATCTCTATCTAATCAACTTGTGTTCCTTGTTATTCGTGGCGGCATCGCGATTTGTAATAGTATAGAGAGGTTAGGAATTATTTTTATGAAAAACGTAAGTAATTTTATAATAATATTTTGAAAAAATATACTAAACTATTATTTATGCAGATGATGGAAGAGCATTATGCATTATGTGCTTCTTGCAATATAAGTTACAGAGGATAATATTACGACACATTATTACGACTCCGAAATTCATTATTTTGATAGTGCTGATGACAAAATTATAAAAATAACAGACCCTAACGTTATTTGCTTTTTGACTACATATAAAAAATATAAAGATGACTCAAAACATCCAATTAAAAGCGCAATTTAACACACAAACAAAACTAAGCAGATGTCGCTTCGAACATGCATTCAGATTTTAAATTTACCGCTAATATTTACAACTAACACTTGAGATGCATCATTTATTTGGAAGTAACACGAGTTAGTTCTAGGTCAGTTCAGGGTTGGATCAAAATTTCCCAAACAAATACGGCCATTATAGGTGAAAATGAAAATGTTCGTCGGCTGTAGCAATCGAACCAGTGTTCTCTGGATCCACAGGCCGACATGATACAACTGTGCCACTTACTCCATATCTGTAAAATAACTATGAAAATTAATAGTACATTAAAGAACTAGTTCCATAAGGCAATCTGTTAACGCACGAGTCCAAATTTGGAAAACGAGCCGTTCTGCGAGTGCGTTAATAGGCCTTATAAAACGTGTTCTTTATACTATTTTTTCTATTGAGGTAATTTTATAATTTTGTTAGATTTTTAAAAATTGCGACTTGTCAAAAATATAAGTTGGTGTTTTTTGTCATTCGTGTTGGTAGCATTTCTCATAACACAGACAATTGAAATATCATATTTTTTGACAATTAATCAATATTTTTTTCTGTGAATGTTTTGATTTTGTCTGATTCTAGCATATTCTGTTAGTAATATTTCAACATCGATAATTTACAATTGTGAGGTTGTGTCGTTCATCTGTCAGATTTAAAAGCATTCCTTCTACAAAATAAAAATCTGGTGTGGGCACCACACGACTTTCTTATACACAGCATATTTAATATTTAGAATTTATGAATGTTATATAAAATTATTAAACATGTAATTTAGATTTTCACTAATTCAGCATTTATCTGTTTGAAACATAAAATATCAAATTTGTTTACTTATAATTTTTTAGTAATGTTGACTACTTTATGTCTAACATTACTGATGAGGTATATACAGAATGTGCGTTTTTCGAGCCTAACCCTTGGTATCCCAAGAACCGTGAGATACGAAGTCGAATAAATTGAGGCAAAGTTGCCAAATTAGTTGACCATTTTAATGATGTATTTGTTTTTCCGAAAAAAGACATAGATAACTAGATAAATCGAAAATTAAAATGTATTGCTACTATGATTATTGAAATATATTATTAAACATAAAAATTAGTTTTTCTCAAAATTAGACACATATACAGGAAAATTGCAAATAACATGTTATGTTCCAAATATTTTTGCCAACATCTTTTATTTGAAACTTTTTTTCGTAACTGATTCCATGTTTGAAATAAATGGAATTTATTGTTTTGTGTGTCCAGTAAACTTCCCCTTCCGGTTTTTCAATTTCATTTAAAATCAACTCAGCTCTTCGTATTTTCATGAAACTTATAATTACCAAGTTTCGTTAACAAATCTTATCTCGTTCATGAGATATTGCACACTCGGACATACATCCACACACACACACAGAGACATCATTGAGAAAATGATCAAAACGGATTCAGTGGACCTCAAAACACGTATTTCCGCGAAAATCTAGTCAACGATTTTTTTCACAATTCCAATACTTCCTTATACTGAGTATAAGAAAGTAAAAAGCACTAAAAACAGTGCGCTTATATATCTCCTTAGAAACGTGTTTACAGTGCGTTTATAGAGCTACAAGAACACTGATATAGAACAAAATTATTATTAACTTATCGATCATTAACAGATAATGATCCAGTTACAGAATAGGAGGTTATGTTGCTATTATACAGAATACCTAATAAATAAATAATTTCTCTGTACAGTATAAAATGAAATAAGTTTAAATAAAAAATTAATATCCCTCTTGTTATGATAAAAGTGGAGCCTACCAGTAACAAGAAATCACGTCAGGTAATAAAAATTTAAAACTGCAACGTACTGTTAGCGCAGTAAAGTATAACATTAAATATTATTACAAGTTGAGTACAAATACTACTAGTTAGTGAGAGTTCATGTCAAACAGTCGATTGTCGGTTGTACAGTGCGTAGCCGACTCTTTTCGCTATAAATTTTCCATCAGGCAGCTGCAATCATGCGTGAATGTTGAAACGCACTTTCAGGAACACGTACGCCGTGAACTCAGCCGCAGAACAGGGTAATAAAAATGTTGAAGGTGGTACCAACAAACAAACGAAAGTGCCAACATACCATAAGATGCTGGAGACGTTTCTGTGCGATAAATTCATATTTATTTTATATTCTGTACAACAGGAACTTAATTCCAGTTTTTTTTCTTTGATAATGCAAAATGTGAAATGCAGGCAAAGTAAATAAATATATCATCACGCCTTCTACCCATTACTAGGTGTGGCACTCTGCCGAAGCAGATCTCGGTAAGTGATATATTTATGTACATGAAGTGCGGTTACCAGCCATCAAATCACGGCCCCCAAAGATGTTAGTGGTGTGGGAGCCACAGGGGTAATTATAATTTGGTGAAAATTGTTTGTCGGCTGTGGAAATCGAACCGGGATCCTCAGGATCCACAGACCAACTCTAAACCACTGAACCATTACCCCATTAAATTAATAAACATAAATAAATAATTGTAATTGAGACAAACTATAGATAGGGAACTTTTTTACCATTGAATGGCATATTTAAATTAGGCAGTAATAAAGGAATTTTTCGAGATAATATTTTCAATCCTATATTGACTTGACGATGAAGAAAAATATTCGAAATCATATAGTAATTCATAATTCGTAAAAATCGAATAGTAAACTTATGAAGTGAACAATGTTTTTTACAACTAAAACTAAATAAATAAATAAAATATATCATCACACCTTCTACCCATTACTAGGTGTGGCACTCTGCCGAAGCAGATCTCGGTAAGTCGTTAAATCACAGTCCCCAAAGATGTTAGTGGTGGAGGAGCCACAGGGGTAGCTTTTGAAATTATGAAAATTGTTTGTCGCCTGTGGGAATCGAATCTAGGGTACCAGGGTTCTCAGGATCCACAGGCCGACTTCATACCACTGAGCTAGCCATCCCATTACAACTAAAACTAAATTTAAAAAATGCCGCCCGATGCGGACTGCACCCATCGCCCCCTCTAGGTACGCCACTGTAGTGCACATATAGTCTAACTCAATACCACCGAGTCATCTACCCCATAATATATTTGTATCACATTTTTAGTATTTTAGTAGTATTGTGTCGTAATAAATAAAATTAATTTTTGTTTCTTTGTTTACAGGTATGTAATCTTCTGCTTTCCGTCTAACCGTAGTTGTTCATCGTCAAAATGTCGTAAGTTTTTTCTACCTCAAAGTAACATTTACACAAATTCTTTGGTAAAAATTTATGTATTAACAAGACATTATGTAAATAACATACATTTCTCTACAAACTACAAATTCTTTTAGAAATATTTAAGTTCTACCAAATACAGAACCAGAAATTAGCATACGAGCATTCCAATGTATTTATAAATTATTATAATTTAGTTAGTATGATTATAACTTGTAGGAATCCTTCCTTATGGGGAAAAATCCGTTCTTCTATTGTCCTTTTCAACGTTTACAAATTAAAATTACCTCGACAGGGAATGAATAAGCAAAATTTTCACTGCACTATCGATGCCTCTATGCATATGCTATTTACTATTTTGCATTGAACCGTCAGTTATTCAGACTTGGCTGTGGAAATAAGAGACAGTCGCGCCTGGCACACTAGATTCTAGATCGAATCTATCTCTACTTTATTATGTTTACATGTCAGTTTATATCCGACTTATATTATTCTAACGCATAAAATGGTGAGACTGTAATAAATTGATGGAGGGTGCATTTCAAATTTTAGATTAAAATTGATTTTCTTTTGTTATGGAAAATCCTGACGCTTTTGTTGAAGGATTTAGTCTTTTTATTTTCAAGGAAATGTTGCGAAAATGGAATTTTACATTATGAGTTCGCAAATTTTAAACTTGGAACTACAAACATAAAAAATAAAAATAAATATATCATCACGCCTTCTACCCATTACTGAGTGTGCCACACTCAGTAATGGGTAGAAGGCGTGATGATAGAGTGCCACTCTGCCGAAGCAGATCTCGGTAAGTGATATATTTTGCGCGTGAAGTGCGGTTACCAGTCGTCAAATCACGGCCCTCAAAGATGTTAGTGGTGGAGGAGCCACAGGGGTAGTTTTTGAAATTATGAAAATTGTTTGTCGCCTGTGGGAATCGAATCTAGGGTACCAGGGTTCTCAGGATCCACTGGCCGACTTCATACCACTGAGCTAGCCTCCCCATACATAAAAAACAAAGTAAATAATTATATCATCACGCCTTTTACCTATTCTGGGTGTGGCACTCTGCCGTGGTAGATCTTGGTATATATTATGCTCGTGCAGTGCGGTTACCAGCCGTCAAATTACGGCCTCCAATAATAATAGTGGTGGGAGAGACAGGGGTAATTTTAATGTTGTGAGTCTGTGAATTTGAGAACCTGTTCGATTCTCACAGCCAACTAACAATTTTCACAACATTAAAATTATCTCTGTGGCTCCCCCTCCAGTAATATCCTGGGAGGCCGTGATATAACGGCTGGTAACCGCACTTCACGCGCATAAATATATCACTTACCGAGATCTGCTACAGCAGAGTACCACGTCCAGTAATGGATAAAAGGCGTGATATATTTATTTATTTTATCCTGAGGTCCCTGGTTCGATTCCCACAGGCGACAAATTTTCATAATTTGAAAAAGCTATCCCTGTGGCTCCTCCACCACTAACATGTTTGGGGGCCGTGATTTGACGACTGGTAACCGCACTTCACGCGCAAAATATATCACTTACCGAGATCTGCTTTAGCAGAGTGCCACACCCAGTAATGGGTAGAAGGCGTGATGATATATTTATATTTATTTTATTTATATTCTTAAAAAATATTAGAAATAATTATTTGCCCAGTGCCCAGTAATGGGTAAATGGTGTTATGATATATTTATCTATTTATCTTTCTTAATATACAGGGTGGTCAACGCAACTCTCGAACATAGGGATTTAACATGTAAAATGACAATTTTGTAATTTCTTGCTTCCCTAATTATTTTAAGCAAAAAAGCTTCAAATAAAAGTTTTAGGGCATAAAATTCTGCAGCTAAGCCAATAAACAAAATTAACTTTGCATGCTTCGTAATGGCACAAATTAGATTTGAAAATGACAAAAATAGCCTGAAAACTATTAATAGCCATGGAATTAAAACAAAATTAAACAAATGTTTGACGTATAATCTGTCAAAATAATTTCTTTATTATGTCATTTATTTTGACAGATAAAACGACAAACATTTGTTTAATTTTGTTTTAATTCCATGGCTATTAATAGTTTTCAGGCTATTTTCGTTATTTTCAGATCAAATTTGTGTCGTTACGAAGCATGCAAAATTATTTTTGTTTATTGTATTAGCTGCAGAATTTTATTCCCCAAAAATTTTATTTGAAGCTTTTTTGCTTAAAATAATTAGGGAAGCAGGAAATTACAAATCTGTGATTTTACATGTTAAATCCCTATGTTCGAGAGTTGCGTTCACCGCCCTGTATGTACAATCCGTATGGCTAACTTTCCTTTTTGCACGAACACAACTTTTATATTAAAAATGCAATAAACAACATATTCTGTTGAATGTTGACTGTACCTCACTTCCTATAACACCTTGTAATACCTACAACCGATGACTATTCATAACTTTTGCGTGTGACTGTTTCGCATTCTGTGATTGATCGATCTGATCACCTTCGCACATCTTTTGTTTGTGACGTTGTCGTGGCATCAAGTAGGCGGACTGGTTTCCTTCGTTCCTCGCTTGTTTTATATGCACAGCATACGTGATTATTGTTTATTAGTTGTATCATTTAGCACGTCTGTCGATGAGAATTGTGTAAATTGGAAAAGCAATGATACAGCGAAAAGATGTTTTTTGTTTTCATGGATTTCTAGTTTATTTTATAATAAAATTTTATTGTATTCGTATTTAATGTAGTACTTACAGAATGCTAATAATAATGGATATATTTATGTTATTATTATTAATATGCGCTTTACCTACTTTATTGGGGGATTTCTCGATATTTATGGGAAACTACTTTCTATTAAATGCCGGTTAACATTCCTTTTAAGTGATAAATTTACACAACTAACATATCAATAAATAATACTTGCACTTACTATTTATTTATTTATTTATTTTAATGTAAATTTTATGAGAAAAGTTATTAAACCACTCAGATATACAGGGTGTAACATAAGTAAAGAATATTGATATATAAAATACAATAAATAAAAAATATATCATCACGCTTTTTACCCATTACTAAGTGTGGCAATTTACCGAAGCAGATCTCGATAAGTGATATATTTATGCGATTGAAGTGCGGTTACCGTCTAATCACGGCTCCTTAAGATGTTACTGGTGGGGGAGCCACAATGGTAATTTAAAAAAAATATAAATAAATATATTATCATCACGCCTTCTACCTATTACTGGATGTGGTACTCTGCCGAAGCAGATCTCGGTAAGTGATATATTTATGCGCATGAAGTGCGGTTACCAGTCGTCCAATCACGGCCCCTAAAGATGTTAGTGTTGGAGGAGCCACAAGGGTAATTTTAAAATAAATATAAATAAATATATTATTATCACGCCTTCTACCCATTACTGGGTGTGGCACTCTACTGAAGCAGATGGGATGGCTAGCTCAGTGGTATGAAGTCGGCCTGTGGATCCTGAGGTTCCTGGTTCGATTCCCACAGGCGACAAATTTTCAAAATTTGAAAAAGCTATCCCTGTGGCTCCTCCACCACTAACATGTTTGGGGGCCTTGATTTGACGACTGGTAACCGCACTTCACGCGCAAAATATATCACTTACCGAGATCTGCTTCAGCAGAGTGCCACACCCAGCAATGGGTAGAAGGCGTGATGATATATTTATTTATTTATATATTTATGCGCGTGAAGTGCGGTTACCAGTCGTTAAATCACGGCCCTCAAAGATGTTAGTGGTGGGGGCGCCATATGGATAGTTTTAAATTGGTGAAAATGTTTGTCTCCTGTGGGAATCGAACCAGGGTTCTTAGGATCCACAGGCCGAAGAACCCTGCAATAATGATTTAATCTAAATAGTTAAAAAAAACGTTTCGAGGGTATATGATTGCGGATATTTTGGCAAGATCAGATATTTTTTTTCGATAGTCATTTTTTCAAAGCGAAGGGAACGGCAATGGCAAGCAATAATTTTATTTGATCCTCTTTCAAAAAGTAATAATACTTGATTTTAACAAAATTGAGAAAAATTTAACTGATTTTTACCAGAAATGGTTTTTAGTTTCCATAGATATACTAGTAATAAATAAACAAAAACCATAGAGATGGCTATTATTCTCGAGAATTATGGGGTAGGTGGCTCAGTGGTATCGAGTCGGACTGTGAATTTGAGAACCTCGGTTCGATCCCCATAGCCGCATAGCACTACTTTAAAATTACCCCTGTGGCTCTCCCTCTACTAACATCTTTGGGAACAGTAATTTGACGGTTGATAACCGCACTTTACCCGCATAAATATACCACTTACCAAGATCTGCTACGGCAGAGTGCCACGCCCAGTAATGAGTAGAAGGCGTGATGATATATTTATTTATTTTAATTTTTATTTAGCTACATAGTTAGTTAAACAAAATATTATAAATATTTCCAAATGAGCTGCAGAAACAATCCTAAAAAAACTTGACAAAAAAATCTTTAATTTTCCAAACAAAGAAACACACAAAAGCCACGCCAATATCCCGCTTGCAAAAACTCATATTCGCACGAGATTCGAACCCGAAAACAATGGTTTTTACCTGCGGAACATAAATTAATTCAGCGACCACAAACTTGGCAATAAATCTGCCACAAAAAAAAAGAAAAACATCGAAGAACACAAAATAAACATTCGAGAATGCCTCTGCATTAGAATTGCAAATATTACAAATTCATTGTTTTTTCGGATACACCAGACGAAGTTTTTTCCGAAATCTATTACAAAATCGTTAACATAAGTTAAAAACGCGAAGGTGAACGGGTCCGCTAATAAATATATGATCAAATGGATCAGTAAGTTTTTGTCATCAACAAACAAATATTAAATTTCATAATAAATATAAATTTCGTAATTAATAAAAGAATTTTATCTAGAACTAATGTATTATATGTATAATTAATGTGTGATTTTTGCTACAGAAATAAATAAATAAATATATCATCACACCTTTTCACCATTCTGGATGTGGCTCTTCTGCCGTAGCAGATTTTAATCGCCAGAGTTGTGATCACAAAAATTTCTGTTAAAGAAAATGTCAATTTTTTTGTTGAACCAGTTTAAGAATCAAGAAAATGAATGCCGTTGAGCGCATCTTCATATCTATTTTAGTTTTCGAGTTACAGCGATTTTTGACATTTTTAAAATCTCAACTTTGAAGGGCCATATCTCGAAAACTAAAAGAGATATTCAAATGCGGTCTGAACGAGTGTATTTCTCGTGTTCTAATTAACTTATACAGAAATTTTGAAAATATTGAAAATTTTCAAATTTTTTTCAAAATTTTCTTGTGCCCATATTTCAAAAACTTGAAGAGATAATGAAAATCTGTGAAAATCAGTGAATTTCTCTCGTAAAAGTACATATGTATGTAAAACTTCAGAATTTTTGCTGCACGGATACAATTTTTAGGGCAAAAAAACTAAAAATGGCCAAAATTCGGAAAAATCTTAAGGGGTACCCCTTCAAAAATAATTAAAAAACAATGATTTTTCGTTTTTCTATAATAAAAACTTTATCTGTGCGAATTTTTACCTGAAAATTTACAAATCTATATACTTTTACGAGAGAAATCCACTAGTGTTCACAGATTTTCATTATCTCTTTAAGTTTTCAAAATATGGGCAAATAAAAATTTTGAAAAAATAAAAAAATAGAAAAATTTTCAAAATTTCAGTATAAGTTAATTAGTGCACGAGGAATACAGTGGTTCAAGCCGCATTTGAATATCTCTTTTAGTTTTCGAGATATGGGCCTTCAAAGTTGAGATTTTAAAAATGTCAACTTTTTTTATTTTTTCAAAATTTGTATTTGCCCATATTTTGAAAACTTTAAGAGATAATGAAAATCTGTGAACACCAGTGGATTCCTCTCGTAAAAGTACATAGGTTTGTAAATTTTCAGGTAAAAATTCGCACAGATAAAGTTTTTATTACAGAAAAACGAAAAATCACTGTTTTTTAATTATTTTTGATTTTTAGTTTTTTTGCCCTAAAAATTGTATTCGTGCAGCAAAAATTCTGAAATTATACATACATATGTACTTTTACGAGAGAAATTCACTGGTTTGCACAGATTTTCATTATCTCTTCAAGTTTTTGATATATGGGCAAAAGAAAATTTTGAAAAAAATTTGAAAATTTTCAAAATTTTCAAAATTTCTGTATTAGTTAATTGGGGCATGAGGAAAACACTCGTTCAAACCGCATTTCAATATCTCTTTTAGTTTTCGAGATATGGGCCTTCAAATTTGAGATTTTAAAAAAGTCAAAAATCGCTGTTACTCGATAACTAAAAAAGATATGAAGATGCGCTCAACGGCATTCGGTTTCTCGTAGTCTGAATCACAACACTTAAAGATGTTAGTGAAAAGGAAGCCATATTTTAATGTTGTTAAAATTGTTTGTCCGACTCGATATCACTGTGCACCTACCCCATATATTTAGCAGTTAATGTTGTATCTGTGGCTTGTTTGGGTTATACAATTTGACGGACAGTTCTTGTACTCCTTAACAAACAATATAGTAGTAACAAAATACCTTGATCTGCAATTTCAGAGCTGCTAGAATTAAAATACCCCGACTATTAATATTAGTAATAATCCTAGTTATTAATAGTCGCCCGGTAATTAAAAATAAAAATAAGTTCAACACATGCCCGTCAATTAAATAACAGAAGAAGCTCAACAGTCTCTTCTCTCTTATTTTCCACTCTCTCTATCCTAGAAAGAGAGAGAGCATTTACCGGATGTTCAAATCAGAACGAAGAGAAGCACACGGCACGCGTTCTTCTTTTGAAAATGCCGCCGCGGGTAACATGGTAGCATCAACACAAGTTGTTGACGTTTCCCGTGCGGTAGAAGAAGACAGAACTACTGGAGCATGTCTGATAGTAGTGACAGGTCTAATATGTGTTCTTAGCATCTTTTTATGACATTTGTGTGGACCTGGTGATTATAAACGGTGCTGTTACAAAGTAGGTGATGATGGCATATCTAATATAAGGTTTGCCGACTTTTAATAATAACCGAGGTGATTCTATTCAGAGATTAACATTTTTATTTTTAACAGAGATGAGACAAATGAAGGAAAAGAAATATTTGAGATCTATTCGTTGGTTAAGATGGTTTTTATGAATAAATAAATATATCATCATGCATTTACCCATTGCCGTCAAATCACGGCCCCCAAAGATGTTAGTAGAGGCCACAGGGGTACACTGTAAAAAAATTGTGTAAAATTTACATAATGGGTCAGTGGCAATTTTGTGACCACAATGGGTCAGTGTAAATTTACATAGCAGTGATTATTTACAGAACCTAGTAATAAAATATACATAAGAATGTAGAATTACATTATAGAATGTAATATTACATACCAATGAAATATTATACAATTTGAAAATGTAATCCTTAAAAAGTTATGTAATCGCTACTGGCACATGTAAAATCAATACAAATTCATATGTGAATTCTTACATATCAAATGTAACATATTTAAATCCACTCTGTAATTTTTACATATGTCATGTTTCTCATCATTTGTTGTCTGTAAAATTTACATCTTTGTAATGTAATTATTACACAACCCATTTTTGAGTTTACTTTTCACATGTAAAATTTACATGTTTAAACAGTACTTTTTACCTAAATATTCTAATTATTATCTATTATATTACGTACAATCTGTATAATTTACATACTTGTAATGTAATTATTACAAAATCTATGAGCTGCCTTTACTTTCAAAATGTAACAAACTACTATAAAATTGCATTTATACAACCGTATTGTAATTATTACATAACTAATATTTCTTATTATTACTAAATAAATATAATATACAGAAAATTTTTACATAATTACCGTTTCATTGTACTGATCGATTGAAAGATTTTATTTGGACAATAGACATTGGAATACTGTAATAAATAAAACTGGAAAATGTAGTAAGAAATACAAGTACTGAAATTGTAAAAGAACCATTTATTATATATAAAACTATAAAAATTAAATTAAACAGACATATAGAATTGATAAATAAGTAAACAACATAATTTTTTTATAAAGTAAATATTTTAACAAATTTAATATAATTTCAATTTGTTAAAAAAATTCATTACTTTAAATTTTGTAGCACTTTCCCGTTTACTTTTACTGGCAGAATCTGGATGTATCTTCAATAATTACCTCTATAAAATTCCAATGAAGCACTTATTTCTTCGGATAGACCATGTTAAAAATATAGTACAGTGCAAACGTTTGTTTTAAAGTATCGTAAAACGATTTTGTTCCAATTATCAAGATGAATTCCCTCCACAAAAATATAATATATTGGTTCTCCTTGTGTATCTAAATAAAATTAATAAACATAAGGTTAAATAAAAATAAATAAATAAATTTTATAGAACAGTTATTTATGTAATCTGTTAGGAAATGCTTCGTTTTGTGTAAAGAGTGGGATCACGCAAAATCACACAAGTTACACAAAATTGCATTTCTTAACGTGTTCCATACAGAACTTTTTCTAATTTTTATTTAAAAAAAGATTTTTTAACTTTAAAACAATGAAATTATTCATTTTATGAAAAATATTGAAAATCGAATAGGTACGCTTATTTCAGTTATTAATTTTAAATTTTATTTTATTTTACACTACTTTGGCACATCTCCGATATTTTTCATATCTCGAATATGTCTGACTGAAGTGAGGTATCAAGTCGTAATATAGAATAAGCGACAGAAAATGCATCATTATATGTAATATCAAAAAAAATCTAACGTGATTTGGCTTATAAAATTTGAAGAGTGATATGAAGAAAAAAATAAAGTATATCAAAGAAAAATTCATATCATCTGTCAGTTTTTAAAATTGATACTTTAAACGCTAGAATTAAAAAAAAATTATATTTACCAAAACTTAAATTACATGGGCTACCACATGGTGGAATGATATCATCTAATGATTTTCCCTCCTAAAATAAAAAACAACTTAAATGTAGTCACAGAACTTTTCATTTGTTTTTTATCTATGTACGTATGTATGTATGTAGTATGCGATTTTGAGGTAGTGCCACAGGATTTATAAATATTTTTAAAAAACGTACAGTACTAACCACGTAAAAATTTATAATATATTTCAGATCTTCTTGAAAATATTTTATTATCATTCTAATTGCTTCAGACGACATTTTTCCAGAATCTTCTTCCTCGAATGACATTTTAGACAGTTTTTTAATGTTTGTGGACTCATTACAATTTATATTACAAAATTGCCATAAATTGCTTCTGTCCAAAATCTAAAAAGTATATCCTTGATTAAGCTACTATTAATTTTATTATAAACATTACTTACCAATATAATACTGCACTACACATATATTTAGCAAAATTAATTGAAACTAATAGACCTACTAACTTTCTGCGCTACCAAACCAAGTGTGGACAAGAGAGAACATGTCCATAATGCGCATGACCTTGCATCACTTAGAACAACTTAACCAATGGGAAGACATAAAATTCACGGAAAAATGTAATGTGATACTATTGTGCTGTAAATATTACATAATTATGGAAATATTACATAAATAAGTATAAAACTTAAATAAAACTGTATAATTACACATATAAAATACAAAATAATACAGTAACTATGTAATGTTTAAATTTTCTATTATATTTAACATATTAAACTAAATTTATACAGAAAGAGATGTAAACATTAAACGCGTTAAGTAATAATTACTGAAAAATGAAATATTATTACAGAAAGAGATGTAAACATTAAACGCGTTAAGTAATAATTACTGAAAAATGAAATATTATTACATTGTTTATTGAATTTTACATAAAAATATACTATTTTATATTTGTATGTAAATATATTACATAATCAATGTATTTTATGCGAAAAATATGTAATACTACACTTTCATATAAAATATATACATATTTATTGTAATAAAACAGAAAATCTGTAAATATTTAATTATATATGTATACATTTTACTATATATGTAATATTTTTATAATTTTTGTAATATTTCGTAAATTTATGTAAAACCTGTAAATATCTAGTTAAATATTTAAAAAAATAAATATTTATGTAATATTTCGTAAATATACATTATATTGTAATTTTACATAGACCGTCATGAATTATTTACATTGAACGATAATGTAAAATTACATGAATTTTTTACAGTGTAGTTTAAATGTGGTGAAAATTGTTTGTCGCCTGTGGGAATCGAACCAGGGTTCTCAGGATCCACAGACCGACTTGATACCACTGAGCCACCTACCACATTCAAAATATTATTATTATTATATTTCCACAGCCGACAAACAATTTTCACCACATTAATACTAGCCCTGTGGCTCCCCCTCCGCTAACATCTTTAGGGGTTATGATTTGACGGCTGATAACCGCACTTCATACTCAAAATATATCACTTACTGAGATCTGTTTATATATATATATATATATATATATATATATATATATATATATATATATATATATATATATATATATATATATTATTATTATTATTATTTTATTATAATTGAAACATTATACGACTATATAGAATATATTTAAAGTTAAAGGTTGAAAGAATTATAAAAAATTTGAAAGAATTTAAATTCATTTACAAATAATAGAAAATGATTTGAAAATTTTGTTTTAATTTCTCAAAAATAATTGGATAGAACATAGTTTCTCAAAGTTTGTGAAATTTAATTTGACAAACTCACCCTTATAATGCGTAAGTGCAACCTAAGAGTTACAACTACCCTTAGTAAAGTATGTAAACGAATGCAAAATTAAATAATGTTTCTTCGAAAAACCAAGTTACAAATTAAATTCTCGTAGTAAAATCTTCGTAATTACAGCATAAAATTATACATAGTTAGTAATCTAGCACTCTAGCAATATTCTAATTGTCACAGAATGTAAGAGAACAATCTGAAGTACTTGACAAGTATGTAACTTACATCTTAACAGTTTCAAAATGAATTCTAAAGTGTAAAACTGCTTAATGCGACTGTAATGCATGTAATTATACAGAGGAGAATGTTTTGTACAGTAGGAATTCGTCCAAAACGAAGACTAGTAAAGTTATATTTAATTCTAATGTTGGGTTGCTTGAAAGTTTTATCGGTTCATTAGCAACTAACGGTTCAATAAGTTTTAGAAAATCATCATTGATATTGTTACTAGATAAAATAAGAAAAAAAGGAAATAACATTTTTCCAACACTTGTCAAAGTTCCACAGTTTTTTGTCGGTAGATGGCACCACGGGTTGCTCCGTAGCTCTCATGTCATCTTACCGGCTTACATAGTTTAACATCCGTCAGTTGAGCTTAAAAAGTATCACAGTTTACTAGCTCCTAGTTGGTCTAGTTGGATAGTTGATCGCACCATACTGATGAGTCCCTAAAGGACGTAACGCAGCTATGGCTAAAGCTGAACTGACCAGCCTTTCATGATGACCTAATAAGTTGATTCAAATGTGCTGTAATTTTGTGGAACTTGGACAAGTATTGGAAAAATGTTTTTTCCTTTTTTTCTTATTTTATTAAGACTTAGGACCAAATTCATAGTCGTGACTCACCCTCATCTTATCCTTAACTCATACTCAAATTCGATGTAACTAAAGCAACTAACTCAAATTATGCAGATTTTTGAGTTAGTTGCCTTAGTTACTTCGATTTTGAGAGTGAGGTGAGGATGAGATGAGAGTGAGTGACGACTGTGAATTTGGCCCTTAGTTTCACATCACAATTGACAATTTGTCGTTGTTTTATTTATTCATTGACAATTTGTCTTTGTATTGATACTACAGGGTGATCACAAGGAATTGTTATAGTTGGCAATACAATTCCAGAGATCTTTTTATTCCACAGTTGGACATTAGACATTTGTAATAAATAAAAATAGGTTATGTCAGGAGTCTGACAGCTAATAGAATTTTGACTTTTTAAGTAATAGAAATACTTTAGAAATAAATGAATAATAAATGTACTCAAATTTAATTTTAAATGTCACTGTCAACAACAGGAAATGAATTTATGTATCAGGCTTACCAATTTCAAGTAGTATTTTTTATTGCCAACTGTAACAATTCCTTTTGATCACTCTGCAGATATACAATTCTTTAACTAAAGAACTTTTTATTTTTTTCTTGCACTCCAGCATAAGTATTTTTTTATTCACAAACTTTAAGTTAATGCAAATATAAATTTGCAATGAACTAATTTTTTTTGTAAATAATGGCAAATAATGTGAGTAATTAATGTGTAAAAATAGCTGAAATTAATTTATGAAATACTGATTGAAATTTCGGAAAATATAATTTATATTTTAATAATGAAATAATTACAAAGTAAACGTCAAAAACAACTATGTAATATTAAAACAAAATGAATTATAAATGACACTTTTGTTAGTTGTCACACTCATTAAAACGTTTACAAGATTAATTAAATTTCATAAAGTTTGTAAAATTTAAACTGACATTATTTTTCATTATTAATACTCGTACTAACACAATAATTGCATACAATAATTACATTTTTTTGGTTGCTTTGTACAACATGAAGGATTGCTCAGTGCAGTCAAACGATGTCTAGACTTCCCAGACTCAATTTAAATTAAATAAATAAATATATCATCACGCCTTCTACCCATTACTGGGTGTGGCACTCTGCCGAAGCAGATCTCGGTAAGTGAAATATTTTGCGCGTGAAGTGCGGTTACCAGTCGTAAAATCACGGCCCCCCCAAAGATGTTAGTGGTGGAGGAGCCACAGGGGTAGCTTTTTGAAATTATGAAAATTGTTGTCGCCTGTGGGAATCAAACCACTGAGCTAGCCACCCCATATACTTTTTGTAGCAATTTGTTATTCAGAAACTACATTTTTTTCCCTAAAGTATTGGGTAGATGGCTCAGTGGTATCGAGTCGGACTGTGGATCCTGAGAACCCTGGTTCGATTCCCACAGCCGACAAACATTTTCATCACATTAAAATTACCTCTGTGGCTCTTCGACCACTAACATATTTGAGAACCGTGATTTGACGGCTGGTAACAGTACTTCACGCGCATAAATATATCACTTTCCAAGATCTGCTTCGACAGACTGCCACACCCAGTCATGGGTAAAAGGCGTGATGAGCTAATAACATAATAAATAAAGAAATTATTTTGACAGATTAAACGTCAAATATGTATTTAATTTTGTTTCAATTCCAGGGTTATCGATAGTTTTGAGGCTAGTTTCGTTATTTTCAGATCTAATTTGTGCCGTTACGAAGCATGCGAAATTAATTTTGTTTATTGGATTAGATGCAGAATTTTATGTCCTAAAACTTTTATTTGAAGCTGTCTTGCTTAAAATAATTAGGGAAGCAGAAAATTATAAAATTATGATTTTACATGTTAAATACCCATGTTTGAGAGTCGTTGTCACCACTCTGTATATATATTTCTATTATTTAAACTAAAAGCTTGAATCCGGGCCCTACAATTTTTGGGTTCTAGGCTATTGCCTCTTTAGCCTAGACCCTAGGCCAAAGTCCGCCTGTGCTTTTATAACATTTACAAACTAAGAATTAATCGCTAAAGTACACTCCCAAAAGAATCATTTTTATTTACGTTTGCTTTTGAGATTGTTGTCACGTTTGTACAATGTGTCGTACAATCAGTCGTAAAATCTGTATTTATCTTTTTAGTATTTGCTTACAGTAGCAGCATAATGTGTGATTTACGACCGTGTACATTCTTAGCATAAGCACACTTCACAAATATAAAATGAATAAAATTATTTAAAAAAATATATATATCATCACGCCTTTTACCCATTACTGAGTATGGCACTCTGCCGTAACAGATCTCGGTAAGTGACATATTTAAGTACTATTACCAACCGTCAAATCATAGCCCCCAAAAGATGCAACAGAAGTAAATATAGTGAAAATTGTTTGTTGACTATGGAAATCGAAATCGGATTCTCAAATTCACTAACCCACCTACCCCATCATAAAATTATGATATTATCTATAAAGAATAAATAAAACTACATATATATATCTCATATATTCTCCTTTTGGTTGGGTAAAACAAGAAGAAGATCATCGCCTACTGAGTCTAAATTCTAAAAGAAGTATCGTCTTTTGATAAACAAAACAAGTCCGGTCACTTGAGCATCAGCAGCACTCCGGATCCCAGATCCGAGTTCAAAGAGATGCTAACTTATCATATTATTTGCTCAAATACAAGAAAAATTTTCGTATTCTTACAAAACTGTCAAATTCACACATGAGAACATGTTTTCAGGTTTTGGATTATCTGATTTATTTCTATCTGAAATGCCTTATTTTGTTTCCACCCAGTTATAAATCAAAATACATGATGACACCTTGTAGTTTCAATATTTCATTCAGATTAAAACTACACCTGTGGCTCTCCCTCCACTAACATTCTTAGAGGCTGTGATTTGACGACTAGTAACCACACTTCACGCGCATAAATATATCACTTACCGAGATTTGCTACGGAAGAGTGCCACACTTAGTAATGGGTAGAAGGTGTGATGATATATTTTTATTTTTTATTTCAATCATTCCTAGATGGCGAAACGGAAATCTCCGTTTTTATAATTTAAATGACAGTAAATCTATCAAAATTTGGCTGTTTCCAATGCTGGCTAGATGATTCATTATAATAAAATAAAATAAATATATTATTACGCCTTCTACCCATTACTGGATGTGGCACTCTGCCGAAGCAGATTGGTGAAATTAACATATTTTCGGGAGATTAAATTTTAGTTCGCATATTTTCCGAGGTTCACCTCCTGTTGGTGGCGCTGTATTCTTCTTCTTCTTTACTGGCGCTACAGCCCGAGTCGGGCCTGGGCCTACCGGGCACACCGAGCCGCAGTTTTTACACTGCCGTACTGCCGGTTTTCTGAGTCGATGTTACTTACTTTTAAGGCATATGTATAAGTGACTAGCTTATAGCGCCCGAGTATGATTAATACAAGTAACTGTATTTTTTATTTTAACGACAAATCATACTTTGTCGACAGGCGGATTCGAACTGACGAACCTTGGTTCGGATGACGTCACAGTATGTTAAGAGATGTGCATTAACACGCTCGGCCGGCGCTGTATTACAGGTCTCAACAAAATAACGTTTAATTATATGTTCAAAAGATTAAAATATGTACATAGGTTTTATGTCAAAATGACATTTTGTAAAATCAAGTATTCACAATAAACAAAAATTGTCATTTTATTTATGTATCCACAGGAATTATTTTTTTATGGCCCTAAGGCCAAAAACAATTGTTTAAGCCCGCTTTTTATTTCTAAAACACATGAATTTCGGCCCGGTTGTGCACATATATATTGATTTAATTGCGTTTAATATGATTGAAGGAACTTCAACATTTCTCGAGTGTTATTTGAGAAAATATGTGTATCTTTGAAGTGAACAGACTTCAAACATGTATAAGTGGTAGTACATTATCAATTGTATACATTATTTCTTCAATTTGTCTTAAGTAAATATTTATACAATCAAGTTCATAATTCTGTTTTATAAAGATTGAAATCAGTAATGCATCAGACCATCTGGTAGCTCATTCATTTGTTTTATAATTTGTTCTAAGAAATATATAATAATTTTCTATCTATATTATCCTCTTTCGAGTTAAATTTTCTTACTATTCCGAACTACCCCCAATATAAATCAAAAGGTCGTGCGTTCAAATCTCGCTGACTTCAACTTATATAAGAAAAAATGTTTGAGTGGTTCGGATTCCACTAGAAGCTACTGTAATTGGGATTAAGTTGACCAAAATATTACTTATCTGATTTTCGACATTCCTGAGGCTATATCTCAAAAACTAAACGAGATATGAAGATGCGCTCAACGGCATTGAATTCCTCGTGCTTCAATTAACTTATAATTAAATTTTCAGCGATTTTAATTTTTTGAAAATATTTCACCAAAAATTTTGTCATCAAACAGTTTTTCATCTATATCTGAGAAACTAGAAGACATATGCACTTGGGAATTTTACCATTGGATTCAACAGGTCTAAATACATATGTATGTAAATTTTCGTTACAATATTCGTACTAGGAAGAATTTTAGAACAGTCTTAAATTGGCCTAAAATTTAAAAAAACTTAAGAAATTTTCAAAAAATTAAAATCGCTGAAAATTAGCTTATAGGTCAATTGGGACACGAGGAATTCAATGCAAAAATGAATTTTTCATAAAAATTACCTTCTCAGATTTTCGACTTTGCTGAGGCTATATCTCAAAAACTAACGAGATATAAAGATGCGCTCAACGACATTGAATTTCCCATACATCAATTAATAAATAATAAAAATAATAATAAACAATTCTTTAGCAATTTTTATATTTCAAAACAAAATTTACCTCAAAACCTCAAAAACTAATGGACATAGGCACTAGGGATTTTACCGTTGGATTCAGTGGGTCAAAAATGGCCTAAAATTGTAAAAAAATCATACTCTTAGAAAATTTTCAAAATATTATATTGTTCAAAATATGCTGCTTATAACAGCCTTCGGAAAATTGTTTCTGACTGATTCGGATTCCACCATAACCTACTGTAATTGAGATTCCTTTTATGCAAAGTAGCAAATAATCAAATTAAAAATTGTGTTACTTACTAATAATGTAAGTTACTGTTACTAGAGTACAGTATCTAAAGTGGCAGGTAATATTTGTTTACGAACATAATGGTTTTGAAGTTTGAAGTGTTCTCACGTTTCCCAACGTGGGTGGTCCACATTTACCCTAATTAAAAACCCGACAAATCAACACGATACGAAATTTTATTACCTATTCTTGTAATCGCAATATCCATTTTCACATAAGCAAGTTTACATTCACGACGGCTAACATTCGTATTGTAGTTTTTTCGCACGTTTATACACTAAGTTCCGACTTACGTCACTAGAAGTGTCATGCGATAGAACAGGACGAAATATTTGTAAGGGAATAGAAATAAGAATAAATAAAAATAAATATATCATCACATCTATTATCCATGACTGAGTATAGCACTCTGTCGTAGCAGATCTCGGTAAGTGATGTATTTATGTACGTGAAGTGCGGGTATTAGCCGTCTAGTTATGGTCCCCAAAGATATTAGTTGTCCTTGTTTTTCCAAAAAAATGCACGGAAGGCTAGATCTGAGGTAAGATGTGAAATTTGCGATTTTTATTCAAACATTTTAATTCCAAAATGGTGATAGATAAAAACAAAAGTTTCAAATAGAAGTTGTAGATATTTCTTTACATTTGGAAATTTAAAAAAATTATGCACAAACGTGCCGGAATTCATGTGTTATGGCCGTAAAAAGCGGGCTTAAACGCTTGTTTTTGGCCCTAGGGCCATAAAAAATAATTCCTGCGGATAAATAAATAAAATGACAATTTTTGTTTATTGTGAATACTTGATTTTACAAAATGTAATTTTGACATATAACCTATGTACATATTTTAATCTTTTGAACATATAATTAAATTTTATTTTGTTGTGTATAAAATATTGTTGTACCACGGGTGAAATTAGCGTTTCTGACCCTGAGCATATTATTAGCACGGGCCAGGTACGCCGGTTTCCACCCTTGATACATAAATAACTATTTTACTTCATAATTTTCGAAATACGACAAAGTTACATTTTTTAAATGGAAACATCCATATTTTTTATTTCATTGCAAAGAGACAATTTTGCACTATTCATTTGTTTTATCGCAATTTCTTCTTGTAAATAACCGTATTAATAATATTTTTTTCTGTTGTTAAATTGTAATTCTCGAAATGGCCCAAAAAAAAACATTTGCGCTAGTTTCTCTTATGCTGCCCCCAAATTATACAATTCTATATCTGATAAACTCAAAAAGATTTTTAATTTGTCTATGTTCAAACGTGCTTTGAGAAATGAATTATATAATGAACAACTTCAAATATAATAATATAAAATAGTTTAATGTTTAATATTAACTTTTATTTTAAAATTGGTTACCATGTGCTTCTGTATCTATATTATTGTTATTTTCATGAATAATGGTTAAGTGTAAGAACAGCTTTAGCTGAACTTCGCCATTCGATAATAAAAGAAATTATTTATTTATTTATTTATTTATAGGGGTTATAATTTAACAGCAAGAATATTAGTAGATGTCTATTGTTTAACAGGTCTCGTGTTCAAATCTCGCTGACATCAACTTATAAAAAAAGACGACCATGTCTGAGCGTTCCAGATTCTATTACAAATAAATAAATATTTCATCACGCCTTTTACCCATTACTGGGTGTGGCATTCTGCCGAAGCAGATCGCGGTAAGTGATATATTTTTGCATGTGACGTGCGGTTATCAGTCGTCAAATCACGGCCCCCATAGATGTTACTGTAATTAGGATTCAGTTCCTATTATGTAGAGTAGCAAATAAATAAATAAATCAGTAAATAAATGCTGGTAATAAATCTGTAAAAGTCATATTGCTAATCTATGCCGTGTGTTAGAAGAAGACAGATATACTAAAGTGTGTCTAGTTTTTCTGTGATTGACATTTTGTATGGTATTTGCCACTCCTTCGAATTGTTTGGAATTCTTCTCTGTCTTTTCAGAAGATTCTTAGAAGGACGAACTGTTAACTTACCAAGTGGCTCTAAATAAATGGTTTTTGTTTGGTGACTCCTGGTTTATTTTTAGAAACCGCCATGGAGAAATATAATTGATAGTTGGGTGGATAATTGTCTGGTTGGAGATGATGAAAAATTAATTTTATGGAGGTTAGTTTTTGTTTGAAATATGCCGGATGATTTTGTTGCAAAGTAGGCTTTGTTTAATTATGTTTACTTTTATGACATGTAGGTATAAATTATATGTTTTATTGCTGTTGAAACGTTTTTTATTATTAAAAGTTTTACAAACTACTGTAGGTCAGTAAATAAAACTGACGTAAAATTTGCGTTTATTAATTTAGAAGATAGAGGTTGTGCGTTCAAATTTCGCTGATTTCAACTTATATCAAATAAATATGATTGTGTCTGAGTGGTTCGGATTCTACTATATGCTACTGTAATTGGGATTACTCGTTCTTGTTTTGAAAAGTAACAAGTAACCGAATAGTATTTTTACAATACTTGTACTGTAAGTTACCTATTAATGACAAAATTTAAACACAATAAGTGGAACTTTTATTGCATAGTGGTTACATCAGGACTTTAATATTTACTAACTATCCACCGTAAATATTACATATCAAGGTCCTGTTTGTTTTAACAACAATTTGACAGCTGTCAATTTTGAAACCTATTTTGCTTTTCCTTCTATTTGTGCAAGTATTGTAAAAAATAGATTATAAACCTTGAACTGTAAGAAATTTTTAGGTCGCGAATGTTTAGGAAATCTCGACCCTTCGGGCCTAAATTTCCCGAACTACATTCTTGCCCTAAAAACTGTCACTTACAGTTCATAGTACGTAATATACTATTTCTATATTGCGTTTGTAAAGTGAATTCTGTACAACTGTTTTAGTCAAAAACAGTGCTACAAAATTCAGTTTTTGAGGATATTTTTGGTAAAAGTTTTTCAGTTGTCTAGTTGCAAAAATGTCATTGCACAGCTCATGTAAAATTATTGCAATTATTATTATTTTTTATAAAAAATTAATTTAACTGCAAAAACATTTCTTTATTCAAAATTAAAGATATTTGGTTTTATAACATAACCTAGATTATTATGAATTTAAACTCTTAACTAATAACTGTCAAAATAAATTAAATTTCAAATGTTTATTGAATCTGTTTGTATTACCACCTTGAAATTTTGTTATTTTTTACAATAAGGGTCTTTGTAGCACTTGTTTTTCAATATACTATTATAATTTCCTTGAAGTCTGGAAGCTGTATAATATTGAAATGATTCAGTATAAGTTGGCTGCTCTAAGTAATCCAGTTTTTTATATTTGTTTTAGTTTAAAAATAGACTTGATAAATTGAGATGAAATGATGACAAATGACAGTCTGTTCAAGATCATTGCAGTAAATAGTAACTTGACGAACGAAATAATTACTAACTAGTAAAGTTTTTGTAATAGATTCTTACTGCCAGTAACCAGTCAGCAGTAGCAGTAATCATCTTATTTTACTAATTTAATCTCCTTCATAAGCAACAAATTATTATTAAATTAAATTCTTTGAGATCTGAAATTGCAGAGCCCTCTTATTTTAAAATAGTTACAGCTCTAACAGTGTCAGGATTTGAGAACCCGGGTTCGATTCATACAGCCGACAAATAATTTTCACCATATAAAATTACTCCTGTGGCTCGCCCTCCCCAAACATCATTGGGGGCCGTGAATTAACGGCTGGTAACCACTTCAGACACTAAATACATCACTTACCCAGATCTGCTACGGCAGAGAGCCACATCCAGTCAAGGATAGAAGGCGTGATGATATATTTATATTTTATGTGTCTCAGTGGTATCGTGTCGACCCGTGGATTTAAAAATCCGGATTCGATTCCCACAGCCGTCAAACAATTTTAATCCCTATGACTTCCCCTCCACTAATATCTTTGGGAGGTGTGATTTGACGGATGGTAACCGCACTGCTACGGCAGAGTGCCACACCCAGTAACGAATAAAAGGCGTGATAATATATATTTATTTTATTTTCTATAATCTATTATAAATGGAATTAATTTCCTGTTGTGCAGTGCAACAAATAAGCACAATGAAACTATTTCAAATATTTCCACCCTCATTGTTGCCACCTTACGCATTATTATCCCCCTGTCAAACACATATGCCATATGAGGAGTTTACGATTTTCAACGATTGAACGAACAAATATTGTAGTTGGACATCTCAGGGTTGGGTCAAATTTAAGTTGGTTTTTGGATGTCCAAATCTGATGTATGACTTGGGTGTACAATGCTGACTACCTGCTACCAGACCAGGGGACCAGACACTTGTATTTTTCAACAGGGGTTTCAAACAGTGACCATCAAAATGTTCACCGAAGTATGTTTGTTCTTTGAAACTATTCCAACAATTTTGAATTTGTTATTTACGACACGACAAAGGATTTTATATAAATACTGTATAGGTAATTTACGAGTACAAGTGAGGCAAGTGGTGGGGGGCTATGCCACCATTTGCAGGAAAGGCAAAAAATGCATTACATTATTGTATTATATACCGGGTGTCTGTCTTAAAGGTATACATAGGGATGGCTAGCTCAGTCGTATGAAGTCGTTCTGTAGATCCTGAGAACCCTGGTACCCTAGATTCGATTCCCACAGGCGACAAACAATTTTCATAA
Organism: Pterostichus madidus; assembly: GCA_911728475.2. Taxonomy (NCBI): domain Eukaryota; kingdom Metazoa; phylum Arthropoda; class Insecta; order Coleoptera; family Carabidae; genus Pterostichus; species Pterostichus madidus. The sequence continues at coordinate 2,394,835 of OU452314.1, read as the reverse complement.
TTTCAAAAACTATCCCTGTGGCTTCTCCACCACTAACATCTTTGGGGGCCGTGATTTGACGACTGGTAACCGCAATTCACGCGCAATATATATCACTTACCGAGATTAAATCGGAGAATTTTCAAAATTTTATAATTAATTTACGTGGTCAAATTACAATTAAATTGAAATATATTTTGCATCGTTGGATTAAGAAATATGATATCTTTCTTTTGATACAACAATTTTTGTTATCGGGTAGAATACCGAGCAACAGCACTAACATCTTTGAGGGCCGTGATTTGACGGCTAGTAACCGCACTTCACGCGCAAAAATATATCACGTATCGAGATCTGCTACGGCAGAATGCCACACCCAGTAATGTACAGAGGGCATGATGATATATTTAGTTATTTTATTTTTATTATTATCAGTAACAATCTGTTCGTTAATGATTCATCGCAGTTCTGCCAATAATTACCAAGGAAACAGCAAAAACCCTGTACCTTATCCGCAATTATCCCATAACAGTTGAACAGGGATTTTCTGATTTTCACAGTTGGTTGCATCTGACAGAAAAGAGAGTTTTTCTTCAACCTTGCACTATACTCGTTGTAGACTTGTTCATCGTTTATTTTTATTATTATTGTCGTCGAGAAGGCTTTGAACGATCAGAACAGGTGACGAACGTTCAAGTAATGAAGTTAACAAGCCTGAACTATTCCTAATTGCAATTATTTGCTCGTGGCTTCGAAGTTTGAAATTTTTAATTACAGTACTTTATTATTTGCTAGTAATCTTGACTTGTTACCATTAAAATTTTACTGCGGTTCGAGACAATGGCTTATAGTTCCGCGGGACCTGGGATTTAATTACAATCTGCAGATATATAAATATTATGAATCCATAAAATAAAAAATCAATATATCATCACGCTTTTTATCCATTACTGGATGTGGCACTCTGCCGAAGCAGATCTCGGTAAGTGATATATTTTGCGCGTGAAGTGCGATAACCAGCCGTTAAGTCACGGCCCTTAAGGATGTTAGTGGAGGAGAAGTCATAGGGGTAATTTTATTGTAGTGAATCCATCATCCACATTAACAATTTGTTTTATACTATCTTGTACGAATGGATGGATGTAATTTATTTATTTATCCTACTCTGTACAACAGGAACTTAATCCCAATTACAGTACAGGGTCTGGACTCGTCGATCCGCAGTGTGGTAGTTCTTATATTATTAGTGGGATTCAAAAGGTATAGAAGCAAAATTATAAAGTCTCGCTTCAAATTCGTGTCACTTTCATCATCCAGTAATACACTCAAGATTTTTTTCTCGTCTCATCAGGCGGCCGTGACAAACAATAAAACAAAACGTTACCCCAGTTGAAAAACTCAGCAGGCCACGTAAACGAACAAAACAATCGACAATCGAAAGCTGGAGAGTCATTTATGTATCCGTTAAAGGTGTTATGATGTCCTAGGGCTTAGGCGACGTGATCGGAATGGGAATTATTCGCAGGTGAAAATCAACAGGAAGACAAGATAGTATTATGAAACACAACGACACGAGTTATTAATAAGGGAGGGGGGTTAGTTGTATTTATATGAGCCCTGTGGCACATCAGTTGGCCTGAATCTTATTTTTCGTTTGTTGTATTTTGCAGTTTTATTTCTTGTGTAGTATGTAAAAGAATTAAATGAAATTTTAATGAGACATATACTAGTATGTTGTTAAATTTTGGAGTCAATCGATACATACAATTCCAAGTATATTTATTTATTGCCAACTCAAACACTTAATTTTGATCACTCTGAATAACTCGTAATATGATAATTGTCAGATAATGTTTTGACATCAGGGTTGAGAGATTTAAATCATGATTTAAATTGAATAATTTAAACATAAATGAATAATTTTTATTATTGTATATGTATTTATTTAATTAAAAATACAAAAAGTCACATTAAAAAAATAAAAACATGTTTTAATAAATCATAAATATTTGAATATGAAAATATAACAATTCAAATAATAAAAAAAATAAAGTAGAAACGTTTATTCATTTAGTGGTACATTATTATTAAAATGTTTAAATAAAAAGACCAGTTTTCTAGCCTTTTCGTTCCTAGTCGGTTCCTCAATTTTGAATGCACAAGTCCAAATTATGAAAAAACTCGCTCAACACAAGCTGAAGACGAAGTGGCGCATACAAGTGATTTTATAATTTTCAATATTTTATCTTTATTTGGTCCTAATTCTTCTTTTTGGGACACCCACCATTCAACACTTGAAACGTTGTGCAGAATTTCTTTTGAAAAAACATTACACAATTCATAATATTTCAAAATTTAATTAAAAATACCCGTTTTAAAAAAAATCTGATTTAAATCAAAAAAATCGATTTTTTTTGATTTTTTTTTAAAAATCATGATTTTTATCCACCCTGTTTGACATTAATTTAATTTCGTTGTTTTGAAAATGGAAATATAGTGAGAACGCAGCAGTCGAAAAACATTTTCACCATGAATGTTATGCCCCGATTAGAATTAAACTCAGATTTTCTAGACCCTTTACCCAACGTCTTAACTCACCAAAATCGATTAAATATCTTCGTCAAAACATCTACAACCTTCTAAAATATAATCCCTGCGAAAACTAAAGATCTCATCCCCGATACCACATCCAAAATTGAAATATTTCTCGAAAGTGCACCAACGATGTTGTGGTCTGTTATCTATAGCTTTTAAAATTCTAGGCGCCTGTTTAGGGATCACTTGGTCTAGAGACATGACAGATAATGGCAGATAAACATAGCGAACGACCATCCTATTACAAATAGCAAACAGTCTAAGATAATTTATCTTTTCAAGGGTAGGAAATAGTTTGAGGAGACGGCAAATATGTTTACAAAACTTGGAATAGTTTACCTGAATGTTATTTAGTTTGAAATGCGTATTTATTTTGAGAAATAAAAGTTAGGAGATGTCAATATGTTTGTAGAAGTTTTGCTAACAGTTGTAGATAGTATAAAAATAAATAAATATAAATATATAATCATGTCTTCTGCCAACTGTGGAATAAAAAGATCCTCAGAATTGTATTGCCAACTAAAATACTTCTAATCACTCTGTATTAAAGACTACAGAAATATAAAATAAAATAAATAGAAATATATCATCACGCCTCATGTTTATGTTTTTTGTTTCTATTGCTACTATGATTATTAGAATGTATTATTAAATATATAAATTAGTTTTTCTCAAAGTAAGACGCATATACAGAAAAATTGCAAATAACATTTTATGTTCCAAATATTTTTGCAAACATCTTTTATTTGAAACTTTTTTTCGTAACAGATTACATTTTTGAAATAAATGGAATTTATTGTTTTGTGTGTCCAGTAAACTTCCTCTTCCGGTTTTTCAATTTCATTCAAAATCAACTCAGCTCTTCGTATTTTCATAAAACTTATAATTACCCAGTTTCGTTAACAAATCTTATCTCGTTCATGAGACATTGCACACTCGGACACACATCCATCCATCCATCCACACACACACAGACATCATTGAGAAAATGATCAAAACAGATTCAGTGGACCTCAAAACACGTATTTCCGCGAAAATCTCGTCAACGATTTTTTTCACGATTACAATACTTCCTTATACTGCGTATAAGAAAGTAAAAATAATTTAAAAGCTCCTTTTTTAACACCGAAAAACCAGAATGACTCCTTAAACGAGTAAACAATATCGTATATATGTCAGATAGTTAAACAATTGAAGTAGAATTTTCTCCACAGCCTGCGTCTATATTTTACCTGAACCTAAGCTCATCTCGTTTCTTTCCAACGTGTGTCTCCTGCTATTAACCAAGATGACTTTCCAATTGTCTCAGACGGCAGTAAAAACCTCGTCTCAGTGTTACCAATTCACACAACGTGAGGTTGGAAGCGTCAAGTGTTGAATCTCTTCTCTCAGACTGTGAACTGTGACCAATCAGCCGATTACATCGAGTTATTTGTACGTCCTGTTTGATCTAAATGTTTTAATCGCACCTACGTGCAAAAACTACACCGAGAAAAAGCTTTGCTTGCACAAGATTTGCAAAAACAAATGCATAAGAATTGGAAGGTTCGTTTTGTTCGCTTCCGGTGGGATTGTAAATTATTATTGAAATATATTGTCACGATTTTTACCCAATAGGCGTTTATTTGCTTGTTCCTTAGTAACCATCTTTTGAAAAAATTTAAAATAAATATATCATCACGCCTTCTATCCATTCCTGGGTGTGGCACTTTGCCGAAGCAGATCTGGGTAAGTGATATATTTTGCACGTGAAGTGCGATTACCAGTCGTCAAATCACGGCCCCCAAAGATGTTAGTGGTGGAGGAGTCACAGGGGTAGTTTTTGAAATTATGAAAAAAGTTTGTCGCCTGTGGGAATCGAATCTAGGGTACCAGGGTTCTCTGGATCCACAGGCCGATTTCATACCACTGAGCTAGCCACCCCATAAAAAATTTAAAACAACAATATATATGATGGGGTAAAGGCTCAGTGGTATCGAGTCGGCCTGGTTCGATCCCCACAGCCGACAAACATTTACACCAATTTAAAATAATCTCTGTGGCTCCCCCACCACTAACATCTTTGAGAGCCGTGATTTGACGACTGGTAACCGCACTTCACGTGCATAAATATATCACTTACTGAGATCTGCTACGGCAGAGTGCCACATCCAGTAATGGGTGAAAGGCGTGATGATATATTTATTTTATTTTATTTAAAACAACATTATATCACGGTTAATTCAACTGCAGTCTGGTGGTGTGATTAACGTTACAGCATTCGAAACCGGAGATCTGGAGTTCAAATCCCACTCAAGCTAAATATATAACTATTACACTGCGGCATGGTGAGTTCAAACCCTGTACTAATTGGGATTCAGTTTCTATTGTACAGGGTAGCATAATAGATATTTACATAACAAGTGCGCGAAGATATACTTTGTACATGAGCGCAATTTTAAAGCACGAGCGAAGCGAGTGCTTTAATTTGCGGGAATGGTGCAAATGACGTCTTCGTGCACGAGCTTTGTACAAAGCTTTTTGTAACGAGCAAAAATTATATAACTGATAGTGAGAAAAGTTATAAAATTTGAAGTGTGAATTTATATTGACAGTTTAGTATGCCATGAATTGACATTTGTTATTTGAAAACAAATTGTTTATTTTTCTCTCGTAAAGTTTGTTAAAATATATCTGGTTGATGACGTTATAAGCTAATGTCTCTATTTCTTTTATAAATACCTTAAAATGTGTGTGTATAAGTACAAATAGTGTTTTAATTGTCAAAATTTAGAACTATACAAAAGGGTGTTTTTTTTTTCAATTACTTTGAAGCATTAGTGTGCAAAATCAAATTTTACTTTAGTTTCCAGGGTAATATAAACCTTATTTTGAATGATGCCAGTACAAAAAAATACTTTATCATGAATCTAAATCCATTGCACCATCTTCACCTCCACTATTTCCATCATCAACTCTAGCTCAAGTTCTAGAATCACAAAACCAGTATTCCTCGAGATGTCCAGTAACGATAAGCGTCTAAAAACCAATGTAATGGTCTCAACGACGTAGCTCTATCAATCGACGTTGTTTTGCGCTGTGTCCTGATCTAGCAACCTGTGGCTACTTATCAGAGTTCTTCTGTTAATTGGCCGCGGTAACGTGTAAGGGAAGCTGTGCTGTGGAACTGGCTTTCCAAGGGGTTCATTTCCCACTCAATTAGGAAAATAATCTCGAGGAAATTAGTTGTGGAAAACGGTCAAGCTTTTATAAAGCAGGGATTGGAAAGATATTACTTTTTGTAGCAAATATATCATCATCACGCCTTCTATCCATTACTGGGTGTAGCACTCTGCCGAAGCAGATCTCGGTAAGGGATATATTTTGCGCGTGAAATGCGGTTACCAGTCGTTAAATCACGGCCCCCAAAGATATTAGTGGTGGAGGAGCCACAGGGGCAGCTTTTGAAATTATGAAAATTGTTTGTCGCCTGTGGGAATCAAACAAGGGTTCTCAGGATCCACAGGCCCATACCAGATTTTTTTTATTTCGATAGAAATTAACCAAATTTCATTTCATTGTTGAACCGGTAAAATTTTCCTCTTTAGTATAATTTAATAAGTTACGAACTAGGCATAAAAATCTTGGCGCATTTCTGAACAAACACCCAAAAAACTCTCCATTACTTTCAGCCACATTCGTAATCCCCAACCGGCAAACTTATAACTTTGAAACTTGTTAAAAAGTTTTCATTCTATTAGAAATTAAATTTACTGCTCTTCGTTGTGTTTGTTTACTTCTTGTAGTCCGTTTCCTGTTGTTGTCACTTCGATTGTTGAGTTGTTAATCTTCTCTTATCCGACCAACGGAAGTGGTGCTACGTTTCCGGTTTTAAGGGATCCGGGGATGAAAGATTAGGAGGGTGACGAAAGTGACCTATCGATTTCCTAATATTTACAGAATGAATAGAAGAGATTGCTTCTGGAATATGTTGCTGTATGATCTGTGGGAATCAGTAAATATTTAAGAAAATTGTGGGTGAGAAATTGCGTGGGCGACTTGGAAATAAATGGTAGGTTTGTTGCAAAACAAAGATGTAAATAATAAATAAATATATCATCACGCCTTTTCTGCATTACTGGGCGTGACACTCTGCCGTAGCAGATCTAGGTAAGTGATACATTGTATGTGTGAAGTTACCAGCCGTCAAATCAAGGTCCTCAAAGATGTTAATGGCGAGGGAGCCATAGGGGTAGTTTTAATATAGTAAAAATTGTTTGTCGGATGTGGGAATCGAACCAAGATTCTCAAATCCGCAGCCCGACTTTTTTTCTACAACTATCAAAAAAACGACATTTTTACATCGCGATGGATACGCGAAATTTGTGTTTTTTTCATAGAAACGTCAAATTTCATAATCATTGACGCTTTAAAAAAATTAATCAACAAACATTTTTACGTTTCCTTGGTTACAACACATGAAATTTATATTATGTTTGGTTTTTTCCTTTCAATTTATTTAAATAAATCAATAATTATTGTAATGGGGTAATGGCACAGTGGTATCGTGTCGGCCTGTGGATCCTAAGAACCCTGGTTCGATCCCCAGAAGCGGCATTTTCACCAATTTAAAAAATTACCCCTGTGGCTCTCCCTCCACTAACATGTGGGCTGTGATTTGACGACTGGTAACCACACTTCACGCGCATAAATATATCACTTACCGAGATCTGCTTCGGCAGAGTGCCACACCCAGTAATGGATAAAATGCGTGATATATTTATTTATTTTAATAATTATTGTATTATTCTTTTTTGACATGAGCGAAATTCGTGTTTTTTTGGCGCGTTCGAATAACTTTTTTGTCTCGACCTAACGGACTCGACCAAAAGTGACATTTTCATGCGTAACAAAAGAACACGCATTTCGCACACTTAATACAAAAATAACTATTTTCGGTCGTGTGGAAAAGTCAACATATCAATATTAAAAATGAGTGTGAAAAGTATCTCTTTGTAACACTAACGCTGGGTTGCATGAAAGTTTTATCGGTTCATTAGCAACTAACAAAAATAAAATAAATAAAAATAAATATATCATCACGCCTTCTACCCATTACTGGGTGTGGCACTCTGCTGAAGCAGATCTCGTTAAGTGATATATTTTGCGCGTGAAGTGCGGTTACCAGTCGTCACGGCCCCCAAACATGTTAGTAGTGGAGGAGCCACAGGGATAACTTTTTCAAATTATGAAAATTTGTCGCCTGTGGGAATCAAACCAGGGACCTCAGGATCCACAGGCCGACTTCATACCACTGAGCTAGCCATCCCATATTAGCAACTAACGGTTCAATAAATTTCAGAAAATCGCTATTGTTACTGTTGCTAGTTAAACAATTCTTTAACTATAGAGCTCTTTATTTTTTTCTTGCAACCCGGCTTCAGTGCAGTATGATTTCTTGCCGAAGGGCTCGTGGGAATACAGCATAATATTACGTAGCTATACTGTACTATAATTGAGATTAAGTTCCTGTTGTACAGAGTAGCAGTAATAAATAAATAAATAAATAGTTAAAACAAATATTAGATTCTGATTATTCTGCGTCACCTTTTTGTGCGAGCTCTAACTGTCAAAAATATGCTTCTTGTGTTTTTGGGTGCAGCTTAGCGTGTCACCAGTAATTAATAGAACAAATGTATCTTAATTAATTCAAATTATTTAAATTTGTAGTGATGAAACAAGTGCCCGTCAGGCTGTTGGGCCAAATTGGTAATAAAATTTTAAATATAAAACATGGAGCCAGCTGTCAGTGAGTTGTTCGGTACAGCTGGTTCCTCGTTCAAAATGTTTGATAAACTATCTTATCTATGTTGATAATAATGTCTTCTATAATGATGAATAATGAAAATAATGAATTTTAGACACGCTGATTTTATTTTCTACTTTATTTCTTGCCACCAGTTGTCAAATTACGGCCCCGAAATATATTAGTAGAGAAATATACAACACTAAATTTTATTTGATGAATATTCCAAGTAGGATTGGAAAAATTACGGTAATTTATAAATTGGTAAATTGACTGGTAAAATGACCGTCATATGACTGGTCTAATATGAAATATTTAAATGGCTTAGGTGGCTCAGTGGTATCGAGTGGGCTTGTGGATTCTGGGAACTTTGGTTCGATTCCCACAGCCGACAAACATTTTCATTACATTAAAAACTTACCCCTGTGGCTCTCCTTTAAATAACTCCCCCTCCCCTCTATACGAGTAGATTAATATCATTTCGACTTTCTGTGGCTAAAATTATTTATTTATTTTTTACAATACTTGTACTGTAAGTTATCTATTAATGACAAAATTTAAATACAGTAAGCGAAACTTTTATTGCACAGTGGTTTCCATGATCATATCAAAGACTTTAATATTTACTTACTATCCACCGTTAACAGTAAGTAAATATTACATATCAAGATCCTGTTTATGGGGTGGCTAGCTCAGTGATATGAAGTCGGCCAGTGGATCCTGAGAACCCTGGTTCGATTCCCACAGGTGACAAACAATGTTCATAATTTCAAAAGCTACCCCTGTGTCCTCCACCACTAACATCTTTGGGGGCCGTGATTTGACGACTGGTAACCGCACTTCACTTGCAAAATATATCACTTACCGAGATCTCCTTCGGCAGAGTGCCACACCCAATAATGGGTAGAAGGCGTGATGATATATTTATTTATTTTATTTTAAGATCCTGTTTATCTTGACAACAATTTGACAGCTGTCAATTATGAAACCTATTTTTCTTTTCCTTCTACTTGTGCAACTATTGTAAAAAATACCTTACTAACCTCGAACTGTAAGTGATTTTTTTTTAGATCACTAGAGCTTTATTCTCAGTATAATAATGACAGGATTGGTTAAAACGCAGACACGTGACATACAATGAGAAACGTCAAAAATAATCTATTAAATAAATATATAAAAATATTCAATTGAGCATAAAATCTTTGTAAAATAAATACTACATAATATTTACAAAGACATCAAGTTGAAATAATTCTGGTAGCGTATCAAATTAAGATCGAAGTATTCATTCCGTCCACCCCAGAGTTGAAGTCGTCGAAACATTCAACATTCTCGTCGATTTGCAGTCGTTCGTTGGTCGTCTTTGTATCCGGAATACAAATGTTTTCGTAAACGAGCTGGCAGGCAGGCAGGCAGGCAGGCAGGCATGTCATAAACCCCACAACACTGAACACTTTGAACGGTCTCAAGGTCCGTTACACGGTGGATATTCTGAGTCTGAGCTGTTCTTTACAAATCCAACGTTTTTCACAATTTGTATTGACCAGCAGTTGTATTGTGTCCGCTATGGTGAATGTAAATATACGTAATCTTATCAGGATGAGAATAAATACACATTTTTGGCGTTTCCTGAGAAGACGGAATAGTTTTCTTTTTATTTACTTCTTTTTGGAATGAATTGACTGACAAGCTACTGGAAAACTTTAAGAAAATAATAAAATTATGTATGAGAAATTGTGTGGACGATTTGGGAAGAAATGGATGGATATGATTGAAAGTTTGTTGCATGAATGAAAAATTAGACCAGCTTTTAAAATATATCCTTTCAAATCCGAATAAAAAATCTATTTTCATAATTTCAAAAACTACCCCTGTGGCTCCGCCGCCACTAACGTCTTTGGAGGCCGTGATTTGACGACTGGTAACCGCACTTTACGCGCAAAATATATCACATACCGAGATCTGCGTCGGCAGAGTGCCATATCCAGTAATGGATAGAAGGCGTGATGATATATTTATTTATTTATTTAAGGGCCGGTTTCTGAAAAAATATTTAACGGGCATGTTAACTAACTGTCGCTTAAATTTATTGAAAGGTTAAAATTACATCAGGTTTCTGGAAACACACGTCAGTTAATTTATATGTTCGATAACTAACTCATGGTTCTATCCTGGACTAACATTTATTCTTGAATCTAATAGATGGCGCTACTATCGTTGTCGGTAAATGTCGGTAATTTTTGACGTCAATTTCAAACTTCAAAATAATTAATTTGATGTCAATTATTGTACTTCGTATTTGTGGTTTGAAATTGTAACAAAATTATGGAAGAAAAGCGAATTCGTGGAAAGAACTTCACAGAAACTGAAAAGAATGTTCTTTTTGAGTTGGTGACAGGGAAATATAAAGCTATAATAGAAAATAAAGAAAGTGATGCCGTCACAATCATAAAAAAAGTTTAGCATGGCAACAAATTGCTAAAGAATTTAATTCGCAAAATCAGACTGAACACAGAACTTGTTATTCTTGTAGAAATGATATCTGTCTCTAAATTCCGCATCACTATAGATCACAAAGGGATTACGTCTTTCTCTAAAAACTCTGACTTTCGGCACAGCCTCCACAATGTCAAATAGTTCTTCATATGACGATGAACTAGAATTCGAGTATTTTTGAAGCTGCATACTAACAAATTTTGATAAATAGGTAAAATCACACAAGCACTGGAATTAAAAGTATATTCGAAGAAATTTTTAAAGCTCTCAAAATAATAGATTTTAGTAATAACTGTGTTTTTAAACCTTTTTTCAATCACCAACAAAGCCAAACGAAACTAATACAGCGGCTTAACGAATTGGTTTTTAAAACAAGGTTAGGAAAGATGAGCACTGTCACTGTCAGCCGTTATTTTCAACTGCGCATGCGTCATATAATTTAACTGGACCAATTTTCCACGTTAACTTAACGGCCAGTTAAATACCAATATGTTGTTTCAGAAACCCATTTGACAGTTTATCGAAGAGTTAAACTAACTGACCAGTTAAATTTGTTTTCAGAAACCGGCCCTAAATCCGAATAATTATTGAATATCCGAATTATTAATATGGTAACGAACGAATATCCAAATTATTCGGATACAAATATTCGGTTAACCAACAATTTTTTTTTAAATCGACATCCCTTATGATTAAGTTCCTGTTGTGCTGAGTAGTAAAATAAAATGTATGTATAGTCCATGTAAAAAGTAATCGTCCATTACTGCTAAAATAGTTCTAAGTAAAAAGCACTTTCCACGCGAGCGATTTCGTCGTCCTCGCGTCGCTCGTAAACCCTGCCTCGAATTCGTAAAGAATCACAATGTTCTTCCTCCATCGTGGGTGGCCAGGGCTAGTTCGGCCGCCTGCCGAGGGCTGCGACACCATCGGCACAGTCAACCTAGTTTTTGCGTCTCTGATTGACAGACTCTGTTGAGTTCCACCGCTTACAAATGGTTGTTAGATCAACGCAAAAACGTGGACGACACAAGTTCATGCCAGGCACGTCTACCCGGGTTGTAATGTAGTCGTGAGCCTGTAATGCGATGATGCGTTTACGACGATCATGTTATGCGACTAAAAATTTAAAATAGGATGGATCTACATTGCTGAGAAAGAGGAATTTTGATGATCTTGAGTTATAACAGGATATTTAAAGTAGAATGTTAATTTGTAATGTTTAATTTAGTAGCTCTGCAATTGCAGATTTGCTTCGTGACTATTGCCTGGCAACAAGTTTTCGAATAATCTGTCTAATTATTTTCTATTCTCACTCTCTTGTTATATATTACTGAAAATAAACAAAAACTATGGAAACGGCTATTATTCTCGAGAATAACAGCCGGCTCTATAGTTTTTGTTTATTTTATCACTAGTATATCTATGGTAACTCTAATCCATTTCCGGTAAAAATCTGTAAAATTGTATTTATTCAACACGATTTAAAAATATTTTAAGGTTTAAAAAGTAAATTCTTGTCATATGGATGACTTTAAAGTATAATGACAATGATAAATTAACTTTAAAAATTATTTTAAGGTTGTTTTTGTAACTTGAGAGCGTTGTCATTTTCCTTTAATTGAAATAAAAAGCACTAGATGGTGTTATTTGACGTAGTAAAACTGTAAAAAACTCACGACAAATTTTTATATGGCAAAATGATGGAATAAAACGGTCTTAATAAGCGTAGCATAAGTCAATGAAGTCGGCCATGACTAGAACTACCTTAAGGGCTAAATTCATAGTCATGACTCACCCTTACCTCATTCTCACCTCAAACTAGTTAGTCGAAGTAACTACGGCAATTAATTTAAATTGTACACATTTTTGAGTTAGTTGCCTGGCTCTAAGGGCCAAATTCATAGTCGTGACTCATCCTCATTTTATTCTCACCTCACACTCAAAGTCGAAGTAACTAAGGCAACTAACTCAAAAATGTGTACAATTTAAGTTAGTTGCCTTATGCCCGTACTTATAGTCGAATCTCAACCTTGTACTTGAGAATTACTCGACTGAGACGAAATGAAGTCGCTATGGATACTTCGTTGGTAATGTGTTCTATAGTTAAAACTTCGCGAATTCTCGGCGAAGGACGAGAATACAGAGATGATTTAAGGGAATTTTAGATTTTACTATTGTCGTCCCGTTTTTTTGACAGTTTTATTGCGGTACTTTCTATAAAGTGTCAAGTAATATTGAAGGTGCACAAAAATTTGAAATTTAAGTAAGTGTATTTGTATAATTTATTGTGTATAAATATGGTTTTTCATTATTTACTAATCATTGCAAAATGGAAAATAAAATAGTTCCATATTATGTTTATGCTTCTCTTTAATATCAATAAACAATAAAAAAAACTTGCATATTTTCTTTATTTAAAAATGCTAATTTATGAACTGTGTTCGGAACATTAAACCAAGTCGATTATTGTCTACATTTATTAAAGGAATATTCTCTTCGGGAAAATTATCCCCTTCCATAAATTCTCTTTGGCTAATACTTATATTGTAAAGAACGGCAGTAGCACAAATAATTGCTATTGATGTTTCTAATTTTGTTGTTAGACCCCGGCTTAAACAGGCAAACCACGGTTATTAATTTTTATTAAATTATGTATTATTAAGGGTAAAATAGTCTGTAAAACTGTGTTCTTTGTAAATCTATATCTAGTGCAAAAATCATTTTCGCCATAAAATTCTAATGGATTTTCCATATCACGAATGTAGCGTTTTGGTCTTTTTTCTTGATTAACAATAAATTCAAAAAACTCTAAATTATCTTCCCTGTCAGGACCCATTATTTCTTTAAAAATTCAAACTATCAAAAATTGGCAGAATTAAATACTTAAGCACATCTCAAGGTTGCTCTGATGCTGTCTCGAGTAAAATCGTTGTCAAGTCTGCGCGAAGTCTAACTTCATAACCGAGTACGGACTATAATAGCTGATTCGATACTTGAGTACTACTCAAATTTGAGATTAAGCGAAGTTTTGACTATAGGTACGAGCATTAGTTACTTCGACTTTGAGTGTGAGGTGAGATTGAGGTAAGGGTGAGTCATGACTATGAATTTGGCCCTTAATCTCTGCTATTCATACATTTATTTAGATGTCTGTATATATTTTGTCTGTAGTTAAAGCCAGATTTGAACGCAGGATCTCTACTTGAGATACACGTTTTATCTGTGTTTGAAACCGCAAACTCTGCCTTGTGAAGCGAGAGCAAATATTTAAAATCCAAAAAAACTACTGATTCTACACCTCAAAATACCATTCTCTTTCCAATTTTATGATTTTACGATTTTCATGCTATAAAAAACTTTCATTTCCTTCAAAAGCAGGATCACTGCTCGATCACGAAGTCCAGCTCCAATCCAAACTGATCCTTAAGTGATCCTTGCTTAAGGGTCAGTGTTTCTCTGTCTCTCATTTACATATGTCCACCTACTAGACGGCGTTGCACTAAAATTACACAATAAAGATCCGTATCCGACGGTAATTGTCGATAAACTTGAAGCCATTAGCATAATTGTGTAGAATTTTAGTAGAACTGCTTGGTTCAAGACCGCTTTGCTTCTGTGCAAAATTTAAACGAGAAAGAGTTATTGGCGGGGTTGATTTCATTCGCTTGTTTACAGATGGATTAATAATTGTATTTGTTAAGGGTGGTTTGAGTTTAATTATAATCTATTCCAGTTAAGATTTGATCAGAGAGTTAGATAGGGGCAATCATTTTGGTTCTCTGATTGGGCGAAATCCAAAAGTTCACGAAACAAAAAATTATGCTATATATTATTATTATTATTATGTTATTCTGTACAACCTCTGTGGCTCTGCCACCACTAACATCCTTGAGGGCCGTGATTTGAGGTCTGGTAACCGCACTTCACGCGTATAAATATATCACTTACCGAGATCTGCTTCGGCAGAGAGCCACATCCAGTAATGGATAAAAGGCGTGATGATATATTTAAATTTATTTTAATGATTTCTACAAGCGACAAACAATTTTCATCACTTTGAAATTATCCCTATGGCTCCCTCTTCACTAACATCCTTGAGGGCCGTGATTTGAGGTCTGGTAACCGCACTTCACGCGTATAAATATATCACTTACCGAGATCTGCTACGGCAGAGAGCCACATCCAGTAATGGATAAAAGGCGTGATGATATATTTAAATTTATTTTAATGATTTCTACAAGCGACAAACAATTTTCATCACTTTGAAATTATCCCTATGGCTCCCTCTTCACTAACATCCTTGAGGGCCGTGATTTGAGGTCTGGTAACCGCACTTCACGCGTATAAATATATCACTTACCGAGATCTGCTACGGCAGAGAGCCACATCCAGTAATGGATAAAAGGCGTGATGGTATATTTAAATTTATTTTAGTGATTCTCACAACCGATAAACAATTTTCATCACTTTGAAATTACCCCTGTGGCTCCCCCTTCACTAACATCTTTGAGGGCCGTGATTTGAGGTCTGGTAACCGCAATTCACGCGCATAAATATATCACTTACCGAGATCTGCTACGGCAGAGAGCCACACCCAGTAATGGATAAAAGGCGTGATGATATATTTAAATTTATTTTAGTGATTCTCACAACCGATAAACAATTTTCATCACTTTGAAATTACCCCTGTGGCTCCCCCTTCACTAAAATCCTTGAAGGCCGTGATTTGAGGTCTGGTAACTGCAATTCACGCGCATAAATATATCACTTACCGAGATCTGCTACGGCAGAGAGCCACACCCAGTAATGGATAAAAGGCGTGATGATATATTTAAATTTATTTTAGTGATTCCCACAACCGATAAACAATTTTCATCACTTTGAAATTACCCCTGTGGCCCCCCCTTCACTAACATCCTTGAAGGCCGTGATTTGAGGTCTGGTAAACGCACTTCACACGCATAAATATATCACTTACCGAGATCTGCTATGGCAGATAACCACACTCAGTAATGGTTACAGAGCGTGGTGATATATTCATGTATATTTTATTGTTATACTGTCGAAAATTATTTAATTTCTCTTCAATTGAAGAAACTTCTGCTAGAAACTGAATTGTTCTTATAAAATAAATAAATAAATATATCATCACGCCTTTTACCCACTCTGAGGGTGGCACTCTGCCGTAGCAGATCTCGGTAAGTGATATATTTATGCTATTACCAGCCGTTAAATCACGGCCCCCAAAGATGTTAGTGGTGAGGGAGCCACAGGGGTAATTTTAATATGGTGAAAATTGTTTGACGGTTGTGGAAATCGAACCGAGGTTCTCAAATCCACAGGCCGACTTAGACACCTCATTTAAAATTGGTAAATCATTCATAAATTAATTTCCTGTTACTGGTAGTGACATTTATATAATAACATAACACATGGGGTAGGTGGTTCATTGGTATCGAGTCGGACTGTCGATTTGTAAAGCCGAGTTCGATTCCCACAGCCAACAAACAATTTTAAAAGTACTCCTGCGGCTTCCCTTGTCTATAATCTTTGAAGGCCATAATTTGACAGTGTGTAACAGCACTTCACGGGCATAAATATATCACTTACTGAAATCTGCTACTGCAGTGTGTCATACCCAGTAATGGATAAAAGGCGTAATGATACATTTATATTTATTTTATTTTGTAAACTGTCAACATCTGCTGGCAATTTGTAATCGAAGTATACATATAAACGTAGCACAAACGAGTATCATCACTAGATCTGCAACAACAGATTCTCCTCTCATCCACCCTCAAATTCACCTCATATTCCTCTACCCAGCACCTCATACAATAATCCTTCCGATGTTGTAGTCTTTTTATGTCATCACATAGCTTTCATGTCGCATATTCTGTGTGTGTCCTTTCTGTTCATGAAACATTCACCAACACAGAGTTCGTTTCTTTCATGCTGTAATTAGCAACGATGTGTAGTGTCCACCATGTCGCAGCGCGGCGCTAGTGTGTTTCCTTTTTTACACGAATGGAATATGTTTTGTCGGGGAGTTCTTTCTGTGTAAATTTTTAGATTTTTCTGTTTTTGACAGATGCATATATGCGAGAGTAGTATGTTAATGATGTTGGGTGGGTTTTATTAAAAAATGTAGCGGGGTTATTGCTAGGAATAATTAATGAAGATATGTTGAATCTGTTACCTCATATTTATTATACATGATAATGTATTATAGAGTAATAAGAAGTAACTGTTCCAGTTGGAAATACAATAAGTTTTACTTGAAATTGGTAAGACTGATACATACATTTATTTCCTGTTTTTTAATAAATAAATAAATAAATATATCATCACGCCTTCTACCCATTACTGGGTGTGGCACTCTGCCGAAGCAGATCTCGGTAAGTGATATATTTTGCGCGTGAAGTGCGGTTACCAGTCGTCAAATCACGGCCCTCAAAGATATTAATGGTGGAGGAGGCGCAGGGGTAGTTTTTAAAATTATTAAAATTGTTTGTCGCCTGTGGGAATCGAATCTAGGGTACCAGGGTTCTCAGGATCCACAGGCCGACTTCATACCACTTAGCTATATAAATATATAAATATTCCGGCATTTGAAAAAAAGCTAATTTTATGTGGAGCAAAAGTGATTTTTTGCCTCATTTGTAGTTGTCAATACATACAGATTCGCCACAAAAAGTATCTCTTTAACTCTCTATAAAATATTATAGGTACTATTTTTCTCAAATTGACATAAAAAGAGAGATCAAATAATTAGAGTGAGATATTAGTCCCGCAGAAAAAATGATATTTTATAATTTTCTAGGACGATATTTTCCTAGGCAACAACTATAATAGTAATATACATTTTACTATGAATATCTATAGTTTTGACCATAAATAATGATAATATCTGAAATTTATAATAATTTCATTCATCGAGCCCAGGACGAGGTGGGTAAAGTCTTGCCAAGTTGAATTTGAAAGCGTGAGGCACGCGTCGAACGGCGAATAGCACGGAAACATCAAGAGCTGTTTGTTTTTCTAATTTGTTGTTCCTGGGAGCCTTTGATCTCCGGGTTTATTTAATGGCGACGGCACCTGTTTATTAGTTTACGTTTGAAGAAGTTATGTAAGCGGTGGCGAGTGTTCAATTACGTTATGTTCAAGAAACTTTCCAAGAAAGGAAATTTCTTCAAGGGTTTTACTTGTCCCTGGATTATTCACACGATAAGATACTGTAATAAGAACATGTTTTTTACTATTATTTGGTTGTATCGACTCGAACTGTAGAATTGAAAGTTCGGATTCGATTTCTACAGTCGATAAACAATTTTCACTGCATAAAAATTATCCCTTCACTAACATCTTTGGGGTCTGTAATATGACGATTGGTAATTGCACTTCATCCACATAAATATATCACTTACTGATATTTCCTACAGCAGAGAGTCACACCTAGTAAAGGGTAGAAGGCGTGATGATATATTTATTTGTTACTCATTTGAAAACGTCATTTATTTAAACAATGGGGTAATGACACAGTGGTAGCAAGTCGGCCTGTGGGTCCAAAGAACACTGGTTCGATTCCCACAGCCGACAAAACATTTTCACCAATTTAAAATTACCCCTGTAGCTCCCCCTCCACTATCATCTTTGGGGGCCGTGATATAACGGCTGGTAACCGCACTTCACGCGCATAAATATATCACTTACCAAGATCTGCTTCAGCAGAGTGCCACACCCAGTAATGGGTAAAAGGCGTGATGATATATATTTTTTATTATTCAAACTGTTTGGTAACTATATAAATTAAGCTTTACCGGTACTAACTTGTAATAGTATATTACGAACCATGAACTGTAAGGGTCTGTTTTTAGGTCAAGAATGTAGTTTGGGAAATCGAGACCCAAAAGGTCGAAATTTCCTAAACATACACCACCTAAAAAAATCACTTACAGGTCGAAGTTAGTAAGCTATTTTTTACAATACTTGCATAAATAGAAGGAAAAGAAAAATAGATTTCAAAATTGACAGCTGTCAAATTGGTGTCAAAATAAACAGGACCTTGATATGTTATATTTGATTACTGTTCACGATGGATGATAAGTAAATATTATAGTCCTGATATAACTATGGCAACCACTATGCAATAAAAGTTCCACTTATGCTGGGATGCAAGAAAAAAATAAAGAGCTCTTTAGTTAAAGAATTGTTTATCTAGCAACAGTATCAAATGGGATTTTCTGAAATTTATTGAACCGTTAGTTGCTAATGAACCGATAAAACTTTCATGTAACCCAGGATTACTGTGTATAAATTTTGTCATTAATAAGTGAGTTACAGTACAAGTATTGTAAAAATAACTATTTCCTACACTACGGTGATGTGGATAACGTTACGATATTCGAATCCGGAGATCCCGAGTTCGAATCCCACTCAAGCTAATAATATATAAACTACCACACTGCGGCTCGGTGAATCCTGTACTCTAATTGGGATTAAGTTCCTGTTTTACAAAGTAGCATAAATAAATTAATAAGAAGTTGTTATTATTAACTAATCAATAGATTACAAACAATAATTAGTAATAGAATATCGAGAATAATCACCTACACAAATTTAGGGTGAAGGTCACCCTTACAAACAGTTAAACAACCACCGTGACGCTTTATTTATCTTCCAATCTCAGCGTCCACTTCTCGCTTTCGTTAGTTGTCCGATCACGTCCCCATTTCCGATTGGTCGTCGTCCTTTACCCCCCAGATTGTCGATAGGTCCCCAAGGGCCCCGATGTACCTAATCAGGCGGTTTGATTTGTACACACGGAGATATCGTGTCACACGCCCCATCACAGATGGACAAGGACTTGAGGATATCCTGGCTTGACCACAGGTTAACCGCAGTTATTGGATCGAAGGGTAAATAGGGGACAGGGTTGAGGTGGACACGTGGAATGTAAATATTGGCGATTTGTTTATTTTTTTCTCTAGTGGAAACAGAATTATATATGGACTCCCTCTTGTCAAACGAGAACGTTAAACGTTCAACCACAACTAATCAGTTTAGCTCAGTGTATTTCTTTCGTGAAAATTCCGTTTCAGTATTTGATGGGAAATATACAGTAAAATTTTCAGAAATAAATTAGCAATTTAGATAATTTAGGTAATAATGGCTCAGTGGTATCAAGTCGGCCTGTGGACCCTAAGAACTCTGATTCGATCCACTGTACTAGTTAGAGAGCTAGGGTGCAAAATGTTGTCTCATTTATTCCAGTGACAGAAATGGATTTTTTAGTAGATTATGTCATGATAAACATGAAAACAAGAAAATTAGATTTGGGAACGGGTGGCAACTATAGATGGCGCCGATGTGAATGCGCCGATTTTAAGGGTGGTTGTTGACATATTTTTTACAGGCTACTTTTCAGTTTAAGTTATAGATTTTGGTATAATTAAGTAATAAAAATAGACAGAAATTTTGGCTGATGACGCATGCTTGACAAAACCGGTCAAAGTAAGCAATTTTTATGGTGTCATGTGACATATTACTACTTCTCCCCGACGAATACTTGACAAAAATTATTGCTGGTTGCTCATTGGTGACAGAAGCTCTGAAAGTGGACTGGTGTAGAGATCAACAACCACCCTTAAAATCTGTGCATTCACATCGGCGCCATCTATAGTTGCCACCCGTTCCTAAATCTAATTTTCTTGTTTTCATATTTATCATGACATAATCTATTAAAAAATCCATTTCTGTCACTGGAATAAATGAGACATCATTTTGCACCCTAGCTCTCTAACTATATGGTACTATAATTAAAATAAATAATAATTCCTTCTAATTCAAATTTATGAAATAGATTGCTGGAGAATCTTAAAATCAACAAATCATATTCCTAATTCTTCATTAAAAACTCAATTTTCAATATCGTCTCGAAAACAATTATCATGTAATTTCCTTGGATATGAAACATCCTTGAAGCTTCGACGCGGGGGTTGAGAGGTAAGCAGGAAGAGGAAACTCGTGATCACCCCCTGGTTGGGTGGGGGGTGGCACGGTTCACGCTTGGCCGAGACCAATTCAGAACAGGAATTTATCCTATCAATTTCTGCCCGGTGAACCGACAAAGAGCGCGAACGATGGGCGTTCTCACCGCCCCCTGCACGTCCACCCCCTGGAATGGGGGCGCTACTGGAGCTACGCCAACTATGCTCTGCATGCCAGAGGGATGTATTGGCGGCGGCGGACAACATGTGATGAGAGAGAGGATTCTTTGAAATTACAAATTCTCTACACTTTCTTTCATATTAATTATTATTCTAAGGGATGGTATTTTAATCTTTTAACAAAGTTCTTAATACAAATAAAAATATTGTATCGAAATGGTTTGGGCATGTAGAACGTATGTCGAATGAGAGATTGGTGAAATTGAGGGTGAAAGATTGCGTGGGCGACCTATGAATAAATGGATGAATATGATTGAAGGATTGTTGCGTGAACGAAAGTTTCCGAGTATGAGGAACAAATATGCTTGTATGAAAGGAATTATGAATGTGGATGAAGCTAAAGGAATCGAACCGGGATCCTCAGGATCCACAGGCCAACTCGAAACCACTGAGCCATTACCCCATTAAATATTAATAAACATAAATAAATAATTGTAATTAAGACTATAGGTGGGGAACTTTTTTACCATTGGATGGCATATTTAAATTAGGCAGTAATAAAGGAATATTTCGAGATAATATTTTCAACCCTACATTGACTTGACGATGAAGAAAAATATTCGAAATCATATAGTAAATCATAATACGTATAGAAATCGGATAATAAACTTATGAAGTGAACAAGTTGGTTTTTACAACTAAAACTAAATATAAAAAATGCCGCCCCAAAATATGTGCCGTCAGGTGCGGACCGCACCCACCACCCCTCTCTAGGTACGCCACTGGAAGATATGTATGTATATATCCAAATCGGAGTTCAAATTATGACAATTATTCATTTATGGGGTGGCTAGCTCAGTGGTATGAAGTCGGCCTGTGGATCCTGAGAACCCTGGTACCCTAGATTCGATTCCCACTGGCGACAAACATTTTCATCACATTAATACTACTCCTGTGGCTCCCCCTCCACTAACATCTTTGGGGGCTGTGATTTAACGGCTTGTAACCGCACTTCACGCGCATAAATATATCACTTACCGAGATCTGCTTCGGCAGAGTGCCACATCCAGTAATGGGTAGAAGGCGTGATGATATATTTATTTATTTATTTTATATTTATTTATTCTACTGTGTACAACAGGAACTTAATCCCAATTACAGTACAGGGTCCGGACTTACCGTTCCGTAGTATGGCAGTTCACATGTATTTAGTTTCAGTGAGATTAGAATTCAGGATTCAATGCTATATCGTGACGTAACATCCTTTCACATGACAGCTGTCAACAAACCAGAAATATAAAATTATTATACTTCTAAATCTGTCCGTCAGATGCTTACTCTTATTTAAAATCCTTCTAAACTTCAGAAAAATCCAATTTTCTTGTAGAATTCCTTTGTTTCATACTTTATTTACTTCACCATCGTTCTCACAACGTTATTTTCTTTCTGTTGCTGAATTATATTTTAAATCTATAATATTTTAGCACGTAACAGATTATCAAAACTACAGTCGACCAGCCAACTTTCCATCACAACGGAAAGGGAAACTCAGCGGTGGTGAACTGACTGACTATGGAGTTGTGATTGACATTTTAACCAAGCAACGTCACTGCGTTGTTGCTTCACACGGAGACGAATTTTCCTGTTGTCGCCTCGCTGTTTTATCCGGGCTTTTCAATGTTATTTGTTATTTTCTGAACAGCGGGGGTGATTTTTGTTAGGTTTTTGATGGAAAATGTTCAAATTGTACATTTTAAAAGACCTTTTTACGTTTAAGAACAAATAATCGCTGTTTCTCAATACTTACGCTTACAATCGAATATATATGGAGTAGGTGGCACACTGGTTATCGTGTCGGCCTGTGGATCCTGAGAACTCTGGTTCGATTCCCACTGGCGACAAACATTTTCATCACATTAATACTACTCCTGTGGCCCCCCCTCCACTAACATCTTTGGGGGCAGTGATTTAACGGCTTGTAACCGCACTTCACGCGCATAAATATATCACTTACCGAGATCTGCTTCGGCAGAGTGCCACATCCAGTAATGGGTAGAAGGCGTGATGATATATTTATTTATTTATTTTATTTTTTCTACGGGACTAGTATCTCACTCTAATTATTTGATCTCTCTTTTTATGGGTTGGCTAGCTCAGTGGTATGAAGTCGGCCTGTGGATCCTGAGAATCCTGGTTCGATTCCCACAAGCGACAAACAATTTTCATAATTTCCAAAACTACCCCTGTGGCTCCTCCACCACTAACATCTTTGGGGGGATTTGACGACTGGTAACCGCACTTCACGCGCATAAATATATCACTTACCGAGATCTGCTTCGGCAGAGTGCCACACCCAGTAATGGGTAGAAAGCGTGATGATATATTTATTTATTTATTTATTTTATTTTTTCTACGGGACTAGTATCTCACTCTAATTATTTGATCTCTCTTTTTATGGGGTGGGTAGCTCAGTGGTATAAAATCGGCCTGTGGATCCTGAGAACCCTGGTTCGATTCCCACAAGCGACAAACAATTTTCATAATTTCCAAAACTACCCCTGTGGCTCCTCCACCACTAACATCTTTGGAGGCCGTGATTTAACGGCTTGTAACCGCACTTCACGCGCAAAAATATATCACTTACCGAGATCTGCTTCGGCAGAGTGCCACACCCAATATGGGTAAAAGGCGTGATGATATATTTATTTTATTTATTTATTTACAATCGAATATGGATCGTTGAAGTACCGCATACATTTTTTGAACTTGATTTTATCTGTAACTAAATATAGAAAATGAAAAATCTCAAATAAAAATTAATGGATGTGACGAGTAAATGAGCTTGTATGAGGTTTGTTCCAGCCTGAAGTTTATTTATTTATTTAGGAAAATATAAATATAAAAACCACCCTTCGTCTCCGGCATCCATTGACCCATTAACAAATTTTCTTACGAATTTTCCTCCCCTTGCAATGCTAGACATCACCGCTCGTTTACATGCACCCCAGGCTTAGGGTTCAACTTAAGATTCACCCCCATTCACCCCCTGTTTAAGGGTGAGGGCGCGTTTCGCTGCCATCTTATCCCGGGTACTTGACAACGACGAAATGTCGAATATCGTAAATGTGAATTTTGAGACGGCGATGTGATAGGTGGAGGCATGTTAAGGGTGGATTTTAAGGGTTGAAGAGAAAATGTAACTGATTTCTAAACAGAAGTTTTTTATTTTAGAATTTATTTTTGTATTTACGTATTTTCAAAAAATAAAAATCGCTAAAATGTTGCATATGTCAATTCGAACAAGAGGAATACAATGCCGTTGAGCGCAACTTCATATCTTGTGTAGTTTTTAAGATATGGCCTCCGAAAAAGTTCAATTTTCCAAAAATGTAGCTTATCATACTTCGACTTTCCCGAAGCTATATCTCAAAAACTAAACAAGATATGAAGATGCGCTCAACGGCATAGAATTTCTCATGCTTCAATTGACTTGTAAACAAATTTTTAGCAATTTTTATTTTTCAAAAAGTTTTCATCAAAATTTTCTCGTCGAGCAGTTTTTGAACAATATCTCATAAACTAGAAGACATATTTTCTTGGAGATTATACCATTGGATTCAGCGGGTAAAAATACATATGTATGTAAATTTTCGTTACAATATTTGTAGGAGAAAGAATTTTAAAGCAAACAGTCTGAAAATAGCCTAAAATCGAAAAAAATCCAAGGGGTACCCCTTAAGAAATTTTCAAAAAATATAAATTACTAAAAATTTGCTTATAAGTCAATTCGACCACGAGGAATTCAATGCTGTTGAGCGCATTTTCATATCTTGTGTAGTTTTTAAGATATAGCCTTCGGAAAAGTTCAATTTTCCAAAAAATTTACCTCTTCATATTTTCGATTTTCCTGAGGCTATATCGCAAAAACCAAACAAGATATGAATTTGCGCTTAACGGCGTTGAATTTCTCGGGCTTCAATTGACTTATAAACAAATTTTCAGCCTTTTTTCTTTTTCAAAAAGTTTTCGCTGTAATCGCGATCATTTTCTGTATAAAAATTTACAGTTTTACTCCATTTTTTTTAGTTTCCCAACAATTAAGTTATCTGACATATAATTAATATATTATTATAAACATGTCAAAATATTAATTTATAGAGATGGTATCGTGTCAGCCTGTGGATCCTGAGAACCCGAGTTCGATTCCCACAGCCGACAAACATTTTCAGCACATTAAACATATCCCTGTAGCTCCCTCACCATTAAAATCTTTGAGGGTCGTGATTTGACGGCTGGTAGCCGCGCTTACATATATCACTTACCAAGATCTGCTATGCAGAGTGCCGCACCTAGTAATGGGTAAAAGGCGTGATTTATTTTACTTAAAATAGAAAATAATAATAATAAATTCTAATAACAGCTGCAACCTCAGAAAAAACAATTGTACAGTATCAAAATACCCCCTTTCATTCCTCCTTTAACCTCTGTTAGCATCCCTATCCATATGTAGAAAAACTATTGACATAGGGGTTGTTTTACATACGCAAACATCCACTACGTTATTTCTATCCTCAACTGTTTCTCAACGTCACTGGCACCGCCATCTTGACTTGCGTTGATGTTCACATCACCCTCTGTCACATTCTCACGTATACGCACATTGTGATGCGTGTGGTACGTGTGATGAGAGCGTGATCGCGTGTGTCGTATGAAGAGAATTCAATGTCTGTGTGCTTTTGAGAGGGAGGAGTACATGGAATAGGTGTGTGATTATTCTAGGAGATTGAAAACGAATTGAATTGATTTTTGATCGATTTGATCGATTGCGAAAAATAGAATTATGTATATATTTGTAGCCTAGTGGATCAAACCGAAGTAATACTTGTGTTTTTTGGAAAATTGTACTTTAAAACTAAACAAGATATGAAAATGCGCTCAACGGCATTAAATTCCTCGTGGTCGCATTGACTTATGAGCAAATTTTTAGCGATTTTTATTTTTTGAAAATTTCTTAAGGGATTTTTTTCGATTTTAGGCTATTTTTAGACAGTTTGCTTTAAAATTCTTCCTCGTACGAATATTGTAACAAAACATACATATATATTTTGACCCGCTGAATCAAATGGTAAAATCCCTAAGTGCATATGTCTTCTAGTTTTTGAGATATTCTTTAAAAACTGTTCAATGAGAAAATTTTGGTGATTATTTTTTGAAGTTTCTCAAAACCAATGAAATGCTTCATTGTATGCCACGTGTCTGCGTTTTAACCAATCCCGTCATTATTATACTGAGAATAAAGAACTGGTGATTATTCCCGGGAATAATCTCTGTAGATACTTTTTTGTTTGTGACAAATAATAGGTAGTTGTCAATTATTTAAAACTGTCAACGCGTCAAGTAAAATGTGTGAAAAAATCGATTTAGTTGTATTTTAGATACAGAAATACACCAACAAATTTTGAAAACAACTTCCAAGAATACATTAATAAGTAATTAATCGATATGGACTCAGTTCAAAATATTTTAAGTTGGATGAATCGACCTCAACAGCGAAGTCAAAAAAATAATCTAATGAAATATAACTCGAGAGTTGGATAAATTAGAAAATAATTCTCCAGTATCTTTCTCAAACTTGTTGCCATTTGGCAATAGCCACTCATGCCCTACAGACTTTCGTGACTATTGCCTGGCAACAAGTTTTCAAAAGATCTGTCAGATTATTTTCAATTTATTCTCACTCTCTTGTTATATTATAACTTATAATTTGTACTAGTGCAAATATCATTTATTAATTCACTCATTTCCATCAACAACGTGCTCAAATCATGAAACGCTATTGGTTGTTTGAAATCATGAAGCAATATTCATTATAATACTGGACCTGTTGTGAACCCAAAGTTCTACTGTTATAAGAAATAGATATACTCTATAAAACGCAAAAAGAAAACTAGAACAAAACATATCATCAAATGCAGATTGGACGCAGCAGACTCTATAAAAATTACCCATCAAAAAACATCACATAGATTTCAATCCGGTTATCTTATATCAGCCCGGAGTCTTCCAGTTCAAGTCCAGTGAAGCAAGTCCACAGTCCGGCGAGTCCGGTCCTCTTGCCATTAAAATGAACAAATTCCCCGAAGTCGCCGTCGTGCGCGCTTATTTTCTTTTATTTTCCGGAGTCGAGTCCGGGCTCGCCTGGAATCCTTCAATATATATACGCTGAAGGTTTCAAGGGAGGGGGAAAGCTAACGGTCAGCGCCAACTTGATATAGCTATGTTTTCGCTTCGAGAATTTGAATTTGAGATTTGAAGTATTGGAAATATATTTTGGTTATGGAGTTTTAGTTTTTGTGGGGGATTGGTATTACTGTATTTGGTTTAGCTGGTAAGATGTGAGTTTGAAATAGATGTTTTTTATAATACTTGTACTGTAAGTTACCTATTAATGGCAAAATTTAAACATAGTAATTGGAACATTTATTGTACAATGGTTTTCGTGGTTACATCAGGACTTTAATATTTACTTACTGTCCTCCGTGGACAGTAAGTAAATATTACATATCAAGGTCCTGTTTATTTTGACAACAATTTGACAACTGCCAATTTTGAAACCGATTTTTCTTTTCCTTCTATTTGTGCAAGTATTGTAATAAAATAGCGTACTAACCTCGAACTGTAAGTGATTTTCTTAGCTCGCGAATATTTAGGAAATCGAGGCCCGAAGGGTCCAACCTACATTTTTGACCCAAAACCTGTCACTTACAGTTCATGGTGCGTAATATATTATATATGAGGAGTTATAGATTTATGGTTGCGCTCTTATTGTCAGTGACATATTTATTATCAATTAAATAAAAATTATGAAGTACGTGGCTCAGTGGTATCGAGTCGACCTGTGGATCCTAAGAACCCTGGTTCGATTCCCGCAGCCGATAAACATTTTCACCATATTAACATTACCCGAGGAGCTTTTCCACTACTAACATCTTTATGCGCATAAATATATCACTTACCGAAATTTAATTCGGCAGAGTGCCACATCCAGTAATGAGTTTACAACACTAGCTTTCGACTCGTGCAGCAAGCTTCCCACTCGTGCAATAAAGTGACGCTTTTAACACTAGTTGCATAAATAACTATTTTACTACATTTGTCATGATAAAAAAATTCTTTATGCACAACCGGGCCGAAATTCATGTGTTAAGCCCTAAAAAGCGGGCTTAAATAATAAATAATTCCTATGTATTGTAAATACTTGATTCTGCAAAATGTCAAATCGTTTGGACATATAATTAAATGTTATTTTGTTGTAAAATAAGCGTTTCTGACCCTGAGCATGTTATTAGCCCTCGGTGCTTTGCGCCTCGTGATTATAATCATGCTGCGGGCCAGAACCGCCTGGTTTCACCCTTGGTACATAAATAACTATTGTACTACTGTTTTTAACAAAATCAATTACACTAAATTTACTTTGTAAACGCGATATAGGAAAAATAATTAATAATAATATTTCTTAACCTTAACACCTTGAACGTCTTCTGTTAGCTCAAAAACAGAATCAATATAATTGTGGTCGTTATAACGTCTTAAAACGCTTTCAAATTTTGGCATTATGCAGTTTTTTGCACATTTGCATCTTTCCAGCGAATCTATTTGAATTATTGTCTGCAAAATAATATCTTTTTTATTATACCTGCACAAAAACATTGTTTAACAAACTAAAAAGCGTGCGAAAATGAAAACTAATACACGCCGTGTTTCAAAGTTGCTAAGCAACAACAATACTATATACTACTATACTATATACTATTTTGTTCTATGATCAGTACTCTTAATTCTTTTTTCGAAATATAAAAACACCCCGTACTTAGTTGAGATGAAAGTCGGAGCAAAATTACTTGTCCAATATTAAACAAATTAAAACAAAAAAATCATGAAAAATCCTGGTAAAAATTGGCGGAGTCGCGATCAATATTCCGCTCATCCAACTCGTTCGGTAATCTGAACAACCTAATGAAGTTATGGATTACTCTCGCTAGCTTACAACCCCCTTGGAGGCCTTTGGCCAACACTGCAGGGGGGTGAGTCTCTCAGCATCCCCTATTTACCTACGCTAAACATATAAAAAGCGTTATTCGCATATCTGTTGTCTGTGACATCACATATGTCGTCGGTATTGTCGCGGGCAAATGTACCGATACAAGACAATGACACGCGCCCTGGGATGCCGGTTGCTACCCCCTCAATGGGGATGATTGACAATTGTCAACGGAAAGGATTAGTTTGTAATTATACTGCATGGGATAGTATTAGAAATTGAAATGGACAAATCGCAAAATGGTACAGTTATAAATAAATATAGAGTGATCAGAAGTAAGTGATTCAGTTGGCAATGCAATTCTGGGGATCTTTTTATTCCACAGTTGGTACAGCGCCAGGTATAGGCGAAAATACTACAGGGTGATCAAAAGGAATTGTTACAGTTGGCAATAAAAAAAACTACTTGAAATTGGTAAGCCTGATACATAAATTCATTTCCTGTTGTTGACAGTGACATTTAAAATTTAAATTTAAGTACATTTATTATTACATTTATTCCTAAAGTATTTCTATTACTTAAAAAGTCAAAATTCTATTAGCTGTCAGAATCCTGACATAACCTATTTGTATTTATTAGAAATGTCAAATAGCATTTCCGCCTTTACCTGGCGTTGTGCCAACTGTGGAATAAAAAGATCTCTGGAATTGTATTGCCAACTATAACAATTCCTTTTGATCACTCTGTATTTGATATGTCATTTTTATAATAAATACAAATAGGTTGGGTGATAAATAGTTATTTGTGTACCAAGTCTTGCGCCTCGTGCTTATAATCATGCCACGGGCCAGAAACGCTAATGTCACCCGTGGTACATACAATATTTTATGCACAACAAAATAACATTTAATTATATATTCAAAAGATTAAAATATGTACATAGGTTATGTCAAAATGACATTTTGCAGAATCAAGTAGTCACAATAAACAAAAATTTATCATTTTATTTATGTATCCATAGGAATGATTTCTTTTTGGCCCATGACCCAAACATAAGTGTTTAAGCCCGCTTTATATATATTAATAGATATGGGGTAGCCTAGCTTAATGGTATCAAGTCGGCCTATGGATCCTGAGAACCCTGGTTCGATTTCCACAGGCGACAAACAATTTTTACCATTTTAAAAGCTACTCCTATGGCTCCTCCACCACTAACATCTTTGGGCTGGTTACCGCACTTCACGCGCAAAATATATCACTTACCGAGATCTGCTTCGGCAGAGTGCCACACTCAGTAATGGGTAGAAGGCGTGATGATATATTTATGTATTTATTTATTTTTATTAATAGATATAAATCTGAGGGAAATAAAGCGATGAAATAAATAAATAAAAATAAAATCCAGGCCAAATATTTATTGATTTCCCCGTTGGCAAAATATCGCAGGTCCCGCTGCCATTTTATTTCTCTTTTTTTAGATTCAGAGCCTCATTATACAAATTGAAATTTTTAATGTATTTTAAGCTAATATTTACACGGATTTAACTTATATATTTTTGGGAGTCTTTGATCTTGCCGCTGAATTTGGCGAGTGCTTTTTTTTCATCCTACGGACGAAGCGAGAACGGCGGATAAAAATTATTTACATTTCGAACATGCGTTGAAAATATACTCATATGAATTTGATTCTGCTTTTTCATTTGTTCAACTGTTTGCTTTCTCTTTACATTTATTGATCGTTTTACTCTATAAATTTATACTATTCTTTTAAATTAATATTTCATCGTGTTCCATAGAAGGTCAATTATTCCCCACGTCTGGAATATTGCATTCGGCAGTACGGTAGTGTGGTTAACGAAATGACATTCGAATCCGGCGATCCCGAGTTCGAATCCCGCTCAAGCTAGAAATATATGAACTAATACACTACGTCTAACTAAATGTATTCAGATGGAGAAAAATCTGGTATGGGCACCACACGACTTTCTTATGCACAGCATATTTAATATTTAGAATATATGAATGTTATATGATATTATTAAACATGTAATTTAGTTTTTCAGTAATTCAGCATTTGTCTGTTTAAAACATATAAAATATCAAGATAGAAATATGAAATTAGTTACTATTTGATCAATGAAATCGATATAGCATCAAAAACGGTGAATTGAACACTTATGACTTGCTCCTTGCGTTTGTCAATTATTATTTGACATATAAATGTTAAACATATTTATGTTTTTTGTTTCTATTGCTACTATGATTATTGGAATATATTATTAAATATATAAATTAGTTTTTCTCAAAATTAGACGCATATACAGGAAAATTGCAAATACCATTTTATGTTCCAAATATTTTTGCCAACATCTTTTATTTGAAACTTTTTTTCGTAACTGATTCCATTTTTGAAATAAATAGAATTTATTGTTTTGTGTGTCCAGTAAACTTCCTCTTCCGGTTTTTCAATTTCATTCAAAATCAACTCAGCTCTTCGTATTTTCATGAAACTTATAATTACCAAGTTTCGTTAACAAATCTTATCTCGTTCATGAGATATTACATACTCGAACACACATCCCTCTACACACACACATACACACAGACATCATTGAGAAAATGATCAAAACGGATTCAGTCGACCCCAAAACACGTATTTCCGCGAATATCTCATCAACGATTTTTTTCACGATTCCAATACTTCCTTATACTACGTATAAGAAAGTTATAACACAGGCAACCGCAGCCCAGTAAAACTTGCGTTTATTAATTAATATCACTTCTGCTATTATACATTTTTATTTACTTTTTAGGGAACTTAATTATTATTATTCTAAATATTAAATATGCTATGTATAAGAAAGTCATGTGGTGACCACACCAGATTTTTAGGTTAGGTGCAAGTTTGTCGTAGTTTCAATTTTTGCCACTTTGGGCGCATTCTTACGTAAAAATCTTGATAGTAGAATATTTAATAATCTATTTGTTGATTAGAAATCAATGAAATATAACAAAACAATATTACGTTCGAAATTATCCTTTTAAATACAGATTAACTATATCATAATCATCCTCAAATATCATTACCCGAAACCAAAAGTAAAAATCAGCTTTTATCATCAAAAAAGAAAAACATTCGAACATTAGTTTCAAATAACTAAATATTTAATGCAACTAAAACAAACGGACGGTTTGTTAGAAACAGCTGCCGACGAGCGAACATCGTTTTGCTTTTGTTAATGATAATCTTATACAAATAGTGAAGTAGATCGTGAGTTGATCTTGTCGTTTGCATTGCGATCAAGTCTGCCATGAAACCGGTAGCCGACTGAATAATGTAACTGGATAAACATTTACAGTCTAGGTTTGATAGTAATTTTAGGATGGAACTTCTGATAAGGACAGGAATGATTGATTACATTTTTTTTTTGATAGTTTGTTGTCAAATGTTTCTAAATTGTTTTATACACAACCGGGCCGAAAAGCATGTGTTTTAGTCCTAAAAAGCGGGCTTAAACATTCGTCAACCGATGGCGCCACCGTCACACTAGTACTACCTTAAATAAGATTAATAGACAATTTAGTTTATGCACAACCGGGCCAAAATTCATGTGTTTTAACCCTAAAAAGCGTGCTTAAACACTTGTTTTAGGCCCTAGGGCCATAAGATGGTAATTCCTATGGACACATAAATAAAATGACAATTTTTGTTTATTGTGAATACTTGATTCTGCAAAATGTCATTTTGACATATCATCTATTTAGATATTTGAATCTTTTGATCATATAATTAAGGTAGTACTAGTGTGACGGTGGGGCCATCGGTTGTCGAGTGGCGAAACTGACGCTCAAAAAAATATAAAAATTGAATAAAATAAGTATTTTATACCTGATTTGAATATCATGAATTGTTAACAGGTTGTTGGTCTAGTGAATTTTCAAATACCATACCACCGTGTGGTGTTGCCATTATAAATTGGGATTCTTAATTTTTCGTTAAAAACAAGGCTTTGCATGGCTATATATCCATTACTAAACGATAAAAAACTTTCTCCTTCTGATACAATATACATGGATAGTTCTAGAACATCATACTAGTTTTTCAAATGAAACTGCAAAATTTTAGAGGTACACAAACCAAATATGTGCGATTCTGAGTGATGATCGCCATAAGCCCCGTGTATAAGAATTCAGCTTTACAAGCGAATATATTTGTTCACAGACGATGAATGTGTTTCATATTTTAACAGGATGCGTATGACTATCCAATGTTTACATGCGCCAAATTTCATTCAGATCTGCAAAAGTTTGTTTCACGCTAGTATTACCTTAAATGTTATTTTGTTGTGCATAAAATATTGTATGTACCACGAGCAAAATTAGCGTTTCTGATCCTGAGCTTTGCGCCTCGTGCTAATAATCATACCACGGGCCAGAGACACCTGTGTTCACCCTTGGTACATAAATAACTATTATATTGTCCCACAATTTACCACCGTTAACTTGGATCTAAATGAAATTTTCTTAAAAACATGATTTATTTATTTATTTATTTTGTTACTATGTACAACAGGAAGTAAATCCCAATTACAATACAGGGGACCTACAGCTTATAGTGGAATCCGAACCACTCAGACGCAATCATATTTTTTTGATATAAGTAGAAATCAGTGAGATTTGAACGCACGACCTCTTGCTTGCTAATTAAGAATCGCAAGTTTTACCTCGCTTTTATCCACTGAGCTACGATTGCATGATGATGGTAATGTAGTAAAAATTGTTCATCAGCTGTGGGTTTTGAACCCGTGCTCTCAAATCCACAGACCGACTTGATACCACTGAGCCTCTTACTCCAAAATATCAATGCGTACATTTATAGATTACAGCTTACATCCAGATTACAATATTGGGGCAGTTATGCTTACACGACGCAGCAGATCCTAAAGTTCGGATCAGAATAAAATGCTTACAAAGACGATTTTAAACGCAGTGGGGAAAGCAAAATCGGACCAGAAAAAATCCGTCTCGAATAATCTTCGCGTTTTTCTGAGGCGATTTCTTAGGATTTAGAACGGATGAAGCGAAAGCTCTGTCATCAGTTTTTCGCATTTCACTTTCTTAATTCTTCCAGAAGAAGATGAAGAACTGGAGGGAATTGTGTTGTTTAGACTTCATTTAAGCATCTAAGATTTTTAGTCCTCAGCAAAGAAATTAATCTCAATTATAGTAGCTTATAGTGGAAACCGAACCACTCAAACACAATCGTAGGTTTGAAGTTGAAGTCAGCGAGATTTGAGCGCACGACCTCTTGCTTGTTAATTAAAAAACGCAAATTTTACCTAAGTTTTATGCACTGGGCTACGATTGGCTTTTACAGGGTGATCAAAAGGAATTGTTATAGTTGGTAATACAATTCCAGAGATATTTTTATTCCACAGTTGGCACAACGTCAGATAAAGGCGGAAATACTATTTGACATTTCTAATAATTAGAAATAGGTTATGCCAGGAGTCTGACAGCTAATAAAATTTAGACTTTTTAAGTAATAGAAATACTTTAGTAATAAATGTAATAATAAATGAACTCAAATTTAAATTCTAAATGTCACTGTCAACAACAGAAAATGAATTTATGTATCAGGCTTACCAATTTCAAGTAGTTTTTTTTATTGCCAATTGTAACAATTCCTTTTGATCACTCTGTATTATATTTTATTATTCTATTGGTAGGATCTTCTGTAAATCCATAAGTTTTATAGATCCATAAATCTGTAAATGATGAACAAAATCGCAACGAAATTTATGACTTTATAATATATTTTCGACTTATCAACAAATATTGATGTAATTTTGTTCATTATTTACAGGTTTTCAGAATTATAATAGTATATTATACAACAACGCTATAATATAAAAAATTTAAAAAAAATATCATCACGCCTTCTACCCATTACTGGGTGTGGCACTCTGCCGAAGCAGATCTCGGTAAGTGGTATATTTTGCGCGTGAAGTGCAATTACCAGCCATCAAATCATGGCCTCCAAAGATTTTAGTGATGGAGGAGCCACAGGGGTAGTTTTAAAATGGTGAAAATTGTTTATCGCCTGTGGGAATCGAACCAGGGTTCTCATAATCCATAGGCCGACTTGATACCACTGAGCTAGCCACCCCATCAATAATTAATTATAAATATTTCAAAATGTTTTAATTTTTTTATTTAAATTGTATTGGCAGTAGTCTACGTATCCAAGGTTACAACAAAAACAAAACAAAAAACAGTCAGATAAAATCTTTACCAGACTATTTTGTACTTTACCAGACTGTTATTCGTGTTGTAACCTTGGATACGTACTTTACTTGGCTGTTTTGGTAAAAATCTACTTTCCATACTAAAATTGATCAGGAAAGTAAGCATTTTCTTACCGGTTTCAGAAAACAAAACAACAACTCTGTACAACAGGAACTTAATCCTTATTACAGTACAGGATCTGGACTCACCGAGTCGCAGTGTAGTAGTTCATATATTTATAAGTTGTATGGGATTCGAACTCAGGAGCAGAACATAGAAATGCAAAGTCTAAATATTATGTAGAACATACTCATACGGTTGTCACAGTAAAACCAAATCAATTCCATTGATATTTGTCTTGTCTAAACAGTACGCGTACCTTAAACCGACCTACCTCCATCGCACTATTTACTCTCCAGCAGCATACAGCAGCTCTTGCTGATTTCAAATCCAGGATTTTCCAGCATCCAACGTAATATAGCTTCACCGCTGGAGGCCTCTACCCGCCGTCCTCGCCCCCGCCCCCGCCTCAGCGCCTCGTGTTTACCTCTGCCCGGATTCTGCTGCTGGACTTCAAAGGAGTGCGCGCCTGCCGGTGACACGTACGTTACGAGCGGGGAGAGAACCGGAGCGGCTCCGGAGCGGTTCCGGAGGTGGTGATTGCATCCGGAAACCCGCCTAGTCCGGGTAGCATGCCGTTGTTTCAGCGAGAATTCCGGGAGATTATACTCAGGCAAAATTTTGGAGATTGGGTTGGATGTAAACTAAAGATTTTTCGTTAGTTATAACTTAAAAGATCTGTAATTGAAGAGCTTTCATTTAACTTTAACTTCCACTAAGCATATATAGCCCAATTCTCAAAAGAGGTTTAGCTAGAATTTAGATCATTCTAAATTTTAGATTTTGCTAAATAAGTTAAACCATATTCGCAACAAAGTTTAAATAAACTTGATCTTGTTATCATTTAGTTTTCGGAAAGTGAATTGAATTAACATTTATAAATAGGACAAACATAATATTAGCTAATTCAAAATTAAGGATCCTAAGAACCCTGGTTCGATCCCCACAGTTGACAAAACATTTCATCAATTTAAAATTACCTCTGTGGCTGCCCCACCACTAACATCTTTGGGGGCCGTGATTTGACGACTGGTAACCGCACTTCACGCTCATAAATATATCACTTACCGAGATCTGCTACGGCAGAGTGCCACAACCAGTAATGGGTAAAAGGCGTGATGATATATTTATTTTTATGTATTTTATAAAATTGAGAATTTGAAAATAATTAATATTAGACGCCCTCACAATGTTCTTATTGTTAATATAGCATTTAACACAATCATATCTCAGACGCAAGGTTTTTGAAGCACAAAATCATGTATTAAATCTTTCTGCTATTTCTTCCACTATTCGCTTTTTTGCTTTTAATTCCTTGCATCTGAATATTTTCTATTACATTTTTATATTTCAACTAATAATCTAACTTCATTTATAGTAAAAATTACAGATCTTGCACGTTTTCCTGACATTTTCACACTTATAACAAAATCAAGGAGGTAGAAACAAAATTACATTTATTTATTAAATGTCATAAACAAGTTTTGTATTTCTTTCTAATTAATTATTTTCATAACATTCTCTCTCTTTGAAAGACGGACAGTGTTGCAATTTTGGCTTATTTATTTATTAGATACCTAATAACAAGAAGACGAATAAATTGAACTGGATATCTAAAAAATAAATCTTCCTAATAAATAATTTATGTTGCTAATAACTATTAGCTACTTTATTAGGAGGTGGATATCTCGGCTCTGAATAAAAAAATAGTCACAGTGGTGAAATAAAATTAACCTTCGTTACACACACTGGGGTATACTGTACCCCAATAAATTTTTACAGTTACGCCATTACTGTGCGCTTCAATTTAGAAGTGCTGTCATTGGGCTAAATTAAGTTTATACCCTCCACTACCTATACAGGATATTGTATTAGTCATTTGGTATGGTTCACAGTGCCTGTCAACACTAAAAGTTCGTCTGGGGTATATAATACCCCACTGTGGTTTTCACGTAATTATTTTAAAATTTGATAAAAATCGGTTTTGTTGGATTGTTTGCTACATATTGGTACATACATACATACATATCTTCACGCTATAGCCCATCAAATGGGGTATCAGAAACGAAGGGAGTGTCGTCCCTGCGCTTGTTTTTGAAAGTGAATTTCACACAATTGCAGATAAACACTCTAATGAAATTACTAAACAACAAAACTAAAATCAAAATTCCTGCACTTCTTAAATCATCAGATTCATTCCGCAATTAATCTTCGACAAACGTTCCTATCCTGACACACCACTTTAGCTTCATCCACATTCATAATTCCTTTCATACAAGCACGTTTGCCTATGAGAGTTTTTTGTGGCATATTGGACCACAGTGGTGTAAACGCTATGGTGTTATTTACTTTGTCCAATAATAATGAAAAGATGAACAGAAGAAATTTTTTTAAAGAAGCGATTACAGTCAAGTGCGCTTAGAAGTGGTTTAAAAGAAATTATAAGAGACATCTTATCCGTTGATGAACCTAGCACCCCTTTACCTATTTTAAATAAAAAAGTACGTTGCGCTTTTTGCCCACGTCAAAAAGATCGCAACACCAAAAATTTATGCAAAAATTGTCATTTACCCATGTGTGACGAGCATAGAGCCAAAATATGCGAACATTGCATCGAGTAAATTTTTGTCATATTTAGTCGCCTCGCTAACATTTATTTTTGAAAACAAATCTATATAATTTGGAATATGGAAGGTTAAAGACATTAATATTGGCTTTACCAAAAAGAGTAAAAACTATTTCAATTTAATTTGGATTACGTACATGACTCCAATTCCTACTAGTAATAATACATCCCACAACATCAATTCCTAAGGTACACTGCATCTCATTTTCCAATAACTCCGTTGACATTCACATCCCATTCTGAACGCACCCCAACGTAACTATATTGGATTATATTAAAGAGTATGTAACATACCATCAATAGATCTCATCTGCCCCTATCAAAATGTAAATCATCGAGGCTGGATAAAAAATCCCGCTGCAGAGAGAGACAGAGAGTAGCGAGAGAGAAATGAGGAGAGAGTGAGAGAGGAGACCCCTCTTTTCGTAACAAAGGTTTTAATTTACTAGCAAGTGTGTGACTATGATCGTGTAATACGTTGTTCTTAATTGGCAATCTGTCTAAAAGCGTGAGATGAGCTGAAAATGGATTTCCCTGTGACGTCATATCGGCGATAGGGCTTTGTTTTATGAGGGACTTTGATTATGGTTTGTTTTTCATATTAATAAGGTGTTACATGATCCTGTTGCATACATGATACTGTTTGAACAGTTTTATTCACATTTTGCTCTAGAATTCTAGATCTAGTTTGTTGATATATTAAAATTAAATAGTATAAATATATACAGAGTGTGATCAAAAGCAATTGTTTCAGTTGGCAATACAATTCCGGAGATCTTTTTATTCCACAGTTGGCACAACTCCAGGTAAAGGCGAAAATACTATTCGACATGTCTAATAAATACAAACAGGTTATGTCAGGAGTCTGACAGCTAATAGGATTTTGACTTTTTGAGTAATAGAAATACTATGGATTATTGCTATGTTATGTAATAAAGGGAAGAGTGAGAGAAACAACAAATTTTATTTATGGATATTTAAGCAAAATATAACTAAAAACTAATAAGATCTAAATGTACTCAAATTTCATTTTAAATTTGCAAATGTCACTGTCAACAACAGGAAATGAATTTATGTATCAGGCTCACCAATTTCAAGTACATTTTTTTATTACCAACTGGAACGATTCCTTCTGATCACTTTGTAGCATTTATCTGTACAGAATTGGGTGTCATGAAATACAGGATGATCAAAAGGAATTGTTTTAGTGGGCAATAAAATTCCAGAGATCTTTTTATTCCACAGTTGGCACAACGTCAGATAAAGGCGGAAATGCTATTTGACATTTCTAATAAATACAAATAGGTTATGTCAGGAGTCTGACAGCTAATAGACTTTTGACTTTTTAAGTAATAGAAATACTTTAGAATGTAATAATAAATGTACTCAAATTTAAATTTTAAATGTCACTGTCAACAACAGGAAATTAATTTATATATCAGGCTTACCAATTTCAAGTAGTTTTTTTTATTGCCAACTATAACAATTCCTTTTGATCACCCTGTAAAAGCGAACGTACAAGAACAAAGCGATAGTATAACCTAAAAATTAATTTTTTTATCATTTTAAATATAAATAAATAAATATATCGTCACCACTTCTACCCATTACTGGATGTGGCACTCTGCCGTAGCAAATCTTGGTAAGTGATATATTTGTGCGTTCACCAGCCTTCAAATCGCGGCCCCAAAGATGTTAGTAGAAAGAGAGCCAAAGGATTAGTTTTAATTTCACCAAAAAATGTTTTTTGGTTGTGGGAATCGAAACCGGGTCCTCAAATCCACAGGCCGATTCGATACCACTGAGCCACCTACTCCATTATATATTATTTCATAACATTACTGAGTGTAACACTCTGCCGTAGCAGATCTCGATAAGTGATATATTTATGCGCGTGAAATGCGGTTACCAGCAGTCAAATCACGGCTCCCCAAAGATATTACTGGAGAGAGAACCACAGGAGTAGTTTTAATATGGTGAAAATTGTTTGTCGGCTGTGAGAATCAAACCCTGATTCTTAAATTCACAAGCTGACTCGATACCTTTGAGCTACCTACCTCATTATATATTATATCATCACGCCTTCTACCCATTACTGGGTATAGCACTCTGCCGTAGCAGATCTCGGTAAGTGATATATTTATGCGCGTGAAATGCGGTTACCAGCAGTCAAATCACGGCTCCCCAAAGATATTACTGGAGAGAGAACCACAGGAGTAGTTTTAATATGGTGAAAATTGTTTGTCGGCTGTGAGAATCAAACCCTGATTCTTAAATTCACAAGCTGACTCGATACCTTTGAGCTACCTACCTCATTATATATTATATCATCACGCCTTCTACCCATTACTGGGTATAGCACTCTGCCGTAGCAGATCTCGGTAAGTGATATATTTATGCGCATGAAATGCGGTTACCAGCAGTCAAATCACGGTCCCCAAAGATGTTAGTAGAGGGGGGAACCACAGAAGTAATTTTAATTTTGTTGAAAATTGTTGTCGGCTGTGGGAATCGAACCCGGATTCTCAAATTCACAAGCCAATTCAATACCACTGAGCCACCTACCTCATATTAAATTTGATTGTTAATTTGACATTCATTTAATAACTAAATATGGGAAATTGTATTAATTATTGTTTTTCTCACCCTGCTTGCCTCATCTAGGTCTCTTTTTTCCTCTTGTGATGCCTCGAAGATACTCATAAACTATTACTCTTTCTACAGGGTGATCAAAAGGAATTGTTATAGTTGGCAATACAATTCCAGATATTTTTTTATTCCACAGTTGGCACAACGTCAGATAAAGGCGGAA
This sequence comes from Pterostichus madidus, assembly GCA_911728475.2. Classification (NCBI taxonomy): domain Eukaryota; kingdom Metazoa; phylum Arthropoda; class Insecta; order Coleoptera; family Carabidae; genus Pterostichus; species Pterostichus madidus. The sequence continues at coordinate 2,353,924 of OU452314.1, read as the reverse complement.
ATGCTATTTGACATTTCTAATAAATACAAATAGGTTATGTCAGGAGTTTGACAGCTAATAGAATTTTGACTTTTTAAGTAATAGAAATACTTTAGAAATAAATGTAATAATAAATGTACTCAAATTTAAATTTTAAATGCCACTGTCAACAACAGGAAATGAATTTTTGTATCAGACTTACCAATTTCAAGTAGTTTTTTTTTATTGCCAACTGTAACAATTCCTTTTGATCACTCTGTATATATTTTCGTTAATTTTGATTCCATGTCCATCCTCTTCTATCATTCTACTATTTATTATCATTATTTTGCCCTTATCTCTATTTCCATTCCTATTTTTGTTATCTCTCTTGTCTATATCGTCACTTGTTAAAATGATAAATGATAAAATACTAAATAAAGCTTCTGGTATATGATAACCACAAAATAAATGGCTTTCAGGGTTTCAAACCCAAGTTTAACTCCGTTTTACTTCCATCGGTCCCTTCCATCATCCCTCGGCCTACTGCGATAATTAAACATTATCAGTATCCTGTATTTTATTACAAAGGACTTGATCATTATGGTCCAAACTTCGTGCGTGCGATTTTCCTCAATAACCAGCAGTAATTTGTAATGCGATATGTTTTTGTCACGCGTTCGCAACTGTCTGCCAGTAGCAACGCTACGCTGCCTTTGATTTGCATCTCGCAGGAGCCGCGTAGCTAAACTAGACCAATTATATGATGTGGCGCACATGGATGTGTCGGCAGCCTTTGATGTTCTCTCACCCGCCCATACCCCAAACGCGGCCGAGGGTGCGTAGTTAATATCACCAAGATATTCTCGTGATGAACTCGACTATATTCTTAAATTATTCTAATGACAGACGAATTTTCATTATTATTATTTATTTATTTGTTTTGGGGTAGCTGGCTCAGTGGTATCGAGTCGGCCTGTGGATCCTGAGAACCCTGGTTCGATTCTCACAGCCGACAAAATATTTTCACCACTCTAAAACTACCCTTGTGGTTCCTCTCTCCACAAACATCCTTGGGGGACGTGATTTCTTGGCTGGTAACCGCACTTCATGAGCAAAATATATCACTTACCGAGATCTACTATGGCAGAGTACCACATCCAGTAATGGGTAGAAGGCGTGATGATATATTTATTTATTTTATTTGTTACTGTGTCCAACAGGAACTTAATCTCAAATCCAGTAGTTTAGAATGGAATAAGAACCACTTGAATGCAACTGTTAGCGAGATTCGCGCCTTCTACCCATTACTGGGTGTGGTTCTCTGTCGAAGCAGATCTCAGTAAGTGATATATTTATGCGCGTGAAGTCCTCAAATCACGGCCCCCAAAGAAATTAATGGAAGGGAAGCCACAGGAGTAGTATTAATGTGGTGATAATGTTTGGTCGGGAGTGGGAATCGAACCAGGGTTTTTAGGATCCACACGATAATGAGTTTCATTATTGTCATTTTTACTTTCTTATACGTAGTATAAGAAAGTATTGGAATCGTGAAAAAAATCGTTGAAGAGATTTTCGCGGAAATACATGTTTTGAGGTCCACTGAATCTGTTTTGATCATTTTTTCAATGATGTCTGTGTGTGTGGATGGATGGATGGATGGATGTGTGTCCGGTCGTGCAATATCTCATGAACGAGATAAGATTTGTTAACGAAACTTGGTAATTATAAGTTTCATGAAAATACGAAGAGCTGAGTTGATTTTGAATGAAATTGAAAAACCGGAAGAGGAAGTTTACTGGACACACAAAACAATAAATTCCATTTATTTCAAAAATGGAATCAGTTACGAAAAAAACTTTCAAATAAAAGATGTTGGCAAAAATATTTGGAACATAAAATGTTTTTTGCAATATTCCTGTATATACGTCTAATTTTGAGAAAAACAAATTTATATATTTAATAATATATTTCAATAATCATAGTAGCAATAGAAACAAAAAACAAAAACATGTTTAACATTTATATGTCAAATAATAATTGTCAAACGCAAGGAGCAAGTCATAAGTGTTCAATTCAGCGTTTTTAATATGAAATATGCTGTGTATAAGAAAGTCGTGTGGTGGCCACACCAGATTTTTTTTTATGACAAAAGAACAAATCATCTGAACTGACTAACATGTGCTGTTCTATTAAAATTCTTCTCAGGTCGATAATAAAAACGTAATTCATTATTTTCCAACCGAATTAAGTAGTATAGTAATGCAACTGCGTAGCATAGGTCTGTGAATAGTAAATTATCTGGGCAGAAGTAAGTGCACATGCTGAGTGAAATAAAATTAACACACAAGCATAAATTATTATCAAACGGTACCAGAATGATTTATTGTGTCTCGTGTTAACCCGCCTTTATTTCAACTGGCTGCGTTTGTCCTGACGTTTATAGTTCACTTATCGGCTCGCTGAAATATTTCTTATACTTGGGTAGACATTTAAAAATTCTAAATTTAAATTTTACGACTCGACAGCACTTGCCAAAATCGTTATTATTTTTCTTTAATCTTTATAACAAATTTTAATTTGGCAACGTTTTGAAAATTGTACTATAAATTCTATCATAAGTTGCCGTACTTATTGGCAAAGTAATAAATAAATAAATTATGGCCAGTTGTAACTCTCTGGTTGGGCTATTACTACACAAGCGAGAGTTTACAATTTCAACTAAAAATACAACGGCTGATTTCAAATCCAGCACAAGTTATACAGTATGTATCATTAAACCTATATATTTTTCGCATTTCTGCGAGTAAATGACCTTCTTTTTTCTTTTTTTTCGAGGACTGAAGTGTGACTTCTAATCTCGGAGGGATTAAATTTCAAATTTTGTGGCACAGTGGTATCGTGTCGGCCTGTGGATCCTGAGAACCCTGGTTTGATTCCCTCAGCCGACAAACATTTTCACCACATTAAAATTACTCATGTGGCTCTCTCTCCTCTAACATCTTTGGTGGCCGTGATTTGATGGCTGGTAACCACACTTCATGCGCATAAATATATCACTTACTAAGATCTGCTTCGGCAGAATGCCACACCCAGTAATGGGTAGAAGGCGTGATGATATATTTTATATTTATAAAGAATGTGGAGTAGGTGGTAGTGGTATCGTGTCGGCCTGTGGATCCTGAGAACCCTGGTTCAATTCCCACTGCCGACAAACATTTTCACCAGATTATTACTACTCCTGTGGCTCCTCCTCCACTAACATCTTTGGGGGCCGTTATTTGACTGCACTTCACGCGCAAAAATATATGACTTACCGAGATCTGCTTCAGCAGAATGCCACACTCAGTAATGGGTTGAAGGCGTGATGATATATTTATTAGCATTAGCAATTTGTTTGACATCATTGCTTTTTTGTTTCATAGTTAAGTAGATAAAATAAAAATACGTCCTCGTAAATAAAAAGAGTATATCCAGAAATTGTTCCCATTACAATAAAAAAAAATCTGAAAAGCATCCGCCACCACTTTCCAAAACGTATAATCCCTCTTACAAAACATGCACCCCACTCCAATTTGTATCACTAATGGCCACAGAATTAAGTTGAAGGGGTGCTAGTCAGTCAGGGTCATTCCCCACCCCCTACCAGTTCATTCCCCCTCCCAGTCATTTAGAGCGAACCCAAGCGCGAATATGCCTTGCTATGAATTATTATATCATAACTAGTGCACAGTCGTCCAGTGGAGTATTCAACGACGCTGAGTGTGAACAAAGGGGTTGATTTAGATGAGGGGATGGACGATATGGCATTAGGGTGGTTTGGTTACCCAAGTCGGATGGGTATAAGTGGTGTACTATTAATATGTTTAATGCTTCAATAAGCTGAAGTATGAAAGGGATGATTATGATATTTTTATGGTGATGTTGAGGTGGCTTATGTAAGTCGAGATCGTTTTTTGTTTGATCGAAAGGGAGGTGATCTGCACTTGCAGACTTGAATAAATTAATATATAATTTATGGTAGATTTTGAACCGCTTAGATATAGTTGGGGTACATTGCTAAGTGGTATTTAGTCGGTCTGTGGATCCTGAGAACCCTGGTTCGATTTCCACAGTCGACAAATATTTTCACCACATTAAAATTACCCCTGTGGCTTTCCCACCACTTACATCTTTGGAGGCTGTGATTTGATGGCTGGTAACCGCACTTCATGCGCATAAATATATCACTTACCGAGATTTGCGACGGCAGAATACCACGCCCGGTAAATGGATAAAAGGCGTGATGATATGTTTATTTATTTATTATTTTAGTTATATTTTTCATTATGCACTCTGCCGAAACAACTCTCGGTAAGTGATGTATTTATGCGCGTTACCAGCCCTCAAATCACGACCCCCAAAGATATTAGCGGTGAGGGGGCCACAAGGATAATTTTAAATTGGTGAAAATGTTTGTCGGCTGTAGGGATTGAACCAGAGTTCTTAGGATCCACAGGCCGACTCAATACCACTCAACCATTATCCCATTCATAAATAATATTGTAAAATGACTTCAAAATTTGAACTAAATTTCTCGAAAACGCTTCGGAAGAAATAATTATAGTGATCTATACTTATGGGGTAGCTAGCTCAGTGGTATCAAGTCGGCCTGTGGATCCTGAGAACTCAGGTTCGATTCCCGCAGACGACAAACAATTTTCACCATTTCAAAAACTACCCTTGTGGCTCCCCCACCACTAACATCTTTGGGAGCCGTGATTTGACGCCTGGTAACCGCACTTCACGCGCAAATTATATCACTTACCGAGATCTGCTTCAGCAGAGTGCCACACCCAGTACTGGATAAAAAGCGTGATGATATATTTATTTTATTTTATCTATACTTCAGTACATTTTTATTTCATTCGAACTCGTCAATTTTGAGGAATAAAATCCACCAAAAACACACTAAATATATAATTAACAATGTTTTTCTTTTTTCCAGGTGAGTTTTCATCTTCGTAGACGTTTTCCATTTTCCCGAAGCCGCGAATTGAACCGTGTACATCAAGTAGTGAGTCTTACATTTCAGTCTGTTCGTTCTGTGAGAATAATAATTTTTTGTTAGCTTGAAAGCATTCGGTATGACCTTATGTGTGTCATAAATCATCGAGGAAAGCGTTGGAATCTCGCGCAAAAACCATCACGTGACGTGTCGCTTAAACCAGTTATATATGGGCTCATATCGGCAGAGTATGAAATTGTTGACGGCGATCAGCTACCCTCAAACTGTTACTGTTACGAACTAACAAGGTTTATCATACTATCGTCTATATTTACCATCGTATATTTTATCCTGTCAAACGGTTACTAACTATATTTGAGCAATTTGTCGTAAGATTTATTTTGAATTTTTCTCTGTAAGATAATTTAGAAGCGTTTGAGCGCGAAAAATAAGTGATGACAAACTTTTAAAATATACAAATTTATATTGTATTATCTCCTTTAAATAAGTTGCACTATAGACAAAATATATATAGACGTCTAACATAATTCATTCAAATGACAGCGCTTTTGTCTATAATATTTGTAGTTTGGGACGAATCTGTATTGCAGCGCTAAAGTCGATTCATTTAATAGGCAATAGGCATTAAAAAATATATATATATCATCACGCCTTTTAGCCATTACTGGATGGAAGCAGATCTCGGTAAATGATATATTTATGCGCGTGAAGTGCTGTTACCAGGCGTCAAATCACGGCCCCCAAAGATGTTAGTGGTGGAGGAGTCACAGGGGTAGTTTTTGAAATTATAAAAATTGTTTGTCGCCTGTGGGAATCGAATCTAGGGTACCAGGGTTCTCAGGATTCAAAGGCCGACTTCATACCACTGAGCTAGCCACCCCATACATTTATTATACATATAATATATTAGTCGTAGGTAAAAGAAATTACACCTGCGGCTCTCCCGCCACTAACTTCTTTAGAGGCCGTGATTTGGCGGCAGGTAACCACACTTCACGCTCATAAATAATAGTAAAAGTAATAGATAAAAGGAATGATGATATATTTATTTATTTATTAAAGAAATTAATTCCAAATTCAAAATAAATTGTAGTTTTTCGTTTATGAACTAATAATCGAGATTAGTGCTGCAATACAGACATCCAGAACTACAAATATCATAGATAAAAAACGCGACATTTGAATATATTTAGTTAGACGTCTATATATATTTAGTCTATGGTACCAGTATCACCCGATTCGATGTGACATATCATGATTAGTTTATGTATTTATAAACAATAAAAGATACTGCGTCATAAAGTACTTAAAACCTACGCGATTCCAGATAACTTAATTAATTGAAAACTAATCATACTGGCATGAAATTACGTGTGGGAAATTATCAAATTAGGGCAAGAAATCTCTCAATTCGCACTTGATAACATTTACCTGCAGCTTTTCAGTTTCACTCGACCATATCTCGATACATATTTGACAGATTAATTAATCTCGAATGATAAGCTGAGAACAAACTTTGAATTTCAGTTTTACTGCTTTTGATAAGATTCACATTTGCTTGTTCACAGTTTGACACGATAAAAGAGAAATGGAATTAAACCTAATTTTCAATTAATAATGGTCAATCAAACAAAGGAGAAAATAAATATTTTTGTTCAATTTTATCAACAACGAATCGAAGTTTTTGGCTGGTAACTAATTTTATCCAGCATCGACTTATAATAAGCTTGTTAGTTATTTGAAGTAAGTAATGTTCATCATTAGTCAGTCAGTGAGAGGATAATAGAGACGTTATGGTACCATAACAACCATTCTATGGGTACTTTATAATTTCTATGTTTTATTAATATCATATCAAATATTTTGTCAGTGTTTAAGAGAGGTGTTGGATAAAACCAGGGTTGTTCATATTTTACCCACCCAAGAAAACCCACCTGGGGTTTTTTTTAATAAAACCCACCTAAAAAACCCAAATAAACCCACTAAAAAACCCATTTGGTTGAATGGTTGAAAATTCACCCAGGGTGAATTTTAAGATAGAGTCAAATCTCGGAACATGAACATCTTTTATATATTTTACAGTGTAATAATACATAATCTCTTTACAAAAATTAAACGTTTAACTTAAGGTAGTACTAGCGTGCAAAAATGTTTGCAGATGAGAATGAATTTTGGCGCACGTAAACATTGGATAGTCATACCCATCCTGTTAAAATATGAAACACATTCATCGTCTGTGAACAAATATATTCGCTTGTAAAGTTGAGTTCTTATACACGGGGCTTATGGCGATCATCACTCAGAATCGCACATATTTGGTTTGTGTACCTCTAAAATTTTGCAGTTTCATTTGAAAAACTAGTATAATGTTCTAGTACTATCCATGTATATTGTATCAGAAGGAGACAGTTTTTTATCGTTTAGTAATGGATATATAGCCATGCAAAGCCTTGTTTTTAACGAAAAATTAAGAATCCCAATTTATAATGGCAACACCACACAGTGGTATGGTATTTGAAAATTCACTAGACCAACAAACTGTTAACAATTCATGATATTCAAATCATAATAGGTATAAAACACTTATTTTATTCCATTTTTATATTTTTTTGAGCGTCAGTTTCGCCACTCAACAACCGATGGCGCCACCGCCACAGTAGTACTACCTTAAGTTCCTTTGTACAAAGTAGCATAAATAAAAATAAAATAAAAATTGGCAGTTGCAGATTATTACGATAAAAGCAAATTATACCACCCACAAATATTGTTAGAGGTTGATTTTCAGCACAAAAATACTATTTGAAATAATAGCAAATAAATTATAAACAAAACTGTCGTAACTATTGCTAATAATAGTTAACAATAAATCAAAAATATAATATCTTTTTTAATATATGTTTGACCACACGCAAGCGAAATAAAATTATGAATGAATCAAACAATGAGTCACCGCGTTCTTCCAAAAAGATTTGGCGTTTTCTTAACAAGGTCTGGCAAAAAATCCCATAAACTTAAGGTGTCAATTTGCATTAGAAAGAACGATATTTTGACCGCAACCACACAAAGACAAACAAAAGACGAGCGGTGATTGCCAAATTGGCGGGAAAATAATTTCCGGTTGCCCTCTGTAATTATCCTACCCACAAATTTGGCTTTTGCAGACGATGGGGATAAGTAAATAGTCATTTTTACAAGCTTATTTCATCCCGTGCGGTTTTGATGAATTCTATACTATGTCGGTAAATTTGACGATTTTCTATTGTTATTTGATTATGTATATTTTCTTTTTTTAAGAATATATTGTGCACAATATTTTTATGTACTACAAAATTTATTACAAATATAAATATATAAATCGTTTTTCTGTAACATGTATAGCATGTAACATATACATATAACCTATGTATATATTTTAATCTTTTAAACATATAATTAAATGTTATTTTGTTGTGCATAAAATATTGTATGTACCACGGGTGAAATTAGCGTTTCTAATCCTGAGCATGTTATTAGCCCTTGACGCTTTGCGCCTCGTACTAATAATTATGCCGTGGGCCAGAAACACCTGTTTCCACTCTTGATACATAAGTAACTATTTCTATAACTTTTATATATAAAATATAAATATATCATCACGCCTTCTACCCATTACTGGGTGTGGCACTCTGCTGAAGCAGATCTCGGTAAGTGATATATTTTGCGCGTGAAGTGCGGTTACCAGTCGTCAAATCACGGCCCCCAAACATGTTAGTGGTGGAGGAGCCACAGGGATAGCTTTTTCAAATTATGAAAATTTGTCGCCTGTGGGAATCGAACCAGGGTTCTCAGGATCCACAGGCCGACTTCATACCACTGAGCTAGCCATCCCATATAACTTTTATTTGAAGTATATTTTTCTAATTTTTTCAGCGAAATATATACGGCACAAAATAATCCTGATAATTTCTAAAAACAATAAGACTATTATCACACTCCAATTTTAGCCATCCTCATTCCTCAAAAAACAAAAGTAACCATTACCAATTACCTCATTTCCGGCCAGCCTGATATTTCTGTCGATTACCTAAAATTACAAAATTCCCTAAAAACATACCCTACTTATTTGTAGCACATCTAATACATTTTATTGTACCCCGCTATCATCTCGTTTCCAAGTAACTTAAACACTCCGTGTTCTGGTCCAAATGTGCCTCATTTACTTCATCTCAGCCTGAAATCATCACCCAAAAAGCCGGACTCCTTAAAAACACTATTTACGAACTGTAGCACACTTAACCACAAGACACATTAAAACAACAGGCGCTATCGCCTCTCCTCGGTGTAATTTAAGTATTCCGGAGTTCAGGGCCGGCCGGGTGAGTTTTTTTGCACCGCGGGCCACGCTGGTTATCGCCTCCCCCCCTTGAGACGCCTCTGACTAGACTCAGGGCTTTACGAGCTCAAACACAAACATGTAATTATCTATTTTTCGCCTGCCGTGCCTACCCGCGTGTTCTGGGAAACTGTTACATTGGTTTCGGTTGTGCTTGACAGTGGCGCCGGAATGATTTTTTCCAGGGAGAGATTTTCTTTATTTTGTACTCTAACATCCGGTTGTACTACAGACGTAAATATACTCATAAAGAGGATTGAATCTGATTTTACTTCGGATTGAAATTATATTTCTCAAGTAAGGCGTCACAAATTCAAATCTTTGAAACTTCAACTTATAATAAAAATATAATAGGCTTCTGAACCATAATCGAAATAACAAAAATAAAGAATAAAAACATAAAATATATATTGAATAATAGCTATTAGTTAACAATAATGTTTTACATCAGAGATATAAGCGATTATAAATATAGTGACATCACATGTCCGAAGGTTCTCATTGGCCACAAGTATTTTCGCGCGGTAAATAAGAGACATATACGGAGTAAAACGTAACTAATTAGGACATCTCAGCACTGGTTTTTCAAACTGTTCATCGTTTGTTGGTATGTACATGTTCAACACGTATTATGTATTTCACTTACTCTTTAAATAAAACCATTTATCGATATATTTTACTTTGTTCGGTTCTTTTTATTAGTTGTCTACAGATTAGATATACTGCAATTTAAGGTTATGTTTATAAACGTCAAAATATACTACTGCATATTTGAAATAAAACAAAAGACAAAATGTCTATTGAGAAGTGGAATTGAGTCTTAATAAATAAGAAAAATAGGAAAAAAATTTTCCATCACTTGTCTCATAATTCCACAGAGGTTTTACAGCACGTTTGCATCAACTTCTTAGGTCATCAACAAACGGCTGGTCAGTTCAGCTTTAACCATAGACGCGTTTCGTCCTTCCGGACTCATCAGTATGGTGCGATCATTTATCCAACTAGATCAACTAGGAAATAGTGGATTGTGATACCGACTTAGCTGAACTGACTGATGTTAACCTATCTACAACGGTAACATGACATGCTGTAAAACCTCTGTGGAATTATGAGACATGTGATGGAAAATTGTTTCCTATTTTTCTTATTTATTACTGCATATTTACTAGCGCTGGTTCACCGTATCTTCTTCTTCCATAAGCGTCTGTGGCCAAAATATGAATTCCGCGCTCGGCGCGAAATTTAAATCGCTCTCAAAACAACTTTCTTTTGACAGTTACGTAACGAAGCATTTTCCGCACTAGTGTTTCTTTGCTTACAGAAACGCACTTGGTCTGCATTCATCTACTTTCCATACGTAACCAAGGCAATAATAGTTACGTAATCTTACAGTTGTAGGAATTTTTTTTTTTTAAATACGTCCAATAGTCTATTGCTTCCCAGTAGTTGTATGTTTCTTGTACTGTTATTAAAATTAATTTTCTACGCTCTATCGAGAGGAGTAGTGGCCCCATAGATAGAATAATCTCTTCATGAGCTACAGTTTGTTAACATCAATTTATGTCACTGTAATTCCACTATAAGCTACTGTTATTTAATTACAATTTATTTCCTGTTGTGCAGCATACTAAATAAACAAATATATCACCTAATCTTCACCCAAGTTTGTCAATACATCACCCAAGAATGCACCTGCACCCAATAACTTTCTCTGCGTCATACAGTACAGCACTGAGTCCATCGTTTAGTCTCACGCATATAGTCGTCTATAACCGTGACTAACCAACCAGTAACACCGGACAACGATGATTCGGTCGCCGGTAATAACACCGGGTTAACGTCGGTTTATCACGCGGTCAGACCGAGAACTATAGAAATACAACAAGAAAAAAAACACGAAAAAGATCGTGACGAAAAATGTTCGTATATTTTTCGATGTAAATCGTTTCGCAATTGTTTTAGAAAGAAATTTTTCAAATGAAAAAGTTGGATAATTTAATTGGCTACAAATTTTACTTTAAACATTTTTCTCTAAAATAATTAGTAGACTTTTGACAGTAGAAAATATAATTAGTAACTACAAGAGTTAAAAAAAAAACAGTCGAATATTTTGCGCTATAAATCGTTTGTCAATTGTTTTTGAATAAAAAAGTAAGATAATTTAGTTGTCTACAACTTTTATTTGATGTATTTTTGTCTAAAATAATTAGTAGACCTTTGACAGTAGAAAATATAATTAGTAACAATAAGAGTTAAAAAACAACAGTAGAATATTTTGCGCTATAAATCGTTTGTCAATTGTTTAGGAAAAAAATGTTTCAAATAAAAGAGTAAGATAATTTAGTTGTCAACAACTTTTATTCGAAGTATTTTTGTCTAAAATAATTAGTACATCTTTGACAATAGAAAATGTAATTAGTAACCATAAGGGTCACTTCGACTCTTCGGAGTCAGCATCGAAATTTAGATTCTTGTTTTTTGCTTCGTTTAACTTCTTTTAATTTTTTTTTTATTGCACTTTGCTGACTCCGAACTTCGACTATGAATTTATAAAAGAAATTCTTTCTTTGTGTTGTTATTTTTACCAACTAGTTTTTTGACCTGAAGATGGTTACATCCGTAACCGAAACGTTGTCAACTATGCTTCAATAAAATTGACTACAACTTAAGCCTAAGTCCTTTAATTTCAATCCTACATTACCTTGGCTTATTAAAACACACTATCGTCTATAACTTTTATTTAAAACATTTGTCTCTAAAATCATTAGTATACATTTGACAGTAGAAAATACAATTGGTATCTACAAGGATTAAAAAATAAACAATCAAATATTTGTTGCTATAAACAGTTTCTCATTTGTTTTATAAAAAAATACTTGAAATAAAAAAGTAAGATAATTTCATTGTCTTCAACATTTATTTGAAGTATTTTTATCTAAAATAATTAATAGACGTATGACATCAAAAAATACACCACAATGACAAAATCCTCAACTTCCTTCCTGCTACCCATTACCACAACCACATCTTATTCATGTGATTTCCCGTTGCTGAGAAAAGCCATCATTTCCTAGAAGTACTACGATCTCCGCGATTCTGCGATTCTTTTTCCCACTTGTGTCTCGGTGAGTTCACCGGCGATGAGGCCGATGCCGGGAACCGATGGTTCGCTTGCCGGCATTTGCTGAGATTCGCGCGCTTCACCGATCCTAAAGTGGACAGACGGGATAATGATGGCATGGAAGTGGAGGATGGTTGAAGTGACGGTGAAGTCGACCACGTGGAAATTGTAAGGAATTATTATCGAAGGATGTGCTTTTTAGTTGGTGGGAAAAACGGTGATTTGGGGATATAATAAATAAGATAAATAATAAATAAATATGTAGGGTAATGGTTTAGTGGTATCGAGTCGACCTGTGGATCCTGAGAACCCTGGTTGGATTCCCACAGCCGACAAACATTTTCACCAAATTAAAATTATCCCTGTGGCTCCTCCACCACTAACATCTTTGGGGGCCGTGATTTGATGACTGGTAACCGCACTTCACGCGCATGAATATATCACTTACCGAGATCTGCTTCGGCGAAAAGTGCTAAGTTCAGTTCATTATGTCATATTGTCTAATTTATCTGAACTGATTTATGTGAACCAAGCAGTGGCGTACCTAGAACTTTAGCCGCCCAGGGCGGTTTCCAATTTGCCCTTAAAAAAATAAATATAAAATAAATATATCATCACGACTTTTACCCATTACTGAGTGTGGCACTCTGCCGAAGCAGATCTCGGTAAGTGATACATTTATGTACGCAAATCACGGCCCCCAAAGATGTTAGTGGTGGTGGAGCCACAGGGATAATTAATTGCGTAAAAATTGTTTGTCGGCTGTGTGAATCGAACCGGGGTCCTCAGGATCCACATGCCAACTCGAAACCACTGAGCCATTACCCCATTAAATATATAAAAAAATAAATAAATATATCATCACGCCTTCTACTCATTACTGGGTGTGGCACTCTGCCGAAGCAGATCTCGGTAAATAATATATTTTGCGCGTGAAGTGCGGTTACCAGTCGTCAAATCACGGCCTCCAAAGATGTTAGTGGTGGAGGAGCCACAGGGGTAGTTTTTGAAATTATGAAAATTGTTTGTCGCCTGTGGGAATCGAACCAGGGTTCTCAGAATCCACAGGCCGACTTCATACCACTGAGCTAGCCATCCCATAAAATATAAATAAACATAAATAAATAATTGTAATTGAGACAAACTATAGGTGGGGAACTTTTTTACCATTGGATGGCATATTAAAATAAGGCAGTAATAAAGGAATTTTTCGAGATAATATTTTTAACCCTACATTGACTTGACGATGAAGAAAAACATTCGAAATCATATAGTAATTCATAATTTGTAGAAATCAAATAGTAAACTTATGAGGTGAACAAGTTGTTTTTTACAACTAAAACTAAATATAAAAAACTCCGCCCGGTGCGGACCGCACCCACCGCCCCCTCTAGGTACGCCACTGAAACCAAGTGGCAAATGGAATACAGCTTATGATATACGAAAGCTGTATTCCATTTGTCACTTGGTAGCAAGTCAGCCTGTGGATCCAAAGAACTCTGGTTCTATTCCCACAGCCGACAAAACATTTTCAACAATTTAAAATTACTCCTGTGGCTCCCCCATCACTAACATCTTTGGGGGCCGTGATTTCATGGCTGGTAACCGCACTTCACGCGCATAAATATATCTCTTACCGAGATCTGCTACGGCAGAGTGCCACACCCAGTAATGGGTAAAAAATGCGTAATTATATATTTATATATACTTGGTTCATTTAGTTCACATGATTAAATGAACAGAATTAAGCAAACTGATGCACTTATTGGGATGAATTACTTTAAAGTAAATTAGAATAAATAATTCTAGTACTGAAAATAAAGTCAGCGAAGTAATCCAGCGAAATAAATAAGTAATCTGGATCACTAAATGTAAGTTAGATCTGATCCAAGTGGCAAATGGAATACGCCTGAAGCCAGAATGCTCGCGATGTTGTCATTTTAAAAATCATAATACATGAAAACATCGCAGGAATAATTGTATTTATAATGAATTTTATTTAATTGAAAATGGTGATTGTAAATAAAACATAATTGTAGTTATATTTAGGTAGTAATTATATTTATTTGTTTGATATTTGTTACGTTAATATAAAAAATATGCAATGAGCAGCAACAGCATAATAATTATTTTAAATTAAAAACATAAATTATTAAACAATTTCCTAGTTAATTAAAATAAAACGTTTAAAATTACAATGGAAAATTGTGTAAATACTGATTAAATATTTAAAGTAATTAATTTAATAACATACTGGAATTTACAATTAAAATACATGCGCAAAAAAACTATAATCAAAATACGCTTCAAATAATCAAATAATTATCATTATTTTAATACCAACAACGAGTTGTGAAAATCCCTAGTATTTAAAAATCACACATCATTTGCACTTGCAGTTTTAACAAACACGATTTGCTGAAACGCATGAATTAAAAACAGATAAGGAAAATGCTAAACTACTAATTCGAATTAAATTGCTCCTTTGCAAAGTGACCATCGGAGATCTGTCCGCCTACAATTTGTTCTTGCAAGAATCCGAACTAAACAAACTTGATGGTGGCGAAAATATTAACTAGTTTTGACACTTAATATATGAGGCACAAAGTCTTCATTCTCTTCATTCGTGTATTATTTTATTTTAGCTCTTTAAATTATATATATATATATATATATATATATATATATATATATATATATATATATATGTATATATATATATATATATATATATATATACAGACGCAAATACGGCACCCATCTGACAGATAGCTTTCTCATATCCAAAAATTTATGCAAAATGTTCCGTACCCGTTCGGTTGAGATGCTCATAGCCTCAGCAATCTGGTGCACTTTAACTCGCCGATCGTCCAATATCATACCATGGATTTTATCGACGATTTCTGGCGTTGTAACCTCAATTGGACGACCAGAACGTTCAGCGTCCTTTGTGGTCTTACTACCACAACGAAAATAAGTAAACCACTTGTGAATCGTTCCAATCGATGGTGAGGAGTCCCCATAATGTTTAACAAGCGATGCTTTGGTTTGTGTAATGTTTTTTCCACGCAAGAAATAATGTTTAATCACGACGTGAAATTCACTTTTTTCCATGTTTTCAAAAATCTTCAAGGTTGCTTGCTTTCGGTGGGTGTCAATACAGAATGGAATGACATATCAGTCTGAAAATTTTAATGCGTTCTAGTTAAAGATGGTACATCACAAATGTCACATGAGATTTGCGCGCCATCTGTTTTATTTTTCAGGGACTTTTCTCCATGCCCTCGTATTCAAATGGCAATGGTTTTTATCAATTAAATTTGTCGTTCTGGACGAGTCTGTATTTCACCGCTAATGTCATAAGTTTAATTTTTCTGCTTATGTATTTAAAATTAATTTTGAATTGTGATTCAATTCATTTTAAAATGAATTGTGTGTTGTGAGTAATAATTTATTTATTTTTAATACTTTATAAATATATAAAAAATATGTTAACAACTACCCTTAAAATCGGCGCATTCACATCGGCGCCATCTATAGTGGCCACCCGTTCCCAAATCTAATTTTCTTCTTTTCATGTTTATCATGACATAATCTATTAAAAAATCAATTTCTGTCACTGGAATAATAAGACAGCATTTTGCACCCTAGCTCTCTAACTAGTACCCGCTGGACCACGACTGTCTGTATGTATGTATGTGCATGGCCAACTTCATTGAAATGCGCTACGCTTATTATGGCCGTTTCATATGTCATTAAAATTCCTAGTTTCAAATTTACAGAGCGGGCACGTCAACTAGCGCCTCTAACGAGATACGTTGTAACTAAATTTGAAAATACTGCCGCTTGCATTGATTGAAAAAATCCTAAAAACAAGTCTAGTCATTGTATATTTATTATCATACGATCTTTACAATATAATACTAACCGTTGGCACCAATAATTCAATAATACTTCCTTCTTTTGACCTATAAACACTTCAAACATTTTAAATGTGTAGACAATATGGCGGCATTATTTAAGTGACAGATAATGCTACGTTGCCAAATGAAATTCATTTAGTCTAGACTAGCTAGTCACTTTAGTCGAAAGCTCAGAATACTAATCATAATATTTAATAATATTGAATGTATAAATAAAGCACCCAGTTCCATTAAATGTATTTTGTATTTTGATCACATAAACTTCAGTTTTCAAATATTTTAAGGTTGTTTTTGTAACTTGACAGCGTTGTCACTCTCCATTAATAGAAATAAAAAGCACTAGATGGCATTACTTGACGTACCAAAACTGTAAAAAACAAATTTTTATATGGCAAAACGACGGAATGAAACGGCCATAATAAGCGTAGCGCAATTCAATGAAGTTGGCCATGGTATGTGTAACCATCAGCACCATCTTTTAGAGGTTAAAATGATTGTTTTTGTCGCTAAACGTACAATTTTTTAGTCAAGTACTTGCACAACAAAAACTAAGTGAAAACTTATTAGTAAAATACACCCGAGGCAAAATCTATTTTGTGTATTGTAACACGGTATTTACTAGTCCATTTTAACGGGTTTTAATGAATCCGATCCACTAATGATCGTCTGGGTTTGAAACCTGTCAATAATTTATTTTTTGCTGTTGTTAATGATGATTAAAAAGTGTTTAACAGTTTTGCCTCGGGCGCACAGCATAACTAAATGGTTTCTTCAGTTCAGGTTGCCTTAGATGTTATTTTGCATATTTTAGAAGTGATTTCACAGATTAACAGGGTTTATTACTAATAAAATTTGCAGGAAATATTAGACGTAAATTAGTTTCGCTTCTTATAGTAAAACAAGCATTCTGTAAACTTTGCACATTAAAATGGAGACAGTAAATTGATTGTCAGGTGTTTTATTTATTTATTTTGTTAGTCTGCACAACAGGAAGCTTACAGTGGAATCCGAACCACTCAGACACAATCGTATTTTTTTATATAAGTTGAAGTACAGACAATATACATACAGGCTATAATATATGTGAGGAATATTGATATTAAATAAATATATCATCACGTCTTCTACCCATTACTGGGTGTGGCACTCTGCCGAAGCTGATCTCGATAAGTGATAATATTTTTGCGCGTGAAGCACGGTTACTAGCCGTCAAATCACGGCCCCCAAAGATGTTAGTGGTGGGGGAGCCACAAGGGTAGTTTTTGAAATGCTGAAAATTGTTTGTCGTCTGTGTGAAGCGAACCAGGGTTCTCAGGATTCACAGGCCGACTTGATACCACTGAGCTAGCTACCCTATATATGATGTATTTTAAAATTTGTATGTCAACGGCCATGGCTGCACTCGTTAGAACTGATCTAAGCGATAACGCGAGTTAAGTAACGTTGCGCGCGGGTAGTACTTAGATGGGTACCGTCCAGAGAAAACCCGCGTTGCTGTTGACCTTAATACCTAAAACGCAGATCAGGGCGTAATGGCGGCATATAACCTAAGTAGTTGGTCCGCCAAAGAAGCCACAAAAAAAATAATTGTAAATAGCGTCCGACGACTCTCCACCTCCAATGTCTTCGCGAACCACAGTTTGAAAACTACTGCTCTAGTGTTAAAAGGACTTTAATATTTACATTTTTCTTTCTATATACCATTAAATTATTTGAAAATATTCCCTATTTCCACATTTTCACTTGTTAAATTCACCAACTAATGAATCAACTTTTATATAGTGACCAGAAATAAACCCAAGCATGATATAGTTAATAAAATCAATCAATAACTATCCATTAGGCTAAACCACATGAATAATCAATAAATTAAACAATTTCTAGCACGTCGTTTATTTTCGCGGCAAAACACATAAACAGTATGTTGTTTGCGCACTAGCTAACTAGATAATGATGGTAAGTGATCGATCCCGCATGTATGTAATATCCCTGGCGGCGAAGGTGAGAATTAGCGATCTAGGAGACTAGAACGGTCAGCGCTTGCTGAGATTTCAACGTCGATAACCGATTAATTGGAATTATACCTTTGGCAGGAATGTTGTAGTTTCGATGATTATTACATGCTTCGGAAACGCTTAAGTATGTATTCATTCGGATTGAAGATACAGGAATATAAAAAAAATAAATTGTAGTTAGTACAATTGGATACATTGCATCTAATTGGGACTGTGGTGGTACCTGGAGGTTAACCTTTGTAAAATAAATAAATATATCATCACGCCTTCTACCCATTACTGGGTGTGGCAGTCTGCCGAAGCAGATCTCGATAAGTGATATATTTTGCGCGTGAAGTGCGGTTACCAGTCGTCAGATCACGGCCCCCAAAGATATTAGTGGTGGAGGAGCCACAGGGGTAGCTTTTGAAATTATGAAAATTGTTTGTCGCCTGTGGGAATCGAACCAGGGTTCTCAGGATCCACAGGCCGACTTCATACCACTGAGCTAGCTACCTCATCAAATATTATTATATATTTAGTAATATTTTACTTTACAGATAATTATAATTTTGGTATCCTGTGACCGGAATAATTAATTTGCGTTGGCATTTTTTTTATTTTCATGCATTTTGCTGACTTTACATACATATACATATATAGGCAGATTCATAAAACGGGTTAGCGCTAACACCGTTTTTAATATTATCTATAACTCTGTTTCAAATTAAAACAGATTAAAGAAATGAACTAAATTTAATGCCAATTAACTCTCTTTTTAACTCAAGTTAAAATAAACTTGTTTCGTACAATGAAAAGAGAGTTAAAAACGAAATAAAAAATGGTGTTAACGCTAATCCGCTTTGTGAATCTGCCTGATAAACTTTTTAAACGTAAAATTGAATTTTAAACTATTTTTTATTCTTTTACGTTTGCTTTAAATGTACAAGAAAGCCAATTTCCACCCTGTATAGTTCCTCAAAAACAGTTGCGAAAAGTTAACACCAAAAATTCAGTAAGTAGTAATATATATTTCGGTATATTTCTATTCCGTTTAACCTTAATAATTTTGATACAAAACTTTAAACTTTATTTCTGTATTGTTCCGCCACTGTTCTCTAACCAATGTCAGTGTCACATGACGTCACAATGTTGCTGGAATCACAGACGATGGTCAAGAGCATCGCGTGATCAAGTCACTTCTGCTTTTCGTAACATTAAAGACTTGTTAACAAGCTTCTTCAGCGGAACTGCCAAGTTACCAACTCGTCTACTAAATGCCCTACTACGGGTAAAAGATACACCTTAGGATAGATTAGTAGACAATTAAAATGGCCATTAAGTCTC
Organism: Pterostichus madidus; assembly: GCA_911728475.2. Lineage (NCBI taxonomy): Eukaryota > Metazoa > Arthropoda > Insecta > Coleoptera > Carabidae > Pterostichus > Pterostichus madidus. The sequence continues at coordinate 2,334,201 of OU452314.1, read as the reverse complement.
AACAGTACGAACTTTTCTCTTTTAATCGCCGGAGTCGTGATCGCAAAAATGTCTGTTAATGAAAATGCTAATTTTTTGGTTGAACCAGTTCAACAACAGAATTTTTTTTAAATATGGTTCTATATAATGCAGACTACGAGAAATTGAATGCCGTTGAGCGCATCTTCATATCTGTTTTAGTTTTTAAGTTACAGCGATTTTTGACTTTATGAAAAGCTCAACTTTGAAGGCCTATATCTAGAAAACTATACGAGATATTGAAATGCGGTTTGAACGAGTGTATTTCTCGTGCTCCAGTTAACTTATACCGAGATTTTGAAAATTTTGAAAATTTTACAATTTTCCTCAAAATTTTAATTTTCCAGTATTTGCAAAAATTGAATAGATAATGAAAATCTGTAAACACCAGTGAATTCCTCTCATAAAAGTACATAGGTATGTAAAATTTGAGGCAAAAATTCGCACAGATAAAGTTTTTATTACAAAAAAACGAAAAATCACTGTTTTTTAATTATTTTTGAAGGGGTACCCCTTAAGAATTTTACGAATTTTGGCCATTTTTAGTTTTTTTCTTCTAAAAATTTTATCCGTAGTGCAAAAATTCTGAAACTTTACATACATATGTACTTTCACGCGAGGAATTCATTGGTTTTTACAGATTTTCATTATCTCATTAAGTTTTTGAAATATGGGCAAAAGAAAATTTTGAAAAAATTGTAAAATTTTCAAAATTTTCAAAATTTCAGTATAGGTTAACTGGAGCACGAGAAATACACTCGTTCAAACCGCATTCCAATATCTCATATAGTTTTCGAGATATGGGCCTTCAAAGTTGATATTTTAAAAAAGTCAAAAATCGCTGTAACTCCGAAACTAAACAAGATATGAAGATGCGCTCAACGGCATTCGATTTCTCGTAGTCTGAATTATATACAACCATATTTTAAAATTTTTTGAGTTTCAACTGGTTCAAAAAAAAAATATTTGGAATCGAATGATAATATCCTCAATTTCATAACTAGTGTTATATTATTTTAATTTAATCCTTAAGGTGGTACTCATCATTTACGACAGATTTTAAAGAATGGGTAAAAAGCGTGATGATTTATTTATTTATTTTATTACCGAGATCAGCTACGACAGAGTGCCACATCCAGTAATAGGTAAAATACGTGATAATATATTTATAATTTAAATTCATCGTATTATTAATTTCATATAAAATATCGCGCTCAAACCATACTTATCGCCTCTTTGATTCCTGCTACATCTCGCTTGTAATTAGTGATTTCTATGCCGAGTACTTTCTTGTCCTGCAAAACGCAGTCAGTTGTTCGCGTCCGTTGTTTGTTGAAGGTGTTTTCGTGTGTTTTCTCTGTGATTTAATACATTTTAAAGATATTTTAGTGTGTAAAGTGAACTTTAAAATGTGTATAAGGGTGCTAGATGATGTGTTTTGCAAGGGAGACATAGTTTGGAGAGTATTCATATATGGTGAGTTTTTCATCAAACTCTTATCTTGTTTACGGTTTTTAAGTCGTATGGGATACTAGCCACTGTACTACACTACGAAGATGAAGTGTTATAACCGCAAATTTTTCTTTAATACAAAATCAACTAATTCTTGACGACCTTTAATAATGACCAGCAGTTAGGCATACGCAAACTTATACAGGCTGTTAAAAAAGTTCCGGGACGGTGAAATATCTCGAGAAAAACACATCGAATCAAGAAACCAAAAAACACGTGTTTCATATTTTGCAAAAAAAAGGCTTGTGGCTACTTGTGATTATGTTGATTTTTTTTATTTGATTCAATGTTTATTTCTTGTGATATTAGACCGTTTTTTACTTTTCTTTCAGAATCATGTCAAAACTTATTTTTGCGTTTAGAGCGCCATCTATTCCGAACTGGAATAAAGTTTCAGATAAAATTAACTTATTTTTTTTTGCAGAATACGAATCTGTAATAAAAAATGTGGGTTCCCATTTAAGGTTTCAACGTTGCCCCCCGCCCCACCCCCTGGGGGTGGTGGTTGGGGTTTGTGTTTGGTGTGCTTAGATAGGTTTTTGGAAAATATGAAACACGTGTTTTTTGGTTTCTTGATTCGATGTGTTTTTCTCGAGATATTTCACCGTCCCGGAACTTTTTTAACACCCTGTATATTCCAGTAGTTTCTTCACTTCGTTATTTTGTACCCAGAAAAATTTTTATTATTAGTTTTTTTTTACAATTTCCGCGGGGTCCTAAGCCTATAGCTTAGTCAGCTTATGCTATAATCCAGCAATGACAGTAGTTATAGCGATTGTTTAACAAAAAGCAGTTCGTTGACAGCAGCTACTAAAACATTCTTAATACAAAGTCGTAATAAGGGATAAATCATTTTAGCTGTCTGGCAAAGTATTTCATCCTTCATTGCAATTTTTCCAGACTTCAACTGTCTCATACTATCACTCTACAATCAACAACAAAAAAACATAAGAACTTTAGCGTCGTTGTAGTATTGTAGCTATGAGATATGTAGGGTACGGTGGGTATATATGGCACACGTAGTTGTTGTGTAATCTCAAAATACGTGCTGTAATTTTAATGAGCATTCTCTCTGTACTTGTGTACAGTCAGCTTCAAAAGTTGTTGGTAGTATTTCAGTTAACAAAAGAGCAAACTGTTAGGGACATTTAATTGTACTCGGAAAAGAAAATCTGTATATTTTTAAAGTTGCCTTTTGAATAATGATCTTTCTGCAACGATATATTATTGTTATTATAAATTAAACTTATTATAGGGTATGTAGCTCAGTGGTATCGAGTCGGCCTGTGGATACTGAGAACCCTGGTTCGATTCCCACAGCAGACAAACATTTTCACCACATTAAAATTACCCCTCTAGCTCTCTTACCATTAACATCTTTGGAGGTCGTAATTTTACGGCAGGTAACCGCATTTCACACGCATAAATATATCACTTACCGAGATCTGCTTCGGCAGTGTACCACACCCAGTAATGGATAGAAGGCGTGATGATATATTTATTTATTTACGTACCAAGATCTGCTTCGGCAGAGTGCCACATCCAGTAATGGGTAAAAGGAGAGATGATATATTCATTTATTTATGGGCTTGCTAGCTTAGTGGTATGAAGTCGGCCAGTGGATCCTGAGAACCCTGGTTCGATTCCCACAGGCGACAAACAATTTTCATAATTAAAAAAAAAACTACCCTCCACCACTAACATCTTTGTGGGCCGTGATTTGACGCACTTCACGCGCAAAATATATCACTTACCGAGATCTGCTTCGGCAGTGTACCACACCCAGTAATGGGTAGAAGGTGTGATGATATATTTATTTATTTACTTACCAAGATCTGCTACGGCAGAGTGCCACCCTCAGCAATGGGTAAACGGCGTGCTTTATTTATATTTATTCTAGTCAAATTTTCCGCTATGTGCATTCTAACAGAAACTTGTTCTCCTGATTGTACCGTTCGCTCGTGGAAGAGTATAATATGGCCCCGTTAGTCTCTGGGCTCCAATTAAGCGTCGCGACGCTGGTACGACGTCTCCTGCTCTTTTATCCGCTCTGAGAGAGGAGAGTGAGACGTCGCTCTCTTTCCCTCGACGACAATGCTTCTCTGTATGTAGAGTGGGATACGTTATTCGTATGGTTGTATGTACCATTGCGTTGTGTTACTGCAGTACTGCCAGGTATGCGTGCATTACTTGTACGGGTCTTGTAATTCAATTCTCCGCACTCCAATTATGTGATTACTGTGCCAGTGACCTTCAAACAGTGGTAGGTTAACACTGTGTGTGATTAGTGGATTTGTCATTTAACTAGCTGGACTTGGTAGTAGACAAGATGATGATTTAGTTTTCGTTGTTGGTGTAATTTGAGTTTAATGACTTGAGGTTGTTTGACGTGCGTTTATTTTATTTACCAGCCGTCAAATTATGCCTCCCTACTTACTAGTGAATGCAACTTACTTCTGGAAGCAAGAGTTCGTGTATTCAAATCTCGTTGTCTTCAACTTGTTCAAAAACTACCCCTGTGGCTCCTCCACCACTATCATCTTTGACGACTTCACGCGTAAAATATATCACTGACCGAGATCTGCTTCGGCAGAGTGCCACCCAGTAATGGGTAGAAGGCGTGATGATATATTTATTTATTTATTTTATGTTTATCATTTCTGTCACTGGAAAAAATGAGACATCATTTTGCAGCCCAGCCTTCTAACTATAACTATAAATTTTCATCTGTAAACTATAACCTGTTTATCCTGATACCAAATCTGGTCTAGCAAATGTTTGGCTGTAGTTGTCTAACTAATTTCTTGCTCTTCTTCATGTTTATCTCACACAGTTTGTTTGTTGGTCACTGGTACATCGAGGCGCGACTGCAACGGATGTCGGATTTCACGCGCGCGGCGGTGGCGGCGGTGGCGACGCGAGCCTCGTCGCGGAATAAACGAGACAGGCGGAATGTTGGTAATTGAAGCAACGTAGAGCTGTAGCCAACACTGCCAGAGCAGCTACAGCACAGCTTACAACTGCAGCCATTGATTTAGGTGCCTCAGTGGTATCGAATCGGCCTGTGGATTTGAGAACTCGGCTTCGGTTCCCATAGCCGACAATTTTCGCCACATTAAAATTATCCCTGTGGCTCCCCCTTTAATAACATCTTTGCGAGTCATTATTAGACAGCTGGTAACTGCACGTCACGCGCATAAATATATCACTTATCGAGATCTGCTACATATGGTAATGGGTACAAACAGAGCTGGGCAGTAGCTAAGCTACTTTTGTAGCTTAGCTACATTTACCTTAGCTGTAGCTGTAGCTTAGCTAACTGTGAAAAAATATAGCTGTAGCTTGCTACTTTTTTTTCTATTAGCTTAAAAATAACAACTGAAGCTACTTTTAAAGCTACTTTTTGTAGTTTCAAGCTACTTTTTAAGCAGAAGGTCAACAAAGTACGCATGCGTACAAGCTAAACCCACACAAAATAATTATTTGTTGCCGGTTCTAACTGGCTCTAATACGCAAAAATACACAGTAGGTGCCAGGTGGTATTTGCTATTTTTGATATTTATGTACATGATAGTAAATTAACAGTCATTATAACAAAAGACTGATCATATGACAATGGCAAATTTAATTATTTCACAATAACTTAAAAAAAGTAGCTTTAAAATTTAACAGCTACTTTCACGAAAGTTTTCAGCTGTAGCTTAGCTATATTTAACAAAATATAGCTTATAGCTGTACCTTAGCTACTTTTTTTAAAGAATAGCTGTAGCTGTAGCTTAGCTACTTTTTTTAAGTAACTTGCCCAGCTCTGGGTACAAATAAGGCATTATGATATATTTATATTTAATTCATTTTTAACAATATGACATTTTAATACAAAAACAAAATGTCAATTGCAATGTGGAATTGAGTCTTAATAAATAAGAAAAAATAGGAAAAAACTAATTTTCCATCACTTGTGAATTTGTGACAAGTGATGGAAAATTAGTTTTTTATATAGCTGTAAAGCAGTTTGCGATTTTGTCGGTAGATGGCACCACGAGTTGCTCCGTAACTCTCATGTCATGTTACCGGCTTACATAGTTTAACATCAGTCAGTTCAGCTAAGACAGTATCATAATTCACTAGCCCCTAATTGGTCTAGTTGGATAATTGATCACACCATACTGATGAGTCCCTAAAGGACGAAACGCGTCTATGGTTAAAGCTGAACTAACCAGCCGTTTGATGATGACCTATTGTTTCAAACGTGCTGTGAATTTTTGTGGAATTTGTGACAAGTGATGGAAAATTTGTTTTTTCCTATTTTTTCTTATCTACGAGATATGACATTTCTTAGATTTTTTTTTATTCTAATCTAACTTTTGCCTTAATTAACAACGAGATTAATAGCCTCAAACTATCAAACAATCTAACAATTGTAAGAAATTATCGGCTTTGTACATAAATTAAGAATTAAGTTCCACATCGCGTAATTACAATCAAAGAAATTATTATTAAAATCCTAATTCGAAACAAATCACTATCACTTCTGTAATCTTTCTTAATGAAACTCATCTTATCAATAATAGCTCTCCCTCTTATTTTCCCGCAGTTTTCCAACGTTTCCCTCAGAGTGGTGAAAAGCCCTCGAAGGAAACGGCTGGACAGTTGACTTTTGTCCACTTGTTAGAAGGAATTAAGGTTTCCTTAGGGTTCAAATCCTTGAGTAAACATTGTTGAAAGGATAACCACAGGATTGGTGGTAGCCGGAAATTATCCAACAGGACGAGGGTGAAATATCAGAAGGATAATTGATAGAAAAACTTCTTTATTCAATCAATTTCATCATGACATTCAAATCCGAATATCCCGAGTTCGAATCCCAGGATAAAAATATATGAACTGCACTACAGGTCGAGGAGTCTGGACCCTCTATTGTAATTGAGAATACGTTCCTGTTGTGCAGAGTAGAATAAATAAATAAATTATAGAATATTTGGTTGTCGAACCCAAGTTGACAAGAAGTACAAACAATCACTTTAAATCGCTTCGCTACGCTCCTGATAATCTTGATAATTCCTACTGACTAATAAACTCATTACTTTAATAATCTACTAACAGAAAAAAAAACACCATCGTCATGTTTACCAACCACAAAGAAATGAAAATCCAGCTCCCGACAAAAGAAACTACATGGCAAAAACATTGTAAACACAAGAATAACGCAGAAACATTTGCAACTCACTGCAGCACTGCACTGTTCACAACCACGTAGATGGCGTAGCGTGCACTATCGCACTTGGCAGGAACAGAAGACAATAGCTGCGATTTGATTGGCTGCAGCTGTATGACGTCGACATTAGTTACGGTCTTGTTAATTAACTCGCGATGTACTGATATTAATTAAATTCTAAATAAATGCAAGAATGTGCGGAGCAGTGAAAAACTTTGTGTGATATACATTGAGGGTGGTTCTACATAAGCGCGCAAGAAGATTTTCTTCAATCTTTTCTTAAAATAAAATAAATAAATATATCATCACGCCTTCTACCCATTACTGGATGTGGCACTCTGCCGAAGCAGATCTCGGTAAGTGATATATTTTGCGCGTAAAGTGCGGTTACCAGTCGTTAAATCACGGCCCCCAAAGATGTTAGTGGTGGAGGAGCCACAGGGGTACCTTTTGAAATTATGAAAATTGTTTGTCGCCTGTGGGAATCGAATCTAGGGTACCAGGGTTCTCAGGATCCACAGGCCGACTTCACACCACTGAGCTAGCCACCCCATATAATAATCTTTTCTTAAACTTAAATTAATGTGTTTTAGCCCTAGAAAGCGGGCTTAAACACTTCGTTTTGGCTCTAGGGCCATAATAAAATAATTCCTATGGATATATAAATAAAATGACAATTTTTGTTTATAGTGAATACTTGATTCTGCAAAATGTCATTTTGACGTATAGCCTATGTACATATTTTAATCTTTTGAACATATAATTAAATGTTATTTTGATACATACATACATACATACATACATTTCTTCACGCTATATCCCATCAAATGGGGTAGCACGAACCCTAAAAATACTCATAAAACATTCACTCATAACATTCATCAAACAATCGACCCCCGTCAAACATTATCATTCAAACACACCACCCTCACTTCAACCACATTCATAGATCACTCCATATAAACTCATTCATTTATTACACTCCCTCATTCACATCTATCCAATCACTCCTATTCACCCATCATTCATCTTCTTTCTTCAACGTACATAACACATGCATAAAACATCTCAAATTACCCGCGCTTACTCGTAACAACGAATCTAATAACGAATTTAACAACGAATCTACAAAGATTAGAAAAGATGAAAGTGATAGCCTGCAATTGTATATGAAAGAAAAGTCCACACAATGCAGTAACTTAAAATGAAACAAAAAGATAAGAAAGGAAGGGAGTGTCACTCTGTGCTTGTTTTTGGAAGTGAATTCCACACAATTGCAGTTAAACACTTTTGATGTACATAAAATATTGTAGGTAAAAAAATATCTGGTCAAGATATCCGCAATCATAAACCCTCAAAATGTTTTTTTAATTATTTAAATTAAATGATTAATTCAGAAGATAATATCAATATTCCTTACTTATTATACATCCTGTATAATAATTAATTAATTTTCTCTATGGGGTAATGGCACAGTGATATCGTATCCTGAGAACCCTGGTTCGATTCCCACAGCCGACAAAACATTTTCACCAAATTTATAATTACCCCTGTGGCTCCCCCACCAATAACATCTTTAGGGGCCGTGATTTGACGGCTGGTAACCGCACTTCACGCGCATAAATATATCACTTACCGAGATCTGTGTCAGCAGAGTGCCACATCCAGTAATGGGTAAAAGGCGTGATGAGTTATTTATTTATTTTATTTAAGATTTTCTCTCTTATCTGTCTTATTTTGTATCCCCTCTACTAAAAATTATCCTGGTACGTCACTGGTAGCACCATATTCACATCACATAAAAGTTGCAGAGGCTAATTTGTATTTCGCGTTTTCTGGGACAAAACATCTGCAAATTGGAATACAAAAAGAACTCTGTGCATTTTTCTCATCAGAGCGAAAAGTTCTGCGCGCAAGCATTCGAACCGCAAAATGAATGCTCATTGCACTAGAGGGCGAATCAGAGAAAGGAAAGCATGAACATTAAAAGAAGAACAAGAAGAAATATGCTTTCAGCACGCGTCAGCGTGGTGACTAATTGCCACCGGAAAATGGAAACTAAAAATTATATATTTGCTGACATTTTAAAAATTAATATCTGTTCAATTCTGGGTGTGGCGGATCTGCAATTGCTGCACAACAGGAAATTAATCCCTATTACAGTACAGAGAATCTACAGTTTGGTTCAGTTGAATTTTTCTCTTCTCCCACTCTTCTTTTTGAAGCTGCAGCACTACCATGATGCTACAACTATCCATAAATCATCGAACACATTTAAAATAAATAAATTAGTAATGGGGTAGGTGGTTCAGTGGTATCGAATCAGCCTGTGGATTTGAGGACCCGGCTTCGATTCCCAGAACCGACAAATAATGTCCACTATATTAAAATTACACCTGTGACTCTCCCTTCACTCACATTATTGAGGGGAGGGCATGATTTGACGACTGGTAATAGATAGAAAATGTGAGATACATTTATTAATATTTTTATTTAAATAAACGAAATACTCAAATCATTTTCAATATTTATACTAGGCATGTAATTTTATATGTAAATTATAAAGTCAGCGATTTTTGAATCTACAAACTCTCGCTTCTAAAGTTGCAGTGCTACCATTGTGACTATTAATATTTCAATTATCTTGAACTCTCTCCCCTGATGCGACAGCCTCACCAATCTACCACAACCACCACCAGATTATTAAACTTCTAACAAACAAATAACAAAACAAAAAACTACGCAGTAAACACATCCCTTATTTATAATAAGTATAATAAACCCTCATTTCAACTTCCAAGTTCGTCGCATTCCACTTGGCTGCCTAGCTCATCGACTCCGGGCTTTTTATGCCGCGCTGGCTCCGGTTTCCGGTGAGGCGGCGCGGCGGTCGCTCCGGCAGCGGCTCCGGAGCCTAATCAGCGAATTAAAGAAGCCCGCGAGCGGCATGAATGTGCAGGCGGTCGTTAATTCTACACAATGCAATGGGAGACGTTTTTTACAAGAGAGTTAGGGAGAAATATTATATATGAGTTGAAAATTTATTTGAAAAAATCACTGTGAAATGATTTGTATTGTGATTGGGTTTGATTTGGGTATTTGGTTTTGAGATATAGTTATATTAAAAGTTACTTGAATATGTTTGTATGTACCTAATGCCTGTTTTACACTGAGCAAATGCAACCTGCAATTGCAACTTGCAAGATTTGCGTTCAACTAGTTGCACCAAAATGTTGCAGAGTTATTTTTTTCACTTTACATTCAGCAACTTGCAACTGCAATATAATATTAATTTATTTACAAATTTTTGTCGTTACTAACTACATATTATATCAACTTAACCTCTTATATCACTTGTATTATTAACATTTGTTTCATATGTTATATTGCAATGATATAAAAATTTATTCTTATTAGTATTTGCACAATTATTTTGCAATGCAGTAAATCATTTTAATATTTTTAACCCAACTTTATCGTTTTTGACATTTATAATAAGTTGGTAGCATTGTAACAAACTTAAAATTACTAGAAATAACTAACAATGGCCTTGCAACTCTTGAAAAAATTAGAACATGTTTTAATTCGTGCAAGAGGTTGATGCAAGATTGCTTCTGTCTCTTGCACTTGCAATTTCTGTATTACACTCGTTCAATATTGCTTCAACTTGTTGAAAGTTGCAGTTGCACTTGCAATATTGCTCAGTGTAAAACAGGCATAACAAGAATAAAATGAAATATTCTTGTAGATCAAACTTAAGGGTTGATATGATATTATATACTGATCACGGAATAAAAAGAATTATCAAAAATTCGGAAAATAAATTTATATATTTTAGGGAACATTTTTGTGGCGCTGGAATGCTAACTGTTACTAATAAAACAATATTTAAATAAAGTAATAAATCCTGAAAGTAATCACTTATCTGCTGTTGGATATGTAATGTTTATAATTAAATATGAGGTTGGTGGCTCAGTAGTATTAAGTCGGCCTGTGGATCCTGAGAACCTCGGTTCGATTCCCACAGACGACAAACAATTTTCACCACATTAAAATTACCCCTGTGGCCTCCTCGCCACTAATATCTTTGGGGGAAATTATAAAAATTGTTTGTCGCCTGTGGGAATCGAATCTAGGGTACCAGGGTTCTCAGGATCCACAGGCCGACTTCATACCACTGAGCTAGCCACCCCATAGCCATTTTTGTCTACTTTAACCAAAGTCGCAGCTCTGGTACTTTCCAGGAACCCAACGGTAATTGTGTATATTTCTCACTATCAAGCGTTTCCAAATCATTTTAGAGAAAAAAGTTTCAAATAAAACTGATAGAATATTCAATTTTCTTCAACTTTCATTTGAAAAACTTTTCTCTAAACTTCTTAGATAACATTTTACAGCAGATAACATAAATAGAGGATCCACCAAAAGATATCAAAAGCAATAAGACAATTAAAACATAGCAGGAAAAACCTCAAAATTAACACAAAACCATTCTGCCAACTTTTCTAGAAATGAGAAGCACGGAATAGGGAACAGAACGATAATGATTTGGTTTTCCGAAGTGTTAATTAATACTAATTACAACAGTCGTAGGGTGCGCGGTTTCGATGTGCCCCCGTGCGTGCGCTGTTGCCGGCTCATACCAATTACCTGCGTCAAAGTGCCGAGACGTGGCAACCACGCACTCAGGACGAATCAGAATATGATGACATCAAATAAGCCGAGGAAATAAGGATGACAAATGGGAGAAAGATGTGGTTTTGTTGATTGTTAGTTTTCTTTTGTTTGCTTTCTAAAGAGCCTTTTGGAAATGTTCTTTTGCGGGATATATAAATATATAAAGATATTCCTTGTAATTGTCAAGTTATTTGGCATTGACAAACAACTTTGTAAACGTGAAATTACAACTACTGTGGAAGTGGTAAAAGGGTATTTTTTACCCCATATTTCAGCAAAGGCAATCGTAGCTCATTGGGTAAAATTGATGTAAAACTAAAGTATATTAAGGTAGTATTAGTGTGACGGTGGCGCTATCGGTTGTCGAGTGGCGAAACTGATGCTCAAAAAAATATAAAAATTGAATAAAATAAGTGTTTTATACCTATTATGATTTGAATATCATGAATTGTTAACAGGTTGTTGGTCTAGTGAATTTTCAAATACCATACCACCGTGTGGTGTTGCCATTATAAATTAGGATTCTTAATTTTTCGTTAAAAACAAGGCTTTGCATGGCTATATATCCATTACTAAACGATAAAAAACTTTCTCCTTCTGATACAATATACATGGATAGTTCTAGAACATCATACTAGTTTTTCATATGAAACTGCAAAATTTTAGAGGTACACAAACCAAATATGTGCGATTCTGAGTGATGATCGCCATAAGCCCTGTGTATAAGAACTCAACTTTACAAGCGAATATATTTGTTCACAGACGATGAATGTGTTTCATATTTTAACAGGATGCGTATGACTATCCAATGTTTACGTGCGCCAAATTGGTGAAAATGTTTTGTCAGCGGTGGGGATCCAACCAGGGTTCTTTAGATGCACAGGCCGACTTAATACCACTGAGCCATTACCCAAAAAGTAATCATGGAATATATATTCGTAGAAGCACCTCTTACCAGAACTATTAAAAGATAGAGACGTTAATTTTTGCATGGAAACAAATATAATCTCTCTCTCTTTGAAAGTTCATAGTTCATCTCCTCTCGTACATATCTCTGTAAATCATTCTCGTGCACAATTTCGCATTAGCAGTGACCGGAGCTTCTGCCGAGTTGTTGCACATACAACCAAAGCATTCATAAATAAATCTGACAGATATTACGAGCGTGGTAAAATGATATGTTTAACGTTCTGTTCTGCACACACTGCGTCTGTTGGCTAATTGTATGCACGAGAGATCGGATCTTGACGAACGTGAGGTCTAGATGGAGAATAAGACAAGTTGTCTAATTGGAATTAGGAAATTACTGTGAAGTCTGCTCCAGTTTTAAAGTACTGTCTTAAGTCTAAGTGTTTGAATTGACTTGTAAATATTTAGCAAATGTTTTAAATATTGTTTAAAAAATTTTGGTTGTAAGCTAATTGAAGTAAGAGAAATTCAATGCCGTTGATCGCATCTTCATATCTCGTTTAGTTTTTGAGATATGGCCTCGGAAAAGTCGAAAAACTGAGTTGTTGAAATTTTTTGAAAGTGCAACAATTCCGGAGGCTCTATCTCAAAAACTAAACGTGATACGAAGTTGCGCTCAACGGCATTGAATTCCTCGGGTCCGTATTGACTTATTAGCAAAATTTGAGCTCATTTGAAGCGAATGATATTTTAGGTTTTTACGATTTTCAAACAATTTGCTTTAAAACTCTTTCTTGAACGATTATTGTAACGAAAATTTACATACGTATGAATTTTGACCCGCTGAATCCAATGTTCAAATCCCCAAGTACGTAAGTCTTCTAGTTTTTAAGTTATTGTCCAAAAACTATTTAAAATGGTGAAAATTTTTAAAATCGCTGAAAATTTATATGTTAATTGAAACACGAGAAACCTCATCTTCATATATCGTTTAGTTTTTGAGATATAGCCTCGGGAAAGTCAAAAATCTAATGAGGAAAAATTCAGCTTTTCTGGAACTAAACAAGATTTGAAAATGCGCTCAACAGCATCCGGATTAACTTATATCATCACGCCTTTTACCCATTACTGGGTGTGACACTCTACCGACGCAATTAATAAATGCGTGTGAAGAGTGTTTACCTCTCGTCAAGTCACGATCCCCAAAGATACCAGTCGTCAAATCACGGCCCCCAAACATGTTAGTGGTGGAGGAGCCACAGGGATAGCTTTTTCAAATTATGAAAATTTCTCGCCTGTGGGAATCGAACCAGGGACCTCAGGATCCACAGGCCGACTTCATACCACTGAGCTAGCCATCCCATAATAATAATATTGGAAATTATGGTTTCTATTGTTATTTAATCATGATTAACATTAATCGATGATTGAAAAACTGGCCCTAAATAAATATAATATTTAGATTGTCCTAATTCCACCTCCTGCCAAAATTATTTACCGGTCTTGTTGAAAAACACAAAAGATTTTAATAATTCTTAACATTTTTCATAAATTAAAGATGATTTCCCAAAACAAACATAATTATTTCGAGCACAATAACAGTATCCGAATTTTATCTTAATTCACAACATTATTAAAACACAGCAACAAACTCGAGGAGGCTCCAGCGACAAAGAAAAGAAGAAGACGGGAGGCGAATTGCTCCGTTAATATTTGATTGGAATAGGGAAGCATCTCAGCGTGAATGGAGCCTCATTGTTGGGCCCCAAATGATGAATATCATCGCGAGGGCTTAAGCAAAGTGCTGTGTAAGCGGCGCAAGAACTGAAATGCGCTTTCGATGTCTTCTTACAACCCTCGCGGAGTTTTCGCGGCGTTTAGGGGACTTGCGAGTTATGACCATTTCTTTGATATTTCTAAGAAGATAAAAATGTACTGTGTTTTCCGTTTATATATTTTTTTGACGTTTCAAATGAGGTTAGAAGAGTATTATTTTGTTTTTTGATTCGCTCAACACGTTCAAGTGACAGGTATTCAATCACCTCCATGTAAAATTTACTTTCGTAGCTTTGGAAATGAATATTAATAAATAAAATAAATATATCATCACGCCTTCTACCCATTACTGGATGTGGCACTCTGCAAAAGCACATCTCGGTAAGTGTTATATCAATGCGCGTGAAGTGTTGTTACCAGCTGTTAAATCACGGTCCCCAAAGATATTAGGGAAGAGGAAGCAACGGGGGTAATTTAAATGTGGTGAAAATTGTTTGTCGGCTGTGGGAATCGAACTAAAAAAAAAATATATCATCACGCCTTCTACCCATTACTGAGTGTGGCACTCTGCCGAAGCAGATCTCGGTAAGTGATATATTTTTCGCGTGAAGTGCGGTTACCAGCCGTTAAATCACGGCCTCCAAAGATGTTAGTGGGGGAGGAGCCACAGGGGTAGTTTTTGAAATTATTAAAATTGTTGTGGGAATTGAGCCAGGGTTCTCAGGATCCACAGGCCGACTCGATACCACTTAGTCACCTACCCCATAACAACGAAAATAAATGTCATAATGGGTGGCTCGGATTTGAGAACCCGGATTCAATTCTCACAGACGACAAACAACTTTCACCGCATTAAAATTCCTCTGTGGCTTCCTTCTACCATCATATTTTGGGGGCGTGATTTGACGTCTGGTTATCGCACTTCACGCGTATCTAGTGCGGTCCGCACCGGGCGGCATTTTTTTATATTTAGCTTTAGTTGTAAAAAACAACTTGTTCACTTCATAAGTTTCCTATTCGATTTCTACGAATTATGAATTACTATATGATTTCGAATATTTTTCTTTATCTTCAAGTCAATGTAGGGTTGAAAATATTTTCTCGAAAAATTCCTTTATTACTGCCTAAATTAAATATGCCATCCAATGGTAAAACAGTTCCTCACCTATAGTTTGTCTCAATTACAATTATTTATTTATGTTTATTAATTTAATGGCTCAGTGGTTTCGAGTTGGCCTGTGGATCCTGAGGACCCCGGTTCAATTCCCACAGCCGACAAACAATTTTCACCAAATTAAAAATACCCCTGTAGTATCTGTACCAATAACATCTTTGGTGGCCGTGATTTGACGGCTGGTAACCGTACTTCACGTACATAAATATTTCACTTACCGAGATCTGCTTCGGCAGAGTTCCACATCCAGTAATGGGTAGAAGGCGTGATGATATATTTATATATTTAATTTATAAAAACCATCATTTGATTGACTTAGAAAGGACGGCAAATTGGAGACCGCCCTGGGCGGCAAAAGGTCTAGGTACGCCACTAGGTTCTGCATTTATAATAAAGAAAACAGCAATACCAACTAATTAATAAAAAAATATGTAGCACATCTTGAAAAGTGTAGTAATGAATTAACCGATAAAAAGATTTATTAAAATCTTTAATAATCAAAACAAAAACAATCTAAATTACTTAATGAACCCCTTAATAATCATCTCAAGAATACACCATCTTTAAAAAAACACTAAACACTTAAAAGAAAAACATCTTTCAATATCAAAGGGTACTCGTGCTAAAACAACACAACAAACTCCATCTCCAAAGCTTTCCGATCACTGCCGATCCCTCCCGACCGTCCCCGAAAGGGTATCCACTAAGGGAGGGAATAAGACAGGGGGTAAGTCCTGCGCAGGCGTACACAGCCTCCCTGGACCAGATATCTCCCTGGTCGATGTGGAGGCGGGATCACATGTGTATATGAAGTTATCACATACTTTCGTTTGATGTTGAAGATGGGGATGAAGTTAGGGGTTGGGGTGAAATAGCGGGGGTGTATTTGTGCGTGTGCTAACATTTATATCTGAGAAATGAGCTGTAGGGGTAGGAGGGTGGCTTAGGATTAGAAAACATTGGAAGGAATATTTTTAAATAAAATGAAAACTGTTTTTATTTATTTGGGGTAGATTTATAGATCTATACTACTTTCAGTAGGACTTAGCAATGTGTGTATCTTGTATCTTTCTCGCTGTTAAAGATTATAAATATTTTATAGCCCTATTCTTAAAAAAGTTTTATCTAATCCTGAATTTTAGATTAGTTAATCTTATTCTCGTCAAACAATTTTCATAATTTCAAAAACTACCCCTGTGGCTCCTCCACCAAAATGTCCCAAAAATAACGAAACTCTTTAGATGTAGAATAAAACACGCATTGTATTATGTTTGAATCTTAATATTTATTCAAAATAGGTTCCATTTGAATCAATACACTTTTTAGAATGATCAACTAGAGCATGCATAGATTTTTTATGCCATCTAAAGGAACGTTCTTTAACACCTGTGTCACGGCTGCTTGAATGGCTGGAATATCATCATAAAACGCTCCTTTCATGGCAATTTTCAGTTTTGGGAAAAGATAATAGTCACATGGTGATAGATCAAGCGAATACGGAGGGTGGTCGAAGACACAAATATGTTTTTTCATCAAAAATTCGTTGACTTTTTTAGCAACTTTTTGGTCTTCATTTAATTCATGTGGAACAAAACGTGAACAAACCTTTCTTTTACCCAAATCTTCAGTTAGAATTCTCCAAATAGTATTTTTACTCGTATTTAATTCTAACAGTGAAATTCGACAGCAATGATTTCACGCACTTTTTTAACTAATTCAGCACAATTTCCGGCTTTTGGTCGTCCAGATCTTTCATCCTCATTTAAATCTTCACGACCATTTTTAAATTTTGCAAACCACTTATAAACTTGTGAACGAGATAAACAATCATCACCATAAACTTTTTCATCAATTCGTATGTCTCAGCAAATTTGTTTCCAAGTTTAACACAAAATTTAATATTTGCTCGTTGTTCCATTGTATTTTTACAACATAAACACAAAAACTACTGTCATTAAAATGCGCGTAAATTTTTAAACTGTCACCTGATTGCATGAAGTTGTGTGCGTTCGAAAGAGGAAAGATATATCTTTCTCACAATGTGTATGTTCAATAAATTGCGCTACGTGTTCTATGATTTAAATTAAAAGTTTCGTTATTTTTGGGGACATACTGTGTATCACCACGCCTTTTACCCATTACTGCCGTAGCAGATCTCGCTAAGTGATATATTTATGCGCGTGAAGCGCGATTCCCTTAGCCGACAAACAATTTTCACCACACTAAAATTACTCCTGTGGCTCTTCTTCCACTAACATTCTTAGTGGCCGTGATTTGATGGCTGGTAACCGCACTACATGCGCATAAATAAAAAAAGTTTCGTTAGTTTCGGGACATACTTAAATATATCACTTACCGAGATCTGCTTCGGCAGAGTGCCACACCTAGTAATGAGTAAAAGGCGTGATGATATGTTTATATTTATTTTTAATTTATAACCATCCATTTATTTCGTTTGAATCCCGTCTCATCCACATTCATAATTCCTTCTACATTCACTCGTCTGATCACGCACACAATCTCTCACCCTCCAAAACTATGAACAATATAAAAACCAGTGCCGGATTTACGTGAGATGGGGCCCTAGGCTGAATACATAGAATGGCCCCCTCTCTGTTGCCGTGAAAATAAAAAGTAAAATAAAACTATAAGAGTAAGATTAAAATAACATGTGTTTTATTATAAATACAATATCTGCGACGCAATTAAAACATCTTTCTTCGCACTTTTTAATTTTGATTAGTTTTTTTGTTCATAGTTTCTCTGTTAAATTTATTGACGTATTAGTAAAATTTAAATTTACTAAAATGTTCAAAACTAGTTTAACTCCAGTGCGGGGCCCCCCGAGCTCGGGGCCCTAGGCTGGAGCCTTTTCAGCCTAATGGTAAATCCGGCACTGATAAAAACAACTGACAGCAAATAACTGAAGCTTGAAGTATCCTACCATGTACAAAGTTCATAAAAAATTCACGCATAAAATAACAACGCTCTCCTGTTTATCCAATAAAAGAAACTCATCTGAAACAAAATCCGCTGGATTTTTTACAAAATCCATTGCAAAACCTACAAAACGCGAACTAATAGCATGGAATAATGTGCACTGCGTAGAACCTACCGCATTCCAACTCTCTTGTATCACAAGCGTGGTACAAAGAGCGACAAAGAGACATACTGCCGTCATGTTATCGACAGAAGGCTATAGTTTTATGTAGAGGTAATTAGGAAAATAATTACATTGTGTGATAATGACACTGTTCGCTGCGCATGCGATCTGATGGTTTATCTAGTTACACACACGAAAAACTGTCATTGGAGGTTTTACGCCCTCAAAGTATTTTATTAAATGGACTGTGTTATCGGAAACTAAAAGAGAACAGTCTTTTGAATATTGGAAAGAGAAGAATTATAGTTTTGTGTTATTTGATACAGAAAGAAACATATTCTCATATGTTGTAATAGGATCATTATCTGATAAGCTGAGTTTGCAGCTATAAATTAGTATAATTATTGGTCCTTGTTTGTCTTCTGACAAAAGAAAGATATTAATTATAAATATTTAAAGAAAATTTTTAATTACAATTAAAGCTCACGGCTCCCAAAGATGTTAGTGGTGGGAGAGCCACAGGGGTAGTTTCCTAAAATGGTGAAAATTGTTTGTCGCATATGGGAATCGAACCAGGGTTTTCACCACAGGCCGACTTGATACCACTGAGCTAGCACCCCACAGAGGTAATTTTAATGTGGTGAAAAATATTTGTTGGCTATGGAAATCGAACCGAGGTTCTCAAATCCACAGGCCAACTCAAAACCACTGAGCCGTTACCCAATTAAAGTAATGAACAAAAATAAATAATTGTAAAATAAAATAAATAAATATATCATCACACCTTCTACCCATTACTGGCTGTGGCACTCTGCCGAAGCAGATCTCGGTAAGTGCTATATTTTGCGCGTGAAGTGCGATTACCATTCGTCAAATCACGGCCCCCAAAGATATTAGTGGTGGAGGAGCCACAGGGGTAGCTTTTGAAATTATGAAAATTGTTTGTCGCCTATGGGAATCGAACCAGAGTTCTCAGGATCCACAGGCCGACTTCATACCACTGAGCTAGCCACCCCATAATAAATAATTGTAATTGAGACAAACTATAGGTGGGGAACTTTTTTACCATTGGATGGCATATTTAAATTAGGCAGTAATAAAGGAATTTTCGAGATAATATTTTCAACCCTGCATTGATTTGACGATGAAGAAAAATATTCGAAATCATATAGTAAATCATAATTCGTAGAAATCGAAACTTATGAAGTGAACAAGTTGGTTTTTACAACTAAAACTAAATATAAAAAATGCCGCCCCAAAATATGTACCGCCCGGTGCGGACCGCACCCCCCGTCCCCCCTTCCCCGTAGGTACGCCACTGTACAAAACTAAATACTGATTTGTGAATAGCTGCATAAGATAATACGCCTACAAAGTTGTTAAAACAAAAATGGAAAACATAAAACAAACACTAATTTTATTTATAGTATATTCCGAAAATGAACCACGGTACGGTTCAATTTTACCACGGTTACGGTTAGAATGACGTCATAACGGAACACCTTTCACGATGACAGTTGTCACTTGACAGATGAGTTTCGAAATGTGAAATTTATTTAATATGGAAAAATGTTTATATTATAAAAATATTGTATTCTGCATTACACCTGTTTTAACTTAAATATAGGGATAAAAAAATAACAGAAAGAAAAAAGTAAATACGAGCTTCAGAACAAATAATAAATTAATCTAATATGAATATATACTATTAAATAATAAAAATACATTTTGTATCACATGTTTATTTATCAGTCATCATAAAAATATAGTTTTATAAGACAAAAATCCACAAACACTGCAAAAGCCGCCAAACACGTTTCAAACTTATCAACAACAGCTGTGAAGTAACCAAACTAACCGCCGCTCGAGCACGGTTAGTTTGGTTATTAAAAACTAACCACAATTTTCAAAAACCGTGTTCCGTAATGAAACCGGTTACTGAAAAAACTAACCGGTTCATTTTCGGAATACACTATTTATGAATGAACCGTAAAAGTCTTAAAGCCGTCATTCAAAAAAAAAGTTAAAACCGAATTAAAAACGTAATACTAACTGAATAGTAAATACTCACTGAATAAAAGTAATTTGAAAGTATGAATACAGCGTCATCTAAGAAACTTTTCACAAGAGAAACCTTTAAAAAACCGAAACACTAATTAGAAGTTATTTGAAATATCCGCAGCTAATAAAAGCCCCTTTAATCGCATGTATTCATCTCCCCGAGTTTTTCCGTACGTACGTTGAAATGCATTTTTGATTACTTTACGTCATTTACAATTCCTTTTCTTCGATTCTCGCCTCACGGAACATTCTTTCTTTTTTAAAGAGTCCCATTCGTTTTTCGAAGGCTCATTGATTTACCCTCTCTGTTTATCTAGTAGCGAGATGGTGTGTTATGTCTCGCTCTGACTCATAGAGTGGTGGCATGCTTGATTACGGCGGCCATTTGCATTTAACGAGGAACCGGGGAGGCCAAAAAGAAGTCTCATTTCTGTTTAAAATGTAAATTTGGCAGGCTGATGAGAAGAGAGCTGGAGTGAGAGGCTAACGCGCGCGAATGAAATGCTGGCAAACACCATCTTTTGACGCTTTTACTAACTTCACGAGAGTTATTTTCACCCTTAATATATAATATGGGTGACTATAAATGAACGAAATTATTTTTTTTAGTGTTACTTATATATTTTCAGTTTTAGGTTGGTATACCTGATTGTCAAATTCAAATATGTCAAATAAAATATAATTGTTGTTTGTTTATGTCGAATAAAATTAATTTCTCATTAAGGTGGTTCTATCATGACAGTCTCATAAAAGTATAGGTAACAAAAAAAGTTTATAAAAACAAGTATTTAATTATATGTATGGTAAATAGAACAAGAAATTTGTATACTAATGTTGAAACTCAGGAAAAATAAAATATTTAAATTTCATTAAAATCTGTCGTAAATGCTTCCATGATAGTACCACCTTAAGTATTAATTTAAAATAATATGACATTACACATGAAATTGAGAATTTCACCAATCGATTCTATATATATTTTTGAGTAGATATGCATATTTTGATCCTCAAAATATATTTTTTTTAATCGCCGGAGTCTTGGTCGCAAAAATATCTGTTAATGAAAATGTCAATTTTTTTGTTGAACCAATTTAAAAGTCGATTTTTTAAAAATATCATTCTATATAAATCAGACTACGAGAAATCGAATGCCGTTGAGCGCATCTTCATATCTTTTGTAGATTTCGAGTTACGGCGATTTTTGACTTTTTAAAAATCGCAACTTTGAAAGCCCATATCTCGAAAACTAAAAGAGATATTGAAATGCGGTTTGAACGAGTGTATTTCTCGTGCTCCAAGTAACTTATACAGAAATTTTTAAATTTTTGAAAATTTTAATATTTTTTCAAAATTTTCTTTTGCCTATATTTCAAAAATTTGAAGAGATAATGAAAATCTGTAAAAACCTGTGTATTCCTCTCGTAAAAGTACATATATATGTAAAATTTCAGAATTTTTGCTCGACAGATAAAGTTTTTAGAGCAAAAAAACGAAAAATCACTGTTTTTTAACTATTTTTGAAGGGGTACCCCTTAAGAATTTTACGGATTTAGGACATTTTTCGTTTTTTTGCTGTAAAACTTTTATCTGTCGAGCAAAAATTCTAAAATTTTACATACATATGTACTTTTACGAGAGGAATTCACTGGTGTTTACAGATTTTCATTATCTCTTAAAAATTTTAAATTATTGGCAAAAGAAAATTTTGAAAAATGAAGTAAAATTTTCAAATATCTTAAAATTTCAGTGTAAGTTAAGTAGAGCACGAGAAATACACTCGTTCAAACCGCGTTTCAATATCTCTTTTAGTTTTCGAGATATGGGCCTTCAAAGTTGAGATTTAAAAAAAGTTAAAAATCGCCGTATCTCTATGTCTAAAAAAGATACGAAGATGCGCTCAACGGCATTCGATTTCTCCTGACGGTATCTCAATTTATCTCCTTATAATTTAATTTATAGTCACCCGGCACATTTGTTACTGCCAATTGAACTAGTTACTTTTAATCACCCTATAATATAAGAATAATAATAAAACATGCCTAAAATGACCTAAAGCCCAATACAGACTATTTCACATTTAAACCTAAAACAAAGAAAACACAAATAAGTTTAAACTAACTACAAGCTTTTAGCAGTCTGTCCACATCCATAATCACCCTTGTATGTTGCATCATCCCTCTGCGCACCCCATCGACTCACCCCGACTTGCAGAGTGCTTCTCGCTAGCAATTGACATAATTATATGTTCACATTGTGTGGACAGATTGATATGAAATTATGCTTTTGTGTTGGTTTGTTGAAAGCTCCATATTCGAAACACAATCTGATTTATACTGCTGTTTAATATTTGCTGTAAAAGGGCCCCGCAAAAGCAATTGCCCAAGGATGGTCCGGGTAATAAACCGAACGCATTATTAATTATTAGGAAATTTTCATCAATCAGCTCTTGTCATTATGTATTACTTTATGAACGTTTCGCCTAAGGATTCATTGGGTATTCATGTACATCAATGCCAGTTTCATAATTAGTATGAAGTGAAAAATCTTTACCAAGAACTGGACTTATTGCAAATTTGATTGTTTCATGTTGACAGATATCTAGTGATGTCAACAATGGTTTTGGTTTTGTGTAATTTTGCTCTAAATGTGGTTTATCCTTTGATTTTACTGTTGTACTACAATAACTGTTCGATAGTAGCTATTTAGATTAGAATTGCTGTAGTAGAGACAAGGTTTTAATTAGTATTGTGTTATACTGCAATAGATGAAGTCATTGCGGCTGAGTACCTCCGGATCGCGACATATAGAATTCTATTTCAAACAATAGAATCGTAGTCAACTGTCAATTTAAAAATATCAGCCCAATTCTCAAAAGAGTTTTAGATAGAATTTAGCGAATCCTGAATTTTGGATTTGTCAAATTAAGCTAAACCATAGTCCCAAAAAAGTTTAAATAAACTTTAATATAATCTTCTTTCTATCTAGTTTTCGGAACTGAATTAACTTTTTTAAATCGAACTAGCATACACAGTATGTCCCAAAAATAACAAAACTCTTTAGATATAGAATAAAACACCCATTGTATTATGTTTGAAACTTAATATTTATTTAAAATCGGTTCCATTTGAATCAATACACTTTTTAGAACGATCAACTAGAGTATGCATAGATTTGTTTATGCCATCTAAAGGAACGTTCTTTAACGCCTGTGTCACGGCTGCTTGAATGGCTGGAATATCATCATAAAACGCTCCTTTCATGGCAATTTTCAGTTTTGGGAAAAGATAATAGTCACATGGTGATAGATCAGGCGAATACGGAGGATGGTCGATGACACAATATATGTTTTTTCATCAAAAATTCATTCACTTTTTTAGCAACTTTTTGGTATTCATTTAATTCATGTGGAACAAAACGTGAACAAACCTTTCTTTTACCCAAATCTTCAGTTAGAATTCTCCAAATAGTATTTTTACTCGTATTTAATTCTAACAGTAAAATTCGCATCGACAGCAATGATTTCACGCACGTTTTCGACTAATTCAGCACAATTTCCGGCTTTTGGACGTCCATATCTTTCATCATCATTTAAATCTTCACGACCATTTTTAAATTTTGCAAACCACTTATAAACTTGTGAACGAGATGAACAATCATCATCATAAACTTTTTGCATCAATTCGTATGTCTCAGCAAATTTTTTTCCAAGTTTAACACAAAATTGAATATTTGCTCGTTGTTCCATTGTATTTTTACAATATAAACACAAAAACTACTGTCATTAAAATGCGCGTAAATTTTTAAACTGTCACCTGATTGCATGAAGTTGTGTGCGTTCGAAAGAGGAAAGATGTATCTTTCTAACAATGTGTATATTCAATAGCTTGCGCTACGTGTTCAATGATTTGAATTAAAAGTTTCGTTAATTTTTGGGACATACTGTGTATATAAAAAATACGATTGTGTCTGAGCTGTTTGGATTCCACCATAAGCTACTGTAATTAGGATTAAGTTCCTGTTGCGCAGAGTAACAAATAAATAAATAATTGAAAGTATTAATATATGTTTCAAAATGAAGAAAAAAATGAATACATTGTAAACAGTTGCAAGTATAAATAAAGTCAATAAAACATAACAATAATGGGTCTCCACTTAGAACAAACAGTAAAGCAGTTACTGCAGTTATCAGACCGTTGAAATCAATCAAACTACATATTACTAGTGAATAAACTACACTAATTCACAAACAGTTCTACCAACCTATACTTTACACGTTTCGTCCAAGTATACAATAAAACATTCGCATAATAAAAACGTAGTAAGTCATAGGGCAGAGGGCTATCTTATCATACATCGAAACATTCCATTCATACAAGCATTACAAACAACCCCCCGTTACCCTGAGAGTGGACGCATTGTATATATTAACCTTATGTCAACAGGGGTGCATTGAGATGAAATCTGCGATAGCGATCGAGGTACAGGACATTGTCAACGGACAATGGATCACTGAGTTCATTTTATACAAATAAGGCTGAATGACAAGCTTTTAGCAGATGAGTAGGCTTTGGAATAATCACCCCTGGGGGCTGCGATACACCCCCTTGCAGTGCGTAGTTTGCACTATGTTCATGTAATTATAGGGAACCGAAAAAATTATGTCAACTTTAAAGCGTTATAAAAATGGGTTAGGTGATTTAGTTGTATCGAATCGCCCTGAGGATTTGAGAACCCGGATTCGATTCCCACTGCCGATAAAACTACCCTTGTAGCACTAACATCTTTGGGAGCCATGATTTGTCGGCTGGTAACCGTACTTTACGCGCATAAATATATCACTTGCCGAAGTTTGCTTCGGCAAAGTGTCAGTAAAAGGCGTGATGATATATTTATTTATATATATTTATGTATGATATGAGGTGGCTAGCTCAGTGGTATGAAGTCGGCCTGTAGATCCTGAGAACCCTGGTTCGATTCCAACAGGTAACACTGATAAATTTAAAGTTTATGACAGAAAAATTCGGGAGACGCCCGGACTCGAACCGAGGACCTTCAGCTTGCCGGGCTGATGCTTTAACCACTAAGCCACGGCTCCCCTGAACGAATAGGCGTCAACCGAATTTATCTGTCATAGTGTCTAACACAGCATCGATCCCAAGACTCCTATGTCTCACAGGAATTGACAACGGGTTTCGTCATATGAATGACTTTCAGGGGAGCCGTGGCTTAGTGGTTAAAGCATCAGCCCGGCAAGTTGAAGGTCCTCGGTTCGAGTCCGGGCGTCTCCCGAACTTTTCTGTCATAAACTTTAAATTTATCAAACTTCAAAGTCATTCATATGACTTAAATTCTTTAAATTTACTTTGTGGTATGATTTCCTTAAAAAATCAGATTGTGTCGCTACAGACGAAACCCGTTGTCAATTCCTGTGAGACATAGGAGTCTTGGGATCGATGCTGTGTTAGACACTATGACAGATAAATTCGGTTGACGCCTATTCGTTCAGGGGAGCCGTGGCTTAGTGGTTAAAGCATCAGCCCGGCAAGCTGAAGGTCCTCGGTTCGAGTCCGGGCGTCTCCCGAATTTTTCTGTCATAAACTTTAAATTTATCAAACTTCATAGTCATTCATATGACTTTAATTCTTTAAAGGTAACACTGAGTGCCACACTCATTAATGGGTAGAAGGCGTGATGATATATTTATTTATTAATTTTTTGTTTTCACTAATCGTTATAGTTTGTTATATAGTTTCATAATTATAATTATAATAAAATAGGTATAGGGGCCTATTGGAATTAAGTTCCTGTTGTACAGAGTAGCATAAATAAATAAATATTCGACTTTCTGTAATTTTGAAAGTAACTAGCATTCATGGAGATATGATAAAATATGTCGATTTCCGAAGAATGTGTAAAATTGAATATTCTAGTTGAAATATCGATTCCATGACAAAAGCACATAGTTGGGGTCCAGGGGTAGATATTAACAGAGTTAATAATAAAATACCGCACAACCGGCGGTCATCTTGTTCTAGGGTATTTCATAAAACGCCGGTCGCCGTCCTATAATATCCGCCGTCCATATTTGAATTCCGAAAAGTCGTTGGAACTATGCACAGCACGCCGAGCGCATATTTGCCGGCGTCAGTATTGGCTATTGCGCGCCCGGAATTTCATCACAACTCCGGAAAGGGCAGCTTCAACCCTCCCTCGCCACCTCCACACCGTCCCCCAGTCTCAAAGGCCACGTCGATTGCATCTGCGATCTCGCAAGCGCTAATCTGTACATAAACGGGGCATTTGGTATTTCACATTTCAGAATTTAATTTCGAGCAATTATTTTCCGATTGGATCGGCACGTAAAGAAACACTCATCACATTTTCATGATAAAAAGAAGGAATCATTGATGAAAAAGTCTAGAAAAAGAGGAGATCAATTAACTTTATGTATAACACACCAGCGCCAGCGGTCCACGATCAACGATATTAAACAATAGATAGAATTCCTCTTTGCTTGCTTTCTCTCGATGATAATTTAATCATTTTATTCATTCAACTATTTACTAAAATTGCCAAATATTTATCTTCAGAACAAGTAACAGATAAGTCTAAACAAAGATTGTTAAATTTTACCAATGATAATAAGAAATCTAGATAGCGCAGAAAATAACAAAATATTGACTAATTTACCGTTATTTGAATTGTGAAAATATGTTTTTGTACTCGCATCATTCAAAATAAGGTTTACATTACCTTGGAAACAGATGGAAAGTTTGAATAATTGAAAAAAACACCCATTTTTATGATTCTAAATTTGGACTATTAAATAAAATAAATAAATATATCATCACGCCTTCTACCTATTACTGGGTGTGGCACTCTGCCGAAGCAGATCTCGGTAAGTGATATATTTTGCGCGTGAAGTGCGGTTACCAGCCATCAAATCACGGCCCCCAAAGATGTTAGTGGTGGAGGAGCCACAGGGGTAATTTTTGAAATTATGAAAATAGTTTGTCGCCTGTGGGAATCGAATCTAGGGTACTAGGGTTCTCAGGATCCACAGGCCGACTTCATACCACTGAGCTAGCCACCCCATTTAACTAGATTTAAAGTATTATTACCTAAAATAATTCAGTAACCTTTGTCAATGCTACATATACAAGAAAGACAATTTTAAAATACCGTAATAATTACCCAAATAAATAAACAAACTTGAAACAGTTAAAAATCACCCCAAAAGTACCAATCTCACCCTATGGCCCATCATCCTAGTACCATCCTTTCCAGACAAGGATGCTGTTCGTTGCAACAGAGACGATGCTAGTGAAGCGCGAATCTGATTTAGCACACGACGCGTGTCTGTCTCCCTGCTCCCCTTGCCCCGGGGGTGCAGGGCGGCGACCGTTTGATCTCGCCGCCTCCTGCGTCAACGCAAGGCGGCGGTGGTGGCGGCGGCGGCGGTGAGCACGTGCAACACTTTTAAATATATCTGAATAGTGAATTTGAATGAGATGGTATATGATCATCAGGAATTGTCAGTTTAATAATAATCTTGCAGGAAAACCAATTCGTATATTTATCTTACGATTTTGATTAATAGTTGTTTAAGTAACTAGTCTGTTAATGAGGATGATTAATGAGACATTGTAACGCGAGAGCGTAATGTTGAGATTATTAACCACCGATTAACAAATAAATAAAATAAATAAATATATCATCACGCCTTCTACCCATTACTGGGTGTGGCACTCTGCTAAAGCAGATCTCGGTAAGTGATATATTTTACGCGTGAAGTGCGGTTACCAGTCGTCAAATCACGGCCCCCAAACATGTTAGTCGTGGAGGAGCCACAGGGATAGCTTTTTCAAATTATGAAAATTTGTCGCCTGTGGGAATCGAACCAGGGACCTCAGAATCCACAGGCCGACTTCATACCACTGTGCTAGCCATCCCATTAACACATGGGTTAATTACAATATTTTTCCGTTGATTATACCTTCACCTAAAATTATGTCTATATCTGAAAACTTGATACAATTCTAAAAAATTTGATCTGATACAAGATGATATATCAACTATTAGAACCGAAATTAATTGTATAAATTCTTCCTTAAAATCATGAGGACAAAATCAAGAAATTGGAAGATTTAGTGACAGAAATTAAACTAGATAACAGTAAGATGTAGAAGATCATCAAAGAAAAAATTTAATAATTTAGCGGCGTAGAAGATTTCTAAAGTGAGACAGATTTGTCCTGGACAACTAACTACTAGGGTTGTTGATTTTACGAATATTCGAAAATTCGAATGTTCGGATTTTTTGAACATTCGAATTTAAATTCGAATTTTCGAATATTTCGAAGTTTTGAATTTTTTGAACATTCGAATTTTCGAATTTTTCGAATTTTTTGAATTTTGCGAATTATTTGAAATGTTTTATATCCTAACGTGGTATGAATTATTTTCAGAATAAACTCATTTGCAGAGTTTTGTATTAATTCATAAGTAATTATTATTAATAAAATTTCGTTACACTGTCAAAAACGTTATATTTAAAACGTTTTTGTATCCTTTTTATTCTCATTTTAAAACGTTTTACTAAAAATCCATAGCATTTAGATGGGCGGTTAAGAGAGTAGATGGCTTAATTAAGATACCTAACCTTGCAGAGTTTTTGCAGAATACTTCGCCGAATTTATTATTTAATTCGTGTCCGACTTTTCACGAATTATGCGTGAGCATACTTGGAGATGACAGATGGCGTTAATTAATTGGCAAAAAATTAGAAAATTCGAAGCTTCGGAAAATTCGAAAAGTTCAAAAAATTCGTAAATTCGAAAATTCGAAAAATTCAAAAAATTCAAAAATTCGAATATTCGAATTTTTTTTGACGAAGTTAAAAAAATTCGAATGTTCGAATGTTCAGAAATTCGAAATTCGGTGGAAATCAACGACCCTACTAACTACATAGCACTACATATTCAATTTTACTTACACAACCCGGAGAAATAATAATTAAACCCGGAGCCCGGAGATAACTCGCTGAAACCCGGAGAGGTGGCAAGCCTAAAGCTACATTCACAAATCGAAATTAGTTTTCGTTTTATGATTTATGTTTTAGTGTGTTTGTAGGTGTCATTCACAAATAGTTTTGCTTTTGTCGATTTTAGTTAGTAGTGACATCTATCATAAATTTTAGAAGATCGGGTAATACAGTAAATACAACTGTCAGATGTGCTAAGTTACACATGGTGTCATATGTTGTTTGTTTACTTTCGTATTTTTTGGAAGAGCAAGATAAATTTTATCATAATAAGAAAGTAGGTATTAAAATCTTGTTTTCATTTTCATTCATTTTGTCACTCGAATAAAAACAAACTTAGGTTATCGTCAATGCGAAGGATGGTAGAAAGAGACAAGTATATATCATTCTACGCTTCGTCCTATTGGTCTATTTCTAAGTATAAAACGTAAAACTAAAACATAAGTTTGGAGTTTGCAAACTTTTGTGCTAAAACCAAAACTAAATACTGATTTGTGAATGGCTGCATAAGATAACATGTCTACAAGGTTATTAAAACAAAAATGGAAAACATAAAACAAAAACTAATTTCGATTTTTGAATGTAGCTTAAAGCTACATTCACAAATCGAAATTAGTTTTTGTTTTATGCTTTATGTTTTAGTGTGTTTTTAGGTGTCATTCACAAATAGTTTTGGTTTTGTAGATTTTAGTTGGTAGTGACATCTATCATAAATTTTAGAAAATCGGTAATACAGTAAAACTGTCAAATGTGCTAGGTTACACATGCTGTCATACGTTATTTGTTTACTTTCGTATTTTTTGGAAGAGCAAGGTAAATATTATCATAATAAGAAAGTAGGTATTAAAATTTTGTTTTTATTTTCATTCATTTTGACACTTGAATAAAAACAAACTTAGGTTATCGTCAATGCGAAGGATGATAGAAAGAGTCAAGTATATATCACTACATCATTCTACGCTTCGTCCTATTGGTCTAGTCCTAAGTATAAAACGTAAAACTAAAACATAAGTTCGGAGTTTGCAAACTTTTGTGTTAAAACCAAAACTAAATACTGAATTGTGAATGGCTGCATAAGATAACATGTCTACAAGGTTATTAAAACAAAAATGGAAAACATAAAACAAAAACTAATTTCGATTTGTGAATGTAGTTTAAGTGTATCGTGAAAAAATGTGCTTTTTCCATTCTCGTTCAAATGCAAATGGGCAAAATATCGCTTTCTAGTTTGACAAATAGTTATCCTCCCTAGGGATAGAAACTATCTCTTCCTTCTCTCAATTTAGGGAAGAAAATACTAAATTTTGGAATTTGTCACAAGTGATGGAAATTTTGTTTTCCTATTTTTCTTATTTATTAAGACACAGTTCCACATCGTAATTGACTTTTTGTCTTTATTTTATTTAAATTGCTGTCATGCAGTTTGCGATTCTGTCGGTAGATGGCACCACGGGTTGCTCCTTAGCTCTCATGTCTTGTCTACCGGCGTAGTTACTTTAACATCAGTCAGTTCAGCTTGTAAAAATATCACAGTTCACTACTCCCTAGTTGGTCTAGCTGGATAGTTGATCACACCATACTGATGAGTCCCTAAAGGACGAAACGCGTCTATGGTTAAAGCTGAACTGACCAGCCGTTTGATGATGACCTGATAAGTTGATTCAAACGTGCTGTAAAAATTTTGGAATTTGTGACAAGTGATGGAAATTTTGTTTTCCTATTTTTCTTATTTATTAAGACACAGTTCCACATCGTAATTGACTTTTTGTCTTTATTTTATTTAAATTGCTGTCATGCAGTTTGCGATTCTGTCGGTAGATGGCACCACGGGTTGCTCCTTAGCTCTCATGTCTTGTCTACCGGCGTAGTTACTTTAACATCAGTCAGTTCAGCTTGTAAAAATATCACAGTTCACTAGTCCCTAGTTGGGCTAGTTGGATAGTTGATCACACCATACTGATGAGTCCCTAAAGGACGAAACGCGTCTATGGTTAAAGCTGAACTGACCAGCCGTTTGATGATGACCTGATAAGTTGATTCAAACGTGCTGTAAAAATTTTGGAATTTGTGACAAGTGATGGAAATTTTGTTTTCCTATTTTTCTTATTTATTAAGACACAGTTCCACATCGTAATTGACTTTTTGTCTTTATTTTATTCTGGTAGAGTCTTTAACTTTATTATTTTAAGTTCCTGAAACATGTTATTCTTTAAATAAATTAATATTGTGTATTATATTATTATTATTACACGCCTTTGGGAGTCTATAGACCCCCAAATATTCCTAGAAGGAATTTGGCGGACCGGGCGCACCGAGCCGCAGATTTTACTCTGCCGTACTGCCGGCTTTCGTAGTCAGTTGTTTTTTAAGGCGAATATGTGACTAGCATAGAGCGCCCGAGTGTGGCAAATACAAGAAGCTATATTTTTTATTTTAACGACAAGCCACACGTTGTGTATTAGAAGTGTATAATTCCTCTCTTTAAAAATCCGAGTGTCGTCTTTAAGACCTGTACTAATTTCCTCAATCTCACAAAATCCTTTCCTTGTGACTTCGTCGTCACGTGACTCGCTAACTAGTTCCACCGGTGGCCGTGTTCGTGCGTGGCGCTGGCTTCAAAGAGCTTTATAAATAACATAACACAATCTGACGACGCCGGCGCTCGGCTCGCCGACGCATCTGTAAATTTTATTAGTTGACGAGCGTCGTTGTTAGTTGTCGCTGGAGACGTTTTGCTTTTTCTTCGGAGTTGGTACACTTTTCTGATTCTTTTTCTTTCACTGTTTGTTTACTGTTTGGATGAGAATTGTTAATGCACATATTTGGTTAAGACTTACATCGTTTATTTATTATTAAACAGTTTTAAATATAGGACATCTCATTTGAGCTTGAATTTCAATCAAGCTAACTATGTACATGAACTAGCACACTGCGGCTGTACTGTAATTGGGATTCAGTTCCTGTTGTACAGACTAACAGAAATAAATAAATATGCACTCGTTTAGAGTTTTTTATAGATTCTCCACAAAATTATAGTCAAGATTCAGTTCGTACAATTGCGCTTACAGCGTAAGATTATTTAATTTTTGAGTCTGGAATATGTTGGTACAACATGTGTGTGTAATTGTTAAGAATATTGTTAGTTTTATATTGACGTAAGTTGAATGAAAAATTAGTGAAATAAAGAGTGAAATATTGTATGAATAATCTAGGATCCATAGAAATAAAAGTTGCATATGTGTAAGAAGAAATGAATTTGTATGGAGGAAATTATAAGGTGTCAGGATTCCAAGAGAGGCATTTTTGTTGGTAAATAATTGCTAAATGAATCTAGTGAATGTTTCGAAGGTTCGTGATACCACATTTAATGGTGCATTCTTCAAATGCATCATAATAAATAAATAAATAAATAAATATATCATCACGCCTTCTACCCATTACTGGGTGTGGCACTCTGCTGAAGCAGATCTCGGTAAGTGATATATTTTGCGCGTGAAGTGCAGTTACCAGTCGTCAAATCACGGCCCCCAAACATGTTAGTGGTGGAGGAGCCACAGGGATAGCTTTTTCAAATTATGAAAATTTGTCGCCTGTGGGAATCGAACCAGGGACCTCAGGATCCACAGGCCGATTTCATACCACTGAGCTAGCCATCCCATACATAATATAAAGTCTTAAATATCTCATCGGCTGTATCATGTAACATATCTTTAATAATAAGCGACGTCGATAAATTTTACAAGCTTTGGCATCACCGGTTTTGTCTTGACGTTTGTCAAATTTGTATTTATTTGAATAAAAATTTGACAAACATTAAAACCAAACCGATGTTGCCAAAGCTAAAAAAAGTTATCGATGTCGCTTATTATTAACGATGTGTTACATGATACAGCCGCATATTTGTTAATTTTTCGAATATTCGATCGAATGTTCGGATTTATTGAACTTTCGAATATAAATTCGAATTTTTGAATATTCCGAATTTTCGAATTTTCTAATTATTCGAATTGTGAATCTGGATCCTAACGTGAACACGGCATGTTGATATGAATTATATTCAGAATAAACTCATTTGCAGAGTTTTGTATTAATTCATAAGTAATTATTATTAATTATTATTATTTGCCAAATTAATTCAATTTAGACTTAAAATTTCGCTACACTGTAAGAGAATAGATGTCTTAATTAAGACGCATAAACTTGCAGAGTTTTTGCTGGATACTTCGTCGAGTTTATTATTTAATTCGTGGCCGACTTTTCGCGAATTATGCGTGAGCATGTTTGGAGATGACAGATGGCGTTAATTCAGAGACAAAAAATTCGAGAATTCGAAGCTTGAAAAATACGAAAATGTGTAAATTCGAAGCTTCAAAAAAATCGAAAATTCGAAAATTTGTAAATTCGAAGCTTAAAAAAAATCGAAAAAGAATGTTTGAACGTTCAGAAATTCAAACTTCTGTGGAATCAACGACCCTAATACATATTGAAGATAATTAGCAATTGCTGGTTTAATTGCTATGCAACCTAGTAAATAAACAACACAATACACAACTTTGTATCTCTTCCAAAAATGACCAATTCCATTAGTATAAATCAGTGCCCGAATCCTCCCAAATAAGCTTGAAAATCAAAGGCGTGTCGCTTTAGTAAAAGACCGTGGAGTCATTCAACCGTTTAAAAACTCATCTCACCGGCTCGTAAATAAGTGAGATAATCTCGCCGTAAGATTCTCCACCCCTTTACGTTCTTTAAGTCTTGATTGGCCGAGCGATAAACTTAACTCATCTTATTCATTTCATCTTGCATCACTTGCGAATCAAAAGCCTAACGGTAGTTCAAATCAGAATTTCTACTAAGCTGAGAAGATGGGGTAATGGCTCAGTAGTATCTGCCTATGGATCCTAAGAACTCTGGTTCGATCCCCACGACCGACAAACATTTTCACCATTTGGTCCGCGGCATGATTATTAACACAAAATTTCTCATTTTATTTATGTATCCATAGGAATTATTTTATTATTTTATACCTAGGGCTAAAAAGAAGTGTTTAAACCCACTTTTCGTGGCTACAACACATGAATTTCGGCCCGGTTGTGCACAAAATAATTTTGGACAGTGTTTTTATTTGAAAATTCGAACGACAGTTTTCATGTGTCCATAGATACGATGATCACTCTTACATTGCCGTTCAGCAAGCGGCAAATATCAACTTTCTGCCATCAATTGACAGTTGGAAAAGTATATTTTCTGCTCGATGGTGGAAAATTAAATATTGTGAGCACCTCGAACAGAAAGTGTCTTTGCCGCTCTTGCATGGCTGTTACTAACATCTTAGAGGGCCGTGACTTGACGGCTGGTAACTGCACTTCACGCGCATAAATATGTCACTTAACGTACAAACTCGTCTCATCTTTCGTTCACGCAACAAATCTTCAACCATATCTATCCATTTATTCCTAGGGATCCTTCACTCTTAATTTCTCCAATTCATCTTTTCTGACAAACGCTCACTCTTCCATTACCATTCTTCATAATCTCACACTCATCATACACCTTTTCTATCCATAATTAGGTAAAAACGTGATGATACATTTCTCTAAAGTTGTAATATAAAAATTACAATCCATTTACCAATTCTTGAGTCTTTAACATCTTGTTAGTAGTTAGTGTCATCATTTCCACGAAGCTCAGTACTAACTAAACCTTAATGTGTTGTTAAGGTGGAGAATCGTTCCGCTCTGTTTAAATCGTGAACTAAGTTGTCGGCTAAGCATGTAGTTAGTTTAATGTTGCCGCTCTGTCATTAGTTAAACTAAGAAACGCCCCGATTTTATACCATAATATGTTGTAACATCGTATAAGAATATGTCAAGTTTAGTATGTCAGCATCTTCAGGCCAACTAAAGAAGAAAAAGAAGAGTAGTCTTCTAGTCTCGAAGAGTTAAACAAGTGTGAAACGATGTAATTGTTGTTGTTTGTTTACTTTTTGTTCTTTCACTTGTTCTTGTTTGGTTTGTGATGTATTATAAACTGCTGATGGCTTTTTAATTGTAGATGGTTTTTTGTTATTTGATTAACACTTACTTGAGGAGTCATTACTTAAATTGAGGAGAATTATTTCTAAATAGCTTGCATGAATAAGACACCGGCTTTTAACCTTAAAATTTTTCACTAATTTAAATGTTTCACGGTTACTTCAGTTTTTAAATTGTTTCACATTTATAAGATGTTATCAACTGTCATTTGATATAAGTTAAGAAGTATGTTCTTCATTTTTATATGAGAATTATAGATCTGGAACTGCAGATATTGATATATAGAGACTTTATTTACAAGGTGATTCAGTGGTGTCGAGTCGGACTGTGGTTTTGAGAACCCGAGTTCGATTTCCACAGCCGATAAGCACGTCTTCACGACAATATTATATTTATTTATTTATTACTTCGCACAACAGGAAGTAAATTCCAATTACAGTACAGGGGGCCTACAGCTTATATTGGATTCCGAACCGAAAATGGTTTATAAATTATAATAATAATATATATATATATATATATATATATGGGGTGGCTAGCTCAGTGGTATGAAGACGGCCTGTGGATCCTGAGAACCCTGGTACGCTAGATTCGATTCCCACAGGCGACAAACAATTTTCATAATTTCAAAAGCTACCCCTGTGGCTCCTCCACCACTAACATCTTTGAGGGCCGTGATTTGACGACTGATAACCGCACTTCACGCGCAAAACATATCACTTACCGAGATCTGCTTCAGCAAAGTGCCACACTCAGTAATGGGTAGAAGGCGTGATGATATATATTTTTTTCATATCACGCCTTTTACCTATTACTGGATGTGGCAGTCTTCCAAAGCAGATCTCGGTAAGTGACATATTTATGTGTATGTAGTGCGGTTACTAGCTGTCAAATCACGACCCTCTAAAGATGTTAGTGACGGAGGAGTCATAGGGGTAATTTTAAAGTAGTGAAAATGTTTTGTCGGCTCTGGGGATCGAACCAAGGTTCAGGCCGACTGAGCCATTACATAAATTAAGAAATTTCATTTCTATATGAGACCTATAGATCTGCAACTGCAGATATTGGTATACAGATACTTTATTTAAAAAGTGATTCAGTGGTATCGAGTCGGTCTGTGGATTGGAGAACCTCCACAGCCGACAAACAATTTTCATCAAATTAAAACTAGCCCTGTGGCTCCCTCTCCACTAACATCTTTGAGAGCCATTAATTGACGACTGGTAACCGCACTTCACGCACTTAAATACAACACTTACCAAGATCTGGTACGACAGAGTGCCAGACCCAGTATTGGGTAAAAGACGTGATGATATATTTATTTTGAGATCCAACTCCATTTCGCGTCTTTTTCTCAGTTGGCGTCGTACTTAGTAGTGGGGAGGTGGCGTCTGCGTATGACGCCCGCTCTCCGGTTACCATGACGACTGTTCACTGGAAACTCCGGTGCTTTCCGGGTTCTACAGAACAGGCTTATTGTTGCAGGAACAAATTAGAATTTTATAAATAGCTAAAAATTAGTAAATAAATAAAACTCTTTGCTAGATAGTGAGGACTGAGGATACTGATTTTGAGTTAAAATTAAATTGTTATTTGGGTATTAAGGTGGTACTATCATGGAAGCATTTAACCCGAATTTTAATTAAATGTAAATATGTAATTTTTCATTTGTTTCTACATTAGTATGCAATTTTTTTTTAAGTTTAGCGTTGTTGAGCTGAATAATGAAAAGTTAAAGTCGACCAAAAATGCATTGGCGTTATAGGAACTGTACGTCGCGAGGCAGCTTACTGCGTAATAAATTCATATATTGTAGTTATTTTTTAATAAAAAACTAACACACAGTACATCATGTAAAGATAAAGGTATATGGGTATTAAAAAATCCATGCCTTACCGGATTAGTTTCAAAGAAATTGGCGATGAAAGTTGGATATTCCATGATTTTCAATGAATCTGTCAGAAATGCTTGGCAACGTTGCACGGGTAGACAGAGATGGTCGCACGAATGACAAAGCAAGAACTATTAAAGTTATTTTTTCGATCAGTAAAATATATGAATTTTAATACAACAAAAAAATTTCAGCATTTTATATTTATTTATTTGTTGTTACAGTTGATAATAATTGCTTTGGTGCATTTTTCTCATTTTTCTTATGAACTGTCAACAGGATGTATCGATAATACAGTTACGTTTCGTACCGGCTGGTAATATCATGCCGCTTGTGGTTCTAACCTTGTTGTCATAGCTTCTGCTGTGTAAAATCTTACACTGCTATTGGTTGGCATGACACATTCACTTCCAAAAATTTTGGTATAGTAAAATATATTAATTTTAATACAACAAAAAATTACAGCATTTTATATTTATTTATTTGTAGTAAATAAAAAAAAAATATATCATCACGCCTTCTACTCATTACTGGGAGTGGCACTCTGCTACAGCAGATCTCGGTAAGTGATATATTTTGCGCGTGAAGTGCAGTTACCAGTCGTCAAATCACGGCCCCCAAACATGTTAGTGGTGGAGGAGCCACAGGGATAGCTTTTTCAAATTATGAAAATTTGTCGCCTGTGGGAATCGAACCAGGGACCTCAGGATCCACAGGCCGACTTCATACCACTGAGCTAGCCATCCCATTTATTTCTTGTTACAGTTGATAATAATTTCTTTGGTGTATTACTATTCTAAAGGTTTCCTGATTCCGTCCCTGTCCCAGCAAACACGTTCTCCGCGCGCTAAGCGTTCCACTCTCGCTAAGCAAACCATCACAGTAGCAGGAACGTTGCTAGATAAATTCGCAGGAATGTATATTCATACTGCTATATTTAAGCTCCGACTACAGCACCACAGAAAGACGCTCCCGGCGGCCGGTACGCGAACTACACACGACAGGATGCGTCGATAAGCGCAGAGTTATTGAAAGCGCAGGAGACAGGAAGGAAGCTAATCGAATGTAGGCTTCGCTCTGTACTGAAAGGAAGTGCAACTGTTTTACTGCGTACTTAAGATTTCTTAGAGTTCTTAACAGATTCATTCTTCATGTTTATTTATACTTAGTAATTGGTAGACATGCGTGGAGAGTTCAATAATCCTCCTACCTTACTTAATCTGTAATTGGTCGATATGTAATTGACAAGTTTTACAATATTTTAAATTATTTATTAATTATTATTAATTAAATTATTAAATTATTTATTAATTAATTATCTTTGAATTATTTATGGGGTGGCTAGCTCCGTGGTATGAAGTCGGCCTGTGGATCCTGAGAACCCTGGTACCCTAGATTCGATTCCCACAGGCGATAAACAATTTTCATAATTTCAAAAGCTACCCCTGTGGCTCCTCCACCACTAACATCTTTGGAGGCCGTGATTTGATGGCTGGTAACCGCACTTCATGCGCAAAAATATATCACTTACTGAGTAGACTAGTATTAAAAATTAAGTATTTTAAATATTTTAGTGAAATAAATAAGTGATCTGATTCAAAAAGTGAGAGTTAGATCAGATCCAAATAGCAAACGGTAGGCGTATTCCATTTGTCACTTGTATCAAATCTAACTTACATTTACTGAACCAGATCACTTATTTATTTCGCTGGATTACTTCGCTGACTTTATTTTCAGTACTAAAATTACAGATTCTAATTTTCTTGGTAGTAATTCACCCCAAAAAGTGCATCAGTTTGCTTAATTCATTTATTTAGTCATGTTTTCTAATTTATCTGAACTGATTTAAGTGAACCAAGTGGCAAATGGAATACAACTGGTGTACGCCTATAGTAAGAGTGTATCATTGTAACTATGGATACATGAAAACAGTCGCTCGAATTTTCTAAAAAAAAAACTGGCAAAAATTGTTATTAATTTTTTTAAAGCGTTGCAAATGGTCGTAGAAACAATATTGTTATGCTCTTGGGGCAGAAAGTGTCCTTGCCGCTTTTGTGTAGTTGTTGCTCTCGATCAAAAATCTCCGTGCACGAGTGGCAATACATTACTTTCTGCTATAGGTACACAATTTTATTTGTATAATAAAATAATTTCATTAAACTGCAAAACACTTCTTTATTAAAAATTTAAGGTATGTTCTTTATAACATAACCTAGATAATTATGGTTTTGAACTCTAGCCTATCTAATAAATGTCAAAATAAATTAAATTTAAAATGTTTATTAAATCGGTATTAGCGTCTAAATGATTCTAAATGATCGTAGAAAAAAATATAATGTACATCTCGAGCAGAAAGTGTTCTTGCCGCTCTTGCATGATTGTTGCTCTCTACTACGCTCCATGTGCGAGCGGCAATATACTACTTTCTGCTCTAGTTACACAAATAACTATTTTGACAATTTTTCTGTTTGGAGATTCGATCAACAGTTTTAATTCTCCACTATCCCCACATTTCCATGGCGTCAACCCTATTCCAATTTTTTTTTACTTTCCATGTTTCACATTATACTTCACTATAAGCTACAATAATTGATTTAACTTCCTGTTATACAGAGTAACAAACAAATAAAATAAACCAGATTTTAAAATTCGCGCCACCATCCGTGTTAAAACACCATTCTCTCTCTCTCTAACAAACAAAGGCTGATTTCATAATAAATCTCATTTGTCTGTCGAGTGCAAACAGCGTACAAAACGAACGACGGCAGACGGTAGCTTGGTAGCTGTGGACAGAAGGGCACTACGGTAGTACGACGTGCACTACTGCAACAGTACTTAACACCATGAGACTTTGACGCGGCAGTTTTCAAAGAGAAAGTGCCGTACACACACTTTTACACGAGCGAACAGCACAAACATTAGATTGAGTATACATATCTTCCAGATGGAAGACGAATATGAGGAGAAATTGTTTTAAGATGATTAAACTGACTTATACTATCGGATTTAAATGTATCGGGAATTAAAGATGAAAAACTTTATTAAAATATATTTAAAGGAATTCCAAATTAGTTTTCCTCTAGCATTGGTTCTCTGATCAAGTTAGATATGGGGTAGGTGGCTCAGTGGTATCAAGAACCCTGATTCGATTCCCACAGCCGACAAATATTTTCACCATATTAGAATTACCCCTGTGGCTCCCATACCACTATCATCTTTGGGGGCCGTGATTTGACGGCTGGTAACCACACTTCGCGCGCATAAATATATCACTTACCGAGATTTGCATCGGTAGAGTGCCACACTCAGTAATGGGTAAAAGGCGTGATGATATATTTATTTATTTTTTGTAGAGTTTCAAATAAAAGTTGTAGAGAATCCGGAAATCCCGAGTTCGAATCCCTTTCAAGCTAAATATATATATATATATGGGCCATTCCCTGGAAAACGGACACTCCACCTTCTCCAAAATTTGGAGCATCAAAAGAATTTTTGAAAGGCATGAGGAAATCGAAAAAAGTATCTAGTTTTCAAATATGAGTGGCGAAATTGATAATTTTTATTATTTTTGGGTGTTTTGCCCATTTTT
Organism: Pterostichus madidus; assembly: GCA_911728475.2. Taxonomy (NCBI): domain Eukaryota; kingdom Metazoa; phylum Arthropoda; class Insecta; order Coleoptera; family Carabidae; genus Pterostichus; species Pterostichus madidus. The sequence goes on along the minus strand of OU452314.1, from coordinate 2,293,199 downwards.
TTTGCCAAAGATTTAAGCGAAAAATTGAATAAAATGCTTGGATTTGGTTTTTTTCTTATTTTGACGGTGGCATCTCATTTCTTGTGGAAAAATTGAAATATAACTAGTCCACAGTGGTTTCCACAGTTATATCAGGACTTTTGACAACAATTTGACAGCTGTTAATTTTGAAACCTATATACAGGATGATCAAAAGGAATTGTTATAATTGGCAATACAATTCCAGAGATCTTTTTATTCTACAGTTGGTACAACGTCAGATAAAGGCGGAAATGCTATTTGACATTTCTAATAAATACAAATAGGTTATGTCAGGAATCTAACAGCTAATAAGATTTTGACTTTTTAAGTAATAGAAATACTTTAGAAATAAATGTAATAATAAATGTACTCAAATTTAAATTTTAAATGTCACTGTCAACAACAGGAAATTAATTTATGTATCAGGTTTACCAATTTCAAGTAGTTTTTTTTATTGCCAACTGTAACAATTCCTTTTGATCACTCTGTATTATTTTTAGCTACATTTTTTACAAAACTGTCATTGAGCTGTCATTACATTCATTTTTATAATAACAGCTGCGTATACAAATAATTAAAATGTATAAAAATAATATAAAAATGCTAGGATAAATTATTCTGGTGACAGAATACCAAAATTATAATAATCTGTACAGTGAACATGAAAAATAAAAGTTGTCATTAACTTTTCGATCATTAATAGATAATGATCCAATTACAGAATAGAGGAGATATGTTAAAGAATGTAGGGGAAAATCATGAAAAATTGTCGTTATTTTGACATTGTAAATAATAGATCAATAATATTTCTGGTATTCCAAAACCATCGAAATTCTTCCACATCTGTCACTTACAAGTAAACATGTACAGTATTTTTAAACACGCAGTATTTATCAAGACAAGCGTTAGGAAACACACTGGCTAGACACATCGCATAGGGGCTGTGTGTTTAGGACTTTTTCCTCCGATGTTTGCAATGCAAGAAAGTTAGTGTAGTGGAGCATACGCTCCATTAGCTCTACCACATTCCTCCTTGCCCCCTCGTGCCCCCTCCTGCCCTGCCTCGACGCCCATGGACGCATATCACTAACGCAAACATTGTCCGCGACATGACCGTATGTAAATACTGGCGATGTTTCGGTTCTTGAGCACAAAACAACGAAGAGAAGAAGCACTTCTGCCTAAAGATGGAATGGTAACATGAACTTTCAATTTAAAACCATTAAGAATTGTTACTCGCCATGGCAACGCACTGTTTATGAAGCTAAAGCCTGGTAAACACTACAAATTAAAGAGGTTGAGTCATTGCAAATACATATTTCGCTTCGTATATTTTCCGATGTTGTTTGTTTCTGGATTATTTTAGAAGAAAATGTTGAAAATAAAAGTTGTGGAAAACTGAATTTTCTATCAGTATTTTTCTCTAAATTGCGTACTGGTTTTGGGGTAGATACTCAGTGGTATCGAGTAGAACTGTGGGTCTGAGAACCCGGGTTCGATTCGCACAACCGACAAACAATTTTCACCACATTAAAATTACCCCTGTGGCTCCCTCCTAACATCTTTAGAGACCGTAATTTGACTGTAGTTAACCACACTTTACGCGCATAAATATATTACTTATCGACACAGGTGGACTTTGGCCTAGGCTAAAGAGGCAATAACCTAGGACCCAAAATTTTAGGTCCCGGATTCAAGCTTTTAGTTTAAATAATAGAAATATATATACAGGATGGTGACCGCGACTCTCGAATATGGGTATTTAACATGTAACATCATAATATTATAATTTCCTGATTCCCTAATTATTTTAAGCAAGACAGCTTCAAATAAAAGTTTTAGGATATACAATTCTGCATCTAATCCAGTAAACAATATTAATTTTGCATGCTTCGTAACGGCACAAAGTAGATCTGAAAATAACGAAAATTGCCTCAAAACTATCGATAGTCATGGAATTGAAACAAAATTAAACAAATGTTTGACGTTTAATCTGTCAAAATAATTTCTTTATTTATTATGTCATTTATTTTGACACATAAAACGTTAAACATTTGTAAATTTTGTTGCAATTTCATGGCTATCGATAATTTCGTTATTTTCAGATTTAATTTGTGCTGTTAGGAAGCATGTAAAATTATTTTTGTTTATTGGATTAGATGCAGAAATTTTATGTCCTAAATGACTCGAAATAAATATTTTGCCTAGGGCCCGAAATATTTTAAATCCGCTTCTGCTTATCGAGATCTGTTTCGGCAGAGTGTCACAAGTCAATAATGGGGTAATTTTAATTTGGTGAAAATGTTTGTCGGCTGTAAGGATCGAACCAGGGTTTTTAGGATCCACAGGCCGACTTGATACCACTGAGCCATTACCCCATAAGGTTGTGTAATGTACATCAAAACCCGCTACTATAAAACATATCATTGCTTTTAAGAAACGTCAAGAACATTCTTCAAAGTTACAAACCATTTTCAATTTCTCTAATTTTTATTTTCTTCTTTTTCTAGGCAAGCAAGATGGGCCTGGCTCCTACACACCCAGGCACCCTCCCATTCTTCTGTCACAACGGCGTGGGGGAGCACTTATCACAGCCTCCCCCAGCACATATGGGGATCCCACCCTACCAGCTCGACCCGAAGGGCGCGGGCTCCATGGGTGAGTACTGGCGTGCTGCTGCCCCTGCTGCTGCTGCCCCCGCGGAATGGAGGCGACTTGGAACCATGCTCGCTGCCACAGGTACCCTAGCACCGCACGCACGGTCTCGAAGTTGGGGACGGGGTGATACACTTGTGGAGGAAATCACTGGGGGGTACACTGGAATGAGGATTTTATGATTCAAATTTTAGGGGCAATTTAAATTTTTTTAATGGTTCAAATTAATATTAATTTTTAATTCCATTTCTAGAAGATAACTGTCATTAAATATAGATTCAAGTTAGTTTGAGGAAACTAAATTAATCTAAATATTTAGAAAGATTTTTTTGAAGAACAAATGTCTTAATACTATTTTGGAGGTTTTTTTGATAGGATGCGAGTCTGAAAGATATATTAGGATTTTTTCTTGACAAAATAAACTCTTATATTCTGTAACTGTATAAGTTAATGATAATTTTTATTTATTTCACAGATGATCACAATTTCGGTAGTCTGAAACTAGAATAACGTACCTTGACATTTTTATGTTATTTTCATATATTTTATACGTAGCTATAATTATAAAAGATTATAAGTACAGCTCACTGACAGTGTGGTTAAAAATTATATTTTTTATACTTGCAGTTTTATACAAGAGCAAAATGTATAAAAGTAAAGTAGAAATAATAGAATAAATTATTTTAATCATAGAATGCCGAAATGATGGTAATTTTCAAATTAATAAAAAAAGGGTTATCATTATCTTATTGATTTAAGGATAATAATCTTGTCCCCCTATAGAGCAAAGTTTTTAAATAGTTTCAGGATAATTTTGCGCACTTTTTAACTTATATATATTAGAACACTTATTTGAGAGATTCCTATTTTTTTTTAATTTATGAATATTTGTTAGGAAAACTAGTTTTTATAGAGATTGCAGTAAAATGACTGATTTAATTCGATTTAATAGTTATTTATTATACAAGTGTTTTATGTACCTACCAATAAAACACAAGTGTAATACAAAATTTTATCCACAACTCATAATTATACATAGGTATCGAAGAAGATTGGTCGTAACGTTTAACGTTGATTCAATTATATATAGTTTTTCAAAATACCGTAGATCATGAAGTGGTTGCTAAGTAACAAGTTGTTTACAGTGTTTTATGGAATATAAAACACTAGTGTTTTATGAGCCATATAATTCAACTGAAATCAGTGTAATTATGTCTTTATGATATGAGTTGTGAATAAAAAAACTATTTAGAAAATGATGGTCTTATTAAATATTTTAAAAGACTCTTTGGAAAGTTCACTAACTCCGAATTGTTTTTTTTAAAGATTCTTTAGAAAGATGGCTCTCTCTGAATTGTCTCAGGAAATTTTAAAATTCTTTCAGATAGTCAAATTGTCAGGACATTTTTTGGAAAAATTAGTTTTTCAAATAGATTTTTGATGAGGGAACAATTTAAAAAATGTTGAAAGACTTTTTGAAAATATGTCTTACTGTTTGAGAACATGACAGTCTTATATATGTGTACTAACTATCAAAAAAAGGAAAAATAGAACTATTACAAAGATTTCTGGACACTTATTTAGTAGATTAATGTTTTCAAACAATTTTGAGATTCTTTCAAAGAAGATTAATCTTTTAAAACGAGTTCGAGGGACGAAAGAAACAAAATTTTGAGGGACATATTAAGTTTAACTATATACTAACAATATATTAAGGTTTATTTAAAATATTTCTAAGAAATAACTTTTATTTTATAATCATTTAAATCCTCATTTACAGGATACAATGTTGAACATTTTCTAGTGATTTCCTTCACACTATATGGAACACTACGACTTGTAAAAAATCGAGAGAAACATTGAAACAATAATTGTACAATTCAAAAACAAAAATAATATTTATTTCTATTTCTTTGGCATGACAAACGAATTTATTTATATACATCCAATTATAATATGAAAATAACCATACACAAAAGCGTTTCAGCAATAACTTTTCTGTACGTAACTCTTGAAAAATTGTTCCATGTAGCTTATTACCAACTGCAACTAAACTCAAACGAACCATAAATCAAAAGAAAACAAACTTGCACAATGGAGTCCAATCATAATTTGCTTTTTCACTAGACTGTACCACTACCACGGATTCCATACATTCAACACTCACACTAATCATTTTCAGTAACTTCGAGATTGATGTTTTTCTGGTCACTACGTTTCTTCAGCATTAACAATCGAGCGTTACTCATTTCAATAATTGTATCAAAACATTTGATTGTTAATGATTTAGAAATCTAGTTGCCTGTTACTTGGTCGGTGGTGGGATCTGGTGGTGGTTTTTTGTAGTTACACGCATGCATAAATTTATTATTAATATTTATCTACCCTATAATGAATATGTCATGGATTTGAAATTTTTCAAAACTGGATAAAACATGAAATTACGCGGTTATGAATTATTTTAGAGAAAAATTCGTTAAATAAAAGTTGTAGGTAATAAAATTTTACGTATATTACATATGTAGAGGTGTGCATTAAAGTGATGGCTTGTTAGATATTTGATCCCAAACCGACTCGACTTTGCGGCAAAACTTATTCGATTGTCTAACTAATAACAAATTTGTGGGGCCGTAATTTGACGGCTGCTACCCATACTTTACGTTACTACTTGACCTGCAATTGCAAATCTAATAGGTCGTTCCAATTCCCAAAGTTGGGTAATACAGATGAAGCAAATTGAAATTAATGTTGTTTCTAATATTTTCCGTATACTAAGAACCCTGGTTCGATCCCCACAGCCGATAAACATTTTCACCAATTTAAAAATTACCCCTGTGGCTCCCCCACCACTAATATCTTTGATGGCTAGTAACCGCACTTCACTCACATAAATATATCACTTACCGAGATCTGCTTCGACAGAGTGCCACACTCAGTAATGGGTAAGAAGCGTGATGATATATTTATTTATTTTATAGAAAATACTAATTTATAGTTTTTTTTTTAACAAGTGTCGAAAAAGGCTTGTTACGTGTAAGTGCAGTATTTAACGCACGAGTCTTGTCGAGTGCGAAAATCTGCACGAGCACTTAACCTTTTTCGGCACGTGTTATAAACAACATTTTTCCTACAACTGTGCGATTTAGAAAATCACTAACATTTATCAAAATTTATAAACTCGTAATGATATTACACCAGAATGATGTTTTACGGCGTAGCTATGGTCAATCTCGGGCGAAAGGGCAAAAATAAATATTTACAAATTACACCTGCTCAAATCAACCATAAATATAATTCACCCAAAATCCTGATTCAACCCTACGAACAAAATTCACAACCCTGTTTGTAGAAGGTTGCTATTTTCATCACAACGACAAAAAGAAAAACTCAACATTTCGCTTCGCAATTCTTTGTGTTAGCGGGCGAGAAAATTGGCCTCATCAGGACTAAACGTGCTTGGTTCGATTCCCATACTACACTCACCCACCTCGCTTTTCTCTACCTCCTAGCGTTTTCCGCGGAGAGAATTCTTCTGGCCGACAACCAAGACTGTGATCAAAGGGGTTAAGTTTTGTTTTAAACATGAAACAACTGAAAACGTCTTCCATGAACGTCATATTTCTTATAATCGCAATTAACTTTATAATTGGATGCGTATGTTTATTGTAATAATTGCGTGGTTACAAAATGGCGGTTGGTACATCACACATCAAACGGACCTACAGTTGTCGTAAGATGAATGTTTCTACTTCACATTTTCAGTTTTTGTTTGGTTTTGTTTTTGTCTTGTTTTAATCACGAGTTTTGTTAATCTTTTGTCTTTCTTGTTTTATTGTTTCGTATAGCAGTCTTGGATATTTTAATATCTTCTTATTATTAACTCTGACGACTCTTGTTTGTATTCTGGTATTTGGTTTATCATATTTTTGGTAATTTGACATTATTATTTCACTTCCGTCTCGGTTTCTTTTGATGTTGAATATTTAAACTCATATATTTACTTAGTTATAATTTAGAGTTCCTCCAATTTTGAAACTGCGAACTATAAATCTACAATAGATACTGATATAAGCATCTATTAAGCAAGAGGTCGAGCGTTCAAATCTCACTGACTTTACTAGTAACTTAAATTTAAAATCTGTTATTATAATCTGTAAATGCTGCCATGAAAGTACCATCTTAAGGATGAATTTAAAACAATGACAACTAGCTATGAAATGGAGGATTTTATCATTCGATTTTACATCTATTTCTGCGTAGATATTCTTATTTTGAACCTCAAAATATATTTTTGTAATCAGCGGAGTCATGATTGCATAAAAATCGGTTAATGAAAATGTGTATTTTTGGTTGAACCAGTTTAAAAATAGAAAAATTTTAAAATATGGTTCTATATAATTCAGACTACGAGAAATCGAATGCCGTTGATCGCATCTTCATATCTTTTTTAGTTTCGGAGTAACAGCGATTTTTCACTTTTTAAAAATCTCAACTTTGAGGCCCCATATCTCGAAAACTAAAAGAGATATCGAAATGCGGTTTGAACGAGTGTACTTTTCGTGCTCTAATTAATCTATACTGAAATTTAGAAAATTTTGAAAATTTTAATATTTTTTTCAAAATTTTCATTTTCCAATATTTCCAAAATTTTAAAAAATAATGAAAGTCTGTGAACACCAGTGAATTCCTCTCGTAAAAGTACATAGGTATGCAAAATTTCAGGCAAAAATTCGCACAGGTAAAGTTTTCATTACAAAAAAACGAAAAATCACTGTTTTTTGCAGATTTTTGAAGGGGTACCCCTTAAGATTTTTACGAATTTTAGCCATATTTAGTTTTTTCGCTCTACGAATTTTATCCGTGGAGCAAAAATTCTAAAATTATACATACATATGTATTTTTATGTGAGCAATTCACTGGTGTTTACAAATTTTCATTATCTCGTCAAGTTTTTTAAATATGGGCAAAAATAATTTTTGAAAAATTAGTAAAATTTTCAAAATTTTCAAAATTTCATTATATGTTAATTAGGGAACGAGAAATACATTCGTTTAAACCGCGTTTCAACATCTCTTTTAGTTTTCGAGATATGGGCCTTCAAAGTTGAGATTTTAAAAGTTAAAAATCGTAAAACAATATTTGTAACAAATAATTATTATATAGCTTAATGATATATTTATGCGCATGAAGTGCGGTTACCAGCCGTCAAATCACGGGCCCCAAAGATGTTAGTGGTGGAAATTAAAAATAAATAAATATATCATCACGCCTTCTACCCATTACTGGGTGTGGCACTCTGCCGAAGCAGATCTCGATAAGAGATATATTTTGCGCGTCAAATGTGGTTACCAGTCGTCAAATCACGGCCCTCAAAAATGTTAGTGGTGGAGGAGCCACAGGGGTAGTTTTTGAAATTATGAAAATTGTTTGTCGCCTGTGGGAATCGAACCAGGGTTCTCAGGATCCACAGGCCAACTTCATACCCCATTAAATTTAAAACGTTTAAAAATATTGAACTGTCACAAATTTTGACATTTCTTAGATTCGTTTTTTTTATTATTGTAATTCAGGCCTTAAAATACTAATTAAGCTATATCTTATTTATACTCGCGATATTACATCTTAATAAACTACGCAATTATCAAATTCTTTGAGATGGTGTATATTTATACTCCTTGCAAAAAACCTTCTACAAATAAACAGCGATAAACAGTTGAACTTGTACATTTTTTCCTCTTCATTGCAACACTGCAACTAAGTACTGACCACAGTTAGTAAGTCAACTTGTCTTGATAGTATTCTGCACTGCAACAACGAATGTGCATTAGAAAGTTGCAATAGAGACACAACGAATTGCATATGTATGAGTCGCCCACCAATTCAACTCTGTGTTCGAGTTGCGCATGGTTTATATACTCTTATAGGAACCTTATGGGTTTGGTTTCATTCCAGAGGTTCTCAAACAGTGCGGGAAATACTCTATCAACAATTTAAATAGACAATAAGCATGGTATATTCGGCAAAACGGTGATGAGGTTAACGTTATGGTATTTGAATCTGAAGAGCGCCAATTTGAAATTCACTGAAGATAAAATAGTTATCTGTGTACTTAGAGCAGAAAATAGTGTATTCCGCTCGCGTATGGAGATTGTTGATTGAGGCGTAGCTGAGAGCAACAACCATGTAAGAGCAGCAAGAACTTTTTTGCTCGAGATATACATCATTTTTTGCTACGATCATTTAGAAACGCTTGAAAAAGAATTTAAAATAATTATGACAGTTTTTCTGTTTGGATATTCGGACGACAGTTTTCATTTGCCATTTGGATCGGATCTAACTTACATTTACTGGACCAGATCGATTATTAATTTCGCTGACTTTATTTCCAGTATTAGAATTACTGATTCTAATTTACTTTGAAGTAATTCACTCCTATAAGTGCATGAGTTTGCTTAATTCAGTTCATTTAGTCATGTTGTCTAATTTATCTGAACTGATTAAAGTGAACGAAGTGGAAAATGAAATACAGGTATTGTCGCTCGGCAAGCGGCAAATATCAACTTTCTGCTTTTAACAGACAGTTGGAAAATTCTATTTTCTGCTCGGATGCAGAAAATATCATCGTATCTATGGATGCATAAAAATTGTCGCTCGAATTTCCAAACAGAAAAACTGGCAAAACATATTTTTTCAATACCTGTACTGTAAGTTAATCATTAATGATAAAATTGAAAGAAAACAGTAAATGAAACTTTTATTGCACAGTTGTTTTCTTGGTTACATCACGTGTTTAATATTTACTTACCATCCACCGTGGACAGGGTCTTGTTTATTTTGACAACAATTTGACAGCTGTTAATTTCGAAACCTATTATTATTTTCCTTATATTTGTGCAAGTATTGTAAAAAGTAGCTTACTAACCTAGAACTGTAAGTGATTTTTTAGGTTGCGAATGTTTAGGAAATCTCGACTCTTGGGGCATTGTTTTCCCAAACTACATTCTTCACCTAAAAACTGTCACTTACAGTTCATGGTGCGTAATAAACTACTAAATTATTTTATGCACATGCAAAAAAGCATGTGTTTTAGCCCTAAAAAGTGGGCTTAAACACTTTTTTTTGGCTCATGGGCCAAAAAGAAATAATTCCTATGGATACATAAATAAAATGATAATTTTTGTTTATTGTGAATACTTGATTCTGTAAAATATCATTTTGACATATAACCTATGCACATATTTTAATCTTTTGAACATATAATTAAATGTTCTTTTGTTGTGCATAAAATATTGTTTGTACCACAGGTGACATTAGCGTTTCTGACCCTGAGCATATTATTAGCTCTCGGCGCTTTGTGCCTCGTGCTAATAATCATGCCAAATAACTATTTAAAGCGTTTCTAAATGGTCCTAGCAAAAATATTATGTGCACCTCGAGCATAAAGTGTTCTTACCATAAAGTACAAAGTTTTGAACAGTTTGAGAGTCACTGTATGTTCCATACATGTTTATTCAATTGTCTGGCCGTTACGTTAGTAGAAAAGAATGCTTCTTACTCAGTAGACACTTTTTCTCCATGGCTCAGCCACCATATATGTTTCCTATAAGCAATCACACTAGCTCGCAAGTATTGTTTATGTATCATGTAGGCTTCGGAGATAACGAACGCACAACTTACGGCCAGTTACGCCAATGTACAAGAGAGCAGAGCGCGAGAGAAGAATGTTTAATTAATCTCTGAAAGCCCACGTAATTTTATCGCTGAAAGAATTCGTGAAATAAATAACATTTGAAATTTTCTTGACACGGAATTTCAAGTAATATTCTATAAGGGTACTAGAGTGGGAGGGAGGATTCAAATGTCGACAGGATCTAATGAAAAACAGGGTAGGATTCGCCCAAGTACGTTAGGAAATTTACTGATAGAGCGACACTGTTTTATAGTTATAATAGTGGAGATTATTTTTTGACGTTTCTCAATACCAATGAAATGCTTCATTGTGTGTCACGTGTGAAAAAGTATGGTTTTAATTTCGCAGTGTAATGGCTATTACTCATTCGGCTACGGCTCGTGTCGCAAACTTTATCCTCATGAGTAATAGCTATCATTAAACAATCGTTCTATAATATACTATATTATTTTTAATAGCTTTTGAGCTAGCTTGCTTTGCCTTTACAAATATTTTTTGTAAGGGGGTGGAGTAATTTGACAGCTGGAACTATACATACATACCTACATGCAATAGTATCCCAGTGAATTAAACCAAAGTATAACTTGCATTAAATAATTTACAAGCAAGAGGTCGTGTGTTCAAATCTCAAATCTTGTCGTGTGTTCAAATCTCAAATCTTCAACTTATATCAATCACGGCTCCCAAAGAAATGTTTCATTGTATGTCCCGTGTCTGCGTTTTAACCAATCCTGTCATTATTATACTGAGAATAAAGCTCTTGTGATTATTCCCGGGAATAATCTCTGTAGACGCTTTTTTGTTTGTGATAAATGATAGGTAGTTGTCAAATAATTATTTAAAACTGTCAACGCGTCAAGTAAAATGTGTGAAACAAATCGATTTAGTTCCATTTCAGATACAGAAATACACCAACCAATTTTGGAACCAACTTCCAAGAATACATTAATAAGTAATCAATCGATATGAACCCAGTTCAAAATCTTGTTGGATGAATCGACCTCAACAGCTAAGTCAAAAAACAATCTAATTAAATATAACTGGAGAGTTGGATAAATTAGAAAATAATTCTCCAGTATCTTTCTCAAACTTGATGCCATTTGGCAATAGTCACTCAAGCCCTACGGGCTTTCGTGATTATTGCCTGGCAACAAGTATTCGAAAGATCTGTCAAAATGTTTTCAATTTATTCTCATTCTCTTGTTATTTTATTACTGAGAATTTTTAACGGTTGTTGATATTTGGTAGGCTTCCTTTGTTAAGGAACAGTTTTATTAAATTGAGGGAAGAAAGTGATGCTTTTTATCCCTAAGGACTGAATAGTTTATTATTTTATAAAGTGATTTGTTCCCAATAAAATGTGCTATTTTTTCTTCAAATGCGAACCAATGAAACAAGAAAATTAAAAAAAATTAATTTAAATTATGAAGTGGCTAGCTCAGTGGTATGAAGTCGGCCTGTGGATCCCTGGTTGGATTCCCACAGGCGACAAACAATTTTCATAATTTCAAAAGCTACCCCTGTGGCTCCTCCACCACTAACATCTTTGGGGGCCGTGATTTGACGACTGGTAACCGCATTTCACGCGCAATATATATCACTTACCGAGATCTACTTCGGCAGAGTGCCACACCTAGTAATGGGTAGAAGACGTGATGATATATTTATTTATTTATTTAACTTTCAGGATTTAAATAATATAATAATAGATTTATTAATAGCGAAGCAAATATACAAAAACACATAGAATAAAATACAATACACATTATGCACTTTAATCCCTTTGCGTATTATATACTATTAGCGGTACCCTCATTTAAATATGTCATCCAGCAAGATCTGCAATTCCATAACAATCACCCTAGTTAAAACAGATGAATTTTCTATTAAAAATCTAGAAAAACAAGCATCAATTTTGAAGTAATTCCTGCAACAAAAATCGCTCCCCAATCCTGAATCTAAGAGCAGTGACCATATCAAAAATCTACCCCATCTTCTATAGCCAATCACAATCCTCCCTCCGTCTCCTAGCAACCGCGACCGTCGCTTGCAAATGTTCTAATTCCGTGGCACAGCACACTGGATCGCTGGATCGCTGAAACAGCGACGAACGGTGTGGAAAGGCGAATCATATGCAGTGTGGACCCGGGTTACAAACCCTTGGCTGTAGGGGCTGGAAACGGAGGCGGGCGAGTACAGTCAGCCAGAAATGTACAAGAATGTGACGGTATTTAGTATTGATTTGGATTTCAAATGCGGATTAAAATGGAGAAAGACATTTTCAAAACGACCAGCTTTTTAAATCTTGCCAAGGACAATTAATTATTATAGAATTTTCATAATTTGAGCTATGGGGTAATGGCTCAGTGGTACCGAGTCGGCCTGTGGATCCTAAGAACCCCGGTTCGATCCCTACAGCCGACAAACATTTTCACCAAATTAAAATTATCCCTGTGGCTCCCAGTAACATCTTTGGGGACCGTGATTTGTCCGCTGGTAACCGCGCTTCACGCGCATAAATATATCACTTACCGAGATCTGCTTCGGCAGAGTGCCACACTCAGTAATGGGTATAAGGCGTGTTGATATATTTATTTTAAAATTATCCCTGTGGCTTCCCCACTAGTGACACCTTTGGGGGCCATGATTTGATGGATGGTAACCGCACTTCACGCGCATAAATATATCACTTACCGAGATCTGCTTTGGCAGAATGTCACACCCAGTATTGGATAAAAGGCGTGATGATATATTTATTTTATTTTAAAATTACTCCTGTGGCTCCCCCACAAGTGACATCTTTGGGGACCGTGATTTGACGGTTAGTAATCGCATTTCACGCGCATAAATATATCACTTACCAAGATCTGCTTCGGCAGAGTGCCACACTCAGTACTGGATAAAAAGCGTGATGATATATTTTTTTGTTTTTCTGTGGCTTCTTTGGCTGACTAACTACTTAGGTCATATGCCGCCATTCTGCGCTCATCTGCGTTTTAGGTATTATGGTCAACAGCAACGCGGGTTTTCTCTGGACGGTCACCCATCCAAGTACTACCCGCGCGCAACGTTACTTAACTCGCGTTATCGCTTAGATCAGCTCCAACGAGTGCAACCATGGCCGTTGACATATGATATATTTATTTTTTATTTTATTTTAAAATTACTACTGTGGCTCCCCCACCAGTGACATCTTTGGGTGCCGTGATTTGACTGCTGGTAACCGCACTTCACGCGCATAAATATATCACGTACCAAGATCTGCTTCAGCAGAGTGCCACACTCAGTAATGGGTATAAGGCGTGATGATATATTTATTTTAAAATTACTCCTTTGGCTCCTCCACCAGTGATATCTTTGGGTGCCGTGATTTGACTGCTAGTAACCGCACTTCACACGCATAAATAAATCACTTACCGAGATCTGCTTCGGCAGAGTGCCACACCCAGTAATGGGTAAAAGGCGTGATGATATATTTATTTATTAATTTTATTATATAATTCGAGATATGACTTCAATGCGATATTTTTTATGTGCCAAATAAATTCATTAGGAAGTTTATTAAGCCCTAAATATTTAAAAACAAACTCATACGCATAAAACAAAAGTTCCATAGAACCAAAAACCTACCCCTAATAAAAAAACTCATCGAGTAACTCTGTCCCGATGGGGTATTTTTGACAATACCGCTGCACGTTTCATTATTCACTGACAATGCTTACAATACCGGCATGTTGTCAATGGAACTCCAGCCCGACTTGTTGATATGAGCATCGAACATCCGAGCATCGTATCAACAGCGCCTACCCCCGATCCACTGACATGTAAACTAATAAAGATGGATCACATGACTACAATTCATGATGCTCACCGATATTGAAATGCTATAGAGACGCAGAGATGCAGGGAGCCATTGTTGGGCGATTGATAATTATTTTCGCATTTTCCGGAATTGTGAAGATGAGAGGGTACTTGATGCTCATTTGATTTTTGCTTTATTATATTTGACAGCGCCAGGAGCAATAGATGTGATACACAGTTCAGGTGGTTTTTCAGTGTAGCTGAAATTGAGGGTGAATTAGGAATTATGAATGTGAATGAGATGCGCGTCTTTGAATACCACTCATGCTAAAAATATGATATGAACTAGCACAGAACCCTGGTTCGATTCTCACAGCTGACAAATATTTTCACAATATTAAAAATTACTCCTGTGCGATTTCTTTATTATTGCCTTGGTTACGGATGGAAAGGAGACAAATGCAGACCAAGGGCGTTTCTGTAAGCAAATAAGCACTAGGGCCGAAAGTAATTTGTGTTTTACGCAACTGTCAAAAAAAAGTTTAATTGAGAGCGATTTAAATATCGCGCCGAGCGCGGAATTTAATATTTTAGCCACTGACGCTTATGGAAGAAGAAGATGCGGTGAGTCAGCGCTAGTAAATATGCAGTAGTATATTTTGACATTTATAAACATAACCTTAAATTGCAGTATATATCTAATATATACACATCACATTGAGCATATAATAATTAATAAAAAGAACCGAACAAAATAAAATATATCGATAAATGGTTTTATTTTAAGAGTAAGTGAAATACATAATATTTATTGTTTGTGTATATTATTAACATAGTTGTTACAGTTGCTTATATTGACATAATGTGAAGAGGAAACTTTTGTGCTGTCTAAAGAAACATTGATTTCTTCCGTACCTGTTCATATTATTAACAGTAATATTATTGACAACAATTTCGGAGGCTTTAGAAGTACCAGCAGCAGGTTGATTGTCATTGTAAATAATAGATCCAACAAAGAAGAATCACTCATTGTAGTATTCCAATCTAGAAGATTTTGAAGAAATTATCTTGAAATTAGTGAAATATTTTTAAATAACGTAGAACAATGTGCAAGCAATCAACAAATAAACCATAGCAACGCCGTAAAACATCGTTCTTGTGTAATATCATTAAAATTTTATAAATTCTGATAATATTTTAGTGATTTTCTAAATCGCAGAGTTGTAGGAAAAATGTTGTTTATAAAAATAATTATACCAGACTGTTATTAGTTAAAACCTATTTTCCACACTACAATTGGTCAGGAAAGTAGGCACTTTCACGCCGGTTTCAGAAAAAATATAAAATAAAAATAAATATATCATCACGCCTTCTACCCATTACTGGGTGTGGCACTCTGTTGAAGCAGATCTCGGTAAGTGATATGTTTTTGCGCGTGAAGTGCGGTTACCAGTCATCAAATCACGGCTTCCAAAGATGTTAGTGGTGGAGGAGCCACAGGGGTAGTTTTTTGAAATTATGAAAATTGTTTGTCGCCTGTGGGAATCGAACCAGGGTTCTCAGGATCCACAGGCCGACTTGATACCACTGAGCTAGATACTCCATCTCGGTAAGTGATATATTTATACGCGTAAATTGCGATTACCAGTCGTTAAATTACGACCCCCAAAGATTTTAGTGGAGGGGAAGCCACAGGGGTAGTTTTAATGTGGTGAAAATGTTTGTCGGCTGTGGAAATCGAACCAGAGTTCTCTGGATCCACAGGCTGACTCGATACCACTGAGCCACCTACCCCATAAATGAATAAATTCAGTTTATATTACGAATAGGACCGGGAAAATTACAAATTAGTATTTTTTCTTTCTGGAAGAGTTCGATAAATGAAACAACCCAAAAATACAACTCAATCTAAATAGTTTAAAATCCACTATAACCTAGAAATATCTTGTACTGTAATTATATGAATTTGATGTTATGTGTCACAGTAAATAAATAGTAAATGTCACTAACCAGTAGCATCGAGTGTGTAGGTGTGAAGAAAAACACGAGAACATCAGTCAGGATGACAGCTTACTCAACACGTGAAAAAATAAAGAAATAATCAACATCGAAAACAGTGGCAGCGCGAAAATTAGATTGAAGTTCAAAGGACTGCCTCGTAGCTCGCGTACTCTCGTAACAAATTATGAAAACACCTCTTGTAGAGCTACGAGCGCACAAGGAGGTCCTTCCCTTTGATACTCGCGACGAGCTTATTAGGTAGCGTAGCCTAAACGATATGTAAATGCCGTCAACACAGACAACGATAATTAGTATAATGGTTACCACTTCACAATCTTTTTCAATGCCGAACGTTTCGTGTGCTAATTTCGTTTTCGCCGCATTCTTTATCGTTACAATCTCTTTGTCTTACTACTTCTTCTTCGTCCGTCCTCCAAGACCCTACTCTGCTTCACTACTGACATTGTTCCTATATTTTATTTATATTATTGAAGATGGTACGAGCTTGTATGAAAGAAATTATAAATTTGTTTTCCAATGATTACTATGAAAAGTTTACGTTTATGCTTTCAGTTGTCAACGTAAACTTAATGGTTCTTAAGGAATAAACAAATAAATAGTTTATATTTTATTTTATGGGATGGCTAGCTCAGTGGTATGAAGTCGGCCTATGGATCCTGAGAACCCTGGTACCCTAGATTCGATTCCCACAGGCGACAAACAATTTTTACCATTTAAAAACTACCCCTGTGGTTGATTGTCATTGTCGAAAATAGATCCAACATAGTATGATCTGGGGCTTCAATTATCTTTGGAGGTGTTGATGATAAAGAAGAATCACTCACTGTAGTATTCCAATCTAGACGATTTTGAAGAAATTGTCTTGAAATTAGTGAAATATTTTTAAATAATGTAGAACAATGTGCAAGCAATCAACAAACAAACCATAGCAACGACGTAAAACATCGTTCTCGTGTAATATCATTAAGATTTTATAAATTTTGATAATATTTTAGTGATTTTCTATATCGCACAGTTGTAGGAAAAATGTTGTTTATAACACGTGCCGAAAAAGGTTACGTGCTCGAGCAGATTTCCGCAATCGGCAAGCCTCGTGCGTTAAATTCTGCACTTGCCCGTAATAAGCGTTTTTCGGCAAAAATAACTATAAAGTACTGTTTGAAATTCAATAATTTCTAAAGCTACCCCTGTGGTTCCTCCACCACTAACATCTTTGGGGGCCGTGATTTGATGTCTGGTAACGGCACTTCACGAGCAAAATATATCACTTACCGAGATCTGCTTCGGCAGAGTGCCATACCCAGTAATAGGTAGAAGGCGTGATGATATATGATATGAGTTGATATGAACTTCTATCGCTTACTGCAACTTATGTCCAAAAAAATACGTGTCTGAATTGTTCGGATTTTATTATAAATTCCCGTAATTGGGATTTAATTCCTGTTGCGCAGAATAACAAAGAAAAAAATAAATGAAATATTGACTCACATACGTGACAATATATTTATTTTTTAGATGTTTCTTTTAATAGTTCTGCAACTGCAGATGACAGTAGCCGGCATGTAGTGTAGTTTCAAGTCTAGCTAAATATAACCACATCCAAAAACAAACCTTCTCCCTTCTCTGGGCAACGTACAATACCGAACGATCATTAAAACCGCATGTAGTGAACGTGAGCGTAGCACGCACGGCTGCCAGTCAAGTGGCGTCCCCTTTCACCCCTCGTCTGTCGTCGCCCTGGCGTCGTTATAGGGTTAACACGTGACCGAGTATAATGATAACCTCTCCGAGGACACGGACACAGGACTCTGGATCCGGTCTCGTGCCAATTGTGCCAACTGTAAGCAAATTGGTAGGGTGGACGGACACATACTTGAAATGAGAACGGATAGTTTGCATTTGTCACTTGGATTTTATTTATTTATTTATTTTTGCTACTCTGTACAACAGGAACTTAATCCTGACTACAGTACCATTCAAGCTCTCTTCCTTTCTTATATTTTTGATTCGTTTTCTGTTCTTACAAGAGAATATCTAACTGCAATTGTATGGAATTTACTTTCAAAAATATGCTCAGGGCTAAACTTTATATCTTTCTCATTATTTTGATTTTGGTTATAGGAGTAAGTCAATTCGGACACGGGGAATTCAATGCCGCAGAGCGCATCTTCATATCTTGTTTAGTTTTTAAGATATAGCCTCCGGAAAAGTTGACATTTTACAAATTTTTACACCATCAGATTTTTGACTTTCCCGAGGCTATATCTTCAAAACTAAACGAGATATGAAGATGCGCTCAACGACATTGAATTTCTCGTGCTTCAATTAACTTATAACCAAATTTTTAGTAATTTTTTAATTTGCAAAATTTGTCACCAAAATTTTTTCATAAAATTGTTTTTCAACAATATCTCAAAAACTAGAAGACATATGCATTTGGACAGTTTACTATTGGATTCAACGGGTCAAAATACATATGTATGTAAATTTTCGTTACAATAATCGTACGAGAAATGATTTTAGAGCAGATAGTCTGAAATAGGCCTAAAATCGAATAAAACTTAAAGTACCCCTTAAGAAATTTTCAAAATATGAAAATCGCTAAAAATTTGTTTATAAGTTAATTCGGACACGAGGAATTCAATGCCGTTGAGCAAAATTTCATATCTTGTTTGGTTTTGCAGATATAGCCTCCGGAAAAGTTCAATTTTCAAACAAAAATACCTCATTATATTTTCAATTTTCCCAAGGCTATATCTCAAAAACTAAACTAAATATGAAAATGCGCTCAACGGCATTGAATTTCTCGTACTTCAATTGACTTGTAAATAAATTTTCAGCATGTTTTATTTTTCAAAAAGTTTTCACCAAAATTTTCACATCGAGCAGTTTTTGAACAATATCTCAAAAACTAGAACACATATGCACTTGGGGATTTTACAATTGGATTCAGCGGGTTAAAAAACATATGTATGTAAATTTTCGTTACAATATTCGTACGAGAAACAATTTTAGAGCGAATAGTCTGAAATAGGCCTAAAATCGAAAAAAAACAAAGGGGTACCCCTTAAGAAATTTTCAAAAAATTAAAATTGCTAAAATTTTGATTATAAGTCAATTTGAACACGAGGAATTCAATGCCGTTGAGTAAAATTTCATATCTTGTTTAGTTTTTAAGATATAGCCTCCAGAAAAGTACAATTTTTTAAAATAAAATTACCTCATTATATTTTCAACTTTTCCGAGGCTATATCTCAAAAACTAAACGAGATATGAAGATGCGTTCAACGGTATTGAATTTCTCGTGCGTCAATTGACTTGTATACAAAATTTCAGCATTTTTATTTTAACTTTCCATAATTTCACCCCATCAGATTTTTTCGACTTTCCCAAATCTATATCTCAAAAATTAAACAAGATAAGAAGATGCATTCAACGACTTTCTGTTGATGTGGATAGCGTTAAGAAGATTCCAAATTCGAATCCCACTCAAGCTAGATCTATATGAACTATCATACTGCGGCTCGGTGAGCCCGAACCCTGTACTGTAATTGGGATTAACTTCCTGTTTTACAGAGTAGCATAAATAAATAAATAAATAAATCTCGTATTTCAGTTAACTTATAAACAAATTATGCACAAGATTTATTTCCTGTGGATCCTGAGAACCCTGGTTCGGTTCTCACAGACGACAAACTATTTTCATAATTTCAAAAGCTACCCCTGTGGCTCCTCCATCTTTGGGGGCCGTGATATGACGACTGGTACCCGCACTTCACGCGCAAAATATATCACTTACCGAGATCTGCTTCGACAGAGTGCCACATCCAGTAATGGGTAGAAGGCGTGATGATATATTTATTTATTTATTTTTTAAATTTATTTATTTATTTGTTACTATGCACACCAGGAACTTATTCCCAGTTACAGTAGCTTATAGTTCAGTTCGAACCACTCAGACACAATCGTATTTTTTTTATATATAAGTTTATCCACTGACCTACGATTTACCAACTCTTTTTAAAAGAATTCTGCATGTACAAATTAATTTTTTCGCCTAAAACATAATTATATACAAGTTGATAAACTCGCTCCATGTACAAATCACATCTTCAATATCCCTAACATCTGCAAGTAAAATTCACCCCCTCCCTTCTTGCACTCGAGCCACTTGACACCATGCAGTGCGTGACGTCACTGCTAATATGGCTACTTGTCTTTTGTCTCGCCACTTGCATCTTGGTGGCTTTCAAATGCTTCAGTTCAACTCCGAGATGGGAAAAACGGGAGCGACTGTTTGGCGAAACTGCCATTGCGAGTAAGAACGCTTGCTGTTGTTCTATAGGGGGGTATTGTTTCCAAAAAGTGTCGATCTAGTGCCTTGGGATACTTGAGAGAATGTATGGGCATGTATCACGAGCAGGAATTTTAATTTATTGATTTGGAAATGATGTATTCGTTTTTAAAGACATTCCTTTATGCAGGGGTAGCTAGCTCAGTGGTATCAAGTCGGCCTGTGGATCCTGAGAACTCTGGTACCCTAGATTCGATTCCCACAGGCGACAAACAATTTTTACCATTTTAAAACTATTCCTGTGGCCCTCTCACCACTAACATCTATGAAGGCCGTGATTTGATGGCTGGTAACCACACTTCACGCGCATAAATATATCACTTACCGAGATCTGCTTCGGCAGACTGCCACACCCAGTAGTGGGTAAAAAGGCGTGATGATATATTTATTTTACTTTATGCAGTTATGGGTGATATATTTTGCGCGTGAAGTGCGGTTACCAGTTGTCAAATCACGACCCTCAAACATGTTAGTCGTGGAGGAGCTCTAGTTGATCGTTCTAAAAAGGGTATTGATTCAAATGGAACCTATTTTGAATAAATATTAAGTTTTAAACATAATACAATGTGTGTTTTATTCTATATCTAAAGAGTTTAATTATTTTTGGGATATACTGTGTATGTTCGGCGGTCTCAGAATGTTGTATACCGTGCTCAACAAATTCTTCGTTAATAAGCCAAAAAATTATTTCCCGGGCTAGGTAAAGGATAAAAGTAACGAATGAATCAGTAATATAGTCGTATTCAGTGCTGAATTGAATCCTATTAACACTGAATCGAAGTATTAATATTCAAATTACGAAATGGTATATCCACAAATGCAGTTGCAGTAGAAAAGGATCTATATCACATATCAGTGTCCTCTCGGATCATTCGATCATTCCGAATTCAATAACCTCTAGTAGCATCTGATAAAGGGTGACATCTCGCATTACAATGAAGGTTTTTGGTTTAAATCCCATGTAATTGTTTCTCCTGTCGAAACCAGATCGAGTTACCCTCGTGCAAACCCGCCCTAGTTCGGCTAAGTCCGTGCCGTGCAACCCTTTACTAAAGACGATACCTCTGTTACCCTTTTACCCCACGCTTTTTATGCAGTCTTTGCAAAGCGATGAAAAGAGTTTCTTATTAGGAAGAACCACAAATTAGCCTTTTAAATTTAAAATTCCACGCTGTGAGGTTTTCTTTTTTCGGAAATCGGATTTCTGAAGGAATTTTTTAACTGCGTCGACTAATTGCGTGTTTTAAAAGGCGTTTGAAATTGTAAGAAGCCTTCTTATGTGCTAATAAGACCAGATTTTAATAGATTTCTTTCAGTTTAATTTTAAATAAATTAGACTTCATTATCAACACATTTCTATACGTCAAATACATTTAAAAATGTTGTTAAATCTATTCAAATGTACTTGTATTCCTTAGGGAAGTAATAGTTATTTTTATATTAAGTGCGCGAAATTAGTTTTTTTTGTTATGCATTTAGAATGTTTCTTTTAGTTGAGACAAAATAGTTATTTATGTATCAAGGGTGAAAACAGGCATTTCTGGCCCGTGGGATAAGGCGCAAAGCGCTGAGGACTAATAACATGCTCAGGGTTAGAAACGCTAATTTCACCCGTGGTATACTCCATTCCCTGTATAAAAACGATGACGTCACATTCGGTATCCATGTGGTTCAAGACATTTTTAAAACATAACCTAAAATTTAAATGTCAAATTAAAATATTTATTACTTTACAAAATTTAATTAGTTTATAATGAAACCAAATTCTACATATATTAAATAAAAATCAAATATAAATTTATCTTAACGCACGAAAAATATTACCTACCTTATTATAATATGTAATTTTGTAAAATAAAACTCAAAGGAATATGCATTTTTATATGTATTATTATTATATATAAATAAATAATATATGAAAATACACATTACCTATTGTACTACAGTTAAATTAATTGAAGATGCTCGATTCTCTCTAACTCCAGCGCAAAATAATCATGAAGATGACAAACGCATTTCTGCATTTGATTACCCAACATTTGTGTAGCCCATTCTTTTTTCTCAGTCTGTATTTATGTATCAAAAATGTCACAAACTTAGAAATGACAGGCGAGAAAATAACAAAATCTTGACCATAGGTCTCTATTTTTATTTTATAAATAAATGTGAACAAAGTAAATGTAAATTTTTGTATTAGTAAGAACTGTCATACGTTTTTATTAAAATAATAAATGTGATAGAACGTGAAAAAACATAAAACGTATGTCTTAACTTATTAAGACATACGTTGTGTCATTCGCATAGGTACGAATAATATTATTAAAAAAAGATAGCTATATTTCAACGTATCTATGATAACATCGTCCACATATGACGTCATCGTTTTGATACAGGGAATGGAGTATACATACAATATTTTATGCACAACAAAATAACATTTAATTATATAATAATAATAATAATATATCATAACGCCTTCTACCCATTACTGGGTGTGGCACTCTGCCGAAGCAGATCTCGTTAAGTGATATATTTTACGCGTGAAGTGCGGTTACCAGTCGTCAAATCACGATCCCTAAATATGTTAGTGGTGGAGGAGCCACAGGGGTAGTATTTGAAATTATGAAAATTGTTTGTCGCCTATGGGAATCGAATCTAGGGTACCAGGGTTCTCAGGATCCACAGGCCGACTTCATACCACTGAGCTAGCCACCCCATGAATAAATTATATGTTCAAAAGATTAAAATTGTACATAGGTTATATGTCAAAATGACATTTTGTAAAATCAAGTATTCACAATAAACAAAAAATGTCATTTTATTTATGTATCCATAGGAATGATTGTTTTTATGGCCCTAGGGCCAAAGAGAAGTGTTTTAGCCCGCTTTTTAGGGCTGAAACACATGAATTTCAGCTCGGTTGTGCATAAAAGTCATTCAAATGCACCATCAATGCAAAAAAAACACAATCATTGCGTATTCATAGCAATGTAAAAATGTCGTGTTTTCTGACTGTTGTAGAAAATTTTACTTTAAAAGGATCACTTCTTTTTCTCAACTAGGGAAGAATATTTTACTTTCTGACAAGGTCATGGAAATAATTGATTTATTTGTTACTGTGCACAACAGGAACTTAATCCCAATTACAGTCGCTTATAGTGCAATCCGAACCACTCAGATACAATCGTATTTTGTATATAAGTTAACGTGTGCGAGATTTGAACACACGACCTCTTGTTTAAGACGCAATTTTTATCCACTGTACTACGATTGTCTCTGTAGCTATTGCGGCAATTTGGGATCAAATGTGAGGTCTTTAAGGTCTCAAAAATTATACAAATTCTATAAGAAATCTACTTGAATAACTATAACCGCTATTAGGAACATCAATTAAGAGTGACTGTCAAATGTTTCTGAATTATTTTATAGAAAAATGTTTCAAATAAAAATGATAGAAAATTTAGTTCTCTACAATGTTTATTTGAAACATTTTCCTTTAAAACAATTTATAAACAATTGGCAACAAAAAATAACACTAGTCAGTTAATTTGTCAGCAAATAGTCATATCATTAGACAAAAAAAAATATTTCAACCCTTACGACATCCATACTAAGAACCACAACCCCAAACTTCACCTCCAATTCATAGACACGTTTCCATCCCCCCAATTAATAATTCCAAACAACCCTCTTCATATTTATTCAACCAAATCAATTCTACAACTGTTCAGCTGTAACAGTGACAATAAAAACCTACGTTATAATTGGTGGATTTTTAGCAGCGCGTGCGACACACGTGGACACCCCTGTAACCAGTCGAGAACCGGCATCATTAACGCGGTTCAGCGGTATAACCGCGCTGTTGGTTATTATTTGGGCGGGTAACCGCATTCAACTATCACACGAAAAATTATTACGTTCGGTTTATTACAAATAAATGTGTTACGGGATTTTCTAAAGCTCGTTTTTCACTGTCGAATACTTCTGAATTGTTTTTGAAAGAAATGTTGCAAATAAAAGACGTGAGAAACTAAGGTTTTTACCAATCTTAAACCATTTTTTTACGACCAACTTTGAAGGCCCATATCTCGAAAACTAAAAGAGATATTGAAATGCGGTTTGAACGAGTATATTTCTCGTGCTCCAATTAACTTATACTAAAATTTTGAAAATTTCGAAAATTTTACTATTTTTTTCAAATTTTTCTTTTGCCTATATTTCATAAAGTTGACGAGATAATTAAAATCTGTAAAAACTAGTGAATTCCTCCCTACATATGTATGTAAAATTTCCGAAGTTTTGCTCCACCGATAAAATTTTTAGAGCAAAAAAACTAAAAATGGCCTATATTCGTAAAAATCTTAAGGGGTACCCCTTCAAAAATAATTAAAAAACAGTGATTTTTCGTTTTTTAGCGATAAAAATTTTATCTGTACGAATTTTTGCCTGAAATTTTGCATACCTATGTACTTTTACGAGAGGAATTCATTACTGTTCACAGATTTTTATTTTCTTTTAAATTTTTTGAAATATTGAGAAATGAAAATTTTGAAAAAAAATGTAATTTTCAAAATTTTCAAATGTATAAGTATAAGTTAATTGGAGCACGAGAAATACACTCGTTCAAACCGCATTTCAATATCTCTTTTAGTTTTCGAGATATGGGCCTTCCAAGATGAGATTTTTAAAAAGCCAAAAACCGCCGTTACTCATGCTCTCAAAAAGATATGAAGATGCGCTCAACGGCATGCGATTTCTCGTAGTTTGATTTATAAAATAAAATAAATAAATATATCATCACGCCTTCTACCCATTACTGGGTGTGGCACTCTGCTGAAGCAGATCTCGGTAAGTGATATATTTTGCGCGTGAAGTGCGGCTACCAGTCGTCAAATCACGGCCCCCAAACATGTTAGTGGCGGAGGAGCCACAGGGATAGCTTTTTCAAATTATGAAAATTTGTCGCCTGTGGAAATCGAACCAGGGACCTCAGGATCCACAGGCCGACTTCATACCACTGAGAACCATATTTAAAAAATCAAGTTTTAAACTAGTTTACCCAAAAAAATTAAATTTTCAGATATTTTTTCGATCACAAAAATTATACTTTATAATAGGTTCCTAAAAAAAAAAAATTCCTGTGCATTATTACACCAAAAACTAATTCCAAATACTACATTTAATGATAATATCAGCAATTGCAGATCAACCTTATACAAACTATTGAAACAATAACCAAACAAAAACAATTATTAAAACATACAACTCAATTGTCAATATCGAGCCTCACGATCAAAATATTTGCTGTTTACCCACTTTGTCGAACACACACGCAATTCCTCTCAGCGTGCACGCATGCTCGGTCACGCACGAGCAACACATGCGTGCGTGGGCGTGTCCACACGTGAATTCTTCATGTCACACGCTCTCAAGGCGTTTACACTAAATTATCTACCTGAATGCTACTTACAGCTAATAAGGATCATTTTCTCTTTCTTCGGAAACTGTGATTGCTACCATGGGCTCGGTGAGGAGTTGCTATTTGTTATGGTTGGGAAAGAAATGTTTATGGATCAAAAGAAATCATTTATCTTTTTAGACTTGTGAATGACAGGTTTAAGTAGTTTATATTTGAGGTAATTGTTGTAATTTTTATATTCACAATACTGTAACTGATTTTTATGATTGTATACTTGATAAATTGTATTTAATCTTGCGGAATGTTGGATAAATATAGTACAACCTACAGGAAATGGCTCCTGTTTCTTTTTTGTTCGAAAATATATTCGGTTCAGTGAGAATTTACTGGGTGATGATATTATTTATATGAAATTATTTCACAAATAAAAATTAATTGTATATTTGACAGATTAAAAAAATTGAAATATATACAAATGACAACTATAGGAACAATCTAGCAGAGCTGGGCAGTAGCTAGCTACTTTTGTAGCTTAGCTACTAGCTAGCTACGTTTACCATAGCTGTAGCTGTAGCTTAGCTAAATATGAAAAAATATAGCTGTAGCTTGTAGCTTAAAAATATTGTTATTACAACTGAAGCTACTTTTAAAGCTACTTTTTGTAGCCCAAAGCTACTTTTTGTAGCTTAAAGCTATGACTGTTCATTAAGAAATACTTATTTATTTTTGTTTTGTATTTGAATTGTATCTTCTTTATTGTTTTCTATAACTGTAGGATAACAAGTTATTATATAGTTTAAAATCTATTAACATATTTTATTTTTCACTTGTTCTTAACATATCCTACTTTTGTATTAAATATTAGATGAACTAAACATTGACTGTTTAGTAGTCTTCTGTTAATGTGATTGTTAATTTATTCCGATATAAATAAAAATTATAGCATCAAAAATTAACATTACATTTGTCCATTTGCGATTTTTTATATTTAAGTACATAATTGTAAATTAACAATCATTATAACAAAAGACTGATCAACTGATCATATGACAATGGCAAATTTAATCAATTCACAATAATTGAAAAAAGTTGTTTTAAAATTTAACAGCTACTTTAACGAAAGCTTTTAGCTGTAGTTTAGCTATATTAAACAAAATGTAGCTTATAGATGTAGCTCAGCTACTTTTTTAAAGAATAGCTGTAGCTGTAGCTTAGCTACTTTTTTTAAGTAGCTTGCCCAGCTCTGCAATCTAGTAACGAATGATTGCCGATATTGTAGTTACCTAAAAAAGATGTCTTCACATAAAGACTATTAGCGCCATTCCTTAGTTGGAAATCTAACTATAAACACGGTCCCATGGTTACCTATATAACTTTCCGCTGCCTGATACAGTCTTAACATAAAAATAAAGTCATATTTCACGTTCGCTTGGTACGACTATACCAACAAATCAAACCGTTTTAAAACTCCATCTACAATACAAATGAAACAAAAACAAACAATATACCATCTCTCTTCCCTTAACTAACTTCTAAATAACTCTATCTCTATCCAACTTCTTTCAAATCCATGACATATTCTAAACACATCAAAACCATCTCTGCAGTTTCGTACAGGTCGCTACGTTGATCGTCGACCTAAACAACCTCTTCTCCGCGTCACCATGTTGTCGAACAGTGTGTACAGTATCTGGTGATGTTATTGTACAACCTAGTGCAGAGTGGTTATGGTGATGTTGTCCACCGTTAAGATGTCGGAACTAAGTGATCGATTCCAGGTTTCGGAACTGTATGAATCGCTTGTTGCAGGATTGTCGAGGCCGCCAATGTATCCGTTTTCACCTGGACAGTATCCGTACCCGATGCTGTCGCCGGAGATGTCGCAAGTTGCTGCTTCCTGGTGAGTTTCAAGATTTTGTTTATATTACTGTATGAATGCAGCGAAGACATGCTTGTGATGGTATTTTGTCACTAATAATTGTGAGAGAAACCCAATTTAAATTTACTAAATAATTTTGTACTTAACGTTTCTGTAGCTAATTAAAATTAACAATTTGTATGTATATATTTAATAATATATATCAAACTACTGCATAATTATGTGGAATAGAGTTATCTGAATTTTCTACTCGTCTGCAGCTAGGTTATAGGTTATATCAAATTTATGTATTCAAGATGTTTTATAGTTCAGAAAACTAAATTATGAACATGGTTCTTGAAGTGTACATTTTAGTGCCTAAAAATAGTCATTTATTTGATATTTTATAATGAATAAATTATAATTTTAATTTCATTAGTAATGTGTTAGAAATAACTATCAAACCGGTGGTACTAAAAATGTTTGCTTAAGGTACACTATCTTTAATTTTGAAAGTATTCACTTTCTGCATTCATTTACGTGCGGAAAGTGATTATTTTCTACATTCAAGTGTCAACAGACTAACATTATTGTTATCGGTTGACATAAATATAAAAAAATGACAATGAAACAATGAATCTGCAACAATCTTGAATATTATTTAAGAAAATATACTGTTATATAAGGTTCTGGATAACAGTCTTTAAGACTGGTTACAGAATCTTAAAATATATTGAAATAAATAAATAAAAATAAGTAAATAAATAAGAAAAAAATATTAAATAATTTTTTTTAGTTGTAAATGATAAATTATCGTATTAAAAATAGTTGAAAGGCCATTGGAAAACTTGTGTTCATACACAAGTTTTTCAATGATACCCTTTTAACATTTATATTACAATATACTGTTTTCTTCAAACGCCAAAAAGCAATAATATTTCAGAACTTCATACTTAAAGTTTCACTTTTCTGACGTTCGCTAATATCAAGGAGTTTCATTAGTTCATCAGCGGCAGAAAAAGACTTTTTTATTATATGGCAAAAATCGGCGTTTGAAGAAAAAATTGCATATTTTATGTGAAGCGAAAGTGACTTTTTGTGCCTCATCTCTAGTAGTTGGCCTTACTGCGCATGTCCGTTAATCTCTACAGGTTCACCACAAAAAGTATCACTTTAGCTCCTTATAAAATAGACCGAAAAGTATTGTAATAACAATAATCTAGCAACCATAGGAAATATTAATACTTTACTGAAAAATTATCTTTTATAAATATGTTCATTTAAAATCGTCACTTTTTCGCACAATTAAATAAAATAGTATATTATATACTAAGGGAAAAATATATATATACTATTTTTTCTACTACCCCAAGATATAAAGTAATTATTCTTTAAAATATTAGAAATAATTATTTAAAAATACAATATTGTAGTTGCCATTGGTTTCTTTCTTTTTTTATAAAAATTTGAACAAATTGTCAAGACGGCAATAATCATTCTCCTTAGCACCGGGACTAAAATACTTTACTACCGTTGTTATTGCCAACGATAAATAACAGCATGGCGGGTAAAATTGATTATTTCTATCATAATTTTGGGGTGGCTAGCTCAGTGGTATGAAGTCAGGCGACAAACAATTGTCATAATTTCAAAAACTACCCCTGTGACTCCTCCACCACTAACATGTTTGGAGGCCGTGATTTGACGACTGGTAACTGCATTTCACGCGCAAAATATATCACTTACCGAGATCTGCTTCAGCAGAGTTCCACACCCAGTAATGAGTAGAAGGCGTGATGATATATTTATTTATTTATTTAAATTTTTAACGATAAAATTAAATTCGGGTCAACTGAAGTGGGAACGGACTCGTAATAGTAAAATATTTTAGTTTTCCGGGTGAAAAATAACCTAAATTCCATGAAACAACCAGAAACCCCTACATAAAACCCTTGACCCTTCCTTTCCTATTCCACTTCCTTCCGATTTGTTCCTAATTCTTCAGTAACCACCATTTTCCCACCAAACATCCTAAGGGGTCATTTCTTGACGCAACAGCCGTAAGTTCTCCACCACACGCACCATTACTTCCACCGTCTTCCTAATCTCTCACCGGATCCGTTTTTATACCCACAAATCGCGTTAGTCGATTGCGTTCTCTTGTTATAGTCGCCCACGCATTTCCCCGCCGAACAAAGCGAACATCGAGCTGAAGAACGAACTGGAAGACTTCGTTCAGATACTCGAGGTTAACTGATAGGAAATGGAATAATCTAAAATTGTTCGAACGTTTAAAGAAATCGCTATCATTATTTTGTAGGTTGATAGAAATTAGGGAGGAGGATTCAGACGTGGTAATTTACTAGAAAATGTTCAATTATTATTAAAGAATGTAATAGAAATTATACAGAGTAATCAAAAGGAATTGATACAGTTGACAATAAAAAAACTACTTGAAATTGGTAAGCCTGATCCATAAATTCATTTCCTGTTGTTGACAGTGACATTTAAAATTTAAATTTCAGTACATTTATTATTACATTTATTTCTTAAGTATTTCTATTAATTAAAAAGTCAAAATTCTATTAGCTGTCAGACTCCTGACATAACCTATTTGTATTTATTAGTAATGTCAAATAGCATTTCCGCCTTTATCTCACATTGTGCCAACTGTGGAATAAAAAGATCTCTGGAATTGTATTGCCAACTATAACAATTCCTTTTGATCACCCTGTAGTATCTTGTAGTGGAATCCGAACCACTCAGATACTATAGTAATTTTTTGGATATAAATTGAAGTCTGAAAAATTTGAATGCACATCTTTTTGCTTGAGACGTACTAAGTTTGATCTCTGTTTTATCCACAGGGATGCCTGTTGTTTACGAGCTTGGAATTACAGGAAGTCCTGGAAAATATCTAGGATTTGAAAACCTAACAAGAAATCTTTAGAAATCTTGAAATTTGTTTATAATCAAATTATTTACAGTCAAAAAATAATTGTTTAATTTTGATTACTTTGAATATTCAGAAGTAATTGCTTTCTAATTAATTTTTTAAAATAACTATTTGTGACCAATTTATAATGCAGTTTTTACAGTAAAAATATTAAAATCCAGAATTATATTATATATATATATATATATATATATATATATATATATATATATATATATATATATAGCATTTTCACTAAATATCACTTTCAAAAACAAGCGCAGGGACGACACTCCCTTCGTTTTTTATCTATTTTATTCGTTTTCTGATCTTACATTGAGTGTTTAACTGCAATTGTGTGGAATTCACTTTCAAAAACAAGCGTAGAGCGACACTCCCTTTCTTTCTTATCTTTTAATTCGTTTTCATTTCTTACGTAGAGTGTTTACTGCAATTGTGTGAAATTCACTTTCAAAAACAAGCGTAGAGCGACACTCCCTTCTTATCTTTCAATTCGTTTTTAGTTCTTACGTAGAGAGTTCAACTGCAATTGTGTGAAATTCACGTTCAAAAACAAGCGTAGAGCGACACTCCCTTTCTTATACAAGTGCAGGCTATCGCTTTCATCTTTGTAGATTCGTTGTTAGGTTCGTTATTAGATTTGTTGTTAGGAGTAAGCGTGAGTAATTTGAGATGTTTTATGCATATGTTATGTACGTTGAAGAAAGAAAATGAATGATAAGTGAATAGGAATGATGTGATTGAAGGTTTGTTGTGTGATAATGATTTCGAGTGTAATAAATGAATGAGTTTATATGGAGTGATCTATGAATGTGGTTGAAGTGAGGGTGGTGTGTTTGGATGAGAATGTTTGACGAGGGCTGATTGTTTGATGAGTGTGAATGTTTTATGACTGATTTTAGGGTTCGTGCTACCCCATTTGTTGGGATATAGCGTGAAGATATATATGTATGTATGTATGTATGTATATTATTTTATAAGGAGCTAAAGTGATACTTTTTATGGCGAATCTATATGTATTGAGGGAGGACGTGATTTGACTGCTGATAACTGCACTTCACGCGCATAAATATTTCACTTACTGAGATCTATTACGGCAGTACGTCACACCTACTTATAGGTAAAAGGCGTGATGATATATTTATTTATTTTGTTATAAATAGGAAGTTTAATACTATGTAAGCTTCAAATGCATCCAAGTGATTTAATTCTATTCTAACCTATTATAATTTCATAACACCTATAATGAAATTTGTTGTTGTTTTCAGGCACACCCCCTCCATGTACCCGATAAGCGCAAGCGGGGGTGGCTTCCGAAGTCCGTACCCATCAACACTACCAATCACATCATCGTCATTACCTAGTGACTTTTACCGGTTCTCACCCACGGGGTTAATACCCCCGCACCCGGGGTTGTCACCCCATGGGCACCCCCATGCGCTGGCCTCGCATCCTGCCATAGTCACTCCGGGGCCCAAGCAGGAGCTCGGACATCAGCAGGATTTGAATCATCGGTGAGTCAGACATTCACATTTTATTATCTTTCTTAATAATAATAATAATATCATAATTTGATAATTCTACACCAATCTCAATTTATAATGGCAACACTACACGGTGGTATTGTATTTGAAAATTCACTAGATCAACAACCTGTTAACAATTCATGATATTCAAATGATAATACGTATAAAACACTTATTTTATTCAATTTTTATATTTTTTTGAGCGTTAGTTTCGCCACTCGACTACCGATTGCGCCACCGTCACACTAGAACTACCATAGATCCTGAGGAATTATTTTAAAGTTTTTTAAATGATCTTAAAAGCTTGCTGAGTGCTCTAAAACAATGGCTAGAGTATCTCGGCTTCAAAATACTTCCTAAAATTGTCTTTTATAGTCTTTTAAACTTGCCTAAAAGGTAGCTGAGTTCTCTAAGACGATGGCTAGAGGATCTGCTACGGCAAAGGATCACACCCAGTAATAGATAAACGACGTGATGTTATATTAATTTATTTAATTTATTTAAATTTGACATCTAATTTTGAAAATATACATACATACATACAATAATTCTTCCACGAGGCAAAATATATTTACATAACCTCGAATTTTAACACACACAATACAACAACATTCCAAATCTTTTATCCTGTTCCGAATTATTTCCATCCAGCATCCTGCGTATAAGCTGCCATCCACAGACATCATCTCATATATTCCTGCGGGTATTCCTCCCCCTCGCTCGTCCCGCCCTTGTCCTGTTACAATCCTTGCCTTGTCCTGCGTGGACCAGGCGCGTTGCCAGGCAACGGCTGAGACCGGACCGACGGTCGACGAAGCACTACGCTGACCAATAGCGACCCACGATTCGATAACCAATCTTGGCGATCTCATTCCTCGCATGGATGTGTCCGAGAAGGACGAAGGAGTGGGGGTATCAAGCAGGGGTGGATTTAGGCATGGAAAAATTGGGGGAAACATTGTATTTTAAGATGGGATTGGTGTAAAATTGGGACGCTTAATTTTTAACTAGATAAATTTAATTACTGAAATTATTATTATTATGGGGTTAGTGGTATCAAGTCGGCCTGTGGATTTAAGTACCCGGGTTCGATTCCCATAGGCGACAAACAATTTTCTGCATTTTAAAACTACCCCTGTAGCTTCTCCACCATTAGCATCTTTACGGGCCGTGATTTGACAGTTGATAACCATACTTACCGAGATCTTCTTCGTCAGAGTGCTACACCCAGTAATGGGTAAAAGGCGTGATGATATATTTATTTATTTTATAGAAAATACAAATTTATAGTTATTTTTATAATAAGTGCCGAGAAAGGCTTGTTACGTGCAAGTGCAGAATTTAACGCTGAAATCTGCACGAGCACGTAACCTTTTTCAGCACGTGTTATAAACAACATTTTTTCTACAACTGCGCGATTTAGAATATCACTAAAATATTGTCAAAATTTATAAAATCTTAATGATATTACACGAGAACGATGTTTTACGGCGTTGCTATGGTTTGTTTGTTGATTGGTTGTACATTGTTCTACGTTATTTCAAAATATTTCACTAATTTCAAGACAATTTCTTCAAAATCGTCTTGATTGGTATAGTACAGTGAGTGATTCTTCTTTATCATTAACACCTCCAAAGATAATTAAAGCCCCAGATCATGCTATGTTGGATCTATTTTCGACAATGACAATCAACCTGCTGCTGGTACTTCTAAAGCCTCCGAAATTGTTGTCAATAATATTACTGTTAATAATATGAACAGGTACGGAAGAAATCAATGTTTCTTTAGTCAGTACAAAAGTTTCCACTTTACATTTCGTCAATATAACCAACTGTAACAACTGTGTTAATAATATACACAAACAATAAATATTATGTATTTCACTTACTCTTAAAATAAAACCATTTATCGATATATTTTACTTTGTTCGGTTCTTTTTATTAGTTGTGTACAGATTAGATATATTGCAATTTAAGGTTATATTTATAAACGTCAAAATATACTTCAGCATATTTATTAGCGCTGGCTCATTGCATCTTCTTCTTCCATAAGCGTCTGTGGCCAAAATATGAATTTCGCGCTCTGCGCGAAATTTAAATCGCTCACAATACAACTTTCTTTTGACAGTTGCGTAACAAAGTACTTTCCGCATTAGTGTTTCTTTGCTTACAGAAACGCACTTGGTCTGCATTTGTCTACTTTCCATACGTAACCAAGGCAATAATAATTACGTAATAACAGAGAAATCGCACAGTTGTAGGAAAAATATATTTCCTGTATTAAAATAGCTAAAAATCCTCCTCATCCTAATTTCCCGTTCTCAGTCCATCCCTGCTCTCTCCAGCCTCTTCCTCTCTCCTCTCCTCTCCTCTCTCGGCAGAAACGACGAGTTTCCAATGAGATTATTCATGATTGCAATTAGCAGGGTGTGCTAACTGAACCATGGCGCTCTCCATCAGCGGCTCGGGACTCCTTTATTAAACTCGCCCCCGCCTTGCACTGCCTTGCGCTCCCTGCACCCCTTTACACCCACACTTCTTCTGTTTTTGATTGCCCAGCGGAAGAGGTATTGATAGGGTTGATAGTTGTGATTGCGGTCAGATGGGGTGAGATTTAGATAAGAGGGAGTTTAGAGAACTTCAATTGTGAGGTAAGAAGCGGAATTGCGTAGCGCGAAAATTGAAATTTATTTAATACTTTGCGTAACAGGAATTGAATCTCAATAACAATAATTGATACATAGTTTAGAGCTGTGTGATGATAAATGTTTATAAACAACACAATATTCTTTTCTTCACAAGAAATGTACATTTAGTATAATAAAACTTCCCTAGTAAAATATCTTATAGGGGTAAGTGGTACAGTGGTATCAAGTCGGACTGTGGATTTGAGAACCTGGGTTCAAATACCATACCACCGTGTGGTGTTGCCATTATAAATTGGGATTCTTAATTTTTCGTTAAAAACAAGGCTTTGCATGGCTATATATCCATTACTAAACGATCAAAAACTTTCTCCTTCTGATACAATATACATGGATAGTTCTAGAACATCATACTAGTTTTTCAAATGAAACTGCAAAATTTTAGAGGTACACAAACCAAATATGTGCGATTCTGAGTGATGATCGCCATAAGCCCCGTGTATAAGAACTCAACTTTACAAGCGAATATATT
Source organism: Pterostichus madidus (assembly GCA_911728475.2). Taxonomy (NCBI): domain Eukaryota; kingdom Metazoa; phylum Arthropoda; class Insecta; order Coleoptera; family Carabidae; genus Pterostichus; species Pterostichus madidus. The sequence continues at coordinate 2,257,721 of OU452314.1, read as the reverse complement.
TGTTCACAGACGGTGAATGTGTTTCATATTTTAACAGGATGCGTATGACTATCCAATGTTTACGTGCGCCAAATTTCATTCAAGCCTGCAAAAATTTTGTTCACGCTAGTACTACCTTAAGGTCGCCTTTTAGGGCTAAACCACATAAATTTCGGCACTGTTGTGCATAAAATAATACTTCGTTAATTCAAATCTTATAAACTTCACTTTGGCAACCGAGTGGTTTTAATTCTACTATAAGCTAAAGGACAGTTTAAACCTCGCAATAATCATAGTAAATTTCAATTTAGAATAACGCAGTAATAATAAATTGAATATGGGATAATAGTGTTTATGAATAATATGAAATAAGAGAAAAGTTTGTTTAGAATTTCGATTTCATTATCGTTGTTTACGTTCCGTCCGATGACATGTAAACAAACAATTTATAACCATTACGAATTAACAATCGAGTATCGAACGAGAGAATCGTGAGCCAATTTCGCCCATTAAACGGACAAATTTTTTATGCTCTCGAACACAAGTGGCCATAATGTAAACAGTAATTTTAAATAAATTTCACTGGGAGCTCAAGATGTTTGTCGATCATGCAAACACGCCATCAATGACTTTGCAACGGTCTCTAGATCGCGAAACTGCCACAGTTTTAATTTCCATTAAATATACATTAATAAAATTGCATTTGCATTTCTATGGCCGTTAGCCACAGTGGGAAAGTCACACACCGGCTGAAATTGAAATAAATTACTTCTGTACAATGTTGCTTTCATATTTATTGTTTAGTTTATAAACTTATTGTTCAGTAATACAATTTTCTTCAATTCACAGTCGTTTTAATATGATTTATATCTTGTTAATTGAAAGTACATAATCGAAATACGAACATTTTACAATTTAAATTAACTGAAAAGATAATTGGTTGGAAGAAATCAATTTGTTGGTTCGATTCCCACAGCTGACAAACAATTTTCACCACATTGATACTACCTCTATGGGATGACTAGTTCAGTGGTATGAAGTCGACCTGTGGATCCTGAGGTCCCTGGTTCGATTCCCACAGGCGACAAATTTTATAATTTGAAAAAGCTATCCCTGTGGCTCCTCCACCACTAACATGTTTGGGAGCCGTGATTTGACGACTGGTAACCGCACTTCACGCGCAAAATATATCACTTACCGAGATCTGCGTCAGCAGAGTGTCACACCCAGTAATGGGTAGAAGGCGTGATGATATATTTATTTTATTTATTTGATACAACCTCTCTGCCTCCTCCATAACTAACATCTTTAGGAGACGTGATTTGACGGCTGATAACCGCATTTCACGTGCATAAATATATCACTTACCGAGATCTGCTACGGCAGAGTGCCACACCCAGTAAAGAGTGAAAGGCGTGATGGTAAATTTATTTAACACACATTAAAATTGCCCTTGTGGCTTGCTCTCCACCAACCTCCTTAGGAGCTGTGATTTGACGGCTGGTAGCTGTACTTCACACGCATAAATATATCACTTACCGAGATCTGCTACGGCAGAGTGCCACACCCAGTAATGGGTGAAAGGCGTGATGATATATTTAACACACATTATAGGGTGGCTAGCTCTGTGGTATGAAGTCGGCCTGTGGATCCTGAGAACCCTGGTTCGATTCCCACGGACGACAAACAATTTTCATAATTTAAAAAGCTACCCCTGTGGCTCCTCCACCACTATCATCTTTGGAGGCCGTGATTTGATGGCTGGTAACCGCGCTTCGCGCGCATAAATATATCACTTATCTACCCAGTAATGGGTAGAAGGCGTGATATTATATTTATTTTATTTATTTATTTAAAATTACCGCTGTTGCTTCCCCACTATTAACATCTTTAGGAGTCGTGATTTGACGGCTGGTAACTGCACTTCACGCGCATAAATATATCACTTACCAAAATCTGCTGTGGCAGAGTGCCACACCCAGTAATGGGAAAAAGACGTGATGATATATTTATTTAACACACATTAAAATTATCCCTGTGGCTGCCCCTCCACTAACCTCTTTGGAGCCGTGATCTGACGACTGGTAATCGCACTTCATGCGCATAAATATATCACTTACCGAGATCTACTGTGGCAGAGTGCCACACTCAGAAATTAATATTACTCCTGTTGCTCCCTCACCACTAACATCTTTGAGGGCCGTGATTTGACGGCTGGTACCCGCACTTAACGTACATAAATATATCACTTACCGAGATCTGCTGCGGCAGAATGCCACGCCCAGTAATGGGTAAAAGTCGTGATGATATATTTATTTTATATTTATTTTTTTAATATATAAAAATCACCATTTGATTGACTTAGAAAGGGCGGCAAATTAGAGACCGCCCTGGGCGGCAAAAGTTCTAGGTACGCCACTGAATAACAATAATATTTGGTTCATATTTATTTTAAATAATTAGGATACCTTCAAATAATGTTAGTCAACGGTGTAAAAGACAAAAAAAAAAAATACAAATTAATTCTCGCGAGTAAATAAAAATAACATCTGTTGAGAATTTTAATTAATTTCAAAAATAAAAACCTTATTTGTTTCTTCCACCGTGGGTTTTATGTAAACGTAGATTTTTCATTTCCAAATCCAGTGTTTACATAACGAAAAGCGACAGTATCCACACAACAAATCCCCTTTCGGAGGGTAGAAAACCCTGGCCAATGTAATTAAAGTTTGCATTTTACATGCGTAATTTTTCGCTACGTCTAATTTAAATATTGACCCTTGTATTCCCGTCCCCATCTAGCGAGTTTCTGCTGAACTAATCTCACGGGGTAGTTTCCACCCCTGTCGACGGGGTTGGTACGCCCCTCCACCGGTAGGATTCGCCACCAGTGCTGTTCTTTGTTCCCCGGGGTGAATACCAACCCCGAACCTCTGAATGTACGATGCAGCCGAATCAATAATTCTCTTTGAATTATATGATGTTAGAATTGTATTCTCGGCGTACTAATCCTAATTTGTAATAAAATTAAGGGTAGTGCTTAATGATGATTGTCATATGTGTAGATTACACGTTTGTGAATTTGAGGATTTGCGATATTAATACGTAATTCATTTGTTTAATTAGAAATTATGCATTTTTGTTGCTTAAATACTATTTATTCTATGCCTTATATTTCCTACATGATAGTAGTTGAAATGACATGATTTTTTTATTTAATATTTTGAGGTTATGTACTGTTCTATCACCTTGAATAAGTAGGCATTAATATTTGAGGTTATATTTAAATATTCTTGCGATTTTACTATTTTTATTTATAGAAAATTGTGGTTCAATATTCGTATAAAAATTTATATTAATATTGCTTTTATAATTATGAAGAAATAAACAATTTTGTTTGCTTTATTGAGGTTATGTTTTGTTGTGTCTAGACTACGGTTATCAGTCGTCAAAACACAACACCTACCAACAATAAATTTAAAAAAAATATAAATATATCATCACGCCTTTTACCCATTACTGTGTGCGGCACCCTGCCTTAACAGATCTTGGTAAGTAATATATTTATGCGCGTGAAGTGCGGTTACCAGCCGTCAAAACACGGCTCCTAAAGATGTTAGTGGAGAGAGGGCCACAGGGGTAATTTTAATGTAGTGAAAATTATTTGCCGGCTGTGGGAATCGAACCGAGGTTCTCAAATCCACAGACCGACTAATAATAATAGTTAATAATCAAAATTTAAATAATTATTTATTTATTTTTGCTAAATAAAAATAATTCCTGTGATTTTGCTTCCACTAACATCTTTGGGGGGCATAATTATTCGGCTGGTAAATTATCCTAGTCAAATCTGCAATTGCAGCGGTTGTACAACGCTACATTGAATAATATATTTATTTTCACACACTAAAACTACCCTTGTGTCTCCCCCTGCACTAACAACCTTGGAGGCCGCGATTTGACAGCTGGTAATCGCACTTAACGTGTAAAATATATCACTTACCTAGATCTATTACATCAGAGTTTATTTATTTTCCCCCTAAAAATTCGTCTTCTAAAATATTAGGGGGGTATATTTTGACGGACGGTACCCTCACTCTTTAATAGTATATCGCAAAGGATCTGCAATTGCAGAGCTGCAACTGCTGTACAGTACATACAAAAAATACAATAAATAAAATGCGCGATTATTAGAATATATTTATTTATTTTTGTTGTAAAATTTCCGGAGGGGTTAGGGGGGTTAATTTAACTCTTTAATTGTATAAATACGTCTTAAAATATCCACAGTTGTAAATAACAGCAAAAAATAAATTATGATATACACATATCTGTAATTTAATATTGCTTGAAGGATAATAATAATAATAATTTACATCGTTCTTATTATTATTATTACCAAGTATAAAGTAATATCAGTTCAGTTAAACCACCGAAACGTCAACAAAAATAATAAAATCCTCGTGACGAAAGTCGTGTCGTCAGCGCATCCACCATTTATGCCCGTCCTCATATTCTGTTGATTATCCTTACAAATCCCTGTAATATCGAACGAACCTCGTCCATTTAGATATTCCGTTACTGTCGTCTAGGCGCCTTCAGCGTCGCCATCCATCAAAAGTTTACACATACGTGCCTATCTCCATCCTTGTCTCACTCAAAACTATTCAATCCCTGTATGTTATAAACCCATTGTCTGACAGCAGACAGTATCGCTGCCGACATTTCAATGTCTGCGCGCTCTGAAATCATCGTCAAACCGGCATTTCGCGGAGAATACTTTCATTATTAACTGGTGGATGTGGTTTTTAATTCTGTGAAGGTGGTTGTGTGGTTTTTTAAGTGGAAAGTGGTTGTTTATGTTGGTGAAAACCACGTGGATGAACGAGGAAATAACAAAGGCACTGCGAGACATCAGATAACCATTCATATTGATTTTCTTGATAAACAGCGTATAAAAAACTTGTTGAATCTGGACTGTGATTCGTTCGTTTGGAATTTCGATGTTTTTTCATCCGGTTTATATTAATTAGTGGTGCTTTGTCACTTTCGAAAAATAATACAAGTGTGAAAAAATATCACGTTTATTTTTATACCAATTTTATGAATCGCAAATATTTTTAATATGAATCAAAATTATTTCTACTAATATTTTTAATACATAATGTGGCAAAATATTTTTAATATTCGACAATCTATCAAAATTAATCATTAAATAAATAATTTAACTTGCTCTTTATAAATAAAAATAAGTATTCACGCTACACAAATTGAAGTATTGAAAAACAAAATTAATGCTTAATTAAACAATGAAATAAACAATTGTTATTCTACTTAAAAATGTCCTAAATGTACCTTGCAATTTGTTAATAAAAAATAAGTATTTGGGCTTTACAAATTCGAAGAAATAAATCATATTTATACTTACTCAAATAAATAAATATATCATCACGCCTTTTACCCATTACTGGGTGTGGCACTCTGCCGAAGCAGATCTCGGTATATATATTTATGCGCGTGAAGTGCGGTTACCGACCGTCAAATTACGGCCCCCAAAGATGTTAGTGGTAAGAGAATATTTATTCTTACTAAAATAAATATATATATCATCACGCTTTTTACCCATTACTGGGTGTGGCACTCTACCTAAGCAGATCTCGGTATATATATTTATGCGCATGGAGTGCAGTTACCAACCGTCAAATCACGGACCCCAAAGTTGTTAGTGGTGGGAGAGCCACAAGGATAATTTTGTACTAAAAATTTGTTTCAAATATAACAATTTATAAGTTAAAATAAATAATTGAACATCGCTATTAAATCATGCAATTTATAAATAAAAATAAATAGTTTAACCCTTCTATATAAATAATTAAATAATTGATCAAGGGTATAAATAATTATTATTTTTAATAAACCTCCTTCAAAATGGAAAATAAAATATTAGAATCTGACGATTGCGAGCCGTTAAATCTAACAATAAAAAAAAAACCTGTAGCTGTGGTGGCCCCGTCCGCTATAGTAGATATAAAAAAAATTCATCCAAACAATTTAGAAGAAAATTCTCAAAATAACAATAAATATTTTGATTTGGGACCACAAGATTTGTCAAAAAACAATATTTTTAATAATAACGAGTGCTTGGACTTAACTGTAGTTTCTAAATATAATAAAAACGAACATTTATCAAATATAAAAGACAGTTTTCCCCATGAACAACTCAAAAATTATTTGGAGAGTGAAACAAATAAACAAAGTATATATGACAAGAATTTATTCAGTGAGGAAAAGCGACTTTACGACCACTTAAAAGGCCAAGACGAGAAAACATCCAATATATTTAAAGAGGCCTACAAAATGTCTGAAACAATCTATGATTCACTCTCAAACAAACAAATGACAACTCCTGAAAATTTATATTCAATGATAAACTCTCTCGCCGAACAAAAGTTTCTGACCGCCCTGTATATGAATTCCCTTCTCGCGCAGAATTTACCCTACGGTTTCGTGAATTATTCGAATAGTGGATTAATAGATCAAAATTTACGCAACAACCAGAATACTGTTCTAAATAATTTAATAGACAGGCAGAAATTGTCTTCGCAGTTGTTCAGAGATGGCGATAAGAATTTAAATATTGAGACTGTTATTAAGAATGAAGTTAATTCAACGGAAGTAGTGAATAACAAACCGGAAGTGGCGGAGGTTAAGGCTAAACGGTAATTGTTATAGTTTGTCATAATATTTTAGGAGTTATGGTTTTAGGACTAAATGCATGCGCCTGGGTTTTTGGTGGCAGTTGCGAGTTTTATTTTGATATATTAATATTTCGGTGTATACTTTGATGAATTGTGGTGAATGTAGCAGCTCTGTGATTGCAGATCTGTGTGGCAGCATTTATTTATTTATGTGTAAATGAATGTTAGTTGTGAGCCACATAAATAGAAGTGAAATAAATACGGGATGTTTCTATATTTGATGATCAGGGTTATATATTACATGATGTAATGATAATGAAATATTTTTTTTTAATTTGCAAAATTAAGTGCAGTAAACATTTTTGGTACAACTGGTTTCGTGATTATTTCTGATATATTACTATTGTAAATCCTATAAAGTCTGTTTATACATTATACAACATTAGATAAATGACTATTTGTTGTGGTTACATTTTATAATTTAATTATTAATATACAGGGTGTATACAGAAAGGCGGAACATAGAATTTTTAAAAGAAGTGCTGTAATTGTGTCTCCTGTACGTTTTAAAGCATAAGTACACGAATAAAAAATTGTTTAAAATTAAATTTTACGTTTAAAAAGTTTAAATTTATTATATTAGCATGTCTGTAGTACTAGATATTTGATAAATAAAATGTTACATTGCCAGAAGAAGATTTTGTTTTATCTGTGTTTTATTTTCATCGCTATCAGATTTTTGACAAAAATGGTACTACAGACATACTAGTATAACAAATTTAAACTTTTTACACGTGAAGTGAAATTTTATACTCTAAAATGTACAAGAGAGCCAATCTCCGCACATTTTTAAAATTCTATGTTAAATTCCTATGTTTCGCAATTATGTGGACAGCCTGTATAAGAAATAATTATCGAACCAGTGGTACTCAAAATGTTAAACCAAGATAAATTGGCCTTAATTTTGTGAATTTAAAATATATATATAAATTTTGATCATCAAGTTTAATAACATCCTGTATATATTAGCTACGCATTTTACCCTATGTTGACACTAGCAACTCTGCAGTTGCAGATCTCTACTATAACGTAATGTATTTACCAGCCGTCAAACCATGAAACCCTCAGATTATAATTGAGAATTAAAAAATTGGACGTATATTTTTCATTGTCAAACGATTACAAATTAATTTAGAGAAAAATGTTTCAAATAAAAGTTGTAGAGAACTAAATTATCTCCAACTTTTATTTGAAGCATTTTTCTCTAAATTCATTTAGAAACATTTGACAGCCAATCATATTTACTACTCATAAATTACTTCACCTAATAAAATGATATTGTTCTAATTCTCTTTTCTTCGTTTTGATTTTCGTTTTAACGCCTTCTTCCTTTTCCAGAACGTCGGTGGACCAAAAAAATTCGTCAGGTGATAATAAAAATAACCAAGATGGCAACAACTCTGTAGATAAGAAGAAACCACACATTAAGAAGCCCCTAAATGCTTTCATGTTGTACATGAAAGAAATGCGAGCAAAAGTTGTCGCGGAGTGTACTTTGAAAGAGAGCGCGGCGATCAACCAAATCTTAGGGCGACGGGTAAGTCATTTTATTAGTTCATTGTTATTATTATTAATTAAGAATCAGTACAGTACAGTTAATAAGTTTTCAAAACTTGAAATTAATTGTTGGTACTGTTGTTAGTAATACGAAGTATTTTTTTTTATTGATAATACTGCATGAAAAAAGTTATTTTGAATTAAAAGTCCAATTAAAAGTCAAATGAAATATTAAATGATCCATTTTATGTTTGTTTATATTTTTGTCTACATCTATTGTGTTTTTTATTCCCTGCATTTTCAATTAAATAAATAATTTATAATTATAGTAATTATTAAATATTTAAATCTAGGGACAATGGATCTAATTTACTATAAAATATATAAATAATATTTGTTATAATCAGACGTACTCATAATAAAATATTAAGGGGCCAGTTTTAACTAACTGGACCTTAAAGTTATAGTTTCATATCAGTTAAAGCTATCTAAGAAAGTACATATAGTGTATGTCAAATGGCATGACACTTACGTCATCGTATTTGTTTAGAGTATAAGACATACATTACATTGTCAAAAAAACTATAAAGTGTATATTTTGTTTATTCATTTCAAAAAAGGCTTCATTGTCTTATTATTTGTCATGAAGATATGTATTCCATTTGCCATTTGGGACAGATCAAAACTTATACCAAAGTTACATCACATTTTCTTAAAACTATTTCTGAACAAAGGAATACTAATTTTCAAGTTGTTCCCTGAAGTACTTTATACCTCTCAAGAAATGAAACAATATCTTTGAAAAGAAATGTTTTACTTTCTTCTGTCAATATACAAATAACTATTTTTTACGACCCTGTCAGAAAGTAACAATTTCTTCCCTCAAAGGAGAGAAGAAAGTAAATTTGACATTAGTGATATCTAGATCACATCAAAATATATCACTTACCGAGATCTGCTTCGGCAGAGTGCCACACCCAGTAATGGGTAGAAGGTGTGATGATATATTTATATTTATATTTTTATTTAGATCACATCTATCAAGAGAGTCATCAATTTTATCTAAATTTCTAAATTTTTTCTGAGAAACGTGTATTTCTCATGAAGAAAGTGTTATTTTTTCTGCAGGTGCTTTATATCCCTTGGGAAATAAAATGGCACCTTCAGGAAGAAATGTGTCACTTTCTTCTTTTAATATATAAATAACTATTTTCCATCTTGTCTGAAAGGTATATTTTCTTCCCTCAATTGAAAGAAGATAGTGATATGTTTCATCCCTAGGGAAGGAAGTAAATTTGACATTAGTGATATCTAGGTGACATCTATCTAGAAAATAGTAAATCTTATCAAAATTTCTGATGTATTTCTGATTTATTTTTCTGATAGAGTAGTAAAGAAATTTGTATTTCTCATGAAGAAAGTGTCATTATTCCCTCAGGTTCTTTATATCCCCCGGGATATAAAACGGCACCTTCGGGAAGAAATGTATCACTTTCTTTCCTCAACTGAGAAGTTAGTGGCTCATCCTTAGGATCCTTGAGAAAGAAAGTACATTTGATATTAGTTACATTTAAGTGACATCTGTCAAGAGAGTAATAAATCTTATCTAAATTTCTGATATATTTTTGACTGTAGGACAGTGAAAAAAATTGTATTCCTCGTGAAGAATGCTTCATTCTTCTGTCAGGTGCTGTATTTAAATGAAACGTCACCTTTAGGAAGAAATGTCTTCCTTTCAAATAGCTTGTAACTATCTTCATTTTTATTCAAACTATTTACAAAACAGAAGAAGGGTGTTCGTAAATTCAGAGTATAATATAATAACCAGTGATACTTTTTTGGTTTAGGACCAGTTTTTCCGAATATAACATCGAAATGGTAGTAATTATACTGAAAGCCGTTTTCTGATACGATATTTTTTCAATTATTCTGCCGATAGTTACCGGGAACTTTATCCAGAGATAGAAAACTCAACCCTTAAGGCTGATTTATAATGAAGTAAAGTAAGAGGTAACGCAAGTGCAGTAAAGTAACGCAAGTGCAGTAAAGTAACGCAAGACATGAACATACGTAACAGCATATACCGCTTTATAATAAAACGTAACACGCAGCAGTAACGCAAGACAGATGTAACGTAAGGCAAGGAGTTCGCCAACTTTCAACTTCTTGCGTTACTTCTTGTACCTCTGACCAATCAGGAAGCATTATTTCAAACTTCATTGCAGAAACCTATATTACCGATCCGATATATTTGTTTGGTTCAATCTGTCTTCTGTCTTTGTGAACGCTTTGGTCGACCATTTTGAGTAATTTGTGTCTTTTATTTTGCATTTCTTTATTATTATTGCTGTGTTCTGTGGTTATTATCATGGATGATAAATTGCTGATTCAGTTAGTAGAAAAATATCCATTTATGTATAATAAAACAGAAAAAGAGTTTAAAAACATCAAGTTGAAAAGCAGAATTTGGGGTTAATCTTTTCTCATTTTTAATAAAATTAGTAATAAAGCAGCCATTTCATCCTCACTGTCCATTGTAAACTAACTTTTTCTTACAGTCCCAAGTCACTAAAATACTTAATGTAACCTAAAATGCTATCTGTTTTTGTCTGACATAAACGTCAAATTTAAACTGACAGCTGTCGAAGCGCCACGTTCAAAACGCTCTGTGATTGGCTACATGTAACCATGCTTACTTCATTATAAATCACACAAAATGTTTACTTTGCGTTGCGTCTTCGATTGCGTTACGTTTTACGTTACTTTACTTCATTATAAATCCCGCTTTAGAGATGAAGTTCAAATTAAAAGTAATAATGGTAATAGGGAGATCCAACATTTAAGAAATCTTTAGTATTTAAATGTCAAATGGAATACAGTTAGAGTTTGCAAGTTACTTTAGATAGTTAAGTATACGATGAAAGATTATGAGTACGTCTAGATTAGTTATGAAGATGATGAAGTGATGAAAAAGAGGAAGAGAGAGAGAGAGAGAGAGAAGTAAGAGAGTTAGTTAGAGAAAGAGAAATAGGTTGTGTGATTTGGTGTAATCAGTGGCACTCGCTGAGCCGAGAGGAGCAGGCTAAGTACTACGAGAAGGCGCGGCAGGAGCGCCAACTGCACATGCAACTGTACCCCGGGTGGAGTGCGCGCGACAATTACGGTTACGGCACCAAGAAGAAGAAACGGAAAAAAGAGCGAACGCCCGTCGAACCGGGAGGTACCAAGCGAAAACAAGCTTTACTCGAATGTTAACGATGGGCCAACGAACACCACCATACCTAACACACAAACGGCAATCAACCAAATTATGCATTCTACTGCCATCTACTGACAAAAAAAAAAACCAAACTAGAAATCAAGTATCTAATATCAATAGATTATTTCAAATTATGTTACAGTACTTCTTATAAAAGAAATATAGGATGTTAGCACATCCTGTTCGTGTCTTCAACTTAAAACAAAAATACAACTGCAACCAAGTGGTTCAAATACTGTAGGGTCCCTATACTGTAATTGGGATTATTTATCGATTAGGTAGTAAAAAATAAATTGCAAAAAAGTATTAAATATTGTGCAATAAATTTGGAAATATCAAACTGAAATTAAAATTACTGTAAGTAAAAATGTCGTATGTAATTGTAGACTAGGTTCGAACCTCAGGACCAACAAATGCTAGAGATCTATTATTTTGAAGGGCCTAGGTTTGCAAAACTTTTTGTTGTCAAACATTTAGAGAAAAATGCTTCGAATAAAACTGGTAGAAATTTAAATTTTCTATAATTTTTATGATTTTTGTAATAATATATGGTGCTAAATATTCAAAATTATTATTTGTAAAAAAAAATTAATAAGTTTCTCTTTTGTATTAAATATTTTTCGAAGGGTCTTGCCGGTAACGTTTTATTTACCGTCTAAGCAGATCGGAACCTCTAGTCCGATTTAAAAAAGTTAATTCAATTCGCTTTCCGAAAACTAACAGTCAAATTTTCAGTAATAATATAACAAGAGAGTGAGAATAAATTGAAAATAATTTGACAGATCTTTCGAAAACTTGTTGCCAGGCAATAGTCACGAAAGCCCGTAGGACTTGAGTGGCTATTGCCAAATGCCAACAAGTTTGAGAAAGATACTGGAGAATTATTTTCTAATTTATCCAACTCTCGAGTTATATTTAATGAGACTATTTTTTGACTTAGCTGTTGAGGTCGATTCATCCAACTTAAAAGATTTTGAACTGGGTCCATATCAATTGATTACTTATTAATGTATTCTTGGAAGTTGTTTCCAAAATTTGTTGGTGTCTGTATCTGAAATGGAACTAAATCGATTTATTCACACATTTTACTTGACGCGTTGACAGTTTTAAATAATTATTTAACAACTGCCTGTCATTTGACACAAACAAAAAAGCATGTATAGAGATAATTCCCGGGAATAATCACAAGAGCTTTATTCTCAGTATAATAATAATAGGATTGGTTAAAACGCAGACACGTGACATACAATGAAGAATTTCATTGGTTTTGAGAAACGTCAAAACATAATCAAAAGAATTTTAGCTAATTCTGAATTTTGAAATAGTCAATTAAGCAGAACCATATTTAAATCAACTTTAATATAATATTGTTACATTTAGTTTTCGGAAAGTGATTTATTATATGGGGTGGCTAGTTCAGTGGTATGAAGTCGGCCTGTGGATCGTGAGAACCCTGGTTCGATTCCCACAGGCGACAAACAATTTTCATAATTTCAAAAGCTACCCATGTGGCTTCTCCACCATTAAAATCTTTGGAGGCCGTGATTTGACGACTGGTAACCGCATTTCACGCGCAAAATATATCACTTACCGAGATCTGCTTCGGCAGAGTGCCACACCCAGTAATGGGTAGCAGGCGTGATTATTTCGATTAACTTTTAAAAAACAGACTAAAATAAAATTAGCTAATCTAAAATTCAGGTTTAGCTAAAACTTTTTGGAAAATCGGGCTGTAAAGAATATTTTGTAAACTTTTGTGGGACTATGGTTTAGCTTCATTTGACAAATCCAAAATTTAGGATTAGCTAGATTATAGCTAAAACTCTTTTTAGAATAGAGCTGTAGATGTTTTGGCATTTGTTGGAACGTTCTCTTCAATTTTTAATAAAATTTTCTTCTGTAGAAGCAATTCCCCATCGAGAATTTGACATTTCGATAAATTATTATTATGAAAATATCATTTATTTTATTGGTAACCACGGAGATTTAATTACAGTAAAAGATTGTCATTAATTTCATTCGTGGAAAACTATTAAAATAGCTTTCATCTCATTGGTTCTCACATATACATATTTCTTGAAGTACCTACGTAGTTCTAAATGTGTAAATGGTTGATAGATGGCAGAAGTGAAGTCTTAGTAAAGTGTTAAGATGTATAACGAAGGTTGTGAAGGTTGTTTGTGTGTTAGGGAAGTAAATGTACAACATGCATACATAATTCATACTAATTTAACCTAGTGTGTGCTCCGTGTAGCCGGGAAGCAGTTAAAAGAAACTAAAAGCGTCTTGTCTCTGATAAATCTAACACATTTGACAATTCTGTTATGATTTTGTTTAGTTTTTATCTATTTTTTGTTGCGTTTATTATAATGAAACATTGAGGAGGCAACAGCAGAATGGGTTCAGCAAGTTTTAATCGGCCACGTCCCATCTTAGACACAGTTTATGAAAAGTTATTTTTTGCATTTTATAATTGGACACTGTCGATTGCGATTGGGGAGAATTTGGGGATTTTTGGGTTGTGTGGAGTGTGTAGTCAGCTTGTAATTGTTGTGTGCGGGGCCTTAAACTCACCACATATTGTGCTATAATTATCTCTCACTCGCGTTTTTTATTTGTTCATATTTTCTAAATTCAAAGAGACTAATCACTACTTTTTGTTTAACATCCTTATAATAACTTTCATATTATGATCGTTTGTATTTAAACACCGTTATGGTTAGCTGTCAACATTGCTTTTAAGAAAATTGAAGAATATTTAGTTCTGTGCAACTTTTATTTGAAATTATTTTGAAGTATTTTAGAAAAGAATTGTTTCAAATAAAATGATAGGATCTTTTCATTCAAGATTTTCTGTAAATTAATTTGACAGTGGACATAAAGTATGTCCCAAATAAGTAGAGACATACGTATTTAACAAGGAAAATAAGCTTTTTTACAAAACAAAAATGATGCGACCAAATTGCACATGGATCTATTCAAACACCTCATTTATGGCAGATTGCCTCATTTTAATTATAAACCTCAAAGTATTTCACTTTGTTTATGCTACCTCAATTACCTAAGTACTCAATTTGCTTGTAGCAAAATCATTACAGCAAATTAACATTAGGCAAAATAAAAATTTAACGTTAAAAGACGTATTGCCAATTCTATCATATCTTTCACTTACTGAACGAGATCACTTATTTATATGTTTTACTTCATTCCCAGTACCAGATTTGAATTTTGCTTAAAGTAATACACCCCATAAGGGTCAGTTTTTTAATCGCCGGTTTACTCCCGATTAATGTTAACAACATGATTAACATTAATCGGTGTTTGAAAAACTGGCACTAAATGAATCAATTTGCTTAAATCAGTTCATTTAATCATGTTGTCTTACTATTAAAGTGAAAAATGTAGCAAATGGGATACTGAATACTTTGCTAGGAAAGTTGTTATCAAAAGATCATGTTGGGAGTTATTATATTTGGCAATTTTTGTTACAAAATAGACATGAGTATCAGGAGGTTTTGTGTTATTTATTCTGGAATTAATTTCTCTAATTTATGGCGTCAAAATGAGGTAGCTTGTAATAAATAAGGTGTATGGATATATCTAGTATTGAAATGTGCAATTGGGTGCTTATCATTGATTGCCAAACACTTTGATTTACAAAAGATTGATTGCCGCGAATGTCTCTCATGTTGTTGGTCGACTATATAGAATCATTGTAAGTTCTTGCACAATGTGTGGTGTGTTTAACAGTAAGCATTGCAGAGTAAACCTTGCTCTCTCTTCTTGGTGCTCGTTTGGCATCGTTCATAGGTCGGTTGCGTTCGGATTGTGCCGAATTTTAACAGTTGTCTGTGTAGTAGACGTGTGCCGACACTCACTCATCATGATCATGAGTTATATCCGTTGTAGTTGTTAGGTTGACCAATGGAGAGACAGACAACCATCTTTGAGGAGCTTGGGTTACACATTTCATTCCTTCACGCAACATAACCCCCTCTATTCATTTCTCCACACTTTTCTCACACAGAAGAGGAACACTTTTTCCTATATCGCGTTTACAAACTGAATGTTTTGTCAAAAATACTGATACAAAAGTAAAAAGTATAAACTGATACAAAATTTAATTTTGTACAACTGTTTTTAGGGACTTTTTTGTGAAGTTGTTGAGTTGTCTAATTACAAAAATGTCAAACATAAATCTATAACTTCAGTTGTCATTGCTCAGCTTATATCAAATTATTACAATTATAATTTTTTGGCTATAAAACACATCTTTATTAAAAATTAAAGGTGTTTTGTTTTATAACATAACCTAGATAATTATGAATTTGATTTTAATCTATCTATTAAATTTCAAATGTTTATTGAATGTCATTTTATTATTATTTTTAATAAAAAAAATTAAATTAAATTAAATGAATGCGATATAGGAAAAAATACAAGAAAGACATATGTTACAGTGACCAATTGTAGCAGTTGGTTGTCAATACATTATTACTTAAAATCAAAAGAACTGATTTAGGAGTTCTTTGGTTTGCAATAAATAGGTGGTATTCTTAATATTTTTGTTTAATCAGTATGAACATGACTAGAAGTCGAAATGAAATGTGTAACCATGAATCCTATTGCCAAATTTTCTCGAAAGATTTGATATTACATATTTTCGACTATCAAATGTCTTTAAATTGTTGTACAAAAAAATGGTTCAAATTTGAAGCATTTCTTTCTCAAATAATTTGGAAAAGTTTGAAAGAAGAAAATGTGGGATGGCAAATGTTCAAGACAATTTGAAAGTTGACATATCTCCACCAAGATATTGGCGATGCCAGCGCTAAAGCGGAAAGTATTCGAACCTTTCTACCCAGTATTGTTTCTTCTTGTGTACATTGTGCAAGCATTCTGTCAATATGTCAATACTTTTTTTCTTATTTCTAGTGTCATTATTTTCAGTAAAGATTACAGCATACTATAAAACAAAGAACTGAGTTTTATACAGTTCTGTAGAACTAAAAATAAACAATAAGTTTTAAAATTGTTACTAAATGTTTATCTTCTGTTTTACTTATTCCCAATCGATGAAGAAATGACACTTTCATTTACCAGATTTGAAAAAGTCATAAAAACTAATTTGTGGCTTCTTTTTAGCCCACGAATTACACTCCACAACAAAAATATATTTTAATAAATTTAAGTTACTTTACTGCCCGTTTCTCAAAAAAGTGTTAGTTAGTTCTGAAGTTTAGATTAGCAAATTTTATTCACAAAGATGATATTAGAGTTTATTTAATCTTCTTTTAGAATACAGTTTAGTGGAATTGACTAATCCAAAATTGAGGTTAAGTTAAAACTCTTTTGACAATTGGGCTGTTAGGTATTAGAATGAAAACACAATGAAGATCTTTGAAAGCAATACCTGGTAGAAAGGTTGAAAATGTTGGCATCGTCAATAGTCCATGTTTGTTTGTTGTAAATAATAGCTAAGTATGAGAATGTCAAAATTTGGGTGGTATTCAGAGAAGGTTGTCATAGTCGTAATGGGAATATAATTGTGTATCTGCAACAAGAGTTTGAAGCAGTGTTATCGAAGAAGAGTCGATAGCATATTCTGTAGTAGTTTGTTGCTGATTCATGTCGGTACATGTTGGTTGTGTTGTTATATGTAGTGGCACGCTCTCGGCCGCGAAGAACAGGCTAAATATTACGAGCTGGCGAGACGCGAGAGACAACTGCACATGCAGCTTTATCCTGATTGGTCGTCGCGAGCTAATGCCACACGAGGCAAGAAGAGGAAACGCAAGCAAGACACTAACGAAGGAGGTACTTGCCTTCACAGTTTACTTCCTCCCAGACGCTCAGCCAAACCTACTCTTTATTATTATTATATATTTCTTCTTATATTTATGAATATGTCGAATGATAGTAGTACTCTGCGTGTCCTCGTAGTCACCAGAAATGTGTTCGCGATCTGCTAAGACTACTAGATTAACAACAAACAACTTTAATACGTCACCACCAGCTAGACAGAATATTTATTCTCTGGTCTGGTTTAGCTTTCTTCGAAATAGAAACAAATTTCACCAAAATCATGACGGTCTTGCCATAGAATAAAGACCTGTAGAAATGACAGTTGCTACGGAAAATTGTCTTCAACAAAATGACATCCAAGCTATTAAATATCTTCATGTATTTATTCTTTGATCTAGTTTCCTTCGATCTAGAAACAAATTTCACCAAATCTATGACGAACGAGGCACAGAATAAACACCTGTTGAAGTGACAGTTTTTGCAGAAAATTGTCTTCAACAAAATGGCGTCCTAACTGTCAAATAAGTTAATGTATTTATTTTTTGATCTAGTTTTCTTCGATCCAAAAACAAATTTCACCAAAATAATAACAATCTAGCCATAGAAAAGAAACATATGGAAATAACAGTTGCTATGAAAAATTGTCTTCAACAATATGGCATCCAGGCTGTCAATGTCTGCATGTAATTATTCTTTGATCTAGTTTGCTTCGATCCAGAAAAAGATCATCACCAAAACTATGATAAGCTACCCACAGAATAAATGACAGTGGATAAACAGTTGCTAGGGAAAATTTCCCTCAAAAAAATGGCGTCCAAGCTGTCAAATATTTGCATATATTCTTTGATCTAATTTCTTTCGATCTAGAAATAAATATCACCAAAACCATTACGATCTTACCACAGAATAAAGACAGAATGACACTGAGTGTACAGATATTGGAGCAAATTTCCCTCTACAAAATGATGTCCTAGCTGTTAAATATGTATAGATATTTTAGTTTACTTGACTCCTTTGAGATAGCTTGCTTCCCTATCTAAACATTTTCGATAATTCGCTGTTTGTTGTTGTAAACAACTTGACTCCTTTGAGATAGCTTGCTTCCCTATCTAAACATTTTCGATAATTCGCTGTTTGTTGTTGTAAACACTTGATATACATGAGGAAAATGGAAAACTTGTACTTGGTTCGAACCCTTAAATGTAGCATTAGCCACTAAAAGGATTTTGGGATAAATGGCCAAACTAAAGAAATTGTTACGTCCTTATTAAGTGGGGAAGCACACGAATCCATAAAACATACGTTAGAACCTTCGACCATCTAAAATAGACGAATAATTTTCTATGCTCGGCTATTTATAGATGTCTACACAATATCTGAAGTAGTGTAGTAAGGAGATTGACCCACATGGCTATATTTTTCTTTACCTTTTTATAACAGTTGTGTAGTGACATAATATAATGAACACAGTTTTTTAATCTCGTACTATTAATTTATAATATGAAAATATTTTTGAATATATTGCGATAAATATTTTTATATTATTAAATATGCAAAGCTCTAGAAATTTTCATTTATTATTGTTTATTTATAATAGTCACATAAAATTAAAACATTATTACTAAACAAATTCATATTATAGCAGTTTAGATTAGAAACTTATTTATAAACAAAGTTACATGGACCATTTCTCCTCCCCTACTTTAAGATGTGTTGACTTCACAACAAATGTCTATTTTGAAGGTTAGAATCAACCTTTAACAAATATCTTAAAATATCTTACTTCATCCCCATTCATAATTCCTTTCATACATCTCATCTCATCATCCATATATTTCTAAATTGTCCACACAATCTTTCACTCTCAATTTCACTCACATACACTGACTCACATTCACGCCTCATCTACATTTATACAATTCACACTTTTATTCTTCAACACATCATTTATTCACGCACCAATCATCAACAACACGACCCTTTAGATTTATCCGACAGTATGGTGGTGTGAGTAGCGTTACGGCATTCGAATTCAGAGATCCTGAGTTCGAATCCCACTCAAGCTGATAATATATAAACTACCACAATGCGGATCGATGAGTCCAGACCCTGTACTGTAATTGGGATTAAGTTCCTGTTGTACAGAGTAACATAAATAAATAAATAATTAATCTCCACTTTTGCTCAACCACATTCATAATAGGATGCGGATGTCAACGGCCATGGCTGCACACGTTGGAACTGATCTAAGCGATAACGCGAGTTAAGTAACGTTGCGCGCGGGTTGTACTTGGATGGGTGACCGTCCAGAGAAATCCGCGTTGCTGTTGACCATAATACCTAAAACGCAGATCAGGGCATCATGGCGGCATATGACCTAAGTAGTTGGTCCGCCAAAGAAGCCACAACTAAAAAAAAATAGAATGCGGACACTCAAGTGACACTGTGTTGTAAAAACAGCTGTTCCGGGAAAGATCACTGCGCCACCTATAAAAATGAACTATTTTTTGGGACGAGATTTGAAAAGAACCGGTTCTTTTCAAATCTCGTTCATTTTTGTAGGTGGCGCAGTGATCTTTCCTGGAACAGCTGTTTTTACGTCACAGTGTCACGTGAGTGCCCGCATCCCATTCCTTTCGTACAAGCTCGCCTCATCTTTCTTTATAGTCCATGTCAAACTGGAAGACAATGCGTCACTGAATTTGTTTAAATAATTGGTTGTTATGTTGTCAGAGTTACAATGAAATTAGTGCGTCATGTTTTTGGTGAAAACTTTAAGTAATAATAATAATAATATAAGTTGAGTTGAGAAGAATTCTTGAATTCTCGTTGTGATCTAGTAATTTTAGCGTCGAAATCCAATATCCCAATTTCTTTCTGCATGTTTAAAATATTTGGGCTGGGGAAAACAGCGGGCTGGCCATTAGATTTGATTAGGACCTATTCTGCTATTCAACAATCCTTCAGTGTTGTTATTTCATTTGGTTGTTATACGAAGTTAAAAATAATGAAAAATATACTGCTATATTCATACTGTACCTGTACATATGAATATGGTATTCGGTTTCAAATTACAATTTGGTTTTTGTCGTCATTTTGTTTGAAGAAATGCATGGTACATTACAATACAATGTTGGCTGGTTGTTAATTGATGAATAAAAGCTGAAATGCATGAAAGCTTTGTAGATATAGCATGCTCTATTTAACACATTATTATTAATCATTCATAGATTTTTTATAAATTTAACAAGATTTGTTCGTTATTCAAATGATTATTTTGTTTCCAATGCTCTTGAACGTTCAAGGGCCTTTCTTTGCCAACACTCAAAATTTATCGCAAATTGTATTTTTTCTTGCCAACCCTATCAGAAAGTAATATTTAATGATAGTTTTCATCCCTTCGAATAGTATATTACGTACCATGAACTGTAAGTGACAGTTTTTAATAAAAAAATCACTTACAGTTCGAGGTTAGTAAGATGTTTTTTACAATACTTGCACAAATAGAAGAAAAAGAAAAATAAAATAAATAAATATATCATCACGCCTTTTACCCATTACTGGGTGTGGCACTCTGCCGAAACAGATCTCGGTAAGTGATATATTTATACGCGTGAAGTACGTTTACCAGTCGTCAAGTCACGGCTCCCAAAGGTATTAGTAGTGGGGGAGCCACAGGGATAATTATTAAATTGATGAAAATGTTTGTCGGCTGTGAGAATCGAACCACGGTTCTTAGGATCCACAGGCCGACTTGATACCACTGAGCTAGCTACTCCATTTTTAGTGCCTACTAATATATATATTTTTGCCACTTAATACAAAATAAAGTACTAGTACATTAAATTACTTAATTAATGGCCGATTTTATAAAGGACTTATTAATTTACTTCCAAAGAAAATCTAATTTATTAATTAAAATACATTTTTACAATACTTGTACTGTAAGTTACCTATTAATGACAAAATTTAAACACAGTAAGTGGAACTTTTATTACACAGTGGTTTCCATGGTTACATCAGGAATTTAATATTTATTTCCTATCCACCGTGAAGAGTAACTAAATATTACATATCAAGGTCCTGTTTATCTTGACAACAATTTGACAGTTGTCAATTTTGAAACCTATTTTTCTTTTCTTTCTATTTGTGCAAGTAGTGTAAAAAACAGCGTACTAACCTCGAACTGTAAGTGATTCTTTAGGTCGTGAATGTTTAGGAAATTTCGACCCTTTGGGCCTCGATTTCCCAAACCACATTCTTGACCTAAAAACTATCACTTACAGTTCATAGTACGTAATATACTACAGGGTGATCAAAAGGAATTGTTATAGTTGGCAATACAATTCCAGAGATCTTTTTATTCCACAGTTGGTACAACACCAGGTAAAGGCGGCAATGCTATTTGACATTTCTAATAAATACAAATAGGTTATGTCAGGAGTCTGACAGCTGATAGGATTTTATCTTTTTAAATAATAGAAATACTTTAGAAATAAATGTAATAATAAATGTACTCAAATTTAAATTTTAAATGTCACTGTCAACAACAGGAAATGAATTTATGTATCAGGCATACCAATTTCAAGTAGTTTTTTTTATCGCCAACTGTAACAATTCCTTTTGATCACTCTGTATTACTATGGAAGTAAATTTATTCTGTCCTTTATAAATGTATAATTATTTGTAAAACGAACAACTGACCAATATTTTATTTATAAATGATTAAATCAATATAAATTCTTTTTGATAATATTAAATCGGTAGAAACATTCTAAAATCAATTTATTCAATAGATGCATGAGCTACATTAAACGCTAGTATGAACTTTGTTATTATTCGCTATCAAACTTTTCCAAATCAGTTTAGAGAAAAATGCTTCAAATAAAACTTATAGAGTACTAAATAACCTACAACTTTTATATAAAGCATTTATCTCTAAAATAATCCAGTAACGTTTGACACCGAAAAATAGTTCGTACTAAATCTGTTTTAACATTAGATTAATCTTTGAATTATGTCCACAGGTAACAGTATGAAAAAGTGCCGCGCAAGGTACGGCCTAGACCAGCAAAGCCAGTGGTGCAAACCTTGCAGGTTGGTTACTATCTTTCTTTGATTTTATGTTACATGTAAATTATGTTTGTGTCAGTGAGTAGAATGAAAGTGAGAGTGACTTAATATGCACCATATAAAAATATACACTAAGTGGATGTATTCAAACATAGAATAAGTTATTAATATTTGTGCTATGATAGTCAAAATGATTTTGAAATTTTTGGGAATCGTTTTGACTTTCGTTTTAGACATACTGGGTTACATTAATAAACAGGAATCTACTTTTGTTTTACTGTGTTTAAAAGTAAATAGATATTTTATTTTATACAGTTCTGTCTGGTAATATAAACGACAAATAAGTTTTTTGCTTTAAAAGTAAATTAAATTTATTCATTCAAATGACAGACGAATTTTTAACAGTAGTGATTAAATTAAATTTACTATGGAAGTAAATTGATACGTCCTTTAAAATACTGAGCATATTTCTTTAATTTTAACTTTAAATCTTTAATTTAAAAGTTAGGAATCTAGATTAAATTTTTGTAGTTAAATTAATAATGTTTTATAACCGCTAATATGAATGACTAACTTCATTTTTTATTGTCAGATGGTTCTCCATTTTTTTTTTACGCACTTGAATATGTCACTATTATTTTAACTTTTTCAATAGTAAAAGAACGCTATTTCAGGAATGTTTACGTTACCATGGATACATCATTGTTTTTTGGTCTTAGGACCTAAAGTAGCATTTTTACTACAGTTGTCATGGTGCAAAAATGATTTTGTCAATTTGTTTCATTTTAATTTTGTAACCAACTGGGCAAATAAAAAATATGTTTTAATCGGACTAAAAATACTATTTCGAGTCTGGTCTATGGATTTGAGAACCTGGGTTCGATTACCACAACCGATAAACAATTTTCACGACATTAAAACTACTCCTGTGGCTCCTCCACCACTAACATCCTTGGGGGCATTTTTTGACGGCCGGTAACCGCTCAAATATAGCACTTGCTGGGATCTGTTACGGCAGAGTGCCACATCCAGTAATACGTAGAAGGTGTGATGATATATTTATATTTCATTTGCATTATTATCAGACTCCTCTATGCATCGACCAGCAATCTTTATTACTGGACTCAAAAATTTGTATTTTTAGTCCTAATGAAACAAATAACTATTATCACCACGGCAACTGTAGTAAAAATGCTATTTTTTGTCCTAAGACAAAAAAAAACTATAATGTATCCATGGTAACGTAAATATTCCTGAAATATCGTTCTTTTACTATTGAAAAAGTTGAAATAATAGCGTTATATTCAAGTGGGTACAAAAAAAAGTTTTCCACATTTATTATTTAAAGCATTGATCTTAAAATACCTGACAGCAGAAAAATAAAATTAGGAACATTTAAAATTAACTAACTGCTGTTAAATATTTCTAAATTATTTTAGACAGAAATACTTTAAATAAAAGTTATTAGCACTCTTCTCTAAAGTAATTTTAAAGTGTTTGAAAACAGAAAAATAAAAGTAACTAAGTACTATGTTACTATCAAAGATTTTTAAATTATTTTACATAGAAATACTTTAAATAAAAGTAATAGAATTCAAAGTATTTTGTTCTACAATAATTTAGAAATGTTTGGCTACAGAAAAATAAAATTAGTTACTGTTCAAACTAACTTCAACCGTTCCTAAATAATTTTAGATAAAAATACTTCAAACAAAAGTTGTTGAGAACAAAATTATCCACAACTTTGATTCGAAATATTTTCCTCTAAAATAATATAGAAACGTTTGACAACTACTAACGGCCATGAAGAGTTTGATTATACATCTAGTCTAGCATTGTTGATATCAAGTGTTAGTCGTCTATTACTACAACATTTAGTAGTAATAAAGTAACCTAAAAGTAGTGAATTAATGTAACCCTTATGTTTTTGATTGGTGTCTTATCTATGTGGAAAGACTGTGAATTTTATTTCTGTGTATCGGAAGACACGGGTGCTATAAAGTATAAATTGTGTTTCTTACTTGTTTGTACACATTGGTTTTTATTTGTTCATTCCACAAGTACACTCATACTCAAAAACAGAAAATGTGTCTTCCCACAAAGAGAGGAATAACCAATTGGCTTATGACTTTGGGTTAGTATGCACTTGTATTGTAGCAGCACTTTTTAGATGCCTTGTAGCGCAGTGACAGTAGCTTATAACAATTGTTATCAGACCAAGGGGCACAGAATGAATTCGTAAATTTTTAACAGTTCTTTGTGAATATGGACACATTTTCTGGATAACTTTGCACATATTTTTTGTTTCATTATTTACTTATACATATTTTTATTATTCAAATTTGTTTGTCATCATTTTCATATTAAATGTACGATAAGACAATTATTTACTACCATTTCTTACTATAAAAAATAAATATTATTTTTACACTCAATTTTTAGTATTTTGGTAAAATAATATTGGGTATTTTAATGACACACTTTAATCTAGAACTGAACAAAATTAAATCAACTTTTTCTCTGCTAAATAATTTTTGCTAGATTATTTTTAAGTTACTTATTTATATTTCTTGTCAGGTTGCATGTTAGCTTTCAAGACAGTTAATATGAACGGCGATTAAGGGTATTAACTATCAGTTAACTATAGTTTTTTCCCCGATAAAAAAGATCAATTTTCCAGAATTATTTTAAATGCATTGGATCATTTGTTTCTCAAATAATTCAGGAATCTTTGACAGGGAAAAAATATAGTTAGTTAACTGACAGTTAAAGTTAAATTGACAACAAATCGTCTGTCTCAGTGATACTAATAATATTAGGAAGAATTTAAATCATAAAACAGTTTGAACTAATTTATATAAATTAAATTAATGAGGTAGATGGCTTTGAGAATCTCAGTTGGATTTCCACAGCCGACAAACAATTTTCTCCACACTCAAATTACCCCTGTGGCTCCTCCGCCACTAATTTCTTTAGGAGGCGTAATTTGACGGCTGGTAACCGCACTTCACGCGCATAAATGTATCATTTACTAAGATCTATTACGACAGAGTGCCATTTCCAGAATGGTAAAAAGCGTTTATTTATTTTATTTGATTAATTTTACTCCTTAAAAGTTACATTCTTGTCTTTTTATCTGCACCCTGATCTGGGGTAGGCACCCCATTGAGCTAATTATTATAGCAAACAGCTAGTTGTGACTCCTTGGTTGAGCGCTTACTTAATAAGCAAGTTAAAATCTTGCTGAGTTCAACATTTAACTAAAAATATAAGTGGTTCGGATTTTACTGTATTTTTCTGTAATTGGGATTGATTTCCTGTTGTGCAATATAGTAAATAACTAAATATCCTGGCCTGTAACACCATGGTAGCGCTGTCATTTCACAAGCGAGAGTATGGTAACCAAAACTGGTATTGCGGGATTCCTAAGCACAATTTTTTTCGGCCCGTCCTCCTTAAAAAGTAATTTTAAGGAATCTAATAAATACAGTCATTATTATCTCTTTATATAAAATGGAGTGGCTAGCTCAGTGGTATGAAGTCGGCCTGTGGATCCTGAGAACCCTGATTCGATTCCCACAGGCGACAAACAATTTTCATAATTTCAAAAAACTAACCCTGTGGCTCCTGCACCACTAACATCTTTGGGGGCCGTGATTTCACGACTGGTAACCGCAATTTACACCCAGTAATGGGTAGAAGGCATGATGATATATTTATTTTATTTTTATTTTTGAATCATATAAATTTTTATAGGTTGTAATCCAATGAACTAATCAGTCTGAAAATTTGGATTATACATTCATTTAGAAAATTTAATATGTATTAAATATTTAGTATAATTTAATATAAAAAAATATTTAATTATAATTTATTGTACAGATACAAATATTTTATGAATTTTTTTCCGAGGCCCCCGATGTGTGGAGAATCTTCAACTTATAACTAAAAATACAATTGTGTCCAAGTGATTATGATTCCACTATAAGTTGTAGGTCTCCTGTACTGTAATGTAAGTCACTGTAGAAGACGACTTCGACGATACCGACGTTCATACTAGCATTGAATCTATTGTTAAATAAAATTAAAAACGTTTGATTGTCTTATCTGCATTTCCAAACCATTAAAAAGTGTAAGTTAAAACTATTTAAATGTTTACCTCTGAATGTAAATCTGAAGATGAGATAATTGTCTTATGTGAATGAACTGATGATGTCTTTCTATGTGTGTGCCCCTTTGTACAAATGTTAACAATTGTTTGGTAGCCCGGACAGTGGCGTGTCGCACGGGCTGGGCGGACCAGGGCCGACGCCCCACTCAGTGGGCGGCGCCCTGGTGCACAGCAGCATCCTCCACGGCGGCTCCTCGGGGCCCACCACGGCCGCCTCCCCGCAAGAGCCGACTTATGTTAATCTCTAGTCACGTGACTGGGAACTTTAGACAAGCGGTTAGTCTTCGGTGTCGTAGAGCAACAGTGGTAGATGTGTGACTTTGCCATTCAACTAATCGCTATTCTGTATGAAATTATATCACAGTACACTCCCATTATATGGGGTAGCACGAACCCTTTACACATTCATCAGATTCATCTATGACAAACATTCATATCCTGGCATACCTCCATCCATTTATTCCTCAGGATCCTAGTTCATCCTTGCAATCTCACACCCTCAATTTCTCCAATCTTTCATTCTACATACGTTCCACATATCCAGAGCTGGGCAAGCTACTTAAAAAAAGTAGCTAAGCTACAGCTACAGCTATTCTTTAAAAAAACTAGCTGAGCTACAGCTATAAGCTACATTTTGTAAAATATAGCTAAGCTACAGCTGAAAGCTTTCATTAAAGTAGCTATTATTTTAAAGCTACTTTTTTCAATTATTGTGAATTACTAAATTTGCCATTGTCATTAACAGAAGACTCCTAAATAGTCAATGTTTAGTTCATCTAATATTTAATATAAAAGTAGGATAGGTTAAGAACAAGTGAAAAATAAAATATGTTAATAGATTTACACTATATAATAACTTGTTATCCTACAGTTATAGAAAACAATAAAGAAGGTACAAATCAAATACAAAACAAAAATAAATAGGTATTTCTTAATAAACAGTGTTAAGCTACAAAAAGTAGCTTTGGGCTACAAAAAGTAGGTTTAAGCTACAAAAAGTAGCTTTAAAAGTAGCTTCAATTATTATAAAAATCTTTTTAAGCTCATAGAAAAAAAAACATAGCTCGCTACAAGCTACAGCTATATTTTTTAACATTTAGCTAAGCTACAGCTACAGCTAAGGTAAACGTAGCTAAGCTAGTAGCTAGCTACTACCCAGCTCTGCACATGTTCAAACCATCTCAACTGACATATAATTCCTACTTAACTCATCATTCCATCCATTTATTCATTAAATTTATCCTGCAATTAACCTTCGCCAAATATTCCTATCCTGGTACCATCCACATTTATATTTTCTTTCATACAAGTAATGGCTGAGTGGTATCAAGTCGGCCTGTTGATCCAAAGAACCCTGGTTCGATCCCCACAGCCG
Organism: Pterostichus madidus; assembly: GCA_911728475.2. Lineage (NCBI taxonomy): Eukaryota > Metazoa > Arthropoda > Insecta > Coleoptera > Carabidae > Pterostichus > Pterostichus madidus. The sequence continues at coordinate 2,229,804 of OU452314.1, read as the reverse complement.
ACAAAACATTTTCACCAATTTAAAATTATCCCTGTGGCTCCCTCACCACTAACATCTTTGGGGGCCGTAATTGGACGGCTGATAACCGCACTTCACGCGTATAATTATATCACTTACCTAGATCTGTTTCGGCAGAGTGCCACACCCAGTAATGGGTAAAAGGTGTGATGATATAATTATATTTATTTTTACAAGCTCGTCTAATCTTTCGTTCACGCTAGAAACCTTCAATCATATTCATCCATTTATTCCTTGGATCCTAGGTTGTCCACGAAATCTCACACCCTCAATTTCACCAATCTTTCATTCGACATACATTCCACATGCTCAATCCGTCTCAACTCACATATAAGGCCCATTCTTTTAATAACATTCTTCTCAAACTTACAGTCATCATCCACCAACATATTAAGGATCCTTTTGTTGGCAATTGTTCCGCAAAAAACATTCACTGGACATTTATTCATCCTGTAATTAATTTTTGTTAAATATTCCTAACTTATCATATCTTTTTTCACTTCATCCACAGCTCGTCATCTTTTACACAACCATCAATCATATTCATCCATATATTCTACAACATTCTTCACAATTTCACACTCATCATTCCTAATGAATGATTCCAGAATGATTTGTAAATCAAAAACGAAGAGTAGTACAGAATAGCGATATTTTTTCATATTATTATTTTCTTTTTACCAAGTTTCAACATTTCTCCGTGGTTCTTCAAATTTTAATCATTTAAAAATTGTAGAATTAAGGAGAAATCTTTCTTGGTTTATTTTTCAGCGCATGGTGTGTTTAGAATTTAAGCAACATTTAATTTTGTAGATATTCAGCAGCCTTATTCAGCATGTCACCAGCAAACTTCAACAACTAATTTTGATATTTATTTTGAACGATGTGTGTTGTTTGCATGATCGTGTGCATGGTTATAATATTTTTATTTGTTATACCAGTTTATTTTGTACAATGACTGATATTCTGAGCACCCTACGAACCCCATGAACTATTATTTTATTTATTATTTGCCCAGAAAAAGAGGGGATTCCATCTTTTGGTACAAGAAAAATTTAGAGCAATTTTGGCAGTCCATAACTTAAAAACTAAAAGAGATTGAAATTCGATCTTTGGCATTCGATTCCTCGTACTTTAATTGACTTACGAGCAATTTTTCAGTTTCAGACTTAGTATCTTTTGTGTACAGTTCCTGATAACTATCGGCAGAATAATTGAAAAAATATGGCATCAGAAAATGACATTCAGTATAATTATTACCATTTTACTATGATATATTTTTTTTATTTATCCCGGTGATAGTTATTAGGAACTTAATTTAGAGATCATTTACTAACTAGCTCAGTGGTATGAAATCGGCCTGTGGATCCTGAGAACCCTGGGTCGATTCCCACAGGCGACAAACAATTTTCATAATTTCAAAAGCTACCCCTGTGGCTCCTCCGCCACTAACATATTTGTGGGCCGTGATTTGACGGCCGGTAACCGCACTTCACGCGCAGAATATATCACTTACCGAGATCTGCTTCGGCAGAGTGCCACTGCCAGTAATGGGTAGAAGGCGTGATGATATATTTATTTATTTATTTTTTTACTAACTGAATAGGGACTGGTAAACTGTAGTCTAAGGGCCATTTTTTTAATCACCGGTTTACTCTCAATTAATGTTAATCATGATTAAATAATAATTAAATCTATGGTTTTCATTATTATTTAATTATGATTAACATTAATCGATAGTAAATAGTTTTCATAGTTAGTTACTAAATACGGGTAATAGTTGGGTGCTCAGAGTATCAGCAGATCTACGGTATGTACTTGTATTTTGTAGATAAGTTTCCACCGATATATTTGTGTTGTTGTTTTAAAAAAACTTAATTCAAGTTGTTGTCCAAACATTAAAGATATGTTGTTGTTCACAGACGCAAGAAAAAATGCATACGCTACATGGAATCAGGCGACAGCAACGACGGTAACCAATCCGATGACAATCTAGGCAGCTGCGGAAGCGTAGGCGATGCTCACACTCCACCAGACGACGACACAGAGAGCCTCAACCACTCTTTGTCTAGTCCAGGAGGTTTATCCGGCCTCTCAAGCCTCACATCACCTTCAATGATACTCCCAAGTCCGTCAACAAGCCTAGCGAGTCCATCAGTGAGTCTAGCAAGTCCATGTATGTCGCTGCAGAGTCCTCTCACTCCACATGAGAGCTCAGCGTTTGATTGTAAACTTCCGCCACCGCATCTTCAACCACCGAGAAATCCAGTTGGAACGAACCCTCATGACATAAACAATCCATTAAGTGTGAATCAGTTGACAGGACAGTGCGTTAAAACAGAAAACAGAGTTAGTGAACCTACTTCGAATTCAAAGGATTCCACAAGGCCAGTGATAAGTGTAACGTAGCGAAAACTAAAGCGATAGTACTTACTCAAGTGCCGGGAAGTGATTTGTGGTGGAATCTTAGATTAGAACTGGATGTCTGGAAGTGCAAGACAAAAATGTGTACAGAAATACTATTATATATAAATATACATATGAATATATCGTCAAATGCTTAGGAAATACTCAGGACAATGTGTCAAAACGAAGAACTTTTATGGCCGGTCAAATCTCTACAAAACAAACTTACACTAAACAGCTCAACAATCTCACACCCCTCTTTTTTGGTCAATCGTTGAACGCAATAAATTGTGAGACAAAATATTACGTACCGTCAAATTTGTAAATAATATTTTATACGAATGTTTTGTCATCTTTGCGAGGTAAGAATTTGAGTCATTGTTTACCGCAACTTTAATTTGTAAATAATATTGTATCTGTCATTTTATTTGTGTTTAAGTAGCTTGCAAGATTTCCACACAAAATTTCCGTCAATGCAAGATTAGGAGAAAGAGATGTTAGCTGTTTAGTGGAACTTTGCATTTGTAACTAAGCATCGTTACTATCGTAAGTAACCAAATATCTGATCGGTTTTTTACTATGTAACATAAATGTCATTTGCCAAAATCACCTCTGTTTTATATTGATATAATTTATACATGCGCTTTTTGGATTCAAAACATCAGAAAGATTTTTTTTTGTGAGATTTTAAGTTTTATTGTTATCGCTAAGAATGATCTCGCAGATTTTTACGTAGTGTTATATTTTATAATTTTTTATAAGTAGAATTCGTGCAAAATTGATGTTTTAATCTAATTAGTGCATATTTAGTTATAAGTTCATGTTCCTTGTGCCACAATATTTAAATATATTGCAATATCTTCTTGTTTTTTTTTAAGTAAGTCGAATTTGAAACGAATCTACTTTTTTGTACTATGACAGTTTCAATTTTTACATAAAAAAATCAATTTTGAGATGGTTCGACGGTTTTGGCGTTTTAAATTGAAAAACCATGAAACCATTTTGATTTTGATCGACTGTTTTTGTATTTTTCATTAAAAATTAATTGATGAAGCAATTATTGCTGAAATTTTTCCATAAAATAATAAAAATTTCAATTATTTTTGTAATGTATATTTAGTTAAAAATCAAATTAAATTCTTGTCTATAATTTAAAATGTTTTATTGGAAAATATTTTGATTAATTTCTGAATTTAAATTTGATTTTATTTCTAAATATACATTACAATTTATATATTGAAAATCAAAAAAATTGATGGTATTACCAAATGAGAGAATTATTTAGGCCCAAAATTAAAAACAAACAAAAATATTTGGACACGAAATTCAACAAGGAAAACGTTTTGAGTCAAAATGAACTTATTTTGATTCAAAAATATTTGACGCAAAGAAGTTTTTTCTGTACAAAAGAGACTTACAATGTTTACCACCTGTAAATTTTGTTATATTTTGTATATCAAGACTTGGATGTTTTTATTAGACATTTTGCATATTTCGTGGCACTAACAACCCGTGTACGAAGGCTGGAATTAAAACTATTCATTTACTTATTGAAATAAAACTTGTGATACTTATATTTTACTTTGATTATATAATTAAATCTTAAATATATTTGGCATATTTCTCAGGATATATTTGAAATAATTATAAACAAGATTTTTCACTTTGGTTTATTCTGTTAATCGAAATTATTGTTTCAAAGATAAATTTTTTGTACATCTGTAAGTAAAACTTTGAAACGATAATTTAGAATGTATGTATTATAAATTGTAATACAGAGTGTTCAGAAAGTCTGTTTGAGCTGTAAACATGTACAGAGACATTACAAACAGAATTTAGGAACATTTTGTATGTTTTTGATTTGTTTTAAGATTGTTTAAAAGTGAAAAATGTTGCAATAATTATTTGAATTATTCGGTGCGTTTCTAAACCATTCTTTTGTGTTCTGTATACAGTTTAATAAATGTCATACCTGTATTATGCCAACTTTTAATTATATGTGCCATATTTTTCGTAAGATTAGATTATTACCGACTTAGTGATTATTAATCGCTTCTACTGGCTTAATTTTATTTATTACCATTGATGATAGAAACGCACCAGGACTAATTTGACTTTACATGGTTAGTTAAGTCCCATATTCGTATGATTCTTATTTCTGGATAAGTGCAATCTGTATATTGTAGTTATAAAATCATAATATTAGATTCGAAATATTAAAATGATTTTTATTTGAATAAATGTTTTCAAACTATGGTGAATAAATTCTTAGTTGTCTATTTAACTTGCTGTGCTATTCTTTGCGACCATACTAGCAAAAATATTTTAATTCATTTCAAACAAATTGCACGTATCTTTTTATTCATTATTATTTAAATTTTTCAACTGTTGTCAATTATAATTTTGCTTTTGTGTCAAAATTATTTTATAACTGTTTCAGATTTGGAATTCAATTTATTTATGGTAAAAAGTAATTGGAATAGCACTGAATATCCTGAGAGAACAATTCTTTCCAAAATTCCGTAAGTTTGAATTGTATTTTTCGTCCTTTTTAATAACATGATTATTGTAAAACTGGTCAAATTTAAATTTAGTTTGAGATAAATTGTAAATAGTAATATTGAGATAAATTTTGCATTTATTAACAACATAAAATTTTTATATATAAATCTTCTTATAGAATGTATAAATGTGTCTTCCACTAATCAGAAAATAGAGAAGATAGTTAAGAAAAATTTGAATATTTACAATAATCATGCAAAGAAATGATCGATATGGGATGAGTTATTTCTGAAAATTTTCAGTATTTTTCTTTATATGATTTCATGAAGCATTATAAATGCAAATGTGTTAAACAACTTGAAAATAGTAAAATATTAAAATTGATTTAATTAGATAATTATATTAGATGTTACTGTCTTTGTAATTAGTAACTGTTCGTATGATCGTACATAGATAATAGAAAATACCATTAAATACAAAAATATCATTACTTTATTTTGTACCATATCTTTTTGCTACCCTCCGACTATATTACTACATAATTCTACTAACAACTAGTTCTTTAGTTGATGATCTGAAAAACAAACATATGTTATTACAATTTAAGCTTCCTAAATCATTTCAGAAAAAAACTCTTCATATAAAACTCCATTGTCTATCTATTTCAACAGCAGAAATATGTAAAACATTTTTTATGCCAAAATCATCTGAAGAAACAATGTACCAATCATTGTTATTGGTTACATCATCATTTAAAACTTAATTAATTATTAAAAGGTTAATTATGTTAGAATTTCGTCGGCTAGAGCTCAGCCTAGGTTTGTTCCAAGAGGGAAAAAGGCATTGATATAAAAATGTAAGTAATTTTGATATTATTTCTGTGTTAAAATCATGTTTATTTAATAAATAATAATTTGGCATATATCTTGTGATTGTTGTTTATATAATATTGGAGTAAAACAAGAGTCATTATTGCTACTGCCAAAATTAGGACAGTATTACTAATCCAAACATCAAATAGATTTAATATGAATGTTGCTGAATATCATGGTGTGTTAAATTGGTTGCTGTATATCAGGAATAAATATTTTGCATAGTTTGTTGAATATATTTATGTATTTGCCACTTTTACTTTAAGAACAAATACATTAATATTTTTGTAACATAAAATACATAATAATTAACAATTATTACTATATATCAGTTACATAATATATGCAGAACAGCAATACAGGTTTCATTTCTTAAAATAGTTATTGTACTAGCGGTCGCCCTGGCTTCGCCAGGCCTCACGCTAGCTCCGCGGACCCTGAAGTAGATTTCACTTTCGTAGGACAGTTGACACAATATAAATTCAATTATTACAAATCTAAAACATTTCTGCATATCTTTCCATCCAAAGCAAGCTCTTCAAATTGATACCAAACACAATAGATTTAGAAGAACTTTCATTAAAACGATTGTTGACAGGAAAAATCCAATTATGCACGCGATCTCTTCAAAAGACCTTTCATTTGATACTAAATACGAAGAATTTGGAAGCATTTTCACCAAAACAATTGAGGATCTAAAAGTATTAAATTTTGTCGTGAACCTTTCAAAAAATCTTTCTTTTTGATACAAACGCGATAGATCAAATTTCAATTTTTTTATTTCATTACAATCTTTTTCTAAAGCCTTTTTATACGACACCAATACTTTAAGTTTGAAACAGTTGACGGTTGTAAAATATATTTTTTTTATTTCATTTGAACTTTCTTTCAAAACTCTTTCATATCACACCAAACTCTGCATGACTCGGAATACTTTGAATTTGAAACAATTAACAGTTGTAATATTTATTTTTTTCTTTTTTCCATCTACAAGTTCTTTCAAAACTTTTTTATATGACATTAAACACGGCATAATTCCGAATACTTTAAATTTAAAACAATTGGCGGTCGTAATATATATATATTTTTTATTTCGTCTGAAAGTTCTTCTAAATCCCTTTCATATGATATCAAACACGATATGATACGGAACACTTTAGGTTTAAAACAATTGAAGGTTGTAAAATTTCAAATACGTGTGTTATTTCCGAAAACATTTTGCTAAACTAACTTTTTATAAGAATTTGTTTATTGACACAATTGTTTGTTTGTAGATATTATAAATAATTTTTGAAAAAACAATGAGCGTTCGCCGGGATTTGAATCCAGAACCTTTCATTCGCATGGTGACTGCTCTAGCTTTTCTTCCACTAATCGTTGCACGAAAGGCATGAGTATTCGCCGAATGTTTGTAGCTCAATTGGTTAGAGCAGTCACCATGCGAGTGAAAGGTTCTGGGTTAAAATTCCGGCGAACGCTCATTGCTTTTTCAAAAACTAACTTTTTAATTATTTTATCTATAGGTTCGTCTAAAGCCCTTTCATATGATACCAAACATGGCATAATTCGGAATACTTTAAGTTTGAAATAATTGACAGTCGTAAAATTTCAATCAAATACGTGTTTTATTTCCGAAAAGATTTTGCTAATCTATTAAAAATCCGTTGGATGTAATTTTTGATAGTTCCACATTTTTTTATAGAATTTATTAAGTTTGAAACAATTACCTATCGTAAAATTTCAACTTTTTATATTTCATCTGAAAGTTCTTTTGAAGCCCTTCAATATGATACTAAATACGGTACGATTCGGAATACTTTAAGTTTGAAACTATTGACAATCGTAAAATTTCAACTTTTTTTTATTTTATTTGTAGCTCAATTGGTTGGAGCAGTCACCATGCGAGTGAAAGGTTCTGGGTTCAAATTCCGGCGAACGCTCATTGCTTTTTAAAAAACTAACGTATTAACTATTTTATGTAAAGGTTCGTCTAAAGCACTTTCATATGATACCAAACGTGGCATAATTTGGAATACTTTCAGTTTGAAATAATTGACAGTCTTAAAATTTCAATCAAATACGTATTTTATTTCCGAAAAGATTTTGCTAATCAATTAAAAATCCGTTGGATGTAATTTTTGTTAGTTCCACATTTTTTTATAGAATTTATTAAGTTTGAAACAATTACCTATATTACGATTCGGAATACTTTAAGTTTGAAACATTTGCTTATTATAAAATTTCAACTTTTTTCATTTATCTGAAAGTTCTTCTAAAGCCCTTTAATATGACACCAAACACGATAGGTTTTGTTGCAATGTCACTAAAATAATTGAAAATATTATAATTTTGCCCACATGCCCTTTAAAATAACTTTCGTATTACCGATATAAAATTTAAGAGTGCTCAAATGATTCCAATTCGAGTTATCTGGTTTTTTAAAATTGTACTCGGCCGTGGATAAAATTTGCTTGGTTTTACTGTATATTATTACTGGAGACAAATTTGGTTGGGTTTACCTGTATACTTTATATAACTTGTCAATTTGACGTTTTGTTTTAGTGGATTGTCAAAAATTTTCTTTTTAAATACACATATTTAAAATGCGTAATGATAATAAAAACATTGTCTCATTCCCCCAATATGTGTAAAATATATCAAAAGTTATCTAAAAAATTTAATACTTCAATAATTGTTAATTAAAAATGCGATATGTCCATATACAAATGTCAAAATTAGAGTAGGTGTTCTTTTTTCAAATTTCAAAGCCTCCACACTCTTTGTCTGTATATTTTATAAAACTTGTCAATTTGACGTTTTGAATTAAAACCAACTTCATAGTGGACTGTTAAAAATTTTCTTTTTAAATACACATATTTGAAATTTGTAATTATAATAAAAACGTCCCCTCAGTCCCCTAATGTGCGTAAAATATTTCAAAACTACTCTAAAACATTTAATATTTAAATAATTTATAATTAAATATGCGACATGTCCACAGACAAATGTCAAAATTACAGTAGATGTTCTTCTTAAAAATGTCAAAGCCTCCACACTCTTAGTTGAAAATGCATGTTTTTTCAAGTTTTCTCGCACATCATGTGCACGAAAAATCTGAGACTATCAAAAGGCACTCCGCATAAGTAATCCCTATCAAATAAAAAAAGTTTCAATTAAATCGGATAAACCGTCTAGGCTGTAAAATTGTTAGAATGATCGTGATGAATCTATACATAGGGAATTAAGCCGTTTAGTATATAAGATTTATTGCAACATCTTCCTAAATTATTTAAAAATAAATGTGAACAAAAAATTTGCCATCAAAATATAAACTTTAACTGTGCATCAACAGTATATTAAAATATGTCTCAATAAAATATGGTTTCACCTATTCTTTGTTATTAATATATTGTTCTTATGTTAATAGATAAATCAAGAATCCGCAATCATCTTCTGCATCTTCAGCATCATCTTGGAGCAGCTGGTGTTTTTACCAATCATCGAAGTCGTCGTGATAGTGAACAACATTACCAGAGCGGGTATAATCAACTTGGACATGAACAAATAATCCTGAGACAATAACAAAGCAGTTATTCAGAGATACATTCAAGATTGCCATTTTTTCTTTAAAAATGTTTGGAACCGTCCCAAAAAATCCTGAACTATTTTAGACACTTCTCGTCCGTAAAAATAAAATCCTGAACCTTTTTTAGACATTCAAATTGCCAGATATAATCCTAGAGTTATTATAAAACAACCATCATACCAAATACAATTCTAGTAAATATATTAAGACAGCTATTATATATAAAAAAAAATCCTGGACCTTTTGTAGATACATAGCTTTACAAAAAAAAATCCTAATGCATTTATAAGACAGCCAACATTCCTAAAAAAATTAATGAAATGTTTTTCAACATTTATCTTTCCTAAAAAAAAATCCTGAACTTTCTTTAGACTGTTATCTCCTCAGAAAAATTCGTAAAACAAATATAAGAGAGCCATCTTCCCTAAAAAAAATTCTAAACCTTCTTTAAAGATCATCTTCCCAGAAAAAAAATCCTGGAACGTTTATACGACAATAATCTTCCCTAAAACAATCCTGAACTTTCTCTGAACTGTCATCTTTTCAAAAATATACATAAAAGAAAAATAAGTCAGCCATCTTCCCTAAAAAAAATCTGAACCTTCTTTAGAGTATCATCTCCTTAGAAAAAAATCCTATTACATTAATAAGAGCGCTATCTCCCCTAAAAAAAATTCTATACATTTTTAAACACTCATCTTACCAAAAAAAAATCATATATCATTTATAGGATAATCATCTTCCCTAAAAAAAAGTACATAATCTTTTTTAGACACTTTATCCTCCAAATATAAAATATATTATTGTTACTCATAAACTAATATATTATTTTTATGTTTATAGAAGTACCACAGATCCAAGACCATTTTCTGCAGCCTCAATATCATCTTGAAGCAGCTGGTGTTCATACCAGCATCACCGAAGCTGTTATCATCTTGGACATCATTACCGGAGCTTGTGTCATCATCTTGTAGTAGCTGATGTTTTAATCAGCGTCACTAAAGTTGTTATCATGGTGAACATCATCACCGGAGTCAATGCCTTCTTTTAAAAATAAATTGTATTCAGAAATAAATTAGATGTGATATAAATAAACTGAACTTAAGAAAATATACTTGGCTTTTAATAAAATATGATAGGTAACAAATACATAATTATTTACAAAAAAAAAGTATCCTAGTCTCGACTTGGATCCGTCATCCAGGTCACCGAAGAAGTCATCACCATCCAACGTCATAATCAGAGGTCCCAAAGCCGCCGCCAGCTGTAAAAACCATTCCTAGCAATATCGGTGATAGTAAATTGATTTTATATTATTTATAATTTTATATTGATCGTAATGATAGCGAATTTGCATCTAAAACATTGTTTTTATGTTTATAAAGCCTCCACGGACTTGGAATCATTTATGCAATCCACCTGGAGTACAAGACTCATCTTGGACGCCCTGATGTCATCAACAGCTTCGTCACCTTCTACAGAGACCTCAGTGTTAGCATCGTCTCCTAAATTACTCGCAAGATTCTGTTTCATAAACTTGAAGACCCCTTAAAAATCAAATAACAACCCCAAGCAATATTGTCACCCAGCATGTATTATATTTATAAGAATAATTGTAATATAAATATAAATATCTTTTATATACAGAATATTGTCAGTCATATTATCTAGTTGTAATAAAATTGTAATATAAATGTTGTATACAGTTTCAAAATGCCAATAAATGAATTTAAAATAACTTATATTCTTTTATTTATAATATTTATTCACACAGGTATCCCAATAAATTGTTATTCAAGCAGCCGTACTCATACATTGACAAATTCACACAGGCAGAGACAATTTGTTTGAATGGATTAGTGCGCAATCTACCATTGCTCACACACACATCCCTGCCGCATCCGCCACCGCCGCCATCGTCGCCATCTTGGATTTTACACACACACATACATCAAGAAATCGCACAATAGTAATCTCAGTGGCGCCAACTTTTCTTACGGAGTCGGAACGGCTAAAAAGGGAACTAAAATTTTAATTGGTAGGCTAATTAATCATGATATTTTAATTAGCGATTTCCGCGATAACTAGAGGTTATTTGAAGAAATGTTTCAAATAAAAGTAGTTTATTTTTTAATTCTCTATAACTTCTGGTTGAAACTTTTTTCTCTACAACCCTTAACTTCGGAGATACAAAAAGCCACCCTTAAAGTGAAATATCTACCCTACTAATGCAAATGTTGGGGTCGTCCGAGAATTCCGCATCGAATATGAGGGTCTAGAAGGTGCATGCAAAATTTCAACGAGATCAGAAAAAGTTTAATAATTAAGGAATTCCGACACCAAGGGGTTAACCTTTACTTTTGAAAAGCTTAATAAACGACGATATATTCTACCTCGCTGAAATTTTGCATGCACCTCCTAGACCCTCATATTCAATGCGGTATTCTCGGACGACCCCCAAATTTGCATTAGTAGGGTAGATATTTCACTTTAAGGGTGGCTTTTTGTATCTCCGAAGTTAAGGGTTGTAGAGAAAAAAGTTTCAACCAGAAGTTATAGAGAATTAAAAAATAAACCACTTTTATTTGAAACATTTCTCTAAATAACGTCTAGTTTTCGCGAAAATCGCTAATTAAAATATCATGATTAATTAGCCTACCAATTAAAATTTTAGTTCCCTTTTTAGCCGTTCCGACTCCGTAAGAAAAGTTGGCGCCACTGAGATTACTATTGTGCGATTTCTTGATGTGTGTGTGTGTGTGTGTAAAATCCAAGAAGGCGGCGGAGGCGTTGTGGCGGAGGATAGTGGCGGCGGCGGCGGCGGATGTGTATGTGTGTGTGTATGCGAGCAATGGTAAATCGCACACTAATACATTCAAACAAATTATCCATGGCTGTGTGAATTTGTCAATGTATTAGTGTGTCTATTTGAATGTCAATGTGTCTATTTGAATGTCAATGTATTGGTGCATCTGTGTGAATTTGTCAATGCATTAGTGTGTCTATTTGAATGTCAATGTATTGGTGCATCTGTGTGAATTTGTCAATGTATTAGTGTGTCTATTTGAGTGTCAATGTGTTGGTGTGTCTGTGTGAATTTGTCAATGTATTAGTGTGTCTATTTGAGTGTCAATGTATTGGTGCATCTGTGTGAATTTGTCAATGTATTGGTGCATCTATGTGAATTTGTCAATGTATTAGTGTGTCTGTGTAAATAAATATTATAAATAAAAGAATATAAGTTATTTTAAATTCATTTATTGTCATTTAAACCTGTGTACAAAGGACAGTATCATTTATATTATAAGTTTTATTATAAAATGAGTTACAATATTCTGTATATAAAAGACACTAATATTTATATTACAATTATTATTACAAGTACAATTTAATACAATATATGATAGATGACAATATTACTTAGGGTTGTTAGTTTATTTTCGAGAAGAGGGAAGCGTCTTCTGATTGAATGGAGAGATTGATGTCGACTCCGGGGACTCCATAGAAGATGACGACGACTCCAGTGCCACTGTTGAAGATGACAACGACTCCAGTGCCACTGTTGAAGATGACAACTGCTCCAAGACGAGTCCCGTGCACCAGGTGGGTTACAGAGATGATTCCATGTCCGTGGAAACTTCATAAACATAAAAACAAAGTACTAGATCAAAATTTGCATTCATTACGAATAAAATAAAATTATAAATCATATAAAATTAATCTACTCACATTAATGTTGCCAGGGGTGGACTTTAAAGTTGGACTCGGCTGCGAGAACTCTGTTTAAGATGGCTATGATGGGTGACAATATTTGTTGGTGTTATTTTATTTTTGGGAATCTTCTGATTGAATTTTCCAAGATGATACAAACTCTGGAGAGTGTGTAGAAGGTGGCGACGACTCCAGTGCCACTGTTGAAGATGCCAGCGGCTCCAAGACGAGTCTCGTGCATCAGGTTGGTTACAGAGATGATTCCATGTCCGTGTAGGCTTTATAAACATAAAAACAAAGTATTAGATCAAAATTTGCAATCATTACGAATAAAATAAAATTATAAATAATATAAAATTAATTCACTCGCATTGATTTTGTTTGATTGCAGTCTTTACAGCTGGATTCGGTCCCGGAGACTCTGATTATGATGTTCGGAGCACCAGGTCGCCTAGAAACAATTTCAAATTACATATTTTATTAAATAATTTATTAAAACACATTTTCTTGTAAATACCTATGTATTTGTTACTATATTATAATAAAAGATAAGTATATTTTCTAATATTTAGTTTCTGTATCAAATATGATTTATTTTTGAATTCAACATTTTAGAAGTGACGAATAATGTAGGGTAGTTCCCTTTCTTTATTTTAGATAGTAGAGAGATCAGAATTTTGTTATTTATGTTCGTGCTTACGCGGTTAATGTTTTCTAAAAATTATTTCTATTATTTCTAATTGTGTCATATTTATTTTTCTTAATTTACTTTATATATTTTTAATTATCCTTTTAATTAATTAATTGCAACATCCTAACATACTATTTAAACTATATGCAATAGTTATTTTTATAACAAGTGCCGAAAAAAGCTTGCCCAGATATTAAGATTTATATTTATATGGTTGACAATATTGATTGAAGGTGTTCTTTTAATTTGGAGAGTCTTCTAGTCGATTGAAGTCGATGTCGGCGCCAGAGAATCTGCTAGAACCTGCCGACCACTTTTGAAGATGATACTAACTCTAAGAAATCAGAGGTTTCTGCAGAAGGTGGCGATGACTTCAGTGATGATGTTAAAGACATCTGCTGCTCCAAGACGAGTCCAGTGCTCCAAGTTGGCAGCAGAAATAGATTCCAAGTCCATGGAGACACCTTAAAAACATAAAAATAAAGTATTAAAAAATTTGCTGTCATAAATAAAATTGAGTTTTGCGGTAATGTTAAGAGATGGCACCATGAGTCTCGTTTTTTATAAAAATTGTTATTTATTAATAAAATATTAGGAATTTCTCATAAATTAAGAGTTAACTGCAACTTTTAACACCAAATTCAAAGAATAGAATAATATTTAAGTAGAATTTTGTTTACTTTTAACCATTTTTCACTAAAATATTTTACAAATATTCAGCCTTGATATACAGCAACCAATTCAACGTACATATGTATAATTCAGCAACATTAATATTCTACTTGATGTTTGGATCAGAAATACTGTCCTAATTTTAGTAGTAGCAATAGTAATCCTTATTTTACTCCAATATTATATAAATAATAAGCACAAGATATATGCCAATGTATTATTTATTAAATAAACATGATTTTAACGCAGAAATAATAATTACTGGTGTGGCACTCTGCTAAAGCAGATCTCGGTAAGTGATATATTTTGCGCGTGAAGTGCGGTTACCAGTCGTCAAATCACGGCCCCCAAACATGTTAGTGGTGGAGGAACCACAGGGATAGCTTTTTCAAATTATGAAAATTTGTCGCCTGTGGGAATCGAACCAGGGACCTCAGGATCCACAGGCCGAGCTAGCCATAAATATTTTAGAATTTTTTAAAAAGCAAAATAAATGTCTTATAAATGATCTATAATTTTTTTAGAATAGATGAATAACCTACAAATATTTTAGAATGTTTATTTTGGGAAAATGACAATATGAAGAAGGTTCAGGAATTTTTAAGGACGATAGCTATCCAAAGAATTGCATAAAATTTTAATGTGTTAGTATACAGTTATAATTTGACAAGCGTTGAGAAAGGAGCCATTTTGATTACATGAAAACACAGTAAATAAAAATATCCTTCATTTATTCCAACATTAAAATCATTAGAGTCTGTCTCGATGATAAACAGCCTGCGCAAGAACATCTATCAGCTTTTATGAAACGTCTTTTATTAAAAACTCTAAAACGTTGTTGTAAAGCCTTCAGACAGATTAATAAATGTAATAAATTACCGTTCATGGAACCTATTATGGTAATTACTTAGTTCTGCATGTAAAAATCAGTTGAGAATTACAGACATCTCGTTCTGAGACAAATTGGCCGTGTTGAACAGTGATTACAAGATGAATACGCCATTATCTGACATTACCTGCAGTTCTGTACTTCGTCTACGACTTGTACGTGATCGGACACTTAGATGAATAGCCTTAAATGTTCGCTAAACACGGATAAAGATGAAACGTAATTGAGTAGAAGATTTCCGAAAGTGTTTATAATGTTTTTGGAATTATTGGAGGTTAGTATTTGACGGCTGGATGAAGATGAGATCTTAAATAAAACCTTAATTTTATAGAGTAGGCGGCTTAGTGGTATCAAGTCGATCTGTGGATCCTGAGAAGCTTGGTTCGATTCCTACAGCCGACAAACGTTTTCACCACATTAAAATTACCCCTGTGGCTCCCTCACCACTAACATCTTTGGGGGGCGTTATTTGACGGCAGATAACCGCACGTCACGCGCATAAATATATTACTTACCGAGATCTGCTTCGGCAGAGTGCCACACCCAGTAATGGATAAAAAGGCGTAAATCTGAAGAGTAATAATATAATATTTTATGTATCATTTTTAGTATAGAAACATCCCAGTTGCAAATCTGCGTGTGGTAAAAGTAACTTGCAATTAAATTGCTAAAAATACTCTCGTTGCCATTGTCCTTTAACAATAAAATGCATGGTATGCTTGGCTGGCAATTGAGAATCATGTGTACAAATTTATCACCTATAGAAGTTTGTAGCATTACTACCACTCCCAAAATTGAGGGCATAGCTCAATAAATTCTCTTACATAATGTACATACGTTGTCATACGTAACCTAATTCTGAATGAGTAGCTCTACAATTGCAGATTATTTAAACAATAATATATTTCTGTAAATAAGGTATTGTACGAAAAGAAGGATTTCAGAAACTTTTTTTTTAGGAAAATGACTGTCTAAAAAAGGCTAACGATTTTTTTAGGGAAGATGGGAGGCTTATAAATGTTATAGCGCTTTTTTTCTGGGAAGCAGACAGTTATAAAAAGACACATGATTTATTTAAGGGAATATGACTGTCTTACGAATGTTCCAGGATTTTTTCTGGAAAGCAGATAATATGGAATAGGTTCAGGATTATTTTCTGAAAAGCAGATAGTCTGGAAAAGGATCAAAATATTTTTTTGGAAAAATGGGTGACTTGTAATTGTTCTACAATTTTTTTTCTGGGAAGCAGACAGTTTAAAAAAGGTTTAGGATTATTTTTAGGGCAGATGACTGTCGTATAAACGTTATAGGATTTTTTTCTGGAAAGCAGACGTATTTATAAAGGTTCAAGATTTTTTTTTAGGGAAGATGGGTGGCTTATAAATGTTCTAGAATTTTTTTTCTGGGAAGCAGACAGTTTCAAAAAGGTCCAGGATTATTTTTAGGGAGGATGACTGTCTTACAAATGCTATAAGATTTTTTTCTGGGAAGCAGACATATTTAAAAAGGTTCAAGATTTTTTTTAGGAAAGATGAGTGGCTTATAAATAATTTTCTGGCTTATAAATCTTTCACAATTTATTTTTTCTGAAGCAAACATTTTTAAAAAGGTTCAAGATTCTTTTTAGGGAAGTTGGGTGGATTATAAATGTTCTAGAATTTTTTTCTGGGAAGCAGACAGTTTCAAAACAGTTCAGGATTCTTTTCAGGGAAAATGACTGTCTTATAAATGTTATAGGATTTATTCTGGAAAGCACACATTTTTAAAAGGAGTCAGGAAAATTCAAGCAATATTTTCGGGAAGATGGCTTTCTTATAAATGTTCTAGTATAATTTTTTGAAAAGTCGACAATCTGAAAATAGTTCACGAATTTTTGTAGGGAAGTTGGCTGTCTTATAAATATTTAAAGAATTTTTTGGGGAAATGACATACCACAAGAATGATATTTGAGATTCTTTGAAGCTGGGATTAAGTCCAGAATTTTTGTACTAGAAACCATCGTTTTAACGTGTTGTATTCATTGGCTCTGTTAATCTCAATAAAAAGAAAAATATAATTATATTAATTATTATTAACGATGTACTCAATATGTAACTTTTGATACAGTTATTAATTATTTTAAGTGAGCTATGAAAGATGATTTGTTTTCTGTTTACTGGTCAATTTGTTTAATAAGAAAAAATAAATAAAACGTTTTTAATTATGATATTCTCGGCTATCTTTCCTTAGATAACGCAAGAATTTAATTAATTATATGAATAATAGTAATTTTTAACTGATAACAACATGAAGATGAACTGAATTAATCTATATTAATGTTTTGAAATTATATTTCTAGCTACGTCATTTATTTAACACATCGTAAATATATTTTATCATACAAATCAATACATAAATTGTAAACCAAATATTTTGATAACAAGGCAGTAAACCTTGTATTTTTTGTCTAGTTTATTATCTTTCTGGGAGGACGATAGTCTTAGAAAGACATCAAATTTTTCTTTATGAGTATAAGCACCTCAGAAGAACTTTTGGAATGTATTTTTCAAAAGATAAGTACCTACTTCAGAAGACCGATTATCTTGTTTCAAATATATTTACCCAATTTTAGAGGGAAGTAATTATTCAAGTAGCAATCAGTTAAATAATGAGCGTTGTTATTCAATCGTGCAGAACTACAATGGGGTTATGTAACTATTTTTTTTTTATGGAACTACATGATAACCTATGACGATCAGTGAAAACGTGGGTTGAAAATTGTTTAGATTACAAAAGATATGATTTTTTAAAGTTTTGTATTGGAGTTGTGGCGTCCCAAGTTCGATTCAATGGTACTTAACTTGTTTCGTTCAAAGAGTGCAAATAATATACAATTGAATTCTTGAAAAATAATCTTACTATGTTGAAAATAATATTTTATAGAAGTTGCAAGCCCAAGAACACGAAATCAAATTCTAGTAATAAATATACAATGTGTTGAACACATACGTACCAGCAAACGGTGAACAGTTTGAAAAACCAGTGCCTGAGATGTCATGTTTAGCTACGTTCTACTCCGCATATGTCTCTTATTTACCGCGCGAAAATACTTGTGGCCAATGAAAACCTTCGGTGGTGTGTTAGGATAATAATGTTTGACGAGGATTGATTATTTGATTTATTTGATGAGTGAATATTTTATGGATGATTCTGGGATTCGTGCTACCCTATTTAATGGGATATAACGTGATGTTATGTATGTCTGTATGTTATTCAATCGTCTATATTTAATTTAAATCCTACAGCTCTCTTCTACTTACTACGAGGAATGAAAATTACTAAATATATTTTTAGAATTCAAGTGTATATAATTGAACATAAATATTATGCTCTACTAAATAACAAATTTAAAATTCTGCGATATATATTTCTGACCGATTTCCAATAAAGTCAATAACAATTTGTTCATTTCACCTAACGAGTATGTTTAGTCTCTTATGTTAAAATACGTAGAAAACCAGAAACAGGTTCCCAGTATCGATACATGTTTTTATTTTTGATAAAATCCAAATTTAAAATTTAATCACTGTCTAACAATGTTTGTATTTCCTGTCTGACACATTAATACATTTTTTTTTGCGGTGCATCGTTGACAGATGAGGGTAGACCTCCTATCTAAAATATTTTTTTCTATGGAAAATTTTGGGAAGCAATTTATCAGCTTATTTTATGTTAAAAAGACAAAATTTTTATGGCTCACTTAAAATATTTATTAACTGTTACAAGTCCTAAACTACAGGGTGATCAAAAGGGATTGTTATAGTTGGCAATACTATTTCAGAGATCTTTTTATTCCACAGTTGGCACAACGTCAGGTAAAGGCGGAAATACTATTTGACATTTGTAATAAATACAAATAGGTTATGTCAGGAGACTGACAGCTAATAGAATTTTGACTTTTTAAGTAATAGAAATACTTTAGAAATAAATGTAATAATAAATGTACATATGACCTAAGTAGTTGATCCGCCAAAGAAGCCACAGAAAAAAAAAATGTACTCAAATTTAAATTTTAAATGTCACTGTCAACAACAGGAAATGAATTTATGTATCAGGCTTACCAATTTCAAGTAGTTTTTTGTATCGCCAACTGTAACAATCCCTTTTGATCACCCTGTAGTATTTACCAGAAGTAAGATATTGATTTTTTTCACGACCCTGTTAGAAAGTAACATTTTTACCCCTCAATTGAAATGTGATACTTTTCCTCCCTAAAGAAAAAAGTAAACTTTTATCTCCGACTAGTGTATTAAATGCGTATTTTTTTCTTTTTGTTTTTTTATGGGGTATCGAGTCGGCCTGTTAATTTGAGAACCCGGGTTCGATTTCCAAAGCCGATAAACAATTTTCACCACATTAAAATTATCCCTGTGGCTTCTCCTCCACTAACATTTTTGGAGGCCGTGATTTAACGACTGGTAATCGCACTTCACGCGTATAAATATACCACTTACCGCAATCTGCTACGGCAAAGTACCACACTCAGTAATGGGTAAAAGGAGTGATGATATATGTATTTATATATTTTATAAAATTATCCCTGTGGTTTCTCCTCCACTTTTTTGTAGGCCGTGATTTAACGACTGGTAATCGCACTTCACGCGTATAAATATATCACTTACCGAAATCTGCTACGGCAGAGTGCCACACTCAGTAATGGGTAAAAGGAGTGATGATATATTTATTTATATATTTTATAAAATTATCCCTGTGGCTTCTCCTCCACTAACATCCTTGAGAGCCATGATTTGACGACTGGTTACCGCACTTCACACGCATCAATATATCACTTACCGATATCTGCTACGGCAGAGTACCACACTCAGTAATGAGTAAAAGGCGTGATGATATATGTATTTATTTTTTTATTTTTGCTATACAATTCCATGTATAAACCCCGCAGGGAATAATAACGAGGAAATAATAATCATTATTCCCTCTTCTGCACCAATCAAAAAAAATTATTATGCCTGTATATACGTCGGAAGAAAGTGTCATTCTTCCCTCAGATGCATTATATCCCTCGACAAATGAAACAGCTCTTTTATGAAGAATTGTTTCATTTTCTTCCTTTGATATACAAATATAGTTATTTATGTAACAAGGGTGAAAACAAGCGTTTCTAGCCCATGGCATGATTATTAGCACGAGACTCAAAGCGCCAAGGGCTAATAACATGTTCAGGGTCAGAAACGCTAATTTCACCCGTGGTACATACAATATTTTATGCACAACAAAATAACATTTAATTACATGTTCAAAAGATTAAAATATGTACATAGGTTATATGTCAAAATGACATTTTACAGAACCAAGTATTTTATTTATGTATGGGATAATGGCTCAGTGGTATCAAGTCGACATGTGGATCCTGAGAACCTAGGTTTGATCCCCACAGCCGACAAACAATTTTCATCAAATTAAAATAACCTCTGTGACTCCTCCCAAATCAAATATTCACAGTTAGCAAAAATTGTCATTTTATTTATATATCATCATCACGCCTTCTACCCATTACTGGGTGTGGCACTCTGCTGAAGCAGATCTCGGTAAGTGATATATTTTGCGCGTGAAGTGCGGTTACCAGTCGTCAAATCACGGCCCCCAAACATGTTAGTGGTGGAGGAGCCACAGAGATAGCTTTTTCAAATTATGAAAATTTGTCGCCTGTGGGAATCGAACCAGGGACCTCAGGATCCACAGGCCGACTTCATACCACTGAGCTAGCTATTTATGTATCCATAGGAATTATTTTTTTATGGTCCTAGGGCCAAAAATAATTATTTAAGCCCGCTTTTTAGAGCTAAAACACATGAGTTTCGGCCCGGTTGTGCATAAAATATTACAATCGATTTCAAAGCGTAGAAATGAAAACATGGATAAAATATTAATCTTGACAAGAGCTACGATATGACAAATGCATTATAATTAATCATAGCAGTATTTTTATGAATCAATTACAGTAATAAATACACGGGTCATTCGTTGAAGGAATCTGCTAGTTGAAAATAATTAAATCAATTTGTTCCATCTCATAGAAATATTTACATCGGTTCCATGTTAGAACTACAAGCTTCAAAGAAACTAAAACGCTTGCAAAATTCAGTTTATTGCATAGCTAATCTGATTTTTTGCTGAACCTAACAAATAATTTTAAATATAACATTTCTAAAACATACTGACATGTCAAATATTCCTAAATTATTTCAGACAAAAATGCTTGGAATAAAAAACCCTAAATTAAATATTATATAAATAATTTAGGACTCAGGTATTTTTTAGGAAGATGGCATGACTTACAAAAACATCAGAATTTTTTTGGAAAGACGATTGACTCAGAAGGCCTGCACGAATTTTTTTTTGGAAAGATGACTCTGAAAGACATTCAGAATTTTTTTAGGGAAATTAGTTGTCTTTTAAATGTCCTAGATTTTTTTTTTGAAAATGACAGTGTGACAAGCATTTAGAATTTTTTGTAGAGAAGAAGGTTGTCATATACGAGAGCAGGGTGAAAAGTCCCTGAAAAGTGAAACAAGAAATGATTTATTTGGTCAAAACATATTTTATTTCTCAACATAATCTCCTTGTAGCTCGATACATTTCGTCTAACGTTTTTCTAATTTTTTTATCCCTTCCAAAAATACGATTTTGGCAATCCTTCAAAATAGGCGTTTGTCTCAGCGATGACCTCATCGTTGGAGCCAAATCTCTTGCCGCCGAGCTATTTCTTCAAGTTTGGAAATAGATAAAAATCTGGAGAAAAAAGTCCTTCTTATTGCGCTTAAACATCGCCAAACACTCCTTTGAACTTGTCACACGGTCGCGCTTGTTGTCAACAGAGAGCAAATGCGGCACCCATCTGGCAGATAGCTGTCTCAAATCCAAAAATTTATGCAAAATGTTCCGTACCCGTTCGGTTGAGATGCTCATAGCCTCAGCAAGCTCGTGCACTTTAACTCGCCGATCGGCCAATATCATACCATGGATTTTATCGACGATTTCTGGCGTTGTAACCTCACTTGGACGACCAGAACATTCGGCGTCCTTTGTGGTCATACTACCACAACGAAAATCAGTAAATCACTTGTGAATCGTTCCAATCGATGGTGAAGAGTCTCCATAATGTTTAACAAGCGATGCTTTGGTTTGCGTAATGTTTTTTCCACGCAAGAAATAATGTTTAATCAAGACGCGAAATTCACTTTTTTCCATGTTTTCAAAAATCTTCAAGGTTGCTTGCTTTCGATGGGTGTCAAAACAGAACTGAATGACATATCAGTCTGAAAATTTTAATGCGTTCTAGTTAAAGATGGTACATCACAAATGTCACATGAGATTTGCGATTATGGCACTATCTGTTTTATTTTTCAGGGACTTTTCACCTTGCCCTCGTATATGCCACAATTTTATTTTAAAATTAGTGCCTAAAATATTACTTTTTAACAATAACTGAAAAGTTATTGAAGTTTTTAAACATCAATATTTCGATTAATTATATGCATTTTTTGTTAAGTCAACTCTAGAAGTTAAAATACCACCGTATGGTACTGACTGCTGAGTCTGAGTAATTCTGTCTTGCAATGGTGAAAATAAAAATGTTTTTACCAGTTCTGATCTCATGGGTGTTAGCATGAATTATAGATGGCGACCACTTGAGCAGTGGCATGATATTTATAGCCGGGATAAGGAAACTGCCTACACTTATTAATCTGATGTCTTAATACAAGCAATTAGATCTGTCCGTCGTTTGCATTTACAGATGTATTCATATGACTAACTAGAACCTAACGGTCAACCTAACAATCACTGCCAACACGATGATTCTACTTTTTTAACTACTCGAAAGAAACCATTTTTTATATCTCGAACTATCTAACAGGGTTGAGAGATTTAAATCAAATTGATTTAAATCATTTAAATATAAATGAGTAATTTTTATTATTGTATATATATTTATTAAATTAAAAATACAAAAAAATCACAGTAAAAAAATAAAAACATGTTTTAATAAATCATAAATATTTGAATATGAAAATATAACAATTCAAATAACAAAAAAAAAAAGTAGAAACGTTTATTCATTTAGTGGTACATTATTACTAAAATGTTTAAATAAAAATATCAGTTTTCCAACCTTTTCAGTTCCTAATCGGTTTCTCAATTTTGAATGCACAAGTCCAAATGATGAAAAAACTCGCTCAACACAAGCTGAAGACGAATTGGCGCATAAAAGTGATTTTATAATTTTCAATATTATCTCTTTATTTGATCCTAATTCATCTTTTTGGGATATCCACCATTCAACACTTGAAACGTTGTTCAGAATTTTTTTTGGAAACATTACACAATACATAATATTTAAAAATTTAATTCAAAATACCCGTTTTTATGCACTTAAAAAAATAATTTACAATAATCTAATTTAAATCAAAAAAATCTGATTTTAATAAAAAAATTCTGATTAAATCAAAAAAATCGATTTTTTTTAATTTTTTTTTTTTAAATCCTGTTCTCTAATAAAATGAAATAGATACTTGGTTCTTATATAAACTCTCCAACTGCTAAAGGACAATTAAGGATAATGTCAGTTGAGATGGTTTGACTATGTGGAACATACGAGGTAAAACTTGCGTTTCTTAATTAGCAAGCAAGAGGTCGTGCGTTCAAATCTCACTGACTTCTACTTATATCCAAAAAATACGATTGTGTCTGAGTGGTTCGGATTCCACTATAAGCTGTAGGCCCCCTGTACTATAATTGGGATTTACTTCCTGTTGTGCAGAGTAACAAATAAATACGTCGAATAAAGATTGGTAAAATATAAAATCCTTAGGAATAAATGGATGGTACTCTGCCGAAGCAGATCTCGGTAAGTGATATATTTATGCGCGTGAAGTGCGGTTACTAGCTACAAATCACGGCCCCTAAAGATGTCAGTGGTTGCGGAGCCACAAGGGTAATTTTAAATTGGTGAAAATGTTTTATCGGCTGTGGGGATCGTACCAGAGTTCTTAGAAACCACTGAGCCATTACCCCATAATATTCTAAATACATAATATGAAATAAAAATAAGTTTCCTTTGAAAAAGACCCTGTAAAATTATTTATCAAGGGTCCTTCAAAGGCCTTAAGACAACCCTATGTGAAATATGTCGTAGACACTTTAAAATAAAGTATCAATATATCAAGATCTGCAGTTGCAGAGCTATCATTCTCATGTAGAAACAAAGCACTATCTTCTTAATTAATGTTAAAGAGTTGCTAACATCTCCCAAATGTCAAATTATTTAAACCTTCAAGAAACAATATAATCTGTGTTTAAAATCGACGAATCAATTTTTCCATGACGACTCAATTTTTTGCCGGTTAATTTGTGATTTACCATTCATTTTTTACAGTTGGCAAACCTTCTCGGGGCCTCTCAAGTGCTTGAGACAACTTAAGAAGCCCAGACATTAAAACAAAAATCTTTTTCGCACTTTTGTCAACATAGCGGAAAAGTTTTCTCCTTTTTAGTTCGTACCTGCGTCGAACGAACATTATTGATGAATTTTTGAGTGTTAATAGGTGTAAACAAAAACTATAAATCAGTTTTTGAGCGTTGAATCCAGTGAGAACGCTCTGCGGTTGAGTCAGGCCACCGACAGAAGGTTTTGTAATTTATAGACGGTTCGGAAAGAATAAAATTCCAAAAAGGAATTAAAAGAAAGCAGTTTTAATGTCCTCGTTTACTAATCTTGGAATGGAGAGAGGAGTCTGCAAGAACTCGACTAGTTTCAACTTTAACTACCAATTAGTTAATGGTCATTTAAGGTACATTCTAAATTATTATAAATAATACGCAAATAATTAAACAATTGTTAATTAAGAATTCCACTGGCGAAAATGGGGTAATGGCTCAGTGGTATCGAGTCAGCCTGTGGATCCTGAGAACCCTGGTTCGATCCCCACAGCCGACAAACATTTTCTCCAAATTAAAATAGCTAGCTCAGTGGTATCAAATCGACCTGTGGATCCTGAGAACTCTGGTTCGATTCTCACAGCCGACAAACAATTTACACAATTTTAAAACTAATTATCCCTGTGGCTCCCCCACCACTGACATCTTTGAGGGCCGTGATTTGACGGCTGGTAGCCGCACTTCACGCGCATAAATATATCACTTATCGAAATCTGCTTCGACAGAGTGCCACACCCAGTAATGGGTAGAAGGCGTGATGACATATTATAAAAATATCCCTGTGGCTCCCCCACCACTGACATCTTTGAAGGCTGTGATTTGACGGCTGGTAACCGCACTTCACGCGCATAATTATATCACTTACCGAGATCTGCTTCGACAGAGTGCCACAGTCAGTATTGGGTAAAAGGCGTGATGATATATTTATTATATATACATTGGCGAAAAAGCTGGCTATATTTCTAATGTTAACCCACATCTATTATGCTAAAGATCATTAATTTTTTGTTAGAAAAAAATGTAAACATGGTGAATAAAAAATGACTGACAGCATCACAAACTCACAAGTGAGAGTGATAAAAAATTGCAAAAAACTAATTATAATAATTAAATAGCACTGTAGAATACGGAACACATGTACTCGTATTCATATTTGCATAAAACAGTACCATTATATAATTTTAAAACTGTTTAAAGAATATTCTTCAAAGAATAATTGCGTGTTTGAGATGACTTTGAGATGGATTATGTTAAGAAATGATACCTATAAGCAACAATTTTGAGTCCCTTCCAAATAATACGATTTTGGCAATCCTTCAAAATAGGCGTTTGTCTCAGCGATGACCTCATCTTTGAAGCTAAATCTCTTTCCACCGAGCCATTTCTTCAAATTTGGAAATAGATAAAAATCGCAGGGGGCCAAATCTGGAGAATATGGTGGATGATGAACCAATTCGTAGCGCAATTCATGCAATTTTGCCATAGCGACTGCGGATCTGTGCGCCGGTGCGTTGTCCACAATGCGGCATCCATCTGGCAGATAGCTTTCTCATATCCAAAAAGGCTATAGCCGGGTAAGATGGTCAAATCTGCCCCCAAAGGAAATCACATGGGGATATGATTTCCATCTTATTTACACGAAAGTAGAATTTTCTGACCAATTTTCAGCCATGGATTTTATCGATGATTTCTGGCGTTGTAACCTCAATTGGACGACCAGAATGTTCGGCGTCCTTTGTGGTCATACTACTACAACGAAAATCAGTAAACCACTTGTGAATCGTTCCAATCGATGGTGAGGAATCCTCATAATGTTTAACATGCGATGCTTTGGTTTGCGTAATTTTTTTTCCACGCAAGAAATAATGTTTAATCAAGACGCGAAATTCACTTTTTTCCATGTTTTCAAGGTTGCTTGCTTTCGATGGGTGTCAAAACAGAACTGAATGACATATCAGTCTGAAAATTTTAATGCGTTCTAGTTAAAGATGATAGAACACAAATGTCACATGAGATTTGCGATTGTGGCGCCATCTGTTTTATTTTTCAGGGACTTTTCACCCTGCCCTCGTAGAATAGCAAGTTTCCTAATTTGTTTTCAAACTTTCTTTTTTAAAATGTGAGTCTAGGTTGACGCAGTATCTATGGTTTATCTTTTTATGTAACTTATAATTACCTTCTAACTGTTGTTGTCAAAATTAATGGCCTATATTTCTTAGAACCTGTGTCAAAAATGCGAAAATCTAATTTAGCGTAGTTAAAGTGCTTTAAGCAGTAAATGAGTTACTAGTAAATAAATCAAAAACATGTATTTATTTTTATCAAAAACATATTCTGAAATACATATTCGCGTTCTATATTTAGCAAATCGTCATTCATCATACAAATAAAATACGCAATAATATTAATTACTGTATGATATGTTATAAGAAAAAATAAATATTTATAAATTACAATTATCTAATTTGTCATCCTATATTTTTATAAAATGATTTGACGACTGGTAACCGCACTTCACGCGCAAAATATATCACTTACCGAGATCTGCTTCAGCAGAGTGCCACACCCAGTAATGGGTAGAAGGCGTGATGATATATTTATTTATTTATTTATATTTTTATATCAAATTTATACTAATATTAACAGTGCAGGCTATCGCTTTCATCTTTTCTAATCTTGTAGATTCGTTGTTAGTTTCGTTATTAGATTCGTTGTTAGGAGTAAACGTGAGTAAATTGAGATGTTTTATGCATATGTTATATACGTTGAAGAAAGAAAATGAATGATAAGTGAATAGGAATGATGTGATTGAAGGTTTGTTGTGTGATAATGATTTCGAGTGTAGTAAATGAATGAGTTTATATGTGATCTATGAATGTGGTTGAAGTGAGGGTGGTGTGTTTGGATGATAATGTTTGACGAGGGCTGA
This sequence comes from Pterostichus madidus, assembly GCA_911728475.2. Lineage (NCBI taxonomy): Eukaryota > Metazoa > Arthropoda > Insecta > Coleoptera > Carabidae > Pterostichus > Pterostichus madidus. Next base: position 2,202,030 of record OU452314.1, on the reverse strand, counting down.
TTGTTTGATGAGTGTGATGAGTGAATGTTTTATGAGTGATTTTAGGGTGCTACTCCATTTGTTGGGATATAGCGTGAAGATATGTATGTATGTATTAATAGATGCCGTATTTTGACGGCTGGTAGTCACACTTCAATTTTAAGAAATAAGTATATTATATACAAAGATCTTCAATAGCAGAACCATACATAACAATAACAAATATTTATCTACTAAAATAATTATCAAATATATTTTGCATTACACTGTCTATTAAATCTCTGAGGCCATGGAGGCTGTATTTTGACAGTTGGTAATCACAATTCAATCTCAAAAAATAAATATGTTTGAAATCACGATTTGCAACAGCTGAGCCCATGTCTAAGAATAAATATTTATAAAAATTTAATTTAATTTAGCGAGCCGATCTTTGAAGGTAAGGGGGCTGTATTTCAACCTCAAAGAATAAGTATGTTTTACACCATGACCTGCAACAGCTGAGTCATACAAAACAGTAATAAATATTTATAAAATTTCTGTTTAATTTTGCTTGCCGCTGTCCGCTAAAATTTTGGAATGCTTGGAGACCGTATTTTGTCGGCTGGTAATCACACTTCAACCTCAAAGAACAAGTATATTACACACCAAGATCTGCAAGAGCAGAGCTACACCCATCACCAACAAAAAACTAAACCTTTCCGAAAATAAATTTACAAATTTCTGCATCTTTGAAATTCTTTGTTCTTCTGCTTCAAAATCTGAGTCATTCTCTCCACTGCAGGTACCACAAGGTCGCTGTTAGCTCTGTTGATCAGTCAGAGACGGTGTTGAAGACATTTATCTGTTGTCCACAACAACATAGACAACAGAGTGGTGATAACAACTGACAAGATGATTCTTACGTACCACGGTCGTTTTGCTATTGACGTGCAAGTTACGTGAAAGATAATTGGATCTAACAGTGGCTCCTCTGCTTCTAAATAGTCTATTCTCTAACAAGTGTTGTTATTGGTGGGGTCACAGCGATATTGAGAGGTTGGCACAGGGGCGGACTACCCCGAATGAATAAGGGCTTCCCTAATTTAAAAAATATATATATTTGATATTCTACATGTAGAAATAATAAAGCTGCAGTTTTTTTATTTTACTAAATTATTTTTTGACGTTTCTCAAAACCAATGAAATGCTTCATTGTATGTCAAGTGTCTGCGTTTTAACCAATCCTGTCATTATTACACTGAGAATAAAGCTCTTGTGATTATTCCCGGGAATAATCTCTGTAGGTGCTTTTTTGTTTGTGACAAATGATAGGTAGTTATCAAATAATTATTTAAAACTCTCACGCATCAAGTAAAATGTGTGAAAAAATCGATTTAGTTGTATTTCTGATACAGAAATACACTAACAAATTTTGGAAACAACTTCCAAGAATACATTAATAAGTAATCAATCAAAATGGACCCAGTTCAAAATCTTTCAAGTTGGATGAATCGACCTCAACAGCTAAGTCAAAAAATAATCTAATTAAATATCACTCGAGATTTCGATAAATTAGAAAATAATTCTCCAGTATCTTTCTCAAACTGTCGGCTGTGGGGATCGAACCAGGGTTCTTAGAATCCGTAACCGACTTGATACCACTGAGCCATTACTCCATATATTATTACTGAGCATAATTTAAATATATTTTTTTATACAGTAATTAGGGAAGCAAAAGTATCGAAATGTCTATGGCACAATTTTCGGGGATCACCCTGTAGTTTATTTAAACCGTCAAGATCTGCAACTGCACATCTGCTCCGTGGAGAAAGAAATAATCAAAGCATGTTTTATTTATTGATTTAAATTTCAATCAATTTCACATTATCTATAGCTAAATACAATCTATTCAGCAACCAAATCATACTGAGTCCGCCTCTGTAAAGTCAAACTCCGCCGATGGTTGGCTTGACCACCGCCAGACATACAGTCAGTCGCTCAGTCAGTGTTCTTTTACCATTTGTGCTGTACACAACTCGCTTTCATTATATTTCGCTGTCATCGTCAAATGTTCTGTTTCCTAAGAGTTCTATCCACTTCCTAGTGTTATTAGTGACAGTCTCTCTCTGAAGAAGACCTCGGAGTGTAGTGTCCAAGTGTCTAACTCTCAGTGGAAATGTCTCTTGGTGGTAGCCGTCGCCGGCGACGGCTTTGTAGATGATCGCGAGTGAAGGAATCGACCTGGTGCTTACCTGGTGCTTGGGATAGACCTAGTGATATGGGTGCGAGAACAGTACTGGTGGTGATGTGTATGGGGATGGTATATGCTGATGAAACGAGGGTAAGATCGTTTAGAAATTATAAATTGCTGTAATAATGACAAATTTGGAAGATGTTGATCAGTAATTTAATTTTTGTACTCTCATCATTTAAAATAAGGTTTATATTACCTTGGAAGCCGATGGAAAGTTTGATTGAAAAAACACCCATTTTTATGGTTCTAACTTTTTACTATCTAAACGCTTAATTATACTATATATATACATTTTAAGGAATAAAAGAAGGATGGCTAGCTCAGTGGTATGAAGTCGACCTGTGGATCCTGTGGTCCCTGGTTCGATTCCCACAGGCGACAAATTTTCATAATTTGAAAAAGCTATCCCTGTGGCTCCTCCACCACTAACATGTTTGGGGGCCGTGATTTGACGACTGGTAACCGCACTTCACGCGCAAAATATATCACTTACCGAGATCTGCTTCAGCAGAGTGCCACACCCAGTACTGGGTAGAAGGCGTGATGATATATTTATTTATTATTTATTTTAAAGAAGTAGAAATATTAACTTATAACGCCATCAAACAGACATATTTTAACAAACTTTACGAGAAAAAATAACAATTTGTTTTCAAATAACAGATGTCAATTCATGACATACTAAACTGTCAATATAAATTCACGTTTCAAATTAAATAAATTCCCTCATTGGCCATTATATAATTTTTGCTCGTTACAAAAAGTATTGTACAAAACTCGTGCACGAAGACGCATTTTGCACCATTTACGCCTTGTTATGTAATGGGCTATTTTATATTCGCATCATTCAAAATAAGGTTTACATTAGCTTGGAATCCGATGGAAAGTTTGATTTTGCGCACTAGTGCGCATAATAATTGAAAAGACAACCATTTTAATGGTTCTACATTTTAACTAATAAAACGCTAATTGTACTTATATACACACATTTTAAGGAATTTGTAAAAGAAGTAGAGACACTAGCTTATAAAGCCATTAATCAGACATATTTTAACAAACTTTACGAGAAAAAATGAACACTTTGTTTTCAAATAACAAATGTCAATTCATGGCATACTTAACTGGCAATATAAATTCACGCTTCAATTTTAATAACTTTTCTCATTATCGGTTGTATAATTTTTGCTCGATACAAAAAGCATTGTACAAAACTCGTGCACGAAGACGTCATTTGCACCATTCGCGCAAATTAAAGCACGGGCGAAGCTGGTTTAAAGCCCTTAGGAAACAAATATTGACAAATTTATTGTAAGATGATTTAGGGCTTTTCAATCACGGTTTACTCTCGATTAATGTTAACTATGATTAAATAATAATGGTAACCATAGTTTCCGTTATTTAATCATGATTGAAATTAACCCTGTGATTGAAAAACTGGCCCTTAGAAATTATAAATTGTCTCAATCAATTATTTTTATCTGTTAATGACAAATTATAATGATTTTGGTCTGTGTTTAACATAATTTAAGAAGTGTGTAAAGCTGTCTTAAGGCCGTTAGTAAACAAATATTGATTGATTTCTTTTTTAAAACATTCAATAACAAAAGGATGGCTAGCTCAGTGGTATGAAGTCGGCCTGTGGATCCAGAGAACCCTGGTACCCTAGATTCGATTCCCACAGGCGACAAACAATTTTCATAATTTCAAAAACTACCCCTGTGGCTCCTCACCACTAACATCTTTGAGGGCCGTGATTTGACGACTGGTAACAGCACTCTCTCACGTCAGGAGTAGTATTAATGTGGTGAAAATATTTGTCGGCAGTGGGAATCGAACCAGGGTTCTTAGGATCCACAGGCTGACACGATACCACTCCATATATTCACAATAAAGTTTAAATAAAATCTAATATAATTTTGTTACCATTTGATTTTCAAAAAATTATTTGGATTAAATGTTTTAAAACGGATTAATTCAAGATCTAGGTAATATTTTTTTAAGAATGGGGCTGTAAATGTTTTTTAGTGAAAGATATAATATCAAATGTTCAAGATAAAAATATGCTATTAATAAATATTTAAATAACTGTTGTACAGTATAGCATAAATAAATATTGCGAACTGTTTAGCATAAATTAAGACGTAAATTAATGGAAACGCAGAATTACAATGAGTGTAATTTGAAATTACTTTCGTAGGGAGTCGCATTCGCAGATTTCTTTAGAAGGCAAAGCTAGGTCCTTACTAAATTTAAGTTTGAGTAACAGTGGTATAAGCAAGTGTCAAATATTCAAGAACCTAAAAATAATTTATTTACTTTACAAACATCTGAATAATTCTCGAATGCAAATATTTTAATTCCAGTCACAGATCCAGCGATAAAATTTGCAAAAAATGCAAAAAAATATTTACATTTTAATGTTGTGTTACCGGGTACTGCATTCTTAAAAAATACTAGAGTTTAATTATATGGGTGTCCACAATAACTACACAGTATGTCCCAAAAATAGCGAAACTCTGTAGATATAGAATAAAACACGCATTGTATTATGTTTGATACTTAATATTTATTCAAAATAGGTTCCATTTGAATCAATACACTTTTTAGAACGATCAACTAGAGCATGCATAGATTTGTTTATGTCATCTAAAGGAACAAACATTTTCACCACATTAATACTACTCCTGTGGCTCCCCCTCCACTAACATATTTGGGGGGCGTGATTTGACGGCTGGTAATCGCACTTTACGCGCAAAAATATATCACTTACCGAGATCTGCTGCGGCGGAGTGCCACACCCAGTAATGGGTAGAAGGCGTGATGATATATTTATTTATTTATTTTATCTAAAGGAACGACCTTTAACACCTGTGTCACGGCTGCTTGAATGGCTGGAATATCATCATAAAACGCTCCTTTCATGGCAAATTTCAGTTTTGGGAAAAGATAATAGTCACATGGTGATAGATCAGGCGAATACGGAGGGTGGTCGATGACACAAATATGTTTTTTCATCAAAAATTCGTTTACTTTTTTAGCGACTTTTTAGTCTTCATTTAATTCATGTGGAACAAAACGTGAACAAACCTTTCTTTTACCCAAATCTTCAGTTAGAATTCTCCAAATAGTATTTTAACTCGTATTTAATTCTAACAGTAAAATTCGCATCGACAGCAATGATTTCACGCACTTTTTAGACTAATTCAGCACAATTTCCGGCTTTTCGACGTCCAGATCTTTCATCATCATTTAAATCTTCACGACCATTTTTACATTTTGCAAACCACTTATAAACTTGTGAACGAGATAAACAATCATCACCATAAACTTTTTTCATCAATTCGTATGTCTCAGCAAATTTTTTTCCAAGTTTAACACAAAATTTAATATTTGCTCGTTGTTCCATTGTATTTTTACAACATAAACACAAAAACTACTGTCATTAAAATGCGTGTAAATTTTTAAACTGTCACCTGATTGCATGAAGTTGTGTGCGTTCGAAAGAGGAAAGATGTATCTTTCTAACAATGTGTATATTCAATAGCTTGCACTATGTGTTCTATGATTTAAATTAAAAGTTTCGTTATTTTTGGGACATACTGTGTATGTTTATTTTTGTCAAAAAAAAGTAATTAAATAGTATTAATTAGTTTCAAAGTAGTACAGTGTTTCATGAATGCCGCATTTATATTATTACATTAAGCTAAATACTTACTTAATGTTATTGGTTGATATTCATAATAATAAATAAGTAATTAGCAATTTAATGAAGCACATCGATGACTCAGAAGGCAAAAAATCGTGTGAGCACTTACACAGATTTTATGTTAATTTGCTGAGCGCATAAAAAACAAAAACAAAGTATTGGAGAATGCCGGTTCTCAATATTTATTTTCTTTGGAGGTTTACGTTGTTTTCAACAAAATAAAATTAAAGTTTTATGTTTAAGGAGTCGACAAATAAGTGCGGAGAAACTGAAGCGAATATTTGTTGAAGTAGTTATTAGAAATATTTGCAGTCGTTGCTAAATTGTATCAGACCTAAGCAGTTTAGTTGTAAAAAAACAACTTGTTCACTTCATAAGTTTACTATCCGATTTCTATACGTATTATGATTTACTATATGATTTCGAATATTTTTCTTCATCGTCAAGTCAATGTAAGGTTGAAAATATAATCTCGAAAAATTCCTTTATCACTGCCTAATTTAAATATGGCATCCAATGGTAAAAAAGTTCCCCACCTATAGTTTGTCTCAATTACAATTATTTATTTATGTTTATTAATTTAATGGGGTAATGGCCCAGTGGTTTCGAGTTGGCCTGTGGATCCTGAGGATCCCGGTTCGATTTCCACAGCCGACAAACAATTTTCACCAAATTAACATTACCCCTGTGGCTTCCCCACCGCTAACATCTTTGGGGAACCGTGATTTGATGGCTGGTAACCGCACTTCACGTACATAAATATATCACTTACCGAGATCTGCTTCGGCAGAGTGCCACACCTAGTAATGGGTAAAAGTCGTGATGATATATTTATTTTATAAGTATTTTTTTAATTTATAAAAACCACCATTTAATTGACTTAGAAAGGGCGGCAAATTGGAGACCGCCCTGGGCGGCAAAAGTTCTAGGTACGCCACTGGCCCTAAGTGATGTATTTATTTATGTCAGCAATTATTTACATTCTTGTATCAATCATAAATGTATATAATGATGATTTAGCAGAAAATATACAAATGACAGCTGTTCTTTTTAGTATAATTGTCGCTTAATTTCAATTTGTTTGGTCAATTAATAAAATTAACTTTTAGACCACTTTTAATTGAAGTATTTTTTTAATGGGATAGGTGGATCAATGGTATTGAGTCGGTCTGTGGATCCTGAGAACCCTGGTTTGATTTCTACTACCGACAAACATTTTCACCTCATAAAATTACCCCTGTGGCTTTCCCACCATTATCATGCTTGGGGACCATGAATAGACGGCTTGTAACCACACTTTACGCGCATAAATATATCACTTACCGAGATCTGATTCAGCAGAGTGCCACATCCAGTAATGGGTAAAAGGCGTGATGATATATTTATTTTATTATATATTTCTATATGGAGTGGCTAGTTCAGTGGTATGAAGTCGGCCTGTGGAGCCTGAGAACTCTGGTTCGATTCCCACAGGCGACAAACAATTTTCATAATTTCAAAAAACTACCCCTATGGTTCCTCCACCACTAACATCTTCGGGGGCTGTGATTTGACGACTGGTAACCGCACTTCACTCGCAAAATATATCACTTACTGAGATCTGCTTCGGCAGAGTGTCACACCCAGTAATGGGTAAAAGGCGTGATGATATATTTTATTTATTATATATTTCTATATGGGGTGGCTAGCTCAGTGGTATGAAGTCGGCCTGTGGAGCCTGAGAACCCTGGTTCGATTCCCACAGGCGACAAAGAATTTTCATAATTTCAAAAAACTACCCCTGTGGCTCCTCCACCGCTAACATCTTTGAGGGCCGTGATTTGACGACAGGTAACCGCACTTCACGCACAAAATATATCACTTCCTGAGATCTGCTTCGACAGAGTGCCACACCCTGTTATGGGTAGAAGGCGTGATGATATATTTATTTATTTATTTATTTTTATTTCTTTAAAAAATATTTTCTTCTGTAACTTTACGCTTTTCATTAAACAGCTCTGCAACAGCAGATTTCAGTTATTGACAATTTTCTACATTTAAAGTGCAGGTACCAGCCGTCAAATTATACCCCCTCACATAACCATTATTCACTGAAATAAATTCTTCTTCTGTTATCAAACAAATATTTTGTGCATCTTTACATAGCTTTAGCTCTGCAATAGCAGATCTTAGTTACTGACAATTTTCTACACTTAAAGTGCAGGTACCAGCTGTCAAATTATACCCCTCCTATAGCCAATAAAATCTTGTTGTATTATCAAAAAAATAATTATCTTCTGATCTATCATTCATTCCATAAAAGCAAATCAAATCAAATATTTCTTATTGCGATTTTCATAACTTTCTTTCAACGGAAATTTTAAATCTCGTCTCTTGAATCTTGTCTCTCACGTAACACTAACGTCTTCTTCTTCATTACTATGCTGGTAACTCACCGTGGGATATTCCGAAAGTTATCGCACATTGGTTCATTATCATAATAACGGGAATCAAATCTGATGTTTACATCTGTTGATCGCAACTGCGAGATATCACAGATTCATATGGTAATGTAATCGCAAAGAATGCAAGAGATGATTCAAAGTCTAGTGACTTATGACTGCGGTTTTCTTCCGCAAATGAACCGGAGATTTTTGTAGATTACTATCGGTAATTGCTGGTGATAACGAGGTTTTTACACTCTTCTTCAACATAGCCAGCGGATGGTTAAATCTCGTAGACTTCCACTTATATCCAAAAATACGATTGTGTCTGAGTGGTTTTGACTCGAGTATACGAGATGTGGCTATTAACGAGACTGATGCTGTTTTAACATTTTATTTTGATTCCATACCTATTGACTTATTATCACTTTCAATATACACCCCTCCTCTATCCCTACAATGCTCTATGCGAATCTTCCATTGTTCGAAACAGTGCTGGAAGTCTTCTTCTGTCAGCTCCTTCAGAACACGTGCGGATTTCTCTTTCAAAGCTCAAATCTTGTTGCTATTAAGGCAAATTTCACCTTACGAAAATTAATTATACACTACTATCTGGAGTAGGTTGCACAGTGATACGAGGTGTGGCTATTAAATAACGAGACTGATGCTATTTTAACATTTTGTTTTGATTCCATACCTATTGACTTATTATCACTTTCAATATACACCCCTCCTCTATCCCTACAATGCTCTATGCGAATCTTCTATTGTTCGAAAGAGTGCTGGAAGTCTTCTTCTGTCAGCTCCTTCAGAACGCGTGCCGATTTCTCTTTCAAAGCTCAAATCTTGTTGCTATTAAGTCAAATTTCACCTTAGGAAACAGAAGTCGCACGGTGCAAGATCTGGCGAATAAGGCGGATGGTCCAACACTGGGATGCTGTACTTGGCTAGAAATCTCTTGACAGACATAGCGGAATGAGCCAGCGCATTGTCTTGATAGAGAAACCATGATTAATAGGTATTTCTTAATGAACAGTGGTAGCTTTAAGCTACAAAAAGTAGCTTTAAAAGTAGCTTCAGTTGTTATAACAATATTTTTAAAAAAACATAGCTCGCTACAAGCTACAGCTATATTTTTCACATTTAGCTAAGCTACAGCTACAGCTAAGGTAAAAGTAGCTAAGCTAGTAGCTAAGCTACAAAAGTTAGCTACTGCCCGTTGCGTCCAAGTGGTTCAGATTCCACTGGAAACTATAGGTCCTATTATGTATAATTTTCAACTGCGCAGCGTGCAAACATGTTTAAATAAAACTGAACTGATTTCCTCCCCATTCGTACCTCAAAGTTTAATTTAGCGTTACTCTATAAACAAGAAAACAATTAGTTTCGCATGCACTTACGATTTATTTCCTACTTCCGAGATTTAAGGTTTGTTTGCAAGTGTAAACGGCGCTTACTTCAAGCTATTGCACTGTGAGAAATCTGTCAACACTTCCTCTGCGCGTTAAACGAATAAACAATCGATTGAATTTATTGTGTTTACAGACAAGGACGTTTGTAAATTGTAAACGATTTGAGATTAAATGAAAGTTGTGCCAGTGCCGGACTTGAATTCATTACAGATATTTACCCTTATTTTGTGCTCTTCTGCACAACAGGAACTTAGTCCTGGTTACAGTACCTCATTGTGTCAATCCGAAGCGATAGAGCTCGACAAACCAAAGTAAAACCTCGAGAGGAGTGTCTTCGGAGGTCGCTACTATCGTCGGTACAAAAGATGAATTTAAATTTGTGAAATAAGATGGCGGGTAATTCTTTAAATTTATAAAAATAGTATGTAAAAAAATAGTAATTATACATACATACGAGTGCAGGGTGAAAAGTCCCTGAAAAATAAAACAGATGGCGCCACAATCGCAAATCTCATGTGACATTTGTGATGTACCAACTTTAACTAGAACGCATTAAAATTTTCAGACTGATATGTCATTCAGTTCTGTTTTGACACCCATCGAAAGCAAGCAACCTTGAAGATTTTTGAAAACATGGAATCTTGATTAAACATTATTTCTTGCGTGGAAAAAAACATTACGCAAACCAAAGCATTGCTTGGACTCCTCACCATCGATTGGAACGATTCACAAGTGGTTTACTGATTTTCGTTGTAGTATGACCACAAAGGACGCCGAACGTTCTGGTCGTCCAGTTTAGGTTACAACGCCAAACTTGAAGAAATGGCTCGACGGAAAGAGATTTGGCTCCAACGATGAGGTCATCGCTGAGACAAACGCCTTTTTTGAAGGATTGCCAAAATCGTATTATTTGGAAGGGATCGAAAAATTAGAAAAACGTTGGACGAAGTGTATCGAGCTACAAGGAGATTTGTTGAGAAATAAAATATGTTTTGACCAAATAAATCTCACCCTGCCCTCGTACATACATATCTTCACGCTATATCCCATCAAATGAGGTAGCACGAACCCTAAAATCACTCATAAAATATTCACTCATTACATTCATCAAATAATCAGCCCTCGTCAAACATTATCATCCAAACACACCACCCAAACTTTAAAAAAATAATAATAAGCCCAATTGGAGGGCCCCTACGTGGATCCGCCCTTAGTAGTTGCATCATTTATTTGGAAGTAACACGAGTTAGTTCTAGATCAGTTCAGGGTTGAACCCAAAGTTCCCAAATAAATATGGTCATTATAAGCTACTGTAATTGGGATTAAGGTAGTACTAGTGTGACGGTGGCGCCATCGGTTGTCGAGTGGCGAAACTGACGCTCAAAAAAATATAAAAATAAAATAAGTGTTTTATACCTATTATGATTTGAATATCATGAATTGTTAACAGGTTGTTGGTCTAGTGAATTTTCAGATACCATACCACCGTGTGGTGTGCTATTATAAATTAGGATTCTTAATTTTACGTTAAAAACAAGGCTTTGCATGGCTATATATCCATTACTAAACGATAAAAAACTTTCTCCTTCTGATACAATATACATGGATAGTTCTAGAACATCATACTAGTTTTTCAAATGAAACTGCAAAATTTTAGAGGTACACAAACCAAATATGTGCGATTCTGAGTGATGATCGCCATAAGCCCCGTGTATAAGAACTCAACTTTACAAGCGAATATATTTGTTCACAGACGATGAATGTGTTTCATATTTTAACGGGATGCGTATGACTATCCAATGTTTACGTACGCCAAATTTCATTCAGAACTGCAAATTTTTTTTTTGCGCTAGTACTACCTTAAGTATTTTGTTAGACAGAGTAAAACATCTTAAGTTTGTTGTACAATTAAACTGCAAGCGTAACACGCAACATTTAATCATACTCCAGAACATTCAAGAATGCAACAGTAGTTCTGGCGCCTTTATAATACTCAATTCTCTTCACTGTATAACTTCACCAATAGTTATTGTTTCATCACAATTGCTTTTCAGCACTTTCAGGTCACAAACAATGCCTGAACGCTGCGTTAAAGAGCGTTGAAATCCGCATTTATAACCATGAAACTACTGAAAGCCTAACTTCATCAAACACTATTATGCAATTGATGTTTGTAGCGCCAGTCGTAATGCATACACCCAGCGATTAGAAGGCGCCGGAGCCGTCACGGTTTGGCCTTTAACTCTCGATAACTGACCAGGACATGGCAATACACTATGTATAAACATACACACATACACAAGCACATACACAAAGCACGCGAATTGTGTTATCGGCTGTAACGATGAGGCAAATTGTACGGAAATGTTCGTGGTTACCTTCAGATGATACGAAATTGAGTTTTTGGAATTTGGAGGTTGGCATTTTTAAATATCAATTATTTTACAGGAAAATAGCTCAAATAACAATTTTACCACACTAAAATTACCCCTGTGGCTCCTCCACCACTACCATCTTTGGGAGCTGTGATTTGATGGCTGGTAACCGCATAAATATATCACTTACCGCGATCTGCTTTGGTAGAGTGTCACACCCAGTAATGGGTCAAAGGGTAATTTTTACTAGCTTTGACAACGCCGGTTTTGTCTTGACGTTTGTCAAATTTGTATTTATATGAAGACAAATTTGAAAAAAATCAAAAGGAAACTGGTGTTGCCAAAGCTAAAAAAAATTATCGACGTCGCTTATTATTATAGCCGTATATGATTTTACGCGTACTCCATTTGCCATTTGGATCACATCTAACTTACATTTACTGAACCAGATCACTTATTTATTTCACTGGATTACTTCGCTGACTTTATTTCCAGTACTATAATTACTTATTCTAATTTACTTTGAAGTTAATAAATAAATAAATAAATATATCATCACGCCTTCTACTCAATACTGGGTGTGGCACTCTGCCGAAGCAGATCTCGGTAAGTGATATATTTTCGTCGAATCACGGCCCCCAAAGATGTTAGTGGTGGAGGAGCCATTGGGGTAGCTTTTTTGAAATTATGAAAATTGTTTGTCGTCTGTGGGAATCGAACCAGGGTTCTCAGGATCCACAGGCCGACTTCATTACTTTGAAGTAATTCACCTGAATAAGTACATTAGTTTGCTTAAGTCAGTTCACTTAGACATGAGTCGAATTTATCTGAACTGATGTAAGTGAACCAAGTGGCAAATGAAATACAACTTTTAATAGGCTCTTGGGTATTAAGAGTGATGTTTCTATGGTAATACTACTTGTAGCATATCAAGCGTTAGTTTTATGAAAATTGTCTGTCGGCTGTGGAAATCGAACCCGAGTTCTCAAATCCACAGGCCAACTCCATAAAAAGAAACTACAACTGTTAAACAGAAAACTATTTGTAGCATCTCTAATCGTTCTTTCACTCTGCAGACATTAGCAAAAGCTAGTAATAATCCAGTTGACAAATATACGATGATTATCAGCTCTCCGCAGTACCAATCCTCATTCGCAGACGCTTATAATTGCGTAGTCTGATCGTAATGACATCTCGAGTGCAAATGCGTGCAACGATTCGTAACACCAGATAAACTCTCGACGGAAAGTTATTGCAGAACGCTGTGCTTGAATTACCTGTGCTTCAAACAGTTTAATTTCGAGATACGATCTTGATTCTCGCAATAAAAGAACGCGAAGTTGTCCAGTCAAGCCGGTAGAACGTTGGTGTGAAGAGCAGTTTGTTCAATTGGTACCTGTGAGCTGTGTTACAAGGAGACAATATGGCTCAATCCTTAGAAGTGTTTAAATGGATTGTTAAAATAGAAATCTTTGGATGTTTATGTATTTATTTATTTATCTTACTCTGTACAACAGGAACTTAATCGCAGTTACAGTAGCTTATACTTACAGTGACCATATTTTTTGGTCCAAATAAAGGAAAAATTTTAAAAGATTTATAAAAATAGTAAAATAATTAAAGTTACCCCTGTGACTTTTTACAAATTTTTAAATACATGTTTCCAAAGAATCATCCCATTGCAAGCTTTTATTTAAATTTTATGGCATAATGAAATGAAAAATATAATATATATTATATTTAGATGTTTATATTCACGTTTGTTTCTGTTTAAGGTTAATTTAAAATAATATGAAACTAGATACGAAATTGGGAATCTCACCATTTAATTCCTCATATATTTCTACATAATTATGCATATTTTCATCCTCAATATATATATATATATATATATATATATATATATATATATATATATATATATATATATATATATATATATAAATATATATATATATATACATATTTTAATCGCCGGAGTCGTGATCGCAAAAATATCTGGTAATGAAAATGCCAATTTTTTTGTTGAACCAATTAAAAACCGATTTTTTAAAAAATACTGTTCTATGTAAATCAGACTACGAGAAATCGAATGCCGTTGAGCGCATCTTCATATCTTTTTTAGATTCGGAGTTACGGCGATTTTTGACTTTTTTAAAATCTCAACTTTGAAGGCCCATATCTCGAAAACTAAAAGAGATATTGAAACGCGGTTTAAACGAGTGTATGTCTCGTGCTCCAATTAACTTACACTAAAATTTTGAAAATTTTGAAAATTTTTGTATTTTTTTCAAAATTATTTTTGTCCATATTTCAAAATTATTTTTGTCCATATTTCAAAATATTGAAGATATAATGAAAATCTGTAAAAACCAGTGGATTCCGCTCGTGAAAATACATATGTATGTAAAATTTCAGAATTTTTGCTCCACACATAAAATTTTTAGAGCAAAAAAACTAAAAATGGCCAAAATCTGTAAAATTCTTAAGGGGTACCCCTTCAAAAATCTTCAAAAAACAGTGATTTTTCATTTTTTTGTAATAAAAACTTTATCTAAGCGAATTTTTGCTTGAAATTTTGCATACCTATGTACTTTTGCGAGAGGAATTCATTGGTGTTCACAGATTTTTATTATCTCCTCAACTTTTTTAAATACGGGCAAAGAAAATTTTGACAAAAAATAGTAAAATTTTCAAAATTTTCAAAATTCCGGTATAAGTTAATGAGAGTACGAGAAATACACTCATTCAAACCGCGTTTAAATATCTCTTTTAGTTTTCGAGATATGGGTCTTCAAAGTTTAGATTTTTAAAAAGTAAAAAATCGCCGTAACTCGGTTACTAAAAAAGATATAAAGATGCGCTCAACGGCATTCGATTTCTCGTAATCTGATTAATATAGAATCATATTTAAAATTTTTCGATTTTGAAACTGGTTCAACCAAAAATATTTGCATTTTCATTACCAAACATTTTTGCGATCACGACTCCGGCGATTAAAAAAATATTTTTTGAGGATCAAAATATGCATAATTATATAGATATATATGAAGAATTACATGGTGAAGTCCCCAATTTGATATCTAGTGTTGTATTATTTTAAATTAATTGATTTTTCCGATACTTTTATGTATAACATTTTATGATTTAGACTTAAAAATATTTCGAGATAACTGCCAGAAAGCTTATGAAATAAGCTTTCAGGAAGACTAAAATTCAAGTCATTTGGATAAAAATCAACGGCGTAGCGTCAATTTGAGTAATAAGAAGTTTGAAGCAAAAAAACGACAAAGATGTTAACATATATTAGACGTTCTCAAACTTGGTAGTGTTATGGATTTTGCGAAAATAACGGACACCCTAATACACAGTGTCATCTACTCCATTCTTAACTGGAATAGAGTATATATATTTTAAGATCATACGTATCGTAACTTTTTCCTAGATCTTGTCAGTCATGTTTTATCGGAAAGGTGTAGTTATAAGCCGTCAAATTACGTCAGCACATAAACTATGCAAAGAAGATTCTAACACAGCGAAAATAATTTAATAAGCAGCTACAAGAATTTGTAAACTGTCATAAACAAATGATTTCTAAATCTGTAAAATCGTAAATAATATACCACGAGTAATTTATAAATAGACAGTAATCATCAATAAAATGAAAAGTTCATAAAAATCATGTGCTTATTAATATACACTCGTAAAAAATTTATCACCTCAGGCTTATTTTAAATTATATATTTAATTTTGCTTTAAACATCTTACTTGTCATAAAGCCAAACATTCCTAACCTGTTACACTGCCCTTCATCCACAATCATAATAGGTGGCAGCAGTGGTATCAAGTCGGCCTGTGGATCCTGAGAACCCTGGTACCCTAGATTCGATTCCCACAGGCGACAAACAATTTCACCACATTTAATATTACCCCTGTGGCTCCCCCACCACTAACATCTTTGGAGGCTGTGATTTGGGGGCTGTGATTTGACGGCTGATAAACGCACTTTACGCGCATAAATATATCATTTACCGAGATTTGTTTCGGCAGAGTGCCACATCCAATAATGGGTAAAAGGCGTGATGATATATTTATTTATTTATTTATTTAAGTTCGTACGTGGCTCAGTAGTATCGAGCCGGGTTTTGGATTTGAGAATCCTGGTTCGATTCCCACAGCCGACAAACATTTTCACCACATTTAAAATTACCCCTGTGGCTCTCCCACCACTAACATCTTTGGGGGCTGTGATTTGACGGTAACTGCACTTCACGCGCATAAATATATCACTTACTAAGATTTGCTTCGGCAGAGTGCCACGCCCAGTAATGGGCAAAAGGCGTAATGATATATTTATATTTATTTTTATAAGTAATATTAATATTACCATCAACTTCTGATGATTATATTTTTTTCTGCATGAACCAAACATCACCGAAGTTTTCATCACGTTTGAAAGCATTTAATAAGAAGATTGTATGTTCTATCTCGTCTTCGTTCGACTAAGTATAATCAAGAACGCGTGCTGTGTACGTGAATGAAAATTGTCGGACGTTGTTTTGTGATTAGGGTATCTGTTAGCGAGCGTTAGTGTTGGTTAGTTGTAACCGATAGGGGATCTTCAGATGTTGAAGATGGTTGATGGTTCATAGTTGATGGTCGACCAGGTGCAGGTATATTACACAGGTGTGGATTTCGGTTGAGGAGGGCTTTGTTGAGGACAGGGCGGTATTAGGAAATTTGTTGAAGGTGTAATAAACCAGTTTGCCGACTGACGCGAAGAAATAAATAAATAAATAAAATATTGATGTAGATTTTCAACGAATTACCTATATAACTGTATTTTTCTACGACTGCTATGAAAAGTAGAGTGGCTAGCTCAGTGGTTTGAAGTCGGCCTGTGGATCCTGAGAATCCTGGTACCCTAGATTCGATTCCCACAGGCGACAAACAATTTTCATAATTTCAAAAACTATCCCTTTGGCTCCTCTACCACTAACATCTTTGGGGGCCGTGATTTGACGACTGGTAACCGCAAAATATATCACTTACCGAGATCTGCTTCGGCCGAGTGCTACACCCAGTAATGGGTAGAAGGCGTGATGACATATTTATTATTTATTTTATTTATGCTATGAAAAGTTGATATTTATACTTTCAGTTGTCTTCGTAAAGTTGATGGTTACT
Source organism: Pterostichus madidus (assembly GCA_911728475.2). NCBI lineage: Eukaryota > Metazoa > Arthropoda > Insecta > Coleoptera > Carabidae > Pterostichus > Pterostichus madidus. Next base: position 2,184,715 of record OU452314.1, on the reverse strand, counting down.
GAGTAACAAACAATAGAATACTTTACCGCGCGTCTCCTATAGCAACAAACGGTTAAATATTGTAACGCTCGCTTAGAAAAATATAAATTGTTGCTGAAATCTTAATTTATTGAAACAATACTTACAAAATCTAAAATATAGGTTAGATTCATTTTTACACTTTTACATATATTAGGCATGAAGTTTGCTGCGCTATGATTTGAAGTTGAACCTGAACGCAGCTGGGCAGCAGTGCCAACTTAATGAGGATGAGGGATGTTAAAATTGAAAGTGCAGTTTTCACAGTTTTGTATATTTATTCCGGAACTTGAAATGTTGCTTGATAAATTTGAGGATAAATTAGATTCTGTGATATTCTCATTAGAATTTTCAGATATTACGCCAATAACTATTTTTATGGGGTAATGGCACAGTGGTAGCAAGTCGGTCTGTGGATTCAAAGAACCCTGGTTCGATCCCCACAGTCGACAAAACATTTTCACCAATTTAAAATTACCCCTGTGGCTCCCCTATCACTAACATCTTTGGGGGCCGTGATTTGACGACTGGTAACCGCACTTCACGCGCATAAATATATCACTTACCGAGATCTGCTTCGGCTGAGTGCCACACCCAGTAATGGGTAAAAGGCGTGATGATATATTTATTTATTTTATTTTACTATTTTCTAAGATTTTTGAACATTTTTTTATTTACGTGTGAAAATTTATCACTAACAATGATTGTTAAATAAATAAATAATAAATATATCATCACGCCTTCTACCCATTACTGGGTGTGGCACTCTGCGAAAGCAGATCTCGGTAAGCGATATATTTTGCGCGTGAAGTGCGGTTACCAGTCGTCAAATCACGGCCCCCAAACATATTAGTGGTGGAGGAGCCACAGGGATAGCTTTTTCAAATTATAAAAATTTGTCGCCTGTGGGAATCGAACCAGGGACCTCAGGATCCACAGGCTGACTTCATACCACTGAGCTAGCCATCCCATAAAACAATGATTTTTGATAACATACTTTTTTAATTATTTACTTGGATACTCATATTGTCTTGGTTACATACAACACCGAAATTGGTGGTACGTGAATTGAACTAACCCCATATTATTAGGCGTATTCCATTTGCCATTTGGATCAGATCTAACTTACATTTTCTGAACAAGATCAGCTATTTATTTCACTGAATTACTTCGCTGACTTTATTTCTAGTATTAGAATTACTTATTCTAATTTACTTTGAAGTAATTCACCCCAATAAGTGCATCAGTTTACTTAATTTAGTTGATTTAGTCATGTTGTCGAATTTATCTGAACTGCAAACCAAGTGGCAAATGGAATACAGCTATTGTTTAAAATTTTTTAGTAAGTTCAGTCGTAGAAAAAATTATGTGTGTGCCTCAAGCGTAAAGTATCTTTATTGCTCTCGTTCTATTGCAATTACCGAGCAGCCGAGCACGAGCAATATAGATTCACTTTACGCTCTTGATACACAAATAACTATTGTTGCCAATGTTGCTATGGTGATCAAATTGTCTTCCAATTCAACAAGGCATATATCTCACACTTTATCCATCATTAACTAAACCTCCTGAAGCCTCATAATACTCCAATTTCATCCTCTCATCTTCTCAAGTTCCCATCCTACCCAACTGTCATTTCTTCTGCTTCATTACCACTCGCGACACGTCGTGTCAATCCACTAAATCTGCAAGGTGTCCAGTAACTGTCCAGCCCACAAGTTGCATGTGTCTGTGGCCTGTTCCGACTCTGTCGTGTTTGTAGTGTGAGAGTGTTCGATTCTCACCAACGAGACAGAGCAGAGAGCAGCCCAGCTGTCTACTATGTTCAGTTTCTGTCTCAGCGGCAAAGCGCGTGAACAAAGACACATCGCTTGATGCACACCTGTTACTTACAATGCTTAGACGTGGCTTTGGCGCGAGGACAGTGCCGTGGAAAGAATTAGTTTCAGAGGGGAGATAGAATTATGTTATTGTGTTAACTGTACTATTTAATAGATACACAGATTTGTATTTTCGTTTGGTTTATTTTTAAATACAAAATAAATAAATATATCATCACGCTTTCTACCCATTACTGGGTGTGGCACTCTACCAAAGCAAATCTCGGTAAGTGATATATTTATGCGCGTGAAGTGCGGTTACTAGCCATCAAATCACGGCCCCCAAAGATGTTAGTGGTGAGGGAGCCACAGAGGTAATTTTAAATGTGGTGAAAATGTTTGTCTGCTGTGGAAATCGAACCAGAGTTCTCAGGATCCACAGGCCGACTTGATACCACTAAGCCACCTATTATGATGCATGAAGTGCGATTACCAGCTGTCAAATCACGGCCTCCAAAGATATTAGTGCAAGAAGAGTCATAGAGGTAATTTGAAATAAAATAAAATAAATATATCAACACGCCCTTTACCCATTACTGGGTGTGGCACTCTGCCGAAGCAGATCTCGGTAAGTGATATATTTTTGGCGCGTGAAATGCAGTTACCAGCCGTCAAATCACTGCCCTTAAAGATATTAGTGGAGGGAGAGCCACAGGGGTAGTATTAATAGAGTGAAAATTGTTTGTCGGCTTTGGGAATCGAACCAGAGTTCTCAAATCTGCAGTCTGACTCGAAACCACTGAGACACCTACACTCTGCCGAAGCAGATCTCGGTAAGTGATATATTTTTGGCGCGTGAAGTGCGGTTACCAGTCGTCAAATCACGGCCCCCAAAGATGTTAGTGGTGGAGGAGCCACAGGGGTAGTTTTGGAAATTATGAAAATTGTTTGTCGCCTGTGGGAATCGAACCAGGGTTCTCAAGATCCACAGGCCGACTTCATACCACTAAGCTAGCCACCCCATAAAATATAAAAATCATATCAATATTTGTTGATAAATAGACAATTGTTTATCATTTATAGATCTATAAAACTTACGGAATTACACAGAAGTAGACAATTTAATTTTTATTCTGTTAACCGTTCCTATATTTTCCCTGACTTTCCAAATCTCCAAAAATAGTATTTATTTCTATCACTTGCTTTATTTCGTTTGTCACTTAAATCAGTTCAGATAAATTAGACTACATAACTAAATGAACTAAAAATAGTAAACTGACATACTGATTGTAAACCTACGGACTAAACTGATCGAAATAACACAGTCAAATAATTCTGGTTCAGTAAATATAAGTTAGATCTGATCCAAATAGAAAATGGAATATGCTACTGTTATTTCCTGTAATAAAGCCCCCTTAAAAAGTATTTGTTTCGCCGCCACTGTGCGCAGTGGCATTGGCACAGGAATGCAGTCCCGCGGTGCACACCTGGCCGCTGGGCCCCCTGTCCCTTCGCCCTCTGAGTGGGTCCACCTACAAGTCACCCACCGCACCGCCGAAATCCCGGGCGCAGCCCTAGGCCAGGGGGCGCGGGTACAAGGGTGCTTGTGTGAATACACCTGTAAGATATGTCTACTTGCTTGTGGTGGAGACGTGAAGTCTAGTCTGGTCTCAGGTGGCGGTGGTAAAAAATAGAGGGTGGAAAATTGAGCGATTTGGACGCTTAAATTTAATTAAAATTGGTTAGGGTAATTTGTATTATAGTCGTTTAGGGTTTAGGCCGTCAGCACATTACTAATGGTGAAATTCTAAGTACAACTATAAGTTTTATAGGTTTGTAAATTTGGAAATGATGAATAAAATCGCAATGAAACTTTTGTCTTTTTGAAATATTTTTGACTTGTAGATGTGATTTTATTTATTATTTATTTACAGGTTTATGAATCAATAAACTTTTAGATTTATCCCAGAATCCGAGCTTAAAAAAAGTAGCTAAGCTACAGCTACAGCTATTCTTTAAAAAAGTAGCTGAGCTACAGCTATAAGCTACATTTTGTAAAATATAGCTAAGCTACAGGTAAAAGCTTTCATTAAAATAGCTGTTAAATTTTAAAGCTACTTTTTTCAATTATTGTGAATGATTAAATTTGCCCTTCTCAAATGATCAGTTAATCGGTCTTTTGTTATAATGACTGTTAATAAATATAAAAAATCGCAAATGGACAAATGTACTGTTAATTTGTTATGCTATAATTCTTATTTATATCGAAATAAATTAACAGTCACATTAACAGAAGACTCCTAAACAGTCAATGTTTAGTTCATCTAATATTTAACACAAAAGTAGGATAGGTTAAGAACAAGTGAAAAATAAAATATGTTAATAGATTTTACACTATATAATAACTTGTTATCCTACAGTTATAGAAAACAATAAAGAAGGTACAATTCAAATACAAAACAAAAATTAATAGGTATTTCTTAATGAACAATGGTAGCTTTAAGCTACAAAAAGTAGCTTTAAAAGTAGCTTCAGTTGTTATAACAATATTTTTAAGCTAATCGAAAAAAAACATAGCTCGCTACAAGCTACAGCTATATTTTTTCACATTTAGCTAAGCTACAGCTACAGCTAAGGTAAACGTAGCTAAGCTACTAGCTAAGCTACAAAAGTAGCTAGCTACTGCCTAGCTCTGTTTATCATACAATTGCACCATAAATTAATTTTCTGATAAAATATTACAGCGCTGTATTTTTATTTGTCAAACACTTTAGAGTTAGAGGAAATACCAGGTGTATTGTGAAGAGCAGGCTATAGACGTTAAACATGGGAAAACAGTATCTCCGTGCCCATTGCTGCCCCAATTAATTTAGACAAAAAAGTTTCAAATAAAGTTGTACAATTTAAAATTGTGCATCTAAATCAATAAACTAATTTCATTTTCTATGTTTCGTAAATAAATATATCATCACGCCTTCTACCCATTGCTGGGTGTGGCACCCTGCCGCAGCAGATCTCGGTAAGTGATATATTATGCGCGTGAAGTGCGGTTACCAGTTGTCAAATCACGGCCCCCAAAGATGTTAGTGGTGGAGGAGCCACAGGGGTAGTTTTTGAAATTAGGAAAATTGAACTAGGGTTCTCAGGATCCACAGGCCGACTTCATACCACTGAGCTAGCCACCCCATGTTTCGTAACGGTAGAAATGAAATATGAAAATTTGCAAAATTACAATTTTTATAATACATACTTGTACTGTAAGTTACCTATTAATGACAAAATTTAAACACAGTAAGTGGAACTTTTATCGCACAGTGGTTTCCATGGTTATATCACGACTTTAATATTTATTTACTGTCAACCGTGAACTGTAAGTAAATATTACATATCAAGGTCTTGTTTATTTTGACAACAATTTGACATCTGTCAATTTGGAAACCTATTTTTCTTTTCCTTCTATTTGTGCAAGTAGGTATTGTAAAAGATAGCTTACTAACCTCGAACTGTAAGTGATTTTTGTAGGTCGCGAATGTTTAGGAAATCTCGATCCTTCGGGCCTCGATTTCCCAAAATACATTCTTAACCTAAAAACTGTCACTTACAGTTCATGGTACGTAATATACTATTAATTAGTGTTAATCACGGAATTAAAACTCGTTAATGAACGGAAAAGAGAATATTTTAAATGTACTTTTAATTTTAAATATTATTTTTATCGATTAGATAATGAATTGAAACTATTATTAAAGCTACTAAATACAAGATATCAGGAAAATTTATTTAATTTGCTCAACAAATTATCCTTTTTGGCGTAAGTTTTACATTCAATAATATGCGTTGAATTACTGCATTTTTACTTGAAACAAAGTATAGCTTCAAATTTGTATTCAAAACAGCAGTATATATCCTGCAAACTAATCTATGTAGGTATAGTGTGTTCATATATCATATTGCACCAGTGGCGTACCGAAAAAATTAAACTAGGATGTAAAGCTAAAAATATTTCAGATATTTATCATCATTTTTAAAAGTTTTATTTATCACATAATATTGTTGCTGCTCTCCTATATTATTAAATAATGTTTTAATCTCATATTCTCATTATTCCAGCCGCCATTTTGTATCACAAGCTCAAGAAGTATTTCTTTCTGTTCCAGGAGCAATGCCTCATCCGATTAGACCCATCCTGTCACCCTCTTCCCACATCAACCCTTCACCCAGTTTGTGGGTCCGACAACACAACCTACAGCAGCCTCTGCCATCTATATTTCAGTTCTTGTACTACTCCAAATCTAACCCTCCGTCACCGAGGCCGCTGTCCAACATCTACAAGCACTCTCACCAAATGTCAAACGCATCGAAAACAAGCTTCCATGCAGAAGGCATCGTTTCTACCGAAGTGTACGGAAAATGGGGCTTACGCCCAAGTGCAATGTTACAGAGGGACGGGGTATTGTTGGTGTGTGGATTCGGAAGGAAATCCGAGTAAAAGTGATGTGGTCAAACGAGGAGGAAAGACCAGATGCGATAAGAAAGGTTTGTAAAAATGATTGTCATAATAGGTAACATATTTCGAAGGATTTTATATAAAAAACTGAATAGCTAACTTAGGTGTACAAGTGAAGCAAGTGGTGGGGGTGTGCCGCCATTTGCAGGAAAGGCAAAGCATACATTGTTCTATTGTATTAAATGGAATTATTCTTGTGCTATCAACAGAATCATTTATCCTGTAATTTTTATATTATTTTCTTGCGTTTTGCTTACTTATTTTAATGTAGCTGTTATTATAAAAAATAATATAATGATGGCTTATTAACAGCTTCGTAAAAAGTGTGGTTAAAACATAATATTTGTATACAGCAAGCATCGTACGAAAGCAATTTTTTTTAATCGCCGGAGTTGTGATCGCAAAAATTTCTCTTAATGAAAATGGCAATTTTTTGGTTGAACCAGTTTAAAAGCAGAAAAATTTTAAAATACTGTTCTATATAAATCAGACTACGAGAAATCGAATGCCGTCGAGCACATCTTCATATCTTTTTAAGTTTCGGAGTTACGGCGATTTTTGACTTTTTAAAATCTCAACTTTGAAGGTTCATATCTCGAAAACTAAAAGAGATATTGAAACGCGGTTTCAACGAGTGCATTTCTCGTGCTCAAATTAACTTATACTGAAATTTTGAAAAGTTTGAATATTTTACTATTTTTTTTGAAAATTTTCTTTTGTCCATATTTCAAAATATTGAAGAGATAATGAAAATCTGTAAAAACCACTGGATTCCGCTCGTGAAAATACATATGTATGTAAAATTTCAGAATTTTTGCTCCACGGATCCGTAAAATTCTTAAGGGGTACCCCTTCAAAAATCTTCAAAAAACAGGGATTTTTCGTTTTTTTGTAATGAAAACTTTATCTGTGCGAATTTTTGGCTGAAAATTTGCATACCTATCTACTTTTACGAGAGGAATCCACTGGTTTTTACTGATTTTCATTATCTTTACAATTTTTCGAAATACAGGCAAAGAAAATTTTTACAAAAAATAGTAAAATTTTCAAAATTTTCAAAATTGCGGTATAAATTAATTGGAGCACGAGAAATGCACTCGTTCAAACCGCGTTTAAATATCTCTTTTAGTTTTTGAGATATGGGTCTTCAAAGTTTAGATTTTAAGAAAGTAAAAAATCGCCGTAACTCGGTTACTAAAAAAGATATAAAGATGCGCTCAACGGCATTCGATTTCTCGTAATATGATTTATATTAAAAACTTTCTATTTTTAAACTGGTTCAACCAAAAAATTGGCATTTTCATTAACAGACATTTTTGCATATAAATATAAATATATTATTTTTTAACTAAACTTTTTACGATACAGTCATTACATTCGTTTTTATAATAAAAGCTGCGTTATATAAGTAAGAAATGTATGAAAATAACATAAAAATACATACATATCTTCACGCTATATCTCAACAAATGGAGTAGCACGAACCCTAAGAATCACTCATAAAATATTCACTCATTACATTCATCAAATAATCAGCCCTCGTCAAACATTATCATCCAAACACACCACCCTCACTTTAACCACATGCATAGATTACTCCATATAAACTCATTTATTTATTACACTCGAAATCATTTATCACACAACAAACCTTTAATCACATCATTCCTATTCACTTATCATTCATTTTCTTTCTTCAACGTACATAACATATGCATAAAACATTCTCAAATTACTCACGCTTACTCCTAACAACGAATCTAATAACGAATCTAACAACGAATCTACAAAGATTAGAAAAGATGAAAGCGATAGCCTGCACTTGTATATGAAAGAAAAGTCCACATAATGCAGTAACTGAAAATGAAACAAAAAGATAAGAAAGGAAGGGAGTGTCATCCTGCGCTTGTTTTTGAAAGTTAATTCCACACAATTGCAGTTAAACACTCTACGTACGAACTGAAAACGAATTAAAAGATAAGAAAGAAAGGGAGTATCACCATGCGCTTGTTTTTGAAAGTGAATTCCACACAATTGCAGTTAAACACTCTGCGAAAGAACTAAAAACTAATTAAAAGATAAGAAAGGAAGGGAGTGTCGCTCTACGCTTGTTTTTGAAAGTGAATAACATAAAAATGCCAGGGTAAATTATTCTGGTCACAGAATACCAAATTTATAACAATCTATAAAAGTATCTTATGGGGTGGCTAGCTCAGTGGTATGAAGTCGGCCTGTGGATCCTGAAAATTGTTTGTCGTCTGTGAGAATCGAATCAGGGTTCTTAGGAACAGTTTTCATCATTTCAAAAACTACCCCTGTGGCTCCTCCACCACTAACATCACCACCGCACTCCCACAGGCGACAAACAATTTTCATAATTTCAAAAACTACCCCTGTGGCTCCTCCACCACTAACATCTTTGGAGGCCGTGATTTGACGACTGGTACCCGTACTTCACTCGCAAAATCACTTACCGAGATCTGCTTCGGCAGAGTGCCACACCCAGCAATGGGTAGAAGGCGTGATGATATATTTATTTTATTTTTATTTATAAAAGTAATCATGAAAAACAAAAGTTGTCGTTAGTTTATCGATCATTAACAGATAATGATCCAGTTACAGAATGGTCGAATTACACAATATGTTATATACTAAATTTGGTGCGTTCACATACATATACTTCTTTATAAATTCTACACAAATCTCACGCAAAATGAAAGTAAAAGTAGTCTGCAAAATTGTTGTTATCCAAGTATATTCAGAATCGTTTAACTTTCTTTGTTACAAATGATTTACGTTTATATCAGTAATAACAAGTAATAAAACCGATCATAAATGTACCTCAAACGTCTAAACAATACTTTACTCTTTAACAAAACCGGATGACTCTCAAATGGCCTCTGAGTACTTGTCACTCCACGACGTACATATCAATTAGTTCTATAAACATAAATTAATAAATATATCATCACGCCTTTTACCCATTACTGGGCTTGGCACTCTGCCGAAGCAGATCTCGGTAAGTGATATATTTATACGCTTGAAGTGCGGTTACTAGCCATCAAATCACGGCCCCCAAAGATGTTAGTGGTGAGGGAGCCACAAGGGTAAATTTTTTAAATTGGTGAAAATGTTTATCGGCTGTGAGGATCGAACCAGGGTTCTTAGAATCAACAGACCGACTCGATACCACTGAGCCACTACCCCATATACAAACATAAAAATAAAATATATATATATATATATATATATATATATCATCACGCCTTGTACCTATTACTGGGTGTGGCACTCTGCCGAAGCAGATCTCGGTAAGTGATATATTTATAAGCGTGAATTGCGGTTACTAACCATCAAATCACGGCCCTCAAAGATGTTAGTGGTGAGGGAGCCACAGGGGTAAATTTTTTAAATTCGTGAAAATGTTTATCGCCTGTAGGGATCGAACCAAGGTTTCTAGGACTCAATACCACTGAGCCATTACCCCATATACACACATATTCAAACTAATTAAAATTCTGTTTCATCCCGCAGGTAAATCAATCCTCCACCGCCGGTCCTCCACTCGCCGTAGCGGCCCTCGCAGAGTGTGCAACCTCACCGATAAAGCCCTCTTCAACAGTAACCTCATCGAGAAGTTCCAAACAGAGTGGCTTCGGATGCACGATGAAGAATCTGTTGCATCATCCGATTTGGATCGCGTCGTGTTGGAGTGGAAGTTCAAAGACATGGACAAAAACAGGGACGGAAAGTTGGATAAAACAGAGTACAGGGACTTGAGGAAACTCGTGAAGAAGTTCGTTAAACCGAAGAGGTGTTCCAAAAGCTTTGCACAAGCTTGTGATATGGATAGAGATCAGCATATTTCCAGTCAAGAATGGGGCGATTGTTTAACGAGAGATGGAATGAATGGTAGGTAGGATATGATGAGGGTTCCTTTTGTAGGGTGGCAGAAAGAGTGCAGATTTTTACCCCCAAAGTTAGTTTTTGATTTGTTTTACTGTCGACGTATACAAAATTGTAAATACTTTTTGACTTTTCGCATTTTCGTAGTCTATAACTTATTCTACTCAAGTTCCTAATTGGAACTTTTTTGATACAAAATTTATTGGCCTTATAAATGAAACGTAGTACGTGTATGGTATATATTTTTGAATTTAAAGGCTAAAATTACTTTAATAAATTATTACAAAATTTTGATTATATTTCTCAAAAATGATTGGCATGAAGATAATAAAAAAAACAGCTACATTCTTATGTGAAACGCAGTACATACTATTTAAAGTTTAAAGCAAAAATAGGGTTAAAAAAAAAACTTTTTGACCCACTTGATTATGACACTATTATTTCAAAAGAACGTAATTTCAGTTATGTTACCATGCATATGTCATCGTTTTTTGGCCCTAGAACCAAAAATATCATTTTTCTATTACCAATGTCAAACCATGTCATTTTTTGCACAACGTGCAATTTTTTTTTGCACAGTTACGTTTAAAAAATGTAATAAAATAGTTGCTACGAAACAAACTTAATTTGAAATGTTAGATTAGAATAATTAATTCAAACTCGACCGTAAAAAAAATTATGTATCCAATTCCTGTCAAAAATGTCTTTATTGCCCTCATGGGTTTGCAATACTCGCCTATGGCTCGTGCTGTTAGCTTTCCACTCGTACAATAAAGTGTTTTTTTAACACTAGTTGCATAAATAACTATTTTACTACAGTTGTCATGGTAACATAAATAATTTTGTCAATTCGTTTTATTTTAATTTGAATAAATCTGCGAAATTTTTTAAATAAGTGGGTAAAAAAAAATGTTTCAGTCGGACTAAAGATACCATTTCGCCAGAATCCGCTACGCGTCGTCCGATAACCTTTATTATTCAACTCTAAATTTATTGCACTCATGAGTTTATCAAAACAAAAAATCTGTGTTTAATAATTTTACGCACAGATTAAAATTCCTAAATAAAAAAGTGGAAGAAACTCGAGTATTTAGTGCTCTTGCTTCACAAGCTAGAGTTCTTGAGTTTATACCTTCCTGTGTGCAACTTTCAACCAAAAATAGAACTGAGTCTGAGTGATTCCAATTCCACCATAAGCTGTGATTCGTTGTACTGTAATTGGAATTACTTTCCTGTTTTGCAAAATGACAAATAAACAAATAAATTACCTAGTATATTTAAATTAAATGCAATTGTAAATTTAACTAACGATTGTTCTGTTTTTTTGAGTCAGTCTAATAGCAATAAAAACGCAGTTAGTTAACTATACATTTAATTCTCTTTACGAATTTGCCTAATGATGAAAACTGTGGGTTTAACTATAAATATTCTTGTCTGCCACCTACTACTTCAGGGACAATAACTCACCACCCTCGTAGTTGTTGCTTACCATCCGCTGCCTACATCAAACTAGCCTAACTACCGCAACACTGTACACTACATGCGTGCTAGCGTGCTCCATTGCGCGTTTCCTGTCAGCGTGACAGCTCTGTTACGCGCCGATAGTTGCTGCTTCCCTGCTTCCGTCATCCGTCACTCATCAATTAATACCCACTCTCTTTTAGCTCTGACATTGTCATTACTTCCATAATATATTGCAATGATTCAAAATTATTCTTTAATTTATTCGCATCAACTGATGCATCTTTTACTTTATCTCCTTATTGTAGTTAATAATTTGACTAATTTCATTTCTCAAATCTTTTCTTTATAAATGACAAATTATTCATTTCATTTACTAATTATTATTGAGATTGTTTAATCATGCGGAACGTATTTCGGATAAAAGTTTGATGAAATTGAGGGTGTAAGATTTCTTGAACAACCGAGACATAAATGATTTATTTTTCTGAAAGAATGATTTCACATGGAAGGAATAACCGTCACTCATTAATTAATATCCACTCACTTTTAGTTTTGACGTTGTCATTAGTTCCATAACATATTGCAATAATTAAAAAGATCCTTAAAATTTATTCACATCAACCGATGCATCTTTTACTTTATCTCTTTATTGTAGTTAATAATTTGACTAATCTCCTTTCTCAGACATTTTCTTTATAAATTATTCATCTCGTTCACCAATTATTATTAAAATTATTTGACCATGCGGAACGTATTTCAGATAAAAGTTTAATGAAATTGAGGGTGTGAGATTTCTTGGACAACCGACACCTGACTGATTTATTTACATGAAGGAATAGATGATCTGGTATGAAAAAAATTATGAATGTGGGTGAAGAAAACTGGTATGTCGAATGAAAGGTTGATGAAATAAATTGAGGGTGTGAGATTTCGTGGAAGACTGAAAAATAAATGGATGAATATGATTGAAGGTTTATTAAGTAAATTAATTATTCTGAGTAGAAGGAATAAATGAGGTTGTGTGAATGGAATTATGAATGTTGATGAAGCAAATTGCTATGTCGAATGAAAGGTTGATGAAAGAAATTGATGGTGTGAGTTTTCGTGGACAGCTGAGGAATAAATGAATACGATTGAAGGTATATTAAATAAATGAATTATTGTGAGTAGGAAGAATAAATTAGATTGTTTGAAAGGACTTAAGAATGTGGATGACGCGATAGTAGTGTGGTAAAATATAAATGTTTGACCGAGATTAATTGCAGGATGAATCTAATGAATAATAATATTGCAAAACTTATTTTGTTTAATTAATGTGTCAGTGGTTCGTATTTCTTCAATTTCTTTTTTAATTCTATATTAGTTTCGATTATTGTCGTAAATACGATTCATAAAACCCCGATAGGGGGCCTCAAAGTGACATAAAACATAATTAATAGTTATTTATGTACCAAGGGTGAAATAATGCATTTCTGGCCCGTGGCATGATTATCAACACGAGGTGCTCAGGGTCAGAAACGCTATTTTAATCCATGATACATATAATATTCTATGTACAAGAAAATAACATTGAATTTTGTGTTTAAAGGATTAAAATAGGTATATTTATATGTCAAAATCACATTTTGCCAAATCAAGTACGAGGTCAAATTATTTTATTATGGCCCTAGGGCCAAAAACAAGTGTCTATGCCCGCTTTTCATTGCTAAAACACATGAATTTCTGCCCTGTTGTGCATAAAGGATTTTTATAAATTTGTAATAAATAGTTTTTGGATTAATTTTATTTCAAAATTATTTACGATAAATAACAACTACAAATAGTTGCTTGTTGAGTATTAGTCAATTAATTTTAGTTGTTTAATATCGACTCATAAATTGATATAACAGTACAGTACATCTTTAAGAATAAGAACAATATATATTCTTATTAAAAACACCGAATTACAGTAAAAACCATTAAAAAAAATATACAAAACTAGATTTTAAAATGCAACACTGACCATTAGAAGCACCTTTTCGAATCTGCAACAACTGGAACCACCTTCCTGGGCCCGTAGTCATAGATTTCCGTCTTGTAGTCCACATTTTTTGCACTTATTCACTAACTACACAACACACTTGCACTGTAAAAAATCAAACACATACTCACAACATTTGTAAAACACTTAGCCCTATTTTTGAAGTTCTCCATACTTCAAATTCGCGATTTAGTCAATAAAAACATGCACTCGATGTTCACTGTGGCCGCAAAATGGCTCCAATGTTTCAGAAAAATGATAGAATTTGCTCTCTGTATGTTTAAACGTGTTTCAATTCGCATACCTGCGCTCCGAATTAAACGAATAGACTGGTTGAGTTACATAATTTTTTATGCGCTAGTAAAATTATTATTGAAGTATTTGTATTAAATACAATGCTAAGAATTTGATATGATAAATTTTAGATGAAATATTTATGCACTTTGGAAAAACAAATCCAGAAAATATGCACTGAATATGAGACTATTATGAGGATAGCAAAATTTTTCAATATCTTCGCACTTATTACACGTATAATTATTCTTAAAATTACTAAATTATTTTTATAATGCTTATTGTATAATTAAAATAGAGTTATTTTTGTAATATTTTTTGAGTAAAAAATACTAATCTAGTTACTGAGCATTTAAAAAAATTATTTTAATTGTTTTATGCACAATCGGGCCGAAATTAATGTGTTTTGGCCCTAAAAAGCGGGCTTAAACAATTGTTTTTGGCCCTAGGGCCATAAAAAAATCGTGTCTATGGATACATAAATAAAATGACAATTTTTGTTTATTGTGAATATTTGATTTTACAAAATATCATTTTGACATATAACTTATGTACATATTTTAATATTTTGAACATATAATTAAATGTTATTATGTTGTGCATAAAATATTGTAAGTACCACGGATTAAAATAGCGTTTCTGACCTGAGCATCGGCGCTTTGCTCCTCGTGCTAATAATAATGCCACGGGTCAGAAATGCCTGTTTTCACCCTTGGTACATAAATAACTATTTCTATAAGGAAAAATGCATTTATATGTGTACGAAAAAATAATATTCGGGAAATTGGAATGCTGTAAAATTGTCAATCGGAAAAATTGTCATTCGAGAAATTTTAATCCAGAAAATGTATCGTAATGCATTCGGGAAATCTACGTTCGTGATAATAATTTTTAGAAACTTATTTAGATGCAAAATTGCCATTCGTAAAAATTCTCAATCGGGAAATACCCTAGAAAAACTAGCTAACGGAAAAAAAGCATTCGAGAAAACATACATTCTGAAAATTGTAATTAAGGAAAACGGTCATTCCGAAAAAAAAATATTCAGGAAATTGCACTCTGGAAAATAATCTGGAAGAGCATGTCAATAACGTATTTAAACATCATCTCCATGTTTCAAACCATCTTTCTTCGTTTAAAATTCCTCTTCTGTTAGATCCTCCTTCCTGTCCTGTTAGTGTCGTGTACGTGATTGTGACTAACAGTAAACAGAGCGGGTTATAGAGCAGACTTGCAACATTATGATTTAGTCTCTTTGCGTGTGTTTCTGTGGCTCAACTCAGAAGAGACAATGGCCGGTGGCGATGGTACTCACAGCATGGACAACGACTCCGACCCTGAAGAAGATGAATATGATGACTACGATGATCTGCCTCCCAGCACCAGGAGATCTCCTCCTCCCATTGAAAGTAAGTAAGAAAGCAGGTGTTCGCGAAAATAGTATATTACATAATAAGTCAACTCCCTTTGCTTTGACACCGCTTTCATTATTTCTTCATCATATCTCACACCCTCTTTTTAGTATTACAAAACCCAGGGAACATCGTCAGCAGTTCCCAAACCTCCGGTGAAGATACCAATGAACGCCCGGACGAAGAAGCCACCGACTGTAACACTGACCGTCTAAGCGTGCTCAACGAGCAACGTGCAGATACGCTCTACGTTCCAGTTTGTACTCCTGATGGCCGTTACAATAAGATACAGTGCTACCAGTCGGTTGGGTACTGCTGGTGTGTTCACGAGGACACAGGAAAGAATATTCCGGGGACATCGGTACAACATGCTATGCCGAAGTGTGACCAGGTACCGGCGTCAACGAGACCTATGAAAGGATGTCCAGAACCGAAGAAAACTGTCTTCTTGAAGGATTTGATGGAGTTCTTACATAATAGGATGGTTACAGGAACCAATGATACCAATATTACAGGGTAAGCAAACGTTTTGTTCGAATATAGAATTTCATTATTTGATATTTCTACTTTTAATGGGGTAATGGCTCAGTGATATCGAATCGGCTTGTGGATCCTAAGAACCCTGGTCGACGAACATTTTCACCAATTTAAAATTACCCCTGTGGCTCCCCCATCATTAACATCTTTGAGGGCCGTGACTTGACAGATGATAACCGCACTTTACGCGCATAAATATATCACTTACCGAGATCTGCTTCGGCAGAGTGCCACACCTAGTAATGGATAAAAGGCGTGATGATATATTTATATGTTTTTATATATTTATAATTAAATTAATAATGGGGTGGCTAGCTCAGTGGTATGAAGTCGGCCTGTGGATCCTGAGAACCCTGGTTCGATTCCCACAGGCGACAAACAATTTGATATATTTAGTTATATTTTATTTAAATTAAATAATTAAAAGTGAAGTAGGTGATTCAGTGGTATCGAGTCGGCTTGTTGATTCTGAGAACCCTGGTTCGATTCCCACATTTTCACAACACTAAAATTACCTCCGTGGCTCTTCCTTCACTAACATCTTTGAGGTCTGTGATTTAACGGCTGGTAACCGCACTTCACGCGTATAAATATATCACTTACCGAGATCTGCTTCGGCAGAGTGCCACCCCAATAATGAGTAAAAGGCGTGATTATATATTTATTAATTTATTTATTTATTTAATGTAAAGATCGGAAAGTGGTGCATGGCAGGCCTCCAAGGAAGAAAAGGCAGCAACATGGAACTTCGTGGTTCTTGACAAGAACAAGAACAAAGTTCTCGAACGCAAAGAGTGGAAAGTCTTCAGGTCATTGGTGTCCAGTCAAAAACAACTGAAAAGATGCGGCAAAAAGTTACCCAGATATTGTGATGTCAATAGTGATCAGAAAATCAGTCTTTCCGAATGGTTAGAATGTCTTAACACGAAGAGAAATGTGCCAGGCAGTAAGTAAAGCAAATTAGAAATCTTTAATTTTGTTTAACAATCTTTTTGTGATTTTTTCAGCGCAAGGTCCAAAACAATCGACTCAAAGGCAAGGCAAGAATCCTCTAATATCTTTTTTGAAAGATGATTGAACTTTCTGGAAGTAAAAAAGTGTTTTGCCATATCTTGTCATAAAGATTGAATTGGTGAATGGACAGATGCGAATCTACTCCCAATTCTAAGTTAATGTGATTTTAAAATAGTGAATAGTTCTCGTAGTGATTATGTGTAAAGTGCAGTAAAATATTAAGAAAGCTTTTTATAAACTGAATGTGTACTATATGCTATGGACTTCAAACTAATACATTATAATAAATAAATTTTACGTATTAAATAGTACACCAAAATAATGAATTTTGCTGTATTATTTTTCTTTACTTTGTTAAGTATTTTTTACGATTATTATTTGGTATTTAGTGTTTCGTATTAGGTGCTTATTACTGCTGGAGTAAATAGATTTATATTATATACATACCATTCACTAAGTACCAATAAGAGCTTTAAAATTGTCAAAATAATTATACAATACTCTGTGTTTCGAAATTACTGAACAAAATTATTGTATGTATGATTTTTATTTCAAGAAAAGTACTGAATTGAAATAAATTATTATTTATCATAAAATATACGCTGACATTTATCCTTATTTACTGATTTTGTTAAATAATATTTTAAACTTTTTATAGATAAAATTGTAGAACTCATCAGCAACAGCAAACCAATTTTAAATATTTTTAAACTGTTTGGATGCTTTTCAGTGATACAAAAGAACCGTAATTTTATTTTAGAATGAAAGTATCAACTTTAAATCTACTAAGGATCTGGTCCAGGAGCTCAAAATCTGCTTGTCGTTTCCACAACGAGACCTGGAGGACATTGCCTCCTGAACTTTTTTTAATTATTTAAAAGTAAATATTAATTTGCACAGTAGTACAGTATAATAAGCGTTAATTCTTATTATAAATAAAATAAATATAAATATATCATCACGCCTTCTACCCATTGCTGGGTGTGGCACTCTGCCGAAGCAGATCTCAGTAAGTGATATATTTTGCGCGTGAAGTGCAGTTACCAGTCGTCAAATCACGGCCTCCAAAGATGTTAGTGGTAGAGGAGCCACAGAGTAGGCTTTTGAAATTATGAAAATTGTTTGTCGCCTGTGGGAATCGAACCAGGGTTCTCAGGATCCGCAGATCGACTTCATACCACTGAGCTAGCCACCCCATGGGGTTAGTTCTTATTATAAATAATATAAATATATCATCACGCCTTCTACTCATTGCTGGGTGTGGCACTCTGCCGAAGCAGATCTCGGTAAATGATATATTTTGCGCGTGAAGTGCGGTTACCAGTCGTCAAATCACGGCTACCAAAGATGTTAGTGGTGGAGAAGCCACAGAGGTAGCTTTTGAAATTATGAAAATTGTTTGTCCCCTGTGGGAATCGAACCAGGGTTCTCCCGCAGGCCAACTTCATACCACTGAGCTAGCCACCCCATATTATTATGTTATATTCTTATTATACTGTGACAATAATTACATAAATACAAAATAGTTGCTTATAATTGAATGCCAAAGTCTGAACAAAGTACCTGGCACCAGATTCACTGGAAAACCAGATACGGAATCCAGTTGTCTGCATTTTGACCATCATTGGCAAGTCGCAAATTCGAATCGCAACTAGGGTATAAATATTTGTGATGTATTTGTAAAAATTGTCGTTCTGACCATAAATAAAATAAAATAAAATAAAATTTATTCTTGTGCTCATATTGGACGTTTAATTTTTTTCAGTTGGTTACTTTAAGATTCTCTTGTTGGTACTTGTTTAGTGAAAGTGGGACACAAGTGACATAAAAGTGACAACAAAAGTTTTAGTGCAACGCAGAAGACAAAACATTATTAATATTGTAAAATATATGTCAAAATAATCAGCGTGATTAAATAATTTATCAGTTACGCACTACGCACCACTGATATTATTTATTTGTTGTGAGACAAGTGTTCAAATTCTAATCTACAATGATGTCAGGCAACAGTGGCCGTGATAATAATAACGCAATAATGAACATAAAAGAAAAAGAGAAATATATTGAAAACTTTGTATTTCCACACTGTGATGAAACAGTAAAATATGAGAGGGTTGCTAAAATTGGACAGGGTACTTTTGGGTACGTAACCTCACTTTTTACACAGATGTTTTCACACCTTTACATAATATTTTCTGGAGTACAAATGTTGTCTCTGTGTGTACAGGGAGGTATTTAAAGCCAGAGACAAAAGTAATCCCAAAAAATTCGTGGCTATGAAGAAGGTCTTGATGGAAAACGAGAAGGAGGGGGTAAGATCATTTTTCTGTTCATCATTCAGAGTAAAACTAATTTATATTTCGTGTTTAGTTTCCAATAACAGCATTACGAGAAATCAGGATATTACAATTACTCAAACACGAAAATGTAGTAAATCTCATTGAAATTTGTCGCACTCGGGCCTCTCAAAACAATCGTTACCGTTCTACATTTTATCTTATATTTGATTTCTGTGAACACGATTTAGCAGGATTACTATCAAACGTAAATGTTAAATTCAGTTTAGGAGAGATTAAAAAGGTAATGCAACAACTTTTAAACGGTCTATATTACATTCACAGCAACAAAATTCTTCATCGAGATATGAAAGCAGCAAATGTTTTAATAACTAAAACCGGGATTTTAAAACTAGCTGATTTTGGTCTTGCAAGAGCGTTTAGTGCGAATAAAAACGGTCAAGCAAATAGATACACAAACAGGGTGGTTACATTATGGTATCGACCTCCAGAACTGTTGCTGGGAGAAAGAAATTATGGTCCTCCTGTAGATCTATGGGGTGCTGGATGTATTATGGCTGAAATGTGGACCAGATCTCCAATTATGCAAGGAAATACAGAGCAACAGCAGCTTACTCTGATCTCACAACTTTGCGGATCGATTACAGCAGAAGTTTGGCCTGGAGTTGAAAATCTGGAGCTGTATAATAAAATGGAACTTCCTCAGGGACAAAAACGAAAGGTACGTCATTCAATTGTTTTTTCCAGGTTAATGTTCAGTGGTATGAAGTCGGCCTGTGGATCCTGAGAACCCTAGTTCGATTCTCACAGGCGACAAACAATTTTCACACTTTCAAAAAGCTACCCCTGTGGCTCTTCCACCACTAACATCTTTGGAGGCTGTGATTTGACGACTGGTAACCGCACTTCATGCGCAAAATATATCATTTACCGAGATTTGCTTCGGCAGAGTGCCACACCCAGTAATGGGTAGAAGGCGTGATGATATATTTATTTATTTATTTATGTTCAGTTGTTTTTATTGAACGAAAGTATGAGGAACAAACGTGCTTGTATGAAAGGAATTATGAATGTGGATGAAGCTAAAGTGGTGTGACAGGATAGGAATGTTTGGCGATGATTAATTGCGGAATGAATTTGATGATTTAAGAAAAGTGCAGGATTTTTTATTTTAGTTTTGTTGTTTAGTAATTTCATTAGAGTTTTTACCTGCAGTTGTGTGGAATTCACTTTCAAAAACAAGCGTTAGAGCGACACTCCCTTTCTTTCTTATCTTTTAATTCGTTTTTAGTTCTTACGTAGAGTGTTTAACTGTGTTCTAATCTTTGTAGATTCGTTGTTAGTTTCGTTATTAGATTCGTTGTTAGGAGTAAGCGTGAGTAATTTGAGATGTTTTATGCATATGTTATGTACGTTGAAGAAAGAAGATGAATGATAAGTGAATAGGAATGATGTGATTTAAGGTTTGATTGTGATAAATGATTTCGAGTGTAATAAATGAATGAGTTTATATGGAGTGATCTATGAATGTGGTTAAAGTGAGGATGGTGTGTTCGGACGATAATGTTTGACGAGGGCTGATTGTTTGATTAATGTAATGAGTGAATATTTTATGAGTGATTTTAGGGTTTGTGCTACCCCATTTGTTGGGATATAGCGTGAAGATATGTATGTATGTATCTTTTTATTTTGTTTCAGGTGAAAGAACGTCTGAAACCTTATTTAAAAGATCCGTACGCCTGCGATCTTCTAGATAAACTCTTAGTTCTTGATCCAGCAAAAAGATACGACTCCGATTCTGCTCTCAATCATGACTTTTTCTGGACAGATCCAATGCCTTCAGATCTTAGCGAAATGTTGGCTCAACACACTCAAAGTATGTTTGAATTCTTGGCTCCTCCGAGGAGGCCAGGGCATCATATGAGAGTCCATCATCATTCAATAGCTGGAAGGCCGAAGCCATCAACTGTTCAGGATAGTGGCTACCAAGATCGGGTGTTTTAATAATATTTTCATATTTAATTCGTTTGTATTACTAAATTTTCATTTATTTTATTTGATAAGAATTAGTTTTGCTTTATAAAAATGTAAAATATAATGTGATATGTTAGGAAGAATGGTTTCTTCTGGAGTGTGTGTATTTTTTTATATATTTTTCTTGAGATAATAAACATTTTGTTGATTTTGTACATTTTCTTTGTAAAATAGTTTTATTCAATTTGCCACTTTGGTTCACTTAAATCAGTTCAAATAAATTAGACAACATGAATAAATGAACTGAATTAAGCAAACTTTTACATTTATTGGGGTGAATTACTTCAAAGTAAATTAGAATCAGCAATTCTAGCAATGGGGTGGCTAGCTGAAGAATAAATTTTATTTTATTTATGGCCAGAATTTTTTTTTTTATAAATACATCACAAATATTTATACCCTAGTTGCGATTCGAACTCTCGACTTGTGGTGTGATGGTCAAAATACTCCTGTGCAGACAACTGGATTCAGTATCTGGTTTTCCAGTGAATCTGGTGCCAGACTTTAGCTTTCAATTATAAGCAACTATTTTGTATTTATGTAATTACTGTCTTAGTATAATAATAATATGGGGTGGCTAGCTCAGTGGTATGAAGTCGGCCTGTGGATCCTGAGAACCCTAGTTCGATTCCCACAGGCGACAAACAATTTTCATAATTTCAAAAGCTACCCTTGTGGCTCCACCTCTAACATCTTTGGGGACCGTAATTTGACGACTGGATCAGTAAATGTAAGTTAGATCTGATTCAAATGGCAAATGTAATACGCCTAATAAAAGTTGATTTAGAACCGCTGGTTTATTGTGACAGCTTACCGATACCTAACCTACAAAACTTGCAATAATCCTCATATATTATTTACAAAATGAAACACAATTCTAAAGTATCAAAACGAAATGTAGGGAATAAAAATCCTGATAAATTCGATACAATTAAAAATGAAAAAGTAGTGACAACTGAAACTGTAGATGCTGATGCGAAACCACCACCGGCGTAAGTAAATTCGTAATTATTAAGTGAATAAGTTCATGAATCTGTGTGTAAGGATACTGGATCATGGAGTTGTTGAAATAATGCAAGTAATTATTACTTCATTCTTCAAAATTAGGGCAGTTTATTGTCTCATTCACAGCAGTTTCATCATCAACTATAATTGATCTCTCTTACATTTATCGTAAATGTTATAGAAAATATGGTCCAATGCCCACATTTCCGCATCAAAGAGTATGGACAAGAATGATTTTAATCCTATCCGTGCTCGCTATAGTTTGGTTCACATCAAGAGACAAGAAAGAAACCATCCTCGCATCAAGAAAAGAAGTTCTACAACATCGTGGTCAAGCATTCGAGTGTTCCGAATCTTTTCAAAAAGAAGTTGAAAACTATCCAAAATGTGTTCCAAAAAAATGCGGTCGTTATATGTCAGATAAATTAATAACAGCTTCTGAAGCTGATGCCTTGTTAAAATTAGCAAGACACGGGCTTGCTTTTGGGGGTTCGGAGGGAGGAGCCTCGATTTTAGATTTACATTCTGGTGCTTTATCTTACGGACAGAAATTTATAAATATTTACGCGTTGGAAAATTCGGATAAAATTTTTAATCCTACAGATATAGCTATGTATAAAATTGTTAAAACTAAAATTCAGCACGCGATTGCACATAATTTTGGATTATATGTGGAGAGTATTTATTTAACTCATCCTACATTTTTTTCGAAATTGACCAGCGTTGAACCCAAGACTCTTCATGATGAATATTGGCATCCGCACGTTGACAAGGTAAGAAACAAGAATACTTATAAGGCATATTCCATTTGGATCAGATCACTTATTTATTTTGTTAGATTACTTCGCTGATTTTATTTCCAGTTCTAGAATTACTGATTCTAATTTATTTTGAAGTAATTCACCCCAATAAGTGCATCAGTTTACTTAATTCATTTCATTAGGCATGTTGCCTAATTGTTCTGAACTAATTTAAGTGAACCAAGCGGCAAATGGAATACAGCTATAGGCGTATTCCATCTGGATCAGTTATAACTTATATTTACTAAACCAGATCACTTATTTATTTCGCTAGATTACTTCGCTGACTTTATACCAGTACTAGAATTACAGATTTTAAATTACTTTGAAGTAATTCACCCCAATAAGTGCATCAGTTTACTTAATTTATTTTTTTAGGCATGTTGCTTAATTTATCTGAACTGATTTAAGTGAACCAAGTGACAAATGAAATACAGCTAAATTCACTGATATTTATAATTTTGTTTTTCAGGACACTTACGAATCTTTCCACTACACATCACTTTTGTATTTAAGCGATTATGAGGACGAATTTACTGGCGGCAGATTAATGTTTATCGATAGTAATAAAAATGTAACTTTAGAGCCTAGAAAAGGTAGAGTAGCCATGTTTAGTTCTGGTGAAGAAAATCTGCATTTTGTAGAAAGAGTTAAATCCGGAACGCGATACACTATAACAGTTTCTTTTACTTGCGATCCTACGAAAGCAATTGCAGATCCGATTTTAAAAAAGAAACAGTAATTTTGCTATTAAATGTACTAATATTTTATATTTGTTATTGTGTCCCACTATGTCTTAATTTGTGCACATGTACTTTGAAAAAGTTTAAATGTATGTAGTTGTGAATTTTATTATTTTTGTTGATGTGTCTGTGTATTTTATGAGAATTTGTTGTTAATTTAAAGTCTGTACATTCCAATATACAGTATTTTGTAGTCATTCTGTACCTTAATAAAGAATAAATTCATTTCACTTTGCTTACGTAATTAGTTTATACTTGCTAAGCTTTGTTTCTATACAGCGCGCTTTAGTCTGTGCACCGTGAGTTGTTAGCAAGTGGTCGTGTGGTCGGCATATTGGTTTACAGTGTAAAATTAACAGTTTTTGGGTGTTTTCTATTATATTTAGTCTTACTTTTTGCGTTAAATAGTGCAGTGAACTTGTGAAATAATTTGGACTTGCAGAAGCGGCCGAAAAGCTGAGCTACATGGTTCAATTCATCAGGCAACGTAAAGGTAAGTTTCTTTTATCATTACTTGTATTTAAACGTTTTAAAAATTAGCCAGACTTCTATTTTAAAATGGTCGCTTTATGTAAAACAGCGATTGTTTGTAAATACCCCATTTGGTACTACACTTTGTTAAGTACAAAATAAATACGAAACTATAAAAGTAACTAGCTATTGCCTAACCTTGTATCCTAGGATGTCCTCACAATCTCACACCCTCAATTTACTATTTGTATTGTTAATAAATATGGATTACTAGCTTTAATAAAGTCTTTATTAGAAAGACGACGTTTCGACTCTGAATAGAGTCATTTTCAAGTCTTATATGGAATTTATTTTATATGTTTATAACTAAAATTTGCAACCGTAAGGTTGAAGTAATAATGTAAAGTTAAATGTTTAAACAACTAATTTAAAGTGAAGCTTCACTTTCATTTAGTTATCAAATATTCATCATACTATTTGTATTGTTATCATGTTAATATGCATCCACCAAATTTTACCTTATCTTCATTTATACATGCACATCTCACCTACCTAATTTAAAAGAAAAAATACGATTGTCTCTGAGTGGTTTAAATCACACTATAAGCTACTGTAAATTGAATTAATTTATTACACAGCGTAAAATATTTATAATTTTAAATACTTGCTAATATTTGTTCAAATAAAATAACAAACGGAAGTTAAGATACTTTGAAAGAGAGCAAATTAATAGAAATCTTTCATTTATCGGCACATGATATGAATAGCATTTGATTCTAGTTGATTGTATTCCATAATTAAAGCAAAAGAATATATAATGAAAGAATAGAAAAAAAATCTAATAATGTCAGTCTTCTTCCCATAAAAACTGCCTGAAATATAGTTTGAGAATTTTTTTCGGAAAGATGGTTGTCTTCTATTTTTTTGTGGGTCATGACTGTATAAAAAAATAATTTAGGAATTATTTTGGGGAAGATGAATACCTTATAAAGCGGACTTAACAATTAGTATTGACTGTTGCTGCAGTTGTAAGGATGTACCAAGAAAAAAATCACCTGTTTTATCAAAGTAACATTTCTTTTATTATACTAAGCACAGAGAAAATATCATTTTGTTGCCAGGTGGTTTAAAGTGTCAAAAGATTTTTATATCAGGCAGTAAAGCGTCCATCATAGTAATTCGTTTATTTCTCGGTTGAATATTAGTTACACATTTTATTTATTTGTAATTTGGGAAAGGCAGGCAATCAGGATCAAATTCATATGATTCCCTGATGGAGAAACCATCTATTCATCACGTACAGTGTGGAATAGTAAAAATTGTTACTATTTTTAATTCCTGTTGACTAATGTTATTAAACATGTAAAAGATTTAACCTAAGGCTGAAGATGACCTCATTTGGAGGCAGAAACGTTCCAAAATTTAAAAAATGTAAAGAAATTTAATTTTTCCATATGAATTTGATCCTGATTGCCTGCCTTTCCCAAATTACAAATATATTTTCTGGATCTGAAAACTAACCATTAACATTTTATTTATGAAATAAATACGAAGGTAAGATGTATTTTTAATAGTTTTTATTGTTTTATATTAAATACTTACAAGCTATATTGTACAATAACGACTGTAACGATAACACAGAGAAGAAGCAACACTTCCTGTGTCATCACTAGAGCCCAAAAATAAATAACATTAATATCATTTTAGATTCACAAACTAAACTTACATTCTAAATATCAGATGATTAAAACATGAAGTCATTCTTTGGTTACATATCCCAAAAGTAAAAAACAATTACAAAATATAAAATATACAGAATGAATGCATAAGTAATATTTTGATCTAGAGTTTCTAGCGTCTATAAATCTTTTGTATGTACACTTATCTCACAAAAAATAGTATCTATATACAAAATTACCTAATGATAACCCATATGATAAAGTGTCAAACACAAATATCACAAACAGTGAATGATAAGATGGCAAGGAACCAAATAGGAATGTATGTGATGTCATGGAATGTAGATAATAAGTAGATTTGGTTCATTTACGCTTTTAACACTGTGTGGATGACATCGGCTATTTTGTTTGTCGTTGAACCGCTTAAGATGCTACGGTGGTTCCCTTCAAGGGCTTCAACTGACACCTTTTGCTTGCACACCTAAAATATAGAAAAACATAAATATAAAGTTCACCGTTTTTTGTCAGTTATATTAAATATCCTGAGAACCCTGGTTCGATTCCCACAGGCGACAAACAATTTTCTTAATTTCAAAAAGCTACCCCTGTGGCTCCTCCACCACTTAACATCTTTGGGGGCCGTGACTGGTAACCGCATTTCACGCGCAAAATATATCACCGAGATCTGCTTCGGCAGAGTGCCACACCCAGTAATGGGTAGAAGGCGTGGTGATATATTAATTTTTTTATTGATTTGTTATACATTTTTACTTTCTTATACGTAGTATAAGGAAGTATTGGAATCGTGAAAAAAATCGTTGACGAGATTTTCGCGGAAATACATGTTTTGAGGTCCACTGAATCTGTTTTGATCATTTTCTCAATGATGTCTGTGTGTGTGTGTGTGGATGGATGGATGAATGTGTGTCCGGTCGTGCAATATCTCATGAACGAGATAAGATTTGTTAACGAAAATACGAAGAGCTGAGTTGATTTTGAATGAAATTGAAAAACCGGAAGAGGAAGTTTACTGGACACACAAAACAATAAATTCCATTTATTTCAAAAATGGAATCAGTTACGAAAAAAAGTTTCAAATAAAAGATGTTAGCAAAAATATTTGGAACATAAAATGTTATTTGCAATTTTCCTGTATATGCGTCTAATTTTGAGAAAAACTAATTTATATATTTAATAATATATTTCAATAATCATAGTAGCAATAGAAACAAAAAACAAAAACATGTTTAACATTTATATGTCAAATAATAATTGTCAAACGCAAGGAGCAAGTCATAAGTGTTCAATTCAGCGTTTTTAATATGAAATATGCTGTGTATAAGAAAGTCGTGTGGTGTCCACACCAGATTTTTTAGTTATACTTTAATTTTATTATCGTAAAATCTGATACTTACAGCAGTTAGTCCATAATCGTCTCCTAAGTCTACGTAGTTGTCCTTAGCCCTCAAAAGAGTGACTTTTCCCTTGAATTTTCCATTTGGTTTGTATTTGTCAGCAGCAACTAACTTGTAGTAGAAACTAGCAGCCGCGATTTTCAATTGATCTGCAGCAAAAGGTGTGACGCCGTGTAAGATTTCTGCGGTTTTTGCTAACTTCATTTCCCAGTTCTTGATAGTCAGGAGTTCTTGAATTGTCTGCAAGAAGAAACACAAATTTAGCACCTTATTAAAATATTTTTAATTTATAATTTACCTTAATTTGATCGACGTCCTTAAACTGCAAGATGAAGTATGTCAACGCTTCGCTCTGATCAGCGTTAACATCTCCGGTGGTATCTTTTCTGCTTTTTCCGGTATGAGTAGCTACGTAAGACGGAGAACCATCCAGTAAGACAAGATTAACTTTCTCCTTTTCGCTTTCTAGTTCCACAGCCATTTCAAAGGCAACGCAAGCACCAAAACTGTATCCGCAGATCGTGTAAGGACCTTTAGGTTGAATTGGGCGAACTTGCTCGACGTAATATTTAGCCAAGTCGCTGATTGATGTTAATGGAGCAGCCGCTGTACACTGTAGGCCGTAAACTGGAACTTGCATTTCTTTGGCGAGGTCTTCTAAGGCGTTTACTACTCCCTCAATCGGATGAATTACAAACAAAGGCGATGATTTTATGTTTGCAGACTTGCTCTTCATTTTGATGATAGATTTAGATGGCATAATTTCTTTCCAATCATATTGTAATTGTGTATTGTCAATTTTAGTAGCTGGGTCAGTGGTAGGTGCAGCAGCTCCATTACTAAGTTCTGCTAATGAACCGAATGTCAAAGCTCGAATTTCTTGTGCACTTAGAACCAAATCGTAGTTACGTTCCAAAGTTTGTTTAATTTCAGCGCCCATAATCGAATCCATACCCAAGTCAGCTAAACTAACACCTGCCTGAATTGTTTTAGTGTCTTTTATTCCTAAAATGTTAGCAATAGCATCAGTGAGACTGACACTGTTAGAGTCAGAACTGCCGCGGTGTTTTTCAGCAAGAACCAAACTTGCCAACACCGGATGTGGCTGCTGCATGAAGTTATCGATTGTTTGCAAACAGGAAGCCATTCTTTGAGGTAAAGTACCTCCAACTTCTGTATCGTTTCCACCCATGGTTTCCAGAATGAGACCGACATCTCCAATGGCTCCCCACTGGATTGCAAGACCTGGAAGACCAGCTGCTTGTCTCGCTTCGCAGATTCTCTCCATTGCAGAGTTTGCTAATCCGTAGTTAACTTGTCCAGGGTTGCCACGACCACAAGAAACACTGGAGAAGATGATGAAGTAATCTAGATGAGGACATAAAGCTCTGGAAGCATTATCTAGATTTTTAGTTGCATCAATTTTCGGACGACAGACAGTTTTGAAATCTGCTTCTGATTGGTTTTCCATCATTGCATCGCGAAGAACTGCAGCCAAGTTGAAAATACCTCCAACTGGTCCAAGTTTGTTTGATTCTTCCAGAAGTTTCTTTGCTCCAGCTTCTGTAGTGACATCTGAAGTGTTAATTCCAACTGTCACACCCTTTTCACGCCATCTTCTGATACTCAGAGACTGGTAACCAGTTTTGATTCCGCTTCGAGAAGTTAAAACGATTTTCTTTGCACCACGAGTGATTAACCAGTTGGCTAATTCTAAACCAAATCCTCCTAAGCCTCCGACTAAAACGTAGGTCTTATCTTCGTCCATATAAGTTCGAGGAATAGCTGATACTAATTTAGTTGTTGGTTTTTGAGTTTTGCGACTTTCTTCTTCTCTAATTTTGAGAACAACTTTACCGATATGTTTACCGGTAGCAATAAAGCGGAAAGATTGTTCGACTTGGTTTTCGGTGAAAACTGTAGCTGGGAGAGGCCTAACTGCGCCAGTTTTAATTCCTTCTGTTATTAATCGCCATACTTCATTTTTATCATCATTTTTGGTATCGAAAAGTGCATCGAGAAGAATTCCATGGAATGTGATATTCTTCAAGAAGAATGCCATGCCTAATGGATTGTTATTAGAGAAATCAACTTTACCGATCTCCAAAAATCTTCCATGCTTCGCTAAACATCTAACAGAAGCTTGCAGTTTCTCTTCAGCCAAAGAATTCAAAACTAAATCAACACCTTGACCTTTAGTTTGTCGGAGGACAAGTTGTTCGAAGCTACTGTCACGAGAGTTGCCGATATGTTTATCTGTCAGTTGAGGGAATCGTTGTTTAATGAAATCTCGTTTGGCCTGTGTGCCAACGGTTGTGAAGACCGTGCACCCCATGTGTAAAGCGATTGAGATGGCTGCTTGACCTACACCACCAGTTCCAGCATGAATTAGGACTGATTCTCCAGGCCTCATACGACCTCGTACCACCAAAGCATAATAACCCTGCAAGAAAACAAAAATATAAGCTTTTTATTGCCATAAATCATAATTATTATTATGGGGAATCGACCTGTGGATCCTGAAAACCCTGGTTCGATTTCCACAGCCGACAAACATTTTCACCACATTAAAATTACCCCTGTGGGGTACTAACATCTTTGGGGGCTATGATTTGACAGCACTTCACGCGCATAAATATATCAATTACCGAGATCTGCTTCGGCAGAGTGCCACAACCAGTAATGGATAAAAGGCGTGATGATATATTTTTATTGTTATAAATTATGTTAGAATTCTTCTTACCGTTCCATAAGCAACGGGAACCGTGCTAGCTTCTTCCAGACTCCATTTTTCTGGTACTTCCCACATGAATCCAGGATCTGCCAATACAGTAGTAGCCAAACTTTTAGCAGCGACCATACCCATCACTCTACGTCCTTGGGTGTCCCGTCCAGAGAATTCCATACCCAGGATACAATCCTGACCGGCTAAATCTCCTGGTAGCGCATCTGGAGGTAGCTTTCCAGAAGCTAACATGATGTCACGGAAGTTGAGAGGCGCGTAGTACACGGAGCAGAGTTCTTCGTCCGGATTGTCGTGCCTGAGAAAAAAGTAATTGTTTAGCAAATTTGAAAAAGAAGTAATAAAAATTTGTACTTACTTGTAGTATCTTAGTGGTCCTTCAATCCACTTAAAACTGGACAAATCGCCTCGGGTTAAAGCATTAATGTAAGCATGTTCAACTTGAAGGGAGCTGGTTTCAGTAGAATTATCCAAAAGAATATGTCTATATGTTCCCCAATTTCCATTTTTAAGTACATTGAACACCAAGTCTTTTTGGAGTTGCTTCACAAAGAACGGCGAAGTTAAAGAGAATTTCTCGCTCTTCTTATCTTGGATATAAATCGATCTAATGTTGGTACCGCCAGGTTCGCGCATAATACAAGTCGTAAGACCCATCATTCCAGTTAATTCTTCATTTTGAACCACTAAATAAATTTTAGTTCCATCTGCTTCGCTCTTTTTCATCGCATCTTTAACTGGTTCAACCCAGGAGAAGTTCTTTTCAGTAATTTGGATAATAATTTTATCTGAAGGGATTTCTACAGATTTTTTCAACAATAAATACAATTTTGGTCCAGCAGTTTGTTTGGAAACTAATTCCAAACCGGCTTTAGTTATAACTGACAAATTAGCAGATGGAGTTTCTTCTGTCAATATCATTCCTCCTTCTTTGAGAGAATTAACTGAATTTGTCAAAACATCCAGTTTATTTTGACCGATTAGATCTTTAGCAACAACCAGATGAATATTTTGATCAACTATAGTTGTAGTTACATCTTTTTGAACAACTTTTACACCGATAGGTTCAAAAGCAGTTAGATACGAATCAACAGCTCCAGAAGTAACTGTCGTGTATTCTACGCTCAACATCGGCTCGGATTCCAGAATCTTGATGATAGCTGGTGCTAGAAGAGCTTCAGCAGGTCTTTCATCAGTGATTTCAGTGACTTTTAACTTCAATGCACCGGCGCTGTTCTCGATTACAGTTTGAAGAACAACTGTCAGACTTTGTACTCTAGCTTTATCGTAGTCTTCAGTGAGAGCGTGGTTGTTTTCATAAGGAACATAGACATATTTTTCTAACTTTGGTGCGCTTTGAGCTTGTTGGCGACGAGGAGCAAGGCTTGCTTTCATTCCACGGAGTTCAATTCCAGCGGATTTGATCACACCGATGTCACGGTACATGTAGACGGGAACATTTAATGGTTTACCTTTCTTTTCCATCGAAGCCACGAAATCCATATGTTGTTTAGGATTAATTATTGCCTTCTGCAGTCTTGTTGGAAGATAAAGCTCTCTAACACCCTGACCCAAAATCGAGAATTGTAACATTGTATCAATGAAACTAATCCAGTTATTCTCCCATTTTAACATTCCGTTATTTCCTCGACTATCCGATTCAAAGATACCCTTGAAAATACCACTATAATCATAGCCTCTCAATCTTAGTTCTTTGTAAATGTCAGCGGTGGTAAGATTCATCACATCTTTTTCTTGGGATAAAGATGGTTTTGGTAGGTCAAGAGATTCTTTTGCAATGTCTTCCGGGACGTAAATGCGACCGGAGACTGTAACAGAACCTCCTTCACATAGCTCGAAGTCTCCAGTACCCTCGAAGATATTAATGAGGAATTTAACAGTGCCTTCTTTGGGCATAATTGTTGCGCGATGAAATTGAACGTTTTCGAAAATTACTGGCAGTTTTTCGTGGTCTTCGTTGCGAAGTTTAGCAAATGATTTCCAAACTAGAGTCTAGAATAATAAATAAAATAATTATGCTGGGTTGCAAGAAAAAAATAAAGAGCTCTTTAGTTAAAGAATTGTTTATCTAGCAACAGTATCAATAGCGATTTTCTGAAATTTATTGAACCGTTAGTTGCCAATGAACCGATAAAACTTTCATGCAATCCAGCATTAGTATTGCTGTGAATTAGTATATTATCTTTTCAACTTACCAAATAACCAGTAGCAGGGAACAAAATTCTTCCATCGATAGCATGTCCAGCTAAATATTGATCTCCTTCTTTGCTTATATCGACTTCAATTACCATTTCTCCGGATCGGGCACCTTTTCCGGCAAAACTTGCAACAGCCCAATCGGTAGAATGGTCCCATTCAATCATGGACTGAAGCATGGGTGTACCGCGCCCAACTGGGTATGTTATTGGTTGGTAGAGCTTGGCTACTTTTGGGTGAGCACCAGCGTTGTACAGTCTGCAAAAAAAAAACAGTTTTATTAGCATCAAAATTAATATAAACTTAATTTAACAGCTGTAAAAGGAAAAATATTTAATTATAATTTTCTAAGGGGCAGTTTTTCAATCACCAATTAATGTTAATCATGATAAAATAATAATAGAAACCATAATTTCTATTATTAATTATGATTAACATTAATCAATAATAAATCGGTGATTAAAAAACTGGCCCTAAGTAAATATTTAGTAATTTATTAAATTAAATTATAAAGGGAAAAATTGGTATCGAGTCGGCCTGTGGATCCTAAGAACTCTGGTTCGATTCCTACAGCCGACAAACATTTTCACCAATTTAAAACTACCCCTGTGGCTTCCCCACCTCTAACATCTTTAGGGACCGTGACTTGACAGTTGGTAATCGCACTTCACGCTCATAAATATATCACTTACCGAGATCTGCTTCGGCAGAGTGCCACACCCAATAATGAGTAAAAGGTGTGATGATATATTTATTTAGTTATTTTTATTTGATTTTATTCCAATTTTAAATATATTTATTTGATGAGTACTTACTTTCCCAAGTTGGACATGAAGAACTGCAAATTATTTTCGTGTCCTCTCTTCATCATACCAACATAAGAGGAGTTGGCTCCAAGAGTCCTCTTCAACACAGATTGCAGAAGACAATGAGGAGCAACTTCAATGACAATTGCATTCTCTGGAATATGTTGAATGGCTTCATGGAAAAGTACTGGCGATAACAGATTGTTAACATGGTATGCAGCTGAGCTTAATTGTGCTAGAGGAGTATTCCAAGCACTTTCCGGAATGGAAGAACTGATCCATCTCGAGCTTCTTGGTTTCGGGTTTGGAATAATTTCATCCAGAGCTTTTCTAAGCTTAGGACCAGCGTTGGTGATGTATTTACTATGGAAAGCGTTTCCAGAGCTTTTTACAGATCTAGCGAAGATATTTTCAGCGGTAAGTTCTTCCACGAATTTTTTCATAGCTTCTGGTGGTCCAGAAACAGAAACATTGTCTTCGCTGTTGTGGCAAGCTGGGAATATTTCAGGAGGGCATCGTTTCTTGCATTCATCCCATGACAGACCAACTGCAGCCATTGCTCCAAGAGGTAGTTTGCTTTCTAAGATGGATTTACCTCTTGAGTAAGCAGTTAAAATGGTCTGCTCAGCAGTAAATGTTCCATCAGCATATGCGCAACCTACTTCGCCTACTGAGTGTCCAATAATACCATCTGGATGGATTCCTAAAGACGATAGAAGATCAGTAAGAGCGATTTGGATTGCTGCAATGGCGATGAAGGAGTTAAGTACGTTGTCGAAAGCAGCTTCGTCAGCTTTCATGATAATGTCTTCCAAATTGACACCATGAGGCTTCAACGCATAAGAACACTTATTGATAGCGTTCTTAAAAGGGTCTAACTGCATCATATCTTTACCCATGCCACTCCATTGGGATCCCATACCGGAAAATATGAACCAAACTGGTCGTTTTTCTGAAGGAACTTGGCTAATTTCCCTCACTGGTTTATCACCAATTAAGCTGTAACCACGGTAACCATGTCCAGGT
This sequence comes from Pterostichus madidus, assembly GCA_911728475.2. Classification (NCBI taxonomy): domain Eukaryota; kingdom Metazoa; phylum Arthropoda; class Insecta; order Coleoptera; family Carabidae; genus Pterostichus; species Pterostichus madidus. The sequence continues at coordinate 2,150,487 of OU452314.1, read as the reverse complement.
ATGTTTTGTTTGTGAATATCATGAATTAGAGCCATTAATTCGTCGTCATTTGGTGTCTGATCAATTTTGTCTAAAAAGGTATTGATTGCTTCTTGTGTTCTACCAGAAACAGTGAAAATTCTCGGGATTGTTTCAACTGTTTCGGTGATCTTAGGTTTCGGATTTGATTTAAGTAAAATATGAGCATTAGCACCACCGAATCCGAAAGAGTTAATAGCGGCATATCCGCCATTCCAAGGTTGGTTTTCAGCGACAACTTTGAGTCGTCCATCTGAAAGGGCTGGAATATCAGGATTCGGGTTTTTGAAATGTAGATTTTGAGGAATCATTCCAGATTCCATTCCAATTACTACTTTAGCGATTGAACATAATCCAGAAGCAGGTTCAGAATGTCCCATGTTGCTCTTAACAGAACCAATCAAAAGAGGTGTCTTTCTATTTTTACAAAACGCATCAGCAATTGAGTTGACTTCCTGTGGATCTCCTACTTTAGTTCCAGTTCCATGCGCTTCAATATAAGCAACTTCCACCGGATCTACTCCTATTTCTTCGTATAACTCTCGGATTAATTTATTCTGCATTGCTCCTGCTGGGAAAGTAATTCCTTGTTCTTTATTACCATCAGTATTAGTTTTGGCGCCGACAACAGTCGCATAAATTCTTTTGGCAACGCTGGATTTCTGTAGGTAGATAATGACAGCAGCTTCGGCTCTCACGTATCCGTTTCCGGATTCATCGAACGCTTTGCACATTCCGTGAGGGCTCAACATGTTGAGGCGGTGAAACTGAAGAGAGCAGGTTGGTTTTAAGAGGAGATTGACTCCGCCGACGATGGCGGCTTCGCATTGGCCGGTTTTCATTGCGTTGACGGCTTGTTGCATGGCGTACATGCTACTAGAGCAGGCGGTGTCAAGAGCGTAGCTTGGGCCTAAAAATAAAATTAGTGTTTTGAGAATTTGCTTGTTTATTTTTAAAGGCATTGGCGTGCAAATTGAATTTATAATACGACCAGAAATCAATTATTATTTGTTGTATTAAAATCGGAATTCATGATAAAAATATATCATCTACTTAGAATTACTATTAGATCTGCAATTGCAACATGTTATTAGCACTCGGCGCAAAAGCGCCTCGTGCTAATAATCATGCCACGGGCCAGAAACGCCTGTTTTCGCCCTTGGTACATAAATAACTATTTTGTTTGCAATTGCAGAGCTACAGCAAACTAATAGTAGTTTATATAACAAGGAAGTAAAATTTGTTATTATTTATCGAGAGCAAAGATTGAATTCTGAGGACGTAGTCCGAAGGATGCAATCGATTGAGGCAAATAATGTCACTTGACTTTGTATATACAACCGAAAAAAATACGTTATTTAACAAAAGAGACTGTTAACATCATGAAAAACTAATAGAAATGAAGCACATTCCTATAAACAAAAAACTATTAATTTTTTTAATCACTTTATTTCTCTAAGGAGTGTACTTGTTATTTTTATTTCCCTCGGTAAATAATGAAGCACATAAAGTAATGATTTTGATAAGAATAAAGTTAATATTATTTACCGGTTGTATATAAATAATATTTTTGTCTTCTTACCGTTAAAATCAAACGTATACGAGATCCTATTCGCAAACATGGCTCTGCAGCATCCCGTCAAACCATATCCGTTAACTTTATCTGGATCTGAAGTCCAGAATTCATCAGATTCACTAGCTGATACTCCAATAAACACTCCAGTTTTTGAACCGCGAGCTTCTGAAGGATTAACACCAGCATCGATCAAAGCTTCATGCGTCAATTCCAGCATGATACGAAGCTGAGGATCCATCACATTTGCTTGCTTGGCATGAACGCCGAAGAAGGTAGCATCAAAATGCTCCAAGTTCTTGAGTTTGCCTGTTCGCGTTGGGAGGCCATGAATACCTAGAAGAAGAAATCATTGTTGATTACAATCTCTTTGTGATTACAATAGTTGAGTTATAGATTACAACAATTAAAATAACTTTGTTGTTATAAATCTGTGACTTACCGGAAGGCCAGCGTCTCTCATCGTCTGTGACAAGGTCCAAGCCATCGAAGAGTTGTTGCTTGAACTCTTCAATGTTGGAGCTTTCGGGTAGACGGCCAGAGAGACCGCTGATGACCACCTCATCGTCGCTGTTCCATCTGTCGGTTGGACGTGTACCGTTCATCTGTTGTCGGGTATCGCGTTCTACTGTTGTGTCTGGGAATCGAGCAGGCATCTTGGTTTGAGAATAAATAACTGAAAGAAATGATACGAATGAGATTGATAAGTTAGGAGATTTTTTTTTTTTAGTAGCTTGTACTGCTGATGATTTTAGTTATAAGTTGAATGAGTTAAACTAACAGAATTTATATTAACTTTAATTTTATTTTTGAATAGTATTTTTCTACGACCGATCAGAAAATAGACATTTCCAAACTTTCCAACCATCAGTTGAGTATGGAAATTGACGTTCGCTGTTCAGCGAGCGGAAATGAGATTTTGCCGCTTACAGAGCGGTAAAGTGAGTGTATCTTCGTATACATGGATATATGAAAACTGTCAACATTTCTAAATGAATTTCAAAGCGAAAAATCTGTCAAAAATGATTTTATATTCTTCAAGCGTTCCCAAATGATCGTATAAAAAATATTGAGTGCATCATGAGCAGAAATATATCATCACGCCTTTTACCCATTACTAGGTGTGGCACTCTGCCGAAGCAGATCTCGGTAAGTGATATATTTTGCGCATGAAGTGCGGTTACCAGCCATCAAATCACGGCTCCCAAAGATATTAGTGGAGGGGGAGCCACAGGGGTACTTTTAAAATGGTGAAAATTGTTTGTCGCCTGTGGGAATCGAACCAGGGATCTCAGGATTCACAGACCGACTTGATACCACTGAGCCAAACGTAATAATAAAAAATGTAAAAACAATTTTATTTGCATCTTTTCATTCTGAATGTCTTTGCACACGACAGTTTTTTCTGTAAAATTAACAGGAGAGCAGAAAATGGGATAAAACTAATATCTCATGTTGAATCCCTTAAAAAGCACCAGCCTGTATATAGACTGTTACATTTTTATTAAGGTAATACTAGCGTGAAAAAAAATGTTGCAGATCTGAATGAAATTTGGCTCACGTAAACATTGGATAGTCATACGCATCCTGTTAAAATATGAAACACATTCATCGTCTGTGACCAAATATATTCGCTTGTAAAGTTGAGTTCTTATACACGGGGCTTATGGCGATCATCACTCAGAATCGCACATATTTGGTTTGTGTACCTCTAAAATTTTGCAGTTTCATTTGAAAAATTAGTATGATGTTCTAGAACTATCCATGTATATTGTATCAGAAGGAGAAAGTTTTTTTATCGTTTAGTAATGGATATATAGCCATGCAAAGCCTTGTTTTTAACGAAAAATTAAGAATCCCAATTTATAATGGCAACACCACACGGTGGTATGGTATTTGAAAATTCACTAGACCAACAACTTGTTAACAAATCATGATATTCAAATCATAATAGGTATCAAACACTCATTTTATTCAATTTTTATATTTTTTTGAGCGTCAGTTTCGCCACTCGACAATCGATGGCGCCACAGTAACACTACTGCTACCTTAAGTAAAACTGCAATATTTTGTCCTTGGTAATAGTTATTTAAAGCGCAAAAATATTTGGCAACAATCTAATCACAACTTAGCAAATATTTTTTATGTTTACCTTTTGTAGTTTTGTTTACTATCAACAAATACGTAGGATTTAATAGGTAATAATTACATTATTTTAAATAAATACGCGTTATTTTTAACTCTTGAACTAATGAAAATGAAGCATTTTTGCTTGCAAAACAGTACTGAAAAATACGATTAGAATCTTAATGGAATGTGACATAATTTTGTGGGAGTCTCATAACACTTTTGATAAATATTTACTCTAATTTGCCTCTTACATGAGCAAATAAAGTATTCCGGTTGCATAGCAACACTTTGTCAACATACAAGGCGATAGTAATAACTTTTATACGAATTGATAAAAGAAATAAAACATTCAAAAGAAATTTACGATAAGCCTAATGACACATTATTTCTTAATGTATTAAATTGCATAATACTATTGGCATCATTGACATTGAAAATCATCGTGACCGATAAAATGACCTTCTAGTATTTCTTGTGACTTATCGGATCATCATTTTTTTTTTTAACAATTATAATCTTTCTGGGCTACAGAAAGGAAATACAACGTCACAATTTTTCCGAATAACATGCTCTTATTTCTTTTATTGTTGTAATCAACTTATCAAGGCCGATATTTTCGAAATTATGTAAGTATACCGATAGTATGATTAGTGTTATTTCTCAAAATTAGTTCTTTTCAACTATTATACCGAATAATTAGTTTTTAAATAGAGCTCGAGAAACTAGTAAAACCCTGAGAGATATGTTTCCAGAGGTCGCTACTGTCGTCGGTATATTTATTGTCAAAAGTTGAATTTAAATTTGTGAAATAAGATGGCGTGTACTTCTTTCCATTTATAAAAATAGTGAAAAGAATAAATAAATAAAATAAATATATCATCACGCCTTCTACCCATTACTAGATGTGGCACTCTGCCGAAGCAGATCTCGGTAAGTGATATAATTTGCGCGTGAAGTGCGGTTACCAGTCGTCAAATCACGGCCCCCAAAGATGTTAATGGTGGAGGAGCCACAGGGGTAGCTTTTTTGAAATTATGAAAATTGTTTGTCGCCTGTGGGAATAGAATCTAGGGTACCAGGGTTCTCAGGATCCACAGGCCGACTTCATACCACTGAGCTAGCCACTGTCGTCGGTATATTTATTGTCAAAAGTTGAATTTAATTTTGTGAAATAAGATGGCGTGTATTTCGTTCCATTTATAAAAATAGTGAAAAGAATAATAATTATAATAGATTAATAATAAATAAATATATCATTAATTTGCATAAATACCCATATTGTACATGGTGCGACGGCCAAGTGTTTTCACTGAAACTGTATATTTAACTTTCGCGCCAAAGTAGAGCCACGCCATTCGTTATATATCTGAATGGGTAGTGTTAATGCGCATTCCAGCCACGGTTTTACTTTGGTTTGTCGAGCTCTATCTATAACTGTTAATTATCAAATATTAAGTTATTTTTAATCTTAATAATGACAAATATCCAAAAATTTCCGAGATTAAAATAGGATTTTCCTTAATTTGAAACATATTTAAATCGTTTTAAAACTATAATTGACTGTAAAACTTCCGAAACATTCCAGAAAGTTTGAGGTTAGAATACTACGTCTCGCGAGTATATGACACCATTTTATATTGATTAATTTTCCGTCCTATTTAGAAAATTTGTTCCGTTTCCTCTGAGTAATCGATGTTAGAGTATTACTATTTTTAGATAGTACCTTTTAGCTGATTAAAACGTATATCAAGAAATTGTTATCAAATCTTGAAATACCCATTCTAAGTATTTTCCTGATTGATAACTGCCAAATTTGTATATGTTTTTTTCTAACATTTCCCGAAAAATATATGACGTTAACTTGTTTAAATTTTTTAATTAATCAAACGAAAATATAGCTTCAAATATTTTTATGCACAATCGGGTCGAGAAGCATGTGTTTTAGCTCTAAAAAGCGAGGTTAAACACTTCTTTTTGGCCAAAAAGAAATAATACATATGGATATATAAATAAAATGACAATTTTTGTTTATTGTGAATACTTGATTTTGCAAAATGTCATTTTGACATATAATCTATTTTAATATGGGGTGGCTAGCTCAGTGGTATGAAGTCGGCCTGTGGATCCTGAGAACCCAGGTTCGATTCCCACAGGCGACAAACAATTTTCATAATTTCAAAAAAGCTACCCTGTGGCTCCCCCACCACTAACATCTTTGGGGCCGTGATTTGACGACTGGTAACTGTACTTCACGCGCAAAATATATCACTTACTGAGATCTGCTTCGGCAGAGTGCCACACCTAGTAATGGGTAGAAGGCGTGATGATATATATATATATATATATATATATATATATATATATATATATATATATATATATATATATTTTTTTAATATTTATCAATTTTATGAAGTTATTACTACAAAATAATTTGTCAAAACTATTTATAAATATAAATAAATATATCATCACGTCTTCTACCCATTACTGGGTGTGGCAATCTGCTGAAGCAGATCTCGGTAAGTGATATATTTTTGCGCGTGTAGTGCGGTTACCAGCTGTTAAGTCACGGCCCTCAAAGATGTTAATGGTGGGGGAGCCACAGGGGTAATTTTAAATTGGTGAAAATGTTTGTCGGCTGTGGGAATCGAACCAGAGTTCTTAGGATCCACAGGCCGACTCGATACCAATTTTTCCCTTTATAATTTAATTTATTATTATTATTTAATTTATGGGACGGCTAGCTCAGTGGTATGAAGTCGGCCTGTGGATCCTGAGGTCCCTGGTTCGATTCCCACAGGCGACAAATTTTCATAATTTGAAAAAGCTATCCCTGTGGCTCCTCCACCACTAACATGTTTGGGGGCCGTGATTTGACGACTGGTAACCGCACTTCACGCGCAAAATATATCACTTACCGAGATCTGCTTCAGCAGAGTGCCACACCCAGTAATGGGTAGAAGGCGTGATGATATATTTATTTTTATATTTTATAATTTAATATTTAGTAATTTATTAAATTAAATTATAATATTTATATTTATTATAATTTAATTTAATAAATTACTAAATATTTACTTAGGGCCAGTTTTTTAATCACCGATTTATTATTGATTAATGTTAATCATAATTAATAATAGAAAGTATTGTTTCTATTATTATTTAATCATGATTTACATTAATCGGTGATTGCAAAACTGGTCCTTAGAAAATTATATTAGGGGGAGCCACAGGAGTAGTATTAATGTGGTGAAAATGTTTGTCGGCAGTGGGAATCGAAGCAGGGTTCTCAGGATCCACAGGTCAACACGATAACCACTGTGCCAGCTACTATTAGTAACTATTTACAATTATCTCAAATTCTTCAGTAAAAATTCTACTTGAATTCTGAATTTAGGTCAAATACAGATCATTCTCTTTAGATCTACTTATAGCTTATAGACTAGAGAATTAGTGTGAAACTAGGTAAATAAGTGAGGAACATTTTTCTTGCTAGCAGCACTCTTCTTGGAACGATCCATCCGCAACAATCTAGCGGTATTTCGTAATTTCGCATTGTAATTGCTTTGAAGTGTCAGTGATCTCTTTTGTCACTACATTACAGCGAGAAAAATTGGAAATCTACTGAGTCATTGTTGAAATCACGGAACTATTATTGTTATCAATCTCATTTTGATTTTTGACATTCTAAGGGCCAGTTTTTCAATCACCGGTTTACTCTCGATTAATGTTAACCATGATTAAATAATAATAGTAACCATAGTTTCCATTATTACTTAATCATGTTTAACATTAATTAGTGATAGAAAAACTGACACTGATGCTCGTTTTCATCAACAAAAGTTAACTTTTAATCATTGTTTAAATAAATAAAAGTAAATCGAATATATGACAGCAAAGTTAATTATTCCATTTGACATGTAATTTTGATTTGCTTTTATTTATTTAAATGATGATTCAAATTTAACTTTTCTAGGTGAAACCGAGCATTAATATATTCCTGAATGATTATTGCCAAATTTTAAACGAATACCGAAAGCTTTCATTCTAAATTTAGCACATTAGGCAGTTTAGAGAATTTACCACGTATATGTGAGAACCAAAAGAATCACGAAATTATTTGAAAATGAACTAATGAAATGAAAATTATTTTGATTATTGTTTGACGTTTCTCAAAACCAATGAATTGCTTCATTGTATGTCACGTGTCTGCGTTTAAACCAATCCTGTCATTATTATACTGAGAATAAAGCTCTAGTGATTATTCCCGGGAATAATCTCTGTAGATGCTTTTTTGTTTGTGAAAAATGATAGGTAGTTGTCAAATAATTATTTAAAACTGTAACGCATCAAGTAAAATGTGTGAAAAAATCGATTTAGTTCCATTTCAAATACAGAAATACACCAATAAATTTTGTAAACAACTTCCAAAAATACATTAATACGTAATCAATCGAAATGAACCCAGTTCAAAATCATTCAAGTTGGATGAATCGACCTCAACAGCTAAGTCAAAAAATAATCTAATTAAATATAACTCGAGAGTTGGATAAATTAGAAAATAATTCTCCAGTATCTTTCTCAAACTTGTTGCCATTTGGCAAAAGCCACTCAAGTCCTACGGGCTTTCGTGACTATTGCCTGGCAACAAGTTTTCGAAAGATCTGTCAAATTATTTTCAATTTATTCTCACTCTCTTGTTATATTATTACTAATAATTGTTAGATAATATGAATTTAAAGTCCTTGTTAAGGAAATAAGAAATAGGAAATACAGCTCGTGCTGCGCATTTGCTATATTTCCATTTTCATATCAATTCATAATTCATGTTAAAATATTATCGACAATTATCGTTTTACTTAGCTATGAAAATTAATTGCTATAATCAATAGTGTTTTGATTGACCAGGAAGTAGATAAATGTTTATTCATGTCAAATTACGTAATGAAGAGGAAAATAATTTACCGCAAAAGGAACTAGTTTGTTATCAAATTTTCCTAAATTATTTTTGAGGAAAATGTATCAAATAAATGTGGTAGAAAATATTGCATCCGGAATCGTTTATTTATAATATTAACTCAAGGAAGTTTTTAAAATAAATATATAAATATATCATCACGCCTTTTACTCATTACTGGGTGTGGCACTCTGCCGAAGCAAATTTCGATAAGTGATATATTTATGTGCGTGAAGTGCGGTTACCAGGCATCAAATCACGGCCCCCAAAGATGTTAGTGGTAAGGAAGCCACAAGGGTAATTTAAATTTGGTGAAAATGTTTGTCGGCTATGAGAATCGAACCAGGGTTCTCAGGATCAATAGACCGATTCGATACCACTTATTATTGAGACGTAAAATAAATAAATAAATCATCACACCTTGTACCCATTACTGGGTGTGGCACTCTGCCTAGCAAATCTCGGTAAGTGATATAATTATGCGCGTAAAGTGATATTACCAGTCGTAAAATCATGGCCCCCAAAGATATTAGTGGTATGGGGGCCACAAGGGTAATTTTAAATTTGGTGAAAATGTTTGTCGGCTATTAGAATAGAACCAGGGTTCTCAGGATCAACAGACCGATTCGATACCAATTATTATTGAGACGTAAAATAAATAAATATGTCATCACACCTTTTACCCATTACTGGGTGTGGCACTCTGCCTAGCAGATCTCGGTAAGTGACATAATTAAGCACGGCCCCCAAAGATATGAGTGGTAGGGGATCCACAGGGATAATTTTAATTTGGTGAAAATGTTTGTCGGCTGTGGGATAGAACCAGGGTTCTTTGGATCTACAAGCCGACTCGATACCACTGAGCCATTACCCCATTTAACACCGGAAATAATAGTCAATTTTAACCGTGATTATACTATCCTTATTTTATCAATACATTAGTTATTCATATAAATTCTGAAACAATAAAATATTTATGTGAATCTATGTACGTAGAGAAAATATTTAGGAAATCAAGTATGTACATATTAAGCATTTGTTATGAATTATGAATTCGTTCATGTGGTAATCTGTGACGAAATGTCGTACGATATTTTGTTATTTATTTGCACTTATTTGAATATACAAAATAGGAACATGTGATTATTATGTTTAACTAGTCTATGGTAATTTTATTTTATTGGATTATTTTTACATCTTCTTTTATTGTTAACAATGGTACTGAATTATTAATGGAATTTTTATTTTATACGCAAATAAGGAATAAGGTATTCAGAGTTGCAGCGTACATCTCTTACTAAACTTTTTTATTGTCTAAAATAAATAAATAAATATATCATCACGCCTTTTACCCATTACTGGGTGTGGCGCTCTGCCTGCAGATCTCGGTGATATATTATGCGCATGAAGTGCGGTTACCAGCCGTCAAATCACGGCTGTCAAAGATGTTAGTGGTAGGGAAGCCACAGGGGTAATTTTAATTTGGTGAAAATGTCAGCTGTGGGGATCGAACCAGGGTTATTAGGATCCACAGGCCGACTTGATACCACTGAGTCCTTACCCTATTATTCTACGTTGTAATAATCATTGAATTTTTTACTAAAATACATGTTTGACGAAACTCGCTTCAAAATAAATCGGCTGGTTGAATTTAATAAATATTTAGTATTTTTCGGGTATTCAAACTTTTATTAATTCGTAAAGAAGCTAAATAGATAAACTAAAATTTAAAAAAATATATCATCACGTCTTTTACCCATTTCCGGGTGTAGCACTCAACTGTAGCAGATCTCGGTAAGTGACATATTTATGCGCGTGAAGTGCTGTTACCAGCCATCAAATCACGGCCCCCAAAGATGTTAGTGGTGAGGGAGCCACAGGGGTAATTTTAATTTGGTGAAAATGTTTGTCGTCTGTGGGGATTGAACCAGGGTTCTCAAGATCCACAGCTCGACTCGATACCACTGAGCCACTACCCCATATTAAATTAGGGCCTCAAAATAACAGATCAGGGCGTCAACAATTTGGTTTTCATTTTAAAGCAAAAAAATATTGAGCTTCATTTTTAAAATTATGTTATAAGTTCTTATATAACTAAATAATAATAGTAGAGACAAAAATTTGTAACATAATTGGAAATAATTAAAAATTAATTGTTCGTTAAGCTATATAATGTTCCAATTATTTTGGAAATCCAATTATTTTCAATTAACAATAATCACATTAATTTGATTTTCATTTGAAGTTACGAAAAATAATTAAAATTATAAAATAAAAATATTGTTTTGTACGTAGGTGTGTTTGAAGGCGTATTCCATTTGTCATTTGGATCAGATCTAACTTACATTTACTGAACCAGATCACTTAATTATTTCGCTGGGTTACGTTGCTGATTTTATTCCCAGCACTAGAATTACTGTTTCTAATTTACTTTGAAGTAATCCACCGCAATATATGTATCAGTTTGCTTAATTCACTTCATTTAGTCATAATGTCTAATTTAGCTGAACTGATTTAAGTGAACCAAGTGGCAAATGGAATACAGCTAATGTTGTTACTTAATTATTATACCATAAATATTAATTAATTAAGTTTAATATATTACCTTAATTAATTAACTTTATAATTAGCGAAATGGATGAAAATTTAAGAACATTCCGAAAGCTTAAAATCTTCAATCTTTACAAATAAATAAACAAAATAATTAAAAGACCTACCTTATAAAAATCACTAATAAATACTTAAAACTGTACAATCTTCCACATTCACTGTTAGTTCCTCACTAAGCACAATTCAAACTGATCCCCGTCTAAAGCGTTTCTGTTTTATTTACTGCAGTTGGTCGCTATTTGTCAGACCACGGCGCGCGACCAATCAGAATCGCGGATTCTGTTCTCATGACGAGCGAGTGCTCAGTAGAGACAAATGCCGGTCGATAGGCACCCTGAGTCCCGCGTCCCTCAAAGGGGAGGAAAATCACGTGATTGTATGGTGCGCGGTTACTACTGGCGGGTTTTTTTGACTGAGTTATAAGATTGAGATTGTGCACGTGGTTTGGAATGAAATTTTAGTGATTTGGCATGCTATGTGATGGAGTTTCATCATTTTTGTGACTTAGTTTCTGTTATCATTTGTTTTATGAAATTTAATCAAATTTTTTCTTTGATATTTATAATGTATTGTGGTACTCTCGGTAAGTGATATATTTTTACGCGTGAAGTACGGTCACCAGCCGTCAAATTATGCCTCCAAATATATTATTGGGGCTATGTTAATGTAGTAAAAATAAATTTATAATAATAATATTAGAGAGAGCGTTGTTTTGAATTATAAATATTTATTTATATTTTTATGCCCATCCGGGCCGAAAAGCATGTGTTTTAGCCAGAAGCGGATTTAAAATATTTCGGGTCCTAGGCAAAATATTTATTTCGGGCCCTTTAGGACATAAAATTCTGCATCTAATCCAGTAAACAAAAATAATTTACATGCTTCGTAAAATAAAATATAAATATAAATAATAAATATATCATTACGCCTTCTACCCATTACTGGGTGTGGCACTCTGCTGAAGCAGATCTCGGTAAGTGATATATTTTGCGCGTGAAGTGCGGTTACCAGCCGTTAAATCACGGTCCCCAAACATGTTAGTGGTGGAGGAGACACAGGGATAGCTTTTTCAAATTATAAAAATTTGTTGCCTGTGGGAATCGAACCAGGGACCTCAGGATCCACAGGCCGACTTCATACCACTCAGCTAGCCAGCACAAATTAGATCTGAAAATAACGAAATTATCGATAGCCAAGAAATTGAAACAAAATTAACAAATGTTTAACGTTTTATGTGTCAAAATAAATGACATAATAAATAAATTATTTTGACAGATTAAACGTCAAACATTGGTTTAATTTTGTTTCAATTCCATGACTATCGATAGTTTTGAGGCTATTTTCGTTATTTTCAGATCTAATTTGTGCCGTTAAGAAGCACGCAAAATTAATTTTGTTTATTGGATTAGATGCAGAATTTTATGCCCTAAAACTTTTATTTGAAGCTGTCTTGCTTAAAATAATTAGGGAAGCAGGAAATTATAAAATTATGATTTTACATGTTAAATATCCATGTTCGAGAGTCGCTGTCACCACCCCGTATATATTATATGTATACATTATAAGGGAATAAAATTATATATTTCTATTATTTAAACTAAAAGTTTGAATCCGGGCCCTAAAATTTTTGGGCCCTAGGCTATTGCCTCTTTAGCCTAGGCCAAAGTCCGCCTGTGGCTGTAACCAGCATTTTAGGGTAAAAATGTCACTTCAGAAATGGGTACAATATGTCATGGAGTATTTCTATATACTAGGAAATGGATGCTTGACACAATATTGACTTGTAGTATTAACTAATACTGAATTCATTCGCGGAATACGATAATTTACAAAGACATTACTGATACGTTATCAATATAAACAAATACCTAAGAACTAGTATTGAAACAAGTGACTATTAATTTACTGTTCGGTTTGCATTTTTTATTAAACAAAAATATCAAACATTTTTACTACCACCTGCAAAGGTTAACTTCCTAATTTAGTTATTTTGCAATCATGAAATGTTTGAGATATAAAAACTGCGCAAAATTATGTCCAATTTTGTGTTTAAGTATTATTTAAAAGTATTTTGACATTTTTTTAATATCAGATGGCCGTGACAGTAATTGTTTACAGTTCTGTTAAAATTGTAAAAATATTGTAGAAATTATAATTTATTTGTAGGTGGGTCAGTGGTATCAAGTCGGCTTGTACATCCTGAAAACCCAGGTTCGATTCCCACAGTCGACAAACATTTTCATCACATTAAAAATTACCCCTGTGGCTCCTCCACCACTAACATCTTTGGGGGCCTTGATTTGATGGCTAGTAACCGCACTGCACGCGCATAAATGTATCAATTACTAAATCTGCTTTGGCAGAGTGTCACGCCCAGTAATGGGTAAAAGGCCTGATGATATATTTATATTAATTTATTTTTATAAATATGGAGTAGGTGGTTTAGTGGTATCAAGTCGGCTTGTGGATCCTGGAAACCCAGGTTCGATTCCTACAGTCGACAAACATTTCCATCACATTAAAAATTACCTCTGTGGCTCCTCCACCACTAACATCTTCGGGGGGTCATGATTTTACGGCTGGTAATCGCACTGCACGCGCATAAATATATCGCTTACTAAGATCTGCTTCAGTGGAGTGCCACACCCAGTAATGGGTAAAAGGTCTGATAATATATTTATATTAATTTATTTTTATAAATATGGAGTAGGTGGCTTAGTGGTATCAAGTCGGCCTATGAATTTGAGAACTTCGGTTCGATTCCCGCAGCAGACTAACAATTTTCACTACATTAAAATTATCATTATGGTTCTCTTTCCACTAACATATTTGGGAGGAGCGTGATTTGACAGCTGGTAACTGCGTTGTTTAAATATTATTTAAAAGTACTTGAAATATTTTGACAATTTTTTAAAACAGATGACCGTGACATTAATTGTTTATAATTCTGTCAAAATTGTAAAAATATTGTAGAAATTAAATTTAATATAAATTTAGGATAGGTGGAATAGGTGGCACAGTGGTATCGAGTCGGCCTGTGGATTTAAGAACCTCGGTTCGATTCCAGCAGCTGACAAACAATTTTCACTATATTAAAATTACCCCTGTGGGTCACCGTCCACTTACATCTTTGGGAACCGTGATTTTATGGCTGGTAACCGCACTTCACGCATATAAATATATCACTTACTGAGATCTGCTACGGCAGAATGCCACACCCAGTAATGGGTAAAAGGCGTGATGATATATTGATTGTTTAGAAATATTAAGAATTTATTGATTTGTGTATGTAATGCGTTTACCAGCCGTAAAATGCAGCTCCCAAATATAATACAATTTATTTTTGCGTTTCAGATAAAAGTAAAGCAATCACCAGTTCATAATTACATAATATAATCCTAAACTATAAAAAAATATTCGCATCAAAACTTGGCAGTATCAGGTGATTCCACCTCATTCAAAAACCAAACAAAAAGTACCCTATCCCTTATCTCCTCGTTCATAAGGTCGAAAGTCCTCTACAGAGAAACATCCGACAATCGCATGATGACGCATCGTGGCTCCGCGCTGTTCATTTGTCAACACACTCGGCCAAGCTGATTCTCATATGCTCATATTCTCGCCAGGCACCTGTCAGTTGCATAGCACGTGCTATCTCTGTTTCGGATCAGGTTATCAGGGTGTGACGTCATGTTCCGGTAGTGTGAGCCCTCTTCCGGAAGGAGGTGACCTTGGGACGTGACAACAACTCAGTTTGAATAAGAATATTGCACGAAATGTATTGGAATTATTTTGAAGGAAAATTTTATTTTTGGTTACTTCATTTTGTGGTTATGTGTACTAGTAGGAAAATTGTGATTATTTTGGAAGTAAGGAAAGATTACTTTTCCTGCATGTTACACATACATTTTTTTTTCAAATGAATTATATTAAATAGTATATTGTGTGACTAGTAGGAAAAGTGATACATTTCCGGATGATGGAGGCAAGCCACAAGAGTCCGGGAAAGTTCACTTTTCCTCCTAGTTACACAAACTGTTTATTTTTAACTCAATCTAATTATACTAAATTAATTATTTTAATTTTATATTCAAACGACATAATAATTATATATTCTTGTAGCTTATAGCCTTTCCTGGACAACAAGAATTAAAAGTACGGTAAAGTTATTTTCACCACATTATAATTACCCCTGTCGCTCCCCCACCACTAACATCTTTGAGGGCCGTAATTTGACGGCTACTAACTGCACTTCACGCGCATACACGTATGTGCCAAAAATAACGAAACTCTTTAGATATTGAAACTTAATATTTATTCAAAATAGGTTCCATTTGACTCAATGCACTTTTTAGAACGATCAACTAGAGCATGCATAGATTTTTTTAACGCCTGTGTCACGGCTGCTTGAATGGCTGGAATATCATCATAAAACGCTCCTTTCATGGCAATTTTCAGTTTTGGAAAAAGATAATAGTCACATGATGATAGATCAGGCGAATACGGAGGGTGATCGATGATTTGAATCGTTTTCAGCAGTTGAAACGATGTCTTTACAGTGCTCTACACGAGCGACTTTTTGGTCTTCATTTAATTCATGTGGAACAAAATGTGAACAAACCTTTCTTTTACCCAAATCTTCAGTTAGAATTCTCCAAATAGTATTTTTACTCGTATTTAATTTTTAACAGTAAAATTCGCATCGACAGCAATGATTTCACGCACTTTTTCGACTAATTCAGCACAATTTCCGGCTTTTGCACGTACAGATCTTTCATCATCATTTAAATCTTCACAACCATTTTTAAATTTTGCAAACCACTTATAAACTTGTGAACGAGATAAACAATCATCACCATAAACTTTTTTCATCAATTCGTATGTCTCAGCAAATTTTTTTCCAAGTTTAACAAAAAAATTGAATATTTGCTCGTTGTTTCATTGTATTTTTACAACATAAACACAAAAACTACTGTCATTAAAATGCGCGTAAATTTTTAAACTGTCACCTGATTGCATGAAGTTGCGTGCGTTCGAAAGAGGAAAGATGTATCTTTCTAACAATGTGTATGTTCAATAAATTGCGCTACGTGTTCTATGATTTAAGGTAGTACTAGCGTGAATTTTTTTTTTGTAGATCTGAATGAAATTTGTCGCACGTAAACATTGGATAGTCATACGCATCCTGTTAAAATATGAAACACATTCATCGTCTGTGAACAAATATATTCGCTTGTAAAGTGGAGTTCTTATACACGGGGCTTATGGCGATCATCATTCAGAATCGCACATATTTGGTTTGTGTACCTCTAAAATTTTGCAGTTTCATTTGAAAAACTAGTATAATGTTCTAGAACTATCCATGTATATTGTATCAGAAGGAGAAAGTTTTTTATCGTTTAGTAATGGATATATAGCCATGCAAAGCCTTGTTTTTAACGAAAAATTAAGAATCCCAATTTATAATGGCAACACCACACGGTGGTATGGTATTTGAAAATTCACTAGACCAACAACCTATTAACAATTCATGATATTCAAACCAGGTATAAAACACTTATTTTATTCAATTTTTATATTTTTTTGAGCGTCAATTTCGCCACTCGACAACCGATGGCGCCACCGTCATACTAGTACTACCTTAAATTAAAAGTTTCGTTATTTTTGGGACAACTGTGTAAATATATCATTTACTGACTTCTGTTTCGGTAGAGTGCCACACCCAGTAATGGGTAAAAGGCGTGATATATTTATTTATTTTATTTATATAAATACCAAATAAAGGAAGTTTTAAATTATATTTCCAACCTAAAACCTACTATTTAATGATGGTAAAAACCTTCAAAAATATTTACGAGTAATCGTAATTGTACTCCACTTTCTCATACTATTCTTAGAAACCAAGTGCATTGTCTTACTTTGACATTGACATTGCTAAGGTCATGCTCAACATGAACTGATGAATAACCTAACATGAAATGTGCAAATACGAAAACCATAGCAACAATGTTTGAATATGTATCAAAATTTACCATACTTGCTCCAGTATTTTTTCAATCATAAGTCGAATACGAATTTATTCGCACTTGTTCAAGGATACGCATATTTTTCGCACTTTTCTTGACATGTGACATACGTATCATAATAGTATATTAAAAAAATTGGTGTGGGCACCACACGACTTTCTTAAACACAGCATATTTAATATTTAGAATATATGAATGTTATATAATATTATTAAACATGTAATTTAGTTTTTCAGTAATTCAGCATTTATCTGTTTGAAACATATAAAATATCAAATTTGTTTACATATAATTTTTTAGTAATGTTGACTACTTTATGTCTAACTTTACTGATGAGGCATGTACAGGATGTCTGTTTTTCGAGCCTAACCCTTGGTATGTGTATGTTTCAAACGGACTAAAAATTATATTTCGAGTCTCGTAATATCATCTTTATTGCATGACCCGAAAACTTATATTTTTAGTCCTAATAAAACAAATAACTATTTTACAATACTTGTACTGTAAGTTATCTATTAATGACAAAATTTAAACACAGTAAGTGCAACTTTTGTTGCACAGTGGTTTCCATGGTTATATCAGGACTTTAATATTAACTTACTGTCCACCGTGAACAGTAAGTAAATATTACCTATCAAGGACCTGTTTATCCTGACAACAATTTGACAGCTGTCAACTTTGAAACCTATTTTTCTTTTCTTTCTATTTGTGCAGGTATTGTAAAGAATAGCTTACTAACCTCGAACTGTAAGTGAATTTTTTAGGTCGCGAATGTTTAGGAAATCTTGACCCTTCGGGCCTCGATTTCCCAAACTACATTATTGACCTAAAAACTGTCACTTACAGTTCATGTTACGTAATATACTATTATTTCATGCTGTATCGTATTTCCAAGTTTACAGTACCGGAAATCGAGACTTAACATTACTAGTACTGTTATCGTGAAGTTACTAGGTAGCAAATAGCTTTGACATTTCATTATATTAATATTAAGATGTCACTTTCAAGGTTGACATGCGACAATAATATTTCATAATTAAATGCGACACAGTATAAAATAAAACGTTATACGTCCGTTAATCATTTTTTTCGGTACTCATTTCAAATTCTGCTTCTTCATCATCTCGTCCGGAAACATCTTACCCGTACCGTAAAAAACTTATTTACCGGACTTACGTAATAGTGATTTACGTTATAAGTCCGGTTAAAACTCATTAACGGACGTATGACGTACACAGATTTATTTAATATCGCATTTAATTACTAAACATTATCTTCATATCCCAAACTTGAAAGTTACATCTTAAAGTAATTATAATTAAATGATAAAAAATGTTTGTTAACTACTAAGGGAGAAAAAAAAGATTTATTAATTAATTATGACTCTAGTTTACAAAGATAGCATTACTAATATAGAGAGAGAGCATAATAATGAGAAAGAAGGCTCTCGTTTTTAGAAACATGGGTGTATTTTGAGAAGAGCGCGAAACATCTCACGGAAATGAATTTACGCATGTTTATGTTTCGTCAACACTTGTTTTGCTAGTTTTTACTAATATTGTACGAAATTTGTGAAAACCTGTATTATATTAATTATGTTCCAAATGTTAATATTCAGGTAATAATAAAAATTATTATTATTCTACTAAATTTAAGAAGTAAACATTTATGTACATTTTTAGATTTTATATACTAAGTTATAGTGCTATTTTAACTTTTATTGTTTTAATTATTGTTGTAATTAAATATTGTTTTGTCCTGAATTGCCGCACTCGGCAAGCATCGCGCGTTAAATTCTGCACTTCACAACAGCTAAATAAATGCTAAGTTTTATTTCTTGGTGAACAGTGGATTTAAACTGTTTATCTAAAGATACTTAGCCAGCGAGTTAATGGGCCTTTCAAGACTTTTTAGAATTTTTTATATATTAATCTACGTAATAAAATAATTATACCCAAATTTTTGATTTTTTTTTAAAACTTGTATTAAGCATGATAAAAATATTTAAACTTTCGAAACAAATGAATATGACGTAGTTGCATTTTAGCTTAAAGAGAGACAGATAAGACAGAGATAAATAACACGTAACTTGTCGTTGTCAGTAGAATCCTCAGACAAAACATAACTAGACGGATAACATCGGCGTTTGTTGTGAGTCAGAAAGGGATAGAATAACTGGTTGGTGAGGCGGGTGCGCGGCAAGGAGCAACTTGCATAACATCAAAGTGTACTCGCTCCTTGCCGCGAATCCGGCGGACCCTCAAGTTATTCCATTCCTCTCTGCTTCACAACACTGCACTGACTTCAACACGGCATAATTCGTCTAGTATTATTGGTAGAATCGTAGAATGCTGAATGCTTATTTCTTCTTCGTCTTCTTGAGCACCGACAAACGTTTCAGACAAAGTTCTGTGATTGGCTTAATGCAACTACGTCATTGCAATATGGCAGTGCGAACGTTTTAAATTATTCAACTTTAACTTTCATATTTCAGCAATAAAGATATAATTTATGGTATGATTTTATATTGTATTAAATATGATGTACGGTCAAGAATTTATTTTAATAAATATATATTAAAAAGCTCTACCACTTGAATTAAGGTGGTGCTATCATGACAGTCTCATACAAAAGTATAGGTAAACTAAAAAGTTTATAAAAATAATTATTACATTTTTGTATGGTACAGGTTATTAACAGAATTAACATTTCGCTGCAAATATCGTATAATTAACAATAACATTGAATACATTAAATAAAACTATTTAACTAGTTTATGAAATACAGTAACATAACAAAATTTTTGGAAGTGAATGTTTCATGCCAACCAATAGCAGTGTAAGATTTTACACAGCAGAAGCTATGACAACAAGGCGAGAACTACAAGCAGCATGATATTACCAGTCGGTACGAAACGTAACTGTATTATCGATTCATCCTGTTGACAGTTCATAAGAAAAATGAGAAAAATGCACCAAAGCAATTATTATCAACTGTAACAACAAATAAATAAATATAAAATGCTGTAATATTTTTTTTTGTATTAAAATTAATATATTTTCTTGATCGAAATAATAACTTTCATAGTTCTTGCTGTGTCATTCGTGCGATCATCTCTGTCTACGCCTGCGACCATCTCTTTTTACGCGTGCAACCATCTCTGTCTACCCGTGCAACGTTGCCAAGCATTTCTGACAGTTTCATTGAAAATCATAGAATATCCAACTTTCATCGCCAATTTCTTTGAAACTAATCCGGTAAGGCATGAATTTTTTAATTCTCATACCTTTATCTTTACATGATGTACTGTGTGTTAGTTTTTTGATAAAAAATAACTACAATATATGAATTTATTACCCAGTAAGCTGCCTCGCGAGGTACAGTTCCTATAACGCCAATGCATTTTTGGTCGACTTTAACTTTACATTACTCAGCTCAACAACGGTAAACTTTTTAAAAAAAATTGCATACTAGTGTAGAAACACATGAAAAATAACATATTTATATTTCACTAAAATCCGGATTAAATGCTTCCATGATAGTACCACCTTAAACGCCGTATTATTGGAATAGCCTATTCCAATAGTTGTCGAGTCAAACTGAAGTTCTCATACTTTACCGCGGAACTAATTACGCATAAAACTAAGTTGTAAACAATATAAATTACCCTAATTTTGCTAGTGCAACAATAATTCATACACCAGGGTCAAACTCATCAATTTGTTCAGGTAAAGCGAAAAGATCATTTTGGTTCACTTATCCTGTCGTGTTTACAAGTGAAACCAAACAAATGCCGATCAATTTCCGTTGTGAAGCTGTTGCTTCAACTTCATGCTTCATCCTACTGGCCTACACAGTAAGCCAAGTTCATGGCCAACGCCAGGACCGGAGTGAAAAAAATAAGCGCTTGATGCAAAAAATAGTTTATTACGTATCATGTACTGTAAATGACAATTTTTAGGGCAAGAATATAAATAAAAAAAAGTATAAATATATCATCATGCCTTCTACCCATTACTGGATGTGGCACTCTGCCGAAGCAGATCTTGGTAAGTGATATATTTTGCGCGTGAAATGCAGTTACCGGCCGTCAATTCACGGCCTCCAAAGTTGTTACTGGTGGGGGAGCCACAGGGGTAATTTGCAAATGGGAAAAATTGTTTGTCGGCTGTGGGAATCGAACCAGGGTTCTCAGGATCCACAGGCCAACTTGATATCACTAAACCACCTACTCCATATTTATAAAAATAAATAAATATAAATATATCATCACGCCTTCTACCCATTATTGGGTGTGGCACTCTGCCGAAGCAGATCTTGGTAAGTGATATATTTTGCGCGTGAAGTGCAGTTACCGGCCGTTAAATCACGGCCTCCAAAGTTGTTACTGGTGGGGGAGCCACGGGGTAATTTAAAAATGGGAAAAATTGTTTGTCGGCTGTGGGAATCGAACCAGGGTTCTCAGGATCCACAGGCCGACTTGATACCACTGAACTAACTACAGTTGTAGAAAAACTATGTTTATTTTCTGCGGTTTGTAAAGGCAGAAATTAAATATGGAAATTTACAAAATTACAATTCAATTAGTGTTAAGCAAAATAACAAACAAATGCATTAAGTTTTTCTGTTTAACTTTCCCCTGAATAATTCCATTTCATTATTTGTAATTTTTCTTCATGTAAATAATTTTCCATTATTAATAAATTAAGAAAATAGATAGTAGGTCTCAGGATCAAAAATTGCACAGAAATTAATCTAGCAATAGAATATAATTGGACGTTTCGTCCAGCGAACTGGACACCTTTTTATCTGTTGTTTGTTTGAATTTTATTCGGCCATTTTGACTATTGTCTTTGACATGCTATGTACTATTCTATTTGTGACTATATTTATTTATTTATTTTTGATTGTTTTGACTGTTGTAAAATTTGTTTACAATTACTGTACAAGTATTTTGTTACAACATTATTGTTTTGTTTGTTGTAAGGTTATTACTTTGTTTTTGGTTCATCACATGTATAATTGATGTGTTTTTACATTGGTAGCTGATGATGTCCAGTTCGCTGGACGAAACGTCCAATTATATTCTATTGCTAGATTGATTTCTGTGCAATTTTTGACCCTTGATACATAAATAACTATATATGTATAATGATAAGTTGTAAATTTTAATTGATTAAATAAAAATAAAGTCTTACAAACAAATCTCTACTTTATTTGTAAAGTAAGGAAATACCTACGTAGGCTTTTTTTATTTCAAGTTTTATATTATTTTCATAAATGTAAATTTCTTATTAACGTCAATAAGCAGCATATTTGTTATCAGATGACTCGTTTTAGTATTAAATTATGTAAAAACTATTAACGAGATTCATTTCAGTGCATTTGTACTTAATGTTACGTACTTGTCATTCAAGCTTGTGTCATTTCTCACATATTTCACACAATAGGCAACAAAAATTTGATTATTTTATATATTAATCTACGTACAAAATAGCAATTTACATAACAAGTGCGCAAAGACTTATTTTGCACATGAGCGCAAGTTATAAATATATCATCACGCTTTTTATCCATTACTGGGTGTGGCACTCTGCCGAAACAGATCTCGGTAAGTGATATATGTATGGGCGTGAAGTGCGGTTATCAGTCGTCAAATCACGGCCCCCAAAGATGTTAATGGTGGGGAAGTCATAGGGGTAATTTTAAAATAAAAATTAATAAACATATCATCTTGTCTTTTACCTATTACTGGGTGTGGCAATCTGCCAAAGCAAATCTCGGTAAGTGATATATTTATGCGCGTGAAGTGTGGTTACCAGTCGTCAAATCACGATCTCCAAAGATGTTAGCGGTGGGGGAGCTACAGGGGTAATTTTAATTTAATGAAAATGTTTGTCGGCTGTGGGGATCGAACTAGGATCCCCAGGCCGACACGATACCACTGAGCCACTACCCCATTAACTTCAGTGGTACCCAAAATGTACTATTTTTCAAAGTACCATTATTTTCAAAAATTAAAAAAAAAATTAATGCACCATACTGCCGATCGGTAAATCTAGACCCTGTACTGTGATTGAGATTTAGTTCCAGTTATGCAGAATAGCATAAATATAAAAATACAAAGTCAGTGAATGTTTCAAGGGTTCGTGCTACCCCATTTCAAGGAATATAGTGTAATATTATGTATGTTAGGCTAGCTAAAGAATGAATTAAGCTTACTAAACAGTTAGAAGAATACTGAAAAATGTACAATCATTTTAGAAAATAATAATAGATATTTACATAACAATGGGCCTTTCAAGACTTTTTTGAATTTTTTATATATTAATCTACGTAATAAAATAATTATACCCAAATTTTTTATTTTTTAAAAAAACTTGTATTAAGCATGATAAAAATATTTAAACTTTCGAAAGAAATGAATATGACGTAGTTGCATCTTAGCTTAAAGAGAGACAGATAAGACAGAGATAAATAAGGCGTGTTTCTTTGGATTGTGATTGTGATTTTCTAAATCATGATTCCTTTGATCGTGATTGCGTTGAATCATGATTAAATATGATACTGAAGAAAACATCGAACAGGAATAATGATTCAAATCCAACCCGATCGACGCGATCCTATAGTATGAACGTTAAAATAACTGCAAATGCAAACTAATCTATTTTAAAATTTCATAAATGAGTGTCCATGTAAGCCATTTAAAAATTCTTCCAGAAGCAGCCAATTTCCCTTAATTCCACAAATAGAGCACATAAATTTATCATCAGACGCCATTTTTGAACCTTCGATGTGAATCAGTCAACATGAATCATAGAAAAAGTATGATTCAGAAGGGTAGGGGGATTGTCGTTTCGTGATCACAAAATGAAAGAGTAGGGATAACGAATAACGAACGAAGAAACATGATTCTTCATGATCATGTTAAGTTTGATCACTTTGATTACGAATCACAGTCCAAAGAAACACGCCTAAGAGGCGTTGTCAGTAGAAATAACATGTAACTTGTCGTTGTCAGTAGAATCCTCAGACAAAACATAACTAGACGGATAACATCGGCGTTTGTTGTGAGTCAGAAAGGGATAGAATAACTGGTGGGTGAGGCGGGTGCGCGGTAAGGAGCAACTTGCATAACATCAAAGTGTACTCGCTCCTTGCCGCGCACCCGACGGACCATCAAGTTATTCCATTCCTCTCTGCTTCACAACACTGCATTGACTTGAATACGGCATAATTCGTCTAGTATCATACGTCATTGGTAGAATCGTAGAATGCTGAATGCTTATTTCTTCTTCGTCTTCTTGAGCACCGACAAACGTTTCAGACAAAGCTCTGTGATTGGCTTAATACAACTACGTCATTGCAATATGGCAGTGCGAACGTTTTAAATTATTCAACTTTAACTTTCATATTTCAGCAATAAAGATATAATTTATGGTATGATTTTATATTGTATTAAATATGATGTACGGTCAAGAATTTATTTTAATAAATATATATTAAAAAGCTCTACCACTTGAATCCCCCATTGCGCGAAGACTCACTATGCACATGAGTGCAATTTTAAAGCACTCGCTTCGCTCGTACTTTAATTTGCGTGAATGGTGCAAAGAGCGCCTTCGTGCTCGAGTTTTGTACACTGCTGTTTGTAACAAGCAAAAATTATATAACCGATCATGAGAAAAGTTATTAAATTTGAAGCGTGAAGTTATATTGACAGTTAAGTATGCCATGAATTGACATTTGTTATTTAAAAACAAATTGTTTATTTTTTCTCGTAAACTTTGTTAAAATATGTCTGATTGATGGCGTTATAAGCTAATGTCTCTATTTCTTTTATAAATTCCTTAAAATGTGTGTATATAAGTACAATTAATTATCGTTTTAATAGCCAAAATTTTAAACCATAAAAATGGGTGTTTTTTTTCAATTACTTTGTACACTAGTGAGCAAAATCATACTTTCCATCAGTTTCCAAGTTATGTAAACCTTATTTTGAATGATGCGTGTACAAAAAATAAATTTTACGATTTATGGACGTATGTGTATATTTATTGTTAAACGTGAATTATATAATTAAATAAATATACATTTGTTATAAAACTATTGATTCAATGATACACAGTAAATAATTTGATATCTTTAGTGTCATTGTTTACTAACAGATTCTTTTGTAATGAACAATCATTTCGACCGTGAAACATTATCTACTGTAGTTTATAAATACCAATATTTATAGGTGAAATACTTGCTTAATATATTTAATCTAAATAACAGATGTTTTTAACAATCAACAGATTAAATATCAATAAAAATTATTGACGAATTTCAGGAATGAATATTAAATATTGTTTGTAATATTACAACCATGGAATTAATAACATCTGTTTTGTATTTATTTACAAAATGCTTTATTCATATAGTACCAGTTATAAATATTTAGTAAACATCTTATTTAATTTCATTTGATATACAGCACAACAGGAAATGATTCCCAGTTACAGTAGCTCAGTGGTTTTGCAACTTTTCGGAGCCATGGCCTCCTTGGAGGTGAAAATCACAAATATATTCTTTCGCGACTTCTACCCATTACTGGGTGTGGCACTCTGCTGAAGCAGATCTCGATAAGTAATATATTTTTGCGCGTGAAGTGCGGTTACCAGTCGTCAAATCACGGCCCCCAAACATGTTAGTGGTGGAGGAGCCACAGGGATAGCTTTTTCAAATTATGAAAATTTGTCGCCTGTGGGAATCGAACCAGGGACCTCAGGATCCACAGGCCGACTTCATACCACTGTGCTAGCCATCCCATATAATAATAATGTACATTACAAACGTAGAACAACGATTTCAGAAATTAGTAAAGGAAAAATTTCTCATTAAGGTGGTTCTATCATGACGGTCTCATAAATGTATAGGTAACCGAAAAAGTTTATAAAAAGAAGTATTTATTATATGTATGGTAAATAATACAACAAATTTGTATACTAATGTAGAAACTCATGAAAAATAACATATTTAAATTTGATTAAAAGTTGTTGTAAATGCTTCCATGATAGTACCACCTTAAGGATTAATTTAAAATAATATGTCACTAGATATGGAATTGGGTATTTCACTATATAATTCCTCATATATTTCTACATAATTATGCATATTTTGATCCTCAAAAAATATTTTTTTAATCGCCGGAATCGTGATCGCAAAAATGTCTGGTAATGAAAATGCCAAATTTTTTTTGGTTGAACAAGTTTAAAATTTAACAAATTTTAAAATATGGTTCTATATAAATCAGACTACGAGAAATCGAATGTCGTTGAGCGCATCTTCATATCTTTTTTAGTTTTCGAGTTACAGCGATTTTTGTCTTTTTAAAATCTCAACTTTGAAGACCCATATCTCGAAAACTAAAAGAGATATTGAAATGCGGTTTGAACGAGTGTATTTCTCGTGCTCCAATTAACTTATACTGAAATTTTGAAAATTTTGAAAATTTTACAAATTTTTTAAAAATTTTCATTTCTCAATATTTAAAAAAATTGAAGAGGTAATAAAAATTTGTGAACACCAGTGAATTCCTCTCGTAAAAATACATAGGTATGCAAATTTTCAGCCAAAAATTCGGACAGATTAAGTTTTTATTACCAAAAAACGAAAAATCACTGTTTTTTAATTATTTTTGAAGGGGTACCCCTTAAGATTTTTACGGATTTTGACCATTTTTAGTTTTTTTGCTCTAAAAATAGTATCCGTGGAGCAAACATTCTGAAACTTTACATACATATGTATTTTCACGAGAGGAATCCACTGGTTTTTACAGATTTTTATTATCTTTTCAAAATTTTGAAATATGGACAAAAGAAAATTTGTAAAATTTTGTAAAATTTTCAATATTTTCAAAATTTCTGTATAAGTTAATTAGCGTACGAGAAATGCACTCGTTCAAACCGCGTTTCAATATCTCTTTTAGTTTTCGAGATATGGGCCTTCAAAGTTGAGATTTTTGAAAAGTCAGAAATCGCTGTAACTCGAAAACTAAAAAAGATATGAAGATGCGCTCAACGGCATTCGATTTCTCGTAATCTGATTTATATAGAACCATATTTTAAAATTTTTCGATTTTAAACTGGTTTACAAACAAATAAATAAATATATCATCACGCCTTTTACCCATTACTAGATGTGGCATTCTGCCGAAGCAGATCTCGGTAAGTGATATATTCATGCGCGTGAAATGCAGTTACCAGCCGTTAAATCACGGCCCCCAAAGATGTTAGTAGTGAGGAAGCCACAGGGGTAATTTTAATTTGGTGAAAATTGTTTGTCGGCTGTGGGAATCGAAACGGGGTTCTCAGGATCCACAGGCCGACTCGATACCACTGAGCCACTAAGTGATATTTTGCTTAATTTCGGACCTGAATGACCCTTAAGCAGAACTGGGCAAGTACTTAAAAAAAGTAGTTAAGCTACAGCTATAGCAATTCTTTAAAAAAGTAGCTAAGCTACAGCTATAAGCTATATTTTGTAAAATATAGCTAAGCTACAGCTAAAAGCTTTCGTTAAAGTAGCTGTTAAATTTTAAAGCTACTTTTTTAAATTATTGTGAAATAATTAAATTTGCCATTGTCATATGATCAGTCTTTTGTTATAATGACTGTTAATTTACTATTATGTATGTACATAAATATAAAAAATAGCAAATACCATCTGGCACCTACTGTGTATTTTTGCGTATTAGAGCCAGTTCGAACCGGCAACAAATAATTATTTTGTGTGGGTTTAGCTTGTACGCATGCGTACTTTGTTGACCTTCTGCTTAAAAAGTAGCTTTAAGCTATAAAAAGTAACTTTAAAAGTAGCTTCAGTTGTTATTTTTAAGCTAATAGAAAAAAAGTAGCTAGCTACAAGCTACAGCTATATTTTTCACAGTTAGCTAAGCTACAGCTACAGCTAAGGTAAATGTAGCTAAGCTAGTAGCTAAGCTACAAAAGTAGCTAGCTACTGCCCAGCTCTGATCCTAAAGATACTGCAATTTCAATTTTCTGTTGTGCATCGCAATAAATAAAATAAAATAAATATATCATCACGCCGTTTACCCATTACTGGATGTGGCACTCTGCCAAAGCAGATCTCGGTAAGTGATGTATGCAATAAATAAATAAATATAAATTGCTGAGAACTGTTTAAACTCGGCTAATAAAACAACAAATTTATTCCTGTTTACTTTATTACTTAAGTTTCAAACTACACTATATTATAAATTAAACGTAAAATATTTTCGTGTAATACAAATCAAATCACACGTGTAAACATGTGAGAGTCAAAGAACGAATATTAAACGTCACCATTATCCTTTTCACGGCCTACTTAAGTTCAAATTGCCTGACAAAAGAACATTTGATTGACATATTGTCCAAGTAGCAACGCTCGAGAAATGTCAGATATAAACATCATACTTGTTATCTCTATCAGTCAAGGACAAAATATCAGAACGAAGTCAGTATTTTATCAAATGTTCGTTTGATAATAAAACTTATTAATTATCTTTATTGTAATCAATTATGTTATTGACATAATCAAAAGGGTATGGCAACAGCTTAGCCAATCAAAATTTTATTTTCATTTTCAGAAGCAAATAAAATTCTTAGTACCAACTTTGAGATTAATTTCATAATTATATACTACAGGGCGATCAAAAGGAATTGTTATAGTTGGCAATACAATTCCAGAGATATTTTTATTCCACAGTTGGCACAGTCAGGTAAAGGCGGAAATGCTATTTGACATTTCTAATAAATACAAATAGGTTATGTCAGGAGTCTGACAGCGAATAGAATTTTGACTTTTTAAGTAATAGAAATACTTTAGAAATACATGTAATAATAAATGTACTCAAATTTAAATTTTAAATGTCACTGTCAACAACAGGAAATGAATTTATGTATCAGGCTTACCAATTTCAAGTAGTTTTTTTTATTGCCAACTGTAACAATTCCTTTTGATCACTCTGTACGATTCAACTAATTATTCATTTCGAATATTTGGGGAAGGTGAGCTACTTGGGTGATTTGATTCATTACAAGTATTCCACTACGTCTTCTATCTATTTTTGGGTAACACAGCTCTTATCAGCTGCGATATCTTTTACCTTGAAACCAAATAGATGTCAAACGAATATCTTTGACGAAACGAAAGGTTAAACAATTATACAATACTCATAATAAAAATATAATAAAATAAAACTTATGTACGTCACTGATAAGTGATAATGCATTAGAATCATATGTCATATAAACTTAATTTTGCATAGATACACATGACACGAAACTATGATATTTATTTCGTAATTTGTGATAAGGAAAAAAACTCATTTTGTTTTATTCTTACGTAAAATTAATAACTAACATCTATAATTTCTGATAATGGGAATGCTAATCAACAATAAAATTATTCAACAAATAATTTCATTATAAACAAAACTTTTATTTGCATTCCTTGAAAAACAAAAGGTGATAGGCACAGGTGCCAACTTAAATTATTGGAGAGGACCAAAAAAATAAATACATCATGTTAATGGAGCCACAGGAGTAGTTTTTATGTGGTGAAAATTGTTGTGGGCAATGGGAATCGAACCTGGGTTCTTAAATTCACAGGTCGACTCGATACTACTGAGCCACCTACCCCATAAAATAAATAAATATATCATCACGCCTTTTACCCATTACTAAGTGTGGCACTGTACCCTAGCAGATCTCGGTAAATGATATATTTTACGCGTGAAGTGCAGTTACTAGCTGTCAAATCACGGTCTCCAAGAATGTTAGTGAAGGGGGGAGCTCAATGCCCAAAAAGTTGCAAAATATTAAAGTTAAATAAAATATAAATATAAATATATCATCACGCCTTTTACCCATTGCTGGGTGGCACTCTGCCGTAGCAAATCTCGATAAGTGATATATTTATGCTCGTGAAGTACGGTTATCAGCCGTCAAATCACGGCCTCCAAAGATGTTAGTGGTGGAGGAGCCACAAGGCTAGCTTTTTTGAAATTATGAAAAATGTTTATCGTCTGTGGGAATCGAACCAGGGTTCTCAGGATCCACAGGCCGAGTTCATACCACTGAGCTAGCCACCCCAGTTAAATAAAATATAAATATATCATCACGCATTTTACCCATTACTGGGTGTGGCACTCTGCCGTAGCAAATCTCGATAAGTGATATATTTATGCTCGTGAAGTACGGTTATCAGCCGTCAAATCCCGGCCTCCAAAGATGTTAGTGGTGGAGGAGCCACAGGGGTAGCTTTTTGAAATTATGAAAATTGTTTGTCGTCTGTGGGAATCGAACCAGGGTTCTCAGGATCCACAGGCCGAGTTCATACCACTGAGCTAGCCACCCCAGTTAAATAAAATATAAATATATCATCACGCCTTTTACCCATTACTGGGTGTAGCACTCTGCCGTAGCAAATCTCGATAAGTGATATATTTATGCTTGTGAAGTACAGTTATCAGCCGTCAAATCACGGCCTCCAAAGTGTTGGGGGAGGCACAGGAGTAATTTTAATGTGGTGAAAATTGTTGTCGGCAATGGGAATCGAACCTGGGTTCTCAAATCCACAGGTCGACTCGATAGCACTGAGCCACTTAGCCCATAAAATAAATAAATAAAATCTAAATCAAGTATTTGTTAATGTGAACTTTACGGTAAAAAATATATCGTTTACTAAGATCAAAAGTACTCAGAAGAAAAAATAAAAGCTGGTAACATGAATTGGTTTTTGTCTGTATTAATAAATAAAAGACAGCTGAAATTTCCCTCTTAGTACAGAACAAAACCTAGGTCGTATGCAATACGCTGTTCAGCATTTTGGTTTTTATTGAAAACCATTGTTATAAATTATTTAAAAAATATATTTATACAATCCATGATGTAAACAAGAAATACATGCATTAAAGTATATTTATTATATTATTTACTAGATCATAAAGTGTGATACACGCGGTATTGTAGTAAAACATATTTTTTTAAGGGTAATAAAAGCAAATTTATTATAATTTTATTTACTTGTTATTACAATATTACAATGCAGAATAAACACATCAAAAAATTGTACGCAATATATTAGGTACTTAACAAGTGATATTAAAAACAAATAGATAAATATATCATCATGTCTTCTACCCATTGCTAAGTGAAGATGTTAGTGGAGGGGAAGCCACAGGGGTACTTTTTAATGTGGTGAAAATTGTTTATCGGCTGTAGAAATCGAACTCGGGTTCATAGATAATATTAATTTTTAATAAAATATATCCACGTCTTCTATCCATTACTGGGTCTGCACTCTGCCGTATCAGATTTTGGTAAGCGTTCTCAGGATCCACAGGCTGATTTGATACCACTGAGCCATCTACCTCATAAAATAAATAAAATAGAATAAATAAATATATATCATCACGCCTTTTACCCATTACTGGGGTAGTTTTTTTTAAATGGTGAAAATTGTTTGTCGCCTGTGGGAATCAAACCAGGGTTCTCAGGATCCACAGGCCGACTTGATAACACTGTGCTCTCTCTCTCTCTCTCTCTCTCTCTCTCTCTCTCTCTCTATATATATATATATATATATATATATATATATATATATATATATATATATATATATATATAAATTTGTTAAGGGGTAGGTGGCACAGTGGTATCAAATCGGCCTGTGGATCCTGAGAACTCTGGTTCGATTCCCACATCCAACAAACATTTTCACCACATTAAAATTACTCCTGTGCTTCCCCCAACACTAACATCTTTGGGAGCCATGATTTGACGGCTGATAACCGCACTTCACGAGCATAAATATATCACTTACCGAGATCTGCTACGGCAGAGTGCCACACCCAGTAATGAGTAAAAGGCGTGATGATATATTTTTATATATATATATATATATATATATATATATATATATATATATATATATATATATATATATATATATATTTTATTTAACTTTAATTTTCTGCAACTTTTTGAGTATTGAGTTTTTGTCAAAAGTTTATTAAGGAAAATACATTATTGTGGGGCACCATAGCTACATTTTCAATCTTTTCCGTACGTTATGAATCATCCTGTATATCAAAAAGTACAATTGTGTCTAAAGTGGTTTGGAATCCATTATAAGCTTCTGTAATTGAAATTAAATTCCTGTTGTGCAGAGTAACAAATAAACAAATAAAATCTATCACTCTACTCCACTTCGCAAAGATTTTTTTTGTTATGAACCCACTGTCATCTTTATTCTTTTTTCCCTTGATGTCCATTACATTCCTCTTCTTCAGAAAGTTCTTGAGCACGTTGTCTCCTCTTCGCTAGTGGTGTCTTTGCCCACCACTGGGCCATAGCTTCTTCTTCCTCCCTATACACTGGGGTGTATTGACTTAACGCGTTCACCAACTCTGCAGGGTTGAGGGGATGAACTCGAAGTTGCACCATTCGTTTGACTGTCATTACTTGCTGCACACAAAGAACTATTGAACCTAGGGGAGAAAATAAATAGGGGTGAGTCAGCGTAAAGATATGTGGAGGGTACGTTGAGGGAGAGATTGCGTGGGGTAAAAGATGGAGGATTGTAAGAAAAGGTTACAGAATTTTGTGTTTGTCTAGATCACAGACAAAATAGACAAATGTTAAATAAAATAAATAAATATATCATCACGCCTTCTACCTATTACTGGGTGTGGCACTCTGCCGAAGCAGATCTCGGTAAGTGATATATTTTGCGCGTGAAGTGCGGTTACCAGTCGTCAAATCACGGCCTCCAAAGATGTTAGTGGTGGAGGAGCCACAGGGGTAGTTTTTTAAATTATGAAAATTGTTTGTCGCCTGTGGGAATCGAATCTAGGGTACCAGGGTTCTCAGAATCCACAGGCCGACTTCATACCACTGAGCTAGCCACTACTATTTAAAATAAAGTTAGTAAAGTAATCCGCCGTACTAAATAAGTAATCTGGTTCAGTAAATGTAAGTTAGATCTGATCCAAATGGCAAATGGAATACGCCTCATATAGTTGATATTTCAGTTTCCTAGCGAAGTCCCTGATATACCTAATTATTTGTCAAACAAACAAAAAATATCGTATCGAAATCATAGTTCATATCTGATGAATATTGTTAAATTGAACAATGATAATTTTATTCTATCTATTATTATATCTATATAAGAATAAAATAATAATAATAACAAAAAAAAAAAAACTATTGCATACAGATATATGTATAAGTTCATAGTTTATTTTTAAACAATCATAACACTGTAAAGAATTGTAATAGGGATCAGGAGCGTAGTTTGAAAAAATATGAATGCACTGCACCCATAAAAATTATCGGCTGTATCATGTAACATATCTTTAATAATAAGCGATGTCGCTAAATTTTACAAGCTTTGGCATCACCGGTTTTGTCTTGACGTTTGTCAAATTTGTATTTATATGAATAAAAATTTGACAAACGTCAAAACCAAACCGATGTTGCCAAAGCTAAAAAAAGTTATCGATGTCGCTTATTATTAACGATGTGTTACATGATATAGCCATATAACATTTAAAAAAAATTGTATATTACCGATAACCATTTTATCCTATACTCTGCTTTATACTGTGTTATACTGACTCACCGAGCTGCAATGTGCTAGTTTATTTTTTTTTAACTTGAGTGGGATTCGATCTCTACCCCACTATTTCAAATGTTGTCTTCACAACATTGTGTAGCTGAGCAAAGGGTATTACTCGTCTATTTTAGATGGTCGTAGGTGCCCCTGCAGTGAAAATAAAAACTCTACGCCTCTGAGAGAGATTGTATATTTGCATATTCATATATCATAATATCTACATCAATAAAATATATATTTTCAATGCAATTATTGCAATTATAGATTCCGACGTAACTGATACATTTATTAAACCATTTCCTGCAAAATTATTATATATTCAAAACTTATAAATATAACACAATCGAATATATTATTAGTACAGTCAAGAATTTTCTGTATCAGCAATTATGGAATTGCAATATTCAATTTTGCTTGTATTCTGCGTAATTTTTACCAGAAGTATAAATGCTGCAGGCATTAATATGGTTCGTATTTTTTTTTATGCACAACCGGGCCGAAATTCATCTGTTTTAGACCTAAAAAGCGGGCTTAAACACTTGTTTTTGGCCTTAGGATCAGAAACGCTAATTTCACCCGTGGTACATACAATATTTTATGCACAACAAAATAACATTTAATTATATGTTCAGAAGATTCCCACAGGCGACAAACAATTTTCATAATTTCAAAAACTACCCCTGTGGCTCCTCCACCACTAACATCTTTGGAGGCCGTGATTTGAGACTGGTAACCGCACTTCACGCGTAAAATATATCACTTACCGAGATCTGCTTTGGCAGAGTGCCACACCCAGTATTGGGTAAAAGGCGTGATGATATATTTATTTTATTTAAGATTAAAATATGTACATAGGTTATGTGTCAAAATGACATTTTGCAAAATCAAGTATTCACAATAAACAAAAATTGTCATTTTGTTTATGTATCCATAGAAAAATATTTTATTATGATCCTAGGGCCAAAAAGAAGTATTTAAGCCTCCTATTCAAGGCTAAAACACATGAATTTCGGCCCGGTTGTGCATAATAGTTATTTATGTATCAAGGGTGGAATCCCTGTGCATGTTATTATTAGCTTTCGGCGCTTTGTATCTCGTGCTAATAATCATGCCACGGGCCAGAAACGCCAATTTCACCCGTGGTAGATTCAATATTTTATGCACAACAAAATAACATTTAATTATATGTTCAAAAGATTAAAATATTTACATAGGTTATATGCCAAATGACATTTTGTAAAATCGAGTATTCACTATAAACAAAAATTGTCATTTTGTTTATATATTTATAGATAATTATTTTATTATCAGAGCTGGGCAGTAGCTAGCTACTTTTGGAGCTTAGCTAACTGTGAAAAAATATAGCTGTTGCTTATAGCGAGCTACTTTTTTTCTATTAGCTTAAAAATAACCACTGAAGCTACTTTTAAAGTTACTTTTTGTAGCTTAAAGCTACTTTTTAAGCAGAAGGTCAACAAAGTACGCATGCGTACAAGCTAAACCCACAAAAAATAATTATTTGTTGCCGGTTCTAACTGGCTCTAATACGCAAAAATACACAGTAGGTGCCAGATGGTATTTGCTATTTTTTATATTAATGTACGTAATAGTAAATTAACAGTCATTATAACAAAAGACTGATCATATGACAATGGCAAATTTAATTATTTCACAATAATTAAAAAAAGTAGCTTTAAAATTTAACAGCTACTTTAACGAAAGCTTTTAGCTGTAGCATAGCTATGTTTTACAAAATATAGCTTATAGCTGTAGCTTACCTACTTTTGTAAAGAATAGATTGCCCAGCTCTGTTTATTATGGCCCTAGGGCAAAAAACAAGTGTTTAAGCCCACTTTTCATGGCTAAAACATATCAATTTCGGTCCTGTTGTGTTCCAATTTAGTAAATTTAAATTTTTTAATAGATGGCCTCAAAAATCGTCCAAGATGGATTAAACATAACAAAGAACGATTTTCCCGAAATAGTAACTCTATCTGCAGAAATATTTCATCCAGGAACCGACCAATCATATTTCAACATATCCCTGGACGTTCTCCAAGTGTTTCCTCGAAATTTAGAATTAAATGTCAAAACCGAACGACTTAATAACAAAGGAATCTACGAAATAATTCCTATAACAGTCAATACGAAATTCTGCGACTATATTCGGATGGATAGAATTGTTTATCCTTTACTAGTTAAAGGAGGACACATGCCTACAAAATGTCCTGTACAGCCTGGAAAATACTATGTTAGTCATTTTAATTTAATTGATAAAGGCGTTAATCTAAGTTTGCCGATTGGAGTGTACCGAGCCACTTTTGTTTTGAAATTGAAAGGGAAAAGTGTTGTTATTGTTTGGAGGGGAAGATCAATTGCTTCTTAATTAATTAGTTATTAATTATGTCATTGTTTTACTCCCTTTAATTATTAGATATATAAATAGCAAACTTTTAATTGTAGTGTCTTTGGGGTGCCTTCAAAAGTTTCTAAACTATTCTAGAAAAACATACGTCAAATAAAAGTTGTGTGGAATAAATTTATCTACAACTTTTATGTGTAGCATTTTGCTCTAAAATAATTTGGCACGATTGACAAGCGAAAACTTCGCTGACAATTTTTAGTTTGCTTTTCTTTTACTTCATATTATGTATTTGCTGCCTAAATAAATGTGTGTTTTAATTGTAATAATAATTGAACAAAATATTTGTTGTATTATTTTTCTCTAAATATGTATTCCACAATAATTAATGGGCAGTTGTACCAACTAAACTTAAATTTTAAACTTGGTTTAAATTAATAAAAACCAATTGAAGTTATGTCATATTTGGAATAATAGATATTGCCGAAGCAGATCTCGGTAAGTGATATATTTTGCGCGGTTACCAGTCGTCAAATCAGGGCCCCCAAAGATGTTAATGGTGGAGGAGCCACAGGAGTACTTTTTGAAATTATGAAAATTGTTTGTCGCCTGTGGGAATCGAATCTAGGGTACCAGGGTTCTCAGGATCAACATGCCGACTTCACACCACTAAGCTAGCCATCCCTTAATATATACAGGGTGGTCCATTTAAAGTGTTATCAGGAAATATCTCGGAAACTATAAATTTTACGCAAAAATGACCTAGAAGAAAAAGAATCGTACAAAAGGGGGCCATAATAACGAAATATTGGTTTTGTCCTAGATGGCGCTGTTGTCGCTAAATCATGGTCAACTCAAAACGTCCGAAAGCAACATTATTTTTCGCGATTACAGCGTCATCTATCATGCTGACGAAAAAGTGAACTAAATAAATTCTTCTTTTTTTTAACGAGGAATCTGATTCTTTAATATATATAGGGGTTTTCATTTAAAAAAATTGAGTTGACCATGATTTAGCGACAACAGCGCCATCTAGGACAAAACCAATATTTCGTTATTATGGCCCCCTTTTGTACGATTCTTTTTCGTCTAGGTCATTTTTGCGTAAAATTTATAGTTTCCGAGATATTTCCTGATAACACTTTAAATGGACCACCCTGTATATATAACTATGAAACTTTATTGTTTAAATTAAAAATGAAAATTGAAAAATATTTTTTTACCCAAAGTAAATCCATCAGATATCTTGCTCATAGCGCTAATATCAAATTGCCACCCTATAGCTTTATATTGCCCAAGTAAATATTGCCACATCGCGTATCTGGCACTGTAGTCTGGTCTAGGAATTAAAATATATTTTTGGTAAACTTGTGGCAAGAGTTTCTGGTCACTTTCCCAAGGACAACTGGAGACTCCAATAAGCATTATTCTATCTTCAGGACAAATACCTGAAATGGAATTTTTAAGGTGATATTATTAAAATAAAATAAATATATCATCACGCCTTTAACTCATACGTTATGAGTCATAACTGGATGTGGCACTCTGCCGTAAGAATTATACGCATACAGTATTGTTACCAGCTGTCAAATTACGACTTTTAAGGATTTCAGTTAGTGGTGGAGGAGCCACAGGGGTAATTATAATGTGGTGAAAATTGTTTGTCGCCTGTGGGAATCGAACTAGGGTTCTCAGGATCCACAGGCCGACTTCATACCACTAAAAATAAAATAATATATATATATATATATATATATATATATATATATATATATATATATACGAGTATATATCATCACGACTTTTACCCATTACGGGGTATGGCACTCTGATGAAGCAGATCTCGGTAAGTGATATACTTAAGTACGTGAAGTGCGGTTACTGGCCGTCAAATCACGGCCCCCAAAGATGTTAATGGTGAGGGAGCCACAGGGATAATTTTACTGGTGAAAATTGTTTAGCGGCTGTGGGAATGGAACCCGAGTTCTTAAATCATCAGTTCGACTTTATACAACTGAGCCACCTATCCCCAAGATATTATTATTATTATAAATGTGTAAATAATATTGGAAAATTGTATCAAAATTTTGATTTAATTTTTCGAAAACTAATGCGTGGAATATAATACAAAAAATAGTATACTTGTAAATATAGTTATCTATCCGTTTATTACAGTAAAATTTTGTTTCATTTAACTTGAAAATTTTTAGAAAACAAAAAAATTGGTTAAAATAAATGATGGTTTATTACGCGAAAGATGTGATTCAATTGTATGCAAGAAATTATGAATGTGGATGAAGTGTGTTAGGAGAAAATTGTCCTTGCCTTTGACGAGTTTTGGAAGATCCTTTTTGAGCCTTTTAGGATCAGTTTTGTCTCCTTTGGCAGTTTTCTTCATAAAAGGTTTTTCTGCACAGTCCATATAAATAATAGCGGGTTGCAATAACCTGGAAACCTTACTCACAAGATGCAGTAGCATAGTTAGTCCAGATTTTCCAGGATATTTTCCAACGATATTTGCTGGAGATAAATCAAAAAGCAGTGCTCCAGCTTCAGTACAAATTGCATGGACTAACATGTCTTTGCCACTGCCGTGAGCTCCTAAAATTTATTTAATTTATTTAGCGAGAAAAATAATATCAGATTTGAATCCAGGGCGACCGTAGCTGTGTTTGTTTAGAACAAATGACCGGAGTTCACAGATTCCATGTTCGAATCTTGGCGGTATCCTAATTTTTCTCTTTATAATACAATTTGTATTTTTTAGATATAAGTTGAAGTCAACGAATTTTAAATTTATATGATTTCTTGCTGCTTTTAAAGATCATTGAATTGATTTTTTAAGATAGTAATAGTAGTTGTAAATTAATTAATTTAATAGTCAAACCACTTTGCAAAGAGGTGATGTTGGTTGCTTGAATACAATAAACCTTATGGTTGTGGTTTTTTGTTAGATATTATATGAAAATAGCAAGAATTGAACCGGATAACTCTACTTACAAATCATGAATTCAACCACAACTACTTGTATGTTAAATAATAATAAATAAATATCATTACACCTTTTATTAAGTTTTAATACTAGTAGCTCTGCAACTGCAGATCTCATTCCATTACTTTACTTATTACTTACAGTTGTAGCCTAGTAATTATTAGAGAGCTAGGGTGCAAAATGATGTCTTATTTTTTCCAGTGACAGAAATGGTTTTTTTAATAGATTATGTCATGATAAACATGAAAAAAAGAAAATTAGATTAGATGTGAATGCGCCGATTTTAAGGGTGATTGTTGACATATTTTATACAGACTAATTTTCAGTTTAAATAATAGACTTTGGTATAATTAAATAATAAAAATGGTAGACAGAAGTTTTGGCCGGTGACGCATGCGCGACAAAACCGGTCAAAGTAGGCAATTTTTATGGTGTCGTGTGACATATTACTACTTGTTCACGATGAATACATGATAAAAAAATTATTGACTGAAATTATTGCTGGTCGCTCATTGGTGACAGAAGCTCTGGAAGTGAACTGGTGTAGGGATCAACAACCACCCTTAAAATCAGCGCATTCACATCGGCGCCATCTATTGTTGCCATCCGTTCCCAAATCTAATTTTCTTTTTTTCATGTCTATCATGACATAATCTATGGAAAAAATAAG
Source organism: Pterostichus madidus (assembly GCA_911728475.2). Lineage (NCBI taxonomy): Eukaryota > Metazoa > Arthropoda > Insecta > Coleoptera > Carabidae > Pterostichus > Pterostichus madidus. The sequence continues at coordinate 2,110,478 of OU452314.1, read as the reverse complement.
ACATCATTTTGTACCCTAGCTCTCTAACTATTACTAGGCTACAGCTGTGAGTAATGAGTAAAGTAATGGAATGACATAATCTATTATTTTGCACCCTAGCTCTTTAACTATAAACACAATTTGAATATATGAAGCAAGAGGTCGTGCGTTCAACCTATGTTACTAAAATATGACTATGTCTAAATGATTCGGTCTCCATTATAAGCTACTGTAAATGGGATTAAATTCAGCAAATAAATAAATGAATTTACCTGTCAACAGTAAAGATCTAATTAAAGGTGTTGATTCCCTTAGCATTTCCGAACACAAAGGAAGAACACAATATTCATTTAGCAATTGTCTTAAATCCCCGATAGCTATTGGTTGTTCCTTTCCAGAATTGAAGGGTGCATGATTACAATGAGATTTTTCACCAATAAAATCTTTAAAATATACTGCAGGATATCTACAAAACAAATTGTTAATTGTTTTTTTTCTTTTGTTTCAGATAAGGTAAGGATATTCTTGTTCAAGCTTCTGAAGATTTAAAAACGCTGGTACGTCTTTTAACATTATTATTATACAGGGTGCGCAATAACTAATCAATTAAATAGTATATTAACGAACGAGTTTTGTAAAATGAGTTATCTATAATATTTTTTTTATTTTGCATGAAATTTTCCATCGGTTTCCAAGGTAATGTAAACATTATTTTGAGTAATGCGAGTACAAAAAGATAAATAATATAAGGCGTATTCCATTTGCCATTTGAATCAGATCTAACTTACATTTACTGAACCAGATTACTTATTTATTTCGCTGGATTACTTCGCTGACTTTATTTCCAGTACTAGAATTACTTATTTCTATTTACTTTGAAGTAATACACTCCAATAAGTGCTTAGTTCACTTCAATATTCATGTGGTCTAATTTATCTGAATTGATTTAAGTGAACCAAGTGGCAAATGGAATATAGCTAAGATTCCAAAGAAATTTGACATTTACAATATGTCATCAGGTACTACCAACCGTCTAAGACAAAATGTTGCGTATCGTAATAAACGCTCGTTCGAAACGCTACTAGGTTTCTTATGCCAATGGCACACTGATCGAGGAGCATGAATGAGCGTCGAGGAACTCATCGATGAAACAACAGAACGCACCCTGACTGATAAAATAAACAAATACGAAAAAATAGCACAAAGCAAAACCAAAATGGCAGCCCACGCTAACATGAAATGAGGCACAATAATACGTGTGAAATGAGACACAATCGTTTCATCAAGGAACTCCTCGATGGAAATACAGGCGCCTCTATTTTTCATCGATGACGGATGCGTTCTGTTGTTTCATCGATGAGTTCCTCGACGCTCATTCATGCTCGTCGACCAGTGTGCCATTGGCATTATAATCGTAAAATAGAAACAAATAGCTGTAATAATATTACTTTCTTATGATGCCATTGGCAACCATCTCTTCAAACAAGCTCTCCGTGGTTCTGTCAGGCGTCAAATCTTTCTCTTTCTTCTTCTTAGACTTTTTCCCTCCTCGTCTAGATTTTTTGCTAGCTTTCTTCGGTTTCTTTCCCTTGTATCCGCGGTCTTTATCAAGAGCATCTTGTAGCATTTGCAGTTCGGCTCTCATCATTTCGTCGACGACTTTTCGTAGCTCGTTTTCTAGGACTCCCATTTGTTCGTTCAAAATTATTTCGTTGTAGTGATATTGCCGAGGATTGGATGATTCGTCTTTTGTTTTCCATTGTTCTTCGTATCTAGGGAGATAAATAATAGAATTTATTGACTGTTCTTAAATTAAATTTAATAGATTTATGGTCAGTTGTATCAATAAAACTTTAAGAATAAAAATACAGAATGATCAAAAGGAATTTTTTAGTTTTAACCTTTTTAGTTTTAATAGTTTGTTATTAATAAAATGCAAGAGAATTTCTGTTTGATATATTTATGCTTAATTCTTTTTTTAATTATCTTGAATGATAGTAAACTATAATAAATAATACTAATTAATTAGAATAATATATCTTTTAAATTAATTTTTGATTTATCATGGCCTGTTGCATTCAAAGTTTAATGCATTCGGTACCTACTTGAAATTCTCAGAAATAAATTATCTTTTCTGATGAAATTGCGAGTAATATTTGCTTTCTTTTACAAAGTCCAAAAAACATGACATCCATCACCAGACATAGCATTATCTCATAGCAATAACATAATAATAATAACAATTAAAAAAAAAGAAAACAATTTTGTAATGATTGAAATAATTTAATGAATGCTTACTCTTCATTTTTGGTGGTGATTTCCGGTAAAAATGTCGAAATAATTGCTTTAGTATCTTCATCTTCTTCATCATCCCCATTTGTTTTTCCTTCTTTTCCTTTATCATTCTTTGTTTTCTTTCCTTTTGAATCTCTCGATGATTTTTCAGTTCCCGTCGATTTGCTTAATTCACTATCAGTACCTACATAATACAATAGTTATTTGTGTATCAAGAGCGTAAAGTGAATCTTTATTGCTCGTGCTCGGTAATTGCAATAGAACGAGAGCAATAAAGATACTTTACGCTTGAGGCACACACATAATTTTTTCTACGACTTTACTTACTAAAAAATGTAAAAAAATCATTTGTGGCTAGTTCAATTCTCATTCCACCAATTACTGTATTGTTTGTAACCATGACGATATAAGTATCCAAGTAAATAATTTTAAAAATCTGTTATCAACAATCATTGTTTGTGATAAATTTTCACACATAAATAAAAAACGTGTTCAAAAATCTCACAAAATAGTGATTGGCGTACTAATTGAAAATTCTAATGAGAATATCACAGAATCTAATTTATCCTTAAATTTATCAAACTCCATTTTAAGTTCCGGAATAAATATACAAAACTGTCAAAACTGCACTTTCAATTTTAACATCCCTCATCCTCATTAAGTTAGCACTGCTGCCCAGCTGCATTCAGGTTTAACTTCAAATTTCATGTATAATATATGTAAAAGTGTAAAAATGAATCTAACCTATATTCTAGATTTTGTAAGTATTGTTTCACTAAATTAAGATTTCAGCAACAATTTATATTTTTCTAAGCGAGCGGTAAAGTATTTTACCGCTTGTTGCTATAGAAGACGCGCGGTAAAGTATTTTATTGTTTGTTACTCAGTAACCATCAACTTTACGATGACAACTGAAAGCATAAATATCAACTTTTCATAGCAGTCGTAGAAAAAAGAATTTAAAATAATTTTTATCAGTTTTTCTGTATTGAAATTCGCTTGAAAATGTTAATTTACCGCTCGGCAAGCGGTAAAATCTTTCTGCACTTAACAGACAGTTGTAGATATCTACTTTCTGCTCGATCGTAGAAAAAATAAGTAAATTTATTTACCTTGTCGACTAAGCATCATTCTCGAAGTAGATCTTTCCGAACCGGTATATTCTGGTATTTTACCGGTTTGCTCTTTGTACTCATAAAGCCATCCACGAACCTGGTCACTAAGTTGCTCAAGGAGAGGACCTCGTTGTGTTTGCTGTAGTTTATTTTTACATGCTTCGATTGCTTCTAAATATTCAGTCTCGCGTTGCTTTTGAAGTAGTAGACGTTCTTTCCAAACTGTTTCTGCGTAGTCGATATCTTTGCTTTGGGTTTTTGGCGGCGGTAACATCCCTTAAACATTACAAGCCCAATTCTCAAAAGAGCCGTGATTTGACGGCTGGTAACCGCACTTCATTCGCAAAATATATCACTTAACGCGATCTGCTACGGCAGAGTGCCACACTTAGTAACGGGTAAAAGGCGTGATGATATATTTATTTTTTATTATAAATTCTAAAAAAATATATAAATATATCATCACGTCTTTTACCCATTACTGATGCTGGATTGCATGAAAGTTTTATCGGTTCGTTAGCAACTAACGGTTCAATAAATTTCAGAAAATCCCTATTGATACTGTTGCTAGATAAACAATTCTTTAACTAAAGAGCTCTTTCTTTTTTTCTTGCAACCCAGCATGAGTGTGGCACTCTGCTTAAGCAGATGTCGCTAAGTGATTTATTTATGCAGATGACAAGCCGTCAAATCACGGTCTCCAAAGATCTTAGTGGTGGGAGAGCCACAAGGGTAATTTTACTGTGGTGAAAATGTTTGTCGGCTGTGGGAAACCAGGGTTTTAAGATCCATAAGCCGGCTCGATACCACTGAGCTATCTACCCCATATTTTAAATTCTAATTTTGCAAATTTTTATTTTTAATTTTTGCCGTACAAAACACAGAAAATAAATTTAGTTTATAAATTTAGATACAGAATTTTAAGCTCTATAACCTTTAATTCAAACATTTTTGTCTAAAATAATTTGATAAGCAATGCGCACAGAAAAACCAGTTTCCTTATGACCCGCTTTTCTTGATATACCCAGTATTAATACTAACCAATCAACAGCATCTCCTGAAGCTTCTTCTTCCTAGTCATCCTTCTGGTAATATACCCCTTCCAAACCTTCTGAATACACAGCGCTGCCATGAAACTAATCTTCCCCACGTCTTCAGCAGCTTCATCAGCAACAGTAGGTTTACTCTTATCCTTCAACATCCTGATTTCCTTCATGAACTGCGCCCTCAGTCGTCCTTGTCGCGCCCTTTCGTGACCTTGAATCAGCTTGATGGCTTGAACCTCAGACATCTTTTCTTCTTCTTTTGGTTGTTCGAGAAAGCCGAGTTTCTCGAGGACGTTGTCCATGAAGTTCTTGTTGTACTCGAGTTCTTCGTGACGTTCGTATTTGAAACAATTGGGGACTTTGAGTTCGACGAGCTCGGGAGAGAGTTTTAATGTGTCCATTGTGTCACCACAGTAGGTGTATTCGCAGAGATCTAAAGAATTGTTATTTGCAGAGTGAAAATTTGAAAGTAAAGCAGTTTTTTATGGATGTATGGCGATCGTTTTTAAATTATTTTAGCGAAAATTATTTTATTTAAAAGATGTAGAGAACTAGATTAATTTTAAATAATAAGTCAGGAGAGTGATATTTTACTTGACGTAGCGGTTGTTTGAAATACGAGGTCGCAGGCCGAGTATTTAATCTGCTGAGTCAAGTAAAAACACTTTCCTGTCGTATTATGTATACTATTTTTTCTGGAACCGTTTAATTTAATCAATATTTAATCATAAATAATTAAAAGGTTCAATTTTTTTGATATGAATTGTACTGACAGCAGACTACGTATCCAAGGTTACCTCAACAATAACAGTCAGGTAAAATCTTTACCAGACTGTTTTGTACTTTACCAGACTGTTATTTTTATTGTAGCCTTGGATACGTACTTTACTTGACTGTTTTTGTAAAACCCTACTTTCCATCCTAAAATTGGTCAGGAAAATTAGGCACTTTCTTGCCGGTTTCAGACAAAAACTATTTTCCGGATGACAATTTCACGAACACAGATAACACGAATGAGCAATTTTCAGAATAACCATTTTTTTTAATGATCATTTGCCAACATGCTAATTTCCAGAAAGCACATTTAAAAAAGAACCTTTTTCTCGAATAAGTAAAATGTAAATTTTATAAATGATCATTATAATATTATAATATTATAAGTCACTAAATGATTTCGAGTATAATAAATGAATGAGTTTATATGGAGTGATCTATAAATGTGGTTGAAGTGAGGATGGTGTGTTTGGATGATAATGTTTGACGAGGGCTGATTGTTTGATGAGTGACCCAGTAATGGGTAAAAAGCGTGATGATATATTTATATATTTTTATATTACATATCCAAATTTAGTCTAAGGGTACTTTAGGGTAAATATCACCCCCTAAATATAATTTATGACTCTGCATTGCGTTAATATTGACATTTGCATTTGATAGGGTAGAGTAACATCCTTATGGGATAGGTACTGTGGATTTGAGGACCTGAGTTCGATTCCTACAGTCGACAAACAATTTTCACCACATTAAAACTATCCCTATGGTTCTCCCTTCACTAACATCTTTGGGGTCGTGATTTTACGGCTGATAACCGCACTTCACGCGCATATACCGAGATCTGCTTCGGCAGAGTGCCACACCCAGTAATTGGTAAAAGGCGTGATGATATATTTATATATATTTATTTATTTATAAAACAAGAACATTTGACAGCGAAAAATACATACTATTTCTGCTTACCTGACTCGACCAAGTCTGTTTTAAGTTCCAATACTCTCCCAATAACTAATTCCAACAATCTTCTTGCATACTTTTTTTTCTGGGGCTGTACTATTTGATCCACACATTCTGATAACTTATTTGTGATAACAATGTATCGAAGATACAATTCAGCCAATTGTGGACGATGTTGGCGACGATCCAGTTGAGGAATCTCTTTTTGTACAACCACAGATAAAAGTTGTTGAGTAATATGCCACTTTTCATCGTATGTACGATGAGACATTATTTAGATTTTCACAAGATGTAATTGTTTAATTGAAATAATATATCTCACAATAAACGCAAAGTTTTGAAAGACTGTATTGAAGTAAAAAAGAGATGATAATTATTATACAGAATGAATGTATTTATTTATAATTTAAAAAGTACTTTACGATAGAACTATTCGTAATATAAAGTTAATAAATGCTAAACTAGAACTAGAAAATATTGTTTCTATAGCAACCAAATATGTTGCTAGGCAGCTATTACGATGTTTAATCAATCAAGTATATACTATATGTTGAACGAATTTCTATATCTTTTCGTTACTATTAATAAAAAAAATTATATCGCTAAAAATTTGCTTATATGTCAATAGGGGCACGAGGAATTCAATGCCATTGAGCGCATCTTCTTATCTTGTTTAGTTTTTAAGATATAGCCTCGGGAAAAGTAGATTTTTTTCCTCATCAGATTTTGTAATTTCCCGAGACTATATCTCAAAAACTAAACGAGATATGAAGATGCGCTTAACGGCATTGAATTTATCGTGCTTTAATTAACTTATTAACAAATTTTTAGCAAATTTTATTTTTCAAAAACATTTTACCAAAATTTTTCCGTCACACAGTTTTTGTACAATATCTCAAAAACTAGAAGACTTACGCACTTGGGGATTTGACCATTGGATTCAGCAGGTCAAAATACATATGTATGTAAATTTTCGTTACAATACTCGTACGAGAAAGACTTTTAGAGCAAACAGTATGAAATTGGCGTAAAATCGAAAAAAACTTAAGGGGTACCCCTTAAGAAATTTTCAAAAAATAAATATCGCTAAAAATTTGCTTATAAGTCAATTCGGACACGAGGAATTCAATGCCGTTGAGCGCATCTTCATATCTTGTTTAGTTTTTAAGATATAGCCTCCAGAAAAGCTGATTTTTTTTCCTTATCAGATTTCATTATTTTCCTGAAGCTGTATTTCAAAAACTAAACGAGATATGAAGATGCGCTCAACGCACATTGATTTTCTCGTATTTCAATTAACTTATTAACAAATTTTTCTCGTAAGTCAATTCGATCACAACGAATTCAATGTCTTGTTTAGTTTTTAAGATAGATAATTTTAATTATTAATGGGATGGCTAGCTCAGTGGTATAAAGTCGGCCTAGGGATCCTGAGAACCCTGGTACCCTAGATTCGATTCCCACAGGCGACAAACAATTTTCATAATTTCAAAAAAACTACCCCTGTGGCTCCTCCACCACTAACATCTTTGGGGGCGTGATTTGACCACTGGTAACCGCACTTCACGCGCAAAATATATCACTTACCGAGATCTGCTTCGGCAGAGTGCCACACCCAGTAATGGGTAGAAGGCGTGATGATATATTTATTTATCACAATTATATTTTATGGAGTCGCTAGCTCAGTGGTATGAAGTCGGCCTGTGAATCCTGAGAACCCTGGTACCCTAGATTCTATTCCCACAGGCGACAAACAATTTTCATAATTTCAAAAAAAAACTACCCCTGTGGCTCCTCCACCACTAACATCTTTGGGGGCCGTGATTTGACGACTGGTAACCGCACTTCACGCGCAAAATATATCACTTACCGAGATCTGCTTCGGCAGAGTGCCACACCCAGTAATGGGTAGAAGGCGTGATGATATATTTATTTATCACAATTATATTTTATGGAGTCGCTAGCTCAGTGGTATGAAGTCGGCCTGTGGATCCTGAGAACCCTGGTACCCTAGATTCGATTCCCACAGGCGACAAACAATTTTCATAATTTCAAAAAAACTACCCCTGTGGCTCCTCCACCACTAACATCTTTGGGGGCGTGATTTGACCACTGGTAACCGCACTTCACGCGCAAAATATATCACTTACCGAGATCTGCTTCGGCAAAGTGCCACACCCAGTAATAGGTAGAAGGCGTGATGATATATTTATTTTATTTTATTTATTATTCTTTTCACATTCTACTTTTATAAATGGAAACAAGTACACACCTTCTTATTTTACAAATTTAAATTCAACTTTTGACACTGAATGTACCAACGACAGTAGCTACCTCCGAAGACACTCCTCTCTGGGTTTTACTTCGGTTTGTCAAGCTATAGTTGATTGCAGAATATTAAAATGCAGTGAAGAATTTTGTATCACTTTATTAAGGATCCATATAATAAATATACAGCTTATAACATCATATATCATTTATATCATAAACATAATAGGAAGATTCTAAATTAATTTTCAATAATAACACAAAAATATATATCTTTATTTCATGGTATCATTGATGCCTACAGAGAATATAGTTGAAACTTCACCAAATGCTGTGAAGTTGTATGGTATTGCGCTAGTTATTAAACTTGTTATTGTAGTGGTAGTACTTGAAGATATGTTCATTGGTATCATTGCACAAGGATCTTCGGAAACAGGACCCAAAATTTTGTCTAGGATATATGCTGATAACGACCCAAATGTCAGACCAAAATTGTACGAGAGCGTCATTATATTCCCTGGAAAAAATACAACAAATTACTTGTTACTCTGCACAACAGGAATTTAAGGTGGTACTAGCGTGAAAAAAAATTTGCAGATCTGAATGAAATTTGGCGCACGTAAACATTGGATAGTCATACGCATCCTGTTAAAATATGAAACACATTTATCGTCTGTGAACAAATATATTCGCTTGTAAAGTTGAGTTCTTATACACGGGGCTTATGGCGATCATCACTCAGAATCGCACATATTTGGTTTGTGTACCTCTAAAATTTTGCAGTTTCATTTGAAAAACTAGTATGATGTTCTAGAACTATCCATGTATATTGTATCAGAAGGAGAAAGTTTTTTATCGTTTAGTAATGGATATATAGCCATGCAAAGCCTTGTTTTTAACGAAAAATTAAGAATCCCAATTTATAATGGCAACACCACACGGTGGTATGGTATTTGAAAATTCACTAGACCAACAACTTGATAACAATTCATGATATTGAAACCATAATAGGTATAAAATACTTATTCAATTTTTATATTTTTTTGAGCGTCAGTTTCGCACTCGACAACCGATCATGTCTGCATTATTATTTTGTTAAAAATATTAAAAAGAAACAAAAGAGTGAAATCTTACCGGTGAGTTCCCGATGGACCTCAGGGACTTTACTGGGCGCTTGGATCATAGGTACAGATCCCAGAACACCGTTACTGAGCCCTAGTAACAAACAAAACAAGAGCGGGAAGGGCTCACTGCTGAAGAATGGATGAGATCTTGGCGCACAGCACAGTAACACCAGAGGGATGAAGACAAATCGAGCGATGGAACAACGGAAGAGACGAGAACTGCGCCAGTGGTAAGATGCTGCTGCTAAAATCTTCCCTGGAGAAAACAAAATAAACTTTGTTTAAACAGAAAAAAAGATTTATTATTGATAAACTTTTTAAAATTAAATATAGTTTGATGTTCCATTCTAGTATTAAAAAAAGTAAATTTAAAGTACCAGGCATTCAAATACAATTTCTAAATAAGATTAAATTTTAAGATACAAAAATCGTTGCCAGGTCTAAATATATGAATGGTGAACCGGAATAATGCAATTTGCGGACACAAAATACATCGGAAAAATAGTACAAAATTTAAATGGCAATATTCTTTCTAATGTAGCCGACAAGCATTGAGAACTTTTAGCATTTTTAAGACTATTATTAAACTTCTTCGTGTTATTTACCTATAAGATCAGCTCCATTGAACACCGTCATCAGCAGCACCGGCATCCACGACCCCAACCGACAGCTTATAATCTCAGAAACAATCCCAGGATACAAACAAAGTGTTACAAAATACGCAAAACTAATCGTCGCCATATACTGATGAATAGCAACCGCTACTTCTTTCCTTGCTTGAAGACCTTCTAAAAAACAAAAAACAAATCATTAAAATAATCAAAACCACCTCGACTAACATCTGTAAGATCTGTAACAGCAGATCCACGACGTGGTATTACTGTTTCTTACTTTTGATTCCTCCTGTTTTGTTCGGGCCTCCACGTATCACGATGTCTTCGACTTTGTAAGTTGGAGCGGAAGCTGATGGCTCATATGCAGGGTTGGCGAAACTTAAACCACTTCCGGATGCTGTAGGGGGTGGACTGTGTTGTAGTTTTAGCACCCCGTATTGGCCTTCGTTTGAATCAATCTAAAATAGAAAGAAATAGCTGTTTACATAACAAGTGCGAGAAGATTTACTTTGTACATGAGCGCAGATTTATAGCACGGACGAAATGATTGCGCCGGGCAGCACATATTTTGAGGCGGCATTTTTTATATTTAGTTTTAGTTGTAAAAAACATCTTGTTCACTTCATAAGTTTACTATTCGATTTCTACGAATTATGAATTACTATATGATTTCGAATACTTTTCTTCATCGTCAAGTCAATGTAGGGTTGAGAATATTATCTCGAAAAATTCCTTTATTACTGCCTAATTTAAATATGCTATCCAATGGTAAAAAAGTTCCCCACCTATAGTTTATCTCAATTACAATTATTTATTTATGTTTATTAATTTAATGGGATAATGGCTCAGTGGTTTAGAGTTGGCCTGTGGATCCTGAGGACCCTGGTACGATTCTCACAGCCGACAAACAATTTTCACTAAATTAAAACTACCCCTGTGGCTTCCCCACCACTAATATCTTTGGGGGCCGTGATTTGACGGCCGGTAACCGCACTTCACGTACATAAATATATCACTTATCGAGATCTGCTTCGACAGAGTGCAACACTCAGTAATGGGTAAAAGTCGTGATGATATATTTATTTTTTTAATTTATAAGAACCATCATTTGATTGACTTAGAAAGGGCGGCAAATTGGAGACCGCCCTGGGCGGCAAAAGTTCTAGGTACGCCACTGAGAAAGATTAGAAAAGAAGAGAGCGACAGTATTTGAAAGAAAATTCCACACAATTGCAGTTAGTCATTCCATTTTAAGAACTAAAAACGAATCAGATAAGAAAGGAAGGGAGTATCACCCTGCACTTGTTTTTAGAAAGATTAGAAAAGTAGGGCGATGAAATATTTTATTTATTTTGTATCTAGCAATCTCACACCCCTAATTTCGTCTATCTTACCAATCCAGCATCTTCGGTAGGTTCCAAAGTAATTTTCATCTTAGCCTGATCACAAAGAGTGATATAGAAATGCGCGAAGTCCGTCCTGCGGACCAGCTGGTGCAACACGGCGCAGATGAGAACCACCAGGACTGATAGAGCGAAGAAGACAACGGTTGAGCCGCGCTGATCAGGAAGAAGCAGCTTTGTGAGGACACGATTGATGGACGCTAGTTGACCTGCTGCACCTAAAAAAAAAAAAGAATAATAATTGACATGACGCATGATGTCGTACTAAAAATTAAACAAAAAAAAAATATAAAAAATATATCATCACGCCTTCTACCCATTACTGGGTGTGGTAGATCTCGGTAAGTGATATATTTTGCGCGTGAAGTGCGGTTACCAGTTGTCAAATCTCGGCCTCCAAAGATGTTAGTGGTGGAGGAGCCACAGGGGTAGCTTTTGAAATTATGAAAATTGTTTGTCGCCTGTGGGAATCGAATCTAGGGTACCAGGGTTCTCAGGATCCACAGGCCGACTTCATACCACTGAGCTAGCCACCCCATAAAAATTAAACAAAAAGAATAAATTTAAGAATAGAAATGAAACTTACTTTCTCCAGCCATGACAGCTTGAGTGTATCTTCCTGGTAGCATGGACGTATATCCGTAGAAACTGGACTGTTGCACTACAATAAATGAGAACTGGTAAACACATTTCTAATCTGTGCCTCCATAATAGTTATTTGTGTACCTAGAGCAGAAAGTGGTCTATTGCTTCTTGTGTATGGAGATTCTGAATCGAGGCGTAGCCAAGAGCAACAACTATGCAAGAGCGGAAAGAAAACTTCCTGCTCGTGGTGCACATAATATTTTTTCTACGATCATTTAGAAATGCTTGAAAAATAATTTAAAATAAGTTTTAACAGTTTTCATGTATCCTTGGATACGATGATTAACTCTTTCTGCTTTCAACTGACATTTGAAAATGTCTATTTTCTGATTGATCGTAGAATAAATAATAATAATAAAAAAAACACTAATTTCCATTAATTTTTGTGACAGATATTAATTAGAAAAGATAATAATTAAACTTTCTTGTACATAACTAAGCTACAAATTTACTCCTAATAAACATTTAAGGATGTCCTAAATTTAAAACGAATATCTCAGTAAATATGTATAACTTTCAGAAATAGTTAAGGTCGTGAAGAAATATTTAATCATTTTCAGGCAGATTCATAAAGTGGATTAGCACTAACACCATTTTTTATTTAATTTTTAACTCTCTTTTCAATGTATGAAACAAGTTTATTTTAACTTGAATTAAAAAGAGAGTTAATTAGCATCAAATTTAGTTCATTTTTTAATCTGTTTTCATTTGAAACAGAGTTATAGATAATATTAAAACCGGTGTTAGCGCTAATCCGTTTTGTGAATCTGCCTGTTTAGGGCCAGTTTTTCAATCACCGATTAATGTTAATCATGATTAAATAATAATGGTAACTATGATTTCAATTATCATTTAATCATGATTAACGTTAATCGAGCGTAAACCGGCGATTGAAAAACTGGCCCTTAGACTACGAACTCTGCAAAACAAAAAAAAAACGCTCTACTAACAGTCTTAATTTAAATTTAAAAGAGTTTTTTAAGTAAATACATCGTCTTCTAGATCTGCAATAGCAGAACCATCACCTCCAGATATTGCTAAAGTTCTGTCATATTTATTTATTCAAAAACGCCAAATAGTTTTAAATGATTGAAAAAATAAATTTTATTACAATTTAAATGTGTTAATTACCTGTACATCCTAGTGCAATAATTGCTACAGCACCTAAATTAACTGCATAGGAAGCGGAAGTACCAAAGGCTTCCCACCAAATTTCGCAAGTTGCCACAAACAGAAGCGTTGACAAGGAGACCAAATAACCTGAAGAAACAATCATTACATACATCCAAAACTTCGCACTTTCACAGATTATTTAAATGCTACACAAAATCATTTATAAGACAAATCTTAAATCTGGTAATCTAGAGCTGTTCACTTCCACTAAATAACATATAACAATATTTTTCTACAGCCCTAATCAATAAATTCATATTCCAGAACATTTTAATGTTTTGTGTAGCATTTATTGTTAATATTATAGTTTAATTACCGAAAGAAATGCGAGCATTTAATGACAGAGTCTCCACTAGAAGATTGTTGATAAGTACAGTGAAAAATGCCACAATAATGTACACTAAAGACATATCGAAAACTACTGTTGTTCCAGGATAACGTGATTGGAAATAATCTACTGCCATTATAAAGCTGTAACAAGTATAACAATATTAATATATATCCTGAGTCTCAACAGGCAGATTCATAAAGCGGATTAGCACTAACACCATTTTTTAATTCGTTTTTAACTCTCTTTTCAATGTATGAAACAAGTTTATTTTAACTTGAGTTAAAGCATCAAATTTAATTCATTTCTTGAACCTGTTTTAATTTGAAACAGAGTTCTAGATAATATTAAAAACGGTGTTAGCGCTAGTCCGTTTTGTGAATCTGCCTATAAAAGTTTTAGCTAGTCCTGAAATTTAAATTAGTTAATCTTATTCTAGCCCGATTTTAAAAACTTAATTCAAATCACTTCCCGAAAACCAAATGGCTATAAAATTTTATTACAGTTTGTTTCAACTATTTTTGCGAATATGGTTTAGGTAAAGTTGACTAATCCAAAATTCAAGATTAACTATCTTTTATGAATTGGGCTGATAAAGATTTATAAAATATAATTTTACAGACTCGAGTTATGTCATTTGAAAGAGTTTGGGATTATGAAACATATGTTGAATGAAAAATTGGTAAAATTGAGAGTGAGAGATTGTTCTGAAAATCTAGAATCTCTAGAAATAATTGGATGGACATAAATGAATATTTGTTGCATGAATAAGACAGGAGATGAGTATAAAAGGAATTATGAATGTATATTGACAGTAAATGTTTCAAGGGTTCTTGCTACACAATTTTATGAGGTAGCATGTATTAGGAAAGTAGAAAGTAGGTATGTTATTACAGACAGTAATAATTTTGTTTTTATATAGTCAACCACCATCACAGAGAAGTGTATATATTTGTTAAGTAAAACAACATTTTATAAATTAATTTTCAAAAAATTGTAGTGTCTTTTATCTATAAATATGTTGTCGATATAAAAGAATTAAATTAACGATTTGTTTACAGTATATTAAATAAATTTATTGATGTAATTAAATCCGATAATATTCAGAAATTGATTAAATTAAAAAAAAACCTTAAAATTTATTTACAACCAGAAGATAAATAAAAATTTCAATCGGATAGAAACGACCAATAATTTATTACAATTGTCAATTAATAATGATTAAATAAAATGTATTTTTCTTGAAGTATTTCTTTTCAAAATAATTAAGAAACGTTTTGTAGGAGAAGAAATGTGTTACGGTCTTGTAGTAATAATTTACCTGTTATAAGGAAGTAAAAACCCGATCCCAGCCAAAATAAAAGAAAAATAAACGAAATGAAATTTGTCCACAGGGGGTGGCAAATTAGAAAACCCATTTGTCATGTGAAAATCATTCCCTTGTCTAGCTTTCCCTAATTTCAAGTAACCATGAGCGTCATTATTTTCTTCCATTATTGACATTATTATTTTTAATCAAATTAATCACTATACATCATCACCATTATCACTGATGTGCTCTAAAAGACAGAGCACTATAACAATCAACTAATTATTTATACATGATGGACACTGTCTTAGATATGATTGTATTGATTGTTTTATGTGTAACACAATCGTTTAATTATTGTTACTGTTGTCTTTATTGCTGAAGAAAATAAATTGACACGACGGTCTTATGCGCATGATTTGAACTAGGCATTGATTTATAAAATGCGCAGGCTTGTTGAGGACTTGTGGTCCTAGATTTACGAATTATCCTTTTAGGGGATTAGTTTCTTTAAACTACAAATCAAATTTAATTATTTAACTACATTTTTGACCTTTTAACTATTCTGTCATTTATATAATATAATATTTATTATAAAACAGTATAATAAAATTTATAATTAAGCATTTTTCGAGCCTGGGAAAACCCAGGATTTGAAAAATTATTGTGACAGGATAAAAATATGTAATTTATATTTCCGCGCGCGCTTTTTTCAAGCAGATGGCAGCACCAATTGACAGTATTATTTTTTGAAACAGGTTGAACTGTCAAACATCTTTGTTATGGCATGGTTAATTAAAGTAAATTAATGTAATTAATTCTTATATTACAAAAATATAGTTATATAATAAAGTATAAGTAAACATTCCATCATATTTCATTTATAAATGGAACATAATCAATGCAGGTTATGTTTATTACAAGTTAGTAAACACAGGGTTCTGGATTTATTTCAACATAATTCCAAATTTAATATAGTACAATTAATAAACAAGCTTTTTGATATTGTGGTACGTATATTTGTTAATCAATTAATTAGGTGTATTGTTAATTATTTATACAGATTACAGAGAAAGACAGTTACTCAAAGATAATTTGTTACACTTGTTTTGTTACGCTCGATAACTTTAACAATTATTCGGTGAAAGTTTTGTTAAACAACAATTATTTAATACAAAATTATCGTGCAGCTGCTGATAATGAGATCAAAGAAAATGAAGAAACGGCTGATATTATTAATGATTGCTTGGATAATCAAGTGACTGACAGTTTTGACACAAATCATTGTATGAATGTTGACTGTGAAATTGAACAAACTCACGCAATAAATGACGAAGAAGAAAATGATAATAATGACAATCAAGATGAATCTTCAAGTGATAAAGAATCTGAACACATAACAGGTAGTTTTAATCATGATACTTGCTGGACAGTTGAATAAATTAATTTTTTAGAAAACATATCAAATGTTGAACCACAAGTCATTTTAGAGGAATCACAGGATTCTTCTGATGATTCTGAAACATATACAGGTACAATCAACTTTTTAAACAATAAAATAAACTTGATAAAATGATAATTATTCTAGCAAAAAGAAAGAAACGAACAATCAAACACTCAATCTCTCAAAAATATCCAGAAACTCCAAACGATATTCAAATAAAAAAATTCTACAAATACGAATGCGATTTATGCAAAGATCACCCAGAAATTTCCACTTTTAGGTTGTTTAAACTTCATTATAAAAGCAAACATGGGATTGCAGCGTACATAAAATGTTGTGGAAAGAAGTTTACAAGGCCCTACGCTCTAGTGGAACACATCGATGAACATTTAACACCGGAAAGTTTAATTTGTCCGACTTGTAATAAAAAGTTACGAACGAAACAAACTTTATTGTTACATATGGATATGCATGTTCCAGTAGATCAGAGGCCTTTAAAATGCAAATATTGTGACATGCGATTTGTGAGGAATCATTTTTTACACCAACATGAAAAAGTTCATTTGAGTGATGATCAACTTAAATATATTTGCGATTTATGCGGAAAGAGGTGTGTTTTTTTAAAAACATGTATTTTTATTTTGGAAAATAATCAAGTTACCTATGATTTGACTGTCTTATTTTTATTATCAATTGTTTCGATTGTCAACGCTTATATCATCTTCAATTGTTTTGATTGTCATTTATTTTTGACTGTCAAATATTTTTATAGCCGAGTAAAATATTAATCGTTTTTTGTGTAATTTTCGACAGATTTGCGCCTATAAACTCATTTAAATAATAAAGTTATCCATGATTTGACTGTCTTTTATTTTGTAATATCAATTGTTTTGATTATCATTTATTTTTGACTGTCAAATATTTGTATAGTCGAGTAAAATTTTAATATAATTGTTTTTGTGTAGATTTCGGACAGATTCGCGCCTAAATAAAAACTGATTTAAATAGTAAAATTATCCATGATTAGACTGTTTTTTTATTTTTTATTATCATTTGTTCGATTGTCAATGCTTATTTGATCTTCAATTGTTTTGACTGTCAAATATTTTTATAGCTGAGTAAACTATTAATTGTTTTTGTGTAATTGCCGACAGATTTGCGCCTAAAATCTCATTTAAATAGTAAAGTTACCCATGATTTGACTGTCTTATTTTTATTATCAACTGTTTCGATTGTCAACGCTTATTTGATCTTCAATTGTTTTGATTGTCAACGCTTATTTGATCTTCAATTGTTTTGATTGTCATTTATTTTTTACTGTCAAATATTTTTATAACCGAGTAAAATATTAATACAATTGTTTTTGTGTAGATTTCCGACAGATTCGCGCCGAAAAACTCATTTAAATAAAAAATAACTCATGAATTGACTGCCTTTTATTTTTTATTATCAATTGTTTCGATTGTCAACGCTTATTTGATCTTCAATTGTTTTGATTGTCATTTATTTTCGAGTAATTTATATTTATAGCCGAGTAAAATATTAATAAAATTGTTTTTGTGTAGATTTCCAACAGATTGGCGCCTAAAAACTCATTTAAATAGTACACATTCGGACGAAAAACCATTCGTTTGCGAAGTGTGTGCCAAGTCTTTTAAACTAAAAGTACAATTACAAAATCACATGTTTGTCCACAACAGTAAAGAAGACGCACATAAACAATGTGAACATTGCGGAATTTGGTACATAATAAAAATAAATATGATTGCTTCTTTATACTGTCAAAAATTTTAGGTTAAAATCCCCAAGGTCATACTACGTCCACATGAAAGAAAAACACGACGAATCTGCACCTAAGAGCTTTCCTTGTGACAAATGCGCACATGTAAGCCCTACAAGAAAAGCTCTTTATGCTCATAGTATTAATAAACATGGCCCTAAAAAGCACAATTGTGTTTATTGTACTGAAGCTTTCTCAAGCTCGAATCTTTTGAAGGTTAGGTATTACTTTGTAATAATTAGAATACATACTGATGTGCATTTGTTTTTATAGAGTCATATGATCAAACATACAGGACCAGGTGAACCACTGAAATGTCCATTTTGTCCTAAATCGTTTAGTTTTAGATCGGGGTATTATTCCCATAAAAAGAAGGTGCATCCCAATATGACTGAACCTCATAAGGCCAATAGTACATAAGTTTTAAGTATTATAATAAAAAATAAATATATCATCACGCCTTTTATCCATTACTGGGTGAGGCACTCTGCCGAAGCAGATCTCGGTAAGTGATTTATTTATGCGCGTGAAGTGCGGTTACCAGCCATCAAATCATCGCCCCCAACGATGTTAGTGGAGGGGGAGCCACAGGAGTAATTTTAATTTTGTGAAAATGTTTGTCGGCTGTTATAGTTTTTTTATAAGTGATTAATAAATAAAATCATACTTTTACAACAGTTCAAAATATATTTATTCTTTTGTTAGGTTATGTGTATCTTTTAAATTAGTGTATTCTTGCGTGAAACAAGAGGCGGTGCCAACCTAGCGCTCGCTATCTGGCGGATAAATTTGGAACCATTCTACCAAAATTCTTCATTACATTTGCCAAGCGTTGATAGTGTTTTCTTTTTAAAACATAAACATTTAGTATGAATTTGCAAGCTTTTTAAAATATGTAATTAATATTAGTTTTATTGTTCATGTTTTCTAAAATAATGGACTCCTATACCGGTTTATATATTTTTTATGAAACTACATGAAAAACTATGATAATCAGTGAAAGCACGATATTAAACGAAATATGATTTTTTGAAGTTCTGTAGGTGCTTGTGACGTCACAAGTACCATGCAATGTCTTTAAGTTTTACTAAACTGATTTGATTCAACAAGTAGATAAATGTCCAAGAAAACGAAATTAAATTTACCGCGCGAAAATACTTGTGGCCAATGAGAACACGAGTACTTGTGATGTCACTATATCTTTAGAATATAATACAGAGTGATCAAAAGGAATTGTTACAGTTGACAATAAACAAAACTACTTGAAATTGGTAAGCCTGATACATAAATTCATTTACTGTTGTTGACAGTGACATTTAAAATTTAAATTTGAGTACATTTATTTCTAAAGTATTTATATTACTTAAAAAGTCAAAATTCTATTAGCTGTCAGACTCCTGACACATAACCTATTTGTATTTATTAGAAATGTCAAATAGCATTTCCGCCTTTATCTGACGTTGTGCCAACTGTGGAATAAAAAGATCTCTGGAATTGTATTGCCAACTATAACAATTCCTTTTGATCACTCTGTATTATTTGTAACTTATTTTTTCACAAATAGTCATAATACAGTATATATTTTATGATTTATTTGTCTTAATTAATAAAATAATTAGCTCAAAATTTTAGTGTGCTGTAATCTTTACTAAAAAATAATGCTCTAACTAAATGACACTAGAAAAAGTAAAAAGTATGTTGACAGAACGTTATGTTTGAATGCTGGCATCTATTTTGGCATCACCAATACATTTTAAATGACTGTATTCTTGCGCGAAATAAAGCATAAAGTAGTTTTAAAAATGTTAGTGAGTCCCTGGAGAAAAATTATAGGTACGCCGCTGGAAAATGAGATTATGATTACAGGGTTGGCAACAGTGTATTCTCGCTGTTGACATTTAACAGACCTGCGCGGTAGTGACATCTAATACAGAGTGAATATCAGCTTTAGCAGAGAATCTACATGACGTCTTTATAACAAATTCTCGTAATGTCAATAAGCCAATTCAGATTACGTAAGAATGTTTGGTGACATACCAATTTGCCAAATGTTAGTTACGAATTTGACAAACAATTAACGAAACGTAGTAGTGATAAGTGTATCCGTGTGACAGTGAATCTCCGTAGGAATGCCGCCTGTCATTGCGGGTGAACTAGTGGCAATGAAACATCCCTTATGATTATGTATTTGTGAGAGTGACACACCAAAGTGAAGTAACAATTAGGCTAGTGAGTGATGGGTGCGAAGGCAAGCACAGCGTCGGGCGGACAGAGTCCACGCACCCGGACATTCTCCACGAGCAGCAGCTCCGAGGTGACGGGTTTCAGCTTGTTGCGAGCTCTACCTGGTGTCCAGGTAGCAAGTGACAGGCAACGTGCGAGAAGTCTTAGTTCTGTGCCCGACCTGCACGCTAGTCATGAGGCTATTGCTATTCCTACACCCCAGCCCTACGAGGCTGCTGGTCACAGCCCGGACAGCGACTCCAGCTCTGCTGAAGATGCCGGTGCTGCTGCTACGGCTGCCTCCATCGCGCTTGGACGCGTCTATGCTGCGCATTCGCTTCCTTCGCACATTTGGTCCCTGAATGGTAAGCAAATCTATCAAAACAAACGCTAGCTGTACATTTTATCTGTTATTGTTATCATTTTTACCCTTAAATTATATTCGTATTCAATGATATCATTTATATTTGAAATAACATGCATTTGTTTTTAAATGACTTGGCTACTTTTATAATAATACCTGTGTCACTTGATGAGATCAAGATATAAATTATACAGACAATAATTATGAAAGTCCGTACTTAAGATAAGAAATGATTAGATTTTCTAGCCGGATATATTAGTTAATTTAAAGTACTTCGCAGTATCTACTTCAGAATTTCCTATTTTCTAATCAATCAATCACAACACATCATGATGATGATAAAATAGTTATTTATGTATCAAGGGTGAAAACAGGCATTTCTGACCCGCGGAAGGATTGTTAGCACGAAGCGCAAAGCGCTGAGGGCTAATAATATGCTCAGGGTCAGAAACGCTAATTTCACCCGTGGTACATACAATATTTTATGCAGAACAAAATAACATTTAATTATATGTTCTAAAGATTAAAATATGTACATAGGTTATATGTCAAACTGACTTTTGTAAAATCAAGTATTCACAATAAACAAAAATTATCATTTTATTTATGTATTCACAGGAATGATTTTTTTTATGGCCCTAGGGCTAAAACAAGTGTTTAAGCCCGCTTTTTAAGGTTAAAACACATGAATTTCGACCTGGTTATGCAATTATTTATGTACCAAGGGTGAAAACAGGCGTTTCTGGCCCGCGGCATGATTATTAGTACGAGGCGCGAAGCGCTGAGAGCTAATAACATGCTCAGGGCCAGAAACACTAATTTCGCTCGTGGTACATACAATATTTTATGCACAACAAAATAACATTTAATTATATGTTCAAAAAAATTAAATATGTACATAGGTTATATGTCAAAATGACATTTTGTAAAATCAAGTATTCACAATAAACATTATCATTTTATTTATGTATTCATAGGTATTATTTTTTGTTATGCCCTAGGGCCAAAAACAAATGTTTAAGCCCGCTTTTTAAGGTTAGAACACATGAATTTCAGCCTGGTTGTGCAATTATTTATGTACTAAGGGTAAAAACAGGCATTTCTGGCCTGTGCCACACCGAGTAATGGGTAAAAGTCGTGATGATATATTTATTTTATAATTATTTTTTTAATCTATAAAAACTACCATTTAATTGACTTAGAAAGGGGGACAAATTGGAGACCGCTCTGGGCGGCAGAAGTTCTAAGTACGCCACAGAAGGCGTGATACTTAGTTCTTTTTAACTTTTATTTGACATATTTTTCTGTCACATTATTATTTGTCCCTCGAGGAGGCTCTTAAGGTAGTACTAGTGTGACGGTGGCGCCATCGGTTGTCGAGTGGCGAAACTGCCGCTCAAAAAAATATAAAATAGAATAAAATAAGTGTTTTATACCTATTATGATTTGAATGTTATGAATTGTTAACAGGTTGTTGGTCTAGTGAATTTTCAAATACCATACCACCGTGTGGTGTTGCCATTATAAATTGGGATTCTTAATTTTTCTTTTAAAACAAGACTTTGCATGGCTATATATCCATTACTAAACGATAAAAAACTTTCTCCTTCTGATACAATATACATGGATAGTTCTAGAACATCATACTAGTTTTTCAAATTAAACTGCAAAATTTTAGAGGTACACAAACCAAATATGTGCGATTCTGAGTGATGATCGCCATAAGCCCCGTGTATAAGAACTCAACTTTACAAGCGAATATATTTGTTCACAGACGATGAATGTGTTTCATATTTTAACAGGATGCGTATGACTATCCAATGTTTACGTGCGCTAAATTTCATTCGGATCTGCAAAAAAAATTTTCACGCTAGTACTACCTTAAGACATCCCAGAACAACACAGTTTCACGCGAGTTCGCGACTTTTCCTTCCATAAATAAACTATACTGTAATTGGCATTAATATCCTGTTGTGCAGTTTATAGTATAAAAATTCTCGAAGTAAACAGGTCTGAATATTGTGTCGTTCATGTTCGCGACCTTCACCATAGCTCGCAGCCTGTCGGAGCAGTCTCGAGTCTATGAAGGTCGATGTCGTTGACGCAAGTATCGGTCTTGCTTGTGCATAATATGTCCGCGTTGGAACGATGTTTGTGCATTGTGTTGAATGACGCGAGTATATATCATTAATGCGAACAGGAATTAGATTAGAAACAGAACAGAGATGTTAAGGAGAGGTAGACAGAGCCTGAGATCTGCAACTGCAGAGCTATAGGATTACAAAATTTTAGAAATAAAGTTTGTCATTCTTTTGTAAGATTACAAAAATTATAGAAATATGTTTCGCTACGTTCTCTACTTTAATTTATAAATAAAATAAATAAATATATCATCATGCCTTCTACCCATTACTGGGTGTGGGACTCTGCCGTAGCAGATCGCGGTAAGTGATATATTTTGCGCGTGAAGTGCGGTTACCACGGCCCCCAAAGTAGTAGTGGAGGAGTCACAGGAGTAGTTTTTGATATTATGAAAATTGTTTGTCGCCTGTGGGAATCGAATCTAGGGTACCTGGGTACGAGGGTTCTCAGGATCCACAGGCCGACTTCAAACCACTGAGCTAGCTACCCCATACTTTTATTTATGAACCTAATATTTTAAAATTGTACCTGTGGATCCTAAGAACTCTGGTTCGATCCCCACAGCCGATAAAACATTTTCACCAATTTAAAATTACCCCTGTGGCTCCCCCACTACTAACATCTGTGGGGGACGTGATTTGGAGGCTGGTAATCGCACTTCACGCGCATAAATATATCACTTGCCGAGATCTGCTTCGGCAGGGTGCCACACGCAGTAGGTATTGGGTAAAAGGCGTGATGAGATATTTATTTATTTTTTATATTTTAATATATGGTTCTATATAATTCAGCCTACGAGAAATTGAATCCTATCATCTACATTTTTTTTAGTTTTTAAGTTGCAGCGATTTTTGACTTTTTGAAAAACTCAACTTTGAAGGCCCATATCTCGAAAACTAAAAGAGATATTGAAATGCGGTTTGAACGAGTGTATTTCTCGTGCTCCAATTAACTCATACCGAAAT
Organism: Pterostichus madidus; assembly: GCA_911728475.2. Lineage (NCBI taxonomy): Eukaryota > Metazoa > Arthropoda > Insecta > Coleoptera > Carabidae > Pterostichus > Pterostichus madidus. Next base: position 2,086,530 of record OU452314.1, on the reverse strand, counting down.
TTAGAAAATTTTAAAAATTTTACAATTTTTTATTAAAATTTTTATTTGTCAATATTTCAAAAAATTTAAAAGATAATAAAAATCTGTGAACTCCAATGAATTCCTCTCGTAAAAGTACATAGGTATGCAAAATTTCAGGCAAAAATTCGCACAGATAACGTTTTTATTACAAAAAAACGAAAAAACACTGTTTTTATATTATTTTTGAAGGGGTACCCCTTAAGATTTTTACGACTTTAGGCCATTTTTAGTTTTATTGCTCTAAAAACTGTATCCGTGGAGCAAAAATTCTGTAATTTTACATATGTATGTATTTTTTTGCAAGGAATCTACTGGTGTTTATAGATTTTCATTAACTCGTCAAGTTTTTGAAATAAGGGCAAAGGAAAATTTTGCAAAAAAATTGTAAAATTTTCAAAATTTTCAAAATTTTAGTATAAGTTAATTGGAGCACGAGAAATACACTCGTTCAAACCGCATTTCAATATCTCTTTTAGTTTTCGAGATATGGGTCTTCAAAGTTGAGATTTTTAAAAGTCAAAAATCGCTATATCTCGAGAACTATAATTTGTCACCCTATAAAACAATTACTAATCAATGAATAAAACAGTTAAAAAAATTCCTACATTTAGGGCCAAATTCATAGTCGTGACTCACCCTCACCTCATTCTCATCTCACACTTAAAATCGAAGTAACTAAGGCAACTAACTCAAATTGTGCAAATTCTTGAGTTACTTGCCTTAAGTGTCAAATTCATAGTCATGACTCACCCTCACCTCACACTCAATGTGAAAGTAACTAAGGCAACTAACTCAAAAATATGCATAATTTGAATTAGTTGCCTTAGTTACTTCGATTTTGAGTGTGAGATGAGGATAAGGTAAGGGTGAATCACGACTTTGAATTTGGCTCTTAGTTACTTCGATTTTGAGAGTGAGATGAGAATGAGATAAGTGTGAGTGACGACTGTGAATTTGGCCCTTACTGTTTGATTCATTCTTAATACATAAATAATTATTCAACTTTTCGTATCAGCTTGCGACAAACACTTTGTTTATCTAAATATTTAGCACTTTATTACTAAAAACTGTAGTAGGTACTAATTTAATTTTGTCCGCAAAAGGGCAAAGAATGATCTATCTTAAGTTTTAGAGGCCATTAGCTCAAAAATTTACGCTAGTATCGAAGATAACATCATCGATAAAACAGCCAACAAATTGCTAGTTCAAGAAACTTTGACATTTCACGAGTTGGCGCTACCTCGCAATTTTCTTCCATTATTTTCTACCATGAAAATAAACTTGATACTTCATTATGGCCCTGGAAAATATGTGCCGTTGACCAATGATAATCTAGATAATAAAATTAAATTAGAATAGGGCTGCATCTATTTGAAATATTTTACTTTGCATTGTAACTGCATTCAGGTTGTTCGTATTTCACTATAAGCTGTAGGTCCTACCTCGAAATATACAGGATGGTTGTTAATAAGGGTGAAGATAGAGATTTAACATGGGATATTAGTTTTGTGCAATTTCCTACTAGCTCAGTGGTCGGCCTGTGGATCCTGAGAACCCTGGTACCCTAGATTCGATTCCCACAGGCGACAAACAATTTTCATAATTTCAAAAACTACCCCTGTGGCTCCTCCACCACTAACATCTTTGCGAGCCGTGATTTGACGACTGGTAACCGCACTTTACGCGCAAAATATATCACTTACCGAGATCTGCTTCGGCAGAGTGCCACACCCAGTAATGGGTAGAAGGCGGGATGATATATTTATTTAGTTATTTTCTGTTAATTTTACGGAAAAAGCTGTTGAGTGCAATGATATTCAAAAATGCATAAAAATTGTTTATGCACAACCGGGCCGAAAAGCATGAGTTTTAGTCCTAAAAAGCGGGCTTAAACAATTCTTTTTGGCTCTAGGGCTATTCATATGGATGTATAAATAAAATGACAATTTTTGTTTATTGTGACTACTTGATTTTACAAAATGTCATTTTGACATATAACCTATGTACATATTTTAATCTTTTGAACATATAATTAAATGTTATTTTGTTGTGCATAAAATATTGTATGTACCACGGGTGAAATTAGCGTTTCTGACCCTGAGCATGTTATTAGCCTTTGCGCCTCGTGCTAATAATTATGCCACGGGCCAGAAACGCATGTTTTCACTCGTGGTACATAATTAGTACATTACATAACAAGCATTGAAAGTCTAAGATAACGTGCGAGTATACAAATTGAAAAACGAGGCGCGCATAATATACTTATTACTTGATAAGTCAGGAAAATGATGTTTTACTTGACAAAGCGGTTATTTTAAATACAAGGCTGCAAACCGAGTATTTTAATCCGCTGAGTGCGGTTACCAGTCGTCAAATCACGGCCCCCAAAGAAGTTAGTGGTGAAGGAGCCACATGGGTGGTTTTGAAATTATGAAAATTGTTTGTCGCCTGTGGGAATCGAATCTAGGGTACCAGGGTTCTCAGGATCCACAGGCCGACTTCATACCACTGAACTAGCCACCCCATATATCTAATGATTTAAATAATAATATATCATCACGCCTTCTACCCATTACTGGATGTGGCACTCTGCGGAAGCAGCTCTCGGTAAGTGATATATTTATGCGTGTGAAGTGCGGTTACCAGGCGTCAAATCACGGCCTCCAAAGAAGTTAGTGGTGGAGGAGCCGCAGGGGTGGTTTTGAAATTATGAAAATTGTTTGTCGCCTGTGGGAATCGAATCTAGGGTACCAGGGTTCTCAGGATCCACAGGCCGACTGCATACCACTGAGCTAGCCACCCCATAACTATTATAAACGAGTCCAATTCTAGTATTCGTGCCCTTGTTACCTCCTGCCCCCTCTCTTGTTTCCTGCTTCCTCTACCTCCGCTTCCTGCTTCCTGCAGGTCGTGTCCTGCACTGCACGGTGCACAGAGCGCTGCCACCACTGCAGATCGATCCACAGTTGGTGGTGGCAGCGGCGGCGGCGGCTTGGCGGCCGTCTAGCCAGTCCGTCTCCATCACCCCCGGCACAGCCACCCCCGATAAACCACCGCCGCGAGTCACATCTCTGTTGAAGCTTCATTACAGGACAATAGGACAATTGATGTAATTGGGTTGTGTGAGGCATAATGGAGGAATTGGTGGAAAGGGGATGATGAGATCTGAAGTTGCAGAGCTGTATTTGTACGATTTATATTAAATTAATTAATACTAAAAAAATAAAAATAAATATATCATCACGCCTTCTACCCATTACTCGGTGTGGCACTCTGCCGAAACAGATCTCGGTAAGTGATATATTTTGCGCGTGAAGTCGTTAAATCACGGCCCCCAAAGATGTTAGTGGTGGAGGAGCCACAGGGGTAGTTTTTGAAATTATGAAAATTGTTTGTCACCTGTGGGAATCGAACCAGGGTTCTCAGGATCCACAGGCCGACTTCATACCACTGAGCTAGCAACCCCATAATTAATTAATACTAATTTTATTATCTAGAAAACTGAGACAAAATGTTTTTAGAAATAAAATTATACTTCTTCGGAAACGATATTGAAGAAAAACTCATTTATTAGTATATAGCTATTTACAAAACAAGTGTGCGAAGACATACTTTGAACATGAGCGCAATTTTAAAGCACGAGCGAAACGAGTGCTCTAATTTACGCGAATGGTGCAAATGACGTCTTCGTGCACGAGTTTTGTACAATGCTTTTTGTAACGAGCAAAAATTATATAATCCACAACGAGGAAATTTATTAAATTTGAAGCGTGAATTTATATTGACAGTTAAGTATGCCATGAATTTGTCATTTATTATTTGAAAACAAATTGTTTATTTTTTCTCGTAAAGTTTGTTAAAATAAGTCTGATTGATGGCGTTATAAGCTAATGTCTCTATTTCTTTTATAAATTCTTTAAAATGTGTGTATATAAGTACAATTAGCGTTTTAATAGTCAAAATAGATATATTCATTTATTTTATCTTAAAGTTGTCAAAATTGATTTTTTTTTCACATTTTTTCATCTGTTATTCCTATATATAATTACGATTAAAATAACACTCCATACTTAAGTTTTTCTAGATTTTTTTTTTGAAGTAATTACACAAGTAATCACTGTTTTGTTGATTACTTAATTTATACCTTTATTGCGTATTGCCTTACGTATGTGTTTTGTTTTCTAATGCGCATTTATTTATAAATACCTGCAATTCTTAAATTAATCAACAAGAAAATATTATATTGCGTATTTGATACTTGAAACTTATTTTTCTATATTTTTTTAGAATATTTATTATCAATAACAGTAAGTAAAAGTACGTTTTTATTTACAGATTTGTTTATATTTATAACTGAGGTCAAATTTCGTTTTATTTAGTATAATAAAATGTGCTAATCAACTGACAACAATTCAGTGACGTACACGAAATTATTGCCGCAATATATATATATATATATATATATATATATATATATATATATATATATATATATATATATATATATATATATATGGCTAGCACAGTGGTATGAAGTCGGCCTGTGGATCCTGAGGTCCCTGGTTCGATTCCCACAGGCGACAAATTTTCATAATTTGAAAAAGCTATCCCTGTGGCTCCTCCACCACTAACATCTTTGGGGGCCGTGATTTGACGACTGGTAACCGCACTTCACGCGCAAAATATATCACTTAACGAGATCTGCTTTAGCAGAGTGCCACACCCAGTAATGGGTAGAAGGCGTGATGATATATTTATTTATTTTATTTATATATATATATATAGATATATATATATACATATATATACATATATATATATATATATATATATATATATATATATATATATATATATATATATATATATATATTTTACGAATACAGCGCCATCTATCAATAATATGAAAAAAATTCTCAGATTAAACCTTCATATTTTTTATGGAGATTCCGAATCTGTAATAAAAAAATAGGGTTCCTATTTAAAATATCTAAGTTTACCCCCTCTCCGACCCCCTGAGGGGTGGGGGGCGAAAAATGTTAACAAGATCGAATGGCCCTCTCAAAATGGTTAAACTTTTGTTCATGAAAGTTTGTTGTTAAGGGCTTAATTTGCAAGATGTTTGAACAAGTCAAGTTAAATGGTCCATCCTGTACATATATTTATTTATATTCATGCATAAAAGAGATTCTATTTGAAAATTGTTAGTACGCCACTGGGAAACGACAATGGCAAATTTTCAGAAAGTACGTAATAGTAATACTGATTTCTTTATTAAATTATAAGCTTTACTGCGTCGTTGATAATGCAGGTTATATTTACCAAAGCATTTAGATGTTCAACAATGTGTTATTTGCAAATGATAAGTAATTATTTCTTGTTTGTTTTTATGTTTAAATAATTTTCAAAAGTCCTAGCATAGTATTTATTTAATTTTATTTATTTAATTGTTAGTCTGCACAACAGGAACTTAATCCCAATTAGAGTAGCTTATAGTGGAATCCGAACCACTCAGACACAATCGTATTTTTCTGATATAAGTTGAAGTCAACGAGATTTGAACGCATGACCCCTTGCTTGAGCTATACGTTTGAATAAATATAACATCTCTAAGTCTTATTTTAGGTAATAGTCCTTAAGGGACCATAATTTTGACTTTATAAATAATTTAGGAATGGCAAACAGTTCTCAGGGATGTTCTTAGCTGAATATATTACAGGCATAAAGTTTAATATTTAATTTTCTATTTACATTTATGTCTTTTCAAATTATTCTATACTTTTTCTGAAACCGGCAAGAAAGTGTCTATTTTCCAGACCAATTTCTGTATGGAAAGTTGATTTTTACCAAAATAGTCAAGTAAAGTACGTATCCAAATAACAGTCGGGTAAAGTACAAAACAGTGTGGTAAAGATTTTACCTGACTGTTTTTACTTTCTTATACGCAGTATAAGGAAACTTGGTAATTATAAGTTTAATGAAAATACGAAGAGCTGAGTTGATTTTGAATGAAATTGAAAAACCGGAAGAGGAAGTTTACTGGACACACAAAACAATAAATTCCATTTATTTCAAAAATGAAATCAGTTACGAAAAAAAGTTTCAAATATAAGATGTTAGCAAAAATATTTGGAACATAAAATGTTATTTGCAATTTTCCTGTATATGCGTCTAATTTGGAGAAAAAGTAATTTATATATTTAATAATGTATTTCAATAACCATAGTAGCAATAGAAACAAAAAAACGCTTTATCTAGTTATCTATGTCTTTTTTCGGAAAAACAAATACATAATTAAAATGGTCAACTAATTTGGCAACTTTGCCTCAATTTAATCGACTTCGTGTCTCACGGTTCTTGAGATACCAAGAGTTAGGCTCGAGAAACGGACATTCTGTATATGCCTCATCAGTAAAGTTAGACATAAAATAGTCAACATTACTAAAAAATTATACGTCAACAAATTTGATATTTGATATGTTTCAAATAGATAAATGCTGAATTACTGAAAAACTAAATTACATACTTAATATTATTATGTAACATTTTGGGGAATAGTCTATTTCTTTCAAAAAATCTCGTTTTATCTTTCGCGTAAATACTTAGGATGTTCACAGAATCCGAATCTTTTCAACCACAATTATTATGACAAGTATTTTGGGTAACATTATATCATCCTTATTTCTAAGAGATTTCAAACTTAGGTAAAGTGAAATCCAACTACGTCTAATTCTGAGAAAATTGAACGAATGAACAACAGAAGAGATACGTAAGTGATATATTTAGTGCAAAGATAATTCACATCTTAGTATGCCATGCTGCTGTGCCGATGCGTCTTTGTTTGTTCCAGTGGCATTGAACCTGTCGCACGCTGGGACCCATGTGGTCCATGTCAGACTATCAGATGTTTTAAAAATAAATGCGCATCGGTGGAGGTGCATCTGGCGACAGGGACGGCATAGAAATATTTTTGTGAAGGGATGAGAATGTAACATTTTCGTGTCTCAATTTAGAGAAGAAAGTGATACTGTTTATAACTGGGACAGAATAGTACAGGGTGATCAAAAGGAATTGTTATAGTTGGCAATACAATTCCAGGGATCTTTTTATTCCACAGTTGGCACAACGTCAGATAAAGGCAGAAATGCTATTTGACATTTCTAATAAATACAAATAGGTTATGTCAGGAGTCTGACAGCTAATAGAATTTTAACTTTTTAAGTAATAGAAATAAATGTAATAATAAATGTACTCAAATTTAAATTTTAAATGTCACTGTCAACAACAGGAAATGAATTTATGTATCAGGCTTACCAATTTCAAGTAGTTTTTTTTATTGCCAACTGTAACAATTCCTTTTGATCACTCTGTATATTACTAGTGGTCGGCCTGCCTTGACCAGGTCTTCACGCTAGGTTCCGTGGGTACTGAAGTAGAATTAACTTTGGTAAGACAATAAACACAATTTTGAAAATTTTTGAAAATTTTTTAAATGACTGAAAACTTGAATAGAAGTTAATTGAAACACGAGAAATTAATTGCCGTTGAGCGCATCTTCATATCTCGTTTACACGCGTAAATATATTATTTATTGAGATCTGCTACGGCAGAGTACCACACCCAATAATGGGTAAAAGGCGTGATGATATATTTATTTATTTATTTACAAATAACTATGGGGTGGCTAGCTCAGTGGTATGAAGTCGGCCTGTGGATCCTGAGAACTCTAGTTCGATTCCCACAGACGATAAACAATTTTCATAATTTCAAAAGCTACCCCTGTGGCTCCTCCACCACTAACATTTTTGGAGGCCGTGATTTGACGACTGGTGACCGCACTTCACGCGTAAAATATATCACTTACCGAGATCTGCTTCTGCAGAGTGCCACACTCAGTAATGGGTAAAAGGCGTGATGATATATTTATTTATTTATTTACAAATAACTATTATGAACTAAATATAAATAACTAGTTTTTAGATTTTTTATTAATAGGACAGTAAAGTTACCGTTTCATCGCTACTTATTAAGATGCGGAGGCATTGTGTAAGTGAAAATACTGTGTAACATTTTAGGAATTTACGAAGGGTGTGATTTAAAGCCGCATCCCTTAATAAAGGGTTAATTTAAGGGAGGTAACAGCAGATGATATATGTGCAGAACTAGTAACCCTTGTATATTACATAATTAATTAAAATGTCTTCGCGGCACAGAAACAACCGCCATTTTAGAAGTTTTAAGTTACTGCTCTGTTACGGTGCTAACGACATGATTTATTTATGTATTAAAGTTTGCATTTGAGAGTAATTGTTTGAAATAATGCCTCAAATTTGTCATTTTATTAGCAATCGTAGTAGATCAAACCGAGAAAAACCTCTCACTGACTTACATAAAAAAATATGATTTTGTCTGAGCAGTTATGCCTATGGCACACTGGTCGAGGAGCATCAATGAGCGTCGAGGAACTCATTGATGAAACAACAGAACGCATCCTGACTGATAAAATAAACAAACACGAAAGATTAGCATAAAGCAAAACCAAAATGACAGCCCACGCTAACATGAAATGAGACACAATAATACGTGTGAAATGAGACACAATCGTTTCATCGAGGAACTCCTCGATGGGAATAGAGGTGCCTGTATTTTTCATCGATCATAGTAAGTGACTAGCGGTCGCCCTGGCTTCGCCAGGCCTCACGCTATGCTCCGCGGACCCTGAAATAGAATTCACTTTTGTACGACAGTTGTCACAATATAAATTCAATTATTACAAATCTAAAACATTTCTGCATATCTTTCCATCCAAAGACCTTTTAAGTAATACTAAACACAATCGGTTTCGAAGATATTTCATTAAAACAACTGACGATTGAAAAAAATCCAATTCTGCTCGCGAGCTCTTCAAAAGATCTTTTATTAGATACCAAACACAATAGGTTTTGAAGAACTTTCATTAAAACGATTGATGACAGGAAAAATCCAATTATGCACGCGAGCTCTTGAAAAAACCTTTCATTTAATACTAAACACGAAGAATTTTGAAATATTTTCATTAAAACAATTGAGGATCTAAAAGTATTAAATTTTGTATGCGAACTCTTCAAAAAAACTTTCTTTTTGATATAAACGCGATAGGTCAAATTTGAATTTTTTTATTTCATTACAATCTTCTTCTAAAGCCTTTTTATACGACATCAAACAGGGCATGAATCAGAATACTTTAAGTTTGAAACAGTTGATGATTGTAGAATAATTTTTTTTTTATTTCATTTGAAGTTTCTTTCAAAACTCTTTCATATCACACTAAACTCGGCATGACTCGGAATACTTTGAATTTGAAACAATTAACAGTTGTAATATTTAATTTTTTTCTTTATTCCATCTACAAGTTCTTTCAAAACTTTTTTATATGACATTAAAAACGGCATGATTCCGAATACTTTAAATTTAAAACAATTGACGGTCGAAATATATATATTTTTTATTTCGTCTGAAAGTTCTTCTAAAGCCCTTTCATATGATATCAAACACGATATGATACGGAACACTTTAGGTTTAAAACAATTGAAGGTCGTAAAATTTCAAATACGTGTGTTATTTCCGAAAAAATTTTGCTAAACTAACTTTTTATAAGAATTTGTTTATTGACACAATTGTTTGTTTGTAGATATTATAAATAATTTTTGAAAAAGCAATGAGCGTTCGCCGGGATTTGAATCCAGAACCTTTCACTCGCATGGTGACTGCTGTAGCATTTCTTCCACTAAACGTTGCAGGAAAGGCATGAGTATTCGAGTATTCGAGTGTTTGTAGCTCAATTGGTTAGAGCAGCCACCATGCGAGTGAAAGGTTCTGGGTTCAAATTCCGGCGAACGCTTATTGCTTTTTGAAAATCTATCTTTTTAATTATTTTATCTAAAGGTTCGTCTAAAGCCCTTTCATATGATACCAAACATGGCATAATTCGGAATACTTTAAGTTTGAAATAATTGACAGTCGTAAAATTTCAATTAAATACGTGCTTTATTTCCGAAAAGATTTTGCTAATCTATTAAAAATCCTTTGGATGTAATTTTTGATAGTTCCACATTTTTTTATAGAATTGATTAAGTTTGAAACAATTACCTATCGTAAAATTTCAACTTTCTATATTTCATCTGAAAGTTCTTTTGAAGCCCTTCAATATGACACTAAATACGGTACGATACGGAATACTTTAAGTTTGAAATTATTGACAGTCGTAAAATTTCAACTTTTTTTTTTATTTCATATGAAAATTCTTCTAAAGCCCTTTCATATGACACCCAACACAATATGATTCGAAATACTTTATGTTAGAAACAATTGCTTCCTGTAAAATTTCAACTATTTTCATTTTTCTGAAAGTTCTTCTAAAGCCTTTTAATATGACACCAAACACGATAGGTTTTGTTCACTAAAATAATTGCCGATTGAAAATATTATAATTTTGCCCACATGCCCTTTAAAATAACTTTCGTATTACCGATAGAAAATTTAAGAGTGATCAAATTATTCCAATTCGAGTTACCTTGTTTTTCTAAATTGTACTCTGACGTGGATAAAATTTGCTTGGTTTTACTGTATATTATTACTGGAGACAAATTTGGTTGGGTTTACCTGTATACTTTATATAACTTGTCAATTTGACGTTGTGTTTTAGTGGACTGTCAAAAATTTTCTTTTTAAATACACATATATAAAATGCTTAATGATAATAAAAACGTTCCCTCATTCCCCCAATATGTGTAACATATTTCAAAAGTTGTCTAAAAAATTTAATACTTCAATAATTGTTAATTAAAAATGCGATATGTCCACATATAAATGTCAAAATTAGAGTAGGTGTTCTTTTTTAAAATTTCAAAGCCTCCACACTCTTTGTCTGTATATTTTATAAAACTTGTCAATATGACGTTTTGAATTAAAACCAACTTCATAGTGGACTGTTAAAAATTTTCTTTTTAAATACACATATTTGAAATTTGTAATTATAATAAAAACGTCCCCTCAGTCCCCTAATGTGCGTAAAATATTTCAAAACTACTCTAAAACATTTAATATTTAAATAATTTATAATTAAAAATGCGACATGTCCACTGGCAAACGTCAAAGTGACAGTAGATGTTCTTCTTAAAAATTTCAAAGCCTCCACACTCTTAGTTGAAAATGCATGTTTTTTCAAGTTTTCTCGCACATCATGTGCACGAAAAATCTGAGACTATCAAAAGGCACTCCGCATAAGTAATCCCTATCAAATAAAAAAAGTTTCAAATAAATCGGATAAACCGTCTAGGCTGTAAAATTGTTAGACTGATCGTGATGAATCTATACATAGGGAATTAAGCCGTTTAGTATATAAGACTAGCGATCGGCCTGGCTTTGCCAGGCCTTCACGCTATGCTCCGCGGACACTGAAATAGGATTCACTTCTGTAAGACAATTGACACTATATAAATCAAATTATTAGGTTTTGATGCATTTTTACTAAAACAATTGCCGATCGAATAATATTTAATTTTCTACGCGAGCCCTTCAATAGACCTTTCATTTGATACCAAACACGATAGGTTTTGATGCGTTTTTACTAAAACAATTGCCGATCGAATAATATTTAATTTTCTACGCAAGGCCTTCAATAGACCTATCATTTGATACCAAACACGATAGGTTTTGATGCGTTTTTACTAAAACAATTGCCGATCGAATAATATTTAATTTTCTACGCAAGCCCTTCAATAGACCTTTCATTTGATACCAAACACGATAGGTTTTGATGTATTTTTACGAAAACAATTGCCGATCGAATAATATTTAATTTTCTATGCAAGCCCTTCAATGGACCTTTCATTTGATACCAAACACGATAGGTTTTGATGCATTTTTATTAAAACAATTGCCGATCGAATAATATTTAATTTTCTACGCGAGCCCTTCAATAGACCTTTCATTTGATACCAAACACGATAGGTTTTGATGCATTTTTACTAAAACAATTGCCGATCGAATAATATTTAATTTTCTGCGCGAGCCCTTCAATAGACCTTTCATTTGATACCAAACACGATAGGTTTTGATACATTTTTACTAAAACAATTGCCGATCGAATAATATTTAATTAAGCACGCGAGCCCTTCAAAAGACCTTTCATTTGATACCAAACACGATAAGTTTTGATGCACTCTTACTAAAACAATTGCCCATCGAAAAAAATTGAATTCTGTATGAGAGCCCTTCAAAGGACCTTTTAGTTGATACCAAACACGATAGGTTTTGAAGCACTTTCACTAAAACAATTACTGATTGAAAAAATCTCATTTCTACATGCGTGACCTTCTAAACTTTCGTATTATACCATATACGATAAATTTCGAATTTTAATAATAAATTTAAATAAATAATAATAAAATTGTATTTAATGTAGATTGCCATGAACAATATTTGCTTAGTTTTACTATATATTTTTACCGAGGACAATTTTGGTTTGGTTTACCTGTATACTTTATATAACTTGTCAATTTGACGTTTAAACCAACTTCACAGTGAACTGTCAAAAATTTACTTTTTAAATATACATATTTGAAATTTGTAATTATAATAAAAACGTCCCCTCATTTCCCCAATATGTGTAAAATATTTCAAAACTACTCATAGATATTTCATATTTACGTAATTTATAATTAAAAACGCGACATGTCCACTGACAAACGTCAAAGTGACGTTTGATCTTCTTCTTAAAAATTTCAAAGCCTCCACACTCTTAGTTGATTTTGCCCCAAAAACGCATGTTTTTTCAAGTTTTCTCGCACATCATGTGCAGGAAAAATCTAAGACTAACAAAAGGCACCCCCCATGATTGACCTCTATCAAATAAAAAAAGTTTCAAATTAATCGGACAAACCGTCTAGGCTGTAGAGATGAGCAATTGACCGTGATGAATCCAAACAAACATATATACCTCTTACGCTTTTAGGTATAGGACTAGCGGTCGCCCTGGCTTCGCCAGGCCTCACGCTATGCTCCGCGGACCCTGAAGTAGAATTCACTTTTGTACGACAGTTGTCACAATATAAATTCAATTATTACAAATCTAAAACATTTCTGCATATCTTTCCATCCAATGACCTTTTAATTAATATTAAACACAATCGGTTTCGAAGATATTTCATTAAAACAACTGACGATTGAAAAAAATCCAATTCTGCTCGCGAGCTCTTCAAAAGATCTTTTATTAGATACCAAACACAATAAGTTTTGAAGAACTTTCATTAAAACGATTGATGACAGGAAAAATCCAATTATGCACGCGAGCTCTTGAAAAGACCTTTCATTTAATACTAAACACGAAGAATTTTGAAGCATTTTCACTAAAACAATTGAGGATCTAAAAGTATTAAATTTTGTATGCGAACCCTTCAAAAAAACTTTCTTTTTGATATAAACGCGATAGATCAAATTTGAACTTTTTTATTTCATTACAATCTTCTTCTAAAGCCTTTTTATACGACACCAAACACGGCATGAATCGGAATACTTTAAGTTTGAAACAGTTGACGATTGTAGAATAATTTTTTTTTTATTTCATTTGAAGTTTCTTTCAGAACTCTTTCATATCACACCAGACTCGGCATGACTCGGAATACTTTGAATTTGAAACAATTAACAGTTGTAATATTTAATTTTTTTCTTTATTCCATCTACAAGTGCTTTCAAAACTTTTTTATATGACATTAAACACGGCATGATTTCGAATACTTTAAATTTAAAACAATTGACGGTCGAAATATATATATTTTTTATTTCGTCTGAAAGTTCTTCTAATGCCCTTTCATATGATATCAAACACGATATGATACGGAACACTTTAGGTTTAAAACAATTGAAGGTCGTAAAATTTCAAATACGTGTGTTATTTCCGAAAAAATTTTGCTAAACTAACTTTTTATAAGAATTTGTTTATTGACACAATTGTTTGTTTGTAGATATTATAAATAATTTTTGAAAAAGCAATGAGCGTTCGCCGGTATTTGAATCCAGAACCTTTCACTCGCATGGTGACTACTGTAGCATTTCTTCCACTAAACGTTGCAGGAAAGGCATGAGTATTCGAGTATTCGAGTGTTTGTAGCTCAATTGGTTAGAGCAGTCACCATGCGAGTGAAAGGTTCTGGGTTCAAATTCCGGCGAACGCTTATTGCTTTTTCAAAATCTATATTTTTAATTATTTTATCTAACTGTTCGTCTAAAGCCCTTTCATAGGATACCAAACATGGCATAATTCGGAATACTTTAAGTTTGAAATAATTGACAGTCGTAAAATTTCAATCAAATTTTGCTAATCTATTAAAAATTCGTTGGATGTAATTTTTGATAGTTCCACATTTTTTTATAGAATTTATTAAGTTTGAAACAATTACCTATCGTAAAATATATATATATATATATATATATATATATATATATATATATATATATATATATATATATATATATATATATTTCATCTGTAAGTTCTTTTGAAGCCCTTCAATATGACACTAAATACGGTACGATTCGGAATACTTTAAGTTTGAAACTATTGACAGTCGTAAAATTTCAACTTTTTTTTTTATTTCATATGAAAGTTCTTCTAAAGCCCTTTCATATGACACCCAACACAATATGATTCGAAATACTTTATGTTAGAAACAATTGCTTATTGTAACATTTCTACATTTTTCATTTATCTGAAAGTTCTTCTAAAACTCTTTAATATGACACCAAACACGATAGGTTTTGTTGCAATTTCACTAAAATAATTGCCGATTGAAAATATTATAATTTTGCCCACATGCCCTTTAAAATAACTTTCGTATTACCGATAGAAAATTTAAGAGTGATCAAATGATTCCAATTCGAGTTATATATAACTTGTCAATTTGACGTTTTTGTTTTAGTGGATTGTCAAAAATTTTCTTTTTAAATACACATATATAAAATGCGTAATGATAATAAAAACGTTCCCTCATTCCCCCAATATGTGTAAAATATATCAAAAGTTATCTAAAAAATGTAATACTTCAATAATTGTTAATTAAAAATGCGATATGTCCACATATAAATGTCAAAATTAGAGTAGGTGTTCTTTTTTAAAATTTCAAAGCCTCCACACTCTTTGTCTGTATATTTTATAAAACTTGTCAATATGACGTTTTGAATTAAAACCAACTTCATAGTGGACTGTTAAAAATTTTCTTTTTAAATACACATATTTGAAATTTGTAATTATAATAAAAACGTCCCCTCAGTCCCCTAATGTGCGTAAAATATTTCAAAACTACTCTAAAACATTTAATATTTAAATAATTTATAATTAAAAATGCGACATGTCCACTGACAAACGTCAAAGTGACAGTAGATGTTCTTCTTAAAAATTTCAAAGCCTCCACACTCTTAGTTGAAAATGCATGTTTTTTCAAGTTTTCTCGCACATCATGTGCACGAAAAATCTGAGACTATCAAAAGGCACTCCGCATAAGTAATCCCTATCAAATAAAAAAAGTTTCAAATAAATCGGATAAACCGTCTAGGCTGTAAAATTGTTAGACTGATCGTGATGAATCTATATATAGGGAATTAAGCCGTTTAGTATATAAGACTAGCGGTCGCCCTGGCTTCGCCAGGCCTCACGCTAGCTCCGCGGACCCTGAAGTAGAATTCACTTTTATAGGACAGTTGACACGCGAGCTCTTCAAAAGACCTTTCATTTGATACTAAACACGAAGAATTTTGAAGCATTTTCACTAAAACAATTGAGGATCTAAAATTATTAAATTTTGTACGCGAACCCTTTAAAAAATCTTTCTTTTTGATACAAACGTTATAGGTCAAATTTCAACTTTTTTATTTCATTACAATTTTCTTCTAAAGCCTTTTTATACACCAATACTTTAAGTTTGAAACAGTTGACGGTTGTAATTTTTATTTTATTTTTCATTTGAACTTTCTTTCAAAACTCTTTCATTTCACACCAAACTCGGCATGACTCGGAATACTTTCAGTTTGAAACAATTAACAGTTTTAATATTGAATTTTTTTCTTTATTCCATCTACAAGTTCTTTCAAAACTTTTTTATATGACATTAAACCCGGCATGATTCCGAATACTTTAAATTTAAAACAATTGACGGTCGAAATATATATATTTTTTATTTCGTCTGAAAGTTCTTCTAAATCCCTTTCATATGATATCAAACACGATATGATACGGAATACTTTAGGTTTAAAACAATTGAAGGTCGTAAAATTTCAAATACGTGTGTTATTTCCGAAAACATTTTGCTAAACTAACTTTTTATAAGAATTTGTTTATTGACACAATTGTTTGTTTGTAGATATTATAAATAATTTTTGAAAAAGCAATGAGCGTTCGCCGGGATTTGAATCCAGAACCTTTCACTCGCATGGTGACTCTTCTAGCATTTCTTCAACTAAACGTTGCACGAAAGACATGAGTATTCGCCGAGTGTTTGTAGCTCAATTGGTTAGAGCAGTCACCATGCAAGTGAAAGGTTCTGGGTTCAAATTCCGGCGAACGCTCATTGCTTTTTCAAAAACTAACTTTTTAATTATTTTATCTAAAAGTTCGTCCAAGGCCCTTTCATATGATACTAAACATGGCATAATTCGGAATACTTTAAGTTTGAAATAATTGACAGTCGTAAAATGTCTCAAATACGTGTTTTATTTCCGAAAAGATTTTGCTAATCTATTAAAAATCCGTTGGATGTAATTTTTGAAAGTTCCACATTTTTTTTTATAGAATTTATTAAGTTTGAAACAATTACCTATCGTAAAATTTCATCTTTTTATATTTCATCTGAAAGTTCTTTTAAAGCCCTTCAATATGACACTAAACACGGTACGATTCGAAATACTTTAAGTTTGAAACTATTGACAGTCGTAAAATTTCAACTTTTTCTTTATTTCATATGAAAGTTCTTCTAAAGCCCTTTCATATGACACCCAACACAATATGATTCGAAATACTTTGTTAGAAACATTTGCTTATTATAAAATTTCAACTTTTTTCATTTATCTGAAAGTTCTTCTAACGCCCTTTAATATGACGCCAAACACGATAGGTTTTGTAGCAATTTCACTTAAATAATTGCCGATTGAAAATAATATAATTTTGCCCACGTGCCCTTTAAAATTCAGTAAAACAATTGCCAATCGTAAAATATTTAATTTTGTACGCGAGCTCTTCAAAAGTCCTTTCATTAGAAACCAAACAAGATAGATTGTTAAGCACTTTCACTGAAACAATTGCCGATCAAAATTAAATTAAATGCTGCACGAAAACACTTCAAAAGACATTTCATTCGATATCAAACACGATAGGTTTCAAAGCAATATCACTAAAACAATTGCGGATCGAAAAAAATAATAATTTTGCATTCGAGTTATCTGGTTTTTCTAAATTGTACTCTGACGTGGATAAAATTTGCTTGGTTTTACTGTATATTATTACTGGAGACAAATTTGGTTGGGTTTACCTGTATACTTTATATAACTTGTCAATTTGACGTTTCGTTTTAGTGAATTGTCAAAAATTTTCTTTTTAAATACACATATATCAAATGCTTAATGATAATAAAAACGTTGCCTCATTCCCCCAATATATGTAACATATATCAAAAGTTATCTAAAAAATTAAATACTTCAATAATTGTTAATTAAAAATGCGATATGTCCACATACAAATGTCAAAATTAGAGTAGGTGTTCTTTTTTAAAATTTCAAAGCCTCCACACTCTTTGTCTGTATATTTTATAAAACTTGTCAATATGACGTTTTGAATTAAAACCAACTTCATAGTGGACTGTTAAAAATTTTCTTTTTAAATACACATATTTGAAATTTGTAATTATAATAAAAACGTCCCCTCAGTCCCCTAATGTGCGTAAAATATTTCAAAACTACTCTAAAACATTTAATATTTAAATAATTTATAATTAAATATGCGACATGTCCACTGACAAACGTCAAAGTGACAGTAGATGTTCTTCTTAAAAATTTCAAAGCCTCCACACTCTTAGTTGAAAATGCATGTTTTTTCAAGTTTTCTCGCACATCATGTGCACGAAAAATCTGAGACTATCAAAAGGCACTCCGCATAAGTAATCCCTATCAAATAAAAAAAGTTTCAAATAAATCGGATAAACCGTCTAGGCTGTAAAATTGTTAGACTGATCGTGATGAATCTATACATAGGGAATTAAGCCGTTTAGTATATAAGATTTTTTAGGTTACAAACAGAGCTGGGCAAGCTACTTAAAAAAGTAGCTAAGATACAGCTACAGCTATTCTTTAAAAAAGTAGCTAAGCTACAGCTATAAGCTATATTTTGTAAAATATAGCTAAGCTACAGCTAAAAGCTTTCGTTAAAGTAGCTGTTAAATTTTAAAGCAACTTTTTAAAATTATTGTGAAATAATTAAATTTGCCATTGTCATGTAATCAGTCTTTTGTTATAATGACTGTTAATTTACTATTACGTACATAAATATCAAAAATAGCAAATACCATCTGGCACCTACTGTGTATTTTTGCGTATTAGAGCCAGTTAGAACCGGCAACAAATAATTATTTTGTGTGGGTTTAGCTTGTACGCATGCGTACTTTGTTGACCTTCTGCTTAAAAAGTAGCTTGAAGCTACAAAAAGCAGCTTTAAGCTGCAAAAAGTAGCTTTAAAAGTAGCTTCAGTTGTTATTTTTAAGCTAATAGAAAAAAAAGTAGCTACCTACAAGCTACAGCTATATTTTTTCACAGTTAACTAAGCTACAGCTACAGCTAAGGTAAATGTAGCTAAGCTAGTAGCTAAGCTACAAAAGTAGCTAGCTACTGCCCAGCTCTATGTAGGCAATTTCGACCCTTCGGGCCTCGATTTTCCAAACTAAATTCTTGACCTAAAAACTGTCACTTACAGTTCATGGTACGTAATATACTATTTCTACTCCTCATGAAAAATTAGTTGACCACATGTTTAATTGGGTAAATATTTCGGCGTTTGAAGAAAAAAATAACATATTTTATGTAGAGCAAAAATATCACAGTAAATAAATAAATAAATATATCATCACGCCTTTTACCCGTTACTAGGTGTGGCACTCTGCCGAAGCAGATCTCGGTAAGTGATATATTTATGCGCGTGAAGTGCCGTTAAATCACGGCCCACAAAGATGCTAGTGGTAGGGGAGCCACAGGGGTAATTTTAATTTGCTGAAAATGTTTGTCGACTATAGGGATCGAACCAGGACCCACAGGTCAACTCGATACCACTGAGCCATTGCCCCATTAGATTTAGCTCCTT
The DNA here is from genome assembly GCA_911728475.2 of Pterostichus madidus. Taxonomy (NCBI): domain Eukaryota; kingdom Metazoa; phylum Arthropoda; class Insecta; order Coleoptera; family Carabidae; genus Pterostichus; species Pterostichus madidus. The sequence continues at coordinate 2,067,134 of OU452314.1, read as the reverse complement.
ACAAAATAATATCCTATTCTTGCCTAAGGATCCTAGGGATCCTAGGGACTCTAGGGACCCTAGGGACCACTGAGCTATTACCTCATTAGCTTTAGCGCCTTACAAAATAATATCCTATTCTTGCCTAAGGATCCTAGGGATCCTAGAAACCCTAGGGACTCTATGGACCACTGAGCTATTACCTCATTAGCTTTAGCTCCTTATAAAATAATATCCTATTCTTCCCTAAGGATACTAGGGATCCTAGGGACCCTAGAAACCCTAGGAACTCTAGGGATAAAAGTACCACTTCCTTCTCTCAATTAAAAGAAGAAAATTTTACTTTCAAACAGCACTATAAAGAAAATAATTTTCTTCTTTCCACCTCTATTGTCCTGCTGATATTTCACTCATTTTTGATGCAGGAAATTCAAGTCTTTATGAATTTGAAATCAGGGGATGCAGTCTGCTTTGACAGACCGTAGTGGGGATGAATTTAAACCCTTGCGCGTATAAGTTGGCTATGAACTTGACATGAATGCATGACATGTTTTACTGCAAATTTGAATACCACTCGTCCGCATAGAACTCTGCAGTTTGATATTTGTTAGGCGTAATATTCAGCAGAGGTATTTAACAGAAGGGTGGGTTCTGTGAATAGCAGAGCGGCTAACGCGATGGCAGAAAGAAATAAATGTTGTAGTTAAGCATGCAGCTTTTCTAAAATAAATATATCATCACGCCTTCTACCCATTACTGGGCGTGGCACTCTGCCGAAACAGATCTCGGTAAGTGATATATTTTGCGCGTGAAGTACGGTTACCAGTCGTCAAATAACGGTCCCCAAAGATGTTAGTGGTGGAGGAGCCACAGGGGTAGTTTTTGAAATGATGAAAATTGTTTGTCGCCTGTGGGAATCGAATCTAGGGTACCAGGGTTCTCAGGATCCACAGGCCGACTTAATACCACTGAGCTAGCCACCCCACAATGGGGTTTAAATTTCGTTCGCCTGAAATATTATACTTTTTGTAGGACATAAAAGTAATGCTGTTTGCCAACCCGGCCGCACAAAATAAAATCTTAATCATAACATAATAAAACCATTAACAGAATTTCGTAGAAATATAGGTGCTTGCTTTGCTTATGTATACATTTAGTAAACAGTTAATTTATTGTGTTGGCTTATAAAAGCAGCTTTATAATTTTCACTGCATTGTTTGTGAAAGAATGCAGCCTTGTAAGTTGTTGAACTATTTACATTAAATATTCTTTTGTTTATTAGATCACTATGCTTTCAGTTGTTTTCAGTTTTTAGCAGATTATCATATAGTTATTAATTTCTTGTAATTTTTATTGTTTAATAACATGATAAGTAAACAATTTACAGTCACACAAATAAATAAATATTTTAATACAATTGTCTCATCGTGCTTACCAGCCGTCAAGTTGTTTCACCAATAGTCTGCAGATGTTGTATATCAATCAAGGACGTTGAAAGGTGGGGATATGGCATTACGATACTGTAGCATTGCTTGAAGTGAGGCTTGGGCAAGGGAAAGAGACAACAATAGTTTTTCTGCACCGTGCTTAGCCAAATCTCTTCTTCTTCTTCCAAATATTTTTGTGTAAGAAAAGTGGCGTTTAGACGTTGTCAGCGGGCGTTGTTGTATGTGAATATAACCACGAGGTGTTCATTTGTGTTGCAATCGTTGCGCTGTGTGGAATTGGACATATTTTTTTGTAGATAAGATGGTAACTAAGTGTTTAGTTTGTACACTTATAATTTGTTGAAGTAATTGTAGTTTTGATTTGTTTAAAAACATAAATTTGATATTTATTCTCAAACTTCCTCTTCATATTAACGGGTTTTATATTTATTGTTAATAGTAAATATTGTTCAACAATTACAATTACAAATATTTATTTTAATCGATAGATTACAGTAATAATAAACGTTGATAATTTCAGTTTCTTTGTAAAAATGTATAATCTTTTAGGGAGAATGATTCTGTTCTGTCCTTTTTAAATTTCAAATCTCTTTTTGACACATGCGCAATAGCAGGGGCTAAGCACGGTACAGAAAATAATACTTCTGTTTCTGTCAATCTGCCGAGTCTCACAGTCTTGACTTTAATGCCGTATCCCCTCCTTTCAACGTCCTTGATATCAATGGAAGAAAGTGGTACGTAAACGAGGTTATGTTTATTGTTTTCGTTACCCTATCGGAAAGTAAATATTTTCAGAAAGAAATTAGAAATTTAGATAAGGTTATTATTTTCGTGACAGATGGCACGTAGATGTTACGAGAATACCAAATCGTTCCATTGTTTTCCAGTTGCCAGGGATATGACAAATTTATTTTATTTACGACTATGTATTTTATAATTTAATTATAACTTTTTCTAAGTAAATACTTAGTAATTATAATACGGACCTGAATCTATAAAATACATTTCTTTATTACGTACGTTGTTGTACCTGTCATAAAATCGTTAATATTAATTTGCACTTGTTTTTATTGATTCAATTTCATGGCCAACTACTGCGTTAATAATTCTGTATAATGTTTGTTATATTTTTAGTTCGTTAAACATGAGAAATTATTTACTGGAATATTTTAAATATTATGATTAAAATAATTTGTTTATATTAATGAAGGAATTAAATAGGCATCTTAACATAACCGAGATAAAACTAATTAACAAATAAAAGGTCGTGCGTTCAAATCTCACTGATTTCAACTTATATATACTGGGTGGTGCGTAATAAGGGTGAACATAGAGTTTTAACATGTAAAATCATAATGTTGTAATTTCCTGCTTCCCTAAATATTTTAAACAAAAAAGCTTCATATATATGTTTTAAAATAAAATTCTGCGCCAAAATCAGTACACAAAATTAATTTGGCATGTTTTGTAACGACACAAATTAGATCTGAAAATGACGAAAATTGCTTCAAAATATGGATAGCCATGGAATTGAAACAAAATTAAACAAATGTGTAACGTTTTATCTGTCATAACTATCAAAATAATTTCTTTATGTATAACCGGGCCGAAATGAATGTATTTTAGCCTTAAAAATCGGGCTTAAACACTTCTTTTTGGCCCTAAGGCTATAAAAAATACATATAATTAAATGTTATTTTGTTGTGCATAAAATATTGTATGTACCACGGGTGAAATTAGCGTTTGTGACCCTGAGCATGTTATTAGCCCTCGGCGCCTTGCACCTCGAACTAATAATCATGCCGCGAGCCAGAAACTCCTGTTTTCACTTTTGGTACATAAATAACTATTATCCACAACCGGGCCGAATTTAATGTGTTTTAGCCTTAAAAAGCGGGCTTAAACACTTGTTTTTTGGCCCTAGGGCCATATAAAAATAATTCCTATGGATACATAAATAAAATGACAATTTTTGTTTATTGTGAATACTTGATTTAGCAAAATGTCATTTTGACCTATAACCTATGTACATATTTTAATCTTTTGAACATATAATTAAATGTTATTTTGTTGTGGATAAAATATTGTATGTACACGGGTGAAATTAGCGTTTCTGACCCTGAGCATATTATTAGCCCTCGGCGCTTTGCGCCTCTTGCTAATAATCATACTTCGGGCAAGAAACGTCTGTTTTCACCCTTGGTACATAAATAACTATTATATTATTACCTTCATTTATTTTTATAGTTTTGACAGATAAAACGTCAAACATTTGTTTAATTTTGTTTCAATTCCATGGCTATCGATAGTTTTGATGCAATTTTCTCGTCATTTTCAAATTTAATTTGTGCCGTTGCAGAGCATGTAAAATTAATTTTGTTTATTGATCTAACTCCAGAATTTTATGCTCTAAAAGTTTTATTTAAAGCTTTTTTGTTTAAAATAATTAGGAAAGCAGGAAATTACAATACTATGATGTTACATACAATTGTGTTTGAATGGTTTCGATTCGACTATACTATATTTTTGCCAAACATTCCTATTCTGGCACACCATCCACATTCATAATTTATCTAATTCAAGTTCATTTATACAATGTAATAATTTTATACATTTTGGGAAAACACAACAGATAATAATAATATTGTTAAGTCAGTAATGATACTAATTTATTTTTAACTTTTTATAAGAAATATATTGATAGCTTATCGAGTAATTCATTGGTATTTAATTATCAAATTTAAGTCGAAAATAAATATATATAAGACGCACTGCAATTCATGCCAAAAATAACTAAAGTTTCAAGTTGTTTTTATTTTTAATTTAATCAAAAGTTCGAATTAATATTCAGATAAATTTATACTTTCTAAATTTATCTATAAAATTGTATTTTTATTGGATCTGCATTTGAGGTGACTAGCTCAGTGGTATGAAGTCGACCTGTGGATCCTGAGAACCCTGGTACCCTAGATTCGATTCCCACAGGCGACAAACAATTTTCATAATTTCAAAAACTGCCCCTGTGGCTCCTCCATCACTAACATCTTTGGGGGTCGAGATTTGACGACTGGTAACCGCACTTCACGCGCAAAATATATCACTTACCGAGATCTGCTTCGGCAGAGTGCCACACCCAGTAATGGGTAGAAGGCGTGATGATATATTTATATTTATTTATTTATTGTAATATGGTTACCACCTGTCAAGTTGTAACATAAATGTTAGTTAATTTTATATATAGTTTAATATTAAATAAATATATCATCACGCCTTCTACCCATTACTAGATGTGGCACTCTGCCGTAGCAGATCTCGGTAAGTGATATATTTATGCGCGTGAAGAGCGGTTACTAGTCGTCAAATCACGGCCTCCAAAGATGTTAGTGAAGGGAGAGTCATAGGGATAATTTTAATGTTGTGATAATCGTTTATCGACTGTGGGAATCGAACCCAGCTCCTCAAATCCACAGTACGACTCGATACCACTGAGCCATTTATTCCATAAGGTTGTTGTTCTACCCTATCCAATCCAAATGTCAATATTAACGCAATGCAGAGTCATAAATTATATTTAGGGGATGATATTTACCCTAAAGTACCCTGAGACTAAATTTGGATATGTGTAAAATTGAAACCAATAACTGGATTTATTTATATTATTGATATATATAGAGTAATGACTCAGTGGTATCCGAGTCGGCCTGTGGATCCTAAGAACCCTGGTTCGATCTCCACAGCTGACAAATCATTTTCACCAATTTAAAATTACCCCTGTGGCTCGTCCACCACTAACATCTTTGGGGGCCGTGATTTGACGGCTGGTAACCGCACTCCACGTGCATAAATATATCACTTACCGAGATCTGCTTCGGCAGAGTGCCACACCCCGTAATGGGTAAAAGGCGGCACATATTTTGGGGCGGTATTTTTTATATTTAATTTCAGTTGTAAAAAACAACTTGTTCATTTCATAAGTTTACTATTCGATTTCTACGAATTATGAATACTATATGATTTTAAATATTTTTCTTCATCGTCAAGTCAATGTAGGGTTGAAAATATTATTTTGAAAAATTTCTTTATTACTGCCTAATTTAAATATGCTATCCAATGGTAAAAAAGTTCCCCACCTATAGTTTGTCTCAATTAAAATTATTTATTTATGTTTATTAATTTAATGGGATAATGGCTCAGTGGTTTCGAGTTAGCCTGTGGATCCTGAGGACCCCGGTTCGATTCCCACAGGCGACAAACAATTTTCACCAAATTAAAATTACCCCTGTGGCTCCCGCACCACTAACATCTTTGGGGACCGTGATTTAACGGCTGGTAACCGCATTTCACGTACATAAATATATCACTTACCGCGATGCCACACCCAGTAATGATATATTTATTTTTTTATTTAGCTCAGTGGTATGAAGTCGGCCTGTGGATCCTGAGAATCCTGATTCGATTCCCACAGGCGACACACAATTTTCATAATTTCAAAAGCTACCCCTGTGGCTCCTCCACCATTAACATCTTTGGGGGCCGTGATTTGACGACTGGTAACCGCACTTCAGGCGCAAAATATATCACTTACCGAGATCTGCTTCGGCAGAGTGCCACGCCCAGTAATGGGTAGAAGGCGTGATGATATATTTATTTATTTATTTATTTCAGATTTGATTTCAATAGTACCTAAAATTTAATTTTCTATATTTACTTTACCTACATTTCTAAATTAAAATTGATTTTATATTTGAGAAAAAATTAAAGGGTAGTGGCTCAATGGTATCGAGTCGGCTTTTGAATCCTGAGAACCCTGGTTTGATTCCCAAAGCCGACAAACATTTTCATTAATTTTTATTGTTTATTAATTTAATGCGGTAATGGCTCAGTGGTTTCGAGTTAGCCTGTGGATCCTGAGAACCCCGGTTCAATTCCCACAGGCGACAAACAATTTTCACCAAATTAAAATTACCCCTGTGGCTCCCCCACCACTTACATCTTTGGGGACCGTGATTTGACGGCTGATAACCGCACTTCACGTACATAAATATATCACTTACCGAGATGCCACACCCAGTAATGATATATTTATTTTTTTAATTTATAAAAACCACCATTTGATTGACTCAGAAAAGGCGGCAAATTGTAGACCGCCCAGGGCGGCAAAAGTTCTAGGTACGCCACTGATATAAGCTACTGTAATTGAGATTAAATTCCTGTTGTGCAAAGTAACAAATATTTACCGTAAACTTAAAACGAAATTTTTCCTATTAAAAATAAAGAATTGAATCTTTGCAAAAGAAATAAATCAGTGTTAATCGAACTCTTCAAACTATAACTAATGGTTCTCGATTTCCCTAGAGTACAGTCCATCAGAAAATTCTTCCAAACACACATCGCCATTCTTTTGTTCGGCCCGAATTCATTCAAGTTATAGTAAACCTCCGTAAACTTTCAATGACAAGTCAAGCAAGCCTTGAAATCGTGCACGTTCGTTTGTCGAGTTGCCATATCGCTGTGCATTTGTTTCTGAACTGGCCACCAGGATAGCTATCTTTAGATAAGTTAGTTAGTTGCACGTTGTTGACTGTAGTGACTTCGTAATTGTCTCAGCAGTACGTACATACATAGTGATTTTATTTTATTGTTTAGTGACATGTGAATGTGATTTAAAATGGTGATACCTTTGTTTTAACTGAGTTTTTAATTACTTGTGATATTTTAAGGCTGATTAATTATAGTTAGACAATATGGGGTTGAATTTATCCACCAATATTAATATTAGACACGGGGCGAGAAAGGAAAGTGGTAAGTGCTCATTTGTAATCTGTTAATTTATTTACCAATTAGTAATTGTTTTAATGAACAATGTTTCAACTTAAAAAAAAAACGCAATTTCATTGTCTCCAACTGATGTTAAAATTTTTCTGAAGCTAGAAACAAAATTTTTGTTTTCTCGCTTAATAATTATGATAAATTAAAATTGTAAAAATATTCTTGAAGAACTTAATTTATTTATTATATTTTATTAAAAACTTTCGAGTCTAGCATTTTTTCCTGGAGAGATATGATGTTCAAATTTTTCTGGTGTTTGAAATATAAATAAAATAAATATATCATCACGCCTTCTACCCATTACTGAGTGTGGCACTCTGCCGAAGCAGATCTCGGTAAGTGATATATTTTGCGCGTGAAGTGCGGTTACCAGTCGTCAAATCACGGCCCGCAAAGATGTTAGTGATGAGCCACAGGGGTAGCTTTTGAAATGATGAAAATTGTTTGTCGCCTGTGGGAATCGAATCTGGGGTACCAGGATTCTCAGGATCCACAGGCCGACATCATACCACTGAGCTAGCAACCCCATATAAATATATCATCATGCCTTACCCATTACTGGGTCTGGCACTCTGCCGAAGCAGATGTCGGTAAGTGATATATTTTGCGCGTAAAGTGCGGTTACCAGTCGTCAAATCACGGCCCTTATAGATGTTAGAGGTGGTGGAGCCACAGGGGTAGCTTTTGAAATTATGAAAATTGTTTGTCGCTTGTGGGAATCGAATCTAGGGTACCAGGGTTCTCAGGATCCACAGGCCGACATCATACCACTGAGCTAGCAACCCCATATAAATATATCATCACGCCTTACCCATTACTGGGTGTGGCACTCTGCCGAAGCAGATCTCGGTAAGTGATATATTTTGCGCGTGAAGTGCGGTTACCAGTCGTCAAATCACGGCCCTTAAAGATGTTAGTGGTGGAGCCACAGGGGTAGCTTTTGAAATTATGAAAATTGTTTGTCGCCTGTGGGAATCGAATCTAGGGTACCAGGGTTCTCAGGATTCACAGGTCGACTTCATACCACTGAGCTAGCCACCCCATATATTTTTTTTAAAGTCATTTAGACAACGAAAAATATAATTAGATACAAAAATATATGTTTCTGATATGCTATAGGTGTACTTACAAATTAAAATAAATTTCAAATATTGTTTGTTTCTAAAACAGATAAAAACAATTTGAAAATCATGCTGCTACGGTTGAAAACATGTTTACTTTCGAGTACCAGCATTTCTTCGTTTCAATCTGTCGGTGTCTGATAGCGTATTATTTTATCAAACCTTTATTTACTTATAATTCTTTTGTTATAAATTTGAATATTTTATAATATTTTAAAAACAAAACAGGTCAATGACTTTATTTCCAGATATGTTATCTTATATTTATTGTTCTTAGTTGAAAGTACAATTTTTTTAACATTATATGTAATTTTTAAATAAAGTCTAGCCAATTAATTTATTTTCAAGGTCGTAGATTAATTAAAAAAATAAAAGTGTGTTTTTTAATTGTCTCGAATGAAGAAATTGGTACGGTTAATAAATTCACGGTTTTGCAAAGAATACATTTAAAATGATTTATTAATGTAAAAGTTAAAAATGTTGTGATTAAATTTGATCTCTTTTGACCCTAATTTTAATTACATAATTAAATCAATACAAAATAAATCTTTAAATATATAATTTCATGTTACATACATACATATCTTGACACTATATGGGATAGCACGAACGCAAAAATGAGGTGGCTAGCTCAGTGGTATGAAGTCGGCCTGTGGATCCTGAGAACCCTGATACCCTAGATTCGATTTCCACAGGTGACAAACAATTTTTATAATTTCAAAAACTTCCCCTGTGGCTCCTCCATCACTAACATCTTTGGGGGCCGTGATTTGAAGACTGGTAACCGCACTTCACGCGCAAAATATATCACTTACCGAGATCAGCTTCGACAGAGTGCCACATCCAGTAATGGGTAGAAGGCGTGATGATATATTTATTTATTTTATTATTACTGATTAATATGGGGTATCAGGTCGGCTTGTATATTTAGGAACCCAGGTTCAATTTCCAAAGTCGTCAAACAATTTTCACCACATTAAAACTACTCATGTCACTTAACATTATTTGGGGGTCGTGATTTGACGGCTAGTAATCGTACTTTACGCAAATAAATATATCTCTTACCGAGATCTGCTACGGCAGAATACCACACCCAGTAATGGGTAGAAGACGTGATGATATATTTATTTATTTTATTATTACTGATTAATATGGGGTAGATGACAGTGGTATAGGTCGGCCAATGGATTTAGGAACCCAGGTTCGATTCCCAAAGTGGATAAACAATTTTCACCATATTAAAACTACTCTTATGGCTCCCGTCATCTAACATTCTTTGGGGGTCGTGATTTTACAGCTGGTAATCGTACTTCACGCGCATAAATATATCGCTTACCAAGATCTGCTACGGCAGAGTGCCACATTCAATAATAGGTAAAAATTGTGATGATATATTTATTAATATTATTTTATAAGTACTGATGAATATGTAGTAGGTGGGTCAGTAGTATCGAGTCGGCCTGGGTTCGATTCCTACAGCCGACAAATAATTTTCACCATATTAAAACTACTCTTGCGGCTTCCCCCCCACTAATATTCTTTGGGGCCGTGATTTGACAGCTGGTAATCGTACTTCACGCGCATAAATATATCGCTTACCGAGATCTGCTGTGACAGAGTGCCACACACACTAATGGGTAAAAGGCGTGATGATATATTTATTTTATTTATATATGGTGATACATTTCTTTTTCTTGAAATTGTATAAACAGAAAACAGATGACAATAAGTAAACAATTCCTGCAATTTAAGAAATTATACGTAAGTACACTCCTGATAAAAATATTTTTTTTTTGTAATATTGATAAACTAAGGTATCTTAAAGACAAAACAAAATACAGTTGCAAACTAATAACAAATTGTTATCGATTTATTTATAACTTTATAATATTTAATTTCATTGTTTACTTTTGTTTAGCACTTAAACCTTAATTGATAATAATTTTTGTGTGGGTTCCACTTTACAGAAAATATTTTTACTTGATGACATCTTGTTTGTTGACTGTCTAATGTAGAACGTAAATTAATAATAATTAATTTGATTAAGAGTACTTTGACATTTTGTGTGATGCAATTTTTAAATGAAAAATAAACTAATTAATTTTTTTTTATTAAGTGACTGAGTGTAATATCTTGTTTATATTACCCTTGAGGGTCACCTATCATTTGTGTTTGTGGGTGAGAGCTTTGTAAAACGATGGTTGACCCGAGAGGTGCCGAATTTGATCCAGCAAATTTTGGAAACTATTTTAGGTTACAATTTTTTTTGTGGATTGTGGGTCACTCTATATTTTAATCTGTGGGCTGTTTGATGGTTATTAATTAAAATTATAAGTTGAAAAATGAGTTGAGTGGTTTAAGATGATGGCTAGTGACCCTTGGAGCATCAAATTTGATCCTGGATAATCGTAGATAGAAAATATTTTTGATGGCATGTGGATCATGTATTATTAAAATATGTAGGTTCCTTGAAGTTACTTCTCGATAAAGAAAATCAGTGCTTTAAGACGATGGCTAGTGACTATAAATGATCTGCAATTGGGTCCTTGGTCCTGTTGATCTCTGTATATTAAATAAAATAAATAAATATGTCATCACGCCTTCTACCCATTACTGGGTGTGGCACTCTGCCGAAGTAGATCTCGGTAAGTGATATATTTTGCGAGTGAAGAGCGGTTACCAGTCGTCAAATCACGGCCTCCAAAGATGTTAGTGTTGGAGGAGCCACAAGGGTAGTTTTTGAAATTATGAAAATTGTTTGTCGCCTGTGGGAATCGAACCAGAGTTTTCAGGATCCACAGGCCGACTTGATACCACTGAGCTAGCTACCCCATAAAATAAATAAATAAATAAAGGTTTAAAATTTGATCTTATAAATTATTTTAAGCCAGAATTTTTTCTGGAGGCTTGTTGATCACCCTTCATTAAAATATATGGGTTCCTTTGGGGCTTAATAACTGGAAATACTTCTTGATAAAGAAGATGATTGCTGTAAGACGATGGCTAGTGACTTTAGAGGTTCCAAATTTGATCCTAGCACATTTTAAAGTAGAAAATCTTTTTGGTCGTTTGTAGATCACCCTCCAATGAAATCTGTGGGTTCCCTTAGGGGATGAGTGCTCTAAGACGATGGCTAGTGATCTTAGAGATACCAAATTTGATCTTAGCATATCTTAGAAATTATTTTAACATAGAAGGCGTGATGATATATTAATTTATTTTATTAATTTATTATTTATTTATATTATATACAGTTAAAAACAGGTAATTTGGCTCTTCAAAACTTGCAGTCTCTGCCAAGTATACTTACGGCAGGTCATTTAAAAACAGCCGAAGTAAATATAGTCACACCAAACTATCCAAATGCTTCCACATTAATCTGTCAAGATTATACCGTAATTTTACGTCTAGGAAGTCGCATTTATTTGTCTGTAACACCCGCTAAATCCGGTTCAAATCCCGTAGCTTGCCAACGTGCGCTATTTAACATTGCGTGTTTTACGTGCTCGCTAAAAATGCGTTCTAATATAAAAAGTAATATTTAGCACATTAAATAATAGTTATTTATGTATCAAGGGTGAAAACAGGTGTTTCTAGTCCGCGGCATGATTATTAGCACGAGGCGCAAAGCGCCAAGGGTTAATAACATGCTCAGGATCAGAAACGCTAATTTCACCCGTGATACATACAATATTTTATGCACAACAAAATAACATTTAATTATATGTTCAAAAGATTAAAATATGTATATAGGTTATATGTCAAAATGACATTTTGTAAAATCAAGTATTCACAATAAACAAAAATTGTCATTTTATTTATGTATCCATAGGGATTATTTTTTTATGGCCCTAGGGCCAACAAGAAGTGTTTAAGCCCGCTTTTTAGAGTTAAAACACATACTTTTCGGCCCGGTTATGCTTAAATAATATTTTGTACATAAAATAAAACAAATAAATATATCACGCATTACTGGGTGTGGCACTCAGCCGTAGCAGATCTTGGCAATGATATATTTATGCGCGTGAAGTGCAGTTACAAGTCGTCAAGTCGCGGTCCCTAAAGATCTTAGTGGAGGGGGAGCCACAAGGATAATTTTAATGTGGATAAAATAGTTTGTCGATCCATTGAAGTGTGTATATATTTTTCAATTCCATTACGCGTAAAAATTAATCTGTTGACAATTCCTGCTACTCTAAGAAAAGTACAGAGAAACAAAGCAGACCTGCTGATCGTCAGCTGTTCAAATGAGTATTGATTCCTGCAGCCTTTGTGTGAGTTTCAATTATTCTTCGAAACAAAAGTCAATGGTATATTCGTTTATTTGATCTTGTGATTGACAAATGAAAGTCGGCGAAACGATTAAAATTTCAAAGTGAAGTATCAAGTCGGCTGTTTCATTTCAATGACTTCGAGGATTTGTTTCTCAAAATTTATTACCTTAAAATGGAAGTTCAAACCACTCGCAGCTAATTTTTTGTTGTATTTTGAAGTCAGCAAGATTTGAACTCACGTAGGGCCAAATTCACAGTCGTGACTCACCCTCATCTCATCCTCACCTCACTTTCAAAGTTGAAGTAACTAAGGCAACTAACTCAAGAATTTGCACAATTTGAGTTAGTTGCCTTAGTTACTTCGATTTTAAGTGTGAGATGAGAATGAGGTGAAGGTGAGTCACGACTATGAATTTGACCCTTAGGGCCAAATTCACAGTCGTCACTCACTCTCATCTCATCCTCACCTCACTCTCAAAGTCGAAGTAACTAAGACAACTAACTCAAGAATTTTCACAATTTGAGTTAGTTGTCTTATGGCCAAATTCATAGTCGTGACTCACCCTCATCTCATCCTCACCTCACACTTAAAGTAGAAGTAACTAAGGCAACTAACTCAAATTATGCAAATTTTTGAGTTAGTTGCCTTAGTTACATCGACTTTGAGTGTGAGGTGAGGATGAGATGAGGGTGAATCACGACTATGAATTTGGCCCATAGTTACTTCGATTGTAAGTGTGAGATGAGAATGAGGTGAGGGTGAGTCACGACTATGAATTTGGCCCTAAGTCTCGCTTGTGAAGCGAGAACTCAATCTTAAAACCACAAATATTTGCAATTTAACAAGTATTTTATACAACATTATGGAGTAGGTGGCACAGTGGTACCGTGTCGTCTTGTGGATCCTGAGAGCCCCGGGTTGATTCCCACTGCCGACAAACATTTTCACCACATTAATACTACTCCTGTGGCTTCCCCTCCACTACCATCTTTGAGGGCCGTGATTTGATGATTGGTAATCGCACTTCACGCGCATAAATATATAACTTACCGAGATCTGCTTCGGCAGAGTGCCACACTCAGTAATTGGTAGAAGACGTGATGATATATTTATTTATTTATTTATCTGGTCAAACATTTTAAAAGTTCTTTTATATTTTTTTGGTAACTGGTGTACAAGATAATGATGTTCAATTTTTATCGTTGAACCAGAGTCATTCAATTGTTTAGATTTATACTGTTCGACTATTTAACTATCTATTGTTTGTTTCAGTTAAAATTGTTATTATTACTAGTTTTGTCTAGATTTTATTTATTCAAAATAACTGGTACACAATATATACAGGATTTTTATGTTAATTTTGAATTATTCAATTACTGGCTCCCATAATCATTTCTTAGAAAAATAAAATAACTTAATATATCATCACGCCTTTTACTCATTACTGGGTGTGATACTCTGATGTAGCAGATATCGGTAAGTGATATATTCATGAGCGTGAAGTGCGGTTACCAGCCGTCAAATCACGGCCCTCAAAGATATTAGTGGAGAGAGTCACAGGAGTAATTTTAATATGGTGAAAATTGTTCGTCGGCAGTGGGAATCGAACCCGGATTCCCAATAATAATAACAATATATAATAAATGATGGGGTAATGGCTCAGTGGTATCCGAGTCGGCCTGTGGAACCAAAGAACCCTGGTTCATTTTCACCAATTTAAAATTGCTCTTGTGGCTCCCCCACTACTAACATCTTTGGAGGCCGTGATTTGACGGTTGATAACCGTACTTCACGCGCATAAATATATCACTTACCAAGATCTGCTTCGGCAGAGTGCCACACCCAGTAATTGGTAAAAGGCGTGATGATTTATAATAATATTATATAATAATAACAATATATAATAAATGATGGGGTAATGGCTCAGTGGTATCCGAGTCGGCCTGTGGATCCAAAGAACCCTGGTTCGATCCCTACAGCTGTTTGAAAGTAAAATTTTCTTCTTTTAATTTAGAGAAGGAAGTGGTACTTTTATCCCTAGGGTCCCTAGTATCCCTAGAATCCTTAGGGAAGAATAGGATATTATTTTGTAAGGAGCTAAATCTAATGGGGTAATGGCTCAGTGGTATCGAGTTGACCTGTGGACCCTGGTTCGATCCCTACAGTCGAGAAACTTTTTCACCAATTTAAAATTACCCTTGTGGCTCCCCCACCACTAACATCGTTGGGGGCCTTGATCTGACGGCTGGTAACTGCACTTCACGCGCATCACTTACCGAGATCTGCTTCGGCAGAGTGCCACACCCAGTAATGGGTAAAAGGCGTGATGATATATTAATTGTTTATATAATAAATGAAATATAAAACTTTGTTTCAAAATATTTTGAATATTCATTTCTTACATTTAATACCAGATATCAGATACGCAATTTTAAAATAACTATTTCATCATTATTTTGTTTGTAACAATTTTGTTTACTCGTTTGTCTAATAAATAATCTTTGTTTCTTAATAAACACTTATCTAAACTGTAGCTATAAACAGGTAAACACATCATTCTACTTCCTGATTATTGAAAAACATGACAAATATTTATCAATTTGACCTAATCTTTTCAAACTATCTATCTATAGATTATTTATGAATATATTCAAGGATTATTAGTTTTTTTCTCGTTTTGTGCATAAATAATATATTCTTGTTATTTGAGAGTGGACGGTTTGAGCATATTTATTTATTTATTTTATTTATTTGTTACTCTACACAACAGGAACTTAATCCCAATAACAGTAACTTATAGTGGAATCCGAACCACTCAGACATAATCGTATTTTTGTATATAAGTAGAAGTTCGAGTGTCTACGTACTACGGACAATTGAATGCCAACCTGTGCAAATGTATCTTTTTTTAAAAAAAATCATAACTTTTTTAAAAATTTTGATGCAGTTTTGCGTTCGAGTAACAAAAATGTCCATATTTTCATTGTCTGTAAACAGATTTGTCAATTGACGGCTGATGATTCCCATAGAAAGCTTGGAAAATCACCTTTTTCTTCAGGAAAAAAGTGGTTCTCGTTTGTGGGTGGCGGGGGAAATGTAAAGGGAAGTTAGTCAAAATCAATTCACAGCTTTTCAAAGACTAGACTTTGGGCGACTTCAGACAAAAAATTGCATCCAATTTGTTTGAAAACTGACAAACTGACAGGGGTTTGAAAAGTGACGTTTTTTTGGGATTTTTTAGGTGACCGGTTTTTTTTTTGAGTAGTTTATAAATAAATAGCAGCATGTTATTTGACGATCTTTAAATGATAAGCGCTCATATGGAAAATTTTGAAGCCCTTCGGTTATTAAATTTCTGAAGCATAAACAGCTGTTAATAGGATAAATTCTGCAAATATTAGTCGAATATGCAGTTGGCTAAATTCCTGTCTATAGAACAATATTTGCTCAACTATGCACATAGGGCATTATTTATTTTTGATAAAATCTCCCTACCAAATAGATTACTATGGCTTAGAAGTTTTGATAACTATTATTACTGGATATAAACAACACAATATTCTTATATCAAAAACATACGTTTGTATCTGAGTGGTTTGAATTCCACTATAAGCTACTGTAATTGGGACTAAGTTCCTGTTGTACAAAGTGGCAAATAAATAAAATTACACCCAACTAAAATGAAACCTTGAACTACGTGGATATACAAGTCATTTAAAACATCCCTAATTTTATTTTTTTTATTGTGTAACTGAATTTGAAAGTTTAATCTAATAAAAAAGAAAAGTTACGTCAAGAGCAATAAAATATGAACCAAAAAATTCTTTACAAAAAAATCAAATTATATTAGAGACAAAAGACGACTTGATTTATAAAAAAATAATTCGGATTAAATTGACAAAGGTAGAAACGAACCCATGTCGAAAATGTCAAATAGTTTATTTACCCATAGAGTAATATTTAATGATACAGGGTGAACAGTGACATTGAAAAGGGGTGAAAACATGATCAATTATTTATAAGGGCGAGGGTGGTCACTTGACGTTATTATTATTATTAGTTTTAGGTAAAAAGTTGAGTAGTTATTTGATATAGTTGAATCAAAATATTTATGGAGTAGGTGGCACAATGGTTATCGTATCGGCCTGTGGATCCTAAGAACCCTGGTTCGATTCCCATTGCCGACAAAACATTTTCACTACATTAATACTACTCCTGTGGCTCCCCCTCCATTAACATCTTTAGGGGCCGTAATTTGACGGCTGGTAACCGCACTTCACGCGCATAAATATATCACTTACCGAAATCTGCTACGACATAGTACCACACCCAGTAATGGGTAAAAAGCGTAATGATATATTTATTTATTTATTTATTTTATAAAATTACCCCTGTAGTTTCTGAATTTTTATGGAGTGTCAAGTCGACCTGTGAATTTGTGAACCCGGGTTCGATTCCCACAGTCGATAAGCAATTTTTCCGTGATTTAACGGCTGGTAACCGCACTTCACAAGATTTTAACCCACGACCTTTTGCTTGATAATTAATTTTTTTTGCTGAAACCGGCAAGAAGGTTCATAATTTCTTAACTAATTTTAGTATGGAAAGTAGGTTTTTACAAAAACAGTCAAGTAAAGTACGTATCCAAGGCTACAACAAAAATAACAGTCTGGTAATGTACAAAACAGTCTGGTAAGGATTTTACCTGACTGTTATTTTTGTTGTAACCTTGAATACGTAGTCTGCTGTCAGTACAATTCATATCAAAAGATTGAAACATTTCCAATTATTTATGATTAAATATTGATTAAATTAATTTCAGGAAAAAATAGTGTACATAATACGTTAGGAAATTATTATTTTTTAAACCGGCAAGGAAGTGCCTTCTTTCCTGACCAATTTTAGTATGGAAAGTAGGTTTTTACATAAACAGTCAAGTAAAGTACGTATCCAAGGCTACAACAAAAATAACAGTCTGGTAATGTACAAAATAGTCTGGTAAAGATTTTACCTGACTGTTATTTTTGTTGTAAGTTTGGATACGTAGTATTTATGATTAAATATTGATTAAATTCAGAAAAAATAGTACACATAATACGTCAGGAAAGTGTTTTTACTTGACTCAGCGAATTAAAATACTCGGACTACGGTCTCGTATTTCAAACAACCGCTTCGTCAAGTAAAATATCATTTTCCTGACTTATTATGTAATATACTATTACTTGACAAAGCTGTTGTTTGAAATACAATGCTGTGGGCCGAGTATTTTAATCCGCTGAGTTAATTAAATTAAACGGCTTCAGAATAAATAGTATACATAATAGGTCAGGAAAGTGTTTTTACTTTCCTGATTTATTATGTAATATACTATTACCTCTGTTTGTCTATTTGGTTTAAACTAAAAAAGGGTACATATTTGATGATAATTACGTCAAGATATTTTGACAATACTATACAAGGATATTATAATATAAGCGTAACAAGAGAAACAATATTAGCGAGATGTATTTTTATTGAAGAGATCAACGTACTTATTCTTTATGGTAATAAGGCAGTTTCAACGAGTAATTGGGGTACTTTTTAAATAAACGAATTTAAAATGATTGTTTCATTACCGGAAATAAGTAAAAATAATAACAAATAAAATATTTTTAACGTATTTAAAATGGCAATGACTTTTGACCCTAAAGATCCCGAACAAGAAATAAAATTAAATACTTGTAGATCATTTTTTTATAATTTGTTTGGATGATAATTACATATCTTGGTTAAAATATCTTAACGTGACCTATATGGATGGGTAGTGCGTAAAGTTACGGATTATCGCCGTTGAAGTTCCGGGTTCAAAAGATCTTCGACCATCTTATATAAAATAAATAAAAAATAAATATATCATCACGCCTTCTACACATTACTGGGTGTGGCACTCTGCCGAAGCAGATCTCGGTAAGTGATATATTTTGCGCGTGAAGTGCGGTTACCAGCCGTCAAATCACGGCCCCCAAAGATGTTAATGGTGGAGGAGCCACAGAGATAGCTTTTGAAATTGTGAAAATTGTTTGTCGCCTGTGGGAATCGAATCTAGGGTACCAGGGTTCTCAGGATCCACAGGCCGACTTCATACCACTGAGCTAGCCACCCCATATATCTAATGATTTAAGTAATAATATATCATTACGCCTTCTACCCATTACTGGGTGTGTCACTCTGCCGAAGCAGATCTCGGTAAGAGATATATTTTGCGCGTGAAGTCCGGTTACCAGTCGTCAAATCACGGCCTCCAAAGATGTTAATGGTGGAGGAGCCACAGAGCTAGCTTTTGAAATTGTGAAAATTGTTTGTCGCCTGTGGGAATCGAATCTAGGGTACCAGGGATCTCAGGATCCACAGGTCGACTTCATACCACTGAGCTAGCCACCCCATATATCTAATGATTTAAATAATAATATATCATTATGCCTTCTACCCATTACTGAGTGTGTCACTCTGCCGAAGCAGATCTCGGTAAGAGATATATTTTGCGCGTGAAGTCCGGTTACCAGTCGTCAAATCACGGCCTCCAAAGATGTTAATGGTGGGAGAGCCACAGGGATAGTTTTTTTTTAATGGTGAAAATAGTTTGTCGCCTGTGGAAATCGAACCAGGGTTCTCAGGATCCACAGGCCGACTTGATACCACTGAGCTAGCTACCCCATTTTATATTATTCTCTAATATCATTTAGAAATATTTGAGAATGGAAAATATAGAACGCCGAAAGAAAACGAAATAGTTTTTCTTGAAAGGTCAGAAAAAAAGATGACATTTCAGAACTCCATAGAAACAGTTTAAGTTTGATTTTTTTGACATATACTTTTTCTGGCGATCGTTAAAATCAAGAAGTTTAAGTAGCAGAAAAAGTATTTTTTGTCGCTCATGAGCGTCAGAAAAATTATATAATATAAAAATGATTAATTAAGTTTGAATAAAAAATGGCATATTTTATATAGAGCGAAAATGACTGTACTCACATCATTCAAAATAAGGTTTACATTACCTTGGAAACCGATGGAAAGTTTGATTTTACGCACTAGTGCCTTTTTTATGGTTCTAAACAGGCAGCAGAAAGTTATATAGGTAACCATGGGACTGTGTTTATAGTTAGACTTCCACCTAAGGAATGGCGCTAATAGTCTTCAGGTGAAGACATTCAATTTAGGTAACTACAATATCGGCAATCATTGGTTACTAGATTGTTCCTGTAGTTGTCATTTGTACGTATTTCAAATTTTTTAATCTGTCAAATATCCAATTAATTTTTATTTGTGAAATAATTTCATATAAATAAGATCATCATCTAATATTAGTTGTTGTGTAAAAAACTGCACTGCTACTGGTAAGTAAGTGATCATATAATAAATAATATTTAGATGAGGAAGACAATATATTTTCAAATTCACAAGGATTGGATAAAACTGCGATTGAAACATTTCAAATTATAAATAAATTGTATACACGAGGATATTTTAATAAATGTTTATATAGTGTTATGAATTTTTATTTTATGTAGTTTAAATAAATACAAAATAATAATAAAAATTACAAGCTGCCTAAATATGCAACCCGGGTTGCCAATATACACGACTTTAGTTAGACTTCCACTACTCAGATGGCGCAAAATACAGTCCCAGTGCGTAACATGGCAGTTTCTTATCTATAGTAGTACATTATGATCTGTGGTTCTAAATTTTGTCTATTAAAACGCTAATTATACTTTGTATATACACACATTTGAAGGAATTTATAAAAGAAATGGAGACATTAGCTTATAACGCCATCAATCAGACATATTTTAACAAACTTTTGCCTCCAGAGGGGTCATGGCTTCCAAAAGTTTGAAAACTACTGCTATATAGCAATGTAATTAATAAAATGCGTGTATTGCTCGTTACTAAGTAAACTGTAAACGAAGTTATTAACAACACAATACAAGGCCGTGTCTTGCAACATGGAATTAAATAGACCGTTTTTTACTCTGACTATACATTATTTGCGTTTGTTACACATTAGATTTCACAGATTTTACTTCGAGTGTCCTTTGTTTAGTCATGCGATGCTATAAGAAAACAAACATTATGTTAAAAAAATGCACGATATGTTGTTAGGTAATATAAATATTTTGTACGTATACTGGAAAGGTAGTATATTAGCAGCCGTCAAATTATGACTCTCGTCAAAATTTTCCACATTAAAGTGGGAGTAGATAGCTCAGTGGTATCGAGTCGGACTGTGGATTTGAGAAACCAGGGTTTGATTCCCACACCCAAAAAACAATTATCACCACATTAAAATTACCCGTGTGGCTTCCCCATCCACTAACATGTGGGCCGTAATGACAACTGTTTTGAAAATACAGTTTAGCTACTTTTGACTAATCCAAAATTAAGGATTAGCTAAAACTTTTTTGAAAATTGGAGTGTAAATAATTTAGAAAGTTTTAATAATTTACTGTATGCACAACCGGACTTGAACAATTATTTTTGGTCCACGGGCCAAAAAGAAATAACTCCTATGAATATATAAAAAATCTGGTGTGGTCACCACACGACTTTCTTATACACAGCATATTTAATATTTAGAGTATATGAATGTTATATTATATTAATTAACTTGTAATTTACTTTTTCAGTAATTCAGCATTTATCTGAATTTATTAAAATTATGAGATTTTACTGATTTCTTTTTAATTTTCATTAGAGTTGCCAAATTAGTTGACCATTTTAATAATGTATTTGTTTTTCCAAAAAAAGACATAAATAACTAGATAAAGCGAAAATTAAAATTTATGTTTTTTGTTTCTAATGCTACTATGATTATTGAACTATATTATTAAACATAAAAATTAGTTTTTCTCAAAATTAGACGCATATACAGGAAAATTGTAAATAACATTTTATGTTCCAAATATTTTTGCTAACATCTATTATTTGAAACATTTTTTCATAACTGATTCCATTTTTGAAATAAATGGAATTTATTGTTTTGTGTGTCGAGTAAACTTCCTCTTCCGGTTTTTCAATTTCATTCAAAATCAACTCAGCTCTTCGTGTTTTCATGAAACTTATAATGACCAAGTTTCGTTAACAAATCTTATCTCGTTCATGAGATATTGCACACTCGGACACACATCCATCCATCCATCCATCCATCCATCCATCCATCCATCCATCCATTCATCCATCCATCCATCCATCTATCCATCCATCCATCCATCCATCCATCCATCCATCCATCCATCCATCCATCCATCCATCCATCCATCCATCCATCCACACACACAGACATCATTGAGAAAATGATGAAAACGGATTCAGTGGACCTCAAAACACGTATTTCCGCGAAAATCTCGCCAACGATTTTTTTCACGATTACAATACTTCCTTATACTGCGTATAAGAAAGTAATAAAATGACAATTTTTGTTTATTGTGAACATTTAATTCTGCAAAATGTCATTTTGACATATAACCTATTTACATATTTTAATTTATGGGGTGGCTAGCTCAGTGGTATGAAGTCGGCCTGTAGATCCTGAGAACCCTCGTGCTAAAAATCATGCCACGGGCGAGAAACACCTGTTTTCACCCTTGCTACAAAAATAACTATCTCGACTAATTAAAAATCTAAAACCTGTTGAATAAATTAATATTGAGAGAACGTTTTTAGGGTTCGTGCTACCCCATTTTATGATAGGACAACATTATATTTTATATTTTTAGTTTATTATAATTGGCAGTCAACATTTTTCGACAAATTGATTAGTACGTATTTCTGGAAAATTTTCAGATTAATATTTTTTGATTATTTGACATTTATGATAAAAATAGAATTAACAAATGTTACTAAAACGTTGTATTGATAACACTATATCATATTTGTGACATTGAATTTATCATACATTGAAAATTATACTAAAGTATTGTCTAATAAGATAAAAAAGTTCCTATGTCACAATTCAGTCATTATGTAATTAAATATTGTTTAAAAATAATCATTACTTTCTGAGGTAATAAATACTTTTTTTCGTATAATAACTTTTTTGTAATTAGGTGAATCATGCGCCCAACTGGGTGACTGCACTTGGCGCCTGGAAATTAAAATAAATAAATAAATATATCATCACGCCTTCTACTCATTACTGGGTGTGGCACTCTGCCGTAGCAGATCTCGGTAAGTGATATATTTATGCGCTTGAAGTGCGGTTACTAATCGTCAAATCACTGTTCCGAAAAATGTTAGTAGTGGAAGAGCCACAAGGGTAGTTTTAATGTGGGGAAAATTGCTTTTTTTTAAACAATATACGATTGTTATTATAAATGAAACATGTTGTGTTTTTTTACATATTTTGTATTTTCTTTCATTAATGTCAAATTATACCGTTTTCTTCAGTTGCTATGGGTATTCTTTAAATTCTAGGGATGAAAAATATCTTTTATGCACAACCGGGCCGAATAGTATGTGTTTTAGCCCTAAAAAGCGGGCTTAAACACTTCTTTTTGGGGGCCAAAATAATTCCTATAGATACATAAATAAAATGACAATTTTTGTTTATTGTGAATACTTGATTTTACAAAATGTCATTTTGACATATAACCTATGTACATATTCTAATCTTTTGAACATATAGACCACGGGCGTGTGACGTCACGATTTAAGATGTGCTCCGTAACTATCAAATTAAATGTTATTTTGTTGTGCATAAAATATTGTATGTACCACGGGTGAAATTAGCGTTTCTGACCCTGAGCATGTTACTAGCCCTCGGCGCTTTGCGCCTCGTGCTAATAATCATGCCACAGGTCAGAAACGCCTGTTTTCACCCTTGATACATAAATAACTATTCTATTCTTACAATGAGGGAAAAAATTGTGCTTGTGATAAATATTGTTTGCAGCGTTAAAGACATAAATAAATAAATATTGGCGTGCTGTGTTGAGTCTGTAGAACTTATAAATAAATTATAAAAAGGAAATCACACAAAGGAAGAAAGGACGGTATCCTTGCAGCTTTAAATAGTAAATAAACCTTGAGTTCAACTGTATTATTTTCCTTCATTGCTGACCTACCGTAAATAGATTACTTAAAAATCACATAAAACTTCATTTAACACTCGATGACCATTACTACTTCTAAACAAATCAGTACACTTATATTTTTCATCTGACAATTTTATGAATAAATAAAATAAATAAATATATCATCACGCCTTTTACCTATTACTGGGTGTGGCGCTCTGCCGAAGCAGATCTCGGTAAGTGATATATTTATGCGCGTAAAGTGCGGTTACCAGCCATCAAATCACGTCCTCCAAAGATGTTAGTGAAGGAGGAGCCACAGGGGTAATTTTAAATGAATAAAAATAAATAAATATATCATCACGCCTTTTACCTATTACTGGGTGTGGCGCTCTGCGGAAGCAGATCTCGGTAAGTGACATATTTATGCGCGTGAAGTGCGGTTACAACCATCAAATCACTGCCCTTAAAGATGTTAGTGGTGGGAAAGCCACAGGGGTAGTTTAAAAATGGTGAAAATTGTTTGTCGCGTGTGGGTATCGAACCAGGGTTCTCAGGATCCACAGGCCGACTTTATACCATTGAGCTAACCAACCACACAGATGGCGTTAATTCAGAGACAAAAAATTCGAGAATTCGAAGCACAGATCATAATATACTACTATAGATAAGAAACTGCCATGTTACGCACTGGGACTGTATTTTGCGCCATCTGAGTAGTGGAAGTCTAACTAAAGTCATGTATATAGGCAACCCGATATGCATATTTAGGCAGCTTGTAATTTCTATTATTATTTTATATTTATTTAAACTACATCAAATAAAAATTCATTATTAAAATATAAATATTTATTAAAATATTCTCGTGTATACAATTTATTTATAATTTGAACTGTTTCAATCGCAGTTTTATCCAATCCTTGTGAACTTGAAAATATATTATAACTTCCTCATCTAAATATTATTTATTATATGATCACTTACTTACTAGTAGCAGTGCAGTTTTTTACACATCAATTGATATTAATTGAAGACATTATTTATATGAAATTATTTCACAAATACAAATTAATTGAATATTTGACAGATTGAAAAATTTGAAATATTTACAAATGACAACTACAGGAACAATCTAGTAACCAATGATTGCCGATATTGTAGTTACCTAAAATGGATATCTTCACATAAAGACTATTAGCGCCATTCCTTAGGTGGAAGTCTAACTATAAACACAGTCCCATGGTTACCTATATAACTTTCCGCTGCCTGATTCGAAGCTTTGAAAAATTCGAAAATTCGTCGAAGCTTGGAAGTTTTTCTGACGAAGTTCCAAACATTCGAATATTCGTACTTTCAGAAATTCTAACTTGGTGGAAATCAACGACCCTATTCCCAACGAAACAAAATAAAGTTCATTCCATATGAAATCCAATTACCAAATTCCTTTTATCGAATAACAGACAAGAAAGTACCATAATCCATTAACAAAATCTCCATCAAACGATGACAAAAATACCTGCAAACCAGGAAAACATAAAATCTGTTGAGATGAGTGCAACAGCAGTGAATAATTTGGCTCACGTTCAACTCAGATGAAAAGATGAAACTGTAACAGCTACAGGCTACAGGCTACGATCAACGGGCAACTCACTTGAATTTCTAAATCGAGAGTAAAAATAACGCCAGGATTAATCGCTTTTCTTGCCGGCGGCGGGAAATTTCAGACTCATTTTCATCTCAGATCATTCTGGGATTTTAATTATTAAATGCTGCGTTGCAAATGAAAATCAACCTTCTTGGCTAAACCATGACAGGAAATTGTTGCTCTGTCAAAAGTCGTGCGTTCGAATATCATCGCTGACTTCAGGTTATGTAAAAAATATGTGTCTGAGTGGTTCGGTTTTTAATATAAGCTACTGAAATTTAGATTAAATATCTGTTGTGCAGAATAGAAAAAAAATAAATAAAATATATCATCACGCCTTGTATTACCCATTACTGAGTGTGGCACTCTGCCGAAGCAGATCTCGGTAAGTGATATATTTTGCGTGTGAAGTGCGGTTACCAGTCGTCAAATCACGGCCTCCAAAGATGTTAGTGGTGGAGGAGCCACAGGGGTAGCTTTTTTGAAATTATGAAAATTGTTTGTCGCCTGTGGGAATCGAATCTAGGGTACCAGGGTTCTCAGGATCCACAGGCCGACTTCATACCACTGAGCTAGCCACCCCATTTAATCAATAATTAATCATAAATAATTTAGGCCCAGTTTTTCAATCACCGTTTTTTCTCGATTAGCGTTAATCATGATTAAATAATAATGGAAACCATAGTTTCTATTATTAATTAATCATAAAATATATAAATAAATATATCATCATACCTTTTACCTATTACTGGGTGTGGCACTCTGCCGAAGCAGATTTCGGTAAGTAATATATTTATGCGCGTGAAGTGCGGTTACCAGCCGTCAAAACACGGCCTCCAAAGATGTTAGTGGTGGGGGAACCACAGGTGTAATTTTAAATTGGTGATAATGTTTTGTCGGCTGTGGGGATCGAACCAGGGTTCTTAGGATCCACAGGCCGACTTGATACCACTCAGCCATTACCCCGTATTATTTAATCATGATTAACATTAATCGGTAATTGAAAAACGGGCCCCTAAAATATTTAAATTTTTTTATATAAATTTTATTGACAGCAGACTACGTATCCAAGGTTACAACAAGGAAAACAAATCTTTACCAGACTGATTTGTACTTTACCAGACTGTTATTTTTGTTCTTGCCTTGGATACGTACTTTACTTGACTGTTTTGGTAAAAATCTACTTTCCATACTAAAATTGGTCAGGAAAGTAGGCACTTTTTTGCCTGTTTTAGAAAAAACAAATTTTAATTCCAAATTTATCGAAACAAATTATGAAGATACACTACAAAATATAGTGAGTTCAACCCTGGATAAAGTAAGCCATACAATCGTAATATGGCGACACCTTACGTCAGTTGGTAACCATGGTAACAAGTACATTTATTCGAAACATTTTCTGGGTAGTAACAATACATTGATTAGTGAACAATAGTTACATGAGTAACATGCATGTACCTATGTTGTTATTATTTATAAATGAAGTGTAAGACATTCAACTTTAGCCCTTCAGGGGCTTAAGGGCAAAAAATAGTGGCTGGTTTGAATCTACTGTCATTGTATACGACAATAAATCGTGTCGTTTATTCTTCAATAAAAATTTAAGTTTTTTTTTGACACAAATGGTTATTAGTTTATTAAAATCTGCAGTTATGGGGTAGGTGGCTCAGTGGTATCGAGTCAGCCTGTGAATTTGAGAATCGCGGTTCAATTCCCATAACCGACAAACAATTTTCACCTCATTAAAATTACCCCTGCGGCTCCCCCTCCACTAACATCTTTGGGGACCGTGGCGGCTGGTAACCCCACTTCACGCGCAAAGTATATCACTAAGGTCTGCTAAGACAGAGTGCCACACCCAGTAATGGGTAGAAGGTGTGATGATATGTTATATTTATTTTTATTTATGGGGAGGCTAGCTCAGTGGTATGAAGTCGGTCAGTGGATCCTGAAAACCCTGGTACCCTAGATTCGATTCCCACAGGCGACAAACAATTTTCATAATTTCTAAAGCTAACCCTGTGGCTCCTCCACCACTAACATCTTTGGAGGCCGTGATTTGACGACTGGTAACCGCACTTCACGCGCAAAATATATCACTTACCGAGATCTGCTTCGGCAGAGTGCCACACCCAGTAATGGGTAGACGGCGTGATGATATATTTATTTTATTTATTTATTTTATAAATGCTCACGAAATATATCTATTTGTTTATTTATTCATTTGTAACATATTTTAGATTGTTATAAAATTGAAACGTTTATATTTGGTAGAGCATTTTAACTTTTAATTGAAAATGTAATTTAATTTCATTGATCAAACAGAGCTTTATAAAATATTTTTTGTTTTATAAATCAATAAATTAATTATATGACTAAATACATTTAAATATTGTATTGAATATTCGTTGCCAACAGAAGAATAAAATAATATTTTGTTCAATTTTGTTGCGCTAACAATTGGTGTTAAAATTGAAACATGCCTCTAATTGGGTGACTAACGTTGGAATTTGAACAATGGTCCTTTCAAATTCAGATATTGTTGTTATTATAAATAAATATATCATCACGCCTTCTACCCATTACTAGGTGTGGCACTCTGCCGAAGCAGATCTCGATAAGTGATATATTTCCGCGTGTGATATGCTGTTACCAGCCGTCAAATCACGGCCCACAATGATTTTAGTGAAGGAAGAACCACAGGAGTAGTATTAATGTGATGAAAATGTTCATCGGCAGTGGGAATCGAACCAGGGTTCTCAGGATCCACAGGTCGACTCGATATCACTGTGCTACCTATACCATAAATGATTATAAACGGAACATATTATTATTATACATATGTTCAAGTTAAAGATTGAAAGTATTGTAATAAATTTGAAATCGTTAAATTTATATGCAAATAATAAAGGAAAATCATTTCAAAATTTGGATTTAAATATTTTAAAATAGTTACTATATTAATATTACCCCTGTGACTCCCTCTCCACTAACATATCTGGGGATCGTTATTTGACGGCTGGTAACCACACTTCACGCGCATAAATATATCATTTACCGAGATTTACCACGGCAGTAATGGATAGATGACATATATATATATATATATATAATTTTCATAATTTCAAAAACTTCCCCTGTGGCTCCTCCACCACTAACATCTTTGGGAGCCGTGATTTGACGACTGGTAATCGCACTTCACGCGCAAAATATATCACTTACCGAGATCTGCTTCGGCAGAGTGCCACACCCAGTAATGAGTAGAAGGCGTGATGATATATTTATTTATTTTATTTGTTTATATATATATATATATATTTATTGAAATTATCATCCCTTAATTTTTATGGGGTAATGGCTCAGTGGTATGTAGTCGGCCTGTGGATCCTGAGAACCCTGGTTTGATCCTTACAGTCGACACACATTTTCACCAATTTAAAATTACCCCTGTGGCTCCCCCACCACTAACATCTTTGAGGGCCGTGTTTTGACGGCTGGTAACCGCACTTTACACACATAAATATATCACTTACCTAGATCTGCTTCGGTAGAGTGCCACATCCAATAATGGGTAAAAGGCGTGTTGATATATTTATTCTATTTATTTATTTATTTTTATTGTTGATGCTCTGTAATTGCATATCCCAGTGCGGTTACCAGCCGTCAGATTAAGCCCTCAAATATATTACTAGTACATGAAAGACATGGGTAATTTTAATTTTATGAAAATTACATTTATCGGTTTTTGACATCAAATTTAACTCTATAAATTATTAAATATATTTATGAATTCTGTAATAAATTATTGCAGCTTAATTTATGCAGATAATGTCAACATTATTATTATTAACTAATAAAAAATATATTATCCTGGCATCCTTGAACTAAGTATTATCCTTGGATGGTATTAATACACCAATACATAAATTTATTTGATGACATATGAGTCGACAAAGAAATTATTTATATTTTTATCTAGAAGAGTATCTTTATAACATATTCTGGTCGTTATTACACTGTTCTAGATAACCTTTATAGATAAAATTGTCAATATTTACTAAGAGAGATAGATGATAATAATTATGGATGATATTTGAAGGACATTCCATTTTTTTTGGCAGTTTTAACTTAAATTATAAACAAAATAAATAAATATATCATCACGCCTTTTATCCATTACTGAGTGTGGCACTCTGCCGTAGCAGATCTCGGTAAGTGATATATTTATGTGCGTGAAGTGCGGTTACCTGCTGTCAAATCAAATCAATAGGTAGAAGGCGTGATGATATATTTATTTTTTTATTTACATATCAAGATCCTGTTTATATTGACAACAATTTGACAGCTGTCAATTTTGAAACCTATTTTCTTTTCCTTCTATTTGTGCAAGTATTGTAAAAAATTGCTTACTAACCTAGAACTGTAAGTGTTTTTTTAGGTCACATTATTGACCTAAAAACTGTCACTTACTGTTCATGGTACGTAATATACTATTTCTTCCCTGAATTGAGAGAAGAAAGTGATAGTTTTATCCCCAGGACAGGAAAGTAGTCATATCCATGGCAACCGGAAAACAATAGTACAGATCTGACATTAGTGAGATCTAGGGGACATCTGTTGAGAGAATCATAAATCTTATCTAAATTTATATGGGGTAATGGCACAGTGGTAGTAAGTCGGCCTGTGGATCCAAAGAACCCTGGTTCGATCCCCACAGCCGCCAAAACATTTTCACCAATTTAAAATTACCCCTGTGGCTCCCCCACCACTAACATCTTTGGGGGCCATGATTTGACTGCTGGTAACCGCACTTCACGCGCAAAAATATATCACTTACCTAGATCTGCTTTGGCAGAGTGCCACACCCAGTAATGGGTAATGGATAATGGAAGGCGTGATGATATATTTTATTTTATCTAAATTTTTAATTTATTTCCAAAAATTTTACTATCTGATAAAATAGTAAAAAAAATTATGTGTGTATTATGTAGGTATGTAAGTTGCTACTTCCAGAATTGGGTAAAATGTCGTTACCATTTATTATGGGAAGGTACACGTACATATTTGTATTTAATTATGATAAAACTAATTAATAATTAATTCATAATCGATGAATAATAATTTTGAAATGAGTCCATCTTTTTCCTTTTGACTGCTTCGTTTGTAACGGTATGCTAATAAATTCGAATTAATTGCAGAGGTATTGATTAATTTATGAATTTAATCACAATGAATGAATTATTTATAACTGAGTTTATCTTTAGAAACGAATAAATCAAAAAGAGAATAAAAATATAAATTTTATTGCTAATTTTACTACTGCTATTAACAGTATTGGAGGACGGAATTTGACGGCTGGTAACATCACATTAGTACACTCAAAATAACAATGTATTGGTTAGTTAATAACTTATCTAATCTGTGAGATATTTATTAGTTTTGTTATGATAATAATTGATGCGTAATGATGATAAATTTTATTTTTTTGATATTTTTCTTATGTATTTCATAACAATTAATGTATTTGTCAGAGCAGTCTGCAAAGTTATTGTATTTACTATGCAAATTAGCAATGTTTATGCGTACGACTATTGCGGTAATAATATGCAAAATGTATATACATATAATACTATTTGAACGGAAATTTTGCAATACAACTAGCAACTGTTTATTTATTGTTGCAATTGTTTAAGATGAAATTGTGTCTAATTGGGTGACCAAGGTTGGCAACAGCATACATTTTTTTAATATGGGCTTCCGCAGGGGCGGGGGGGCAGGCCGGGGCGCGCGCCTCCCCTGGATATTAACGGATGGTGACCACGACTCTCGAACACAGGACTTTAACATGTAAAATTATAATTTTATAATTTCCTGCTTCCCTAAATATTTTAAGCAAAAAAGCTTGAAATAAAAGTTGTAGGGCTTAAAATTCTGCATATGAACCAATAAACAAAATTAATTTCACATACTTTGTAACGACACAAATTAGATTTGAAAATGACGAAAATTGTCTCAAAACTATCGATAGGCATGAAATTGAAACAAAATTAAACAAATGTTTGACGTTTTATCTGTCAAAATAAATGAAATAATAAATAAAGAATTTATTTTATCAGTTTTGACAGATTGGACGTCAAACATTTGTTTAATTTTGTTTCAATTTCATAGCTATCGATAGTTTTGAGACAATTTTAGTCATTTTCAATTCTAATTTGTGTCGTTACAAAGCATGCAAAATTAATTTCGTATTTTATTCCCTAAAACTTTTATTTGAAGCTTTTTTGTTTTAAATAATTATGAAGCTGAAATTAAATCAATATGATTTTACATGTCAAAATCCTATGTTCGAGAGTCGCGGTCACCATCCTGTATATGTATATATATATTAAATAAAAATTAAATTATAAGTTTAAAGATAATAAATTCAAGCTGAAACTATCCAGCAGTATTCTTATGGCCAGCTAGCGATATGTTCCCTATCGTAACGATTGAGTAATCTAAGTTTATTAAGTATACACGGACACAAAATATTAGAAAATAAAAACTGTAAATCGGAATTTATTGAAGAAATGGTGTCAATTTGTGGAAGAGTTATTCGAAGATTGTCCTTCTTCTTCAATTCAAACCCAGACGACAAAGACTAGCAATTTATTTCACAAATTTAAATATTTTTTTGTCTATTTGTCATGTGTATTTATGATGTAAAAAAAAATATTTTAGAAATTATGTCTATCTGAGAGTTTTTTGCACTAAATTAAAATTACCCCTGTGGCTTCTTCACCACTAACATCTTTGGGGGCAGTGATTTGACGGCCGGAAATCGCACTTCACGCGCATAAATATATCACATACTTGAGATATGTTTCGGTAGAGTGCCACACCCAGAAATAGGTAAAAGGCGTGATTAGAAATTTATTTATTTTATTTATAATTTAAGTTATGTGATGGCTAGCTCAGTGGTATGAAGTCGGCCTGTGGATCCTGAGGTCCCTGGTTCGATTCCCACACGCGACAAATTTTCATAATTTGAAAAAGCTATCCCTGTGGCTCCTCCACCACTAACATGTTTGGGGGCCGTGATTTGACGACTGGTAACCGCACTTCACGCGCAAAATATATCACTTACCGAGATCTGCTTTAGCAGAGTGCCACACCCAGTAATGGGTAGAAGGCGTGATGATATATTTATTTATTTATTTATTTATAATTTAAGTTTATTTTTATTTGAAGTATTTTGTTGTAAAATAATTTAAAAACATTTGGCAGCGGAAAATATATAATAGTATTAAATGTAAACAAAGAAAATGAATTTATCCAATTATGTCATTATCATAACATAATGAATCATTTAACAATTTTATGAATGCCAGCTACATAATTTATGAATTAAATGTAGAATAATAGACCTTAAATCAGTGAATTGTATTATTTATCGCGCTCAAAATCAATAAATAAACATTGAAATTCATGGAAATAAACAATTAATCAAATATTAACACGATAAAACAATCATCAATAATTCCATCCTTCGTGAGGATAATTCCTCTTCGATTCCTTTCGGGTATGTTCGTCACCTGTCGTCACAAGTCGAACTAAACCGCGTACCTTGCCATGAAATCGTCATTTTTAGGTTAGATATCCTGGTACCCGTACCAGGTACAGGTCTGCCAACATGAAATCGTTTTTGAGGGACGGAAATAGCTCCGTAACCTAGTAAAAAAGAACAAGATTTTTTTTACTTTTTAATCGGGACCAAAGTTATACAAAGTGAGAAGTTTTCAATTGAAATGACATCTTGTGGTGAACTTATATTTAAATGTGGATGTGTTATGGTGTAAACTGACCTTTAGCTTTTGGTATGGGGATAGTTATTGGATCATGTGTGCCGGATGAAGAACCTGATACGAACTATAGATTTCATCGCGTTGTGTATGGTGAGAACTGTTTTTTATTTTTTTGGAAGAGCGGTTTCAAAATATTGTTATTGTTTTCGGAAATTAAGTTTTGAATTGATGGCTTAGTGCTGAACGAGGGTGAAAAAAACCCTCTGTCAGTACGGTGGTGTGAGTAGCGTTACAGTATTCGAATCCGGAGATCTGTAGTTCGAACCACATTCAAGATAAAAATATATGAACTGTCACACTGCGGCTCGGTGAGACCGGACCCTGTACTGTAATTGGGATTAAGTTCCTGTTGTGCAGATTAACAAATAAATATAACAGCATACAAATCTCGTGAAAGCATAGGCGGATTTTGGCCTAGGCTAAAGAGGCAATAGCCTAGGGCCCAAAAACTTTAGGGCCCGGATTCAAACTTTTAGTTTAAATCATAGAAATATATATGCAGGTTGGTGACCGCGACTCTTGAACTTGAGTATTTAACATGTAAAATCATAATTTTATCATTTCCTGCTTCCTTAATTATTTTAAGCAAGACAGCTCCAAATAAAAGTTTTAGGACATAAAATTCTGCATGTAATCCAATGAACAAAATTAATTTTGCATGCTTCCTAACGGCACAAATTAGATCTGAAAATAACGAAAATAGCCTCAAAACTATCGATGGCCATGGAATTGAAACAAAATTAAACAAATGATATATCTGTCAAAATTAATGACATAATAAATAAAGAAATTATTTTGACAGATTAAACGTCAAACATTT
This sequence comes from Pterostichus madidus, assembly GCA_911728475.2. Lineage (NCBI taxonomy): Eukaryota > Metazoa > Arthropoda > Insecta > Coleoptera > Carabidae > Pterostichus > Pterostichus madidus. The sequence continues at coordinate 2,033,122 of OU452314.1, read as the reverse complement.
GTTAATTTTGTTAATGCTATCGATAATTTCGTTATTTTCAGATCTAATTTGTGCCGTTACGAAAGATTAGATACAGAATTTTATGTTCTAAAACTTCTATTCAAAGCTTTCTTGCTAAAAATAATTAGGGAAGCAGGAAAATACAAAATTATGATTGTACATGTTAAATCCCTATGTTCGAGAATCACGGTTATATTTTTAAAGGGCCTAAAATAAATATTTTGCCTAGGGCCCCAAATATTTCAAATCCGCTTCTGCGTGAAAGTGCTCCTTTGTCTTAATTTTAAATTTTACCGCTTGGTTCGCATTCTCATTGAAATATTGTATGATATATTTATTTATTTAATATTTTTATAGAAAGTCTAATACGTAATAAGTCAAATACGCAGCTATTAAAATCTGCAATTGCAGCTGATTGAAAGAAAGTTCGAATTGATATATTTATTTATTTCATTCTTTTTATTGCTAGTACCTTAAATCACCCTCCACTAATATTTAAGGGTGCTTTTATACAATAAAGTTTGCATTAAATATGCATCTACCCAGATCTGCAATTTTATTTAATTTATTACAAATTTAAATAATAATAATAATTTATGGGGTGGCTAGCTCAGTGGTATGAAGTCGGCCTGTGGATCCTGAGAACCCTGGTACCCTAGATACGATTCCCACAGGCGACAAACAATTTTCATAATTTCAAAAACTACCCCTGTGGCTCCTCCACCACTAACATCTTAGTGGGCCGTGATTTTACGACTGGTAACCGCACTTCACGCGCAAAATATATCACCGAGATCTGCTTCGGCAGAGTGCCACACCCAGTAATGGGTAGAAGGCGTGATGATATATTTATTTATTTTAAATTTAAATAAAACACAAATTGATTTATTATTATTTTTTGTATTAATGACTCAGCGCTGTAGGGTGCCTAAAGTCACCTTCCACTAATAAGAAGGGTGTTAAGATTTTCCAGACGCCACTACAAAATTTTCTCCCAGTCGGATCTGCAATTGCAGCCACATTGAAATAAATGAACAGCAATTTTATAAAATTTTATAAACTGGTCTATTTCATGATTTGTTCGTTGTTTGCTAAAAGAACAGTTTTCCAACTTTTCTCACACCCCGTATATATATAATTTTCTATTAAATTGAAGCAATTAATATCAAACTAAAGTTTATAATAATAATTCCCACACATTGAGGTTAACAAAGTAAAAGTTTTTATCTGAAATTTCAGTTCATTCCATTTCTGACAAACTCTATTGGAGTATAGCGTGCTTATATTTCAAATTTAGTGTAGATTTTACTTTTGTGAGCATGAAAAACACAATAATGTACTTCTATACACAGACATACACACTTTTGTATTAATGTTTTTGTAGGCGAGGTACAAGATAGACCACAATTTCAAATAGTACAATAATCATTTCTTCTTGTAATGTACTAGAATTACTGATATTAAGTTCAGATACATCATTATTTTTTGATGACATTGATTTATTAGAAATTCATTGAGCGTTTTACCGATTAGTTATTGGTTACTTTTTACGCTGAACAACTGTTTTTATTCGAATGTTCTTAAAGGTGTAGCTATATATATATTATATATTTTTTTTATGGGGTGGCTAGCTGAGTGGTATGAAGTCGGCCTGTGGATCCTGAGAACCCTGGTACCCTAGATTCGATTCCCACAGGCGACAAACAATTTTCATAATTTCAAAAGCTACCCTTGTGACTCTTCCACCATTAACATCTTTGGGGGCCGTGATTTGACGACTGGTAACCGCACTTCACGCGCAAAATATATCACTTACCGAGATCTGCTTCGGCAGAGTGCCACACCCAGTAATGGGTAGAAGGCGTGATGATATATTTTTTAATTTTTTTTTTTTGAGGCAGATGGCTAAGTGATATCGTGTTGGCCTGTGGATTTGAGAACACGGATTCGATTCCCACAGTCGACAAACCTTAAAATTATCCTTGTTAAACATCCTGCACTGTTATTACATACATACATACATATCTTCACGCTATATCCCATCAAATGGGGTAGAAAAAACCCTAAAATCACTCATAAAACATTCACTCATAACATAATCAAATAATCAACCCCCGTCAAACATTATCATTCAAACCCACCACCCTCACTACAACCACTTTCATAGATCCCTCCATATAAACTCATTAAAACTTTTATTAAAAGATGAAAATAATGTCTTAGAAACTATGGTTGCCATTATTATTTAATCATGGTTAACATTAATCGAGAGAAAACCGTCGATTAAAAAACTGGCCCTAAAACAGTTGAGATGCAATTTGGACCGTTTTAGATCACTAGCCATCGTCTTAGAGCACTCAGCTCCTTTATCAAGAAGTAATTTTTTTTATGGGGAATGTAGCTCAGTGGTATCGAGTTCCATAGCCGACAAACAATTTTCACTGTATTAAAACTACCCCTGTGGCTCTCTCTCCACTAACATCTTTGGGGCTCGTGATTTGACGGCTGGTAATCGCACTTCACTCGCATACATATATCTCTTACCGAGATCTACTACAGCAGAGTGCCACACCAGGTAATGGGTAAAAGACGTGATGATATATATTTTTATTTAATTATTATTTAATAATTTAATAACAAATTTTCGACCTAAACTTCTTAAGTACGACCCAAAGAACAATTTTTAAGAAAAACATTTTTAGGTCATGCATACTTGAGTTTTTTTGCATTCCTGCTGCGATCTTTAAAACGCTATATCTCTAAAAGTACTCAAGATATTTTAATTCTACTTACACCATTAAATTCACCATAACTTAATTGTACTAACAAAATATAATTGGGGAAAAAAATTCGCGCCAGATGGCAGTAAAGTAACTTTGAAAAACTCCTGCTGGACATTTTTGATTAGCTATATCTCGAGAACTATGATAGATATTTTAATGCGGTTTTCGGCATTGGATTCAGGATTATTAGTACTATGTTGTAGTACAATATCATGAAGTTAGGTACACTCAGTGCAATAAATAATAGCATAAAACATATCAACTATAACTTTGAGAAACATCATTAATATATTGCTTCTGAATGTAGTCTAAAGCGTCAACAATAAAAATATAAACAAAATAAAAATATATCGACAGTATGTCTCATTATTTTGCCATTCAAAGCAGTTGAGTCACATTTTTCGTCATTATTTCAAACACACGCTTCTTCTGTTTATCATTTGTTTATCGCTGCTCGAATTTCGTGCTTTTATGCGTCATTATTTTCATATGTTTTTATGACATGACATTTATTCATCGCATTTTTTATGTCAATAGAGAACGGTGTTATATTAGACTAGTTACTATGAAAAATGCTATATGCATGCAATTGATTAAAGTCAAAGTAATCAATATTATAATAAATAATTGAAAGTAATGTCAAGTTTAATGGGTCTTTATATCGTTAGCAGCAACTATAAGTATCTATATAAATAAATAATTACTTTAATATCCACTTTGATTATATCGATTAAAATTGGAATTTTAAGTTTTGCTAAATGCGGTATTGTTTATTTAAAGTTCTGTTAACTGCCGCAACTATCATAGCAATTTGACGGCTGGTAACAGCAATTTGTAGTGTCAATATGTATCTATAGATATCTGTAATTGCAGAGCTGCTAGATAAAGTAATGATGATGTATTTATTTATTTTATTCAACGGTATTTCATTGTTTATTTATTAATATGTGTGGTCGAAATTTGACGGACGGTATCTGCAATTCATAGTATAAATGTCTATGATCTGTAATTGCAGAGCACTATAATCAGAATTAGATAAAGGCGTGATGATAAATTTATTTATTTATCCACAACCCATATTTAATATATAAATAAATATATCATCACGCCTTCTACCCATTACTGGGTGTGGCACTCTGCCGAAGCAGATCTCGGTAAGTGATATATTTTGCGCGTGAAGTGCGGTTACCAGTCGTGAAATCATGGCCTCCAAAGATGTTAGTGGTAGAGGAGCCACAGGGGTAGTTTTTGAAATTATGTTTGTCGCCTGTGGGAATCGAATCTAGGGTACCAGGGTTCTCAGGATCCACAGGCCGACCTCATACCACTGAGCTAGCCATCCCATATTTAATAAAGACATTATTACACTGATTTCAGTTGAATTATATGGCTCATAAAACACTAGTGTTTTATATTTCATAAAACACTGTAAACAACTTGTTACTTAGCAACCACTTCATGATCTACCTGCTTGCCCTCCTGCCCTCCTGCGGACGCCCATGAGTAAAGACCACATTTAACGTCATTCCTCCTGAGAAATCTTTACAAAGAATACAAGTTTGTATACATCAAAATCTATTTTTACTTTCAGTATAAATAAATACAATAACATGCCACATGAAATGTATGTTCTAAGCTCTAAAGTGCAAATCTTCGATACTATTCAATTATTTTGTTTTGCAATGGAAACAAACTTTAAACACACTTTGATTGAAATAGATTCAACTAATTTTGATTAATTGTTATTTGCAAAGCTGCCACATCCAAAATTGTGTTCCACTTGTAGCACAGCAGTTAGAACGCTTGCTACACGTGTGAGAGTTCAACTGACTTCAAACAACAATAAAAATATAAATAAATATAAATATATCATCACGCCTTCTACTCATTACTGGTGTGGCATTCTGCCGAAGTAGATCTCGGTAAGTGATATATTTTTGCGCGTGAAATGTGGTTACCAGCCGTCAAATCACGACCACCTAAGATGTTAGTGGAGGGAGAGTCACAGGAATAGTTATAAATCCAAGAATTTAAGTTATAAAACTGTAGTTTCTTAAAGTTCGATTCGAGCTGACAATTTTATCGAATTTAAAACTTATCAGTAGACTTCTTGGTCGCTCACATATGAATTATGCATGACAGTTATTGCTAGAACATGATCGACTGGAAAATAAATACAATTCACTATTCAGATAAGCGCACGCGCACCAGACGAAATGAATTTAGACTTCGCAGATATTCTTACTTTGTTTATATTATACTTATAACACTTTGTTATGGTTATTTATTCATTTGTTATTCTGCACAACAGGAACTTAATCTCAGTTACAGTAGCTTAATAGAGGAATCCAAACCACTCAGACATAATAGTTTTTTTTTGGATATCCGTATTCTTAAGAGCCAGATTCTGAAAAAAGTTTTAGCTAATTCTGAATTTTGGATTAGCTAATTTTATGTTAGTCCGACTCAAGGGCGGATCGAGAAAATGTTCAAGGAAGGGGTCACTTTGCCTTTTTTTTAAGGAAAACATACACATATGTCGCAATCCTAATATAAAACAATCTATCCCCTTGTGATAATTGTCTATAAACGATATAATTTTTCTGTGATTAATGCTGCTCCTTCTGCACTTCCTGTTCATATATTTGTCAGGATAAATAACACACGAAGTACAGGGAATATGTACATCAGTTTTATTAAGATCAAGATTTACAAAGATAATTAATTTCAACTTCTCTCGTCGATCGTCGGATACACACTATCTTAAAAACTATCTACAAAGTCTCATGCACCCTTAACCATTCACACACGTCTCTTCATCCCTCACCTATTCTAACATGTTTCCACATCTGGCATCACTCAAACAGACCCCAGACACACTTGATCATAATTTATTGGTTGAAAAACATGAACACAACCCCAAGCGTTCCATTCTCACAATACTTAAATTTTCTAAAACCAATAACCATAAATTAACTAAAACTAAACAAAACACATAATTTAACAGCCTAAATTATAAATAATGCCACACATATAATACTGACAAACAATTCTGTAATGTTTGTGTGGAATATATATTTGTATGTATTTTGTATTCTGTTCTTAGTTTTTAAAGTTTAAACAGTCTGAAAAACTTGAAAATGTTTTACAATCCAAATTTTGAAAGCTTTTCAGAGATGTTTCAGAATATTACAAAGTTTTTCAGCGATTTTATTTCTATAAGGGTTATCAAACTGGAATAAAAATAAAACTTATCAAAAACAAAAACAAAATAATAAACCCAAGGGGGAAGGTATAGCCCCCAAGCCCTTCCTAATAACATGCTCAGGGTCAGAAACACTAATTTCACTCATGGTGCGTACAATATTTTATCCACAGCAAAAGAACAATTTATTTTATGTTCAAAAAATTTAAATAGGTACATTTTATATGACATTTGCCAAAATCAAGAATTCACAATAAACAAAAATTGTCATTTTATTTATGTATCAATAGGAATTATTTTATTATAGCCGTAAGGCCAAAAACAAGTGTTTACGCCCGCTTTTCATGACTAAAACACATTAATTTAGACGCAGTTGTGCATAAAACAAGTTTATGCACAACCGGACCGAAAAAGTATGTGTTTTAGCCCTAAAAAGTGGACCACAAAGAAATAATTCCTATAAGATGCGGGCACTCACGTGACACTGTGACTTTTTGTGATGTAAGAACAGCTGTTTCGGGAAAGATCACTGCGCCACCAACAAAATGAACTATTTTGTTGGGGCGAGATTTGAAAACGGATCCCGTTTTACGTCACAAAAACGTCACAGTGTCACGTGAGTGCCCGCATCCTATGGATACATAAATAAAATGACAATTTTTGTTTATTGTGAATACTTGATTCTGTAACATGTCATTTTGACATATAACCTATGTACATATTTGAATCTTTTGAACATATAATTAAATGTTATTTTGTTGTGCATAAAATATTGTATGTACCACGGGTGAAATTAGCGTTTCTAACCCTGAGCATGTTATTAACCGTCGGCGCTTTGCACCTCGTGCTAATAATCATACCACGCCTGTTTTTTTTCACCCTTGGTATATAAATAACTATTATAATGCCAAAAAAAAATAAAGTATTTTTCCTTCCATGCGTCATCTATTCAGTGAATCACCCCTCTAGACTGTAGAAACCCCCAGAAAAACAAACAAACATCAAAGTAGAAACAAATCACCATCAATTACTTCCACATGTGAGTAATTAATAATTACCAACCAACCATCAAATCAAACGACTTTTGTTACTTATTCATCAGTGGCTAAAAACCAGTAAACAAATTAAAGTTTCCCTTCTCTCTGATTGGTCAGACGGGCGACTGTCTTTCGTTCAAATGTCAGTAGAGCAATAAGGGAGACGCGCCAAGGACACTCATTATCACAGTGATTACGAAAAGGATGCGAAGAAGGACGATTACAATTTCGATAGAATGATGTAAATTTGCTTCCGATGTTTGCAATTTGAGAAATTAGAAATTCAATTTGTACCTTGGCCTGCTTGATACTTCATCAAGGCTTTATTGGCTGCAGTCTGCAACTAATTGGATGATTGTTTTCTGCGATATTTACTCAGGAAGTTTCGTCAAGGATAAAGGAATCCTATTAGCATTTTATTATATATTTTTTTTGTAGTAATTGTACACAGATGCATAATATTACGCTGTATCATATCAAATGATGGGATGGCTAGCTCAGTGGTATGAAGTCGGCCTGTGGATCCTGAGGTCCCTGGTTTGATTCCCACAGGCGACAAATTTTCATAATTTGAAAAAGCTATCCCTGTGGCTCCTCCACCACTAATATGTTTGGGGGTCGTGATTTGACGACTGGTAACCGCACTTCACGCGCAAAATATATCACTTACCGAGATTTGCTTCAGCAGAGTGCCACACCTAGTAATGGGTAGAAGGCGTGATGATATATTTATTTATTTATTTATATCAAATGTGGTAGCACGAGCCCCAAAATCATTCACTAAATAAAAGCATGTGTTTTGCCCTAAAAAGTGGGCTTAAAGGACTAGTACCTATTAGAAGGTTTAAAAAAGCAAATTTTCAAGAATTGTTTTGCTGGTTCTTTATTTGATATGATAATACATCTTTTTCTATAATGTAAGTGAGTCCTTTGAGAGTACAAAAATTTAGTTTTATTATTTTTTAATTTTTTATCCATTTTATAAATGGCGCCAAAGTTGAGTCCTTTAAAAATCCAAGTCCAATGGCGGACAGTTAATCTCCGGATTAACAAATCAGAAACAAAATATTTAAAAAGCCATAATATTCTCCACCGTTAATGAAAAATCGGTAAAAAACAAAAATGGCGGACTTTTAAAACAAAGTGTGTAAAATCGACCCTTTTTTTATCCTCTTTTCTAAATAATTTGAGAATTTTTTGGCGGAGGCGCCAAAATGATTAATTAATATAATGTCAAAATAATAATAAATCCTTTATTTATTTTATTTTCTGATAAGGCATTAAAAATAATTTTATGTATACTTCGTAAACAAAGTATTTTTTTCTGAAACCGGCGAGAAAGTGCCTACTTTCCTGACCAGTTTTAGTATGGAAAGTAGATTTTTACCAAAACAGTCAAGTAAAGTATGTATCTAAGGCTACTACAAAAATAACAATCTGCTGTCAGTACAATTCATATCAAAAAATTTAAATATTTTGAATTATTTGAGATTAATTATTGATTAAATTAAATAGTTTCAGAAAAAATAGTACATATATGTAACAAAACGGACAATTCAGAAATTGGTTTTGTTTATAAATTATGATATTTCACTATCAACTCAGCTTCGAACGATACAGACTAATTAAGCGTTATCTTAAGTATCATTCTAAAGTTGACTTGACAGAGTTTATTTTGTTTATCAAATTTATTAGAGCATATGTAATAACTTCAGTATTCTGTAGATGATTATTTATCAAGTTTATAGCTTTTCTGAATTGTCGCGTCTGGTTACACGGGATGTGATGACATATCTGGGTAAATTATAGCTAAGCGAGGGGTCGGAAAGATTTAACCTCGTCTGGGTTTTTTATGTAAACGCATATATGCGACCATCGCGACGATACCACCCTCTTACACTTTGTCAGAACATCCCATGGAAACAACAACGGATTTAGTTAGTGGTAGTTTGGCTTCTAACGAGACGAGTTGTCTCGTCTGTGCAAGATGTAGGTCTTGCCATGTATTTAAGTATTTAGTTACTAAAGATTAGTTTATTCATACGTTGTTGTTGTTGTTTCCATTGCCGGTTTATTGTTTAATTTCAATTATCAATATTAGTTTATAACTTTTGTATTTTATAATTTATATTTTCTTTTATGTTTTAAATATATATTTTTCCAAAGAAGTCTTCGTCTTATTTTGTCTTATTTTATAATGAATTAGATCGCGATTCTATCTCATTACAAAACTTTCATGCAACCCAGCATAAGGCTACTACAAAAATAACAATCTGCTGTCAGTACAATTCATATCAAAAAATTTCAATATTTTGAATTATTCGAGATTAATTATTGATTAAATTAAATAGTTTCAGAAAAAATAGTACATATAATACGTCAGGAAAGTGTTTGTACTTGACGCAGCGGATTAAAATATTCGGCTTGTGGCCTGGTATTTCAAACAACCGGTTCGTCAAGTAAAACATTACTTTCCTGACTTATTATATAATAAACTATTATAGTATATGTGTGTGTGGATAGTATTAATGTTTGTTTATTTTGTTGCAGGTATAAAATGTCCGGTATGTAGTAAGTTTGTTCTCCCAGATGACATCGAGTGCCATCTGGTCATGTGCCTCACCAAGCCACGGCTGTCATACAACGAAGACGTGCTCACGGATGACAAGGGCGAGTGCGTGATATGCTTAGAGGAACTGACTCAAGGCGACGTGATAGCTCGACTGCCCTGCCTATGTATATATCACAAAGGGTACGTGAGAAATAAAAAAAAAACAAGTGTCAAAATGTTGTTAAAACAGTAGAACGCATGTCGAATAAAAGACAGGTGAAATGGGATCATATGGGGTGGCTAGCTCAGTGGTATGAAGTCGGTCTGTGGATCCTGAGAACCCTGGTACCCTAGATTCGATTCCCACAGGCGACAAACAATGTTCATAATTTCAAAAGCTACCCCTGTGGCTCCTCCGTCACTAACATCTTTGGGGGGCCGTGATTTGACGACTGATAACCGCATTTCACGCGCAAAATATATCACTTATCGAGATCTGCTTCGACAGAGTGCTGTTTATTTTATTTATTTTGAAATGGGATCATTTATAAGTAAAAAAATAAATATATCATCACGCCTTTAACCCATTACTGGGTGTGGTACTCTGCCGAAGCAGATCTCGGTAAGTGATATATTTATACGCGTGAAGTGCGGTTACGAGCAGTCGAATCACGGCCTCCAAAGATGTTAGTGGTGGAGGAGCCACAGGGGTAATTTTAATTTGGTGAAAATGTTTGTCGGTTGTGGGGATCGGACCTGGATTCTTAGGATCCACAGGCCGACTCTATACCACTGAGCCATTACCCCATTAAAAATGTGAATTTCTAAACACAAAAACTGTCAAAAATGATTTAATTTTTTTTTCTGAAACCGGTAAGAAAGTGGCTACTTTCCTGACCAATTTTAGTATTGAAAGTAGGTTTTTACAAAAACAGTCAAGTAAAGTACGTATCCAAGGCTACAACAAAAATAACAGTCTGATAAAATATCACTTTCCTGACTTATTATGTAATATACTATTTTTCAAGTGTTTCCAAATAGTTGTAGAAAAAAAATATTGAGTGTATCTTGAGCAGAAAGTGTTCTAGCCGCTCAACAATGCAATAGGATGCGGGCACTCACGTGACACTGTGACGTTTTGTGACGTAAAAACAGCTGTTCGGGCAAAGATCACTGCGCCACCTACAAAATGAACTATTTTTTTTGGGACGAGATTTGAAAAGAAACTTTCTTTTCAAATCTCGTCCCAAAAAAAAATAGTTCATTTTGTAGGTGGCGCAGTTATCGCAGCCCAACAAGATTTGAAAAAAACCGTTTTTTTCAAATCTCGCCACAAAAAAATAGTTCATTTTGGAGGTGGCGCTGTGATCGCAGCCCAACAAGATTTGAAAAGAACCGTTCTTTTCAAATCTCGCCACAAAAAAATAGTTCATTTTGTAGGTGGCGCAGTGATCGCAGCCCAACAAGATTTGAAAAGAACCGTTCTTTTCAAATCCCGCCACAAAAAAAATAGTTCATTTTGTAGGTGGCGCAGTGATTGCAGCCCAACAAGATTTGAAAAGAACCGTTCTTTTCAAATCTCACCACAAAAAAATAGTTTATTTTGTAGGTGGCGCAGTGATCGCAGCCCAAGAAGATTTGAAAAGAACCGTTCTTTTCAAATCTGGCCACAAAAAACTAGCTCATTTTGTAGGTGGCGCAGTGATCGCAGCCCAACAAGATTTGAAAAGAACCGTTCTTTTCAAATCTCGCCACAAAAAACTAGTTCATTTTGTAGGTGGCGCAGTGATCGCAGCCCAACAAGATTTGAAAAGAACCGTTCTTTTCAAATCTCGCAACAAAAAATAGTTCATTTTGTAGGTAGCGCAATGATCTCAAGCCCAAACAGCTGTTTTTTACGTTACAAAACGTCACATTGTCACGTAAGTGCCCGCATCCTATCAGATATTATCCATGGATACATGAAAACTGTCGCCTGAATTTCCAAACACAAAAACTGTCAAAAATTATTTGAATTCTTTTCAAGTGTTTCTAAATAGTCATAGCAAAAAAAATATTGTGTGCATCTAGAGCAGAAACTGTTCTTGCAACAACAATGCAATAGACTACCTTCTGCTCTAGGTACACAAATATATCTATCGTAGGGTTCGTGCAACCCATTTAATGAAATAAAGCGTGATGAATCGCTATCTAATGATAATTTTGTGTGTTTAGCTGCATCGATAAATGGTTCGAGATCAACCGTTCGTGTCCAGAACACCCAGGCGACTAACGCTGTGCAGCGCATCATAATTAACGCGGAAAGCCATCCTGGACAGCGGAGGGACACTTGTACATACGTGTATATAGCCGGTACAGAGTTACCATCTCGTATAGTGAAGATTCTCCAAAAATTCTTTCAGTTTATTCAGTTCCTGGTGTTTTTAAATTTAAGTGACAACAACTTGGCTACACCTTCATCTTCGAGGTTTTGCTCACTTTGAATTTGAGGAGACAGACATATCAATGAGAATTTGGTTTATTTTGAGCGTGGCTTTTTGAAAAAAGGACTTTTGAGTTAGTGAGTAATACTGACGGAAGGTGAATATGATTTACAATAGTTAGTGACATGATATGATAGAAAATTTAAGTTATGCTATTTTATTTTTGTATGCCAAATTATTTAATATGAATGCCTAAACACCATTGTGTAGACTTAAACTTCAATAATTTTAAATTAATCATTATATAACCACACTTGCAATTTTTTGAAAACAATAAATATTTTAATGGTAACATTTGTATTTTTTTTGTCGTTTTGTTGCAGGACACATTGTCAAGATTTTTTGTGAAGTAATTAAATAAAATAACGATAAATAATATTGTGATTTTTACATTTTAATTTCTTTGTAATAAGCAACAAAATGATAAATAAAATGACGCCTCAGGGATCCAATAATAGTTCATTATGTATTAAAGGCATAATGAAAAGGAGAATGTTTAAATTTCCCGCGTCCTGTAATCTTGATTATGCTCGTGGTACATACAGAGTGATCAAAAGGAATTGTTACAGTTGGCAATAAAAAAAAACTATTTGAAATTGGTAAGCATGATACATAAATTCATTTCCTGTTATTGACAGTGACATTTAAAATTTAAATTTGAGTACATTTATTATTACATTTATTTCTAAAGTATTTCTATTACTTAAAAAGTCAAAATTCTATTAGCTGTCAGACTCCTGATATAACCTATTTGTATATATTAGAAATGTCAAATAGCATTTCCGCCTTTACTTGGCGTTGTGCCAACTGTGGAATAAAAAGATCTCTGGAATTGTATTACCAACTATAACAATTCCTTTTGATCACCCTGTACATCATTTTAATTTATTTTGGTCCTCGAAATTAAGGGATTTAGTCAGTAGGTATTCGTTATAGTTTTGCTGGTCTTGTTCATTTTAGGTAGACTAACCAGTAACAGGCAGATTCATAAAGCGGATTCGCGCTAACACCATTTTTTACTACGTTTTTAACTCTCTTTTCAATAAACAAAACAAGTTTATTTTAACTTGAGTTAAAAAGAGAGTAAATTAGGATTAAATTTAGTTAATTTCTTTAACCTGAATTTGAAACAGAGTTACAGATAATATTAAAAACGGTGTTAGTGCTAATCCATTTTATAAATCTGCCTGTAAAGTTTTAATTTATTGTCAAATAAAAATGAAAGATATCAATAACTATTTCAAAGAAATATTGGATGAATTTAAGTCTTCACAGGGAAAATAAATACCACATAAGTCAAAAGAGCGTAACGCACAATAATACGAATTTATTGTATTATTTGACATTTATTAAAAAATCACGATTTTGATTTATTTGAATAGCTGTTGGTTGGCAACTTTCTACGTCCTAGGGCTGTAATAGCCAAATTACTCCCGCTTTTGAGGGCCAATGAACAGTTTTATAAAGTGATCAAAAAGAATTGTTTCAGTTGGCAATACAATTCTGGAGATCTTTTTATTCTACAGTTGGCACTACTAAAACTAAAAGCGGAAATACTATTTGACATGTCTAATAAATACAAATAGGTTATGTCAGGAGTCTGACAGTTAATAGGATGTTGACTTATTGAGTAATAGAAATACTTAATAAAAATATGTTGAAATATGTGAAAATTCAAACATAAATTTTGACTTTTTCAACATCTTTGATTCTAATTTGATATTATGTAATGTTTGATACTGATGATGAGTTTTGTTTAAACTCGAGACATCCTTATTAATATATTTTATTGGATCCCTGAAGCCTCATCTTATTTATATTATTATTCTTTGGATCCCAAATATATATTTCCTGAGTAACAACAGCAATTTCATATTGGTCTGTTTTACTGCCTTGTGTTTTGAGTTTCTGTTTCAGGTTCCATCACTTGTCAACACATATTTATGTATGTTTTTTTCTATTATTTACTGCTATTCTATGTTACTAATACATTGTTTATATGTTTTAGATACATCATGAAACTCTAATTGTCTGCTGCAGCCTCGGCATCATTTTGGAGCAGCTAGTGTTCAAATGACTGTCGTCATCATCGTGGGATATGGACAAAAAAATCGGGTTTTTTCGCAAGGCAATCATCTTTCCGCATAAAATTCTAAGGTACTTTTCAGCTTCACCTAAAAAATTTCTAGAACATATACAGTGTGTTTGTCGTAAGACTGCCACCACGAATATTTAGTTTATTTTGAGAGATACAACATAATAGTTTTACTTCAACCATTTCAAAATGGCGACCATTTCTTTAAAATGCTGTATGGTGCATTGTACATTGATCTATTGGCATCAAAATGTCTTTATGTAAAGTTTTTTCTAATGTTTGCAATCATCTCCTACGACTTCAACGTCATCCTGGAGCAGCTGGCGTACTAACCAGCGTCATCGGAGCTGCTGCCATTCTGGACAACGTCGCCAGAGCTTGTATCAGCTGGTGTTCTTATCAACATCACCATGAATCCACAAATGTTCACTAAGAGTCGTAGACTCGTCAAGATGGCACCTAAATATTTCAATTATCAACAACAAAAAGGGACACAAAATGGCGCAAATTTGCACAACAAAACCAACACAGAACAATCGATCAATATTTCTGCACATGCGCAATGGCGATTACAGCTCTGTGAAAACGAATCAATACAATCGCACATGCGCAATGGCGACTACTTTTCTGTGAAAACGGATCAATATATTCGCGCATGCGTATTGGGGACAATTTTTCTGGTTTTTTTCGAATACTTTTAAATTATAGATAATAAAATAAATAAATGTAACATATTTAAATAGTAAATTTGCCGCAAAACCCAAATATTCAACATTTGAGTCGATAGCATCAATTTTAATATTCCAGTGTGACTGCATGACGTGCAATTTTTGCATATGTCGTTAAACTAATAAATATTACCATAATATGAATCAGTGTTAATGGCTGTTTGCATCAATTAAACTTAAATTTTAAGTTTGATATAAACTGATAATATTGCATCAAATAATTGACATTTTATTTTGATTTGTTTGTATTTATTCAAGTCAGATATAAATTTTAAATTTCCCACAATGATATTCAGGTATTAACGCCACCAGTTCCCACGCCAATTCAAGGAACTAACTATCACATTCCAAGCCAATTAGTGTGGAATGTAACAAGTATTGATTTTCTAAAATTCAGTTCTAAACTTGATTGCTGCTGCCATCTATCAAGATATATGAAATTCTGAAATTACTCTCTTAGAAATATTTATTTTAAGATTGTATTATTTTTTATTTGCATCACTAGAGTTAATTGTTTTTTCAGAACTGATTTTTTTTTTGAGAAGCTAGTATATATTTCTACCTGTTTCTTGAAAGTATAAATAGGTTCTCCGCCCCACGTCTAGGCCTTCATTTCATTCAATAGCAGATGGATGTATATTTTTTTTCTGCACCTTCAGCTCTGTCTCAACAGCGCGTCTCTTCCGATAAAGTCTGCGTTCGCCGTCGAATTTGGCTCACCAGGAGGGTTTGTAATCTAGTGGAGTAGTCTAGGACGCTGTCAAATCATCTTTCAATTTGATCGTTGCCCTCATGGCCCTTTCTTGGACTTGTTCCTAAATGATTAACAAAAACGATTATCAGTAAACTTATTACGAATCAATTAAATGTAATTTTAAATATCTTTGAAGTGTATTTAAATTATAAAACACTGCTTATACACCCCATAATGTTTGTTTGCAACTTGCATATATTTTAAATCAGTTTTAAATGACCATCAAGTTGTAATACAAATAAAACACGATTAAATATATCTAGCTCAGTGGTATGAAGTCGGTCTGTGGATCCTGAGAACCCTGGTTCGATTCCCACAGGCAACAAACAATTTTCATAATTTCAAAAGCTACCCCTGTGGCTCCTCCACCACTAACATCTTTGAGGGCCGTGATTTGATGGCTGGTAACCGCACTTCACGCGCAAAATATATCACTTACTGAGATCTGCTTCGGCAGAGTGCCACGCCCAGTAATGAGTAGAAGGCGTGATGATATATTTATTTATTTATTTTATCAACAAATAACAGAGCCTATTTTACTCAAATAATTTTTAAAATGTTTTAGACAGAAACTCTTCAACAATACCTTGACAGCTGACAGAATCAAATCACAAGTAGGTAGAGCCAACCGCTATTTGATAACAGCTTCGATGACGCTTTTCACGGTGATGACTCCAATGACATAAAAAAACCTGTAGAGAGGAAGTACAGCAATAAAATAAACACTGTTTCAACAATAGAAAAGAACAAAATTACCTTTATTATTATTAAAATGTAGATATGTTTTACAATAAAAAAATCATTATTAATTAATCCTTCTTCTTCAGTATTTTCTTTTTTCCAGTTTTTATCTGTCGTTTTCTTTTCAGCAAATCATGGTTTATTTTCGGGCATTCATTCTTTTTGTGTCCACGTTCTTTACAGTGGAAACAAGTCTAAAAAATAATAATAATTAGAGTGCTACAAAAAAATCGTTTGTCATCTAATTAAAATTTATAATAAACATTTTTCGCCAATTTTAATCATTAATTTGGTTTTTAAATGAAGTTAGAAATTTTAGCTAATGACGCGATTTTTCTGAGCAAGAAGTTACATACAGGATGTGCAAAGAAATGCGGAACATAGGATTTTAAAAGTTTGCGGAAATTGGTGCTCCTTAAGACCAAAAGCACAAGAATAAAAAAATTATTTAAAATTAAATTATACGTTAAAAAAAAATTAAATTGTTATACAAGCATGTCTGAAGCACTGGATATTTGTCAAATTAAATGTGGCATTTTTATCAAATATCAGAAAGCCATAAAATTAAAACAAAATCTCATTTTGACAGTTCAGCTGAACAATTAAAAATAATTTGACAGATCTTTCGAAAACTTGTTGCCAGGCAATAGTCACGGAAGCCCGTAGGGTTTGAGTGGCTTTTGCCAAATGGCAACAAGTTTGAGAAAGATACTGGCGAATTATTTTCTAATTTATCCAACTCTCGAGTTATATTTAATCAGATTATTTTTCGACTTGGCTGTTGAGGTCGATTCATCCAACTTAAAAGATTTTGAACTGAGTTTATATCGATTGATTACTTGTTAATGTATTTCTTGGAAGTTATCTCCAAAATTTGTTGGAGTATTTCTGTATCAGAAATGCAACTAAATCGATTTTTTTCACACATTTTACGTGACGCGTTGACAGTTTTAAATAATTATTTGACAACTACCTATCATTTGTCACAATCAAAAAAACACCTACCCAGAAATAATCACAAGAGCTTTATTCTCAGTATGACAGGATTGGTTAAAACGCAGACACGTGACATACAATGAAGCATTTCATTGGTTTTGAGAAACGTCAAAAAATAATTATAGCTATTTAATTTTTGACAAAAATGTCGCATTTTATTTTTCAAATATCTAGTGCTACTTTTTAAATGTAAAATTTAATTTTAAACAATTCTAGTACTTTTGCTCCTAAATGTGCAAGAGAACCAATGTCTGCACATTTTTAAAATTCTAAATTCCACATTTGTGTATAATTTCGTGTTTACCTGCATGAAGGCAATGTCCCCGCACTTGTGGTCAGGTTGAGCACATCTGGAACATTTTTTGCAGTGAACCCAAGTTGGTTTCACACATCGAGAGCACTTCTTACAGTGAATGTACGTCCTTCCATCTTTGGATGTACAAGAATCACACTGATCGCAATGTTTGTTTTCTTCGTATATCCATCGTTCGCATTTATCACAAAATTTGTATCCTTCTTCTTCTGGCAATGGAATGTCACTAAATAACAAGAAATATTAAGTTGAGATATCTGTCTTATCAATTTTCCAGGATTTTTTTTTATGGGAAGATGACAGTTTGAAATATACTTCAAGAATTTTTTTTGGAAAGCTGAGAATCTTCTAAGTACTTCATGATATTTTTTGGAACAAATGGATGTATTAGAAAGAGTCAGGATTTTTTAAACAGAAGATAACTGCCTTATATATTTTGTATGATTTTTTTTTAGGAAGCTAGTTTGAT
This sequence comes from Pterostichus madidus, assembly GCA_911728475.2. Lineage (NCBI taxonomy): Eukaryota > Metazoa > Arthropoda > Insecta > Coleoptera > Carabidae > Pterostichus > Pterostichus madidus. The sequence goes on along the minus strand of OU452314.1, from coordinate 2,014,967 downwards.
TATTATTTTCTAAATCCAAATTTTGACACTGAATGACATTCCTCTCATTCTGGGTTGCAAGAAAAAAATAAAGAGCTCTTTAGTTAAAGAATTGTTTATCTAGTAACAATATCAATAACGATTTTCTGAAATTTATTGAACCGTTAGTTGCTAAAGAACCGATAAAACTTTCATGCAACCGAGCATCAGGGTTGTAAATTGCTTTGTAGAATTCTAAAAGAGACAGTAGAAGGAGAACGTAAAAAAGGCAAGAGGAGGAGGAAGATGGTAGACGCGCTAAAAGAAGGAAGAAGTTATGTTGAAATGAAGAGGCTGGCTATGAGTAGAAAAATTTGGAGAAGACATGAAGGACCTGCGTCAAGCAGATAACTATTGATGATGATATAGGTAAGAAATTATGACTATAGATGAATAGGAATATAGAAACATTAATTGCAAGATGAATCTAATGATTTTAAATAAAAATAAATAAATATATCATCACGCCTTTTACTCTTTACTGGGTGTGGTGGCACTCTGCCGAAGCAGATCTCGGTAATTGATATATTTTGCGCGTGAAATGCGGTTACCAGACATCAAATCACGGCCTCCAAAGATGTTAGTGGTGGTGGAGCCACAGGGGTAGTTTTAAAATGGTGAAACTTGTTTGTCGCCTATGGGAATCGAACCAGGGTTCTCAAGATCTACTGGCCAACTTGATACCACTGAGCTAGCTACCCCATATATCTAATGATTTAAATAATAATATATCATCACGCTTTCTACCCATTACTGGGTGTGGCACTCTGCCGAAGCAGATCTCGGTAAGTGATATATTTTGCGCGTGAAGTGCGGTTACCAATCGTCAAATCACGGCCTCCAAAGATGTTAGTGGTGAGGGAGCCACAAGGGTAGTTTTAACATGGTGAAAATTGTTTGTCGCTTGTGGGAATCGAACCAGAGTTCTCATGACTTGATACCACTGAGATAGCTATCCCATATATCTAATGATTTATGACAGGAAAGTAATTTTACCTCAGCGCAACGTTGGTGAAGATCCTAACAGGAGATCCAAATTTTCGTCCTTTATTTCCATCTTGAAACAAAGCATGATTATCATAATCCACTTTGTAGTCCACCATTTTGAAATCAAAAGGTCCTTGAGTTATCTGCGGTTCCATAAAATACGGAAAAAATAAAAATATCGGCAAATCCTTTTTAATAGAATTCAATTTTTGATAAATTGCTTCAACTCGTTTTAAAGTTTGACATATTGGTTCTGTTCTTCCTCCGAAAGGCGGATCTATAATCACCGCAAAATTGTTTCCACTGAAAATAATATTAAATAAATAACTAAATATATCATCACGCCTCCTACCTATTACCGGCTGTGGCATTCTGCCGAAGCAGATCTCGGTAAGTGATATATTTTGCGCGTGAAGTGCGGTTACCAGTCGTCAAATCACGGCCTCCAAAGATGTTAGTGGTGGAGGAGCCACAGGGGTACCTTTGAAATTATGAAAATTGTTTCTCGCCTGTGAGAATCGAATCTAGGGTACTAGGGTTCTCAGGATCCACAGGCCGACTTCATACCACTGAGCTAGCCACCCCATAATAATAACATTCATATTTTGTATGAATGTGGATGAAATTAATTCGTGCTACCGCACTTGCTTATAACTTACTTGTCAGTCTGTAAGAAGTCTTTGAAAACATCTTCGGCGTCGTGCAGAAAGAAATGATGATTAAATAAATTGTACCAACAATATTGTAGAGGACCGTAAAAATTATGATATCTATGATCAAAATCTAACAATAAACTTGTCATTTTTGGGTGATGTTCTAAAATGTTTTCGTGAAGTCTTGGAGCTCCAACACACAACACATTTCTACAAATAAAAATATATTCTAATACTTTTTAAAAAGTTGTTATAAAAGAATCTTACTTGATTTGTAGAGATTGAAGAATATTTATAATTGTAGAAACTGTTTTATCTGTGAATAAATATTGAGCTTCCTTTTTGTCATTGCTAAGAGGTGAAAGAAAAGTAGAAGGAAAAGCAATTTGTTGATCACTTATTTCAGATATTAATTTATGGTCCTTATGTAATTCTTTATTTTTGGGTAACACCCAAGAATTGCAGGTATTACAATAAGTTCTCATCTTTTCATTTATTTGTTGGATCTGAGATGTCAAACAAAAATTAAAAATGCAATTTGATTAGGATAAAATCTTTCTAACCTCATTTAATTGCAGGTAAACTTGTCTATGATCAATCTTCGGTAATGAACTTCTAACATTCTTCTTAGCGGCGGCTATTTTGTCCTTTTCATCTTCCCAAAGGAAAAACGAACAAAGTTTTCGATCTCGACATGCAGCACAAGCAAAGAATTTTCTTCTGTCTCCGGATTCGTTGATGCAACGAGAAAATAATAATGAGGGACCGTGAGCACATTGTGGATGAGAAGATAAATTCTCTTTGATGTATTCAATCCCAGCCATTTCTAAATAACATGACAATATAACCTTACAATTGTTTGTTGTGAGCATGATTTTTCATATTTACAGCACTTATTCAACTAACCAGATAGTTTAAAATTATTTTTTATGGTTATTAAAAGAAGTATGAACTTAATTTTATATAATAATTACGTATTAAAAACACTTTGAATCAATAAAACTCACATGTTTCACCTTCCAAGACATGAATTTGACACTACTGACAAGTCGCGTCGCCCTGGTGATAACTGCTGAACTAACGCTTCTACCGGGAAAATTTCAAATTGAAAAAAGGGTAAACTAAAACAAAAATAAATAACGGACATGGTAAATTACGGATAATTTGCTATTTATAATTCAACGAGTGTTTGTATATAGATATCACACGTATTAATAATTTATTCAATTATTTCTTATTATATTTTTTATAAATGTAATTAATCCTAACTAATATTATTCGATCTAAGACACAAATTAAAACACAATACATATTTCAAATTATTTAGGTGATAATCAAAAGCTCTATAGTTTCTATTCATCTTTTAACAGAACTTCATTTTGATTTATTTATGCTTTCAAAATTTCTTTTCTCAAGCATTTAATCATTTAAAATTAAGGAATACGATGAATATGATATTTGACAATGTCAGTTATAGTAAATATGTGATATTTTGTTCCACATTTTTGATAGTACTATTCAGTATTTTAGGCTAGTAAGGTTTGGTACTGGCACTACTAAGTGTTACTACTAAATGTTAGGATTATAACAACTCCTTATTTCAAATTGATACTTTCAAATCAACTATTAATAAACAAGAAAAATGTTTTTTCAGTATTCATTTCGAAATAATGAGTTATATTCAATCTAAGATTATTACAAAGATAAAATCTACCTGTTTCAATCACATATTAGTGGTCAACTTTTGATTATGCATATAATATGATATGGTTTTAACGGTAAGCTTAACATTGTGATTTTTACTCTTGTTCTATGGCTGTATATGTTAGGATAGTATTGGAATCATTCTGAAGAACACGAGGATATGATTTGAAACCATACACTTATGCTATATTGTCTCAAAATGCAATGGGGAATTAATTTCAAAACGGTTTCAAATATCTACTGCACACACAAAAAAAATATGCTACTATTCCCCATTTACAAAAATATTACAAATAACAAAAAATATATTTTGTATATTTTATCCTAGAAACTAAAATGTTATCTATAGTATTATCATTTTATAATGTAGTACTGCATTTTATTATTTTACATGATATATAAATTTATTTATAAACTGTTTATAAATACGTAAGTTGCTAAACCGTTTCTTTTTTATAATTTTAAAATGATTACAACAATTAAAATGAAAAATCGGTTTATCAACTTTAGAATAATTGGAGTGCAATGATTACTTCATTATTTTAAAACATATTCTGGAAATATTTAGTATACAGTACTGTCAAAAAAACAAATACTTATTTCGTCTAGGAAATCTTAGATCTATGTATTTTTTAGCGGACTAATATATTTACCGCATATAAAATTATTTAATATTGTTGGTCTATGAATTAAGTTTGCAACGATTAAATTATAAATCTACTAGAACAAAATGTTATGTTAAGAATTAATTGTAACACTAAAGATGATAATATGAAATAAATTCGTTGCTCCACTTTCAAATCGTCTATTTAATAATATAATTTTCTAAAACCATTTCTATAATTTTACATACTGAGCATTTATCTGAATACTAAACTGTTGTACAATGTATAACAGGAATTGGAATTGTTTGTTCACAGTGCTGCGATTTAAAACTTTTAATATTTTGCTATCAATCAGTTGTGTATTTGTTTTGGGAATAATGAAATGGAAAATAGAAAAAATATCAGGTTTAATGTTTTTGATAACTTATCGGAAAATACAGAGTGATCAAAAGGAATTGTTACAGTTGGCAATAAAAAAAACTACTTGAAATTGGTAAGCCTGGTACATAAATTCATTTCTTGTTGTTGACAGTGACATTTAAAATTTAAATTTGAGTACATTTATTATTACATATATTAAAGTATTTCTATTACTTAAAAAGTCAAAATTCTATTAGCTGTCAGACTCCTGACATAACCTATTTGTATTTATTAGAAATGTCAAATAGCATTTCCGTCTTTATCTGACGTTGTGCCAACTGTGGAATAAAAAGATCTCTGGAATTGTATTGCCAACTATAACAATTCCTTTTGATCACCCTGTATGTATGTTCGATTAATTGATTTTGTGTTCAAATCACATCATTTTCATCCAATTGCAGAACTTGATTACCGTTAAAATAAATAAAATAAAAATAAAAGTACATACCAACAAAATAAAAACTTGTATTCAGGCAAGCGCCCAGTACTCAACATTCCAATATCATGCTACAATCTTTAGGCTAGAAGGAAGGCTCGTCCTCGGTGATGATCCTCAGGCCTAGAACGGACCTGGCGGACGGTAATCCACGGCGTCGTCTCCTGGTGGAGCGCACAGATGTGGAGAACACGTAACTCGAGCTCCAGTACCACAAACGCACTCAAGACAGTTGCCTGTCGCGTGTGGAAGCATCTCTCCGATTTTGTAGGTCGTACCTTCAGTAAAATAAAAAAACTGTTATTTGTATACTTAGAGCAGAACGTAGTCTATTACTGCTCGCGTATGGAGATTGTTAAACGAGGCGTAGCTGACAGCAATAACTATGCAAGAACGGCAAGAGGACACTTTTGTTTGAGGTGCAAACAATATCTTTCTCTACGACAATTTAGAAACGTTTGAAAAAAATTATTTCTGACAGATTCAGTTTAGAAATTCGGGCGACAGTATCCATGAATTTTACTTTACTGCTCGGCGAGCAGCAAATGTCAACTTTCTGTACTCAATTGACATTTGGAAAATGGCTATTTACTGCTTGGTCGTAGAAACAAATATTTTAGTTATTTGATAAGGGATTAATTTGTCCGATATTTGTAAGATTTTGTCAACTGTTTAACATAATTAAAGTAAGGAAATTACAGTAAATCGTAGAATTATAATTACAATTATAAATTTAAGTTTTATTAGTGCAAGAGGTCATAAGACATTCATGTTATAAAAAAATTCGTTTTCTAACAAAAAAAAAATAGATTTAAGAACATTTATGACAGCTAATATCTGTAAAAAATGTTGAACCTTTTTCAAACAATTATCCTTCAAGAAAATAATTCCTAGAACATTTATGAGACAGTCATTTTTTTTAATTAAAATTATCTTTCAAAAAAAAAAAAGAAATCCAACAACATTTATAAAGACAGATGTCTTTTCTAAAAAAAAATCTAAATCTTTTTAAGATATTTCTCTTTCCAAAAAATAGTTTCTTTAAAAAAAAATAATAATTTTAGAATATTTTAAGACAACCATTTTCCTTAAAAATGTCCTGAAGCATTTTCAGACAGTCCCCTTCCAAAAAAATTCTAGAATATTATTTTCCTTAAAAAAAATATTCTGAATCTTTGTCATAACCTTTCCAAAAAAGAAAGAGTTCTAAAAAATTTATAAGATAGCCATCTTCCTTAAAAAAAAATCAAAATGTGTTCCAAGCCATCAGCTTTCCTAAAAAAATATTCTAGAACATTTACATGACAGCCATTTTTGCAACAAAAAAAATCTGAATCTTTCAAGACATTCATCTTTCCAAAAAAAATATTCTTTAAAAAACATTTATTCTTACCCATCACCACACAGACGTTTGCACCCGTAGTACCTCCCGTTCGGTCGCTCTCACTATCACTCTGCGTCGTATCCTCCACGTACGTCGTGTCCGTAGGATCCTCCGACGTAGAAGAGTTATCAACTGTACTCCAGGTGTCCTCCAGGTCATTAGCCGTGCTTGTGGTAGCTGTTTCCGTAGCAGATCGTTGCGTCTGAGTACTCGGAGTTGTAGAACGTGGTATGGGAGCCTTCATCGAGTGGTCTAGGTGCTCTAGGTGGTTTTCTGGACCGTTGGCTGCAAGAAGAGAAATTATTCGTGTCGAAATTATATCAACGAGTGATTAGTAGCTTAGTAACTTTATTTTAGATAGCTGTGGATTTAGTGTGATGTCGGATGAAAGATTGGTGCAATTGAGGGTGAGGGATTAATCGATAGATATGATTTTAGATGAGACGATTATATATGAAAGGAATTATGAATGTGAATGTTTGACAAAGATTACCTCTTTATCCTGTAATACAACCATTTTCTTATATTCTGTAATTGGATCATTATCTGTTAATGATCGATAAGTTAATGAGAACTTTTAGTTTTGATGATTACTGTATTATTATAACTTTGGTATTCTGTGGTCAGAATAATTTACTCTGGTATTTTTATGTTATTTTTATACACAACAGGAAATGAATTTATGTATCAGGCTTATGCCAATGGCACACTGGTCGAGGAGCATGAATGAGCGTCGAGGAACTCATCGATGAAACAACAGAACGCACCCTGACTGATAAAATAAACAAACACGAAAAAATAGCACAAAGCAAAACCAAAATGACAGCCCACGCTAACATGAAATGAGACACAATAATACGTGTGAAATGAGACACAATCGTTTTATCGAGGAATTCCTCGATGGAAATAGGATGCGGGCACTCAAGTGACATTGTGACGCTTTTGTGACGTAAAAACAGCTGTTCCGTGAAAGATCACTGCGCCACCTACAAACATGAACTATTTTTTGGGACGAGATTTGAAAAGAACCCGATTCTTTTCAAATCTCGTCCCAAAAAATAGTTCATTTTTGTAGGTGGCGCAGTGATCTTTCACGGGACAGCTGTTTTTACGTCACAATATCACGTGAGTGCCCGCATCCTATAGAGGCGCTTCTATTTTTCATCGATGACGGGTGCGTTCTGTTGTTTCATCAATGAGTTCCTCGACGCTTTCATGCTGGTTACAGAATATAAAAATTGTGATAATTTGTACAGTAATTATGAAAAATAAAAGATGACATTAATTTATCGATCTTTAACAGATAATGATAGTTACATAATATAGGGTTAATTCGTAATAAAATAAAGTTAGTAAGCTGCTACTAAGTAGCTTTTAGTAACTGTTCTTCCTGCTGTTTATATAACAAAGATATAGTGTTGAACTAAGTATCTACGTGTTTGAAAACTATGAAAATAATATTGTTTCCCAAATAATAAAAGTGTAAGAGCATAAAAGGTTTATATACACAGGGTATTTGGAGAATAATATTGCAGTTTTGGTACATAATTTGGTTTTATTTCCTGCATAAGATTACAAAAAATATCTAGTCTAGAGTAATAAAATTGATTTGTACAAATAATTTGACGGATTGACTATGATCTATGGAAATAATACGGTAAAAAATCTAATAATATTTAAATAATTATAAATGTTAGTACTACAAAATACTAGTGGACAAGCCATACACATAATTGCAACTTTATAATAATATTGGTAATGTTGTACAAAATACAAAACAATATACTAAAATAGGAAAAGTTTAGAAAAATCACAAATATGTACACAGTGAGGCCGATATTTAGTCAACTGTTTTAAGCCTTTCACAAAAATAAGAAAGAAATTATTATTAAAATTCTAAAGCAACAGGTTATGGAGTTTTTAGAATTAAATAAAACGTTTAATGGGCTCCTATACTGATTTATTTATTTATTTTTTATGAAACTACATAAAAAACTATGACAATCAGTGAAAGTACGGTGTTAAACTTTCTTATATTAAAAGCGAAATATGATTTTTTAATTCTGTAGGTGCTTGTGACGTCACAAGTATCTTTCATTGTCTTTAGCTCTATTCCATTTGCCACTTGGTTTACTTAAATTCAGTTCAGATAAATTAGACAACATGACTTAATGAACTGAATTAAGCAAACTGATGCATTTATTGGTGTGAATTACTTCAAAATAAATTATAATCAGTAATTCTAGTACTGGAAATAAAGTCAGTAAACTAATCCAACGAAATAAATAAGTGATCTGGTTCAGTAAATGTAAGTTAGATCTGATCCAAATGGCAAATGGAATACGCCTTTTGATTGGTGCTAAACTAGTTTAGTTCACTAAGTGCAAATAATATATGATTTATTACAAAATAATCTTACTATTTCTTAAATTTAATTTTATGACAGAAAAATTTGGGAGACGCCCGGATTTGAACCGGGGACCTTCAGCTTGCCGGGCCGATGTCTTACCCACTAGACACTATGACAGAGGAATTTGGTTGACGCCTGCATCGAACAGTTGGGATGTAGTCTAGTGGTTAAGATATCGGCCCGGCAAGTTGAAGGTCTCCGGTTCGAATCCGGGCGTCTCCCAAATTATTCTGTCATAAAATTTAAAAATTATCATTGTCACTGTACTTCACTGTCATTCAAAAAAATTATCTTACTATGTTGAAATAGTATATTACGTATCATGAACTGTAAGTGACAGTTTTTAGGTCAAGAATGTAGTTTGGGAAATCGAGACCCAAAGGGTCGAGATTTCCTAAACATTCGCGACCTACAAAAATCACTTGCAGTTCGAGGTTAGTAAGCTATTTTTACAATACTTGCACAAATAGAAGGAAAAGAAAAATAGGTTTCAAAATTGACAGCTGTCAAATTGTTGTCTAAATAAACAGGACCTTGATATGTAATATTTACTTACTGTTCACGGTGGATAGTAAGTAAATATTACAGTCATGGACACCATTGTGCAATAAAAGTTTTACTTACTGTGTTTAAATTTTGTCAATAGGTAATTTATACAGGGTGATCAAAAGGAATTGTTATAGTTGGCAATACAATTCCAGAGATCTTTTTATTCCACAGTTGGCACAACGTCAGGTAAAGGCGGAAATGCTATTTGACATTTCTAATAAATACAAATAGGTTATGTCAGGAGTCTGACAGCTAATAGAATTTTGACTTTTTAAGTAATAGAAATACTTTAGAAATAAATGTAATAATAAATGTACTCAAATTTAAATTTTAAATGTCACTGTCAACAACAGGAAATGAATTTATGTATCAGGCTTACCAATTTCAAGTAGTTTTTTTATTGCCAACTGTAACAATTCCTTTTGATCACTCTGTAGTACAAGTATTGTAAAAATTTATTTGTAGTAGCCCAAGAAAATGAAATGAAATGATTGTAATAAATATGACAGTGCTGTCTCTTATTTACCGCGCGAAAATACTTGTGGCCAATGAGAATGCTTGAGTACTTGTGATGTCACTATATTTTCAATCGCATATATCTCTAGAGTATAATATTTATTTTAACTCATTTTTTCACTAATAGTCATAATTGAATATATATTTTATGTTTTTATCATTCATTCTCTTTCTATGATTGTACAGGAGCACACTATGATATGTTCGAATATAATTTGTTTCTAAACACACATAAAACATTCATCAGGCAGATTCATAAAATAAATTATAGTGATTAATACAATTTTTACCAATTTTTACTCCGATTATAATTCTAAAATACTACCAAACATCAACTATAAATCCAAATTTATAAACAATCTTATTTTGTTTTGCATATAGTTCTAATACCAATCGTTTCATTTCGGAATAAAAATACAATTAGTTAGCTCAAAATTTAATTCTCTTTATGAATCACCCTGTCAAAGTTGAAATAAGGCTTAAAACATTTTTCTAAATACTTTTAACCCAATTAAAACACAAATACCAACCCAAAACCAAAATCTGTTGGTGGAATTCTGTACAAGGTATTTTTTCTACGACTGAGCAGAATATAGACTTTTCAACTGTCAATAGGATGCGGGCACTCACGTGACAATGTGACGTTTTGTGACGTAAAAAACAGCTGTTTGGGCTTGCGATCACTGCGCCCCCTACAAAATAAATTATTTTTTTGGGACGAAATTTGAAAAGAACGGTTCTTTTCAAATCTTGTTGGGCTGCGATCACTGCGCTACTTAAAATTGAACTATTTTTTGTGACGAGATTTGAAAATAACGGTTCTTTTCAAATCTTGTTGGGCTGCGATCACTGCGCCACCTAAAATTGAACTATTTTTTTGGGACGAAATTTGAAAAAACCGTTCTTTTCAAATCTTGTTGGGCTGCGATCACTGCGCCACTTAAAATTGAACTATTTTTTTGGGTCGAGATTTGAAAAGAACGGTTCTTTTCCAATCTCGTCCCAAAAAATAGTTCATTTTGTAGGTGGCGCTGTGATCGCAAGCCCAAACAGCTGTTTTTTACGTCACATTGTCACGTGAGTGCCCGCATCCTATTGAAAGCACAAAAGTAGACTTTGCCGCTTACCAAGCGGCAAAGTAAGAGTAAAACTGTCATAAATGACTTTAAATTTTAAATGATCGTAGAAAAATATTGTGTGCAGTTCGAGCAAAAAGTGTCTTTGCCGCTCTTGCATAGTTGTTGCTCTCAGCTATGCCTGAATGCGGGAGCGGTAATAGATTACTTTCTGCTCTAGGTACACAAATAACTACTGCAATGAATATATCATCACGTTCTGTAATACTGCAATTGCAGATCTCGGACTTATTTTTACGCTCAATTATCTGTGCATAATTTTATTTACTGCGTTTTTAAATATTTAAGTTTACTCCTGCACAATAAAATTGATTTGAAGGCTGGTAGTCACACTTCGCGTACAAAATTCATTATTTACCGAGGTCTGCAATTGCATCTCTCTACAGAATTCCACTCAAACTCAGCACAAACCAACACAAAGCTCTAAACCAACCAAACTAAGAAGTGTTAGAAAGAAGAAACGAATAGACATTAAATGAAAGGTAAAAATGTTTCACCGCAAGGGCTGAAAGGTCGTCTGTCCTTGCAAGGGCCATCGGCGACCGGCGGGCAATCTTGCCACCAGCAGAACATTTCTCCGTCGAGGCAAAGGCAGAACTCGCATTGGTCCGCACGGTAAATCTGCAACAATGGAGCGTAGACAAGAGTTAGTCATGAAGAGAAATATTAGAATAATTACAGGCAAAAATGTGCTCATGTTTGAGACCTTGTAATTTTAAGATGCATTTGTCGATTGACTTCAAATTTTAACTGAGTAATAACAATATACTAAAGTATGTCCAGAGCTGGGCAGTAGCTAGCTACTTTTGTAGCTTAGCTACTAGCTTAGCTATAGTTACCTTAGCTGTAGCTGTAGCTTAGCTAACTGTGAAAAAATATAGCTGTAGCTTGTAGCGAGCTATGTATTTTTTTCTATTAGCTTAAAAATATTGTTACAACAACTGAAGCTACTTTTAAAGCTACTTTTTGTAGCCCAAAGCTACTTTTTGGTAGCTTAAAGCTAGCACTGTTCATTAAGAAATACCGATTAATTTTTGTTTTGTATTTAAATTGTACCTTTTTTATTGTTTTCTATAACTGTAGGATAACAAGTTATATAGTGTAAAATCTGTTAACATCTCTTATTTTTCACTTGTAATTAACCTATCCTACTTTTGTATACAAAAAGTAGCTTTAAAAGTAGCTTCAGTTGTTATAACAATATTTTAAGGTTAAAAAATAGTTCGCTACAAGCTACAGCTATATTTTTCACATTTAGCTAAGCTAAGCTATAGTTAAAGTAAACGTAGCTAAGCTAGTAGCTAAGCTACAAAAGTAGCTAGCTACTGCCCAGCTCTATACATAAGTTATATGTCAAAATGACATTTTGTAAAATCAAGTATTCACAATAAACAAAAATTGTCATTTTATTTATATATCCATAGGAATGATTTTTTCTTGCCTTAGGACCAAAAAGAAGTGTTTAAGCCCGCTTTTTGAGGCTAAGGGCCAAATTCATAGTCATGACTCACCCTTACCTCATTCTCACCTCACACTCAAAGTCGGAGTAACTAAGGCAACTAACTCAAATTGTACACATTTTTGAGTTAGTTGCCTTAGTTACTTCGACTTTGAGTGTGAGGTGAGAATGAAATTAGGGTGTCACGACTATGAATTTGGCCCTAAAACACATGAATTTTGGCCCGATTGTGCATAAAATAAATTATGAATGTAGATGAAATGAAAGTCAAGATCTAATAAATACGAGAATGTTTTAAGGGTAAAATAAAGCTTACAACTAATATTTAGTTTAAAGTTTGCCTTTTTCTTTTCTTTTAAAAAACCTTACCGCCAACATAAGAACACGAAATACCCTGGAAGCACGAAAACCATCTCCAAAGTGCGTATTCGATCTCCACAATTCAACGTTTGTAATGTTTACATTTCAATTAATGTTCTTTTATCGGGCTCTTCACGCGAAATACCGTGAAATCAATTCTGTCGAACGTGCATCAATAATGCATGACCGGAACTCACTGGGGACGTGGATTCCGGGGGTGCCAACCACCCCGGAATGCGGTGGAATTGGTAAAAGCACCACGAAGCTTAAGAAGAGTGAATGTTGATTTTGAATTGACAATCGGTATTCAATGCTGCAAATTGCAGATCTTGGAAGAGGACATTTTATCTTAAAGTACGAGAGCAGGGTGAAAAGACCCTGAAAAATAAAACAGATGGCGCCACAATCGCAAATCTCATGTGACATTTGTGATGTACCATCTTTAACTAGAACGTATTAAAATTTTCAGACTGATATGTCATTCAGTTCTGGTTTGACACCCATCGAAAGTAAACAACCTTGAAGATTTTTGAAAACATGTAAAAAAGTGAATTTCGCGTCTTGATTAAACATTATTTCTTGCGTGGAAAAAACATTACGCAGACCAAAGCATCGCTTGTTAAACATTATGGGAACTCCTCACCATCGATTGGAACGATTCACAAGTGGTTTACTGATTTTCGTTGTGGTAGTATGACCACAAAAGACGTCGAACGTTCTGGTCCTCCAATTGAGGTTACAACGCCAGAAATCGTCGATAAAATCCATGGTATGATATTGGACGATCGGCGAGTTAAAATGCACGAGTTTGCTGAGCATGAGCATCTCAACCGAACGGGTACGGAACATTTTGCATACATTTTTGGATATGAGAAAGCTATCTGCCAGATGGGTGCCGCATTTACTCTCTGTTGACAACAAGCGCGACCGTATGACAAGTTCAAAGGAGTGTTTGGCGATGTTCAAGCGCAATAAGGACTTTTTTCTGGGTGCCACATTGTGGACAACGCACCGGCGCACAGGTCCGCAGTCGCAATGGCAATATTGCATGAATTGCGCTACGAATTGGTTCGTCATCCACCATATTCCCCAGATTTGCCCCCCTGGATTTTTATCTATTTCTAAACTTGAAGAAATAGCTCGGCGGAAAGAGATTTGGCTCCAACGATGAGGTCATCGCTGAGACAAACGCCTATTTTGAAGGATTGCCAAAATCGTATTATTTGGAAGGGATCGAAAAACTAGAAAAATGTTGGACGAAGTGTATCGAGCTACAAGAAGATTATGTTGAGAAATAAAATATGTTTTGACCAAATAAATAATTTCTTGTTTCATTTTTCAGGGACTTTTCACCCTGCCCTCGTGTATAGTATATTATAATATTTTCTAAACGAATTTAGGAATGTTTAGCAGCAAGAAAGATACTTAGTACATTTATACAGGTACATCATTGTTAATTCTGCAAGTTTATCTAACAGCTTTAATTTACAGTAACATTCAAGAACTCAAGTACTCTAAAACATAATAATCGTTGTAAAAGTTCTCGGCGTGCAGTAACTGCAACAAAACGCGTAAGAATGATTCAGCGCAACCCTCGGAAGATCCATCTCCTTCTTAGAGGAGGGTAATAGAATTTTCGAAGCACCTTGCGTTGTAGAAAGCCAACTGAAACTTTTCTTAAACGTATTAACAAGCCTGGAAGTTTTCGTGCCGAACACAAATTGGTACATTAAGATCTTACATCGAGTTACGAGATTATATTATTTAAAAATACTTGCACAGCGCAACAGAAACTGTTATACAAAACACTGAATTTCTATATTTTAACCCTTGTAACATCACGATATGTCCCAACAATGCAATTAATCTCCTTTGTCCATATTCATAATTCCTTTCATATACATTAAAACTATCGCTGTGGCTCCCACTTCACTAACATCCTTGGGGGCCGTGATTTGATGCCTGGTAAGCGCACTTCACATGCATAAATATATCACTTACCGAGATCTATTAAGGCAGAGTGCCACATTCAGTAATGGGTACAAGGCGTGATGATATATTTATTTATTATTTTTATTTTAAATGTAATTGTATATTTTTTTTCTGAAAATATTTGAATAATTATATAATATGTTAGGAAATTTTGCAGATCTGAATGAAATTTGGCGCACGTAAACATTGGATAGTCATACACATCCTGTTAAAATATAAAACACAATCATCGCCTGTGAACAAATATATTCGCTTGTAAAGTTGAGTTCTTATACACGGGGCTTATGGCGATCATCACTCAGAATCGCACATATTTGGTTTGTGTACCTCTAAAATTTTGCAGTTTCATTTGAAAAACTAGTATGATGTTCTAGAACTATCCATGTATATTGTATCAGAAGGAGAAAGTTTTTTATCGTTTAGTAATGGATATATAGCCATGCAAAGCCTTGTTTTGAACGAAAAATTAAGAATCCCAATTTATAATGGCAACACCACACGGTGGAATGGTATTTGAAAATTCTCTAGACCAACAACCTGTTAACAATTCATGATATTCAAATCATAATAGGTATGAAACACTAATTTTATTCAATTTTTATATTTTTTTGAGCGTCAGTTTCGCCACTCGACAACCGATGGCGCCACCGTCACACTAGTACTACCTTAAGAAATTATTATGACGGTTACTTGTTGTATCATTTGTTTCTGTATTGTTGTACAGACTAGCATAAATAAATAAATACAAAAACAAAGCTTGTTATAATAAATTGAACTATAATCAATGCTAGCACAGTTGATTTCAACTTATATAAAAAAATGCGATTGTGTCTGAGTGGTTCGGATTCCACTCTAAGCTACTGCAATTGAGATTAAGTTCCTTTTGTACAAAATAACAAATAAATACATAAAAAAATATCAAAAATATAGCAATCTGGATATCTCCCCCAATTTTAATAAAAAATACTCAAAGCTAAGTCACCCAAAAGCATTTCCGTTTAGTGTTCACGCTTGACGCAATAAAACAAATCAAGAATCGCTTCTCGACTTTCCGTTTTTCCGATTTGCGACGTTTGACGGCGTCCCGACGCTTACGAGTATCGCATGACAGGAATATATTAGAACACGTGCCGAGACGCAGCCATGCGAATGTCGGAGAGCCCTCGAGGGGGTAGCGCATGAATTGAGGGCGCCGGCTGCGGTGTTGGTGCATACGTTGAGTGCTGTTTGTTGAGGTGAAAAATGCGTGAAGAGGTGGAACGCCAGGATGCGTGTTTTCGATGTCTACTTGGGCAAGGGATGTGTATAGAGAAAGTGATGGGACTTGTAAGGGATAAGGGCAAAATTCAAGATCTTACAAATCAACGTGAGACATTTATTCAATTCGTCCAGAACTATTTGTTGATAAAAAGCGTTGCTATTTAAATACTGTTTTAATTAGTTTATATTTCTCGAAACTGAGTTCATAGTCCAGAGATTTCGAGTTCGAATCCCACTCAAACTAAATATTTATGAATTACCATTACGGCTCGATGAGTAATTGAGATAATTTCCTGTTTTATATAAAAAATATATATCATCACGCCTTTTATCCATTACTGGGTGTGGCGCTCTGCCAAAGCAGATCTCGGTAAGTGATATATTTATGCGCGTGAAGTGCGGTTACCAGCCGTCAAATCACGGCCCCCAAAGATTTTAGTGGTGGGAGATCCGGAGGGGCAATTTTAAATTGGTGAAAATGTTTTGTCGGCTGTGGGGATCGAACCAGGGTTCTTTGGATCCACAGGCCGACACGATAACCACTGTGCCATTAAAAAGTACAATAATAGTATATTACGTACCATAAACTGTAAGTGACAGTTTTTAGGTCAAGAATGTAGTTTGGAAAATAGAGATCCGAGTCGAGATTTCCTAAACATTCGCAACTTAAAAAAATCACTTACAGTTCGAGGTTAGTAAGCAGTTTTTTACAATACTTGCACAAATAGAAGGAAAAGAAAAATAGGTTTCAAACTTGACAGCTGTCAAATTGTTGTTAAGATAAACATTACTTTGATATGTAATTTTTAATTACTGTTCACAGATATAACCATGCAAACCACTGTGCAATAAAAGTTGCACTTACTGTGTTTAAATTTTGTCATTAATAGGTAACTTACAGTACAATTACAATTACAGTTCGTGGTTGGTAAGCTATTTTTTACACGACTTGCACAAATAGAAGGAAAAGAAAAATAGGTTTCGAACTTGACAGCTGTCAAAATAAACAGGATCTTGAAATGTAATATTTACTTACTGTCTACGGTGGATAGTAAGTAAATATTAAAGTCCTGATATAACCATAGAAACCATTGTACAATAAAAGTTGCACTTACTGTTTTAAATTTTGTCAGTACAGTACAGTAAAAGTATTGTAAAAATAAATAAATATGTCTTCACGCCTTTTACCCATTACTGGGTGTGGCACTCTACCAATGCAGATCTCGGTAAGTGATATATTTATGCGCGTGAAATACAGTGTCCAGCTGTCAAAATACGGCCCTCAAAGATGTTAGTGGTGGAGGAGCCACAGGGGTAATTTTAATATGGTGAAAATGTCGGTTGTGGGAACGATCCAGAGTTCTCAGAATCCACAGACTGACTTGATACTACTGAGCCACCTACCCGTACTTGACATAATTAAGACAAACTATTACTAATTGTAATTACTGATTGGACAAATTTAAAGTTTATGATAGAAAAATTCAGGAGACGCTCGAACACGAACCGGGTCAGCCCGGCAAGCTGAAGGTCCTCGGTTCGAGTCCGGGCGTCTCCCGAATTTTTCTGTCATAAACTTTAAATTTATCAAACTTCAAAGTAATTCATATGACTTAAATTCTTGAAATTTACTGTTTGGACAGCTGTGAATGTGGGCACAAACTAATTCTTTATAAAATCCTGTCGTTTTCGCCCCAAAAACTAATTTAATTCTTGACAAAAGTGCGCAAAGCAATCAATAAATTTATCTTGGCAAAGAGAACAAAAACGGTGCGAAAACCGCCTCACACTTCATCGGCTTGTAAATGTCCCCCCGACCCAGTGTGCGAGTCGGCCGCACGATCGTACTTCTGAATATTCATGCGCGGATAAATCATTTCGTTGCTTCGGAATTTGTATTAGTGTTCGTGATGATGTGGCCAGGGATTAATTTGCAGCTATTTGTTCGAGCAATCATGCTGATGATCATGATGATCGAACAATGGACGAGCGAAACGAGAATATTAACTTTTTTTCACAACTTTGTCAGAAAGTAAACTTTCTTTCTTCCAATCACAAATATATTTGATTCCCACAGCTGACAAATAATTTTCACCATATTAAAATTACCCCTTTGGCTCCTCCTCCACTAACATCTTTGAGGGTCGCGATTTGACGGCTGGTAACTGCACTTCACTACTGCTACGACAGAGTGTCACGTCCAGTAATGGATAAAAGGCCAGATAAAATATTTATTTATTTTATTTATTTATAAATATAATTATTATATTTCTACTAAACGATGTTATTATTCCTGTGCCTGATGATCATAATGATCGAACAATTGAAGAACCACAGACATATGGGGTAGGTATGGATTTGATTCGCACAGACGATAAATAATTTTTATCATATTAAAACTACCCTTGTGGCTCCCTCTACACTAAGATCTTTAGATGTCGTGATTTGACAGCTGGTAACCGCATTTCACGTGCATAAATATATCACTTACTGAGATCTGCTATGCAGAGTGCCACACCTATTACATTACTAAATGTGACTGTCTACCGTACCAGATTTCGATAATGGATTTTTTTGTAAGCTTGAAATGCGATTACCAGACGTCAAATCACGGCCTCCATAGATGTTAGTGGAGCCACAGGTATAATTTTAATGTAGTTTTATCATGATTAGTTATCAGAGAAATTCGTACGAAAAACGATACCATTTGGGTGTATTTTCGTATAAAAATGTAAAATGGAACGATTTGCTGTCCAAGCAATTTTGATTGTCTTTTTCGTGCTTGATTTTATAATGAAGAACTGTTAAATTCTTGATTTTTGTCGACGTAATCTTAAGAATTGCTGAATATTCATATTTTACACCCCTCCGACTAAATTTGAAAAAAGTTTATTGATCTGTCAACTTGTCTGTCTTCGTATAACAATTCCTAATATCTACTGGAATATTCTGAAGCATTAAAACAATGGATTGTAACTTGAACAATCCTGGATTCGAGCAACTACATTTTATGCTGCAAATCTTTCATTAATTATTGTATTATGGGGTGGCTAGCTCAGTGGTATGAAGTCGGCCTGTGGATCCAGAGAACCCTGGTTCGATTCCCACAGGCGACAAACAATTTTCATAATTTCAAAAACTACCCCTGTGGCTCCTCCACCACCATCTTTGGGGGTCGTGATTTGACGACTGGTAACCGCACTTCATGCGCAAAATATATCACTTACCGAGATCTGCTTTGGTAGAATGCCACACCCAGTAATGGGTAGAAGGCGTGATGATATATTATTATTTAAATCATTAGATATAAGGGGTAGCTAGCTCAGTGGTATGAAGTCGGCCTGTGGATCCAGAGAACCCTGGTTCGATTCCCACAGGCGACAAACAATTTTCATAATTTCAAAAACTACCCCTGTGGCTCCTCCACCACCATCTTTGGGGGTCGTGATTTGACGACTGGTAACCGCACTTCACGCGCAAAATATATCACTTACCGAGATCTGCTTTGGCAGAGTGCCACACCCAGTAATGGGTAGAAGGCGTGATGATATATTATTATTTAAATCATTAGATATATGGGGTAGCTAGCTCAGCGGTATGAAGTCGGCCTGTGGCTCCAGAGAACCCTGGTTCGATTCCCACAGGCGACAAACTATTTTCATAATTTCAAAAATTACCCCTGTGGCTCCTCCACCACCATCTTTGGGGGTCGTGATTTGACAACTGGTAACCGCACTTCACGCGCAATATATATCACTTACCGAGATCTGCTGCGGCAAAGTGCCACACCCAGTAATGGGTAGAAGGCGTGATGATGATGATATAAGTATTAGACAAAGTATTAGGCTTTTATCAATGAAATGGAGTAGATGGCATAGTGGTATCGTGTCGACCTGTGGATCCTGAGAACCCTAGTTCGATGCTCACTATCGACAAACATTTTCACTATATTAATACTACTCCTGTAGCTTCCCCTCCACTAACATCTTTAGGGGCCGTGATTCGACGGTTGGTAACCGCACTTCACGCACAAAAATATATCACTTACCGAGATCTGCTAGGCAGAGTGCCACACCTAGTAATGGGTAGAAGGCGTGATGATATATTTATTTATTTTAAATTTGTAATTCTGGTCGACTCTGTATTGCAGCTCTAATTTCGATGTAGTTCATGGGCATTGAATTATGGCAATAATAATTATAAATTCACAATACACAATTCATTTCAAAACTAATTAATTCACGATTCGAAATACGTCCTAATTTATCGTTTATGAACTAATAACCGATATTAGCGCTGCAATACAGAACTACAAATTTCATTGATAAAATCACTGCCATTTTAATACATTTATGTAGTTAGACGTTTAAATTTTGTCTGTGATAAATATATCATCACGCCTTTTACCCATTACTGCGTCTGGCACCGTACCGTAACAGATCTCGGTAAGTGATATATTTTGCGCGAAAGTGCAGTTACCAGCAAACAAATCACGGCCTCTAAAGATCTTAGAGAAGAGATAGTATTAAATAAATAAATAAATATATCATCACGCCTTTTACCCATTACTGGATGTGGCGCTGGATGTAGCAGTTCTTGGAAAATGATATATTTTGCGCGAGAAGTGCGATTACCAGCCGGCAAATCACGGCCCCTACAGATATTAGTGGAGGGAGCGCCACAGAGGTAATTTTAAATGGTGAAAATTGTTTGTCGACCGCGGGAATCAAACCGAATCTCTCAAATCCAGAAGCCGATTCGATATCACTGAGCCACCTACCCCATTAAATAATCAAAATAAATAAATATATCATCACGCCTTCTACCCATTACTGGATGTGGCACTCTACCGAAGCAGATCTCGGTAATTGATATATTTTGCGCGTGAAGTGCGGTTACCAGCAGTCAAATCACGGCCCCCAAACATGTTAGTGGTGGAGAAGCCACGGAGTAGCTTTTGAAATTGTGAAAATTGTTTGTCGTCTGTGGGAATCGAATCTAGGGTACCAGGGTTCTCAGGATCCACAGGCCGACTTCATACCACTGAGCTAGCCACCCCATATTAAATAATCATGCAGGAAAATTATAATGAAAGAAAACTGTCATTCCGGAAAAAAACATTCAAGAAATTACATTCGAGAAAACGATCGAGAACGTGTCGGAATGGTTCGAATTCCACTATAAGCTACTGTAACAGAGATTAAGTTCCTGTTGTGCAGAGTAACAAATAAATAAATAATAAATATAGTTTAAATAAATAATCTACCCCAATCTGCAATTGCAAAAGACATATTTACACAGTGATAGAAGCTCCTGACATTTGTTCCACATAAAACCATTTAAACTTCAGTAAAAATAATTTATTTTTTGTGCGATAAACTCTTGAAAGCAAAATGATGATATTTTGTAGGGTAAAAGGACGAAAGTTATGATCAGAAATAAATTTCATGTCGCTTACAGGCCATACAGCGGTGGTTAATATTTAGAGATAAAAACTCGAAGCTATTTAGCAACCCCCTCTGGTTTTCCCTCTCGCATTTTACCCTTTAAATGTGGTTGTACAGATGCGATTCTCGTTGTGGTCGATATATGAATGTTTTGTGATATGTTTTAATGATTCTTTTGTATAGAAATAAAATAAAAAAATAAAAATACAGGCTGTTCAATTTCGTTGTGCCACCATTGCTATCTCTATAACTATAACTATAAGAGCTACAAAGTTAGTTAAATTACCAAATAAATACTATTTTGTTAGTCTATTACAAAACTATTAATAATTCTTTAAGCACGGTTACCAGCCGTCAAGCCACGTCTCCCAAAGATGTTAGTGAAGGGAGAACCAGAGAGGTAGTTTTAATATGGTGAAAATTGATTGTCGGCTGTGGGAATCGCACCCGGGTTCTCAAATCCACAGGAAGACTCGATACCATTGAGCCACCAACCTCATATAAAGCATGTTTTTGTTAGATATAAGACCACTGACATATACTACAGGGTGATCAAAAGGAATTGTTATAGTTGGCAATACAATTCCAGAGATCTTTTTATTCCACAGTTGGCACAACGTCAGATAAAGGCGGAAATGCTATTTGACATTTCTAATAAATACAAATAGGTTATGTCAGGAGTCTGACAGCTGATAGAATTTTGACTTTTTAAGTAATAGAAATACTTTAGAAATAAATGTAATAATAAATGTACTCAAATTTAAATTTTAAATGTCACTGTCAACAACAGGAAATGAATTTATGTATCAGGCTTACCAATTTCAAGTAGTTTTTTTTATTGCCAACTGTAACAATTCCTTTTGATCACTCTGTATTAGTAAGTTGTGTCTTCTCAAAAGATAATACAGAGTGATCAAAAGGAATTGTTACGGTTGGCAATAAAAAAAACTAGTTGAAATTGGTAAGCCTGATACATAAATTTATTTCCTGTTGTTGACAGT
Organism: Pterostichus madidus; assembly: GCA_911728475.2. Taxonomy (NCBI): domain Eukaryota; kingdom Metazoa; phylum Arthropoda; class Insecta; order Coleoptera; family Carabidae; genus Pterostichus; species Pterostichus madidus. The sequence continues at coordinate 1,992,630 of OU452314.1, read as the reverse complement.
GACATTTAAAATTTAAATTTGAGTACATTTATTATTACATTTATTTCTAAAGTATTTCTATTACTTAAAAAGTCAAAATTCTATCAGCTGTCAGACTCCTGACACATAACCTATTTGTATTTATTAAAAATGTCAAATAGCATTTCCGCCTTTATCTGACGTGCCAACTGTGAAATAAAAAGATCTCTGGAATTGTATTGCCAACTATAACAATTCTTTTTGATCACCCTGTAGTAATATCAACTTATAATCAAAAATACATCTGCCACTAGTTAGAATATATTTTCTGTCGTCAAAAGTTTCTAAATTAATTTGAAGAAAAATGTTTCAAAGTTGTAGGCAATGAAGTTCTTAATAATTTACATTTAAAGCATTTTTCAGAAAAGTTACATAGTGGAAAATATGTGATGCCTAGTAACTTTTATATTAAAACTAGTGTCTTTTTTTCTTGAAATAACAAGGAGACGATCTCAACTGTTTGAAGAAATTACAGAGTAACCCCGTTGCCATGGATTCCGAACAAATAAAGAATATCGTATGTCTGGCTGCAAGCTGCAATTGCAAATGCAATATCTTCTGTAATAATAAAACTGAGAAATTGAATACAAGTTGACTTGATTATCGGTCTATAAATTTATATGTTAAGGGTTTCTCCTGTCTTGTAACAAATGAAAACTGACTGAAAATGATGTTGCAGATATGACAGTTAAATTTACTGTTTATAAATAAAAATACATAGTTTTTGGGTCTAGTATGAGGGTAGGTTTAGCTACAAAATTATGATTTTTCATAATATTAGGCTGTACCATCAAATGGGGTATTAAAAATACTTGAATCATATATTAGATAGAACTTGAAATTTATAAAAATTAAAAAGTGAATATATGGTCACGCCAATTATCCATTACTGGGTGTGGCACTCTGTCGTAGCAAATCTCGGTAAGTGATATATTTATGCGCGTGAAGTGCGGTTACTAGCTGTCAAATCGCGACCCCCTAAAATTTTAGTGGACAGGGAGCCACAGGGGTATTTTTATTGTGTTGAAAATTGTTTGTAGGTTGTGGAAATCGAACCAGGGTTCTCAAATTCACATACTAACTCGATAGCACTGAGCCACCTACCCCATGAAAATAGTAAATTACATAATACGTCAGGAAAAGGATGTAAACACATTTTGCTTACCTACGTAATTAGGTATACTTTTTTGAAACCGTTTAATTAAATTAATAATTATCCGAGTCGGCCTGTGGATCCTAAGAACCCTGGTTCGATCTTCACAGCTGGCAAAACATTTTCACCAATTTAAAATTACCCCTGTGGCTCCTCCACCACTAACATCTTTGGGGGCCGTAATTTGATTACTTATCGAGATCTGCTTCGGCAGAGTGCCACACCCAATAATGGGTAAAAGGTGTGATGATATATATATATATATATATATATATATATATATATATATATATATATATATATATATATATATATATATATATATATATATATATATATATATATATATATAATTAATCATAAATAATTCAAAATGTTTAAATTTTTTGATATGAATTGTATTGACAGCAGACTACATAGCCAAGGCTACAAAAAAAAAAACAGTCAAGTAAAGTTTGTTTGTACTTTACCAAACTGTTTTTTTTTGTTGTAACCTTGGATACATACTTTACTTGACTGTTTTGGCAAAAATTTACTTTCCATACTAAAATTGGTCTGGAAAGAAGGTACTTTCTTGCTAGTTTCATAAAAAAATTATTTATTAATATATAATAATATTAATGGGGTAATGGCTCAGTGGTATCGAGTCGGCCTGTGGCTCCCAAGGATCCTAGTTCGATCCAGACAACCGGCAAACATTTTCACCAATTTAAAATTACCCCTATGGTTCTTCCTCCACTAACATCTTTGAGGGTCGTGATTTGAGGGTTGGTAATCGCACTTCATGCACATAAAATATATTACATACTGAGATCTGCTTCGGCAGAGTGCCACACCCAGTAATGAGTAAAAGGCATGATGATATATTTATATATATTTACTTATTTATAATTCGTCTCCCGTACTATACACTTGGGATTAATTTCCTGTTATACAGAGTAACAGCAAACAATTAAACGAAATTCCGAAAAGCGTCATTAGTTTCCCACCACAACGTTTGAATTTGCAGTTCCATTTCCGGGACAATTAATCACCAAAATCAAACTATCTAAACTCCAAACTATTTTTTGCGCTCTCTACAATATTGATGGCATTCAGCTGAAGTGTGGAAGTTCGTTGTTTCAGCGCTGAAGCTGAAAGAACCCATGGCACACTGTTCTTTGTGTGGTGGAAGCCACTGAAACCGGTTAGATTTTGAGTGGTGCTTCAATGGACAGCCTGCTATACAAAGCTGACTGAAGATGCTAGTAAGAAGGAGGATAAAATTTTGGCGGAGTACCATAAAAAGATTAGGATCTATTGAAAATATCTAAGATAATATAAAGTTTTGGAAATTTTGTAAGCTGTACCTCACTGTACTGTAATAGGAAGGAATTTCTTGTTGTGAAAAATAAGGATGATTCTGAGGTGTAGATCAGTGTTTCTCAAAATGTGCAATTTTACTCCTGTTACTGATAATAAATTACTTAATTTAAATAAATATATCATTACGTCTTCTACCCATTAACGGGTGCGTGAAGTGTGATTACCAGACATCAAATCACGGCCCTCAAATATGTTAGTGGTGAGGGAGCCACAGGGGTAGTTTTAAAATGGTGAAAATTGTTTGTCGCCTATGGAAATCGAACCAAGGTTCTCAGGATCTACAGGCCGACTTGATACCACTGAGCTAGCTACCCCATATATCTAATGATTTAAATAATAATATATCATCATGCCTTCTACCCATTACTGGGTGTGGCACTCTGCCGGAGCAGATCTCAATATGAGATACATTTTGCGCGTGAAGTGCGGTTACCAGCCGTCAAATCTCGGCCCACAAGGATTGTTAGTGGAGGGGGAGCCACAGAGGTAGTTTTTAAAATAAATAAATATATCATCCCGCCATTTACCCATTACTAGGTGTGCCACTCTGTCGAAGTAGATCTGGGTAAGTGATATATTTATGCGCGTGAAATGCGGTTACTAGCCGTCAAATCACGGCCCCCAAAGATGTTAGTGATGGAGGAGCCACAGGGGTAGTTTTTGAAATTATAAAAATTGTTTGTCGCCTGTGGGAATCGAACCAGGATTCTTTGGATCCACAGGCCGACTTCATAAAATAAACAAATATATCATCACGCCTTTTACCCATCACTAGGTGTGGCACTCTGTCGAAGCAGATTTGGGTAAGTGATATATTTATGCGCGTGAAATGCGATTATCAGCCATCAAATCACGGCCCCCAAAGATGTTACTGGTGGGGGAGCCACAGGGGTAATTTTAAATTTGTGAAAATGTTTTGTCGGTTATGGGGATCGTTGGATCCACAGGCCGACTTGATACCACTGTGCCATTAGTTTTTAATGTGGTGAAAATTATCGGCTGTGGAAATCGAACCCGGATTCTCAAATCCACAGGCCGACTCAATACCACTGAGTCACCTACCCCCATATTCTTTTTACTGGAATTGGAATGTATTTATTTATTAAGGGTGTCTAATAAATGGCGGTACCATGCAACTATTTTCCTTCCTTTTACTTAAAATACAAGCAATTAGGTATAAAATTCACTAATTTCTCTGTAAACGTTCTCGCAAACAACTCCTTTTAATACTTTTTGTGTCTGTAGCACTTTCATATTTTTTCTGAAAGAAAACAAAGTGAAACTCTACCTTTGAAGTTATACAAAGTAAACTGAAATAGCAAGAATAATTAAAAGTTAGGTGTAAAAAGCTTAAACATTTAATTACATATCATTATACGTAAAAGCAGACTTAGAATGGATGCACAAACTATTGTGAATTGCATTAAGACTATTTGCATAAAGCAAACTTTATGAAATAAGTGTTTATGTTAAGGTAAAGTGTGGATTAACTTTCGCGTGTCTTATTTTTCTTGAGATTTAAACTTCAAAGTTAAAAGATAATCTGACAATTTTTGTTAAAAAGACTTTTATACACAATCGGATCGAAATGCATGTGTTTTTGCCCTAAAAAGCAGGCTTAAACACTTCTTTTTGGCCCTGGGGCCATAAAAAAATAATTCCTTTGGATACATAAATAAAATGACAATTTTTTTTTATTGTGAATACTTGATTTTACAAAATGTCATTTTGACCTACAACCTATGTACATATTTTAATCTTTAGAATATACTAGCGGTCGCCCTGGCTTCGCCAGGCCTCACGCTAGCTCCGCGGACCCTGAAGTAGAATTCACCTTTGTAGGACAGTTGCCTCGCGAGCTCTTCAAAAGACCTTTCATTTGATACTAAACACGAAGAATTTTGAAGCATTTTCACTAAAACAATTGAGGATCTAAAATTATTAAATTTTGTACGCGAACCCTTTAAAAAATCTTTCTTTTTGATACAAACGCGATAGGTCAAATTTCAACTTTTTTATTTCATTACAATTTTCTTCTAAAGCCTTTTTATACACCAATACTTTAAGTTTGAAACAGTTGACGGTTGTAAAATAATTTTTTTTTATTTCATTTCAACTTTCTTTCAAAACTCTTTCATATCACACCAAACTCGGCATGACTCGGAATACTTTCAGTTTCAAACAATTAACAGTTGTAATATTGAATTTTTTTCTTTATTCCATTTACAAGTTCTTTCAAAACTTTTTTATATGACATTAAACCCGGCATGATTCCGAATACTTTAAATTTAAAACAATTGACGGTCGTAATATATATATTTTTTATTTCGTCTGGAAGTTCTTCTAAATCCCTTTCATATGATATCAAACACGATATGATACGGAGACTTTAGGTTTAAAACAATTGAAGGTCGTAATATTTCAAATACGTGTGTTATTTCCGAAAACATTTTGGTAAACTAACTTTTTATAAGAATTTGTTTATTGACACAATTGTTTGTTTGTAGATATTATAAATAATTTTTGAAAAAACAATGAGCGTTCGCCGGGATTTGAATCCAGAACCTTTCACTCGCATGGTGACAGTTCTAGCATTTCTTCAACTAAACGTTGCACGAAAGACATGAGTATTCGCCGAGTGTTTGTAGCTCAATTGGTTAGAGCAGTCACCATGCGAGTGAAAGGTTCTGGGTTCAAATTCCGGCAAACGCTCATTGCTTTTTCAAAAACTAACTTTTTAATTATTTTATCTAAAGTTTCGTCCAAAGCCCTTTCATCTGATACCAAACATGGCATAATTCGGAATACTTTAAGTTTGAAATAATTGACAGTCGTAAAATTTCAATCAAATACGTGTTTTATTTCCGAAAAGATTTTGCTAAGCTATTAAAAATCCGTTGGATGTAATTTTTGAGTTCCACATTTTTTTATAGAATTTATTAAGTTTGAAACAATTACCTATCGTAAAATTTCATCTTTTAATATTTCATCCGAAATTTCTTTTAAAGCCCTTCAATAAGACACCAAACACGATAGGTTTTGTTGCAATTTCACTAAAATAATTACCAATTGAAAATATTATAATTTTGCCCACATGCCCTTTAAAATAACTTTCTTATTACCGATAGAAAATTTAAGACTGATCAAATGATTCCAATTCGAATTATCTGCTTTTTCTAAATTGTACTCTGACGTGGATAAAATTTGCTTGGTTTTACTGTATATTATTACTGGAGACAAATTTGGTTTGGTTTACATGTATAACTTGTCAATTTGACGTTTTGTTTTAGTGGATTGTCAAAAATTTTCTTTTTAAATACACATATTTAAAATACGTAATGATAATAAAAACTATCCCTCATTCCCCCAATATGTGTAAAATATATCAAAAGTTCTCTAAAAAATTTAATACTTCAATAATTGTTAATTAAAAATGCGATATGTCCACATACAAATGTCAAAATTAGAGTAGGTGTTCTTTTTTAATATTTCAAAGCCTCCACACTCTTTGTCTGTATATTTTATAAAACTTGTCAATTTGACGTTTGGAATTAAGACCAACTTCATAGTGGACTGTTAAAAATTTTCTTTTTAAATACACATATTTGAAATTTGTAATTATAATAAAAACGTCCCCTCAGTTCCCTAATGTGCTTAAAATATTTCAAAACTACTCTAAAACATTTAATATTTAAATAATTTTTAATTAAAAATGCGACATGTCCACTGACAAATGTCAAAGTGACGTTTGATGTTCTTCTTAAAAATTTCAAAGCCTCCACACTCTTAGTTGACTTTGCCCCAAAAACGCATGTTTTTTCAAGTTTTCTCGCACATCATGTGCACGAAAAATCTGAGACTATCAAAAGGCACTCCCCATGAATGACCCCGATCAAATAAAAAAAGTTGTAAATAAATCGAATAAACCGTCTAGGCTGTAAAATTGTTAGAATGAACGTGATGAAACTATATATACATAGGGAATTAAGCCGTTTAGTATATAAGACTAGCGGTCGCCCTGGCTTCGCCAGGCCTCACGCTAGTTCCGCGGACCCTGAAGTAGAATTCACTTTTGTAGGACAGTTGACACAATATAAATTCAATTATTACAAATCTAAAACATTTCTGCATATTTTTCCAACCAAAGATCTTTTAATTGATACTAAACACAACAAGATTTCGAAGATCTTTCTCTAAAACAACTAACGATTGAAAAATATCCAATTCTGCTCGCGAGCTTTTCAAAAGACCTTTTACTAGATACCAAACACAATAGGTTTTGAAGAACTTTCATTAAAACGATTGATGACAGGAAAAATTCAATTATGCACACGAGCTCTTAAAAAGACCTTTCATTTGATACTAAACACGAAGAATTTTGAAGAATTTTCACTAAAGCAATTGAGGATCTAAAAGTATTAAATTTTGTACGCGAACCCTTCAAAAATCTTTCTTTTCGATACAAACCCGATAGGTTTTAAACACTTTCACGAAAACAATTGTACATTTTGCTGAACTATTAAAAATCCTTTGGACGTAATTTTTTATAATGTTCTACATTTATATTTTATATGTACATAAAATCAATTGAAATTTTTCTCTAAACTTTTTTGAAAAACTGTTGGAAATCGCTGAAATATACTTTTTGCATTGTAGAATGCTGCTGTCAATTTTCTTTTTTTTTAAATGTATATTATTACCGCAAACAAATTTTGCTTTGTTTTATTACATACTTTTAAAAATTATTTGTCAAGTTGATGTTTTGTCTTTAAAATTTTATATGAATATAAAAATCAGTTGAAAGCAGTTCAAAACATGTATTCTCAATCTTCTAATACCTAAATCTATTTTCAAAATTTCTGTAACTAAAATCAATCACGCGAGCCCTTCAGAAGACTTTTCATTTGATACAAAACACGATATGTTTTAAGCACTTTCATTAAACAATTTACGATTGAAAAAAACAATTATTTACGCTAGCCCTTCAAAAAACCTTTCATTTGATACCAAACACGATATATTTTTAAGCACTTTCACTAAAACAATTGACGATCGAAAAATAATAAATTTTGTACGCGAGCCCTTCAAAAGATCTTTCATTTGATACCAAACACGATAGGTTTCAAAGTAATTTCACTAAAACAATTGCGGATCGAAAAAAAAATTAATTTTGCACGAGATCCCTTTAAAAGACTTTTTATTTGATATCAAAAACGGTATCGTCTTAAAATTTCAATCAAATACGTGTTTTATTTCCGAAAAGATTTTGCTAATCTATTAAAAATCCGTTGGATGTAATTTTTGATAGTTCCACAATTTTTCTATAGAATTTATTTAGTTTGAAACAATTACCTATCGTAAAATTGCAACTTTTTATATTTAATCTGAAAGTTCTTTTAAAGCCCTTCAATATGACACTAAACACGGTACGATTCGGAATACTTTCAGTTTGAAACAATTGATAGTCGTAAAGTTTCAACTTTTTTTTTATTTCTTATGAAAGTTCTTCTAAAGCCCTTTCATATGACACCCAACACAATATGATTCGAAATAATTGCTTATTGTAAAATTTCAACTTTTTTCATTTATCAGAAAGTTCTTCTAAAGCCCTTTAATTTGACACCAAACACGATAGGTTTTGTTCCAATTTCACTAAAACAATTGCCGATTGAAAATATTATAATTTTGCTCACGTGCCCTTTAAAATAACTTTCGTATTACCGATAGAAAATTGAAGAGTGCTCAAATGATTCCAATTCGAGTTATCTGGTTTTTCTAAATTGTACTATGCCGTGGATAAAATTTGCTTGGTTTTACTATATATTATTACTGGAGACAAATTTGGTTGGGTTTACCTGTATACTTTATATAACTTGTCAATTTGACGTTTTGTTTTAGTGGATTGTCAAAAATTTTCTTTTTAAATACGTTCCCTCATTCCCCCAATATGTGTAAAATATATCAAAAGTTATCTAAAAAAATTAATACTTCAATAATTGTTAATTAAAAATGCGATATGTCCACATACAAATGTCAAAATTCGAGTAGGTGTTCTTTTTTAAAATTTCAAAGCCTCCACACTCTTTGTCTGTATATTTTATAAAACTTGTCAATATGACGTTTTGAATTAAAACCAACTTCATAGTGGACTGTTAAAAATTTTCTTTTTAAATACACATATTTGAAATTTGTAATTATAATAAAAACGTCCCCTCAGTCCCCTAATGTGCGTAAAATATTTCAAAACTACTCTAAAACATTTAATATTTAAATAATTTATAATTAAATATGCGACATGTCCACAGACAAATGTCAAAATTACAGTAGATGTTCTTCTTAAAAATTTCAAAGCCTCCACACTCTTAGTTGAAAATGCATGTTTTTTCAAGTTTTCTCGCACATCATGTGCACGAAAAATCTGAGACTATCAAAAGGCACTCCGCATAAGTAATCCCTATCAAATAAAAAAAGTTTCAAATAAATCGGATAAACCGTCTAGGCTGTAAAATTGTTAGACTGATCGTGATGAATCTATACATAGGGAATTAAGCCGTTTAGTATATAAGATAATTAAATGTTATTTTGTTGTGCATAAAATATTGTATATACCACGGGTGAAATTAGTGTTTCTAAGGATGAGCATGTTATTAGCCCTCGACGCTTTGTTCCCCGTGCATAATAATCATGCCACGGGCCAGAAACGCCTGTTTTCACCCTTGGTACATAAATAACTATTATGCATAACCGGGCCGAAATTCATGTGTTTTAGTCCTAACAAGCGGGCTGAAATACTTCTTTTTGGCCCTAGCCCTAGCCATAAACAGATAATTCCTTTGGATATATAAATAAAATGACAATTTTTGTGTATTGTGAATACTTGATTTTGTAAAATGTCATTTTGACATAAAATTGTACTGACAGCATACTACGTATCCAAGGTTACAATAAAAATAACAGTCAGGTAAAATCTTTACCAGACTGTTTTGTACTTTGCCAGACTGTTATTTCTCTTGTAGCCTTGAATACGTACTTTACTTGACTGTTTTGGTAAAAACCTACTTTCCATACTAAAATTGATCAGGAAAATAGACACTTTCTTGTCGGTTTCAAGAAAAAAGTCTTAACCAGACTGTTTTGTAATTTACTAGACTGTTATTTTTGTTGTAGCCTTGGATACGTCCTTTACTTGACTGTTTTGATAAAAACCTACTTTCCATACTAAAATTGGTCAGGAAAGTAGGCACTTTCTTGCCGGTTTCAGAGAAAAGTATTTTGTAACAAAAGTTTCGAATCCCTTATTAGATTCTCGAGGACTTTCAGCAATCCGTGGACCACAATTTAGGAAACGTTGCTATAGATAATTTGATTAGTCCGTATTTAACTTAGAAGAATACAACATCATCCTACCAATAGTAACACCATCATCAACGACAATTCTAAACAATACAATCATCAAGAACAAAGAATCCACGAAGATGATACCATTGTTCTATCAAGATAAATAATTCACCTTACCACATGTTTTTCCAACTTACATTGTGTATTCCCTGAACGAAATTGCAATAAATTCAAAGCGTGTCTCTCCCAGCAGAGACGCAAACCCCCAGTCGCTTAGCGAGGACACAAACCGGCAAACCACGCGCCTCTTGCGTTTAATTCAACAAGTAACACAATCATCGCTGATTTACGGCGTCGCGACGTTTAACTTCATTGATATGCACGGCGTCGGCTGACAGAGATGTGTATGTCTGTCAACATTACCAGATGTAGGAGACGCTGGTGGCGCTGGTGACGCTGTCAAATGATCTGGGAAATGGGTGTAATTCACCTCGTGGGGTTAACTGTCGGATGTGGGGGATTGTTGATGGGTATGCGATTGTTTTATGGAGGAAATTGAAGTGGAACTTAGTTAGAATGAAGGTAACTTATGAATGAAAACGATGTATATGATAGGGTTTGAGTTCGATTCCCTCTGCGGTATTTCAATTACTATCATCTTTGTATCTATTTTGATATTTTACATATTTATGTTATTTTAGGTGGCTCAGTGATATCAAGTCGATCTGTGCATTTGAGAACTTCGGTTCGATTCCCACAATCGACAAACAATTTTCACAACATTAATAAAACTACTCCTGTGGCTCCTCCACCACTAACATCTTTGGAGGCCGTGATTTGACGACTGGTAACCGCACTTCATGCGCAAAATATATCACTTACCGAGATCTGCTTCGACAGAGTGCCACACCCAGTAATGAGTAGAAGGCGTGATGATATATTTATTTATATTTAATATTACCTCTGTGGCTCCCCTTCATTAGCAATTTAGGGGCCGTGATTTGACGGCAGATAACCGTATTTCACTTGTATAAATATATCACTTACCGAGATCTGCTACGGAAAAATGCCACACCCAATAGGTAGAAGGCGTGATGATATATTTATTTAATTTAAATAATTTATTATCACTGACAGAGGTGAAATTGGACATTTTAAGAAACACTGATCTATACCTCAGAATCATCCTACAAGAGTGCCATACCCAGTAATGGGTAAAGGATATGTTGATATTTATAATATATTATAGGTATATATGTTACTTTTATCAGGACCCTGGTTTGATTCCCACCGGCGACAAGCAATTTTCATAATTTTAAAACTACCTCTGTGGCTTCTCCACCACTAACATTTTTGGGGGCCGTGAGTTGACGGCTGGTGACCGCACTACACGCTCAAAATATATCACTTACCGAGATTTACTTCGGCAGAGTGCCACACCCAGTAATGGGTAGAAGGCGTGATGATGTATTTATATATATGAAGTAGGTGGCTCAGTGGTATCGAGTCGACCCTTGGATTTAAAACCCGGGTTCTATTCCGACAGTCAACGAACAATTTTCAATACATTAAAACTACCCCTGTGGCTCCCTCTCCACTATGATGTTTGGGGGCTGTGTTCTGACAGTTGGTAACCGCATTTTACGCGCAAAATCACTTACCGAGATCTACAACGGTAGAGTGCCACGTCCAGTAATGGGTAAAAGGCGTGGTATATATACCCACCACTGAGTTTAAGTGATACATTTTGTGTGTAAAGTTACGGTTACCAGCTGTGTCAAATCAGGGCTGCCAAGGATGTTAACAGAGGGTGAAATATAAAAGTGAAAGTATTCAAATAAAATTCGTTTGATAGATGCTGACAAATCCACTTTAAATTTTCATATCACAAACATATGATTTCTATAATACCGCCACGATTTATAAAAATCTGAAAGCAAAAAATACGCTTCGAAAAATATGTAAATCAGAGATATAGAATATCTACTCCTCAAAAAATTTGAATAACAAAACAATAGGGATTATTCGATAAAATGTTAAAGGTAACAAAAACGCAGCGAAATCTACAGGGAGCCAACACAAAGAAAGGATTTTAAATATGTAAACATGCATAATACAATTACGAATTTTGGAATTTCGAGTTTTCCCTAAAGTTTACTGAACTCAAAACATTATTTTTAAATAAATAAAAATAAATAAATATAAATATATCATCACGCCTTCTACCTATTACTGGGTGTGGCACTCTGCCGTAGCAGATCTCGGTATGTGATATATTTTTGCGCATGAAGTGCGGTTATCAGCTGTCAAATCACAGCCCTCAAAGATGATATTGGAGGAAGAGCCACATGTGGCGAAAATTATAATAATTTTTTATGTACTTTTTTTTATTTGTTAGACTGATATTTTTGTAAGAAACTTTGTCACAAATAGATAAATCCCTTGATGATATAGGTATTTAGTTATTTATTAATTTGTATGGGGTGGCTAGCTCAGTGGTATGAAGTCGGCCTGTGGATCCTGAGAACCCTGGTTCGATTCCCACAGGCGACAAACAATTTTCATAATTTCAAAAGAAATACTACCTCTGTGACTTCTCCACCACTAACATCTTTGGGGGCCGTGATTTGACGACTGGTAACCGCATTTCACGCGCAAAATATGTCACTTACCGAGATCTTATTCGGCAGAGTGCCACACCTAGTAATGGGTAGAAGCCGTGATGATATATTTATTTATTTATTACTTGCTAAAACGAAAAGTATATTTGTTTTTATTTTGTAGGAAACAAAGGACTGCAAATTGACAAAACCAGCAGCTAAACGTACTAAACGTTCCTCATTTGCAGTATTCCAGCTCTGTTACTCACACAAATGCACTCACACATACACAAAGAGACAGTGGCGTCGAAATAGGGGAGGAAACATAATTATAGGAAAGCGTGAGAAACGAGTTGTGATGTTTCAGTGTGACTGCCATGATGTACAGGCTGCCACCAGTGCCGTAGATTTTATAGGGGGCTGCAGAAAATATCTGCTGTTCATTTATTATTAATAAAAGTTACTGTAACTTATAATGTACACAACTATATTTTTCAAATATTTACATACATACATCTTCACGATATATCCTAACAAATGGGGTAGCACGAACCCTAAAATCACTCATTACATTCATCAAATAATCAGCCCTCGTCAAACATTATCATCCGAACACACCACCCTCACTTTAACCACATTCATAGATCACTCTATATAAACTCATTCATTTATTACACTCGAAATCATTTATCACACAACAAACCTTCAATCACATCATTCCTATTCACTTATCATTCGTCTTCTTCCTTCGACGTACATAACATATGCATAAAACATCTCAAATTACTCACGTTTACTCCTAACAACGAATCCAATAACGAATCTAACAACGAATCTACAAAGATTAGAAAAGATGAAAGCGATAGCCTGCACTTGTATATGAAAGGAAAGTCCAGATAATGCAGTAACTGAAAATGAAACAAAAAGATAAGAAAAGAAGGGAGTGTATTTAAGTCTTAAATATGGGGTAATAGCTTAGTTTTCAGTTTAATGTGGTGAAAATTGTTTGTCGGCTCTGGGAATCGAACCCGACTTCTCAAATATATAATATACTTATTATATTGAATGAAATTACTGATCGAGTCCCCTGTATTGTTTTGGATATTCCGCCACTGGTTGACCTCTCCGTGAGGTGATCAGGGCTCCAGTTTCTAATTGTTGAATGTCGAATGGTGTTAATTAGTGCTTTGGCTTCGCAATAAATTACAAGGAATTATTTCAAATGTATGTCGATAAGTGAAAAATGCTTCTCACTTTTTATTTTATTTCTCTGCGAGTTTCATTTCAAATTTACTTCTCTATTGTCGTTTAGAATTGAGTTAAATTTTAACAACCCGATTAAAAAAAAATATTTTTAGCTAATCCTGAATTTTAGATTAACTAATCTTATTCTAAACCGAATTTGAAATGATAACAAAATAAATAAGATTATATTAGAGATGATTTAAAGTTTTTTGAGAATATAGTTTAGTTTATAAAAATAAATAAATATATTATCACGCCTTTTACCCATTACTGGGTGTGGTACTCTACGGTAGCAGATCTTGGTGATATATTTATGCGCATAAAGTGCGGTTACTAGCCGTCAAATCACGGCCCCCAAAGATGTTAGTGGTGGAGGAGCCACAGGGGTAGTTTTAATGTGGTGAAAATGTTTTCCGGCTTTGAGAATCGCACCGAGATTCTCAGGATCCACAGGCCGACTCGTCAATACCACTGAGCCATTACCTCATATGGTTTAGTTTAAAATAAAATTAATATAAATATATCATCACGCCTTTTACCCATTACTGGGTATGGTACTCTGCCGGAGCAAATCTCAGTATGTGATTTATTTATGCGCATGATGTGCGATTACCAGTCGTCAAATCACGGCCTCCAAAGATGTTACTAGTAGGGAAGCCACAGAAGTAATTTTAATGTGGTGAAAATTGTTTGTCAGCTTTGGGAATCGAACCGAATTTCTCAGGATTCACAGGCCGACTTGATACCACTGAGCTAAAATCAGGATTAATTAAAACTCTTTAGAGAATTAGAATGTCAAAAATATTACTAAAAGTCAGACGTGGCGAGAGTATTTCAAATAATGGATACAGAAAACTAAATATTTAATTGGGCAAAAATTTGAGAAACATATTCTATAATTATCCTGTAGAACATTTCCTTCCTTCTTCGTTCACACATCATCATTTCAAGACAGAGCTTTAGGTTGATCAAAGCTTCAAAGCACGAACTTGGAATATTTTTCCCAGCACTCCGACACACAACTCTGCAAACTACAGAAGCTGGAGATGTTCAGAGCCTGTGTTCTCATCTCATTACAGTAATTAGAAATTCACGTTTAGAGGAAGCCGCGAAAACGGTTGGTTAATATAATCAAACGCTAGTAGACATTCAAAGAATACTTCCAAGTAGAATTCTACAAACTGGAAGATGTCTCCTGTCGCGTTTGAGCAAGTTAGATTATTATAGAGTCGTATTAACGGAAGTTATAACTAGGAAAAGCGATGAATATAAATTATGGTGTGTTGTATGAAAGGAATTATGAATGCGGGTGAAGAATCGATGAATGGTAGGCCAGGTTTGAGGGAGGATGATTATTTATTTATGCTATTTTGTACAACAGGAACTTAAGGTAGTACTAGTGTGACGGTGGCGCCATCGGTTATCGAGTGGCGAAACTGACGCTCAAAAAATATAAAAATTGAATAAAATAAGTGTTTTATACCTATTACGATTTGAATATCATGAATTGTTAACAGGTTGTTGGTCTAGTGAATTTTCAAATACCATTCCACCGTGTGGTGCTGCCATTATAAATTGAGATTCTTAATTTTTCGTTAAAAACAAGGCTTTGCATGGCTATGTATCCATTACTAAACGATAAAAAACTTTCTCCTTCTGATACAATATACATGGATAGTTCTAGAACATCATACTAGTTTTTCAAATGAAACTGCAAAATTTTAGAGGTACACAAACCAAATATGTGCGATTCTGAGGGATGATCGCCATAAGCCCCGTGTATAAGAACTCAACTTTACAAGCGAATATATTTGTTCACAGACAATGAATGTGTTTCATATTTTAACAGGATGCGTATGACTATCCAATGTTTACGTGCGCCAAATTTCATTCCATCTGCAAAATTATTTTTCACGCTAGTACTACCTTAACAACTTGTAAAACAAGAACAAAGTAGACATCCCGCCCTAGATAATAATACCCATGCACGCCACTGTGTTGGGCAAGACAGCGATTTATGAACGCAAAGTTTTTGCTTTGCATTTAATATATACACCAACAAACAAAACATGCTAAGCTATTTAAACGCTCCAGCAAAATGTCGGATATAATATGTAGCATAAATTTGTTTTATAAAAAACTTTAATTATGTTTAATGTACATAAAATCGGATTACATGGTACAGTCACTTATTTGTTTATTTATTTGTTAGTCTGCACAACAGGAACTTAATCCCAATTACAGTAGCTTACAGTGGAATCCGAATTATTCAAAAACAATATTTTTTTACAATACTTGTACTGTAAGTTAATTAATGACAAAATTTAAACACAGGAAGTGGAACTTTTATTGGACAGTGGTTTTATATGTAATTGGGGTGGCTAGCTCAGTGGTATGAAGTCGGCCTGTGGATCCTGAGAACCCTGGTACCCTAGATTCGATTCCCACAGACGACAAACAATTTTCATAATTTCAAAAGCTACCCCTGTGGCTCCACCACCACTAACGTCTTTGGGGGCCGTGATTTGACGACTGATAACCGCACTTCGCGCGCAAAATATATCACTTACCGAGATCTGCTTCGGCAGAGTGCCGAAATAAACAGGACCTTGAAATGTAATATTTACTTACTGTCCACGGTGGATAGTAAGCAAATATTAAATAAATAAAAATCACGCCTTCTACTCATTACTGGGTGTGGCACTCTGCCGAAGCAGATCTCGGTAAGTGATATAATTGCGCGTGGGAATCCATAGGCCGACTTCATACCACTGAGCTAGCCACCCCATTAAATAAATAACTATTATGCAACTCATGTTAAAAGTGTCACTTTATTTTAAAGAAGCTTTTAAAACGGCACGACGTACAAAAATAAGATCATTTGATAAAAAATTATTAACAAAATGACATGTATTTGATATTGACAGTCGAAAAAAACAATTATTAAATTTCTTGTATTGATTAACGCAAATGTAAAAATGTAATTTTCACATTTAATGTTGAAAAAATATTAAGTAACACGTGGGAAAGGGCCATTGCAAAAATTGTATAATTCGTTTTGTAATGAAACTCTTTTCTAACTAGTATTACAATATGCTATTTTCGATATAAGTTAAAGTCACAGAGATTTGAACCCCTGACCTTTTGTAAATTATTAACCGCAAGTTTACCCCGGTTTTATCCACAGGGCTAATATAAATACCAAATTAGTACAATTAATTGTATATTGAATATTTTCTCAACTTTCTATCACAAGATCATCTTGACAATAAATTATTAAAAGATAAATTTTAATCTTGCTCTAATATGATAACTGCGAAATTAATTAAAAATATACGAAGCTCTTAACTCGATTATAATATTAAACGTTGTCAAAGGATAACAATTACTTACGAAAGGATAACCCAGCAGGTCTCTTTGCGTGATTAATTATATTTTAAGAACTTTTAATTGTAGCTAAGAAGAAAATACAATTTCAATCTAATACGAAACCAAAGTTGAGATTAAATTTATTTAGGAAAATTGCAAATCACGGATGGAACTTTGAATTAATTATAAAAATAATTAAAATGTCCTGGTTTTGATATTGAAACCGTAGAGGAGTTTATAAAGGATACATTTTTATAAAGCTAGGACAATATTTGCTTTACATTATAATGTATTCAAACCTAGATTTACTTAAAGGACAAAAGGAAAAAGAATGAAAGTTAAAATTCGCGTTTTATACTTAAACACAATAGAAATTATTATAATATTCATTATAATCATATTTTCTAAACCTAAAATTATTTATTACAGAATGATCAAAAGGAATTGTTTTAGTTGGTAATAAAAAAACCTACTTTGAATTGGTAAGCCTGATACATAAATTCATGTCTTGTTATAGACAGTGACATTTGAAAATTTAAAATTAAATTTAAATTTGAGTACATTTATAATTATTTAAAAAGTCAAAATTATATTAGCTGTCAGACTCCTGACATAACCTATTTGTATTTATTAGACATGTCAAATAGTATTTCCGCCTTTAACTAACGTTGTGCCAACTGTGGAATAAAAAGATCTCCAGAATTGTATTGCCAACTATAACAATTCCGTTTGTATTATAATAAATAAATATATCATCACGCCTTTTACCCATTACTAGGTGTGGCACTCTGCCGTAGCAGATCTCGGTAAGTGATATATTTATGCACGTGAAGTGCCGTCAAATCACGGCCCTCAAACAATTTTCACTATATTAAAACTACCCCTGTGGCTCTCCCTCCACTAATATTCTTGGGGGTCGCGATTTGACTGCTGGTAACTGCACTTCACGCGCATAAATATATCACGAGATCTGCTACGGCAGAGTGGCACACCCAGTAATGAGTAGAAGGCGTTATGATATATTTGTATTTATTTGTACATATTTTAGTTCAGAAAAAGTAATATTGATTACGCCCCGCGTCACTTATACGAGTACATTTACCCTACTGGCCCTTTGCTGCATTTATTTTTTCAATCCCTGTTCTAAACTCTCGCTTGTGGCTCTATAGCGCAACCATGGTGCTACAACTACCCGCAATTAACATTAATTAACTTGACTAAAATTAATTAAAATTTGTGTAAAAGATTCAAGAGGTTTACAAGTCCGTAAAAATGTGAAATATTCTTTCGCTAATAGTTAACTTTTATACTAGACTGTACTTCTGTCCAATCTCCTGTTGCAATTGGTCAAAATATTAAAATAAAGAATATTTTTGACTTACCTGTTGTCCATGTGTATACTCAACGCCAGCAACGAGGCAAGTTGCTGCCGAAACCAATCGTTCTAAATTATGTGTAGTTGAATCGTCATCATCTAGTATAAGTTCTTCCGGGATTTCAGGTGATTCCGGAGCGTCTCCTTCTGCTGTTACTACTGACACCGGAACTGCAACAACAGGAAAATGTTATATCGTTTTAAATTGTCCTTCTTATTGTGTTTTCTTAATCATTTTATTATGAAATATTTATTTAATGTTGAAAATTCTTTCAAATGATAATAAAAGAACATTTTAAAATATTTGAAATGACATTTAACGTATGGCTGCGTAGTAGTAGTACCAGTCTTACAAAATAAAAAGTTACCAAAAACAATGTAATAATAGCTACTATTATTAAACTCTTTTCAGTATAATAATGAATCAATTGTGAACGCAAAGTATAAAAAATAATTTATAAACATTTGAAGCAGAAATTATATGTACATTTATAAAAAATAAATAAATAAATATATCATCACGCTTTCTACCCATTACTGGGTGTGGCACTCTGCCGAAGCAGATCTTGGTAAGTGATATATTTTGCGCGTGAGTGCGGTTACCAGTCGTCAAATCACGGTCCCCAAAGATGTTAGTGATGGAGGAGCCACAGGGGTAGTTTTTGAAATTATGAAAATTGTTTGTCGCCTCTGGAAATCGAATCTAGGGTACCAGGGTTCTCAGGATCCACAGGCCGACTTCATACCACTGAGCTAGACACCCCATATGTACATTTATATTTCAAGTAATTTTCTTGAACAGTTGATTTTATATATTTTCGACTGTTAAACAGTTATACATTTGTTTACAGAAAAATAGTTCAATTAAAAGTTCTGGAGAATTAAATTTTCTACAACTTTTATCTCAAACATTTTTCTCTAAAATAATTTAGAACTCTTTGACAATAATGGTAAATGTTTAAAATATATATATATATATATATATATATATATATATATATATATATATATATATATATATATATATGGGGTGGCTAGCTCAGTGGTATGAAGTCGGCCTGTGGATCCTGAGAACCCTGGTACCCTAGATTCGATTCCCACAGGCGACAAACAATTTTCATAATTTCAAAAACTGCCCCTGTGGCTCCTCCATCACTAACATCTTTGGGGGTCGTGATTTGACGACTGGTAACCGCACTTCACGCGCAAAATATATCACTTACCGAGATCTGCTTCGGCAGAGTGCCACACCCAGTAATGGGTAGAAGGCGTGATGATATATTTATTTTATTTATTTATTTGTTTAAGATATATAATCTTTGTGAAACCCTAAATACGTCCCTGTAGAGCATTTATAGCAGAATACAAATATAACTGATTAAAATATCGTTAGAATAGTTATAAAACCAATTTTATGGTGTTGAAAATCAACAAAAAATCATATTACAAGATATATACAATAACAATTAAAACTTACAATAGTTAGTGGAGAATACTGCGTAGGTACAGCAGTAAAATCATTTCTTTTCTGTTTTCACGTTATCAAATTAAATGGAAGTACAATCATGTTATTTTACGCAACAATTTCGTGATAAATAAAATTTCACAAACATAAGATATTTAGCGTTAAAATTGAACTAAACAATCTTTTATACACAGCAATTTTCTTTTCTGAAAGACGTGACATAAAATCGCACGAGCGTAGATTTATATTTTTTTGGTTTTTACATATTTAAATAAATACATTTTTGTCCCCTACTTGAATATTACACTATTATTTCAACTTTTTCATAGTAAAAAAGCGTTGTTTTAGAAATGTTTACGTTCCTATGGATACGTCAACGTTTTTTAGTCCTATACTCCATTCCCTGTATGAAAACGATGACGTCATATGTGGACCATGTTATCATAGATACGATGAAATATAACTATCTTTTTTTAATAATATTATTCGTACCTATGCGAATGACACAACGTATGTCTTAATAAGTTAAGACACACGTTTTATGTTTTTCCACGTTCTATCACATTTATTATTTTAATGAAAACGTATGACAGTTCTTACTAATACGAAAATTTACATTTACTTTGTTCACATTTGTTTATAAGATAAAAATAGAGACCTATGGTCAAGATTTTGTTATTTTCTCACCTGTCATTTCTAAGTTTGTGACATTTTTGATACATAAATACAGATTGAGAAATAAGAAATGGCTAGAAAAATTTTGGGTAATCAAATGCAGAAATGCGTTTGTCATCTTCATGATTATTTTGCGCTGGAGTTAGAGAATCGACGATCTTTAATTAATTTAACTATAGTACAAGAGGTAATGTGCATTGTATTGTGTATTTTCAAATATTATTTATTTATATATAATAATAATACATATAAAAATGTATATTCCTTTGAGTTTTATTTTACAAAATTACATATTATAATAAGGTAGGTAAAAATAGGTTTCAAAATTGTCAGCTGTCAAATTGTTGTCAAAATAAACAGGACCTTGATATGTAATATTTACTTACTGTCCACGGTTGATAGTAAGTAAATATTAAAGTCCTGATATAACCATGGAAACCACTGTGCTATAAAATTTACACTTGCTGTGTTTAAATTTTATCATTAATAGATAACTTACAGTACAAGCATTGTAAAAATAAATATATCACTTACCGAGATCTGCTACGGCAGAGTGCCACATCCAGTAATGGGTAGAAGACGTGATGATATATTTATTTACTTATTTATATTTTAAGGAAATATTTAAGTTCGTGTAACCTGATTTAGTGGCATACAGCATGTGTATGTTTAACATACAAGACATATTTGATTAAACACAAAAGCTATTGTTTCAGGATATTTTTCAAATTACCGGAGTTCACACTTCAGTGTCAATGAATAAGCTTAATTGGTATAAAAGACATAACTAAATGAACAGCTTTTACATTTTCATATCACACTGATATAATTCATAAGTCAGCTATAAAAGAACACAATCTTTTCTTATTGTACGCTTAAATTTCTAGCTATTGTACAACTTAATTCCCTTAATTAAAAAATTTATTAAACAACATCTATTGTCTCAAATGAAAATATAAATAGGTGAAGGCGAAATTCGATAGCATTGAGGCGACTTCACAGGTGAGTCTGTTTCCACTTTATAAAATTAGGCGGTTGATGGATCGTAGTTCGAATCCTACAAGACATTATGCAATAACATCTTGGAATGTGATATAAACATTGCAAGAGCTCTGCAATTGCAGTAAGTTTGGTACTGCGACACAGGATGTGAATGACATATATTCTCATTTTAGATAAATAATTATCAAAATTAATACTGCTTCTTATGGTGAATTATGCGGCTATTTCGATCTCAATTTGACACTTCTACATTGATCCTTTTCAAAAATAAAATAATTAAATATATCATCACGCCTTCTACCCATTACTGAGTGTGGCACTCTGCTGAAGCAGATCTCGGTAAGTGATATATTTTGCGCGTGAAGTGCGGTTACCAGTCATCAAATTACGGCCCCCAAACATGTTAATGGTGGAGGAGCCACAGGGATAGCTTTTTCAAATTATGAAAATTTGTCGCCTGTGGGAATCGAACCAGGGACCTCAGGATCCATAGACCGACTTCATACCACTGAGCTAGCCAAAATAATATAAATAAATTATCATCACGCCTTTTACCCACTACTGGATGTGGCACTTTTCCGTGATGCATTTATGCGCGTGTGAAGTGCGGATACTATCAGTCAAATCATGGTCCTTAAAAATGTTAGTGAATAGGGTCACAGGGTTAATTTAAATGTGGTGAAAATTGTTGGTTGGTTGTGGGAAACGAACCCGGGTTCTCAAATCTACAACTTGACTTGATACCACTGAGTAAAATATTATGTATTAAACATATTTCAGAAGTTAAGGTAGTACTAGCGTGATAAAAAAATTTGCAGATCTGAATGAAATTTGGCGCACGTAAACATTGGATAGTCATACGCATCCTGTTAAAATATGAAACACATTCACCGTCTGTGAACAAATATATTCGCTTGTAAAGTTGAGTTCTTATACACGGGGCTTATGGCGATCATCACTCAGAATCGCACATATTTGGTTTGTGTACCACTAAAATTTTGCAGTTTCATTTGAAAAACTAGTATGATGTTCTAGAACTATCCATGTATATTGTATCAGAAGGAGAAAGTTTTTTATCGTTTAGGAATGGATATATGGCCATGCAAAGCCTTGTTTTTAACGAAAAATTAAGAATCCCAATTTATAACACGTATTGCATTTTAAAATATTTCAATGTTTGTTCAAATAATAATGGCAAATTATTTCAAAATATAGATTTAATATTAAAAAAAAATTAGTATATTTATAATTATGGGGTGGCTAGCTCAGTGGTATGAAGTCGGCCTGCGGATCCTGAGAACCCTGGTACCCTAGATTCGATTCCCACAAGCGACAAACAATTTTCATAATTTCAAAAATTACCCCTGTGGCTCCTCCACCATTAACATCTTTGGGAGCCGTGATTTGACGATTGGTAACCGCACTTCATGCGCAAAATATATCAATTACCGAGATCTGCTTCGGCAGAGTGCCACACCCGGTAATGGGTAGAAGACGTGATGATATATTTATTTATTTATTTATAATTATAGTGATCTTTATCTCCATAAATTTATATTGTAAAAAGAGAGACATAACTTTTAGATCGATTAGAAATTATCAATGTTAAGAATGATCTATGTGGACCATTTTGTATGCTTCAATACTATGTGTGATTTACAGACACGCAAAATGAAGAACCTTACTGTTATTTCAACTTTAATTAACCTCATTCTTTGTGCATCATATGACGAAAGTACGTATTACACTCATTATTTATTTATTGTTAAGATTCTGTAGCAATCAAAAAACAAAACAATACTTTTCTTATTTAACAATACTAATAAAGTATCTGTCATGATATATATTTGGTGAATGTATTACATGTACAGGATAGTCGGAATTTAGAAATAACTGTATCAGTTGGTAATACAAATCTGGGGATCTTTTTATTCCACAGTTTGCATAATGCCAGATAAAGGCGGAAATACTATTTGCCATACAATAAATAGTTTCTATTGTACAGGGTTGCTACCTGAAATAATTGTTTCTGATCACCCTGTATTATTTGTTCGGTCATCATTTTAAACCAATAATATTTCAGTATTAAACTTTTACAATAATTTGATATTTATTTATAACAATTAAGTCAAGTTACGCATTGTTATAATTTATATAATGATATAATTGTTGTGGTGTACATTTCTTCTTTCAGTACCGCAAGACCAGAACCAAAACCTTTTCAAATCAATATACAACACACCATCTACAAAATCATTTGTTTTTCCAAAAGAAGACACTCACCATATCTCCTTACAAAACCATTACACCAACGACGAAGACAAAACGCCACTACCAAGTTACAACAAAAATGAAGCAACCCTACCGGTAGGAGATCAATTTAAACCATACCCGCTCCTAGGATTATATTCCGTTAAATCATCTGAAAGTACTCCCCAATTAATACCTGACTATACACCTGAAACTATACCTGAATATCATCCTGGAAACATGCCTACTGACCAAGTGATCCTAATGCTAACACGACAGAGAGACAAGACAGACAAAAGACTAATGACTATGACAAAACCTGACGAATTCATGATCCCTCATCCAACAGTTCATAAAGTACCTAAGTTTTCTTTAGATGACTATAACCATCATTTGTTACAAAACTATAATAAGTTTGGTGCGCAAAAATCCCAGTCAGATTATTTCAACAAATTAGTTTTGGAAAATAAAAATAATCATAACTTAAACAATTATATTGTTCAACATAGCAGACAAAATAAAAATATACCAGAATTTTTATATAAATTACTAAGGGAAAACAAAAATGTAGGTTATCAAAATAATCAAAATTTAGCCAATTATTATCAAAATTTACTTGTAAAACAACAACGAAATAAATATTTGCCAGGTCAGATAAACAAGTTGACTTTGGAGGAAAAAAATTTGAAAGACGAAAAACAGCTTCAAACTGATCCGAATTTAGTCATTTATTATCAAAATTTAATTGAGCAACAACAACAGAATTTAGGCCACCAAAAGTTACCAAATTATTACCAACCTAAAGCTTTACCAGACCTGGCAAATAAGTTAATTGTAGCCCAACCAAATTTAGACCACGACAAACTATTAGACAATAATTTACCAAATTACCATCTCAATTTAGACGTACAAGAACAATATAAAAACTCACCAGACCACGCTAATAAATTATTGGTAGTACAGCCAAACTTAGATCGCCAATATCCACTAGATACAAAGTTACCAGAATATTACCAAAATTTGATTGGAGGACAGCAACAACACAAAGATTTACCAAGTCATGTAGACAAATTAATTGTGGTACAACCAAATTTAGGTCACCAAAATCAGTTAGGAAATAATGACAAGTTATTAAATTTAATTGGACAACAGTATCAATATAAGGATTCACCTAATCATGTAGACAAACTAACTATTGTTCATTCAAATTTAGATCGCCAAAATCAATTAGACACTAATAATAACTCACCAAATTATTACCAAAATTTAGTTGGGCATCATCCACAAAATACAGATTTACCAGACCGGCTAAATAACTTAGTGTCAGTACATTCAAATTTGGATCACCAACAACAATTAGAAACTAACAAAAATCTATCTAATTACTACCAAAATTTAGTTGGAACACATCAACAACATAAAAATTTACCAGACCAGGCAAATAAGTTAGTTTCAGTATACCCAAATTTAGATCATCAACATCAATCAGAAACTAACAAAAATAAATCAAACTATTACCAAAATTTTGTTGGACAGCATCAACAAAATAGAAATTTATCAAAACAAGGACATCAATTAGTTCCAGTACAATCAAATTTAGATAATCAACTCTTAGAAAGTAATAAACAGTCCCCAAAATATCATTTAAATCTAGTTGGAGAACAGAAACAAAATATAGACAACAGTTTTGTAGATCATCGAAAAATATTAACAAACAATCAACCAGTACCAAATCATTTAATAACTTTAGATGGACAGCAACTAACTTCAGATTTACGAGATTCAGTAGACAAATTAATCCTGATACAACCTAATTTAGATCAACAAATGTTATTAAAAATTAATGAACAGTTACCAAATCATCAAACACATTTTGTTGCAAAACAACAATATAATAATAATTTACCAGATCAGGTAGACAAAATAATTGTTGTACATCCAAATTTAGACCATAAACAACTCTTAGAAAATACAGAAAATTTACCAAAATATGAACAACAATTAAATAAAGATTTATCAGATCAGGTAGACAGCTTACTTGTAGTACAACCAAATTTAGATCATAAAATACTATTAGAAAATAATGACCATGTACCAAATTACGAAATAAATTTAATTGGACAAGAACATACAACAGAGTTGCCAGATCAGATAAATAAAATAACTTTGGAATTACAAAGTAGTCAAAAATTATTCCAACCTAATTCAGATCATCAAATACTAGTAGAAATTAATGAGAAGTTACCTGAACCAAATTTCATTGAACAAACTACAGATGTACCACTTCAGATAAACAAATTAATTCTGGAGTTACAGAACAACCAAGACTTGCCAAATTATTACCAAAATTTAATTGGAGATCACCAAAATAAAGATTTGGCAGATCAGGTAAATAAATTAATTTTTAAATATCAAAATAACCAAAAGATTCCAAATTATTACCGAAAGTTAGCTGGGCAACAACAAGAAGAAAAAGATATATCAGATCATGTAGATGTACAAACAAATTTAGAACATACAAAATTAGAACAGGTTCCAAATTATCACGCAAAAGTCGAAAAAGAACAACAAAATTTAGGTTTACAAGGTTTACCAGACCAGGTTAATAAAATAATTGTGGTAGAACCAAATTCAGATCAGCGAAAATTATTAGACAATAATGAACAGTTAACAAATTTAGATTTACCAAATGAGGTAAATAAAATAACTTTAGACCCTCAAAAACTAGTACCAAATAATAAAAATTTCTTGAATAACTACCTAAATTTACAAGATCAAATGTACAAATTATTGGAACATCAAAATAATCAAAAATTACTTGGACAACAACAAAACAGTAAAGATTTATCAAACTTTGTGAAAAAATTAATCCTAATACTGCAAAATTATCGAAATTTACCAAATTATCATCCAAGTTTACAAAATAAAGATATACAAGATCAAATTAACAAATTAATTTTGCTACACCAAAGTTTACAAAACTCAGCTAATCAAAACGAATCAAACAGTACTAGTAACATTAATACCAACAGTAATATTAATCCAATTTTGCCAAATACTGACAAAACAAAACATTCTGATAATCAATATATTATTTTACCTCCTACTCGCCATTTCCTAACTGACCCTGACATTGACTCTGACTCTGACTCGACCTTTGACAAACTTTTTACAGAACTTGACACAAGACAGACCCGACTGACTGACCCATCTGTACCTTTAAACGAGACAATAAAAAAAATGATTGACTTTGATGACAATGAGACCATTAAAAGAGTGTTTCCTAATTTTCATGAATTTTTATATGACTTAAAAAATGAAAACAGGAAACAGAGAAAAATGAAAGTTGCAGAAATACCTGTCTGGAATGATTTTCCATATAAAACCTTTCGAAAATCAGGTATAGATGAATTAGAAGCAGATGGTGTTATACCTGATATGCCTGATAATGAAAAGAAGGCTGTGTTTAATGGAACAAAAATACCAGATTATGTGGTAGAGTTTATACTTGCTACACCGGATGTTAAACGAATAGAAGTGCCTGAAAATAGTTCTGTTATTAAAATAATTACTGACTCCATAGACATAAAGTTTAGAAATGATACTGAAAAAAATATAATAGTTAAACAAATAACTCCTAAAATGATTGAAATAATACGAATTCCTAAACTAAATTCAACTATAAGAACCCATGAACCCAAAGTCTATTTAATAAAATATGAACTTAACAGACAAGAAACTCCTCAAAATAATAGTACATCCACATTTCAACTAATTGGTAATAAGTTACCATCGGAATCGTTACGGAAACATACTGAATCAAAAATAAATAAAACAAAACAAACTTTAGATAATTCTGCAAGAAAATCAAACGAAGATCCCAATCCTGAAACCCTGAAAATACAGTCATCTACAACGGCTGCTTCAGAAGTTATACACGAGATAACAGATAATAATATTCCTGAAATATCAACAATGGATCCTGAATCTGATGAAAGTACTATTATAATTACTAGAACACCAATATATCCTACTAAATTGCCAGGATTGTTTACTGAAACACCTGAAAAGTTTCAATCAGAAACTGAGACAACAAACTATCATGAAATACTGTCAGCAACTACTGAAATTCTTGAAAGGAAACTAGATTTTGAAGCGTCGACTGTGAATCCTACTGAAACTTCTGAAAATGAATATTTTTTTAAACTTGTGACTAAAATATCTTTTCCTGAAACTACAACATCTGATCCTGAAGCTACAACATCTGACCCTGAAACTACAACGTCGACATTAACACGAACTTCTAGTATTTCTGAAATAACACCACTAGATCCTGAAACATCGTCTGTAATACCTACAGAAACTTCTAGTACGCCATTTTTACATCCTGAAACTACACTTAACCCTACAATATTGTCTGTGTTGCCAACTACTACTAATATTCCTGAAATAACATCACTAGACCCTGAAATATCTTCAGTAATACCTACTGAAACTACTAATAAAATTCCTGAAACAACGATAAAACCTGAATCTACTACAATAGATTCAGTAGCAAAAATAGCTGAAATGACCACAAAAAATCCTGAAACAACGATAAATCATGAATCTCCTACAATGGATTCAGTAGCAAAAATTGCTGAAATTATCACAAAAAAGCCTGAAACTTCTGAAACGACAACAACAAATCCTGAAACATCTCCAGTAATATCTACTGTAGCTTCTGAAACGAAATTAGAATCACAGACAGTGTCTAGTACATCTGAAAAGTCTGACATAGTATCTTCTGAAATACCTGTCATAAATAGTACTGAAACACCTGAAATATTGTCTGAAGAACCTAACATATCAGAATTAACGACGACGGAAAATACATATAACGTATTTTTAAAAATATTTGAGACTGAAACTGAAGATCCTGAAACTAAAATGCTAGGGACAACTTTAAGACTATCGACTGAAATACCTGAAACGACAACTTCTGAAATTGTAAAAACTAAGTCAACTACACAAACATTTACTGAAATAGAACAAAGAACTACTGAAACAAATGCTCAAAATGATACTCCAGAAACAAATGATACAGAATTCAACAGTCCTGAAAGTACAACACAGGATTCTTCTGAAAGTCTTGAAAGCATCCCTACAATGACCTCGTATATAACATTTATATCAGCTAAGGTACAAGAGAAGAATGCAAGAAAAACACTAAATCCTGAAGGATATTCAACAGCAACAACTGAAAATAAATCAAAAAATGCTACTTTTAAACAACCTGAAATGATTTTAACAAGACGAGTATCTCAAATCCCTACCATGAAATCAACCCCTACAATACCAGTATTACCAACAAAAAGTAATATTTCAGACTCAGCTGAAACTGAAGATACCAAACCTGTACTAACAGACAATGCTGAAAACATTTCAGTATTTTCAGCATCACAAAAACACCCAATTCCTGAAACTACAGTACCTACGTTTGCCGAAGAAGAATTACAAAAAAAACTTGTTAGAACTGAAACTGTCCCAGTGTTTCTGAAAAAACCTGAATCAATGTCACATGTGGGAAAACCTGGTTTTATATCTGAAACATTTTCAGTTACTGAAAGCATCTATCAAATACCTGGGCGCCAATCGGTTATTCCTGAAAGAAGTACAACATTACCAATGAGTCCTGAAAACACTGAAATAAAATCGGATGTCTACGAAATCCTGCCACCTAAACCTATTGTATTTTCAGAACCTGAAACTGAAAACCTTGCTGAGAAAACTATAACCACAAATGTACCTGCAAAAAACGTTACTAATTTTGTAGAAAAAATTACGTTTACACCAAATGAGCTTATAGGGGATACTGAAAGCACTGAAAATATATCTGAACAAACTATACCTAAATTTGAATTTAAAGCAGCTCACCCAAGCACTGAAAAAGTACAGCTTACTAACAAAACAACGACAAGTGAAAGTACACTCATATATGAAATTACTAAAAATCCTGAAACCTCTGAAATTGTATCAAAAGAAAGTGTCCTTGAATCTGATACTAAAAAAGCTCATATAATAACTGAAACCCCTGAATTAATCAATACCGAAGACAACCTAATATCAGAAGAAAATATACCTGAATATGAAATCATAGAAGATCCTGAAAGCTATGAAGAAGTTATTCCTGAGGATCAACTAAGCACTAAAAAAGCTCAAACGAAAAATATAGAAGAAAGCATAACATATAAACCTGAATATGAAATCACAAATGATCCTGAAAGTTCTAAAAAAGCATCAGATCAAATTATGCCTGAATCTCATATTAAACAGTATCATCCAAGCACTGAGAAAGCTCAACCTACCAATATGGAAGATAGCATAATAAATATACCTGAATATAAAATCTTGGAAGACCCTGAAAACTTAGATGAAGATGAAAAAAAGGGAGTAGCTACAGATATACCTCAATACTTTATCGATTCAGTAGAAACAAATGCTTTAGAAGAAAGTATACCTAAATTTAAAATCAAAAAGGATCACC
This sequence comes from Pterostichus madidus, assembly GCA_911728475.2. Taxonomy (NCBI): domain Eukaryota; kingdom Metazoa; phylum Arthropoda; class Insecta; order Coleoptera; family Carabidae; genus Pterostichus; species Pterostichus madidus. Next base: position 1,962,249 of record OU452314.1, on the reverse strand, counting down.
CAACCATTGATATTTCACCAAAACAAATTATGCCTGAATCTGAAATTAAAGAAGCAGATTTCAGTACTGAAAAAGTTACAGAATTAATTGAAACAAGCGAGAAATTAAACAAACCAGAACTTGAAACGAAAATAAACGTTGGTAAAAAACGAACAAAATGTCAAAAATCAATTGATGAAGAAATAAAATTAAAAGACAATTTTGAATATATCCCATTAAATAAACAAATAAAAATTAATAACCAAACACCAATAAACTATAATCTACCAATTCAAAATCTCGTAGGCATACTATACAAATTCTACAACCAAATCTTAACAAAAATGTCTTCAGATGTGCCAAACAAACTATCATCAGAATACAAGAATCCTTTTATTATAACAGCTCCTCGTGATATCAAAATTACTCCAAATATATTCATAAACATCAACAGTGATGAAGAAGATTCATCAGAGTACGAAACAGAAATTGGCATTAAAAAATATGTATTTCAAGATCTACAAAAATTGTTAAATTTGATAAAGAGAAGAAAAAAGAAATGCCATTGCAATGAGGAGAAAAATAAATCTTTCAACGATTTGAATGAGGTATAATGAGCGTAAGATTGAAAAGAATGTTGTAAGAAAAGCGGGAATGAATGGAGGATGAAAGAATGGTGAAATTGCGGATGAGAGATTGTATGGGCCACCTACGATCCTCAGGAATGAATGGATAGATATGAAATTATGAATAAATAAATATATCATCATTCTTTTTACCCAGTACTGGGTGTGACACTCTGCCGTAGCAGATCTCGGTAAGTAATATATTTAGCGCGTGAAGTGCAGTTATCAGACATCAAATCACGGCCCTCAAAGATGTTAGTGATGGGGGAGCCACAGGAGTAGTTTTAATGTGGTGAAAATTGTTTGCCGGCTGTGGGCATTGCACCCGGCTCAGGATCCATAGGCCGACTCGATACCACTGTGTCACTTACTCCATAAATTGAGGGTGAATAAATAAATATATTATCGCGTCTTTTACCTATTATTTAGTGTGGCACTCTGCCGTAGCAGATCTCGGTAAGTGACATATTTTGCGCATGAAGTGCAGTTACTAGCTATCAAATCACGGCCTTCAAAGATGTTAGTGGTGGGGGAGCCACAGGGGTAGTTTTAATTTGATGAAAATTACTTGTCGGCTGATTCGATACCAATGAGTGACCTACCCCATAAGAGTATTAAATATAAATATATCATCACGCCTTTTACCCATTACTGAGTGTGGCATTCTGCCGTAGCAGATCTCGGTAAGTGATATATATGGCGAGAAAAATATAGGAGTAGTTTTAACGTGGTGAAATTTGTTTGTCGGCTGTGGAAATCGAACCCAGGTTTTCAAATTCACAGGTCGACTCGATATCAATGAGTCACCTACCCTATAAAAGGATCCATGCTGCTACATATTTGTTATAGTAAATGTATTAAAATATTTTTCTGCTATAGACCGTCAAAGTGATATGCGACGCATTGAAATCTATGCTAAGACATCAAGAAATTGGACCAGAACTTCTTAAAAAACTGTTTGTAAGTTTAAAGAGTCCGCGAACTTATCTGTCAGTAACTGACAGTTAATGAGATATATTTTTACTAATCTGACAGATGAGTTAACTGTTATTTTATGTCAAGGTTGATTAAAGATAGTATGTTACTAATGTCGATTATATTTTAGAATGAATTTCGTTCACACAATTTACTTCCAGCAGCACATAATGGAACTTGAATATCGTGGATAACTTCGAAGAAACATGCTTTTATTATGACTTCTATTGTATAAAAACTAATTTTGATTGATAAATAAAAATAAAAATGAACAGAATTGTCACAATTATTTTTTCCTTCTTAGCTCACTGGGAGAAAATACTCATAGCAACGGGATTAGAATTATTTTACGCCCGTCGTTATTGGCAACGATAAATAACAGCATGACGGGTTTAAATGGATTATTTCTATCATGATTTTGGTGTCATATTAATTAAAATTCTATCCTGGTCGTGGAATAGTATATTAAAGAGTGATCAAAAGGGATTGTTACAGTTGGCAATAAAAAAAACTACTTGAAATTGGTAAGCCTGATACATAAATTCATTTCCTATTGTTTACAGTGACATTTAAAATTTAAATTTGAGTACATTTATTATTACATTTATTTCTAAAGTATTTCTATTACTTAAAAAGTCAAAATTCTATTAACTGTCAAACTCCTGACATAACCTATTTGTATTTATTAGAAATGTCAAATAGCATTTCCGCCTTCATCTGACGTTGTGCCAACATAGATATTAGTGGTGGAGGAGCCACAGGGGTAGTTTTTGAAATTATGAAAATTGTTTGTCGCCTGAGGGAATCGAACCAGGGTTCTCAGGATCCACAGGCCGACTTCATACCACTGAGCTAGCCACCCCATAAAATAAAAAAAATATTATCACACCTTTTTTGTTTTCTAGATTTCTATATTGTACAGAGTGTAGTATCATCTACAATTCTAGCTAACACTAAGTTGAAAAATATCTTCCAGCCGTCAAATCAGGTCACCCACAGAGAGAATTACAAACCAAAGTTTGAGAAAAACTTCAGAATATTCTACTCTTTGTAGCATTTTCACAAATCTGTCATACATTAGCCGGCTTTTATTATTCAAATCCACGCTGACGTAACGTAACAGGATGTATGCGTAACGCAACGAGGCGTTCCCGTACGTAAAATAGAAATTTCACGCTTGAGAACGCGGAATTTCGCGGCAGGCTGTGTATTTATTATTAATATTGAAAAGCGTATGTGCATGCTACGCTGTTATTCAAGAGTATAATGGCTTTGTTATCTACTGATGGCGTACGGGATACTTTAAATACCGCAAGTCTTTTAACATGATAATGATGTAATAAAGTAGCAGGTTATTTTATCTGGAAGATAATTTAAGGTGCTTTTAGAGATAGTATAATATAGAGTACAACCAGCGACGTGCTGACATAATGTAGATCCGAGTTGAATTATACAGAATGTTTCATAACTTCGGGTCCATACATTAAGATAGTTCTAGCGTGAAAAACATTTTTACAAATCTGAATGAAACTCGGCACACGTAAACATTGGATATTCATACACATCCTGTTAAAATATAAAACACATTCACCGTCTGTGAACAAATATATTCGCTTGTAAAGTTGAGTTCTTATACACGGGGCTTATGGCGATCATCACTCAGAATCGCACATATTTGGTTTGTGTACCTCTAAAAATTTGCAGTTTCATTTGAAAAACTAGTATGATGTTCTAGAACTATCCATGTATATTGTATCAAAAGGAGAAAGTTTTTTACCGTTGAGTAATGGATATATAGCCATGCAAAGCCTTGTTTTTAACGAAAAATTAAGGATCCCAATTTATAATGACAACATCACACGATGGTATGGTATTTAAAAATTCATTAAACCAACAATCTATTAACAATTCATGATATTGAAATCATAATAGGTATAAAACACTTATTTTATTCTATCTTTTTCTTTCTCCGAGCGTCAGTTTCGCCACAGGACGACCGATGTCGCTAGTACTACCTTAAGGTAGTTTTAGTAATGTCCAACTTCATTGAATTGCGCTACGCTTATTTTGACCGTTTCATTTCATCATTTTGCCATATAAAAATTTGTCGTGAGTTTTGGCACATCAAGTAATGCCATCTAGTGCTTTGTATTTCTATTAAAGGAATGTGACAACGCTGTTAAGTTCCAAAACAACCTTAAAATATTTGAAAACTGAAGTTTATGTGATCAAACAAAATACATTTAATGGAACTGGGTATTTTATTTATACATTCAATATTATTAAATATTATGACTAATATTCTGAGCTTTCGACTAAAGTGACTAGCTAGTCTAAACTAAGTGAATGTCATTTGGCAACGTAGCATTATCTGTCACTGCAGGTAAATAATGCCGCCATATTGTCTACCTATTTAAAAATTTTAAAGTATTTCTAGGTCAAAAGAAGGATGTATTAATGAATTATGGCGAAACTAACGCTAAAAAAAATATAAAAATTGAATAAAATAAGTGTTTTATACCTATTATGATTTGAATATCATGATTTGTTAACAGGTTGTTGGTCTAATGAATTTTCAAATACCATACCACCGTGTGGTGTTGCCATTATAAATTGAGATTCTTAATTTTTCGTTAAAAACAAGGCTTTGCATGGCTATATAGCCATTACTAAACGATAAAAACTTTCTCCTTCTGATACAATATACATGGATAGTTCTAGAACATCATACTAGTTTTTCAAATGAAACTGCAAAATTTTAGAGGTACACAAACCAAATATCCTTCCATCCATTACTGGGTGTGGCACTGCCATAGAAGATCTCGGTAAGTGATATATTTTGCGCGTGAAGTGCGGTTACCAGTCGTCAAATCACAGCCCCCCAAAGATGTTAGTGGTGGGGGAGCTATAGGGGTAATTTTAATGTGGTGAAAATTGTTTATCGGCTGTGGAAATCGAACCAGAGTTCTTAGGATACACAGGCCGACTCGATACCACTGAATCATCTACTCCTAACATTGTTATAACTGTTACAATATTAGTTTATGAAAGTACATCGTTAATATGGCGTTAAAACTGGTTGTAATGGTGAAACATTAATTTTATTATATTTTAAAAGTCAGTATATAAATATTTGATGTAGCAAATTACGTTCTATGACATCTTTTACAAACGGAATAACATTTTTGCTGAATAAACACAAAAAAAATATTTACGTTTCATATAAAAATACTCAGTCATTTTGGTTCTGTTTTCTTGAGGCTGGTATTCAAACGGAATTCACTTAGACGTCAAAATGCAGCAGGAACTATTTACCTGACATTCCTGAGCCGGTCCTGCACACAATATAGGGCAGGACTTTATATTACACACATACTGCATTGTGATATTACAATATCGTACTTTAAAATTATTTGGAACAGTCGACATTCCATATTTTCTGCTGTCAAATGTTTATAAATTATTTTAGAGAAAAATACTTCAAATAAAAGATGCGGGAAACTTATTTTTCTACCACTTTTATTTGTAACATTTTTTTCGAAAATAACTTATAAACGTATGATAAAGGAAAGTATATCATGTCGAGAAAGAAATAATATTTTAGATCTAAATACGGAGGATTTGGCGTTGCAAATATCGATATATTATTTTCTATAAAATAAAAATTAAATAGAAAAAATTACATTTATGTATCAATTGATTACAGGCAATGATTCAGTTATAGAATAAGAGAAAAGTTTGGTTTCGTTACAATATTCGTAAAAGAAAGAATTTTAGAGCAAATTGTTAAAATTTTCCGAAAAAATAAATTGTTACAAATAAGCGAAAACTATGCTAATAAATCAATTCGAACCCTGGGAATTCAACGCCGTTGAGCGCAACTTCGTATCACGTTTAGTTTTTGAGATAGAGCCTCCGGAAATGATGAACTTTCAAAAAATTTCAGCACCTCAGTTTCTCGACTTTCCAGAGGCCATATCTCAAAAACTTAGCGAGATATGAAGATGCGCTCAACAGCATTGGATTTCTCATGCTTCAATTGACTTGTATACAAATTTTCAGCCATTTTAAATATTTTCAAAAATGTTCGCCATTAATTTTTTTCCAAACAGTTTTTGGACAATATCTTAAAAACTAGACGGCGTACGTACTTGGGGATTTAACTATTGGATTCAGCGGGTCAAAATACATATGTATGTAAATTTTCATTACAATAATCGTACGAGAAAGAGTTTTAGAGCAAATTGAAAATCATAAAAAACCTAAGGGGTACTACCCCTTCGAAAAATAATTAAAAATTTCAAAAAACTAAAATCGCTTCAAATGAGCTAAAATTTTGCTAATAAGTCAATTCGGACCCGGGGAATTCATCGCCGTTGAGCGCAACTTCGTATCACGTTTAGTTTTTGAGATAGAGCCTCCGGAAGTGTTGAACTATCAAAAAATTTCAACACCTCAGTTTCTTGACTTTCCAAAGGCTATATCTCAAAAACTAAGTGAGATATGAAGATGCGCTCAACGGCATTGGATTTCTCATGCTTCAATTGACTTGTATACAAATTTTCAACGATTTTTAAAATTTTCAAAAATGTTCGTCATTTAATTTTTTCCAAACAGTTTTTGGACAATATCTAAAAAACTAGAGGGCGTACGCACTTGGGGATTTAACTATTGGATTCAGCGGGTCTAAATACATATGTATGTAAATTTTCATTACAATAATCGTACGAGAAATAGTTTTAGAGCAAATTGTTTGAAAATCGTAAAAAACCTAAGGGGTACCCCTTGGAAAAATAATTAAAAATTTCAAAAAACTAAAATCGCTTCAAATGAGCTAAAATTTTGCTAATAAGTCAATTCGGACCCGGGGAATTCATCGCCGTTGAGCGCAACTTCGTATCACGTTTAGTTTTTGAGATAGAGCCTCCGAAAGTGTTGAACTTTTAAAAAAATTCAACATCTCAGTTTTTTGACTTTCCAGAGTCCATATCTCAAAAACTAAGCGAGATATGAAGATGCTCTTAACGGCATTGGATTTCTCATGCTTCAATTGACTTGTATACAAATTTTCAGCGATTTTTAAAACTTTCAAAAATGTTCGCCATTTAATTTTTCCCAACCAGTTTTTGAACAATATCTTAAAAACTAGAAGGCGTACGCACTTGGGGTTTTGACTATTGGATTCAGCGGGTCTAAATACATATGTATGTAAATTTTCATTAGAATAATCGCACGAGAAGGAGTTCTAGAGCACAAGTTTTTTATGATTTTTAAGATATTCGTATCATTATTATAATTTAATTTAGCCACATTTTGTTCGCTTTGCATATAAAACTTCGGCTTTCCCCCATCGTATAATTTATCTAGTACGTCACTGGTTTTGTATATTAAGATGCTTCATTGACAAACAAAACACGTCTACTCTAAATATTGCGACTTGAATTAGTGACTTCAATTTATCTTCACGTATCATCCTTCTTCCTTTTTTATATCCTCTACTTCCTCTTTCTTTTTTATAACAGTTGTTTGGTTCGGTGTTGCCAAATTTATATTTCTTTTACGTAACTCGTGAGGCAAGGAGTCCTACAATTTTTTTGCCTCAGGATTGTAGATCCGTTTTCTGAACATCTCTATATACAATGCTACTGTAATTATAATTTATTTTCTATTGTAGCATATAAAAATAGATGTCATGATATTACTCCCAAAATAGGGTAAAACCCCCAATAATATATTCATTTCTATCTGTATCAATTTTGATTCACTGTCGACATTTTAAAATTGAATTTAGTTTTCTCTTTGTCTCTGTCTCTTTCTTCCGCATTCACTTTCTCCGGATTTACAATTACCTTATCGGCTGCTTTGTTGTATCCGGATTCACCGGAGTATACTCCGGGTAAACCGGGAGCCAATCACGTGTTTGTTTGCACATATTCTTTCATCACTGTCAGAGCGTAAAGAAGCCTAAAATCGGCGACTTCATTGACGTCGAAACTGGGGCAAAAAACAAATAAGAAAACTGAAATTGGTGGTGCAATTTGACGGCTGGTTACCTCTCTTCTTACTGATAATATTTTGACATGAATTATGAGTTGTTATGGAATTATACGAATTACTTTCCAACTGTTAATATTCAGCAAATAATAAAAATAATTTTTAATAATATCTGTACTGTAAGTTACGCATTAATGACAAAATTAAAATACAGTAAGTGGAACTTTTATTGCACAGTGGTTTCCATGGTTACATCAGAACTATAATATTTACTTACCATCCCCGTGGACAGTAAGTAAATATTACAAATCAAGATCCTGCTTATTTTGACAACAATTTCACAGCTGTTAATTTTGAAACCTATTTTTCTTTTTGTGTGATAATGTTTTCGAGTGTAATAAATGAATGAGTTTATATGGAGTGATCTATAAATGTGGTTGAAGTGAGGGTGGTGTGTTTGGATGAAAATGTTTGGTGATGGCAGGTTGTTTGATGGGTGTGATGAGTGAATGTTTTATGAGTGATTTTAGGGTTCGTGCTACCCCATTTGTTGGGATATAGCGTGAAGATATGTATGTATGTATTTTTCTTTTCTCTCTATTTATGCAGCTATTGTAAATAATAGCTTACTAACCTCGGACTGTAAGTGATTTTTTAGGTCGCGAATGTTAAGGAAATCTACTACATTCTTGACCTAAAAACTGTCATAATTCATGGTTCGTTATATACTATTATGTATATTATTTAGGTTTAATTGAAATAATAGAATTTGATGTACTAGGTTACTGTGCTATTGTAACATTTATTGTTTGAATTACTGTTGTAATTAAATATTGTTTTGTCCCGAAATGCCATCTCGGTACGCATGCGCATTGCCTCACAAATAGTTACAGTTTAATTGTGCTACCTACGTCACAAGAACATCAATGGCGATCGTTTTGAATAATTCACTTTTTAATTTAATTTTTTAGATATTAATACGTTATCTGTGATCATTTTTTCAGCATAATTGTAACACATTTACAACTAAAATTGATGTGTTAAATATTTCTTTAATGTTCCAATAACCCTTTTGTGTTTGTTGGATACAAGTTGAAGACAGTGAGATTAGAATTTCCGAATTCTTTCCTATCATTCTGAAAATTGTAGTGAGACGCCTATGTATTGCAAAAGGGAACTCGAACCGGTAAAATATTTATTCGGCGTTTCAAAAACATGTATTTAAGTCGAAGAAGAATGTTTTGAAGGACTTCAGTTGAACCCACTTTCACAATCCTGAAATTACATTTTGTTTGCTTTCTTGTGATTCAATTTATATTTTATCAACGTATTGTAAGGTTTCTTCTTTTTTTAGTCTCTCAAATGTTCGCTAAACTGTTTGACATTTGAATTTTTACATCGCTTTCAATATGATTTGTTTTGTAATATTGTAGAAAGTAGTTTAAATTCTAAAAATATTGTTTATTCGCTTATACAACCTGTTATTCGCTCGTAATGAGTTATTTCGTTCACTATTATCAGCTAAATGGAGTAGGTGACACAGTGGTTATCGTGTCGGCCTGTGGATCCTGAGAACCCTGGTTCGATTCCCACTGGCGACAAATATTTTCATCACATTAATACTACTCCTGTGACTCCCCCACCACTAACATCTTTGGGGGCCGTGATTTGACGGCTGGTAACCGCACTTCACGCGCAATATATTACTTACCGAGATCTGCTTCGGAAGAGTGCCACAACCAGTAATGGGTAGAAGGCGTGATGATATATTTATTTATTTATATTATCAGCTAAATTTTGGTTTATGGTGGAATTCTGTAACAAATCTATAAGTTTATAAATCCATAAATCTATAAATAACAAACAAAATCACACCAATATTTGTTGACAAGTAGAAAATATTTTAAAACTAAACAGGATATGAAGATTTGGTCAACGGTATTGACTTTTTCGTGTCCGAATTTGCTTATTAGTAAACTTTTAATTCGTTTGAAATGACTTAATTTTTTGGAAATTTTTCATTATTTTTTGAAAGTTCAACACATCCGGAGGCTCTATATCAAAAACTAAACGTGATACGAAGTTGCGCTCAACGGCGTTGAATTCCCCGGGTCCGAATTGACTTATTAGCAAAATTTTAGCTCATTTGAAGCGATTTTAGTTTTTTGACATTTTTAATTATTACTTTAATTTTTTTTTAGTTATATGGCAACTATGATTTCTAACATGTAATAATGAAATGAATATATTAAAAGGCTTATTCCATTTGCCATTTGGTTCAGATCTAACTTTACTGAACCAAATCACTTATTTATTTCGCTGGATTACTGCATTGACTTTATTTCCAGTATTAGAATTACTCATTTTAATTTATTTTGAAGTAATTCACCCCAATAAATGCATCAGTTTGCTTAATTCAGTTCATTTCGTCATGTTGTCTAATTTATCTGAACTGATTTAAATGAACCAAGCGGGAAATGGAATACAGCTATTATAAGCATGTTACAATATTAATTTTGTCAAATTTTTGTTCGTTTTTGTGGGCTAATACGAGTACCAAATATAACACATGCATTGGATATTCCTAGAATTTTTTTCTGTTGCTCTTAGGAAAGCTGCACTCGTCTTTGATTCGTACATATTTCCATAGTAACAAAAGCACTCATAAGCTTAAATAATTAGCGATAATATTCAATGCACTCATTATAAGAGCTTTTTTTCTTAATTTAAAAAATTGCTGGAAATTATAAATTAATTAAAACACGAGAATTTTAATGCCGTTGAGCGTATTTACCTATCTCGTTTAGTTTTTGAGATATATCCTCGGAAAGGTCGAAAATTTATAGAAAATTTAAGTTTTCTGGAGGTAATATCTTAAAAAGTAAACAAAATATGAAGATGTGTCCAACGGCATTGAACTCCTGTTGTCCGAATTGACTTATACGCAATTTTTTAACACATTTTAAGCGATTTAATTTGACTAAGACAATGTACAAAAATAAAGTGGCAAGTATCTTAAAACAAATGAGAATCACAGCAATAATACTTAAGGAAATAGAGACATAAAAACGAAACAAACCTTGTAATCATTCTTTTGGTATAAACCACGTAAATCCAAATAAATTCACGCAACAATATGAAATGGAAGGAATTATTCAAGCAATTTTCTTAATTTTAAAGCGTTGGGCATAAAACAATTGCCATAAATATGTCAGCTAAACTCTTATTCCCTTCTGGAAGGAAGGCAAAAAGCAAAGACAAATTAAAATAGCCCTAAACACAGTCATAAACAAACCCTCGAGTTTGGAACGCGGCCAAAAGTAGAACGGGAACTTAGCAGCAAATATATCTGGATTATAAGCCACGTAAAGATATAAGGAGTTGACAAAGATAATTGTTTGTCGTAATGAGCACAAGAAATGTACGACTTACGAGAAAATAGAAACAAGTGAAATTCTACATAGATTTAAAAATGTTAAAACATAGTACTGCATTACCAAGAAGCTACTTCATTTGTTAAATGCAGTATATAAGAAAATAATCCCAGGACAACTACAGGTCATTATTAGAAATAATTTTTGAAAAAGCTATGAGCGTTCACCGGGCTTTGAACCCAGAACCTTTCATACGTAACATGACTGCTTTAACCAATTGAGCTACATACACTCGGCGAAGTATACATGCTTTTTCGTGCATTATTCGGTGAAAGTTTTTCAAAATTATTTTTAATATCTATCATTGGACAATTGTGTCAATAAAATATATCTTATTACAGTTTATTATGGAATCTGAACCAAACAGATGCAATTGTATTTTTCCATGACGGAAAGTAGACTTTCCTGCATTTATTTCTTGTATGAAAAGTTGATATTTGTCGTCTACTCATGTGGAAAGTACTACTTTTCGTCAGCGTACGATATATGAGTTTTGGTCTTCAGAAGTGTAAATATAATAATTACATATCGTTGACGTCTTTAGTAATTGCGATTTTATACATGCCCTGATTTTTCCACACTGCGGTATGGTAAAGTAATTATAATTTCTTTAGCTTTTAGCGGCCATTAAAATAAAATGCCTACAAAAAACGCTAACTACCGCAATTTATCATTCAGTGCAGTCTTGGAGACATAAATAAATGATTTTTTGTACTCGCAGCATTCAAAATAATGTTAACATAACCTTAGAAACCGATGGAAAGTTTGATTTTGTGCACTAGTGCGCAAAGTAATTGAAAAAAACACCCATTTTTTATGATTCTAAATTTTGACTATTAAAACGCTAATTGTATTTACATATATACATACATTTGAAGGAATATATAAAAGAAATAGAGACATTAGCTTATAACGCCATCAAACAGACATATTTAACAAGCTTTACGAGAAAAAATAAATAGTTTTCAAATAACAAATGTCAATTCATGGCATACTTAACTGTCAATAGAAAGTCACGCTTCAAATTAAATAATTTTACTCTTTGTCGATTATATAATTCTTGCTCGTGACAAAAAGCATTGTACAAAACTCGTGCACGAAGACGTCATTTGCACCATTTGCGCACTTGTTATGTAAATTGCTATTACATTATCCTGGAAACTAAAGTAAAGTTTGATTTTGCGCACTAGTACTTCAAAGTAATTGAAAAAAATACTATTAAAACGCTAATTGTACTTATATACACACATTTTAAGGAATTTATAAGATAAGTAGAGACGTTAGCTTATAACGCCATCAATCAGACATATTTTAATAAGCTTTACGAGAAAAAATAAACAATTTGTTTTCAATTAACAAATGTCAATTCATGGCATACTAACCTGTCAATATAAATTCATTCTTCAAATTTAATAACTTTCTCACTATCGGTTATTTAATTTTTTTCGTTACAAAAACAAAGCTCGTGCTTTAAAATTGCGCTCATGTGCAAAGTAAGTCTTAGCGCACTTGTTATGTAAATAGAATTTTAGTTGTTGAAAAATAAGTAAAATGAACTTATTGAGTGTTTATTGTAGGTACCAAATATCTGTGAGGGTACAATATCTCAGTCAGTGTTAAAAGGGTTGCTATCAGGTCACACCAGCTAATCGCTTCTTATATTACAGCTTTTTAACTATGTACCGTTTGAGATAGTACAACAGAGACTTATACATTGACCGTTTTGCTGTTGTGCATGTTTTAAACACTCATTCGAGTTTTAAATACACCATCTCGCACTTTAGTGCCATTATGAGAATGATGTTAAATAAATGTTGTTGTTTTATAGTCCACTAACATCGTACAACTTAATAGGAATGCATTTTTAGAAGCATTACTCTGTAAACGGCACATAATATGGTTTAAATATGTAAAACATTTAGAGCACAATTCTCAAAAGAGTTTTAGCTAATCCTGAATTTTGGTAGGTGGTACAGTGGTATCGAGTCGGCCTGTGGATCCTGAGAACCTCGGTTCGATTCCCACGGCGATAAACAATTTTTACCACATTGAAATTATTAATAACAATATAACAAGAAAGTGAGAACAAATTGAAAATAATGTGACAGATCTTTAGAAAACTTGTTGCTAGGCAATAGTCACGCAAGCCCGTAGGGCTTGAGTGGCTATTGCCAAATGCCAACAAGTTTGAGAAAGATCTTGGAGAATTATTTTCTAATTTATCCAACTCTCGAGTTATATTTAATTAGATTATTTTTTGAATTAGCTGTTGAGATCGATTCATCCAACTTATAAGATTTTAAACTGGGTTCATATCGATTGATTACTTATTAATGTATTCTTAGAAGTTGTTTCCAAAATTTGTTGGTGTATTTCTGTATCTGAAATGGAACTAAATCGATTTTTATCACACATTTTACTTGACGCGTTGACAGTTTTAAATAATTATTTGACAACTACCTATCATTTGTCACAAACAAAAAAGCATCTACAGAGATTAGTCCCGGAAATAATCACAAGAGCTTTATTCTCAGTATAATAATGACAGGATTGGTTAAAACGCAAACACGTGATATACAATGAAGCATTTCATTGGTTTTGAGAACCGTCATAAAATAATCTCTGTAATTTCCCATCCACTAACATCATTGCGAGACGTGATTGATATAAATTGAAGATTTGAGATTTGAACTCACGACCTCTTGCTTCTAAATTATTTAATGCAAGTTATACATTGGTTTAATTCACTGAGCTACTTATGTATGTATGTATATTTCCAGCTGTCAAATTACTCCACCCCCTCACAAAAAATATTTCTAAAGGCAAAGCAAGCTAGCTCAAAATCTATTAAAAATAATATAGTATATTATACAACGATTGTTTAATGATAGCTATTACTCATGACGATAAAGTTTGCGACACGAACCTTAGGCGAATGAGTAATAGCCATTACACTGCGAGATTAAAACCATACTTTTTCTACTACTACTATATTAGAAATTACGCTTTTAGCTTTGGATAATGGAGTAGGTGGATCAGTGGTATCGAGTTGGCCTGTGGATTCTGAAAACCCTGGTTCAATTCCCACAACCGACGAACAATTTTCACCACATTAAAATTACCCCTGTGGCTTCCCCTCCACTAACATCTTTAGAAGCCGTGATTTGACGGCTGGCAACCACACTTCATGCGCATAAACATATCACCCAGATCTGCTTCGGCAGAGTGCCACACCCAGTAATGAGTAAAAGGCGTGATGATATATTTATGTATTTTTATATTTACTTAATTTTGGAATAGTCAAATTAAACTACCAATATTCTCAAAAAACTTTAAACAAAACTCTAATAAAATCAATCTTGTAACAAATTAGTATTTGAAAAAAAAATTGAATTAACTTTTTAAAATTATATTTGCACGTAGATTAACATATAAAAATAATCAAATATTTGTGAAATTGTACAGTAACTTATAGTGAAATCCAAATATGATTGTAGTTTTATTTTAAGTCAGCTTGTGACGCGAGTGTCCTACCCATTGAACCACAGCTGCAGGAGACATTAGTTCATTAGTTTTAAAGAGCAATTAAGAAACGTAAATATTTTCCTATATATGGCAGTAATTAAGCTCCACTGAAAATATTTTCAAGATAAATTTTTTTATTTCAAAAAATAAACAACCATGCATGAAAAGATTATAACAAGAGAAAAAATAGCTTGGCTTTCAGCCAATATCCAAGAAAGACTTCCCTTTTGCTTTATTTTGAAATTCACGAGATATTCTTTGAACATACGCTTTTATTCTTCTTCTTTTCCCAACTTAATAACAGTAACGTTACCGTAAAAATACTACTGATAAGAATAATCGCCAATAATCGTTTCAAATTTATTCTTTGATCACAAAACTCTTTCACTACATTTATTTTAGTTCGATGAAATATTATTTATTACATTCTAAAATATATTGATTACCGGTAATTTATAAACTTTATAAAATAAAAATAAATAAATATATCATCAAGTTTTTTACCCATTACTCAATAAAATAACATGATACTAGATATGAAGTTGATATTTCATCATTTAATTCCACATATATTTTTGCGTAGATATGCATATTTTGATCTACAAAATATTTTTTTCAAATCGCCGGAGTTATGAGGGCAAAAAATTCGGTTAATGATGAAAATGCTAATTTTTTGGTTGACCCAGTATAAAAATCGAAAAAGTTTAAAATATATGTCTATATAATTCAGACTACGATAAATCGAATGCCGTTGAGCGCATCTTCATATCTTTTTTAGTTTACGAGTTACAGCGATTTTTGTCTTTTTAAAAATCTCAACTTTGAAGACCGATATCTCGAAAACTAAAAGAGATATTGAAATGCGGTTTAAACGAGTATATTTCTCGTGCTCTAATTAACTTATACTAACATTTTGAAATTTTTGAAAATTTTCATATTTTTTCGAAATTTTTTTTTGGACATATTTCAAAAACTTAACGAGATAATGGAAATGTGTAAAAACCAGTGGATTTCTATCGTAAAAGTACATATGTATGTAAAATTTCATAATTTTTGCTCTGCGGATAAAATTTTTAGAGCAAAAAAACTAAAAATGTCCAAAATTCGTAAAATTCTTAAGGGGTACCCCTTCAAAAATAATTAAAAAACATAGATTTTTCGTTTTTTTGTAATAAAAACTTTACCTCTTCAAATTTTTGGCTGAAATTTTGCATATCTATGTACTTTTATGAGAGAAATTCACTGGTGTTCACAGATTTTTATTATCTCTTAAAGTTTTTTAAATATAAGCAAAAAAAAAATTTGAAAAAATAGTAAAATTTTCAAAATTTTCCAAATTTCAGTATAAGTAAATTAGTGCACGAGAAATACACTCGTTCAAACCGCATTTCAATATCTCTTTTAGTTTTCGAGATATGGGCCTCCAAAGTTGAGCTTTTCAAAAAGTCAAAAATCGCGGTAACTCGAAAACTAAAAAAGATATGAAGATGCGCTCAACGGCATTCGATTCCTCGTAGTCTGTTTTACATAGAACTATATTTTAAAAATTTTCTGTTTTTAAAATGATTGAACAAAAAAATGGCACTTTCTTTAACAGAAATTTTTGTGATCCCATCTCTGCCGATTAAAAAAATATACATTGAGATTCAAAATATGCATAATGATGTAGAAATATATGAGGAATTAAATGGTGAAATCCCCAATTTCATATCTAGTTTCATATTTTTTTAAATTAACCGTAAACAGAAACAAACGTGAATATAAACATAAGCATCTAAATAAATAGTTTTTTTTAAATGGTGAAAATTGTTTGTCGCCTGTGGGAATCAGACCAGGGTTCTCAGGATCCACAGGCCGACTTGCAGAGCTGGGCAGTAGCTAGCTACTTTTGTAGCTTAGCTACTAGCATAGCTACATTTACCTTAGCTGTAGCTGTAGCTTAGCTAACTGTGAAAAAATATAGCTGTAGCTTGTAGCTAGCTACTTTTTTTTCTATTAGCTTAAAAATAACAACTGAAGCTACTTTTAAAGCTACTTTTTGTAGCTTAAAGCTACTTTTTAAGCAGAAGGTCAACAAAGTACGCATGCGTACAAGCTAAACCCACACAAAATAATTATTTGTTGCCGGTTCTAACTGGCTGTAATACGCAAAAATACACAGTAGGTGCCAGATGGTATTTGCTATTTTTTATATTTATGTACATAATAGTAAATTAACAGTCATTATAACAAAAGACAATGGCAAATTTAATTATTTCACAATAATTTAAAAAAGTAGCTTTAAAATTTAACAGCTACTTTAACGGAAGCTTTTTGCTGTAGCTTAGCTATATATTACAAAATATAGCTTATAGCTGTAGCTTAGCTACTTTTTTAAAGAATAGCTGTAGCTTAGCTACTTTTTTTAAGTAGCTTGCCCAGCTCTACCGACTTGATACCACTGAGCTAGCTACCCTAAATTTAATATACATACAATAAATTAGTCCCAGATAAATTAATTTATAAATTTTAATTCCTGTTATCTCTCTGAGAAATCTGTAGTTGAAAGTATTCCTCGCAAGCAGAAAGTAGGGAATTCAGCTAATAGTTCTTCCAACGAGATGATTTCAACCGGCAAAGCTTTGTTGGGTCCCCGACTGAGTGGAACGATGTAAAAAGATTGAAACTAAATACGATTACAGCGGATTTCAGGAAAAATCGTTTTAGGGATTTGGTCCAGACCGAAATGCGATTGTAGTAGACTTCTGTTATTAGCGAGATTATTGTTTTGTAAACTTCTGATAGTGCAGAGATTTGAGGATTATATTTAATAGAATGGCAATATTACTTTATCCCATATTTAGTTGCGTGTTAAAGCGATAGTATGCGATACAGAAATTTCAGATTATATCTCAAATTGTAGTAAATTTATTTTTTTACGATCGATCAGAAAGTAGACATTTCCAATTGTCGTATGTGTGCAGAAAATTAATGATATTCGACAAACGGTAAGTGGATTTTGTCGCTTACCGAACAGTAAAGTAAGATTTTATATTTAAACGAATTTCAAAAATGAAGTGCGGCAAGAACATTTTCTTTACCAGATTGTTTTGTACTTCAGACTGTTAGTTTTGTTGTAGCATTGGATACGTACTTTACTTGACTGTTTTTGTAAAAACCTACGTTCCATACTAAAATTGGTGAGGAAAGTAGGCACTGTCTTGTCGGTGCAAATAAAGAATTTATTCACAATCAGTTAGTAATATGCCATTTACCGACTTTCAAAAAGTTGGAAAGTTAGCTATTGTTGGCTTTTACTTTCTAACTGGTCGGAAAGTGACCACTTTCCGACCTGAGAAAACTTGCACCTTTGATTTTAAATAAACAAAATTAAATAAATAAATATATCATCACGCCTTCTACCCATTACTGGGTGTGGCACTCTGCCGAAGCAGATCTCGGTAAGTGATATATTGTGCGCGTGAAGTGCGGTTACCAGCCGTCATATCACGGCACCCATAGATGTTAGTAGTGGGGGAACCACAGGGGTAGTTTTAAAATGGGGAAAAATGTTCTTTTCAGGATCCACAGGCCGACTTCATACCACTGAGCTAGCTACCCCAAAAATAAAATAAATAATAATAATAATAATAATTAATTAATAAATTATTAAATAAAACTGTCACTGTCAAAAGTTATAGCTAAACCTCGACTGTAATGAAGCTCTTTCCACCTCGGTATGTAATATACTATTAAAATTATTTTTGACAGTTTTTCAGTTTGCAAATTCGGGCAATAGTTTTCACCAGTGGAATGCAGTTATATTTTTGAAGCAGATACTATCAATTCTTGTCACATTAATCTGCAAGTGCAGCTCTTAATTTTATTATTTATTTATTTGAGAAAAATATAATCTCAATTACAGTAACTTACAACAGAATCCAACGCACTAACATTTTTCTAGCGCTCTATTTTGCCAACAAGAAACTGAACAAAACTCTTCCTATAAAAACAACACAACAACCCTAAAACCATAATCACACCACCCAAATTAATTTCATCTCAACACTTCTGCAAATTACGTCGCTTTTATTCGCCCTCCTAAAGAGGCGCAAAGTTTCATAAAGCGATATCTATATCATGCAATGCCGCATGCCGCCAATGTCGGATTCCTTCAAAGGGCTTTCTACTTTCCACCCCGCAGAGCCGGCTTTAGGAGGTGGTTGGGGGTGCTAATACGCCCATTATACCGTGTTTTGTCGGCACAAAGACTGCATGACGAGAGGATGTTTTCGCTGGGGAGAAATTGGCGGAAATAAGGAGATAGTTAAAATAAAATAAATATAAATATATCATCACGCCTTCTACCCATTACTGGGTGTGGCACTCTGCTAAAGCAGATCTCGGTAAGTGATATATTTTGCGCGTGAAGTGCGGTTACCAGTCGTCAAATCACGGCCCCCAAACATGTTAGTGGTGGAGGAGCCACAGGGATAGCCTTTTCAAATTATGAAAATTTGTCGCCTGTGGGAATCGAACCAGGGACCTCAGGATCCACAGGCCGACTTCATACCACTGTGCTAGCCATCCCTTAACAGGAGATAGTTGATATGGAGAATAGTTTACTTTCTCGAGAAGTTATTTATTTTTTAATGGGGTAATGGCTCAGTGCTCTCCGAGTCAGTCTGTGGACCCTAAGAACCCTGGTTCGATCCTCACAGCCGACAAAATATTTTCATCACTTTAAAACTACCCCTGTGGCTTCTCCACCACTAAAATCTTTGGAGGCCGTGGTTTGATGGCTGGTAATCGCACTTCACGCGTATAAATATATCACTTACCGAGATCTGCTTCGGCAGAGTGCCACACCCAGTAATGGGTAGAAGGCGTGATGATATATTTATTTATTTTTTATTTGTAATACTATTATTCTGGTTTATTTATAAATTATTTATTTATTATGGGGTAGGTGGTTTAGTGGTATCGAGTTGGCCTGTGGATTTGAGAACAATTTTCACCACATTAAAATTATCCCTGTGGCTCTCCCACCAGTAACAACTTTGGGGGTCGTGATTTGACTGGTAACTGCACTTTTACGCGCATAAATGTATCACTTACCAAGATCTGCTTCGGCAGAGTGCCACACCCAGTAATGGGTAAAAGGCGTGATGATATATTAATTTTTTATACTGCACGGTAACAAAATGTCTGCCCCAGCGGCCATCCTTCCTATATTACAAAGAATAAGAAACAAAATTAATGTTTCCAGTAAAATTTGCTCGCAGACTCACACTCAAAAATATCATTCTTTCATTCGCGTGCAATTTGTTCTCCGTCTGTTTACAAAACTTTAAATAAGAACAATAAAGTTTATCTTTACTACGTTAACCTTGCTACGCTTGCGTTACGTTTTCCGTTCTTTCGCGGAGACTCCAGTACATAAATCCACGGAGTAGAACTCCGCCTCTTGAGATAAAGTTCTTGTAAAGTTTCCGAATGCATTTTCTCGCCTGGAAAACCGCCCGGAAACACTCAACACGTTTGTGAGGACCGTAAATCAATGGAAAATTATTGTTTGTTATTAAAGGTTACTTTGCGGTAATCGATGGTATTAATAACTTGAGTTTTATTTGTTTATTTATTTGCTACGTAACAGGAAATTAATATTATTTTAGTAACAGGTGCACTTTGGGTAAATTAAGTCAGCGGGGTTGAATTTTTGGTGGAGGTGCTATAATAAATTTTCTTGCACGTGTTTTACTTTGTTCTGTAATTTATTTGTTTTCTAAGCTGTACAATAAGAAAATACACTGCTCAAAAAAAAACTCTGCTAAGTATTTCTTTGGAGTTCGTATTAAAAGTACCAGACGAGGTGAAAGTCACGCCGAGGTAAGTATATTTGTTCGTTAATTTTATTTCTTTGTTTTGGCAAATGTGTTTCATGTGTCGTTTAGGTGGCCGTCCCACGTGAAAATGAGTTGTCTAGATATATTGTGCATTTAATGTAGTTATACCAATCTATGATAACAATAGGTCACAAATAATCGCACAGTTGAAAATATTTACTTTCTGCTCGGTCGTAAAAAAATAAAAAATAAATAAATATATCATCACGCATTTTACCCATAGTTGATTTAATTTGAACATTTTGATTGTTTATTAAAATAGATAATCTATAACAAACTTCTTAATATATTCTTGGATGAATTGAAGCACTATAAATGACATATTACCAATAATTAACAAACGAAATTAGTACAAATTGTGTCAGTATGCATTTGCTTTGTGAAATCTAGTGTGTACCTATGCAGGCAGTTATCATTTGTCTGAAAGTTGGCTGACAAGCAATTAGAAGCCAAAGTTAATATCTCGCTGGTATTCTGCAGGGAATGGAAGTGTAGGACATCGCATGTTTAAATCCTGGAAGCGATTTGCAATTCGCATTAGTTAGATTGGTTTCATACGCTTCGGGCAATACATACAAATTTAACTACATCCACTGTTAGTGCCCATTTAGAGAATTACTAATTTGTCATTTGCATGTAAGATGAGTGCCGTTTTCCCGGGGAAAATAACACTTAAAAATCCCATTTTAGTTTGTTCTTGTGTGGAGTATACTTTGCGAGATAATGGGCTACTCAAACGTAGGTAATAATATTTATTATTCATATTAATGGCATGTTGTAACTTCTTGTTGCTATGAATGATTGTATTACTAAACAAAATGTTCATGTTCTTGCGCAGTGTAAATACTGCTTATTTAGATACTAATTTCAGTATGGGCTGGCTAGCTCAGTGGTATGAAGTCGGTCTGTGGATCCTGAGAACCCTGGTACCCTAGATTCGATTCCCACAGGCGACAAACAATTTTCATTATTTCAAAAACCCCTGTGGCTCCTCCTCCACTAACATCTTTGGAGGCATTTCAAGCGCAAAATATATCACTTACCGAGATCTACTTCGGCAAAGTGGGTAGAAGGCGTGATGATATATTTATTTTATTTTTATTTATTTTATTTTAGTATATATCTAACAAATTAATTAATGTATAAATACATAAATAATAAGTTATTTTCGTAACAAATAATAATAAAAATAAATATATCATCACGCCTTCTATCCATTACTGGATGTGGCACTCAGCCGAAGTAGAATTCGGTAAGTGATATATTTTGCGCGTGAAGTACGGTTACCTGCCATCAAATAACAGCCCCCAAAGATGTTAGCGGAGGGAGAGCCACAGGAGTAGTATTAATGTAATGAAAATGTTTGTTGGCAGTAGGAATCGAACCAGGGTTCTTAGGATCCACAGGCCGACACAATACCACTGTGTCACCTTCTCCATAAATAATAATAATAATAATTTCCTTTAAAACTGTCTAAATGTTAGTGGGGTGGTTAGCTCAGTGGTATGAAGTCGGCCTGTGGATCCTGAGAACCCTGGTTAGATTCCAACAGGCGACAAACAATTTTCATAATTTCAAAAACTACCCCTGTGGCTCCTCCACCACTAATATCTTTGGGGGCCGTGATTTGACGATTGGTAACCGCACTTCACGCGCAATATATATCACTTACTGAGATCTGCTTCGGCAGAGTGCCACACCCAGTAATGGGTAGAAAGTGTGATGATATATATATATATATATATATATATATATATATATATATATATATATATATATATATATATATATATATAAATAATAATTTCGTTTAAAAACTGTCTAAATGTTATCTTTAGATAATGGATAGAAGATTCTATCTGTCAAATAGTTCCTAAAGCTATTTTAAATATTTTAGGATCATTTTAAAGTCCTATAAATTATCCTAAAAGTTAACTGAGTGCTCTAAGACGATGGCTAGAGTATCCTAAATGCCAAATATTGGCTTAAGCTGACTTAAACCTTTTAGGATTATTTTAAAGTCCTTTAAATTGACCTAAAATCTAGCTGAGTGCTTTAAGACGATGGCTAGAGTATCCCAACTATCAAATACTTCTTAAAACTGTCTTAAATCCTACAGAAACATTTTTAAAATCTTTTAAAATGTTTTAAAAGCTAGCTGTGTTCTCTAAGACGATAGGTAGAGAATCCCAGCTGTCAAATACTTCCTAAAAATTTATAAATCATTTTAGGATCATTTTAAAGCCCTTTAAATTATCTTAAAAGCTACTTGAGTAATCTAAGACGATGGCTAGATAATCTCAGCAACTATCTTAAACCTTTTAGGATCATTTTAAAATTCTCTAAACTGTCCTAACAACTTCCACCCACCCTTCAAACACTCCACAATCTCTCAAACAATCTTATACTGTCAAATTATGTTAGTAAAAAATGAATTTATGGTCCCATTTACAATTTTAATTCTGAATATATTAAACTGTATTTTTTACGTGCGCGTGCATAATCAGTTAATCCCAATTTTTAATCATTATTTTAAAATATTAATCTTCTCACCACCGAAATGTGGAGAACCTCCCTCAAAGAAGATTCGCGCTTTTAGTTAATCCACCCTTAGCGCTAGTGCTACAGGGTGCTTTGCACGTGCAGCCCTTTCCATAAGGACGTATTTCTCTACAATATCAGTAACGTAATAATTAAATTATTCATGGCTTTGAATCTGCCGACACGTGGATGAATTTCACAATGACTTACAATATAATGTAACATAAAGTATGATTGTTAAATTGGCGAACTGTATTTCACTTTCACTGGAATTAGAAGCTCGTCAATAGTTATTTGTTTAACAGGGGAAGAAAGTGAGATATTTGTTTTAAAAGGTGCCGTTTTTTTTTCACTAATAATATAACAAGAGAGTGAGAATAAATTGAAAAGTATTTGACAGATCTTACTTCTACTTTAATTCATGACGAGTGAGAAAATCTTATTGCCGCACGGCGAGTAACAAACGTCAACTTTCTGCACTCCACTGACAGTTGAAAATATCTACTTTCTACTCAAAATAAATAAATAAATAAATATATCATCACGCCTTCTACCAATTACTGGATGTGGCACTCTGCTAAAGCAGTAAGTGATATATTTTGCGCGTGAAGTGCGGTTACCAGTCGTCAAATCACGGCCCCCAAACATGTTAGTGGTGGAGGAGCCACAGGGATAGCTTTTTCAAATTATGAAAATTTGTCGCCTGTGGGAATCGAACCAGGGACCTCAGGATCCACAGGCCGACTTCATACCACTGTGCTAGCCATCCTTTCTACTCGGTTGTACAAAAATATATTTTCTCATACATACATACATACATACATATCTTCACGCTATATCCCAACAAATGGGGTAAAACATTCACTCATCAAACAATCAGCCCTCGTCAAACATTTTCATCCAAACAAACCACCCTCATTTCAACCACATTCATAGATCACTTCATATAAACTCATTCATTTATTACACTCGAAATCATTATCACACAACAAACCTTCAATCACATCATTCCTATTCACTTATCATTCATTTTCTTTCTTCAACGTACATAACATATGCATAAAACATCTCAAATTACTCACGTTTACTCCTAACAACGAATCTAATAACGAAACTAACAACGAATCTACAAGATTAGAAAAGATGAAAGCGATAGCCTGCACTTGTATATGAAAGAAAAGTCCATACAATGCAGTAACTGAAAATGAAACAAAAATATAAGAAAGGAAGGGAACGTCGCCCTGCGCTTGTTTTTGAAAGTGAATTTCACACAATTGCAGTTAAACACTCTACGTAAGAAGTAAACCAACTTAACTAATATATATTTTTTTAAACTATATCTTTTTTCTCCACAGATTAACCGTGAGACCACAGCCATATTTCACATTAAAAATAATAAGGGTAGTATCGTGTGTACTCCAGCGATTCTCCAAATACGCACCCGTCCGAGTAAATTGTTTGTTACGGGCTTACGAACCTCAAGTGCTTACGCTGACCCACGCGGATTTTCACAGAAGAAGCCCGGGACAGGGACGTACTCGCTGAATTGGAGAATTCTGCTGAATATGCATGTTACAAACACTGAATTTGTAATATGTTTAATATGTTGCAAATCAGCTCTTTATAACTTCTCGACAAACAAATTTTACTTATAGTTAAAAATTTGCAGATGTTACTGGAAAGTACCTTTGTTAATTAATTAATTAATTTTTTGTAAAACCTCAAAATGGAGATTTAGTTTTATTAAGCCGTAAATTTTTATGTTTATTGTTTTTACTTTCTTATACACAGTATAAGGAAGTATTGGAATCGTGAAAGAAATCGTTGACGAGATTTTCACGGAAATACGTATTTTGAGGTCCACTGAATCCGTTTTGATCATTTTCTCAATGATGTCTGTGTCTGTGTGTGTGTGTGTGTATGGATGGATGTGTGTCCGAGTGTGCAATATCTCATGAACGAGATAAGATTTGTTAACGAAACTTGTCAATTATAAGTTTCATGAAAATACGAAGTGCCGAGTTAATTTTGAATGAAATTGAAAAACCGGAAGAGGAAGTTTACTGGACACACAAAACAATAAATTCCATTTATTTCAAAAATGGAATCAGTTACGAAAAAAAGTTTCAAATAAAAGATGTTAGCAAAAATATTCGGAACATAAAATGTTATTTGCAATATTTTTATATATGCATCTAATTTTGAGAAAAACTAATTATTATACTTAATAATATATTTCCATAATCATAGTAGCGATAGAAACAAAAAACAAATTTTTAATTTCGCTTTATCTAGTTATCTATGTCTTTTTTTCGGAAAAACAAATACATCATTAAAATGGTCAACTAATTTGGCAACTTTGCCTCAATTTAATCGACTTTGTATCTCACGGTTCTTGAGATACCAAGGGTTAAGCTCAAAAACCAGACATCCGTTAGACATAAAGTAGTCAATATTACTAAAAAAACGTAAACAAATTTGGTATTTTATTTGTTTCAAACAGATAAATGCTGAATTACTGAAAAAACTAAATTACATGTTTAATAATATTATATAACATTCATATATTCTATGGGCTGGCTAGCTCAGTGGTATGAAGTCGGCCTGTGGATCCGGAGGTCCCTGGTTCGATTTCCACAGGCGACAAATTTTCATAATTTGAAAAAGCTAACCCTGTGGCTCCTCCACCACTAACATGTTTGGGGGCCGTGATTTGACGACTGGTAACCGCACTTCACGCGCAAAATATATCACTTACCGAGATCTGCTTTAGCAGAGTGCCACACCCAGCAATGGGTAGAAGGCGTGATGATATATTTATTTTATATATTCTAAATATTAAATATGCTGTGTATAAGAAAGTCGTGTTGTGCCCACAGCAGATTTTTTGACTCTGGTGTCGTCACCACGTACATTTTTAACATGTTTCTGTTAAAAATAATAATTTTATTTTTTCACCGTCTTTTCTTCTTGAAAAGTTTTTCTTTGACTTGATAAGTCTCGAAACGTCGTCAATCATCGTACGTTTGTAAAACTTTTCATTATACAAAGCCAAATTATCCAATCAATTGAGGAGTATATTTATTTTTTTACCTATTACTACTCCTAATTTTCTCATAATTAATTAATTTGTTTATGTTGTTAGTTTGCACAACAGGAACTTAATCCCAATAACAGTAGACAAACTGAATTAGACGCACTATTTTACTAATAATACACATCTCAAATTAGTAACGTTCATTCCTCAACAATGAATCTACAAAGATTAGAAAAGAAGACAACAGCATACGCTTGTATTTGAAAGAAAATTCCACACAATTACAGTTAATCACTTTATTGTAAGAATTGAAAATAAAACAAAAAGATAAGAAAGGAAAGGAGTGTCGCCTGGCGCTTAATACGGAGAAAAATCTGTCAAGAACAAAGTAAATAAAGCTTTGTAAAAGTGTTACCATGACGATGAATGACATGTAAAATATAAATCAAAAACAAATGTTTCACCGCCATGTCAAAATCATACGTGTTATCTAAATTATTAGTAATAAACAGCAGAAGAAAACACGAATAAGGCTGTTATCATTTACGTCATTTACATTTTAGCATTACATTTGAGGCAGAAGTATATTTATACAATCCTTTTTTAAAGAGAGAAGGTTAAACAAAAACCCTGGAGCGTGGAAGTGAAAATATTGACAGTTGTGGTTCTAATAGAGTTCCCAATCTTTTATACGTAGCAAAAAATGGTTTAAGAAGCTACATCTCGGAGTTTAAAAAAGGTTTTCTTTCTTTTCTTTCTTAGATACATATTTTCTTTTACTTGCAAATGTCATTTATAAACAGATCAAAATTTATTGTAATTTTTCAATACTTTTCAAATTACCATTTTGTATTCAATTTAACTAAGTTTTGTAAATAACAATTTCAAATATTTTTGATGGTCAGATATAGTTAATAAAGTAATGCAATCACGCCATAATGTTAGCGCCGGAGTCCTAATGGTCGGCCCACATTATCGCGTTGGCAAGAAAATCGGGAATGGCAATTTCGGCGAGCTTCGCTTAGGTAAAAACATCTACAACAATGAACACGTCGCCATCAAAATGGAACCCTTGAAGGCTAAAGTCCCTCAGCTAGCCCTCGAGTATCGCTTTTACAAGATGCTGGGTACTTACGAAGGGATACCAAAAGTCTATCATCTCGGTACGTACGGCGGGAGATACAACGCTTTGGTGATGGAACTTCTTGGACCATCGTTAGAAGATTTATTCGCACAATGCAAGAGAAAATTCCATCTTAAGACTATTCTACAAATAGTTGATCAACTTTTAAACCGTATCCAATACGTTCATAGCAAATGCATCATATACAGAGACATCAAACCTGAAAACTTTCTCATCGGATCTCCAAAAGGAAAGAAAGAGAGTGTTATACATATTATTGACTTTGGATTAGCCAAAGAATATATAGATCCTGATACTAAGAAACACATCCCTTACAAAGAACACAAATCTTTGACAGGCACTGCAAGATACATGAGTGTTAATACTCATCAAGGGAAAGAACAGTCTCGAAGAGATGACATGGAAGCCTTAGGAAATATGTTTTTGTATTTCTTAAGAGGTTCGCTTCCTTGGCAAGGACTAAAAGCAGATACTCTCAAAGAAAGGTATCAAAAAATCGGAGATAGTAAGAAAAGTACACCAATTGAAGTGCTTTGCGATGGACAACCAGAAGAATTTTCTATCTATATGCATTATGTTAGAAAGTTAGAGTTTTTTGAAGAACCTGATTATGAATATCTTAAGAAATTATTCCGAGATCTCTACACAAGAAAAGGGTTTAATGATGATGGCTTATTTGATTGGACAGGTTAGTTTCACGTATTTTGAGTTAATAAATATATCATCACACCTTTTACCTATTACTGGGTGTGGCACTCTACCGTAACAGATCTCAGTAAGTGATATATTAATGCACGATACCAGCCGTAAAATCAGGGCCCCTGTTAGTGTTGTTAGTGGTGAGGGAGCCACAGGGGTAATTTAAATTTGATAAAAATGTTTGTCGGCTGTGGGGATCGAACCAGGGTTCTCAGGATCCACAGGCCGACTCGATACCTCTCAGCCATTACAACATAAACTCAACAACAAAACTATATTATCCAAGAATTCAAGGAATATTTTAGTATATCCTTTTTCATCAAAAATATAAAATAAATTAAATATAAATATATCATCACGTTTTCTTAGCGCATGAAGTGCGGTTACCAGCCATCAATGACGGCTTCCAAAGATGTTAGTGGAGAAGCCACAGGGGTAGTTTTTAATATGATAAAAATTGTTTGCTTGCTGTGGAAGTCGAATCCCGGCCTTTTGACCCATTACTGGGTGTGGCATTCTATCGTAACAGATCACGATTAGTGATATATTTTGCACGTGGTGTTGTTACCAGCCGTAAAATCAAGGTCCTCAAAGATTTTAGTGGAGGAGAAGAGAGTAGTTTTAATGTCGGCAGCGAGAATCGAACTCGGATTCAACACGGTTGCATTAAATTCGTTTAATAATTTATTTATTTGTTATTTGCAGATACTTTGAGCTATGGAGGACTTAAACAACGATACAGCGAGTAAGATCATATTTTAAATTAATTTTAACACCATATTATACAACACTACACAATGAATTTTTAAATAAAATAATAATAAATAAATATATCATCACGCCTTTTGTCCATTACTGGATGTGGCACTCTGCCGTAGCAGATCTCGATAAGTAATTTATTTATGCACGTGAAATGCGGTTACTAGCTGTAAAATCACAGCCCCCAAAGATGTTAGTGATGAAGGAGCCTTAGGGGTAATTTTAATATGATGAAAATTGTTTGTCGGTTGTAATAATTGAACCGAGGTCGACTTAATACCACTGCGTCACCTAGTCCATAATGACTTTTCAAATGATCCTAATTTATTTTATTATGGGGTTGGTGGCTCAGTGGTATCAAATCGGCCTGTGGATCCTGACAACCACGGTTCGATCCCCAATCTTGGTTCGATTTCCTCAGCCGACAAACAATTTTCACCAATTTAAAATTACTCCTGTGGTTCTCCCACCAATAAGATCTTTGCTGGCCGAGATTTGACGACTGGTAACATCACCTCACGCGCATAAATATATCACTTACCGAGATCTGTTCCGGCAGAGTCCTACACCCAGTAATGAATAAAAAGGCGTGATGATATATTTATATTTATCTAAATTATTTTAGAGCAAAATTCTTTAAATTATAAATAAGAACAACTTAATTTTCTTCCATTGTTACTTTAATTATTTGGTCGTCTGAAAATAAATATATCATCACGTCTTTTACCCATCACTGGGTGTGGCACTCTGCCAGAGCAGATCTCGTGATATATTTATGCGCATGAAGTGCGGTTATCAGCCGTCAATTACGGCCCCCAAAGATGTTAGTGGAGGGAGAGCCACAGGGGTAATTTTTTATGTGGTGAAAATTGTTTATCGGCTGTTGGAATCGAACCGAAGTTCTCAGGATCTACAGACCGACTTGATACCACTGAGCCACCTACCCCATAAATTATTTGTTTCTAAAGTTATTTAAGAACATTTAAATAAAATAAATAAATAAATATATCATCACGCCTTCTACCCATTACTGGGTGTGGCGCTCTGCTGAAGCAGATCTCGGTAAGTGATATATTTTGCGCGTGAAATGCGGTTACCAGTCATCAAATCACGGCCCCCAAACATGTTAGCTTTTTTTTCAAATTATGAAAATTTGTCGCCTGTGGGAATCGAACCAGGGACCTCAGGATCCACAGGCCGACTTCATACCACTGAGCTAGCCATCCCATTTTAAGAACATTTGACAACAGGAAATACACAGACACTTTGATGACGTCACTGTCAAGTAAATAACAATCTAGAAATGTTTGATAATAGTTACAGGAGTAAATGCTACAGATTATATAATACAAACACAAAAAAAAATTGCCAACCAATCGCGATTCTCATCTTTCCATTAACGATTACTTGTTCAATTTTCCCCAAACGTAGATAAAGGCTGTTCCAATCGCAATAACCATTATTAATTCCAACACAGTCGAAAAGATAACTCAAAAATAACCATTACATGGAATTAATTCCCGATATCACAACGTTTCGTTAACAGAGCTAAACGAACGAACTCGCGAAAATCAAAATGAAAGCAATGCGAATCACTGCAATCGAACAATTTCCACCCCATTTAGTTCTATAATAAGAAGGAATAAGAACAGATATACTGGGTGATTCGACTTCTACACGTAGATAAGAAACAGAAATTCAGTGTTACTCAGCGATTTGTTACAATATCTATCTACTGCTGAAAGATATATTTTTACAATACTTGTACTGTAACTTGCCTATTAATGACAAAATTGAAACACAGTAAGTGGAACTTTTATTACGCAGTGGTTTCCATGGTTACATCTGGACTTTAATATTTACTTACTATCCACCGTGGACAGTAAGTAAATATTACATATAAAGGTCCTGTTTATTTTGACAACAATTTGACAGCTGTCAATTTTGAAACCTATTTTCTTTTTTAGTTTTCTAGTTCAGTGGTATTAAGTCGGCCTGTGGATCCTGGAACCCTGGTTCGATTCCCATAGGCGACAAAAAAATTTCACTATTTTAAAAACTACCCCTGTAGCTCCCCTACCACTAATATTTTTGGGGTCGTGATTTAAAAGCTGATAACCACACTTCACGGTCAAAATATATCACTTACCCAGATCTGCTTCGGCAGAGAGTCACACTCAGTAATGTGTAGAAGGCATGATAATATATATTTTTTAAAAATATTTTTCTTTTCCTTCTATTTGTGCAAGTATTGTTAAAAATAGCTTACTAATCTCGAATTGTAAGCGATTTTCTTAAATTGCGAATGTTTAGGAAATCTCGACCCTTTGGGCCTTGATTTCTCAAACTACATTCTTGACCTAAAAACTGTTACTTACAGTTCATGGTACGTAATATGCTATTACAGAAATATATTGTGGTCGTCTGAAAAATAGTGTACATAACTCGCTCGAAAGTGTGATAACTGTGCTCGTGTACTTAAATCACTCGGCGCTGCGCACCTCGTTTTTAAATTTGTACACTCGCACTTTATTTATTTATTCATTTATTACTCTATACAACAGGAACTTAATCCCAATTACAGTAGCTTATAGTGGAATCTAAACCTCTCAGATACAATCGTATTTTTTTGGATATAAGTAGAAGTCAGTGAGATTAAAACGCACGACCTCTTGCTTGCTAATTAAGAAACACATGATTTACCTCGCTTTAACCACTGAGATACGATAGTCTGATCTTACACTTTCGATGCTTGTTATGTAATATACTATTACTTTATTATTCCATCAAAATAAAACACCACCATCTGTCAAAACCACCCTACACATCAGAAAAAACTCCTTTCCCTTGATTAATTATAAATTTATCCTTATAGGGCCAACAAAGAAGACATGGCCGGAACAACAGGAAAAGTTATTTGATATTTATACTTCCTTGCGTATGGTACCCCTGAAATCACCAAATTTCACCAGATGGAACCTTGGTACTCAGAGAATATTATACCGGCAATCTACGAGTCGATTGCATCAACATATTTTTGAAGAACAGCGAACTATATTGAAAATTTTGTAAAGATATACATGGTTATTATACTTTCAAGATGTTTTATTTTATAACTTATTGAGGCATTTTCTATTTTATGTACATTAAAAATTTGATATTATTTTGGAATTATAACACGTATAGAAACTTGGCATTCTTATTTTTAAATAAAATAAAAAATATATAAACAAATAAATATATCATCACGCCTTTTATACATTACCGGATGTGGCACTCTGTCGAAGCAGATCTCGGTAAGTGATATATTTAGGCGCTTGAAGTGCGGTTACCAGCCGACAAATCTCGACCCCCAAAGATGTTAGTAGTGGAGGAGCCACAGGGGTAGTTTTTGAAATTATGAAAATTGTTTGTCGCCTGTGGAAATCGAACCAGGGTTCTCAGGAGCCACAGACCAATTCTTCTATATAATTCAGACTACGAGAAATTGAATGCGGTTGAGCGCATCTTCATAACTTTTTTAGTTTTTGAGTTACAGCGATTTTTGACTTTTTGAAAAGCTCAACTTTGAAGGCCCATATATCGAAAACTAAAAGAGATATTGAAATGCGGTCTGAACGAGTGTATTTCTCGTGCTCCAAATAACTTATACGAAAATTTTGAAAATTTAAATTTTTTTTTCAAAATTTTCATTTCTCAATATTTCAAAAAAATTAAGAGTTAATTAAAATCTGTGAACACCAATGAATTCCTCCCGTAAAAGTACATAGGTATGCAAAATTTCAGCAAAAAATTAGGACAGATAAAGTTTTTATTAAAAAAAAACGAAAAATCACTGTTTTTTAATTAATTTTGAAGGGGTACCCCTTAAGATTTTTACGAAAATTGGCCATTTTTAGTTTTTTTGCTCTAAAAATTGTATTCGTCGAGCAAAAATTCTGAAATTTTACATATGTACGTATTTTTTTACGAGAAATCCACTGGTGTTTACAGATTTTCATTATCTCCTCAAGTTATTAAAATATGGGCAAAAAAAAATTTTTCTTTTTAATTGTAAACTTTTCAAAATTTTCAAAATTTCAGAATTAGTTAAGTAGAGTACGAGAAATACACTCGTTCAAACCGCATTTTAATATCTCTTTTAGTTTTCGAGATATGGGCCTTCAAAGTTGAGATTATTAAAAAGTCAAAAATCGCTGTACTTCAAAAACTAAAAAAATATATGAAGATGCGCTCAACGGCATTCGATTTCTCGTAGTCTGAATGATATAGAATAATATTTTTAAATTTTTAAATTTTCAACTAGTTCAACAACAAAAATTTTAGCGAACATGACTCCGGCGATTAAAAAAGATTTTTTGAGGATCAAACTATGTATATCTACGCAGAAATATATGTGGAATCGATTGGTAATATTTTGATTACATAAAAAGAAAGGGAGGCGCGAAAGAATATATTTGTTATTTTTGCTTCTAAGGGGGTCATGGCTCCGAATAGTTTGAAAACCACTGTTTTAGAGAGATGGGTATACTTTGACAAGAGCGCGAAACAACACACGGAACTAACTTCACGTTTATCAATATTAGTTTTTGTCAGTTTTTACTTATACGCAATTTGTGAAGAACTATATTATACAGAGTGATCAAAAGGAATTGTTACAGTTGGCAATAAAGTATTTCTATTCCTTAAAAAGTCAAAATTCTATTAGCTGTCAGACTCCGGACATAACCTATTTGTATTTATTAGAAATGTCAAATAGCATTTCCGCCTTTATCTGACGTTGTGCCATCTGTGGAATAAAAAGATCTCTGGAATTGTATTGCCAACTATAACAATTCCTTTTGATCATCCTGTAGTATAGTTGTCACCCCTTTTATTTATAAATAAATAATCTCGTTAAATTGTCAGATATGTAATATTTCATGATATAAATGCAGTTTTTATTTAAGTTCTATATCTGTCATTAAAGAAAATTATTACAAATAAACAAAAATAAAAAATCAAACATCGAATGACAGTGAGTGTAGCTACGACCATAGCGGCATCTATCCAGCTCCCGATATAAATTTGCGATGTGGCTTCTTGTTGATTAGCGATGTGGCTATCGTAGCCACAGTGGCTATGCCAATTAGAATAGACCCCTGATATGTCTATATGTCTATTAGCTGTCAGACTCCTGACATAACCTATTTGTAAAATAAATAAATATATCATCACGCCTTCTACCCATTGCTGGGTGTGGCACTCTGCCAAAGCAGATCTCGGTAAGTGATATATTTCTATATATTTCTCAGGATCCACAGGCCGACTTCATACCACTAACCTATTTGTATTTATTAGAAATGTCAAATAGCATTTCCGCCTTTATCTGACGTTGTGCCAACTGTGGAATAAAAAGATCTCTGGAATTGTATTGCCAACTATAACAATTCCTTTTGATCACCCTGTATGTATATCTACGCAGAAATATATGTGGAATCGATTGGTAATATTTTGATTACATAAAAAGAAAGGGGGCGCGATAGAATATATTTATGATTTTTGCTTGCAAGGGGGTCATCATGGCTTCGAAAAGTTTGAAAACTACTGTTTTAGAGAGATGTGTATACTTTGACAAGTAACAACTCACGAAACTAAGTTCACGTTTGTCATCATTTGTTTTTGTCAGTTGTTACTTATAAGAAATTTGTGAAGAACTATATTATATTAATCACGATCCAACTGTTAATATTCAGGTAATAATAATCAATAGTACCAACATAAATTTCAATAAAAAATAAATCAAAGAAACTAAAACCCAAAAGAAAAACCATATATATCATTCTAGTATTTACAATCCGTAAGATGACAACTCAAGCCATTTATAACTCTCCGATTCTCGTTCGGTTCGACCGTATATATTCGAACCCTAGTCGGTTAATTTCCTAACAGCCATTTATCAATACATTGTCCGCAAACAAACCGAACTTGAAACAATCAATCATACAGTTAACAAGGCGGTGTGTGCTGCAGCTCCAGACTTGGCAAAGTACCGCGTTGAACCGTCGTGGCGCTGGTGACACTTCCACTTCCGTTGAGATGACCTTGGAGACTTCTAGTCTCAGGTGAGATGAAGAGTATGGTTGTGAGAACAGGGTACAAAGCTGGCCACGCAGAAATAGTGAAAATGTAATTTTATATGGCTGTAACGAAAAGTAGGCTTTTCTGCATTTATTTTATGTTTGGAAAGTAGATATTTGCTGTCTACTCATGTGGAAAGTACTACCTTTTCGAATGTCTACTCTGTACAATAGAAATTTAGGCCAAATTATAGTCCAGACTCACCGAGCCGCAGTGTAGTAGTTAATATATAATTTGCAATACTTATACTGTAAGTTACCTATTAATGACAATATTTAAACACAGTAAGTGCAACTTTTTTTGCACTGTGGTCTCCATGGTTGTATCAGGACTTTAATATTTACTTACTATCCACCAGAGCTGGGCAAGCTACTTAAAAAATGTAGCTAAGCTACAGCTACAGCTATTCTTTAAAAAAGTAGCTAAGCTACAGCTATAAGCTATATTTGTAATATATAGCTAAGCTACAGCTAAAAGCTTTTGTTAAAGTAGCTGTTAAATTTTAAAGCTACTTTTTTAAATAATTGTGAAATAATTAAATTTGCCATTGTCATATGATCAGTCTTTTGTTATAATGACTGTTAATTTACTATTATGTACATAAATATGAAAAATATCAAATACCATCTGGCACCTACTGTGTATTTTTGCGTATTAGAGCCAGTTAGAACCGGCAACAAATAATTATTTTGTGTGGGTTTAACTTGTACGCATGCGTACTTTGTTGACCTTCTGCTTAAAAAGTAGTTTGAAGCTACAAAAAGTAGCTTAAAGCTACAAAAACTAGCTTTAGGTTACAAAAAGTAGCTTTAAAAGTAGCTTCAGTTGTTATTTTTAAGCTAATAGAAAAAAAAGTTGCTAGCTACTAGCTACAGCTATATTTTTTCATAATTAGCTAAGCTACAGCTACAGCTAAGGTAAATGTAGCTAAGCTAGTAGCTAAGCTACAAAAGTAGCTAAGCTAGTAGCTAAGCTACAAAAGTAGCTAGCTACTGCCCAGCTCTGCTATCCACCGTGGACAGTAAGTAAATATTACATATCAAGGTCCTGTTTATTTTGACAACAATTTGACAGCTATCAATTTTGAAACATATTTTTCTTTTCCTTCTATTTGTGCAAGTATTGTAAAAAATGGCCTACTAACCTCGAAATGTAAGTAATTTTTTTAGATCGCGAATGTTTAGGAAATATCGACCCTTCGGGCCTCGATTTCCCAACCTACATTCTTGATCTAAAAACTATCATTTACAGTTCATGGTACGTAATATACTATTTCTAATTCAGTTTCGAAATGTCAACATTTTGATATGCAAGTTTAGTTGTTCATTTTATAACTAGTGAATGGGATTGATTGCTGTAACGCATTTCAAGAAAATTTTAAAATTAAATTCTTTTTTGAAATTAATATAAATATATCATCACGCCTTTTACCTTTTACTGAGTGTGGCACTCTGTCGTAGCAGATCTCGGTAAGTGATATATTTTGCTCGTGAAGTGCAGTTACTAGTCGTGAAATCACGGCCCTCAAAAAAGTTAGTGGAGGGAGAGCCACAGGGGTAATTTTAATAAGGTGAAAATTATTTCTCGATTGTGGGGGTCGAACCCGAGTTCTCAAATCCACAGTCCGACTCGATACCACTGAGCCACATACCTCATTATTTATTTACTTATATAAAAAAAATAAATATATCATCACGCCTTCTACCCATTACTGTGTGTGGCACTCTGCCGAAGCAGATCTCGGTAAGTGATATATTTTGCGCGTGAAGTGTGGTTACCAGTCGTCAAATCACGGCCTCCAAAGATGTTAGTGGTGGAGGAGCCACAGGGGTAGTTTTTGAAATTATGAAAATTGTTTGTCGCCTGTGGGAATCGAACCAGGGTTCTTAGGATCCACAAGCCGACTTCATACCACTGAGCTAGCGACCCCATACAGTCTGACATAATTTTAGAAATTGTAGATCGTACAAAGCATGACGTTATATTGATTTTATAAATCTGGTAAAAACTGAAGAATCCCTGCACATTTTTACCACATTCAAACTAAGCTGAACAAAAGATCGTAAAATGAAAGCTAGTACAATACGAAATCCCCTATGAATATCTCCCAGGAAACCAACATAAAAACGCAAAAAACCCTTTACCAATACTTTGTTTCCACAGCTGTCGTATCGTTCATTCGCTCAGCAATTAACAAAAGCTTGAATAATCTAGCGCCCTGGTTTCCTTGCGCAGCCAACACAAAAGCTTTTAATTACACTAAAAACAAAATGATAAGCGTGGATGCTGCGTCAAAAGAAGCCCAGTGATTAAAAGTGCCTTCAACTTCGTGTTGGAGACGAGAAAAAGAGATGAGATAGGTATTTATAAAATGAAATCGATGAGCTAGATTGGATATTGTTTTAATTGCCCCAGTTTCTTTCTTGCAGGTTTACCAATGAGATTGAGAAGAATGTTGGTAGAAGAGCGAGTAATAAGTTAGCTGAGATGGTTTGAATATGTGGTATGTAATAGTGTATTACATAATAAGTCAGGAAATTGATGTCTTACTTGACGAAGCGATTTTTCTGACGTATTTTTCCCCATTTTAAAACTACCCCTGTGGTTCCCCCACTACTAACATCTATGGGTGCCGTGATATGACGGCTGGTAACCGCACTTCACGCGCACAATATATCACTTACCGAGATCTGCTTCGGCAGAGTGCCACACCCAGTAATGGGTAGAAGGCGTGATGATATATTTATTTATTTATAATAATAATTATTATTATTATGAAACCATTTCAGTTAATGAATAATTTATCATAAATAATACAAAATGTTTATATATTTTGATAGGAATCATATTGACAGCAGACTACGTATCCAAGATTTTTTGAACTTTTTAAATAAAAAGAAGTTTGATGCCGCTAAATCAGGACTACAAAGTTAATTCTATAAATCCGCAATCATCGATTAGTTGCTTAACTTAATTTGCTTTATGAACCCGAGAATAATCATGACTCATTTGATCAACAAATAAACCTTTAAAAATCTTTATAAATCGCACAAATTAAATACTACATCTCACATGTACTTGTAAATGTCAGAACTATTTTATAATAATTTGTTTGACACCATTGATTTTTTAAAAAATAGGACTCTTACATTTATTTTCGTATTTATATAATCCGCCATTTCTTGGGCATGCATCATCCTAAAAACATATCCAACAACACATTTCTCGATCTAGATAAGGAACAGATAATTATGAAACTATTTTGGTAGTTTGTATTCTATTTTGAACAGTAACAACATTAATTTGAGTATCTCTTCAAACTCAGGTTTATTAAGTGAGTATCTCCGTAAAACAATTAACACAAGTTGGTCTGTTGGCGGTTAGGACCGCGGTTACTACTTTCACAACTCGGTTCGTCGGAGACATAAACAGGCAACTATGGTAACCGCTAGCTACAAAACACCGTAACCGGGTTTAAATTAACAAGATTGTCGTTGTGATTGGAAGTTTCTGCATTCTTGAATTGCTCGAAAATTGATTAGATATAGTTAGCTTCGTAGAAGTTGTAACAAATCAGGAAACTTTGGGTTGGAAGAAATTTTGGTGGAGGCGCCATGAATATTTATAAATTAAATTAGATAGGTAATTTAACATTTCATCATTCGATTAAATATTTTTTTCTGCCTAATTCAAAGCATTTTTATTATTTGTTATTAGGTAACACAGCTGTATTTTTTATGGGGTAGGTGGCTAGAGTCGTACTGTGAATTTGTTAATCCAAGTTCGATTCTAAAAGCCGATAAACCATTTTCACTACATTAAAAATTACCTCTGTGGCTCCTCCTCAACTAGCATCTTTGGGGCCGTGATTTGACGGCTGATAACCGCACTTCATGAGCAAAATATATCAATTTCCAAGATCAGAGAAGGCGTGATGATATATTTATATTTTATTTATTTAATGCATAACCGGGCCGAAAAGCATGTGTTTTAGCCCTAAAAAGCGGATTTAAATGGGCCAAAAAAAAATTATTCCTATGGATATATAAATAAAATAGCAATTTTTGTTTATTGTGAATATTTGATTCTGCAAAATGTCATTTTAACATATAACCTATGTACATATTTTAATCTTTTGAACATATAATTAAATATTATTTTGTTGTGCATAAAATATTGTATGTACCACGGGTGAAATTAGCGTTTCTGACCCTAAACATGTTATTAGACCTCGGCGCTTTGCGCCTCCTACTAATAATCATGCCGCGGGTCAAAAACGCCTGTTTTCACCCTTGGTACATAAATAACTGTTATATTTTTGATGAAAAAGGATATACTCAAA
The DNA here is from genome assembly GCA_911728475.2 of Pterostichus madidus. NCBI lineage: Eukaryota > Metazoa > Arthropoda > Insecta > Coleoptera > Carabidae > Pterostichus > Pterostichus madidus. The sequence goes on along the minus strand of OU452314.1, from coordinate 1,923,189 downwards.
TATTTCTTGGCCTTTTGGATAACATGGATTTATTGTTGAGTTCAATAAATATATCATCACACTTTCTACCCATTACTGGGTGTGGCACTTTACTGTAGCAGACCTCAGTAAGTGATATATTTATGCGCGTAAAATGCGGTTACCAGCCGGCAAATCACAGTCCCCAAAGTTGTTAGTGGAGAGGAAATCAAAAGGGTAATTTTAATTTGGAGAAAATAATTTGTCTGCTGTGGGAATCGAACCGAGGTTCTCAAATTCACTGTCCGACTCGATACCACTGAACAACCTACCACATATATTTTAATTAATAAATAATAGGAAAAGCTAGACCGAATTTTCTTCATCCCCGATATTTCACAGTAACACAAAAGAATGAATATAAAAAGAATCCTGAATTTCAGTTGGCAAAAAGGAAAAAATACGTATCTATCTGCAATGTTCCACTTTTAATATATTTCAGCGCTGAAAATTACGAGTTTCAAATTAATAAAAAAAAGTAATGTTTCTACAGTTGGCTACACTTTCAAAGTGCTTATATTGCCGTGCAAATGAAGGGCTTAATTGGCTTAAATTATATTTCGTATGGTTTTATGAAAAATATATTTTTGTGCATGTTTTATTTTAATATATACACTGCTCAAAAAAAAAAAACCAGTCACCTAAAGAATCCCAAAAAAACGTCACTTTTCAAACCACTGTCAATTTGTCAGTTTTGAAGCAAATTAGATGAAATTTTTTTCCGAAGTAGCCCAAAGTCTAGTCTTTGAAAAGCTGTGAATTGATTTCGACTAACCTCCCTTTCCCTTCCCCCAGCCACCCCCAAACGAGAACCACTTTTTTTTCTAAAAAAAAGATGATTTTCCAAGCTTTCCATGGGAATCATCAGCCGTCAATTGACAAATCTGTCATCAGATAATGAAAATATTGACATTTTTGTTACTGGAACTTAAAACAGAATCAAAATCGAATGACTTTAAAAAAGTTATGATTTAAAAAAAAAAAAGACACATTTGCAGAGGTTGGCATTCAATTGTCCGTAGTACGTAGACACTCGAACACATACGGACACTTAAACGCACACGCACACACACACACACACACACACATACACACACACACACCCTGAGTATGTTAATAGCCCTCGGAGCTTTGCGCCTCGTACTAATAATCATGCCGCGGGCCATAAACACCTGTTTTCACCCTTGATACATACATAACTATATTTAAATAAACAAATTAATTATTTTGTTTAGAATTATCCTGCGTAAAATCTACCAGTTTATTTCACCATTGATAAACAAGATATAAGATTTATCAAACATAGAAATAATATAATATTTCAAAAGCCTTCAATCCTCGTTGAATTCACTTGAACATATTTCTGGCTTCATGGCTTACTTCTATACAATACCTACTCCACTACACTCTCATATATTCACACATAAACACATATACACACATACACTGACATTCTGTTCAATTCAAAAGGCAAGCAATGGAGCGCGCCAATATAACACATAATCATGTAATCTGTATTTAAACAGCTTACGCAGTTTGGCAGACGACGCTGCCACCAATTTTCACGACTTTATGTGTTTAGCGTTCTCTGACTATTATTCAAAGACGTGCGTCATATTTTATGTAGGATAAATCTACAGAGAAATGATTGATTTGTTTGTATGTTACAGAGCACAACAGGAAACGAATTCTAATTACAGGAGTTTATATGGAAACATGAACTGCTTGGATGAAGTTTTATTTCAAATAAATAATAAATATATCATCACGCCTTCTACCCATTACTGAGTGTGGAGATCTCGGTAAGTGATATATTTTGCGCGTGAAGTGCGGTTACCAGTCGTCAAATCACGGCCCCCAAATATGTTAGTGGTGGAGGATCCACAGGGGTAGCTTTTGAAATTATGAAAATGGTTTGTCGCCTGTGGGAATCGAACCAGGGTTCTCCCACAGGCCGACTTGATACCACTAAATAAATAAATATATCATTGTGTTTCAACCTCTAATATCAACAATTATTCACAGTAAAATTCAGGTTTTTCAGCAACATTTGCATGTTATTTACCACAATAACCACAGCAATTTCAGTGCGTTTCAACCATTTGCGTTTTCTGTGCTATATCTTGCCTATCTGGCATCGGTTCACCCCCGAAATTTTATTTTATTGCCTGTTTGTGGAGAGAACGTGCCTTGATTTGTAAAACAGCTCTCGCTTGTTTTGTACCACATAAATTTCTTTTTTTTCTCTTTCTTTTACCGTGATTTTAACAGCAGGAATATATTTTACAGGGAGCGGGTTAATCATTAATTGCAAGTTTTATAAGTTATGTGAAATATATAATTATTTGACGGAAACTATGATTTTAGCATTTCTTATCTCATGATTTCATGAATGGGGTAGGTGGCTCATTGGTATCAAGTCGGCCTGAGGATCCTGAGAACCCTAATTTGATTCCCACAGCAGACAAACATTTTTACCAAATTAAAATTACCCTTGTGGCTTCTCCACTACTGACATCTTTGGAGGCCGTGATTTGACGACTGGTAACCGCACTTCACTCGCAAAATATATCACTTACCAAGATCGGCTTCGGCAGAGTGCCACACCCAGTAATGGGTAGAAGGCATGATGATATATTTATTTATTTTTTATTTAATTACAATTATCAATTAGTGAAAGGGTTTTAAACGCACTTTACGCGCTTAAACATGGACAACTTCATTGAATTGCGCTACGCTTATTATGGCCGTTTCATATGTCATTAAAATTCCTAGTTTCAAATTTATAGAGCGGGCACGTCAACGAAAAAGTCCTAAAAACAAGCCTAGTCGTATATTATCATGCGATCTTTACAGTAAAATATTAACTGTTGGCACCAATAGTTCAATAATACTTCCTTTTTTGACCTATAAACACTTCATAGACTTCATAATTTTTAAATAGCTACACAACATGGCGGCATTATTTGCCTGCAGTGACAGATAATGCTACGTTGCCAAATGAAATTTACTTAGTCTAGACCACAGATCATAATATACTACTATAGATAAGAAACTGCCATGTTACGCACTGGGACTGTATTTTGCGCCATCTGAGTAGTGGAAGTCTAACTAAAGTCATGTATATAGGCAACCCGATATGCATATTTCGGCAATTTGTAATTATTATTATTATTTTATATGTATTTAAACTACATAAAATAAAAACTCATTATTACAATATAAATATTTATTAAAATATTGTCCTGTATACAATTTATTTATATTTTGAACTGTTTCAATCGTAATTTTATCCAACTCTTGTGATCTTGAAAATATATTATGACTTCCTCATTTAAATATTATTTATTATATGATCACTTACTTACCAGTAACAGTACTGTTTTTTACACAACAATTGATATTAGTTGATGACATTATTTATATGACATTATTTCACAAATAAAAATTCATTGGATATTTGACAGATTAAAAAATTTGAAATATATGCAAATGACAGCTACAGGAACAATCTAGTAACCAATGATTGTCGATATTGTAGTTACCTAAAATGAATGTCTTGACATAAAGACTATTAGCGCCATCCCTTAGGTGGAAGTCTAACTATAAACACAGTCCCATGGTTACCTATATAACTTTCCGCTGCCTGGTCTAGACTAACTAGTCGTTTTAGTTTAAAGCTCAGAATACTAGTCAAAATATTTAATAATATTGAATATATAAATAAAATATCCAGTTGCATTAAATGTATTTTGTAATTTGATCACATAAATTTCAGTTTTCAAATATTTTAAGGTTGTTTTTGTAATTTGACTGTGTTGCCACTTTCCTTTATTAGAAATAAAAAACACTAGATGTCATTACTTGATATACCAAAACTGTAAAAAACTCACGACAAATTTTTATATTGCAAAATGATGAAATGAAACGGCCACAATAAGCGTAGCGCAATTCAAGTTGGCCATGGCTAAAATATATCACTTACCGAGATCTACTACGGCAGAGTGCCACACCCAATAATAGGTAAAAGACGTGATGATATATTTACTTATTTATTTTATTTTTATAGTTTCTACAAGGAAATGAAATGAAATATCTCTTAGTTATAATTTGAAGTTAACCAACGCAAGCGTTCAAATAGATGTCTTAATTTTATTTTTATTTCCTTAACTCATTTCAATTCGACAGTTCTACCTCAGTGTTATTCCTGGCATATCCTCCCAGATTTCTCCGGATTTTTCCGACAGGATTCTCCGGGATTCCAGGATAGACTTGGTTTTGAGCTAACGATGATGAGTACACAGATGGCGGAAGGAGAAAGCAAATATCCGGTGAATTGGTTGTGAATTACAATTGGTTTGATGGTGACGGAGGTTAGCGAACTTAAATTGTATTTGGGTGAGAGATATATGAGAAGTTATGGTTGAATGTTTGAAGAGGAGTGGACTATGGTATAAGTTGTCTATAAAATGATGGATTTGGAAAATGACTGTCATCGCCTTCTACCTATTACTGGGTGTGGCACTCTGCCGAAGCAGATCTCGGTAAGTGATATATTTTGCGCGTCAAGTGCGATTACCAGCTGTTAAATCGCGGCCCCTAAATATGTTAGTGGTGGGGTAGCCACAGAGGTACTTTTAAAATGGTGAAAATAGTTTGTCGCCTGTGGGAATCGAACCAGGATTCTCAGGATCCACAGAAAGATGACGGTCTGAAATAGATTCAGGATGATTATTTAGGAAGCTGGCTGCCTTATAAATGTTTTAGAATTGTTTTTGCGAAAGGTAATTGTGCTATGAATGTTTTAGATTTTTTTGTTGAAAATATAAACTTTTTTTTAAATGTTACTTTTATATACAGGCTGGTCCATTTAAAGTGTTATCAGGAAATATCTCGGAAACTATAAATTTTACGCAAAAATGACCTAGACAAAAACAATCGTACATAAGGGGGCCACAATAACGAAATATTGGTTTTGTCCTAGATGGCGCTGTTGTCGCTAAATCATGGTTAACTCAATTTTTTTAAATTAAAACCCCTATTTTTTATTAAAGAATCAGATTCCTCATTAAAAAAAAAGAAGAATTTATTTAGTTCACTTTTTCGTCAGCATGATAGATGACGCTGTAATCGCGAAAAATGATGTTGCTTTCGGACGTTCCTGTATTAGAGCTTATGCTTAATTTAATTAAAATCTAAAATAAAATGCAATTTAAATTTACACCATATGATTTTAGACAGAATGTAAACAATCAGATGAACCATATTTTATAAAAATGGCAATTGAATGTAATGAGACTATTTGTGATTTTAGATGTGCGTGTTAGTGGATGCGCTTGCACGCACACAAACAAAAACTTATAAACTCACAAACAAACTCACACGCACACAAACTCAAATAATACACACACACACACACAGCCGCGCGCATAAGCTCTAATACAGGAACGTCCGAAAGCAACATCATTTTTCGCGATTACAGCGTCATCTATCATGCTGACGAAAAAGTGAACTAAATAAATTCTTCTTTTTTTTAATGAGGAATCTGATTCTTTAATAAAAAATAGGGGTTTTCATTTTAAAAAATTGAGTTGACTATGATTTAGCGACAACAGCGCCATCTAGGACAAAACCAATATTTCGTTATTATGGCCCCCTTTTGTACGATTGTTTTTCGTCTAGGTCATTTTTGCGTAAAATTTATAGTTTCCGAGATATTTCCTGATAACACTTTAAATGGACCACCCTGTATATTAAGGAATTTCTTATAGATGCTTGATTTATAAAGGATCCAGATTTGAGGGAGAATGAAAGTCTTAGAATATCTTTATGGTACTTCTACTAGTATTTGTGGGGCTCACAATTTGCCTGAGTATTAAATATTAATTAATTAATTTTCTGATAAAAGTTAAAATGTAAAAGTTGTGATAATATTTTATTAGTTTAATTTTAGGAATGTTTAAAAGTACATTAAATCCTGTTTAATTTAAAACTGCCAAATACTTTTACACGTGTTTTAAATTTCACAAAATCGTGACTGCCGCTAAAAAACCTAATTACCGATTGAAGTACGTGCGGTAAAACCGTTAAACGAAACGGTATTCCGTATTCAACTTAATTAATGTAAAACCACTGAAATGTTTTCCCTCAAGCGAATCGTTTAACGAGGCGAAATATAATCAATAATTAAAATTATTATGAATATTTTCAAAAGTATTTAAGTACTTACTCAATGCAGTATAGGCGCAAATTGGTGGAGGCGCAGATAAAGACACTCACCTGGAAAAGAGAGACAAACATTAGAAGAGAACAAAAGAGAGATAAAATCAATGTTTATTTATTTAGTAGCTTAATTCGTCGTGTAGAAAATTCATCGTATCAACATTCAAAATGAGTGTAGAAAGTATATCTTTACAACACTCATGCTAGGTTGCAAGAAAAAATAAAGAGGTCTTTAGTTAAGAATTGTTCATCTAGCAACAATATCAATAGAGATTTTCTGAAAATTATTGAACCGTTAGTTGCTAATGAACCGATAAAACTTTTATGCAACCCAGCATCAGTGCGACATGATTTATTCAACGTTTATGATGTTTTTAAGACAATCATTGGGATAAAATCTTTTTCTATTATCGAGCAGAAAATATACATTTTCATTTGTCAGCTGAAAGCAGAAAGTTAACGTTTGTCGCTTGCCGAGCGGTAAAGTAAAAATGTATCATCGTAGCCATGGATACATGAAAACTCTGTACGACATTCATATCACAATTGTAACACGACGGGGAGTCTGTTCATCGCGAGTGCGTATCGAATCTCTTTTTAGATGGCGATTAATCAAACGTAATTAAACCGGAAGCGCGATTATTAAGACGATTGTTTGACTATTCTTATTTGGTTAATAATACGCGTACAATAATAAAACACAGATAACTTTATTAATTAACAAACTTAATAGACTAATGAAACAAAATACAAACTAAAGCGTAAAATACTAAATATCCGCGCGAAAAGCGGGAGCGGATGCGTCCTGGTCACATCTTGACCAGCCGGAGACGCGAACGTGACATCACTGACTCTGCCGCTCAAAAACAGACGCTATGTTTTTGAGCGAGGGTGACGGGTGGTATTTTCGGGGGTGCAACGATGGCTGACGACTGCAGATAACCGCACATATTCGTTGTCATGATAAGATTCTTCCTCAGAATCTTATCGCACAAAACCGGGAAGCAAACCAGCAGGATATCTACAGTCAACTCAAAACCACTTTGTTACACAATTATTTATACAAAACTCAATGTATATACGATTAACATATTTGTGACAACGGCCATTGCAACATTTATGTTATAAAATACTATTGTTACTCTGTACAACAGGAATTGAATCTCAATAACAGTAGCTTATAATGGAATCCGAACTACTCAGACACAATCATATTTTTTCGATATAACTAAAAGTCAATGAGATTTGAACACGCGACCTTTTTTAAATGCCAGATGTAGTATCATGGTAGTACAGTCGCTTCTTTAGCACAAATTCTTAAAAGTTACACTTGCCTCCCATGACCTTTGCCCTTGAAGACAACAATACGCTCCTAATTCAATTCCACGTACGTCTACCGGATTTCACTGATTGACATTTCGATTTTCTCCATCTCTTTCTAACGGAAGTGGGCGTGTCTCACATCCAGTGCGTTCTAATTTCCGGTATACCGGTTGGGAACCGCTGGTTTACATTCCTGGATCCTGGAGTGTGGGAATGCCGACAGGAATGGCGAATTGCACCCGTTGATAGATGGACTCGGATATTCGGGAATATTTGGATATATTCGTGATCTTCTAGGTTTGGTTAAGGGATGATTTGGAATTTGCGGAGGTGAAATTAATTAGGAGGAATAATTTATGTGGTGCTTTAATTAATTGTTGGTTGGAAATTATATTTCAGGATCATTTTATATCCTGGTGAATCAAGAAAGATTCAAGAAAGATTTCATATTGGTTTAGAAGTTGATTAGAATTATTTAGGGGTTGCAGGATTTTTTGTGATACTGGCAGAATATTTCCTATTGGCTGAGGAGTCCTTCAGGTTTTTTTGGGACTGTAGAATTTTTGTTTTGAAATGAAGGATGTTTTTATTTTCGTATGAAGACTTCTTCAGAATATGATCGATGGTTTATTAAGCGAAAGATGAACTTGTATGAAAGGAATTATGAATCTGAATGAAGTGTGAGTAAGAGTTAACGTAAAGATATACAGAATATCCTACGAAAATTGTGCCATAGGAAAATATGTTCTTTCTACAACCAAGCAGAAAGTAGACATTTCCAACTGCCAGTTAAGTGCAAAAAGTAGACATTTCCCAAGCACTGAATAGTGATAAGATTTTTCCGCGGAGCAGTAAAGAGTGTATCCATGGACAGAGCTGGGCAGTAGCTAGCTAATTTTGTAGCTTAGCTTCTAGCTTAGCTATGTTTACCTTAGCTGTAGCTGTAGCTTAGCTAAATGTGAAAAAATATAGCTGTAGCTTGTAGCGAGCTATGTTTTTTTTTCTATTAGCTTAAAAATATTGTTATAACAACTGAAGCTACTTTTAAAGCTACTTTTTGTATCTTAAAGCTACTTTTTGTAGCTTAAAGCTACTTTTTGTAGCCCAAAGCTACCACTGTTCATTAAGAAATACCTATTAATTTTTGTTTTGTATTTGAATTTTACCTTCTTTTATTGTTTTCGATAACTGTAGGATAACAAGTATAGTGTAAAATCTATTAACATATTTTTTTTTCAGTTGTAGTTAACCTATCCTAGTTTTATATTAAATATTAGATGAACTAAACATTGACTGTTTAGGAGTCTTTTGTTAATGTGACTGTTAATTTATTCAGATATAAATAAGAATTAAAGCATAACAAATTAACAGTACATTTGTTCATTTGCGATTTTTTATATTTATTAACAGTCATTATAACAAAAGACTGATCAACTAATCATATGACAATGGCAAATTTAATAATTCACAATAATTGAAAAAGTAGCTTTAAAATTTAACAGCTACTTTAATGAAAGCTTTTATCTGTAGCTTGTCTATATTTTACAAAATGTAGCTTATAGCTGTAGCTCAGCTACTTTTTTAAAGAATATCTGTAGCTGTGGCTTAGCTACTTTTTTTAAGTAGCTTGCCCAGCTCTGTCCATGGATACATGAAAACTGTCCACAATTTCAAGCGAATTTCAAAACAGAAAAACTGTCAAAAGTTATTTTAAATTATTTTCCCTACTACTACTATAAAAAACTCACATTTTTTGCTTTTAGTAAATAAACATTTTTCCGAGCGTCTCCCATGGGACCGTGCGATAGAATATTTTAACACGCGCTTAATAAGACAAATTTAAGATATTTTCAGTAATTTTTGCCTAAAATATAATGAATTGTTAAGAAATGACAGACTCAAACAGTTCTTATTGTTTTTTGTTTTTTTTACTTAGATTGTATGTATTGTTATGGTTACAAATAAAACATGAGCGAAAGATGGCGTGTTGTATAATAGAAATTCTGAATATAGATAAAGCGAAATTTGGTGGAGGTGCTTATTGACTAATTTGTTCATTAAAGGGTTCATGTTACCGTACACAACATGATAATAAACTATCCAAATGCAAAACTTCCTTTTCAAACTTAAAAATTCAGTACGTATTTATAATTCAGAGATATTCCAGGTGTTTCTGTAAAATAACGATTATCTTTCGCAGTTTACACACGTATACGAACTGTGGTTATGGTATTCCTGCAATTTACGTCGCCGTACAAAATATAACTTTAATAAACGATTGAAATTAACGAGATCTACGGCGGCGATGCTTAAAATGTTAAGTGCTCTGCTGTTATTAACGTGTAATTTTAATGAGTTGTAGTTATAATTACTAGGGGGTAGATGTACTAAATCTAAGAGAAATTTTATTACAGAAATGGTTAGCAAATTACTACAAAATTTTACTAAATATTTTATAAATAAATATATACATTCGTTGCACTTTTTACAAAATCCTGGCTGAGCTAAATATCTGCAACTGCAGATCTTAGTAGATTATAAATCTTTATTGCAAAGGTTAGAGAATGAGCCCGAAAAAATATTGCAGGATTTATTTCTGGAGCAGGAAAAATATCTAAAAATTATTTGAGTATTTTTTTTAAGGATAACAGCTTCCGAAATGCTTCCGAAGGACTTCAGAAATTTTGTTTAGGAAGACCATTGTTACTTTTAATATAATTAGTGCATTGACTATTACCGATAATTTTTTTGAGGTCACAAGTACTTCTGTTGTTAAAGAAATATGCACGAGTCGAAAACGAGCAACAAAAGTCTAAGGGCCAGTTTTTCAATCGCCGGTTTACTATTGATTAGTGTTAATCACAATTAACTAATAATGGAAACTATAGTTTCCATTATTATTTAATCATGATTAACATTAATCAATGATTGAAAAACTGGTCCTAAGTGAACAGCGAAAAAAAAAATTGTGCAAATATTCAATGCACGTTTTATATTCAGTAAGAATATTGCCCCACGGTAACAATTAAACATTTTACAAAATTAATATTTTGACATGTTTATAATTACACATTCATTTGATCATTGTATGCACGACGACTTAGTTGCTAAATAACTAAAAAAAATTAGAGTAAAACTGACAATTTTTTATACAGAAAATTATCACCTATTAATTCACTCATTTCCATGACAACATGGTCAAATAATGGAACACTACTGGTTGTTTAAAGTCGTGGGGTAATAGTGTAAAAAGTACTTCATTTTTTTTTAAGGAAGATTGTCTTATGTATTATTTTTGATAAGATGGATATCTGAAAAATATTTGAGATTTTTTTTACAAGGATCATTGCCTTGAAAGGACCTCATATTTATTTGTGACAGAGACTGTTTGAAATAAAATTCAGTATATATTTTCGAAGAAATGAAATTTCAAAAGAAAAAGTAAAATTTCTGCCATTTTTATTTGAAGCTATAATAGTTATTTATGTACCAAGGGTGAAAACCGCCGTTTCTAGATCGCGGCATAATTATTAGCACGAGGCGCAAAGGCTAATAACATGCTCAGGGTCAGAAACGCTAATTTCGCCCGTATTACATACAATATTTTATGCACAACAAAATAATATTTAATTATATGTTCAAAAGATGAAAATATGTACATAGGTTATATGTCAAAATGACATTCTGTAAAATCAAGTATTCACAATAAACAAAAATTGTCATTTTATTTATGTCTATTGTTTATGGCCATAGGATCAAAAAGAAGTGTTTAAGCCCGCTTTTTGGGGCTACAACACATGAATTTGGGCTCGGTTGTGCATAAAACAAGTTTATTTATTTATTATACTGCACTACACAACAAAAACTTAATTTCAATTACAATAGCTTATAATAGAATCCGACTCCACTCAGACATAATTTGAAGTCAACGAGTTAGAAACGTTTAATCGTATCACATTAATTTATGAATTCCTATTAAATAGTATGTCTCCGTACTCATCAATTCCGCCAATCTATCACTCGCCATATTCCGGGCTGATTTTGCATGTTGCGTGTCGCTAGATTTATTCCGTAATTTCCGGGCACGTGGGTGTAATCTGTGGTCGACCACAGCGCGCACAATTGCCCTGAGTCCCCCCCTGTGCCCGATGTGCCGCTGTTTGTTGCGGTCACTGGAACGCCAAGTCTGTGATGTATTTGCCGAGTGTGAGTGTGGTTTGTTCTACCAGGACCGGTTCCAGGAGGAGGAGAATTTTTAATATGGTTATTCATATAAATATGGGGTGGCTAGCTCAGTGGTATGCTGAAGTCGGCCTGTGGATCCTGAGAACCCTGGTTCGATTCCCACAGGCGATAAACAATTTTCATAATTTCAAAAATTACCCCTGTGGCTCCTCCACCACTAACATCTTTGGGGGCCGTGATTTGACGACTGGTAACCGCAATTTCACGCGCAAAATATATCACTTACCGAGATCTGCTTCGGCAGAGTGCCACACCCAGTAATAGGTAGAAGGCGTTGTGATATATTTATTTATTTTGTAAGGAGATAACGACATGAATAATACTTCAAAATTATTATTATTATAAAATCATAAAAAACTAGTGCAATATTTAAGTGACAATTAAAAAAAATGGCGTTCAAACACAGATTTTAATATAAAAATATTGAATAATAGCCATATTTACTATCGAGTCATGTTTTGAAAACAACTATTTTTTATTTCTAATAATTATTTTATGCACAACCGGGCAGAAATTAATATATTTTAGCGGGCGTAAACAATTGTTTTTGGCCCTAAGGCAATAAAAAAATAATTCCTATGGATACATAGGTTGATGGCTCAGTGGTATCAAGTCGGCCTGTGGATCCTGAGAACCCTGGTTCGATTCCCACAGTTGACAAACAATTTTCACTACATTAAAACTACCCCTGTGGCTCCCCCTCCTTAACATCGTTGGGGGCCGTGATTTGACGACTGCTAACCTCACTTCATGCGCATAAATATATCACTTACTGAGATCTGCTCCGGCTGAGTGCCACACCAAATAATGGATAAAAGGATTGATATATTTATTTTTACTTAAATAAAATGACAATTTTTGTTTATTGTGAATAGCTGATTCTGCAAAATGTCATTATGACATATAACCTATTTATTTATTTTGAACATATGATTAAATATTATTTTGTTGTACATAAAATATTGTATGTACCACGGATGAAATTAGATTTGCGCCTCGTGCTAATAATCATGCCACGGGCAAGAAATGCTTGTTTTCATCCTTGGTACTATTAGCCACAACTCATATATTATAAAGACATAATTACACTGATTTTAGTTGAATTATACAGCTCATAAAACAATAGTGTTTTATAGTCCATAAAACACTATAAACAACTTGTTACTTAGCAACCACTTCATGATCTACCGTATTTTGAGAAACTATATATAACTGAATCAACGTTAAACGTTACGACCAATCTTCTTCGATACCTATAATTATGAGTTGTGGATAAAATTTTGTATTACACTTGTGTTTTATTGGTATATAAAACACTTGTATAATAAATAACTATTTCCAACGTCACACTTTTCGTGCGATCTTCTATATACAATGAAAGTAAAGTTTTTCTGAAAGTATTTTAAGAGGTAGAAAAATTGAAGTAAATTAAAATACGGTAAATATTTTCCCCTTGAAATATTTGACTGGTGCAGTAGTCAATATTTCTGAGTTAGTACATAGCAGCGTGCACAAGAAGAGCGCGCATAATAAATAATGTCTATATTTCAATTTATTGAATATTTTACCCTTATTGCGCACCTGTGTCCCATGTCTCTTATATTGAAAGCTTTTATTTATATCACAGAACAGTTTTGCCTGTTATACTTTAAGCCGACTACATTTTAAATATTAAAGCCTACTTTAAAATTATATATATATATATATTTTGCGCGTGAAGTGCGGTTACCAGTCGTCAAATCACGGCCCCCAAACATGTTAGTGGTGGAGGAGCCACAGGGATAGCTTTTTCAAATTATGAAAATTTGTCGCCTGTGGGAATCGAACCAGGGACCTCAGGATCCACAGGCCGACTTCATACCACTGTGCTATCCATCCCATAAAAATATATCACTTACCGAGATCTGCTTTAGCAGCGTGCCACACCCAGAAATGGGTAGAAGGCGTGATGATATATATATATGAAGAATTAAATGGTGAAATCCCCAATTTCATATATAGTTTCATATTTTTTTTAATTAACCGTAAACAAAAATATATATGGAGCAATATTTGTCAAACCAGCCACTCCCGCGTACATTTCAATTTTTGACATAAAAGGTCTCTAAAGGGCTCAAAATTTTCCTTGGACTTTTTTGAAATTCAAAAATTGCGGCCTAAAAATGGCCCATATATCAGGAGTAGACATAAAAAGATTCACGTATGTCCCAAAAAAAATCGCAAATATATTTATATATATATATATATATATATATATATATATATAATACGATCTAGACATATTTGAATGTAGGGCGACCGTAGCTTAATGGAATTAAAGCATATACCAGGTTCAAATCCTGGCGGTAACCCAATTTTTTTCTTTATAACTCAATTTGCTCAAGTTGCCATAAATGTTTTTCAAAATGTCGCTATTATTAAATATTTATTCAACGTCATTTGTCACATTTTATTTGGCGAAATAACCCACCTAAAGACTATTTCCTTACTTTTTTCCTTCCATTTACGACAACATCAAAACAATGCAAGATTTATCAATAAACTTTCCTTTATTATCAATTTACCTCAATCGTTCGTTTTTAGGTCACATTAAAAAATACCCAGACGATGTTTTTCCTTGTTTTACCAAAAATAAAAATCCAAAGATACAGAAACCAGTGTAACTGATACTATTTTCCAAAAGATAAACAATCGGGAGGTGTCAGGTATAAAAGACTTGCAAAAGACACACAGTTCATTCACTCTTCAAAGTGTCAACAAGAACAACGAAGCACAACGAAGCAAGTATGAAGACTGTATTGGCCATCGTTCTGGTAGTATTCCTTGCGCATAATGTGCAAAGTAGAGTATTTTCAAGATGTGAATTGGCCAGAGAACTACTTAGACATGGGTTCGCAAGAGCGGAGTTGGATAATTGTAAGTTATTTTTTGTTTTTTTCGAAATATTTTGGTGTATGGTTGTTTGGAAGTACGGTGGTGTGGATAGCCTTACGGTATTTGAATACAGACATCCTGAGTTCGAATTCCGCTCAAAATAAATATATATGAACTACCACACTTCGGCTTGGTAATTGGGATTAAGTTCCTGTTGTACAGAGTAGAATAAATAAATAAATGTTAGTGAAGCGAAGATGCCGAATGAAGAAATAAATGAGCTGTATGTAAGAAATTGTGAATATAGATGAAGTAAAATAATAGAATGTCTATATATTAGTATAAAAAGTGGTGTGGCTCAATGGTTAGTATTGGTGCTTTAAAAACTAGAGTATTTTGGTGTAATGTAAACAATAATTCAGAATTTATTATAAGCTACTGTAATTGGGATTAAATTTCTATTAAAATAAATAAAATAAATATATCATCATGCCTTTTACCTATTACTGGGTGTGGCACTCTGCCAAAGCAGATCTCAGTAAGTGATATATTTTTGAGCGTGAAATGCGGTTACTAGTCCTCAAATCACGGCCCCCAAAGATTTTAGTGGTGGGGGACCCACAGTGGTAATTTTAATTTCTATTATAAATAGCAAATAAATAAATAAATATTGCCAAATTAAAAGAAGCATTATAATTATAACAATAAGTAAATATTAAAGTTCTGATATAACTATGGAAATCACTGTGCAATAAAAGTAGCAATTTACCTTGATGATGAGAACTTAGTTTTCGAAATACGTATTTAGATTTATCTTTATATTTATTAAGGCTTAGGGGTTTAATTTATTCTTAGTTATATCTTAGCCTTAGATTTTTACTTTTTACGAAGGAAGAAAGTTTTACTTTCTGATAGAATCGTGAAAAAAAAGTGTATTATACTAATAAAATGTATATTTTCAGGGGTGTGCTTAGTAGAATCGGAAAGCAGCAGAAATTCAGGTGTAACCGGTCCTGCAAACTCCGATGGCAGCTTCGACTACGGCCTTTTCCAAATTAACGACAGATACTGGTGCCGCCCTGGATACAACGGAGGCTCTTGCAACATGAACTGTCATCGTAAGTACCAACAAATATATCATCAGCACTTTACCCAATTCTGGGTGGACGAGACCTTCTTACTAACTTCTTACTGACGTAGTTGTCAAATTGTAACTATCGGTATTATTGGGGTAGATGGCTCAGCGGTATCGTGTAGCCCTGTGAATCCTCGGAATTCTGGTTCGATCCCCACAGCCGACAAACATTTTCACCAAATTAAAATTTCCCCTGTGGCTCCTCCACCACTGACATCTTTGTTGGTTGTGACTTGACGACTGGTAACCGCACTTCATGCGCATAAATATATCACTTACTGAGATTTGCTTCGGCAGAGTGCCACACCCAGTAATGGATAGAAGGCGTGATGATATATTTATTTTATTTTAGGTATTATTGGAGAATGTATTTTATGTATGTTATTTGTTACAGATTTACTAGATGATGATATAGCCGATGACGCGAAATGCGTGAGACATATTTTCTCGATTCACAGTTGGACAGCCTGGTATGGATGGATCAGGAGATGCCAAGGACAACATATTGCTAATATCCAACAGGAATGTGGATTTTAAAAAGTTTATAATTTTAAATATTTAATTGCTTAAATCCTGTACTGATCATTGCCAAAAAACTGTCTATAAATGTTTATCTAATAAAGATACAATAAAATGAATACTGTTTTTAAATAAATATGCCTTTCTTATTAATTAGGGTAGTACCACAATTATTTATAATGTCATGAAATCTGTGTTATAAAAATAAGTTAAGTTGCACGTGAAATTTTAATTTTGTAAAGTTTCATATTTAATTTCTATCGTAATCAAGCAAGAAAATAAATTTAGTTAAAAAAAACATAAAATAAATATATCATCTCGCCTTCTACCCATTACTGGGCGTGGCACTCTGCCGAAGCAGTCATACATTTTGCGCGTGAAGTGCGGTTACCAGCCGTCAAATCACGGCCCCTAAAGATGTTAGTAGCGGGAGAACCATAAGGGTAGTTTTTGAAATGGTGAAAATTATTTGTCGTCTGTGGGAATCGAACCAGGGTTGTCAGGGTCCATAGGCCGACTTGATACCACTGAACTAACTAGTTTTTAAAATGGTAAAAATTGTTTATCGTCTGTGGGAATCGAACCAGGGTTCTCAGGGTCCACAGGCCGACTTGATACCACTGAGCTAGCTACCCCAATATTATTGATTTAAATACAAAATGTTTAGCTCTTCAACTTTTATTTGGCACATTTTTGTCTAAAATAATCTGGGAAACAATGCGCACGGAAAAACTATTTTCCCATATTAAACAAATATTGCCCGCTTTTCATGATACACCCGGTATATTATATTCACGCCTCATCCACATTCATAATTACTTTCATACAAGTTCATCGTACCTTTCGCTGAGCTACTCATTTTACTTTACTTTATGTGGAATAAAGGAAAAAAAGTTTTAAAAAATGTGGGGAATACCTTAAAACGATAAACGAATAAATGAACAATATGTTTGCCAATGAAATGCCAAGAAATTTATTCGTAATCCACGCGGAAAGAGATAAAAAATTAAGAAACTGTCATATTTATTGTTATTTGTTATTTGTCAACAAGAAACTACAATATTTTGTTTCCCTTTTACCTAATTTACATTGCAAATTTTATTTTTCGTATTACATTTCTGTTTTCTCGTATAAAAATTATTACTTCAATAAAACAGTATAAAAATATAATAAACCATCAATTTTATTTCATCCCAATAACCAGTAATCATAAAATGTCCACTTTATCCTCAAATAAAACGCAAAATAAATAAAATAATAAGTGACGAACAATTCTAAAATACTTATTGAACTGTCACTCTTTCACAGTAATAAAAACAATTGATTAATCTTCTTTTAATTCAATTTGAAAGCAAATATCAGATGTGCTCATTCAGCAAACATTGAAAAAATTTAAATTAATAAATCAAGTGATCTGTGATCGCGTTATATGTTATTGACAGCCGATGGCTAACTGGAATATTGGTCGTCGGTGACTACATTGGCGGTTTATTGAATTATAAGCCGTACCAATTTACAGCTGGCTTTGTATATCTGACAAATTTTGAGTACTTCTATTTGATTCAAAATTTTGTAATTGTTATTTGTATTTTAATGGAAGTGAAACGTTTCTTCTTGAAGGTGATGTGTCTTATAAAATGCCACAGGAAAAAATGACACTTTCATCACTACTCTGTCAAAAAACCAATACATAAGATTTATTATTCTCTTGACAGATGTCATCTGGGTGTCATTAATGTCAAATCATACAATAAAATAAGAACAAAGGAAAAAAAATTTCCAACAATTGTCAGAGTTCCACAAAATTACAGCACATTTGAATCAACTTATAAGGTCATCATCAAAGGCTGGTCAGTTCAGCTTTAACCATAGACGCGTTTCGTCCTTTAGGGACTCATCAATATGGTGCGATCAACTATCCAACTAGACCAACTAGGGGCTAGTGAACTATAATAATTTTTAAGCTGAACTGACGGATGTTAAACTATGTAAGCCGGTAACATGACATGAGAGCTACGGAGCAACCTGTGGTGCCATCTACCGACAAAAATCTCAAACTGCTGAATAGCAATGAATAAATAATACAAAGACAAAGGCTCTAGCCGGATAAGGGGGTTTTCCGGCCCCCGACTCCGATTCGCCTGAGATTTGGCCCACGTATTCGTATTGGAAAAAGAAAAATTTCCACCAAATATGAGCTCGAAATATCAACCTCACAAATACGGAAAATAAAAAAATGTGACAAAAAGTAAGATTACATAATAGGCTCGCCAGGTCGTAAATCAAGTCATAGAAGGTTGCGGTTACCAGGACTCGAAAGCTTATGAAATTCTCCACATTTTGTGAATAACCCTTTTTGATATTCCGTCTAGAAGTCTAAAAATTAGGTGATTATTGAAGAAAAAACACATATTTCGTACCCACTTTTTAAACAAAATATCGATTTTACTCAAGTTAGTGCTCCACTTATTCACCGAGAACCACATAGAAATAAAATTTTGAATGTATTTACTACATTCATCATAAGTTAGTTCATAGCAGTCACGGTGAATTCCGGAAAACAATTATTTTATGAGAATTTAGAATTTAAACATGAAAAAAACGGTTTTTTCGGAATAACTATTTGTGAGGTTGGTATTTCGAGCTCATATTTGGTGGAAATTTTTCTTTTTCCAATACGAATACGTGGGCTAAATCTCAGGCGAATCGGAGTTGGGGGCCGGAAAACCCCCTTATACGGCTAGAGCCTTTATTCATTGACAATTTGTCTTTGTATTATCAAATCATGCCTTTGTTTTCAATTGCCATGGATATGGCTTAATTTTCATTCCCTAGGGAAGAAAAAATTACTTTTCGCACTTCCGGGAGTAAATGATCTACTTCATTCGACCTTTTCGAAGACAGAAGTATCACTTTTAATCCAGGAGAGATTATCTTTCAAATTTAATTTGCCGGGCAAGCTGAAGGTCCTCGGTTCGAGTCCGGGCGTCTCCCGAATTTTTCTGTCATAAACTTTAAGTTTATCAAACGTAAAAGTCATTCATATGATTTAAAAAAACTCTTGAAATTTAATCTTTGGAGGATTCCATTATAAGCTACTATAGTTGAAATTAATGTCCTGTTATGCTGCGTAGAAAATAAATATTTATTTTAGCTGTAATTGTCCTGCAATTGCAGGTCATGGTCACGACGGTATAAAAATTTGGCGTCAGTAAAAAACATGTTACATCAAAACACTAAAAAAAAAATTAGATAAAATTATCAAAAAAGCAAGTTAAATAAATATATTTATTTTTACATGATAATGAATACATAAACAAATCGTTTGAGATTACATAACAAACTATACGTACTAGGATTAAATAATTAAAATAATGACAAGAAAAACTAAATTACAATTAAATAAATTAACAGATTTAAATACTATTTATCTTATCATTTAAATAGAGGGCTCTTTAAACTTTGGAAGCACTCTCTAATATAAATAAAACTAGATCAGTCGTTACATCAATTAAACTAATATCCAACGGTTTCTTCCGGTTATTCGAAACATTTTGAAATGTCGGGTAATGTCGAATTTTTGCATCGTTTTGTCCACCCATGCCATGCTTTGAACCCTTGTCTTTTGTAGATTTTGCGAACACATTTCACATCATCAGTAATATTGTCATCTATTAGATCTATAAATAAAAATAAATAAATATATCACGCCTTCTATCAATTACTGGGTGTGGCACTCTGCTGTAGCAAATCTCGGTAAGTGATATATTTATACACGTGAAGTGCGGTTACCAGCCGGCAAATTACGGCCCTCAAAGATGTTAGTGGAGGATGAAAAATTGCGTGAATGAGCTAGGAATGAATGAAAGATTTTGTTGCGTTAAGAAAAGAAAAGACAAACTTTTTTTAAATAATTATGAATGTGAATGAAACAAAGTATGATAAGATATAATTCTTTTAGTTTGGTGGTGATAATAGCTACTTACATAACAAGTGCGCGAATGGTGCAAATGACGTCTTCGTGCACGAGGTTTGTACAATGCTTTTGTAACGAGCAAAAATTATATAATCGACAATAAGGAAATTGATTAAATTTGAAGCGTGAATTTATATTGGCAATTAAGTAGGCCATAAATTGACATTTGTTATTTGAAAACAAAATGTTTATTTTTTCCCATAAAGTTTTCTTAACATATATCTGATTGATGGCGTTATAAGCTAATGTGTCTATTTCTTTTATTAATTTCTTAAAATGTGTGTATATAAGTACAATTAGCGTTTTAATAGTCAAAATGTAGAACCATAAAAATGGGTGTTTTTTCAATTACTTTGCGCATTAGTGCACAAAATCAATCTTTCCATCGGTTTCCAAGGTAATGTAAAACTTATTTTGAATGATGCGAGTAGAAAATGAATATATGAAGGGTTCGTGCAACCAAATTTAATGGGACGTAGCGTGATGCTATATACAGGGTGTTAAAAAAGTTCCGGGACGGTGAAATTTCTCGAGAAAAACACATCGAATCAAGAAACCAAAAAACACGTGTTTCATATATTGCAAAAACCTATCTAAGCACACCAAACACAAACCCCAACCCCCACCCCCAGGGGGTGGGGCGGGGGGCAACGTTGAAACCTTAAATGGGAACCCCCATTTTTTATTACAGATTCGTATTCTGCGAAAAAAAATAAGTTAATTTTATCTGAAACTTTTTTTCCAATTCGGAATAGATGGCGCTCTAAACGCAAAAATAAGTTTTGACATAATTCTGAAAGAAAAGTAAAAAACGGTCTAATATCACAAGAAATAAACATTAAATCAAATAAAAAAATCAACATAATCACAAGTAGCCACAAGCCTTTTTTTTGCAAAATATGAAACACGTGTTTTTTGGTTTCTTGATTCGATGTGTATTTCTCGAGATATTTCACCGTCCCGGAACTTTTTTAACACAGTGTATGTAAAAATACAGTTGAAATATTCCATAAAATATTATTTAAAATATCTGTATAAATTAATTTAATTACACGTATATTATCTTGCGGTTACCATACGCGTTTAATCTTGGGATTTTTCTAATTTTTCTCAAGATTTCTATTTTAATTAATTATTGAATTGTCAAGTAATTTATGATGAAACAACAATTAAAAATTAAGATACGTACTACTGCAGTTCATGTCGCAATCACCCCCTGTTCCTTCTACTTTGCACCAATAGCCATCGTTTATTTGAAACAATCCATAATCGTAACTACCATTTTTATTTGGACCTCCTAAGGCGCTAGTGTTGCGACCACTTTCATTTTCGACCAGACATACCCCTAGAATTAATTACAATATTTTAAAAATAAAATCAATTTTTTCTACGACAGCAGAAAATAGACTTTTCTGTCAGCTGAAAACAGAAAGATGACATTTGCCGCTTGCCGAGCGTATTTCATTTGCCTTTTGAATCAGATCTAACTTACATTTAATGAATTTATTTTACTAGATTACTTTGCTCACTTTACTTGCATTTCTAGATTTACTGATTCGGATTTAGCTTAAAGTAATACACTCCAAAAACTATTCAGTTCATTTAGTCATATTAGGCATATTCCATTTGTCATTTGGATCAAATCTAACTTACATTTACTGATCCAGATCACTTATTTATTTCGTTGGATTAATTCGCTGACTTTATTTTCAGTACTAGAATTACTTATTCTAATTTACTTTGAAGTAATTCACACCAGTAAGCGTATAAGTTTGCTTAATTCAGTTCATTTAATTATGTTGTCTAATTTATCTGAACTGATTTAAGTGTACTAAGTGGCAAATGGAATACAGCTATTGTCTAATTTATCTGAACTGATTTAAGTGAATCAAATGGTAAATGAAATGGAAAGGTATTATCGTATCCATGGATATATGAAAACTTTTGTTCAAATTTCCAAACAGAAAAACTGTCAAAAATAAATTTAAATGATTTTTTAATCGTTTTTAAATGGTCGTAGAAAAAATATTTTGTGCATGAGCAGAAAGTGTCCTTTCCGCTCTTGTATAATTGCTACGCAACAATCTCCATGCGTGAGCAGCAATAGACTACTTTCAATTCTAGGTACAGAAATAACTATTTTCTACGATCGAACGGAAAAGAGACTTTTCCATCTGTCAGTAGAAAGATGAAAGTTGCCATTTTCCGCTGGCCGAGCAGTAATGTAATAATGTATTATCATATCCATGGATACATGAAAACTTTCGCCCAAATTTCCAGACAGAAAAACAGTCAAAAATGATTTTAAATTATTTTTCAGTCGTTTCTAAATGGTCGTAGAAAAAATATTTTGTGCATGAGCAGAAAGTGTCCTTTCCGCTCTTGTATAATTGCTACGCAACAATCTCCATGCGTGAGCAGCAATAGACTACTTTCAATTCTAGGTACAGAAATAACTATTTTCTACGATCGAACGGAAAAGAGACTTTTCCAACTGTTAGTAAAAAGCTGAAAGTTGACATTTGCCGCTGGCTGAGCAGCAATGTAAGAATGTCGCCAAAATTTACAAACAAAAAAAAACTGTCATAAGTTATTTTAAATTCTTTTTCAAGCGTTTCTAAATGGTCGTAGAAAAAATATTATGTGCACCTGGAGCAGAAAGTGTCCTTGTCGCTCTTATTTATGTGCGAGCGGGAATAAACTACTTTCTGCTCTAGCTACATAAATAACTATTATTGTCATGTTTCTGCTTTAAAACACTTTTAAATTATTTTAGCCAAAAATATCTCAAATAAAACATGAAGAAAATTCAATCTTCCACCATTTTATTTGAAATTTTTTTTCTCTAACGGTCAGTTTTTCCATTTCCAGATAAAGTTTCCAATAACTATCATCCAGATAAATACAAAAATATCGTATCAAAATAGTAATAAATATATTGAATGCTATTTCCTGATGCGATATTTTTTCAATTATCCTGCTGATAGTTATCAGGAACCTTATCCGGAGATGGAAAAAACAGTCCAAAAATAATTAAGAAAAGTTTGACATAAAAAAAATTACTTACAATCCGGTAACAAGTCTTTATCGAATCCTTGTTGTTCCAATACCCTAACTAAACTACATCTTGTAAATTTAACCCCTTTAGAAAGGTTAACAACCAGTAACAACACTACTAAAACAACAGCCTTCATTGTAGCAACAACCAAACGACAATAAATAACTTTATTGTAAAACAGACTGAATATAACTGATGCTTCCGTTGAAATGTATTTCGTTTTATAGCCAATCGAAAGGAATTACAAATTATAGGAAGTAAAAAACTATTTCTGACCAACCAGAGGGGGGTTTACGTCAAAAAAGTCCCCTACAAGAAAGATAAATTAATGTTATTGGTAGAAGATTGTTGAATGTTGTAAAACCAGTAAAGACCTTGAACTGTGGAGCTCCCAATTTGTTTTTGATTCATTCATTGATTACTTGATGTTTTAACGAGTTCGTTGCTGTATTGGTTAAAGGTTTTTGAAAGTTTTTGAATGATTTTCAAGAATGGTTCTGATAAAAATGGGTAATTATTGGAATTGGAAATGATGCGCGATAAACGCAAGAATTTACTAATCGTTATCTGAAAAATTCCCTAGCATGACTCATACTATATTTACATAGTAAAATATAGTAATTTAACGGAATATTTTAATTGCTGTCAAGTATGTATTTATTTATTTACTACGCGGCATACCAGGAAATTAAAATAATTATAGTACGGCAGATCTACAAATTATAGTGGAATCTGTATCATTTAGATGATTTTTTTGTTGTAAGTTGAAGTTAGCGCTAGTAAAGCGATAGCGCAACCGTAGTGCTACAATTGCCAGTTAATTACAATGAATTAAAAAATAGACTCAATAACAGTACAGGGAATCTACAGATTATAGTAAAATCTTAAGCACTCAGACGCAATAGGAACTTATAATTTTGACGTCACAAGTAGCAGACTCGAAACGCACTCCCCTTTATACAATTTTGTGTGAAACAACAAATTTGTAGAAAGAGCGAGGTGATACCATGCCGAGTCGATTCACTGCTTTCTCCTTTCAGCACTTCTTCACCGCAGATCAGGCAGCGGAAAGTTATATAGGTAACCATGGGACTGTGTTTATAGTTAGACTTCCACCTAAGGAATGGCGCTAATAGTCTTTATGTGAAGACATCCATTTTAGATAACTACAATATCGGCAATCATTGGTTACTAGATTGTTCCTGTACTTGTCATTTGTATATATTTCAAATTTTAATCTGTCAAATATCTATTTAATTTTTATTTGTGAAATAATTTCATATAAATAATGTCATCAACTAATATGAATTGTTGTGTCAAAAACTGCACTGCTACTGGTAAGTAAGTGATCATATAATAAATAATATTTGGATGAGGAAGTCATAATATATTTTCAAGTTCACAAGAGTTGGATAAAACTGCGATTGAAACAGTTAAAATTATAAATAAATTGTATACAGGAGAATATTTTAATAAATATTTATATTGTAATAATGAATTTTTATTTTATATAGTTTAAATAAATATAAAATAATAATAAAAATTACAAGCTGCCTAAATCTGCATATCGGGTTACCTATATACATGACTTTAGTTAGACTTCCACTACTCAGATGGCGCAAAATACAGTCCCAGTGCGTAACATGGCAGTTTCTTATCTATAGTAGTATATTATGATCTGTGCCGCAGATCTCCAAATTTTTTGACGATTAACGTTTGGATCACGTGATAAACGTCAAACTGCAAAGTAATACCATGTTTGCTACATAACAAATTATTTAAATCTATTTTACTCACTAGATGGCAACCGAAAAATTTGAATTGTGTAAGTCCCTATTGAGGACAGTTTTTTTCAAATCTTGGTATTTCACAAAACGTTGAAATTGAATTTTTCGTTAAAATTCAACAAGATATACACAATCTCCAAACACTCTCTTGTGAAACAATAGCGCTACCATGGTGCTATAACTATTAGTTAATTACAGACAATTTGAAATTACTCTTAATTACAGTACAGAGGCCCTGCAGCTTATAATATATAATACACTTACCCAAATAAATTTGAGTGAACTGGATTGGGACTGTTATTTATAACAAACTGCTTACCTGCAACAAAAAGAAATAAAAATTAGTATTAGTAGAAAAAGAAATTAATCTTAATTACAGTGTAGAGGGCTTAATTATTTCAAAATATTACATAATTATCTACTTCTACTATTTATTATTTATGTATATATTTCACGGCTGGTAACCGCACTTCACGCGTAAAATATATCACTTACCGAGATCTGCTTCGGCAGAGTGCCACACCCAGTAATGGGTAGAAGGCGTGATGATATATTTATTTATTTATTTATTTATGTATCTACCTATACAATGTAAAATTTTATATATAAGGTTATGGATAATATATTGAAATAAATAAAATAAATAAATAAATCAAAAGTACTGAAATGTCTGTGAATCACATAATCATTATATTTTTGTAGCATTTTTATTATGTTTGTTATTATTATTTAAAACGGAAATGATATGCAAAACAATAAAATAAGTGTAATCAATTTGTCGATTAGATAAATTTAAATCCCCGAACTCCAATGTTAAATCTAGTTTGTCATTTTGTTTGTTCTGATTTATTGTATTTAGAGTATAGCACAAAATGAACTGTCATTTGTTTTAACAATTCTTAGAATGATAAAAAGTAAAAAAGTAAAAGTCATAATTCCACAATATTTCAAGTCATCGCCCCAAATATATTAGTGGAGCCTTAGGAGTAATTTTAATGTGGTAAAAATTATTTGTTTGTTGTGGAAATGACAAGAAAAACCTGTCAAAAATGAGTTTAAATTATTTTTTATGCATTTCTAAATTATAGAAAAAAGATTGTGTACATCAGGAGCAGTAAGTATTCTTATCGCTCTTGCGTGCGCGAACGGTAATAGACTATTTTCTGCTCTAGATACACAAATAAATATTTTCACGACTCGGTTAGAAAATTAAATTGTCTGCGTTAACTAAGAGAAGAAAATGGTACGTATCATCCCTAGAGAAAAAGTGTGACATTTCTTCCCAAATATGTCGTTTTATTTTTCAAGGAATATGAAGCACCTGAGGGGAGAATGATACTTTCTTCACAAGGTATACAAATATCTGTACAACAGGAACTTAATCCCAATTACAATACAGAATCCGGACTCTCCGAGCCATAGTGTGGTACTACATATATTGTTTACTGGAGTGAGATTTAAACTCGAGATCTTCACATTTGAATGCCAAAACATATTTCAAGGAAATATTAAAATTAAATTATTTTGCAATGGTCGTATACAAATATATATATATATATATATATATATATATATATATATATATATATATATATATATATATATATATATATATATATATATATATATATATATATATATATATTTGATATAAATGCATATAATATTATATAATATATATATATATATATATATATATATATATATATATATATATATATATATATATATATATATATATATATATATATATATATATATATATGTATATATATATATATATGCAATACATGCAGAACAACAATCTCTATATGTGCGGTAATAGACTACTTTCTACACTAGGTACACAAATAACTATAATTATATTTATTTTCACCACATTAAAAAACTACCCCTGTGGCTCTCCGACCACTAACATCTTTGGGGCTGGTAACTACACATACACTTTACGCGTAAAATATATTACTGAGATCTGCTACAGCAGAGAGCCACAGCCAATAATGGGTAAAAGGCGTGGTGATGTATTTATATTTATTTTATTTTTTCTATGCATTTATTACAGTAGCTTTTAGCAGTATCAAAACCACGAGCAAAGCGAGTGCTTTAATTTGCGGGAAAGGTGCAAATGACGTCTTCGTGCACGAGTTTTGTACAATATATTTCGTAACGAGCAAAAATTATATAACCGATAATAAGAAAAGTTATTAAATTTGAAGCATGAATTTATATTCACAGTTAAGTATGCCATGAATTGACATTTGTTATTTGAAAACAAATGCTTTATTTTTTCTCGTAAAGCTTGTTAAAATATGTCTGATTATAAGCTAATGCCTCTACTTTTTTTATAAATTCCTTCAAATGTGTTCAAAGTATAATTAGCGTTTTAATAGTCAAAATTTAGAACCATAAGAAATGAGTGTTTTTTCAATTACTTTGCGCACCAGTGCGCAAAATGAAACTTTCCATCGGTTCCCAAGGTGATGTAAACCTTATTTAGAATAATGCGAGCACAAAAAATAATTGTACATCTACGAATATCTGTTCAGAAAATACAAAATTATCTACAAAGCCATTAAACCTAGTATGCTTTCCAAATCACGGCTCGCATCCGCTATTCACCATTCTCCCATCGACAGCCGTACATTCGAGCACCAGGTCTGATATATCACCCGGTGATGCCTCGCAGTGATTGGGACGCTCCGCGTGATTTCCTGACATTTGTGTGCGAGTATCGGGGCTTTGTTCTGCAGTTTACGACCTAATTCTATACAACAGCGAAAGGTGACGCGGGACAATTTCAGGACTCATTTGTTTTTAGTAAATGGCAGGAGGGCACTGGATCACTGCGTATGTTTTACGCGACCACCCGAAACGGATTGGCGTAGGTTACGAAATGCGGACGTAAAGCGTTTAGGACTGACTGATTTATAAACACAATTATTGTAGTTTATTTATTTATCATGTTGCATAACAGGAACTTAATCACAATTACAGTAGCTTACAGAGAAATAAATATAAATAAATATATTATCACGCCTTCTACCCATTACTGGGTGTGGCACTCTGCCGAAGCAGATCTCGGTAAGTGATATATTTATGCGCGTGAAGTGCGGTTACCAGTCGTCAAATCACGGCCTCCAAAGATGTTAGTGGTGGAGGAGCAACAGGGGTAGCTTTTGAAATTATGAAAATAGTTTGTCGCCTGTGGGAATCGAATCTAGGGTACCAGGGTTCTCAGGATCCACAGGCCGACTTCATACCACTGAGCTAGCCACCCCATAAATTTGTCTCGTCTTTTATGTAATAAACCAACAATCTTTTCCTCAATTTGACCAAATTATATAAAATGACCCACACCTATTGTTCTAACAACAATAATAAGAAAACAATGTTTATTTATTTTTTGTTTACTAAGAAAATAGAAACAGGTAAATGCATATAATATTATTTCGAAGAAAACCCGTAAAATGCAATACAGATAATTTGTTTGTTTATTATTTCTTATCAACAATTGTTCAATTACTTAAATAATAAAAATTAGTTTCAAAATCAATTAATTATTAATCTAATCATATATATCAGAAAATAGACAATCAGATGTTACAATTATTAAATTTAAAATTGACAAAATTAATTGTTTTATTATCATTTACTTAGAACAAATGCAAGTTATTACAAAAAGCGTTTATACTTAACAAATAATGTATTTATCAATAACAATTGTAAAAATAATGATTAATACTTCATTAACACTACAATTAAAACTACATATAACTGATAAATTTTGACCAAAATAACGAATCAAAATAAATGTCATTAACAATATTATCACAATATTAGTGATTAGATAATAGGTATATAAATAGGGAAAATTTTAAATATTGTCAGTGTTACAAACATATTTAAATGAAAATGAACAAATTAGTATTTGCATTGGTTGTTGTGGTTGTCCTGGCTAGTGTAGACGCCACTGTCTACACTAGATGTGGAGTGGCAAAGGCCCTTTTGGCTAATGGGTGGCCGAGGAATCAACTTGAAAATTGTAAGTAATCTTAAATATTATTTATGAATAATCGGGCAGAAATTCATGTGTTTTAGTCCTAAAAAGCAGGCTTAAATACTTCTTTTTGGCCCTAGGGCCATAAAAAATAATTCCTATGAATGCATAAATAAAATGACAATTATTGTTTAATGTTAATACTTGATTTTATAAAATGTCATATTGATATATAACCTATACAGTGGTATCGTGTCGTCCTGTGGATCCTAAGAACCCTGGTTCGATTCCCACAGCCGACAAAATATCAATTTAAAATTATCCCTGTGGCTCCTCCACCACTACCATCTTTGGAGGCCGTGATTTGACTGCTGGTAACCGCACTTCACGCGCATAAATATATCACTTACCGAGATCTGCTTCGGCAGAGTGCCACACTCAGTAATGGGTAAAAGGCGTGATGATATATTTATTTATTTATTTTATATAACCTATGGTTCGATTCCCACAGGCGACAAATTTTCATAATTTGAAAAAAGCTATCCCTGTGGCTCCTCCATCATTAACATGTTTGGGGGCCGTGATTTGACGACTGGTAACCGCACTTCACGCGCAAAATATATCACTTACCGAGATCTGCTTCGGCAGAGTGCCACACCCAGTAATGGGCTGAAGGCGTGATGATATATTTATATATATAACCTATGTACATATTTTAATCTTTTGAACATATAATTAAATGTTATTTTGTCGTGCATAAAATATTGTATGTACCAGCTTTGCGCCTCGTGTTAATAATCATGCCACGGGCCAGAAACGCCTGTTTTAACCCTTGGTTAATTATTATGCACAACCGAGCCAAAATTTATGTGTTTTGTCCTAAAAAGCGGGCTTAAACACTTCTTTTTGGCTCTAGGGCCATACAAAAATAATTCCTATGGATACATAAATAAAATGAAATTTTTTGTTTATTGTGAATACTTGATTCTACAAAATATCATTTTGACATATAACCTATGTACATATTTTAATCTTTTCAACATATAATTAAAAGTTATTTTGTTGTGCATAAAATATTGTATGTACCACGGGTGAAACTAGCGTTTTTGACCCTGAGCATGGTATTAGCCCTCAGAGCTTTGCGCCTCGTGCTAATAATCATGCCACGGCCCAGAAACGCTTGTTTTCACCCTTGATACATAAATAACTATTTTGCTTTTAAAGGTTTATAAATTATTTTCAAGAAAAATGTTATAAATGAAAGTTATAGGGAACTAATTTATCTAGCAGTTTAATTTGAAGCATTTTTCCCTAAAATAATTTAGTAATGTTTGACAGCTAAAAATATAAACAATCAACTCTAATTTATGTTGATTTTAGTATTTTATTCTTTGAAATATTTTTTACAGCTTACTTTAAATTTAGATGCCGCTGATTTGATGATAATTATAAATATACAATTATTTATTTTAGTTCCACGGTTGAAATAATATTAATAATAATACCATGTACTAGTACATTTTTATTCACATATAATAATATTTAAAAAATGACCTTATCGTTTTTATACTATAATAAATACTATGATTAAAATGATTTATCATCAACCTTCAATTTATATTCAATAAAATTTGTTTATAATAATAAACTACTTTACATATACATTGTCTCGCTATATCCCATTAAATGAAGGAACACGAATCCCATAACCATAACATATATTTAGGGTTAAATTAATTTTTGTAAAATCAAGATTTTTCACTTTCCCAAGGGCATATCTTAAAAACTAAGCGAGATATGAAGATGTGCTCGACGGCATTGAATTTCTCGTGCTTCAATTAACTTATAAACAAATTTTCAGCGATTTTTAATTTTTCAAAAAGTTTTCACCAAAATTTTTTCATCGCGCAGTTTTTGAACAATATCTCAAAAACTAGAAGAGATATGCACTTGAGGATTTTATCATTGGATTCAGCAGGACAAAATACATATATATGTAAATTTTTGTTACAATATTCTTATGAGAAAGTATTTTAGCGCAAAAAGTCTGAAATTGGCTTAAAATCGAAAAAAAGTCAAAAATTTGCTTATAAGTCAATTCGGGTACGAGGATTTCAATGCCGTTGAGCGCATTTTGATATCTTGTTCAGTTTTTAAGATATAGCCGCCGGAAAAGTAGAATTTTTCAAAAAAAAATGACCGTCATAAATTTTCGATTTTTCCGAGCTACATCTCAAAAACTAAACGAGATATGAAGATGTGCTCGACGGCATTGTATTTCTCGTGCTTCAATTAACTTATAAACAAATTTTCAGCGATTTTTATTTTTTGAAAATTTTTCACCAAAATTTTTTCATTGAATAGTTTTTGAACAATATCTCAAAAACTAGAAGACATATGTACTTGGGGACTTTACTATTGGATTCAGCGGGTCAAAATACATATGTATGTAAATTTTTGTTGTAATATTAGTACGAGAAAGAATTTTAGAGGAAACAGTCTGAAATTGGCCAAAAATCGAAAAAAATCCAAGGGGTACCCCTTAAGAAATATTCAAAAAATTTAAATAGCTAAAAATTTGCTTATAAGTCAATTCGGGTACGAGGAATTCAATTCCGTTGAGCGCATTTTGATATCTTGTTCAGTTTTTAAGATATAGCCGCCGGAAAAGTAGAATTTTTCAAAAAAAATGACGGTCTTAAATTTCAATTTTCCGAGCTTCATCTCAAAAACTAAACGAGATATGAAGATGCGCTCTACGGCATTGAATTTCTCGTCCTTGAATTAACTTATAAACAAATTCAGAGATTTTTATTTTTTGAAAATGTTTCACCAAAATTTTTTCATTGAATAGTTTTTGAACAATATCTCAAAAACCGGAAGACATATGTACTTGGGGTCTTTACCATTGGATTAAGCGGGTCAAAATACATATGTATGTAAATTTTTGTTGTTATATTCGTACGAGAAAGAATTTTGGAGGAAACAGTCTGAAATTGGCCTAAAATCGAAAAAAATTCAAGGGGTACCCCTTAAGAAATTTTCAAAAAATTAAATTACATCAAATTTGTTAAAAATTTGCATACAAGTCAATTCGGACATAGGTAATTCAATGCCGTTGAGCGCATCTCACATCTTGTTTAGTTTTTAAGAAATAGCCTCCCAAAACTTTCAAAAAAATTAGGTTTCGACTTTCACAAACCTGTATCTCAAAGTTAATTAAAACATGACAAATTCAATGCCGTTTCGGCTCATCTATATTCATAATGTACGTTGACGTATGATCCACATTCATAAAAATAAAATAAATATATCATCACGCCTTCAACCCATTACTGGGTGTGGCATTCTGCCTTAGAAGATCTCGGTAAGTGATATATTTTGCGCGTGAAGTGCGATTACCAGCCGTCAAATCACGGCCTCCAAAGATATTAGTGGAAGAGGAGCCACGGGGGTAGTTTTAATGTGGTGAAAATTGTCG
Organism: Pterostichus madidus; assembly: GCA_911728475.2. Classification (NCBI taxonomy): domain Eukaryota; kingdom Metazoa; phylum Arthropoda; class Insecta; order Coleoptera; family Carabidae; genus Pterostichus; species Pterostichus madidus. The sequence continues at coordinate 1,890,554 of OU452314.1, read as the reverse complement.
CTATCTACCTCTCATTCATCGACTAACTATTCTATGGTGGTGTGTTAGGGGTATGTCTGGTGGAGTCCGAGAGCGGCAGGAATACTGCAGCTAAAGGAGGGCCCAACAGCGATGGTTCCTATGACTACGGCCTCTACCAAATCAACAGTCGGTACTGGTGCAAAGTTGGACAGGCGGGAGGCGATTGCAATATTGATTGTAACAGTATGTACCTTCTCTACTTTTGTATATTTGTGTGGTTGGCCTATGAGGCAGGTTGCGTGGTTCAAATCTCGTAAGTTATCAAGTTAATCTATGCTTTAAATAAAATACAGATAGTTGTAGACCACTTGTGTCTGGCAAGCAAGAGGTCCTGCGTTCAAATCTCGCTGACTTCTACTTATATCAAAAAATACGATTGCGTCTGAGACATGTTACAATGATCAGTTGTAACACTTATTTTTCAATATACAATTTTTTAAATATATTTATTGTTATTTTAGCTTTGAAAAGCGGGTTTAAACACTTCTTTTTGGCCCTAACGCCATAAAAAATAATTCCTATGGGTACATAAATAAAACGACAATTTTTGTTCATTTTGATTCTGCAAAAAGTCATTTTGACATATAACCTATGTACATATTTTAATCTTTTGAACATATAATTAAATATTATTTTGTTGAGTATAAAATATTGTATGTACCACGGGTGAAATTAGCGTTTCTGACCCTGAGCATGTTATTAACCCTCGGCGCTTTTCGCCTCGTGCTAATAATTATGCCACGGGCCAGAAACGCCTGTTTTCACCCTTGATACATACATAATTATTTTTTGGTGTGATTTCTTCCAGAATTGCTTGATGACAACATTGCCGATGACACTAAATGCGCTCAGCTGGTCTACAAAAGACATGGATTCAATGCGTGGTATGGATGGATTGCTAAGTGTCAAGGAGCACTTCCGGATCTTAGCGGATGTGGAGTTTAATCTTTAGATATTGATAACAAGTTAAAATGTTGAATGCTTATTTACATGTATTCGTATTTACAAATTATGCATAAATATTGTACGGAATGTACTATTATTAATATAATACGTTTCTAGCTTATATAATTTGTTTACTTATTTGTTAATGAAATCAAAGTTAACTGTTATTGAAAATAAACTTTATTATAATACAATTTTTGAATAAAACGAAAAAGTTTTAGTTAACACAGAAATGGTTACTTTCTTTTTCATTGGCTATCATTCCAAGTTTTATTTGAAAAACCATTCTCTTAAATTATTAAATAAATAAGTAAATAAATAAATAAATATCACGCCTTTTACTCATTACTGGGTGTGACACTCATTTCGACTACTGGCAACTGTAGTAACTTTACTTTCAATTACAGTAGCTTAAATAAAAAAAAAGAAATGTCTATTGCGATGTGGAATTGAGTCTTAATAAATAAAAAAAAATAGGAAAAATTTTCCATCACTTGTCTCGTAATTCCACAGTGGTTTTACAGCACGTTTGCATCAACTTCTTAGGTCATCAACAAACGGCTGGTCAGTTCAGCTTTAACCATAGACGCGTTTCGTCCTTCTGGACTCATCAGTATGGTGCGATCATTTATCCAACTAGATCAACTAGGAAATAGTGGATTGTGATACCGACTTAGCTGAACTGACTGATGTTAACCTATTTACAACGGTAACATCACATGAGAGCTATGGAGCCTCTGTGGAATTACGAGACAAGTGATGGAAAATTTGTCCTATTTTTTCTTATTTATTAAGACTCAATTCCACATCGCAATAGACATTTTGTCTTTTGTTTTATTTCAATAGCTGTCAAGCAGTATGCGATTTTGTCGGTAGATGGCACCACGAGTGGCTCCATAGCTCTCATGTCATGTTACCGTTGTAGATAGGTTAACATCAGTCAGTTCAGCTAAGTCGGTATCACAATCCACTATTTCCTAGTTGATCTAGTTGGATAAATGATCGCACCATACTGATGAGTCCAGAAGGACGAAACGCGTCTATGGTTAAAGCTGAACTGACCAGCCGTTTGTTGATGACCTAAGAAGTTGATGCAAACGTGCTGTAAAACCTCTGTGGAATTACGAGACAAGTGATGGAAAATTTTTCCTATTTTTTTTTATTTTACAGTCGCTTACATTGATCTCCAAGTGACTTTTCATATCACTTCAATTCAACGTCATGTGAGTTAACATTATAAGTAAAGATTTGCATAAAGTAAGTTTATATTCAGTTTCATAGGTCATTAAATTTGCGGACCGATTTTCCACAATGTAGCTCAGTGGAAACCTTGAAGTTATTATCCATTACAATAGTTTACACGGGAAAGTTTCGCACATTGGTCGCTCATTACCCAGTCATGATAAAACACTTCCATTACCGACTCCATTTACTCCGTTTGTCCGTAGTTTGTAGCCCGCAGTTCGTTCACTTCGGGCTATAGACGCGACAGTTACAATCCGTAATATAGAACAGCCCCTTTTGTGGGGCAGAACATCCTTTATTAGTAGAGGAACAGGCAGGTAGCTGGCGTATAATATCTTGCATTCGGATATGCAATTATATAAATGGAAAAATAAATATATCATCACGCCTTCTACCCATTATTGGGTGTGGTACTCTGCCGAAGCAGATCTCGGTAAGTGATATATTTATGCGTGTGAAATGCGGTTACCAGTCGTCAAATCACGGCCCCAACAGATGTTAGTGGTGGATCCACAGGCCGACTTCATACCACTGAGCTAGCCACCCCATGGATATGCAATTATAAATACATATATCATCACGCGTTCTACCCATTATTGGATGTGGCACTCTGCCGAAGCAGATCTCGGTAAGTGATATATTTTGCGCGTGAAGTACGGTTACCAGTCGTCAAATCACGGCCCCCAAAGCTGTTAGTGGTGGGGAAGCCACATGGGTAGCTTTGGAAATTATGAAAATTGTTTGTCGCCTGTGGGAATCGAATCAGGGTTCTCAGGATCCACAGGCCGACTTCATACCACTAAGCTAGCCACCTCATGGATATGCAATTATATAAATGGAAAAATAAATATATCATCACGCCTTTTATTCATTACTGAGTGTGTCACTCTGCCATAGGAGATCTCGGTAAGTGATACATTTATGCGCGTGAAGTGCAGTTACCAGCCGTCAAATTACGGCCCCCAAAGATGTTAGTTTTAATATGGTAAAAATTAATAACGGCTGTGGGAATCGAACCCAGGTTTGCAAATCCACAGGACGACTCAATACCACTGAGGTAGCTACCCCATATAAAATTAAAATAAATAAATATATCATCACGCCTTTTACCCATTATTGAGGGTGATACTCTGCCATTGCAGATCTCGGTAAGTGATATATTTATATGAGTGAAGTGTGTTTACTGGCCGTCAAATCATAGTGAAGGGGAAGCCACAGGCATAATTCATATCTAATTTTATTTCCCTTTTTCTCTCAATTATTGTTATGGGGTTGGTGGCTCAGTAGTATCGAATCGGCCTGTGGATTTGAGAACCTCGGTTCGATTCCCACAGCCGGCAAACAGTTTAATAATTTTCACCACATTAATATTACCCCTGTGGCTCTTCCTTCATTATCATCTCTGGGAGATCATGATTTTCCGGCTGGTAACCGTACCTACCGAGATTTGCTACGGCAGAGTGTCACACCCAGTAATGGGTAAAAGACGTGATGATATATTTATATTTATAATCGTCTGCAGTGACACTGTTATTTAAGGAGAAAATTAACCCATTTATGGGGTAATGGCTCAGTGATATTATGCCTGTGGATACAAAGAACCGTGGTTTGATCCCCATGGCCGACTTACATCTTTGGAGGCCGTGATTTGACGGTTGGTAACCGCACTTCACGCGAATAAATATATCAATTACCGAGATCTGCTTCGGCAGAGTGCCACACCCAGTAGTAAGTAAAAGTCGTGATGATATATTTATTGATATATTTATATACCAATTAAAAAATTGGAAATTATTTTCAAAATAAATTTACACTAGAATGAACGCTTCGCGCTTCCATAAAAAAATAAAGCAAAAACAAAAAAGAAAGAACCAGTAAATAAAATTCAGTAAACAAATGACTGAAAACTCCAACATTCGAGTGCGCATCCTAGCAACAAAACAAACACAACAAACAAACAAACACTCTGCAATTTTAATTAATCATCAACTTCAGTTTGCACTTAACGTTTGAACAACGAACAACGTGTCAGTGAACAGGTAAATAAACACTAACGTTTTGTCCTTTCTGTAACAAAACCTCCCTTCGCATTGATCACGTGACCGCTGAATTATTTAACCACAATACAAGAAATGGACGGGCGAGACTGAAAGTCGATTCTGAATTTCAGAGAAGTGTATCGCAATCTGACATTAGGACGAGTTATGAATTTTTTAGAAGTTGTACCAAAGTTACGAAGTATTGTTACGCCAACAACGAGTTTTGAATTTAATTAATTAGTAACTAGATTAAAAGCTTTTAATTTTAAAATTATGGAAGCTAAATTATAATAACCTCAAATTAAAATGGTTGCTTTTAGGATTTGTAAAGAATATGAATATCGGATCGCAAAAAAACTCTCAGATAGAATTAGAACTGAAAATGACTAAAATTCTTCAAAACTATCGATAGTCATAAAATTGAAACAAAATTAAACAAATGTTTGACGTTCAATCTGTCAAAACTGACAAAATAAATTCTTTATTTATTATTTCATTTATTTTTGACAGATAAAACGTCAAACATTTGTTTAATTTTGTTTCAATTTTATGGCTATCGATAGTTTTGAGGCAATTTTCGTTATTTGAAATGTATGTGAAATAAATTTTGTTTATTGGTTCAGATGCAGAATGTTAAGCCCTAAAACTTTTATTTCAAGCTTTATAACTTAAAATATTTAGGGAAGCAAGAAATTACAAAATTATAATTTTACATGTTAAAATCCTATGTTCGAGAGTCGTGGTCTCTACCATAGTTAATATCCAGAGGGGGCGCGCGCCCCGGCTTGCCCTCCTCCTGCGGACGCTCATGTCTGTACTACAGGCAGCTGTGAAACATGGTAATATCCATACTCATCAATGTGTCATAAGTAGCGTTCGATTTGCACCAAATCTCAGTTAATCTCACCTCATCTCAGTTTGACAGCTTTTTTGTGCTGTTCTATTTGCACTGACATAACTGAGATCAAGTGAGACACTCACTTCCCCCCTTGCCGATGCTGCACTACCTATTTCACTGGTGCGTACTGAGATTTTCTACTCAGTTAGAGTGGGGGTAGAATTCGTTATGTTTTGTTTGTAGTTTGAATATTTGGAAGTTATTTAATATTTTTTTTAAATTGTACATGTTATTATAAATCATGTCTCACAGCTAACTGCCAACAAAAACATCAAGCAAATCATGTGTTGTCCGCGAAATGATACTACAACGTTCGTCACGTAACCGACTCAGTTCAGACCTGTCAAAACCCGTTCGATTTGTCATCGAAAAAATATCATCTCATTTCAGACAATCTCAACTCAGTTGAAATGAACTGAGGTGAGATTGTTTGCAAATCGAACGCTACTATTTTAAGGCTACAAAATAAAGAACTTAATAAAAATATTTCGAGTAACTTGTCTACTAATTTCTAATGTTTATAAAAAATTCGTCTACAACAATGTTTGTTTTTTGTGACTTTCTCTACGCATGTACTAATTAATTAACTACACTGTTCTTATGATAGACTGGCAACTGAAATTAATAATTTCGACTACAAATGTGTTAATTAGTATTCTGATTAAGAGAACAGAGACACTATCATACAATGTACACATGTTGAAAGGAGAAGCATATAGGATTTATTGTTGCGGTTTCCTTTTGACTTGGTACACTGATTAGTTTGTTTACTAGCTAGATTGGATCTGAAGTGAACTAGATCACTTGTGGAATACGCCTGGAGTTAACTGAAAATAGACTAATATGACATAGGACTAAAAGGGACTCAGCAGGAATCATTTTCTATTACACTTCATCTACATACGAGGGCAGGGTAAAAAGTCTCTGGAAAATAAAACAGATGGCGCCACAATCGCAAATCTCATGTGACATTTGTGATGTACCATCTTTAACTAAAACGCATTAAATTTTTCAGACTGATATGTCATTCAGTTCTGTTTTGACACCTATCGAAAGCAAGCAACCTTGAAGATGTTTGAAAACATGGAAAAAACATTACGCAAACCAAAGCATCGCTTGTTAAACATTATGGGGACTCCTCACCATCGATTGGAACGATTCACAAGTGGTTTACTGATTATCGTTGTGGTAGTATGACCACAAAGGACGCCGAACGTTCTGGTCATCCAATTGAGGTTACAACACCAGAAATCGTCGATAAAATCCATGATATTGAACGATCGGCGATTTAAAGTGCACGAGCTTGCTGAGGCTATGAGCATCTCAACCGAATGGGTACGGTACATTTTGCATAAATTTTTGGATATGAGAAAGCTATCTGCCAGATGGGTGCCGCATTTGCTCTCTGTTGACAACAAGCGCGACCGTGTGACTAGATCAAAGGAGTATTTGGCGATGTTCAAGCACAATAAGAAGGACTTTTTGCCCCCCTGCGATTTTTATCTATTTCCAAATTTGAAGAAATGGCTCGACGGAAAGAGATTTGGCTCCAACAATGAGGTCATCGCTGAGATAAACGCCTATTTTGAAGGATTGCCAAAATCGTATTATTTGGAAGGGATCGAAACATTAGATAAACGTTGGATGAAGTGTATCGAGCTACAAGGAGATTATGTTGAGAAATAATATATGTTTTGACCAAATAAATCATTTCTTGTTTAATTTTTCAGGGACTTTTCACCCTGCCCTCGTATATAATTATTGTGATACAAGCTAGCTATTAGGACAGTTTTAATAAATTTCAAAATGATTCTAAAATAAAAAATAAATATATCATCACGCCTTCTACCCATTACTGGGTATGACTCGAAACCACTAAGCCACCTATCTCTTTTAAGGAGCTTAAAGTAGTTTTAAGAAGTATTTGACAGCTGGATTTATCTAGCCATCGCCTTAGACAAGGACGTTGAAAGAGGGGATATGCCTTTATGATACTGTAGCATTGCTTGAAGTGAGGCTTGGGCAAGGGAAAGAGACAACAATAGTTTTTCTGCACCGTGCTTAGCCAAATCTCTTCTTCCAAATATTTTGAATTTTTTATAAGAAAAGTGGCGTTTAGACGTTGTCAGGGGGCGTTGTTGTATGTGAATATAACCACGAGGTGTTCATTTGTGTTTGAATCGTTGCGCTGTGTGGAATTGAACATATTTTGTTGTGGATAAGATGGTAACTAAGTGTTTAGTTTGTACACTTATGTTTGTTGAAGTAATTGTACTTTTGATTTGTTTAAAAACATAAATTTGATATTTATTCTCAAACTTCCTCTTCATATTAACAGGTTTCGTATTTATTATTAATAGTAAATATTGTTCAACAATTACAAATATTTATTTTAATCGATAGATCACACTAATAATAAACGTTGATAATTTTAGTTTCCTTGTAAAAATTTATAATCTTTTAGGGGATTCTGTTCTGTCCTGTTTAAATTTCAAATCTCTTTATGACACATGCGCAATAACAGGCTAAGCACGGTACAGGAAATAGTACTTCTGTCTCTGTCAATCTGCCGAGCCTCACAGTCTTGACTTTAATGCCGTATCCCCTCCTTTCAACGTCTTTAGTCTTAGAGCACTTAACTTAATTTTAAGATAGTTGAAAAGACTTTAAAATGATGAAGCATTTAGCAGCTGAAATCCTCTAGCCATCGTCTTAGAGCACTCAACCAATTTTGAGACATACACTTATCTGGCTTTCTCGAGTAGTTAAAAAACTGCAAATGATTCTAAAGTACTGAAATTAGGGATGAAAGATAGCGTGGACGCCTTAGAAATTTTTCTACTTACTATATTTAAAAATACAATTGTTTGTGAGTGGTTTAGATTACACTACAAATTATATGCGTGCTGTACTGTAATTTGAAATAAATATTTATAGAAACGTTTAAATAAATTTGTAATATATTACACTCGATCAAAACATACTTATTTTAAAACTGTTCTCAAATAAAAATGTTATTAAACTGTCCAGTAGTTTTACTTCACAATTTCCTTGGAAATAAATTGACAAATTTTCCAATCCAGTTCCGTCTTGTTACGAAAAGAGAAATATGAGTTTATTCCATCAAAAGAGCGTAAAATATTTGTTATAAAAAGAAAATATATTTAGGAATGTAGAAGCAATGTAGCGCGAAAACAGGTCGAGAGCAATTTAAGTTGAATGTAGTACATTCCATTTCAAAAGAGATTGAAAAGTAGTAAGGTTCTTGAGATGGATTGAATGATTGAAAATTTACTACGGGATATAAGTTTATGAGTTTAATATACATATTATATATTACACAGAAGAATGATCAGGGTAAATATCATAAAATGAATTTAAAAATTTTATATTTGATTCAGCGAGATAAAAATTGCTATGTAGATATTTTATAGCTCATTTTTTAAATTGATATTGCAGCTATGAAATATATTTATGTATTTTCAAATATTTTATTGTCAGGGTAAATAGCTGAAGAAGGTTAAGCGATGGCTTGAATTGTCGAAGATCAGGACCCAATAGCCAATTTGCTTTGGTATATTTTTCGCTGTGAAATAGTCATAAATTATTTTAGAGAATAATAGTTCAAATAATAGTTAAAAAATAAAATAAATATATCATCACGCCTTCTACCCATTACTGGGTGTGGCACTCTGCTGAAGCAGATCTCGGTAAGTGATATATTTTGCGCGTGATGTGCGGTTACCAGTCGTCAAATCACGGCCCCCAAACATGTTAGTGGTGGAGGAGCCACAGGGGTAGCTTTTGAAATTATGAAAATTGTTTGTCGCAAGTGGGAACCGAAGCAGGGTTCTCAGGATCCACAGACCGACTTCATACCACTGAGCTAGCCACCCCATAAAATAAATAAAATAAATATATCATCACGCCTTCTACCCATTACTGGATGTGGCACTCTGCCGAAGCAGATCTCGGTAAGTGATATATTTAGCGCGTGAAGTGCGGTTACCAGTCGTCAAATCACGGCCCCCATACATGTTAGTGGTGGAGGAGCCACAGGGGTAGCTTTTGAAATTATGAAAATTGTTTGTCGTAAGTGGGAATCGAACTAGGGTTCTCAGGATCCACAGACCGACTTCATACCACTGAGCTAGCCACCCCATAAAATAAATAAAATAAATATATCATCACGCCTTCTACCCATTACTGGGTGTGGCACTCTATTGAAGCAGATCTCGGTAAGTGATATATTTTGCGCGTGATGTGCGGTTACCAGTCGTCAAATCACGGCCCCCAAACATGTTCGTGGTGGAGGAGCCACAGAGATAGCTTTTTCAAATTATGAAAATTTGTCGCCTGTGGGAATCGAACCAGGGACCTCAGGATCCACAGGCCGACTTCATACCACTGTGCTAGCCATCCCTAAATCCCTAAATAAATCGGGTTACTATAATTAAATTTCAGAAGGTATATGTCTATTTTAATATTACTCATACTCGCGTAATCTTCTTATTAATAGCAGGTACAGAATTTTCACTCCGAATGGAAAATTAGTTTCATGTTTTAATAGGATAGAGTTACTTGAATATGACACTATTATGTCAATTTTTTCAGTATTAAAAGAAGACTATTTCAGGAATGTTTCCATTACCATGGATACTTTATAATTTTTTGGTCTTTAGCTACATTCACAAATCGAAATTGGTTTTTGTTTTGTTTTCCATTTTTTTTTTTTTTTTTTGTTGTGTATATTTAAGGGTTCTTCAACATCTAGGTTATTTGAACCCTGGTACATTGTTTACATAGTTATTTAGGTTTGTATTTATACATTATTTGATATTATACATTTACTATATATTATGCTTTGTAATTGTTTGTTGTTGGTGTTTGTAAGTGTATTGTGTTGTGTTGTTAAATGTCGTTGTATAAGTTAGTGTCTTTGAGAAATAGTATGATGTTTTCTTCGGCTTGTTTGTTGTTGGCAAGTGCGCTGCTCAGGTCTGTGGAGATGTTGTGTTGGTTTCGTTTCTGTGCGTAGTTTGGGCAGGTTTCTATTATGTGTGTGATGGTCATGGTTGTGTTGCAGTTTTCACATGTTGGGGGGTCTGTCTTTGATAGCAGATGGCTATGGGAGAGTTTGGTGTGGCCTATGCGCATCCTTGTGATGTTTCTTTGATCCTTTTTTGTTCCCTGTGTTACCCAAGTGTTGGTGTCTATTTTTACTGCTCTTAATTTATTGTTCGTTGTGTGTGTCCATTTGTTGAGCCAGTATTTCCATGTTTGTGTTTTTATATGGGTTTTAAGTTCAGGGTTTGTTATGGGTGCATTGGTGGTGCTATCATTTTGTCGAGCTTCTTTCGCTGCGGTGTCTGCTTTTTCGTTTCCTGGGATATTTACATGGGAGGGGCATTTTTGTTTTAATAACCTTCTAGACATGTTATCTTATGCAGCCATTCACAAATTAGTATTTAGTTTTGGTTACTTGAATATGACAATATTATGTCAATTTTTTCAGTAGTAAAAGAACGCTATTTCAGGAATGTTTACATTGCTATGGATACATCATAATATTTTGGTCTTAGGACCAAAAATAGCATTTTTACTACAGTTGTCATGATGACAAAGTAACTATTGTCTATTTGTTTCATTTTAAATTGAATAAACCTGCAAAATTTTCTAAATAATTTAGTAAAATACTTATATATTTCTATAGGTCTACAATACTATTTCGAGTCTCGCAATATTGCCAGACTCCGCTACGCGTCGTACGGAAACTTTTATGACTCGACCCTAAAACTTGTATTTACAGTGCTACACAAATAACTATTATGCTATAGCTTGGGATATTTTCAAAATGAAATGTTGCAATTTTTAGTTGAAACGCAGTATAGTTCGAGTAATCTGTAACCATAATACCGAACTAATCACTTCGGATCATCTTTGACGCAGGTAATTAATTCTCCATTGATCCATTTGTGATTTGCATTCCCTTGCATAACACCCATTTATATCCAAACATGGCTAGCTTTGTTTCAATCAAATCAATCGACAGACCATTGATTTAACTAATTATATTACATTTGCTTTTCACATCTCTCTCAGATAGGGAAGAAAAGTAAACCCATATGGGGTAGGTGGCTCAGTGGTATCGAGTCTGCCTGTGGATTCTAGGAATCCTAGTGCGATTCCCTTATAATTAGGTTCAATTTATGGGGTGTGTCTTGTGAACGAGCAAAATATAAAATAATTATTATAAATGAAAAAGAATTATTTTCAATATATGAAGCGATAGTAAAATAACTATTATTCAATATTCTTGTACAAGATTTGTATTTCAATGCTTATTTAGACTTTCTTATACGCAGTACATCATTAAAATGGTCAACTAATTGACAACTTTACCTCAATTTATTGGACTTCATATCTTACGGTTCTTGAGATACCAAGGGTTACGCTCAAAAAACGGACATCCTGTATATGCCTCATCAGTAAAGTTAGACATAAAGTAGTCAACATTACTAAAAAATTATACGTAAACAAATTTTATATTTTATATATTTCAAACAGATAAAAGCTGAAAATCTAAATTACATGTTTAATAATATTATATATTCTACCCCTGTGGCTCCTCCACCTCTTTGGGGGCCGTGATTTGACGACTGGTAACTGCACTTCACGCGCAAAATATATCACTTACCGAGATCTGCTTTGGCAGAGTGCCACACCCAGTAATGGGTACAAGGCGTGATGATATATTTATTTATTTATTTTATATATTCTAAATATTAAATATGCTGTGTATAAGAAAGTCGTGTGGTGATCACACCAGATTTTTTTTTAAATTGTTATTTAAATATTGCACCAGTTTTCGACGATTTTATTAAGTTTCATCAGGATGGATGACGTCAGTCGTTCTTTATAACGTTTTCAGTATAGCAAAAATTATGTTGAATTTTTCAGTAACATTTAAAAATACGAAGCAAGTTATAATTTCATTCCTGTTCCTGAAGAATTTCAACAGTTAAAATACAATCTTTCTCCACGAAAAAAGTCTTCAAAATGGCTGTAGCATTTTAATTTACATCACGACAGTAACTAATTATAAAAACGTAAAAACGGAACTTAATTACAGCCTTAAATCCTTTGAAAATATTTAAACATCTTGAAACTCCAACACCGAAGAAAAAGATTAAAAATGCTGCAATACAAACACCTTCAATTAAAAATTTCGTTAAACACATTTCACTGTGTTAATTCCAACAGCACGGGAGCGGCTTCATCAAAGGGGTGAAAGACAAAGAGGATGCGATTGAATTTGTTTCACTAGCAGATGTTTGCTACTGTCACCGGTAACGAGAAAAACGCCTGTGAATGATGTCATTAAATCTAACTGTATGATTTTGTTTTTAGGTTTTTTGTTTACCGTTTCAACCCTTGATTGTGTTTTTCCCCTTGGGATATTTCTACTGATTTATCTGTGTAATACAATCGTGGCTAGCGCAGTGGTATGAAGTCGTCCTGTGGATCCTGAGAACCCAGGTACCCTAGATTCGATTCCCACAGGCGACAAACAATTTTCATAATTTCAAAAGCTACCCCTGTGGCTCCTCCACCACTAACATCTTTAGGGGCCGTGATTTGACGACTGGTAACCGCACTTCACGCGCAAAATATATCACTTACCGAGATCTGCTTCGGCAGAGTGCCACACCCAGTAATGAGTTGAAGGCGTGATGATATATATATATATATATATATATATATATATATATATATATATATATATATATATATATAATTTATAAAAACCACCATTTGATTAACAATAGAAAGGGCGGCAAATTGGAAATCGCCCTTAGCGGCAAAAATTCTAGGTTCGAATCCCACTCAAGCGAAATATATATATATATATATATACCGGCTGTCCCTTTTAACTTGACAACTTGAAATAACTCAAAAAATACGCGATGTACGAAAAAAGTGAACCGAGACCAAATCTTAACAGTTTTGAAGGGGGAATCATTCTATGCTAAAATCAGGACCCTCCCTGCCCCCAGTGGGTGGAGCGGTGGGCAACATTGAAATCTTAAATAGGAACCCCCATTTTTTATGAAAAAAAGTTTCACACAAAACTTATGTATTTTTGTCCGTAGAATCCGAATCTGAAATAAAAAATGGGGGTTCCTATTTAAGATTTCAATGTTGACCACCGCCCCACCCACTGGGGGCAGAGGGGGTCCTGATTTTAGCATAGAATGATTCCCCCTTCAAAACTGTTAAGATTTGCTTTCGGCTCAATTTTTCGTACATCGCGTATTTTTTGAGTTATTTCAAGTTGTCAAGTTAAATGGGACACCCTATATATATATATATATATATATATATATATATATATATATATATATATATATATATATATATATATATATATATATATATATATATATATATATATATGAACTACCACATTACGGCTCGGTGAATCCGGACCCTGTATTCCTGTTGTATACTGCAGCATAAATAAATAAATAAATATACTGAATAATCATAATCAACCTAACCAGTAGTAGTAAAAATGTTAGTCACAACAAGACTTACATCACAATTACAACAGCTTATAATAGAATTCGGACACAGGTATATTTAGCTAACCCTTTAACGCTCGCTTGTTAAGCAAAAGCGCTACCATAACTGCCGGTACTCATCAGGAATACTCATGCATGTTTCCTGCTGTAACGACATCACCCCACAATCCGTCAAGGTGCTTCTAAACACAACAGGAATTAAATTATAATTAAATCAACCCCTACCCTCCTAACTCAACTCTGCGCCGCTGTATCCCTCGTGAGATCTAGTACGTGAGGCTGTTCAGGTTTTACAAAGTTGTTGGTGACGTTGCTAGGATACGTGATGTCTTTGTTTGTTTTGTTTTTGTTTTATAGAACAATCGTGACGTACTAGCTACGCTAAAAGATTTGAAAAACGGTTTGAAAGAAAAATATAACACCACGCTTTTTTTACTCATTACCTGCTGTAGCAGATATTAGTAACTGATGTATTTTACGTTACCAGCTGTCAAATCAAATACTCCAAAACAGTTACGTTTATGTAATTCAACTTTATAGATTCCCTATACAATAATTGCGCTTGTTTTCAATCATACGAGTTTTGAAATGGTTATTGCCACATTTTTTTTCTATGGTTGTAGGAAGTGGTATCGTGTCGGCCTGTGGATCCTAAGACCCCTGGTTCGTTGACTAGATGATAAAGAAAAATATTCGAAATCATATAGTAATTCATAATTTGCAGAAATCGAATAGCAACCTTATGAAGTGAACAAGTTGTTTTCTACAACTAAAACTAAATATAAAAAATGCCGCCCCAAAATATGTGCTACTCGGTGCGGAACGCACCCACCGCCCCCCCTCTAGGTACGCCACTGTGTAAGATTCAAATGTCGAAATAAATATACGTGTTTTTTAACAGATAATATATTAAAACTAGTTACGGTCGTATTTTTTTAACTCTCTTATCATTTGTCACAAACAAAAAAGCATCTACAGAGATTATTCCCGGGAATAACCACTAGAGCTTTATTCTTAGTAGAATAATGACAGGATTGGTTAAAACGCAAACACGTGACATACAATGAAACATTTATTTGGTTTTGAGCAACGTTAAAAAATAATCACGCAAAATATTGAAATTTAATTTATATCTAGAGTTTAACCCCTGGGCTATGATTGCCTAAGGGTGTTCTAATTTGACGGCTGTAACAGTACTTCAAGATATAATATATCTATTAACAGACAATCGTAGCCCAGTGGCTAAAGCCAGGGTAAAACTTGTGCAAGAGGTCGTTTGTTTAAGGTAGTACTACCATGAAAAAAAATTTGCAGATCTGAATGAAATTTGGCGCACGTAAACATTGGATAGTCATACGCATCCTGTTAAAATATGAAACACATTCATCGTCTGTGAACAAATATATTCGCTTGTAAAGTTGAGTTCTTATACACGGGGCTTATGGCGATCATCACTCAGAATCGCACATATTTGCTTTGTGTACCTCTAAAATTTTGCAGTTTCATTTGAAAAACTAGTATGATGTTCTAGAACTATCCATGTATATTGTATCAGAAGGAGAAAGTTTTTTATCTTTTAGTAATGGATATATAGCCATGCAAAGCCTTGTTTTTAACAAAAAATTAAGAATCCCAATTTATAATGGCAACACCACACGGTGGTATGGAATTTGAAAATTCACTAGACCAACAACCTGTTAACAATTCATGATATTCAAATCATAATAGGTATAAAACACTTATTTTATTCACTTTTATATTTTTTTGAGCGTCAGTTTCGCCACTCGACAACCGATGGCGCCACCGTCACACTAGTACTACCTTAAATGTCGTCGACTTCAACTTATATCCTAAAAAAAATGATTACAACTGAAAGGTTCGGATACCACTATAAACTTCTGTAATAGGAATTAAGTTCCTATTATACAGAGTAACAAATGAAAAAAAAATCTGCAATTTACTACTGTTATCAAAATGCTTTCATTATTGAATATATACCCCGTCGTTAATATGTCATCCTGGGATTAAACTCAACCTTTCGCCCTCGAAAACTTTGCCATAACCCCGTCACTGTATAATCCAAATAGGCTTATGAGTTTTGTTCTCAATTTAATCCAATTCGAATGGATTGTTCTGCAAGTCCGGATATTATAATTGCAGATTGCAGTTGCAGTGTTCGACTAACATCGGCTTTGTTCGGCTACTATAGAGCATGCGCAGATGAGCTGCTTCGTTATCTACCGGATACGGATGCAGATTCGGTCTGCATCAAGGACAATACATTTCATGCATTTGTTTCCAGGACGAATAATGTGAATATGATGGTTGAGATGAACTTCTTTGATATTTGAAAATGGAAATTGTTTGAAAATCTTTTCAGATAAAATAGCTGTTCTGTTCAATGCAGAATAGCTTTTAAAATATATAGAAATGATATTTGTTAAAGTTTTGATATTAAGCCGTAAAAGTTTAATTCATAAAAGGAGTCGAAAGATCCAGGGTTCTTGGATAAAAGGCTTAAAGAATTTAATAAAAAATATTTATTTTAGTTAAAGATGACGACGTTTCGAACACATGTTCGTGTTCATCCTCAGGTCAGCAAAATTAACCACAACGTGGTTATTACAGAAATAATTAAGTTACCAGGGTACCCAGCCAACGTGAGTTTTAAAATTCCCTGACTTCTCCAGGTTTTCCAGGATGCCAATTTTACTTTCATTAGTTTATCACTTAAACCAATTGTAACATTTTTGATTGGAATATTCGACGGTAATTTAGTATTTTTATGTTCGACGAACAGTTTTATATTATCCCATAATTTAAGTGCAGTTTTAGCTGTCTCTGCATTTTCCACCCACCGGGTTACACAACATTGTTTTGGAAATACTTCGCATTTTGTGAGGCCAGTAAAATCATTCCGTCTTCTCGGTGAGTCTTTGAAAAGGTAATAAATACCCCTAAGAAACTCATTCACTTGCCACTTGCAAGCTTTGTGACCTGTTTGTAGTGCTCCGTGGACAATATGTAGACCGCACGACCCGATATCTAAAATTTGCTTCTCTGTTGATTGAGGCGCACAGCTTTTTTGAACAATAAAGAAAATATCTGTTCGGTTTATTTCGCAGTTCATCGTGTAATTCAAATAATAAAAAGTTCCAACGTATTTGTATGACCAAATACTATATATTAGCAGCAAGAAATCAAAACTTTTTAATAAATAGACAATTTGCATCTTTTTCCAGAAAATAATTTAAAATTCCCTGATAATTTTTTATTTTTTGAAATCTCCCTGATTTTTCCCTGACTTATACAAATTCCCTGACTTTTCCCGGTTTTCCCGGTTTTCCAGGTCACTGAGTACCCTGGTTACATGTTTAAAAAATAATTAAGATTAAATAAATTATTTAGGAGTATGCAAATGTGCACACCTCCGAGTCAAAACGACGAAAAGAAAGAAATTATATTTATTTTTTTGATAAAAACAGTTGCACAAAATTCTCCTTGTAAACGCGATATATGAAAATAATTTTTTGGTGGAGACGCTTTTATATTTTTGGCTGTCAAGAGTTTTTCATTTGTTTAACAAAAAAATGTTTCAAATAAAACTTGGAGATAATATAATTCTCTATAACTATTATTTGAAGCATTTTTCTCTAAAATAATATGGAAAGAAGAAAAAAAATAAAATGTGCCATGTCCTTTTGAAAATATTTTCTTCAGTGTATATGCAGTGTTCTTAATATTCCTCGTGCGTGAGTTTTCTCGCGGATCGATAGTTTTTCAATCAGGGATATAATGTGAATGCTGTTGCTAATGATTGTTTTGAATTTCATGTGTCATTAGGCCATTAAAGGTCGTTGACCTCGATAGTAGGTCGTTCTTTGTATTTTTGCATGTTAGAGAAGCATAATTAGGATATTTAAATTTTAGATAGCCGAGGAAAAAGGAAAACAGTTATGATGGAATTTAGTTTATGCTACTTTGAGCATTTGGAAGATATGATGAATGAGAAATATTGGTAAAATATTATCGCGGAAGAATGGATGAGTATGATTAAAGATTTGTTGTATAAATTTAAAGATTATGACAGACATACTCAGGGTCAGAAACGCTAGTTTCACCCGTGGTACATACAATATTTTATGCACAACAAAATAACATTTAATTATATGTTCAAAAGATTAAAATATGTACATAGGTTATATGTCAAAATGACTTTTTGTAAAAACAAATATTCACAATATGGGGTGGCTAGCTCAGTGGTATGAAGTCGGTCTGTGGATCCTGAGAACCCTGGTTCGATTCCCACAGGCGACAAACAATTTTCATAATTTCAAAAAAAGCTACCCCTGTGGCTCCTCCACCACTAACATCTTTGGAGGCCGTGATTTGACGACTGGTAACCGCACTTCACGCGCAAAATATATCAATTACCGATATGAGTAATTTGAGATGTTTTATGCATATGTTAATGATGTGATTGAAGGTTTGTTGTGTGATAAATGATTTCGAGTGTAATAAATGAATGAGTTTACATGGAGTGATCTATGAATGTGGTTGAAGTGAGGGTGGTTTGTTTGGATGATAATGTTTGACGATGGCTGATTGTTTGATGAGTGTGATGAGTGAACGTTTTATGAGTGATTTTAGGGTTCGTGCTACCCTATTTGTTGGGATATAGCGTGAAGATATGTATGTATGTACAAAAATAAAATGACAATTTTTGTGTATGGAGAATACTTAATTCTACAAAGTGTTATATTGACATATAACCTATGTACATATTTGAATCATTTGCACATATAATTAAATGTTATTTTGTTGTGCATAAAATATTGTATGTACCACGGGTGAAATTAGCGTTTCTGACCCTGACCACGTTATTGGCCAGAAACGTCTATTTTCACCCTTGGTACAAAAATAACTATTTATTTATGTACCCATAAGAATTATTTTTTCGTGGCTCTAGGGCCAAAAAAAAGTGTTTAAGCCCGCTTTTTAGGGTTAAAACAGTACGGTCAAGAATTTATTTTAATAAATATAGACATGTTAGGCTAAAATTAATTTTAAGTTTAATCTAACGAAACTAAATACTTCACGATTTCGTTCCCCAACAACAATTCCCCACAAATGTTTTCTCTTCATCCCCATGTCATGACACCTGCCAGTGTGAACTCCTGCCCTCAACAGGAAACAGTTGAACATCTCATGACGTCACTCACTCAAGTGTCACGTGTTTGTGGAGGGCCTCCAGCTTGCCGCTGCTTCTGAATGTCATGTGTGACCCATTTTTGCTGCATTTACATTTTAATTATTTCTGTACGCCTACAGAAAGGCGGCTGTGGCAGAGATGCCATTCCACGACGAGACAGATTTGATGTGGGTTGGTCAGAGGGGATGTTTTGGTATTGGTGGTCAAGTGTGGCAAAGATTCCAGAGAATGAAGGGAGAATTTTTACCAGATAAATATTTGATTTTTATTTTACCTTCTACTTCAATTTATTTATATATAAATACAATAAATAAATAAATATATCATCACGCCTTCTACCCATTACTGGGTGTGGCACTCTGCCGAAGCAGATCTCGATAAGTGATATATTTTGCGCGTGAAGTGCGGTTACCAGCCCTCAAATCACGGCCCCCCAAAGATGTTAGTGGTGGAGGAGCCCCAGGGATAGCTTTTGAAATTATGAAAATTGTTTGTCGCCTGTGGGAATCGAATCTAGGGTTCCAGGGTTCTCAGGATCCACATATCGACTTCATACCACTAAGCTAGCCACCCTGTATATGTAGCATTAAATTACAGTTTCCGCCAACACTATAAAAAAATTGTAGAATATAATAATAACATATTTTTATCTCCCACTCCAAAAACAAAACCACCCCAATGAAATAGTACTAATGGGAACCTAGTCGCACAAGAAGGGTCGATTGTCGATTTAGTCAGTCACCATCTGATCACTCTATCTTCCCCATCTGCCCTTAAACATATTTCCCGCATCTGTGCAATATCGATTCTCACAACTCCGTGTCCGAAATATATTTATTGGCTCTCATCAGTTCGCGTCGTTTTTGCGGTCTGCAGCCTCTTTAGTCTGTCGGAGAGATGAAACGTGCAATGTCTGATAAAAATTGAAACAAACGCCGGACGTTAGGGGAAAAAACGTATGTTATTTTAACGTCAACAAGATTAATATTTCCAGGGAAGTTTTTCAGTTGTCATGGTTGTTGTTTTGATGTTTATTATTCATGGCCTATCTGATCATACTGGTTTACTGCTATTAGTTTGAGGGAAATGAGTGGTTATGATGAATTACAGGGGATTGGACCGAAGCGGTTATCGCGGATTTTATTCTGTTTACAGGGATTAACAGTCAAACCAATTTGAACTCTATAAGACCATTTTTATTACTGTATTTAAAGTTCATTTGGTGCGAGACTGTAGTGTGGTTGTAAGGAGTGTACTTCATTCTGTTTCTGATTGGCTAACCAAAACGTCATAATGAAGACGTGTTTACTTAGTATAAAAAAATGGTGATAGTGACGTACTAATTGTTCTGCAAATAAACATGGCGTACAATTAAGTTACATGTTTCAAAATACCCCTTTCCAATGTTTTTTTTGGTGGAATGGCCATTTTTCTCAATTATAATTTTCCTGCATAATTATTTCCTGAAAACTACCCCTGTGGCTCCCCTCCACTAACATGTTTGGAGGCAGTGATTTGATGGCTGGTAATCGGACTTCACGCGCAAAATATATCACTTACTGAGATCTGCTTCGGCAGAGTGCCACACTCAGTAATGGGTAGAAGGTGTGATATATTTATTTATTTATTATTATTTCCTGAATGACTATTTCTATGGGGTGGCTAGCTCAGTGGTATGAAGTCGGTACAGATTACTCGAACTATACTGCGTTTCAATTAAAAACTGCAACATTTCGTTTTGAAAATATCTCAAGTTGTAGCATAATAGTTATTTGTTTCATTAGAACTGTAAATATGGGGTGGCTAGCTCAGTGGCATGAAGTCGGCCTGTGGATCCTGAGAACGCTGGTTTGATTCCCACAGGCGACAAACAATTTTCATAATTTAAAAAGGTACCCCTGTGGCTCCCTCACCACTAACATCTTTGGGGGCCGTGATTTCATGATTGGTAACCGCACTTCACGCGCAAAATATATCACTTACCGAGATCTGCTTCGGCAGAGTGCCACACCCAATAATGGGTACAAGGCGTTATGGTATATTTTTATTTTTTTTTATTATTTCTAGAATTTCCATTTTCCCAAATGCCTTCTTCCCGTATGGTAGTTTGTTGCATGTTATTTTGAATTTAAATAATTTTCTGAATGCATTACCGTACAATTTATGATTAAAATATCTCGAACAACAATTTTACAGTATATTATTTTCTAGAATATTATTTATTTTTCCTTATAAAAAAAAAAAACAGCCGAGTTGGTTAAAGCAACGATATTTGTTTTTTTCAAAAATCTATCTAGAGATTCTGAGTTCAATCCTCGGGATTAATATACTAATTAGTTATTTTTTTTATTTTGGATATTGGTGCCGAATACTTTTCTCTATTGATTTATATATATTATTTGAATGAATTCCTAATATCTATATAGACTTATTGACAAAATACAGTTTGATCCAACATGTTTACTAAGCTCCGCAATTGCAGATCCCAAATTCACAGGAATCACTGTGTCTTAAAGATGATTTGGGAAAGATTTTAGGATAAAATGACTATCTTAGAGACAATTTAGGAGATATTTTTAGAGAAAATAACTGTCTTTTTGAAGGAATAAACATTTTCTCAAATTACCAATTTTCATCCTATTATTTATTCAAATATAATTTTAAAATGCAAATTTTTAAAATGGCCTTCTACCCATTACTGGGTGTGGCACTCGATATGTGATATATTTTGCGCGTGAAGTGTGGTTCCCAGCCATGTTAGTAGCGGGAGACCCACAGGGGTAGTTTTAATGTGGTGAAAATTGTTTTATATAAAACGAATAAGTTTAATTAATAAAGTAATAGTTTATATTCTTTTTCAATGGGTGTACTTCCAAGATGTATACAGTTTTTTGAAATATTTTCTCTAAAAATACGAGTGTCTGATTGGTTCAAATTCCACTATAAGCTACAGTAATTGGGATTAATATTAAGCAGAGTAGCAAATAAACAAATAAATAATTTGTTTCTGCAAAACAATTTGGAAGGAAACGTCACAGAAGTTGAAACTGAATTGGAACGCGTTAGATTTTCATCTCTATGAAAAAATAAATAAAGTAACAAACAGTAGAACCAACATGACAAATTGATCAATACGCGAAAACGTATTCGAAACGGAAGCATTCATTCATAGCCTACTTCCTGTATTAAACTATGAAAACTAATCACAACAGATGAAAAATAACAGTTATCCACTGCTCGCCAGCAGACCATTCCAGATTCTCTTTTCCTTTTTCTGTCCACAGTTCTGAATCCTCCATTACTTTTTGCTTCATTCATCGATCAATCTGTTCAACCATCCGTTTGCTAAGTCTGTCACTTCGTCTATTTATTTCTTTGTCACTGTATTCTGCTCTCGTTTATTCATTTCGTCAGAATTGAAATGTACAATTCGTGGTTGTAGAACTTATTCGTATGTCGAATAAAAGATTGGTGAAAGTGATGGTGAGAGATTGTGTGGATGAGTTAGAAATACAAACTTTATAATTAAATAAATAAAATTTAAGTATATCACCACGCCTTCTACCAATTACTGGGTGGGGCACTCGGCCGAAGCAAATCTTGGTAAGTGATATATTTTGCGATTACCAGCCGTCAAATCACGGTCCCCAAAGATGTTACTGGTGATGTGGCCACAGGGGTAGTTTCTAAATGGTGAAAATTGTTTGTCGCCTGTGGGAATCAAACAGGGTTCTCAGGATCCACAGACCGACTTCATACCACTGAGCTAACTACCCCATAACTTTATAATAAAATAAATAAATATATCATCACGCCTTCTACCCACTACTGAGTGTGGCACTCTGCCGAAGCAGATCTTGGTAAGTGATATATTTTGCACATGAAGTGCGGTTACCAGTCGTAAAATCACGGCCCTTAATTATGTTAGTGATGGAGGAGCCACAGTAGTAGTTTTAAAAATGATGAAAATTGTTTGTCGCCTGTGGGAATTAAACCAGGGTTCTCAGGATCCACAGGCCGACTTCATACCACTGAGCTAACTACCCTATAACTTTATAATAAAATAAATAATTATATCATCACGCCTTCTACCCATTACTGGATGTGGCACTCTGCCGAAGCAAATCTTGGTAAGTGATATATTTTGCGGTTACCAGCCGTCAAATCACGACCCTTAATTATGTTAGTGATGGAGAAGCCACAGTAGTAGTTTTAAAAATGATGAAAATTGTTTGTCGCCTGTGGGAATAAAACCAGGGTTCTCAGGATCCACAGGCCGGCTTGATACCACTGAGCTAACTACCTCATAACTTAATAATAAAATAAATTAATATATCATGACGCCTTCTACCCATTACTGGGTGTGGCACTCTGTCCTAGCGGATCTCTGTAAATGATATATTTTGCTTGTGAAGTGCGGTTACCAGCCATCAAATCATGGCTCTCAAGGATATTAGAGGACAGAGGGAGCCACAGGGGTAGTTTTAATATGATGAAAATTGTTTGTCCCTTGTGGGAATCCAACCCGAGTTCTCTAATCCACACGCCTACTTGATACCACTGATACACCTACCCCATATTTTTATTATTTAACTTACAAATTAAAACATCTCTTTGTTCCACATGTTATTATTTTTTAGTGTCTTTTCAAATTTATTAGGTTTTGCCAACCTTAAAACTGAAAAGTACACTATTCTGCAGTTTTCCCCGGCTTGGTGAATCCGAACCCTGTATTATAATTTGGATTAAAGTCTTGTTATACAGAATAGAATAAATAAAATAAACTGATAACACAAAATACATCTTTTGTATTCATTCCATCGAACTCTAGACAGTAACAGATTTCTGTCTTGTTCTCTTGTCCCCTTGCAGATATATCACGTAGGCTTATGTCGACATGTCCTGCTGTATCCTGCGCTGCTGCGGGCAGCTGATCCTGCCGCCCGCACACTGCGTGCAGGATTACAGCTGCTAGGACAAGGAAAGGAGAAACAGAACTGCAGAATGTAGAGACATTGGAACTGTTGAATGTCGAGATATTTATAGGGGTGTTTGGGGTTGAAAGGGGTGTAAATTTGTACTGTGAATAGGAGATCATCCTTGTGAGATTAATTATACAGGGTGGATGAATTCTTGTGGATGCAATAACTCTGATTGTAATTCTGTACTTATTTCTTCATTTATGTTTTAATTGTTGATAATATATAAATCAGAACGCAGAGTACTAGACCGTATTTTCACGAATAACAAATTACCGGAATAATCGTTATTTTTCAGTATGCAAATTTCCATATTGGTGTAGATGGTTCAGTGGTATCGAGTCGGCCTGTGGGTCCTAAGAACCCGCGTTTGATTCCCATAGCTGATATGCAAATTTCGCCACATTAATACTGCTTCTGTGGCTCCCCCTCCACTAACATCTTTGAGAGCCGTGATCTAACGGCTGGTAACCGCACTTCACGCCTAAAATATATCACATACCGAGATGTACTATGACAGAGTACCACACCCAGTAATGAGTAGAAGGCGTGATGATATGTATATTTTATTTCTGTGTAATAATAAAGTTTGTTTTCAATAATAATTAACTTTAATTACAACCAGCAAACTAGACATAAAATAATAATCATGATAGTGTATTTGTGTGTTAAATTAGTTTTTGTTTAATAAAGACATTTTAACATTCTTTTTCGATGGCTGTTATTCCAAGAAAAAAGTCAAAACGAGTATCAAATTTAAAGTACACGTACTTCCGCTCTTGTTGAGTCTGACAGGATAAATAAATAGCGTTATTTTTCTCCGTCATTTTTTGCTTCGCACGCTTATTTTCCTTATCGCATTTTGTCTCATTTTCGTTGTATCGTTGTTTTCTTTAGAATCACACTCAGGTGCTTATTTGCTTTAACAGATTTGGCTTTTCTTGCTATCTGTTTGATTTGCTCTTTTCGTAGTATTATTTTCTTCGCTCAGTTTTTTAGATATTGTTCCGAACACTCACAGATACTTTTTTATTTGATCAACTTGTCAGCAATACGGTGCTGTGGATAGAGTTACGGCATTTTAATCCGGAGTTTGAATTCCATTGAAACTAAATATATAATGAACTAGCACACTGCGACTCAGTGAGTTCGAACCCTGTACTGTAATTGGGATTATGTTCCTGTTGTACAGAGTAGCATAAATAAATAAATAAATAAATTATACAAGTATAATTGTGAAATAGTTATTTATGTACCAAGGGTGGAAACAGGCGTTTCTGTTCCGTGGCATGATTATTAGCACGAGGCGAAAAGCGCCGAGGGCTAATAACATGTTCAGGGTCAGAAACGCTAGTTTCACCCGTGGTACATACAATATTTTATGCACAACAAAATAACATTTAGTTATATGTTCAAAAGATTAAAATATGTACATAGGTTATATGTCAAAATGACATTTTGCAAAATCAAGTATTCACAATAAACAAAAATTGTCATTTTATTTATGTATCCATTGAAATGATTTCTTTTTAGCCCATGGGCCAAAAAAAGTGTTTAAGCCACGGTTGAAAAAAACCCGACCACTGGGTTTTTTTTTGGTTTTTTTGGGTTTATTTGGGCATTATTGGGTTTTTTATAATATTGACAAATACACTTTTTAATTCAAGCTATTTAATTCTAGATTAATTTTCTATATAATGTTTAAAATGTATATTGCATACTACTAAACATTAAAAAAAAATTTATGTACTATTATATAATATAATTATATGGGATGGCTAGCTCAGTGGTATGAAGTCGGTCTGTGGATCCTGGGGTCCCTGGTTCGATTCCCACAGGCGACAAATTTTCATAATTTGAAAAAGTTATCCCTGTGGCTCCTCCACCACTAACATGTTTGGGGGCCGTGATTTGACGACTGGTAACCGCACTTCACGCGCAAAATATATCACTTACCGAGATCTGCTTCAGCAGAGTGCCACACCCAGTAATGGGTAGATGGCGTGATGATATATTTATTTATTTATTATATAATAATTACAAAAAAAATATATTTATTTTATCGTGAATTAAGAACATAATATGCTCTATTATGTTATTGTCATAATTATTTAATTTAAAACTATATTTCAAATTTGCTGGTAAACAGATTGGGTATCAATCAGTTTTTGTAATACTAACATAATATAAGACAAATAATATTTGATTTTAAACTAGTTTGATATTGACATTTGTCAAAGTAATGCAATGTGATACTACGGTATGATGTAATAAATGATAATTTAAGTTAAACGTTTAATTTTGTATAGAGATTATGTATTCTTACACTGTAAAATATATAAAAGATGTTTATGTTCTGAGATTTGACTCTATCTTAAAATTCACTCTGGATGAATTTTCAACCATTCAACCAAATGGGTTTTTTAGTGGGTTTATTTGGGTTTTTCTAGGTGGGTTTTTTGGGGTGGGTAAAATATGAACAACCCTGGTTTAAGCCCGTTTTTTAGAGCTAAAATACATTAATTTCGGCCCAGTTGTGTATAAATGATAATTTTTGTGTATTAGGCATGCGTGCCAATGGAAGAATAAAATTAGTCACCCTAACGACCATTATTTCAAGTTGCAATACCAACATACCAAAGAATAATATTCCTAGTATGATTTCCAGATACGATAACAATTAGTTTGAAGAAATACCACGTCACCAATTCCCCAACTAACAGTCGTGTTTCCCCTATAATAAGTCAATAAGTGAACAACGTTTTCAATTATTCAGCAGTCCATAGACTTCGTGATCAATTTGTAACTCTGGTCTAATGTACCCTAAATATTACATATCCCCCAGACAGGGGTGAATCTCCCTCCTTGCACGAGTAATAAGGGATAAAGGGAACAGATGCAGGAACAGTTATAAGAGTAGGGGAGACAGAAATACGTTTTCAAAACAGAAAAAGTTTTAGCAGGAATATTATTTTGTAACTGGCAACAGACTCACATTTGTAAAATGTTGGTAATTGTTTAATATAAATAATGAAGTAAGTTTTTTAGTTCTGCATGAGAATCACAGCTCGACAGTAACAGATTTTGGTGTATTTTTATGTTTTCTAACAAGCCATGAAAAGATAATGTATCATTAAAAAAATATATTTTTCGACTTAAATTTCTTCAACACTTATACACGTATGCTATTTTTATTTTTATTATCCTATGCTAGTGTTTTCAAACATTTCGAAGCCGTGATCCTCTGGGAGACAAAAATCACAATTATATTCTTTTGCGACTCCCTTACTTTTTATGTGATCAAAATTGCAGTTTGTAAAAGACTGATTTAATCATGTACATTACAAACGCAGAACCACGATTTCAGAAATTAGTAAAGGAAAAATTTCTCATTAAGGTGGTTCTATCATGACTGTCTCATAAAAGTATAGGTAACCGAAAAAGTTTAGAAAAACAAGTATTTAATTATATGTATGGTATGTAGAAACTCATGAAAAATAACATGTTTAAATTTCACTAAAATCTGTCGTAAATGCTTCCATGATAGTACTACTAAGGATTTATTTAAAATAAAATGACACTAGATATGAAATTGAGGATTTCACCATGTAATTCCTCATTTCTACATAATTATGAATATTTTGATCCTCAAAATATATATTTTTTAATCGCCGAAGACGTGATCGCAAAAATGTCTGTTAATGAAAATGCTTTTTTTTTTTGTTGAACCAGTTTAAAAATAGAGAAATTTTAAAATATGGTTCTATATAAATCAGACTACGAGAAATCGAATGTCGTTGAGCGCATCTTCATATCTTTTTTAGTTCCCGAGAAATGCCGATTTTTGTCTTTTTAAAAATCTCAACTTTGAAGGCCCATATCTCGAAAACTAACAGAGATATTGCAACGCGGTTTAAACGAGTGTATTTCTCGTGCTCCAATTAACTTATACTGAAATTTTGAAAATTTTGAAAATTTTACTATTTTTTGTCAAAATTTTCTTTGCCCGTATTTCAAAAAGTTGACGAGATAATGAAAATCTGTAAAAACCAGTGGATTTCTCTCGTAAAAGTACATATGTATGTAAAATTTCAGAAATTTTGCTCCACGGATACAACTTTTAGAGCAAAAAAACTAAAAATGGCCAAAATTTGTAAAAATCTTAAGGGGTACCCCTTCAAAAATAATTAAAAAACAATGGTTTTTCGTTTTTTTGTAATACAAACTTTACCTCCCAGAATTTTTACCTGAAATTTTATATACCTATGTACTTTTACGAGAGGAATTCACTCGTTTTCACAGATTTTCATTATCTCTTCAAGTTTTTGAAATATAAGCAAAAGAAAATTTTGAAAAAATAGTAAAATTTTTTAAATTTTCAAAATACCAGTATAAGTTAATTGGAGCACGAGAAATACACTCGTTCAAACCACATTTCAATATCTCTTTTAGTTTTCGAGATATGGGTCTTCAAAGTAGAAATTTGTAAAAAGTCAAAAATCGCCGTAACTCGAAAACTAAAAAAGATATGAAGATGCGCTCAACGGCATTCGATTTCTCGTAATCTAATTTATATAGACCATATTTTAAAATTTTTTGGTTTTTAAAATGGTTCAATCAAAAAATTGTGAAAGTGAAAACTACTCAGACACAATCATATTTCTTTTAGGTATAAGTTTTACTTCAGTTTTATCCACTGTGCTATGACTACCAGTTGTCAATTGTTCAATACAAATAAAGCATATTCTTTCTCTGCCCTGTCAATATTTTATTCCTTCTCCCTTCTATATTTTTATTGCCTCCACATGCTATTCGGTTGTCTGGTCATTCACCTGTTTCAGAAGCATCTTGTGCTACGTTACATCGTTCCTATGTGACGTCACGCATCCTTGTGCTGCTGTCGGCTCCTCCACCACACAAATCCCTGGAGGAGAGATCCCAAGGGATGGTATCTACTCGTTCTTCAGATGTTTTCTTCTTCATCGAATTTCCAATGCGTTTATTTGTTCCTGATTACACACAGTTATTTTCTCAATGAGTGGAGACGATAAGAATTAGTTGGTTGCAATCAAGAACTGTTGATTGAATTCAGCGGTTAAATTTAAACAATGATGGACTGGTTCCTTATTTGTAAAGTGACAGTGGAAGATTGGTTTTTATTTACTACGATGAACAACAAGAAGGTAACCATTCAGACTCAATTGTATTTTTATTTATTTTATTTATTTGTATGGGGTGGCTAGCTCAATGGTATGAAGTCGGCCTGTGGATCCTGAGAACCCTGGTACCCTAGATTCGATTCCCACAGGCGACAAACAATTTTCATAATTTCAAAAGCTACCCTTGTGGCTCCTCCACCACTAACATCTTTGGAGGCCGTGATCTGACGACTGGTAACCGCACCTCACGCGCAAAATATATCACTTACCGAGATCTGCTTCGGCAGAGTGCCAGCAATTCGTTGCTCTAATGTTGCACTTTTCATTTTTTCGGCGAAACAAAAAAACAACTCTAATTAGAACGAATGCTACGGCTATACGAATTTGATTACAGAAGCGAGAGGTACTGCATTCGAAAGAGAAAGCTTAACGATAAAAAGTTGACGGTCGCTGGTGTTTGGCGCATGCGTACTTCGTCTGTAGCAACGTCAATCTCGTTATTTAATAGCCACACCTCGTATGTTGACTTTTCAACACGACCGCAAAAAAAGATATTTTATTTAAATACAAGCAGTTTTGTATGAAAATGAAATTCATAAAAATAAAATAGAAATAACAGAGTAATGCTGGGTTGCAAGAAAAAATAAAGAGCTCTTTAGTTAAAGAATTGTTTATTTAGCAACAGTATCAAATGGGATTTTCTGAAATTTATTGAACCGTTAGTTGCTAATGAACCGATAAAACTTTCATGCAACCCAGCATAAATGATTTTAGTCACAGAATGCCAAAATGGTGGTAATCTATAGAATAATTATAAAAAATAAAGACTGTCATTAACTTATCGATTTGTAACAGATAATGATCGAATTACAGAATAGCAGGAAATAAATGAGATATAGAATGGAGGAGAAGTATATATACACTTGAATTATTTCCTTCAAAGTTAAAATGCTGTATTCTTTTTCAAAAACCCACTAGAATAAAACAACCACGCAACCCTAACACAAGATCGCTCTCCCGCCGTCATGTCCTGTCCATGTCCTCCGCATCCACGTATCCTTGCTCATCCTGACACACCCCCACCCTTCTTTCTACCCTCCACCCCACAGCGAGAAGAATCCAGAGTAGCTCAGGCCACAGGTGTGGTTGAATGTCTTATTATATCTAAATTCTATTATGTTTTGCTTGTGGTACATGGACAGATTTGCGGCCAGGACAGATTGAGGTTAAGGGATGAATATGAGGGGGTGGATTGTAAAGCAGGGTTTTTATTGAGGGTGTGTACGAAGAGAATGATATGGATTATAATGTAGTTGTACATTATACAACTAAAATTAATAAATGGAAGAGAATTTTTAAATATTTTCTGAGTACATGAGGGCTTCAAAAGAACCTATGATTTTTTTTAGGGAAACTAACTAGCTTAAAAATATTTTAGAATATTTTTTGAGAGCAAGAGTGCCTAAGAAGGGCCTTAATTATTTTTTAAAAGAAAGATGGTTGTCTAAGAAATACTGTAATTTTTTTATTATTATCTTATATTTATTTTAGGAAAACTGTTTGTTTTGGACGTAGTTCAGAATGTTTTTTTGGGAGGATGAGTGCTTCAGAAAAACCTTATTTACTTGGGAAAAATTTTTTGAAAGTTAATTTCTTCCGGAGGCTATATCTTAAAATCTAAACAAGATATGAAGTTGCGCTCAACGGCATTGAATTTTCCGTGACCGAATTAACTTATAAGTCAATTTTAAGTTAATTTTAAGAGATCTAATGTTTTGATATTTTTCTATAGGGTTTCAGTTTTTTTCGATTTTGCTCTAAAAGTCTTTCTCGTACGAATATTGTAGTGAAAATTTATATATATATATATATATATATATATATATATATATATATATATATATATGTATTTTGACCCGCTGAATGCAGTGGTAAAATCCCCAAGTGCATATACCCTGTAGTTTTTGACATATTATAGGGTAGCTAGCTCAGTGGTATCAAGTCGGCATATGGATCCTGAGAACCCTGGTGCGATTCCCACAGGCGACAAACAATTTTCATCATTTTAAAACTACCCCTGTGGCTCCCCCACCACTAACATCTTTGAGAGCTGTGATTTGACGGCTGGTAACCGCATATCACGCGCAAAATATATCAGTTACCAAGATCTGCTTCGACAGAGTGCCACACCCAGTAATGTGTAGAAGGCGTGATGATATATTTATTTTTTATTTTTTATTTATTTAAAAACTGT
This sequence comes from Pterostichus madidus, assembly GCA_911728475.2. Lineage (NCBI taxonomy): Eukaryota > Metazoa > Arthropoda > Insecta > Coleoptera > Carabidae > Pterostichus > Pterostichus madidus. The sequence goes on along the minus strand of OU452314.1, from coordinate 1,859,217 downwards.
TTTATGGAAAAATTTTGGAGATATTTTTTGAAATTTTAAAAATTGCTGAAAATTTCTTTATAAACTAATTGAAACATGAGAAATTCAATGCCGTTGAGCGCATCTTTATATCTCGCTTAGTTTTTGAGACACAGCCTCAGGAAAGGTGAAAATCTGGGAAAAAATATAGTTTTCTTGAACTATATTGTAAAAAGTAAACAAGATATTAAGATGCGCTCAACGGCATTGAATTTCTCGTGTCCGAATTGAGCTATAAACAAATTTTTAGTAATTTATTTTCTTTTTTTGAAAATTTGTAATTTAATCAATGAGGACAATTTTACTAACCATACAGTTACAACTTCCGGTAAATATATACTACCACTTTAGGTCGTTTAGTTTTTCTTTACCTTTAATTTGAGGAATTAATTTAGAAATGGTAGACATAAAAAATATAAGAGTGTGTAGAAATATACGAAATAAAGCATCATTTTTTTATTTATTTCTCAAGATAACCCAACTCAATTCTATTTAGTGCTACTTGCTGTCATTGAAGAAGACGAATTACCAACGCTATAAATATTTCATTGCTTCTATTATCTCTTATCCTTTATTACTCCTTTAGCACTTCATTTAAATACTTTATCCTGACATAAACTCAGTCGCTAGTAAATCTTTGTAAATGAAACTATTTATGTAGTAGTTTCATTATGTTTCTACTGTTTTGTTTACATTCTCAAGCAGAAACTTAACGCGATATTAGTATTCATATGTGCGAAGTTGCTTACCGTAACTTCGCCGTGCGACGAATAATTGAATATCAAATGAGAGACGCCTTACCTGAAAAAGACAAAAACATGTTTAGTAACTATGACAATAACACAAAATAAAGCTTAGTTCTGAAACATGCGCAGTGATCAAAAGGAAGTGTTTCAGTTGGTAATACAATTCTGGGGATTATTTTTATTTCACAGTTGGCACAACGTCAGGTAAAAGTAAAAATACTATTTGACAGGTTAGTTTTATAATAAATGCAAATAGGTTGAGTGATAGAAGTACTTTAGAGCGGTGGTGACGTGTATATTTTGATCCTTAATATATATTTTTTTAATTGCCGGAGTCGTGATCGCAAAAAAGTTTATTAATGAAAATGCCAATTTTTCGGTTGAACCAGTTTGAAAACGGAAAAATTTTAAAATGTGGTTCTATATAATTCAGACTATGAGAAATTGAATCCCGTTAGCGCATCTTCATATCTTTTTTAGTTTTTCAGTTATAGCGATTTTTGATTTTTTGGAAAGCTCAACTTTGAAGGCCCATATCTCGAAAACTATAAAAGATATTAAAATGCGGTTTGAACGAGTGTATTTCTCGTGCTCCAATTAACCTATACTGAAATTTTGAGACATTTGAAAATTTTACAAGGTTTTTCAAAATTTTCATGTGTCAATATTTAAAAAAATTGAAAAGATAATGAAAATCTGTGAACACCAATGAATTCCTCTCGTAAAACTACATAGATATGCAAAATTTCAGGCAAAAATTCGCACAGATAAAGTTTTTATTACAAAAAAACGAAAAATCACTGTTTTTTAATTATTTTTGAAGGGGTACCCCTTAAGATATTTACGAATTTTGGCCATTTTTAATAATTTTGCTCTAAAAATTGTATCCGTAGAGCAAAAATTCTGAAATTTTACATACATATGTACTTTCACGAGAGAAATTCACTGGTTTTTACAGATTTTCATTATCTCTTTAAGTTTTTGAATTATGGGCAAAAGAAAATTTAGATATAAATAGTAAAATTTTCAAAATTTTCAAAATTTCAGTATAAGTTAAGTAAAGCACGAGAAATACACTCGTTCAAACCGCATTTCAATATCTCTTTTAGTTTTCGAGATATGGGCCTTCAAAGTTGAGCTTTTCAAAAAGTCAAAAATCGCTGTAACTAAAAACTAAAAGAGATATGAAGATGCGCTCAACGGGATTCGATTTCTCGTTGCCTGAATGATATAGAACCTTATTTTAATAATTTTCGACTTTCAAATGATTCAACAAAAATATTCGCATTTCATTACAAGAATTTTTTGAGATCATGACTCCGGAATACAAGAATATGCAAATAATGGACCGCTTTTATTCTTAAGTGTTGTACTAGAGGTAAATTAGTAAATATGTCATTAATTTTTATTATTATTTTAAAATTTAAAAGTAAAAGTTTCTAAAATATCAGCGAAGTCAAAGAAAAATTAAATCTTGTCATCTCCAAAGAAGCAACAAGCAATACAATTTAAAACCAGTTACATATATACTATGTAAACGTATTATCATTCATCTAGTTATATTTTTGGTGACGTCAGTCCATCTCTATAACGTTTTGAGTATAGTAAAATACAAAATAAGTATTTATTTCCTACACTGCACAACAGGAACTTAATCCCAATTACAATAGCTTATAATGGAATCAGAACCACTCCGACACAGTCGTATTTTTGGTAGACACAAAAAATTGGGCTAAAAACTTGGACTTTAAATCATTTCATGGCATTGAATAAAGATAAATAACACTTAACTATTAATTAGAAGTTTATAATTAGAATATATGAGGGAAATTTGTAACTAGGGGACGTGATGGAACCATTGTACGTTTAAATAAAATTTCCGTAGCATGATAACTCAATTTTCGTGGTAGAAAGTTCTCCACTCACGCTTTGTACGATACTAATTTGTTTCTTATTGATTTATGTGTGTATGAAAGCCTACAATAAATGGTCTTATTATTGAACGGATGTTAACGTTATAAATACTGCAAAATACAAACAAACTACTAACGAATTTATCAATACTTTTCAACTGACATTAATAACCATCAAAATATAAATAAATAAAATAAATATATCATCACGCCTTTTACCCATTACTGGGTGTGGCACTCTGCTGAAGCAGATCTCGGTAAGTGATATATTTTACGCGTGAAGTGCGGTTACCAGTCGCCAAATCACGGCCCCCAAATATGTTAGTGGTGGAGGAGCCACAGGGGTAGCTTTTGAATTTATGAAAATTGTTTGTCGCCTGTGGGAATCGAACCAGGGTTCTCAGGATCCACAGGCCGACTTCGTACCACTGAGCTAGCTACCCATTTTGTATTAATTGAATTTATAATATATAATGGAAAGTGAATTATTTTACTTAAATTTTATCAACAATGTTAAATATTTTTTTTTTAGTTTTACAGCCTAGACCGAAAAGTATATTTATTTTATTTTATTTTAAAACGGTTTCTTGCGAAAACAAAAAAAAACATGTCTTACAAAACTAGTTCTTTAATATACAATTTTAGTAAAACTTGTATGACTGCATTGCACACTTTGTCACAGATATAAGTTGACGTCAGCGAGATTTGAACCCGCGAACTTTTACTTAGCAAATATTCGAGTACTTTACATTCCACTACTCGTATGTTAACATCCTCGCCAAGTAATTCCAAATTCGTATGCTGCATGTACCTTTCAACTTTTATCCTTTTTGTATGCGCTGATGACGTGGCCATGTCCTAGCCTTCTAGATTGCACCTGAAATCCATTATTAATGTGTGACCCGTGCGCAGGTGATGACCTCTGTCGGCGGTAATTCCAGGATTCGTTAGTAGCAGGTGCAGCACTTAAAGAGAGGATAGATAGATGGGATAGTCTGGATCGGTCTGGATAGAAAGGATTTAGTGGGAATTGATCATTTTCATGATGATTTGAGATGGTTTAATAATTGGAAACGGATATCTGACAAAGTTGAGTTAATGACAAAGAGTTATGTGATATATAGATGCCTAAAGAACATTAGTATTGGTTTCTTAACTACTATACATGTATCTAATTTTGTGTTAAACTTGGAAAAAAATTAGCTGAGACATACGAATTGATGAAAAAAGTTTATGGTGATGATTGTTTATCTCGTTCACAAGTTTATAAGTGGTTTGCAAAATTTAAAAATGGTCGTAAAGATTTAAATGATGATGAAAGATTTGGACGTCCAAAACCCGGAAATCGTGCTGAATTAGTCGGAAAAGTGCGTGAAATCATTGCTGTCGATGCGAATTTTACTGTTAGAATTAAATACGAGTAAAAACACTATTTGGAGAATTCTAACTGAAGATTTGGATAAAAGAAAGGTTTGTTCACGTTTTGTTCCATATGAATTAAATGAAGACCAAAAAGTCGCTCGTGTAAGTCAACGAATTTTTGATGAAAAAACATATTTGTGTCATCGACCACCCTCCGTATTCGCCTGATCTATCATCATGTGACTATTATCTTTTCCCAAAACTGAAAATTGCCATGAAAGGAGCGTTTTATGATGATATTCCAGCCATTCAAGCAGCCGTGACACAGGTGTTAAAGAACGTTCCTTTAGATGGCATAAAAAAATCTATGCATGCTCTAGTTGATCTTTCTAAAAAGTGTATTGATTCAAATGGAACCTATTTTCAATAAATATTAAGTTTCAAACATAATACAATGCGTGTTTTATTCTACATCTAAAGAGTTTCGTTACTTTTGGGACATACTGTGTATGTATGTATAATTTAAATAAAAATATGTATTTCCATTGGTAGTTGAAAACTTATTGCTAATATTTCTAAAATAAAATAAATAAATATATCATCACGCCTTCTACCCATTACTGGGTGTGGCACTTTGCTGAAGCAGATCTCGGTAAGTGATATATTTTGTGCGTGAAGTGCGGTTACCAGTCGTCAAATCACGGCCCACAAATATGTTAGTGGTGGAGGAGCCAGAGGGGTAGCTTTTGAAATTATGAAAATTGTTTGTCGCCTGTGGGAATCGAATCTAGGGTACCAGGGTTCTCAGGATCCACAGGCCGACTTCATACCACTGAGCTAGCCACCCCATGCTAATATTTCTAACGATGTTAATAAAGACCAAGCCACAAAGAAAATAAAAACTAGCGATTAAGAAACCAGTAATCTACGAATACAAAGAAAATAGTCTATCCAACAAAAAAGAACGTTTTTTATACAAAATTAGATTCCATTTACTCGACTAACTTCTGTGCCATAGATTCCAGATTATTACAGAATAATTGCTCGTGACGTCAGTTCCGTAATCTCTAACTATTTTCCACAGCAGTTAATCTATATTTAACAGACAATTAAAACGTGCCTACAGTGGAAATAGACCAATCAATGATGCGTATAGGTCAGAGGTCGTCGTCACTAAGATTTCAATCTGGTGCAACAGTATTGCAGTGTGGTAAACCTGAAGAACATTATCATATACTTGAATTGTTGAATCGGTGTGAGTGTAGAAGTTATTATTAAGTTACGAACTTGTAACTTGAGATTTTCAGGGATAATTCGACAAGGAACCGACATGGAAATGAGTGAGATCAATAAAATATGAATATTTTAGTTGTAGAATGTGAGTTCATGATTGAAATTTGCTTATTTATTTGAATACACAACAAAAATTATTCTTAAATAATATTTAGTATATTTAACAATATTTAGGGATGTTTTGTCAGTCTTGCAACTTTCAAGAGACCTACAGTTTGTAGTGGTAGTACTGCAGTATTTGTATTTCTGCCGAAGAAACAATTTATATTTTTCTAATCGAGCGGTAAAGTATATTACCGCTTGTTGCTATAGGAGACGCGCGGTAAAGTATTTTATTGTTCGTTACTCAGTAACCATCAACTTTACGATGACAATTGAAAGCATAAATATTAAGTTTTCATAGCAGTCGTAGAAAAATGTAATTGTGTCGGAGTAGTTCAGATTCCACTATAAGCTACTGTAATTAACGTTAAGTTCCTGTTGTGCAGATAAATAAATATTTCATCCCTAAGTATAAGTTCTCTGTGACATTGAAACCTACCCCATGTCATCATAAATCTCCCTTAAAAGTAACTTCACAAAAAGCGTCCCCTGCCTTTATTTGGGGGTTTAAATCTGTTAAGAAGAATCTATCGTTGACGGGATGATAGGGGTGCTTTATATAAAGGTTAAAAATCACATCGTCCTGTGGTGACCAGCCTTTATACCAAATTGGTACAAATGCCGTCGGCCAATTGCCAATCCGGCGGTTACAAACGGCAGGGTATTTGTCAGATGCCCCCAGTGGACGAGTCGACACTGAAAGGACCGTCTTCCGGTTTTATTCGTGAGGATTGCTCATATTCTTGAAGAAAATGTGCAGAGATATGATAGAAAATAAATTGAGGGCGGTTTATTTCAACTGGGAAAAAAACACACATTGTGGAATGATTTAGTTTTAAAATAAGTAAATATATAAAGCACGCTTTTTACCCATTACTGGATGTGGCACTCTGTCGTAGCAGATCTCGGTAAGTGGTATATTCATGCCCGTGGCGTGCGGTTATCAGCCGTTAAATCAGGACCAAAAAGATGTTAGTGGATGGGGAGAAATAAATAAATGAAAATATAAATCATTTAGTGAAGTGTCTAATTTGATCTGAACCTAAACAGCATTATTACTTTGTCTATTTTTATTTTTTGTCGGGTTCAAATGATATAAAAATTGGCTTAGATACAAATCATTATATTTATAAATATATCAAATTTTGTGTTACCTTTTCCCAACCGTTTTTGAGTATTTAAATTAAAATTTTTGAAATCAGTCTCTATTATTGCACATAAATTTAATTTATTCATATTTATTACATTACAATATTTATTTTGTAAAATGTGTACATAATATTTTCCCTTTATAAAAATAGAAAATATATCATCACGTCTTCTACCTATTACTGGGTACAGCACTCTGCCGTAGCAGATCTCGGTAAGTGATATATGTATGCACGTGATATGCGGTTACCAGTCGTCTTATCACGGATCCCAAAGATGTTAGTGGTGGAGGAGCCACAGGGGTAATTTTAACGTGGTGAAAATGTTTGTCGCCAGTGGGAATCGAATCGCGTGAATTGCGGTTGCCAGCCGTTAAAACACGACCTCCAATGAGGTTACTGAAGGAGAACTCACAGAGGTAGTTTTAATGGGTAAAAATGGTTTGCCGGCCGTGGGAATCGAACCCGAGGTTCAAATCGACAGACTGACTCGATACCACTGAGCAACCATAATGACAATAATATCTGATTTAAAAAAATATATATATCATCACGCCTTTTACCCATTACTGATTGTGGCACTCTGCCGAAGCAGATCTCGGTAAGTGATATATTTATAAATTGGTGAAAATGTTTGTCGGCTGTGGGGATCGAACCAGAGTTCTTAGGATCCGTAGGCTTGATACCACTGAGCCATTACCCCATATTTTATTTTAAAATAAATAAAATAAATACATATTTCTCTCTCTGAAATAAATACCTATCATTACTATATTTTAATTAATATGCTCTATTAAATAAATAAATATATCATCACGCCTTCTACCCATTACTGGGTGTGGCACTCTGCCGAAGCACATGTCGGTTAGTGATATATTTTGCGCGTTAAGTGCGGTTACCATTCGTCAAATCACGGCCCCCAAAGATGTTAGTGGTGGAGGAGCCTCAGGGTTAGTTTTTGAAATTATGAAAATTGTTTGTCGCCTGTGGGAATCGTACCAGAATTCTTCGGATCCACAGGCCGACTTCATACCACTGAGCTAGCCACCCCATATTTTATTTTGAAGAGATTAATATCAATTTTACTTCCGATAATAAGATTTCATTATAAGCTACTCTAATTGGGATTAAGTTCCTGTTGTGCAGAGTAACAAATAAATAAATTAAATAGATATCTCTAAGATAGTAAGGAATCATCTGATCGCGTTGAACGTAACAGATATTACAATATAACAATTTCTAGAGTCAATTTTTTAATCCTAGTGTGATAACAAAGGGTTGGGCGGGTGTAATTACTCTGTAACACGAATGTAGATGTCAGGTCGGTTTGAATGTTGCATCCCCGTGGTCATAATTACATATGCAGCGCCTGCAGATGACAACTCGAGTGTTCCACGCTGTCGTTGCGATCATCTGTCGTAGGGTTGTATGAGTGCAATGTCAGCCAGGATGCGTTAATACAAACTGTACTTGAGTACAGACAGTACGGTGCATAAATATATCATATACAGAGATCTGCTTCGGCAGAGTGCAGTACCTAGTAATGGGTAAAAGGCGTGATGATATATTTATTTCTTGTTGTATGAAGAAAATTTTACTATCTAATAAGGTCGAGAAAAAAATTAATTAATTTTATGGGATAATGGTATCGAATCGGCTTGTGGATCCTGAGAACCCTGAGAACCACAGCCGACAAACATTTTCACCACATTAAAATTACCCCTGTGGCTCCTCCGCCACTAACATCTTTGAAGGCCGTAATTTCAAGGCACTTCTCGCGCTTAAATATATCACTTACCGAGATCTGCTTCGGCAGAGTGCAATACCCAGTAATGGATAAAAGGCGTGATGATATATTTATTTATTTTTTGTTGTATGAAGAAAATTTTACTTTCTCATAAGGTCGGGAAAAAAATCATTTCTCTGCTTTATTTTTTTATGGGATAGATGGCTCAGTAGAATCGAATCGGCCTGTGGATCCTGAAGTCCCTGGTTCGATTCCCACAGGCGACAAATTTTCATAATTTGAAAAAGCTATCCCTGTGGCTCCTCCACCACTTACATGTTTGGGTCCGTGATTTGACGACTGGTAACCGCACTTCACGCGCAAAATATATCACTTTCCGAGATCTGCTTTAGCAGAGTGCCACATCCAGTGGCTTCTCCACCACTAACATCTTTGAAGGCCGTAATTTCAAGGCTTGTAACCGCACTTCTCGCGTATAAATATATCACTCATCGAGATCTGCTACGGCAGAGTGCCACAGCCAGTAATTTATTTGTTGAAAACTCGGGCAATTCTTATTCTCAACTATCTATTCATGTTTCGCATCCATGTCAGTAATAGCAACACCACGTGACTCACTCTAAATTATGTCTGGCATGTACGAATGTCCATTGCAGCGCACACTACTTGTTCAGCAATGTTGAATTCGTTCCCATTGCGTATCTACGTATCTCGTGTAGATACTACGCTACTCTGAACATGGTTGTGGACTGTAGCCAGATGTAGAGGCATTTGCTATAAACGATAGTCACATTTGAAGGTGATAATTAGATCCTAGCCTTATGAATAATGTATGGAGCGATTTGTTGATTAGTGGATACGTTTGGTTAGATGATATTTACATGATTGGATGAGAGGAATTATGAATGTGGATGAAGAGATTAATCTTAGAATGAGGCTAATAAGCAAATTAAATAAATAAATATATCATCACGCCTTTTACCGATTACTGGGTTGTGGGTAAAGGAAACAACGATTTTTATTAATTTAAATTTTCAAATGTCACTGTCAACAACGGGAAATACATTTATATATCCGTCTTACCATTTTCAAGTATTATTTTTATTGCTAACTGAAACACTTACTTCTGATCACCCTGTATTATTTATTTGAGTTAGAACATTTTTGGTGGAGGTGCCATGTGAAAATAATAATATAATTTAATTTTGTGGTACATTGCCTTTACCCAACGTGTATTCAGCTGATGACAAACAGTAAAAAATACTTTTATAACTGTGTTACTTCATTTACTTTCAAATTACTCATTTTGTTTCAACAATATGGAGGGAAATCTTCAGGGAAATAATTAAAAACCTTTACTGAGAATGGAAATGAAAAACGTTGAAAATGAGGTTTGTTTTTATTGTTTCATTTGTTTTCAACAGTTTAATTAATATTTTAGACTGTTAGGTTGGCACTCGTGTTTTATTTGATATTCAACTGGAAGAAATAAAATTTGTTTTTCTTGTTTTTCAAAGATATATTTTTAATTATAACTAAAATGCTAAAGGCAACCAAAAGTTATGATTTACGCACCATTGATAACTGTGGATCTGAAGTTGTAGATTATATGTTTATTTTAATTTGAAATGAATTGACAGAATCAGACTCGACTTCTTAGAAAATATATTAGAAGTAGTAATACGAAGTGTGGCTATTAAATAACGAGACTGATGCTGTTTTAACATTTTATTTTGATTCCATACCTATTTACTTATTATCACTTTCAATATACACCCCTCCTCTATCCCTACAATGCTCCATGCGAATCTTCCATTGTTCGAAACAGTGCTGGAAGTCTTCTTCTGTCAGCTCCTTCAGAACGCGTGCCGGTGTCTCTTTCAAAGCTCAAATCTTGTTGCTATTAAGGCAAATTTCAGCTTAGGAAACAGATAGAAGTCGCACGGTGCAAGATCTGGCGAATAAGGCGGATGGTCCAACACTGGGATGCTGTACTTGGCTAGAAATCTCTTGATAGACATTGCGGAATGAGCCAGCGCATTGTTTTGATGGAAAAACCATGACTTGTCCTTCCACAATTCGGGTACTTTTTTCAATAAATTATAAGTTTCAGTAGCAGTTTTGTCTAGTTTCATGTGAAATTTCGCAACAGTTCGTTGCTCTAATGTTGCACTTAACATTTTTTCAGCGAAACAAAAAAACAACTCTAAATAGAACGCATGCTATGGCTATACGGATTTGTTTACAGAAGTGAGAGTTATGTATTGTTAACGACATGAGAGTATACCAAGCTCAAAAATGTGAAATGATTGCAGGATCTGTATAAAGCGGCACTGTGATTAGAAATATTTTACTATTAGTGTTATACGTAATACATGAACCGCTCTGCCGACTAATACTAACTGTAATACAGCAGTAGAATAAATACAATTTCACAGTAACGTGATTAAATGAATTACTCTCCCTTACCTTTGGTATTCTCTTTTGGCAACGACAGTATAAGAGAGACAATTTTCGAACTTTTTAAAATCCTATATTCCGCATTTCGTTACACACTCAGTATACATTTGAAATTATATAAAGAGTAATTTGAACGTCAATCAAACGTAGATGTCACAGAATTTGTTCTTGATAGTGCGAGAAAACATTAGAAATTTTCCAATTCCATTCTTTGCTCAAGAAAACGGCAGTCTTCAAATATAACAACAGTTTTCTATCTATAATCAATACAACATGAATTCCTATTTCTACGGTATTCAGTCAGAGAAAACACAGAAAAACTAACTTTTCTTTCATCTCAAAAGATCCTTCAACCATTTGTTTGCCCTTCGAAGAAACACGAGGCAGTTATTTGATATAAAAACATAAAAGGATTATTGAAACCTTAGCTATTACAAGAAAGAATCAAGTTACCAGGCCTCTCCGACAAGTGCAGGCCTCCGATGACAACTGACAATCAATATCCTGCCACCTGTTTGAAATCCTAGCCTGCTGTACGAACAAGCAAAAAACCTCTGTGGCGATCTCAAGAGTTTTTCGATGGAGGAAAAAATTTAGGGTTTTTTAGAACTGTTTTTTCTTGGGTGATTTCGTCATTGAGAAAATGAGATTAAAAGGGTTATTGATTAGGATAATGAATACAGGTTGTGGAAGAAGATTCATTCGACTTTAAAAGTAATAATTTTTGCAAATTTACGTTTCACTTCAAAGATTTCTAAAAATTCACTTATGTTGGTAATAATTGTAATTTCGATCACAAATTTTAAATAAATAAAAAATAAATATATCATCACGCCTTCTACCCATTACTGGGTGTGGCACTCTGCCGAAGCAGATCTCGGTAAGTGATATATTTTGCGCGTGAAGTGCGGTTACCAGCGTCAAATCACGGCCCCCAAAAATGTTAGTGGTGAGGGAGCCACAGGGATAGTTTTTCAAATTATGAAAATTGTATGTCGACTGTGGGAATCGAATCTAGGGTACCAGGGTTCCCAGGATCCACAGGCCGACTTCATACCACTGAGCTAGCCACCCCATACATAAATAAATTCATAAATTTTAAAATGCTTCCACTAATTGATAATTATAATTGTAAATCGTAATTACTAAATGAATACCTGTCAACGCAGCTTAAATATGACAGCAAAACTTAACAATTCTCATATTACAAACTTGTGAACAAAGTGACCAAAAAAGAATGATATTTTGAAATACGAAACTGCCACCATTTTGTTTCTTATTCAAACCATGTACGATTTAAAGTGCTAGAGATCACGTTACAAACTTCAAAGCTCGGCCACTAGTCTTCCATTTCCTTCCAGTATTATTTCCCGGGAAAACTGGACTATTTTCCGGCGCGCATTAACATCGTAAGAGCACTATTTGAACTGGAAATTGCAATTAATTTCTGCACTATCATAATTAAACAGAAATAATGGAATTGGCGCAGTAAATGTGAAATACATAACTTCATTATTGACTATTGAGTTTTCAGCAGAATTTTTCATTCATTTCAATTCATATTTAAATGTTTATTTGGGAAAATTTATTTTGTTGATTTATGTTTTTCAAATCATAGCTGGAATCAATTTGGGCGTTTGCCAATTCGTTTAAAAATAAACGCGGAAGCATTTGACAAATGGAATTTTCACAATTTTCCCAATTAAAAATTAATTAGACAAGTAATTGCAATCAGCCAACAATTTAACACAAGGATGCTAAGATATCTTTCTTAAATTGAAAGAATGAAACAAGAGATAGAATGTAGACATTGTTTCTATAGCTATCTCTCTCAAATCTCTAGTTTATTTTCTAACCATAACTCCTTTCTAGAATTAACAGACTTAAGACTTATAATAATGTACAGGAAAGATTTGAGCCACGTATTCGTTTTTATTATTTAAGCGCTGGTCTACGCTTTGTTTTTCAGGAAAAATGGAATTTAGTTTTAAAACGATTTAATTCTTTTAATGATTTTATGAACAGAAACTTACTCCCATATTTGTGTATTATAATCATTATCTTACTAATCGATAAATTAATGATTATAGATTATAGATTAACACCACTATTTGTGGCTAAAATAATTTATTCCGTTCTTTCTATTTCATTTTTATTAATTTTAATCTCGTATGAGATGGCTAGCACAGGGGTATGAAGTCGGCCTGTGGATCCTGAGGTCCATGGTTCGATTCCCACAGGCGACAAATTTTCATAATTTGAAAAAGCTATCCCTGTGGCTCCTCCACCACTAACATCTTTGGGGGCCGTGATTTAACGACTGGTAACCGCACTTCACGCGCAAAAATATATCACTTACCGAGATCTGCTTTAGCAGAGTGCCACACCCAGTAATGGGTAGAAGGCGTGAATGTATGAATAAAAATTATTGTATCAGAGTAAATGGTGACGAATTGGTAAAACATTTATTCAATTACTATGAATCAATATTGTCAAAAAATAATTATGCATATTATCTTAATATCAGTAATACTAGTAAATTACAGTAATAAGAAATAATTCATTGACTATGTCAAATCGTAATCTATATTTCTACAAAAACATTTATCCAACAGTGTGTCTACCATACAGAGTGGTCGTACATTTCCGCTATTACCGGAAGTAACACAAAATTCTTATTACTATCATACTTTATGCGCCCCTTTACCTAGTTTAACTTTGTTTAATAAATTTTTTTTTATAAATAAAATATAAATAAATTACCACGCCCTTTACCCATTACTGAATGTAGTACATGCCGTAGCAGATCTCATTTAGTAAATATATTTATGCGCGTGAAGTGCGATTACCAGCCCTCAAATCACGGCCCCCAAAGATATTATTAGAGAGGGAGCTACAGGGGTAGTTTTATTGTGGTCAAAATTGTTTGTCGGCTGTGGAAACCGAACCCGAGTTCTCAACTCCACAGGCCGACTCGATACCACTGAGCCACCTACCCCATATAACATTTTTTTGTAGGTATCTCTTAAAACATTCCTGGTGGTGGTCTTAAAATAAACACCCTGTAAAAATAAATTATTGTGTCCGAACCACACCGTTGCAGTTTTGATCCATATTTAAAATTTAAATTAATCTGTCCATAATTATGAATAGACTTTCAATTTATCCATACATAAATTAATTTTCATCCCTTCTATATATTTTTGATTGATTATGCAATTAATATAAGGGTAAATTGCAAAAGGCACATTAAAATTCATACTAAAACAATATTCTGGTGCATGTCATTAACTTTTAATTACCACATATATTTTAACGAATAATTGTAGATAAATGGTTAGCTTGCTCGATTCACAAGCAAGTGTTATTGGGTTCAAACATCACCTCATTACTGGCGCCTTCACCAAAAATATGCATCAAGTAAATACATCAAATGAACAGGTATATCGAATCTTTTATACATTTTTGGGTATCAGAGGGATTAGTTTAACACACTAAAACCTAAGGAGAAGTTGTAGCATAATGGTAACGTTGTTGTTTCACTAGCAAGAGTTTGTGAAATTTCAAACTTATAATTACAAATACAACTCCGTCCGAGTGGTTCAGCTTCCACTATAAGATAAGTCCTGTATACTCTAATTAGGATTCAATAGGGCAGTGGTTTTCAAACTTTTCGGAGCTCTGACCCCCTTGGAAGCAAAATCACAAATATATTCTTCCGCGCCCCCCTTTCTTTTTATATGATTTAATAATATACATTACAAACATAGAACCACGATTTCAGAAATTAATGAAGGAAAAATTTCTCATAAAGTGGTTCTTTCATGACTGTCTCATAAAATTATAGGTAACCGAAAAAGTTTATAAAAACAAGTATTTAATTTTATGTAGCTATGGTATAAGTTATAAACAAAATAACAAATTTTCATGTAGTTAGTGTAACTCATGAAAAATAACATAACCACTTTTAATTTAAAATAATGTAACACTATATTTCTGCGTAGATATACATATTTTAATCCGCAAAACATTTTTTTTAATCGCCGGAGTCATGATCGCAAAAAAACTCGTTTAATGAAAACGCGATTTTTTTGTGAACCAGTTGAAAATCGAAAATTTTTTAAATATGGATCTATCACTCAGACTATGAGAAATCGAATGTCGTTGAGCGCATCTTCAAATCTTTTTTAGTTTTTGAGTTATAGCGATATTTCACTTTTTAAAATATCAACTTTGAAGGCTCATATCTCGAAAACTAAAAGAGATATTGAAATGCGGTTTGAACGAGTGTATTTCTCGTGCTTCAATTAACTAATACTGAAATTTTAAAAATTTTGAAAATTTTTATAATTTTTATAATTTTTTTTTGCCCATAATTTAAAAACTTGACGAGAAAATTAAAATCTGTAAAAACCAGTGGATTCCTCGGAAAAAACTACATACGTATGTAAAATTTCAGAATTATTGTTCAACGGATACAATTTTTAGAGCAAAAACATGAAAAATGGACAAAATTCGTAAAATTCTTAAGGGGTACCCCTTCAAAAATTATTAAAAAACTGTGATTTTTTATTTTTTTGTAATAAAAACTTTATCTGTACGAATTTTTGGCTGAAATTTTACATACCTATGTAGTTTTACGAGAGGAATTCATTGGTATTCACAGATTTTCATTATCTTTTAAACTTTTTGAAATATTGAGTAATGAAAATTTTGAAAAAATTATAAAATTTTCAAAATTTTCTAAACTTTGGTATAAGTTAATTGAAGCACGAGAAATACACTCGTTCAAACCGCATTTCAATATCTCGTACAATTTTCAAGACATGGGTCTTCAAAATTGAACTTTTTAAAAAGTCAAAAATCGCTGTAACTTAAAAGAGATATAAAGATGCGATCAACGGCATTAAATTTCTCATAGTCTGAATTATATAGAACCATATTTTAATTTTGTACGGTTTTTAAACTGGTTCAACGAATTAACTGGCATTTTCATTAACAGACATTTTTGGGATCATGACTCCGGCGATTAAAAAAATACCCCGGGGGGTCGCGACCCAAACTATGAAAATCACTGCAATAGGGATAGTTGTAGAACCGTACTAGCGCGGTCGGTTCACTAGAGAGACTTAATTACTTCAATTAAAATACAATTAAATCTAAGTGGTTCTGATTTCAGTACAGTGATCAATCAATCTAAAATAAATACATAATATAAAGCCTTACGCTTGTTTACTAAATAGGAAACAGTCCTGCAACTACAGATCTCGCTGGTACAATTTAAAACAGAATAGGAATTAACTATAAATTAACATTTAAGTGGAAAGAATCGATAGTTTAAAACCCACGAAATTAAATTCACCCTCGAAATTCTTTTAGTAAATATCGACAACCTGGTTCATTACTAGTTAGTTCTCAACCTCGCCACAGTAGTTTACAATGGCGCTGCGATCGGAATACATAATTACCGTTAACAGCAGGTATGCCTTTACCATTGTGTGATTACTGCATGTTTGTCTCTGTATTCCACTGCGTATGTACGTTCGAATATCTCTAATAAATAATTGATTGTTAGTTGAACAATAATAGAAAAGATTTAACATTGAATGATAGTTTGTTTAATTAATGATTGTTCTAAATACCATGTGTGATTGAATTGATTTTATATGCTACAAATTTAATTCAACAATTAATCGAATACCAGGCAAAACATTTCGAATTGAAAATTGAAATGTTTTGTTCTAGTTTTAGAAATAAGAGCTAAAATGCAGTATCACCATGGCCAACTTCATTGAATAGGGACTTGCAACTTTGACGTCACATGCAGCAGATCCAAAGCAGATCCCCCCTTCACACAATTTTGTGTGAAACAACAAATTTGTAGAAAGAGCGAGGTGACACCATGCCGAGTCGAACAACTGCTTTCTTCTTTCAGCACTTCTCTCCGCAGATCCCAATATTTCTTGGCCGTTTAATTTTCAATTTCAATAATCATTTATAGTCACCCTGTACCTATATTCAAATTTTAGAACGGGCAAATATGTAATTGGATGGCTAGCTCAGTGGTATGAAGTCGGCCTGTGGATCCTGAGGTCCCTGGTTCGATTCCCACAGGCGACAAATTTTCATAATTTGAAAAAGCTATCCCTGTGGCTCCTCCACCACTAACATGTTTGGGGGCCGTGATTTGACGACTGGTAACCGCACTTCACGCGCAAAATATATCACTTACCGAGATCTGCTTCAGCAGAGTGCCACACCCAGTAATGGGTAGAAGGCGTGATGATATATTTATTTTATTTATTTTAAATATGTTAGTTTATTTATATAAACACTATGAAAATCACAAAGCAAAATATGAGCAGAGTTCAACCAAGTACATAAATATAACAACAATGTTTACTTTGCAAAATCCGTATTCGCAATTGTTTACTTTCAGTAATTTCAGTAGATTTTGTGTTTTCTCGGTACACAAGTCAACTACATTCGTATCAAAATAAAAAATATATAGCTCAGTGGTAAATGCATTGAACTGAGAAGATGAAAACTCTTTGTAGGAGTTTTGGTCGAGTTTTCTAGTGTCGTTAATATACTATTATTCTCTAGAGATTAAAATATTACTTTTTTCTCTCAATGAAGAGAAGGAAATTGTATTTCCTGATAGGATCGTGAAAATAGTATATTACTTAATAAGTTCGGAAAGTGATGTTTTCTTGAGGTAATATACAGAGTGATCAAAAGGAATTGTTACAGTTGGCAATAAAAAAAACTACTTGAAATTGGTAAGCCTGATACATGAATTCATTTCCTGTTGTTGACAGTGACATTTAAAATTTAAATACATTTATTATTACATTTATTTCTAAAGTATTTCTATTACTTAAAAAGTCAAAATTCTATTAGCTGTCAGACTCCTAGCATAACCTATTTGTATTTATTAGAAATGCCAAATAGCATTTCCGCCTTTATCTGACGTTGTGCCAACTGTGGAATAAAAATATCTCTGGAATTGTATTGCCAACTATAACAATTCCTTTTGATCACCCTGTATATACTATTTTTTTATGAAATCGTTTAATTTAAGCAATAATTAATCATAAATAATTCAAAATGTTTAATTTTTTTGATAAGGTAATAATGGACATAGGCTTAAGTTCTAGTTTATTTAATGAAGATTCATTAACAACGTTTCAGCCAAGGTTATGGCCATCTACAGGTCAAACGTAAATTTTAAACGTATAATAACGTATATAAGTTCAAAGTTGCGAATTGAATATTTAGGGCAAACATATATCAAAATGAAAAAAGTAAATATGATTCTAAAAGTTGCAAAAATGGAATAAATCTAAATTTATATGTTTGCCCTAAAGAGTCTGATCGTCGACTCCATTTAATTTTTTTGATAAGAATCATATTAACGGCAAACTACGTATCCAAGGTTACAATAACAAAAAACAGTCAGGTAATAGTATATTACGTAATATGTCAGGAAAGTAAAAACACTTTCTTGACGTATTATGAATACTATTTTTCTGATACCTTTTAATTTAATTAATAATTAATCATAAATAATTCAAAATGTTAAATTTTTTTGATAAGAATTATATTGACGGCAGACTACGTATCCAAGGTTACAACAACAACAAAAAAACATTCAGGTAAAGTCTTTACCAGACTGTTTTGTACTTTACCTGACCGTTTTGTTGTTGTAACCTTGGATACATATTTTACTAGACAGTTATGGTAAAAATCTACTTTCCATATTAAAATTGGTCAGGAAAATAGGCGCTTTTTTGCCGGTTTCATAAAATAGTTATTTATGTATCAAGGGTGAAAACAGATGTTTCTGGACCATGGCATAATAAAATTGAAACCAGTACATATAAATGTCAAAATGACATTTTGCAAAATCAAGTATTCAAAATAAACAAAAATTATCATTTTGTTTCTGTATCCATAGGAAATTATTTCATTATGGCTCTAGGGCAAAAAATAAGTGTTTAAGCCCGCTTTTCATGGCTAGAACACATTACTTTCGGTCCGGTTGCGCATAAAAGTTATTTATTTATTTTATTTACTGTGTCATTTTTTCAACCTTCACTAACATCAGTAGGTATATTGATTTGTCGGCTGGTAACCACAGTACGCAATAAAAGAATCTGCAGATGCAAAGCCGAAGGACATATCACCGTAAAATAAAACTAAAGGCATTACTCTATGATTTGTAAAAGCTTGGTTAATAAAATATCCCGATTAAAATTCCGTCCATAAACGTCAAAATCACTAAAACCCATAAACGTCCTTTCCAATCTGCAATAACTCTAATTGAAAACGTCTGCAAACTCTCATCGACATATCCTACCAACCTTGTAGAAATTAATTCCCTTTAAGAGATTTCAAAATCTTCGATTTGTTTCACTGGATTAAATTCAGATTAAATTTATTCGCAATCGACATCGTCTTCTTTTGTTTCTCATCTACGCACGTCCCCGTCGAAGGAGGCCATGCAATGAAATTTATAGGGCTTTAGACTTAATGGGATTTAAACTCGAGATTGTTTTCTCTGTGATTGTGGAATTCGAAGCCGTGGAACAATGATCGTAATAACTCTAAGTGGTTGTGATTTCGATACTGTCTTAAGGAGATTATGAGTGCTGTTTACATGAATTCGATGAAGAGATGTATTTCAATAACTGGCAATGTAAGACTAAGATCTACAAAGTAATTAGGAGGTTATGACGATGGATGTGGATATACAAACATGGGATAAAAAAAAAACTAATATTATAATGACATATATTGTCAGTAATAATATAACAAGAGAGTGAGAATAAACTGAAAATAATTTGACAGATCTTTCGAAAACTAGTTGCCGATTTCTCTTTCAAACCTCAAATATTGTTGCTATTAAAGCAAATTTCACTTTAGGAAACAGATAGAAGTCGCCCGGTGCAAGATCTGGCGAATAAGGCGGATGGTCCAACACTGGGATGCTGTACTTGGCAAGAAATCTCGTGACAGACGGAATGAGCCAGTGCATTGTTTTGATGGAGAAACAATGAATTGTCCTTCTACAATGGGCCTTTCAAGATTTTTTTGATTTTTTTATATATTAATCTACGTAATAAAATTATTATACCCAAATTTTATTTTTCTTTAAACTTGTATTAAGCATGATAAAAATATTTAAACTTTCGAAACAAACGAATGTGACGTAGTTGCATCTTAGCTTAAAGAGAGACAGATAAGACAGAGATAAATAACACGTAACTTCACGTAACGTGTGTCGTTGTCAGTAGAATCCTCAGACAAAACATAACTAGACGGATAACAACGGCGTTTGCATTGACTTGAATACGGCATAATTCGTCTAGTATTATACGTCATTGGTAGAATCGTAGAATGCTGAATGCTTATTTCTTCTTCGTCTTCCTCTCAGTAAAATTGAGCACCGACAAACGTTTCAGACAAAGCTCTGTGATTGGCTTAATGCAACTACGTAATTGCAATGAGCGTTTTAAATTATTCAACTTTAACTTTCTTATTTCAGCAATAAAGATATCATTTATGGTATGATTTTATATTGTATTAAATATGATGTACGGTCAAGAACTTATTTTAATAAATATATATTAAAAACCTCTACCACTTGAATCCCCCCATTCGGGTACTTCTTTCAATAAATGATAAGTTTCAGTAGCAGTTTTGCCAAGTTTCATGTGAAATTTCACAACAATTCGTTGCTCTAATGTTGCACTTAACATTTTTTTCGGCGAAACAAAAAAGCAACTCTAATTATGACGAATGCTACGGCTATACGGATTTGTTTACAGAAGCAAGAGGTACTGCATTCGAAAGAGAAAGCTTCACGCTAAAACGCTGATGATCGCTGGCTTTTGGCGCATGCGCACACCTCGTATAATACAATCTTCCTTTTTTCAGTTTGTATATTCCTAAATCTCGCCTTCTTTTTGAACATTCAATTTAGAAAATTAAAAATATTTTTTCGAATAAAATTTTTGCACAGTTACAAAAAAACAGTAGCATTAACTTTTAAAAATAAAATATATATCTCTTGGTAGTATCAATGCAATTACATTAACTGAAGTCCGTTTTACAGTGTTGCAACATCGTCGTACCTCTTTCAATCAAACTAATAGTAGCCTATCCATCTCTAGTGCGTGGAAATTCCGCATGTTTTTATTTTCTGTCAGTGGAAATTGATATTTCTCGTTTTCGATGCCGTTTACTAATGCATACAGCGGCTTGCAATACACAGCACGTATGCGCTGCGATGCGATGCTATGCTATGCTGCTTGCCATGCGAAGGAAATTGAAAAATATGATTTTGAAACGACAGCGCGTTAATCACTTTTATCTGAAACAATTTACGATCGCGGAAGAAATGGATGTCTCGCGTGTTGGGAAGTAAACGAAATACTAATTTTGATTGTGTGTCATTTGTCATTTTTAACTAAGTTTAAAAAAATATATAGGATTGCACGAATCCACAGAGAACAATCAATCATTTATGTTCCTCATCCACATTCATAATCTTAAGTCTAGAACACACGAATCAAGAAATCGGTTTGATTCTAATCTGATTTTCAATTGTAAATAAATAAAAATAAATATATCATCACGCCTTTTACTCATTACTGGATGTGGCACTCTGCCGAAGCAGATCTCAGTAAGTGATATATTTATGCACGAGAAGTGCGGTTACTAACCGTCAAATCGCTGCACCCAAAAGATGCTCAATTTCTGGAGAAATGTAACATTCACTCATTTTTATATTAATATATTTTATATGGGATGGCTAGCTCAGTGGTATGAAGTCGGCCTGTGGATCCTGAGGTCCCTGGTTCGATTCCCACAGGCGACAAATTTTCATAATTTGAAAAAGCTACCCCTGTGGCTCTTCCACCACTAACATCTTTGGGGGCCGTGATTTGACGACTGGTAACCGCACTTCACGCGCAAAATATATCACTTACCGAGATCTGCTTCAGCAGAATGCCACACCCAGTAATGGGTAGAAGGCGTGATGATATATTTATTTATTTATTTTTAGTTTGAATGAATTTCGAACTCTAAATTCCCGGATTCGAATTCCGTAACTGCCAGACGGGGTTATAAGGAAGATAAACCGTTGATTAATAGTTTATTATATATAAAGGGACTAAAGTGCATAATTTAATACTGAGGGTGAAATCACAAGCGAGGTACATTTTTAAAATCCTGTGTAAAACTAAAATGTTCCGTATTTTTGTATACACCCTGTATAATACCTCTATCAATATGTATATACGAAGTGTTACTATAGAACAGATCGGTCGCCTGATTAATGTTTAAACAACCGATGTAAAAGAAGCAAGCCAATCACCCGATAGGGTAGATTACATTTCGCTAAGGGCTGGTTTACAACCGAGAATTACACCTTCGTGTTATTGGCTACACTGTTATTGTGTTTCCTTACTCACGGCTATTCGAATTATTGCTTTGTTGCATTACTTGCACAGATATTGGGAGTTGACTTTGTCATAAACATAAAGTAAGGCTCGGTTGCTTAAAGAGAAAATTTTTAAAACGTAGTTCTATATAATTCAGACTACGAGAAATCGAATGCCGTTGAGCGCATTTTCATATCTTTTTTAGTTTTTGAGTTACAGCGATTTTTGACTTTTTAAAAATCTCAACTTTGAACTCCAATATCTCGAAAACTAAAAGAGATATTGAAACGCGGTTTGAACGAGTGTATTTCTCGTGCTCCAGTTAACTTATACTGAAATTTTGAAAATTTTGAAAATTTTAATATTTTTTTCAAAATTTTCTTTTACCCATATTTCTAAAAGTTGAAGAGATAATGAAAATCTGTAAAAACCAGTGAATTTTTCGCGTGAAAGTACACATATTTGTAAAATTTCAGAATGTTTGCTCCACGGATACAATTTTTAGAGCAAAAAAACTAAAAATGGCCAAAATTCGTAAAAATCTTAAGGGGTACCCCTTCAAAAATAATTAAAAAACAGTGATTTTTGGTTTTTTTGTAATAAAAACTTTATCTGTGCGAATTTTTGGCTGAAATTTTGCATACCTATGTAGTTTTACGAGAGAAATTTATTGGTGTTCACAGATTTTCATTATCTTTTAAATTTTTTTAAATATTGGGAAATGAAAATTTTGCAAAAAAAAAATAGTAAAATTTTCAAAATTTTCGAAATTTCGGTATAAGTTAATTGGAGCACGAGAAATACACTCGTTCAAACCGCATTTTAATATCTCTTTTAGTTGTCGAGATATGGGCCTTCAAATTTGAGATTTCCAAAAAGTCAAAAATCGCTGTTACTCAAAAACTAAAAAAGATATGAAGACGCGCTCAACGGCATTCGATTTCTCGTAGTCTGAATTATATAGAACCATATTAAATTTTTTTAAACTGGTTCATCCAAAAAATTGGCTTTTCATTATTTGCGATCACGACTTCGGCGATTAAAATAATATATATATATATATCATCACGCCTTCTACCCATTACTGGGTGTGGCACTCTGCCGAAGCAGATCTCGGTAAGTGAAATATTTTGCGCGTGAAGTGCGGTTACCAGTCGTCAAATCACGGCCCCCAATGCTGTTAGTGGTGGAGGAGCCACAGGCCGACTTCATACCACTGTGCTAGCCACCCCATAAATCATGATTAATATTAATCGGTGATTGAAAAAGTGGCCTTAAATAAATAGTATAGATTATATTTTTCATTTTATTATTCCTTAAAATTTAAATAAAAGTTTGCAACAGGATGAGTTGTTACTGTTATTCAATGATATTACTAGCACGTCTCGTCAGTGTCTTATATCTGCGAAAGTACCAAAGTCGTTACCATCCTTGCCACTCCTCTCAGAGAGGAGGGAAGGTCGTATCATGAGGTGAGACGCGAGTAAACGACATAATTTAGTGCGTCATAGCTGCTATCGTGCAATTTCGCCTCAGGACTCTTTATTGAGGCTGTAATCACAAGTTTGGAAGCGATATTGAAATTATATGGCATGGTTTGTGTGTTTGTTCTGTTGTTACCCTTTTTATTAGGACGATAATTACGTAATGACATCGTAAATTATCAAGAAAGGTTGTATTTTTTGGTGGAGGTGCTGCTGATAAGTTTGAACATTTGTGAGAACTATCAACAAAGTCTGTTCACTTGTTTGTATAATAATATTTTATTTTGGTTGCTATTAGCAACAGCTGTTAATATTTTTTCCCTATTCTATTGGGGTTAAGTGATTCAATGGTCGGTCTGTGGATTTGAGAACCCCGGTTCGATTCCTAAACAAAAATTTTTCACCACATTAAAACTACTCCTGTGGCTTCCTCATTACGAACATCTATACCGCGATTTGACGGCTGGTAACCACACTTTCCGTGTAAAATATATCACATACTGAGATCTGCTACGGCAGAGTGCTGCATCCAGTAAAGCTGGATTTATAATGAAGTAACGTAAGAAATACTGTAAAGTAAAGCAAAGTAATAAGTAATGCAAGCAAATTACTGATTCAGAGGTATTTTGCAATTTCTTTCCTTTCTTTGGAGTACCTCTCGTATAATTTTCCAACGACGTTGGATATATTCAGCTAAAAAATAAATACAGACCAAAATTTATTAATTTTGTAATATAACCTCACAAACTGGTCGCTTGTTTTCAGACGATTTCTTAACTCTTCCCATAATTGCTTTTTAAAAATATTTTTAAATTCTTTTGATGATTTATCATACATAATTTTATTAGCCTCAAAAAATTGTATTATTTTTATGTCCATTTTTTTTAATAGCAAAATGTATGACAATGATAGATAGATCCCGGTCGGTAAAGGAGATTACAATGCGAAGTTCAATACGCTGACTTCTGATTAGCCAGCGGTAAGAAATGTTAGGTAAAGAAACGTAAAAAGATGAAAGTTGACCATCTTTTGCGTTGCATATTTTACCTTATTGATTGCATTACGTCAATATAAATGGTTCTACTTCAATCACAAGTTTTAACTTGTTACCTTACCTACTACTTTTGCGTTGCCTCTTTGCGTTACTTCATTATAAATCCAGCTTTATGGGTAGTATTTTACTTCGATGTACTTTTCTTTAGTTAGATTTAAGTTTCGTTGGTACGACCATTAGTGACATGCAGCGAGTTGAATTTATCAATTTAAGAATTTCTGAAAATGTAGACAAAACAGCAATCTACCACAGTAATTACTATTATATGAACATAGTAAAATATAGTCATTCGCACGGTTAAACTGTTAGCGCATCATAAATAATGCTTTTACGAGTACAGTGAGCAGTGCAGCAGCAAATGCAACCGCGGTCTCATTTCAAAACGAAACAGCATTATTTATGACACAAAACTCGAATGTCCGAACTATACACTACAATGTAACTATAACACTGCTAATTCTCTAAACGTTTTCAAACAATTTGTAACTCTAATCTTTCTCTAAAGACTCTAGAAATAGAGAAATGGAACATGGTTCTATCATTTAGTAGAAGATTTGCTCTGAACTTAATTCTATATTTCGTGTACTTTAATGTAAAATGGGGTGGCTAGCTCAGTGGTATGAAGTCGGCCTGTGGATCCTGAGAACCCTGGTACCCTAGATTCGATTCCCACAGGCGACAAACAATTTTCATAATTTC
Organism: Pterostichus madidus; assembly: GCA_911728475.2. Lineage (NCBI taxonomy): Eukaryota > Metazoa > Arthropoda > Insecta > Coleoptera > Carabidae > Pterostichus > Pterostichus madidus. Next base: position 1,833,738 of record OU452314.1, on the reverse strand, counting down.
ATAAAGCTACCCATGTGGCTCCTCCACCACTAACATGTTTGGAGGCCGTGATTTGACGACTGGTAACCGCACTTCACGCGCAAAATATATCACTTACCGAGATCTGCTTCGGCAGGGTGCCACACCCAGTAATGGGTAGAAGGCGTGATGATATATATTTTGTTTGTGTACTTTTTTGGTACAATTGTAATACTAATTTGAAATACTTTCTGAAAAAAATCATAGCATTTAAAATAAAAAATATAGAATGTTAACGCACGAGTTTTACAAAAGACAAGTGCAATAATAGGTATTATAAAACGTGTTGTTATATATAATTTTGATGTAATTTTATAATTCTGTTTTATTTTTAAAAAAAATGCGACTTGCCAAAAATATAATTTGGTGTTTTTCATCAGTCATGTTGATAGTGCTTTACATAACACAAACAATTGAAATATATTTGATGGCTAGCTCAGTGATATGAAGTCGGCCTGTGGATCCTGAGAACCCTGGTTCGATTCCCACAGGCGACAAACAATTTTCATAATTTCAAAAGCTACCCCTGTGGTTCCTCCACCACTAACATCTTTAGGGGCCGTGATTTGACGATTGGTAACCGCACTTCACGCCAAAATATATCACTTACCGAGATCTGCTTCGGCAGAGTGCCACACCCAGGAATGGGTAGAAGGCGTGATGATATATTTATTTATTTATTTTATTTTAAACAATTTGACATCAAACTTTTTGACAATTATTCAATAATTTTTCTGTGTTGTGGATGTCTGATTATAGCATAATCTTTTAGAAATATTTCGACATCAATCATTTACAATTTTGAGGTTATGTCGTTCATCAGACAGATTTAAAAGCATTCATACGAGTACAACTACAAAATAAAAAACGCCAAAAATAGTGCGCTTATAGATCTCCTAAGAACATCGAAATAGAAAAATAAATATATCATCACGCCTTCTACTCATTGCTAGGTGTGGCACTCTGCCGTAGCAGATCCAAAGATGTTGCTGTAGGAGAAGCCACAGCGGTAATTTTAATGTGGTGAAAAATATTTGTCGGTTGTGGGAATCGAACCCGGGTTCTCAAATACACAGTCCCAACCTCCTAACCAAGATTTAATCTTCGCTCACAACAAATAATGCCGAACTCGTTATATAAACTACTATTACCTTAAGTGAGATTAGAACCCAGGATCTCCGGATTTGGATACCGTAACGCTACTCACACTACCACACCGCCAGGAGATCAATATTCAGGTACCAAGTTCAGATCCAATTAGGGACAAGAATCCCCTTAACGATCTAAGCTAGCTGATAAAATTAAAAAGAACTTTTTAAAAGTATAAATGATTTCTAAATGAAGCTGACAAATAATAATAAAAAAAAAAACACTTAGTAAAACCCTCTTAACACCAAACTAATTAATTCATCGTATCAAAGCCTATCAAAGTCTCGATCAAACCACTAAAAAATAATTACATTAAACACAATTTCCACAACGTGTGGTCGACTGTGGGTTGTTTCATTGGCGCTCCAGTGTAAAGCTAACTGCGACCAGAGTTGAACGCAATAAAACCAGACAGGTAAACTACGGTTACAGCACTTTAACCGCTGTGCAAGGGGTGACTTTTCTCCTTGAACTAGGGGAAGGTAGGTATGTGCGACAGAGGCGGATTGAAAGGAAATTTGGCGAAGTATTTTTGGATGAAATAAAATGGTGGCAGTTGAAAGATACAATCATTTCAATAAAATAAATAAATAATAGAATATTTTATTTTGACAGTGTGATTATTATTATTTATTTGTTTACCACTAATTGATAGGGTGGCTAGCTCAGTGGTATGAAGTCGGCCTGTGGATCCTGAGAACCCTGGTAGAAGGCGTGATGATATATTTATTTATATTTTATTTTACTAATATCCGAGTGTTTGAAATTGATATGACAACCAAAAACAACATTTAATAGTACTGCCACCCTCATTAATGGGTACCAACCTCATGACACATTAATTACCAACCCTCCTTCTTCAAAACACCCCCAATTCGGTCCTGTTTCCACCCGTCGACAGCTCATAATGTCCCTTCTTGTGATCTATAGTTTAATATAAAATTCAAGGAGAGAAACGACATTTCCGAAGTGTTCTTGTAGTACCGCCACCTCCACCGTCACCGCCGCCGCCGCCTCCGAGTGTCGATAAGTTAGTGTGCTGTTAATTAAGAAACCCCCCACCCCCTTGCCTTTCGTTAGTCTTGCAGTCGCGCCAATGAAGGAAATAAAAGCACGCTGTGCAAAGAAAATTCTGCTTTGATATTTTGTTGTGTATTGGATTGTTTTTCGGACATTTTTAATTAATTTAAGGGATGAATTTCTTGGGGGTGATAAGGTATGATTGTTTAAATATATTTTGAATTATTGTTAAATATGGGGTGGCTAGCTCAGTGGTATGAAGTCGGCCTGTGGATCCTGAGAACCCTGGTACCCTAGATTCGATTCCCACAGGCGACAAACAATTTTCATAATTTCAAAAACTATCCCTGTGGCTCCTCCACCACTAACATCTTTGGGGGCCGTGATTTGACGACTGGTAACCGCACTTCACGCGCAAAATATATATATTGAGATTAAATTCCTGTTGTACAGATTTAGCATAAATAAATAAACAAATATATCATCACGCCTTCTACATATTACCGGATGTGGCACTTTGCCCTAGCAGATTTCGGGAAGTGATATATTTATGCATGTGAGTGCGGTTACCAATCATCAAATTATGGCCTTTAAAGATGTTAGTGTAGGGAGACCCACAGGGGTAGTTTTAATTTGAGGAAAATTGTTTGTCGACTGTGGGAATCGAACACGAGTAAAAAATAAATAAATAAATTCGTTAGAATCATATTAAAGTCTTTTAAACTATCTTAAAAGCCAGTTGAGTGCTCTAAAACGATGGCTAGAGGATTCCAGCTGTCAAATACTTGTACCCTCATATTTTGTATTGCAATAATTTACATTTGTAATAATACAAAACTTTCTCAACCAAAATTCGGTCAATAAAATTAATTAGAAAGAAAATACTTACAATTCTTCTGTGTAAAATTCAATTCGTTCAATAAGTAATTATAGTGTTGATTAGGGTGTATAAATTAATATTTCACCAACAATAAATTCATCCCCAAGTGACGTACGCCCTTGTCAATCTTCGCTAAAATCAGAAACCACATCACAAACACGTAGCAAAACTCCGACGTCCACAACGGTTTTCATATGTTTTATTCAACGGCTTAGGCCTGAAAACCCCAAAGGGGGGAATAAACAACCTCGAACCAACAACCCACCCTAGTACAGTACAGCGGCGCGCGTGTATTGGGGACAGGAAATACAATAAACCTTTCAGTTCATTTACACGCTAATGAAATCAAACTTGGGGGTTGGTACGACTGTTGGACAGAGATGACATTGTATTACGATAGAGAAGGGTGGGTTACTATCTAATTGGATGATTAAAGTGAACGTGATAGATTTACAATTATTTTATTTGCCAGTCCGTTCCTGATCAGTTTCCCAAATGGAATTTCCTAAATGTTTTTCCGGAATGACTGTTTTTCTTAATTTTACTGCATGATTATTTTCTAAAATAAATAAATAAATATATCATCACGCCTTCTACCCATTACTGAGTGTGGCCCTCTGCCGAAGCAGATCTGGGTAAGTGATATAAACTACTCAAAAAAAAACCGGTGCGTCGTCTGTGTGTGTGGGGGTGTATGTGTGTGTGCGTTTGAGTGTCCGTATGTGTTCGAGTGGCTACGTACTACGGACAATTGAATGCCAAGCTCTGCAAATGTCTATTTTCAAAAAATCATAACTTTTTTAAAAATCATCCGATTTTGATGCAGTTTTGTGTTGGAGTAACAAAAATGTCCATATTTTCATTGTCTGTAAACAGATTTGTCAATTGACGGCTGATGATTTCCATAGAAAGCTTGGAAAATCACCTTTTTTTAGGGAAAAAGTTGTTCTCGTTAGGGGGTGGCGGGGGGAAGGGAAAGGGAGGTTAGTCAAAATCAATTCACAGCTTTTCAAAGACTAGACTTTGGGCGACTTCGGACAAAAAATTGCATCCAATTTGTTTCAAAACTGACAAACTGACAGGGGTTTGAAAAGTGACATTTTTGTGGGATTTTTTAAGTGATCGGTTTTTTTTTGAGTAGTTTATTTATACGCGTGAAGTGCGGTTACCAGCCATCAAATCTCGCCGGTCAAACATGTTAGTAGTAGGGGAGCCACAGGGTAGGTTTTAATATGGTGAAAATTGGTTGTCAGCTGTGGGAATCGAACCTGGATTACCAAATCCGCAAACCGACTCGATACCGGTGTCTATTTTCAGAATTTCTACTTTCTTGATTAATAACATTCTCGAATGCTTTTTTTCCGTATACTAGTCTAGTTCTTAGGATTCACAGGCCGACTCGGATACCACTGACCCATTTATAAAAAATGCCATTCCCATCACTGTGAAAAAATGACTATCGATAAAAACATCTGATCTTGCCAAAATATGCGCAATCATAAACCCTCAAAACGATTAAATGATTATTTCAGCATATATCAATATTCCTTACTTCTGCTATACCCTGTGTAAATGAATATGCAGTACATAAATTAATTTCACCACAAAGATATATTTGTGTATCTGTCAAAACATAAAATTATTAATGAACAGTTTATAAATTAATAAATTTCCATTTTATAAAATTCAATATAACCATATTTGCATAATAAACTGGGATACTCATTTTCATTCTCATTTATAAATCAACTTTGAGACGAGAAACAGAATTCTTTGGTGAAAATTAATTCCGATTTCTTTTGAGCTCATTTGATAAAAGAATTCAAGTTTAATACCTCGCCATTACTACATTCTTTTGTTCAAGCTTTTAAGATTGGTGAATGTAATTACCAACATGATGGTTCTCAACTTTATTAGCCTAATTTTAATTTCTTTACCGTGGCAACACCCCATATTTGTTAGAAGACTTTCTTAAACTTTTAATAAGATGAAGAATAATTTAATGTAAAGTTAATATTTTATATATTTTAAGTATGTTTACTGTAACTTAATAGCTATTTACATAACAAGTGCGCGAAGAAATACTTTGCACGTGAGCACAATTTTAAAGCACGGGCGAAGCGAGTATTTTAATTTGTGCGAATGGTGCAAATGACGTCTTCCTGCACGAGTTTTGTACAATGCTTTTAGTAACGAGCAAAAATAATATAATATACAATGAGGAAAGTTATTAAATTTGAAGCGTGAATTTATATTGACAGTTAAGTTAATTGACATGTGTTATTTGACAACAAATTGTTTATTTTTTCTCGAAAAGTTTGTTAAAATATGTCTGTTTCATAAATAAATATGTTGGTGCCTCTGCTCTGTTGTTGGCTAACCTGACGTGCGAATCTCACTGAATTCTCTCAGCGATATTTGTAGTTTTCCTTTGTTTGACTTTTATTAAATGCAAAACTAAATTAATTTAATCTTTGCAATGACATAATATTGGATACATTGTCAGTGGATTTAAAAATAAAATAAATATATCATCACGCCTTCTACCCATTACTGGGTGTGGCACTCTGCCGAAGCAGATCTCGGTAAGTGATATATTTGTGGAACTTTTATTGCAGAGTGGTTTCCATGGTTATATCAGGACTATAATAGCTGTATTCCATTTGCCACTTGGTGCACTTAAATCAGTTCAGATAAATTAGACAACATGACTAAATAACTGACCTAAACAAACTAATGAACTTATTGTGTTGAATTACTTCAAAATACATTAGAATAAGTAATTCTAGTACTGGAAATAAAGTCAGCGAAATAATCCAGCGAAATTAATAAATGATCTGGTTCAGTAAATGTAAGTAAGTTCTGATCCAAATGGCAAATGGAATACGCCTAATATTTACTTACCATAAACTGTGGACAGTAAATAAATATTATAGATTATGGTTCTGTTTATTTTGACAATTTGACAGCTGTTAATTTTGAAACCTATTTTTCTTTTCCTTCTATTTGTGCAGGTATTGCAAAAAAAAAGCTTACTAACCTCGAACAGTAAGTAAGATCGCGAACTACATTCTTGACCTAAAAATTGTCCCTTTCAGTTCATGGTACATAATGTACTATTTGTTTCATTCGGGCTAATACAAGTTTTCGAGTCGAGTAATAAAGGTTGCTGGACGACGCGTAGCGGAGTCTAGCAATATTACAAAAATAGAAATAATTGTTTTTATGGGATGGCTAGCACAGTGGTATGAAGTCGGCCTGTGGATCCTGAAGTCCCTGGTTCGATTCCCACAGGCGACAAATTTTCATAATTTGAAAAAGCTATCCCTGTGGCTCCTCCACCACTAACATGTTTGGAGGCCGTGATTTGACGACTGGTAACCGCACTTCACGCGCAAAAATATATCACTTACCGAGATCTGCTTCAGCAGAGTGCCACACCCAGTAATGGGTAGAAGGCGTGATGATATATTTATTTATTTATTTATTTAAATAATAGTTCTAGTCCAATTGAAACATATTTTTTTACCCACTACCGTAGGCTACGTATTCCTACAGCTTATAGTAAAACTTCTTGCTTATATATTTATTTAAATTTTACCTAAAAATGCAGAAATGTACATTTACATATAATATCGATTATTCCACTGAAATTATCTGCATTAAAATATTTATGATATGCAAAGCAGCCTTCATTAGTGTTCCAAAATATGTCTGGAATATATAAAATTATTTTTGCTTCATTTGCATCAAAAGTTTGAAGAGATACTTGTCGATCTTCAGATGATCATTCACTGATACAAATATATAAGAATATATTGAGTAAACAAACATGAATCTTTTATTTTAGGCATGATATTGTTTATTTATGGGGTAATGGCACAGTGGTATCAAACGGCCTGTGGATCCAAAGAACCCTAGTTCGATTCCCACTGCCGACAAACATTTTCATCACATTAATACTACTCCTCTGGCTCCCCTCCACTAACATCGTTGAGGGCCGTGATTTAAAGGCTGGTAACCGCACTTCACGCGCATAAATATATCACTTACCGAGATCTGCTACGGCGTGATGATATATTTATTTATTTATATATTTTTATATTTCTTATGGGGTAGCTAGCTCAGTGGTATCAAGTCGGTCTATGAATCCTGAGAACCCTGGTTTGATTCCCACAGGCGACAAACAATTTTAACCATTTTAAAACTATCCCTGTGGCTCCCTCACCACTAATATCTATGGGGGTCGTGATTTAACGGCTGGTAACCGCACTTCACGCGCATAAATATACCACTTACCGAAATTTTCTACGGCGTCCTGATATATTTATTTATTTTTTATATATTTTTATATACCTTATGGGGTAGCTAGCTCAGTGGGATCAAGTCGACCTGTAGATCCTGAGAACCTTAGTTCGGTTCCCACAGGCGACAACCAATTTTCACCATTATAAAACTACCCCTGTGGCTCCTCCACCACTAATATATATGGGGGCCGTGATTTAACGGCTGGTAACCGCACTTTACGCGCATAAATATATCACTTACCGAGATCTGCTACGGCGTGATGATATATTTATTAATTTGTTTATATATTTTTATATTTCTTTCCAACAATGTATTATAAGAAATAAAACTGCTCTCACGCAATATATCTAAGTGAAATATAATAAAACAAAGCATGAAAATGATGCATGTGGCAACCACAACAAGATGAACACAACAACAACTTATTAATGAAGAAGGTTGTACTGCAATTTCAACTTCATGTTGATAAATTTCAACAATATGTTGGGTGAGATTCCATCTCATTTGATTTGATCAAGGCCGCATCGTAATTTTGCTCAAGGGTTGCAAGTAATTCCAGACACTAATAACTTTTGTGTAAATAAATTAACATGGATTCTGGAGGAATCCGTCTTGACACTATTGCAAGGATTCTGCAGGGAACTTACTCTACTTTATGCTAGCGCTAAGTTTAGTTAGAATATTACAAAATAGTGATATGAGTATAATATCACACAAAATAGAAATCGTCTGACTGAATGAATTCATGAATTGTATGGGATGGCTAGCTCAGTGGTATGAAGTCGGCCTGTGGATCCTGAGAACCCTGGTACCCTAGATTCGATTCCCACAGGCGACAAACATTTTCACAACATTAATACTACTCCTGTGGCTCCCCCTCCACTAACATCTTTTGGGGGCAGTGATTTGACGGCTAATAACGCGCAAAAATATATCAGTTAACGAGATCTGTTTCGGCAGAGTGCCACACCCAGTAATGGGTAGAAGGCGTGATGATATATTTATTTTATTTATATTTATGTTTTTTGAATCAATATTTGTAGAATGGAGTAGTGGCTCAGTGGTATCGAGTCGGCCTGTAGGTTCTGAGAACCCTGGTTTGATTCCCACAGCCGACAAAGAATTTTCACCACATTTAAATTACCCCTGTGGCTCTCCCTACACTAACATCGCGATTTGACGGCTGGTAATCGCACTTCACGCGCATAAATATATCACTTTGGTATCAATGGGTAGAAGGCGAGATATATTCATTTATTTCTTTTAATTATATAAATAAATAAATAAATATATCATCACGCCTTCTACCAATTACTGGGTGTAGCACTCTGCCGAAGCAGATCTCGATAAGTGATATATTTTGCGGGTGAAGTGCGATTACCAGTCGTCAAATCACGGCCCCGAAAGATGTTAGTGGTGGAGGAGCCACAGAGGTAGTTTTTGAAATTATGAAAATTGTTTGTCGCCTGTGGGAATCGAATCTAGGGTACCAGGGTTCTCAGGATCCACAGGCCGACTTCATACCACTGAGCTAGCCACCCCATAAAGATATAAATTGTGATACCGCTGGGATTTGAACCTAAGACTTAGGAACTCTGGTTATATGCTTTAAACCAACTAAGCTACGGTCGCCCTAGATTCAAATCTGATTTTATTGCAATTTTTATCTCTATCTAGTTACATATGTCAACTTTCTTGACATGTTATTAAATATTTAACTAGAATTTATAATAACACAATCCACATATTCTAAGAACATAAAAAATAAATATATCATCACGCCTTCTACCCATTACTGGATGTAGCACTCTGCCGAAACAGATCTCGGTAAGTGATATATTTTTGCGCGTGAAGTGTGGTTACCAGCTATCAAATCACGGCCCCCAAAGATGTTAGTGGAGGGGGGCCCACAGGAGTAGTATTAATGTGGTGAAAATATTTGTCGGCAGTGAGAATCGAACCAGGGTTCTCAGGATCCACAGGCCGATACGATAACCACTGTGCCACCTACTCCATTGTAAGAACATAATACGACATATTTATGACACAGAATTCCCAGGAAAATATGTCGCATTGAAATTTCAGTAACAATAATAATTAAATATTCAGCAAACAAAGTCATTTAAATAGTCCAATTCTAGTCTTGGAACTACAAAACTTAGCGCACAGATTCCTCAAATATTCTTTCTAAATTAACGCTAGAATAACTTCGAAACAAACTATAAGTTTAGAACAACATCATCAGCAAAGTTTCAGAATCCAAGAATCAGCATCCCTTGTCACCGCAACAAAATTGCATGGCGAGAAAGCAATGAAATGCATTACTCACCCGCGGACAACTTGGCAACAATGCGAGGATTTCTCGCCGAAATAAGCATGAATTACTCTCTTCTTCGTGTTGCTGCCAACGTTGCCAAAGAAAGAAACGAGGAAAAAACTGCGGAAGGATTTCTTTGTACAGTCCTAACGTTTTAACTTGTATTTATGTCAAACTCCAACTGGATGTTTTTCCTTTTTAGTGTTGACATTGTTTTTGCGATGTTGTCAGATGCAGAATTAGGTGCGTAAGTTGAAAATTATTGAGGGAATTACACGGAGACAAAGTTCATGCGAGTTTTATAAGTTTTTCTACAGGAATTTATATGTATTTCCGTTATAATTGCAGATCTTGAAAGATGAAATATTTTACTGTAAAGTAAACATCGAAATTTTGGACTAACAAATATGAATACAGGCTGATCAATTATTTACAAATTACATTTATTGGTGGAAGTGTATCTTCGTGTGTTTTCGGCTGTCAAATGTTTGTTTACAATTTTGGAGAAGAATGCTTCAAATAAGAATGGTAGATAATTTAATTTACTGCAATTTTTATTTAAAATTTGATTCTTTAATAGCTATTTACATAACAAACAAACAAAAATTGGAAATTCCACAAAAATTTATAGCACGTCTGAATCAACTTATCAGGTCATGTAAATTTTTGTGGGATTTTTTACAAGTGATGGAAAGTTTTTTCCTATTTTATCTTATTATATCACAGTTCACTAGTCCCTAGTTGGTCTAGTTGGATAGTTGATCACACCATACTGATGAGTCCCTAAAGGACGAAACGCGTCTATGGTTAAAGTTGAACTGATCAGCCGTTTGATGATGACCTGATAAGTTGATTCAAACGTGCTATAAATTTTTGTGGAATTTTTGACAAGTGACGGAAAGTTTTTTCCTATTGTTTTTTATTATATCACAGTTCACTAGCCCCTAGTTGGTCTAGTTGCATAGTGGATCACACCATACTGATGAGTCCCTAAAGGACGAAACGCGTCTATGGTTAAAGCTGAACTGACCAGCCGTTTGATGATGACCTGATAAGTTGATTCAAACGTGTTGTAAATTTTTGTGGGATTTTTGACAAGTGATGGAAAGTTTTTTCCTATTTTTTCTTATTATATCACAGTTCACTAGTCCCTAGTTGGTCTAGTTGGATAGTTGATCACACCATACTGATGAGTCCCCAAAGGACGAAACGCATCTATGGTTAAAGATGAACTGACCAGCCGTTTGATGATGACCTGATAAGTTGATTCAAACGTGTTGTAAATTTTTGTGGGATTTTTGACAAGTGATGGAAAGTTTTTTCCTATTTTATCTTATTATATCACAGTTCACTAGTCCCTAGTTGGTCTAGTTGGATAGTTGATCACACCATACTGATGAGTCCCCAAAGGACGAAACGCATCTATGGTTAAAGATGAACTGACCAGCCGTTTGATGATGACCTGATAAGTTGATTCAAACGTGCTGTAAATTTTTGTGGAATTTTTGACAAGTGATGGAAAGTTTTTTCCTATTTTTTTTTATTATATCACAGTTCACTAGCCCCTAGTTGGTCTAGTTGGATAGTGCATCACACCATACTGATGAGTCCCTAAAGGACGAAACGCGTCTATGGTTAAAGTTGAACTGATCAGCCGTTTGATGATGACCTGATAAGTTGATTCAAACGTGCTATAAATTTTTGTGGGATTTTTGACAAGTGATGGAAAGTTTTTTCCTATTGTTTTTTATTATATCACAGTTCACTAGCCCCTAGTTGGTCTAGTTGCATAGTGGATCACACCATACTGATGAGTCCCTAAAGGACGAAACGCGTCTATGGTTAAAGTTGAACTGATCAGCCGTTTGATGATGACCTGATAAGTTGATTCAAACGTGCTATAAATTTTTGTGGGATTTTTGACAAGTGATGGAAAGTTTTTTCCTATTTTTTCTTATTTATTAAGACTCAGTTCCACATCGCAATCGAGATTTTTGTCTTTGTATTATTTACATAACAAGTGCGCGAAGACATACTTTGCACATTAGCGCAACTTTAAAGCTTTAGCGCAGCGAGTGCTTTAATTTGCGCGAATGGTGCAAATGATGTCTTCGTGCACGAGTTTTGTACAATGCCTTTTGTAACGAGCAAAAATTATATAACCAATAGTGAGAAAAGTTATTATATTTGAAGCGTGAATTTATATTGACAATTAGGTATAAAACCAATATTCAATTCAACTATTTACTCATCCATGTAACATCTACAAAAGCCATTATTCTTTCTTACACAAATTCACCCCCAGTCCTCATCATTCTAATTAGCCCTAAGCCCGAACCACAAGCTAGCAAATCGAGCATCCAATAACGAATTTCTTTCAGTCGGACCAGGATCTTCGGTCCGTCTAATACGTCAGAAGAAATGTAAAGCTTGCTTTGATCTCAGTTCGGTGTAATTTCCAACGACTTATTGCCTGCAGTTATATCTGGAACGCATTTCACAACCAATCAGATTGGAAAATTGTTCGAGGAGTAGAAAGTAAACGACGGGAGAATACGGATGAACGAAGAGACACAGACAGCACAGTGGAGATATTAGACAATGGACATTTAAACGGTTACTAATGAAGTATTGTTTTAGTGCTTGGCTATCTAAGATGCGTGCGTAGATTGACTTCAAATTTTAACTGAGTACTAACAACTTAATAGAATACTTGTCACTAAGTTTTCACTCAGTGTCCTTATATACAAAAATAGAAAGAAAATGGCAATAATCAAAAGTTTTTGAATAAATGAATATTGAAACGTTAATTGTTTTACCACTTGTCAATCCAAACTGCTTACGTTTACTAAATAAGTACTAACAACAGATTTACGTATGTTTTATTAAATTTTCACTTCAAAAAACTGGAAAATTCTGCATGTACCAAAATCCATATTTTCGACATACTATTAAGAACCTATAATTGTAACGATAATTTTTAAATTTTAACTAAATATAGTTCTACCAGAGTTTGAAAGTAGATGTTTAAATTATTTTATGGTTATGGTTTCTTTTCATAGGTTCGAACTATAAAAAACGTTAACCTTTATGTATTTGACTAAAAAGAACTAGAATTGTTAGAAACCCAAAGATGGGTCATTGTAGTACCTGCAAATTATTCAAATAATATCACAGGAAACCTATGAAAAGAAACCACAACCATAGAATAATTTAAACGTCAACTTTCATACTCCAGTGAAACTATACTAATATCATATTAAAGTATGTCTCAGTAATTTTTAATTAATTCTATTATATACAATGCGAGAAAGAAAGCTTGAAATTTAATCAAATAAATTGTGAAAATGTAGACTTACCAAATGAAATTTAAAGAAATTTTTCGAAGAAATGGAAAAAAGATGCTTACCTGGAACAAAAGAAAGAAAAATTAAGACAAATAATGACAACAAATATTAATAAGTACTGCTTTAACAAATAACAATATATTATACAACGACGCTATAATGGATGGTATTATTCGCTTTACTCGCTCGTGTTGTAAATTACATCATAATGAATAATAGCCATTATAACGAATTGTATGTCGTACTTTATCTGCGGCTAATGTATTACATACAAGACTTTTTAATAATATCGTTTCATATTAACCCTAAATTAATAGTAATTTATTATACCGATGGAAAGTTTGATTTTGTGCACTAGTGCGTAAAGTAATTGAAAAAAACACCCATTTTTTATTATTCTAAATTTTGACTATTAAAACGCGAATTGTACTTATATACACGCATTTTACGGAATTTATAAAAGAAGTAGAGACATTAGCTTATAACGCCATCAATCAGACATATTTTAACAAACTTTACGAGAAAAATGAACAATTTGTTTTCAAATAACAAATGTCAATTCATGGCATACTTAACTGTCAATATAAATTCACGCTTCAAATTTAATAAATTTCTTCATTGTCCATTATATAATTTTTGCTTATTAAAAAAAGTATTGTACAAAACTTGTGCACGAAGACGCCATTTGCACCATTCGCACAAATTAAAGCACTCGCTTTCCTCGTGCTTTAAAATTGCACTCATGTGCAAAGTATGTCTTCGCGCACTAGTTATGTAAATAGCTATTATATATCAGTCTTACCAATTTCAACTATTTTTATATAAACTGAAACAGATATTTCTGATCCCTCTATAATTATGTTTCAAGCATTAGGGGTAGTAATACGTGCCAATATGTTTCTCCCTTGAAACAGATTATAGCAAATGGCGGCAAGTATCCAAAAATAGGGTGTAAACGACTTGTCAGAATCAATACTGCACGACAAATTAATAAGAGCAATATAACAACAATGCCTGCTATCAAACAATGACAACATTTTTTCTACAAATTATATCTGGTGGTAACAAAAGCACATCAACCAAAATAACAAAAGCTGCGATTGATTCAATGGCAGACAAATGCACATCGTTTCATTTTCACGCGTGAAAATGACATGAAGTGTTCATAAAAACGAAATTGATAACAGACAGACAATCTAAAAATTATTCGTTTTTTATTCAATTTAGTTGCAAGCGTGTGGTAACAGAAATATCAGAAAACAATTTATATTCCGAGAGTGTGAGGTTAGAGGAGCGATTTTCAGAAACAGAGGAGAAACGACAGCTCTCCAGACTTCCAGGAATGAAGAGATACGTTCGAATGTTTTGTTTTCCTGGATGGAATTTGTGGAGAAACAATTTTGTAACGTAACTTACATAATTTTATTTTTCTGGAAATATATATCATTATTTTCTTTATTTATTTTTTTTTAATTTTATGGGGTGGCTAGCTCAGTGGTAAGAAGTCGACCTGTGGATCCTGAGAACCCTGGTTTGATTCCCACATAATTTAAAAAAAAAACTGTCCCTGTGGCTCCTCCACCACTAACATCTTTGGGGGCCGTGATTTGACGACTGGTAACCGCACTTCACGCGTAAAATATATCACTTACCGAGATCTGCTTCGGCAAAGTGCCACACCCAGTAATAAATAGAAGGCGTGATGATATATTTATTTTTATTTTAAGTTCGACTCTATTTTTATTATTATTGTTATAGATTTTGTATATACTCGTATATATCATGAAAGACGAAAACAATTGCACTCCGCCTGAGCTACATAAAATAGTTGAAAGTACGATAAATAATCTACTTCCAAAGAAATTTTGAGGTTATATTGAAATATTGATGTTCTTAGCTTGATAGATACTACCAACTGTCTAAAACAAAATGTTGTGTATCATAATAAACGCTCTTTCGATGCGAAACTAGGTTTCATAATGACTTTCTTAAGAAAAAATTAATTAATTAATGTCATTTATACGAGAGGGTAGCTACAGGAAATATTAGCGTGGATCCCTAAAATCTGTCAAATTTTCAATAAATCCTTTCTCATCTGCTAAGCAGTTCGTCGTCATCCTGGCCACGTACTACTTTATCTACTGAGCCTTCGCTAGTTATTTAGCTTAAATCTCTGTCCTACACAAACATTCCTTTGTTGAATGCTTCATCGCTAGGCCAACTCGATTAGAGAGTGGACAAAGCTACCGAATTCCTCGGTTTCGGATTTTCACAGAGTCACAGACGCATTTTACAAATTTCTGCGGCTGGCCCTGCCCAACAATGCTAACTATGAACGTGTAATCGAAAGCTTTGATGCCGAGGGTTTGACGGAGACAATAGACGACGTGTTACTATAGAAACAACACACTTATTTATAAGTAATCATTTCATTGTTCCAATAGGTACAAAAGATAATGATAACTAACAATATTTAAAATTTTTTATATTAATATTTATTTATGATGTGACTACTACTACTACTAGATATAATAGTATATTATACAACGACGCTATAATGTATGCTACGAGGGCAGGGTGAAAAGTCCCTGAAAAATAAAACAGATAGCGACCCAATAGCAAATCTCATGTGACATTTGTGATGTACCATCTTTAACTAGAACGCATTAAAATTTTCAGACTGATATGTCATTCAGTTCTGTTTTGACACCCATCGAAAGCAAGCAACCTTGAAGAATTTTGAAATCAAGGAAAAAAGTGAATTTCGCGTCTTGATTAAACATTATTTCTTGCGTGGAAAAAACATTACGCAAAGCAAAGCATCGCTTGTTAAACATTATGGGGAGTCCTCACCATCGATTGGAACGATTCATAAGTGGTTTACTGATTTTCGTTGTGGTAATAAGACCAATTGAGGTTACAACGCCAGAAATCGTCGATAAAATCCATGGTATGATATTGGACGAGTTAAAGTGCACGAGGCTGCTGAGGCTATGAGCATCTCAACCGAACGAGTACGGAACATTTTGCATAAATTTTTGAATATGAGAAAGCTATCTGCCAGATGAGTGCCGCATTTGCTCTCTGTTGATAACAAGCGCGACCGTATAATAAGTTCAAAGGAATGTTTGGCGATGTTCAAGCGCAATAAGAAGGACTTTTTGGCCCCCTGCGATTTTTATCTATTTCCAAACTTAAAGAAATGGCTCGGCGGATTTGACTCCAACGATGAGGTCATCGCTAAGACAAACGCCTACTTTGAAGGATTATTTGGAAGGCATCGAAAAATTAGAAAAACATTGGACGAAGTGTATCGAGCTACAAGGAGAATGTTGAGAAATAAAATATGTTTGGACCAAATAAATCATTTCTTGTTTCATTTTTCAGGGACTTTTCACCCTGCCCTTGTATATACGAGTATACAGGTTTTTCCATTTTGCAAAAAAAAAAAAATGTTTTATATCTTTATATATATTAATATATTATTTTTACACGATATTTATTGGAAATCACGACGAAATAATCCTCTTACTGCCCTTAATAATAATAATATATTTATTTTGAACAATAATTATTAAATACTACAAGGCGATAGGATCTATAAAAAATGCAGTATTCCATTTAAATAATGATTTCAATTTGACACATCCCTCAAAAATTTCACACAGCTTTCACCCTTTTAAAAATTCAAACCCCTTCGCGTTCAACCTTGACCGGCGTTCACAATACCTTCACTTCTATTCACGTGCCCGGAATCACAATCTCCCGGAGTTTGTATCCTTCCCGGAGTCTGCAGCTTGTAGCTTGTACCGGAGCCGGAGGAAATCTCCATTATTGATAGTTACTTCGCGCAAATACAGGATGATGGCTAAACAAATTCATCGAGTTTTCAATAAGGATAGGCTGGGCAGGATAACATCCTTTGAGGACCACAATACTGGAAGAATGTCACGAAATTGGACAGGATACAGGAATAGAACGATGGATGATGGAGTGGATGCTCGAGAACTGGAAGAAGATGGATGAATGTGATTCCTGGTTTATTACGGGAAGGATTACGACAGGTGCGGTCGTATAATCATCATCTTTGGACTAGTTTTTCAATCATCTATTCATTCTCGATTAAGCTAATCATTACAGAACTGGGCAGTAGCTAGCTACTTTTGTAGCTTTGCTACTAGCTTAGCTACGTTTACCTTAGCTGTAGCTGTAGCTTAGCTAACTGTGAAAAAATATAGCTGTAGCTTGCAGCGAACTATGTTCTTTTCTATTATCTTAAAAATATTGTTATAACAACTGAAGCTACTTTTAAAGCTACTTTTTGTAGCTTAAAGCTACCACTGTTCATTAAGAAATACCTATTAATTTTTGTTTTGTATTTGAATTGTACCTTCTTTATTGTTTTCTATAACTGTAGGATAACAAGTTATTATATAGTTTAAAATCTATTAACATATTTTATTTTTCACTTGTTCTTAACCTATCCTACTTTTGTATTAAATATTAGATGAACTAAACATTGACTGTTTAGGAGTCTTCTGTTAATGTGACTGTTAATTTATTCCGATATAAATAAGAATTATAGCAAAACAAATTAACAGTACATTTGTCCA
This sequence comes from Pterostichus madidus, assembly GCA_911728475.2. Classification (NCBI taxonomy): domain Eukaryota; kingdom Metazoa; phylum Arthropoda; class Insecta; order Coleoptera; family Carabidae; genus Pterostichus; species Pterostichus madidus. Next base: position 1,816,086 of record OU452314.1, on the reverse strand, counting down.
TTTGCGATTTTTTATATTTATTAACAGTCATTATAACAAAAGACTGATCAACTGATCATATGACAATGGCAAATTAAATAATTCACAATAATTGAAAAAAGTAGCTTTAAAATTTAACAGCTACTTTAATGAAAGCTTTTAGCTGTAGCTTAGCTATATTTTACAAAATGTAGCTTATAGCTGTAGCACAGCTACTTTTTTAAAGAATAGCTGTAGCTGTAGCTTAGCTACTTTTTTAAGTAGCTTGCCCAGCTCTGGTAGCCATCGTCTTAGAGCACTCAACTAACTTTTAGCACCATTCAAAGACTTTAAAATGATTCTAAAGGATGTAAGACTGCTTTAGAAAGTATTTGGCAGCTGGGGTCCTCTAATCATCGTCTTAAAGCGCTCAGCTAACTTTTAAAATAGTATAAAACTAGCAGTCGCCCTGGCTTCGCCAGGCCTCACGCTAGCTCCGCGGACCCTGAAGTAGAATTCACATTTATAGGACAGTTGACACAATATAAATTCAATTATTACAAATCTAAAACATTTCTGCATATCTTTCCATCCAAAGCAAGCTCTTCAAAAGACGTTTTACTAGATACCAAACACAATAGATTTTGAAGAACTTTCATTAAAACGATTGATGACAGGAAAAATCCAATTATGCACGCGAGCTCTTCAAAAGACCTTTAATTTGATACTAAATACGAAGAATTTGGACGCATTTTCACTAAAACAATTGAGGATCTAAAAGTATTAAATTTTGTCGTGAACCCTTCAAAAAACCTTTCTTTTTGATACAAACGCGATAGGTCAAATTTCAACTTTTTTATTTCATTACAATCTTCTTCTAAAGCCTTTTTATACGACACCAATACTTTAAGTTTGAAACAGTTGACGGTTGTAAAATATATATTTTTTATTTCATTTGAACTTTCTTTCAAAACTCTTTCATATCACACCAAACTCTACATGACTCGGAATACTTTGAATTTGAAACAATTAACAGTTGTAATATTTAATTTTTTCTTTATTCCATCTACAAGTTCTTTCAAAACTTTTTTATATGACATTAAACACAGCATGATTCCGAATACTTTAAATTTAAAACAATTGACGGTTGAAATATATATATTTTTTATTTCGTCTGAAAGTTCTTCTAAATCCCTTTCATATGATATCAAACACGATATGATACGGAATACTTTAGGTTTAAAACAATTGAAGGTCGTAAAATTTCAAATACGTGTGTTATTTCCGAAAACATTTTGCTAAACTAACTTTTTATAAGAATTTGTTTATTGACACAATTGTTTGTTTGTAGATATTATAAATAATTTTTGAAAAAGCAATGAGCGTTCGCCGGGATTTGAATCCAGAACCTCTCACTCGCATGGTGACTCTTCTAGCATTTCTTCAACTAAACGTTGCACGAAAGACATGAGTATTCGCCGAGTGTTTGTAGCTCAATTGGTTAGAGCAGTCACCATGCAAGTGAAAGGTTCTGGGTTCAAATTCCGGCGAACGCTCATTGCTTTTTCAAAAACTAACTTTTTAATTATTTTATCTAAAAGTTCGTCCAAGGCCCTTTCATATGATACTAAACATGGCATAATTCGGAATACTTTAAGTTTGAAATAATTGACAGTCGTAAAATGTCTCAAATACGTGTTTTATTTCCGAAAAGATTTTGCTAATCTATTAAAAATCCGTTGGATGTAATTTTTGAAAGTTCCACATTTTTTTTTATAGAATTTATTAAGTTTGAAACAATTACCTATCGTAAAATTTCATCTTTTTATATTTCATCTGAAAGTTCTTTTAAAGCCCTTCAATATGACACTAAACACGGTACGATTCGAAATACTTTAAGTTTGAAACTATTGACAGTCGTAAAATTTCAACTTTTTCTTTATTTCATATGAAAGTTCTTCTAAAGCCCTTTCATATGACACCCAACACAATATGATTCGAAATACTTTGTTAGAAACATTTGCTTATTATAAAATTTCAACTTTTTTCATTTATCTGAAAGTTCTTCTAAAGCCCTTTAATATGACGCCAAACACGATAGGTTTTGTAGCAATTTCACTTAAATAATTGCCGATTGAAAATAATATAATTTTGCCCACGTGCCCTTTAAAATTCAGTAAAACAATTGCCAATCGTAAAATATTTAATTTTGTACGCGAGCTCTTCAAAAGTCCTTTCATTAGAAACCAAACAAGATGGATTGTTAAGCACTTTCACTGAAACAATTGCCGATCAAAATTAAATTAAATGCTGCACGAAAACACTTCAAAAGACATTTCATTCGATATCAAACACGATAGGTTTCAAAGCAATATCACTAAAACAATTGCGGATCGAAAAAAATAATAATTTTGCATTCGAGTTATCTGGTTTTTCTAAATTGTACTCTGACGTGGATAAAATTTGCTTGGTTTTACTGTATATTATTACTGGAGACAAATTTGGTTGGGTTTACCTGTATACTTTATATAACTTGTCAATTTGACGTTTCGTTTTAGTGAATTGTCAAAAATTTTCTTTTTAAATACACATATATCAAATGCTTAATGATAATAAAAACGTTGCCTCATTCCCCCAATATATGTAACATATATCAAAAGTTATCTAAAAAATTAAATACTTCAATAATTGTTAATTAAAAATGCGATATGTCCACATACAAATGTCAAAATTAGAGTAGGTGTTCTTTTTTAAAATTTCAAAGCCTCCACACTCTTTGTCTGTATATTTTATAAAACTTGTCAATATGACGTTTTGAATTAAAACCAACTTCATAGTGGACTGTTAAAAATTTTCTTTTTAAATACACATATTTGAAATTTGTAATTATAATAAAAACGTCCCCTCAGTCCCCTAATGTGCGTAAAATATTTCAAAACTACTCTAAAACATTTAATATTTAAATAATTTATAATTAAAAATGCGACATGTCCACTGACAAACGTCAAAGTGACAGTAGATGTTCTTCTTAAAAATTTCAAAGCCTCCACACTCTTAGTTGAAAATGCATGTTTTTTCAAGTTTGAAATAAATCGGATAAACCGTCTAGGCTGTAAAATTGTTAGACTGATCGTGATGAATCTATACATAGGGAATTAAGCCGTTTAGTATATAAGATACTTTAAAATTATTCTAAAACTTAAATAATCACGCCTTTTACCCATTATTGGATGTGGCCGTGGTAGTCCTCGGTAAGTGATACATTTATGCGCGTGAAGTGCGGTTACCAGCCGTCAAATCAATAAGCTAGCTTTTAGAACGACTTAAAAAAATAGAATGATATCTAAGGAAATATTTATTTTAATCTGGTATACTAGGTTTTTTATTATGAATCATTAATACCACTGACTGTCAGTTATCTTTTTGCATAATTAAAATTTAATAATTAGCATTTTTATACATTCAAATTTCACATAATTTTCCTTTCTCCTTTATAATGAAGTCTGAATCCTTAATTTCCTTTTGCAATCAATACTGATTAAATAAGTTATATGCATTAACTCAGCCAAAAATACATTCACCGCGAACATTCTTACTTTTTATTTATTTATTTATGTTCCCATTTTAGTTGACGGTTGCAAAACAGTAACTTCGTAGATTTATTTGCGTCAAAATAGCGAATAATTCGTGTTTATGAAGGCCAGTGACACAGTTTTTCAAATGAAATTTATGTGCCATGTCGTCCTCGTAACAAGTGAACAAATTTTATTTCAAATGCTTCATAATTATCATGAAAATGAAAAATGGTTTCATGAGATATATATTTTATAAAATGTCACTTGAAACAGGAACCAGAATAAAAAATTGTTATGCAAATGAGAACATTAAATTTATCAGAACACAAACGGCATAAAAATACAAAGAAACTAACAGGTAATTAACCCTCTACTAATTTCAAACTCGCTAGAAAATATGTGAGATTTATCGGATAACAGTTAGTAACCTAAGCAACTTAGTAAACAATCAATTGTTGCCAGATTTTAGCCTGATTGCATAAAGCGATGTTAAAAGCTAATAATAGCCAAGATGGCTGACACCACCTTTTACATATTGTCTGATTTATACGTTATAATTAATTAATATCAACATTATAATGTTTATTATTAGTTAAATAACAACAGTAAAACAATACATACATACATACATATCTTCACGCTATATCCCATGAAATGGGGTAGCACGAACCCTAAAATCACTCATAAAATATTCACTCATTACATTCATCAAATAATCAACCCTCGTCAAACATTATCATCCAAACACACCACCCTCACTTCAACCACATTCATAGATCACTCCATATAAACTCATTCATTTATTACACTCGAAACCATTTATCATACAACAAACCGTCAATCACATCTATCCAATCATTCCTATTCACTTATCATTCATCTTCTTTCTTCAACGTACATAACATATGCATAAAACATCTCAAATTACCCAGGCTCACTTCTAACAACGAATCTAATAACGAATCTAACAACGAATCTACAAAGATTAGAAAAGACCAAAGTGATAGCCTGCACTTGTGTATGAAAGAAAAGTCCACACAATGCAGTAACTGAAAATGGAACAAAAAGATAAGAAAGGAAAGGAGCGTCGTCCTGCGCTTGTTTTTAAAACAATATGTGTAATTTTAATGTAGTGAAAAAATGTTTGTCAGCTGTGGGAATCGAACCACGATTCTCATACCTACAGTTCCACTCGATACCTCTGAGCCATCTACACCATACCGAAATTGTAACAATACATATTTAAATTAAATAAATAAACAAATAAATATATCATCACGCCTTCTACCCATTACTGGGTGTGGCACTCTGCCGAAGCAGATCTCGGTAAGTGATATATTTTGTAAGTGAAGTGCGGTTACCAGTCGTCAAATCACGGCCCCCAAAGATGTTAATGGTGGAGAAGCCACAGGGGTAGTTTTTGAAATTATGAAAATTGTTTGTCGCCTATGGGAATCGAATCTAGGGTACCAGAGTTCTCAGGATCCACAGGCCGACTTCATACCACTGAGCTAGCCACCCCATATTAATACATATTTCTATAAAATAATAATGGAATATATAAAGTTGCCATCAACATATTGACCTTTGAACTCTACAAACAACAAATTGTATTTCCTCGGCAACGATTCTCTTCCATTCCGCTAAAAGTCGATATTCAGCAGGTTATTTGTATACAATCTCCATGAGAACAGCATACAAGAATGACAAGGACAGGTATACATCGGCAAAGTGTCGGGTTCAGGATAGGTTACCAAATCCTTTATAAAGCCCTTTAAACCTATAATCGTAGCCTGCTAGATATACAACGTGAGAGCGAGGCGCGCTTGACGAATAACTCGATCTTGAGATGGAGAGAAAACCTACAAGAACTGTTGCGGAAAATCTAAAAGAACCAATTATTCCTATGGTTTTATTCATACCAATTATAGTACAGGAGGCCTATAGTTTACAGTTGGAATTAAATAACTCAGAATCACGATTCACTATACAGCCCTCGGATTGAGCCATATAAATTACGAGTATAACATATAAACATGACAAATTTCTTCAGGCTTTTGACATGACCACAATTTATACTCATTTAAAGCAAGTTCCTGTAAAAATGTACATACTTATGAACACTTACTTCAATTTTATAAAATAAATAAATATATCACCACGCCTTTTACCCATTACTGGGTGTGGCAATCTGCGGAAGCAGATCTCGGTAAGCGATATATTTATGCGCGTGAAGTGAGATTACCAGACGTTAAATCACGACCCCCAAAGATGTAAGTGGTGGAGGAGCCACAGGGGTAATTTTAATTTGGTGAATATTGTTTTCCGGCTGTTGGAATTAAACCGGGGTTCTCAGGATCCACAGGTCTACTCGATATCACTGAGCCATTTATTTAAAAATAAAAATAAAAATATATCACCACGCCTTCGACCCATGACTGGGTGTGGCAATCTGCGGAAGCAGATCTCGGTAAGCGATATATTTATGCGCGTGAAGTGAGATTACCAGACGTTAAATCACGACCCCCAAAGATGTAAGTGGTGGAGGAGCCACAGGGGTAATTTTAATTTCGTGCAAATTGTTTGTCGGCTGTGGGAATCGAACCGGGGTTCTCAGGATCCACAGGCCGACTGGATATCACTGAATCATTACCCCATACTTTAATTTTAATATATTAATTCCATTTTTGTATTTATCATTATTAATCAGTTGTAGTTATAATTGATAGGCCACTGGCTACAGTGGAGACATCTGCCAGGAGATAACAGCGACTAACTGTATGTTTTTTTCAAATAAACCTGTGAATTGAACCATGCTCAAAACTCCTAAAGTTTATAAAGTTTTCCTCGACGTACATCGATACTAGCTCCATCTACTCTCGCCGGACTAATGCCCGGATGTTGAGAAAGTCCAGATTTATTGTCGAAACTGGAATAAATGAAATTAGACCCGTCATAATCTCGAACCTTTCTGCTGATGATGACAAATGATTCTGGTCTCTCTTGGTGAGTGATTCATTTGAGGAGGGCACCTCACTGCGCTCTCCTCACCCTCCAAAGAGGGGGAAAGAGGTAGAGATGACCCTGAATGTGTTTTCACCGCAGAGAGAAAAATTTCGGGTTGAAATGGAAAGTGATTAATGTGGACATTTTCCTGTTTTGCTGTTTGAGATTGCGGGATGAATATTAATATTTTTGCGACTCGGAAATTAATTTAATTTATTGTTAACCTACATGATTTAAATGTTATCCGGGATGTACTAATTTTCTACATTTAGTATCCGTTTAGTTACTTACAACAAAATCTCTGTCATTTACTTATTTACCAGACGGACGAGTTACATTTTACTTCATCGCCTACTAACTATACCTTTAACTTATATCCAAAAAAATTTACGATTGTCTCTAAGTGGTTTGGATACCACTATAAGCAACTGTAACTGGAATTATATTCTTGTTGTGCAGAATAACAAAAATATATCCTTTATTTGCAAAAGTTTCGCAAACATTATTTTTCCACTTGTTCCATTCTGATTCCACCGTGAATTTCAAAATCATGCAACTATATCAATCTGCACTAGCTTTCTCTAGGAAAAATTTTTAAATTTCAATTATTTTCCTGTGTTCCATTACCATGCATCGTTCGTACTCCTTTTCAAATTCCTGTATCCATTGGTGGACGTTCGAATTTTTTATTATAGTCCTGACGTAACCATAGAAACTAACTATGCAATAAATGTTCCACTTACTGTGTTTAAATTTTGTCGTTAACTTACAGTACAGATATTGTAAATATAAATAAATCTATGCTCAGAGCTGGGCAAGCTACTTAAAAAAAGTAGCTAAGCTACAGCTATAAGCTATATTTTGTAAAATATAGCTAAGCTACAGCTAAAAGCTTTTGTTAAAGTAGCTATTAAATTTTAAAGCTACTTTTTTAAATTATTGTGAAATATTAAAATTTGCCATTATCATATGATCAGTCTTTTGTTATAATGACTGTTAATTTACTATTATGTACATAAATATGAAAAATAGCAAATACCATCTGGCACCTACTGGGTATTTTTGCGTATTAGAGCCAGTTAGAACCGGCAACAAATAATTATTTTGTGTGGGTTTAGCTTGTACGCATGCGTACTTTGTTGACCTTCTGCTTAAAACGTAGCTTTAAAAGTAGCTTCAGTTGTTATTTTTAAGCTAATAGAAAAAAAGTAGCTAGCTACAAGCTACAGCTATATTCTTTCACAGTTAGCTAAGCTACAGCTACAGCTTAGGTAAATGTAGCTAAGCTATAAAAGTAGATAGCTACTGCCCAGCTCTGTCTATGCTATGGAAACAATATCTCTTCAATATAATATTAGAATTTTATAGCCATTTTTATTGAACTTATGGTAAAAAAAATCAAAACAATTTATATAAAATAAGATTTTTGGGTACCTAAGTTCACTATTTACTTCATTTTAAGGGTAATTATGTACCACAAATTGTTAAATGTGGCACCTTCGATAAAAAATGGTTGTTAAAAAGATGCTATCAAAAGATTATGTTAGCAATTGGTATACTTGTCAATTTTTCTTAGAGAATGGATATGAATATGATATTATTTACGTTGTATTCGACTTTAGGATGTGCCTCTTTAAAATCAAATTGAAAGTAAACAAATGCACATAATTCAAAAGCTGGAGGATCAAACTCCAACAAACAAGTAAATTAAATTTCGTATTCAAAAGGATACCATACAGTCGTACCATCCACATGCAAATAAAGTAATGCAATTATAAGATCTACGTTTTCCTTTTTGTATTTTATTCGTGAAGCTAAATCACGCAATTTTTAAATTCGCAAATGTTTGTATTTATGTACACTTTACTCTGTAACTAGAAGACTCTGATTAAAGATGATAACTTGTGACCTAAATTATAGTACCTAGCTGTATAATTTTACATCATCAGATTTTGTACTTTTCCGAAGCTAGATCTCAAAAACTAAGCGAGATATGAAGATGCGCTCAACGGCATTGGATTTCTGATGCTTCAATTGACTTGTATACAAATTTTCAGCGATTTTTAAATTTTACAAAAATTTTGCCATTTAATTTTTCCTAAAAAATTTTTGGACAATATCTTAAAAACTAGAAGGCGTACGCACTTGGGGATTTAACCATTGGATTCAGCAGGTCAAAATACATATGTATTCGTTGTAATATTCGTACGAGAAAGAATTTTAAAGCAAACAGTCTGAAATTCACTTAAAATCGAAAAAAATCCAAGGGGTACCCCTTAAGAAAATTTCAAAAAATTAAAATCGCTAAAAATTTGCTTATAGGTCAATTCGGACACGGGGAATTCAATGCCGTTAAGCGCAAATTCATATCTTGTTTAGTTTTTAAGATATAGCCTTCGGAAAACTAATTTTTTTTTTCCAAATTTTACCTCATCAGATTTTCGACATTCCCAAGGCTATATCTCAAAAACTAAATGAGATATAGAGATGCGCTCAACGATATTGAATTTCTCCTGCTTCAATTGACTTACAAACTAATTTTCAGCAATTTTTTAAATTTCAAAATGTGTCACTCCATTTTGCCCAAAAACAGTTTTAGAACAATATCTCAAAAACTAGAAGACTTATGCACTTGGAGATTTTACCAACTATCAAATTTGATGGAGTAGATGACTCTGTGATATTGAGTCGACCTGTGAATTTGAGAATCTCAGTTTGATTTTCACCTCATTAAAATCAGAGCTGGGCAAGCTACTTAAAAAAAGGAGCTAAGCTACATCTACAGCTATTCTTTAAAAAAAGTAGCTGAGTTACAGCTATAAGCTACATTTTGTAAAATATAGCTAAGCTACAGCTAAAAGCTCTCATTAAAGTAGCTATTAAATTTTAAAGCTACTTTTTTCAATTATTGTGAATGATAAATTTGCCGTTGTCATATGATCAGTTGATCAATCTTTTGTTACAATGACTGTTAATAAATATAAAAAATCGCAAATGGACAAATGTACTGTTAATTTCTTATGCTATAATTCTTATTTATATCGGAATAAATTAACAGTCACATTAACAGAAGACTCCTAAACAGTCAATGTTTAGTTCATCTAATATTTAATACAAAAGTAGGATAGGTTAAGAACAACTAAAAAATTAAATATGGTAATAGATTTTACACTATATAATAACTTGTTATCCTACAGTTATAGAAAACAATAAAGAAGGTACAATTCAAATACAAAATTAATAGGTATTTCATAATGAACAGTGCTACAAAAAGTAGCTTTAAGATACAAAAAGTAGCTTTCATCTACAAAAAGTAGCTTTAGTTGTTATAACAATATTTTTAAGCTAATAGAAAAAAAAACATAGCTAGCTACAAGCTACAGCTATATTTTTTCACATTTAGCTAAGCTACAGCTACAGCTAAGGTAAATAAATAAATATATCATCACGCCTTCTACCCATTCCTGGGTGTGGCACTCTGCTAAAGCAGATCTCGGTAAGTGATATATTTTACGCGTGAAGTGCGGTTACCAGTCGTCAAATCACGGCCCCCAAACATGTTAGTACAGCTAAGGTAAACGTAGCTAAGCTACAAATGTAGCTAGCTACTGCCCAGCTCTGATTAAAATTACCCCTGTGGCTTTTCCTCCACTAACATCTCTGAGGGCTGTGATTTGACGACTAGTAACCGCACTTCACGCGCATAAATATATCACTTACCGAGATCTGCTACGGCATAATACCACACCCAGTAATAGGTAAAAGACGTGATGATATATTTATTTTAAAAAATAAACCGACATCTATATTTTCTTTTTCTGCGTCGCTAAGATTCCATTCCAAATCATTGGATAAAAATATATTTTTTCTAGAAAATATGAAAAAACAGCTTCTCTGGTTTGTCAAGATCGTGTGCGTTGACTTATTGAGTCAATAAAATAAAAACTCCGCCTCATCAGAATCGTACAATATAGCATATTGTTTGCTTATATCAGCAATAAATCATTCCTTGCATTTCAATGCCACCCGTCCCATCTAGAAGGAAATTTGATAGTTTTTTTATGCCTTCGAAGCCATCAGTCCCCTTACAGTGTTGCCAATCGCTAGTGCAGCGTTGCCGATGTTATTTCCACACAATAACGATTCGTATCCATCAGTCAGACTGTATTATATACCATCGTAGCAAAGTTATGTACCACTATAAAGTAAAAATTTACATGTTATTCGCGAAAGAATGGGATCGAATCTGGGTGCAGAACTAGGGAGGATTTATCACCCAGTGGTGGAGAACACCGTTTTTATCTGGGGACAGATGACAATCAATACGTGTACTGTAAGTTACCTACTAATGACAAAATTTAAAAACAGTAAATGGAGCTTTTATTGCACAGTGGTTTCTATGGTTACATCTGGACTTTAATATATACTTACCATTCATAGTGGACAGTAAGTAAATATTATAGATCAAGGTCTTGTTTATTTTGACAACAATTTGACAGCTATTTTTATTTCCCTTCTATTTGTACAAGTATTGTAAAAAATAGCTTACTAACCTCGAACGGTAAATGATTTTTTTAGATCGCGAATATTTAGGAAATCTCGACCCTTCGGGCCTTGTTTTTCCAAACTGCATTCTTGACCTAAAAACTGTCACTTATAATTCATGGTACGTAATATACTATTTGTGCATCAAGAGAAAAATGACGCTTTCTTCGCGAGGTATATATAATAATTTTATTCTGTACCCTTTCAAAAATAAATTAAAAATTTAGATGTCACCTAGTTATCACTAATATCAAATCATACCAATGTTTTCCAGTTGCCATGGATATAGTTTCATTCCCTAAGAAAGAAAATTGTTCTTTATGCATAATCGGACCGAAATTCATGTGTTTTCGGCATGAAAAGCGGGCGTAAACACTTGTTTTTGGCTCCTAGAGCCATAATGAAATAATTTTCTATGGATACATGAACAAAATGATAATAATGCCATGGGCTAAAAACGCCTAATTTCATCCTTAATACATAAATAACTATTTTCTTTTAACGTCAATTAAAGATGAAATTTCAGAACTTTATAGAAACAGTTAAAATTTGACTTTTTTAATACGTTTTCTGACGCTCGTTAAAATCAAGGGTTGAGATTCTGAGCTTCTGACTAAAGTCCTAACTAGCTAGTCTAAATTAAGACATAGCATTATCTGTCACTTCAGGTAAATAATGCCGCCATATTGTTTACGTATTTAAATTTGTAAATGTTTTAATAGTTAAAAGAAGTTAATATTAATCAATTATTGATAGTTGTCTTCACAAAAAAATCTTAAAATTTTACTGAGACTTTTATTTTCCTAAATATGAAATTATTAAGTCAAAGGAGGCATTCATCAGCCCAACAAAAAAATCTGAAGAAATTCTGGAAGAGTTAACTTCCCTAAAAATAATTCAAAGGTCATCAATAAATAAATAAATAAATAAATAAATAAATAAATAAATAAATAAATAAATAAATAAATAAATAAATAAATAAATAAATACGAGTATATCATTGCGTAAGTAAAATATTTATGCGCGTGAAGTGAGGTTATCAGCCGTCAAATTACGGCCCCTAAAAATGTTAGTGATGGGGGAGCCACAGGGGTAATTTTAATGTGGTGAAAATGTGTGTCGGCTGTGGGAATCGAACCAGGGTTCTTGGAAGCCACAGGTCGACTCGATATTATGAAAAAAATTCCACAAAGTTCTTCAAAGAAAATTATCTTCCCAACATACATAACATCACACTATATCCCAAAAAATGGGGTAGCATGAACCCCCAACAAAAAATCACAAGTATTTTTTACAAAGGAATCTATGAGTAGATATCTTTCTGAAGTAACATTCCACGTAGACGATAGATTGAGTCATTCAGGGTTCGTGCTACCTTTCTAGTTTTATTGATATTTTCACCCTCAAAATCTTCCCCATCTCTCCATCCCTGTTTTCCACTACAAACTCACGTCAGCAGGACTTATTCTTGATGTATACGATGCAATTTGAAAACGATAAAACGATCGCTTATGTATGCAGACTCACACATCCAAACATACACTACAGACTTCACTAGCGATAGACGATCAAGCAGGCAGTGAATTCCTGCTGACAGCAACAACATCAGATGATGGTCGAAGCGGAAACTGTTCAGCAGAACTGCAGTTGCAACGCAATTGCAATTGAGATGCAGAAGATGACCACGAAACGAAAGAATGCTATATTATTCAGCGTCAGCTTCGAATTTGAATGAGCTGTTGATGCTTATGGGTAGCACGCTCGATAAGGAGATGATAGACCAGTGGGTTTCAAACTGTCCCTCAAGGAGTCGCAAAATTATTCATGGAGGGTCATCGGACGTTATTTACTAATTTAAAATACATGTTTCCAATGATTCATTCCATTGTACGCTTTTATTTGAATTTTAATAATTACTTAAATGAAAATATCAAATCGAATGTTTGACTGCAATGTTGAATAATTCATTCGATAGTTCATCTCGACAAGATCTTGTTCATTTAAGGAAAACTTAAGTAATGATGGTGCAACCATTATTACAGACCAGAGCTGGGCAGTAGCTAGCTACTTTTGTAGCTTAGCTACGTTTACCTTAGCTGTAGCTGTAGCTTAGCTAACTGTGAAAAAATATAGCTGTAGCTTGTAGCTAGCTACTTATTTTTCTATTAGTTTAAAAATAACAACTGAAGCTACTTTTAAAGCAACTTTTTGTAGTTTAAAGCTACTTTTTGTAGCTTAAAGCTACTTTTTAAGCAGAAGGTCAACAAAGTACGCATGCGTACAAGCTAAACCCACACAAAATAATTATTTGTTGCCGGTTCCAACTGGCTCTAATACGCAAAAATACACAGTAGGTGCCAGATGGTATTTGCTATTTTTTATATTTATGTACGTAATAGTAAATTAACAGTCATTATAACAAAAAACTGATCATATGACAATGGAAAATTTAATTATTTCACAATAATTTAAAAAAGTAGCTTTAAAATTTAACAGCTACTTTAACGAAAGCTTTTAGCTGTAGCTTAGCTATATTTTACAAAATATAGCTTATAGCTGTAGCTTAGCTACTTTTTAAAAGAATAGCTGTAGCTTAGCTACTTTTTTTAAGTAGCTTGCCCAGCTCTGTTACAGACTACTGATTATTGTGACGTAAGACATCCGTAATACCACCAATATACTATAATTATTTGGATTAAGCTCTTCTTTAATTACTGGAATTACGCTCCTGCTGTGCAGAGTAATAAACAAATCAAATAAATTAAAAATGGAAGTACAGTTCGTCCTGTAATAAACTGCCAAACTAATGACAACAATATTAATTACATTATGATACTGATATTGAAGTAATAATAAAAGTAAGTGAAGCCAGACACAAACAAAAGATGTTCGACTTTATAAACATGATGTAAAACAAAAAACAAACAACGAGCGATATAAATTCAAAATATAGAATATTTTCTAAAGCAATACAGAATTGTATGTAGGGTTTCATAGGAACGAATTTTAAAACTAAAGTTTCAAATTCCAATTATAAACAAAAATGAACAATTTAACTAACCGAACAGAACAACCAAACAAACTTTGGAAGCATTCAAAACATTCGCCTGAAAAACACGTCGCTGTATTTGATGTATACAACTTTCGCAACAAGTGCAAAGCAAAAATCATCTATTTGCCCAATTGATATTTAAATAGGATGTTATAAATCACCTTCAGAAAAAATCTGCAATTGCAGAACTGCCTCATAGTGGATACCTATACCTATTTTTTTATGAAACTACATAATTAACTGTGACGCTCAGTGAAAATACAATTTGAAAATTCCTTATATTACAAGAGATATATTTTTTCAAAATTTTATATTGGGATTGTGGCTTCCCAAGTTCGTTTCAGTGGTACTTAACTTGTTTCGCTCAAAGAGTGTAAATAATATACGATTGAATTCTTAAAAAATAAATAAATATATCATCACGCCTTCTACCCATTGCTGGGTGTGGCACTTTGCCGAAGCAGATCTCGGTAAGTGATATATTTTGCGCGTGAAGTGCGGTTACCAGACGTCAAATCACGGCCCCCAAAGATGTTAGTGGTGGAGGAGCCACAGGGATAGCTTTTTCAAATTATGAAAATTTGTCGCCTGTGGGAATCGAACCAGGGACCTCAGGATCCACAGGCCGACTTCATACCACTGAGCTAGCCATCCCATTTTTACATAAATAAATATATCATCACGCCTTCTACCCATTGCTGGGTGTGGCACTCTGCCGAAGCAGATCTCGGTAAGTGATATATTTTGCGCGTGAAGTGCGATTACCAGTCGTCAAATCACGGCCCCCAAACATGTTAGTGGTGGAGGAGCCACAGGGATAGCTTTTTCAAATTATGAAAATTTGTCGCCTGTGGGAATCGAACCAGGGACCTCAGGATCCACAGGCCGACTTCATACCACTGTGCTAGCCATTCCATGTCGAAGAAAGAAGATGAATGATAAGTGAATAGGAGTGATTGGATTGATGTGATTGAAGGCTTGTTGTGTGATGAATAATTTCGAGTATAATAAATAAATGAGTTTATATGGTGATCTATGAATGTGGTTAAAATGAGGGTGGTGTGTTAGAATGAGAATGTTTGACGGGGACTGATTATTTGATGAATTTAATGAGTGAATATTTTATGAATAATTTTTAGCGTTCATGCTACCTCCATTTATTTATTTATGTTACTCTGTACAATATGAATTGAATCCCAATTACAGTACAGGGTCCGAACTCACCGATCCGTAGAGTGGTAGTAATTATAATTTCTAGCTTGAGTGGGAATCGAACTCGGGATCTCCGGATTCGAATTCCGTAACGCTACCCACCCCACCATACTGCCGGACATTTTATGTATGTTTTTATTCTTTATTATTTCGAGATTATGGTACAGGAGTCCATTAACCAACAAAACCTTAACAGGATAAAAAACTATTACCAAATTGTATCAGCTACAAAATCTAACAGCATTTAAACACAAAAACCTAGAACTGTAACTTCGCAGTTCGCAAAGCACTCTAGAGAGCTGAAAGTTGGTAATTCGCTGCTCTTTTTTCTGTGAAATCAGGGCTTACTGCGATATCCAACCCTAAAGAATCAATATTTGATCAGACTGCGTGTAATTGCAAAGTTTCACGCACAGAATCATTATCGCATATTTATCGATCGAACGAACGTTGAACGCACGGTAAAATGCTCCGATACCTTCACTGATATCCAAACGCTGCTGTTTGCAAATGGATAATTAAATCTGGATTATCGCGTCCGCGTTATTTATTTTATTAATGTTATCAGTCATTAGGACTTTAATGAGATCAACAGACAGCACTGATTTGGTTGAATTTAATTAGATATTAGTATTTGTAAACATTAATACAAATAAATAAATATTTATCCCGCAGTATTACTAATTTATATGGGGTAATAGTTCAGTTGTATCAAGTCGGCCTGTGGATCCTGGGAACCTTGGATTAATCCCCACAGCCGAGTAACATTTTCACCAATTTAATATTACCCCTGTGGCTCTCCCACTACTAACATCTTTGAGGCCCGTGATTTGACGGCAGGTAACCGCACTTCACGCGCAAATATATATCACTTACCGAGATCTGCTTCGGCAGAGTGCCACATTCAGTAATGGATAAAAGGTGTGATGATATATTTCTTTATTTTATTTTATTTGTTACTCTGCACAACAGGAACTTAATCCCAATTACAGTACAGGTTCCGGACTCACCGCACCGAGATATGCTAGTTCATATATATACAGGGTGGTGACCGCGACTCTCGAACATAGGGATTTAACATGTAAAATCACAATTTTGTAATTTCCTGCTTCCCTAATTATTTTAAGCAAAACAGCTTCAAATAAAACTTTTAGAGAATAAAATTCTGCATCTAATACAATAAACAACATTAATTTTGCATGCTTCGCAACGGCACAAAATTGATCTGAAAATTACGAGAATAGCCTCAAAACTATTGATAGCCTGGAACTAAAACAAAATTAAACAAATGTTTGATGTTTTATCTGTCAAAATAAATGACATAATAAATAAAGAAATTATTTTGACAGATTAAACGTCAAACATTTGTTTAATTTTGTTTCAATTCCACGACTATCGATAGTTTTGAGGCTATTTTTGTCATTTTCAGATCTAATTTGTGCCGTTACGAAGCATGAAAAGTTAATTTTGTTTATTGGCTTGGATGCAGAATCTTATGCCGTAAAACTTTTATTCGAAGATTTTTTGCTTAAAATAATTAGGGAAGCAGGAAATTACAAAATTGTGATTTTACATGTTAAATCCCTATGTTCGAGAGTTGCGTTCACCACCCTGTATATATTTAACTTGAGTAGGATTCTAACACGGGATCTCTGAATTCGAATAATGTAACGCTATCCAAACCACCGTACTACAGAACAATAAATAATGGTTCCTATGGTTACTATTAATAAAGTATAAACCAGTATTTGATTGTTAAATAGCTCAGTGGTATCGAGTCGGCCTGCGGATCCTGTTAAATGGGTAAAAGGCATGGTATATATATATATATATATATATATATATATATATATATATATATATAATCACGCCTTCTACCCAATACTGGGTGTGGCACTCTGCCGAAGTATATCTCGGTAAGTGATATATTTTACGCGTGAAGTGCGGTTACCAGACGTCAAATCACGGCCCCAAATGTTGTTAGTGGTGGAGGAGCCACAGGGATAGTTTTTGAAATTATGAAAATTGTTTGTCGCCTGTGGGAATCGAACCAGGGTTCTCAGGATCCACAGGCCGACTTCATACCACTGAGCTAGCCATCCCATTATTATTATTATTATTATTATTTATTATTTATAAACTCTTAAAAACTGAACTCTTTAGAATTTGGTGAAAGAGCTGATGTATTCGTATATATGTTCCAGTAGATTTTATTTGAAGGTAACGACATCGAATGTACAGTATAGTTAAGCCATGTTTACAATATGTAAATGTGACTTTTCCTGGTCTTGTTTTGTAATAAAAGTTTATATTTTACGGAGTGTTGGTGTGCTCGTGTAAGAGGATTGAAACTTGAATTGAATTCCGTCTTTAGACTGAGAACAGCACAAAATTGGATTACAGTTACATTTCATTTATGTTGGTGCCTCTGCTCTGTTGTCGGCTAACCTGACGTGCGAATCTCACTGAATTCTCTCTGCGATATTTGTAGTTTTCCTTTGTTTGACTTTTATTAAATGCAAAACTAAATTAATTTAATCTTTGCAACGACATAATATTGGATACATTGTCAGTGGATTTAAAAATAAAATAAATATATCATCACGCCTTCTACCCATTACTGCGTGTGGCACTCTGCCGAAGCAGATCTCGGTAAGCAGAGTTGGGCAAGCTACTTAAAAAAAGTAGCTAAGCTACAGCTATTCTTTAAAAAAGTATCTGAGCTACAGCTATAAGCTACATTTTGTAAAATATAGCTAAGCTACAGCTAAAAGCTTTCGTTAAAGTAGCTGTTAAATTTTAAAGCTACTTTTTTTCAATATTGTGAATTAATTAAATTTGCCATTGTCATATGATTAGTTGATCAGTCTTTTGTTATAATGACTGGTAATTTACTATAATGTACATAAATATAAAAAAATCGCAAATGGACAAATGTACTGTTAATTTTCAATGCTATAATTTTTATTTATATCGGAATAAATTAACAGTCACATTAACAGAAGACTCCTAAACAGTCAATGTTTAGTTCATCTAATATTTAATACAAAAGTAGGATAGGTTAAGAACAGATGAAAAATTAAATATGATAATAGATTTTAAACTATATAATAACTTGTTATTGTACAGTTATAGAAAACAATAAAGAAGGTACAATTCAAATACAAAATAAAAATAAATAGGTATTTCTTAATGAACAGTGGTAGCTTTAAGCAACAAAAAGTAGCTTAAGGCCGCAAAAAGTAACTTAGGGCTACAAAAAGTAGCTTTAAAAGTAGCTTCAGTTGCAATAACAATATTTTTAAGCTAATAGAAAAAAACATAGTTCGCTACAAGCTATAGCTACATTTTTTCACATTTAGCTAAGCTACAACAGCTACAGCTAAGATAAACGTAGCTAAGCTACAGCTACAGCTAAGGTAAACGTAGCTACGCTAGTAGCTAAGCTACAAAAGTAGCTTGCTACTGACCAGCTCTGTCGGTAAGTGATATATTTATGCGCGTGAAGTGCGATTACCACCAAATCACAGCCCCTAAAGATGTTAGTAGAGGGGGAGCCACAGGAGTTGTATTAATGTGACAAACATGTCGGCCATGGGCTCGAACCAGAGTTCTCAGGATCCACAGGCCGACACGATACCACTGTACCACCACGTTACAGTTAACATCGCTTTATGTAACTGGATTTTAATGTTATAATTATTGTTTTAATAAATGTTGAAAACAGTAATTTAAGTTGAGGTAAAATACATTCATAAATTTATAAATAATCCAGTTTGGAAGACAAAAATAAAAGTCAGACATAATCATAAACTTCCCTAATCCAAAGAACACTTTCCCTAAAAATAAAAGTCCAAATTACACTGTAAAAGAAAAGCATAAAACTTCACTTTCTCTTTGATTAACTTTACAGTCCAAAACAAAACAAAATCTTTACGTACATCATAAATCTCGCAGGCAAAACCGTTATTACTTCACATGCACAATTCAATATTTTCTTTTCACAGTCATAAAATATTTTACGCTGGTTTGCAGACGTTAGAACGCAGCAGATTTGGGGTTGAATCACTGAATCTGAGGTAGAAATGATGTGATAGATAACAAAGGCTGAACCTGCATGAATAATTAAATATTTTGTGAAGTGACCCGACTATTCTGCGATATAATCTACTTCAGTCATGACTGCACGCAATCTTTTGTTTGTTGAGTGGATTTTGTTTCAAAGAATTAAGGGCAAGTTAATCTCAGCCCTTCAAGCAATGCACTTCCGGTTTACTTACGCTACTGTAAGTGTAAATAAATTCATTTGCATGCTGTGTCTGACATCTGTAAAGATCTGTACGAGAGCAAATATCTTCAGTAATAATATAATAAGAGAGTGAGAATAAATTGAAAATAATTTGACAGATCTTTCGAAAACTTGTTGTATTTACATCATCAGATTTTTTGCTCAGTGGTATGAAGTCGGCCTGTGGATCCTGAGAACCCTGATTCGATTCTCACAGGCGACAAATAATTTTCATAATTTCAAAAACTACCCCTGTGGGTCCTCCACCAATAACATCTTTGAAGGCCGTGATTTGACGACTGGTAACCGCACTTCACACTCAAAATATATCACTTACCGAGACCTGCTTCGGCAGAGTGCCACACCCAGTAATGGGTAGATGGCGTGATGATATATTAGTATATTTTATTTTATTTATTTATTTACTTTATTTTTGGGGTGGCTAGCTCAGTGGTATGAAGCCGACCTGTGGTCCTTGAGAACCCTGGTTCGATTCTCACAGGCGACAAATAATTTTCATAATTTCAAAAACTGCCTCTGTGGCTCCTCCACCAATAACATCTTTGAAGGCCGTGATTTGACGACTGGTAACCGCACTTCACGCTCAAAATATATCACTTACCGAGATCTGCTTCGGCAGAGTGCCACACTCAGTAATGGGTAGAAGGCGTGATGTTATATTTATATATTTTATTTTATTTATTTATTTACTTTATTTTTGGGGTGGCTAGCTCAGTGGTATGAAGTCGGCCTATGGATCCTGAGAACCCTGGTTCGATTCTCACAGGCGACAAACAATTTTCATAATTTCAAAAACTACCCCTGTGGCTCCTCCACCAATAACATCTTTGAAGGCCGTGATTTGACGACTGGTAACCGCACTTCACGTTCAAAATATATCACTTACCGAGATCTGCTTCGGCAAAGTGCTACATCCAGTAATGGGTAGATGGCGTGATGATATATTTGTATATTTTATTTTATTTATTTATTTACTTTATTTTTGGGGTGGCTAGCTCAGTGGTATGAAGTCGGCCTGTGGTCCTTGAGAACCCTGGTTCGATTCTCACAGGCGACAAATAATAATTTCATAAGCTACCCCTGTGGGTCCTCCATCACTAACATCTTTGGGGGCCGTGATTTGACGACTAGTAACCGCACTTCACGCGCAAAATATATCACTTACCGAGATCTGCTTCGGCAGATTGCCACACCCAGTAATGGGTAGATGGCGTGATGATATATTAGTATATTTTATTTTATTTATTTATTTACTTTATTTTTGGGGTGGCTAGCTCAGTGGTATGAAGTCGGCCTGTGGATCCTGAGAACCCTGGTTCGATTCCCACAGGCGACAAATAATTTTCATAATTTCAAAAACTACCCCTGTGGCTCCTCCACCAATAACAACATTTGGGGCCGTGATTTGACGACTGGTAACCGCACTTCACGCGCAAAATATATCACTTACCGAGATCTGCTTCGGCAAAGTGCTACATCCAGTAATGGGTAGATGGCGTGATGATATATTTGTATATTTTATTTTATTTATTTATTTACTTTATTTTTGGGGTGGCTAGCTCAGTGGTATGAAGTCGGCCTGTGGTCCTTGAGAACCCTGGTCCGATTCTCACAGGCGATAAATAATAATTTCAAAAGCTACCCCTGTGGGTCCTCCACCAATAACATCTTTGAAGGCCGTGATTTGACGACTGGTAACCGCACTTCACGCGCAAAATATATCACTTACCGAGATCTGCTTCGGCAGAGTGCCACACCCAGTAATGAGTAAAAGGCGTTATGATATAATTATATTATATTTAGTGTTTCTTAAGAAATGTATTTAATCATTCAAACGGTAGATTAGTCTTCTAAAGGATAAAATTTTAATTCAGTATCGTTTTAACAGAATATTAATCTTTTTAAAAAATGAACCAAGATCCCGTTTCACGGTAGTACACCAAAAGATGATATTTAAAATTATAAAGGACTTTTGAGCAAAAAATAAATACAAAAGTCATTATCTTTATTGCTTCTGCTCTCTTTACAGAGAGCGCGCTTGTTTTAAAGGACTTCTGTATACATTCTTATATTCCAAAAGGTTTCAAATTAAACTTTTTTGAAAAATTAACTTTTCTAATTTCAAACTTGTATTATAGAAACTTTGAATTGAGCGTGTGCAAAACCACAGAATATGTTTTTTTGTAAATTCATGTTTATGTGTACTTTATTAAATTACATTCGCAAAATGTGTTCAAACACAAAGAAACTTTTGATCTTTCTTTTCAGGTCTATACAATCATTTAATTATATACTTAGCAATTTACCAATTTACCAACCAAAGAAAATAATATTAAAACATAATTTGTAATTATATATTTTCTGCTATTTCAAATAAAAGTTATAGAGAACTAATTTATCAACCTCATTCATTAGAAGAAAATTAATAAATATATCACGCCTTTTACCCATTACTGGGTATGAAACTTTTATTGCACAGTTGGTTTCCCTAGTTACATCAAGACTATAATATTTACTTACTATCCAATGTGGACAGTAAGTAAATATTATAGATCAAGGCCCAGTTTATTTTGACAACAATTTGACAGCAATTAATTTTGAAACCTATTTTTCTTTTCCATCTAATTGTGTAGATATTGTAAAAATGGTTTACTAACCTTGAACAGTAAATGAGTTTTTAGGTCGCGAATGTTTAGGAAATCTCTACCCTACAGGCTTCAATTTCTCAAACTACATTCTTGATCTAAAAACTGTAACTTACAGTTCATGTTTCGTAATATACTATTTCATACTGGAAAACTTTTTTTTTGGTTGAGGTTCAATAATTCTACTATAAACTACTATAATTTGAGTTAAATGCCTGTTGTGCAGAGTAAAAACATAATAAATAATACAACCAAAATTCAGTCCCTGTTGTAAATAAATAAATAAAATAAATATATAAATATATCATCACGCCTTTTACCCATTACTGGGTGTGACACTCTGCCGAAGCAGATCTCGGTAAGTGATATATTTATGTGCGTGAAGTGCGATTACCTGCAGTCAAATCACGGACCTCAAAGATGTTAGTGGAAGGGGTGCAACAAAGGTAATTATAATGTTATGAAAATTGTTATCGGATGTGGGAATCGAACCCAGGTTCTTAAATCCACAGGTCGACTCGATACCACTAAACAATCTGCCCCATAATAAATAAATAATTTTTATATAAAAAATAAAAACAAATATAAATATATCATCACGTCTTTTATCCATTACTGGATGTGGCACTCTGCCGTAGAAGATCTCGGTAAGTGATATATTTAATTGAGTGAAGTGTGGTTACCAGTCGTCAAATTACGGCCCCCAAAGATTTTAGTGGTAGAGTAGCCACAGGGGTAATTTTTTTAAATTGGTGAAAATAGTTTATCGACTGTGTGAATCGAATCAGGGTACTCAGGAACAACAGGCCGACTTGATACCACTGAGCCATCTACCCCATAATAAATAAATAATTTATAATTAATGAAATCCAGGAAAATAGTATTCTCCGCAACTCCTTGAGGTAAAATTTTCATTTTTCACTTCTTTTCTTCTATTTTTCCCGAAAGACAAATGCCACACTGACAAAAGAAGCCGATGACATCCTAATTGGGGCAGGAACATAATGATAAAGCAGGTGTAAGTATTGCCTGAGATTTAGGGTCGGGAACAGGGTGAAAAGACGAAAGGGGGTTAAAAGGAATGTGCAGTAATGTTGAACAATAAGATGGAAAAGGGAGGTTTTAGGTCAAGGTAGGCGGTGGAAATTAAGAAAGGGTACAAAATGAAAATATTATAGATTTTATATTCCAACCCCTAAATGTTTTAAAGATAATTTTAGCGGTTAAAATCACTCTGTTGTGTCTCATTGGTAGCGTAGTTGATTCTCAAGCAAGTGGTCACCGGATAAAAAATTTTACCCCTCTGGCATCATCTTTACTAACATATTTGGGGGAGGGGGCGTGATTTGACGGCGGTGTTCGCGATTAAATATATAGGAAATAGAATTCTTGCAATTATATATTTATTTGGTTTAAGATATTGGAAAATAAAAATAAATAAATATATCATCACGCCTTTTACTCATTACTGGGTGTGGCACTCTGCCGAAGCAGATCTCAGTAAGTGATATATTTATGCGCGTGAAGTGCGATTACCAGCAGTAAAATAACGGCCCCCAAAGATGTTAGTGGTGGGGGAGCCGCAGAGGTAATTTTAAATTGTTGAAAATGTTTTATCGGCTGTGGGGATCGAACCAGAGTTCTTTGGATCCACAGGCCGACTTGATACCACTGAGCCATTATCCCATAAAAATAAATAAATAAATAAAATCATATTTAAATCAAATCGATTTTTTTACAAAATTATCCAAATTCCCCATATTCACCTTTCATCACCACCACCCTTTTTCCACCCCGCAAATTACCACAACAATGTAATCGGGGGTTGGTCGAATCATGGCCATAAGTCTTCGTCACGGTCACGAGTCGTGTCTCCGCCGTTCACCGCCGCTAGGTGCGCTGCAGTCACCGGGGGTGGAAACACACCCCCACCACCGGATCAAGAAAGAGAAAAATGATTGAACTCGGCGACCCGGAAGTGGATTACGTCAGGAAACAGCTTGACGCGGTCGTATGTGTAGAAAAGAAGGTTGGAGATATGTGGTTGAATTGAACGATGGATCGGGGATTGTAGAAGGGGTAATTTAAAAATTGGGGATGTTTGAGGGATTACCAAACGATGATAATATGATTTAAGATGATACAAAGTTTGCAAATAAATATTAAGAGCGGCAGAGCTGGGCAGTAGCTAGCTACTTTTGTAGCTTAGCTACTAGCTTAGCTACATTTATCTTAGCTGTAGCTGTAGCTTAGCTAACTGTGAAAAAATATAGCTGTAGCTTGTAGCTAGCTACTTTTTTTTCTATTAGCTTAAAAATAACAACTGAAGCTACTTTTTGTAGCTTAAAGCTAGTTTTTGTAGCTTAAAGCTACTTTTTATAGCTTAAAGCTACTTTTTATAGCTTAAAGCTACTTTTTAAGCAGAAGGTCAACAAAATACGCATGCGTACAAGCTAAACCCACACAAAATAATTATTTGTTGCCGGTTCTAACTGGCTCTAATACGCAAAAATACACAGTAGGTGCCAGATGGTATTTGCTATTTTTCATATTTATGTACATAATAGTAAATTAACAGTCATTATAACAAAAGACTGATCATATGACAATGGCAAATTTAATTATTTCACAATAATTTAAAAAAGTAGCTTCAAAATTTAACAGCTACTTTAACAAAAGCTTTTAGCTGTAGCTTAACTATATTTTACAAAATATAGCTTATAGCTGTAGCTTAGCTACTTTTTTAAAGAATAGCTGTAGCTTAGCTACTTTTTTTAAGTAGCTTGCCCAGCTCTGAAGAGCGGAAAAAGATTATCTATTACAAAGGAAGAGTGCGTTAACAGGCCTTATGAAATGTGTTCTTTATACTATTTTTTCTATTGAGGTAAATTTATAATTCTGATTTTTAAAAACTGAGACTTGTCAAAAATATAACTTGGTGTTTTTTATCATTCGTGTTGGTAGCGCTTCTCATAACACAGACAACTGAAATATCATACTTTTTGACAATTAATCAATATTTTTTCTGTATTATGAATGTTTTAAATTTTATCTGATTTTAGCATATTCTGTTAGTAATATTTCAACACCGACAATTTTACAATTTTGAGGTTATGTGTCATTCATCTGTCAGATTTAAGAGCATTCATACCACTCCGACAAAATAAAAAGCGCCAAAAACAGTGCGCTTATAGATCTCCTTAGCAACGTGTTTACAGTACGTTTATAGAGCTATAAGAACACTGAAATAGAAAAAATAATTATTATTCTACAATAAGAAGTAAACATACATGTATATTTTTTAGATTCAATTAAAATGGAAGATTTTGATGTACTAGGTTACTGGGATATTTTAACATTTACTGTTTTAATTAATGGGGTGGCTAGCTCAGTGGTATGAAGTCGGCCTGTGGATCCAGAGAACCCTGGTTCGAATCCCACAGGCGACAAACAATTTTCATAATTTCAAAAAACCTACCCCTCTGGCTCCTCCACCACTAACATCTTTGGGAGCCGTGATTTGACGACTGGTAACCGCATTTCACGCGCAAAATATATCACTTACCGAGATCTGCTTCGGCAGAGTGCCACACCCAGTAATGGGTAGAAGGCGTGACGATGATATATTTTATATATTTGTTTTAATTATTGTTATAATTAAATATGCGCATTTCCTCACAATGTGAAGTGCTGCCTACGTCACAAGAACATCAATGCCGATTGTTTTAATGATTCAGTTTTTAATTAAATATTTTAGATATTAATAGGACCCGGGCATTCACGTGACAATGTGACGTTTTGTGACGTAAAAACAGCTGTTTGGGCTGCGATCACTGCGCCACCTACAAAATGAACTATTTTTTTTGTGACGAGATTTGAAAAGAACGGTTCTTTTCAAAACTCGTCCCAAAAAAATAGTTCATTTTGTAGGTGGCGCTGTGATCGAATCCCAAACAGCTGTTTTTACGTTACAAAACGTCCCATTGTCACGTTAGTGCCCGCATCTTATACGTTACTGTTAATAATTTTTTTTTAAATTATTGTAACACATTTACAACTAAAATGTGCATGCGTAAAATATATCTTTAAACGGTGTATTGTTGGAATATCCTATTGAGATTAATTACCTTTTGTACAGAGTAGTATAAAAAAATTAATAAATATTAGAGAGGAAAATCTTGAAACGTGTCTTTCTAAAATATCTTGGTTTGCTCTTAACTCATTCGTTACCTCGTCAAGTCGTCATCCAGCCAAGCAGCAGAAGAAAGAAATAAATTACATTCAGTGACAACCGCAGCGAAAAGAACTACAACAAAAAAGAAGAAATTCGAAGACGAGAAAAAAGAGTAACGCAGTACGGTATGCATGTAGGAATGAACGAGCGTTCGCGGCGTCGCGGCGTCGTACCGCACGAGAAGTTCCGGAACACGGTGGAGGAATTCACAACTTGCTAACGATTACGATACCGATAGAAATATGATGAATTAGTTTCAACTACAGTATCTTGTAGTGAAGTTCAAACCACTCGGACATTATTATACCAGGTGGTGTTTGGTAAGGGTGAAAATAGGAATTTAATATAGGATATTAGATTTGTGCAATTTCCTGTTCTCATGTTTGTTTTATAGGAAAAACTGTGGCATACAAAGATGTTCAAAATTAAAAGATGCATACGAGACTGTCTACATTTTTTATAAAATAAATAAATATATCATCACGCCTTTTACCCATTACTGGGTGTGGCACTCTGCCGAAGCAGATCTCGGTAATTGATATATTTATGCGCGTGAAGTGCGGTTACCAGCCGTTAAATCACAGCCTCTAAAGATGTTAGTGGTGGAGGAGCCACAGGGGTAATTTTAAATTGGTGAAAATCTTTTGTCGGCTGTGGGGATGAAACCAGAGTTCTTAGGATCCACAGGCCGACTCGGATACCACTGAGCCATTACCCCATTTATATATATATATATATATATATATATATATATATATATATATATATATATATATATATATATATATATATATATAAATATATGGGGTGGCTAGCTCAGTGGTATGAAGTCGGCCTGTGGATCCTGAGAACCGTAGTTCGATTCCCACAGACGACAAACAATTTTCATAATTTCAAAAGCTACCCCTGTGGCTCCTCCACCACTAACATCTTTGGGGGCCGTGATTTGACGACTGGTAACTGCAATTCACGCGCAAAATATATCATTTACCGAGATCTGCTTCGGTAGAGTGCCTCACCCAGTAATGGGTAGAAGGTATATATATATATATATATATACATACATACATACATACATAATGTCAAAAGATGTAATTTTTTCACGTTGTCATTAGTTACGGGCTGAAAAACATAATTAAATAATTACTACTAAACAAACTTAACTAAGTAACTTATAAAATATTTTTTATATATATTTAAAATGTCATTAGTTAGATTAGCATCCGATCGTAGAAAAATTTTCGTTTGCAGTTCGTGCTAAAATTGTCTTTATTGCAATAACACTTTTTAACACTAGTTGCATAAATAACTATTAAAGTTGCGGCTAAATCAGTCACGTAATTAAAAATATAAAAACAGTTTTTTCCATAAAATGAATAGAAGAGCAGCAAATTACACAAAACTAAATTCCTATATTCAACCTTACCAAACACTAATCAGTATTTTTAATTATAAGTTGAAAGTTTAACCACGAACTCTCGTTGATGAAGCACGACCTTAGCCATAATGCTACAACATTTCATAAGTTCCATTTATCCTTTTGTACTATATCTTAAAGTTAGGTTAAAATACAAGTTTGATCTTCTTGTGAATCGACTGCGCTACCAGGGTGCTACAACCATCTGTCAGCAGAATACTAATACTTCCATGTATGTTTAAATCCAGCGCTAGCGCTTTGCAGCGAGAACATCTTGCAGAGTCCGGTTGTACAAGGGTGAAGATCGAATATGTCGATGAAAACTTTCGTATCTTCTGCAGATTCAGCGAGGTAATTCTCCTTATCGAATTCAGGGAATTTTGACGCTGAAATATCTGCAGGTGCACCAACTGTGCCAACTTTCTCGGATTCTTATTGTTAAAAAGAATGTAATATACTTATATCTATCTGAAAATGCTTCTATGCAAAATTTGGTGGAGGCGACGATTTCAGTTTAAATATAGAACTGCAGATTTATTTATTTGTTTTATTTGATACTTTGCACAACAGGAACTTAATCTCAATTACAGTAGCTTATAGTGGAATCCCAACCACTCAGACATAGTCGTATTATTTTGTATAAATTGGAGTCAGCAATTTTATGGTCACATCTACTACTTACCCATAAATAGGGAGCGATCAAAAGTAATGTTTCAGTTGGCAATAAAAAAAACTACTAGAAATTGGTAAGACTGATACATCAATTTATTTCCTGTTGTTGACAGTGCCTTTTGAAAATTTAAATTAATAAAAATCGTTGTTTCCCTTTACTCACATCCTTTTATTTTTTAATATTACTCACAGATCAATAATCTAAAGTATTTTTTAACTCAACCTATTTATATTTATTATAAAAATTACATGTCAAATAATATTTCCGCCTTTACCTGGCGTTGCACCAACTGTGAAATAAAAAGATCCCTAGAATTGTATTGCCAACTGAAAAACTTACTTCTGAATACTTTGGAGCTTCATGATAATGCAACATAAATAAAATTAGAACTTAGTTCGATAATAAATAATTTTATTTTAAATACATGTACTGTAAGTGACCTATTAACGACAAAATTTAAACACAGTAAGTGCAACTGTTATTCCACAGTGGTTTTCATGGTTACTTCAGGACTTAAATATTTACTTACTGTCCACCGTGAACAGTAAGTAAATATTACATATTAAGGTTCTGTTTATTTTGCCAACAATTTGACAGCTGTCAATTTTGAAACCTACTTTTCTTTTCCTTCTAATTGTGCAAGTAAATAGCTTACTAACCTCGAACTGTAAGTGATTTTTTTAGGTTGCGAATGTTTAGGAAACTACAATTCTTCACCTAAGAACTGTCACTTACAGTACATGGTACGTAATATACTATTTCTGTAGATGTGAACATTGATTTTTAGTAATAAATTTTGTCAAATTAAATCGTCTTATCAAGAGTAAATAATTGTGTGAAAACTTGACCCTAGTAAAATCTTTTTTAAAAGTGTAGCCACGATAAGGTAATTGCAGCACTTTAGTTAATTCAAGTTCTTTTGAATTGTTACAATTGTTAAAATAATTGTAGAACTTGAGAGTCTTTTTATGTAAAGGAAATTGTGGGTTGGATAGCTGAGTGCATTAAGGCGATGGTTCGTGATTTTAAAACACCCGGGTTTAATCTTTATCTTCAGATATAAATAGATATTTGGATTTCAAGGGATATTTCTTCCCGAAGATACTGTTTATTTAGGGTGTTCGTTATTTTGGCAAAGTCGGAAATTTGATGCTCTCACCCTCTAAAACTACTCATAATAAATAAATAAAAATTGAGCCGAACTCCCAGGTCTGTCAAGTGACGTTGAAGAGGACTCAATATTTGCACTTAGTTTAAATAGGAAAATAGCTTTTTCCGATACTTTTATACATAACTTTTTATGATTTAGACCTAAAAATATTTCAAGTTAACTGCCAGAAAGCTTATGAAATAAACTTTAAAGCAGACTAAAATTCATGTTATTTGGATAAAAATTAACGCCGTAGCGTCAATTTGAGTAATACGAAGTTTGAAGCATAAAAACGACAAAAACGTTAATATACGAATGTCGATTAATATTTCAGTTCTCATCCGTAAAATGTATTCAAAAAGGTCAAAAAATAAGATCTCCAAAGTTTATATACAACAAATTTAAAATTCATATTTGTTGCCTTAAGGTGATGTCGAAAGTCTATTACAACGGGACTTCCTTTGCAAGAAACTAATTATTTAACATTTCTTGATAGACTGACCAGAGCAGCATTCTGTGCTCATGGGAGAATGCTTCGGAGCGTATAAGCAAATATGAATTTTAAATTAAAAAAAAAAAAATGACATAGTTTATGTGAAGCAAAATTGACTTGTTGTGCCTCATCTGTAGTTACCAACGTCGCTGCGCTCGTTCTACAGATTCGTCACAGAAAAAATCACTTTAGCTCTTCATAAAATAATATACTATTTTTTGTTTGAGCTGAAAAGTATTTTTTCCCTTCTCTCAATTGGGGGACGAAAATTTATATTATCTTATACATACATATATGGGATAGCTAGCTCAGTGGTATGAAGTCGCCCTGTGGATCCTGAGAACCCTGGTTCGATTTCCACAGGCGACAAACAATTATCATAATTTCAAAAACTACCCCTTTGGCT
This sequence comes from Pterostichus madidus, assembly GCA_911728475.2. NCBI lineage: Eukaryota > Metazoa > Arthropoda > Insecta > Coleoptera > Carabidae > Pterostichus > Pterostichus madidus. The sequence continues at coordinate 1,785,411 of OU452314.1, read as the reverse complement.
CCTCCACCACTAACATCTATGGGGGCCGTGATTTGACGACTGGTAACCGCATTTCACGCGCAAAATATATCACTTACCGAGATCTGCTTCGGCAGAGTGCCACACCCAGTAGTGGATAGAAGGCGTGATGAAAAATCATCATCATCATCATCATTCGATCCAACTGCAATAATTAATCTTCACCAAACATTCATAATGTCTTTCATATAACCTCATCTCATCTTTCCTTCAAGCAATAAACCTTCAATCATATCCCATTTACCAATAAAAAATTTAATAAAACAACAACACCATAATAAAATCCCGCATTTAAGAGACGATTCAACTTGATGTACTTCCCAAATTCATAACAATTTCTATAATTCCTCCCATCCTAACATTTTTACACTCAACATAAAGTTTTTACTGCTTGCATCATATTTTCATTTACGCTTCAGTGTGGTGGACGTAAGCGGTGGCTTTAACATCTGACAAACCTGCCACGCCACAAACTAGAAACGAAAATAAAAAGTCGCGTCTTGTCGCAGTCAAACTTGTCGCGAATTTCCTGAGTAGTCCTCCAATCCACTAAAAAGAATACGTCACGAACTTCACCGGAAATGAAGAGAGGACATGACAAGGAAGAGGGTATAGTTGTTCCAAGCACGGATGAACCTCCACTGTTAGAATGTTTATTTATTTGTTACTTTGTACAACAGGAATTTTTCATTCTAATGGGGTCTGTGACTAAATTTAATTATTTATATATTTTGCTAAAAATAAAAGTAAATAAATATATCATCACGCCTTTTACCCATTACCGGATGTGGCATTCTGCCGAAACAGATCTCGGTAAGTGATATATTTTGCGCGTGAAATGCGGTTACCAGTCGTAAAATCATTCAAGTGAATGCGGTGGAATTGGATGAATTTTTGAAAATATGTTTTTTTACAATTCCTAAATAGCATTCGACAGCCTCCCTCCAATATCATCGCGACCCCCATTTTAAAACCCACTAAGAAAGTGGTTGTAAAATCTAATAAATAAATGTTGAAAGGGTGAAAAGTCCCTGAAAAATGAAACAAGAAATGATTTACTTGGTCAAAACATATTTTATTTCTCAACATAATCTCCTTGTAGCTCGATACACTTCGTCCAACGTTTTTCTAATTTTTCGATCCTTTCCAAATAATACGATTTTGGCAATCCTTCAAAATAGGCATTTGTCTCAGCGATACCTCATCGTTGGAGCCAAGTTTCTTTCCGCCGAGCCATTTCTTCAAGTTTGGAAATAGATAAAAATTGCAGGGGGCCAAATCTGGAGAATATGGTGGATGACAAACCAATTAGTAGCACAATTCATGCAATTTTGCCATTGCCACACGGTCACGCTTGTTATCAACAGAGAGCAAATGCGGCACCCATCTGGCAGATAGCTTTCTCATATCCAAAAATTTATGCAAAATGTTCCGTATCCATTCGGTTGAGATGCTCATAGCCTCAGCAAGCTCGTGCACTTTAACTCGCCGATCGTCCAATATCATACCATGAATTTTATCGACCATTTATGTCGTTGTAACCTCAATTGGACGACCAGAATATTCGGCGTCCTTTGTGGTCATACTACTCGTACCACAACGAAAATCAGTAAATCACTTGTGAATCGTTCCAATCGAAGGTGAGGAGTCCCCATAATGTTTAACAAGCGATACTTTGGCTTGCGTAATGCTTTTCCTAGTAAGAAATAATGTTTAATCAAGACGCGAAATTCTCTTTTTTCCATGTTTTCAAAAATCTTCAAGGTTGCTTGCTTTCGATGGGTGTCAAAACAGAACTGAATGACATGTCAGTCTGAAAATTTTAATGCGTTCTAGCTAAAGATGGTACATCACAAATGTCACATGAGATTTGCGATTGTGGCACCATCTGTTTTATTTTTCAGGGACTTTTCACCCTGCCCTCGTACTATCTCATTGAATAAACCACAGCGTGAAGTTACATATGTAAAAATGACAAAACAAAACTTGTGTAATTAAACATGTAATTAGTCCGGGTTGAAGTACAACTTCATTTGAATGTCTACATTTGTAACTATTACATCTGCTGCACTCATACTGTCATATCCGTTTCCTGTTGTGACGCCACATCGTGATGTCGAGTCGTTCGCTGCATAAAACAACGTCACCGCCAACTACGATACAGTGAAAGCATCCTGCCGTAAAGCTGAAACACTGAAACGATAGCACGTTGAAACCAACGCTGAAATGCTAGAACGATGAGCCGGTGAAACGTTCAGTGAGCGAACCACTTATACTTGCTAGACTTTGCTTAACTGCTTAGACGACTGTCACAACAGAAGAAGTTAAAATATATGGAAACTACCATCTGTAGGTCTTTCAAAACACGAGATCTGAGGTTAAACTTGAGGTCGTGCCTTCAAATCTCGCTGACTTCAACTTGCATAAAAAATACTGTGGCCTTTGGATCCTAAGAACCCTAAGATCCTCACAGCCGACAAACATTTTCACCAAATTAAAATTACCCCTGTGGCTCCCCCACCACTAACATCTTTGGTTATTCAGTGGTATCGAGTCGGCCTGTGGATCCTGAGAATCTTGGTTCGATTCCCACATCCGACAAACATTTTCACCACATTAAAATTACTGGTACCGAGATCTGCTTCGGCAGAGTGCCACACCCAGTAAGGGGTAGAAGGCGTAATGATATATTTATTTATTTTTTTTAAATTACCCCTGTGGCTCCCCGTCCACTAACATCTTTGGAGGCCGTGATTTGACGACTGGTAACCGCACTTCACGCGCAAAATATATCACTTACCGAGATCTGCTTCGGCAGAGTGCCACACCCAGTAATTGGTAGAAGGCCTGATGATATATTTATTTATTTTTTATTTTAAATTCATCTAATAAAAAATTCCAAACAAATAAATTTTCGTGAAAAATTCAATTGTTAATATAAATCAATAGAAGCCGTCATATTAGCCACAGTGTTAATAAAATAAAACATACAAACATCAATAAATAAAATCAAATAACCGAAATGACCATTTGGTGGTAATAATAATAACTATTAATATTTCAGGCTTTTGTTGCAATATTCATGTTTAAAATTCCAATGAAAATGGCTCTATATTGAAATACGGGTCATTTAAATAAATTATTCGTTTGAGTCGCTATTAAAACTTGACAGCAGCAATATCCGACAATATTTGAAAGCTCGCTGTGGTGGAATGAACATTTTGCTATTTTTAATCTGTCGATATAGTAGTTACAAAGTTTTTTGAATTATTATTTCTTGCACGCGAGGTATAAACGTAGAGTTAAACTTGCTATTTTATGTATTAATGTTTGCAGTAATTTCTTCGTTTCGAAACTACAGGAATTTTTTACTGACAAAGTTTTTCTTTTTGTTGAACAGAACCGAATCAGTTTGAATTGCATGGCGACTCCACCAAAAAAATACGTTTTTCGGACGACCACTTATGAAAGTAAGCATTAAAACATCATTAACTACTACGGAAAGATGAATATAATATATATATATGTGTTGGCTAAACACCCCGGCTGGGGTTGCGCCGCTCGAAGAGCTCTCTAGATCCTATATTTAGGGGGGATCGGTCCCTCTTTCATCTTTTATATCTTCTCACAGATTTCTTTCCATATTTTCCTGTTTTGTGTTTTTTCCTTCCATTTCTCTATTTTTGCGTCTCGTAGATCGTTTTTCACTTCTTGGAGCCAAGTAGATCTTGGTCTTCCTCTTCTCTTGTTCCCTGGGTCCCACTCTATTATTGAGTATATTGTTGCTCCAGTGCCAGCTCTCCATATGTGTCCTAGCCATTTCGCTCTTTGCTGCTTTATTTTCTTTACTATATCTTCACCTTCCAACTCCTGCAGTATTTCACTGTTCATTCTCGTTCTGATCACACCATCCTCAATTTTGATTGTTCCTAATATTGCTCGTAATATTTTTCTCTCGGTTATTCTCATTTGTTCTTCTTCTTTTTTTGTCATGGTTATGGTCTCAGCATCGTACATTAATATCGGTCTTATCAATGTTTTATATATTTTTATTTTTGTTTCCTTCGATAGTATTTTGCTTTTTAATAATTTTTTATTTGCGTGATATGCTCTGTTTGTCGCAAAGATTTTCTCTTTTATTTCTGCTTCTCTTTCTCCTGTATTAGCTATTCTTACCCCTAGATATTTAAATTGTTCAACTTCTTCAAATTCATGATGAATATAAGATATACTAATATGTTGGTATAACGCACACTTCTAACACATTAGGTGAAGTTCCACTGATTGACAACAGATGGCGTCACGATGAAAGAAAATAATAAAATAAATGAAAAGAATTTGTATTATTATTTAATTCGAAGGTTTGCCGGTTTTTTCAACACATTTGCACAGATAAATCTTATTTTTAAAAATTAATCATTAATACAAAAGACATTTTGTCTTTTGTATTATTTCTATAGCTGTCAAGCAGTTTGCGATTTTGTCGGGTTTCTCCATAGCTCTCATGTCATGTTACCGGCGTACATAGTTTAACATCAGTCAGTTCAGCTAAGACGGTATCACAATTCACTAGTCCCTAGTTGGTCTAGTTGGATAGTTGATCGCACCATACTGATGAGTCCCTAAAGGACGAAACGCGTCTAAGATTAAAGCTGAACTGACCAGCCGTTTGTTGATGACCTGATAAGTTGATGCTGTACAACTTTTGTGGAATTTTGAGACAAGTGATGGAAAATTTGTTTTTTCCTATTTTTTCTTATTTTTAATTAATAATTACTTATTTACAACTGCAGAACTATCATTCTTTAAGAACAAACATAAACATTCTTCTAAGATCGGCAAATGCAGAGCTAGAGTAATTAAAAGTGTAGATTACCTGTGAGTAAAACTTAAAATTTGTAAATAATGTTTCCGTAACTTCGTGGTCTCGAAAATTAAACTTAAAACAATACAGCGCTCCAACTAACTAAATTCTATATTATCTAGATGAAAACTTAGTACGAGGAGGTATTTAAACAAGCATTTACCGCTTCTGCAGCCAACTAACGCTTTATTAAATTTATATTGTTTAACAGAAACTCGGAAACAGTGTGCGAGCACTGATTTTACTTTGATTGTAAATACTGTAACTAACTGCTGTGTTCATGATAAAACTTCCTTCTTGTTGTCGCAGGACCGTAACAAGTACAAAAGTTTTCATTGAGAAGATTTATAACTTTTTGTTGGAGGTGCATATATATTTTTCGCTCACAAATGGATCTAAAAAATTCAATAACGAGCACCTCCACCAAAAATATAATATAAATTAGGACCAGTTTTTCAATCACTGATTAATGTTAATCATGATTAAATAATAATAATAGAAATTAGGGTTTGCATTATTATTTAATCATGATTAACACTAAATACAAATAAATATATCATCACGCCTTTTATCCATTACTGGATGTGGCACTCTGCCGAACAAGATCTGGGTAAGTGATATATTTATGCGCGTGAAGTGCGGTTACCAGCTGCCAAATCAAGGCCCCTAAAGATGTTAGTGGTGGGGGATCCACAGGAGTAATTTTAATTTGGTGAAAATGTTTTTCGGTTGTGGGGATCGAACCAGGGTTCTCAGGATTCACAGGCCGACTTGATACCCCTGAGCCATTACCCCATGTAAATATAATGCGCGAAGACTTACTTTGTACATGAGTGCAACCATAAAGCACGAGCGAAGTGAGTGCTTTAATTTTCGCAAATGGTGCAAATAACGTCTTTACACACGAGTTTTGTACAATACAATTTGTTATTAAATTTGAAGCGTGAATTTATATTGACAGTTTAATATGCCATGGATTGACAAATGTTAATTGAAAAAAAATGGTTTATTTTTTCTTGTAAATCTCGTTAAAATATGTCTGATTGATGACGTTATAAGCTAATATCTCTACTTCTTTTATAAATTGCTTAAAATGTGTATATATAAGTGCAATTAGCATTTTAATAGTCAAAATTTAGAACCATAAAATGGGTGTATTACTTTAAAGCACTAGTGCGCAAAATCAAACTTTAATTCAGTTTCCAGGGTAATGTATCATGAACTGTAAGTGACACTTTTTAGGTCAAGAATGTAGTTTGGGAAATCGACACTCGAAGGGTTGAGATTTCCTAAACATTCGCGATCTAAAAAAATCACTTACAGTTCGAGATTAGTACGCTATTTTTACAATACTTGCACAATTTGAAGGAAATGAAAAATAGGTTTCAATATTAACGGCTGTCAAATTATTGTCAAAATAAACAGAACCTTGAGATATAAGGCGTGTTTCTTTGGACTGTGATTCATAATCAAAGTGATCAAACTTAACATGTTCATGAAGAATCATGTTTCTTCGTTCGTTATTCGTTATCCCTACTCTTTCATTTTGTGATCACGAAACGACAATCCCCCTACCCTACTGAATCATACTTTTTCTATGATTCATGTTGATTGATTCACATCGAAGGTTTAAAAATGGCGTCTGATGATAAATTTATGTGCTTTATTTGGGGAATTAAGGGAAATTGGCTGCTTCTGGAAGAATTTTTAAATGGCTTACATGGACAATCATTTATGAAATTTTAAAATAGGTTAGTTTGTGTATTTGACTTTTGCAGTTATTTTAATGTTCATGCTATAGGATCGCGTCGATCGGGTTGGATTTGAATCATTATTCCTGTTCGATGTTTTCTTCAATATCATATTTAATCATGATTCAATGCAATCACGATCAAAGGAATCATGATTTAGAAAATCACAATCACAATCCAAAGAAACACGCCTATAATATTTACTTACTGTCCACGGAGGATATTAGTAAATATAATAGTCCTGATGTAACAATGGAACTCACTGTGCAATCAAAGTTCCACTTACTGTGTTTTGTCAATAAGTAACTTACAGTACAAGTATTGTAATAACATTATTTTGAATGATGCAAGTACAAAAAGTGCTTTCATAACGATTCAAATACAAAGAAAATAGTTGAACATCCCTAAACGCTTATTAAAATACCTCCCTAACTTTCCTCTCCGCCCTACTTGTACTTCTGCACCCTCTGTATAGTTGTAAGTCCATTTTCTATGCTGCTGTGTCTGGTAAAGTGTTTTTACAGTGACCACACGGTTTGTTCACCGCTACCTACATAGTTCTGATGTTTTGTCCGTAATTTGTGTTGTTTTGGTTAGTTGTGAGGGTTGACCGCAGCCTAGGGTTGTTTAGGGCTGTTTTTCTAGGGGGAAACTGTGTGAAACCCTTGTACGTAGCTTCATTATAGACGCGTTGTGCGTTTATTACCAACACAAAGTTTTGCTGATGGGTTTGAGATTATATTTTATTGTGACATGATAGATTACAAATACAGTTGGCAATGGGGATGTTTTTATTTCACAGTTTACATAACGCCAGGTAAAGGCGGAAATACTATTTGACAAATCATATTTAGAATAAATACTAATAGACGATGTTATTATATAAATTATCCGTTGATTCAATGACCTGAGGGACCGAGCAATTTGAAATAAATTTCAATTTTCAGCTTGTTAATAAGTGTGTTTTTATTGCCAACGTTTCGTCAGTCAAGACTGACCTCTTCTGGGCTAATAAAATTATTGCAATAATTTTATTATATGTTTTGACCAAATAAATCATTTCTTGTTACATTTTTCAAGGACTTTTCACGCTGCCCTCGTAATAACAGTTCTGAGGATGGTTATGCATTAACCGAAACGTTAACAATATACATGGGCGTCCGCAGGGGGAGGCAAGGAGCGGCGAGCGCCTCCCCCCCCTGGATATTAACTAGGGTGGTGACCACGACTCTCGAACTATAATTTTGTAATTACCTGCTTCCCTAAATATTTTAAGCAAAAAATCTTGAAATAAAAATTTTAGGGCATAAAATTTTGCAACTGAACCAATAAACAAAATTAATTTTGCATACTATGAAACGACACAAATTAGATTTTAAAATGACGAAAATTGCCTCAAAACTATCGATAGCCATGAAATTGAAACAAAATTAAACAAATGTTTGACGTTTTATTTGTCAAAATAAATGAAATAATAAATGAAGAATTTATTTTGACAGATTGAACGTCGAACATTTATTTAATTTTGTTTCAATTTCATAGCTATCGATAGTTTTGAGACAATTTTAGTCATTTTCAGATCTAATTTGTGTCGATACAAAGCATGCAAAATTAATATATATGAATTAAATAAAAATTAAATTATAAGTTTAAAGATAATAAATTCAAGCTGAAACTGAATTTCCAGCAGTATTCTTATGGCCAGCTAGCGATATGTTCCCTATCGTAATCTAAGTTTATTAAGTATACACAGACACAAAATATTAGAAAATAAAAACTGTAAAACTGCTAAATCGGAATTTATTGAAGAAATGGTGTCAATTTATGGAAGAGTTATTAGAAAATTGTCCTTCTTCAATTCAAACCCAGACGACAAAGACTAGTAATTTATTTGACAAATTTAAATACTTTTTTTATATATTTGTTATGTGTATTCGTATTTATGTTATGTAAAAAAAATATTTTAGAAATTTATGTATATCTGAGAGTTTTTTGCGCACCCTCCCCCCCCCCTGGAAAAGTTTTGATTATTTTGTCAGACTTCCGACTATCTTCTTATACATAAATTAGCTACATATTAATAAACAGAAATTTTCCGCCAAGTGTCTCAAAACTCTCTCGCGTCCAAATACAATAGAATCCATGTGACAAGATAAGTCAGACTCTACAATTCTGTTCCAGATACGAAGTACGAATGCAGTGAACAAGTTCGTTAAATTCAACCATCAAATCAGCTTGCACATGAGTGCGGTTGCTAGCACAACACATTCTGAAAGTTCTCAGAGTGTCTCGCACTAAAACACAGAATTATTGTCTTACAAACAATTGAAATTCATCTCTCTAGCTGCAGGCATGGCCAACTACTTGTTGTCGCTGAAAATTAACACTCAAACTTCTACAGCTAATATATTCATAAACAACTTATAAGAGATATTTTTCTTTTCAGTCTGAAAGTCTGGAACAGATGCTGACGAAATGTTTAATTAACACTTTAGTAGATTAATGAGTTATTATTTTCACTCAAACGGTTGAAGCGATAGTCCTATCATTGTGCTACAACAGGCATTCGTAGCCCAGTGGATAAAAACTTACGTTTATTAATTAGCAATCAAGAGGTCGTGCGTTCAAATCTCACTAACTTCAATTTATATCCAAAAAATACGATTGTGTTTGAGTGGTTCGGTTTACACTATAAGCTACTGAATTAGGATTAAGGTAGTACTAGCGTAAAATTTTTGTTTGCAGATCTGAATGAAATTTGGCGCACGTAAACATTGGATAGTTATACGCATCCTGTTAAAATATAAAACACATTCATCGTCTGTGAACAAATATATTCGCTTGTAAAGTTGACTTCTTATACACGGAGCTTATGGCGATCATCACTCAGAATCGCACATATTCGGTTTGTGTACCTCTAAAATTTTGCAGTTTCATTTGAAAAACTAGTATGATGTTCTAGAACTATCCATGTATATTGTATCAGAAGGAGAAAGTTTTTTATCGTTTAGTAATGGATATATAGCCACGCAAAGCCTTGTTTTTAACGAACAATTAAGAATCCCAATTTATAATGGCAACACCACACGGTGGTATGGTATTTGAAAATTCACTAGACCAACAACCTGTTAACAATTCATAATATTTAAATCATAATAGGTATAACACACTTATTTTATTCATTTTTTTTTTTTTGAGCGTATGTTTCGCCACTCGACAACCGATGGCGCCACCGTCACACTAGTACTACCTTAAATTATCAAACTATCGCTTGTAAGGAAAAAAAGGCCTTCGATGGTAAAATGGACCAGTCCACCGCTGCACCCCAGTAACATCTTTATCTCAGTTCTAATAAACTACGTCTCGACTTACAAATTGAATAATTTCTTCAAGATAAAATACTAATTAATTCTACCAATAAATTGAGCGAGTCCGCTCCTGTATAACCCCCGATTGCGTGCGTGTTAAACATCGTGCATCACGCCAACACCGGAGTTTCCACCGGAGGCGAATCCGGGAAGTCCGGGGTGAAAAACTTGCGGTAACACGGACAAACAAAAAACTTGAATCGTTAGAAATATCGACTTGTATATACTGCAATTACTTAATGGAAGACAAGTTATTATTGTTTTGTTTTTAATTGGTGTTTCCTACAGTGTAATAACTTTTGTTTTTCATCAGTGTGATAGGCGGTTCCCGAATGCAGTTGGGAAATAAGTTTTTCATTACCTTTGGTTCCCTGATGGTAATAGCTCAGTGGTATCGAGTCGACCTGTGGATCCTGAGAATCCTGGTTCGATCCCCACAGCCGACAAACATTTTAACCAAATTAAAATTACCCCTGTAGTTCCCCCACCTCTAACATCTTTGGGCACCGTGATTTAACGGCTGGTAACCGCAAATTAATCATAAATCATTAATTTTTTTTTTTATTTTGTTATGAACTGTATTGACAATAGAATACGTATCCAAGGTCACAATAAAAAAAACAGTCATTCGAACGTCGTCATTAGTACACAGTGCAACGTCCACGTTTCTCTGCCAAACTGACAACAAATAAACAAGGTATTTAAACAATTAAATTTAATATCCTAACAAATCCCGAAATCCAAAACACATCCTCTCACCCCAATAGAGTATCTCCTGAATCCCATCACATCACTACCCACATTCCCATAAATAAAAATATCATAACACCACACCCACCAGATTCATACGTACACGCTAGTGACATCTGTTAAACAATAGACACAACACAATATGAAGATAACTCAGCATTGCAAAAAGAAAAAACCAGTATGAGTCAAACTAATACAAATCCCAACCTGTACACCAATACTCAACAAACCAATAGATATGCCGACAAACTACGACAGATGGCCTTTCCGTCAAAAGAACAAGCAATTGTAATTCCCGCAATTAACGAAATAAATTTAAAAACATACATAACAACAATAGGAAATATAGTCGAACCGAAAAACATAATATTCGCTTCTCGAATATCAAATAGTCGCATATGTATTTACCTGTCATCCAAACAAACAGTTGACCACCTGATAAAAGAACATAAACAAATCAAAATCGAGGACAAAATATTAGAAATAAGACGGCTCATTACACCTACAAAAAGAATTGTGATTTCAAATGTATGCCCATCAATCCCCCATAACGTTATAGAACAAGTATTAAAAGAAGAAAATCTGAAACTAGTATCGCCACTCACATTTTTAAGAGTCGGCATGACGGAAAGCGAATACTCACACATATTAAGCTTCCGCAGACAGATTTACATAGTAGAAAATGAAAACACCACTATCCCGGATTCATTATTAATAGTACACGAAAACACAGAGTACAGAATCTTCATAAATGACGACACTCCGACATGTTTCACATGTCACAAACAAGGACACACAACCACACAATGTCAAGCCACACCCACACTAAATAAACCCAAACAAACGAACACACAACAAACAAACAAAAAAGAAACACAACCACAAACAACAAAAACCAACAACACACAACAAATGTCAAAAGACATACAACAATCAAAAGAATCAGAAGAAAACACAGCAACAAATAAACAGCACGCACTACAAGAAGAGGCAGAAACACATCAAACAACAAACATGAATAAAACCAGCACATCAAATAAAAATACATCGTCAACAAACAACAAAATAGGAGAAAGAAATAAAACAGGAAATAACAACCACAACGCCAAAAGACTTAAAGATAAAGACGAAACACAGAACACAGGGGATGAGGACATATTTAGCTCACAGGAAAGTATCACAGAAACCAGAAGATTTAAAAAACCACGATCATTCAGCCCATCCTCCCAGCTATCAACGGACGAACTCTTACAAAACACAAGAAGTGAAATAAATAAAAATCCAGATAAATACATATTATCATACGAACGATTCAAAGACTTCATGGAAAATGCTAACGGTCAATCAAACGCACTTGAAATATCAAGAGACTACACACAAGAGACACAAAAATTAATACAAATGATAGACGATCTCTACCCGACAATAACCAGAAAAATAATGAAAGGTAGATGTACAAGAATAAGTAACCGTATATCAGTGCAACTGAAAGAAGAACAAGACGAAATACAAGAACAACAACAACAATAAAATAAGAATAGTAGTACACTCAAACATGCATATTATACAGTGGAATGCAAATGGATTCCACGCTCACTTAGGTGAACTCCAAAAAATAATAACAGAAACAAATCCAGAAGTAATAAGTATACAAGAAACAAGATTACACACACACCAAAAAACGACACTCAAGAACTATCAAATATTCAGAAAAGACAGACTAAACACGAACAACGCAAGCGGAGGAGTAGCCCTACTCATCTCCAACACAAAACACGCAGAAGAAATCCAAATTCAAACAAACATCGAAGCAGTGGCCACCACCATATACACACCAGAAAAACTTACAATCTGTTCAATATACTTACCACCAAATCAACAAATTGAAGTAAACGAAATAGAAAAACTAATCAGCCAACTACCAACACCATTCATACTAACCGGCGATTTTAACGCTCATAATGCAATATGGGGAAGTGAGGACACAAACAGAAGAGGAAAAGACATAGAGACAGTAATAATTAATAACGATCGCCTAACATTACTAAATGACGGAACAGCAACACATTTCTGCGCAAATACAGGAAACTTCTCAATCTTAGACTTAACGTTTTGTACCTCTTCACTATACCCCCTCCTATCATGGACTGTACTACCACTATCATATGTAGGAAATCATTTCCCAATAAAAATTACATACGAGATAAATACCCAAGACAACAACCAGCCAACAAATCATCAGTCTAGCAACAATTGGAACACAAAAAAAACCGATTGGAATAAATTCAAAGAACTAGCAAAGATAAAACAAAACACACATACCGAAAACATCGACAAAATAGTAGAAATATTAACAAACACAATCACAGAAGCAGCCAACGAAAGCAGCAAAAAAATAAGCACAAACACATCGAAAAAACAAGTCCCATGGTGGAACAAACAATGTCTTATAGCAACAAAAAACAATAAAAAAGCCTTAAAAGAGTACAAAAAACACAAAACTACCGAAAATCTCATAAAACTTAAACAAACCAAAGCACTATGCAGAAAAACGATACTTCAAAGCAAGAAAGCCTCATGGCAAGAATATACATCAACAATTAGTACGGATACCCCTATGACAGAAGTGTGGAATAAAATAAGCAGAATTAAAGGAAAAAAAATAAAACAACATACCGATCTGCTAATAAAAAACAATAAAACAATAACATCACCCCAAGAAATTGCAAATACATTAGCAGATCAATTTTACACAAATTCAAGCAACTCTCAATACACTCGTGAATTCCTATTACATAAAAACAACACAGAATCAGAAAACATAGAAATAAACCAAAATGACAATAACGAAATAAATGATCCTATTACAAAAGAGGAACTAACCACAACATTACAGGAAATACAAAAATCAACTAGCCCTGGCCCTGACGGGATAACATATGAACACATAAAACATCTACCAGACGAAACACTAGACTTCATATTAACAATATATAACAACATTTGGACCAAAAATAAATTTCCAGAAAAATGGAAGGAAGTCATTACGATACCATTACTCAAACCAAACAAAAACAAAACAAAACCGATAAATTATAGACCGATATCCCTATCAAACTGTCTAAGCAAAATACTTCAAAAAATTATAAACAAAAGGTTAACATGGTATTTAGAAAAAAATAATATATTAAACGAAAACCAAAGTGGATTCAGACACGGTCGATCAACAACGGACCAACTTATTGCTCTACAAACAGAAATGCAAAAAGCTTTCAAGAATAAACAATATGCAGCATCCATAATGTTCGATATATCAAAAGCATATGACACAGTCTGGAGACATTACATCATAAAAACAATGAAAGAATACAGACTAGAGGAAAACATACTAAATTACATTAAAAACTTCCTCAGCGATCGTAAATTCAAAGTCAGATACAACGGAACACTCTCAGAAACAAAAACGCAAGAAAACGGAACTCCACAAGGTGAAATAATCAGCGTCACCCTATTTTTAATAGCGATGAACAAAATAACCGAGTATATCCCCCAACACATAAAAGCATCACTATTTGCAGACGATCTCGCAATATACTATAGAAACAAAAACATCAAAACATTAAAACTAGAATTACAAAACAGCACCAACCGATTAGAAGAATGGTCCAAAAGCACCGGCTTGCAATTCTCTGAACAAAAAACAAAAATGATGTTCTTTACAAAACTGACTAGACTAATTACGAAACCCACCATAACACTACATAACAAAAAAATCGAATACGTTACCAAACTAAAATTCTTAGGGATGATAATAGACCCACGACTAACCTGGAAGCACCACCTACAACACCTAAAATTTGAATGCCACAAAGGACTAAACTTATTAAAATGCTTAGGTAACAACAAATGGGGAGCCCACAGAAATATACTACTGCTAATATACATAACATACATAAGATCAAAACTAGACTACGGAGCCATTATATATCAAACAGCCAGCACGAACAACTTAAAAATACTGGATCCGATACAAAATACAGCGATAAGACTCGCAACCGGAGCATATAGAACGAGCCCGGCCATCAGCATGCTCTGTGAATCTGGTATCCCCCCATTAGAAATCCGCAGACAACAACTCACGCTATCATACATATCCAAACTCGCAAAACACCCTAACAACCCTGCCCACAAACATATATTCACAGAACATCAAAACCACCTATCTCTACTCAACCATACCCCCCTCCAACATAAAATCAAACATATACTAGAGAACCTAAATATAAACCTGCCAAACCTTGAAACATACTACAAAGATACTATTGCTCCCTGGAAAAAGAAGCCACCAAACTATGTACTAGATCTGACAAAATATACAAAATCCGACACACTACCAAGCATCATCAACCAAGAATTCAGACGAATAAGCAGCCAACAACAACACGCTCAAAAAATATACACGGATGGATCAAAAACACAAGAAGGGACAGGAGGAGCAGTAGTAACAAATGACAAAATAACAAAAATTCATTTACCGGAAGAAACAACAATATATACTGCAGAAGCCTACAGCATCCTCACAGCACTGAAACAGATAAAAAATGACCGTACACATCAAGAAGAATATATCATATACACCGACTCACTGAGTGTTATACAAGGAACCATGAAAATGTATAGTGTCCAACCCATAATACAACAAATACAGGATATCATACACGAAATCACCCAAACTAACGGGGTAACAATAATGTGGATACCGTCACATACCGGCATAAAGGGAAATGAGAGAGCAGACCTAGCAGCCAAGGAAACCAAGGAAGAAAAAATAACACACATCCCCATCCCGATACAAGATTTCATAAAGATAACAAAAAGCAAACTAAAACAACACTGGAACGAAACATGGATTAACACCACAGCCAACAAATTAAGAAATATAAAAGAAGATATATGTAAATGGACGAATATAAACAACAGGAAGGACCAAGTGAAGATCACAAGAATGCGTATAGGACACACAAACATGACACACAAATACCTACTACAAAAAACAGAACCCGAAACATGTGATATTTGTAACACACAAATAACCGCAGAACACATATTAGCACAATGTCCCAAATACACAACACACAGAATACAGAACAACTTACCACCAACACTACAAGAAATGCTCGGTAACGACATAAACAACCTCACAAACACAATTCAATATTGTAAAGACATAAACATATACAAACAAATATAAAATACTTATATATTAACCATAATGTACCGGGTACTAATGACCTAGGTAGTTGATGTACTCTTATATTTTTTATAATAAAAAAAAAAAAAAAAAAAAAAAACAGTCAGGTAAAGTCTTTGCCACATTGTTTTGTATTTTACCAGACTGTTATTTTTTGTGTAACCTTGGATACGTACTTTACTTGACTGTTTTGGTATAAATCTACTTTCTATACTAAAATGCCAGTTTATTAAACGTTATATATTGTTTGCATTTGTTCCAATTTCATGACTAACAATGTAGATACGTAGTATCAAATATTTGACAAGTTTTAAAATTAATTTTAGCAGTAATAAAATAAGTTAAATATGTTGTGTTAATTGATTCAGATGCAGAATTTATTTCTCTACAACTTTTATTTACAAAATTTTCCTGTAAAGTAAACAAGAGATATATTTATTTCCATGTTAACCGCCCATGGCACAAGTTTCGAAAAATTAAAATAATGGCTAAAAATATCTAAATAAATCTAATACGTCCCTGTGTTATTTTTACATTGACATATCGTTTTGTTCATGCTGTAATCGTGCCATGCCTACGAATCAATAAAATCGTTATAACGACCTCAATATTATTATTGTGATTGGCCGCATATATTTTTTAATTGAATTGCCGTTATTTCCCATAAAATAGTTCTATAAAATCATTCACTCACCCGAATAAATTCAGCGTATTTTTCCGTGGAAATAGAAAATTGAAAATCGCTTACCTGCAATGAGAAAAAACAGTTAATACTTTATACATTATTAATTGAATAAATTCGTTGCAAACAATGTTAACAATACTATTTATAAATTATTAAGAACTTTCGGAACCAATGTTTCAGCTAAAATTATTAACAGGTTGGTATTTGTAACATGTCTGCTGTTTAACAGCAAAGAATGCAGAACTGTAACACCCATAAATGGGTAATATAACGTAAGAACATTTTATTTTATTTATTTTTAGAAGATACAATTATATAAATAAATATATCATTACGCCTTCTACCCATTACTGGGTATGGCACTGTGCAGAAGCAGATCTCGGTAAGTGATATTAGTGCGGTTACCAGCCGTTAAATCACGGCCCCCAAAGATGTTAGTGGTGGAGGAGCCACAGGATAATTGGTAAAAATGTTTTGTGGGCTGTTGGGATCGAACCAGGGTTCCTAGGATCCACAGCCCGACTTGATACCACTGAGCCACTACCCCATGGTAATTAATAGTTATAAAATATCAGCAGTCATTGATATAAATGGAGATTGATGAACAAAAATGAAATTTTGGTGGAGGCGCCAACAATTTTCAAATCACAACATAAATATTGTTAATTTGTTACTCTGTACAATTGGCACTAAATCCCAATTAGAATAGCTTGTAGTAGAATCCGAACCACTCAGATATAATCGTATTTTTTTTTTTACTTAAGTTGAAGTTAACAAGACTTGAACGCAGGACCTCTTGCTTGTTATTTAAAAAACGCAAGTTTTACTTTGATCTTATTTTTATCCTCAACCATTAAATAATACATACATTACAAGTGCATTTCTAGATACATAATATAGTGTATTATCTAAAAGTATTATTTATGGAGTAGCTAACTCAGTGGTATCGAATCGGCATGTGGATTCTGAGAACCTCGGTTCGATTCCCACAGCCTACAAACAATTTTCACCACATTAAAACTACCCCTCTGGCTCTCCTACTAACATCTTTGGGCCCGCGATTTGACAGCTGATAACCGCACTTCACACCCAAAATAATATCACTTACATAGATCTGCTATGATAGTGTCACACGCAGTAATGGGTATAAACAGTGATGATATATTTATTTTTTATATATTTGAAACATCGTTGAATTTTGTAATAGTTTGTAGTATAAAATCCTCCTTCTAAGTATAAATTTCGTGTGAAGTTCTCCCTGCTTGCATTTCTACTAATAACATCCACATTTTATGGTTTCTCCCCCTAGTGTGAATCCATAAAAATGGAGTAAAAAATCGACAATAAGCCAAACGAGCACCGGCGAACGAAGTAGACGGACCTAGACTTCGAATGTCGAGTGCGCGATAAAACGTAATAGCCTATAAAATTGAGTGTTGATATTGAATACACCGGTTTCGTTTGCATCGATTTCCTCGGCCTAATTTCAACCACTTAGAGAGCGGTTTGTTGACAGCAAACAGCCAAAGCTTACTTCCTAGAAATGTTGATGAATTTAATAGCAAAAAGCACGGAATAGTTATTTATTTATTTGTTACTCTGTTCAGCAGGAACTTTTAATCCCAATTACAGAAGCTTATAGTGGAACCCGATCCACTCAGACACAATCCTACTTTTTGATAATTTAAATCTGATACTACGGAATAGGGCAGCGAAATATTTTGTATGGAGTGCTGTTATACGGGTGTGAGATATGGACAATTTTTAAAAAATGGGAAAAGGATTGATACTATGGAAATGTGGATATGTAGGAAAATGCTTGGTAGTAATAAATAAGAAAAAATAGGTAAAAATTTTCCATCACTTGTCTCGTAATTCCACAGAGGTTTTACAGCACGTTTGCATCAACTTCTCAGGTCATCAACAAACGGCTGGTCAGTTCAGCTTTAACCATAGACGCGTTTCGTCCTTCCGGACTCATCAGTATGGTGCGATCATTTATCCAACTAGATCAACTAGGAAATAGTGGATTGTGATACCGACTTAGCTGAACTGACTGATGTTAACCTATCTACAACGGTAACATGACATGAGAGCTATGGAGCCACTCGTGGTGCCATCTACCGACAAAATCGCAAACTGCTTGACAGCTATTGAAATAAAACAAAAGACAAAATGTCTATTGCAATGTGGAATTGAGTCTTAATAAATAAGAAAAAATAGGAAAAACCTCTGTGGAATTACGAGACAAGTGATGGAAAATTTTTTCCTATTTTTTCTTATTTATTAAGACTCAATTCCACATCGCAATAGACATTTTGTCTTTTGCTTGGTAGTAAGTTAGATAGTGTTGAAAAGAGTAGGAAAAAAAAGGATACAGTATGAGACTATTTTAAAAACGAAGACAATGTGGTTGAGAAGGGATACTGTAATGGAAGACGTAATAGAAGGGACAATAGAAGAAGACGGTAAAAGAGACAGGGGGAGGAAGAGGAAAAATGGTAGATGACTTAAAGGAAAGAAGAAGTTATGTTGAAATGGAGAAGTTGGTTATAAATAGAAGATATTGAAAAAGGCATTTAGGACTTGCGTCATGGTGGGAACTACTGATGATGATAGCGGAATCAGAATCATTAAGACACAATCGTATTAAATAGAATTATTTAAAATATTATAATTTGGATCTGAAACTATAGAAAAGAATAACGAAATATTTTTTACATATCACACTATATTCCATCAAATCAGGTAGCACGAAACCTAAAATAATTCATGAAATACTCACTCATTAAATTCATCAAATAATCAGTCCTCGTCAAACATTCTCATCCAAACACACCACCCTCACTTTAACCACATTCATAGATCACTCCATATAAACTCATTCATTTATTACACTCGAAATCATTCATCACACAACAAACCTTCAATCACATCATTCCTATTCACTTATCATTCATCTTCTTTCTTCAACGTACATAACATATGCATAAAACATCTCAAATTACTCACGCTTACTCCTAACAAAGGGAGTGTTATTGTTGTACGAATATGAGACAAGGACAGTTTTAAAAACAAATAGGAAAAGAATGCTTGGTGGTTTGATAGAGTTAGCAATCACCAAGTGTTGGAAAGAATAGGAGAAAAAAGGACACTGTATGAGACTATTTTAAAAAGGAAGAGAATGTGGTTGAAAGGGGATACTCTAATGAAAGACGTAATAGAAGGGACAATAGAAGGAGAATGTAAAAGAGGCAGAAGGAGGAAGATAGTAGACGATCTGAAAGAAGGAAGAAGTTAAGTTGAAATGAAGAGGCCAAAAAAAGAAAAGACATTTAGAACCTGCGTCAAGCAAAGAACTATTGATAATGATGAATTTTCGTACAAAGTAAAGAGTTAACATATCTAGCAAGCTTCCGATTCAATTTGAAGACGTTAATAAAATTTGAAATTAAAATAGAACAGCTACATATCAAACATGCTTTTATGGCTACTAAAATTTCTAATTCATATTACCTGAATATATTTTATCTCTCAATTTATGATAAGGAAAAGTTTTATCTACCATGAAAATTAAATTTGTTGTTTAAACAATCTACAATCTATTTAATTATTAGTTAATTAACTTTTATTCTAGGTCAAAGGAAATTCAATATATTTTATTTAAAAAAAAATATGTTGGTACAACTACTGTTTCAATATCAATACAGAAAAAAATTAACTATATGAAAAAGCTAAAATCTGGTGGCAGCTCTCGAACATTTCAAAGTTTCTATTAATTTATTCTGCGTCCGTATTTCATCCCGATTCGGATATATTGAAAATTCTGCAATGTAAATATCCACGACTCTCATTCGACATTCAACCAGCTCCCACCATAGGCGGAGACAGAAGATTTTACCAAAGGCACAGAAATATGTCAAAAACCTATCAAACCAATTTTTAAAAATAATATTTACCAGTCGTCAAATCACGGCCCCTAAATATGTTAGTGGTGGAGGAGCCACAGGGGTAGTTTTTGAAATGATGAAAATTAAAATATTTATGCTCGTACAATGCGGTTACCAGTCGGCAAATCACGGCCCCAAAAGACGTTAGTAGAAGGAGAGTCACATAGGTAATATTAATGTGGTGAAAATTATAAATAAAGCCCCAAAAGACGTTAGTAGAAGGAGAGTCACATAGGTAATATTAATGTGGTGAAAATTATAAATAAAAAATAAATATATCATCACGCCTTCTACCCATTACTGGGTGTGGCATTCTGCCGAAGCAGATCTCGGTAAGTGATATATTTTGCGCGTGAAGTGCGGTTACCAGTCGTCAAATCACGGCCCCTAAATATGTTAGTGGTGGAGGAGCCACAGGGGTAGTTTTTGAAATGATGAAAATTAAAATATTTATGCTCGTACAATGCGGTTACCAGTCGGCAAATCACGGCCCCAAAAGACGTTAGTAGAAGGAGAGTCACATAGGTAATATTAATGTGGTGAAAATTATAAATAAAAAATAAATATATCATCACGCCTTCTACCCATTACTGGGTGTGGCATTCTGCCGAAGCAGATCTCGGTAAGTGATATATTTTGCGCGTGAAGTGCGGTTACCAGTCGTCAAATCACGGCCCCCAAACATGTTAATGGTGGAGGAGCCACAGAGGTAGCTTTTGAAATTATGAAAATTGCCTGTGGGAATCGAACCAGGGTTCTCAGGATCCACAGGCCGACTTCATACCAAAAGTATGGATCTAGGAAATCTACCTCTGTGGCTCCCTCTAGACTAACATCTTTATGGGGTATAATTTGTCAATTGATATAGTTACATTACCCTACAAAAATTATTATATCTCAAAATTAGCTTTAACAGGAGGTTAATCTTAAAAAGTGAGTAAAAGGCTAAATAAAATCCTTCCACTAGAAAATTTTCTGTGTCGCCGGCTATGGTGTGGTGGGGGTAGGAGTGCAACAAGCGGCCGTCAACGTTCGTTTGTCGAATGGATGACTGAACCTCCCGTCCAACTGTTCGATGTACAGAACAGATTCAGAGAGCACTCCGAATGCTTCTTAATGAACGTTTTAGAATTTACAAATAGGTTAATAATCCCTTAGGTTTTAATATTTAAATCGAGGGTGAACTAATTGGGGTAGATTGTTCTAACTGGATCCAGTAGATTTAAATAAATTTGGATTGAATTAGTAATTTCATTGAGTGAGTTTTATCGAATTGAAAACTTTACAATAAATTTCAAATAGGAGTATTGTTTTTCGCAAGTCTGTCAGAAAGTAAAATATTCTTCCCTCAATCGAAAGAAATTTATACTTCCATCCCTAAGGAAAAAAATTACTATTTTTCTGTTTAAAAACTTGACATTTTTATATTGCTACCGATACACGAAGTTTGTGTTTTTTTTATTGATAATTTAAAATTAAAATTCGTTTACACAAATTTATTTATCAAACATTTGCACCTAGCACGTTCCCTTGGTTACAATACATCAATAGTACAAAATTAATATTATTTTAAATTTCAATTTACTGAAATAAATCAATAATTATTATATTGACAATTGGAAATATCTATTTTCTGCTCATGGGATGGCTAGCTCAGTGGTATGAAGTCGGCCTGTGGATCCTGAGGTCCCTGGTTCGATTCCCACAGGCGACAAATTTTCATAATTTGAAAAAGCTATCCCTGTGGCTCCTCCACCACTAACATGTTTGGGGGCCGTGATTTGACGACTGGTAACCGCACTTCACGCGCAAAATATATCACTTACCGAGATCTGCTTCAGCAGAGTGCCACACCCAGTAATGGGTAGAAGGCGTGATGATATATTTATTTATTTTATTTATTTATTTTCTGCTCGATCATGGAAAATAGTATATTACGTACCATGAACTGTAAGTAACCAGATTTACTATACATTTGCGGCCTAAAAGAATCACTTACAGTTCGAGAGTAGTAAGCTATTTTTACAATACTTTCACAAATAGAAGGAAACGAAAAATAGGTTTCAAAATTGACAGCCGTCAAATTGTTGTCAAAATAAACAGGACCTTGATATGTAATATTTACTTACTGTTTACGGTGCACAGTAAGTAAATATTAAAGTCCTGATATAACCATGGAAACCACTGTGCAATAAAAGTTCCACTTACTGTGTTTAAATTTTGTCATTAATAGGTAACTTACAGTGCAAGTATTATAAAAAATATATGTATATACCTTATAAAGAAAGTGGCTAGCTCAGTGGTATGAAGTCGACCTGTGGATCCTGAGAACCCTGGTTCGATTCCCACAGACCATTAGCATCTTTGGGGGCCGTGATTTTACGACTGGTACCGCACTTCACGCGCAAAATATATCACTTACCGAGATCTGCTTCGGCAGAGTGCCATACTCAGTAATGGGTAGAAGGCGTGATGATATATTTATTTATTTATATAAAAAGTAACATTCATCCCTTTCAAGTGCTTTATATCCCTCAGGAAACAAAACAGCATCTTCCAAAAAAATGCGTCACTTTCTTCCCTTATTACAAAAATAACTATTTCCTTCACTTAATCCAGCCCCGTACAAGTAATTAAATAATAGAAAATAGTCACTTACACTCAATTTACTATAATTCCTAATAATTAAAAACTAGTTAGCTGCTTTCTATTTCCAGACAACTAGTAATTTATTATATAGAATAAAACAAACTACAACCCTACTTGGAACCATACAGAAACATAAAAATAAACTGCCCCAATCAATAACTTATAGCTAGAGCATACATACAGGTACAATCTAAAAGAGGAGTTCGGTACACAGCCAAGCATTATTTCATAAAAGTTCAGCTCAAGCAATCTATATTACCCTATGTAATATGTATCAGGGGTTGTATATCTTGTAGAGATCTAATAAAATACAAGATACATACATGTAAAAATAGTTCAAACAATATATAATAATCGATATCTGAAGCTACATTGAATGTAATTTGACACAAAATAGAATGTAGTTTTTGTTTTCTTTGTAATAAATTACTACTTTATATTGAGATATTTTATGAACAACCGGGCCGAAATTAATATGTTTTAGTCCTAAAAAACGGACGTAAACTCTTCTTTTTGGCCCTAGCGCCATATAAAAATCATTCCTATCGATAAATAAATAAAGTGACAATTTTTGTTTATTGTGAATACTTGATTTTACAAAATGTCATTTTGACATATAACCTATGTACATATTTGAATCTTTTGAACATATAATTAAATGTTATTTTGTTGTGCATAAAATATTGTATGTACCACGGGTAAAATTAGCGTTTCTGACCCGGAGCATGTTATTAGCCCTCAGCGCTTTGCGCCTCGTGCTAATAATCATGCCACGGGCCAGAAACGCCTGTTTTACCCTTGGTATATAAATAACTATTTAACCACACTTTTTACATAGGTTTCAGTGAGCTGTCATCATATTCCTTTTTTAAATAATAGCTACATATATATATATATATATATATATATATATATATATATATATATATATATATATATATATATATATATATATATATATATATATCATCACGCCTTCTACCCATTACTGGATGTGGCACTCTGCCGAAGCAGATCTCAGTAAGTGATATATTTATGCGCGTAAAGTACGGTTATCTGCCGTCAGATCACAGCCCCCAAAGATGTTAGTGGTAGGGAAGCCACAGGGGTAATTTTAATGTGGTGAAAATGTTTGTCGGCTGTGGTAATCGAACCAATATTCTCAGGATCCACAGGCCGACTCGATACCACTGAATAACCAAAAATTAAAATGTGTCTAATTCAGATTCATTTTTCACACCAACAATTTAAAAAATGACGCTTTCAAAGTCCAATCCTTCTCCATTTGCGAGATTTCAACAGATCAATTTACCGTAAGTACGTCTAATATTTCAAATAGTGACATGAGAAATGTCTTTTTAAAATATGACAGAAAAAGAGCACACTTCATCAGCTACAAAAACTAACCGACCTTTCTTTCGGTTCACTTGACCGTATCAAATCAAACCGATCTCATCTAACTGACCCAGATTACCCAAAGGGTAGTATTGTTCAAGTCAATATTTGGATGAGAATTAAGTTGGCGAAATTCTTCGAGCAAACAGTGACATTATAGATTGTATTGTTCAGTTTTTTCAGTTGTTCAGATTTACAAATATTTTCGTATAGAAAGGGAAACTTCAATAGAAGAAAATAAAGTTTTTATGCACACTTCTCCAGCTTTTGTGAATTCCAAACAACATTTTTATCACTTCGTTCATCGAGAAAGTTTTTTTTATATTCGGTCTACACAAAAATATGCGTGTTACAATATAAAAAAAAATAAATATATTGTCACGCTATTTTACTTATTTGTTGTTGAATAGATTTTCTGTTACAAATCTCGGTAAATAACATATTATTTTCATGACATTCTCAGTAAGTACAATTTTATTTTCTTAATTGCAAGAAGAAAGTGATACTTGTTATACCAAGAAAATAAAGTTTTTTTTTTAATCGTACCCTTACCTTAGGGTAGAAAGTAACTATTTTCTTCCCTTATTTATGCTTAGTCTCATAGCAACCGTCAGGACAATTTTAAATATTTATTTATGGGGTAGGTGGCCCTGGTTCGATTCCCACAGCCGACAAACATTTTCACCAATTTAAAATTACCCTTGTGGCTGCCCCTTCACTAATATCTTTAGAGGTCTCAATCGTATTTTTGGGGTATAAGTTGAAATCAGCGAGATTTGAACACACGACCTCTTACTTAGTACAATTAGTGCGTTAGATAAAAACAATATGAATAGTCCCCATACTAATTTATATGGGGTAATGGCTCAGTGATATCCGAGTCGGCCTGTGGATCCTAAGAATCCTGGTTCGATCTCCATAGCCGACAAAACATTTTCACCAATTTAAAATTACCCCTGTGGCTCCTCCACCACTAACATCTTTGGGGGCCGTGATTGGATGGCTGGTAACCGCACTTCACGCGCATAAATATATCATTTACCGAAATCTACTTCGGCAGAGTGCCACACCCAGTAATGGGTAAAAGGCGTGATGATATATTTATTTTTTACTAATTTATGCATTTATCGCTCGTTGTAAATTCTTCTTTCTAATTAAGCCCAATGTAAATTCAAACCACGATGGCACTCAGGCCTGTTCTGGACTCACCACAGGTGCATTTGTTCCGGTGGAGATTCAACCGTTGATAGCGTCTGGGACCAGAGATTGAAGCAGGTTTTATTCTCAGTTCAATCGGAAACCAATCCCGTTTCGACAACATATAATTTCGACTTTATCTCCACATTTCCACGCAGAACACGATCTGAGAAACAATGCACCCAGCCAACTGAAACGACGGTGAATTTAAAAGTTTCAATTGCTGGTGCATAGTTTAACTGAACAGGTCATAACCTAAGAGGGAATAAAAGTTTGAACTCTCTCCAAATGTAAAATGATATCATCACAGCTTTTTATCATTAACATCTTAATAAGATCTTAGTGGCTGATATTTCTTTGTGTAACAGAACTCCTATTTCGAAGTCAAAACAATTGAAATTTAGTCGAGTAACTGTGACATAATTACGGTTTAAATAAACCAGATCACCATTCTTCATCCCTGTGCTACGTCCATGTAGATCAGTTACAAAAACGGTAAGATTAACCCGGAACAAAAACCGGTACATAAATGCTAAATTAGAAGAATGGCAAGCCTTGGAATCCTTAGATCGAGACGGCAGGGGAAACAAAAGAACGGGAGTGTAAGGAAGACAAATAACAAAGGACAACTGTCTGACGAGACTTGATAATTATGAACCCAACCACTGGAGTTTGATTTACATCACAAAAACAGATGATAGAGGATGGGTTTCTTGAAAGATTACTCTGCTATGCCTACTTAATACTGTATAATACCCTAATGAGAATCGTATTTCGCTATGAAATAAATTGATAAAACTCGAAGACTTAACAGTATTGTTTTGTTCAGAAACAAGAAACTGTCGAGGGAGACAGAGTTATACAAGAAACATTTCGAGATTGTATTGTATTCTGCACAACAGGAAATCCATTTCAATTACTGTACAAGACACTAACACTGGTATGCATAGTCGTTCGCCCAGCGACGCGCTGAGGAAGCGGCCATAAGCGATACACTTGGCGAAACGCTGGCGAACGACTATGAATACTAGTGTAACAGTTTATAGTGAAATCCAAGTTACTAAAACGCGGTTGTATTTTTAAATATAAGTTGAGCCAGCGATATTTGAATCCTTCTTTATACAGAATGGCAGTCTGCCGGAGCAAATCTCGGTAAGTGATATATCTATTCGCGTGAAGTGCGGTTATCAGCCGTCAATATAAGAAATACAATTTTTATATGGAGGAATCTATGAATGCAGTGGCGTACCTAGAGGGGCGGTGGGTGCGGTCCGCACCGGGCGGCATATATTTTGGGGTGGCATTTTTTATATTCAGTTATAGTTATAGTTAAAAACTACCCCTGTGGCTCCTCCACCATTAGCATCTTTGGGGGCCGTGATTTGACGACTGGTAACCGCACTTCAAGCGCAAAATATATCACTTACCGAGATCTGCTTCGGCAGAGTGCCACACCCAGTAATGGGTAGAAGGCGTAATGATATATTATATTTTCATTTAGGTTTAGTTATAAAAAACAACTTGGTCACTTCATAAGTTTACTATTCGATTTCTACAAATTATGAATTTCTATATAATTTCAAATATTTTTCTTCATCAAGTCAATATAGGGTTGAAAATATTATCTCGAAAAATTCCTTTATTACTGTCTAATTTAAATATGGTGTAAGCCTCCCTTATTTAAAGGAGACTTAACAAATAATTTATATGGGTTCTTGTCAGACCGGAGAAACGACAAGTACTAGGGTTGTTGTAAATAAGTTTGTACTTACAATTTGGTTCAACAAATAACAAAGATTTATTCACACTTATACATGGTTGGTGTTGTCGAGTTCCTACTGAACTCTAACGACTACTGTACTCTGAACGACTCTTCATCACTCTGCTCTGAATCACTCTCTCGTATTGACTATGTGACTATCTTGTAACTAACCTAACGCTACTATATATATATATAATTACAAAAGTACTAAGTCAGCAAATAGTTAGCTACTTACGTCAAAGAATATTATTTAGAATACTTGACCTCATTACAACACGCTCTACTTTACTTAATTGTATTCACTAAGAATGTGCTGACTTTGACTTGTTACAATGGCATCCAATGGTAAAAAAGTTCCCCACCTATAGTTTGTCTCAATTACAATTATTTATTTATGTTTAATAATTTAATGGACATTGCTTATTTTACATTACTGATTGCTTTACTTCACTATAAATGGTTCTACTTAAATCACAAGTTTAAACTTGTTGTTTTACCTACTACTTTTGCGTTGCTTCTTGCGTTACTTCATTATAAATCCAGCTTTAGTGTATAAGTTTGCTTAATTTAGTTCATTTAAGTCATGTTGTCTAATTTATCTGACCAGATTTAAGTAACCCAAGTGGCAAATGCAATACAGCTATTATTTTCTAACGTTGTCATAGTAAACTGCCAAGCAATTATTTTTATTCTATTTATCTGCAATCTTTAAGATGTCTTCAGGGTGATTGTACGACGATATGAGCACTTGAAATACAGTCTTGTGGCATGTATATGAAAGTAACAAGCAATTTAGAGTGTTAGCATAATAAATAAGCGTTGGCGAACGACATATTTCAGCAGTAAACAGAACAGAATGGCGGTATGCGAGATATTGTATTTTGTAAATTTGAATATGCGGATGGAGGTACCTGTTATATACTCCGACGGCTTTGTTTCTAAATTACACGCTTTATTATAAATTATCTTGTGCTTATCTTACTAATGAGAATGTGTTGCTGATAGCACCCTTAATAACATTCACCCTTATACCTTTTCATTATTTTATTATAGTTTCGACATAGGGAAAATATAACGGCCCCCAAAGATGTTAGTGGAGAGGGAGCCACAGGGGTAGTTTTAAAATGGTGAAAATTGTTTGTCGCCTGTGGGAATCGAATCTAGGGTACCAGGGTTCTCAGGATCCACAGACCGACTTCATACCACTGAGCTAGCCATCCCATTTTTTGATACAGATAAAAAATTTGATATGATGTTAATAAAACATAGATAATAGACATATTCCATTTACCATTTGAATCAGATCTAACTTACATTTACTGAACCAGATCACTTATTTATTTTGGTGTATTAATTCGCTGACTTTTTTTCCAGTACTAGAATTACAGATTCTAATTTACTTTAAAGTAATTCCCCCCAATAAGTACATAAGTTTGCTTAATTCAATTCACTTCGTCATGTTGTCTAATTTATGTGAACTGATTTAAGTGAACCAAGTGGCAAATGGAATACAGCTATTATAAAGACCTCATGGAATGGTTGTTATGGTACCGCGACTTCTATCGCTGTATTCCATTTGCCACTTGGTTCACTTAAATCAGTTCAAAGAAATTTGACACATGACCAAATGAACTGAATTAATCAAACTGATGCACTTAATGGGGTGAATTACTTCAAAGTAAATCAGAATCTGTAATTCTAGCACTGGAAATAAAGTCCGCGAAGTAATCTAGGGAAATAAATATGTGAACTGGTTCAGTAAATGTAAGTTATATCTGATACAAATGGCAAATGGAATACGCCTAATATTATTCTCTCACTGAGTGACTAATGATGAACATTAGCTGTATTCCATTTGCCATTTGGTTCACTTAAATCAGTTTAGATAAATTCGACACATGATTATATGAAGTGAATTAAGCAAATAGATGCACTTATCGGGGTGAATTACTTCAAAGTAAATTAGAATCTATAATTCTAGCGCTGGAAATAAAGTCAGTGAAGTTATTCAGCGAAATAAATAAGTAATCTGGTTCAATAAATGTAAGTTAGATCTGATTCAAATGGCAAATGGAATACGCCTTATGAGTCGATGTTGGATAAACATTTTGTTTTATGTTTCATTTCCTTGAAAGTAATTTTCATTTAGTCCGGGAAGTTTCTTAATAAAACTTAAATAAACTTACTAAGAAATTATCTACTTGTCAAAAATAACTGAAAGAAACTTCTTGCAACTCAAAAATTCATTTCAAGTTTCATTCTCTCCTTATCCCTCTTTCGTCTTTCAACGTTGCCAAATTTAAACGCAAAATATCCAAGTTCTCTTGTAATAAAACTCCGTTTAAACTTTAAAATATAATCCAAAGTTTATTCAACAGCAAATGCTTTCGTGACTTCCACAATTGCAGAATTTCACACCGTATTTTATCTTTCCTGTACTACAATTTGTAATACATTGTTGTATATTGTAAAGTATCTACTTAGTAAAATAAATAAATATATCATCACGCCTTTTACTCATTACTAGGTGTAGCACTCTGCCGAAGCAGATCTCGGTAAGTGATATATTTATGCGCGTGAGGCCATATCTCAAAAACTAAAAACACTTCAAATGAGCTAAAATTTTGCTAATAAGTCAATTCGGACCCGGGGAATTCAACACTGTTGAGCGCAACTTTGTATCACGTTTAGTTTTTGAGATAGAGCCTCTGGAAGAGTTGAACTTTCAAAAAATTTCAGCTCCTCAGTTCCTCGACTTTCCAGAGGCCATATCTCAAAAACTAAACGAGATATGAAGATGCGCTCAATAAATAGTCAAAATGAACATTTTGACTATTGTCTATGACATGCTTTGTACTACTTTATTTGTGACTATATTTATTTATTTAGTTTTTATTGTTTTGACTTTTGTAAAATTTGTTTACAATTATTTTACAATTTTGTTACAACATTATTGTTTTGTTTATGCTGAGGATGTCCAGTTCGCTGGACGAAACGTCCAATTATACTTACTGGTGAAAACTGATTCCACTGCCCGTAATTGCACGTCTTTACCATCTTATCCACAAAAAAATATGTCCAATTCCATACAACACAAAAATTCAAACACAAATGACACTTCGTGGTTATGTTTACATAAAACAACGCTCCCTGACAACCTCTAAACGCCACTTTTCTTACACAAAAATTCAAAATATTTGGAAAAAGAAGAGATTTGGCTAAGCACGGTGCAGAAAAACTATTGTTGTCTATATCCCTTGCCCAAGCCTCACTTGAAACAATGCTACAGTATCGTAATGCCATATCCCCTCCTTTCAACGTCAATACATCCCCCCCTGTAAAAAGCACCCTGGGCGTCACTCTCCACAGATAACCTCACCAGAAATTAACTAACAAGTGTCCGGCAACTTGTATCAGGATTAGCATAGTCCTATCTGATACTGACGCACTCACCCTCAACATTGATGGACTTAGAACGACTATCAACCCTTTGTCCAACCCACTTGCACGCCGCTGTCGTGTCGGATCAATGGCGGAGGCTCGAGGAAGGGTATACTGGATATAGTTAAGGGTTGGAAAGGTAGTTTAGAAGATTGTGTCGTAAGGATTTAATTTTTTGTTGTTTCTTAATCGGACATTTGTAGAGATTGTTTATTTATTTGATTGGTTGTTCAAGATATTAAGTACAATTTAGGTGGAGTTATAATGAAGTAAATAAATATAAATAAACATATCATCACGCCTTTTACCCGTTACTGGGTGTGGTACTCTGCCGGAACAGATCTCGGTAAGTGATATATTTATGCGCGTGTAGTGCGGTTATCAGCCATCAAATCACGGCCCCCAAAGATGTTAGTAGTGAAGGAGCCACAGGAGTAATTTTAATATGGTGAACATTTTCGTCGGCTGGATTAATTATAATTTGTTTTTATTCAGATTTATTATCGTGTCATTAATGCATCCCTTATTCTAAACTGAACACCTCGCCACTAGGGTCAAGATCTCGACTATGTAAATTCATTTTAATCATTACAAAATTGATTAGTGAACGGGTCTCTATGTGAGTAATTACTAGAGATGTTGAAATAACTGCGGTCCACTGACCTCCATTGTGGAGTGTAGCTGAAATTGAGACGCACCCTCCCTTTGTGGGAAGGTTAATTGATACCTTATTATTTATTGAGGAATGAAATTGAATTGATGGCTGAGTAGACACAAGATCTGTTTACATGGCTTTGCCCTGTATTATAGGTCGATTAGTATTTGAACGCGATAGTATAACACGGTTACTTATTCAACTCTGGGATAGGTGGCTCAGTGGTATCGAGTCGTCCTGTGGATCCTAACAACCCTGATTCGATCCCACAGTCGACAAACATTTTCACCACATTAATACTACTTCTGTGGCTCCTCCACCACTAACATATTTGCAGGCCGTGATTTGACTGCTGGTAACCGCTCGTCACGCGCATAAATATATCACTTACCAAGATCTGTTTCGGCAGAGTGCCACATCCAGTAATGGGTAGAAGGCGTGATGAATTATGTTTATTTATTTTACTTATGCAACTCTGGGGTAGGTGGCTCAGTGGTATCGAGTCGGCCTGTGGATCCTAAGAACCCCAGTTCGATTCCCACAGGCGACAAACAATTTTCATAATTTCAAAAACTACCCCTATGGCTCCTCCAGCACTAACATCTTTGGAGGTCGTGATTTGACTACTGGTAACCGCACTTCACACGCAAAATATATCACTTATCGAGATCTGCTTCGACAGAGTGCTACACCCAGTAACGGGTAGAAGGCGTGATGATATATGTTTATTTACTTTACTTATGCAACTCTGGGGTAGGTGGCTCAGTGATATCGAGTCGGCCTGTGGATCCTAAGAACCCTAGTTCGATCCCAGAGCAGACCAACATTTTTACCAATTTAAAATTACCCCTGTGGCTCCCTCACCTCTAACATCTTTGGGGGCCGTGATTCGACGATTCGTAATCGCACGTCACGCGCATAAATATGTCACTTACCGAGATCTGCTTCGGCAGAGTGCCACACCTAGTAATGGGTAGAAAGTGTGATGATATATGTTTATTTATTTTACTTATGCAACTCTGGGGTAGGTGGTTCAGTAGTATCGAGTCGGCCTGTGGATCCTAAGAACCCTGGTTCGATTCACAAAGGCGACAAACAATTTTCATAACTTCAAAAACTACCCCTGTGGTGCCCCCACCACTAACATCTTTGGGGGCCGTGATTTGACTGCTGGTAACCGCACTCCACGGGCATAAATATATCACTTACCGAGATCTGCTTCGACAGAGTGCCACACCTAGTAATGGGTAAAAGATGTGATGATATATTTATTTATTATTTTTTTAATATTTATTGTCTAAACAAACCAACAATTTCCACCACCTACTACAAACCTCCCCCTCCCTTGCTCCACACATTGTTACAACATATTTACCCTACTGTCCAGAAACGAACAAAAGCATCTCTACACCCTCCCTGTCGTAACTTCATGCATATCTACGAACGGAAAAGAGACCTCAACTCCCAGAACAAAGTTGGGAGTGCAGAACAATCGGCCGTCAGGCCCGGGGTAGGTGTCGTGAAACGTACCATGAAACATCAGACTATCACGGAGCTAAACGGCTGCTTGCACCCGTAAGCGATTTGGGAGGGTGACGAACAGACAGGGAGATTACTAAAGGAATGAGAGGATTGTCTGGAGAAAGAATTATGGAGGGAATAGTTTGCCTGGTTTGAAACTGGCTTTGAGTATATGTAGATAATATATCACGGTGTATCCGGAGTAATGAGGTGGTAGAACTACGTATTCTGCATACATTCACTCAATATTAAATAAATAAATATACCATCACGCCTTCTAGTCATTACTGGCTGTGATACACTGCCGAAGCAGATCTCGGTAAGTGATATATTTATGCACGTGAAGTGCGGTTATTAAATTATGTTGTCCAAGAATGTTCGTGGTGAGGGAGCC
Source organism: Pterostichus madidus (assembly GCA_911728475.2). Classification (NCBI taxonomy): domain Eukaryota; kingdom Metazoa; phylum Arthropoda; class Insecta; order Coleoptera; family Carabidae; genus Pterostichus; species Pterostichus madidus. Next base: position 1,751,760 of record OU452314.1, on the reverse strand, counting down.
AAAGGGATAATTTTAATGTGAAAAAAATGTTTGTCGGTTGTAGGAATCGAACCAGGATTCTCAGGATCCAAATGTGGCAGTCTGCTGTAGCAGATACCATAATGGTGGTAATAAACCGGGTCGTTCTTAGTAAGGGTGAAAATAGGTATGTAACATTAAAATCATGATTCGATCGGCAATTGTTTTAATAAAGATAATCGTAACTCAATGGATAAAAGCGAGGTAAAACTTGCATTTCTTAATTAGCAAGCAAGAGGTCGTGCGTTCAAATATCACTGACTTCTACTTATATCCAAAATAATACGATTGTGTCTGAGTGGTTCGGATTCCACTATAAGCTGTAGGCCCCCTGTACTGTAATTGGGATTTATTTCCTGTTGTGCAGAGTAACAAAATAAATAAATAAATAAATAAAAGTGCATAAAAACCTATCGTGCCGTCTAACATTCAATTTAATATTTTTCATTTAAGTAATCCTTAATATTTAAATAAAAGCATACAACAGGATGGATCTTTGAAAACATGTTTTTAAAAATTTGTAAATAGCGTCCGACGACCCCCACCAATATCTTCACGACCCACAATTTGAAACCTACTGGTTTAAGTCATACACTCAATCTCTCAATCTTAATTTCACTTACATTCATATGATTTACTTGCAATTAACCTTTCATTCATCCACATTCATAATTCCTTTCACATAAGGTAGTCTCATCTTCCGTTCACGCAACAAACCTTCAATAATATGTACGCAATCTTTTACCCTTATTTCACAAACATACACCTGTTTCACCAATCTTTCATTCGACATACATTCCACATTACCAAACATCCACTCTTCTATCATCATTTCTCTAAATCTTACACTCATCAAACATTCATTTTCTATATCTTTTACTTCGAGTATTATCTTTAAAACTATATAAGAAAGTTTAACTTCAACAGAGTTCTACAACTACAAAGCATCCATACAAAACTATTTGCACAAAATAAACTTAATGCCAATTACAGTAGTTTATAGTGAAATCCGAACCACTCAGACACAATCTTTTTTTTTTATATAAGTTGTAGTCATGGAGATTCAACAACGACCTCATGCTTGTTAATTATAAAATGCAAGATTTCCTTCGGCTTAATCCAGTGGGCTACGATTGCTTGTTATTTTCATAACCACCTCAAGATTTTTCATTTTACTTTAACACTTTTAACATTGTATGCTTTGTAAAGAATGTTTTACAATAAATCACGGCTATATAAAATATATATTAGATAGCAAACTTTGGATGTAACCTTATTTTAACGCCTGACCGCATTGCCCGTATAGTAACCGATACAAAATGAATGTATCGTACATTTACTGTGAGAATGACAGTAACATTACTTTTTACAGGCATGTCTTGCTATATGATAATAGCAAAATAGTTGGGATGGATTTAGTTTAAAACTAGCGATCGGCCTAGCTTCGCCAGACTTTCTCGATAGGCTCCGCGGACACTCAAGTAATATAAATTGAATTGACCATTTGTTTCTTCATATACTTCTACATAATTATACATATTTTGATCCTCAATATATATATCTTTAATCGTCGGAGTCATGATCACAAAAATTTCGGGCTAATGAAAATGCAAATTTTTTTATTGAACCAGTTTAAAAATCTAAAATTTTTTAAATATGGTTCTATATAGTTCAGACTACGAGGAATCGAATGCCGTTGAGCGCATCTTCATATCTTTTTTAGTTTTCGAATAACAGCGATTTTTGACTTTTAACAAATCTCAACTTTGAAGGCCCATATCTCGAAAACTAAAAGAGATATTGAAATGCGGTTTGAACGAGTGTATTTCTCGTGATCTAATTAACTTATACAGAAATTTTGAAAATTTTGAAAATTTTACAAGTTTTATCAAAATTTTCTTTTACCCATATTTCAAAAACTTGACGAGATAATGAAAATCTGTAAAAACCAGTGGATTCCTCGCATAAAAATATATAAGTATGTAAAATTTCAGAATTTTTGCTCCACGGATAAAATTTTTAGAGCAAAAAAACGAAAAATGGCCAATATTCGTTAAAATCTTAAGGGGTACCCCTTCAAAAATAATTAAGAAACAGTGATTTTCGGTTTTTTTGTAATAAAAAATGTATCTGTGCGAATTTTTGCCTGAAATTTTGCATACCTACGTACTTTTACGAGAGGAATTCACTGGTGTTCACAGATTTTCATTATCTTTTCAATTTTTTGAAATATTGAGAAATGAAATTTTTGAAAAAAAAATGAAAATTTACCAAATTTTCAAAATTTCAGTATTGCTTAATTAGCGCACGAGAAATACACTCGTTCAAACCGCATTTCAATATCTCTTTTAGTTTTCGAGATATGGGCCTTCAAAGTTGAGATTTGTTAAAAGTCAAAAATCGCTGTATCTCGAAAACTAAAAAAGATATGAAGATGCGCTCAACGGCATTCGATTTCTCGTAGCCTGAATTATATAGAACCATATTATAAAATTTTTCGATTTTTAAACTGGTCCAACTAAAAAATTGGCATTTTCATTACGCGACATTCTTGCGATCATAACTCCGGCGATTAAAAAAATTTATATTTAGGATCAAAATATGCATAATTATTTAGAAATATATGAGAAATTAAATGGTTATTTTGTAAACACCTATCAGAAAGTAAAATTTTCAGAAATAAATTAGAAATTGAGATGATTTATTATTCTCTTGTCAGATGTCACTTAGATGTCACTAATATCAAATCATACCGTTATTTTCCAGTTGCCATGGATACGGTATTACTTTCCTTCCCTCGTACAAAGTATTTTACATTCTGACAGGATCGTGTTGAAAATAATTATTTGGTGGAGGCGCAGTATAAAATAATTCAAAATGTGAAAGAAAACAGATAGCTGAAACAGTAAAAAATAATAATTTCATTTCGTGCCGCGAATCCAATTTACAAATCAATCAAAATTGAAATGTAATTTCGCTATCGAGCAGACTGATCTCATTTCGAAGTTTCCTAGAGCTATCATAAACAAAAGACAAAACTACAAACAATCGCACACGAAAGGAATGACAGGTAACTATACTGCCAACTCAGCAGGATATCCGACCGATATCGCACGACAAGAGCCGAAGACACCCGACAGAAGGACAAATTCGTCCTGCCAAAACTGAAAGAACGTAAGTAATTTTAATGTACATTAATGTCGCAGTTATTTTATAATAGCTTTGTTCGTTTCGCTACGTGGCGGTTACTGTTTACCGCTGCGGTAAAGATTTTATGTTCGATTGAGTTGGCGGTAAAATAATAAGTTACTAGATTTTGTTCGTTTCACTTGACTCGCGGTAAAACGCTGCGGTAGCTGACGGTAAAACATTTTACAGCAACTCTAGGCATCGCTGAACAGCGGTAGAAGTTAATTTTGACACATTTTTGACATCTGGAAAAATGAATAACGAATGTAGCAGCGGTGAGAAGAAAAAAGTAAAATATCTATCTTGGTAATTTATAAATAAAAATATTTATTTTATTTGATGCGTCCATGTCTACATGAATTATTTTGAGGCTCTATACTAAAGGGTGCAAAGTAGCGCGTTGGGCCCCAAAAAATACTATTTAAATCTCCACGCGTAACGTGTCCAATGTGGCATTGAGCACTAGTGTGAGACAAAGTCTCACCGTATAATGTGGGGCCCCACGCTGATTTAAGAAAACACCCATCATCATATTATACAGGATAATTTTTATCTGTTAAATTATTTTCAAATAAATTTATACAAACGAAATATTTTACTGTAAAATGGGGCCCATGAAACAATTATTAAGTTCACATTAATTATTTTCAATCATCTACCGTTGAATTTTCCTCATTTTCCGATGACAAAATCACATTTGTAACAAATTCTTCCATAAATAAAATATAAATAAATATATCATCTCTCCTTTTATCCATTTCTGATTGTGGCATTCTGTCGAAACAAATCTCTGTAAGTGAAGTGCGGTTATCAGCTGTCAAATTTATGTCAAAATGACAATTTAAATACAGTAGTATACTGGGCGTACAAAACAAAAACATAATTTACCTCGGATGAAAAAAAAAAATTATTTTAGTGACTTAAATTATTACTGTCACTTTTTGTGGTATACAGTAAAACGCTGCTGTAACTAACCGCCGCGTTTTACAGTAACCACCACGTAGCGAAACAAACAAAGCTAATAATTTGTTTGACATCATTTCTTTTTTGTTTCATGGCTAGGTAGATTACATCAAAATACGCCCTTGTATTTTTAGCTTGAATGGGATTCAAACTCGTACTAAGTTGATCATTTTCCGAGGCTAAAAAAACATTAAAATACAAAGTTTAAAAAAAAAATAATATTCGAGCCAAGTCCAAAATCGCTGACACACACAACCAAATAAACAAGGATTGCTAGTATTAGACTACAGGATAAAATGATTTATTAACTCTAGTTTAACAGTGCAACCATGTTTCTATAATTGCGTGTATTTAATATTGATTACAGTACAACAATAACTAATATTTAAAGCGATTATAATAAGTGATCTATTTTCCACTAAACATAGCTTTGGCTTTGCTATACAAAAAAAACCGTTCTAAACATAACTTCAAGTACATAAATCGTAATTATTGATTTTCAATCATGTATAAGTGGTCAACAGGAACGCAATTATTATCATAAAATAATATTCATACTCACCACTAGGACAAATTCTATTGGTTATATGCATAATTGATTTAAATACAATCTGGTAAATTACGCGATAACAATAAATAGTTAGTGTCAACACAATTCGCATAAATTTGGCAACAAGGCAATTACTAAAATTTACATTGTAAACTAATTTAATGGATTTAATTTTAATTTTTATTGTTGGCGAAAATGGGTTTGGAATTGCAGGGATATTGTAATTTTCTGGTTTCTTTTATTGTACTTGTTGAATTCGAGATAAATCAAGAGATAGAAAAGTTTAGTTGTCAAATAAAACTGGTATTCTTTTCGTTTCGTTTAAGTTTCCCTGCTTTTATGAAACGTTGAAATAAAATAAAATAAATAAATATATCATCACGCCTTCTATCCATTACTGGGTGTGGCTCTCTGCCGAAGCAGTTCTCGGTAAGTGATATATTTTGCGCGTGAAGTCGGCAAATCACGGCTCCCAAAGATGTTAGTGGAGGGAGAGCCAGAGGGGTAGTTTTTAAATGGTGTAAATTGTTTGTCACCTGTGGAAATCGAATCAGGGTCCTCAGGATCCACCGGCCGACTTGATACCACTGAGCTAGCTAATAATATAGTTAAAGACGTAATAATATATTTATTTTTTAATTTATTTATAAGTGAAATAAGTTCGTGCATTTTTAAGATACGATTCAATAAGATTTCTTCCTGTTAAAATTGACGTAGTCCCTCAGGACTGCAAAACTCGAGTCCTGTATTTGAAAGGGTAGTATCCTAGCAACGTGGAGTAAGCACACTTGAAAAATAAAGTTAAATGAGTACTGCGGTTCTACGTTCTAGGATATTTGAGAAACGGAAGTGGAAATAGCTCTTGAAGGAGAATTTGTCAACCGGAAATGAAATAAATGAATGCCATTTACACGTCACACAGAATTATATTCCGAACTTCTGTTTCGTACACATACAAATAATAAAAACAAACAAAACACGCTCTTCTTTTATCCACAACTTTGACAGATCTGTAATTACAAATCGCGGAGCAGGTATTGTATTTATATAGATTAATAATCAACAGAATCTTAACAGATAATCGTAGCCCAGTGGATAAAACCGAAATAAATCTTGGGTTTCAAATTTAAATCTCGCTAACTTCAATTTAAATTAAAGAAAAATAGTTTACTGAAGAACAAGTGTTATAATAATACTTATTTTAATACGAGTACAGTACGAATATTACAATTATTCATTGTAACATGTTTCCCATATAATTTTTTCTGTATCGCATTCATTTACTTTTATTTCAAAATTAAATAAATATATCATCACGTCTTTTACCCATTACTAGGTGTGGCACTCTGCCCAAGCAGATCTCGATAAATGATATATTTATGCGCGTAAAGTGCGGTTACTAACCGTCAAATCAGGGCTTCCAAAGATGTTAGTAGAAGAGGAGCCACAGAGGTAATTTTAATGTGGTGAAAATTTTTGTCGGTTGTGGGAATCGAACCAGGGTTCTCAAGATCCACAAGCCAACTCGATACCACTAAGCCACCTACCCCTTAAAATTTTTATTAATTAAATAATAATAAAATTTCAAGGTAGTAAATAATACTGACAGATCCACTATATATTTGAAATTTAATTTATTTTGATATTTAATAGTTCGGTTAGAGTTCAAATTCATAAATATCTAGGTTATGTTATAATAGTATATTAAAGAACTAGTTCCATAAGGCAATCTGTTAACGCACGAGTCCAAATTTGGAAAACGAGGCGCTCTGCGGCGAGTTTTATAAAGAACGAGTGCGTTAGCAGGCCGCATGAAACGTGTTCTTTATAATATTTTTTCTATTGAGGTAATTTTATAATTCTGTTAGATTTTTAAAAACTAGGACTTCTCAAACATATAAGTTAGTGTTTTTTATCATTTGTGTTGGTAACGCATCTCATAACAGACATGTGAAATATCATATTTTTTGACAATTAATCAATATTTTTTTCTGTATTGTGAATGTTTTGAATTTTATCTGAATCTAGTGTATTCTGTTAGTAATATTTCAACACCGACAATTTACAATTTTAAGGTTATGTGTAATTCATCTGTCAGATTTAAGAGCATTCATACCACTCCTACAAAATAAAAAGCGCCAAAAACAGAGCGCTTATAGGTCTCCTTAGCAACGTGTTTACAGTACGTTTATAGAGCTATAAGAACACCGAAATACAGGATGATCAAAAGGGATTGTTATAGTTGGCAATACAATTCCAGAGATCTTTTTACTCGACAGTTGGCACAATGCCAGGTAAAGGCGGAAATGCTATTTGACATTTCTAATAAATACAAATAGTTTATGTCAGGAGTCTGACAGCTAATAGAATTTTGACTTTTTAAGTAATAGAAATACTTTAGAAATAAATGTAATAATTAATGTACTCAAATTTAAATTTTAAATGTCACTGTCAACAACAGGAAATGAATTTATGTATCAGGCTTACCAATTTCAAGTAGTTCTTTTATTGCCAACTGTAACAATTCCTTTTGATCACTCTGTAGAAAAAAACAAATTATCTTTAACTTTTAATAAAGAAGTATTTTATTATTTTAAAAAAATAATTGTAATAATTTTACACTAGCTGAGTAATGACATATTTATGTTTGACATTTTTAAAGCTACGCATAAACTGCTCAAAAAATATCTCCAAAAAACAGTTGCAAAAATATTCAGATTCTACAATAAGCTACTGTAATTGGAATTAAGTTCCTGTTGTGCAACGTACTAAATAAAAAAATCTTTTCCATCCCGAAGAAAAATATTGAAATAATTTCGATATTACAACAACATTAAACTCGGAAATAGGTCAGTCAAAAAAGTTCACCATCACGTCAAAAATCAATTAGTCGTTTAAACTTTTATAATTACATACTAATTTAATATAATTCTTCATCAAAATCACCAAACGAAATGAGGTCTGTCAGGCTCGATATCTCCCACTGACAGGAAAAATTTCCCAGTGAACTTTTCCGTGTTTCCTCCAGTAAAAAATACCGCTCGGAAAAATTTGACTGCGGCACGCTAGCGATATTACGCTCATTTTTTCTTAATGATGTTGCGTTGTTTTTGCAAGGCACACTCGTTTAGAAGGAAAATGCAGTGGGAAAAGTGAGAAAACTGGAAAACTACTCTTCGGAATATCAGCACATATATCATTAAAACTGCTCATATGAGAAATTTATTTTAATTGTTCATATGAATTTTAATGAGCAAGCCAAGAATATTTCTAAATGTTTACGCATACATCTCAACAGTTTGAGAACCCAGGTTAGATTTTTAGAGCCGACAAATAATTTTCACCACATTAAAATTATCCCTGTGGTTCTCTCTCTACTAACATATATGAAGGTCGTGATTTGACGCACTTCACGCGCATAAATAATTACTGAGATCTGTTACGGCAGAGTGCCACATCTAGTAATGGGTAAAAGGCGTGATGATATATCTATTTATTCATTTTATTTATATTATTATTTATGGGGTAGTTGGTCAGTGGTATCGTGTCGGCCTATGGATTTGAGAACCCGGGTTCAATTTCCACAGCCGACAAACAATTTTTACTGCATTAAAATTACCCCTGTGGCTCCCCCTCAACTAGCATCTTTGGGCCGTTATTTGATGGCTGGTAACCACACTTCATGCGCATAAATATATCACTTACCAATATCTGTTACAGCAGAGTGCCACACCCTGTAATAGTTAAATGGCGTGATGAAATATTTATTTATTAATTTTGATTGCCAATTGCATTTAATTATTTTTTTTTAATTATTTATTTCAAATGCCAACGGTTGCTATTTTTAATTAGTAAAAATTAAATATGTATTTAAATAAATAAATATAAATATATCATCACGCATTCTACCCATTACTGGGTGTGGCACTCTGCTGAGGCAGATCTCGGTAAGTGATATATTTTGCGCGTGAAGTGCGGTTACCAGTCGTCAAATCACGGCCCCCAAACATGTTAGTGGTGGAGGAGCCACAGGGATAGCTTTTTTTCAAATTATGAAAATTTGTCGCCTGTGGGAATCGAACCAGGGACCTCAGGATCCACAGGCCGACTTCATACCACTGATCTAGCCATCCCATAAAATATGTATTTGACTTGCATTTATTAGCTTGTAGCTTTAAACTTAACATAAACATTTTTGTAAAGTTAAAACTATGTAAATAATTCTCACGAAACTTAGTTTGTCACCTGACTAAGTAACTCTAGTTAAATATTTATATTTCAAAGTAGTTTCTCTGTAAGTTTCGTGAAAAATCAGTGGTTCTAAAACGTTGCACCATAATGAAGTTAAAAATTTATACTAGTTTCAAGTTAGAGGTACTTCCATAATTTTTATCTGCACATATTCATATATTACTTCAGGATTAATTAATTAATTAATTTCAGTCCTCGAAAAGATAGAATAAAGTAAGTCATTTCCTCTCGGAGGTGCAAAAATGCATAAGAGTATACCGCTCCTCCACCAAAATTCGAACAATTATTTATTGATTCAGTTACAGTCAAATGTTTTTAATAGGATCGTTGATTTTCACCGAAGTTTCGAATTTTCGAATTTTCCAATCTGAGAATTTATCGAAGCTTCGAATTTTCCAATTTTTTGCCACTGAGTTAACGTCATCTGTCATTTTCAAACACGCTTACGTATAATTCGTAAAAAGTCGGCCACAAATTAAATAATAAACTTGGCGAAGAAAAGAATATCTAACACGTCCCTAGTAAAAATTGTGGTAATAGAATGACTAAGACGAGAATTGAACCATGCTCAGTTTGCAGTCTGACTGACTTGTTCTTGAGCTGTTAAAACATTTCAAATAATTCGAAAATTCTAAAATTTGAATAATTAGAAAATTAGAAATATTTCAAAGTTCGAAAGCTCGAATCTAAATTCGAAGGATCAATAAATCCGAACAATCGAAGTCTCTAATATTCATAAAAATCAATAACCCTAGTTTGTAGTAACATTTCACAAGTTTCACCCCGTTTTCTTTACGTCTTTTCTAATCTACTGCACCGTTTTTTGTTTTGTTTAAAAATAAATAAAACACTTTTAAAAAACCTTAAACAAGACTCCTGCAACAGTTTACAATCGTCGGCTTCAATCGCTTGTTTTTTAAGGTCATTGTTCTCACAGATCCCTTTCAAGATAAGACGAATTTACTACATCCAGACATAGGGTAAACGGGGGTAGTATGTACCCCCTTCATTCGTTCATTGGCCGCTAGGTGCGCTGTGCAGCTGGCGTGTTGCCAATCTGACGAATTAATGCACTGTACTATGTTCTATTTAATTGGCGGCCTGAAAGCTACTATTATTTATTATTTATTTAGGGCCACAGTGCAGTTGCATGTTATAGAATTGTTGAGCGATTTACGGTAATTGCTTAATAGTAGTTTGACAATAATTCAAAGATATTTGAAGTAAATGTCACAGGCACCTTGTACTTGGTACTAATACGTAACTGACATACGAAAGAATTTGCTTGATTAAAAGAATAATCAATTTGATTATTTTATGGAGTAGATGGCACAGTGGTGTGAAGTCGGCCTGTCGATCCTGAGAACCCTGGTACCCTAGATTCGATTCCCACAGGCGACAAACATTTTCATCATATTAATACTACTCCTTTGGCTCCCCCTCCACTAACATCTTTGGGGGCCGTGATTTGACGGCTGGTAACCGCATTTCACGCACAAAATATATCACTTACCGAGATCTGCATCGGCAGACTGCCACATCCAGTAATGGGTAGAAGGTGTGATGATATATTAATTTTATATTTATACCCATTACTAGGTGTGGCACTCTGCCGAAGCAGATCTCGGTAAGTGATATATTTTGCGCGTAAAGTGTAGTTACCAATCGTCAAATCACGGCCTCCAAAGATGTTAGTGGTGGAGGAGCCACAGGGGCCGTAATTTGATGACTGGTAACCGCACTTCACTTACAAAATATATCACTTACCGAGATCCGCTTCGGCAGAGTGCCACACCCAGTAATGGGTAGAAGGCGTGATGATATATTTATTTTATAATAGCTTTATCGCTCGATAAGTGTAAGTTTTCTATTCGAATAATTCCAATACAGTAACAGAACTGTTTGGTTTCCACTAAAGCTACTATAATTTAAATTACGTTCTTGTGTAAGTAACAAATAAATATTTAACTTTTCTTTCAAATGTCTTCCATCGTAGATATCTCGTTTCAAATAATCTCACTGAATGAACACATGAAAAAACCATGAATCTCTTTGTGCCGTATGATAACTCAATTCTCATAAGAGCGATAAATTATCAATGGATTCAAACACAGCAGCGACAATAATGTTTATTTAATAGTCCCACATGACAAGTCGTTGGCAATGGAATATAGAGTTAGACAATGCCATCAGCATCATTATGACCAGCGCAGGATTAGTGCGAGATCCTGTACTGTCCTTTTGTGATTAATATGACGTCATATACTGCAGGAATACGAGGACACCAGCAGGACAATAGTATGTAATATAGAATAAAACTTTACATAATTGTATGGGGTGGCTAGCTCAGTGGTATGAAGTTGGCCTGTGGATCCTGAGAACCCTGGTACCCTAGATACCCTAGATTCGATTCCCACAGGCGACAAACAATTTTCATAATTTCTAAAGCTACCCCTGTGGCTCCTCCACCACTAACATATTTGGAGACCGTGATTTGACGACTGGTAACCGCACTTCACGCGCAAAATATATCACTTAAGGAGATCTGCTTCGACAGAGTGTCACACTCAGTAATGGGTAGAAGGCGTGATGATATATTTATTTATTTATTTATATTTTATGGGGTAGCTAGGTTCAGTGGTATGAAGTCGGCCTGTGGATCCTGAGAACCCTGGTACCCTAGATTCGATTCCCACAGGCGACAAACAATTTTCACCATTTTAAAAAAAACTACCCCTGTGGCTCCTCCACCACTAACATCTTTGGAGGTCGTGATTTGACGGCTGGTAACCGCACTTCACGCGCAAAATATATCACTTACCGAGATCTGCTTTGGCAGAGTGCCACACTCAGTAATGGGTAGAAGGCGTGATGATATATTTATTTATTTATTTATATTTTATGGGGTAGCTAGGCTCAGTGGTATTAAGTCGGCCTGTGGATCCTGAGAACCCTGGTTCGATTTCCACAGGCAACAAACAATTTTCACAATTTTAAAAAAAAACTACCCCTGTGGTTCCCTCACCACTAACATCTTTGGAGGCCGTGATTTGACGACTGATAACCGCACTTCACGCGCAAAATATATCACTTACGGAGATCTGCTTCGACAGAGTGTCACACTCAGTAATGGGTAGAAGGCGTGATGATATATTTATTTATTTATTTATTTAATATTTTACTTGACGCGTTGATAGTTTTAAATAATTATTTGATAACTACTTATCATTTGACACAAACAAACAGCAGTTACAAGAACTTTATTCTCAGTATAATAATGACAGGATTGGTTAAAACACAGAAACGTGACATACAAGTACTTCATTGGTTTTGAGAAACGTCAAAAAATAATCGATAAAAAAATCTAATCTAGCTAAAATATACGCAATCATAAACCCTCGAAACATTTTTTTATTATTATTTAAATTTGTTGAGATTAATTAGTTTACGCAGGTTTTATTTTTTATTTATTAGATGGCAATGTTACGTCACAGTTTTTATTCATTTGTCCCCATGAATGTTTTAGTTGTTTAGAAAAAATATTGTAAACATACGACGTACTAGTCATAAAAAAAATTATTATTGTAATTCAGAACTTACACGTCAGATAAACTGCGAATTCTAGAAATTTAAAAGGTAGGCAACTGCAAATTGTATTTACAAGTATAATTGTAACATTTTTGTAAACGAACAGAAATTGTAATCATTGTTTTCTTTGCAGGCGCCTTTTATATGATTAATATTCATTAGAAAATAAAATAGATTTTCTCAATAATTGTTCAGCAAGTTATTTATTTTCCTCGAGTTCAAATTCAAAAGCTACAAATCCTCATCAAAATTAAATGATTATTTCAGAAGATAATATCAATACGTCCTACTTATTTTACATCCTGTATATGTATAGTTATTTAGTAAATATTTTTTAATTGTTATTATCAATTTAGCTAAAGATTGTAATATTTTGAAAAGAGATTGCAACTATTTAAAATAGTAGCAAAATCTTTCCAGGACATTAAAAAAACAAAAAAATATATTACATTAAATTCTTAACATTCCAGTCTAACAACGAAGAAGACTAAAACTCCCTAGATGAAATATTTGAACTAAATTCAATTTTAACTTGCATTCTACAATAAAAATGCATCCAATATTTAGTTGTCCTGAGAACTTCTCCATTTTCCGTGAGTTTCCCAGAATTTCCACCCCTGGAAAGGGGTGAAGGGTATTCAATTAATTACTGCCGACACTTGAACTGCTGCAAATTACGCGCAATGATTTAAAACAAAGTTCTGAGCGTTTAGGGCACCCACGCACTGAGGGTTCATATCATTACAGAGATGGGGTGATTAATGATGCAGGGGGTGCGTATGTACAGACCCGGACTCAGATGAGATTTTTTTGTAGAGAAAAATGCGTTAATGTTAGACTACGTACCATGAACTGTAAGTGACAGTTCTTAGTTCAAGAATGTAGAGTGGAAAAACGATGCCCCAAGATTTCCTAAACATTCGCGACCTAAACACATCACTTACAATTCGAGGTTAGTAAGCTATTTTTCACAATACTTGCACAAATAGAAGGAAAGAAAAATGAATAAAATATATCATCACGCCTTTTACCCATTACTGGGTGTGCCACTCTGCAGAAGCCGATCTGGGTAAGTGATATATTTATGCACGTGAAGTGCGGTTACCAGCCGTCAAATCACGGTCCCCAAAGATGTTAGTGGTGGGGGAGCCACAGGTGTAATTTTAAATTGGTTAAAATGTTGTGTCTGCTGTGGGGATCGAACCAGGGTTCTTTGGATCCACAGGCCGACTTTATACCACTGAGATAGCTACACCATGAAAAGAAAAATAGGTTTTAAAATTGACAGCTGTCAAATTGTAGTCAAGATAAACAGGACCTTGATCTATAATATTTACTTACTATCCATGGTGGATGGTAAGTAAATATTATAGACATGATGTAACCGTAGAAACCAAATGTGTAATACAAGTTCCTCTTACTGCGTTTTTTTTTTTTTTATTTGAATTTTGCTTCACCCGTTGGGTATTAGCATGTGTGTATACATAGGTATTAATCTAATTTACATTTATATTTCCTTATATATTTGAATATCTTTGATATATTTCATTATTGGGGTTTAGTTCCTCGCGTTCAGGGCTTCTTTCATCGTTGGTGGTATCTGGTGTTTCCTTCTTTGATCGTCATAGTTTTTACAGTGTAGTATGATGTGCTCCACTGTGATCTGTGTATTGCAATCGGTGCATTGTTTGGGGTTTGTTTTTTCAAATAAATGCTTGTGTGTTAGCCTAGTATGACCAATTCTTATTTTTGTAAATATTACTTGATCTCTTCTGGTACAGTTTTCGGGTTCTTGCCATGGTTGAATTTTTTCTTGTATGTTTTTTTAACTTGTTTGTTTCGAGGTTGGTCCATCGTAGGTTCCAGTTTTCTCTGATTTTGTTTTTAAATGTCGCTGCGATGTCTCTTGCTTCAATAGGACTGGGAGTGAAGGGGATTTTTGTGGCTTCCTTGGCAGCTGTGTCCGCTTTTTCATTGCCTGGTATTCCTGTATGCGATGGGATCCAGACGAAGTTCACTTGAGTATTGTTTGTGTTAAGTTGGATTAGGAGGTCTTGAATGTTTTTTGTTATGGGGTTTATATTTTGTCAACCAGTAAACCACTTGTTAATCGTTCCAATCGATGGTGACGAGTCCCCATAATGTTTAACAAGCGATGCTTTGGTTTGCGTAATGTTTTTTCCACGCAAGAAATAATGTTTAATCAAGACGCGAAATTCTATTTTCCCATGTTTTCAAAAATCTTCAAGGTTGCTTGCTTTCGATGGGTGTCAAAACAGAACTGAATGACATATCAGTATGAAAATTTTAATGCGTTCTAGTTAAAGATGGCACATCACAAATGTCACATGAGATTTGCGATTGTGGCACCATTTGTTTTATTTTTCAGGGACTTTTCACCCTGCCCTCGTACGTCCTAGGGCGATAATAACCACATTACGCCCGCTTTTGAGGGTCATTAAACAAGTTTAACAAGCCAAAATAAAATAAAAATAAAGCGCCTCCGCCAAAAAATTCATCAACTCCTTCCCTGCATAAAATCCAGTCCTACTTCTGTCAGTGACACTGAACTGTTTTACAAGACATTTATGTCCCTGCCTCTCACCCCTAGCCATCTAACATCCCTCTATTCCGCCGTCATAGCCCACTAACATTACATCTCCAGTTCTTAATGAAACGCGACTGCTCGGTAGAAATAACGGCGCGTTATTATCTGTTGACATTTGGTAGAGCGCGACGCGGCCTCGTTCTCCACATCACATCGGCGTTGGAATTCAGGAATAAAAAGTGTTAAATGTGACGCGTGACGTCATCGTGATATTTGAATATCGCTGGAACGTGGCCAACGAGATGTTGAAGGTGAAGGTTGCAAATGAAAGCGAAGGGGGTGGTTCTCATTCTAATGTAAGCTAGTGTAATTAGGGACCATTTCTTCTGTATTATGGGGTGGGTGGCTCAGCGGTATCGAGTCGGACTATGGATTTAAGAACCTGAGTTCGATTTTCATAACCGACAAACAATTTTCAGTAATAATATAACAAGAGAGTGAGAATTGAAAATAATTTGACAGATCTTTCGAAAACTTGTTGCCAGGCAATAGTCACGAAAGCCCGTAGGGCTTGAGTGGCTTTTACCAAATGGGAACAAGTTTGAGAAAGGATACTGGAGAATTATTTTCTAATTTATCCAACTCTCGAGTTATATTTAATTAGGTTATTTTTTAACTTAGCTGTTGTGGTCCATTCATCCAACTTAAAAAATTTTGAACTGGGTCCATATCGATTGATTACTTATTACTGTATTCTTGGAAGTTGTTTCCAAAATTTGTTGGTGTATTTCTGTATCTAAAATACAACTAAATCGATTTTTTTCACACATTTTACTTGACGCGTTGACAGTTTTAAATAATTATTTGACAACTACCTATCATTTGTCACAAACAAAAAAGAATCTATAGAGATAATTCCCGGGAATAATCACTAGAGCTTTATTATCAGTATAATAATAACAGGATTGGTTAAAACGCAGACACGTGACATACAATGAAGCATTTCAATAAATAATCATTATATTAAAATTACTCCTGTGACTCTCCTTCCACTAACATCTTTGGAGAGAGGCGTTGTTTGACGGCTGGTAATCGCACTTCAGGCGTCAATCTATAATATATTTGAGGGACGGAATTTGTCGGCAGGTAACCGCACTTTACGCGCATTAATTAATTATAAATTGTGAGGAATTCACTTCCAAAAACAAGCACAGGGCGACACTCTCTTTCTTTCTTATCTTTTTGTTTCATATTCAGTTACTGCACTGTGTAGACTTTTCTTTCATATACAATTGCAGGCTATCACTTTCAACTTTTCTAATCTTTGTAGATTCATTTTAGATTCGTTGTTAGGAGTAAGCGCGGGTAATTTGAGATGTTTTATGCATGTGTTATGTACGTTGAAGAAAGAAGATGAATGATAAGTGAATAGGAGTGATTGGATGGATGTGATTGAGGGTTTGTAATGTAAAAATGATTTAGAGAGTGATAAATAAATGAGTTTATATGGAGGGATCTATGACTGTGGTTGAAGTGAGAGTGGTGTGTTTGGATGATAATGTTTAACGAAGGTTGATTATTTGATGAATGTTATGTGTGAATGTTTTATAAGTGATTTTAGGGTTCGTGCTACCCCATTTGATGGGATATAGCGTGAAGATATGTATGTATGTATGTAAATAAAATAAATATAAATATATCATCACGCCTTTTACCCATTACGAGATGTGGCACTCTGCCGAAACAGATCTCGGTAAGTGATATATTTATGCGCGTGAAGTTCGGTTACCAGGCGTCAAATCACGGCCTCCAAAGATGTTAGTGGTGGAGGTGTCACAGGGGTAGTTTTTTAAAATTGTGAAAATTGTTTACCGCCTGTGGAAACCGAACAGGGTTCTCAGGATCCACAGGCCGACTTGATACCACTGAGCTAGCTACCCCACAAAAACAGGTAATAATTATATATTTTTATTCTACAAAATGAAAGTAAGTTCAGGTCAGATTATTGATTGGAGTGTACCGCTTCAGTTTATAGTTCATAGACACTTAGTTCCGGTACTAAAGTGGGTTATAGGGCATAGGTCAAAGGTTAGAGCACCAGCTAGCAATTATCGCGACAGATAAGGCGACATACTTACAATTTTACTTCCTAGCTTACAGAAGATTCTATTTTATGTCGAAATTATCTTGAGCTAAGTACTTACTTGAATCCGTGCACATGTTTTACCAAAGAGTTTTATTATACTTTTTAAACATTTTAAAGATTTCATAAAGATTTTTTAAAGATTTTTTGATCAGTAATATTGATCACAATTTACCATAACTCGACTTTTTCTCGCGCGAGAGAATAATATCGTGACCCAATAAAATCAGTCTATCAAAAACAAATTAATCGAAAACAACAAATAAAACTAATTGAAAAAAATGAACTGTAAATGAAAAACATGAATTACACCTTTCATCTAAACGAGTCGGTAAAAATTCCTGTATTAAATAATTGCACAAGTTCTTAATTGGTTGAAAAGAGAGATTTAAATTTAATGAACCCTCGTAGAGATGATTGAATACTTTATCTGCACTTGGAGGATTTAAACCCGGGTAAAATGAACGCCATAACTTTGAGAACAATTAAAACAAGAGCAATTTATATCTAAATGCAATTCGCGCGCGATTTTTTTATCAGACTTGGAATTTATTACTAGTGCGTCTTTTTCATCAAGGGATGCTATATTTTTAATTTAAATTTTTTATTGTGTAGTTTAGTTACCAGTCGTCAATTTACAGTGCCCAGGGAAGATAAAGGAAGATGATTAATCTTAAATTAATTATAAAAAGAAAGGTGCAAGTATTTTACAAAATATCTTAATTTTTATTTTTTTATTACCTTCAAAATTATCATAACTGATAGAATAGTATTAAAATTTCATAAAACACAGTATACTTTGAGTATCAAATACATAAAGAAATGGGAGGGAAAAGAGGAGATAGCACTTAGATACTTTCAGAGATACTTAATATTTACTTTTAAATATTTTATGCACAACCGTGACGAAAAACATGGCACTCTGCCGAAGCAGATCTCGGTAAGTGATATATTTTGCGCGTGAAATGCAGTTACCAGTCGCCAAATCACAGCTTCCAAAGATGTTAGTGGTGGAGGAGCCACAGAGGTAGTTTTTGAAATTATTAAAATTGTTTATCGCCTTGGGAATCAAACTAGGGTTTTTAGAATCCACATGCCGACTTCATACCACTGAGCTAGCAAAATGTCATATTTTAATTTTTTTAACATATAATTAAATGTTATTTTATTTTGCATAAAATATTGTATGTACCACGGGTGAAATTAGCGTTTCTGACCATGAGCATGTTATTAGCCATCGGCGCTTTGCGCCTCGTGTTAATAATCATGCCACGGACCAGAAACCTTGGTACTCACATAAATAACTATTAAATTGCGTATAACTCCACATATTATAAGATTTATCATGCTGTAATTCATTAAGTCAGGGGCACCTCCGCCAAATTTCGCCTCAAAATGTACATTCTGTATTTTACAGGGTGATCAAAAGGAATTGTTATAGTTGGCAATACAATTCCAGAGATCTTTTTATTACACAGTTGGCACAACATCAGGTAAAGGCGAAAATGCTATTTGACATTTCTAATAAATACAAATAGGTTATGTCAGGAGTCTGACAGCTAATAGAATTTTGACTTTTTAAATAATATAAATACTTTAGAAATAAATGTAATAATAAATGTACTCAAATTTAAATGTTAAATGTCACTGTCAACAACAGGAAATTAATTTATGTATTATTTAGTAGTTTTTTTTATTGCCAACTGTAACAATTCCTTTTCATCACTTTGTATATACTCGTATATGAATGAAACTCATTAGAAATCAATTAACGGAAAAGGTGTTATCTGTCATCACCTTATAGTTATGAAAGTATCCTCCACCGTGCCTGGCAACTAATTTATTGAATTGGTATCATAAAATTAATGAAATTCCATTGTTACGGAATTTATTTTCTGCAATTAATAACAAGAAGAGCAGCAAACTTATAACCTAAATGTGTTTATAATACCTCGTTTAAACGCTAAACGAACTTGCTAAATATTCCTGAAATATGAATGCTATTTCTTCCGATATTTCGCTCTGTGTTAAAGATCTTGGATTACTTCATACTTAATTAAATTGAAATGTAACCCTTGTATTTATGGAATGATTAATGGTTAGTTTTCGCTGAAGCGTATTGTGATTTTATTCAATTTTGGTTAGTTATGAAATTTTGCGAAGCTAGGTTTAGAGCCCTACACGCGTAATTAATGGATAGAGATTTATATGTACAGCTATGTGCAAAATATTTGACTCTGGAATAAATTAGTGAAATGAAAGAGAACAGAGGTTGGCAAAACTTAAATTTACTATAGTCTGTTTTTTAACCAGGCGGAGTAAATGCACAAGTCAGATTTATACTATAGAAAGTTACCAAAGAAAGTTACTAGATTTTTGTTGGCGCGAAATATAAAAATTTCTTACACATCTGCACTGATTAAGTCTCATGGAATTTATTTTAAAATACAAATAACATTATAAACTCTAATTTGTCACTCCGTATAGACCACGGGCGTGTGACGTCACGATTTTAGATGTGGTCCGTAACTGTCAAACGAGTGACTCTCACATCAGTATTAAATGTACGATTTAGACTGTATAGATAGAATATATTTTAACAAGTATATGTGCATATAATTCCAAAACTGATAAGTTTCTATTTTGTGCATCATTTTATGCGTGACAAAGTGTGTGATTTATTTTATCAAGTGAAACGTAATTTGAAGATTGTGTCGCGAGTGCATACTTTTACAATTTTATACTGTTTATATATTTAATATATAGAAAATAAATGTTTAAAAACAATTTTATATGTTTACTTCATAGTGTAAAGCCATGTAATTACTATAATATACAATAGTGTTACTTTTATTGAAGTTTGAACAGTTCATTTTAGGTTACATTTTCCAAATCAACTAATTTTGTTAGAATTTTTAACATTTTACTGTAGTTTTTAATTTTTTTCATTTATTATAGTGCAACAAATATATATGTACCTCGTGAAGAAAGTATCGTTCTATACAAAGAACTATTCTATATCGTGCAGTTTATAGATGTAAATTTCTCGCATAAATGCATACACACAAACTGCAGACAAAGTTAATTATTCCAGCATACCTGTAATTTAATTTTCTCGTTTTGTTATTAATTTATCGTTGGAATTATCAACTTTATTTAACTGAATTTATATGTTTAATTAAAACATAATATCAGTTGCCCTTTGGGAATATTCATTGCAACATACACACAAGTAACTCGCTTTAAAATTTAAATGCCTGGTAAGAAGTTTGGAAAAGTTCAACGACTTACCGAGTAGTAATCACATTTTTTCGAATTCATTGAATAATATAATAATTCTTAAAAATACACAAAACTTGTGCTACTAAAGTCAGAAGTTTACTAATTTTTTGTATGATAAAAATGGGTTGTAAATAAATAAATAAATATATCATCACGCCTTCTACCCATTACTGGGTGTGGCACTCTGCCGAAGTAGATCTCGGTAAGTGATATATTTTGCGCGTGAAGTGCAGTTACCAATCGTCAAATCACAGCCCCCAAAGTTGTTAGTGGTGGAGGAGCCACAGGGGTAGTTTTTGAAATAATGAAAATGGGTTGTGGTAATATAAATATCGTATTATAAATATGGGTACTGGGTCAGTGGTATCGAGTCGGCTTGTGGAACCTAAGAACTCTGGTTCTATCCCCACAGCCGACGAACATTTTGATCAGTTTAAAATGACCCCTGTGGCTCCCCTACCACTAACATCTTTAGGGGCCGTAATTTGACGGCTGGTAACCGCACTTCACGTGCATAAATATATCAGTTACCGAGATCTGCTACGGCAGAGTGCCACACCCAGTAATGGATAGAAAGCATGATGATATATTTATATTTAGTTAGTTTTACTTAGTTCACTTATGGAGTAGGTGGCTCAGTGGTATCGAGTCGGCATGTGGATTCTGAGATCCCTGGTTCGATTCCCACAGCCGACAAACATTTTCACCAATTTAAAATGACCCCTGTGGCTTCCCGTCCACTAACATCTTTAGGGGCCGTGATTTGACGGTTGGCAACCGCACTTCACGTGCATAAATATATCAGTTACCGAGATCTGCTACGGCAGAGTGCCACACCCAGTAATGGGTAAAAGGCCTGATGATATATATATTTATTTTTTTTATTTGTATAGTAAAAAAGACAACTGAAAAAAAATGCTCTTGTGTTTAGTTTAAACATTTTTCAGATTTAAATAATGCATTGTATTTTATCTGCTGATAAATATTAAAATGGATTAAATTGCAAAAATGTAAAAATAGAAATATGTGTTATTTTTTAGTGCACTACCCTTTGGCATTGTTTCAATTTTTTGTGGCTGTACATTTTAGCGAAATATAATAAACTAAAAGTAATGTGTGCGTGCATTTTATTAATTGAAATGTTGAAATTTAATTGCGCTTTAATAATTAAAAATTTCAGCTTGTTTTTATTAAAAAATGAAAATATATAAAATATATTTAAAAAAAATTAATATAAATCTTTAGTTGTAGATCTGTCATATTTAGAAATTAATAATTGTATATTGTTTTATAAGGACAAAAAGTCACTTTTACTCAACATAAAATTTGATGGTTTCTTCAAACGCCGGAATATTTACTCAATTAATATTTCTCATCTCATATAATTTTTCTGACGTTCGTGAGCGGCAGAAAATGACTCCACCAAAAAATTCTATCATTTTTAGTCTTATAGTCCATAAAGAACTAACATATGTGGCTGCTCTGTTTTGACAGCTGGTAGGGTAACTAATTAGTCGTTTTAAAGATCTGTAACGACAGTTAATATATTAAAACTTTGGAGGCCCTGATTTGACGGTTGGCATCCGCACATCACCTCGCAATATTTCACTTACCGAGAATGCCACACTTCGTAATCAGTAAAAGTCATGATTATCAGAACTGGGCAGTAGCTAGCTACTTTTGTAGCTTAGCTTAGCTACGTTTACCTTAGCTGTAGCTGTAGCTTAGCTAAATGTGAAAAAATATAGCTGTAGCTTGTAGCGAACTATTTTTTTCTCTATTAGCTTGAAAATATTGTTATAACAATTAAGGTACTTTTAAAGCTACTTTTTGTAGCCCAAAGTTACTTTTTGTAGCCCTAAGCTACTTTTTGCAGCTTAAAGCTACCAGGGTTCATTAAGAAATACCTATTAATTTTTGTTTTGTATTTGAATTGTACCTTCTTTATTGTTTTCTATAACTGTAGGATAACAAGTTATTATATAGTTTAAAATATATTAACATATTTTTCACTTGTTCTTAACCTATACTACTTTTGTGTTAAATATTAGATGAACTAAACATTGACTGTTTAGGAGTCTTCTGTTAATGTGACTGTTAATTTATTCCGATATAAATAAGAATTTAGCATCAAAAATTAACAGTACATTTGTCCATTTGCGATTTTTTATATTTATGTACATAATAGTAAATTAACAGTCATTATAACAAAAGACTGATCAAATTTAATCAATACGCAGTAATTGAAAAAGGTAGCTTTAAAATTTAACAGCTACTTTAACGAAAGCTTTTAGCTGTAGCTTAGCTATATTTTACAAAATGTAGCTTATAGCTGTAGCTCAGCTACTTTGTTAAAGAATAGCTGTAGCTGGAGCTTAGCTACTTGTTTTAAGTAGCTTGCCCAGCTCTGATGATGATATATATATTTATTTCCACACATATTTAAAAACTGTCTATTCAGAGCCACCATGTTAAATTTTCAGCATGGTAAATTAATTAAAGTTAGCTCTGAATCTTTGTGTGAAGTCTGCAACCAAGCAAGCATGTAAATAGCGATTCTGCCTAACTTGCTTTATGTGCATCCTGAATGCTTGCAACGTATTCAGTTCTCTGTAAACATGGTTGCCGATTTAACGGCACATGAGTACGAAGTAAAGCAAAACGATGTTTTTAAACGTCTAATGGTTAGCTTGAATACAACATAATTATAATATGACACTATACAGAATGTTCCGAAGAAACTGGGCCTTAAGAAAATATTTTTTTCACGATCCTATTACAAAGAAAAATTTTATTTTCTTAGTTAAGAGAAAAAAGTGATACTAAATAATAGAAATATATAATTTTATTCTCGAAATAAATATTTTGCCTAGGGCCCGAAATATTTTAAATCCGCTTCTGCCTACCCCACAAATTTCTGATCGAGTAGTGAAAAATAATTATTTATATATTAATGCTATATTTTTGATTTGACATTTGTTTATTAAGAACGTAACGTTTATGTATTTAAATAAATAAATAAATAAATATATCATCACGCCTTCTACCCATTACTGGGTGTGGCACTCTGCTGAAGCAGATCTCGGTAAGTGATATATTTTGCGCGTGAAGTGCGGTTACCAGCCGTCAAATCACGACCCCCAAACATGTTAGTGGTGGAGGAGCCACAGGAATAGCTTTTTCCAAATTATGAAAATTTGTCGCCTGTATTTACCTTCATTTATTTTGACAGTTTTGACAGATAAAACGTCAAACATTTGTTTAATTTTGTTTTAATTCCATGGCTATCGATAGTTTCGAGGCAATTTTCGTCATTTTTAGATATAATTTGTGCCGTTACGAAGCATGCAAAATTAATTTTTAGTATTGATTTAGATGCGTAATTTTATACCCTAAAATGTAATTGAAGCTTTTTTGCTTAAAATAATTAGGGAATTACAACATTATAATTTTACAAAAGCTATCCCTGTGGCTCCTCCACCACTAACATGTTTGGGGGCCGTGATTTGACGACTGGTAACCGCACTTCACGCGCAAAATATATCACTTACCGAGATCTGCTTCAGCAGAGTGCCACACCCAGTAATGGGTAGAAGGCGTGATGATATATTTATTTATTATATTTATAATTTTACATGTTACTCGTATATTCCTATGTTCACCCTTTTTCAAGTACCACCCGGTACATAAATAACCTACATATTATGAAACAATGTATCAAAAAACATTTCATAAATAAAATATATTCGGACGTGAATTCATAAAAAACATGCACAATAAATAAATGTATTTACCATCTATGATATCCCGCTGATAAAATACGAATTTGTGGAATAATAATTGAAATACAATATACGAGTTTTTTTTTTGAGATAACAGGCAGTCACAATTAAATAATCAATAACTAATACAATAACTATAACCCTGGTTCGATTCCCACAGGCGACAATTTTCATAATTTGAAAAACTACCCCTGTAGCTCCCCCACCACTAACATCTTTGGGAGCCGTGATTTGACTACTGGCACTTCACGCGTAAATATATCACTTACCGAGATCTGCTTCGGCAGAGTGCCACACCCAGAAATTGGGTTCAAGGCGTGATGATATATTTATATTTATATATTTTTATAACATACATCATTCAACCCCGCTGTAAATTAACAAAAACCTTTAAATAAATGTATCATCACACCTATTACCCATTACTGGGTGTGGCATTTTCCGTAGCAGATCTCGGTAAGTGATATATAATAATGCGCGTGAAGTGCGGTTACCAGTTGTCAAATTACGGTCCTTAAAGATGTTAGTGGAGGAAAAGCCAAATCGAACTCGACTCGATACCACTGAGCCACCTACTCCACACTAAATATTTAAAGTGTAATATTAAAAGTTTAAAAGTAATTAACAAACTAATAGAAAAGTAAATTATTCAAATTGATTAATTTAAAAGTGTAATAAATTTATCTTACGTTAGGAAAAAGTTCTCCGTACAAATATTTACAACCAACTTCTAGATGAGCTATAAAAAATTATATACAAACAAAACAACATCGTTACGCATAAAAAACAGAAGAAAAAATCCATGGCCGGCCTATGCTTGAGAGCTTTCGGAGATTTTGCGTAATCCCTTGAAATTTATGCAGCCACAACTACAGGAGTTTAAAATTCGTTAGAATTCTGATTCGGCGGTTGCAGTAGGCCATGGCAGACAAAACACTGTCGGATAACAATGCAATGGCATGTAGATTTACAAGATGTAATGCCTGAAGACAATATTTACGAGTGTTTCCATCTCGGTGGATTCATGTAAATATACTAAGTCTTCTTCAATATTAGGGCATTTACGAATAACAATGTGATGCATCTACATACATAATTATACAGCAATGGAAATTACTATTCAAAAATTTAAATTATAAACTTGACTACAGTACTTTAAAACACAGCTTTTTAGATGCTCTATAAAGAGCAAAAGAAACATTCATAGTAATGGAAAGTTTTGCAATTTCTTTGCGTCTTGATTAAAAATTATTTCTTGCGTGGAAAAAACATTACGCAAACCAAAGCAACGCTTGTTAAGGTAGTACTAGCGTGAAAATTTTTTTTGCAGATCTGATTGAAATTTGGCGCACGCAAATATTGGATAGTCATAAGCATCCTGTTAAAATATGAAACACATTCATCGTCTGTGAACAAATATATTCGCTTGTAAAGTTGAGTTCTTATACACGGGGCTTATGGCGATCATCACTCAGAATCGCACATATTTGGTTTGTGTACCTCTAAAATTTTACAGTTTCATTTGAAAAACTAGTTCTAGAACTATCCATGTATATTGTATCAGAAGGAGAAAGTTTTTTATTGTTTAGTAATGGATATATAGCCATGCAAAGCCTTGATTTTAACGAAAAATGAAGAATCCCAATTTATAATGGCAACACCACACGGTGATATGGTATTTGAAAATTCACTAGACTAACAACCTGTTAACAATTCATGATATTCAAATCATAATAGGTATAAAACACTTATTTTATTAAATTTTTATATTTTTTTGAGCGTCAGTTTCGCCACTCGACAACCGTCACACTAGTACTACCTTAAGCATTATGGGGACTCCTCACCGAGGGAAGGGTGAAAAGTCCCTGAAAAATAAAACAGATGGCGCCATAATCACAAATCTCATGTGAAATTTGTGATGTACCATCTTTAACTATGTGTAGAACGCATTAAAATTTTCAGACTGATATGTCATTCAGTTCTGTTTTGACACCCATCGAAAGCAAGCAACCTTGATGATTTTTGAAAACATGGAAAAAAGAGAATTTCGCGTCTTGATTAAACATTATTTCTTGCTTGGAAAAAACATTACGCAAACCAAAGCAACACTTGTTAAACATTATGGGGACTCCTCACCATCGATTGGTACGATTCACAAGTGGTTTACTGATTTTCGTTGTGGTAGTATGACCACAAAGGACGCCGAATGTTCTGGTCGTCCAATTGAGGTTACAACGCTAGAAATCGTCGATAAAATCCATGGTATGATATTGGACGATCGACGAGTTAAAGTGCACGAGCTGGCTGAGGCTATGAACATCTCAACCGAAAGGGTACGGAACATTTTGCATACATTTTTGGATATGAGAAAGCTATCTGCAAGATGGGTGCCGCATTGTGGACAACGCACCGGCGCACAGGTCCGCAGTCGCAATGGCAAAATTGCATGAATTGCGCTACGAATTGGTTCGTCAACCACCATATTCTCCAGATTTGGCCCGTTGCGATTTTTATCTATTTCCAAACTTGAAGAAATGGCTCGGCGGAAAGAGATTTGGCTCCAACGATGAGGTCATCGCTGAGACAAACGCCTATTTTGAAGGATTGCCAAAATCGTATTATTTGGAAGGGATCGAAAAATTAGAAAAACGTTGGACAGAGTGTATCGAGCTACAAGGAGATTATGTTGAGAAATAAAATATGTTTTGACCAAATAAATCATTTCTTGTTTCATTTTTCAGGGACTTTTCACCCTGCCCTTGTACCATATAAACGTAGCAGCTTCCTATATCATACATCTAGTTATATTTTTTATGAGGTCAAGCCATCCTTATAACATTTTCAGTATAATATCGTAATTTCGGTACCTCCACCAAAATTCGCAATTACATGTCTTCCAAGCCAGAATTGGGTAAAAACTTTCGCTTTATCTGTCAAGTAATACTTACAAACACTATTACAGTTGAAAATATCAACGTAAAAGAAAGTTTGTTGTATAAAACCGGGAACTGTGAACGACAAACGTAAGTGTGCATTATTTTTTTAATCTGTTGCAAAGTTCGTTCACGTTGGGTTGAACATATTAAACTTGGGAACAACTTCAAGTTGTTGTTCAACTGTTTTATCCTTAGATACAACACAAGTTCTCTAATTATGTTGTTGTCCGCTATAATTCACCCTAAAAGAAATATGTTCACCTAACCTGGATAAATTATAAGCGGCACTTTTGATAATATTTTGTCGCAAACTTTCTTCAAGTTTGTAAATTATAGCTGTATTCCATTTGTCACGTGGTTCATTAAAATCAGATCAGATAAATTAGACCAGGGGTTTTCAAAGTGTGGGTCGCGACCTCTTGGGGGGGTTGCGAAGATATTGGGGGAGGTCGTCGAATGCTATTTACAAATTTTAAAATACATGTTTCCAAAAATTCATTCCGTTGCAAACTTTTATTTAAATTTTAAGAATCAATGAAATGAAAAATATAATATATACTATTTATTTATGGGGTAGCTAGCTCACTGGTATCAAGTCGGCCTGTGAATCCTGAGAATCCTGGTTCGATTCCCACAGGCGACAAACAATTTTCATAATTTCAAAACTACCCCTGTGGCTCCCCCACCACTAACATCTTTAGGTGCCGTGATTTGACGTCTAATAACCGCACTTCACGCGCAAAATATATCACTTACTGAGATCTGCTTCGTCAGAGTGCCACACCCAGTAATGGGTTAGAGACGTGATATATTTATTTTTTTATTTTTTTATTTAATGTTTATATTTATAGTTTGTTTCTGTTTACGGTTAATTTAAAAAAATATGAAACTAGATATGAAATTGGGATTTCACCATTTAAGTCCTCATATATTTTTACATAATTATGCATATTTGATCCTCAATATATATTTTTTTAATCGTCGGTGTCGTGATCGCAAAAATGTCTGATAATGAAAATGCCAATTTTTTTGTTTAAAAACCAAAAAATTTTATAATATGGGTCTATATAATACAGACTACGAGAAATCGAATGCCGTTGAGCGCATCTTCATATCTTTTTTAGTTTACGAGTTACAGCGATTTTTGACTTTTAAAAAATCTCAACTTTGAAGGCCCATATCTCGAAAACTAAAAGAGATATTGAAATGCGGTTTGAACGAGTGTATTTCTCGTGCACTAATTAGCCTATACTGAAACTTTGTAAATTTTGAAAATTTTAAAATTTTTTCAAAATTTTCATTTCTCAATATTTCGAAAAATTGAAATGATTATGAAAATCTATAAACACCAGTGAATTCCTCTCGTAAAAGTACATAGGTATGCATAATTTCAGGCAAAAATTCGTATAGATAAAGTTTTTATTACAAAAAAAACCAAAAATCACTGTTTTTTAATTATTTTTGAAGGGGTACCCCTTAAGATTTATACGAATTTAGGGCATTTTTAGTTTTTCTGCTCTAAAAATTTTATCGATCGAGCAAAAATTCTGAAATTTTACATACACATGTACTTTTTTGCGAGAAATCCACTGGTGTTTACAAATTTTTATTATCTGGTCAAGTTTTTGAAATATGGACAAAAGAAAATTTTGACAAAAATAGCAAAATTATCAAAATTTTCCAAATTTCAGTATAAGTTAATTAGACCACGAGAAATACACTCGTTCAAACCGCATTCCAATATCTCTTTTAGTTTTCGAGATATGGGCCTTCAAAGTTGAGATTTTTAAAAGTCAAAAATCGTTGTAACTCAAAAAGTAAACAAGATATGAAGATGCGCTCAACGGCATTCGATTTCTCGTAGTCTGAATTATATAGAACTATATTTTAAAATGTTTCGATTTTCAACTGGTTTAACAAAAAAATTGGGGTAATATTAATGTAATTGTTTATCGGCTGTGAGAATCAAACCAGGGTTCTCAAGATCCACAGGCCGACACAATACCACTGCGCCACCTACTTCAACTGCATCTATAGAGCCTCAGTATTTAGAAACTAGTAATAGAAGTAATACCTACTATATTTATTTACATTATATTTTCAACGAAACACTTTGAATTTTTGTTTCACTCTATTTCTGTTCCGTAACATTGTCTGATGTCTCGAAGGATTCAATAAATCTTTATTTTCATAAAGTTCACCATAAGAGAAAAAGATATTGAAAACTTTCCGATATATAGAGACTAAACAGGAAAGTTTAGAGACATTTTCACATTAAGCAAACAGAAAATGACATTCTATATTTATGATGTTCTACGTTTTATAACAGACACGGAGCAGCGAACAAACTCTGAAACACATTAATATTACTTCGTCTATTTGTAAAAATACTTTCTTTAATATAAACCTCCATTATCGAAATTATTTTCTTATAAAACTTTAGCAATTACGCGAAAATATTGAAAAGTATTTCAACGAAAATAAATTAATAAATATATCATCTTGTCTTTTATAGCCCAATTCTCAAAAGAGCTTTAAGCTAGAATCTAGATAATCCTATGGGGTAATTGCTTAGTAGTATCGAGTCGACCTGTGGATTCTGAGAACTCTTGTTCGATCCCCATAGCCGATAAACATTTTCACCAATTTAAAATTATCCCTGTGGTTCCCCCATCACTAACATTTTTGGAGGACGTAATTTTACGGCTGGTAACTGTACTTCATGCGCATAAATATATCACTTACCGAGATCTGCTTCGGCAGAGTGCCACATCCAGTAATGGGTAAAAGACGTGATGATATATTTATATTTTATATACATAGGTAATCCTGAATTTTGGATTTGTCAAATTAAGCTAAACCATACTCTCAAAAAAGTTAAAATAAACTTTAATACAATCTTCTTATCATTTAATTTTCGGAAAGCGAATTAAATTAACTTTTTGAAGTCGGATTACCATAAGGTTTAGCTAATTCAAAATTCGGGATTACCTAAAACTTTTTTTAGAATCAGCCTGTTAGTTTTTAACGATGTTTTATTTTTAACTTCTCTGATCTGCATTTGCAGATCTTTCTAGATATATATTATGACACATCAGATATTAGTTGACCTATAATATGTGATAATTATTGTTTAAAATACTTTTAAAACTTGATTGAAGAAAAAAAACGCCTGTGAGCTTACAAATGCAACCTGCAATACACTGATGTACTGTTGGTCACTTTTGGGAATATTTTGGTCAGAAATAAAATATACGTCTAACTAAATATATTCAAATGACAGGATTTTTATCAAATACATTTGTATGACAGTAAAAAATTAATGTTTATGTAGAACAGGGCCGATATTCATGTGTTTTAGCCCTAAAAAGCGGACTTAAACAATTCTTGTTGACCCTAGAGCCATTAAAAAATCATTCCTGTGGATACATAATTAAAATGACAATTTTTGTTTATTGTGAATATTTGATTCTGCAAAATGTCATTTTAACGTATAACCTATGTACATATTTTAATCTTTTGAACATGTAATTAAATGTTATTTTGTTGTGCATAAAATATTGTATGTACCACGGGTCAAATAAGCGTTTTTGACCCTAAGCATGTTATTAGCCCTTAGCGCTTTGCGCCTCGTACTAATAATCATGGCGCGGGTCAAAAACGCCTGTTTTCACCCTTGATACATAAATAACTATTTTTTAATGATACACATTTTTTTCATAGCTATGTAGATAACATAAATATACGGCCTCGAAATTCACATTGTAATATTAAAATCCAAAAAAGGTTTTTAGAAATTTGCGAGAATGAAGACTGAAAAAGAAAGTTGATTGCCAACATGGAATAATTCAAAGAAAAAGCTGGAAAATTGCGTTTTTCAAGCATTTCGATTACGAAAAACATTCAGGTCCAACTAATTGCATTAATTAAAATTCCACAATTAATACAAGTGTTTTTTTTTAACGGGAATATTTGTCTAAACTGCAGGATATTTTCTGCTGAATAGAGCAGGAATTTTTTGTCGGCATTGTTTCCAAGGACATCATTTGAGCCTCAGGAAAGTGACATCACTTTCAGTATGAAATTTAATTAAAAAGTACAGTTGCAGTCAAAAGTAAAGCTGTTTAATTCCATCATTAAATGCTGTATTTTGTAACAGGCTTTTTATCCCCAAATCCGTGAGGCTGGTTGAAATAATTACAAACATTTTCAAACTCATTTTCAAATAAAATAAATAAATATATCATCACGCCTTTTACTCATTACTGGGTGTGGCACTCTGCCGTAGCAGATCTCGGTAAGTGATATATTTATGCGCATGAAGTACGGTTATCAGCCGTCAAATCACGTCCTCCAAAGATGTTAGTGATGGGGGAGCCATAGGGGTAATTTTAAATTAGTGAAAATGTTTGTCGGCTATGGGGATCGAACCAGGGTTCTAATGATCCAAAGGTGGACTCGATACTACTGAGTGCGGTTACAAGTCGTCAAATTACAACCCCCAAAGATGTTAGTGGTGGGGGAGCCACAGCGATAATTTCAATGGGATGAAAATACTTTGTCGAGTGTAGGAATCGAATCCGAGTTCTTAAATCCACAGTCCGACTCGATACCACAGAGCCACCTACCCCTAACATTTTTATAAATAAAATAAATCAATATATCATCACGCCTTCCACCCATTACTGAGAGTGGCACTCTGCCTTAGCAGATCTCGGTAAGTGATATATTTATGCGTGTGAAGTGCAGTTACCAGCCGTCAAATCACGGCCCCCAAAGATGTTAGTGGTAGGGGAGCCACAGGGGTAATTTTAATTTGATGAAAATGTTTGCCGGCTGTGGGGATCGAACCAGGGTTCTTAGGATCCACAGGCCGACTTGATACCACTGAGCCATTACCCCATAAATATTATATTATATTTTTGTTTAATTTGTTTATGACAATGACATTTATTTAGTTATAGTTATTTATATGGCGTGACTAGCTCAGTGGTATGAAGTCGGTCTGTGAATCCTGAGAACCCTGGTACCCTAGATTCGATTCCCACAGGCGACAAACAATTTTCATAATTTCTAAAGCTACCCCTGTGGCTCCTCCACCACTAACTTCTTTGGGGGCCGTGATTTGACGACTGGTAACCCCACTTCACGCGCAAAATATATCACTTACCAAGATCTGCTTCGGCAGAGTGCCACACTCAGTTTATGGGTAGAAGGCGTGATGATATATATATATATATATATATATATTTTTTAATTATTTATGTACTAAGGGCATAATTAAAAGATTAAGGAAATGTTTAAATTTCCCGAATGCTATAATCTTGATTCTGCGCGTGGTACATATAACGTTTTATTTTATTTGTGTCTGAGTTGTTTGGACTCCACTATAAGCGATTGTAATTAGAATTAAATTTTTGTTGGCCAAAGTAGCACATAAATGAATATTTTACATGCACATAAATGTATCTACCGAAATCTGCTACACTATACAATGGCATAATGATATTTCTATTCTAATTAAATATAATGTTTTTAAAAAAAAAAATTGATGCACATATGAAAATTGTTTTAAAAGCATGTCACAAAAAAAATTGCGCAAAAAGTATCCAGCTTTTAATATGTCATCGCAATGACATATTTTTAATTTTATCAGACAGAGTAAAATTCATTCAATATTTATTTTAATAATGTTCTGCATATATTTCTATTCCAACCAATGTTTTATATTAATTACTGTTCTTTCTCTAATGAAAATATCAAAATTAATAAACAAAGTAATAATTAATAATGAAAATAATTTTGAAAACTATGCTGTAGTTATTATTATTATATTTGGTGTTAGGAATGAACGTATTTCATTGTGAGAAACGTAGATTCCAAGAATAATTCAGTAAAAATTCGAAGAATTATGAAATGTAATAAATATAAAAATTCTTTTCGGCTAGAAATGTAGGTTATTTCAGCTTCCGTGCCGGTCTTTCAGTTTCAGTTCATTGTCATAAAATATTTGTGATTTTTTTTTTGTAAGACAATCCATATTTTGTTGTTGTTCGATTGTTCTTTCCCATTGTTTAGGAAATGAGAATTATTCCTTTGTTTACAAATTGTGGGGTGGCTAGCTCAGTGGTATGAAGTCGGTATGTGGATCCTGAGAACCCTGGTACCCTAGATTCGATTCCCACAGGCGACAAACAATTTTCATAATTTCAAAAGCTACCCCTGTGGCTTCTCCACCACTAACATGTTTGGGGGCCGTGATTTAACGACTGGTAACCGCATTTCACGCGCAAAAAATATATCACTTACCGAGATCTGCTTCGGCAGAGTGCCACACGCAGTAATGGGTAGAAGGCGTGATGATATATTTATTTATTTATTTATTTGTTTACGAATTGAATACTTGGATGATTTTGATAATAATTTTTTACTCACTTGAATATGACATCATTAGGCGTATTCCATTTGCCATTTGGATCAGATCAAACTTACATTTACTGAACCAGATCACTTATTTATTTAGCTGGATTATTTCGCTGACTTTATTTTCAGTACTAGAATTACTTATTCTAATTTACTTTTAAGTAATTCACTCCAATAAATGCATCAGGTTGTTTAATTCAGTTCATTTTGTCAAATTGTCTAATTTATCTGAACTGATTTAAGTCAACCAAGTGGCAAATGGAATACAGCTATTATTTCGACTTTTTCAATAGTAAAAGAACGCTATTTCAAGAACGTTATTATAGATACGTTATCAATTTTTGGTTTCAGGACCAAAATAGTTATTTATGTATCAAGGATGAAAACAGCCGTTTCTGGCCCGTGGCATGATTATTAGTCGGCCTGTGGATCCTGAGAACCCTGGGTCGATTCCCACAGCCAATAAACATTTTCACCATAATAAAATTACTCCTTGTAACTAGCTCAGTGGTATGAAGTCGGCCTGTCGATCCTGAGAACCCTGGTACCCTAGATTCGATTCCCACAAGCGACAAACAATTTTCACCATTTTGAAAAACTACTCCTGTAGCTCCCCCACCACTAACATCTTTGGGGGCCGTGATTTGACGGCTGGTAACCGCACTTCACGCGCATAAATATATCACTTACTGAGATCTGCTTCGGCAGAGTGCCACATCCAGTAATGGGTAAAAGGCGTGATGATATATTTATTTTTTTTTATTTTATTTAATTAGAAGTCAGTGAGATTTGAACACACGACCTCTTGCTTTAATTAATTAATAAACGCAAGTATTACTTCAGTTTATTATATTTTTTCGAGTATTTTTTACAATATTACAAGTACCAATTAATGACAACATTTAAACACAGGTAGTGGAACTTTTATTGCACAGGGGTGTCCATGATTATATCAGGACTCTAATATTTACTCACCATCCATCGTGGACAGTAAGTAAATACAGGGTGATCAAAAGGAATTGTTACAGTTGGCAATAATAAAAAACTACTTGAAATTAGTAAGCCTGATACATAAATTCATTTCCTGTTGTTGACAGTGACATTTAAAATTTAAATTTGAGTACATTTATTACTACATTTATTTCTAAAGTATTTCTATTACTTAAAAAGTCAAAATTCTATTAGCTGTCAGACTCCTGACATAACCTATTTGTATTTATTATGCCAATGGCAGACTGGTCGAGGAGCATGAATGAGCGTCGAGGAACTCATCGATGAAACAACAGAACGCACCCGTCATCGATGAAAAATAGAGGCGCCTCTATTTCCATCGAGGTGTTCCTCGATGAAACGATTCTGTCTCATTTCACACGTATTATTGTGTCTCATTTCATGTTAGCGTGGGCTGTCATTTTGATTTTGCTTTGTGCTATTTTTTCGTGTTTGTTTATTTTATCAGTCAGGGTGCGTTCTGTTGTTTCATCGATGAGTTCCTCGACGCTCATTCATGCTCCTCGACCAGTGTGCCATTGGCATTAGACATGTCAAATAGCATTGTACCAACTGTGGAATAAAATGATCTCTGGAATTGAACTGCCAACTATAACAATTCCTTTTGATCACTCTGTATTATAGATCATAGCCTAGTTTATTTTGACAACAATTTGACAGCTGTTAATTTTGAAACCTATTTTTTTTCCTTCTATTTGTGCAAGTTTTGTAAAAAATAGCTTACTAACCTCGAACTGTGTAATTTTTTAAAGTCGCGAATGTTTAAAAAATTAAAGCCCCTAAAAACCGTCACTTACAGTTCATGGTACGTAATATACTATTAATTGTTGTATTAAATATAAACTTACAAATTAATTACTTTACCTCCCTGTTAAATTTCCACTTACAGTAAAAATACTTTAATTAAAATTTCCTTTCAAAATTCGACCCAAAATGGTCCGAAAAACCTTTATAACTTTACAACTAAATTCAACAAACTTCCGACACAAAGTTTCAAACAATAGACCTTTATTATCGAAACTTATAATTAACATATCTACTAACCTGCTTTAGACACAGCTAAACATCCCCAAAGAAGAAGAATCGCTCCAAAGATCCTCCTCTTCAACATGTTGACAGAAAAGTAACCAATCACAAAAAGTTATAATAAATTATTATTAAGTTTTTCACTAAGTTTGTACACTATTCAGAAAGACATGTTTCCCGCACTATCACTGATCGTAGTGGAAAGTTCTTGGAGAAAGCGTCCACGAGATGAATGCAAACACACGCGATGCCGGCAAGTGAATGTTACAGCGCCGGGAAGTCGTACTTTGCCGGCGAAAGCTACAGGTGCATTGAAGCTTCTGATGGAAAGCAAGCCATGTACCCCCTCCTGGAGTTTCCCAGCGCAAGCGCAAGGATTTTCCGACTTTTCCACATTGGAAATTGAAATTTAGGAAGTGTCTAACTATACTGAAGTCGGCCTGTGGATCGTGAGAACCCTGGTTCGATTCCCACAGGCGACAAACAATTTACATAATTTCTAAAACTACCCCTGTGGCTCCTCCACCACCAACATCTTTGGGGGACGTGATTTGACGACTGGTAACCGCACTTTACGCGCATTTACTGAGATCTGCTTCGACAGAGTGCCACACTCAGTAATGGGTAGAAGGCGTGATGATATATTTATTTAAAGATTATTTACAGTTCTGAAATTTCACTTAGCAATTCCATTTACGCTTAAGGATACGTCTTAAAACAATGTTAGGGTACGAAATTAAGAAACTCATTTTAATTAGTATCATTCGTAAATATTTTTTCTACTACCAATATCTAAAATATGGCATTTTTAATTACGTTCTAGTGGCAAAAGGACGGCGTGTAATTTTAATTATTATTTAAAATAGTTTTAAAAGTTGATTAAAAGGAAAAAACGCAACCTGCAATACATTGATGTACTGTTGGTCACGTTTGGCAATATTTTGGTCAGAAATAAATAAAATAAATATAAATATATCATCACGCCTTCTACCCATTACTGGGTGTGGCACTCTGCCGAAACAGATCTCGGTAAGTGATATATTTTACGCGTGAAGTGCAGTTACCAGTCGTCAAATCATGGCCCCCAAATATGTTAGTGGTGGAGGAGCCACAGGGGTAGGTTTTGAAATTATGAAAATTGTTTGTCGCCTGTGGGAATCGAACCAGGGTTCTCAAGATCCACAGGCCGACTTCATACCACTGAGCTAGCCACCCCATAAAAGCTGCATTCCATTTGCCACTTGGTTCACTTAAATCAATTCAGATCAATTTGACACATGCCTAAATGAACTGAATTAAGCAAACTGATGCAGTTATTGGGGTGAATTACTTCAAAATATACTAAAATGAGTAATTCTAGTACTGGAAATAAAGTTAGTGAAGTAATCCAGCGTAATAAATAAGTAATTTGGTTCAGTAAATGTCAGTAAGATCTGATCCAAATGGCAAATGGAGTACGCTTATCGACTAATAAAAATGGAAAATATTAATAACTATTCCAGAAAAATATTGGATGAATTTGAGTTTGCACAGGGAAAATTAGTACCTCTGAAGTCAAAAGAACTTTACGAAAAACAATACGAATTTATTGTCTGACATTTATACATAAATCATTATTTTGTTTCGTTTGCATAGCTAGCTGTTGCTTGGAACTTTATACGCCCTAGAGCCAAAGTACGCCCTCTTTTGAGGGCCAGTAAACAAGTTTATGATGCCAAACAAAATAATAGTTATGCTCAGAGTGAGAAACGCTAATTTCACCCGTGGTACATCCAATATTTTATGCACAACAAAATAACATTTAATTATATGTTCAAAAGATTAAAATATGTAAATAGGTTATACGTTAAAATGACATTTTGTAGAATCAAGTATTCACAGTAAACAAAAATTGTTATTTTACTTATGTATCCATAGGAATTACGGGCCCCAAAGAAATGTTTAAGCCTGCTTTTTAGGGCTAAAACACATGGTTTTTAATCATTTAAATACAAATTTACTAGCTAATGTTGTCTATAGTAGGTATCAAGTAAATGTCAAACTTTAATTATCGTTCATGACTTAATTTCCATCGAAGGCCAAAAATAACTATTATAAATGAAAGATGGAATGTTTAAATTAAGTCTATACATATTTTTACCCTTATTTCCACCGGCAAAGTCACAAAACATCACTTTTAAAATCGCTGTACATCACAACACACTCACCGACAATTTGCACAATTTGCACTGCTCTCTGCGCATGCGCCTCAACAAGCAACTTTTTGCGCAAACTTTTAAACGAAATACAAACAATTTACTTTACAACAAAACATTTTTAAACGATATCCCAACTAATATCTTTGTAAATTAATATTTTTTAATTGTATTTACATTGATTTTTTTAAAATATATGTACATTATGTGCTAAATAAATTATTTTCACCATATTAAAATTACCGCTGAGGCTTTCCTTCCACTAACATCTTTAGGGATCGTGATTTGATGGCTGGTATGTATTTGGAGCACATAAATATATTACTTACCGAAATCTGCTGCGGCAAAGTGCCACACCCAGTATTAAGTAAAATGCGGGATGATATATTATTATCTGCTAAATATCTGAGCCTGAATTCCTGGAAAATAATGAAAGGATTGCAAAATGATAGATTAAAATTGATTTAATTTCATTTTATTCACCACATATACATAATAATAATTATTTTTTACACTTTTATTCTTAAATATTCCTACTTTTGAACAGCAAGAAGATTTGAGGGCTGTAATATAGAAAAAAGATTAGTTAACTAATAAAAATTTGCAATATAGTCAAATCATATTTATTTATGTTTTGATTTTTTCTTTTTCTTTAATTTTTTACTAGACTTATGTCGTTTTTTCTTCTTATCTACGCTAGAATCGGAATCGGAGGAATCACTACTAGAACTAGTATCTCTTCTAGATTTCTTCTTTTTGTGTTTCTTGTGTTTCTTTTTATGCTTTTCATCGGAGCTGGAGTCTGAACTATCAGAGCTAGAGCTCTCTTTTACTTGCTTCTTTTCTGGTTCTTCTGTTTTTCGTTTCTTAACTTCTGGTTTCTTTTCTGGTGACTTTGTTCTTTCTCGTTTTCTGGTTTCTGATTTTTTACCGATCTCTTCTTTCTCTGATTCTGTTTCCAGGTCGTAATCCGGTTCGAAATTTGCTTCATCGAGGGTTGGTTTTCTTCTATCATCAACTGGTTTCGCTTTTTCAGTTTTTTCTGATTTTGAATCATCAATTTTTTTATCACTGATTATTTTTGATTCTACTTTAACTTCTGAAGATTTGTAATCTTCGTGTTCGTCATCTTTTTTGTGTCGTTTTCTGTCTTTATCCTTCTCCTTTTCTTTTTCTTTCTTGTGTTTTTTATCTTTGCTTTTCTTGCGTTTGTCCTTTCTGTCTCGGCTTTCACTTCTTGATTTTGATTTTCGACTCCTGCTTGGCTTTCTTTCTCGTTCTTTAGTTTCACGTTTATCTGGTTCTTTGTGTCTTTCTTCTCTGTTATAATCGTGTCTTCTATCAGATCTATTATGTCTGCTTCTAGATCGTTCTGATCTTCTGTCATCTCTTCTATCTTCACGGCGATCATCTCTTCTGACATCTTTTCTTTCTGTTGGCCTTTCTGTCGGTCTTTCTTGTCTTCTTTCTCTGTATTTTCCATCTCTGCTTCTGCTTCTTTCACTTCTGCTATGTACTCTTCTGTCTCTGTCCTCTGTGCGGTTTTCGTATCTCCTATCGTGTTTGTATCGATCTTCTGGTCTTCTGTATTCTTCTCTTCTTCTGTCATCAACTTCTACTCTTCTTTCGGCAAGACTAACGTTTCTTCCGCCTTCTTCTATTCGTCTACTGAGCGGTGAAAGAGTTCTTGAGCGATTCCTTTCGAAGGGTTTTTCTTCTTTAGTTAAACGGTCCAATTCTTCAACTTTGCATCCTAGACGTTCTTTGACAGATAGTCTGTTAGGTGGTGGAGATGATTTAGGTTTTAATTTGATTGGTTCTGTTCCTGGAGGGGGGATATCATCCAAATTCCATCCAGGAATTGTAATCTGGAAATTTTTCACTGGTTCCTTAACTGTAGACTCAGAAGGCGAATGAGAGCAGTTCTTTTCGCCTGAGTATAACTTCGCGCGGTCCAAACTTATTTTTTTAATTTCAATTGGGCGTATTGCATTAATAGCTTTTGCAAAAATTGCATTTTCAGCTCGTTTGATAACTTCTGAGGTAACGACTTTTCCAGGTCGTTCAAAAACTTGTTTTAATTCTGTTTTTGTTTCGGATGGGTGTGCTTTTTCTGGAGTATTGGGTCCATCTTCCTCTATCTCCCATTTCGATGGTTCTGGTAATGGAGCCAACATTTCGCTTGACTTTGATTTTATATCATTGAAATCAGTTTTTAATTCTGCTTCGTTTGCTTGAAGTTCAATTCCATCGAAAGAAGTGTCTTTTTCTTCTGATTCCTCATCGTTGGTTTTGGATGGTTCATCGTGTGGTTTTTTTGTTTCAAGGATAGGGGACGGTGTACCTTCTTTTTTGTGTTGATCGATTTTTCCGTAGTTTTCCACAACTGTATTGTCAATTCCTTCGGAGAGAATATCATCGTAAAGATGGTCAACTATTTTTGGTTTTGGTTCTGGTTCTTTTGGTTTTGGAGGGGGTGAAACTTCTTTTTTAATTGGTTGAGGTTTTTCTTCAATCTTTACTGGTTCTTGCTTTGTTTCTTTTGTCTTTTCAGAGGGTGGTGGTAAGTCAACTTTCTTGTCTTCATCTTTAGAATCTTTAGGTTCTTTAGATGTGGTTTCGTGGTTTTCTTTAGCTTTCTTCTCCTCTGCTTTTTTGAGTTTCTCTTGCTCCTTCTTTTCCTTTCGTTCCTTCTTCTTTTTACGTTCAGCTTCCCGTTTTTCCTTTTTCTTTTTCTTGTCTTTATTCTTTCTGCTTTTTTCATCTTCAGATGTCTCTCGTTTCTTTTCTTTCTTCTCTCGATCTGACTCGTTCTTTGAATCATTACGTTTATCTCTTTCTGATGATTCATCTCTTCTCCTTCGGCGAGATTTTTCTGGACTGGTAACTCGATCTCTGGATGAACGTTTTGGTGAAGAACTTTTATGTTTTCTATCAGGTGACGGACTGTATTTTCTGTCAAAGCCTCGAGGTTCTCCAGCAGCATCTCTAGTTTCTCTAGGTCTATCTCTGAATTCTCTGGTGGTGTTTTCTTGTCTAGGAGGTCGTTCGCCTTCCCGATGTTCCTCTCTTTCAGAGTAAGGACTTTTTTGGTATCTATCAACACCTGGTGGACCGTCATCTCTTTGTCTATCAAACGGATATCTAGAATCATATCTTTGATTTTCAAATCCTGGTACTGGTGGTTGTTCGATTCCAGGTGGAGCAACATCGTCATATTTCCGGTGCGGAGCTCCTTCCGGTCTATCGGTGACTGGATGAGGAGGAATTGTCTTCACACTCATAAGAGGTGGAGGATAATTTGGTCCTGCTCCACGATTGTACCTAAACAGAATTAAACTTAAATTAAAACAGAAAGATTTATAATAAATTCTGGAATTTTACGATTAAACTTTTATTTGAAACTAAGAGAAAACTTTTGACGGAATTTTAAAAAGTTGCATACCTCCTAGATATTAAAAAAGTTTCGTGTATTAACGTTTGGAATTTACAAACCTCATAAGCTTAACCACTTGGGAGATAACTCTAATTCGTTACTACCTGAGTGCTTGATAGTTTAACTGAGATTAAATCCTGAAGCCTTCGGTAATATTGATGGTAGAAGTTTGTTTCCAATACCAGGCACTAATGCAATATATAATACCGATTAATTTTCGACCAAAAATAATTTCTATTCAATTCTAATTTCAAAATTATATCAAAAATATTATAAAAAGCATTAGTTATGGTACAAACAAAAAGTCCAGGTCTTCTCCGAGAATTCTTCTCACCTAAAATTCTGTGAAACATCTTTTACGTCCTAACAAAACATTTCTAAACAATACAAAACTTTTACAGATAAATAGCCTAAAATACAGTTACAATTTTCTAGAATTATTACAAAGTGTTTACAATTTATAAAATTACAAAGGTGAAAAAAGATTGTTTAACATAACAGTGTGTTTATTTGCAAACGTGTACACATTTACAAAAGATGTTTTCATTGTTTAATCGCGGAATATTTTTAATTATCACAGTAATTACTGAATTACAGTATTCAAAGAAACAACAATAAAAACAAAATTAATGTAAAATTAATTATGATACAACAATATCAAACTGTAATATGTAAAAGAAAAAACAATACGGCTTAAAGTAAATAAGTTTACATATTTAAACTGAGATTCTAGAAATTCTTAACACTGTTTTTAATAATTTAATGTTTGATTAAAATAAAACACACACAAGAAAATATAATATTCAGTCTTGTAGTAATCACAGATAAATGCCATTTTTTACGTCCGATACGAAAAAATTCATTGCTTACAAAAAGTACGACTAATTTTCTAACTAATTTAAATAATATTTCGTACTTTCTGTAAACAAATTTAATAAACTTAAAAATCAGTGAAATATATTTTCTATAACAAGTAAGAAATCAAATTTATAATCATAAATGTTATTCAAAATTTATGTTCAAAGTGCAACAAAATAAAATATGTACAAAGACAGAAAATATGGTTTAGTAATAATAAATAAATAAATAGGAATGAATGAACAATATCACAGATATTTTACCAATAAAATATATAAATTGTATACTTTACAGAATTTTACCAAAATACAATTTTAAATTGAACCATTGCTGAGAAAATGTAAACTATCAATACAATCCTGTCAATTGTATTTCAGTAAAATCCTG
This sequence comes from Pterostichus madidus, assembly GCA_911728475.2. Taxonomy (NCBI): domain Eukaryota; kingdom Metazoa; phylum Arthropoda; class Insecta; order Coleoptera; family Carabidae; genus Pterostichus; species Pterostichus madidus. The sequence goes on along the minus strand of OU452314.1, from coordinate 1,709,174 downwards.
TTTTATAAATCATAGAAGTGCAGTGAAATTTTAAATTAATTCACAAAATTATATCAATTAGTGTCCGACAAAACGAAAATGAGTTAAATTTAAACTTCATTGCAGTTCTAGGAAAAATCTTTTACGGTAAATAACCGCAAAATTTATATCGACAAAGACAAATAGTTAAAAATAATAGCAAGAAGAAAATAAAAATAAATATATGATTATTTTACAGAACTCTCAAACTAGAACAGAGATTTAATACTACTTTAATTTAATCACAGCCCCCAAAGGGGTAAAAATCCACAATGGACTCCTATACCAATTTTTCTTTTATGAAACTTCATGATAAACTATGATGACTAAAGAAATTTCTTATATCACAAGAGATATGATTTTTTGAAGTTTTGTATTGGTGTACCGTTACAAGTTCTTTCAGTGGTACTTAACTTATTTGATTCAAATAATACCGGGTATATAACGAAAAGCGAGCCAAAGGGTTTAATGTGAGAAAACAGTTTTTCTGTGCGCATTGCTTTCCAAAATATTTTAAACAAAAATGCTTCAAATAAAAGTAATAAAACTTAAAAATTCTGTATCTATACCAAATTTATTTTCTGTTTTGCCACGGCAGAAATTAAAATATATAACAAAATTACAATTTAAATAAAAAATAAATAAATATTTCATCACGCCTTCTACCCATTACTGGGTGTGACACTCTGCCGAAGCAGATCTCGGTAAGTGATATATTGTGCGCGTGAAGTGCGGTTACCAGTCGTCAAATCACAGCCTCCAAAGATGTTAGTAGAGCCACAGGGGTAGTTTTTGAAATTATGAAAATTGTTTGTCGTCTGTGGGAATCGAACTAGGGTTCTCAGGATCCACAGGCCGACTTCATACCACTGAGCCAGCTACTACATTTTGTAAACGTTCTTATTTAATTTCTGCCATTCCAAACCGAGAAAATAAATTTAGTTTATTGATTTAAATACAGAATAATAAGCTCCACAACTTTTATTTCATGCATTTTTGTCTAAAATAATTTGAGAAGCAATGCGCAATAAAAATCGGTTATATCCCTGGAATAAAACATTATTTTTAACCAATTTTTTCGCTATTAGCCATAATTCAATATATATATTTTATTTTTGTATCATTAATTGATATTATAGGAACCCATAAAATCTAAACAGTGAGATTAAAAGACAGTATCAAAACAGTTAGTTTGAGAGTTCCTCTACCAGCTCTAGCGGCCTGACGCAATGTAAAAACCCATCCATACCTGTTCGCATACGGCTCCGGGGGAAAATACCCCTCTTGTCCAGCATAGTCCTTCCTCGGTGGGCCCCCATACCGCGGGTTGCGCAACAGGGGCGGGCGTTGCGTCCGGGAGCTGCCTCGGTCGTAACCCTCATACTCAAAGTGCTCAGTAGTTGCTGGTGGCGCGTCGAAGTAATGTGAGTCTCTGGATTCACGCTCAGCGTGTCTCTCGCCGTGAGGGTGCGACCGCTCCGAGTGTGAGCGCTCGTGAGGACGTTCTGAGTGACGGTCGAGGAGGCGGTCGCGATCGCGGTCTGAGATTAGTGGTCGGGATTCTTTGTAGCGGTATCTACAAGAAAGAACATTTTTCCAGATATATTTGCTGTTTACAATCGTCAAATTAATGTTTCCAAAGATGTTAGGAGGAGGAAGCAAACAGGTAATTTTATAAACTATATGGAAGTCGAAAAATGTTTTAATCGAGGTTTTAACAGAGTTGAACGAAGAAGTACTTTTGTTGTTTTGTTTGGCTTGCGTAAGTAAGGAAAGAAAAATAGGAGCAGGTTGGAAGTTGTAAATATCTAGAAACGGAAGTAACAGACGACTGGAGAAACTGGAAACAAGTAAAGTTGCGTACTGGAATGGCTAAAGTAAAAAAATACTGAGTGGAAATTTGGATCTGGAACTACGGAAAAGAATAGCGAAATGTTTTGTATGGAGTTGTTATTATTGAACGGGTGTAAGACATGGACAGTTAAAAAAAAAGGTAGGGAACGGATTGATAGCACAGAAATGTGGATATGGAGAAGAATGCTTGGTATTAAATGATCTGATCGTTTTTGACAGTTTTTCTATTTTCAAATTCGGTTGAAAATAGACGTATTCCATTTGCCATTTTAATCAGATCTAACTTACACTTTCTGAACTAGATCACTTATTTACTTCACTGGATTACCTCGTTCACTTTAAACCCAGTACTAAATTTGTTGATTCGGATTTTACGTAAAGTAATACTCCCCAATAAGTTGTTAAGATTGCTAAGTTTAGGTCATTTATTCGTGTTTATCTGATCTGATTTAAGTGAATCAAGTGGCAAATGGAATACAGCTAATGTTGACAATTTTCATGTATCCATGGATACACTCTTACTTTATCGCTCGTCGAGAGATAAAATCTTATTACCGCTCGGTGAGTAGCAAACATCAACTTTCGCCGCTCAACTGACAGTTGGAAAAGTCTATTTTTGCTCGGTCGTAGAAAAATGCTATTACACAATTACGATTGTTTTTAAATGAACTATACAACATAATTCCAATTAATTTATACTTACAGAAGCAAGAAAGTATAAATATGAAATGAAAGACCAATTTACTATAAAACTATTTAAAATAAATACACAAACAATATTAAAACAATAGCGTCCTATGTAACAACCTAGTGAGATATTCCAAAACTCGTAAAAATAAATAAATAAATATATCATCACGCCTTCTACCCATTACTGGGTGTGGCACCCTGCCGAAGCAGATCTCGGTAAATGATATATTTTGCGCGTGAAGTGCGATTACCAGTCGTCAAATCACGGCTTCCAAAGATAGTGGTGGAGGAGCCACAGGGGTAGCTTTTTTTTAAATTATGAAAATTGTTTGTCGCCTGTGGGAATCGAAAACGTAGTTCCAAAAATTATGGTTCCCAGAGATATTAGTATTTTATAAATAAAAATATTGACTACTTTACTTTACAAATAAAAATACGTATCTGTAGAAAAGTCTAAAACTAGACAAAATTTATATGTTTACCTAGGAGGCGAGGCGCGATTGACGGGTGATCGATACCTCGAAGGTGGCCTCCTCCTTGGCGAATAATCCCGTCCAGGTGACCCTCTAAAACTAGGTGACCTGGAGAAAGATCTGCTTCTATAACACATCAAAACAACCCATAAACAAATACCCTTCAACCACACCATTCACTCCTCTTACCGGCTAATGCTGAATGACCTCGAGCGTGACCTAGGGCTCCTCCTTCTCGGTGGGGGACTTCTCGTCCTCGAACGATGGCGAGTCCGTGGCGGAGGCGTCCGAGACCGGCTACGAGGCGACCTGGAGAAGCTACGACTGGAACTCCGAGACCTGGAGTAACTTCTACTACGGCTGACGCGACGTTGACGTGCTCGGCGATCACGTTCGTCTTTCTCGCGCAGCATGCGGTTAAATGCTTCCAGCGGGTCGTCGATTACGCTGGAAAGACAAGAAAATTAATAAATTGTCGGCTGAGAGAGCCGAACCCGATAAGAATGATACTTACTTTGGTAGCTGATGGGGCGGAGGCCTATGGTTCATGCCGGGTGGCGGTGGCTGCATGTGTCTCGGAGGCGGATAGGGTCTTCCTGCTGGTCGGGGCCCTGGGGGATACGCAGGGTATCCAGGGGGCGGTGCTCCATGTATTGGAGGCCGGTGTGGATCGAAAGGTACTGGTGGACGAGTTGGATCGAATATTGGGCGCGGGGGAAACGCTCTATTGGAAATCAAATAAGAAAATGATAAACTAACTATTTTCTAATAAATTATATTTGTTATAAATCATAACGAAGTGAATAGATATAGAAAATAGTCGGGAACAAAATAAAGGTCTAGAAAACTATTTTGTAAATTTAAAGATATTTTCATAAATGTCTATCTATTGTTTTTTTATATGAGAGTATGAAATATATTATTTTAGATTGCATTCCCGACTATTTTCTTTAGCAGTAAATCATAATGAGTCTAATTCAGCAATTGTCTCTAACTAAAAAAGCTTAGCAAAATAACAAAAATAAAGAAAAACATATACATTGATAAATAAATAAGAAAAATATGTCTAAACTAAATGTATGGTGTTTACTAGATTACAAATATAAAATTGCAAGAGATTTAAAAATTTCAATAAAGACCTTTGTATTCCAAAATTCACCAAAATTATTTTTGTGAAAAATGCTGCAAAGCAAAATTGTAGAAAATAATAACAATGTATAAACCAAGTAAGTTGTTTATATAACAAGGGAATAAAGTTCATCATTATTTGTTGAAAAGTACTTGTCATTTTTATTTCCCTCGGTAAACAATGCATAACATTAAGTAATGATTTTAACAAAAATAAAGTTAAGACAAAAATAAATAAATATATCATCACGACTTTTACCCATTACTGGGTGTGGCACTCTGCCGAAGCAGATATCGGTGAGTGATATATTTTACGCGTGAAGTGCGGTTACCAGTCGTCAAATCACGGCCCTCAAATATGTTAGTGGTGGAGGAGCCACAGGGGTAGCTTTTGAAATTATGAAAATTGTTTGTCGCCTGTAGGAATCGAACCAGGGTTCTCAAGATCCACAGGCCGACTTCATACCACTGAGCTAGCCATACCATAAAAGCTGCATTCCATTTGCCACTTGGTTCACTTAAATCAATTCAGATAAATTTGACACATGCCTAAATGAACTGAATTAAGCAAACTGATGCACTTATTGGGGTGAATTACTTCAAAGTAAATTAGAATCTGTAATTCTAGTACTGGAAATAAAGTCAGCGAAGTAATCCAGCGAAATAAATAAGTGAATTGGTTCAGTAAATGTAAGTTAGATCTGATCCAAATGGCAAATGGAATACGCCTTATGTTAAGATTATTATTTAATTACTGTAAAAGGTGGATTAAAAACTGACCGAAATAATTGTAAGACAATTGCTGCGTAAAAACAGATTTTCCTGAATATCCAAAAGGAAAATAAATGAAACAATTTACTGCAAATAATTTTTTAATAATTTAAATAAAGTTCCTCAATTTCAGGCTGTTTCCAAAATTCCAGGCCAGTAAACACCATATAAATAAAAGTACTTTATGTTAGTAACTCCATGCATAAAAACATCTACGACTGTACAACACAAGTGTTAATCACAACAACAAAATAAAAACAGTTCTGTTGAAAGCTGAGTGGGTGTATCTCTTACCCCTGCAGCGGGGCAACATTGGGTGGCGGGACCGTCGGGTCCAAGCTGGTGACTAGAAGCACACGCGGCAGCGAGTGAGCGTCACCGTACCCGGTGCCCGCACCCACCCTACACCACACGAAGAACAAGAGAGTAGATCCCAAGAACGAGTGCACACCCACATCAACAACTCTACTATATCAGTACACTTACCGATTGTAATCGGGATGTCCTGGTGGTGGTAAACGAAAACCTGCTGGTGGTGGTGCGCTCGGAGGCGGGTAATGTCCTGGGGGTGGCTGGTGCGTTGATGTTGGGGGGATGGTGTATGGGGGTTGTACCATTGGCTGAGGGGGTGGTCCCTGAGAGAATCAAGTTGAGATGGTTTTAAAACGTGATGTCTTTCAGTTTCAAAATATTATATTTCAGGATTTCAATGTATACTGGTAACGTAAGGGTTCATTTTACGAAAAAAACTGTAGAATGCAATGAAATTCAGAATTAAAAGATGCATACAAAACTGATTTACTAAAAGAAAAAATTCTCATTGAGATTGAACCAATAGAAAAATCAAAAAAAAAATAAAATATGGTCCTATATAATTCAGAGAAATTGAATGTCGTTGAGCGCATCTTCATATCTTTTTTAGTATTTGAGTAAAAGCGATTTTTTACTTTTTATAATTTCAACTTTGAAGGCCCATATCTAGAAAACTAAAAGAGATATTGAAATGCGGTTTGATCGAGTGTATTTCTCGTGCTCTAATTAACTTATACTGAAATTTTGAAAATTTTACCATTTTTTTCAAAATTTTCTTTTGTTCATATTTCAAAAACTTGCCGAGATAATGAAAATCTGTAAACACCAATAGATTCCTCGCAAAAACGTATGTAAAATTTCAGAATTTTTGCTCCACGGATACAATTTTTAGAGCAAAAAAACTAAAAATGGCCAAAATTCGTATAAATCTTAAGGGGTACCCCTTGAAAAATAATTAAAAAACAGTGATTTTAGTTTTTTTGTAATAAAAACATTATCTGTGCAAATTTTTGCCTGAAATTTTGCATACTTATGTACTTTTACGAGAGGAATTCACTGGTGTTCACAGATTTTAATCTTTTTTTCAACTTTTTGAAATATGGGAAAAAGAAAATTTTGAAAAAAATAGTATAAAAGAGAAAAGGAAACTAAATAATAAATATTTGAATAATTTTTAATGGATTTCAAATCAAATCAGATTTTTCGAGTTCATGCTTTTTTCTTTTACAAGGAGTTCGATAGAAACTGTTTTAAGTTCTAATAAGATCTGTGCACGATTTTAAATAACAGAAATTTTAGATTTACGAATGTAGATGAAGTTACTGATGTAATTCCTACCTGTATTTGTGGCGGAGGATGCATATGCTGCGAAGGAGGCAGCGTAGTTGCAGTGGGATGTAACCCTGGAGGAGCGGCATCAGAGTAAGGCACCGGCTCCGATCCCGAGTAACCTGGTGGTCCCATTCCTGGCTCGTCTACTGTTGGAGTCCCTGGACGTTCTTCTATATTCCTTGAACTAATAAACAAACAAAAAATAAAAATAATTAAATATATCATCACGCCTTTTACCCATTACAGGGTGTGGCATTCTGCCGTAGCAGATCTCGGTAAGTGAAATATTTATGCGCGTGAAGTGCAGTTATCAGTCATTAAATCACGGCCCTGAAAGATATTAGTGGAGGGGAAGCAACAGAGATAATTTTTAATGTGGTGAAAATTGTCGGCTGTGAGAATCAAACCCAGGAAAATAATAATAATAAAATAACTTACTTTGGTTCAGGATAACTTGGTAATGAATCTCGATCTCGATAATGTCTGGAATTTTCGTCTCTTGAACTACGAGAATGTGAATTATCTGTAAGAAAATATAGTATTAAATTTATTAATTTCGTTTTTTAATAATATTCTCACCTCTAGAGGAATGATAGTGGACCCGGTGGTGATTAACAGCACTTCCTACTGATGTAATTGCTTGTCCCTGTTTCACTCTTGGCGGAGGCTTACTTGGTACAGTGTCAACTCCTGGAGGAATCTCTTCAGCACCTGGAGGCTTCTCCAAGATGGGAGATTCTACACCTGGCGGCCCTTCTACCAGAGGTGACATCCTTGAAGCCTTTTCCTACAAAAATAAGTATTATTTATATAAAAATAAATATATCATTACGGCTTCTACCCATTACTGGGTGTGGCACTCTGCCGAAGCAGATCTCGGTAAGTGATATATTTTGCGCGTGAAGTGCGGTTACCAGTCGTCAAATCACGGCCTCCAAAGATGTTAGTGGTGGAGGAGCCACAGGGGTAGTTTTTGAAATTATGAAAATTGTTTGTCGCCTGTGGGAATCGAATCTAGGGTATCTAGGGTACCAGGATTCTCAGGATCCACAGGTCGACTTCATACCACTGAGCTAGCCACTCCATATATTACAAAAAATAAATATATATATCAACACGCCTTCTACCCATTACTGGGACTGGCACTCTGCCGTAGCCGATCTCGCTGATAGATGGTAATGAAGGGGGAGCCACAGGGGCATTTTTTTTTAAATAATAGTATGATTAAACGCACCTGTATTTCTTCCTTGACAGAAGTGGTTGATTTAGTGGTTTCAGTTGAATCAGCTTCGGAGATGATTGGTTTTTGAGAATCAGTTGATCTTTCTGGTTCATCAACAGTTTGAGAATCTGGTTTAACTTGTTCTTCTTTCACTGGAGGTGAAGCTGCTCTTGTTTCCGTCGTGCTTTCAGCTGGGTGCACTACAGGCTCCTAAAATATTCATTTTAATATTTTACGCACAACACAAGATCGGAAAAAGATATATTTTTGCGAAATTGAGACTGAGAGTTTACTGCTGGGTTGCACGAAAGTTTTATCGGTTCATTAGCAACTAACGGTTCAATAAATTTTAGAAAATCGCCATTGATACTGTTGCTAGATAAACAATTCTTTAACTAAAAAAATATATATATATCACGCCTTCTACCCATTACTGGGTGTGGCACTCTGCCGAAGTAGATCTCGGTAAGTGATATATTTTGCGCGTGATGTGCGGTTACTAGTCGTCAAATCACGGCCCCGAAAGATGTTAGTGGTGGAGGAGCCACAGGGATAGTTTTTGAAATTATGAAAATTGTTTGTCGCCTGTGGGAATCGAATCTAGGGTACCAGGGTTCTCAGGATCCACAGGCCGACTTCATACCACTGAGCTAGCCACCCCATAAAGAGCTCTTTATTTTTTTCTTGCAACCCAGCTTCACTGAATGACAAATAAAGGAAATATGAATCTAAAAATGGATTTAGGAGACGATAAAGTCGAAATTGTGGTTTAATAAAGGAACAAAAATGTTATTTGGTACAGGATATTTTTGGATAACTAAACTAAAAAGTGTTCTTACTTGTATGGTGGGTTTAGTGTCCGTATTCTGTGGAACTTCTTGATTCATTTGACTCTGTGGTAGAATAGCATTTCTATATTGCTGCCTCTTATGATACCCAGTCTCATTTTTAAAAACAGAAACTGAATTTCTCAAAAATCTATTTGGAATTAAAGTGCCAGGTGAAATATCTTTTTCGTGACAATCGGGACACTCGTGGTCTTCTGATTCTAGTAGAACAGTACGTATACCTTAAAAAAACATAAATAATGATGATAAATAACAAAAAAGTAAATGAAACGTACATTCATCACAGAAGGAGTTTCCACAACATGGAATCATTACAGCATCAGTTAAGAGATCTTTGCAGATCGTGCAGAGTAAATCTTCAGGGATCTCGGGTTTTTCTTCTTGGGTTGGTACTGCTGTTTTAGGCGCCTCGTTGTACGCTTGACTATAATAAATAATTATAATAATAGTTCTGAATAAATAACATACATATCTTCACGCTATATCCCAACAAATGGGGTAGCACGAGCCCTAAAATCACTCATAAAACATTCACTCATCACACTTATCAAACAATCAGCCCTCGTCAAACATTTTCATCCAAACATACCACCTTCATTTCAACCACATTCATAGCTCACTCCATATAATAAACTCATTCATTTATTACACTCGAAATCATTATCACACAACAAACCTTCAATCACATCATTCCTATTCACTTATCATTCATCTTCTTTCTTCAACGTACATAACATATGCATAAAACATCTCAATTTACTCACGCTTACTCCTAACAACGAATCTAATAACGAAACTAACAACGAATCTACAAGATTAGAAAAGATGAAAACGATAGCCTGCACTTGTATATGAAAGAAAATTCCACACAATGCAATAACTGAAAATGAAACAAAAAGATAAGAAAAGGAGGGAGCGTCGCTCTACGCTTGTTTTTGAAAGTGAATTCCACACAATTGCAGTTAAACATTCTAATGAAATTACTAAACAACAAAACTAAAATCGAAAATCCTGCGCTTTTCTGAAACCATCAGATTCATTCCGCAATTGATCTTCGCCAAACGTTTCTATCCTGACACACCACTTTAGCTTCATAAAAATAAAATATATAAATAAAACATGTTTAAACTTACTGGTCTAAAACGGGAACAGCATATTGTCCTGTAGGAGTCATCATTGCTCCCGGGACCATTGGTCCTTCTACAGGAACCATAAAACTTCTAGGAATTCCTGTGCTCTTTTTTATTTCCATTGGTTCCTTCACACAAAAATTATTTCACTACCGAAACTATTACTGTTTTATTAGTTTTTTTAAGTAAAACATAAATATATCATCACGCCTTGTACCCATTACTGGGTGTGGCGCTCTGCCGCAGCAGATCTCTGTATGTGATATATTTTGTGCGATTATCAGCCGTCAAATCACGGCCCCGAAAGGTATTAGTGGAGCGAGAGTCACAGGATAATAATTATTACGTACAGACAGAATAAATATATATATATATATATATATATATATATATATATATATATCATCACGCCTTCTACCCATTACTGGGTGTGGCACTCTGCCGAAGCAGATATAGGAAAGTCATATATTTTGCGCGTGAAGTGCGGTTACCAGTCGTCAAATCACGGCCTCTAAAGATATTAGTGGTGGAGGAGCAACGGGGGTAGTTTTTGAAATTATGAAAATTGTTTGTCGCTTGTGGGAATCGAACCAGGGTTCTCAGGATCCACAGGCCGACTTCATACCACTGAGCTAGCCACCCCACAACTTTAAAGTACATTTGGGAGGAATTGGGACAAAATTCTTACCTGTCCATGTCCTAAAGGACAATCCTTAATCCAGTGTCCTGGCTGATGACATTTAAAACACCGATAATGCGTAGGAACGACTCCGACTTGATTTGATCCACGAATTTTCATGTAACTGTGTAAAATTTATTCAATAAAACAATTGGACAGACAATATTTTCATAAATTACTTACCGAAGTTAAAACTGTAATTTCACAAATCACAAAATTTAGTGTTAACAACATGCTTAAATGGTATGTAAATAATAAGCATGCAATACCTTTGTCCTTAAGGCGAATATTTGTTTAAATATGTATAATAAGTGTGATAACAAGTGTACAAATAATTGCGTAAAAATTAATGACAAAATTGGGCTCAAAACTAAGAATCTAAAAGCATGCTGAGTGACGAAAATAAAGGTAACATTCTACAAACTACTGTAAATATTAATATGAAAATGCCACTTACTTAGTTATGAACCTCATTTGGCCAAAGCAAAAGGGACAAATTAAAATTATTATAGACAGCAGTAAAATATTTATTAGAAGTGGCACTACATGCATTTTAAATAAACAATATTGCACTTACTTGCTCGGATCGTAATCTAAAGTGGATTGTGTCATCATTGCCCGGATCTTATCATCTTCTGAAGCATCTAATTGTGTTAAATCCACAGCTTTTGACAGGGCTCCCTCCTCTGGTCTCACCGCCCCAGCGTTGGCTGCAGCCCCCGTTGGGGTACCGTACCCTTCCCAGGGCTTCGTCTTCGCCTGGGCAACCATTGGAACTCGTGCAATAACAAGTGATGTGTTTTTAGGAATAAGAGCGTTTTCGTCATTGTAAACTACAAGAAAGTTTTTAGGTTAGGTTAAAAAGCGATAAAAATGTTTGATAAATTTACTTACCTTCTTTGGTTTGTGCATTAGTAACTTGTAAATCAAAATCTGTGTTCTTTCCTATTCGTTTTTGATGTATTATAGCTTTTTTAAGATCTTTCACTGATATATGAAGACCGTCAAAAGTTACAGTGTCATATTCTAATGCCGATTTGAATTTATAATGTACCGACATTATTCTAGCCTATAGCATATCATGAATACGTTAATCTGGAGAGAAACATATAATAAAGCAATTTGTAATTAATTTAAAGTGTTTCTGAATGCAAATAACTCGAAAGAATGCTTACCTGTTAACGCTTCTCTAATCAAAAAAAGTTTCTAGTATAGTTATGAAATATTGTATACGTCCAAATCACTACACTGATTAAGAGCTGATATCACATATCACGACTTATTATACAAAAATACTATTTAACACGGTTTTTTGACATAACTTCGAGCAAAACAATTTATTTATGGCAGGAAGAAAATGGCCTTGACTAATCCAAGATGGCCGAAGTAAAATGGCGATATATTGATTAATTCTTCTTCTTGTTTTCCGTCAAATTTTCAAATTTAATTTTGCGCGGGAATACAAATAATCCAAAATTACCAGAATTTATTAGTTGAAACTTGCTTTCAGTACAAAACTAAACTTGCTAGATATTATAACAAAATATTTTACCACATCTTATATTTCTGGGGTACTTATACGTACTATTTTCAGGTATTTATCCATTTTATTAAACATTTTTCACAATTTTTAAGTTTCCCGACGAAAGTTTTCACTCAGACTATAATAATTTTAAAGATAACTCTTAAATTTACAGAATGGCAGCCTTTATGATCCACGAGGATGTATGTAATTACATTCCAACAAACAAAATTGCAAATAATAATAATTTAAAACCTAAAGTTCTACAAAATCAAAATATTGGCAAAGAAACTAGAATTCCTACGAAACGAATTCCTCTTCGTTCTACTAATCATTTTGTTTCAAATAAAACTGGCATAGCCGTTAAAAAAGAAGCTGGTAAATGCAAACAGGTAAAAATGAAATCATTTTAAAATTTCATCAAATTATAATTGTTATTGTTACAATGTTATCTAAATTTTAGATCGAAAAACGAGTTCAGATTTGTAAGAATCCTCCTCAAGCTGTAGAACCAATACCAAAAGAAAGTAAAGTCAGTAAAAGTATAGAAATATTTCAAGATTTATATTTTAACGCAGCAGGAAAAGAAAATTGCGAAAATCTTTTCGCGCACAATCACGAAAGATTTTACTTTTCCAGAGACCAACTATACTTAACTACTCAAGAATACCACGATGTAAGTTTTAATCACACTAATTTAATTAAATAGTTATTTATGTACCTACAGTAGAAAGTAGTCTATTGCCGCCCGAGCATGAAGATTGTTGATTCTGTTCGAGGTGCACACAATATTTTTTCTACGACCATTTACCAACGCTTGAAAAAGAATTTAATTGTTATTTTTGTATTAAGAGCGTAAAGTGATTCTTTATTACTCGCGCACGGTAATAGTACAAAAGGAACAAAGACACTATATACTCGTGATACATATATAATTTTTCCTATGACTTAAATTATTAAAATAAATTGAAAATTATTATATTCGGTTAGTTTAATCTACGTTCAACCAATTCTTATTTTATTGGTAACCATTACAATATATACAATCGAAGTAAATAAACAAAATATATGTTCCGAGTAATTTCTTCACATATCATCATCATTCAGTCAAAAATGAGTGAAAATATATATCTTAAACTTGTCTTTTTAAGCGAACAATAATAGTTATTTACGTTACAAGTATTGAAAGTGACACTTTATAGGACGAGTAAGCAATTTCCAGGGAAAGCTGTAGGCAAGTTCTGGAAGCCTTCGAGTCCAATAAAGACACTTTCAGTACGAGCAGCATACAGTATTTTTGGTTTAATCGTTCTATATTATTTTACTGTAAAATAACTCTTTACGGTACTAGTACTATAAAACCTTGTTTTCTGTTATTACCTTGGTTACTATAACATTAATATTATAGTAAGATTTTACAAAAGGCGTATTCCATTTGCCATTTGGATTAGATCTAACTTACATTTACTGAGCCAGATCATTTATTTATTTCGCTGGATTACTTCGCTGACTTTATTTCCAGTACTAGAATTACTTTGAAGTAATTGCTTCCAATAAATGCATCAGAATGCTTAATTCAGTTAATTTAGTCATATGTCTTATTTATCTGAACTGATTTAAGTGAACCAAGTGGCAAATGGAATACAGCTATTCAATATTTATTTGTATGTTCTTTAGTAACCATCAACTTTACGTTGACAACTGAATAAATGTAAACTTTTTATAGTAGTCACAGAAAAAAGAATTTTTGATAGTTTTTCTGTTTGGAAATTAGAGCAACAGTTTTCATGTATCCATGGATACGATGATACAATTTTACTTTACCGCTTGACGAGCAGTGAAATCTTATTACCGCTCGGCAAGCGGTAAATGTCAACTTTCTTCTTTCAACTGACAATTGGATATATCTATTTTCTGCCCGGTCGTAGAAAAAGTATTTTATTTTCTTGAATTCAATGAATAAATTTTTATTCAAAACATTCCGAAAACTTGACCGAGTTATATACATACATACATACATACATACATATCTTCACGCTATATCCCAACAAATGGGGTAGCACGAACCCTAAAATCACTCATAAAACCGAGTTATATGTGTATATATATTTTTTTCAGAGTATTTACGCGTATTTATCAGAATCAGAATTGGGTCTTAAACGTCCAAGAGTGGACTACATGTTACGCCAACCTCAACTAACAAACGCAATGCGAAGTATTCTTGTAGATTGGCTATGTTCCGTCTCTGACGAATACAATTTGCAACCACAAACCTTCCATTTGGCGGTACAATACATGGACTGCTTTCTTGACCGAATGTCGGTGATAAAAAATAAGTTTCAGTTAGTAGGAACAGTAGCAATGATGATTGCTGCAAAGTATGAAGAAATATATCCACCAGATACGAAGGAATGGGCGTATTTAACAGCGGATTCCTTCACGACAAAACAGTTGTTGAGGATGGAGCAGATGGTGCTCAAAACCTTGCTTTTTGATATTGCGAGACCTACGGCTTATTCTTTTATTAATCATATTTGTTTTGTTTGTAATTTGCCGAAGAAACTCACGCTACTTGCCATGGTAAGTCACTAACATATTTATTCGTTATATTCTTACTATTATACCATCCACATTCATAACTCACGCAAAAAAAAAACTTCAATCATACCCATATTTTTATTCTTAGATCGTCTACATAATTTTTTACCCGCAATCACGCTTTTAACAACATTCTTCTCAATCTCATACTTAAATATTTCGTCGCCACAGTTTATGCTTCCTCAGTCACGCTCAACTTTCATTTGGCATTAATACACCATTATAAATACTCAATTGAGCATCTTTATACATATTCACTTATATATAAATACTACTATTTAAGTAAATATTTGATTAATTGATTGATGCTCGATTTCATAAAGGACAGAATAAATTACTTCCATAAAATTTTTATTTCATCGTTTTCAATAGTAAAAAACCGCTATTTCAGGAATGTTTACGTTACCATGGATACATTATTATTTTTTTGTGTATAAATAAATAAATATAAATATATCATCACGCCTTCTACCCATTACTGGGTGTGGCACTCTGCCGAAGCAGATCTCGGTGTGATATTTTGCGCGTGAAGTACAGTTACCAGTCGTCAAATCACGGTCTCCAAAGATGTTAGTGATGGAGGAGCCACAGAGGCAGCTTTTGAAATTATGAAAATTGTTTATCGCCTGTGGGAATCGAACCAGGGTTCTCAGGATCTACAGGCCGACTTCATGCCACTGAGCTAGCCTTTTTACTATAGTTGTCATAAAAATACAAGTTTTCGGGTCGAGTAATAAAGATTGCTGGAGTTTGGTAATATTACGAGACTCGAAATAGTATTTCTAGTCCGATTGAAACATTTTTTTTTTACCCACTTACAAAATTTCGTAGATTTATTCTAAAAGTAGTATTACTCGACCCAAAAACTTGTATTTTTAGTCCGAATGAAACAAATAACTATAAATTAATAAATTCGAATCAATTTCATATATTTTATGGCATATGTAACATTACTGTCAAAAGTTCGACTGTCATTTAAAAGAATACACTTTATTTACTTTGGAAATATATTAATTTATCGTTTATAACACAAACTATTAATCAATTATTGTCGAGCGGATTTTTCTGTCTAAAATAATTATTGACTTTCTATGTCTGCAGTATTTTTCGGAGTTAGTTCTTCTGGAAGGCGAAGATTACCACAAATATCTGCCATCGCAATTAGCTTCCGCTTCCGTCGCTCTAGCTCGTCATACATTAGATGAAACAGATCTTTGGCCCAAAAAACTAGAATCCAAAACTGGCTACTCTTTAAAACAACTGTCGCCATTAATTAAACGTCAAAATAAAAGTTTTAAAGAATCGCCAACCAGGCCTCAACAATCAATCCAAGAAAAATACAAAGGCCCTAAATACGGCAGAGTTTCTTTATTTAAAGCGAAAGAATTTGATGTGTGTGATATTATGGAAGAATAGATTTTCATTGTTATTATTTTATCTTTTGTATTTTTGTCCGTACCATGAACATTTTAAGTGATATATGCATATTTATAAGTTATGTATAACTGATTTTGAACTATTAGTTCATAAGAACATTTGTATATTTGATTTTTGACGTAATAAAATGTATTTATGCATGAGTAATCTAGTAAAGTATGGGTGTTAGTGAAGGATAAAAATAGGAACAGATTAATGATACGTATTTATTTTTAGCGTAACAATTCAAAAGCGTATGATTATGTTATCATCTAAAAGCAAAATCAACAAACTCTAATCACACTTTCTGTTGTTATAATCAGTCTCTTCATAATTCATCAATAAATAATTTAGAAACTAAAAGTTTTGCTTCAAATATAAGTTCTGGTTTTTCAAATATAATTTAGTTTACAAAAAAAAAATAAACCCTAATAAAGACGTTATAACAATCAACAAAATATTTGAATCATGATTATTATGTACACTATTTTTACAATAAACCTAGAATCTAGAATTAAAAATGTTACCTTAAACCTTTAAATCCATGTTTTCCTTAAGGCAGGGATTTTTCTTTAAAAAGTCTTCGATATATTTCTTCACCCGTGATTCATCTTCAAGAAAAATATGTATTATTTATTTATATAATTTAAAATGTACAAAAAATACCTGTGTATCCTTTACTTAAAATAATATGAGATATTTTTCTCGCCACAGACTTAAAAACGTCTTTCGATTCAAATTTTTTTTGTGAATAAGCTGGCATTAATAAATGAACAACTAACTGTCCAATTTTTTGTTTGTTGCCTCCAATTTTTTCTTCCTTAACTGGAGTTTTTAATTTTTCTGGTTTTTGTGATGAATGTTCCACTTTTTTTCTATTTATACTTTTGTCTGAATGATTTTTATTTTCCGCGGATGATTTGTGTCGTTCTTCTTTTTTGTGGACATCTTTTTTGTTTTTGTTTGCATTCTCACAAATTTTCGGGTCTTTCTTCGACGGTTTTTCAGGTGGTAATTCTGAAATTTTATTTAGAAGAAACTCTTTTTTGATTTCTAAGTATTCGGTGGTGTCTTCTTCAGTGTTATCTGAGTCGCTCTCACCGAAAAGATCATTTTGTGCATCTTTTTTTACAGTTTCTTTTTTAAGGACTAGTTCGTTAAATCCTACTTTTTTATCTTGGCTTTGATGTTTATCAGTCATAAAGGAATCATATTTTTTCAGAATTGAACTTGAATCTTCTTGACATCCTTGATTTGTTTCTTCGTCAGAATTTTCATTTTTGTCGGTACTTTCTTCTTGTTTACTTTCTTTTGAGTCAGTTTCTACTAATTCTAATTTTTCGCTAGAATTTTCTGAATCTTGACTATCTGATGATTTTGAATTTCTCGCTTTGAAAAACGAACTTAAAGAGGTCTGAGATTTATCAGGTTTAAATCTTTTTGCACTACGTGTATTTTCTAATATTTCTTTTGCAGTTTGAAATGCTTGGATTCTATCTGCTGGCCTTTTTTTAATATCATCTTTATATTGTTCTTTTTTAATATTTCTAAATAAATTGATTAGTGTATCGTTTTTTCTGTCTTTAGGTTTGTGATTTGCTAGTGGTTCATAATGAACTGAATTTTGAGTCGATTTTTTAATTTGTGATATCTATAAAACAATTTAAATTTATTTTTTACAAAATAAAGTGTTTCTTTTGTAATTTAACTTACGAGTTTTACAAGTGAGGATCTGTACATAGTCATATTTGTTTTTGTAGTAAAAATATTATATTCCAAGTCAACAGCGCAATCTTCAAAATCTAATTTGTCAAAACCGTGAGGAAAATCATCTGGCTTACATTCATTATGGTTATTTTCTAATTCTTTCGCTAGCATATCTACATTGTGTTCCCTAACTAATACAGTTAAACCGTTTACTTTTGTAGAAGTTGAGTCTGCTGCTTTGACTCGAGCATGTTTCGAAAGTTCTTTTTCATCGGCACTAACGTCCATCTATAATTATTTGAATTGAATATATGAATATTATTTGTGGGGGTAAAATGATGTATACCTGTACAGAAGGTTTCCGTATTGAGAATTGTTTACGAATGAAATCTGTGCTTTCTTTTTTAGCCTGTTTTTCTCTTTCCCAAGAACTGCCTTCGTCTTCTTGATAGTTTTCATAATCGCTATACAATTTACAATCATAAAATTATTTTTTGTGTACTTAATGGAAAACAGCCATTTTCTTAGTTACAATTCAACATAAGGCGCATTCTATTTGCCATTTGGATCAGATCTAATTTGCATTTACTAATCTAGATCACTTATTTATTTAGCTGGATTACTTCGCTGACATTGTTTAAAAGAAAATAAATAAATATATCATCACGCCTTCTACCCATTACTGGATGTGGCACTCTGCCGAAGCAGATCTCGGTAAGAGATATATTTTGCGCGTGAAGTGCGATTACCAGTCGTCAAATCACGGTCCACAAAGATGTTAGTGGTGGGGGAGCCACAGGGGTAGATTTTGAAATTATGAAAATTGTTTTGAGTACTAGAATTACTGATTCTAATTTACTTTGAAGTAATTCACCCTAATAAGTGCATCAGTTTTCTTAATTCAGTTCATTTAGTCATGTTGTCTAATTTATCTGAACTGATTTAAATGATCTAAGTGGCAAATAGAATACAACTATAGTAACATGCGATTTTACTCGTTAGCAACACTTTACTCTTTAGCAACCAACAATTTACTCATTTGTGTGTAGTAATTTATTTTAAATTACTTTAATTTCAACTTTTCTATTACTTACACAAAAAATAGCATGTTCAACGCGTATGAAAATTAGATTTACAAGCTCGTGTAAAAAAAAACTTTTAGTCGTTAGAAAAGTACTTTACTTGTTAAATAATCTACTATTATTTATCTGCATTTAATAACGTAGAATTTTTGTACACCCGTATTAAAAAAAATAAAAATAAATATATCATCACGCCTTCTACCCATTACTGGGTGTGGTACTCTGCCGAAGCAGATCTCGGTAAGTGATATATTTTGCGCGTGAAGTACGGTTACCAGTCGTCAAATCACGTACCACAAAGATGTTAATGGTGGGGAGCCACAGGAGTAATTTTAAATTGATGAAAATGTTTGTCGGCTGTGGAAATCGAACCAGGGTTCTCAGGATCCACAGGCCGACTTCATACCACTGAGCTAGCCACACCATTAATGTAATTAATTATGAAATCAAAGATTGTTGAAATTAAGGATAAAATATTGGGAATAAATGGATAGATTTGACGCTGATGTACGAGGATAGGAATGAAGATGAATTGCAATGTTACCCTATTTTATGCAACATAGTTTTTAAATCCTACCTTTTGGCGCCTCTCCGTCCGCCCTCATACATATCCGAAAAATCTCCCTCCGTGGTTGGTTTCGTGCTGAACTGAATACAACTCATCATGAAAGCTTCAACCTGCTTTTCCACAGCCTTTTTATCTTTACAAATATCACACCCCATTTTACAAACAGGCGCTGAATCACCAAAATAATTAGTAAACAACCGATGTCTACATGAACTATAAAACAAATTACAGAAATATTATGTCGGGAAAACAATTTTTATTCGGAAAATCAAGTACTAACGTTGCAGTTTCACAATATTCAACGATTTTTGTAAAGCTCTGGATGGTATGTTCTGCTTTACGTTGACGGGATTCGCTGATGCTAGTTGCTTTCCCTAATTCTTGACCAAGTAGAAATTGGACAGCTTTTTGATCGGAACGATCGTAGTATAAACGACAAAAAGATTGTTTTCCATCTCGGCCAGCTCTTCCGGATTCTTGATAGTATGATGCTGGATCTTTTGCCACCCCCCAATGCACAACAAATCTGTCCAAAATATAAATCTAAGCCCACAAAAATCCGCCAAACAAATTCCATACAATGGGGCCGAATACAAAAATGACAGTTCTACCGCATACAAATATATCATCATGCCTTCTACCCATTACTGGGTGTGGCACTCTGCCGAAGCAGATATTGGAAAGTGATATATTTTGCGCGTGAAGTGCGGTTACCAGATGTTAGTAGTGGAGGAGCCACAGGGGTAGTTTTTGAAATTATGAAAATTGTTTGTCGCCTGTGGAAATCGAACCAGGGTTCTCAGGATCCACAGGCCAACTTCATACCACTGAGCTAGCCACCCCATTTAAGTACATTAAATAAATAAAATATATCATCACGCCTTCTACCCATTACTGGGTATGGCACTCTGTCGAAGCAGATCTTGGCAAGTGATATATTTTGCGCGTGAAGTGCGGTTACCAGTCGTCAAATCACGGCCCACAAAGATGTTAGTGGTGGAGGAGCCACAGGGATAGTTTTTGAAATTATGAAAATTGTTTGTCGCCTGTGGGAATCGAATCTAGGGTACCAGGGTTCTCAGGATCCACAGACCGACTTCATACCACTGAGTTAGCAACCTTATTTTGGGGTTTAAAAAAGTGAGACGTTTTTATTAATTTCTTACCTGACGGAAGCTTTATCGACGCCCATTCCGAAACTAATGGTAGCGCAAATGACAGGATATTCACCACTCTGCCAATTTTCTTGTCTTTCAAGACGATCTTTATTACTCAATCCGCTGTGATAACAGAAAGAGTTAATACCTAAAATTGTTAATTTATTCGCCAGCTCCTCAGTTTGATCTCGAGTCCTGCAGTAAACAATACCGCAAGATCTTTGATTTTTCGGTAAATCATCTTCATTTGAGGAATACAAACACTTTCTGATAAAATCCCGCAAATGTTCGTAGCAATTATCCAATAAATTTTTATATATTACATCGTAGAATAAATTGTGACGAAAGCAGGATGTTTTAAATTTATCGTATTTTTCGGACAATTTTAGTTGTGATACGATATCTTTTATTACCTAGAAATAAGGATATATTTACAAAATATTACGAGATTTTTAAAAGTACAAATTACCTCAGCTCCTGCTGTAGCAGTTAAAGCAATTAATGGTAATGAATTATTTTCTCTCAATTGGGACAGCTTCAAATAATCCGGACGAAAATCATGACCCCACTGGCTCACACAATGTGCTTCATCAACTATTAAATACGAAATTTTGTCGTTTTTGACCATGTAATCGAACAAATTCTAAAAATAATATGAATTCCGGTAAACTGTGGAATATTTTGAGAAGATAAATAAAGATAACGAACCCGAAATGTGTGAGTAACAGCTTGTTCAGGAGTAATATACAATAATTTAGTATTTGTGTAAGTTTTCAAATCGGCAATCAAGTTCTCTCTGTCTTTCTTCGGAGTTTTTGAGTTAAGAGAAGCTGCCCTAATATTTAAAGCTGTTAGATGGTCTATTTGATCCTGTAATATTATACAAGTGTAAAGAATATAACAAAGTGTTACTAATCCAAATAAATACTTTTATAAGTGCAAGTAACGGTGAGAAAACAATAGCAACTTTATTGGTGTATAAAATCGCAGGTAATTGATAACATAAAGATTTTCCAGAACCAGTGGGCATAGAAACAAGTATATCATTATTTCCTAAAAGTAGAGGAATTGTAAGAAGTTTTCATTAAGTAAAAGTGGATCAAATGTATACTAACTTTTGTAAACAGCCCTTACTGCTTTCTCCTGTAAATTTGACCTAAAACTGTCATGCTTGAATACACTTTTTAATGTCGACAGTATCTTATCTTCTGTCATTGTGTTAAATACTATTAAGTTACGCTGAATTATTAAAAATACTCCAACTTGTCAACTCGTTTATAACGACCTAACCTAATTTTATGCACATAATCAAAACACTGGCCGCCATTTCCCTGAAAATTCCCAGATTCGTTTGATGACGATTTTAGTTATTTTTATTTTCAAAATTTATCCCTACAATCTTGAAATTATAAATGGAATGTTTGTAATTTCAAAAAACTGTTTTCGTACATACATATCTTCACGCGATATCCCAACAAATGGGGTAGCACGAACCCTAAAATCACTCATTACATTCATCAAATAATCAGCCCTCGTCAAACATTATCATCCGAACACACAACCCTCACTCTAACCACATTCATAGATCACTCCTTATAAACTCATTCATTTATTACACTCGAAATCATTTATCACAATCAAACCTTAAATCACATCATTCCTATTCACTTATCATTCATTTTCTTCGACGTACATATGCATAAAACATCTCAAATTACTCACGCTTACTCCTAACAACGAATCTAATAACGAACCTAAGAAAGAATCTATGAAGATTAGAAAAGATAAAAGCGATAGCCTGCACTTGTATATGAAAGAAAAGTCCACACAATACAGAAACTGAAACAAAACGATAAGAAAGAGAGGGAGCGTCATCCTGCGCTTGTTTTTGAAAGTGAATTTCACACAATTGCACTCTATGTAAGAACTGAAAACGAATTAAAAGATAAGAAAGGAAGGGAGTGTCGCTCTACGCTTGTTTTTGAAAGTGAATTCCACACAATTGCAGTTAAACACTCTATGTAAGAACTGAAAACGAATTAAAAGATAAGAAAGGAAGGGAGTGTCGCTCTACGCTTATTTTTGAAAATGAATTTCACACAATTGCAGTTAAACACTCTACGTAAGAACTGAAAACGAATTAAAACATAAGAAAGGAAGGGAGTGTCGCTCTACGCTTGTTTTTGAAAGTGAATTCCACATAATTGCAGTTAAACACTCTATGTAAGAACTGAAAACGAATTAAAAGATAAGAAAGAGAGTGTCGCTCTACGCTTGTTTTTGAAAGTGAATTCCACACAATTGTTTTCTTTACAACTATTTTATTTTATGTTTCATACTTAGTACATTGAAAAATATAAATAAAATTAGCACACCATAATTTCAAATCAAATACTTTTTTTATATTTTTGTATTGATAACTGAGATTAAGAAGGTACATTAATTAAATGTTTGTGAACACATTCTTCCTTGTTAATCAAATGGGTGGTCTTATTAACTAACTGCATCAAAGAAGTTAAATTGTTAGACCAATCATTCAAAATGTCGTTCGGGTCTTTCTTCTGGGTAAAATAAACAACTCCAGCTGGGCGATCCGTCTTCGCTAGAACGCTTTTATTAACAACAAGCGAAGAGAGAAAATCTTCAGTTTCATTTACTGTTAAATCCAACAGCTCCGCCATTCTTTGAATTTGGATTCTCGTGTAATATTTCGCCATGACTCGAATATTATGTTCAACAACTCGACTACGAAGATCCTTCCATCTATCTTGAGCCATTTCGCTCCCGCTGAAGACTTCGGTTTGCTTCAAAGGCGCTTCGTAGATTTCGCAGAGTCCAGACCACTTGATAAGTTCGGAAGTCGTGAAGAGTTTCAACAGTTGACGATAAAGAGGAATTTCATCTAAAGATTTATCTTGGAGGACTCGATGAGTTAAATCTGCTTGCTCGTTATCATGAGGAGCAAGAATTAGATAAAGAACTACGCATCTTGCGACGTTCTGCCTTTCGGAAGTATCTTCTTGGATTGAAGGCGTGGAGAGAACAGCTCTGTAATGTTTGCAGGTCGCTAGATATGAACCTTCGTGCTGGTCGAGTTCCATCATGAGTTTGTAGTATTTCAATTTTAACTCCTGAGAGCTTTCATCATCAAAGAATTTAGTGTTGATCTTCTTGGAAATAATCTGAGTCCTGATGTAATCCTTCTTGGCTAAACAAAGTCTCATTTGTTCCAAAATTAATTCCACTTTCTCTTTCTTCTCCATCGAACCGTAAGTTTCTACTTGAAGCTCTTGAATAATATTCGCAGCCTCGTTGATATCTCCTTCTGTTTCTTTGATTTTCGCCAACTTGTGGGTGAGTCTTGCGCGTTCAACTTCAACGTAAATTTTTCCCTCGGTGACTTGCCGCAAAGTGTCGATTAACTTTACGGTTGTTTCTTTGTCTGGAGCTTGTTCGACATATAAACAGCATTCTTGAACCATTTTAGCTACTGCTTGTTTTAGTTGAGATCTTCTTTTGGCCAACAACATAATATGTTCGTTTAAAGCTGGCCAATTGTTTGCTTCGCGGCAAATTTGGACGATTCCTACCAAAACCCGGCCGGTTGACAACATATCAGCCCCTGTTCTGGTTTGCTTTTCAAGAGCTAACAAAGAATCCAAAGCATCGTGGATTTTACCTGATGCTGCGAGTTTTTTACATTCTGGGATTTTGGAATCACATGTAGCACTGTAATCTACTTCCATTTTTACTATTTTGCCAGAATCTGTTGCTGTATTATCGCCCATTTTTGATTCTATAAAGATAATTAAGTTTAAGACACTTGTTAAATTGAATATTTGTATTGAAATATAAATAATTGTCTCACCTTTTGATTAGGATCTTTTGTATTAAGTAGGAGTGTTACAAATGTAACAAAAATATTAAAAGTACGTCAGCTATCAACACAAGTTCTCAAAACAACAGTAAATGAGCAAGTCAGGATCAGTGTTGCCAACTAACGTTAACAAAAAGTCTCTAGCTTGCATTTAAAAAGCTCCAGAATATCTCTAGATTATAATTTTTAAAAACCTGAAATAGCTCTAATATAAATAAAAATACGCCAGAACATCTCTAGAATATATATATATTTTTTTAATTTCATATATCTATAATAAAAACTAAAGACATATATAAATTTACAATATAAGGTAAATAAAAAATACTATACTAGACGTAAAAATAAAAATAAATTCAAACTGGCATTACGTTTTTGACGTTTTACCTCAACAAGTCAATAAACTTGTAAACTTGAAACTTGGAACGAAGTTAGGGTTATTAGTTGTAATCACGTAATACCAACAGCAGAAAGATTTCCGTTTGAATTATTTAAATATGAATTTGTACGAAATCACAGTTTGGGGAAGAAATGTCGATAGTAATGTATCTAAAACTCTAGATTTGCGACAGGTCGCAAATCCTTTTAAAAAATCGCACGATAGTTAATTTCTCTAGATTTAGCGACAAAATTTCCAAATTGGCAACAGTGGTCACATTCAAAGATATCAATTTTAGTACTTTTTTTCGTACCAACACAAAATGGTATGACTGGCAAAAGTATTTCAGTCTATTTATTTATTATTTTATTCTTTATAAATACAACCTTCTTTTCACATTATTAATTTGAATGAATAAATAAAATTGTTATATTCAACATAAATATTTATTATTTATATTCAAAAACAACCATTTTGATTTTTGAAATACAGCAATCCTATTGGTCAATATACTAGTAGGGGGGGTTAATGACGCAGATATTTAAGCACACGCAAACGGTTTCCTCTTTCATTTGTGTTCGTGATAACAGTAAGGTACGTCTTGTTCATATTTATATAAAATTGGTGTATTTTCATTGTTAATGTTACAATTGTTGTTGTTCTGGGTGCTTACATTTTTAATATGTTTAAAGATTCATTTGCAATAATATATTTGAAGCCCTTTGCATTCTAAAATTAAATTTTCTTGCCACGTGGGGACGTGGTCAGACCCACCCTGCTTATAAAATGATGAGATAAATGTCTCGTTCGTATGACTTCATGATTTCATTTATCAATGCTGATCATATATAATAACTTCAAAATAATTAGCGAACATTTGTGCAAATATTGAAATTAGTTCGTGTTTCAGAATTTTCCGTGGATTTTCACAATGGCCAGTTGGAATTCGGTATGTTGCGTTGCTTTTCTTACTATTTAGAGTTTAAATTTAATATGATGATCGCCTTACTGCCCCAGTCTGATTACTGTGACTGATTCAGATATCTGATAATTTATAAATTAAAACAAATAAACTAAACTTGTATTATTAATTTTATTGTAAATCTGAAACATTTGCAAAGATTCTAAATTATTTCGTGTTTCAGAATTTTCCTTGGATTTCCACAATGGCCGTTGGGAAATCGGTACGTTGCATTATTTTTTAAAAAATATTTAGCATTTAAAGTTAATATGATGATCGCTATACCGCCCCAGTCTGATTACTGTGACTGATTCGGATATCTGATATTTTATAAATTTAATCAAATAATCCGAACGCATGTGTTATTGATTTTTAACAAATATTTTTTCTTTACAGATGAAACTTGTGCGTCCAATGTATTCAAGACGAAGAAATAGAATTAGGTAAAGATTATTTTTATTCATTTTAGGCTAATTCTGAGCAAATCTAGAAGGTCTGTAAGTGCTTACAGATGAAGTCAGAAGTTCTGTGTCAATTTGTAGCTTAGAAAGTCGTGAGATTTTTACGATTTGCTCGGAATTGTCTTAGTTTATATTTTATTACAATGATGACTCAATATATACGCTAATATG
The DNA here is from genome assembly GCA_911728475.2 of Pterostichus madidus. Taxonomy (NCBI): domain Eukaryota; kingdom Metazoa; phylum Arthropoda; class Insecta; order Coleoptera; family Carabidae; genus Pterostichus; species Pterostichus madidus. The sequence continues at coordinate 1,682,818 of OU452314.1, read as the reverse complement.
AATGGCAAAAACTTTTATGATTACAACTTGCCCTCACTGAGATTTCACTTAATTTTATCTTGAAAATTATTTGTATGTATTTTTCTAACTTTTATTTTTATGTTACAGAGCCACGTGGACTTGAAAGGAATCCAACACATCACGAATTTTTGAATGTATTTGCAGTTTCCAGGACGTTTCCTACCTAGCCACTTAACGGACATTTTAAAGAAGGTAAATAAGCTTTGATATTTTAACGTTTGAACAAAATTTAACCCTGAAGCCACGCTCATTTAACTGTTTTAGTTATTTAGAGTGCCAGAAATTATTGTAGGGGGATAAAAATCAATCCAATTAGGAAGCAGTTTGTCTTTTTTTGTAGACACATCTGTGCCGTATGCTTTTGGATACATTTAAAATATTTGCAATCTATTTTTTTCTACGACCAAATATAAAATAGACATTTCTAACTGTTAAGTACAGAAAGTTAACTTTACTGCTCGCCGGGCGGCAATTAGATTTTGCCGCTCGTCGAGTGGTAAAGTAAGAGTATCATTGTATCTATGGATACATGAAAACTGTCGCCTGAATTTCCGAACAAAAAATTTATCAAAAATGGTCGTAGAAAAAATTATGTGTGCATCTCGTGCAGAAAGTATCCTTACCGCTCTTGTATGATTGCAATCTCCATGCGAGAGTATATTACTTTCTGTTCTTGGTACACAAATAACTATTTACTAATTTAAGTTACTCTGGATTTACAAATATTGTTTTCAAACAGATATCTTCTTGATTGCCGCATGAACAAGTTGCGCTCGATATAGGCTTAAATGGTGAGTTATTTTTTTATTTTTATTATATTTCCCCATCGCCACGCTCGTTCAAATTCTTATGATTGTTCAGAGTGCCAGTATTTATACTAAAAGGGGAAGATAAAATGTCCATATAGGAAGCAGAAATTTTAATCAATAAAATATTCTGTGCCAAATAATAATGGAGACAGTTTTATTCATCAGCATATTAAAATTATTATATAGTCATACATTTAACTATCAATCTGTTCATTTACAAGAAATTGTATTTATTCTTTTCAGATGGCTACCAGAAAATTGAAGTGGTCCTTTTCTAGTTGAGGTGTGTATTCAACTCAATGTACTATAATATTTTGTTATTCAAATGATGATATTAATTACCGTCTGAAAATAATGATTATAAACAAACGGCTGCAATTTTATTGCTCTGATTTTAACTTTCCTTTCAATATATTTATTTTTAAACAATTTCCCAATTTTAAACTAGTTTTAAATTATTCCAGGTTGAAGAACCTTAACAATTGGAAGGAGCAGGCAGAAGGAACCTTCAATTAACTCAAGGTAAATATTATATACACATATATCTTAAAAATTAGGAATATTGCAAATATGATGGTATAATATACGCTATGAATAAAATGATTACAATTTTAAACTGATTTTATTCATCTTAACTTTAATTTGTTATTGCTACTCCAGAAAATTAATTTTTTGTTCCTTACAGATTGAAGAACGTTTGGCCCAAAAAGTTGCAGTAGAAATTCATTAATAAGGTAATTAATAATTGAAATATTATGATTTATTGTTTAATTAAATTTTCAAATGATGGCATAAACAAGCATATGTCTGAATATATTTTGTGGACACTCAGGAACTGATTAAATTTATTTATTTATTAGCTGCTTTTTTATTCAATTTTTATTTTAGAAATTAAAATTTGTTTCTTGTTATAGGATCAAGGATCGAATGCAAAATGGATTGAACTCGACTTTTCCATTGTTGATCCTTTGGTTTAGAACTATATCATCATCACGCCTTCTACCCATTACTGGGTGTGGCACTCTGTCGCAGCAGATTTCGGTAAGTGATATATTTTATTTATAAGGTAATTAATGATTTAAATATTAAGATTTATTATAATTAATTTTTCAAATGATGTCATAAACAAGCATATGTCTGAATATTATTTTGTGGACACTCAGGAACTGATGAAACTATTTTCTTTTATTAAATTCATTTTTGCTGAATTATTTTCTAGAAATTAAGATTTGTTTTTGGTTTACAGGATCCAGGATCGAATGCTAAATGAATGTACACCACCTTTGCAATTCGTGTTAAAAGGTATGTTATCTATTTTCCTTCAAAAATATTTTGTAATTAACTCATGATAATTTTTTTTAATGATGATCCTAGTTATCCCTGTCTTAAAACTATGATTGAGAAATATAAAACTGACTATTTATTTGCCCTTGTTTAATTTTGTCAATTATTATTCTGGAAATTAAAATGTTTTTATTGTTACAGAAATCTATGATCGAATGGAATACCACTTTGCCGGTCTGCTTAAAATGGTATGTTACCGATTCTTTTTAACTAAATTATGTAATTAAGTCAAGATTAAATTTGTAATGATGATCTTAGTTATCCCTGTCTTAAAACTGTGCTGAGAACTATAAAACTGATTAAACTTTCTTATTGAATTGTATAATATATTATTTTACCTGTAGTTTTTGTGTTCAACTAGATTTTCTGTTCTAGATTGGAGTTGGGAACCCATCCAGCTGCTGCTGCTGCTGAAAATTATTAAAATATATAAATAAATATTTTTAAAAAATCCATTGGATCCACCTTAATGATTTATAAAATATATTGTTAATATTTATTAGTATAATGAATAAAAACGTTATTTTTTTAATTATATATTTTATTTTTATTCCTAAACTTTAGTGTACTATTAATGTTTCATTACTTATCGAAAAATATAAATATTTCTCTAATAACTTTTGACAATTTGAAGTAACATTGCTATTTTATTTTTTTAATACTATTATAATAAATTTGACATGTTTTTTCTAGAACTATCACAAATATTTAATTTAGTGCTACGTTGCTACCAAAATATTATTTGTTTAGGGATCCGGATAAAAGTTCCCCTTCATTTAAATCAGTTGAAATAAATTTGACACATGACTAAATAAACTGAATTGAGCAAAATGATGCACTTATTGAGGTGAATTACTTCAAAGCTAAGTAGAATCAGTAATTCTAATACTGGAAATAAAGGCAGCGAAATAAATAAGTGATCTGGTTCAATAAATGTAGATTAGATCTGATCCAAATGGCAAATGGAATACGCCTATTACCGCATCATTTTTTTTCACCCATTTAAATATGACACTGTTACCTTAACTTTTTCAGTAATACAAGAACACTATTTCTGGAATGTTTACGTTACTGCGGATAAGTCATCGTCTTTCCGTCCTATGACGAAGAATAGCATTTTTACTACAGTTCTCATGATGATAAAAATAATGTCTATTTGTTTTAATTTGGATAAATAAGTGGATAAAAAATAATATGTTTGAATCGGACAAAAAATATTGCCAGACTCGACAAGAAAACTTACATTTTTAGTCCTAAAGAAACAAATAACTAACCATTCATGCTATAATTTCAACACTATGTAATTTTATTTATTTCGTCTATAATTATCGAGAATTTTATCTGAAAAAACCTACCCTTAGATTATAATTTTTAAGCATAGTTAATTGTAGTATTTATTAAATGCATCAATGATTACAGTAAATAGACATATTTAATTCTGTGACCACCAGCTAAAACTTAAGACTGAATCCAGCACCCATGGCCAGTCTGCGAGCTTCTAAAAGCGACGCCCCCGAAGAAGTGCCGCCCATATGAAATCCTAGAGCACTGTCTTCATCTGCATCGCCCTGAAAACAAAATAATTATTAATGGCACTGAAAAACCATCATTACGACACAGAATAACCATTTTTTATTGTATTACAGTGACCAGACAATAGATTATGATCATTCTGGTTTTGTGAAAGTTTGTATCATTGATTAACAATTTGATTAAAAAGGCGAGTCTTAATCAGTAACTGACAGTGCTAAGTTGAAGATGAGATGCTTACCAACTGTTTATATTCCTTGCCTCCGCTTGGCGGTTTGGGGCTCGCCGCCATGGCCTTCCTGTGCCCCAGCTCGCTCTTGGCCGGCCACGTAGGGAACATCGCGGGGTCTATAGGTAGTGGGGCTTCTGTAAACCACGCATGACGCATCGCATCTTCAGCTGTAGTTCTTTGTGCAGGATCGTAGGTCAACAAGCGACGTAAAAGTGCTAAACCAGCATCTGAGAGCATAGAGAACTTCTGAGGGAGTGAACTACCGGGAAATTCGGTAAATTTCATCTTCTTTACAGCAGGAAGTGACGACCATGTTGGCCAAATGCGGTCGTTGGGGGTTCCTAGCTCCTAGGAGATAACATCAAATATAAAAAACAAACTCTTGAAATATTCCCTTACTATTTATTAATTAGATTCATTCAGAAATTATTCGATAAAGATCAGTTGTTTTTATTTTTGTGTCTTGTGTAGTTTTATAGTGTAATACAAGAATTTAGCATATTTAAATTTGTATTTTATTTATTGTAAGTGAATAAAGACTGCTAAGATTTGTGTCAATTAGTTAAAATAACAAAACATATAATAAATATTACACAATTAATTTATTTGTACGGTAACACGTAAATGCGGTGAAACGCTCAAATCCGAGCTAAAAGTTGAAAAGTAAAATATAGGGGAGGGGTCTAACTTTACAGCCATCAATTGTATTTGTAATATGATCGAAAAATAAAGACTGGGATATTTTGTGTATGATATAAATGCAAATAAGGTCTTCAGCCATAATTAGTCATAAAAAAAAAATCACAATCATATTTTAATGTAGTAATACGGTTTGTAACTGTTACAGAACAGTCTGCAAAACTTCAAGTTCAAATCTCATAACTTTCGTGGCTCTTTTGACAGTTAGAACCCACACTTCGCTGTCATGCAATCTCTCACACTCATTTACCACTCTTAAACTTACCTTGAAAATCCTGTTGAGTTGATCAACTTCGCTCTTCCCAGGGAACAAGGCATTCATCAACAACAACTCAGCAAAGATGCATCCAACGCTCCATATGTCAACCGGTGTAGAGTATTCTTTAGCGCAAAGAAGCAATTCAGGAGCACGGTACCAAAGAGTGACTACAATCGGAGTATAAGCCTTCAGAGGCGAACCATACTCTCGCGCTAGACCAAAATCGCCGACTTTTAAAATACCTTTATGACTTAGAAGTAAATTCGAAGTTTTTAAATCTCTGTGGAGAATCCAGTTGTCGTGAAGATGAGCTACAGCCCCTAGAAGTTGTCTTAAAAGGCATTTCACTTCTCCGGGAACAAAAACCTGCAAAAAATATTGATTTCCTAAATCTTTAAATGTAGAAAGAAATAATGAATGTAGATGAAATATAAGAATGTTTGACGAAGATTGAGGGATGAATCTAATAAATACCTCCGTGGCGCCCCATCCACTAATATCTTTGAGGGTCGTAATTTGACGACTAGTAACTGAACTTTACGCGCAAAATATATCACTTACCGAGATTTGCTATAGCATAGTGCCACATCCGGTAATAGGTAGATGTGATAATATATTTATTTTAATTTTATTTATCTAATAAACAAGCGCAAAACGATACCCTTTCTTTCTTATCTTTTTGTTTTATTTTCAGTTATTATACTGATAAGTAAATGTTTTATGAATGATTTTCGAGTTCGTGCTACCTCATTTGATGGAACATAGCGTCATGTTATGTATGTTATTTAATGAATAAACGTTTATTGTATGTTTAACGTACCTGGCGTCGGTTCCTCATTGTTTCCATTAAACTTTTCAAGTCATGTTCGACGTAGTCCATAACTATAAAAATTTTATCCATGTTTGAGCCGACAACAATTTCTCTAACAGTGACAATGTTGGGGTGCTGGCCTTTTAGTAGAGTGTTAATTTCTCTCAAAGAAGTTATTGGAAAACCTTCCTTCTCTTTTTCCATTTTCAGTCTTTTCAAAGCGACAATTTCTTCAGTTCGTTTATCTCTTGCTCGATAAACAACGCCATAAGTTCCTTCTTCGATTCTGTTTAGACATTGGAATTCTTCTACTGATCTGCAGCCCTAAAAATAAAGTAGCAAAGTTTGGAAAAACAAGTTTTATAGCAGAAGAGAAATAATTCATACTTGAATGGCTGGGAAATATGGAGGAAGGCCATCGTCAAGTTTCTTCGGTTCTGGAGATTTTGGTTTCGGTTCTGGCTCTTTTTCGGATTTTTGAACAAATTGACCGTTGCTTTTTGGAGAGGATGACTTTGACCTAAATTATAAAATCAAGTTATATTTATAAATAAATAAATATAAATATATCATAACGCCTTCTACCCATTACTGGGTGTGGCACTCTGTCGAAGCAGATCTCGGTATGTGATATATTTTGCGCGTGAAGTGCGGTTACCAGCCGTCAAATCACGGCCCCCAAAGATGTTAGTGGTGGAAGATCCACAGGGGTAGCTTTTGAAATTACGAAAATTGTTTGTCGCCTGTGGAAATCGAACCAGGGTTCTCAGGATCCACAGGCCGACTTCATACCGATATTTATCCATAAATCACAATATTAGCTGTATTCCATTTGCCACTTGGTTCACTTAAATCAGTTCAGATAAATTAAATAACATGACTAAATTAATTGAATTAAGTAATCTGATGCACTTATTGGGGTGGATTATTGCAAAGTAAATTAGAATAATTAATTTTAGTAATGGAAATAAAGTCCGTGAAGTAATTCAACGAAATAAATAAGTGATCTGGTTCAGTAAATGTAAGTTAGATCTGATCCAAATGTCAAATGGAATACGCCTATTGATTTATATGAATAGCTGTTGCTTGGCAACTTTATACGCCCTAGGGCTATAATAGCCAAATTATGTCCGCTTTTGAGGGTGATTAAACAAGTTTATGATGCCAAAATAAAATAAAAACATGAATAATTATTATTTGAACATTATAAAGAAACAAACCTTGATCTAGATGTACTTCGATCACTTTTAGCAAGCTGTACACTTTCAGGACTATCTTTAAACTTATTCAGCTCTTCAATTCGTCTTCTAGCTCTTCTTTCTTCATCACTAGCGTCGCTGTCTTCTTCTCTTCGTTCGCTTACCTGCAAAAGAAGAAATCAAACATGAAAGATCAGAGAAAATTAAGTCGAGAAATTGTGTCGCCGATCTAGGAATATATTTATGCTAATAATTGCTGAGTGAACGGAATATGAGAAGAAATACAATCTCTTCTCTCTTAAAGAATTTATGAATATGGATGGTGTGATAAAATAAGAATGTTTGTTAAAGGATGAACCGAATTGAAGGGTTCATGTTACTCTATTTGATTTTGTAGTTATGAAAAATAAAATGTTACCTCTGGATGCTGTTTTTCATCCGCTGAGCTGGATTCAACTTCAGAGCACTCATTTTCTTCATTCTCTTCTTCGCTGGAAGAAGAACGCTCACTGGAAGAAATCCTCGAGTTTCTTGAAGCAGGAGAAGTGGATCTACTTCTTGAAGTGTGAGAACTAGCATCAGAAACTGTTACAATACTAAGATCTTTATCCTTATATTGTCCTAATTCTCCAGACATTCTTTGACGTTTGCGTTTTTCTTCTTTTAATTGTTCTTCTTGAAGCTTCCTCTTCGCTTCTTGTCTTTCTTGTCTTCGTTGGTGTCTCCGTTCACGGTCAAGTTTATATTGTTCTTTCTGTCGAGCGATTTCGCGTTCTAAAAAAATATATTTAATTACTGCAACATTTGTAGGATACAGTTTTAATTTACCAGCTTGTAAAAGTTTTTCTTTTCTTAATATTTGTTCTTCGCTTTCAGGATCTAAAAGATCTTTTACTTCAATTTTTTCTCGATCTTCTCGCTTATGATGTCTTTCTTTTCGATCATCTGTAACGCCAGATAAATCTATGATTTCTTTTACGTACATTTCAGCGTCTTGTTCTAAGGAGGAAACCTCCAGGTGTTCTGCTGCTCGCAGACGACGCCTAGTTTCTTTTTCAGAGATGTGGTGCTTGGAAAAATCTTCCGAAGCATCTTTCAGACGCTTTTTGTCAAGTAAACGTTCGCGTAGATCATCAAGAGTTTGATCAGCGACTGATTTTAATCTGCGGTCCTTTTCTTCGTATCTCCGAGACTTTTCTTGCTCCTAATCAACATAAAATTATTAAAGATGCATTTAGTGGGTTAAAATATGAAACTTACTTGTTGGTGACGCAATTCTTTTTCATATCGTTCATGTTTTTCGTGTCTTTCTTTTTTCTCATCGTATTTCCTTTCATATCTAACAGATTGGGTTGGTACAACTAATTCTTCTTGTCGACGATATTGAGTTTCTAAATATTTACCGACCAACTGCGATGAATTTGCAGCGTGTGCCTCGGTATATCGATATAAATCTTTGTGATATTCTCGGTGGTATTCAGTTCTTACGCGCTCTCGAGTTCTATCCCTGAAAGTTTTAATTTCTGTTTAGTGTTTAACATTTTAATGCTGGGTTGCAAGAAAAAAATAAAGAGCTCTTTAGTTAAAGAATTGTTTATCTAGCAACAGTATCAATGGTGATTTTCTGAAATTTATTGAACCGTTAGTTGCTAATGAACCGATAAAACTTTCATGCAACCCAGCGTAAGAATACTTATAACTACCTGTGATGTTTTTCTCGATGAGCATGGCCTCGATCCTCCCGATGTCTTTCCCCTCTTGAATGACGACTTCTTCCTTCTCGTCGTTCTCTTCGTTTACTTCTACCACTGCCTCTAGGAAGTCTACTGCTTGCTTGAGGAGGTTTTATGTCCAAGGAATCTGCTGTGTCAGCATCTTCCTCTGATAAACTGTCCAAAATATACATTACACACAGTTTTATAAACAAATAGTATATATTTTGTGCTAAAATTAATTCTAACCTGAAATCTAGGATTTCTTCCTGTCGTGTTTTGATGTCAGTCGGGCTATGACGCAGTTCTCCATCTTCGCTTTGATCGTCGCCACCGGAGCCAGCATAAGACATAATTATTTCACTTTTTATCCAACGATAATAATAAAACGATATAAGACTGAATAATCAGCAACGCATATGAACGTCAGACGTCCGTCAATAGAAAATGGCGTATGTAATCATCGAAAAGAGAGGCAGATATGAATTATACATGAATGATCTCTGTGAATTGTTGTTGAAGAATATGCTGCATTTGCAGAGCTTGAATGATTTTAGGCGTATGGAATAAAGAAAAATTTAGAACATATTTATGTTTCGTAATACGCTGGATTTATTAATAAATTGTTTTATGTTAATATAAATCTACAATCGTCTTTACAGCAGATCTGGTTTCAGTGATTCATCTTGAAATCTGCAACAAAGTCATCGATGCAATCATCATGTTTTAAAGCGAAAAAACTATTATTTAGATATAGGGTTAGAACAATAAAATTTTACATAGAATTTCAAATTTATGCTAAAGAAAATTGGGAACCTAATTAAACTAGTTAAGTTATAATCAAGAAATAACTTAGAAAGCATAATATCATTACTTTGTGATAAAATACAGATTTTATGTTTGCGATCTGTCAAAGATAGTGTGTATTTTTACAAACAAATATCTGAAAAACTAGACCTCCTAGAATTTTTTGGAACGAATATTCATAATCCTTGAAAAATTAGCTAGTATAATTGTAAGTTAAGTATTTTTTTAAATAAATTTAATAATTTCTTTGACATTTGAAAATTTAGTAACTTTTCATTTCTTAGTATTGGCAATAATGTTTTTTTGACATTTATGGGATGGCTAGCTCAGTGGTTTGAAGTCGGCCTGTGGATCCTGAGGTCCCTGGTTCAGTTCTCACAGACGACAAATTTTCATAATTTGAAAAAGCTATCCCTGTGGCTCCTCCACCACTAACATGTTTGGGGGCCGTGATTTGACGACTGGTAACCGCACTTCACGCGCAAAATATATCACTTACCGAGATCTGCTTCAGCAGAGTGCCACGCCCAGTAATGGGTAGAAGGCGTGATGATATATTTATATTTTATTTATTTATGAATTGACCAATAGGAAAGCTGAATTTTACAAATAAACACTTGACAATACGAAATTATCAACAAAATCAGTCGCATTTAGTCGCGAGATAGAAGTGCTTGCGGAAGCTACGCTTTTTTTGTGTGCTCTTAAATTATATCTTTTCTGTCTTCTTTCTTATCTTTTACAGATGATTGGTGAGTGACGAAAGTCACTGTCCTGCACGCTTAGGAACAGAGATCAGTCTCTTGCAATGATCCACGAGCTGAAATTTATTGAACCGTTAGTTGCTAATGAACCGATAAAACTTTCATGCAACCCAGCATTAGAAGTGAACAGTTAATAGATCAATTTTGTTAAGAATTTTATTATTGTATTATATTTGCCGCTTTAAATTATTTTCATGTTACTAAAATTCTACCTTAATAGTTATTTATGTACCAAGGGTACAACAGGCGTTTCTAGCCCGTGGCATGATTATTAGCACGAGGCGCAAAGCGCCGAGGGCTAATAACATGCCGAAGTAGATCTCGGTGATATATTTTGCGCATAAAATACGGTTACCAGCGGCCAAATCACGTTCCCCAAGTATGTTAGTGGAGAAGGAACTACAGAGGTACTTTTAATATAGTAAAAATTGTTTATCGGCTGTTGGAAACGAATCTGAGTTCTCGGCCGACTCGATACAACTGAACCACCTTATAGTTTAAAAATGCGATTCCGGATTAAGATAGCTATGTAAATATGGTTTAGATTTTTTTTTAAAGAAGATGGCCGACTTCTTAATTTTCTAAGAATATTATTAAGACAATTAATCACAAAGGTCCACGTTTTATTTTTAGAGAAAATGGCAGACTGTTCTGGAATTTTTATTATGAAGATGGCTATCTGAAAATGGTTAAGAATTTTTTTTTAAGGAAGATGATCGACTTCTAATTGTTCTAAGAATTTTATTGGGAAAATGACTGCCAAAGGTCCACAATTTATTTTTAGGGAAAATGACAGAGTGTTCAGGCATTTTTATTATGAAAATGGCTGTCTGAAAATGATTCAAGAATTTTTTTAAGGAAAATTACTGAAAAAGTTTCTTTTTTTTATGTTTGATAATTTTTTAATAATTTTTTATAATTAACAATTTGTAATTATGTTTTTTTTAGTAATTACTCCATATAATTATATTGGTTGCAACATAGTCAAATTTACAGTCCTTATAAACAACTGATATGAAATTAATTTACTTAATTTATCGCAAAATAAATCTTTAACCAACTTGAAATTTTCTATTCTGGTATACAATGATGTATCCAAGTTTGTTTTTATATGAAAGACGATTATCTTATAAATATATATATAAATATATATATATATATATATATATATATATATATATATATATCATCATCACGCCTACTACCCATTACTGGGTGTGGCTCTCTGCTAAAGCAGATCTCGGTAAGTGATATATTTTGCGCGTGAAGTGCGGTTACCAGTCGTCAAATCACGGCCCCCAAACATGTTAGTGGTGGAGGAGCCACAGGGATAGCTTTTTCAAATTATGAAAATTTGTCGCCTGTGGGAATCGAACCAGGGACCTCAGGATCCACAGGCCGACTTCATACCACTGTACTAGCCATCCCATACATAAAGCAGAATTTGAATGATTTTTTTTGGATGGATGACCGTTTAATTGTTATTTTTGTATTAAATACGCGAAATGAGTTTTTTTTTGCGGGTAGGAATGACATTTTTATGCGAGACCAGGAGATCGAGACAAAGAAGTCATTCGCGCCAAAAAACAATAATTTCGTCGACGAAATATAAACAACATTTTTCTACTACCAATTTCAAAAACATGTCTCTAAATACTTGCTAGTGTCAAAAAGACGTTATTTTTGCACGTTGCCATTAATTATGTGATTATGTACTGAAATAGTTGCTCCGAAACAAATTTAACTACGAAACCTACAAAATAAATATTATAGACGTCTTAAGTTAGATTAGCATATTTAGTTTAACATAGTTACTTATGTACCAAGGGTGAAAACAGGCGTTGCTGGCCCGTGGCATGATTATTAGCACGAGGCGCAAAGCGTCGAGGGCTAATAACATGCTCAGAGTCAAAAATGCTAATTTCACCCGTGGTACATACAATATGCACAACAAAATAACATTTAATTATATGTTCTAAAGATTACAATATATTAGAATGACATTTTGCAGAATTAAGTATCACAATAAACAAAAATTGTCATTTTATTTATGTATTCAAAGGAAAAGAAGTGTTTAAGCACGCTTTTTAGGGCTAAAACACATGCTTTTCGGCCCGGCTGTGCATAAAAATATTTGTATACTCTTTATTACACTCATGGGTTTGTACTCGTGCAATAATGTGACACTTTTAACACTAATTGCATAAATAACTATTTTCTACAACTGTAAAAAAGTTAATGTAATAATTATTGATTTATTTAAGTAAATTAAAGAAAAAGAATCTAAAATAATATGAATTAGATGTGTTGTAACCAAGAGAACGTAAAAATGTTTGATAAATAAATTTAAAAAAATGTCAATGAATTGGAATTTTTATTTATCAATGAAAGCAAAAAAATAAATATTTTTCACGTGTACAAATAGTTAGAGATAAGAATATTGTATAATGTTTTATCTATTATCGTGAATTTTATTCAAAAATATAATAAATAATATTATTTTATTGTCTAGCTATTTTGAGTAAGAAATAGAATTTATGGCAACTTTACATTTTTTATAATTTCGTTTGTTTTTATGAAATATCAAAAGTACATATTGATATTTATCTATTATTGTTACATAATATCAAAATTAACTAACTATTTTGAATGTCGTAATAACACATTTTACCACACTAGTGCTAAAATATTTATAATATTTGTTAAGAATATTAACAAAATAAATAGTTTTTTGTTTATAGGAATATGCTTCATTCTTACTACAGAGTGATCAAAAGGAATTGTTATAGTTGGCAATACAATTCCAGAGATCTTTTTATTACACAGTTGGCACAACGTCAGATAAAGGCGGAAATGCTATTTGACATTTCTAATAAAAACAAATAGGTTATGTCAGGAGTCTGACAGATAATAGAATTTTGACTTTTTAAGTAATAGAAATATTTTAGAAATAAATGTAATAATAAATGTACTCAAATTTCAATTTCAATTTCAAATGTCACTGTCAAAAACAGGAAATGAATTTATGTATCAGGCTTACCAATTTCAAGTAATTTTTTTTATTTCCAACTGTAACAATTCCTTTTGATCACTCTGTAGTTTTACATGCTGTTACCACTCTCTTTTGTTAAATAATAAATGTTTCCGTTTGTATATAAAATATACAGGGTGATCAAAAGGAATTGTTATAGTTGGCAATACAATTCCAGAGATCTTTTTATTTCACAGTTGGCACAACGCCAGGTAAAGGCGGAAATACTATTTGACATTTCTAATACAAATAGGTTATGTCAGGAGTCTGACAGCTAATAGAATTTTGACTTTTTAAGTAATAGAAATACTTTAGAAATAAATGTAATAATAAATGTACTCAAATTTAAATTTTAAGTGTCACTGTCAACAATAGGAAATGAATTTATATATCAGGCTTACCAATTTCAAGTAGTTTTTTTTTATTGCCAACTGTAACAATTCCTTTTGATCACTCTGTAGTTTTACATGCTGTTACCACTCTCTTTTGTTAAATAATAAATGTTTCCGTTTGTATATAAAATATAGCATTCAACACGTGAGTAAAGTGTCATTATTTGCCTTAAACAATGGTATCCCTCGGGTTATATCCTCAGGGTTCAATCTTCGCTCTCAACAAATAATGACGAACTTTACTCCCTTGTTACATAAACTACTATTATTCACACGTGAAAAAAATATAAAATCCTGTCTGTCTAGTCTTACAGCCAGCGATTACTGCGCAAAACTATTAATTCTGTAATAGAAAACAGAAATAAACTAATAAATCAAGTATCTAGACATTTGTTTACATCAATTGCAAATATTTCACAACTAAACACATCTCTCAATTTGATTGGTAGTTAACATAAAAGTGGGGATCTTATATCCAATCACAAGCTGTTAAAAAATGCGCGCGCAGCTTCCGAGTTCAAATGGACCAAAGACCCTTTCTGCCCTTTACCGCTCTAGAGATAAACATCATTTTTCGCCTCCCCACTAACAGTTGGTGTATTTGGTTCCGAGTGAGGCCCTCAGTTAGTTGTTAGCGACGCAGTGCGTAGCACGTTGTGTAGTTTAGTGAAATTATGTGAGTAACATGGATCTAAAATTTGGAAACGAACACTTTGCTAATTACCTACTAGGTATTCCTAAGAAAACTAGAGAACAGGTCTTCGTTAATGTAAGTACATTTTTTATTTTGAGGTTATTTTTAGCGGGATTTGCACTTTTGTTACTAACTTTTTCGACAGATGACAAATATCTTTTATCTTTCAAAGTTTTATTTATTTATTTAGATTGAAAAAATAAATATGATGAAATTAGATTGTGAACAACTGTCATTTGTTTTATTGAAAATAAAACAATTTTGAACCTAGAATCAAATAACAAGAAACAGCGCATTCAAATGCATGTCGTGTTTTGTCCAATAAACAAATTGTACAAATGTGTCAAAAAACGAAGATTACTACTTATTTGAATGTTTATAGCTTCCAGTTGTACGTACTGTCCCAGTTGTAAAATTCAACTACGAATTAAATCCCAGCGTTCTTGAATATATAGCAAGTTTCCGATATAGTGGGGATATACCAATCAATATTATTTATAAATGACGTGTACTTATTGATATTTTAATCTTTTATGATTGATGGCTCAGCAGTTGTAGATAACATTACGAATACTGATACACTTAGATATAATAATGATTTTGATTTCATTTAGGGATTTTTACTCTACTTATGTTATAATTGGTAGTACTTGACAATAAAATAATATGAAAGAATTGTTCTTTCCCCAGGTGCTTTATATCCTTCGCGGTACATTCGGGAAGAAATGTGTCTGATATTGAAATAAATATTGTTTTATTAATATTTCCGAAAATTTTATAATCAAGTGAAATAATTCAAAAGGATGTTTTCTGTCAACTCATCACTTGCAGAAACAGACTAATTAAAAATGTTAATTTGTAAAATAAAATAAATAAATATATCATCACGCCTTCTACCCATTACTGGGTGTGGTAGTCTGCCGAAGCAGATCTCGGTAAGTGATATATTTAGACGCGTGAAGTGCTGTTAGCAACCGTCAAATCACGGCCCTCAAAGATGTTAGTGGTGCGGGAGCCACACGGGTAATTTTAAATTGGTGAAAATGTTTCGTCGGCTGTGGGGATCGAACCAGGGTTCTTTGGTTCCACAGGCCGACTTGATACCACTGAGCTAGCTTCCCTATAAATAAATATAAATATATCACGCCTTTTACCCATTACTGGGTGTGGCACTCTGCCGAAGCAGATCTCGGTAAGTGATATATTTAGGCGCGTGAAGTGCGCTTACCAGCCGTTAAATCACTGCCCCTAAAGATGTTAGTGTGGGAGGAGCCACAGGGGTAATTTTAAATTGGTGAAAATGTTTTGTCGGCTGTGGGGATCGAACCAGGGTTCTTTGGATCCGCAGGCCGATTTGATACCACTGAGCCAGTACCTCAACTAATAATTTCAGGATTCCTCAAATTATTTCTTATCGTATTTACGAATCCTCGGAAAATAATATAAAAAGGAAATATATTTTTTGGGTTCTGTACCTACATTTAATTTATAAGTATTGTTCTTCCTTCAGGTGCTTTATATCCTTTGCGGTACATTCAGGAAGAAATATATCACTTTAATATTAAAATAACTATTGTTTTATTAGTATTTCTTAAAGTTTTATAACGAAATGAAACAATTCAAATGATTCTTTCTGTCAACTGAGCATTGAGAGATACACACTAATTAAAAATGTTATCATCATCCTAATTTCTAATAGTTTTAGGACCCCTCAAATTATTTCTTATCAAACTGATGGTTCCTTTGAAAATAGTATGAAAAGGAAATATCTTTTTTGGGTTCACGAGCACATACTTTGTAGCATTGTGAATGAAAGAGCCGACCTATTTAAGGCGGCATTGCGTTTCAAGGATAATCTGACTTAATTAAACGCAATAAATATTAAATTGCGGTGTTTACGGGTTTATTAATCATGTATTATATTATGCATTTGACGTAGTGTGGCCGGGCGGTTCCTTTTGATTATTTATGCAGTTTGTAAACTGAAATAAATTATTTGCAAATGAATAATATTGGTTGCGTTTATTTTTGGCTGTACCATGTTTGTTCGTTATTTAGTTCGTTATAACTTACTTCTATTTCAAGACTTTGGTTGTAAAATATTTTGGACGCGCCTGGCCGCGGATAATCTACGTCGCAAAATTCTTATATTAGTAATTCATAAAATGTACTTACATTGTTGACACGAAATTTATTCGCTTACGTTATTCAGGTGACTGTTCAATTTTGGTGATTTTTAAGTATTGGAATCGTGAAAAAAATCGTTGACGAGATTTTCGCGGAAATACGTGTTTTGAGGTCCATTGAATCCGTTTTGATCATTTTCTCAATGACTGTGTGTGTGTGTGTGTGGATGAATATGTGTCCGAGAGATCAATATCTCATAAACGAGATAAGATTTGTTAACGAAACTTGGTAATTATAAGTTTCATGAAAATACGAAGACCTGAGTTGATTTTGAATGAAATTGAAAAACCGGAAGAGGAAGTTTACTGGACACGCAAAACAATAAATTACATTTATTTCAAAAATGGAATCAGTTACGAAAAAAAGTTTCAAATGAAAGATGTTAGCAAAAATATTTGGAACATAAAATATTATTTGTAATTTTCCTGTATATGCGTCTAATTTTGAGAAAATCTAATTTATATATTTAATAATATATTCCAATAATCATAGTAGCAATAGAAACAAAAAACATAAACATGTTTAACATTTATATGTCAAATAATAATTGTCAAACGCAAGGAGCAAGTCATAAGTGTTCAATTCAGCGTTTTTGATGCTATATCAATTTCATTGATCTATATTCTAAATATTAAATATGCTGGGTATAAGAAAGTCGTGTGGTGCCCACATCAGAGTTTTATTTCAGTTCTCATAAATTGTACTTACTTTGTTGTGGTCAAAAGCGTTCACTAATATTATTGAAGTGTACAATTCTGATTGTTGTCATTAAACTAATTTGACTCTAATGATATTTCAAAATTAAGTTAATACTGTAATATTTAGTTCAGTTCAATTCCTTTGTTGTAAAATTTATTTTCTTATTGTTATTAGTGTATAGTTTTGATTATTGATTGTATATGTTTGAACAATGAACTATTTTGACTTGAAATATATTTCAAATGTTTATAAATGAACCGAGTTGGCTTGTGGATTTGAGAACCTCGGTTCGATTCTCTCAGCCGATAAACAATTTTCACCACTTTAAAATTACCCTTGTGTCTGCTCCTCAACTAACATCTTTGATAATAAATATATCATTTACTGAAATTTGTTATTGCAAAATGTCACACTCAATAATGGATAATAGGCGTGATGATATTTTTATTATCTGCAAAATTCCTAAAAATAATGAAAGGATTTGACGATTGGTAACCGCAGTTCACACTCTTAAATATATCATTTACTGAATTTTGCACCGGTAAAGTGCCACACCCAGTAATGGGTAAAAGGCGTGCTGATATATTACACAGATCAACAAAAAAAATAAAATTGTTTGTTTCCTGTGATTTTTTTTTTGTTTCTATCTCAAATTGACGCTTATTTTTTAAATATGGCAACAATTTTTCTCTAACAGCTTTTGTTTTTGAGTTATAGCTAACTACCCTCATTTACTATTTTTACTTAGATTTTCGTTTTTTATTGGACAGGAAAATATATTTTGTTTTATTTTTAAATATGGCTTCGTCAAGAAGATGTTGTGTGCTTATTCCCGATTGTTTTTGCTACATTTGTGGTGAATATATATTTGCAAAATATCGAAAACCTATATCGGACTTTTTGAAAACTGCGTATCATCAATACTTTAAAATAAAATTGTGTAATCACGACAAGCCATGGGTTCCTCATATTGTATACCAGAAATGTGTGGATTATCTACGGTTATGGTCCAGTGGAAAAATAGATGCAATAATGTTCGTAACACCCATGATTTGGCGAGAACCTCGAAACCATCATGACGATTGCTACTTCTGCGTTGTGAAAATAAACGGAATTAACCGTGAAAATCGAAGTAAGTGGTCATATCCTAACTTATCTTCTGCTCAACGATCTCAATTAAAATCACAAGAGGTACAACTCAGCACATCTAAATCTTCTGATGATCCAAATCTCTGTGAACCCGAACGAAATACATCAAATGAAGACTCTGATTCAGACTTCAAATGTAGCTATCGAACTTGCAAGAGCTAGGTATCAACATGAGCATAAAAATACACTTCCTGTACTCGCATTTAGACCGATTTCCACAAAATCTGGGTGATTTTAGTGAGGAGCAGGGTGAAAAATTTCATCAGGATCTTCGGACAATGGAAGAGCGTTATCAGGAGCGGTGGGGCTCACATATGATGGCAGACTACTGCTGGAGTTTGCAACGAGATCTACCTAAAGTCATTCATTCAAGGAAATCTTATAAAAGATCATTTCAATAGAAATTTTGTTAACATAATGTATTTTTTTTGTCAAAATAATAAAACAGTATATTTCAAAAGGTAAAGCTGTTAGCAATCTCCCAGTATTTTTTTCATAGTTAGGGCCATAGAAATACCCAATAACAGAAAAAAAAATAAAGGAAACAAGACTTGTGTTGACCAGTGTTATTATTATCTGCTAAATTTCTTTAAAATAATGAAAGGATTTGACGATTGGTAACCGCAGTTCGCGGTCATAAATACATCACTTACCGAGATCTGCTACGGCAGAGTGCCACACCCAGTAATGGGTAAAAAGGGTGATGATATATTATTATTATTATTTTCTGCTATATTCCTTAAAAATAATGAAAGAATTTGACGTTTGGTAATCGCAGTTCGCGCTCATAAATACATCACTTACCGAGATCTGCTACGGTAGAGTGCCACACCCAGTAATGGGTAAAAATGGTGATGATATATTATTATTATTATTTTCTGCTATATTCCTTAAAAATAATGAAAGAATTTGACAGTTGTTAACCGCAGTTCATGCGCGTAAATATATCACTTACTAAGATTTGCTATAGTAGCGTGCCACACCCAGTAATGGCTAAAAAGCGTGATGATATATTATTATTATCTACTATATTCCTTAAAAATAATAGATTTGCCATGGTAGAGTGCCACACTCAGTAATGGGTAAAAGGCGTGATAATATATTATTATCTGCTAAATTCCTAAAAAATAATGAAAGGATTTGACGGATGGTAACTGCAGTTCACGCGCATAAATATATCATTTACTGAAATCTGCTACCCAATAATAGGTAAAAGGCATGATGATATATTTATTTATTTATTAATATTAGATTTATTGAACTTTTCTAACAAATTTTGAAAACTTTTATTGTAGGATATACAATATTAACATTTTACTACATACGAATAAGCAAAAAAGTATATGTTATCAACAGGAAATGACCGATAATTTCATACTTAATTTATTGTTGCATGCCAAGCAAATTTTTCTACTCCTTGTAACTTGAAACTCATCAGTAGCGCTCTTGTTCATCAGTTCTTATCATCACATTTATTCTCAGAATGCCAGTCTTTATCAGTAAGTTTCTCACGATGATATATCACAAGTTCTTTCTGAGGCTGTGGCATTTGAACTCGGGGTTTCAAATGCATAGGCCTACCCCATATTAATAATAATTCATAGATTAAATTCGTTGTTGTCAACGGTCATGGCTGCACTCGTTGGAACTGATCTATGCGATAACGCGAGTTAAGCAGCGTTGTGCGCGGGTAGTACTTGTATGGGTGACCGTCCAGAGAAACTCGCGTTGCTGTTGACTATAAGATCTAAAACGCAGGATCAGGGCGTAATGGCGGCATATGACCTTAGCAGTTGGTCCGCCAGGAAGCCAGAAAAAAAAAATTCGTTGCCATTTGAATATATTTAGTTAGACGAATAGTTCGACTATCCGGATATTTTGAATATCAAACAGCTCGGATATTTGAACTGATCGACTATTCGAATAATCGAACAGTTCGAATATTTATAGTTAATGAGACTGAATAGTCAAATAATAATAATGGCCGAATAGTTTGGACTGCGCTAAAATCGGGGAATTCCAAGGCGTTGAGTGTGTCTTTATATCTTGTTTAGTTTTTAAGATATAGCCTCCGGAAAAGTACAATTTTCTAAAAAAAATTACTTCATCATATTTTCGACTTTCCCGCTATATCTCAAAAACTAAACAAGATATGAAGATGCGCTCAACGGCATTCAATTTCTCGTGCTTCAATTGACTTGTAAATAAATTTTAAGCATTTTTAATTTTTCAAAAAGTTTTCACCAAAATTTTTTCATCGCGCAGTTTTTGAACAATATCTCAAAAACTAGAAGAGATATGCACTTGAGGACTTTACCATTGGATTCAGTAGGACAAAATACATATGTATGTACATTTTCGTTACAATATTCGTACGAGAAAGTATTTTTGTGCAAAAAGTCTGAAATTGGCCTAAAATCGAAAAAAAATCAAGGGGTACCCCTTAAGAAATTATCAAAAAATAAAAATCGCTAAAAATTTGCTTATAGGTCAATTCGGACACGAGGAATTCAATGCCGTAGAGCGCATTTTCATATCTAGTTTAGTTTTTAAGATATAGCCTCCGAAAATGTTCGAATTTAAAAAAAAATTACCTCGTCATATTTTCGACTTTCCCGCTATATCTCAAAAACTAAACAAGATATGAAGATGCGCTCAACGGCATTGAATTTCTCGTGCTTCAATTGACTTGTAAACAAATTTTAAGCATTTTAAATTTTTCAAAAAGTTTTCACCAAAATTTTTTCATCGCGCAGTTTTTGAACAATATCTCAAAAACTAGAAGACATATGCACTTGAGGATTTTACCATTGGATTCAGCAGGACAAAATACATATGTATGTAAATTTTTGTTATAATATTCGTACGAGAAAGTATTTTAGAGTAAAGAGTCTGAAATTGGCCTAAAATCGAAAAAAAATCAAGGGGTACCCCTTAAGAAACTATCAAAAAATAAAAATCGCTAAAAATTTGCTTATGAGTCAATTCGGACACGAGGAATTCAATGCCGTAGAGCGCATTTTCATATCTTGTTTAGTTTTTAAGATATAGCCTCCGCAAATGTTCGATTTTCCAAAAAAATTACTTCATCATATTTTCGACTTTCCCGCTATATCTCAAAAACTAAACAAGATATGAAGATGCACTCAACGGCATTCAATTTCTCGTGCTTCAATTGACTTGTAAACAAATTTTCAGCAGTTTGTATTTTTCCAAAAAGTTTTCACCAAAATTTTTTCGTCGAGCAGTTTTTGAACAATATCTCAAAAACTAGAAGACATATGCACTTGAGGATTTTACCATTGGATTCAGCAGGACAAAATACATGTGTATGTAAATTTTTGTTACAATATTCGTACGAGAAAGTATTTTAGAACTAAAAGTCTGAAATTGGCCTAAAATTTAAAAAAATCCAAGGAGTACCCCTTAAGAAATATTCAAAAAATAAAAATCGCTAAAAATTTGCTTATAAATCAATTCGGACACGAGGAATTCAATGCCGTTGAGCGCATTTTCATATCTTGTTTAGTTTTTAAGATATAGCCTCCGGAAAAGTTTAATTTTCCAAAAAAAGTACGGGGAATACAATTGCGTTTCAAAATCGACATCCCTAGTTTGTATATATTTTGTCTGTGGTACTATTAACAAATGTTTAAAATTAGGAACACTTACGGTGTTATATACCTGATTTGGTGACAGATAAAAGAGAAATACACATTAGTGTCTAAAGGAAATAGTGCATTAATCACTGCACAATGTGCAACAAAATCCAGGGGGACCCTTGCATTACGAAAATAGCGGATTAAAATAGCTGGTACTATTATAGTTCGTACATGAACGCGCCGTAAAAGTTCCGAAATTTTATTAAGATAACATGCGAGTATACAAATTGAAAAATGAGGCCCTGTGGCTCCCCCAACATCTTTGAGAACCGTAATTTGACGGCTGGTAGCCGCACTTCACGCGCATAAATATATCACTTACCGAGATCTGCTTTGGCAGAGTGCAACTCCCAGTGATGGATAAGAGGGATGCTGATATATTTATTTATTTTAATTTTATTTATTAATATTTCTTAACATTTGATAACTAAGTGAAATAAATCAAAAGAATTTCTTTTATCAACCCAGCTCTGGGCGATACAGACTGTTTTAAATATGTTATCTTAAGTATCATCCCAAATTCTAAGAGCTTCAGTGTCCCTCAGATTATTTCTTATCGTATTATGGCTTCTCTGAGTTATCGTGACGATAAGTGTTGATATACTAGGATAAATTAAAAAACTCGCGTTTGTCTTGAATATTTTGAACTTTGCCCTTGTCTGTTTCAAGCATTTCTTTGTTTTTTATGTAAATTTATGCGTGTGAATCGTTATTTTTGGGCCATAGTAACGATATCATTTTTGTCTCCTTGTCAATCATCGATACATTGAAACAAAATATTTCGTTAGCTCGTAATATTTTGTTTATAAGTAAAGATTGGCAGTTTCGTTGATTCAGTTTCAATTTTTAATATTAAATTGTCAATAATATATTGATGCATACATTTACAGGCAATCGCAAGGTAAAACTTGCTTTTAATAATTAACAAGCAAGAAGACGTGGATTCAATTTATTTTATTTTAAAAATATGATCGTTTCTGAGTAGTTCGGCTTCCACTATAAGCTACTGTAATTGGCATTTACGTTGACCATATTTTTTTTGGCAAAAAGAAAGGATAAATCTGAAGAAAGTTCATGAGAATAGAAATAGTTATTTATGTACCAAGGGTGAAAAGAGGCGTTTCTGGCCCGTGGCATGATTATTAGCACGAAACGTAAAACGCCGAGGGCTAATAACATGCTCAGGGTCAGAAACGCTAATTTTACCCGTGGTACATACAATATTTTATGCACAACAAAATAACATTTAATTGTATGTTCAAAAGATTAAAATATGTACATAGGTTATATGTCAAAATGATATTTTGCTAAATCAAGTATACACTAAAAAAATAAAATAAATAAATATATCATCACGCCTTCTTCCCATTACTGGGTGTGGCACTCTGCCGAAGCAGATCTCGGTAAGTGATATATTTATGGGCGTGAAGTGCGGTTACCAGCCATCAAATCACGGCCCCCAAAGATGTTAGTGGTGGAGGAGCCACAGGGATAGCTTTTTTAAATTATGAAAATTTGTCGCCTGTGGGAATCGAACCAGGGACCTCAGGATCCACAGGCCGACTTCATACCACTGAGCTAGCCATATTCACAATAAACAAAAATTGTCATTTTATTTATGTATCTATAGGAATTATTTTTTTATGGCCCTAGGGCCAAAAATAAATGTCTAAGCCCGCTTTTCAGGGCTAAAACACATGAATTTCGGCCCGGTTGTGCATAAAAGAAGTTTTGTATTTATAGTTTTATTTCACAAAGAAGTATCAAGAATCTAAGATATTTCTTCCATGTTCATCGAAATGAATTTTCTGATAAAAATAACAATGTTGATATTTTTGTTCAATCATCTTTTATATCATGTAAATAAATAAAATAAATATATCATCACGCCTTCTACCCATTACTGGGTGTGGCACTCTGCTAGAGCAGATCTCGGTAAGTGATATATTTTGCGCGTGAAGTGCGGTTATCAGTCGTCAAATCACGGCCCCCAAACATGTTAGTGGTGGAGGAGCCACAGGGATAGCTTTTTCAAATTATGAAAATTTGTCGCCTGTGGGAATCGAACCAGGGATCTCAGGATCTACAGGCCGACTTCATACCACTGAGCTAGCCATCCCATAATACAACAATAAAATAAATAAATATATCATCACGCCTTCTACCCACTGCTGGGTGTGGCACTCTGCTGAAGCAGATCTCGGTAAGTGATATATTTTGCGCGTGAAGTGCGGTTATCAGTCTGTCAAATCACGGCCCCCAAACATGTTAGTGGTGGAGGAGCCACAGGGATAGCTTTTTCAAATTATGAAAATTTGTCGCCTGTGGGAATCGAACCAGGGACCTCAGGATCCACAGGCCGACTTCATACCACTGAGCTAGCCATCCCATTTTATATCATGTAAACTGATATAAATTGAACATTTATACTTTAAATGGCAAAACAAATAATGAAGGACAAAAGTTGTCTTTTAAGGAATATATAAATCTCAAGGACAACACTATAAAGTATAGGACTGTCCTTTATATTAATGTCACCGTTATTAAGTTCCTTTTAAACAAACAGGCTATTTATCGAGATCTGCTTCGGCAGAGTGCCACACCTAGTAATGAGTAAAAGGCGTGATGATATATTTATTTATTTATTTTATATAATATTGCTACACAGGAAGTAAAATTATTATAATTTATAATAATATATAATTAATAGATATAGCTTTTATCTAATTGGCGATAATGTAATGTTTGCTTCCGTATAAAAATAAATAGTTGCAAATTACTTGAAATTAATAAACAAATATAATCGTATCGACTTAGAACCTAATTAAAGATTTTTAATACGCAGTACTGTATCTTATCAATTATATACTTTAGTTTCAGTAAACAAACATTTTCGTTAATCACATTCTATTAAATTGATCAGTAAATAAATATACACTGTTCTAGATCAGTTCTGGCGTCATTTTATCATACTGCGTATTCCACGAAAATTGTAACATGAATAGTATATTGTAATATTAGTAAGAAAGTATTTCATTGCAAAACGTGTAGTAAAGTTGAAGCACGAGCAATAGCGAGTGTTTCAATAGTTCGAGTTTTACAATGGCCTTTTCCCATGTGTGTTACATACAATTTCTTTACAACATTAAATGTGAAAATTACTTTTTTACGTTTACGTTAATCAATACAAGAAATTTAATAATTATTTATAAAAATTGAAGGAGTTATATTTGCAAATGCATATCACGTTTCCTTGGTCACAAAAAATAAAATAATAAGGTACGTGCCAATTTTTTTATAAATGAAATTTCCGTCATTCAATTTATTTGTGATAGTAATCATTTTCCTCACTAGTAAATTACTTTCATCACTAATGAAAGTGAATAGGAGTGATTGAATAGATTGGATAGATGTGATTGAAGATTTGTTGTGTGATAAATGATTTCGAGTGTAATAAATGAATGAGTTTATATGGAGTGATCTATGAATGTGGTTAAAGCGAGGATGGTGTGTTTGAATATGAATGTTTCACGAGGACTGATTATTTGATGAATTTAATGAGTGAATATTTTATGAGTGATTTTACGGTTCTTGCTACCCCATTTGATGGGATTTAGCGTGATAATATGTATATATGTATGTATGTATGTACTAATGGAAACAAACTAAAAACCGTGCAAAAACGCAACATTAAAACATGGCGGGTTTAAAGTAATTAAGCAACACAAAATCATTTTAAATCCATGCATATTTATCACAACAAATCTTATAGTAATGTAAACAATAAATACTAATCTATCTCCTTGTGAAATAATATTATGTCAAATCACACACACATAAAATTATGAAATGAATCCAAATGAAAATGCTGCTTTCCAGCTCTATTTTCCAGATTATGATGCAGGTATAATAAAAAATAGCGTATGATTCACGTGTATAAGTGCCTTTAAAAGTACTCCGCTTTGCGTCGTGCTCTTAAACTCGTCACAAGTGCTTTAAAGACTTACTTTGTACACTTTTCTTTTTTTTTACTTTGTGGCTAGCTCAGTGGTATGAAGTCGGCCTGTGGGTCCTGAGAACCCTGGTTCGATTCCCACAGGCGACAAACAATTTTCGTAATTTCAAAAGCTACCTCTGTGGCTCCTCCACCACTAACATCTTTGGGGGCCGTGATTTGACGACTGGTAGCCGCACTTCACGCGCAAAATATATCACTTACCGAGATCTGCTTCAGCAGAGTGCCACACTCAGTAATGAGTAGAAGGCGTGATGATATATTTATTTATTTTATTTTACTTTGTACACTAGTATCATAATAGGCTATTTTCACATGTAACAAAACACCCATATGGGGGTAATGACTCAGTGGTATCAAGTCGGCGTGTGGATCAAAAGAATCTGGTTCGATCCCCACAGCCGACAAAATATTTTCACCAATTTAAAATTACCCCTGTGGTTCCCCCATCACTAACATCTGTGGGGGCCATGATTTGACGGCTGGTAACCGCACTTCATGCGCATAAATATATCACTTACCAAAATCTGCCACAACCAGTAATGGGTAAAAGGCGTAATATTTATATTTTTTAATTATTTACAAAAACACAAATGTCGTGTTTTTTTGACAGTTGTAGAATAAAATGTTATTTTTTGGCGCGTTCGAATAACTTTTTTGTATCCACACTGCTAAACGGCATGGAACCATCTGGGTGTATAAATAAAAAAGTTTATATGACGATATTATTGATGGATAAAACCAAGATAAAATTTGCATTTATACAATCAAAAAAAATCGTGCATTCAAAACTCGCTGACTTCAATTTATATCAAAAAAATGTCGATTGTGTCTGAGTGGTTCGGATTTCACTATAAACTACTGTAACTGGGATTAAGTTCCTGTTGTGCAGAGTAACAATATATGTAAATAAATATTTTGCTGTTAATCATAGCA
The DNA here is from genome assembly GCA_911728475.2 of Pterostichus madidus. Taxonomy (NCBI): domain Eukaryota; kingdom Metazoa; phylum Arthropoda; class Insecta; order Coleoptera; family Carabidae; genus Pterostichus; species Pterostichus madidus. The sequence goes on along the minus strand of OU452314.1, from coordinate 1,655,866 downwards.
ACTTATAATGCTTTTGAAGGTGAAACATGTACCTATTTGGGTCTTAAATGGGCGCATAGTTCACTATTTGGGAAAAGGTACTAATAATTTATTAATTATAAAAAAATACAAGAGCAGGTAAGGCTTAACAAATAATATCTTGCAATGCATGTATACAATTGCAAGGATCAACAACTTTTGGTGTGGAGTGTAATTTTCAAAGTTTACTAAATATTTACTAATACTGTACATATTATGTAAATTGTTTTTCTGCATTTCAGTTGTTGAGAACTTTCTTCGTATTTTGTTATCTTGAAAACATTGAGCTTTGAAAAAACAGCCTTGAGCAATAAGCAACCCATATTTATTTGTACAATTATTAGTCATATTTTGAAGTTTTTTGGTTCTTTCAAATTTCAACTCTTTTAGAGGAAGGTGGCTCAGTGGTATCGAGTCGTACTGCGGATTTGAGAAGATCGGTTCAATTCCCACAGCCGATAAACAATTTTCATCACATTAAAATTACCCCTGTGGCTCTCCTTCCATTAAGGTAGTACTAGTGTGACGGTGGCGCCAAGGGTTGTCGAGTGGCGAAACTGACTCTCAAAAAAATATAAAAATTGAATAAAATAAGTGTTTTATACCTATTATGATTTGAATATCATGAATTGTTAACAGGTTGTTGGTCTAGTGAATTTTCAAATACCATACCACCGTGTAGTGTTGCCATTATAAATTGGGATTCTTAATTTTTCGTTAAAAACAAGGCTTTGCATGGCTATATATCCATTACTAAACGATAAAAAACTTTCTCCTTCTGATACAATATACATGGATAGTTCTAGAACATCATACTAGTTTTTCAAATGAAACTGCAAAATTTTAGAGGTACACAAACCAAATATGTGCGATTCTGAGTGATGATCGCCATAAGCCCCGTGTATAAGAACTCAACTTTACAAGCGAATATATTTGTTCACAGACGATGAATGTGCTTCATATTTTAACAGGATGCGTATGACTATCCAATGTTTACGTGCGCCAAATTTCATTCGGATCTGCAAAATTTTCTTCACGCTAGTACTACATTAAGTCGCCAATCTAAATTAGTCTTCTAAAAAATAATGAAATTTGTCTTTAAACTATTGTTAAACTTAGGGTTGAAATTTAAGTCTCCTACGGGGTAGCAGGCATCAACATCATACTAGGGTTCTTCAGGGAGGATGATTACTTACTATTTTATAAAGACTTCGAGTCGACAATCTAAATTAGGCTTTTAAAAAATAATTAATTTTGAATTTGCACCGTTAAATTGGGGGTTGAAATTCACGTCTCTTACGGGTTAGCAGATAATACTATCATACTAGGGTTTTTCAGGAAGAATATTTACTTATAATTTTGTAAAAAAATAAATATATCATCACGCCTTCTACCCATTACTGGGTGTGGTACTCTCCGTAACAGATCTCGGTAAGTGATGTGCGGTTACCAGCCTTCAAATCACGGCCCCCAAAGATGTTAATGGAGAGTGAACCGCAGAAGTAGTATTAATATGTTGAAAATATTTGTCGGCAGTGGGAATCGAACCAGGGTACTCAAGATTCACAGGACGATTTAATATTTCTTAAACCATAACTATAAATTAACTGACATTAAACTAAACACATAATTGAAATTATATCAGCCTAAATTATAAATATTGCCACGTATTTACTTATAATTTGGTAAAGATTTGAACAAGATAATAATTTTATAAAAAATATGATTTGTTATATTATCTATTTAAATTATTTTTTATCATTTTGTACGTGTATGGAATGGGTATGATACGCGTGGCAAAGTTTGATAAGTATTGAATGATAACGTATCTATGCGTACACGTCAGATATTTAAAAGTACTGATAAGAAATGATACATTTTAGATTGATAACTGACGAACTTTTTATTTATTGTATAAATGGTCATTGAAATGATAAAATTGGTTCTACTTCTTAATGTAGTGCAGCTGTAACAACATTAGTTTAGAATTAAATGTTGTTTATGGAATTCAAAGGTCTCAGGTTCTAATCCCGGCGGTAATCAAACTTTTCTCTATAAAATTTACTGGGAGTAGCTCAGTGGAATCGCATTGGCTGGTGATTTTGAAAACCTTGTACGGTAGAAACGAATAAGTTTAATTAACAGAATAATAAGTTTCTTTTTCAAATTTTTGATATTATTTATAAAATCAATTAATTAATAAATATATCATCACGCTTTTTACCCAGTACTGGGTGTGGCATTCTGCTGAAGCAGATCTCGGTAAGTGATATATTTATGGGCGTGAAGTGTGGTTACCAGCCGTCAAATCACGGCCCCTAAAGATGTGAGTGGTGGAGGAGCCACAGGGGTAACTTTTGAAATTATGTAAATTCTTTGCCGCCTGTGGGAATCGAACCAGGGTTCTCAGAATCCACAGGCCGACTCCGTACCACTGAGCTTGCCACCCCATAAAAATATGTAAATAAAATGTAAAATATGTACATAAAATAAATAAATAAATGTATCATCACGCCTTCTACCCATTACTGGGTGTGGCACTCTGCCGAAGCAGATCTCGGTAAGTGATATATTTTGCGCGTGAAGTCGTCAAATCACGGCCTCCAAAGCTGTTAGTGGTGGAGGAGCCACAGGGGTAGATTTTGAAATTATGAAAATTGTTTGTCGCCTGTGGGAATCGAACCAGGGTTCTCAGGATCCACAGGCCGACTTCATAAAATAAATAAATATATCATCACGCCTTTTACTCATTACTGGGTGTGGCACTCTGCCGAAGCATATCTCGGTAAGTGATATATTTATGCACGTGAAGTGCGCTTACCAGCCGTCAAATCACGGCCTCCAAATATGTTAGTGGTGGGAAAGCCACAGGGATAATTTTAAATTGTTGAAAATTCGACTGTGTGGATCGAACCAGGGTTCTTTGGATCCACAGGCCGACTTGATATCACTAAACTAACACCCCATAAAAATATGTACATAGGTTATATGTCAAAATGACATTTTGTAAATTCAAGTATGCACAATAAACAAAAATGGCCAAAAAGAAGTGTTTAAGCTCGCTTTTTAGGGCTAAAACACATTAATTTCGTCCCGGTTGTATATAAAAGTAATTTTCTCATGTAATATATGGGGTGGCTAGCTCAGTGGTATGAAGTCGGCCTGTGGATCCTCAGAACCCTGGTTTCGATTCCCACAGACGACAAACAATTTTCATAATTTCAAAAACTACCTCTGTGGCTCCTCCACCACTAACATCTTTGGGGACCGTGATTTGACGACTGGTAACCGCACTTCACGCGCAAAAATATATCACTTACCGAGATCTGCTTCGGCAGAGTGCCCCTCCCAGTAATGGGAAGAAGGCGTGATGATATATTTATTTATTTTTTCAAATATATCGGTCTTACGAATTTCAAGTAGTTTTTTTATTGCCAACTGAATCACTCTGTATTCAATATATATTATTATAGCAACTAAAGCGAGGATGTAAAAATCTAAACAGAAATATGATAGGAACAACTTGATACGATGTTATTACACGTAACGTATTTACAAATGATTCGAAGCCACGTCATTAGACATTAACATATTTGCATGTAGCTTCAGTTAACTCGTGACCAGGGCATTCAACGAATTGCAGCAAGATTTTGTGAAAAGTAAAGCAACGTTCTTTCTCTTCATCTTCTAGATTCAATCGCAGACAAGCAAATTTAAATTTCTTGATGCAGTGAGCCAGATTGGGTCGAACCCACGAGTGAAGCTACCAAGACTTACACGAGAGGAAGTGAAGAAATATTCAAGGTAAGATAAGTTTAAATTATTCCTCAATGACATCTGAAATTGCAGAAATAAGCAATCGTAGCTCAGTGGATATAAGCCAGGGATGGCGAACTTTTTTTGATGTCCGTGCCACAAAGTCATAATTGTTTTTTTTAAATAGGTAACGTGCCACAATAAAATTTCATTCGAAATGTTAGCGTGGTGAAACTATACGTAAGTATAATTAAATAAACAAATAAAAGCAATTCTTCTTTAAGCAATTTTTTATTAATCAATGTTTTACAAAAAACAATATGCTACAAACAAAATTCACGTTAAAAACAAATGTTTAGAAGGCAAAACTGGATACGCAAAAAAATTTATCTAATACGCATCTTTATATAGGTACTTCGAGAGAATTCATGCGATATTTTAATGATAACATGTATAATTTGACGGTTCTAGTTAACATACTAAGATAGGTATTCAGTACTACAAATTTATATCATAAATTATGAATTAATTGTAGATTAATAATTTTTTTATTCATTTCTATCAAAAAAGATAACTTATAAAAAAAAATTATTTGTTTTTGTGCGGGCCATCAAAATTTTCAAACGTGCTACTTGTGGCACGCGTGCCATTGGTTCGCCATCCCTGATATAAGCGATGTAAAACTTGCGTTTCTTAATTAGCGAGCAAGAGATCGTGTGTTCAAATCTCACTGATTTCAAACTATATCAAAAAATATGATTGTGTCTGAGTGGTTTGGATTCCATTATAAGCTATTGTAATTGAGATTTAGTTCCTGTTGTGCAGAGTAATAAATAAATAAATAAATAAGGATATTATGCATTGCCACTTTTTAGGCAGAAATGCCTATTTAACCATTGAATTCGTTTACAACTTGTTAATAGGCTATTCCAACACAGTACGGCGTTTAAATAAATATTTAACGCATATCAATTTTAGTTGTAAATGTGTTAAAATAATGCTAAAAAAATTATGAAAACTAACTTATTAATATAATAAATAAATATATCATCACGCCTTCTACCCATTACTGGGTGTGGTACTCTGCTGAAGCAGATCTCAGTAAGTGATATATGTTGCGCGTGAAGTGCGGTTACCAGTCGTCAAATCACGGCCTCCAAACATGTTAGTGGTGGAGGAGCCACAGGGATAGCTTTTTTCAAATTATGAAAATTTGTCGCCTGTGGGAATCGAACCAGGGACCTCAGGATCCACAGGCCGACTTCATACCACTGAGCTAGCCATCCCATAAATATTAATAACTTATTAATATGTAAAATATATAAATATATCATCACGCCCTTGTACCTATTACTGGATGTGGCACTCTGCCGAAGCAGATCTCGGTAAGTGATATATTTATACTCGTGAAGTGCGGTTACCAGCCATCAAATTACGGCCCCCAAAGATGTTAGTGGTGGAGGAGCCACAGGAGTCATTTTAAATTGGTGAAAATGTTTTGTCGGCTGTGGAGATCGAAGCAGGGTTCTTAGGATCCACAGGCCGACTTGATACCACTAAGCCATTACCCCAAAAGATATTTAATTAGAAAATTAATTATTCAAAACGATCGCTATTGATGTTCTTGTGACGTAGGTTACTTCATATTTTGAGGCAATGCGCATGTGCATTGAAAAGACAATTCGGCACAAAACAATATTTAATTACAACAATAATTAAAATAATAAATGTTAGAATAGTGCAGTAACCTAGTATATAAAATTCTTTCATTTTTATTGAACTTAAAAAACATTAATGTTTACTTCTTAAATTTGTAAAATAATAAAAAAAATAAAATAAATATATCATCACGCCTTCTACCCATTACTGGGTGTCGCACTCTGCTGAAGCAGATATCGGTAAGTGATATATTTTGCGCGTGAAGTGCGGTTACCAGCCATCAAATTACGGCCCCCAAAGATGTTAGTGGTGGAGGAGCCACAGGAGTAATTTTAAATTGGTGAAAATACTTTCATTTTTATTGAGCTTAAAAAACGCACATTAATATTTACTTCATAATTTGTAAAATAATAATAATTTTTATTTAGTTTCATGAGATGTTTCGCGTTCTTGTCAAAAACTATCCATCTCTCTCAAAAAAGAAAGCCTTCTTTCTCATTATTATTAGGGTCGTTGATTTTACAAATATTCGAAACTTCGATTGTTTAGATTTATTGAATCTTTCAATTTAGATTCGAACTTTCGCACTTTGGAATATTTCGAATTTTTGAATTATTCGAATATTCGAATTTTTGAATTATTTAAAATGTTTTAACAGCTCGAGGACAAGTCAGTCAGAGTGCAAACTGAGCATCGAGGGTTCAATTCTCGTCTTATTCATTCTATTGCCAGATCTTAGCCTCATCACAATTTTTACTAGGGGCGTGTTAGATATTCGTTTTTACGGAGTTTAATTCACTTACCATATTATGGGATAAAAAGGGCATGGCATATTAGTAAAACAACTTCAATGCATTTGTTGTACATCAATTTATGTATTATTATTTATTTATAAATAATATAAATTATAATTAAGATGCCTAACCTTGCAGAGGTTCTGCAGGATACTTCGCCGTGTTTATTATTTAATTCGTGGCTGACTTTTCGCGAATTATGCGTGAGCGTATTTGGAGATGACAGATGGCGTTCATTCGGTGGCAAAAAATCGAAGCTTCAAAAAATTCGAAAATTCAAAATGTTCAAAAAATGCGAAAGCTCGAAGCATCGAAGTTTTTCTGACGAAGTTTAAAACATTCGAATGATCGAACGTTCAGTAATTCAAACTTAGATGGAAATCAACGACCCTAATTTTTATGCTTTCTCTCTTAATATTAACGCTCTCTTTGTCACCAACAGCTACCTACATTACAACTAATTAATAATTTTTTTTCTCCCTTAGAAGGAAACATTGGTTTTCTATGTAAATTAATATTTAAGGAAAACGTTTATAAAAACATGTTTTTTCATTTATTGGATAACTTGGCTTTATTAATGATTAAAATATTAAATGGGGTGGCTAGCTCAGTGGTATGAAGTCGGCTTGTGGATCCTGAGAACCCTGGATGGCTTCCCGCAGGCGACAAACAATTTTGATAATCTCAAAAGCTATCCCAGTGGCTCCTCTAACATCTTTGGGAGCCGTGATTTGACGACTGGTAATCGCACTTCACGCGCAAAATATATCACTTACCGAGATCTGCTTCGGCAGAGTGCCACACCCAGTAATGGGTACAAGGCGTGATGATATATTTATTTATTTTTATTTTCTATCGCATTTAATTATTAAACATTCTTTTCATATCCTAACCTTGAAAGTGACATCTTAAATAATTATAAGTAAATGTCAAAACTGTTTGTTACCTAGCAAACTCACGATACAATACCTATATATTTCCTGACAGTATCTGATACCGTAATAACTCATTTACCGGACTGATAACACTTCTGTAATCATGCAATTTCAAAAACTACTCCTGTGGCTCCTCCACCACTAACATCGTTGGGGGCCATGGTAACCGCACTTCACGCGCAAAATATATCACTTACCGAGATCTGCTTCGGCAGAGTGCCACACCCAGTAATGGGTAGATGGTGTGATGATATATTTATTTAAAATATTAAATTACTTAATTCATTTGACTATGTTTCGGGCTGAGTTTAGCCCATCTTCAGGTCAATAAGACAAAAATTTCAATGGCAATAAGTTATAAAGTTTTAACAAAAACAATAAGTCAATAAGTATGAGAGGAAGTGATATCTTCCACGTGTCAGACTTGTGACTCCTGTAGGCTTACACAAAATAATAAATTTTTTTGGAATAGCTTATTATTTTGACAGGCGAAGTACAACCAATACTGAAACATCTGAATTCATTTTTAATTCGTTAGTAGTGTTATTGAGATTTATCGCTAATATAGTTTAAATATTTTGACTGAAATGTCAATTTCTTATAATGCTATTGTTTATATTAGACTATATTTTGAAAATATGGTTGATATACTAGCTTTATGTAAACATTGAATCAAAAACAATTCGCGTATAAAGTAATAAACAAATATAACTTTATTTAAACAACTTCTTGTATCGAAGGCGTTTATTAGTCTAGTAACTTTTAATGCATTTATTTCATCCCATAATCGTGAAAATAAAAATTGTCATTAAATTATCGATCAAATTTAAACATAATTATAAAACAACAAATAAATATTACATGTACCTTTTATTTACAGCAATAATTCGCGAAGCAGTAAGCCAAAACTTCGTTCAAAAAGATATAAATCTTCAAGTTCAACAGAAGGTCAATCTGATCCCCTTTCTGAAAAACATTCCATAACAGTAGAAGATCTACAATCTTCGTCAAGACATATCAATGAATCATCAAGTATTTCATTTGAACGTCATAGACAATCTTCTACATCCAGTGATGAAGTAAATCACAGCCCTAAAGAAGAAGAAACGAACATTTCTTCATCTCAAAATAAACTAGTATTAATCTCAGAGGCTAAGAAATATAATAAAGAAACTATGAACCAGAATACATTTTCAAAAGACACCGTAAACATCATGTCTGCGCCAGTAGAACAATTATCAGTATTAGTTAACAAGCTTCACCAAAAACAATCAGTAGATAATAATCATCAAATAAAAACAACACAAGACACATCATCAAGTAGAAAAAGTAGTACAGCTTTAAATAAAATTAGTATGTCGAATGAAAATAGAACAAATACCAAAGAATTGAACAGTACAAATAAAACAAATCAAAACAAACCAGAAAATATAAAAAAAGAAGTAAAAAATCAAATGGATTCCAGACAACAAAGCGAAAAATACAAATTGACAATAGTAGACTTATTCGGAGAAGACGATTCTACACGAGAAATAAATATCCCTGCTCATAAAAAAATAAACAATACTACAGACAAACCAAAGAAGATCTTTGGAGATAAAAATTCTACTGGCGACATCACCAAAATGAGAAGAAAGAGTATCTGTGAAGAGAATGACGAAAGAAGATTCAAATCGTCTCACTCCCGAGACAAAGAAGAGGATAAACCTGCCAATAAGATTGTTGCTCGAAGAAAGACCATCTGTCAAGAAGATTCTACAGAAGAACGAAGAAACAGATCGAAATCTACGGATAAGGAAATTGATGTAAAGAGTAATAAATTAAAGATGGTACGAAGAAAGACAATCTGTCAAGAAGACGATGAATCAAAACTTGCAAGAAGAACAAGTATCTTGCAAGACGCAGAATCTAATGAAGATGATGCACAAAGAAACACATCAAAGTCAACAACTCCCACGTCTTCAAAAACAAATGAAGCAAAGCTCGTTCGAAGAAAAAGTATAATTCAAGACATAGAATCTAATGAAAATGATAAAATAAAAAGACAGAGATCGAGGTCACGTGATAAAGATTCGATTCCTTCAAAAACTAATGAACAAACGATCGTTCGGAGAAAAAGTTTCATTCAAGATACAGAATATATTGAAGATAAAATAAAAAGAAGTCGATCTAAGTCTCGCGACAAAGAAATTGTCTCTTCAAAAACGAATGAAGCAAAGCTCGTTCGAAGAAAAAGTATATTTCAAGATACAGAATGCAGCAAAGAAGATAAAATAAATAGAAACCAGTCTACGTCGCGTGACAAAGAATCTGTTGCTTCAAAAATTACTGAAGCAAAGCTCGTTCGAAGAAAAAGTATCGTTCAAGATACAGAATCTATTGAAGATAATGCGGCAAAACAAAGAAATACTCCTTCTTCAAAAACAAATGAAGAAAAGGTCATTCGAAGAAAAAGTATCATTGAAGACATAGATTCTAATAAAGATGATAAAGTAAAAAGAGATATTTCCAAGTCTCGAGATAAAGAATCTGCTGCTTCAAAAATTACTGAAGCAAAGCTCATTCGAAGAAAAAGTATAATTCAAGATATAGATTCTATTGAAGATAATGCAACAAAACATAAAAATAAATCTAAATCTGAAGATACAACTCCTACTTCTTCAAAAAAGAATGAAGAAAAGGTCATTCGAAGAAAAAGCATCATTCAAGAATCAGAATCAAATGAAGATGTTAAAAGAAAAAGAGGTAGGCCTAAGTCTCGAGATAAAGAATCTGCTACTTCAAAAAGTAGTGAAGCAAAGACAGTTAGAAGAAAAACTATTCAAGAAACAGAATCCAATGAAGATGATAAAATAACAAGATGTAGATCTAAATCTCGCGACAAAGAATCTGTTGAGTTAAAAACAAATAAACCAAAACTCGTTAAAAGAAAACGTATCATTCAAGAATCGGAATCTAGTGAAGAAGAGATAATTATAAGATGCAGATCTAAATCTCGGGACAAAGAATCTGTTTCTTCAAAAAGTAATAAAGCAAAGATCGTTCGTAAAAAAAATATTATTCAAGACTCAGATTCTAGCGAAGATGACAAAATAAAAAGAAGCAGATCGAAGTCTCGAAATAAAGAATCTGTGACTACAAAAAGTAATGCAGCAAAAATAGTCCAAAGCAATAATGTTTGTAAAGAATCTAATGAAGACGATAAATTAAACAGATCTCGAGGTAAAGATGAATCTAGTGTAGATATTAAAACAAAAGTAAAAACTAACTCAAAATCTTGTAACAAAAATGGTACTGTAAATAAAATACAAAAGAAGAGCGAAGATAAAACAATAAAGCAATCTAAATCTCGTGACATTGAAGTACCATCGAAAAAGACAACTGATAAATCTAAGGAAATCAAACATGACAAACCAAGCACATCAAAAATAGACAACAAGGCTTCTAATGTCAAAAGTAAACAGCTTTTAAGTAGTAAAAATGTTTCTTCAATTTCTAATAAAAGTTTAACAATCCAACCAGTACCTAAATCACCTGCGCAAACAAAAAATAACTTCTTCTCGGCCCTAAAATTAAAAAATAATGACTGCAGCTCCACTCCTAAAAGAAGATACTCAGAGTCAACTATCGGATGTAACTCTCCTGCATCTCGAAGTGAAACGTCAAAAATATCTGACAACTTAACACAAGATGAATCTTCCGATTCTAGTTTAGACACTACGAAATTAACTAAACGACAGAAAATTTCAAATCCGGTACGTGGAGAAACTAGTAGAAGCTCTTCAAAGGGTAGAAATACTCCAAGTCGAGAATCTTCCACAGATAAGAAGAGTACTCAAGGAAAATCTGCTAAAAATGATATCAAAGAAGCTATTCCTACTTCAAAAACAATCAAACAAACTACTGATTCGTTCCATAAGAAAACTCCAAATAAAGACAAGAAGATACTTTCTTCAAATAGAAGCAAATCCGTTGATCGTCAAGACGTTGTACCTACTACAACAACTTCTAAAGACGAACCGAAGAGAGATTCTTCAAATATTCCCCAAAGAATGCAAGACAATGAAAATGATAGTAGTTCTGATGCTTCGACTATTATTATTAATCAAAGACAAACTCATAGAGATGAACTAAAAGAACCTTCTTCTACTTTAAAAAGAAGACAATCTATTTGTGAGTCTGACGAGACAGTAGAAAGCAGCAGTGATTGCAGTCTGGATGCTGTTAATCTTGATAAAAGATTAAACTCAATAATTAATGAAGAAAATATTCTTCGAACACCTGTGAGAAGAGAATCTACATCTACTGAAGGTGAAACAACCGACACATCTTCTGACATGAACCTTGAGGCAGTCAAACAACAAATAAATAATACTTCAACACGTAAAAGAACAACATCTGTTCTTCCACATAACATAGAAGAAAATGAGGAAGCATTAATGAAAGATTCTAAACGTAAGAAAAGAAAAAGAGCTGTAAGCAGATGCAGTTATTTTGGACCAAAAGATGGCGCAAAAGAAACTTTAGGAAAACGTAAAAGATCTTTCTCTGCAAGTGACAGTATTCAAGTGAGCGCTAGTAGTAACAAACACAAACGAAGAAAATCTCCAAAAAGTGGAGAAACAACCCCTACTAGTGAAAGTAACTCTTATATTAATTATGCAGATTTAGTAGAACAAAAGTTAGTTACTCCTACTAGTAAAAAACCGATAGATTTTGTTGCACCGTTATCTGCAAGCAAAAAAGGCTTTTCCAAACCACATTACACAAATGATATCACTTACGACAGCGTGATAGTCATCCAAGAAAAAGAAAATTCTTCGCTAAAGTTATTAGTAAGGAAGAAAAGTAAACAAGAAGTTGAAGAGTCCCAAAATCGGATTATTTCCCGTCGCCATTCCTTTCATTTTGAAGACATCACGCCCAAAGAAGAACCAGACGACAGCACCGAAGAAACTATTGAATCACTTCATCCTAAAGATCCTAAAAAAATCATCAAAAGACGGAAAAGTATACATGAAATGCCAGAAGCAATGAATCCAACCAAATCTATTTTAACGAGAAGATCTTCAGAAAGCAGTGAATCTTCAACAACAACAATAAAACAAGAAGTAGTAGATCTTAACGATAACACCGTTCTAGAAAATATTCATTCTGCTATTCCTGTTACGATAGATCTTCAAAATATTGACATAGATAAAATGTTCCCTTCCACTTCTAACGAGGATATAATTACTTTAGAAGTATCTTCTGATGATGGTTCTCCTTTAAAAGAAGGATCTTCATCAGCCAAAAATTTGCAAGACTCTATTTTATCTACAGATTCAGCCATTTGCTTGGCAGATATTGAAAACGATGCTGATGAAAGAATACAAGAAGATATGTTAAAGAAGAAACCACTATTTCCAACAGAAATTAATAGAGCCATCGGTAATGCTGACTTACAGTGTTTGTCAACTGATCAAGCTGTCGATGCATCTCGAGATCTTTTTGTTTCTCTTCTTTATATTTACGAGCAATATTATAAGATGATGGAGCAAGTTGAATCACAAAAACTATTAGGACTAACTCCACACATGGCAATAAAAAAGAATTATTTTACGAAACGTCGTAATTCAGATCTTCATAAAATATATAAAAAATTAACCACAGTTAAAGTCAAACATTTTAGTTTGATCGTATTTTTTGATCGATTATTGAATCTGCTCAAAGAAGAATTTAAGAAATATAAAGAAATATCAGAAATTGTGATTATCTATTTCATGCAACGTATTATTTGGATTCTAGTGGATAATTTCTCATCTCCAAGTGATGATCAATATTTATTTAATCATGTAACTTCGTGTCAGTCTGTTGAGTATCTAATAGCTAGGTATGAGCACTTAGCAAAAGATATTACTAACTTAGATAAGAAACTAAATTATTACTTCAATACGTTCTCGAAGAAAATCAACTCTCAAACCGTTTCTACAAGACTTGATGCTTTGAAACCGTCTGGATCCTCTAAAGTATCTGAACCAGTCCTTATTACATTAAAAAAACCTATTGCACCTTCTCTTTCTTCCAGTTCCGTTTCCGTGAAGAAAAACCTATCTCTTCCTCTAATTGACGCTGAAGAACCCTCTATCAGTAAACCCAACCCTCCTAAGAAACGAAGAGGTCGTCCTGCGAAGAAGATGATCCACCCAGAAGCAATTGCTGTTGTTCCGAAACAAAAATTAAAACCTAATCCACAAATACCAAATACAAATACACATAACGTGACCGGACTATTTGCTAATATCAACAAAAACAAAAGTTATTTGGAGAGCAGAAGTGCTAGTTCTAAACCATCCGAAGAGAGTGTTGAAAGACCCAATGAAGTTGGACCACCTCATGTGCGAAGGAAAAGTAAGACATCGTATGAAATTACTTATGATAATAAATCGATCAAAGAAACTCCAGTACAACAAACAACTGAAAATGTTGTTCAAGAGCGTCAAGAACAACGAGATGTTGAAACCAGTCCTAGTACTTCAACAGTTGATGGACATTATTGTAACGTCGTGGATGAAAATAAATTAAAAAGTACTGGAACTCAAGAAAATGCTAATTTGACAGTCGAGATACTAGAACTCATTCCACCGACAAGTAAAACTCCAGGGATACTAAAACAACGGATGATTACAGTCGATGGAACAATTGTAAGCCCACGAGAGTCACCATCACAAATTCATATTGAAACTATTCCAGAAAAACAAAGTAGTACCTCACCTCCTAAAGAAAGAGACTCAGTTCCACCCCTAAATCTTCCTATAGGACAAGTACAACCAATTTTGTACAATCCAAAACCAATATTTTTGCCTCTTCAAAGGCCAATGACTTCTCAACCAGTAACTATTCCTGCTCCGGTTCCTGCCCCTGTTCCTCTTCCTGTTCCCGCTCCTTCCGCCTTTAACTTAGTCCCTCAAAGAGTGAAATTGCCCCAAATTGATCCTCAGGCTCTTCAAAAGCAAGCAAATGGCCAAAATGAATCCGCTAATACAAATGTATTTCCGGCTATGCAAAGTCAAAATTTGCATCCTGTTCCTCTACCAAAAGTAAATTGGCCACCTACTTCACAGAGTAATACAGTTCCATTAAATTTGTCCAGTACTAAAAAATATCCCTGTAATGTTGTCCCAATAAGTGAGGCTACTCAAAATACTTATAACCAAGGTCATAAAAAAATTATTGGGGAAAACAGTCCAGTTTATTCTCAGAGAAATAGATTTGCTAATCCATATTTGGCCCAAAATAGACAAGGTCGTCAACAATTTATGGGTCAAAATAGTTCAGTTAGTTCTCAAAGCAATACAGTTGTCCCAGTAAGTCAAACTAATCAAGATTTGGCCCAAAATAGTTTACATAGGCGACGTCGTAAACAACTTCTGGATCAAAATAGTTCAGTTAATCCTCAGAGCAATATATTTGTACCAGTAAGCTTGGTTAACCCAAATTTGGCCCAAAATAGTCCAAATAGGCATGGTCGTGAACAATTTATGGGTCAAAATAATTCAGTTAGTCCTCAGATCAATTCAGTTGTCCCAGTAAGCCAGGCTAATCAAAATTTGACTCAAAATAGTCCAAATAGGCATGGTCATGAGCAATTTATGGGTCAAAATAATTCAGTTAGTCCTCGGTTTAATCCATTTGTTCCAGTAAGTCAGGCTAATCAAAATTTGACTCAAAATAGTCCAAACAGGCAAGGTCGTGAACAGTTTATGAGTCAAAATAATTCAGTTGGTCCTCCGTTCAATTCAGGTGTCCCAGTAAGTCAGGCTAATCAAAATTTGATTCAAAAGGGTCCTTATGTTCAAAGCAATACATTTATTCCAGTAAGTCAAGGTAATAAAAATTTATCTAAAATTTGTCCAAGTATTCAAGTTCGTCCTCTACATAATGGTCAAAATAGATCTTCTGAAAGCAATAAACCTGTCCCAGTAAGTCAACCTAAACCAAATGTGTCCCAAATGTATCAAAATAGTGAAATGTTAGCTCTACTCTCGGGTCAAAATGGTCCTTCTACTTCACAAAGCAATATAGTTACCCCAGTAAGTCAAGTTAATCCAAATTTGTCCCTTAATAATCCAAGTCGTAATCAATCTAAGGCCCAAAATGCATCTTCCGGTCCTCAAATTCTTTCAGATATACAAATTAGTCAGGCGCAACGAAACTTACCTCCGCTGCTTGAAAGTCATTCAGTTAGACAACTTCTTAGGCCTCATAATTCAGTCACTCAACCACAAACAAATACTCCAGAACGATACTCTCAAAATATCCCTCAAATGTCGTACCCTACCCATCAATCAATTATGGAAAATTATCCTCAACATCAGATGGTATTAAATGGACTAATCAACAGACCAAATCCTATGTATCAATACGGACCAAATCAAGAATTAGTTTCGTATCCAGTCCATCCTATGTATCATCAAGGGACGGCCACCAGCACTTATGACGTCGGAAAACAAGGCTACCATAATTTAGAATATATTTACGAAAATGCAAAACGCCATGCACTAGCACAACAACATTATGAGAGAATGATCAGGAATCAAATGATGAGAAATCCTTACCCGGAGAAAATTAATCATCCGGTTTTTCCGGGAGGCCAACCTACTAGTAGTAATACAGCTGTTAGTAAGGATCAAAACCGACCAAATATATCTGAACCAGTTTCTAATCCTTCTAATATGGTTCCTCAAATGATGGTTCAACCTCAAAACCAACCAGCTCCGAATCAGATACCTGTCAATCACTTACGTCATATACCACCCTCTGACATGAAAAATCTTTCAAGACTTGGGGAACAAGTTCATCAAAATCCTGTTCAACCCTCAACTACAAGATCTGTAGAAACAAATGAACAGCGTAGAGTACAGTCCAATCCAGTACCTCCACGGAAACAATCATCTTCAAAAAGTATTGATGAACTTGAAGCAATGACAGAAGAAACTATCAATTACCTTTTAAATCCAGAGAATCCAGGGAAAGCACCTAATAATACACTTATTCGTCCGAATCTTAGTGAGATAGAACGTTTGCAA
Organism: Pterostichus madidus; assembly: GCA_911728475.2. Classification (NCBI taxonomy): domain Eukaryota; kingdom Metazoa; phylum Arthropoda; class Insecta; order Coleoptera; family Carabidae; genus Pterostichus; species Pterostichus madidus. Next base: position 1,639,636 of record OU452314.1, on the reverse strand, counting down.
AAGGAGCTAGAAGAAATTAATCGAAAATTTCCAGTAACAACTACAGCAAACATTCCACAATCATCATACGATATGAATAGTGTGACAGTAACTGAGTCTTCTGTAGTTACTTCTCAAAGATCTTCAACTGTTTCCGGTCTTCATACTATAAAATGGCGGATGAAGAAGTCTGTACCACAGAATGACCAACAAAGGGATTCGTCTTCAGCAGACCAGAGCAGACAAGATGGTTCCGTTATCCGATTCCAGTCCGAGGGTCACGTAAGTTAATAAGTAAGTGTACCTTTGTAATTTATCTATATTATAAGTGTTATTGATTCTAGAACGTGCTAAGAAATATTTCCAGAGATAGTGGATATTTGAGTCCTTCTGATATGACTCACCAGGTAAGAAGAAAGACCATTGGTCGTTTGTTTCAAAGTCAATACTAACTTGGGATGCTATGTGGTTATTTAAGTATTTAGGGCGGTAAGTGCTTCTTACCGGTTGAGGATGTTTCATCCGATATAGGTACGACACTTACTGGTCGTAATGCTTATTATATTTTTTTTGCACGATCGATAAAATAACAAAATTAAAATTAACAAATGGTGGCACGTTATTAATTTTAAAAACTTTTTTTCACAACCCTATGAGAAAGTATTTTTTAAAATAACTATTTTTTATGGAGTAATGGCACAGTGGTAGCAAGTCGGCCTGTGGATCCAAAGAACCCTGGTTCGATCCCCACAGCCGACAAAACATTTTCACCAATTTAAAATTACCCCTGTGGCTCCCCCACCACTAACATCTTTGGAGGCCGTGATTTGACGGCTGGTATCCGCACTTTACGCGCATAAATATATCACTTACTAAGATCTGCTTCGGCAGAGTGCCACATCCAGTAATGGGTAAAAGGCGTGATGATATATTTATATTTATTTATTTAATATTTGTAAGAATAAATAAATATATCATCACGCCTTTTACCCATTACTGGGTGTGGCACTCTGCCGAAGCAGATCTCGGTAAGTGATATATTTATCAGCCGTCAAATTACGACCCTCAAAGATTTTAGTGGTGGGGTAGCCACAGGGATAATTTTAAATTGGTGAAAATGTTTGTCGGTTGTGGGATCGAACCAGGGTTCTTAGGATTCACAGGCCGACTCGATACCACTGAACCATTATCTCATATTTTTAAGAATAATTACTTTATATCTTGGGATCGAAGTGTATTTTTTCTTCGGCTCGTGCTACAAATTTACTCCGCGGGAAAAAATGATGCACTTCTCCCTAGATAATATACTATTGTTGCCCTCAATTAAAGAAAAAAGAAGCATTTTTATCCCTAGAAAAGAAAAATGTAAGTAAATCCATGGCAATTGTAAAACAATAGTATGATTTGACAGTGGTGACATCTGTCAAAAGAATAATCGAAACTTCTAATTTCTGAAAATTATACTTTCTGATAGGGTAGTGAAGTAGTATATTACATAATAAGTCAGAAAAGTGATATTTTATTTGATGAAGCGGTCCTTTGAAATACGAGGCCTCAGGCCGAGTACATTAATCCGCTGAATCAAGTAAAAACACTTTCCAGACGTATTATGTATACTATTTTTCTGAAACCGTTTAATTTAATCAATATTTAATCATAAATAACTCAAAATGTCTAAATTTCTTGATATGAATTGTATTCACAGCAGACTATGTATCCAAGGTTACAACAACAACAAAAAGTCAGGTAAAATACAAAACAGTCAGGTAAAATGTTTACCAGACTGTTTTGTACTGTACCAGACTGTTATTTTTGTTGTAGCCTTGAATACGTACTTTACTTGACTGTTTTTGTAAGAATCTACTTTCCATACTAAAATTGGTCAGGAAAGTAGGCACGTTCTTACCGGTTTCAGAAAAAAATTATTTGTATACCTTGTGAAGAAAGTGTCATCCTTCCATCAGGTGCTGTATACCCCTAGCTTTCGTCTTGAAAAATAATACCTTCTGAAAGATACGTCTCACTTTCTACCCTTGGTATATAAATAAATTAAAAAAAAGAGATCGTGCAAAAATCACTTACTTCAGCATGCCTAACTTCTTTCAAAGAAAATCAACAACGCATGTTCTCAGTTTTGATCAGAAGACTTTTAGTTCATCGTCTTTTCGTCGAGCTCCGAATTTGAAACTCATTTCTTCAAGCTAACTATTTTTATATTATAGTATGTCGTCGTGAGATTAACTTTTGATTGTGAGATTGAAAGAAGGGTGTTTAAGGGTTGCAAGGTATAGGATGCGGGCACTCACGTGACACTGTGACGTAAAAACAGCTGTTCGGGCAAAGATCACTGCGCCACCTACAAAATGAACTATTTTTTGTGGCGAGATTTGAAAAAAACGGTTGTTTTCAAATCTTGTTTGGCTGCGATCACTTCGCCACCTACAAAATGAACTATTTTTTTGTGGCGAGATTTGAAACGGTTCTTTTTAAATCTTGTTTGGCTGCGATCACTTCGCCACCTACAAAATAAACTATTTTTTGTGTCGAGATTTGAAAAGGACGGTTCTTTTCAAATCTCGTCCCAAAAAAAATAGTTCATTTTGTAGGTGGCACAGTGATCTTTGCCCGAACAGCTGTTTTACGTCACAGTGTCACGTGAGTGCCCGCATCCTATTGGGTGCTCTGGTAACATTTGCTCTAAACTCGAATGTATCCAAAGATGCTCGATTGAGTGTTTATCCGGCAGTACGGTAGAGTGAGTAGTGTTACGGCATTCGAATCTGGACAGCCCGAGTTCGATTCTCACTCAAGCTAAATATATACGAACTACCACATTACGGCTGGGTGAGTCTGGACCCTATACTGTAATTGGGATTAAAATCCTGTTGTACAGAGTAGCGTAAATAAATAAATAAATAATGGTGAATGTTGAGTGTGGATGAAAAAGAATGAACAACTGGGGAAATAAAGTATTTATCGCACTTCCGGGAGTAAATTACTTACTTTATTCTTCCTTCTCGAGGACTGAAGTGTCACTTTTAATCCCGCTGAGATTAAATTGACAGGTAAATAAGTATTAATGTAGCAACAAGTTTATTATAAACCTCAAAATATTTCAATTTGTTTATGTTGCCTAGGTTACTTAAATTTTTTTATAATGCTGTCATTGTGAATTATATGTCAAGTCAATATCAAAATTAATCATTAATTCAAAATATATGGCTGGAAGTGTGAAAAACAGTTTATATACCACAAGACTAAAGCGCATTTATTCCCTCGGGTGATTATTTCCCTCGACTGCAGGTTGTGAAATAACCTTCACCCTTAGGATTAAATTATGCAGTTTAGTCCCTTGGGATATACTAGTGGGTGTATGATGAGTGTAAGATAGAAAAGAATGTTGGAAGAGATGGTGAGGAGATGTGGAAGGAATGTCGAATGAAAGAATGGTGAATTGAGGGTGAACGATTGCGTGAATGACCTAGGAATGGAAGGTTAAACGACATCTGCTGCTTTTAATATACGCGTTAATGTATGGTTAAAAATAGATCATGCGTCAACAGTGTGAACATTTCTAAATTTACTCTGTGGGTAAAAAAAAAGTTTTGTCAAAAACCATGTGTTAGTAACATGTGTGTGTCATTAGCTACACATACGGACACATTTCATATTTAAAAATAGATGCTTAGGTGAGCATGTCTGCTAAAAACAAGAGTTTAGTTTCTAACTGGAGATTTAACTCTAATACTGTTTTGAGAATTGAGAGAGAATAGCATGTTTAAAGTACCCTTAATGCACTGTTAATGCACCCTTAATAGCAGTAGGTAATGATAGTACAGTTATAAAATTGGCACCGCTGTTAAACGATTATAAATGGTTTTACAGAAAAATGTTTCAAATAAAAGTGGTAGATAATTTAGTTGGCTGTAACTTTTGTTTTAAGCATTTTTCTCTAAAATAATTTAGAACCATTTGACAGCAGGAAATATGGAAGCTCAAAATGTTTAATTTGACACAGCATATTATTTCCCTTTCTCAACTGTTAGCAGATTATTTAATAGAAAAATGTTTCAAATAAAACATATAGATAATTAAAATCTCTACAATGTTTATTTGAAACATTTTTCTCTAAAATAATCAGGCAATGGTTGACAGGGACAAATAAACGATGCCATTAATATTAATTTGACACCAGTTATTATTTCCCTCTCTCAAACGTTACCAAGTAATTTAAGAGAAGAATGCTTCAATTAAAACTTGTAAAAAACTAAATTTTCTACAACTTTTATTTGAAACATTTTTCTCTAAAATAATCAAGGAATGTTTGACAGCGATAAATAAACGATGCTATCAAAATTAATATTAATTTGACTCCGCTTATTATTTCCCGCTCTCAAACGTTGCCAGGTTATTTCAGAGAAAAATGCTTCAAATAAAACTTGTAGAAATCTAAATTTTCTACAACTCTTTTTTGAAACATTTTTCTCTAAAATAATCAAGGTATGTTTGACAGCGACAAATAAACGATGCTGTCAAAATTAATATTAATTTGACACAACATTTTATTTCCCGCTCTCAAATGTTACCAGGTTATTTAAGAGAAAAATGCTTCAAATAAAACTTGCAGAAAACTAAATTTTCTACAACTGTTATTTGAAACATTCTTCTCTAAAATAATCCAGGAATGTTTGACAGCGACAAATAAACGATGGCATCAAAATTAATATTAATTTGACACCGCTTATTATTTCCCGCTCTCAAACATTACCAGGTTATTTAAGAGAAAAATGCTTTAAATAATACTTGGAGAGAACTAAATTTTCTACAAGTTTTATTTGAAACATTTTTCTCTAAAATAATCAGGCAATGTTTGACAGCGACAAATAAACGATGGCATCAAAATTAATATTAATTTGACACCGCATATTATTTCTCGCTCTCAAACGTTACCAGATTATTTTAGAGAAAAATGTTTCAAATTATACTTGCAGAAAACCAAATTCTCTACAATTTTTATTTGAAACATTTTTCTCTAAAATAATCAGGAAATGTTTGACAGCGACAAATATACGATACCATCAAAATTAATATGATAATCATATCACATGGGTCAGGGTTCAAATGTTTCTACGCATTATTTCAAAGTGGCCTTGACAAATTACTGATAAGATACTTTGAAACTAAACGATTTCAGTTGCTATCTAACTATCCGTACTTAATTTGATAACAGATGCATGTTTGTATATATTACTGACTGATGGAATTCTATGTAACTAACACCATAACTAATACTATAATTGTATGTTATGTGTTTCAGGGACCTGAGCAATCGGAGATGTTTTGTGAGAGGTGTATGGGGCCCAGTAGGCTTATGTGTAGTGGGTGTCATACTTATTACTGTTCCTATGAATGCCAGGTAAGCGTGCAACAACTTTCTTTTATTTTGAAACAAGCGAAAGACATTATTTTTAATGAGACATACTTAGTATTATATGTATCTTTCAAGTTAAGATAGTACTAGCGTGAAAAAAAAATTTGCAGATCTGAATGAAATTTGGCACACGTAAACATTGGATAGTCATACGCATCCTGTTAAAATATGAAACACATTCATCGTCTGTGAACAAATATATTCGTTTGTAAAGTTGAGTTCTTATACACGGGGCTTATGGCGATCATCACTCAGAATCGCACTTATTTGGTTTGTGTGCCTCTTAAATTTTGCAGTTTCATTTGAAAAACTAGTATGATGTTCTAGAACTATCCATGTATATTGTAACAGAAGGAGAAAGTTTTTTATCGTTTAATAATGGATATATAGCCATGCAAAGCCTTGTTTTTAACGAAAAATTAAGAATCCCAATTTATAATGGCAACACCACACGGTGGTATGGTATTTGAAAATTCACTAGACCAACAACCTGTTAACAATTCATGATATTCAAATCAGGTATAAACACTTATTTTATTCAATTTTTATATTTTTTTGAGCGTCAGTTTCGCCACTCGACAACCGATGGCGCCACCATCACACTACTCCTACCGTAAGGTTAACTACGTATTTTACTGCAAATTTCATTTATTATCCGTTAAATTACAGCGCCCGAAGATGTTAGTAGAAAGAGAAGTAATTATAAGCTGAAATTAAACCGGATACTTTTGATATACTAGCCATCGATTTAATGCTAGATTACTTGCAATTAATTCCATACGTTACTGTGGATTTCGTTTACTAGCCATCATATCACAGAACCCAAAAGGAAAATAATTGTTCTCGTAATATTGAACAAAAATGGCGAATTGAAATTAAACCTGATTTTCTTGATATACTAGCCATCGATTTAATGCTGTGATATCTGTAATCAAACCCATGTTTTAATGTGAATTTCATTTACTAGCTGTCATATCACAGAACCCAAAAAAATCCTAATAATAATTGTTTTCGTGATATTGGAAAAAATAGCGAACTGAAATTTAATTTGATTTTTTTGATTTACTGGCCATCGATTTAATGCTGAGCTATCTGCCATTACTACCATATTTTACTGTGAAATTCATTTACTAGCCGTGAAATTACAGCACACAAAGATGTTAGTAGAATGAATAATAATTTAATTTTGGATAAAAGAGCAAATTTAAATTCATCCTTAATTTCTAGCCATCGCCTTACCGCGCTTTTTATATTATTATACACCCTGTATATTATAGGTACAATAGAGCTGTATTCCATTTGCCACTTGGTTCATTTAAATCAGTTCAGATAAATTCTACACATATCTAAATCAACTGACATAAGCAAACTCCATATCTTATTGGGGTGAATTAAATAAAAATAAATAAAAAATATATCATCACGCCTTCTACTCATTACTGGGTGTGGCACTCTGCTAAAGCAGATCTCGGTAAGTGATATATTTTGCGCGTGAAATGCGGTTACCAGTCGTCAAATCACGGCCCCCAAACATGTTAGTGGTGGAGGAGCCACAGGGATAGCTTTTTCAAATTATGAAAATTTGTCGCCTGTGGGAATCGAACCAGGGACCTTAGGATCCACAGGCCGACTTCATACCACTGTGCTAGCCATCCCATAGGGGTGAATTACTTCAAAGTAAATTAGAATCTGTACTTCTAGTACAGGAAATATAGTCAGCGAAGTAAGCCAGCGAAATAAATAAGTAATTTGGTTCAGTAAATGTAAGTTAGATCTGATCCAAATGACAAATGGAATACGCCTTAGGATGCCGGCACTCACGTGATACTGTGACGTTTTTGTGACGTAAAAACAGCTGTTCGAGCAAAGAACACTGCGCCACCTACAAAATGAACTATTTTTTTGTGGCGAGATTTGAAAAGAACGGTTCTTTTCAAATCTCGTCCCAAAAAAAATAGTTTATTTTGTAGGTGGCGCAGTGATCTTTGCCCGAACAGCTGTTTTTACGTCAAAAAAACGTCACAGTGTCACATGAGTGCCCGCATCCTATTATGTTCTAAAAAGGACATATTTGATAAGTTTATTATTTAACAAGCAAATTTATAAAATAAATATATCATCACGCCTTCTACCCATTACTGAGTGTGGCACTCTGCCGTAGCAGATCTCGGTAAGTGATATATTTTACGCGGAAGTGCCGGTATCATCTGTTAAAAATGTTAGTGGAAGGAGAGACATAGGGGGTTAATTGAAATATATTGAAAATTGTTTATCGGCTGCCGATACCACTGAGCCCCCAGGTTGAAAGTATGGTATTTCTCAGCTTTTTAAAATTATTATTAAACAAATAGTGTAGTGTATGGGATGGCTAGCTCAGTGGTATGAAGTCGGCCTGTGGATCCTGAGGTCCCTGGTTCGATTCCCACAGGCGACAAATTTTCATAATTTGGAAAAAGCTATCCCTGTGGCTCCTCCACCACTAACATGTTTGGGGGCCGTGATTTGACGACTGGTAACCGCACTTCACGCGCAAAATATATCACTTACCGAGATCTGCTTCAGCAGGGTGCCACACCCAGTAATGGGTAGAAGGCGTGATGATATATTTATTTATTTATACTAAACTAATTTTGTGGTGTGTACGTACTGAAACATATGAAACCCGGGAAACTAGGACGTCTCAATCTATATTTAACAACACTTCTGGACATTTTGATATTGATTTTGACGTAGATGCACTCTAGATAATTAGATTCCAGATATTATTTACATAGTTTTATAGATTCATAGTTCTAGTCGTTGAAAATAGCTCCATCCGTTACAAATCAAATTTAAATAGAATTATAGATATCACAGATTTGCAAAAATTTTTTCATTAAAATGTCAAATTTCATAATCTTTGACACTTTAAAAAAAATATTTATCAAACATTGTCACGTTTCCTTGGTTATAACATAATTTTATATTAGGCGTATTCCATTTGCCATTTGAATCAGATCTATCTTACATTTACTGATCCAGATCACTTATTTATTTCACTAAATTACTCCGCTTAGTTTATTTTCAGTACTAGAATTGCTGATTCTAATTTACTTTGAAGTAATACACCCCAATAAATGCATAAGTTTGCTTAATTCAGTTCGATTATTTATGTTGTCTAATTTATCTTTTTTTTTTTTTTATTATTTAAATTTATTTACAACTAGCCTGAATTTAGGCCAACCAGCAAATTTGATATATTTAGATAACATGCGTGAAGAAATTGTCTAATTTATCTGAACTGATTTAAGTGAACCAAGTGGCAAATGGAATACAGCTATTATTTTAGATTTCTCGTTCCAATTTACTTAAATAAATGAATAACTATTGTATTATTCTTTTATGACAGTTGTAGAAAAAATGTTGTTCGTATTTCGTGGGCGAAATTCGTATTTTTTGGCGCGTTCGAATGACTTTTTGTCTCGACCTAACGGTCTCGACCAAAAGTGACATTCTTACGCGCAATAAAAAAACACTCATTTCGCGTACTTAATACATAAATACCTATTTTTAATTAGCAATATTATTGCGTTATTTATAAATATGAAATTTAAAATGTACAATTATTAATTAATTTTTTAATTGTTTTCCAGCAATTGTCGTGGCCTTCACATGAAAATAAATGCTACACAATTCATGGCCCAACAGAATAAATTTTAAGTTTTGTTTTTCTTTTTTTTTATATAGTATTAGTTAAGTTCTAAAAGTGTTCATTGTATATTTATGTAAAAAGTTAATTTTAACCCTCAGTTACCTTCATTATAGTGAGATTTGCCCTAAGTTACCCATACTGTAAATAATATAACTACTGGTAGATATATCATGCCTGCCTAATTTTATGTTTTTAAGTTCGTGATATCACAAGAAACAAAAAAAACATATCGAATTGTTTTAGGTCCAAAGTTTCTTATATTTACCAGTAAATGTACATATTAACCGTAAACATAAATAAGTTGTGATATTATAAATCAAACCTCGATTTCTCTCTGTCAAACATTTCTGACATATTTTATCGAAACAATATTTCTGACAAAGGTTTTCTGTAACTTATCCGGCAGATTCACAAAACGGATTAGCGCTTTCACCGTTTTTAATATTATCTATAACTCTGTTTCAAATTAAAACAGATTAAAGAAATGAACTAAATTTGATGCTAATGAACTCTCTTTTTAACTCAAGTTAAAATAAACTTGTTTCATGCATTGAAAAGAGAGTTAAAAACGAAATAAAAAATGGTGTTAGCGCTAATCCGCTTTATGAATCTGCCTGTATATTTCTTGAAATATTTTTCCCTAAAATAACCTAATGACGTTTGCGAGTGGGAAATAAATTACCAGTATTTTTCAGTGAAAATTACGCTTATTTTTGTATTATATAAGCTACGTTTTCGTTCATCATTTTTGCATATTTTTGCTAAAATGTTGTCATTTTTGTGCCAACCTTGTTCATTTTATGTTAGAGTCATTTAAAAGTTTCAAATTTTAGATTGTTTTTGGAAGTCAGTTTTTTGTTTCAAAAGTATTTTAAATTTAAAAATATTTCATAAAAAATTGTCATATTTAATGTGAAATGTTTAATGTTATTTAATGATTAAAATAAAATATAGATACAGGTTAATCTTGACAAATAATAATTGTATTATTAGGAAACGTTCATGAGCAGCAAGCAATTGTTTGTTAAAAAATTGGAAATAATTTCAAATGATATTTATTTACAATTTAAATAAATAGTTTTGTTTAAATCATTTGAAATTCAATATTTTTGAGCAAACGCAGAATAGATTTTTTAAAATTGATATTAAATATATAAACGTTCATATTCATAAAAGATATTTATTTTTACATTCATTCATTTTCAGATAATATTCACAAGTTTCCAATCATAGCTTTAAAGTATTCGTAAACAGTAATATTTTGTACAATGAGAATTCATCCAAATTATATGGTTTACCCCAGAGTATGTTTTGTCCAAATCATTATTTTGGGACGAATTCCCTTTGGACGAAACCTTACTAATAATAATTTGCCATTTTATTGTGATTTTAAAATAGGTAGGAGATAGGATAAAACTTAATAATTATTAGGACAAGATCTGTGAATTCTTCAGACTGAAATTATAAGAAAATAATATTTTTTATACTATTTAAACTTTGATATATGTATAAAAGATATAATTTCATAAAGAAAAATAGTCACAGTATATTTTTGATGAAAATTTTTGTTACTTAATTTAGTTTTTTTTTCGATAAATGTTTAAAAATTGTTGAATGTTTAAAATATGTCAGTATTATGGTGTACCTTTTTTTTGTATTTTCTTAAGATCGAATATATTTTTTTTTTTCATAAATTTACTAGTTTTATTGTTGTAGGTAAGTATTCATAATTCTTTATTTAATCCTGTTAAAATAAAATATAAAATTAAATAAATATATCATCACGCCTTTTATCCATTACCGGATGTGGCACTCTGCCGAAGCAGATCTCGGTAAGTGATATATTTATGCGCGTGAAGTGCGATTACCAGCAGTCAAATCACGGCCCTCAAAGATGTTAGTGGTGAGGGAGCCACAGGGGTAGTTTTAAAATAGTGAAAATTGTTTGTCGCCTATGGGCATCGAACCAGGGTCTTCAGAATCCACAGGCCAACTTGATACCACTGAGCTAGCTACCCCATAAATAAGTTAGTTGTGGAGGAGCCACAGGGGTAATTTTAATGTGGTGAAAATTGTCAGTTGTGGAAATCGAACCCAAGCCCACTTGATACCACTGAGCCACCAAATTCCATATTTTAGAGAAACATACTCTAATACAGTGGTTTTGAAACTTTTCGGAGCCATGACCCCCTTGGAAGCAAAAATTACAAATATATTCTTTCGCGACCCCCTTTCTTTCGATTTTTAAATTGGTTCAACCAAAAAATTGGCATTATCATTAACAGACATTTTTGCGATTAAAAATATAAATAAAAATAAATAAATATATCATCACGCCTTACCCATTACTGGGTGTGGCACTCTACCGAAGCAGATCTCGGTAAGTGATATATTTTTGCGCGTGAAGTGCGGTTACCAGTCGTCAAATCACGGCTCCCAAAGATGTTAGTGGTGGAGGAGCCACAGGGATAGTTTTTGAAATTATGAAAATTGTTTGTCGCCTGTGGGAATCGAATCTAGGGTACCAGGGATCCACAGGCCGACTTCATACCACTGTGCTAGCCATCCCATATATATATATTGAAAATCAAAATATGCATAAATTTGGTCTTGAATTTCATATCTAGTTTCATACTTTTTAGAATAAACCGTAAAAAGAAACAAACGTTAATATAAACATCGTATATATTATAGTTTTTATTTCATTAATCCTTAAAATTTAAATAAAAGCTTTTAACGAATCTTTGGAAATATATATTTTAAAATTTGTAACTAGCATCCGGCGACCCTCCCACTAATATCTTTGCTTCCCCTCGAAGAATCGTAACCCACACTTTGTAAACCATTGCTCTAGTATATTGGTAGTGGACAGTTAAAGTTTGAAGTCAATTAATACATTAATCTTAAAATGACAGGCATCCAAAGAAAGTCCTTATTTTATTTCTCGAAAACATAGATTTTTGTCCACCGATTTTGTATTTTAATTTTCTTTGTAATAGAATTAAACTAGAATTTAATGAGACATACTATAATATGTAATTAACATCTAGGTAAAATTTGAAATCAATCTACAATCCTGTCTTGGAACAAGAAGCACTTAAAAAGGGGTCACGACAGATGATATATATTTTTTTACGTAGAAAACATCACTAATATTTCTACGTTCAAACACGTTATTATCTATATATAAGAATGACAGAACACATTTTATTTCCTGCACAGGATGTGGTTTTGTCGGTTAAATTATTTCCTTGAATACATTCCAAATTCGTGAAATTCTAATCATATAGGTAGTGTATATATGTATAATATTTTGATATATATATGTTACTGTACTCACCATTAGAAGCTCTTTGAGTTCTAGGATCTGCAATTGCTGATAAAGGGGCACCTTCACCTTGTATTCACAGTTCGAAAATTTAATGTTATCCCACTATTCACTACAGGTAAGTTTACACAAAGCACAATGAACAAACAGTCGAATATATCATCACATATTCACGACAATGTCATTGAAACTAATATATATATATATATATATATATATATATATATATATATATATATATATATATATATATATATATATATATATATATATATATATATATATATATATATTAGTTAATTCACATATATGTTATTAGTACAACTATATTTGGTTATTAACATTTATTAATAATGAACTGACAGTTATATATGTACGTAGAACGTTGTGTATACGTCAAACAACAGTTTTCTTAAGATGGCGTCCTTTTTTTATTGGTACGGACTTGCATATCTTAATGAGCAAAGCTTGTTGTACAGTTTATGACCAGTATATATAAAGATTATTGTATCTCTGTGTAAAGTATACAAGGCAAAATAAAATTATATGAATTTTTCGGCGGCAATTTTTAAATACAACTTTTTACCTACAAAAAATGAATATATCATCACGCCTTCTACCCATTACTGGGTGTGGCATTCTGCCCTATTAGATTTTGGTAAGTAATATATTTATGCACGTAAAATGCAGTTACCAGCTGTCAAATTACGGCACTCTAATATGTTAGTAGAGTAATTTTAAAATAATAAATATATCATCACGCCTTCTACCCATTATTGGCAGTGGCATTCTGCCCTATCTGATATTGGTAAATAATATATTTATGCACGAGAAGTGCGGTTACTAGCTGTCAAATGATGGTCACCAAAAATGTTAATGGAGGGACCTACAGAAGTAATTTTAAAATAATAAATATGCCATCACGCTTTCTACCCTTTATTGGGTGTGGCACTCTGCCATAGCAAATTTCGGTAAAAAATATATTTATGCTCGTAAAGTGCGGTTACCAGTCGTCAAATCAAAGCCCTCAAAAATGTAAATGGAGAGAACCATAGGAGTAATTTTAAAATAATAAATATATTATCACGCCTTCTATCCATTACTGGGTGTGCCACTCTGCCGTAGCAGATCTCGGTAAATAATATATTTATGCTCGTGAAGTGCGGTTACCTGCCGTTAAATCACGGCCCTCAAAGATGTTAATGGAGGGAACCATAAAAATGATTTTAAAATAATAAATATATAAACACGCCTTCTACAGTATCAGATCTCAGTAAGTGATATATTTTGGGCGTGAAATGCGGATACCAGCCGCCAAATCACAGTCTCCAAGGTTGTTAGTGGAGGAGAAGCAACAGGGGTAGTTTTAATGTGGTGAAAATTATTTGTTGGATGCGGTTTGTTGAGCTATCTACTAATTTCACCTATTTCTGAAGGTGGCATATGCATATTTATTTAGTATCATTACGGCATTCGAATCTGAAGATCCCGAGTTCGAAACCCACTCAAGCTAAAAATATATGAAATACTACACTGCGGCTCAATGAATGTGTACTGTAATTAGGATTAAGTTCCTGTTGTACAGAGTAGTATAAATAAATAAATAGTTTACAGCGAAATACAAACCATTCGTTCACAGCAGTATTTTTGTGGTTATAAAATTTATTTCCGCATTCTCTCGCTTGTGTATCGACTGCGCTACAACTATGCTACAACTACAAGTAAAAAGCTATTACGCTAGAGGATAAAATATTTTATTTCAGGATCGATTCAGGATTAAAACATATTTTAAGTATTGTTATTTTTTATTATTTGTATAAATTAAATACATTTTTCTATTATTAAATTAAGAAATTATACTAAACTTAATTGTAAAATAGAAATAGGAATTAAAATAGCGAAACGGATCCTTGTCTTCGAATGTCATACTCTCCAAAAATGGTCCCACATTGTTTAGACAGGGCTGTAACAGCCGCGAATCCGTCTTTTGTACTTACAAATTTTGCTACGTGTCCTTTTTTGGTTAATTCTTGCACCATATCCTACAAAATATAATTATTTGTATATCAAGGAAGGAAAGTGAGGCATTTGTTTCCGAAGATACTGTTTCAATTTTAATCTTCGAAGATATAAAGAACGTGAAGGAAGGATGATACTTTCTTCACGCGGTATACATATAATTTTTATTTTATATTGTATTGCATTTGCATGCTTGCAGAAGTGATTTCAGTCTGGTAAATGAGTTATTACGGTATCAGATACTGTCAGGAAATATATAGGTATTGTATCGCGAGTTTGCTAGGTAACAAACAGTTTTAACATTTACTTATAATTATTTAAGGTTAGGATATGAAAAGAATGTTTAATAATTAAATGCGATAGAAAATAAAACTAAATAAATATATCATCACGTCTTGTACCCATTACTGGGTGTGGCACTCTGCCGAAGCAGATCTCGGTAAGTGATATATTTTGCGCGTGAAGTGCGGTTACCAGTCGTCAAATCACGGCTCCCAAAGATGTTAGTGGTGGAGGAGCCACTGGGGTAGCTTTTGAAATTATGAAAATTGTTTGTCGCCTGTGGGAATCGAATCTAGGGTTCCAGGGATCTCAGGATCCACAGGCCGACTTCATACCACTGAGCTAGCCACCCCATAATAAATGCGATACAGTATGAAATAAATCGTTGTACGTCACACGTCCAATTTAAATAATTATTTTACTACTACTAATTAGAAATTTAGATAAGATGTCACCTGGATGTCATTAATGTCAAATCAAACCTTGTTTTCTGGTTGCCATGGATATGAGTTTACTTTTCTTGCCTAGTGATGAAAGTTATCACTTTCTTCTCTCAACTAAGGGAAGAAAATTTTACTTTTCGACTGGGTCGTAAAAAATAAATATATTATTCTAGTTTTGTATTTATTTAACCGTGAAATAAAATTACTAGCTGTCAAATCGCGCCACCCAAGTTAGAGTTAATAGTTGGACACAAATTTTTGCCCAACTAGTAAGCTAGAATTGAACCAGAATTTATAGGAGAGCTAGCCATCGTTTTAATGCTTCCTTATGTGCTAAAGTACTTGCTAATTTACCCATTTATAAAAAAGATAGCTCTGCATTTGCAGATCTCAGTACAATATGATATATTTGTAACATTTTACATTGTTTATTTTCTGCTCTCAACTGTTTCTAAACAATTTTAGAGAAAAATGTTTCAAATAAAACTAATAGAAAATTTAATTTTCCAGAACTTTTATTTGAAGTAATTTTCTCTAAAATAATTTAGAAAAGATTTATAGCAAAAAATGTTCGATAGCAAATATTTAAAATATATCGGTTGAACTTTAAATGAAATTTTACTGAATACTAGAAAGGAAAATAAGTATTATTGCAAAACATAGAAAATTTTATGACATTAATAATTAAAAATTAGGTCACTGAAGTGTATCAATTACTTATTATCAAGCTACACGTGGGCATGATCATAAAAAATACTAAATTCGCAATAATTAAAATAGATATCTTTTTGAGAAAAACAAATGATGTAAGCAAGATTTATTTATTTTAAACTGGGTCCAAAGTTCTATTCTGGTGGGATATATAAAGCCGAATCTTTTTCAGTCGCTCAGCATTTTACAGGAACACGCCGTGCTGTACGAATCTTACAAATACAAATATATCATCATGCCTTTTACTTATTTCTAAATGTGGCTGCTCTGCAATTATTGCAGATCTTGGTAGATGGTATTGTTAAATATGTGTAGTGTGGTTACCAGCCGTCAAATCATACCACAATGCCCTATATTCTGTAACTGTATCATTATCAGTTAATGAACAGTAAATTAATATTTATAATATTTATTTTTCATTGCTATTTTACTGATGATCACAATTTCGTTGTTCTGAAAAAAATGTAACCTAACATTTTTATGTTATATTCATGCATTTTGTTTACTAATAAACGTAGTTGTTATTATCAAAAATAATATAATGACAGCTCCGTAAAAAGTGTTGTTAAATTTTTGTTTATAATGGCAGTTTTGTAAAATATAAAATAAATAAATATATCATCACGCCTTTTACTCATTACTGGGTGTGGCACTCTGCCGAAGCAAATCTCGGTAAGTGATATATTTATACGCGTGAAGTGCGGTTACCAGCCATCAAACCACTGCCCCCAAAGATGTTAGTTGTGGAGGAGCCACAAGGGTAATTTTAAATTGGTGAAAATGTTTGTCGGCTGTAGGGATCGAACCAGGGTTCGTAGGATCCACAGGCTGACTCACTACCACTGAGCCATTACCCCATTATAAAAGGATGTGGGCAAGGGAAACAAGGAATTTTATTAATTTCCCCCTATTTTCGAATAATTAAATTTTGTAAAATAAATAAATATATCATCACGCCTTCTACCCATTACTGGGTGTGGCACTCTGCCGAAGCAGATTTCGGTAAGTGATACATTTTGCGCCTGAAGTGCGGTTACCAGTCGTCAAATCACGGCCTCCAAAGATGTAAGTGGTGGAGAAGCCACAGGGGTAGCTTTATGAAATTATGAAAATTGTTTGTCGCCTGTGGGAATCGAACCAGGGTTCTCAGGATCCACAGGCCGACTTCATACCAATGAGCTAGCCACCCCATTAAATTTTGTAATAAAATAAATAAATAAATATATCATCACGCCTTTTACCCATGATTGGGTGTAGTACTCTGCCGAAGCAGATCTCGGTAAGTGATATATTTTTGCACGTGAAGTGCGGTTACCAGCCATGAAATCACGGCCCCCAAAGATGTTAGTGGGGGGAGCCAGAAGGGTAATTTTAAATTGGTGAAAATTTTTGTCGGCTGTACGGATCGAACCACTGAGCAAAATGCATAAAAGTAAAATAGAAGTAACAGAATAAATTATTTTGATCACAGAATGTCGAAATGGTGGTAATTTGCATATTAACCATAAAAATAAGGGTTGTCATTACCTTATCATTCATTAACAGATAATGATCGAGTTACAGAATAGGGAGGAATGTTTTTCTTACCTTGTCAAAGTTTTCTTCATATTGGATGGCCATTGGAAACAGTTGATGATGAAGTCTTTTTTGTAATATGGACTCTTCCAAAGATTTGTTAAACCATATATTTCTAATTGCAATCTATAAATGATCTTATATTTATTTACAAATCGTGTAAATGTAACGCGTAATTTAAAATTAACTGATTTGTAGGTTTTTTAAGATTAAATGAAAGTAAACAACTCTATTTTTAGCATTTTTTCTCGTAATCTATGAAGGAGAATTGAATGAATTTTTAAAAACACGTATTTTAATATGTTGTTAGTAGTCAATTAAATTTTGAAAACAATCTATACATACATCTTCGAATTGCAAATCTGCGAAAAGGAGACTTTTTCTCTTCTCTTTTGTAATGATGACTTTGAGGCTGTCTATCTCATATTGTATGCATGAGAATTCCATGAAAATTTATGGAGACATACTTTAGTATGTTGTTAGTGCACAGATAAAATTTAAAGACAATTGATAAATTCATCTTGCAATGACAACATTTTTTTATTTGTCGAAAACTTTAATTTTTTTGCACAGAGTTTACTATTTTTTTTCTCTTGTTCTATGCAAAAGAATTCAATGAAAATTTATTGAGATATACTTTAGTATGTTGTTAGTGCGCTGTTAAAATTTAAAGACAATTGATAAATTATATCTTGCAATGGCAACATTTTTTTGTATTTGTCGAAAACTTTGATTTTTCTGCACAGAGATTACTATTTTATATCTCCTGGTTTATACAAAAGAATTAAATGAAAATTTATTGAGATATACTTTAGTATGTTGTTAGTCCACAGTTAAAATTTAACGATAATTGATAAATTTATCTTGCAATGACAACATTTTTTTATATTTGTCGAAAACTTTGATTTTTCTGCACAGATTTTACTATTTTATTTCTCCTGTTTAATATAAAAGATTTCAATGAATATTTATTGAGGCATACTTTAGTATGTTGTTAATGCACACTTAAAATTTAAAGACAATTGATAAATTTATCTTGGAATGACATTTGCTAATTTGTCGAAAACTTAGATTTTTCTGCACAGATTTTACTATTTTATTTCTCTTGTTTTATGAAAAAGAAATCAATGAAAATTTATTGAGACATACTTTAGTATCTTGTTTAGTGCACAGTTAAGATTTGATTTTGCTGCACAGACTTTGGTATTATATTTCTTCGGTTTTATGCAAGCAAATTGAGTCAAAGTTTAATAAAAAATAGTTTAATATATTGTTAATGCACAATTAAAATTTAAAATTAATCTACGTAAGCATATTGAAGTGACAAGCATTTAAAATTAATCACTATTTTGATTTGTCGAAAACTCTGATTTTTGTGCACAGTTTTTCCTATTTTATATCTCCTGTTTTACGCAACGGAATTGAGTAAAAATTTATTGTCATATAGTTCAATATATTGTTAGTGCACATTTAAAATTAATCTACGAAAGCATATCGGAGTGACAAGCATTTAAAAAATCACTTCTTTTATTTGTCGAAAACTCTGATTTTTGTGCATAAAATTTACTATTTAATTTCTCTTGTTTTGTGCAACGAAATTTAGTCAAAATTTAATGAGATATATATTTAAATATATTGTTAATGTACAGTTAAAATTTAAAATGATTCGAATTAAGCACCTAGGAATACCAAGCATTCAAACACGAGTCTCTATTCAGCAACAAATTTTGAAATTGTTCATATTGAAACCTATATTCTAATAGCATAAATTCCATAAAAAGATTTGACATTCTTTCAATAAACTACGCGACGTATCAAGTACAAATATTGATCCATATAAACATCAAAATTTTTATCGTTTTAAAAAACGACACGTGTACAAAAATATCAAACAATGCGCAATCTTCAAACTTACCAGTGCCGTCGAAGTAGTAATTTTACTGCCCCCAGCGGCTCCAAAAACCAACCTAACATCTCCATGTCCATCCACAATAATGGAAGGACACATGGAAGACAGAGGCCTTTTTCCAGGCTCTATATAATTCGCTGGAGAAGGAGGCAAATCAAAAGAATTTGTTATATTCGGAGCAGAGAAATCATCCATTTCGTCGTTGAGAATAATTCCTGTTGTTCTTGAGCGAAGTTTTGAGCCTAAACTGTAGATTAATAATAAGAGGGTGTTGTGTCACCCAAGGGTGGTAGTGGAGGGTGACTTACATTAGGTTGATCGTGCTGGTGACTGAAACTGCGTCACCATTTGATGCTAGAACATTTATGTGTGCGGTGCCATGATCTTCTACTATCGAATAGTTTGCCCCGTAATATTCTGGATCTTGGAATGTCATGTTATTAAAAATTTTGTGTCTAATGCCGTGAGCGTAGTCTTGTGATGTTAGATTTGCTACCAACTGCAAGAAGATGAAATAAATAATCCCTGTTGTTGGTCAAATTGTGTAGAAAGGTCATTCATATTCATAATTCCTTTCATACAAGTTCATCTCATCTTGTATGTAATATACTCTCAATTATTTTCATCCATTTTCTCCCAGGAAAACTGTGCCATTTGTGATGAACATGGGTAATAAATTTCCACTACCATTGCTACCCGATTACAGGAAAATGTTTTAAATAAAAGTCGTAGGGAATTAAAATCTGCATCTAAATAAATTACCATAATTCATTTGACTTTATTTCTTACTGCTAAAATTACTTTGAAAACCTGTCAAAAATTTGTATTATTTATATAGTTAGTCATGAAATTGAACCAAATGCAATCAAATGCTGACGTTTAATTTTCAGTAATAATATAACAAGAGAGTGAGAATAAATTGAAAATAATTTGACAGATCTTTCGAACACTTGTGGCTAGGCAATAGTCACGAAAGCTCGTAGGGCTTGAGTGGCTATTGCCAAATGGCAACAAGTTTGAGAAAGATACTGGCGAATTGTTTTCTAATTTATCCAACTCTCCAGTTATATTTAATTAGATTATTTTTTGACTTAGCTGTTGAGGTCGATTCATCCAACTTAAAAGATTTTGAACCGGGTTCATATCAATTGATTACTTATTAATGTATTCTTGGAAGTTGTTTCCAAAATTTATTGGTGTATTTCTGTATCTAAAATACAACTAAATCGATATTTTGTAGTATATAATACAGAGTGATCAAAAGGAATTGATACAGTTGGCACTAAAAAAAACTACTTGAAATTGGTAAGCCTGATACATAAATTCATTTCCTGTTGTTGACAGTGACATTTAAAATTTTAATTTGAGTACATTTATTATTACATTTATTTCTTAAGTATTTCTATTACTTAAAAAGTCAAAATTCTATTAGCTGTCAGACTCCTGACATAACCTATTTGTATTTATTAGAAATGTCAAATAGCATTTCCGCCAGTACCTGGCGTTGTGCCAACTATGGAATGAAAAGATCTCTGGAATTGTATTGCCAACTATAACAATTCTTTTTGATCACCCTGTAGCTATTCCTATATTATTCGGCTATGGCACAGTTTTCGTGGGACACCTATACATTGCCTCACATCTACGCTTCATCCACATTCATAATTCCTGCCCGCCATCTTTCTTTCAACCATCAATTATCTACAGACCTCATTCAATCCATCAATATCTCCCAATTCAGTTCGTCTTCCGTATCCAAATTTGAAACTTTCGACAATCCGATGCCAATTGTGAGCCGTCCACAAATCTTTACTATCTAAATACCCATTTAAGATGTTCATAATAAAAGCTAGGATTACTCCTGATCCTGGCAAAGGAGACGAAAATAACGTCAGATTATTTTGAAGTTTTGCTATGATTGGTTCGTCCCATTTTGGCCTGAAATAGCCATTGAAATATTAGGACAAATTTGATAGAATTATTTTGGATCATACTGGTAGTTGATAAAGTCTTCTTCTGTGATGATTCCACCGAGATCTTGAATCTCTTGTGCAAGAAGTTTGGTGAGGGGACTATTGTATAATGCATCAGCGCCATTTTGGGCTATTGCTTCTAATGTTTCTGCTAATTTTAATCGTTTAATTCTGGAGCCTTCTGTCCACGTTCTGTTTGTTGATGGATCAACAAATATTTCTCTGTTGAATAAATAAGTAAATATGTCATACAGAACTGGGCAAGCTACTTAAAAAAAGTAGCTAAGCTACAGCTACAGCTATTCTTTAAAAAAGTAGCTGAGCTACAGCTATAAGCTATATTTTGTAAAATATAGCTAAGCTACAGCTAAAAGCTTTCGTTAAAGTAGCTGTTCAATTTTAAAGCTACTTTTTTAAATTATTGTGAAATAATTAAATTTGCCATTGTCGTATGATCAGTCTTTTGTTATAATGACTGTTAATTTACTATTATGTACATAAATATCGAAAATAGCAAATACCATCTAGCACCTACTGTGTATTTTTGCGTATTAGAGCCAGTTAGAACCGGCAACAAATAATTATTTTGTGTGGGTTTAGCTTGTACGAATGCGTTCTTTGTTGACCTTCTGCTTAAAAAGTAGCTTTAAGCTACAAAAAGGAGCTTTAAAAGTAGCTTCAGTTGTTATTTTTAAGCTAATAGAAAAAAAGTAGCTAGCTACAAGCTACAGCTATATTTTTTCACAGTTAGCTAAGCTACAGCTACAGCTAAGGTAAATGTAGCTAAGCTAGTAGCTAAGCTACAAAAGTAGCTAGCTACTGCCCAGCTCTGAGTCATATGTAGTTGATTATTCAATGCCATATTGGATTAGCCAATAAGGTGCTTACAAATCATTGGTTTCGTACAATTATACTGATAACGCCACGTGTAGTCATGACATTTTATTGAATGATGTTATTTTCAATTATTGTTTGTTTGTTTTTTTCAAATAAAGGTCAAATGAGTGGAAAAAGGTACATTTTTCTAGTACGCACGTATATATTGTTCAATAATCTTTCGAAATACCACTCGAGATTTGTTTTTAGATATTTTTGTGCGTTTCAAGCAAATTATTATAAATTTCGTTCTTAAAAATTTCTCAAGCACCACTCAACCTTCAGTCTTCTTGCGATTTTAAATAAAATTTTGACGTAATAATTTGCAAAAATATCAAAATTTCTTATGGTATTACTTTTGTTAATTAAATGAATCAATAAATTAGAATAAGTATATAATTAAAATGGTCTGACTACAGAAGATCTGAATCAATAAGTGACGCCATAATTTTGCCTTGAAGCGATTTTACCAGCCGTCAAATCACCCGTGTTACTGTTGATTATATAAATATATAAGTCTATCACAAATTTATGTACGTGTTACTCTGCACAACAGGAACTTAATCTCAATTACAGTAGCTTATAATTGAATTCAAACCACTCAGACACAATCATATTTTTTTATGGTACCGACAGAATACAAAATCCAGGTAATTTATATATTGTACTAATTGAAAAATGGTATTATTAATCAATTATTTTATATTAGAATGCATTTTTGGTAAGGCTCGCTTCGCTCACACTTTTTACAAACAAATCCTAAGTCCGTAGAACACATGATCTACAAACGCAAATCTTTAATACTTAGTTATGACAAAATTTTCTTGCAATTCTCCTATTCACTCTTTGCCTGAATTTAATATTTTGTCGGTGATAGATATAAGCGAGATTTGAACGCCCAACTTCTTGTTAAAGAGGCAAACTTTATCTAGATTTCTTCCTTGAATTTTTGTTAATTAGGAGGTATAGAATGATCAGCATTTGCATATCAAGGATGCAGATCTAAGGGAGGGTAGATAATAACAATGATTTTACCGTAAAATGGTGAATTATTTTATTGCATTTAGTGGCAGTTCTGCAACTGTAAATCTCTGTAGATATATGTTATATTTTGATAAGAAGATTGACAACAAATGATGTTTTCTTACTCACCTTAAAGACGGTTCATTCAATATTTCATCTTCTTTTCCTAAAAGAACGTTAGCTAAATATTTAGTTACAAAATTTCCTTTTTTACACAAATCTATAGTTGGTTGAACAAGGTCTTTCCAGGCTAGTTTTCCATATCGTTTATGGAGTTCCCAGTACCCTTTTAGTTCTCCAGGAACTGCTATAGACAGTGGTCCTGAAATTTTCATTTTATTTGGAAACACAAATATACTACAAATATTTTTTTAAATAAATAAATAAATATATCATCACGCCTTCTACCTATTACTGGGTGTGGCACTCTGCTGAAGCAGATCTCGGTAAGTGATATATTTAACGCGGTTACCAGTCGTCAAATCACGGCCCCCATAGATGTGAGTGGTGAGGGAGCCACAGAGGTAGTTTTTCAAATAATGAAAATTGTTTGTCGCTTGTGGGAATCGAACCAGAGACCTCAGGATCCACAGGCCGACTTCATATCACTGAGCTAGCCATCCCATATCATATCAATATGGGATAT
Organism: Pterostichus madidus; assembly: GCA_911728475.2. Classification (NCBI taxonomy): domain Eukaryota; kingdom Metazoa; phylum Arthropoda; class Insecta; order Coleoptera; family Carabidae; genus Pterostichus; species Pterostichus madidus. The sequence continues at coordinate 1,615,750 of OU452314.1, read as the reverse complement.
GTGATATTTTTTTATATTTTATATCATCACGCCTTCTACCCATTACTGGGTGTGGCACTCTGCCGAAGCAGATCTCGGTAAGTGATATATTTTGCGCGTGAAGTGCGGTTACCAGTTGTCAAATCACGGCCCCCATAGATGTTAGTGGTGAGGGAGCCACAGGGGTAGTTTTAAAATGGTGAAAATTGTTTGTCGTCTGTGGGAATCAAACCAGGGTTCTCAGGATCCACAGGCCGACTTGATACCTCTGAGCTAGCCACCCCATATACTACAAATATAGCTCTCGATTTTGCGGGGACCCACAAATTATAGTAACTAACAGCATCGACAATCGTCAAATTTGTCAATTTTATTTTATTTTCAAAATTTGGCATTCTCTACAGGACAAGTCCCAATTACAGAGAAGCACTATATAATATACAATATAATCAAAGTGTAGTAGTAGCACTGTATATACAACAAAAAAAATTAACTTAAAAGGAAACAAAAATTAAATAATATTTGCAATACATTTTTTAAATTTTGACAAGTTACAAGAAAATAAATCGGGAAAACGTATATCACTAGCATATTTATTATATAATAGCGGAAAACGGTTAATAGCGGAATTTACTGCAGAATTAGTGTTATTAAAATTTATTGAGAAAAGCTCGTTTGATCTCGTTAAGTAAGACGGTATTCTAAAAGATAATTGATTTAATAAAGCAGGGCAGTCAACAAGGTAATTAATTAACTTATACAGAAAACAAATATCTAGTAATATACGTCTCTTTTCCAGTTGCAATAAATTAAAACTAAAATTAGGAAATTTAAAGAAAATATATTTACAAAAAGCCTTCTGTATACCTTCAATTCTATTAATATATACAGAATATTGAGGGGTCCAACAGACAGATGCAAATTCAAGTTGACTTCTTACTAAACTATAATACAACGTCAGAAGCGTATAAGGGTTTTTAAAATTCCCACTGGATCTCTTAAGAAATCCTAACATTTTATAAGCTTTCTTTACAATTTTATCAACGTGCTTATCTAAAATAAATTTATTATCAAAAGTAATACCCAGATCTTTAATGGAGTCAACAACAGCAAGAATATTACCTGAGAAATTATAACTGTATTCAACAATATTTCTATTTCTGGTGAAAGTGATGTGGTAACATTTATTAACATTAATAATCAATCTGTTAGCCCGAGCATATGCGTTAAAACGGTCCAAATCAGACTGTAGCTCAAAACTATCCTGAAGTGATGATATTGTACGGAATATCTTCAGGTCATCTGCATAAATTAAAAAATTAGAAAACTGGAAACAGTCTGCTACATCATTAATAAAAATATTAAAAAGTAAAGGCCCTAAATGGCTACCTTGCGGAATTCCTGAAGATACTGAGACACTATCTGACTTGTAACCATTTACAACGACACATTGGGTTCTGCCCGACAGATACGACCGAAACCAATTGAGCAATTGACCATGAATACCGACTCTCAGTAATTTTTCTAATAATAAATTATGATCAATAGTATCGAAAGCCTTACTGAAGTCGGTATAAATAGAATCTACTTGTTGTCTGTTATCCATACTTCGTAAAATGAAATCAGAATAGGTCAATAGATTGGTCTCAACCGATCTGCCAGGCATAAAACCATGTTGCTGAGGGAGAATCAAAGCTTTGACTTGATGAAACAAAATATTGTATATTAGTTTTTCAAAAACCTTCTCAAAAATACAAAGTTTTGATATTGGTCTATAATTCTCAATAAGACTCCTACTGCCGCTCTTAAATACTGGTACAACATAAGCTTGTTTCCAAACATCAGGAAATATGCCTTCTGATAAAGATTTGTTAAATATTAGGGATAAAGGAAAGCATAAAGAGTTTGCACAATTTTTTATAAACACACTAGGAATTTCATCAGATCCAGCTCCTTTACGAGTATCCAAGTTAGAAAGAATTTTAAGCACATCTTCAGAACTGAAACATATATAAGAAACGCATCTATCTGTGGAGTCATCAATAAAATTAGGAAAATTAGAAGTATTCAAATTTTGAGTGTTAAATACAGATGAAAAATGTTGTGAAAAAAGATTACAAATATCTTTTCCGCTGGAGACAGCCAAATCAGTATCTTTATAGAACATATTGTTTGGTATGTTACAATTTTTGGTGGTACTACATATGAAAGACCAAAATTTTTTACTATTTGCATTAATCTGTTTTTCCATGCTAATAATATAATTATTATAGCAAATTTTAACAAGCACTTTTACACGTTTCCTTAAAACTGAAAATTCATTGTAATGCATATCACTATTAAAACGCTTGTATTTATAGTGAGCTTTTGCCTTAGCTTTAATTAATTTAATTAGTTCATATGAATACCAAACTGGATATTTATTACTGTTAACTCTTTTAGTAGGAACAAACTGATTAATGATGGCATATAATTCAATATAAAACAATGTCACCATATTTATTGTGTCTAAATTGGAGAATATAGATCCCCAATCAATAGTCAGCAGTTTTGTATTAATTGCATCATAATCAGCACGATTAAAACAATAACAATTTCGAGAGGTAGGTTTTAAGTTAGTAGACATAATGCAATTGACATAAATTTCAAGGGCAGGATGGTGACTATCAATTTTTATCAATGGAGAATCACACTCGATGATTTTTACATCATTAAGATTAGAAATAATTAAATCTAATATTCTATCATTAATATTTTTCACATGATTGTGTTGGACAAAATTACAATATGATAAAGTATCAACAAAATCAATTGATGCTGTATTATAAGTGTTAATTGGTTTTAAAGTTTTGTTATTTTCGGATTTCCATTGTAAATGAGGTAAGTTGAAATCACCACATATTATAAAGTTCCCATTTGCAGCTTGATCTCTTATTATACTAAGTTTGTTTAAAAAAGTCTGAAAAGCGTTATTATTGTTCGGGGGCAAATACACGCAACAGACATGAAGCACATAACACTTATTCAAAGTTAACGTTATCCAAAGATCCTCAGCATCACTATGCCAGTCCGATTTTACCTTGAATGTTAAGTTCTTTCGTATTCCAATTAAAACACCTCCACCATCAGTCTTTACAGATGCACTTGAAGATCTATCTCGCCGAATAATGTTATAGTTATCAGATAAGATTTCATTATCATTTATTGAGTCATTTAAAAATGTTTCAGTTAAACATATAACATCATACTCACACAGTGATGAATTTAAACGGATAATATTAGTTTTTGTTCGCAAACCACGAACATTCTGGTAGAAAATCGATAAAACCATAAAAAAATGACAGTTTATATAATAAATTACATGTTTTAATTAGTTTAATTTCATCAAATCCGCGTCGCTATATATAGTGTGAACTCGTGAAGCTTCATCCTTTCTGGCAAAAATCTTGCCATTTTTTGTCCACACATATTTAAAGTTTTTATTTTTAAGAGTAATACGCGCATTTTGAAACAGTAAATTATTTTTTTGTGTTAAATGTTCATTTATATAAATAGTATTAACTGGACTATCGAATTTTAAGTCAGAGGTGGACACTGATTTCTTCTTGCTGGCAGATATAATAGATTCTTTAATACGCCTTGAGGTAAATTTAACAACAATATTTTTCGGTCTATCATTTCGTGTATGCTTAGAAGGAACTCTATGAGCAGCATCAATATCTTTATCAGATATCTCAACGCCGATAGCTGTACCGATATCACAAATAATTTTGATAACATTTTCATTATTTTTTTCTGGGATATTATGTATAATAGTATTATTTAGACGAGAATATTGTTCTAAATCGTCAAGCCGTCCAGAAAGAGTATTTACTTCTGTCTTCAAAACATCATTTTCTTTTTTCAAATTGTCCAGTACTTCAATTTTACTGTTAATTCTTTTTAATTCCGATTCAAAATCACTAATTTTATCACTACAGAATGTTACTGATTTTATTAAAGAGTCAAATTTTAAGTTTATTTCTGCCATCATTTCTAATTTGAAACTTTCCATCAACTTACGTACGTCAGAATAAGAAATAGGTCTATTTACATCTTCCATATCCAGGTGTTGCGGTACAGATCTTCTTAAATTACTTGGTCGACAGTATGTGCAGTACCAAGCAATACCATCTTTCAAGAACAGGTCTAGTTGTTCGACTTTAATATCAGCACAAGACGCATGATATGAACAACTACATTTGGAACACAGTATACCTGGATATTTGTTATTTACGCTTCTTTTGCATTTATTACAGGAAGGCATTGTAGCACTCGCATCAACTGACTCAGCGACTCACTAATTAAGTTGTTTAAATTGTGGCTCCCCCATCACTAACATCTTTGGGGGCCGTGATTTGCCGGCTGGTAACCGCACTTCACGCGCATAAATATATCACTTACCGAGATCTGCTTTGGCAGAGTGCCATACCCAGTAATGGGTAAAAAGGCGTGATGATATATTTATTTATTTTTATTTTAAATTGTTTTTAAAAACTTGATTTTTATGAAATTTTGGGAAGTGAAGTACACATATAGTCTTTATTTATAAAACGATAAATCAGTATCCTGTCATATCATCAAGTTATATATTTTATCGTTTTCAAAATAAGATAGTGGATAAACACAATGAACCATTGTGTTTTTCTCATTTATTATTCTGCAAACTGCGTGCTTCATGCTAAGTATTGTTGTGTCTATACTGACTGTTTAGATTTTGATAAAACATAATCATAATAATTATAACATTCTGTTTGTTTCAAATGAAACTGTCTTCAGCTATGTAAATATTTGGAAATGTAATTTAAAACGTTTCAATTATAGATTCTACAGTATGTTGTATGAATATTGTAATTTCTATTGTCTTTCCAATTTTCTTTTCACGTCAAATAAAATTTACAAGATTTTTGTCGCCAAGTCAAAATCCAGACAGGCTGGCCTGAGAAATACAAAGGTCTTAAATAGAGCTGCCGAACCTTTGCCTGTTTCTGTCACCCAAAACTAAGTAACTTTCCATTTTACGACCCTGAGATAAAGAACGTACTTAGACGTGCATCTACAAATAATTTTAAGGGGCTACATATATTTCTATCTTTTCAATTTAATTTTTTTAACATGTTTTATTTTATTTTGGCCTCATAAACATGTTTATTGGCCCTTAAAAGTGCGTTTAATTTGGCTATTTTAGCCCGAGGGCGTATAAAGTTGCCAAGCAAAAGCTGTTCAAACAATTCAATATCGTGATTTATGGATAAATGTCAAACAATACAATAAATTCGTTTTTTTTTTCGAAAAGCTCTTTTGACTTTCGTGCTACTATTTTTAAACTCAAATTCATCCAATATTTATTTGGATATGTTCCATTTTGATTTAATAATAAATTAACAACGCCAGAAAAACGATAACGAATACCTGCTGACTGAATGCTTTAATTTCGAGGACCAAAATAAAATAAAACGTTGTATGTAACACGTGCATAATCAAGATTACAGCACTCGGGAAATTTAAACATTCTCTCAGTTCCATAATCCTTTAATTATTGTGCCCTTAACACATAAATAATAATTATTAAATTGTAATAGTTGTTTATTTATATTTACTTTTGCGTGACCAAAACGTTGCAATTCAACAAACTTGTAAAATATTTTACTGAATTTTACAATTAATTTTCTCTCAAGTCTGATACCCAACTATTAATATCAAATATTATGAGAGAAGTTGAAAATATGCTTAGATTTTCAGAAGCAGGACAGTAAAATAATAGCTATTAAACAAATTTAAATATTTTTACTTTACACTGTTTGCATGCTGCAAACAAGAAAAAAGTTTACGGATGTCATGGAGCCGCCCATTATCCTTTTTACTTACATATATTTAATTAATTATATATTATATTCTATCTTTTTATGTTTATTTTATTGTTATTATTATTATTATTATTTACTTTGTTAGTTTTAAGTATTTTAAATGCATTACTTTTTCTTAATTATGTGACCTAATTCCTAATTCCTATTTTCACAAAACTTGTATTCAAATTTATTTATGTCAACCACCTCAAACAGTTTTAGTTCGAAAGTCATCTAGACTAATTTATAAACAGTTGACTTCCAAACTAAAAACGTAATAACGAAATCTAAATTTCAACAATTCACTTTAAAACCAAATCATAACTGTAAATAGTATGTTATTGTAAATATATTTATATATGAAAAGTTTTTACTATCTAACATCATTAAAACCGAGACATTCTATAACTAAATAAATAATATACGTAGTGGTAACAACCGGGTCGTTTTGCCCATAACACGGAAAACGAAAAGTATTTTTATGCATAATAAAAATATGAAAAGCTTTTTTTTCTTAAGTTTTATGCCATGGAATAAAACAAAAATTGGTTTAAATATACTATAGTATATTATCTATATGTCATAAAAAAATTCAGTTAATTTTCCCAAAAATGTGGGAATGGCGCCACTTTGAACACAACTTCTTTTTTTCGTTTTTCAACTTTGATTTTTTTTTTCGCAGGTTGTATATCGTGTAATATAATGAAAATTTAATTTGAACGTACTATAGGATATTATCTTATACACCAAATACAATTTAAGATTATTTCCCCAGAAACGCTAGAATGGTAGCCCTTCAAAAAAGCCTGTAACATGCAAATTCATAAAACGTATTAGCGCTAACACCGTTTTTGATATTATCTATAACTCTGTTTCAAAATAAAGCAGTTTCATGAAATGAATTAAATTTGATGCTAATTAACACTCTTTTTAACCTAAGTTAAAGGAAACTTGTTTTCATGCATTTAAAAGAGAGTTAAAAACGAAATAAAAAATGGTGTTATCAATAACCCATTTTGTAAATTTTCCTGTTACTGTTCAAAATACGTAACTAGTCCAACCATATATTCTTACCCCCAAATAATTCCTCACCCTCCGCCACTGTACCTCCCCTTACCCCATTCACCCCCTCATTTTCCCTCTCTCTCTCTCCTACCTTCGCTAGCCCAGCTTGCATTGCCTTGGAACATATCACGGGTGGCTTTCCCAGGCGCGACTTCTCTAGCATCAAGTGTTTCGACCCGGCCAGTTTTCCTCGTATAGATGGTAAGAAGAAACCCGCCGCCTAGACCCATGCTTTGAGGTTGCGCCACCCCCTCACAGAACAAGGCTGCTATGGCTGCATCGGCCGCAGAGCCGTTCTTCTTGAGAATTGTACTAGGAATTGCAAACAGATGTTGAAGTGATAGAATGCGGAATTTTACAAGCATTTTTGGGTTATTTTTATTTGTTTATTGGCTGCACTGCATAACGGGAACTTGTCTTTATTACAGCAGTTTACATTGCAATTCACACTATTTAAATACAGATTGATCAGAAGTGAGTGTATCAGTTGGCAATAAACAAAATACTTTAAATTGGTAAGACTAATACATAAATTTATTTCCTGTTGACAATGACCAAAATCTTTGTTTCCTTTTATTTCTTAACATTACTCACAAAGCAATAAATCTAAAGTATTTCTATTACTCAATCTATTTGTATTTATTATAAAAATAACATGTAATATAGTACTTTCGCTTTTATCTGGCGTTATGCCAACTGTGGAATAAAAAGATTCCCAGAATTGTATTGCCAACTGAAACATTTACTTTTGATCATTCTGTATAATCGTATTTTTATGATATTTATTTATACTAGTCTGTACAACAGCCTGTTTAGTACCTGTTGTCAACAGGAACAAAATCCCAATTACAGTAAAATAAAATAAATAAATATATCATCACGCCTTTTACCCATTACTGGGTGTGGCAATCTGCCAAAGCAGATCTCAGTAAGTGATATATTTATGCGCGTGAAGTCGTCAAATCACGGCCCCCAAAGATGTTAGTGGTAGCCATAGGGGTAATTTTATTAATTGGTTAAAATGTTTGTCGGCTGTGGGGATCGAACCAGGGTTCTTAGGATCCATAGGCCGACACTATACCACTGTGCTACTTGCCCCATCCCAATTACAATAAAGCGTCCAAACGCATCGAGCCGTAATGTGAGATTCTAACTCGGGATCTCCAGATTCGATTGCCATAACATTATTCACATCATCATACCGGACAAGTATAAATTGAAACCAGCGAGATTTGAACGCAAAATCTATTGCTGCATTGGGCTGCACAATAATTTCAATTACAGTACAGGAGAGCTACATTTTAAAATGAAATCAGAACTGTCAAAAATAATTTTAATTTCTAAATAATCGTTGAAAAAATATTGTGTATTGCCACTTTCTGCTCTAAGTATACAAATAACCATTACGATGCAAATTGTAAAAATGAGTAAAATTTTGAAAAAATCTACCTATTACCCGTATTCATGAAATAATTTATCAAATTGTTACCTACATAACTCCAGTCCCCTATATATTTATAACGAACTACAGTAAAATACGCTTTTTTATTATAGTAAACCGGCATATAGTAGTACCTCGTTTATAATGAACAAATACACCGCGTCCAACTAAATATATGTTTCCCCTACGAGTAACATAAGTCAATTGGCAAAAAATGAATCTGCATATAGTGAACTTTCGGATATAAGGATAATTGAGATCGATTGTTTCACCAATAAAAGTTAAATTTTAAACGTTGTTTATATAAATAAAAGCTAATCAAAATAATATGTTAAATGGAATCATTAACATTGCTGTCATTTATTCGATTTATTTTTATTTAGTATAAAATTTAATTTTTGTTGATGAAACCGGACATCAGACTAATGTTTTTTCCGATCTATGATTCGCCAAATTTAGAACAAAACTTTCTTATTTTAAATCAGAACATGTTTTTTAAATTTTTTTATGTGTGGAAGGCATTTTATTTCGATTTCTTTTATGGACCAACCCAAAATCTTTTGTACTTTTATTTATTATCTTTTTTTTTATTATTTGTATCCATGTCTTATCATTAGGAACGTATTTATTTAGTTATTAAAGAAAATTCCACATCTTTTAATTGTTCATATCCAAAGTCCATTCTTTCCCAAATTCCTTATTGTCATGAATCATAGTCCAATAAAATAATTTTTTTGTTATTTTATATGTTAATCTACTCGTATATACGAAAATAATTTTTCTCTGATTTTTATTTTGCTGTAAAAACCTACTAAGGGCGAAAAATAATAATAAAGATTTTTTATTTAATCGTATCGTACTTGGTGACAAAGATAGCATAAATATTAAGAGAGAAAGTATAATAATGTGGGTAAAGGGTTTCTTTTTTGAGAGAGATGGGTATATTTTGACAAGAACCAAATACCTCGTTCCTTCAAGTTCACTATAAGCGGATTTTACTGTACGTGTAATTATTTGCTTCGGTAAAAGAATGTTAATGTTAACAAACTGTTATTTAATACGGGCATATATTGCAAGAAGTAAACTGAATACGAAGCGGAGGGCATTGCCATTGCATTCCTTATATTTTTCTGTAAAAGTATATTTATTTTTGTTGATTTGACAATAATTTTTCTCGGTATAATCAAAATTTATTTATTTGTAACTGTGAGCTAAATAAATTCATATGATATTATTGCAACGAAAGCAAATAAATTCTGCTGCGCATATAAACACATATAAATATATAAAGACATCAAGTACAGTACGAACAAATCGAATTGCTGATGTTCAAAATTTAATTTAAAAAATTTCAAATTAATTTAATGACATTAAGTTTTTTTTGGGGTTGGTGGCTCAGTCGGCCTGTGGATCCTGAGAACCCTGGTTGATTTCCACAGCCGACAAACAATTTTCACCACATTAAAATTACCCCTGTGGCTCCCCATCCACTAACATCTTTGGAGGCCGTGGTTTGATGGCTGGTAATCGCACTTCACGTGCATAAATATATCACTTACTGAGATCTGCTTCGGCAGAGCACCACACCCAGTCATGGGTAAAAGGCATGAGGATATATTTATTTTTTATTTTTTTTCAAAATATAGTTATTCGAAAATACGGAGAAACGTGCCCAAAATGTATTCTAAAGGATACAGACAATAAAAATATCTTTACGGACGGCTCGCAGTTACCAAAATAACAAAAGAACATCGTAAATATAAAATGAAGGTTGACAGTTTCAAAGTCGGGTCTAAAGACCACCGACGCCTTAGAAATTGAACACTATTGAATTTTTAAAATACTTGTATTGAATTGAAAGAATTTCCTAGAAAATTCAAACATCGATAGTACAATACAATAAATATTATTAGGCAAAACATTTATTGCTTCTCAATTTTCAATTCTTGGAATGAATACTAGGTATAATTCCACTAGAGTATGTAAGTTGACATTTAAATTATTCAATGATTTTAGTTTATTTTTAAAGGTTTGCACTATGATAAAGAAGTTTGAAATAAATATAAATTTTTACAATACTGTGTAATTATTGAAAGTTGTGAATCAATTAGTTTTCAAATTAATAGACGATGAAATACTTTTAATAAGGCGATCTAAGTAGTAGATTAAGTAAAACGAAACACGGGTTCTCAGGATCCACAGGCCGAAACGATACCGCTGTGCCACCTACTCCATTTATTTTGTTTCTAACAACCGAAATATTCTAAAAAAAATTCGCAGGTTGTGAACCCATCTTTAGTTTAGGTATAAAATAAAATAAATAAATAAATAAATCATCACGCCTTTTACCCATTACTGGGTGTGGCACTCTGCTGAAGCAGATCTCGGTAAATGATATATTTATGCGTGTGAAGTGCGGTTAGCAACCGTTAAAACACGACCCCCAAAGATGTTAGTAGTGGGGTAGCCACAGAGGTAATTTTTAAAGAGATGAAAATGTTATAATTTGATAATTAGCTTTTATACTATCTTTCCAAGAAATTATTGACCATGAATAAGTACTTCACACTATGGAAATTTTAAATACATCCCTGTGTTGTTATTCGAAGATTATAACTGTACTACAAGTGACCCATCCAGGCATGCTAATGTGTTCCTGGAATTTTCAAATGCACCATTTCACTAGGTACCTGAAAACAAATCTTTAGTTCCCAGAAAAAGGAACCAGAACCATAGAATAATTTATAGGTCAACTTTTATACTCTAGTGGAGCTATACAAATTAGTGTTTATTGTTACTGGTTTCACAAGCTTTTCATAGTTGTTGAACTAACATTATAATATAAATGATAGTAATCATGTTTGTACGCCAAATTTTGTTTTTTTATAATTAATTATCACGCCTTTTTACCCATTACTGGGTGTGGCACTCTGCCTTGCAGATCTCGATAAGTAGTATATTTATGCGTGAGAAGTGCGGTTACCAGCCATCAAATCACAGCCCCCAAAGATTTTAGTAGTGGCGGAGCCACAGGGGTAATTTTAAATTGGTAAAAATGTTTGTCGGCTGTGGGGATCGAACCAGGGTTCTCAGGATCCACAGGCCGACACGATACCACTATGCCATCTACTCCATTTATTTTGTTTCTAATAACCGAAATATTCTAAAAATGTAGGTGGTGAACCCATCTTTAGTTTAGGTATAAAATAAATACATATATCATCACGCCTTTTACCCATTACTGAGTTTGGCACTCTAACGAAGCAGATCTCGGTAAGTGATATATTTTGCGCGTGAAGTGCGGTTACCAGTCGTCAAATCACGGCCTCGAAAGATGTTAGTGGTGGGGAAGCCACAGGGGTAATTTTAAATTGGTAGAAATGTTTGTCGGCTGTGGGGATCGAACCAGGGTTCTCAGGATCAACAGGCCGACATGATACCACTGTGTCACCTACTCCATTTATTTTATTTCTAATAACCGAAATATTCTAAAAACGTAGGTGGTGAACCCATCTTTAGTTTAGGTATAAAATAAAATAAATACATATATCATCACACCTTTTACCCATTACTGAGTGTGGCACTCTGCCGAAGCAGATCTCGGTAAGTGATATATTTATGCGCGTGAAGTGCGGTTACTAACCGTCAAATCACGGCCTCGAAAGATGTTAGTGGTGTGAGAGCCACAGGGGTAATTTTAATGTGGTGAAAATGTTTGTCGGCTATGGGTATCGAACCAGAGTTCACAAGACCCACAGGCCGACTCGATACCACTGAGCCACCTACCCCACAAATCGTTCTAAATGCATTTTTATTTCCTACCTTCCAATTTCCGCACATTCGACGCCATTGGTAACGACGCCTGCTTTGTACTGCGTGGATTCCTTCTTGCAGTTAATTTGACTTCGATGAATCTCTTCTGTGTCTTGAGGAGTCTTCGGTGGTAACGATGATGACTTGTTATCGTATGTCACAGCGAAATAAAGTCCAGTTAATGCAGCTAAGGCTATGAGAGCCGCGAAAGTGTAAATGCAAATTTTTTTCCTGAAAAGAAAGACAATATTTATGAGGTGAATTTGTAATTCAAGAGATTGTTTTATGAATGAAGCCGTGGGTAGAACACTCGCCTCAAAAGTGTACAAAAGAATTAATATATATATATATATTATATATATACAGCTAAACAATGTGGGTGTATATAACAGTTGAGATGGTTTGGGTATATACGACAAGGAGAAATTATTATCGCATCTCGAGATCGATAGAAAGACGATGAGAGCGAGAATCTCGCACGAGATCGCGTAATAGTCTCACATTTTTATAAAATAAATAAATAAAATAAATATATCATCACGCCTTCTACCCATTACTGGGTGTGGCACTCTGCCGAAGCAGATCTCGGTAAGTGATATATTTTGCGCGTGAAATGCGGTTACCAGTCGTTAAATCACGGCCCCCAAAGATGTTAGTGGCGGAAGAGCCACAGGGGTAGCTTTAGAAATTATGAAAATTGTTTGTCGCCTGTGAGAATCGAATCAGGGTTCTCAAGATCCACAGGCCGACTTTCATACCACTGAGCTAGCCACCCCATATATATGTATAAAATATTGTATTAATGCAATTTTGATTATATATATATATATATATATATATATATATATATATATATATATATATATATATATATATATATATTGTTTATTAAATGTATTTCCTTATAAGTCAATTCGGACACGAGGAATTCAATGCCGCTGAGCGCATCTTCATATCTTGTTTAGTTTTTGAGATATAACTTTCGGAAAAGTAGAACTTTTTGACTTTTCCGAGGCCATATCTCAAAAACTAAGCGAGATATGAAGATGCGCTTAACGGCATTGGATTTCTCATGCTTCAATTAACTTGTATACAAATTTTCAGCGATTTTTAAAATTTTCAAAAATTCCCGCCATTTAATTTTTTCTAAACAGTTTTTGGATAATATCTTAAAAACTAGAAGGAGTACGCACTTGGGGATTTAACCATTGGATTCAGCGGGTCAAAATACATACGTATGTAAATTTGCATTACAATAATCGAACGAGAAAGAGTTTTAGAGCAAATTGTTTGAAAATCGTAAAAAACCTAAGGGGTACCCCTTGGAAAAATAATTAAAAATTTCAAATCTCTAAAAACGCTACAAATGAGCTAAAATTTTGCTAATAAGTCAATTCGAACCCGGGGAATTCAACGCCGTTGAGCGCAATTTCGTATCACGTTTAGTTTTTGAGATAGAGCCTCTGGAAGTGTTGAACTTTCAAAAAATTTCAGCATTTCAGTTTCTTGACTTTCCAGAGTCCATATCTCAAAAACTATACAAAATATAAAGATGCGCTCAACGGCATTGAATTTTTCGTGCTTCAATTAACTTATATAGATATTTTCAGCAATTTTTATATTTCAAGATTTAATCAAAATTTTCCTTTAAAACAATTTTTAATTATCTCAAAAACTAAAATATATATGGACTTGGGGATTTTACCATTGGATTCAACGGGTCAAAATACATATGTATGTAAATTTTCGTTAGAATATTCGTACGAGAAAGGATTTTACCGTTAAAAGTCTAAAATTGGCGCATTCACATCGGCGCCATCTATAGTTGCCACCCGTTCCCAAATCTAATTTTCTTTTTTTCATGTTTATGATGACATAATCTATTAAAAAAACCATTTCTGTCACTGGAAAAAATGAGACATAATTTTGCACCCTAGCTCTCTAACTAATAAGTTCCTTATATAAAGACAAATTGTCAATGAATAAATAAAACAAAGACAAATTGTCAATTGCGATGTGGCACTAAGTCTTAATAAAATAAGAAAAAAAAAGAAATTTTTATTAATAAGTTCCTGTTGTGCAGAATAACAATTTTAAATTAACAATCTTTTTATTATAAAATATATAAGGAAAATCGCAAATGACGCAAAATCGGCTCGCAATTTCTTATCTGCGGTTACATTTTTGATTTTTTATCGCTGTCGCAGGAAACGGCTATTTCCGTTTCCTGCTGTGGCTTCTTTCAATATTAAATGAAATAACTATAACCAGCTGCGAAGGTTTATCAGTTTGTCCTTGACGGGAAAGTATATAAACATGCAAACCATGGCGTAGATTTCAGAACGTCGAGAAGCGTTGGCGCGTTTACTGTCGGAAACGAAATATGATATTTCGAATGTCTTATGCTGATGTTCGTGACTTAAGTATAAATATTTTTAAGCATGATGATGTCTTGAAACCTAAGTTAATATTTTTTAATGAGCTAGCAATAACATACGTGATAGAGGAACATGAGAGCAGTTTTATAAGTAAATAAATATATCGTCGCGTCTGTTTACCGCCATTTTGTTTATTACTGGGTGGTAGCTCTACTATTACAGATCCCAATGGATATATATTGTAGTCATACCCTCCTGTTCTGTAACTAGATCATTATCTGTTAATGATCGATAAGTTAATGATTACTTTTATGATTACTGTATAGATTATTACAATTTTGGTATTCTGTTCAGTATCAGAATAATTTATCCTAGCATTTTTATGTTATTTTCATACATTTTTATTGTATACGTAGCTGTTATTGTGGCAATATTTATAATTTAATCTGTTATGGTTAAGGTAGTACTAGCGTGAAAAAAAATTTTGCAGATCTGAATGAAATTTGGCGCACGTCATATGCATCCTGTTAAAATATGAAACACATTCATCGCCTGTGAACAAATATATTCGCTTGTAAAGTTGAGTTCTTATACACGGGGCTTATGGCGATCATCACTCAGAAACGCACATATTTGGTTTGTGTACCTCTAAAATTTTGCAGTTTCATTTGAAAAACTAGTATGATGTTCTAGAACTATCAATGTATATTGTATCAGAAGGAGAAAGTTTTTTATCGTTTAGTAATGGATATATAGCCGTGCAAAGCCTTGTTTTTAACGAAAAATTAAGAATCCCAATTTATAATGGCAACACCACACGGTGGTATGGTATTTGAAAATTCACTAGACCAACAACCTGTTAACAATTTCAAATCAAAATAGGTATAAAACACTTATTTTATTCAATGTTTACATTTTTTTGAGCGTCAGTTGCGCCACTCGACAACCGTCACACTAGTACTACCTTAAATTATGTGTTTAGTTTTACTCGTTTTAGTTAATTTATGGTTATTGGTTTTAGAAAATATTAAGTATCGTGAGAATGATATATTTGGGGTTGTGTTTATGTTTTTCAAACTAATAAATTATGATCAAGTGTGTCTGGGTCTGTCTGAGTGACGCCGAATGTGGAAACATGTTGGAATAGATGAGGGATGAAGAGACGTGTGTGAATGGTTAAGGGTGCATGAGACATTGTAAATAGTTTCTGTGTATCCGGCGAGAGACGAAAAAGATTAATGCCACAGGGGAACATTTTAAAATTATGAAAATTGTTTGTCGCCTGTGGGAATCGAACCAGGGTTCTCAGGATCCACAGGCTAACTTCATACCGCTGGGCTAGCTACCCCATAAAATAAAATATTTGATATAAATTAAAAAGTATGTTTCTCGTGTCTATATATATTTATTTATATTACTCTGTACACCAGGAACTTAATCCCAATTACAGTACAGAGTCCAAACTCACCGAGCCGTAATGTGCTAGTTAATATAATTTTAGCTTGAGTGGGATTCGAACTCAGGATCTCCGAATTCAAATGCCGTAACGCTGCGGAAACTTCTGCACCTGCAGTTGTTAGTACATAGAAAGCGACAATGTTTCACGATTATTTTAACTGTTTAACAGTCGTAACATTTGTAAGCGAAGAACTTCATTCCTTTACATGTTTCTTAAGAAACTGTCAAGGAAGGAATGGTTTGAAAAACAGATTGGGAGAGTTATATACCTGGTGAGAACCTCATATTAAGTTGAATCGTCTTCTAGCTTTTCATTCATTGGTCCATTCTTTATGGGTAATGTCACGACTATTCATTCATAACAGGTTTTAGAAATACAGGTGCATTAGAATGCAAGTCTCAAGGTAAAGGTAAAAAAAAAACAATTCCTTTGTATGAATGTACAGGTAGAAATATTAAATTGTAAGACTCAGAATCCTTTGTAAAAAGAACCACGGTTTGTACCCAATTCTGGGTGAAGCAAATCTTAGGTATTAATAGTCGTTTACACCAGTTATTTAATGGCTCAGTGGTATCATGTCGACCTGTGGATACTAAGAACCCAGGTTCGATTTCACAGCCGACAAGACATTTTCATCAACTTAAAATTACCCCTGTGGCTTCCCCACTACCAACATTTTTGGGGGCCATGATTTGACGGCTGGCAATCACACTTCACGTGTATAAATATATCACTTACCGAGAGCTGCTTCGACAGTGTGCCACACCCAGTAATGGGTAAAATGCGTGATATATTTATTTATTTAATCATGCTACAGAAATTAATTATTTATATTTTATGGGGTAGGAGCTCAGTGGTATTTTAGAACCCGGGTTCGATTCCCGCAGCTAACAAGCAATTTTTAATACATTAAAATTACCCCTGTGGCTTCCCCTCCACTAACATATTTGAGGACAAATTTTTCCGCACTTCACTCGCATAAATATATCACTTACTGAGATCTGATAGAGCAGAGTGCCATACCCAGTAATGGGTAAAAGACGTTGTATTTTATTTATTTTTTATGGGGTAGGTTGCTCAGTTGTATCGAGTCGGCCTGTGGATTTAAGAACCTCGGTTCGATTCCTACAGCCGACAAAACATTTTCACTAAATTAAAATTACCCCTGTGGCTCCCCCATTACTAACATCTTTCGAGGCCATGATTTGACGGCTGGTAACCGCACTTCACGCGCATAAATATATCACTTACCGAGATCTGCTTCGGCAGAGTGCCACATCCAGTAATGGGTAAAAGGCGTGATAATATATTTATTTAATTTATTTATATTTAAAATATTTCTCTTTGAAATAATTTGGGGATATTTGACAATAAGATAACTACTAACTAATGATTATATTACCTCTAATTTTAAGTAAACAGCTACTAAAATTAGTCGGCTACTAAATTATGAATAAACTGAATAAAAATACGCACTGAATCAGCAACCAGGCAAACGTGTATATATTCTGTACAGTATACAATCGCGGCGTATTAATTCAATGTTATCACCAAACAATAACGTATTCTGTGGTGGTTTATTCTTATTATACATTTGTTCCTATTTTGTAGGCAATAATGAATTAATCCTTTTTAATATGTCTAGACCAAAGTACATCTGAAATAATCCCTTCAACGATTAAGGACATAACGACTAGGATAATTTAAAAGATTATATCTATTTCTCGTTATATTTTAATTCCAAAAGATTTAACTAACTCCAGAATGATTATATTTTAATAGTTTTATTTGTTAGCAACATACTTTGAGAGCTGATAAGCCCAGTTTATAGTAATCTTTCCATTATTACTAAATCGAGTAAAAGTAATTACTACTAAATACAATGCAGTCTAAGATCGATTCGTTTACTTTTGAATTGTCAGTAAAGGACCAAGTTAAGTTTAATAGTATATTCCGAAAATGAACCACGGTGTGGTTCAATTTTACCACGGTTACGGTTAGAATGACGTCATAACGGAACACTTTCATGATGACAGTTGTCACTTGACAGATGAGTTTCGAAATGTGAAATGTATTTAATATGGAAAAATGTTTATATTATAAAAATATTGTATTCTGCATCACACCTGCTTTAACTTAAATATAGGGATAAAAAAATAACACAAAGAAAAAAGTAAATACGAGCTTCAGAACAAATAATAAATCATCTAATATGAAGATATACTGTTAAATAATAAAAATACATTTTGTATCACATGTTTATTTATCAGTCATCATAAAAATATAGTTTTATAAGACAAAAATCCACAAACACTGCAAAAGCCGCCAAACACGTTTCAAACTTGTCAACAACAGCTGTGAAGTAACCAAACTAACCGCCGCTCGAGCACGGTTAGTTTGGTTATTAAAAACTAACCACAATTTTCAAAAACCGTGTTCCGTAATGAAACCGGTTACAGAAAAAACTAACCGGTTCATTTTCGGAATACACTATAAGTAATTGTGTCTGAACCATTTCAATGCATATATTATATTATTATATATTATTTATGGGATGGCTAGCTCAATGGTATGAAGTCGGCCTGTGGATCCTAAGAACCCTGGTTCGATTCCCAGAGGCGACAAACAATTTTCATAATTTCAAAAGCTACCCTTGTGGCTCCTCCACCACTAACATCTTTGGAGGCCGCGATTTGACGACTGGTAACCGCACTTCACGCGCAAAATATATCACTTACCGAGATCTGCTTCGGCAGAGTACCACACCCAGTAATGGTTAGAAGACGTGATGATATATTTATTTATGCGTATCATCTAGTTATATCTCTCATCCACATTCATAATTCCTTTCATACAATACATACATACATAATTTGCGCGCTAATATATATATATATATATATTTATATTTTACCTCTGCCATTTTTGTCTTCCATTTAACAAACTATTGTAATACAACTGATTACAACAATTAATATTTTGCAAGAAATTTGCATTTTTAAAATGATCAGATAGTGACATTTCTCTTACACAAACCGAACTGAATTTTATGTAAATTGTAGCACAGTTACTAATGAAATATTTTTCATTTTAAGTTAGTAGAGGACTTAAATAATGTCATTTTTCGCAAGATACATAAATTAAAAGTAAATGTCAACAAAGAAGGTAATAATATTTATTTGCTTTGCTTGAATGCAAGGACACTCATTTATTTATAAATTATTTATTTATTTATATTTTTTGAAGATTATATTTTTAACTATAAATTAAGTTAGCAATATTCACTAATTAACTAGCATTTTAAATGATATTTCCGTGAGAATTTATAGAGTAACCTTAAAAATGTAAAATATATTTATAAACAATTTATTGTCTCATGTTTAAACGCTTAGAATTTTTAAATAGGTAAGTCGATTCAATTTATATTTTAACTATGTATTAAATACATATTAAAATATGTCTCATTAATTTTTTACTTAATTTCATTGTATACAACACGAGAAAAATTATCCAAAAATGAGGATAAAAAATAAAGTTTTCTCTAAATATGTATATCTTATCTGGCTACATACCTACAATTTAGAATTAATTAAGGTCAAACTAGGGTTAAATATGAGTCCTTGGAACCATAATTCATCATCGTAAAGGACCTGTTAATATTTTTGGTAATGCAATAGCTATTTACATAACAAGTGCGCGACGACGTACTTTGCACATGAGCGCAATTTTAAAGCACGAGCGAAGCGAGTGCTTTAATTTGCGCGAATAGTGCAATTGACGTCTTCGTGCACGAGTTTTGTACAATTCTTTTTGTAACGAGCAAAAATTATATAATCGAGAATGAGGAAATTTATTAAATTTGAAGCGTGAATTTATAATTGACATTTGTTATTTGAGAACAAATTGTTTATTTTATTATTATAAGCTAATGTCCCTATTTCTTTTATAAATTCCTTAAAATGTGTGTATATAACTACAATAAGCGTTTTAATAGTTAAAATTATGGGGTGGCTAGCTCAGTGGTATGAAGTCGGCCTGAGGATCCTGAGAACCCTGATTCGATTCCCACAGACGACAAACAATATTCATAATTTCAAAAACTACTCCTGTGGCTCCTCCACCACTAACATCTTTGGGGGCCGTGATTTAACGGCTGGGAACCGCACTTCACGTGCAAAATATATCACTTACCGAGATCTGTTTCGGCAGAGTGCCACATCCAGTAATGGGTAGAAGACGTGATGATATATTTATTTATTTTTATAGTTAAAATTTAGAACCATAAAAAATGGGTGTTTTTTTCAATTATTTTGCGCACTAGTGCGTAAAATAAAACTTTCCATCGGTTTCCAAGGTAATGTAAACCTTATTTTAAATGATGCGAGTACAAAAACATTATTTATTTTATTATAATAATCTATTAAATATCAAATAAATATAAAAACGTGTAACTATAATAAAAGTATTTAATTTATTGCATTCGTTATCTACAGAACAAATATGTTTGTCTCTTTTTAATATATTTACAAGTCATATTTTTCTGATGTAAGATTTGCGTAGTAATTGTTAATATAAAGACGTGTAATATTCTAAGAATTGTAGTAAATTCATAAATGATCATAAATGTAATTTTGCTGTTTCATCGTTTTATTGTAATAAAATTGGTAATTATTTTATTAGATTAAAATATATCAGTTTTTTAGACCAGGATTAAGATTACTTTTATCATATATATTTTTTCAAATAATTGTATGCCATAACAAAAGATCATGACGTACCTGTTATTAAAATATCAATTTGTTTTGACATATCTATTTAAAATATTAAATCCGGATCATTAACTCACCGTCATCGTTTGACACGCTTGGCAAATATATTTTCTTTTGTTTAAAAAAAACACCTCCTTGGATTTGTGTTTGTATTTAATGATTTATCGCATTTTGATTCCATTGCTAACACAGCATTAAATCAAACTGTGACCTACTGTTATTGTTTTCATATAATTCGCAATACTAATAGCTTTGTTCATGACACAAAAATATATCCAGGTTACCAATATTTTCAGTTAATCTGTTTGTAATTTTGTATCATTATTATATGAATGAATAATAGTAACATGAATATACTAACGCAGGTATTCTTACATTTGCTAAATACTATAAATAATTTTTAGTGTTTTTAACTAAATTTAATATTAAATAAACCTTAGACACACAATTCTCATAAGAGTTTTAGCTAGAATCAAGCTAATCTTGAATTTTGTATTTATTAAATTAAGCTAAACCATATTTATAAAAAAGTTTAAACAAACTTTAATATAATCTTCTTATAATTTAGTTGTCGAAAAGTGAATTGAATTAACTTTTTAAAGTCCGACTAGCATAAGATTAGCTAATCTAAAATTCTGGATTACCTAAAACTTTTTTGACAATTTGGCTGAAAATGTACACTAGCAATATTTTTTTTTACAAAAAACTAACTTAACGCACAATTGGACTATCATGATTATTATTTTACAGTCAGTTTGACGGATAAAACCAAAATTAATTATTATTTAAAATAAACATTATTATTATACAACTTTTGAATAAAAAGAAAAAGTTTTAGTCAATACAGAAATGTTTACTTCCTCTTTCAATAGCTGTCATTCCAAGATTTATGTATAGATTGACTTCAAATTTTATCTGTGTATTAACAACATACTAGTATATGCCTCATTAAAATTTCATTTAATTCTCTTGCATACTACACAAGAAATACAACTACAAAATAAAACATCAAACGAAAAAATAAGATTCGGATCAAATGATGTGCCGCATGGCTTATATACTTTTCGTTGCCAAACGTTCCTTTATTATTTGAGTGAAAAATACTTCAAATAAACATGGTATAAAATTTAGTTCTCCATAACTTTTATTTGAAACTTTTTTCTGTAATATAATTTACACAGGTTTGACAGCAAAATATACAGGATAACAATTGTGTAATATTATATTATATGTTTACCGACTATTCTAATTATACTTATAATAATTATCGTACAAGCTTTCAATTGAGAATAATATGTATAATTTTTCTGTTTTTCTTGTAATTAAATACTAATAACAAATGTAATTTGTGTAAACAACATATTTAATTATTTCTTTGTGTTTTCTTATTATATAAACTTAAAATATGAATAACGCGTAAACTTGATAATTCTTAAATTGAATGGAAAACAAAAAATTTTGAGCATACTTTGATAAGGTAAAATACACGTCACTTGATAAGAAAGTATGTAGAAGTTATTTAAATTAGTGACATTGAATTTTTGGAGCAAAATAACTTGTTTTCGCATCATTTAGTGAAAGTTTCTACGCAACTACTTTCATTTTAGCTTTGTAAACTATTATTATAAATAAACACAAGTAATTATTAAATTTTAAGCCGATTCTTTGCAGTTTTATAAATATATTCAATTAGTTTTGCTCCAAATGTATTTTATTATGACTCTTAGTATGTAACTCTCCAATTCTTACAAAGAACTAGTTTATAAATATGATTGTCTACCTAATAAACAAATAAAAAATAAACTATACCCAACGATAATCATAGTAAACACACTTATTACAGCACTAGCACAAAACTAAGTTAATTTGAAACAGGTACACTCAGTTCCCAATTAGCTGTAGTAACTAGTCCACTCCACTAACGATTGGTTAAACCCACACTCCGATAAAAACACCTTTATTCACTATTTCTACAATAAAACTAAGCCAAACCATATCGCTAGCAGCTTAAATCCTTCGCAATAAAACTAACAATGGGATACGACAATAAAAGAATAAAACTATTAAAAAAATTTGCTTTTGTGTTCATGTTGTCTGTCATATGTTCTGTTATGCAACTGAAATATATTTCACAAGTAACTTTGAAGGCCGAGGACTCATTAATATTCTTTTTGTATATTCAGTGGGACGGGAATTTAAATGCAGTTATTATCAATGGATTTGTGATAAAACTATCTTGGTTTAAATGCTAATCTATGGCAGTAGTTTATAATTTACAACCGGTAACTGATAATGAATATTAATATTTTCTACGAAAATATTATGTACTTATTTTTCTCCTTTTTAAATTGTTACTCATCAGAAGAGATAAGTGGTATTTTATAGTAAACAATACTGTTTGTTTCGTTAGAACTAGAAATACAAGTTTTCGGGTCGACTAATAAAGCCAATATCGCAAGACTCGAAATAGTATTTTTAGTTTGATTGAAACATATTTTTTTACCCACTTATTTGGAAAATTTCGCAGATTTATTCAAATTGATAATTTTCTTTATCGCTCACTTAAATACGACACTATTGTTTCAAGTTTTTCAATAATAAAAGAACGCTATCTCAGGAATGTTTACGTTATCATAGATGTATCATTTTTTTTTTGTCCTAAGACCAAAAATAGCATTTTTACTACAGTTGTCATAAAGCCAATTTTTCAATCACCGATTAATGTTAATCATGATTAAATAATAATGAAAACCATGGTTTCCATTATTATTTAATCATGATTAACATTAATCGAGAATAAACCGGCGCGCGGCGATTGAAAAACTGGCCCATAGTGTTAAAAAGAATTTTGTTTAATTGATTTCATTTTAATTTGAATAGTCTGTGAAGTATCGAAATAAGTGGATAAAAAATATATATTTCAATCGGACTAAAAATACTATTTTGATGCTGGGTAGCAAGAAAAAAATAAAGAGCTCTTTAGTTAAAGAATTGTTTATCTAGCAACAGTATCATAGCGATTTTCTGAAACTTATTGAACAGGGCCAAATTCACAGTCGTCACTCACACTCATCTCATACTCACCTCACCCTTAAAGTCGAAGTTAGTTGCCTTAGTTACTTCGACTTTGAGAGTGAGGTGAGGATGGGATGAGAATGAGTGACGACTGTGAATTTGACCCTTAGACACAGCTTTTTATTTATAACTAGCGATATTTAAACCCCATACCACCGCGAACTAAGTGTTCAACTACAGTTGCTGATAATTACGGTTTGTAGATTAAATAAAGATCTGAAAATGCAGAACTCCCATATCGAATGCATAAAACTGCGCGAAGACGTTTAAAAAACAAACAACAAAATATACTTCTATTTTATTTATTTATTTCTTATAAAACATAATTTTATTTTTGGTCCCAAAAATACAAGTAATTAAACAAATCTATATTATACTATAGTCTATGAATATCAAAATATATTAATAAAGTTGTACTCAACGTTAAATTATAAAAAAAGTAAGATTATCTTACAAAAAATTAAATATAAAAGCTATTATTCGTCATTTGTTTCGATCGGATCTGTTGTTTCAGTGGTTTCCTCATTTTCAGTCTCTCCTAACATCTCCTGAAAACGACACAAATAATTATTAAACTACTATTTTACTGTAAAAACTGAAAACTTACCGTTAAGACTTCAACCAAGTTCCTGGACTCTTCCAACATTTCTTTAACTAACTGATTTTCTTCTCTCAACGAATCATTTTCTTCATGAAGTCGCTGATTTTCTTGTAAACTTTCATCTAAAGCCAGACGTCGTTTTTCTGCAATCACTTCCCAATATTTCTCACTTGGTCCAGCTGAAAAATAAATAAATTGTAAGAAATTGTAGCTGAAAGATCAAGAAGTAACTTGCCTTCAGAAGTCAAATCGTTTATGTCAATTTTGATACCGCTGGTAGTTTGAACTGCTGTTTGAACATATTTACTAGATACTTTTATCTTCTTCTTAGACTCCAGATCGGAATCACTGTAGCTAGAATCAAGAAATCAATTAGTAATCGAACGATAAAGTCGAGTTTGCAGAACATACCTTTGCGATTTGGGTAAAATGTCTTTCCCACTTCTTTGAGGACGCCCAACTAGGTTTTCTTTATCAGTAGCAGTGTGTTGTAAAACTTTTAATGTTTTACGACTGTTTCTGATATTTTCCTACAAAATACAGCAGGTTTAATAAGAATTCATGGTAGGTTCTAACCTCACTCTTACTTGTTCGTTGGAAGAAGATTTGAGAATAAGTTTTCCAGAAGCGTCTGTTCTCATCTTGATGGTTGATTGTTGAAATGAATATATGATGAGTTAAATTCACCCACTTAGCCCTTTAACACCACTAGACTAACTCGACCACAACACAAAATAAAATGATAATGCTAGAAGAGCACCCACCACTCAACGAACCAGAGATAATAATAATGCAACGAACTTTCAAAACATAAACAGCATTTTTCAATACTGCCAACATCAGAAGAACAAACCGGACAAAGTTTTAAAGCAGAAAACGTATTCAATATTGTGTTGAAAACATAATATTACTATAAATCTATATTCTTTAATTATTATTTACTATAAACATTTGATTTTACAATTCATATAACATATAAATTAAATTTGTAAACATTTTTCTTCAATATAAAATGTTGGTATGAATCTTGCGCGCGCGGGCTAAATAAGTACCGGACTTGAATATATTTATTTATTTGTGTTTTAAAATACAATATAATTAATAACTAAATATTTCTTAAATTTTTTCGCTAATAAAGAATTTTTTTCAAATGTCAGTTTGTTTATTGAAAGTGTCATTTGTTTATAACAACAATTTTCATTTCTGTCACCTTAGAAGTAATTTTAATTGTTATTAATAAGTGTTAAGTGAAATAAAAGTGAATAATGGATGAATCATACGAAAATGTAAGTCAACAATCTAATTTTATGGATTTAACTGTAAGTCCAGAGATTTCTGAACCTATAAAATTAGATAGACCGCCCCGAAATTTCGGTCAAATTGACAATTTGAGGTCTATACAAGAATTACGTATCCTTTTAATACCTAAAATAAATATCTTCATTCTTTTTTAAACATTTTATCCTTAATTAATTATTTAGCTACAAAATATCGATGTATTTTTGAGTATCCCTTTTTTAATATTATCCAATCAAATGTGTTTGACGATGTATTATATTCGGGTACGTAAAAATATAAATTTATTGAATTCGCTTAATAAATATAATATAAATTAAACAATTATAGATGTATCAGTGGTTATATCAGCTCCTACAGGTTCAGGAAAAACAGTAGTTTTTGAATTAGCAATAATTCGATTATTAATGAAATTCGAGGAAACAAACTTTTCTGACGAATATAAAATAGTTTATGGTAAGTTAAAAACTTATTCCCTCATAAAAACAATTGCTAATTAACAATTTTTAATTAGTTGCTCCAGTGAAATCATTATGTCATGAAAGATTGACCGAATGGCATACCAAATTTTCAAAAATCGGTCTTTCATGCATAGTTTTAACAGGCGATACCAATAATATCGATATTAGATTAATAAGAAATTATAATATAATCATTACCACCCCTGAAAAATGGGATTCATTGACACGAAACGCTCGAGAAAGTAATTTACTTGAATCAGTAAAATTGTTTATGATTGATGAGGTCCATTTGCTAAATGATGATACGAGAGGACCAAATTTAGAAGTTATTGTTTCACGAATGAAGATTTTACTAAAACATAAAAGTGTTAGATTTTTAGCAGTGAGTGCTACTATCCCTAATATTGAGGATATAGCTCAGTGGTTACGAAATGGTGATGAACCTGCAGTTTACTATAAGTAAGTATAGTTTTTAATTAAATATTGAATATATGAAATAAAAAAATATAAAATATATCATCACGCCTTCTACCCATTACTGGGTGTGGCACTCTGCCGAAGCAGATCTCGGTAAGTGATATATTTTGCGCGTGAAATGCGGTTACCAGCCGTCAAATCACGGCCCCCATTGATGATAGTGGTGAGGGAGCCACAGGGGTACTTTTAAAATGATGAAAATTGTTTGTCGGCTGTGGGATTCGAACCGAGGTTCTCAGGATCCACAGGCCGACTTCATACCACTGAACTAGCCACCCTATAATTAATTAATATATCATCACGCCTTACCCATTACTGGGTGTGGCACTCTGCCGAAGCAGATCTTCGTATGTGATATATTTATACACGTAAAATGCGATTACCAGTCGTCAAATCACGGTCCTTCAAGATGTTAGTGGTGGAGGAGCCACAGGGGTAGCTTTTGAAATTATGAAAATTGTTTGTCGCCTGTGGGAATTGAACTAAGGTTCTCAAGATCCACAGGCCGACTTGATATCACTGAGCTACTGACCCCATTAAATAATTTATGAATATTAATATTTGTAGAATCGGAGAAGAATTAAGGCCAGTTAAATTAAATAAAATCGTACTTGGATATCCGTGTGCTTCTGAAACTGCCACATTTAAATTTGATTTAAACCTTAATTACAAATTACAAAAAGTTTTAATGGACCACGCTGAAGGTAAACCGACTTTGGTAAGTGACATTTTTATTAGTGTTTCATTGAGAATTTACTAGGTATATTATGTTTAAAAATGAATCATTGAAATTAAAGCTATTCCACTAGTGAAATTAATAAGTAACAATAATAATTTTTTACTGAAACTAAATCTTCTTGGTTACCAACAAAAATAAGTGTTATTTTTTTAAATTGAAGAAAACGTTCCAAAAAATATCAAAAAGAGATTATGCTTGTTAAATTCTCACGCAAAATATAACTTGTAATATGATAATTGCCACATAATATGAATTTAAATAATAATAATTTATGTCAAAATATAACATAAAATAAATATATCATCACGCCTTTTTACCCATTACTGGGTGTGGCACTCTGCCGAAGCAGATCTCGGTAAGTGATATATTTTGCGCGTGAAGTGCGGTTACCAGTCGTCAAATCACGGCACCCAAAGATGTTAGTGGTGGAGCCACAGGGGTAGCCTTTGATATTATGAAAATTGTTTGTCGCTTGTGGGAATCGAATCTAGGGTACCAGGGTTCTCAGGATCCACAGACCGACTTCATGTTGTAAATGACTATTAATACTTAAGATTTGCATTACCCAGAATTGGGTATAAATCGTGGTTCTTTTTGCAAAAGACTCTTACGAGTCTTACAATTTTAATGAAAATTGCTTGTCGGCTGCGGGAATCGAACCGAGGTTCTCAGGATCCACAGGCTGACTCCACTGAACCACCTACCCCATATATCAAAATATCAGCAATTATCATACCACTAGTTATAAGTTATGAATTTCTCCCTTTCTTCCCTTAATATACAAGTAACAATTCAATCCTCAATTGCAGATCTTCTGCAGCACACGCAAAGGCGTAGAACTAACCTCATCCCACCTTTCCCAAAACCTAACCTTTCACCTTCCCTCCACCCAACTTTCACTACTTTCTTCTGCAAGTCAAACAATGTATTCCACTCTCCACAAACAATTCATCTCTAACGGTATCGGTTGCCATCATGCTGGCATGTCTCTGGAAAATCGTTCTACCGTGGAGAGCCTCTTCAGAGAGGGTCATCTCCCGGTGCTAGTAGCTACTAGCACCCTTGCTATGGGGGTGAACCTCCCCGCGCACCTCGTGGTGGTGAAAGGCACGAAGCAGTATGTAGATGGATGCTTTCAGGAATATTCGGAGAGCAGTTTGTTGCAGATGATTGGACGAGCTGGAAGGCCGCAGTTTGATACCAGTGCTACTGTCGTTATTATGACGACGACTAGAGAACAGGTTGGTGATAAAATGGCGGAAGGGGTTACTAATTTTATATAAATATATCATATCTTTTTAATAAAATGTGTTATATATTTGATGAAAAATAATTGTAATTTAATTGGGCGGTAGTTGCAAAAAAAAAAAACGTTCTTGTTTCATAAGCTATAGTTTGAGGGTTTAAATCTCATTTATAAGAAAAAATACGATTGTGTCTGAGTGGTTTGGATTCCACTATAAGCTGTTGTAAATGGGATTAAGTTCGTTGTGTGCAAAGTAAGAAATAATAGTTATTTATATATCAAGGGTGAAATCAGGCGTTTTTTGCAAAGCGTCGAGGGATAATAATATGCTCAAGGTCAGAAATGCTAATTGCACCCATCGTACATACAATTTTATGCACAACAAAATAACATTTAATTGTGTGTTCATAAGATTAAAATTAGGTACATTTATATGTCAAAATGACATTTTGCAAAATCAAGTATTCTCAATAAATTTAAATTAAAAAATATTTTATTATGGACCTAGGGGTAAAACAAGTGTTTTCGCCCGGGCCAAAAAGCATGTGATTTATCCTATGGATACATAAATAAAATGACAATTTTTGTTTATTGTGAATATTTGATTTTACAAAATGTCATTTTGACATATAACCTATGTACATATTTTAATCTTTTTAACACATAATTAAATATTATTTTGTTGCGCATAAAGTATTGTATGTACCACGGGTGAAATTAGCGTTTCTGACCCTGAGCATGTTATTATTATTCACCCTCGGCACTTTTCGCCTCGTGCTAATAATCATGCCATGGGCCAGAAATGCCTATTTTCACCCTTGATACATACTTAACTATTTTTATCCACTCGAATAATACAATTTCAATAGTAAAAGAACGGCATTTCAGGAATGTTTACGTTACCATGGATACATCATCGTTTTTTGGTCCTAGGACCAAAATAGCATTTTTACTATAGTCGTCTTGGTGATAAAAATAATTTTGTCAATTAGTTTAATTTTAATTTGAATAAATCTCTTTTATTTTTAATCCCAATGAAACATATAACTACTTTTTATGTACAATAAAAATATGTTTTGTTTGTAGTGAGTTAAACGTCTTGAGTTTGTCGGATATGAGTTATATAATCTTAAAAATTTAACTGTTGAAGTGCAAACAAGGCGCCTCCACCAAAAAACTCGTTACTTTCAAAAGAATACTTAGTTTGCTATTGTATACAAAACATTTTAAATACCATTTACTATTTTACAAAATATAGAACCCTTATTTAACCATACACATTCACGAATAGTTGTAGCACCATGGTAGCGCTCACATTTCACAAGCAAAGCTTTGAAAATTAAATCATTTCGCTAATTTCAACCAAAAATACAACTGTGTCCAAATGGTTCAAATTCTACTACTACAATTAAAATTAATTTGCTGCCAATAAACACATCATGCTACAGCCCACTAAATGGGATAGAACGAACCCTTAAACGTTTAAACAATTACCTAATAAATCAGTAACTATGAAAATGAGAACAAATAACTGAAATTATTGTAGGAACGATACGAAAAAATGCTAGGAGGCACCGAATTAATAGAAAGCAATCTCCATCGCCATTTAAGAGAACATTTGAACGCAGAAGTTGTATTAGGGACAATAACAGACATTGCCATTGCTTTGGATTGGATTAGATACACATTTTTATATATTCGAGTTCTTAAAAACCCTAAGCATTATAATATTCCTTCAAATTTTACCAAGAATCAAATTGAAAAGAGGCTACAAGGTAAAATGATTAATTTATAAATTTGAGAAAGAATCTAAAATAGAACTGTTGTAGATTGGTGTCAAATTGAAATAAACGCGTTGAATAAATACGGGATGTTGCATATCGATCAAAACGATGGTTTCAGTGTTTCCCCTACTAATATGGGGACTATGATGGCGAATTATTATTTAGATTTTGGTACTATGAAGCTTTTTACAGAGGTAAGACTAACTAATAAACAAAATAAATATAAATATATCATCACGCTTTCTACTAATTACTGGATGTGGCACTTAGTCGAAGCACATCTAGGTAAGTGATATATTTTTGCGCGTGAAGTGTGATTACCAGCCGTCAAATCACGGCCTCTAAAGATGTTAGTGGAAAAGGTGCCACGGGAGTGGCACCTTTTCTACTAACTTTTAAATTGGTGAAAATGTTTTGTCGGCTGTGGGAATCGAACCAGGGTTCTTAGGAGCCACAGGTCGACTTGATACCACTGAGCCATTATCCCATTCATTCATAATTCTTTATTTAATCCCTTTAAAATAAAATATAAAATTAAATAAATATATCATCACGCCTTTTACCCATTACTGGCTGTGGCACTCTGCCGAAGCAGATTTCGTAAGTAATATATTTATTCGCGTGAAGTACGGCTACCAGCTGTCAAATCTTGACCCCCAAAGGTGCTAGTGGAGGGGGAGCTACAGGGGTAATTTTAATGTGGTGAAAATGTTTACCGAAGTGGGAATCGAACCATAGTTTTCAGGATTCACAGGTCGACACGATGCCACTGTGCCACCTACTAACTAATAGACCTGTACTATCAATTTATCTCAAATTATTTTAAACATACATACATAATAACATTACATACAAAAAAACACGATTCATCCACATTCATAATTCCTTTTTTTGTACTTGCAGCATTCATAAGCTGTATTCCATTTGCCATTTGGTTCACTTAAATCAGTTCAGATAAATTCGACACATGAATACATGAACTGAATTAAGTAAACTGATGCACTCATTGGGGTGAATTACTTTAAAGTAAATTAAAATAAGTAATTCTAGTACAGGAAATAAAGTCTGTGAAGTAATCCAGCGAAATAAACAAGTAATCTGGTTTGTTCAATGTAAATTAGATCTGATCCAAATGGCAAATGGAATGCGCCTAAAATAAAGTTTACTTTACCTTAGAAACAGATGGAAAGTTTGAAACAACACCCATTTTTTATTATTCTAAATTTTGACTATTAAAACGGTAATTGTACTTATATACACACATTTTAAGGAATTTATAAAAGAAATAGATACATTAGCTTATAACGCCAGCAATCAGACACATTTTAACAAACTTTACGAGAAAAAATAAATAATTTTATTTCAAATAACAAATGTCAATTCATGGTATACTTAAATTTAATCAATTTCCTCATTGTCGATTGTACAAACCTCGTGCATGAAGACATCATTTGCACCATTCGCGCACTTGTTATGTAAATAGCTATTATATAACCTTGTTTCATCGTTTTTTCAATCTTATACTTATAATACACCAACATATTATATTTTCGACTACATTGTACTTATTTCAGATAAAAGGAAATGAATCTCTGTCAGAAATCCTGATGACGGTGTCAAAGTGTAACGAATTTTCTGAAACATATTTACGAGTAAATGACAAAAAAACTTTAAACACATTAAATAAATGCAAATATCAAGAAACAATTCGTTTTCCCTTAAAAACAACTATCAAAACTACACCTATGAAAATTTACTGGTAATGTTTTTTATCTAGACTTTATCTAAAATACTAATTAATAACAATAATTTTGTTTTAGTATAATTCAAGCAATTTTAGGTTGCATTAAAATTCCAAATCCTGCGCTCGCCCAAGAAGCAGTTAAAATTATGCGAATAGGCGAACGAATCACAAAATGTAATATATCCTATATTTGTTACTCATGTGTAATAGTACAGGGTGATCAAAAGGAATTGTTATAGTTGGCAATACAATTCCAGAGATCTTTTTATTTCACAGTTGGCGCAACGTCAGATAAAGGCGGAAATGCTATTTGACATTTCTAATAAATACAAATAGGTTATGTCCGGAGTCTGACAGCTAATAGAATTTTGACTTTTTAAGTAATAGAAATACTTTAGAAATAAATGTAGTAATAAATGTAGTCAAATTTAAATTTTAAATGTCACTGTCAACAACAGGAAATGAATTTATGTATCAGGCTTACCAATTTCAAGTAGTTTTTTTTATTGCCAACTGTAACAATTCCTTTTGATCACTCCGTATATAACATAAAAAGTCAGGAAAGTGATGTTTTACTTGACGAAGCGGTTGTTTAGGCCGAGTATATTAATCTGCTGAGTCAAGTAAAAACACTTTCTTAACATATTATCTAACAGGCAGATTCATAAAGCGGATTAGCGCTAACACCATTTTTTATTTAATTTTTAACTCTCTTTTCAATGTACGAAACAAGTTTATTTCAACTTGAATTAAAAAGAGAGTTAATAAGCATCAAATTTAGTTCATTTCTTTAATCTGTTTTAATTTGAAACAGAGTTATAGATAATATTAAAAATGGTGTTAACGCTAATCCGTTTTATGAATCTGCCTGTAAATTATTTTTTCTTAAACCGTTTAATTTAATCAATAATTAATCATAAATGTTTAAATGTTTTGGATATAAATTGTAAGGTTAAAACAAAAAAAAAGTCATGTAAAGTACAAAATAGTCAGGTAAAGTATTAACCAGACTGTTTTTGTTGTTGTAACCTTGAATACATAGTCTGCTGTCAATACAATATATATATATATATATATATATATATATATATATATATATATATATATATATATATATATATATATATATATATATATATATATAATGGGATGGCTAGCACAGTGGTATGAAGTCGGCCTGTGGATCCTGAGGTCCCTGGTTCGATTCCCACAGGCGACAAATTTTCATAATATGAAAAAGCTACCCCTGTGGCTCCTCCACCACTAACATGTTTGGGGGCCGTGATTTGACGACTGGTAACCGCACTTCACGCGCAAAATATATCACTTACCGAGATCTGCTTTAGCAGAGTGCCACACCCAGTAATGGGTAGAAGGCGTGATGATATATTTATTTATTTTATTATATATATATATATATATATATATATATATATATATATATATATATATATATATATATATATATATATATATATATATAAAATTAACCACAAATAAATAAATAAAAATAGCATCATGTCTTTTACCCATTACTGGGTGTGGCACTCTGCCGAAGCAGATCTCGGTAACTGATACATTTATGCCCGTGAAGTGCGGTTACCATCCATCAAATCACGGCCCCCAAAGATGTTAGTGGTGGAGGAGCCACAGGGGTAGGTTTTGAAATTATGATAATTGTTTGTCGCCTGTGGGAATCGAACCAGGGTTCTCAGGATCCACAGGCCAACTTCATACCACTGAACTATCCACCCCATAAATAATAATTTTAAATTGGTGAAAATGTTTTGTCGGCTATGGGGATCGAGGTTCGAACCAAGGTTCTTAGGATCCATAGGCCGACTTGATAACCACTAAACCGTTACCATTAATCATAAATAATTTAATATATTAAATTTATGATATAAATTGTATTGGCAGCAGACTACGTATATTCAAGGTTACAACAACAACAAAAAACAGTCAGGTAAAGATTTTACCGGACTGTTATTTTTGTTGCAGCCTTGGATACGTACTTTACTTGACTGTTTTAGTAAACACCTACTTTCCATACTAAAATTGGTCAGGAAAGTAGACACTTTCTTGCCGGTTACAGAAAAATACCTATTACAGCTTTAAAAATATTGTTATTATAATAAATATTTTTTGTTTAGGTATAGTTAATTATTTACTTCACAAAAACAGCTTTTCCGCTTTATTAAATGCCCTAATTTTATACCAATGTTTCAACGCAAAAATATGGGAAAATTCCCCTTACGTATGTACACAATTCCCTAAAATTGGTCCTGTTATGGCTTCCATGTTGGCCTCAGCAGGAAAAACAACCTTTAAAACAATTTTGGAAACTAATCCTCGAGATATCGAAAGAGTAATTAATATTTTCCACACAAATATGAAACCATTTTTTAATTAAAAATTAATTACAGATAATAAATAGGGCTCCTCCAATGGGAAACAATATTGTTGAAGCTGTTATGAACCTGCCTTTTTATAAAGTACATCTAGAACCTTCAGAAAACGATCAATTTAAAATTAAAATTACGGTTACGTTATTAAATTGTGATAATATTAATAAAAATTGTACAGCAGGATTTAATAACCATATGACATTATTAATTGGTGACACAGACAATAATATTTTAATGTGCAAAAAATTATTGTAAGTAAAGTTATGTGTTTATTATTTCAGAGAAAATATTTATAAAAATTGTTTATTACAGTCATCACTTTATGTCAACATGTAAGGAATATGTTCATGATATTGATGTAATTATAAAAATAGATCATGCAGTACAAGTATACTTAATTAGCGAGAATTGGGGTAAGTTCATAATTGAAATTGAAATACAGGGTGTTCAATTTAGTTGTGCCACCATTGTAATCTCGAGAAATATACAGGCTGGTCCATTTAACTTGACTTGTTCAAATATCTTGCAAATTAAGCCCTTAACAACAAACTTTGATGAACAAAAGTTTAACCATTTTGAGGGGGCCATTCGATGTCGTTAACATTTATTACCCCCCACCCCTCAGGGAGTCGGTGAGGGGGTAAACTTAGATATCTTAAATAGGAACACTATTTTTTATTACAGATTCGGAATCTCGATAAAAAAATATTAAGGTTTAATCTGAGAATTTTTTTCATATTCTTGATAGATGGCGCTGTATTCGTAAAAACAAGTTTTTTTTTTAATATTCTTATTTTGAATTGTTTGGTATAATAACTAACATTTGTTGTATTATCATAAAAAGCACTTTCAATCGAAAATGGAGAACTACAGCAATAAATGTCAAAATGTCAACGGTCATGGCTGCACTCGTTGGAACTGATCTATGCGATAACGCGAGTTAAGTAACGTTGCGCGCGGGTAGTACTTGGATGGGTGACCATCCAGAGAAACCCGCGTTGCTGTGGACTATAAGACCTAAAACGCAGGATCAGGGCGTAATGGCGGCATATGACCATAGCAGTTGGTCCGCCAGGAAGCCACGAAAAAAAATAAAATGTCGAAATAATGGTAAAAACTTGTTTTTACGAATACAGTGTCATCTATCAAGAATATGAAAAAAATTCTCAGATTAAACCTTCATATTTTTTTATGGAGATTCCGAATCTGTAATAAAAAAATAAGGTTCCTATTTAAAATATCTAAGTTTACCCCCTCTCCGACCCCCTGAAGGGTGGGGGGTAAAAAATGTTAACAAGATCGAATGGCCCCCTCAAAATGGTTAAACTTTTGTTCATAAAAGTTTGTTGTTAAGGGCTTAATTTGCAAGATATTTGAACAAGTCAAGTTAAATGGACCATCCTGTATATTTAAAATTAATTTTCTATTTATTGTCTAGTTGGAATTGATTGCAAAGAAAATTATGATATAATTTTTACACAAGAGAAAATTTCAGTAAAAACTGCTACGAATTTTTTTAACAAAAATAATTCTTATTCAACTAATAATCAAAAATCAATCACATCTTATTTTCAAGCAACAAAAAATAGCGTAACTAATAAACAACCCAAAAAAACAAATGCCAAAACTGTTAAAGCTAAAACAATAGATACCTATTTTTCAAAACAAAATACAAACACAAAAAAATCAGAAGACAGATTCACATTACCTTCTAGTAATGTATCAAAGGATAATACTTCGAAAAATTTAAATAATTCATTCGACAAAAATAAAAATATTGAAACTGACTTAATTACTGATTCTGGTTTTGTTTCAAATGAAACAAATCAAAATTTGCCTTCGTTTAATCCACCGAATAACTTGAATAGTTCTGTAGTAACTTTAAAAAATTATAGCGAGAATTATACTCCAGAAAATACTCAAAATTATGATTATTATACCGAACTAAATATGTACAATAATATTCAATCAAATGATCTTCAAAATAATGATCATTCTTCCATCAATAACACAAACAATTTCTATGATGAAAATATCTTTGAAGACGTAGAAGATAATATAACTTTTGACGGAAATATTTCTCCAAATAACCCAAAAATAAATGACGAAAATATTACTAATTTATTTGGACAAGAAAACTATAATAACATGTTTGAAAATAATAATTTTATTACATCGGATACTAATGATAATTCTGCAGAATTTAATTATGAAACCAATACCGAAAATTTTAAACCTTTGTATGAACACGTTTTCCAAAAAAATATCCCTAATTTCAAAAAGGACAAGAAAATATTGTTCACAAATACTTTAAACACAAAAACTAAATTGGTAATAATAAACCCACGTATCTGTAACTGAATCATTATCTGTTAATGATCATTGTGTTGATCATAACTTTTATTTTTCATAACTACACTATATAAATTATTATAATTTTGGTATTCTGTGTCTAGAATAATTTTTCCTATTTATGCGGGTAAAGTGCAGTTACCAGCCGTCAAATCACAGCCCCAAAGATGTTAGTGGTGCGGGAGCCACAGGGGTAATTTTAAATAAAAATAAATAAATATATCATCACGCCTTCTACCTATTACTGGGTGTGGCACTCTGCCGAAACAGATCTCGGTAAGTGATATATTTTACGCGTGAAGTGCCGTCAA
This sequence comes from Pterostichus madidus, assembly GCA_911728475.2. Lineage (NCBI taxonomy): Eukaryota > Metazoa > Arthropoda > Insecta > Coleoptera > Carabidae > Pterostichus > Pterostichus madidus. The sequence continues at coordinate 1,578,467 of OU452314.1, read as the reverse complement.
ATCACGGCCCCCATAGATGTTAGTGGTGTGGGAGCCACAGGGGTAATTTTAAATAAAAATAAATAAATATATCATCACGCCTTCTACCTATTACTGGGTGTGGCACTCTGCCGAAGCAGATCCCGGTAAGTGATATATTTTACGCGTGAAGTGCCGTCAAATCACGGCACCCATAGATGTTAGTGGTGGGGGAGCCACAGGAGTAATTTTAAATTGGTGAAAATTGTTTGTCGTCAATTTAAAATAAACAAAAATTGTCATTTTATGTATATATCAATGGGAATTATTACTTTTTGGCCCTAGGGCCAAAAAGAAGTGATTATACCCGCTTTTCGGCCCGGTTGTGTATAAATAATATGTTTTATTAAGGCAGTTTTACACAAGATCAAAATGAATAAAAAAAATAGAACAGAATAAATTATTTTAGCCACAGGAAGTCGAAGTGGTGTTAATCTAGAGAGTAATCATGAAAAATAGGGGTTGTTATCAGCTTATCGATCAGTAACAGATAATGATTCAATTACAAACTAGGAGAGAATTGATATTTGTCAAAATATTGTTAAATAAATTTAACTATTTTTTATTTTAGGACCAGCAAGAAGATTTTGAAAGTTTTTCTCAAAAGTTATCCAGAAAATTTTCTCAAGTACGTCCTTATACCTTTTACCTATTTTAAGTTTTATTAATTTAATTTAATCTTTTTGTAGCAATCTCAAAATGATTTAGAAAATATGCCTCAATTTTCTATAGCAAACCGTATTGAAAAGAATAAAAAAATACATTCAACATTAAGTCAATTCGAATTCACCCCCAATAAACTTACCCATAAAAATACAAAAACTACATTAAATACTACCAAAAAAAATATTACCCCTCATTCTCAAATTAAAGAGAGAAAAAATACATTTTCTCAAATTTCGTTACCGTCTGACAATTATTTTAAATCGCCTCAATTCAAAAGTTCTGTAACCAACGAAGAACTAAAGAAATTTAAACAATTTAATATAATTAAAAACAAAGAATTCAATAAAAATATCCCGTGTACAATCACTAGCACAAGTGAATCTAATCAAAACAACCAATTCAATATTTTAAATGAAACTCAAAACAGTGATTTTAATCCTATGCAATATTGCAATGTAATTTATAACGAAGAAACAAATTTAAATAATAATAATGAAACTGAAACAAATATTTGTGAAGAAGAAATATATATTTCTTCATCAGAAAATTCACAAAAGTCTGAAAATGGCGAAGAAATAATTGTTCTGTCGGACACAGAAAATAAAATAGAGAATGACAACAAACAGAAAATAGAAAAGCCTTATTTTCCGAAAAATTTTCGGGAATATGTCCAAAATTCCATTGATAAACTTAAGAAAGATACTTTAGTAAACGAGCATTTTAATTACGACATTGGGTAATTTTTTTTATAATTTATTGCGGAATAAAAATAAATATTTTGTACTTTTAGTTTTCAGGATTTCTTAATGGGGCCTTTAGATACAAATTCAGATGAAGAAACAAGTGAAGCAGATGAAGACAGTCATCAAAAAGATAAATTTGAACCAGAAAATAATTTCGAAATTGAAGAAAATAATAAATATGAAGATCAAGCAAATAAAACGTTTCTTTTCTCCGAATTATCTTTTGAAGCAAACTGTGAAAACATAGAAAATATAACATTTACTGAAAGTGGTGAAATTGTAAATAAAATTGCAGTCCCTAATATTCTAGAAAACTTTGAAACTAATTTAAAAACCGACCAAAGTATTTCTTATTTACCTGAAATGAATGATACAAATTTTAGTTTCAACGTTTCAAATGAAAACAATTTTCAAGTAGAACTCCAAAACAGTGAAAACTCAGAATGTTCCTCCGAATCTCAAACAGAATTTTCAAAGACTTTAAAAATAGAAAATAAAATGAAAATTATCGAGCAATATTTCAACAGTTCTGCTGCAGCAACAGAAACTGAAAAATCTCCCGAAATATTGCCAATGAAAAGACAAAAATTATCTGTTCCTCCTTTATTTCCAATAACTGGCAATAAAAAATATTTTAAAAACCCAATTAAAACTAACGATACATTTAAAAATATGAATCCACTTAAAAAAGTAATGTCCAAGTATGGAAATCAGTATGACAATAAAATTTCTCTTTCGAAAAATACTGGAAAAGAAATTATAAATGAACAAGTAATAAATGAAAGTGTGAAGCGTACTGCTTATAGTTATTCTATAAACCAGAAAGATAAATCGGTGGAAATGTCGGTGGTAATCTATGAACAAGAACAGAAACAGATTCTTGATTCATTTGAATCAAAAAAACCAAAACTGGATAATAATACGAGCAAAGAAATGCGTTTGCCGTTATATAAACCATATTTTCGTAGCTAAGTTTATAGTTTATTAATTATTAGGTATTAATATGTGTAATTATTCTTATTTTTGTAGTTTTAAGCCGTTAAATATTTGTAAAAGTAAGTAAAATAAAAATTTGTATTCCCGGCAATTTCAAAAATATATTACTAGAGCCATCTATGATGGTTAACGTGAACTAACAATATTTTGAAAATTGTATATTATATTTAAAACAGTTTTAATCAATTAATAAACTACTAATATGTGTAATTATTCTTATTTTCGTAGTTTTAAGCCGTTAAATATTTGTAAAAGTAGGTAAAATAAAAATTTGTCTTCCCGGAAATTTCAAAAACATATTACTAGAGCCATCTATGATGGATAACGTGAACTAACAATATTTTGAAAATTGTATTTTATATTTAAAACAGTTTTAATCAATTAATAAACGTTGTATATTTGTTATAATTTCCATATTTATTTATTTCTCAAATACATTTCTTAATTCTAACCCTAGAAATATTTCCAAACTGTCTAGCTGTCAAACCAGTCAGTCGGCTTGTCTGTCATTTTACCACGTGTTAAATTACACCTCCAACTTTATTAACTAAAAACCAGTTAATTAACTATTAAATCATGAGTACTATACTAGAAAAAATCGCAGCCATCGAAGCTGAGGTAAATATTGATAAAAACTCAACATCATATGGCATAACCTCTAAATTCTTCCCTAGATGGCAAGAACTCAAAAAAATAAAGCCACAGCAGGTCATTTGGGTCTTCTTAAAGCAAGATTAGCTAAACTACGTCGAGAGCTCATCAGCCCTAAGGGTGGTGGAGGTGGTGCTGGGGAAGGTTTCGATGTAGCGAAAACCGGAGATGCTAGAATCGGTTTCGTAGGGTTTCCTTCTGTAGGGAAATCAACGTTACTAAGTACTTTAGCCGGTGTTTACTCAGAAGTAGCTGCGTATGAGTTCACAACCTTAACTACTGTTCCTGGATGTATTAAATACAAGGGCGCAAAAATTCAAGTATGATTTTCAAATTTTTTAAGAGATTCAAAAGTTGATTTATTTTTGGTAGTTGTTAGATTTGCCTGGTATTATCGAAGGAGCAAAAGATGGTAAAGGCCGAGGTAGACAAGTAATTGCTGTCGCAAGAACTTGCAGTCTTATTTTTATTGTTTTGGATGTGTTGAAACCTTTGCAACATAAAAGGCTCATCGAGCATGAATTGGAAGGCTTCGGATTGCGGTTGAACAAACAGCCGCCGAATATTTCTTTTAGGAAAAAGGATAAGGGCGGCATTAACTTAAATACTATGGTATGTAAACTGATGTATGGTTTGTGTTTGACTGTACTTATGAATGTTTTCAGGTCACCCAAACGGAATTGGATACAGATACAGTAAAAACAATTTTATCCGAGTATAAAATTCATAATGCTGATGTTAATTTAAAATATGATGCCACTAGTGATGATTTAATTGATGTTATAGAAGGAAATCGTATTTACGTACCTTGTATTTATCTTCTGAACAAAATAGGTAAAAACACCACAACACTTTTTCCATTTACAAATATTTTAATATACCATTTTAGTTGTGAAAAGTAGTTCATTTTACAAAAAGTTACGGTATTTTTTCAAATAACAGTCTCGAACACAACACAGCAATAAACACTGGTTTTTTAAGTAATTTTTAGGGAGTTTTGAAATTCAGAAAATTTTACCAACCTAAAATTACATTTTTTAAAAATTGATCAATGTTACTGCACTTTTGCCTTTATTATTAGAATATAAATTGTAAAACCAGGAAAACAATTTATTGTAAAAGTTAATCAAATTAACATTTTGAAATATTTCGACATTAGTATACAAATCTGAATCTTGGACATTTTCAGTAGTCATATGTAATAATTCTTCCTTTCGACATCGTCCAACAATTACAATTATCAAAATATTCTAAAAAAATAAAAATAAACGTTTTACGAAACATCAACCAAAAGTTTTCTATTAAATATCTTAAACGACAAATAAATTTTATCGTCTGCTTCCTTTAGAAACTTTCTGAAATCTTAAAATAACTTTTTTTGTAGTATTTTCTATGTCCGATGGTATAGAATCTTCAGATTCTCATCTCACACTTAAAATCGAAGTAACTAAGGCAACTAACTCAAATTGTGCAAATTCTTGAGTTAGTTGCCTTAGTTACTTTGATTTTGAGAGTGAAGTGAGGATGAGATAAGTGTGAGTGACGACTGTGAACTTGACCCTTAATGTTTGCTAAATTAAAAAGCCAATTGTGTAAATACCAACGCCTGATTCTTGATAGCAACGCTTGTCTTTTCACAGCAAGAGATTACTACGATTATTTTGCTAAATTATCCCTATATGGCAAAGAGAAATATATAAATGTGTCTTTTTATTACGCCCCGTGATAAAAGCACAACATTTCACTACTAGTTGCATAAACAGCTATTATTTTACACTTTCATATCCACAGATCAAATTAGCATCGAAGAATTGGATGTTATTTACAAAATCCCTCACTGCGTCCCGATTTCTGCTCATCATCGGTGGAACTTCGATGATTTGTTGGAGAAAATGTGGGATTACTTAAAGCTCGTCCGAATGTAAGTCTTTATGCACTTGTTTTTAACAGTTAACTCAATAATGTTTTTCAGTTACACAAAACCGAAAGGGCAGCTTCCGGATTACAGTTCACCTATTGTTTTACACTCAGAACACACTACTGTCGAAGATTTTTGTAATAAGTTACATAGAAGTATCGCCAAGGAGTTTAAATAGTAAGTTGTCGGTACTTCGTTTGTTACAAAACGATAACGAATACCTATTGACTTGAATCATTTAATTTCGAGCAGACCAAATCAAGTTTACAGCACTTGGGAAATTATACTTTTCCTCAGTGCTATAATCTTTTGATTATGCCCTTAATACATAAATAATTATAACAAGACTGCATTCAAATGTGGAATAACGTTTCTAATTTTATATCTTTAAGATGTTTACAAAAATTTGATTATTATCTAGTGCGCTGGTATGGGGATCTTCTGTGAAGCATCTACCCCAAAAGGTGGGTAAAGATCACGTGCTCAACGACGAAGACGTCGTCCAAATTGTGAAGAAAGTATGAATAAAATTATCAAGACTACTTTTGAAGAACTCATCTTTGGTTTTTTTCCATTTTATCGCAACTAATTATAAATGCAATGTATGTTGGATTTTATGCTCGAAAATATATGGATTATATTACTAATTGTTTGTATTTTCCTTATTGCAACATGGGTTTTTTCTAATTTCTTCATGAAAGTGATTAAGAATTTGTTTATTTTTATTTAGACTCAAATACTTGGATATTTTTATGTAAAAAACAAAGCAATTATTGTCAAAAAAAATGCTACTATTTCTTTTTATTTTATTATTTATTTATTATCACAGGTTTTCACAGATCTACAGCTAGAAATGTATGTATGTACAATAAATGAATGTATTCTAATAAGAATAGAAATAAAATAAATGTTGTACATTATTATTATGTTGTAAGTTAAATGATAAATAGTGCAATCTTTCTATCTACTTTGATTATTCTATTAAAAGAGTTATTTAATCCAATAAAAAATATTTTCATGTTTATTTAGATTTACTACGTATAAACAACTATCCTTGGAAAAGGTAAGTAATGTATATTTTCCAAATTATAATAATAGAAAAACAGAAAACAAAACTATTACTTTAAACATGTAAATTGTCGGAAAATTTAGGACAATTTATAAAAATAAATATTGTATTACGCCTGAGTGTAACTGATCTGCAATTGCAGATATATATATTGGTTTACCATTTGAGGCAGTTATTAAACAATTATGGGGTAGTGGCTCAGCGGTATCGAGTCGGCCTGTGGATCCTGAGAACTCCGGTTTGATTCTTACAGCCGACAAACAATTTTCACCAAATTAAAATTACCCCTGTTGCTTTCTCATCACTAGCACTTTTGGGGGCCGTGATTTGACGACTAGTAATCGCACTTCGCGCGAATAAATATATCACTTACCGAGATCTGCTTCGGCAGAGTGCCACAACCAGTAATGAGTAAAAGGCGTGATGATATATTTATATTAAACAATAAATCACAGATATTAGTAGAGGATAAACTACAGGGTTCATTTACGATTGTTAAAGCTATGAAAATCTGCCTTTGCAGATCTTGGTTTAGCGTGAAACGCAGTTATTAGACGACAAATAGTGACACCATGAAATATTAATGGAGGGTGACTCCGGGGATGATTTAATTGTAAATACTAAGGGACTAAAGTGCATAATTTAATTCTGAGGCTGAAGTTTATTTCACGAACCGCAGGCAAGGGAAATAATCATCTGACTGATTAAATGCACAATGTAGTGAGAAAATAAGGAAACTATATTTTTAATAATTAACCTTGGAATAATCTTTTAATTGTAACATAGGTGATTTCAACATTTTCAGATGTCTAACAAATTAATGAGTTCATTGTTTACGAAGTGGAATAAACAGTCCAATGACTCATATTTTTTTATTTTCCCGACCTTTCGACACAATATATAAGTAATTCAATTTATAAAAGAGCTCTTAAAGACTTGAATACTATCTTCAAGTGCAGTTTAAGTTCTAGAAACCTTTACCTTGACGCAACTTATGAATAATTCAAACCGCTACCTAATAAATTGAACAATTTGCGGTGACGACTTCTATATAAACTTCAGTGTCTTCGCAGATTCTCTATTTTGCGTAGTGTAACTGTTAGTGATTCTAAAGAAACGTAGTAGAATGTTGTTCACGGTAGCCTTTTCCCTGTTTCTGGGAGTGATACAAGCGTTCCCAGATGCTAAAGCAGTAGCGGAAATGAATGCAAATCCAACTGTAAACACACCACTTGGGAATATACAAGGAAGTATTATGAAATCGAGACTGGGGAAGGACATTTTTGCCTTTAGAGGAGTGCCTTATGCTAAACCACCGGTTGGTAACCTCAGATTTAAGGTAAGTGATTGCTCTGATTACAGACAAAAATATACAGATGTCTAAGTAAATGTATTTAAATGACTGCGTTTTATCATTGAAATTTATAGTTCTGGACGAGTCCTGTATTGCAGCGCTTATGTCGATTTAGTTCATGGACATTGAATTAGGTTAATAATAGTTAGGGAATTATAATTTCACAATAAACAATTTGCTTCAAAAGAAAATAATGGTCGTAGAAAAAATATTGTGTGCACCTCGAGCAGAAAGTTTAATTGCCGCTCTTACATAGTTGTTGCTTTCGGCTACGCCAGGATCAACAATCTCCATACAGGAGCAGTAATAGACTACTTTCTTGCTCTAGGTACATAAATAATTATTGACTGTGGTCTAGTTTTGAAATGGTGCAAAACTCACAACATAAATTGGAAAATATTTTTGAATCTATTAGTTAAATCGAAAAACCTTTCAAACAAAATATCTTAATTTCATGATTTTCTAGGTTTTATTTGAAACATTTTTTGATTTAACCTTCCAGTTTTGAGTTATTTACTTACGAATATAGTTAAATAGTTTATCAAAAGACGACAGATTATGTTTAAAATTCCAGTTTTTCTTGGGTAACCGGTTGATTTTACAAAAAAATATAAAAACATCGCTTTTTAATCTTCTATATCTTTTGTGTGAACTATTTTTTGATGAGGTTTTACTAGATCAAACTTATTAAATGAATAAATATTCTTCCAGCCTCCAGAACCGGTAGAAGCCTGGAACGGAACTCTGGATGGGACAAAAGATGGTCCATCTTGTCCACAAATTTTCTCGGAACCTATTTCCGAAGACTGTTTACTTTTAAATGTGTATTCTACAGCTGTAAGTAACTTACATATTCTTCAAACTTAAATATAAATGAAAAACTGTTAATTTTTCTTGTTCTTTAGTTAAAGGAAGGTGAAAATAATCCTAAACGTCCAGTTATTGTTTACTTCCACGCTGGAGGATTTTATTCAGTTTCTGGAAAAAGTACTTTTGAGGGTCCTGAATATTTTATGGACAAAGAAGTTGTTTTAGTTAGCCCTAATTATCGTCTTGGATCGTTAGGTAATGATATAAAAATATGTACTTCTTTTAATTACAAATAGTTATTTGTATATCAAGGCAAGAAAGAAATTATTTATATAATTATAATCACGCTAAATCATCATTTAATCCTGGATATACCAGCTCTAGATTTTTAGACCGATACTAGCGCGTAAAGTGATGGATAATAAAGAGAAAGATCGGGGTTTTATTTCAACAAACTCAAAAAATATTTAATTACGTTAAAATTCCCCTTTTGGCTAACTATGTTAAAAATAATAAATTTTAACGCACTTCATGCGCAAAAATATATCACTTACCGAGATCTGCTTCGGCAGAGTGCCACACCCAGTAATGGGTGAAGGCGTGATGATATATTTATTTTATTTATTTATTTAAATATTTTTTGAGTTTGTTGGGATCAAACACCGAATTTTTTGTTTCTTATTCATCACTTTTCGCGTTAATATCGGTAACAGAAATAAAATAAATAAATATATCATCACGCTTTTTACCAATTACGAGGTATAACAAGATTATATTAGAGTTTATTTAAACTTTTCAAAGAAAATATGTTAGTTTAATTTGACTACTCTAAAATTCAGGAGTAACTAAAACTCTTTTGCCAACTGAGCCGTTAAAATTTACCTTTATTTAAAGGTTTCATAGCCACCGGGGATAAAGAAGCCCCGGGTAACAACGGCCTCAAAGATCAAGTAATGGTTCTTCGCTGGGTGAAAGAAAATATTGAACAGTTTGGTGGCGATCCAGATTTGGTCACCATTGTTGGATATAGTGCCGGTGGAGTCAGTGTTTGTCTTCATATGATCTCTCCTATGTCTCGAGGTCAGTACAAACCCAATTTACCCTGTTCTGGGTGCAAGAGAGGATGTTTAAAGTATTTATTTTTCTTTTAGGATTGTTCCACCGAGCGGTAGCAATGAGTGGCTCTTGCGTTAGCCAATGGAAAATGCCGAAACATCAATTAAATTTAGCTCAAAAACAAGCCAAATTATTAGGGTGTCCAGAAACGAATTCAACTGAAATTATTAAATGTTTGAGGACGAAATCTGCTGAGGATATGGGCAAATCTTTTCATGGATTCCAAGTAAGATACATAAATTTTACATTAAAAAGCTCAAAAACTAAAAAAGTTATTGTGACCACGAGATCACCATTCGATTTAGTGTAGTACAAATGTGTACAAATATTTATTTAAATGGTCGCATAAATTTGTTAGATTAAAAAATATGAACAAACGCAATAACATAATTTGATCATTTTAATAATATTTTGTGAGCGATTATTTCGAAACCGGTACATTTATTCGCAAAAAGTTTCAAATAAAACATCTTAATTATTTTATTTTGAACAACACTTACTTCAACAATTTTTTAATTCAACCCCTCAGTTCCAAAATATTCACCCTCGTATATAGTTCAGCAGTTTGTTAAGAGATGGCGCCAGCAGTCTCGTTTGAGAATTACCGGAATCAGATTTTCCCGATTTCTGACTGTCCCGTTAACTTTACATAAAATTTGTAATAAAAGAAAATACTCGTTAATTTTTTCTCTACAAGAACATAAAATTGCGAGCTTTATATCTAATATAGTTATCAAGTTACAGGCTTAAGACAAATCTTGCATATAGTTTCTTCGCAAATGAATTGTTTTATTGTAATACTACGATTTGTGTTAATTATTAGGAATTTGGTTCCGACCCTATTCTAATCTGGTCACCAGTAATTGAACCTGATGTTGGTCAAGAAAGATTTTTAAGTGATGATCCTATTTCGTTGTATCTTCAAGGAAAGCAGGCTCAGGTACCTTTGATGACAGGAATATCCCAATATGAATTTGTTTATCCTGCTTACGGTAAAGAATATTTTCTTTTTTCTTAACACATAATTAATTATAAATAAATAAAATAAATACATCATCACGCCTTTTACCTATTACTGGGTGTGTCACTCTGCCATAGCAGATCTCAGTAAGTGATATATTTATGCATATGAAGTGCGGTTACCAGTCGTCAAATCACGGCCATCAAAGATGTTAGTGAAGGGGGGAGCCACAGGGGTAAATTTAAAATAAAATAAATAAATATATCATTATGCCTTTTACCTATTACTGGGTGTGGCACTCTGCTGTAGCAGATCTCAGTAAGCGATATATTTATGCGCGTGAAGTGCGGTTACCAGCCGTCAAATCTCGGCCATCAAAGATGTTAGTGAAGGGGGAGCCACAAGGGTAAATTTAAAATAAAATAAATAAATATATCATTATGCCTTTTACCTATTACTGGGTGTGGAACTCTGCCGTAGCAAATCTCAGTAACTGATATATTTATGCGCGTTAAATTCGATTACCAGTCGTCAAATCACAGCCACCAAAGTTGTTAGTGAGGGAGAGCTACAGGGGTAATTTTAATGTGAGCAAAATTGTTTGTCGGTTGTGGGAATCGAACCGAAGTTCTTAAATCAACAGGCCGACTCAATACCACTGAGCCATTATCCGATACTTATTCCATATATAATTAATTATATTTCCTTTAATAGGAGTGGTAAATAATGCATCCCTTCTTGAAGAAATGAATGAAAATTTTGATAAAGTCGCACCCATTTCTTTCGTGTTTGAAAGAGACACAGAAAGATCCAAAGAAATTAGTCAAGCTTTGAAGAAATTTTATTTTCATGACGACCCTATTAGTAATGTTACTGTTACGGCCCTGGCACAGGTATTTATTAAGTTTTCAACATTATTACTTTGTTTTAATATATTATTTATTTATTTTAGTTGTACGCTGACAGTCTTATAGGATTTGGGGTGCATCGGCTTGCGGAGTTGGTCGCAGCTTCTAATATTAACCCTGTTTATTATTATAGATTTACTTACAAGGGAAGAGTTAGCCATTTTTACCTTCCAGGCACTAATAACACAGTATATGGTAAGTTCTATTATTTATACAGAACAAGAATATTAAATTACAATTTATTAAAATAATATTTAAAAAGTTCTAAGTAGTGATAGAAATAATAGTTGAGAAACTTGTACAATTTGACATTAAATAGCTAAAAACTAAAAAACTTATTGAAACCACGAGTTCACCATTCGATTCGGTGTAGTTTTCTTCATATGTACGAATATTTTCATGTATTTAAATGGTCGCATAAATTTTTGAAAGTCAAAAATATGAATAAGCGAAATAACTTAATTTTTTGTTAAATATTGTGATCGATTTTTTCAAAACCGGTACATTTAATAGCAAAAAGTTTCAAATAAAACATCTTAATTATTTCATTTTTAACAACATTTACTTGACCTATTTTTTTATTCAACCCCTCAGTTACAAGATATTCACCCTCGTATATAGTTTAGTAGTTTGGCAAGAGATGGCGCCAGCAGTCTCGTTTAAGTATTACCGTAAACAGATTTTTCCGATTTCTGGCTGTACCGTTAATTTTACAGAAAATTTGTAACAAAAGAAACAACTCGCTATTTTTTTCTCTAGAAGAAAATGTAGCTGCGAACTTTATTTCTTGTATAGTTATCGAGTTACAAACTTAAAAAATAACTGGCATATAGCTTCTTCGCAAATACAATTATTTTATTGTAATTTTGGGATTTACGCTAATTTTTAGGAATTCGGTTTTGATTATAAAGTGACGACAGATTTTTGCCGATTTCAGTCTAAACAGAAAACTTGGGAGAAAAAAAAATATTTGCAGAACAAGAATTACATAATTAATTATTTTTTTTCAAAATTGTCAAAGTCAAATTGATCAAATATTTACTGAGATTATTAATATATATTTTTTTTTGTTACCTTTTTACTTACCGTTTTTGAGAAATTACATTAAACTTTTTAAATTAGTTTTTATTAATATACATAAATTCATTGAAATACCATTTAATTAAAAAAAAAAGATTTATATTAACAATCATATTTTGTTCCAATAATATTAATATTTAGGTGGCGAATAAGGTGCATCATTAACCATTTTTTTTTAATTTTAGGAGCTGTTCATCATGATGAATTAATTTATTTATTCCACGCAAGCTTTTTCCCTCTATTTAAGGAAGCAGATCCAGAAACTAAAATTGTTGAACATATGACGTCATTGTGGGCAAATTTTGCCAGAACTGGGTATGTAATTTCACGCTTCACCTAATAAATAGAGTAGCAAGTACCCATTCACTAATATATAAATATATCTTACCGAGATCTGCTACGGCAGAGTGCCACACCCAGTAATAGGTAGAAGGCGTGATGACACATAATTTTTTTTAATTTATATTCTTTTATGTGATATTTGGCTCAGTTGTATCGAATCGGACTGTGGTTTTTAGAACCTGGGTTCGATTCCGACAATCGACATTTTTCATCACATTAAAATTACCCCTGTGGCTTCCATTCCGCAGCTCGTGGTTCTAGACATCCTGAATTTGATCCCAAACTGCACTCAGTTTATTCCTATCTATTTAAAAAAAATCCTACATCACAGCTCCTGCTAAATCTTTCATTTATTTCATAACGCTCTTATTTCTCTATAAAAATCTGCAATTGCAGATCTTCTACCCCGAGAATAAAAGTATAAAACATACAACATACAACATTTTATTTTATTACAGAAATCCAATTCCAGAAGCTCCCGAATTATGGAAGCGACTTACATCGGACAATAAAAAATATTTGAATATTGACGAAAATCTAGAAATGCAGGAAAAGCTCTATGAAGACCGATACAATAAATGGGATGAGCTTTTCCCGTTGAAAAACCATGCGAAAATCGACGCTGCTCATATGAAACATACCCATGGCTTTCATGGATAAAGTAACGCAGTGACAGTCGCGCCAGATGGCGAGGTTGAATATTGTTTAGTGTTTAATGTTGTTAGTGATAATGTTTATGGTGTTTGGTGATTTTTCTATGGGTTTAAGGTAAGATTTATGTTTATAAAGTATTGTAATTGTTTTTTATACATTTGGAATGTTTATTTTTACTTATATGTCATTGATTATTAAATAATGCTCTATTAAATATAAGTTTGTTTATTCTTGTCACAGTCATATAAATAGGAAGATACATATCGTAAATAAAATATATTAAAGTATATTTTATGACTTATAATTAATATTTTACTTAATTAAATAGTCCTTTCGTTGTTGTTCCAATAATTTTTCAAGAAGGGTACATTTTTCTTGGAGGTTAGAATTGTTTTTTGTTAGTTCGGATAGCAGTTCGTCTTTGTGAATCACTGTTTGTTTAACCCTGAAAATAAACAATTAGTAACTTTAATAATAAAGTAATTATTAGTCAACATTGGTTTTAAGGGAACTTTTGATTTGTAAAACATTTTGAAGTACAAAACAGAAATTGAGTTAAAAATCGGAGTCGTGTTTGAGGGCTTGTCATTGTTTGATGAGTATGTTGATTAGCTTCAAATTTTAGCTGTCTATTAACAACATATTAAAGTATGTTTAGATACAATTTAACGTAATTATCTTGCATAAAACACGAGAGAAGCTGTCCTACAGTCAGTGCATAAAATACTAGATTGAAAAAAAACATGAGTTCTTGTTTAACTGCTTGTAATTACTAAATGAATAAGTCGATTAACTTTAAATTTTAATTGTATACTAACAACAGATTAAAGTACGTCTAGGTAAAGTTTGGCTTAATTATCTTGCATACAAATCGAGAGTAGTCTGAAAGTCAGTATACAAAATAGTAGGCTAGGAAAAAACTAGTTCTTGGTTAATTATTTTTAATTCCAAGATAGATGTGTCAATTGACTTCAAATTTTAGCTGTCTATTAACAACATATTAAAGAATGTTTAAGTAAAATTTAAAATAATTCTCTTCCGTAAAACATGAGAGAAGTAGTTTTAAAATCAGTGTACAAAATATTAGATAAGGAAAAAAAAAGAGTTCTTGTTTAACTGCTTCTAATTTCAAGATAAATGTGTTGATTGATTTTAACTGTGTATCAACAACATATTAATGTATATCTAGGTAAAGTTTAATTTAATTCTCTTGCATTCAACTTGAGAAATGTAGCCTCAAAGTTAGTGTACAAAATATTAGATAAGGAAAAAAAGAGTTCTTGTTTAACTGCTTCTAATTTCAAGGTGAATGTGCCGATTTACTTTAAATTTTAACTATATACTAACAATATATTAAAGTATGTCTAGGTAAAATTTAATTTAATTTTCTTGCGAAAAACACGAGAGAAGTAGCACCAAAGTCAGTGTACAAAATATTGAACTGGAAGATACAAAAAGAGTTCTTGATTAACTGCTTGTAATTTCTAGATAAATGTACCGATTGACTTTAAATTTTAACTGTGTACTAAAACCATATTAAAGTATGGCTACGTAAAATTTAAGTTAATTCTCTTGAATATAACTCGAGAAAGGTAGCCTCAAAATCAATGTACAAAATACCAGACAAGGAGAAAAATAGTTCTTGTAATTTAAGAAAATAGTGTTGCTGTTTGTCTTCATATTTTAACTGTGTACTAACACTATATTAAACTATGTCTCATATGTTTCACTCAATTCTGTTGCATAGAATACGAAAGAAAAAAAAACTACTTACTTTGCAAAGATCTTCTGCATCTCATCTTCTCTGCTGTTCTTCAACACCTTTATTTCATCTTCTAAAACTTTTATTTCCGACTCAAATTCTTCTTTAAGTTGTTCACGGACTTTATTTTTGTCCGCGGACAATTCGTCAGATATTTGTTTCGCTTGCTGCAGTTGAGATTGTATTTGTTTCATGGAAGTCTTTAAATTAAGAAGATTATCTTCGGAAGACAGAAGTTTCTCTTTAGTTTCGCTGTACTTTGATTTGTAGTCGTTTGTTGTTGATTCTAGATCTTTGATTTCTTCTTCGTACTTTTCTCTCATTCGTCTAAAAAGAAAGAGTATAATCAATTTATTTTATTACTCTGTACAACAGGAACTTAATCCTGTTTACAGTAGCTTATAGGGTAGGTGGCTCAGAAGTATTGAACCGGCATGTGGATCCTGAGAACTCTGGTTCGATTCCTACAGCCGACAGACAATTTTCACGACATTAAAACTATCCCTGTGGCTCCTCTTCCACTAACATCTATGGGGGCGTGATTTGATGGCTGGTAACCGCACTTCACGCGCATAAATATATCACTTACCAAGATCTGCTTCGGCAGAGTGCCACACCCAGTAATGGGTAAAGGGCGTGATGATATATTTATTTATATTTATTGCTTGCTCACCACTGACATCTTTGGGGAGCGTGATTTTATGGCTGGTAATTTTTTAATTAATTTGTCACTATTCATTTGTTTTACTTGGACAATAGTAACCTATTAAATTAATATTAATAACAAATAAATTAGATGGCTATGATATATCTATTTGAAGCTTTTGTTTCTATCTGCCACAATTTTGGAATTAAATTGTTTGAGAGAAAATCACAAATTTTATATTTTTCCTCAGATCTAGTCATTTGCGCAAATATTTATTTTGTGTTTGTTTGCTAATGGGGTAGGTGGCTCAGTGGTATTCAGTCGGCCTGTGGATTAGAAAACCCGGGTTCGATTCCCACAACAACCCCTGTGGCTCCTCTTCCACTAACATCTATGGGGGGCCGTGATTTGACTGCTGGTAACCATACTTCACGCCCATAAATATATCACTTACCGAGATCTGCTTCGGCAGAGTGCCACACCCAGTAATGGATAGAAGGCGTGATGATATATTTATTTATTTATTATGTTTGCCTCTTACCTCAATCTGTTATCTGCAGCTTGTTCCATCTGCATCTTCGTTTCGTCCCCTTCTTTTTCTAATCTCTCTATCACCATCTCTATCTCTTTATCCCTTTCTTTCTTGCAGACATCCCTCAGTTGTTTTTCAACCTCCGCCATTTTGATATTCTGTTGTTTTCTGTAATTATTCTTCCAAACTTCAAATTCTAAATCCGAGCTTTCTCGCATATTCTTCAGTTCTGTTTTATGTCTTCGAAGAGCAGTTTGAAGTTTATCTTCAAATTCACATTTGGCTGCTTCGATGGCACGTTCTTTTTCATTGGTTATCACTGAGATTCTATCTTCGCATTCGGCCAATCGGGAAGCGTGTTCGGAGCTTAACCTGCGACGGAGTTCTTGGTAGGACTTTTCTTCGGATTCGACAAGTTTTTCTAAACTGGAAGAAAGTTGTGATTATTTATTTATTTATTTTGTTACTCTGCACAACAGGAAGTAAAGAGTGATCAAAAGGAATTGTTACAGTTGGCAATAAAAAAAAACTACTTGAAATTGGTAAGCCTGATACATAAATTCATTTCCTGTTGTTGACAGTGACTTTTAAATTTAAATTTGAGTACATTTATTATTACATTTATTTCTAAAGTATTTCTATTACTTAGAAAGTCAAAATCCTATTAGCTGTCAGACTCCTGACATAACCTATTTGTATTTATTAGAAATGTCAAATAGCATTTCCGCCTTTATCTGACGTTGTGCCAACTGTGGAATAAAAAGATCTCTAGAATTGTATTGCCAACTATAACAATTCCTTTTGATCACTCTGTAAATCCGAATTACAGTACAGCGGGCCTACAGCTTATAGTGGAATCCGAACTACTCAGACACAATGTGCTAATGTACCTAAAGATGTGAGTGGAAGATGATCAACTCACCGCTGGCGAAGGATTTCTCTCTCATGTGCAATAGCTTGTTCTCTTTCTAATGTTAGTTGTTGTCGAAGAGCCTCGCATTGTTGCTGCGTTTTTCTGGCAGCTTTTAGTTCTAATTCTTCCAGTTCTCGTTTGTGTAACGAACGTAAATCGGATAGTTCTTGTTGATGCCGTGTTGTCATGTTCTGTAATTCGGGTTCAAGGCCTTTTACTGTCATTTCCTGGAAGAAAAAGGTTGAAATGTATGAAGAAAAGATAGATTTAGGATTAAATTATGCACTTTAGTCCCTTGGTATATAATATATATTGTAAATATGTGGAACTGCCAGATAATATATACATATAAGGACAACGATTAATTAAAACTGAATTTATTGCGCAAAATATAAATATGACAACTACTATTTTCTTACTTGTTTTTCATTTATTATTTTTATTTATAAAATACTAGCTATTACCCGCGACTTCGTTCAAGTGGTCTACAATTTAATGCGAGTACCCGGCATGCGTTGCATTGCAACTCAAAGAAAGTGTTTGTGTACAGCTGTCCATGTGAGAAACATGAATTTTCCAAATTTAGTCTACACACTTGTAGCGATTGTCCCTCTGCTTTGTTGATTGTCATTGCAAATGCGAGTCGTACCGGAAACTGCAAACGTCTGAATTCGAAAGACGTAGGACTGAAGCTTTATTATACCTATATGTTAAGATTGGTTTCTGTCTATGTCTATACCAAATTTGAATCGAATCAGTGCAGTACTTTTCAAGATAGCTAGCGGCCATTTTGTTTCAAGATGGCGGACTGAAGCTTTATTATACCTACATGTTAAGATTGGTTCTCGTCTATACCTATACCAAATTTTAATCGAATCAGTGCAGTACTTTTCAAGATAGCTAGCGGCCATTTTATTTCAAGATGGCGGAATGAAGCTTTATTATACCTATATGTTAAGATTGGTTTCTGTCTATGTCTATACCAAATTTGAATCGAATCACTGCAGTACTTTTCAAGATAGCTAGCGGCCATTTTGTTTCAAGATGGCGGACTGAAGCTTTATTATACCTACATGTTAAGATTGGTTCTCGTCTATACCTATACCAAATTTTAATCGAATCAGTGCAGTACTTTTCAAGATAGCTAGCGGCCATTTTATTTCAAGATGGCGGAATGAAGCTTTATTATACCTATATGTTAAGATTGGTTTCTGTCTATGTCTATACAAAATTTGAATCGAATCACTGCAGTACTTTTCAAGATAGCTAGCGGCCATTTTGTTTCAAGATGGCGGACTGTACTTGTGCTAAGTCAGAAACCTTCGCGGGCGTGCGCACAATAACTTAGCAAAGTTTCATCGCAATCGGATGAATGATATAAGAACGCATACGGGACAAACAAACAAACAAACATTAATTTTTATATATATAGATTTTAATGCCAGTAGGCAGTGAGCTAATTTGAAAGTTCATAATCAACAATATACTATTACCAGAAAATACCTCAAATAAAAAATGTATAAAATTAAATTATCTAGTAATTTGAAGTATTTTATTCTAACATTTATAAACTTCTCTCAGCGGGCCGAAATATTCACTCACCTTAATCTTCTGTGTCTTTCCTTCTATCCATTTCTCTCTTCGGAGCTTTTCGGCTGCCATGTGCATATCTTTCGCTTTTTGAAGCTCAACCTTGTGTCTTTGTTCAAAAGCTCTCATATTAGTATTATATCGATCTTCTAGAACTTTCATTTCATTAATAAGTCCTTCACATTGTTGGTTCAAAGCTTTTTTATCAGCAATTAGTTGATCGATGAACTTTTGATGTCGTTTAATGACAGGTTCGTATTCATCTTTTTGGATTTTGAGTTTTTGTTTGAGCATTCTGTCGAATTCTTCTGTTTTTGTGGTGATTAAAGCGCGGAGTTTTACAATTTCTGTTTGTAGGGTTGAAATACCAGATGATTTTTCTTTTAGACGCAAAGTTATATCGACAATATAATGAGATAATTCGACTGTAGAATAGTTTAACAGTTCTTCGAGTCTATAAATGAAAATACATACATAATTTCACGTTATGTGGGGCTAGAACAAATGCTTGAAACATTAATGAGGTTCGTTCTGTAATTAATCTTCATCCACATTCATAATTCCTTTCATACAATTCGTTTGTTTCTTCCATGATGTAGATGGCTCATTGGTATCGAGTCGAACTGTGGATTAGAGAACTTGGGTTTTATTCCCAGAGCCCACAAACAATTTTCACCACATTAAAATTACTCCTGTGGCTCCTCCATTAACATCTTTGGGGGCCGTAATTTAACGGCTGGTATCCGCACTTTACGCACATAAATATATCACTTAACGAGATCTGTTACGGCAGAGTGCCACATCCAGTAATGGGTAGAAGGCGTGATGATATATTTATTTATTTTTTATTTTAACTTCACTCAATGTTTTGATAGCACGAATCTTTGAAATCTTCATCCACATTCATAATTCCTTTCATACAAATTTAAACAATCTTAAGGAAAATTATCAATATTTTTTTTTACTTACTTTGGAACAGTGTCTACACTTAGTACGGAGTTTGTAACTTTAGTAACTGTTCTAATTCGATCTTTAGCAGTTTGTAATGTCTTTACACACGTTTTGTCAACTTCATCTAAATATGACAAGAATTCACTGAAAATTTAAACTTTTTTTAATTGTTTTAATTCAGTGATTTCAAAGCGTGGGTCGCGACCCTCTCAGGGGTCGTCAAATGTTATGTACAAAATTTAAAGATATGTTTCCAACGATTTATTTAAATTTTAAGGATTAATGAAATGAAAAATATAATATATATATTATTATATTTATAAGTTTATATTCACGTTTGTTTCTGTTTACGGTTAATTTAAAATAATATGAAACTAGATATGAAATTAGGGATTTCACCATTTAATTCCTCATATATTTCTACATAATTATGCATATTTTGATCCTCAATATATATATATATATATATATATTGTTTTAATCGCCGGAGTCGTGATCACAAAAATTTCTGTTAAAGAAAATGCCAATTTTTTTGTTGAACCAGTTTAAAAACCGAAAAATTTTAAAATATAGTTCTATATAAATCAGACTAAGATAAATCGAATGCCGTTGAGCGCATCTTCATATCTGTTTTAGTTTTTGAGTTACAGCGATTTTTGACTTTTTGAAAATCTCAACTTTGAAGGCCCATATCTCGAAAACTAAAAGAGATATTGAAATGCGGTTTGAACGAGTGTATTTCTCGTGCGCTGATTAACTTATATAGAAGTTTTGAAAATTTTGGAAATTTTTGAATTTTCTTAAAAATTTTCATTTTTCATTATTTCAAAAACTTGAAGAGATAATGAAAATCTGTGAAAACCAGTGTATTCCTCTCGTAAAAGTACATAGGTATGTAAAATTTTAGTCAAAAATTCGCACAGATAAAGTTTTTATTACAGAAAAACGAAAAATCACTGTTTTTTAATTATTTTTGAAGGGGTACCCCTTAAGAATTTTACGAATTTTGGCCATTTTTAGTTTTTTTGCTCTAAAAATTGTATCCGTAAAGCAAAAATTCTGAAATTTTACATACATATGTATTTTTATGCGAGGAATCCACTGGTTTTTACAGATTTTTATTATCTCGTCAAGTTTTTGAAATATGGGCAAAATAAAATTTTGAAGAAAATATGAAAATTTTCAAATTTTTCAAAATTTCAGTATAAGTTAATTGGAGCACGAGAAATACGCTCGTTCAAACCGCATTTCAATATCTCTTTTAGTTTTCGAGATATGGGTCTTCAAAGTTGAGATTTTTAAAAAGTCAAAAATCGCTGTATCTCTAATACTAAAAAACATATGAAGATGCGCTCAACGGCATTCGATTTCTCGTAGTCTGAATTATATAGAAATATGTTTTAAACTTTTTCGATTTTTTTGTTTAAGGTTGTGGGGGCAATATAATTCAATTTAATTGTTTAATTGTTTACAATATACTTAATATACTAATTATTATTTGTATTTCTTTTAACTTACTTATAATTTGATGAAGAATCAAGGGAAGAAGTCGAACTACATCTGGACTCAATATTAGTTCCATTATTTTGTTTAAAATTAGTTGGTTCTGATGACAATTCATTATTTAGTATTTCTTTATATGATTCTATAGATTTTTCTAGAAAACAATTTTAATATTTTTGTAACAACAATATCAAGAGAAGAAATTGAGACATTTCTTTTTGAAGATGCCGTTTCATTTTCCGAAGGATATGAAGCACCTGAAGGAAGAAGGACACTTTCTTCACGAGGTGTACATATCAATACTTTACTCGAAAGTAAAATATTTAGAAATAAATTTAATATTCCCTTGACAAAAGTCACTTAGATGTCACTAATGTCAAATCATACTATTGTTTTTCAGTTGCCATAAATATGGCTTTATTTTCTTTCTCTAGTGATGAAAGATATCACTTTCTTCTTTCAGTTGAAGAAAGAAATAGTATATTACGTACCATGAACTGTAAGTGACAGTTTTCAGGTCAAAAATGTAGTTTGGGAAATCTAGGTCCGAAGGGTTGAGATATCCTAAACATTCGAGACCTAAAAAATCACTTACAGTTCGAGGTTAGTAAGCTTTTTTTTACAATACTTGCGCAAATAGAAGAAAAAGAAAAATAGGTTTCAAAATTGACAGCTGTCAAATTGTTGTCAAAATAAACAGGACCTTGATCTATAATTACTTACAGTTTGAGGTTAGTAAGCTATTTTTTTACAATACTTGCACAAATAGAAGAAAAAGAAAAATAGGTTTAAAAATTAACAGCTGTCAAATTGTTGTCAACATAAACAGGACCTTAATATATAATCACTTACAGTTTGAGGTTAGTAAGCTTTTTTTTTACAATACTTGCACAAATAGAAGAAAAAGAAAAATAGGTTTCAAAATTAACAGCTGTCAAATTGTTGTCAACATAAACAGGACCTTAATATATAATCACTTACAGTTTGAGGTTAGTAAGCTTTTTTTTACAATACTTGCGCAAATAGAAGAAAAAGAAAAATATGTTTCAAAATTGACAGCTGTCAAATTGTTGTCAAAATAAACAGGACCTTAATCTATAATCACTTACAGTTTGAGGTTAGTAAGCTATTTTTTTACAATACTTGCACAAATAGAAGAAAAAGAAAAATAGGTTTAAAAATTAACAGCTGTCAAATTGTTGTCAACATAAACAGGACCTTAATATATAATCACTTACAGTTTGAGGTTAGTAAGCTTTTTTTTTACAATACTTGCACAAATAGAAGAAAAAGAAAAATAGGTTTCAAAATTAACAGCTGTCAAATTGTTGTCAAAATAAACAGGACCTTAATCTATAATCACTTACAGTTTGAGGTTAGTAAGCTATTTTTTTACAATACTTGCACAAATAGAAGAAAAAGAAAAATAAGTTTCAAAATTAACAGCTGTTGAACTGTTTTCAAGATAAACATGACCTTGATATGTAATATTTACTTACTGTTCACGGTAGACAGTAAGTATATATTAAACTATATATAACTATGGAAACCACTGTACTATAAAAGTTGCACTTACATTAGCTGTATTCCATTTGCCACTTGGTTCATTTAAACCAGTTCAGATAAATTAGATAACATGACTAAAGGAACTGAACTAAGCAAACTGATGCACTTATTGGGGTGAATTACTTCAAAGTAAATTAGAATCAGTAATTCTAGTACTGGAAATAAAGTCAAGGGAGCAATCCGGCGAAATAAATAAGTGATCTGGTTCAGTAAATGTAAGTTAGATCTGATCCAGTCGGCAAATGGTCTTGTGTTTAAATTTTGTCATTAACAGGTTACTTACAGTTCAAGTATTATAAAAATTGTACTTACTAAAGGGGGCTTGGAAAAAAATAGTTATTGTTACTTACGTGATTTTAAATCTTCTTTTTCTAAAACCTCAAGAATTGAAGCAATTTCATCGCAAGTCGAAGAAGAAACGTTCTTCTCTTGGTCATGCACTGGTACATCTTGCAGATAGGATCTTTGAGATATCGGTCTAGGGTTTTCTTCATTAACAGGAGTTTCTAAATCATCTAATTTGTTTAAAAACTCGAGAAAACTTTCATGCTTTGCATTCGAAGACATCCAAGAATTGACATTGTCTTCAAAAGGTTGTTCTTGTTCTTCTTTTTGATTTTGTTTTGGAATTTGAGTTTGTTTGAGATTCATCTGAGGGGCGGGAGGCTTTTTTGGGGTTGGACAAGGTTTTAAAATACTTTTGGGGGCTTTTTTAATAGGAGCTTTGTTAGTAGTTTTTGTTGATTTATTCTGTTGAAACTCAGTTCGATATGATAGTGGTTTATTAGTTTTTATTTTATTAGTTTTGTTATTAATAATACTTTCAGATGGTTTAGAAATTTTAATATTTTGTCTAGCGCTATTTTTTTTAGGTTCTTCTTGTATTATAGTTTCTTTATCAGTAAATAATGTGTCCATGTTAAAAATGTTTTCATTTAATTCGTCTTGGTGTTTATGGACATTTTGTAATTCCAGGTCTGTTTGAGATTCCAACAATTTTGTTTCTAATAATAAATTGTTATTTTCTTGTAGCCAGTTTCGGAAAGATGTGTTGGATAAATTTTCGTTTGCAATTGAATTAAGTTCGTTTAGTTTTTCTAAAAAATATATGTATTGTCAAATAAATAAATATAAATATATCATCACGCCTTTTACTCATTACTGGGTGTGGCACTCTGCCGAAGCAGATCTCGGTAAGTGATATACTACCATTGTAGTTTCCCCTCTACTGTTATCTTTGGGAGCCGTGATTTCACGGCTGGTAGCCGCACTTCACGTGCATAAATATATTACTTAACGACAGAGCTACAAAGCAGAGCAGGGTAAGCTACTTAAAAAAAAGTAGCTAAGCTACAGCTACAGCTATTCTTTAAAAAAGTAGCTAAGCTACAGCTATAAGCTATATTTTGTAAAATATAGCTAAGCTACAGCTAAAAGCTTTCGTTAAGATAGCTGTTAAATTTTAAAGCTACTTTTTTAAATTGTTGTGAAATAATTAAATTTGCCATTGTCATATGATCAGTCTTTTGTTATAATGACTGTTAATTTACTATTATGTACATAAATATAAAAAATAGCAAATACCATCTGGCACCTACTGTGTATTTTTGCGTATTAGAGCCAGTTAGAACTGGAAACAAATAATTATTTTGTGTGGGTTTAGCTTGAACGCATGCGTACTTTGTTGACCTTCTGCTTAAAAAGTAGCTTCAGTTGTTATTTTTAAGCTAATAGAAAAAAAGATAGCTAGCTACAAGCTACAGCTATATTTTTTCACAGTTAGCTAAGCTACAGCTACAGCTAAGGTAAATGTAGCTAAGCTAGTAGCTAAGCTACAAAAGTAGCTAGCTACTGCCCAGCTCTGCTTAACGAGATCTGCTATGGCAAAGTGCCACGCCCAGTAATGGGTAGAAGGCATGATGATATATTTATTTAGTTTTATTTAAAACTATCCCTGTCTCCCTCTCCACTGACATTTTTGAGTGCCATGATTTCACGGCTGGTAATGGTACTTCACGGGCATAAATATATCACTTACCGAGATCTGCTAGGGGCAGAATGCCAAATCTAGTAATGGATAGAAGGCGTGATGATATATTTATTTTATTTTATTTATAAATTGAAGTGCTTTAGACGCAAGTTAATCTCGAATTTACCAACAAAAAAATTGGGTAAAATGGGTATTTATCCACTTACCTGTATCTTCAATATCTTCTAGGAAACAAGCATCGGTATCATCTAACTTATATTCTTCTTCAAAATTATCCATATTTTCTTCTTGTGAAAATAAGTTTAAATGTAGGGAAGTTTCGAACTTCTTTTTGGGCTTTTCAGGCAAGGGTGGTTTAGTTTTAACCCCAGGAATTAATAACCCAGAACTTGAAAGTGATCTTTGAGCAAATTCTTTTATTTTAGTTCCTAAACTTTTGTCGGAATCCACAGAATCATTTGAATTTGTTTCATAATTATTTGATGATTTTCGACAATCATTTTCCCAGGGTCGCGTTAGTGGGTCGGATAATAGGGACTTTAATATTTGGGTTGAAGGTAGATCTGCCATTTCGCTTGTACAATCTATAAACAGTAATAATAAATAAATATACGATTACTTAAACTTAAAATATAATTTTGTAAATTTTCATATTTAATTTATGCCGTTGCAAAATACAGAAAATAAAGTTAGTTTATTGATTTAGATACAGAATTTTAAGCTCTACAACTTTTATTTAAAGCACTTTTGTCTAAAATAATTTGGAAAGCAATGCGCACGGAAAAACTATTTTCCCATCTTAAATATCTATAGCTCGTTTTTCTTGATACATTCGGTATACAGTGATAGTTATGCACAACCGGACCGAAAAGCATATGTTGTAGCCCTAAAAAGCGGGATTAAACACTTCTTTTTTGCCCTAGGGCCATAATAATATAATTTCCTATAGATACATGAACAAAATGACATTTTTTGTTTATCGTGAATACTTGATTTTACAAAATGTCATTTTGACATATAACCTATATACATATTTTAATCTTTTGCACATATAATTAAATGTTATTTTGTTGTGCATAAAATATTGTATGTACCACGGGTGAAATTAGCGTTTCGGACCCTGAGCATGTTATTAGCCCTCAGCGCTTTGTGCCTCGTGCTAATCATCATGCCACGGGCCAGAAACGCCTGTTTTCATCAGAAAAAAATTAAGAGCTCTTTAGTTAAAGAATTGTTTATCTAGCAACAGTATCAATAGTGATTTTCTGAAATTTATTGAACCGTTAGGTGCTAATGAACCGATAAAACTTTCATGCAACCCAGCAACAATATTTTATGCACAATAAAACAATATTTAATAATATGTTCAAAAGAATAAAATATGTACATAGATTATATGTCACAAGGATATTTTGCAGAATCAAGTATGCAATATAAAAAAAATTGTCATTTTATTTATGCATCCATAGCAATTATTTTATGGATCTAGGGCCAAAAAGAAGGATTTAAGCCCACTTTTTAGGGCTAAAACACATGAATTTCGACCCGGTTGTGCATAAAAAGATTATAGTGGCTACAAAGATCAGTAATTGCAGATCAACGTATATTTGTATAAACGCGTGTTGATATATTTGTTTAATTTTATACAATTAACTTTAAATTGTATGAACGTACGATAATGAAAGTAAAAATTAAAATTGTGAATAAATTTTCATTAAAGGCTCGTTTAAACTTCAGCTCTGTCCCCTACAGTAATTAAATCTAAACTGGGCAATAATTCTCAGTTATTACTACATCCTAATAACATTTTATTCACCAAATATTTCCAGGAAAAATTGTTATTACCTTTAGTAGGCAGCGTTTCACAATAATCACCCGAGTCCATATTTGCAAACTGAGATTCAGCGAATGCCTTCTCGTTACAATAAATCGTGTCAGCTGATAAGGGTCTTTTTAATTTAAAAGCAACATTTTTTTCTTTCTAAAACCAGTCCATAATTTTATCCAATTATTAATTGTTGTTTAAATTATTTACAACCTTGTAGGAGTGAGACGCAGATGTTGCTGAAAGAGGACGGGAAGACATGATAGAGTTATTAGAGTTTTTTCGTTCTTTTAGGTGGTTCCTCTGATTGAAATTTACCTAAAATTAGTATATTTAGTAGCATAAACCTTAATATACCTATTTTTTAATCGGAACAATAAAAACAACCCTAAATATAGTAACTTAGGGCCAAATTTACAGCCGTCACTCACTCTCATCTCATCCTCTCCTCACTCTCAAATTCGAAGTAACCAAGGTAACTAATTCAAGAATTTGCACAATTTGAGTTAGTTGCCTGAGTTACTTCCACTAACCTCTTTCGAGGACGTGATTTGACGGCTGGTAAACGTACTTCACGTGCATAAATATATCACTTACCGAAATCTGCTTCGGCAGAGTGCCACACCCAGTAATAGGTAAAAGGCGTGATGATATATTTATTTTTATTTTATTGGATTTGTGAACCTGGGTCCAATTCCCAAAGCCGACAGACAATTTTTGCCACATTAAAATTAGCTCATTCATGGGTAAAAGGCGTGATGATATATTTATTTTAATTTTAATTTTATTAATGGTGTGGCTGGCTCAGTGGTATGAAGTCGGCCTGTGGATCCTGAGAACCCTGGTTCGATTCCCACAGGCGACAAACAATTTTCATAATTTCAAAAACTGCCCCTGTGGCTCCTCCACCACTAACATCTTTGGAAGCCGTGCTTTGACGACTGGTAACCGCACTTTACGCGCAAAATATATCAATTTTAAATTGGTGAAAATGTTTTTGTCGGCTGTGGGGATCAAACCAGGGTTCTTTGGATTCACAGGCCGACTTGATACCACTGAGCCATTACCCCATAAATTTTAAAATTGGTTTAAATTAATAAAAGAAGTGGAGGTTACGTGTCATATGAAATAATTACTGTCAAACATTTGATCTTCTTTTATTCATTTAAACTAACTTTAAAATTTAAGTTTTGTTGGTGCAATTTGGTCATTACTAACTTGAAATTACTGTAAGTTATTAACGACACAGCTGGTTTCACACATATTTTGCTAGGAAATAAGTAATGAAATATATCAGAATTTTGCGCATACAACACGCAATATCCGTGTCAAATTTTACAAAACCAGCTACGAGTACATATTGGATCAATAACATACCTGGGTTCCTTTTAACAAAAAACAATCCTTCCTTTCGTCTCTACCACTCATTGAAAACTATTCTTGAAGCACAACTTATCAACTGATGAACTACACAACTGTCAAATCGATTAAAATCGATGCTGTCACCAATGTAAACAAACAAACACCTGGTAACGAAAAACAACTGCTTGTGTACTTGTCGCGTAGTAATAGGAAACTCGCCAAGGTGGTTGTAACAAACGACTAGCGCTTTTCACCCCCTTACGGGGGAGATTGCATGTTGTTTGTTGGAGAGAGGGTTGATTAAGGATTGACACGCCGTGGGATTGGTTAGGGGTGGTGAAACTTTTATAGGGTGTTTTTAAAATATGTATCACGCTCTGTGACATCAAATGGGGGTTGTACGAATCGTTGAAATTGTCCTGAAAGGTAGCTGAGTGCTCTAAGACGATGGCTAAATGATTACAGTTGTCTTAAATACTTGAGAATTGTTTGAAAGTCTTCGAAATTGTCTTAAAAGTTTGCTGAGTGCTTTAAGACGATGGCTAGAGGTTCCAAGTTGTCTAAATCCTTTAGAATAAGTTTAAAGTATTTTAAATTATCCTGAAAGCTGGCTGAGTTCCATAAGACGATGGCTAAAGGACTTTTGCAAATTTTACAATTTTTTTCAAAATTTTCTTTTCAATATTTATAAAAATTGAAAAGATAATGAAAATCTGTCAACACCAATGAATTCCTCTCGTATAAGTACATAGGTATGCAAAATTTCAGGCAAAAATTCGCACAGATAAAGTTTTTATTACAAAAAAACGAGAAATCACTGTTTTTTAATTATTGTTGAAGGGGTACTCCTTAAGATATTTACGAATTTTGTCCATTTTTAGATTTTTTGCTCTAAAAATTGTATCCGTGGAAAAAAAAATCTGAAATTTTACATACATACGTATTTTTTTGCGAGGAATCTACTGGTGTTTTCAGATTTTCATTATCTCGTCAAGTTTTCTAAATAAGAGCAAAAAGAAATTGAAATGAAATTGCTACATTGTCAAAATTTTCAAAATTTCGATATGAATTAATTAGAGCACGGGAAATACACTCGTTCAAACCGCATTTCAATATCTCTTTTAGTTTTCGAGATATGGGCCTTCAAACTTTCGTTCACTCAACAAACCTATACACAATTTCTCACCCACATTTATAACAACATATGTTTAAATTATTTATTTATTCAACAATACAAGATATTATTTTAAACATAAAATCCTTTTGGTCCTAAATTATAAGGAGATGAGGTATTGGTCTTCAAATAAAAATCTCCCCTGGCCCTGTGAAAACAAAAAAAAATCAGTTTAGTTCAATAACATAAAAAATTATGATATAAATTATTTCTCAAGAAAAATACTTCAAAGATTCCGAGAATTTGTAACATTTTTATCTGAAGCATTTCTTTCTCAATTAATTTTGGGACGTTTGGCAACGTTTATCTTTTCAATAATTGTTGAAAATCAATTTACCTTTTATCTATTCCATATCCCATATAAGCAATAGGTGCATTTTCATTACAACACCAACTTAAAGTATATCTTGTGCAAAATAAAGTCAATTCACATTTTTTTGCCGGAAAAATTGTTGGATTTAGTACTGATTCTGCGTAGTACTTCCAGGACATACGGTGACTACAAAACGCTAAAAAAAATGAAATAAATATATCAGGTCGCCTTTTATACAATTTTAAATTTATTTATTCATTTATTTATTTGTTACTCTGCACCAGAGCTGGGCAAGCTACTTAAAAAAAGTAGCTAAGCTACAGCCAGAGCTGGGCAGTAGCTAGCTACTTTTGTAGCTTAGCTACTAGCTTAGCTACATTTACCTTAGCTGTAGCTGTAGCTTAGCTAACTGTGAAAAAATATAGCTGTAGCTTGTAGCTAGCTACTTTTTTTAAGTAGCTTACCCAGCTCTGGCTACAGCTACAGCTATTCTTTAAAAAAGTAGTTGAGCTACAGCTATAAGCTATATTTTGTAAAATATAGCTAAGCTACAGCTAAAAGCTTTCGTTAAAGTAGCTGTTAAATTTTAAAGCTACTTTTTTCAATTATTGTGAAATAATTAAATTTGCCATTGTCATATGATCAGTCTTTTGTTATAATGACTGTTAATTTACTATTATGTACATAAATATCAAAAATAGCAAATACCATCTGGCACCTAATGTGTATTTTTGCGTATTAGAGCCAGTTAGAACCGGCAACAAATAATTATTTTGTGTGGGTTTAGCTTGTACGCATGCGTACTTTGTTGACCTTCTGCTTAAAAAGTAGCTTTAAAAGTAGCTTCAGTTGTTATTTTTAAGCTAATAGAAAATAAAAGTAGCTAGCTACAAGCTACAGCTATATTTTTTCACAGTTAGCTAAGCTACAGCTACAGCTAAGGTAAATGTAGCTAAGCTAGTAGCTAAGCTACAAAAGTAGCTAGCTACTGCCCAGCTCTGCTCTGCACAACAGGAATTTAATTCTAATTAGCTTATAAGCTATTGGAATTCGAACCACTGTATGTAGCTTTCTGAGCTAACTAGAGACGAATAAAAGTTTGATGATATATACTGACCGTTTGTGTTGTTAAAGTTGCAATATGGTTGAGTTCTAATACCCATATTTGGGAAAAAGTCTACATGGCCTATGGATCTTCCATCTCCATATCCCCATCCGTCTGTATGGATAACGTCCACAAATTGTCCATCTTCTTTGGACAAATGGTCGATTAATGGAATGTTAAATAAAGGACCAGCTGGATCTAATGCTGAAAAAAATATGAAATAAATATTACTCATTCAATAAACTTTTTTGTATGAGGAATTAGAATATCTCTTATAAATTTTGAGTTATAAACGGTTTACACTTTTTCAAATAAGATAACTTTTAGCTAAAATAATATTATTTATCCTTGATACTTTTTCTCCCTAGGGAAGAAAGTAAATTGTTCTTTTCTAGGGAAGGAAAGTAAAGTCATATCCATGGCAACTAAAAAACAACTGTTTGACTTGATATTAGTGAATGTATACCTCGTGAAGAAAGTATTATTCTTCCCTCAGGTGCTTTACATCTCACAGAAAATTAAATGGCATCTTCGAGAAGAAATGTTCATTTCTTCCTTTGATATACATAATACATACATACATAAGGGTCGTATGGGGTAGGTAGCTCAGTGATATCGAGTTAGCTTATGGATCATGAGAACCTTGGTTCGATTCCCATAGCCGACAAAACATTTTCACCTCATTAAAATTACCCCTGTGGCTCCTCCACCACTAACATCTCTGAGGACCATGATTTGATGGCTGGTAACTGTAGGTACTTCACGCGTATAAATATATCACTTACCGAGATCTGCTTCGGCAGAGTGCCACACTCAGTAATGGGTAAAGGGCGTGATGATATATTTTTTTATATGTTTGTTTATATGTAAGGGTCGTACAATTTTTTTGCATTAGGATTAATCAAAGAATAGTTCTACCTGAAGCCCTTCACCTATTTTCTGAACGTGCTGTATTTAAGGGTAAGGGTGATGATTGATGGTTTTTTACGAGATGAATGAAAGTAATTATGGATGTGGATGAATCATTACCTGTTAGCCATTTTAATTTTCCTTTTCCATAAGCATTGGCTGTTCGAGACATAATCTGACTTCCAAGACTATGTCCTATTAAATGTACTTGTTCAAGTGACTGTACAACAGGAATGTACTTCGTTAAGAAATACCCTAAAGCTTCCCCAATATTTGATACATTTCTAACAGCCATCATATAATTGAAATAATTATCTCCTTGTACCAAATTAGCGTAGTCAAGGACCACTAGATTCACATAATCTTTCTCCAAAAACGCTAAAGAAATAAACATATTTAATCTCAAATACAGTAGCTTATAGTGGATCCGAACCACTTAGATACAATTGCATTTTGTTGGTATAAGTTGAAGTCAGCGAGATTTGAACACCCGACCTCTTGCTTGATAGATGTATGGCTTATGATTGTCTGTTTCACTCAGAAATTGGGTAAAGGCAATAACAGATATTTACATAACAAGTGCGCGAAGATAAATTTTTCACATGAGCGCAATTTGTGCGAATGATGCAAATGACGTCTTCATGCACGAGTTTTGTACAATGCTTTTTGTAACAAGCAAAAATTATACAACCGATAGTGAGGAAAGTTATTAAATTTGTTATTTGAAAACAAATTGTTTATTTTATCTCGTAAAGTTTGTTAAAATATATCTGATTGATGGCGTTATAAGCTAATGTCTCTATTTATTTTATAAGTACCTTAAAATGTGTATATATAAGTACAATTAGCCTTTTAGTTAAAATTTAGATCCATAAAAATGGGTGTTATTTCAATTACTTTGCTAATGCGCAAAATAAAACTTTCTATCGGTTTCCCGGGTAATGTGAACGTTATTTTGAATTATGCGAGTATAAAAAGAAGTTATAGTTACCTGAGACAATGGTATCAACGCTTTCCTCGTGTTCTGATGGTTTTTCTGTCCATCCATGAAGATAAAATACTGTTTCTTTAGTTAAGTTAAATTTAGGATGTTCCGAAATTGATAATCCGTCTTCATAGGGTAGTTTTATGTAATTATTTACGGTAGGGCTGCATTTAAAACAAAAAATTAAATACTAACAAGTCTAGAAAGTATATTTTTCTGAAACCGGCAAGAAAGTGACTACTTTCCTCACCAATTTTAATACGGAAAATGTTTGACAACGGGAAATATATATATATACATACCCTTCATGATACAAGAAAAATATATGTTTAGTTATAATTTTCGGTACATTCAATGGCTCAAGTTTTTCATATGTAAACACTAAAATATAATAATTAATTTGAGTATTATAATGAGTAATATTACCAATATTTACCTGTTTGTAATATTAATAAATAAAACGCAAAATTAAACATTAAATTTGACACTGTCATACTGAACTAATTTTTAATACTAATTAAATATGATTCTTCAAAAATTTCGTGTAATTAAAAACAAATTAAATCCTAATTATTTTCAATTTGCTGAAAACAATTACAAGCGCAAAAAAAACTGGTGATTTGAATGGTTTAAATGTAGTTACATATATACTGACATACTTAATGTTTAAACAATATCTAATCGAAGTTATTTATATTAATATTCAGTTTTTTCAAAACATCGTCTAGTTTGATAAAATAAAATTCTTTGAGCTCTGAAAAATTTAAATTTGCCATTTTCATTATGAAATAAACATTATTATTATCTGTCTGTATTGTTTTTGAATTAATTTAAATGATATTAATTAGTTATTAACTGATAAACATGTAAAATATTTCGGTTAAAGATAAAAGTGGTGATTAGGGAATTAATTATCATAATAATTGTAATAATTGGGGTAATGGCTCAGTGGTATCGGGTCGGCCTGGGGATCCTGAGAACCCTGGTTCGATCTCACAGCCGACAAACATTTTCACAAATTTAAAATTACCCCTGTGGCTTCCCCACTACTAACATCTTTGGGGGCGTGATTTGACGGTTGGTAACCGCACTTCACGCGCATAATTATATCACCGAGATCTGCTTCGGCAGAGTGCCACACCCAGTCATGGCTAAAAGGCGTGATGATATATTTATTTTATTTTATTTGAATAATTGTAATAATTGGAGTAAAGGCTCAGTGGTATCGAGTCGGTCTGAGGATCCTGAGAATCCTGGTTCGATCCCACAGCCAACAAACATTTTCACCAATTTAAAATTAGCCCTGTGGCTTCCCCACCACTAAAATCTTTGAGGGCCGTGATTTGACGGCTGGTAACCGCACTTCACGCGCATAGAGATCTTACTGAGATCTGCTTCGGCAGAGTGCCACACCCAGTCATGGGTAAAAGGCGTGATAATATATTTATTTATATTTATTAAAATAATTTATTTTTTAAATAAATAAATACGAGGAATTATATTTTAATAATTTTTTATTGTTACTATAACTTTTATTTAAAATATACAATGACAAAAAAACTTATTTCCCGTGACCTTCAGTACAGATTTCCTGAGACATCTTGTATATACATTTGTCAATTAACAATTGAAACATAACCTAGGAAAAGGAATTTTACTTATAGCTCGTTCCAATAATACTTCGTTCCATAAAGTCGTTAATAATGTTTTGTTAAATGTTAGTTTTATCTAAAAAACAAAATAATTTTATTAATAAACAAACATTTATCAGGAGAAAGATTATTAGACAGTTGGTAAACGTGGAAATAAATAAAAAAAACATTTGAGAATTCGAGTTCGATTCCCGTAGTACTTATATTTAAAATTACTCCCGTGACTACCCCTCGACTAAATTATTGAGAGTTGTAATTTGACGGCTGGTAACCATACTTCTCGCACAAAACATATCGAGATGTGTTATGATAGAGTGCCACAACCAGTAATGGATAAAACGCCTGATTATTTTTTTAATTTATTTATCAAGTCGGCTGTGAATTCTGAGAACCCCGGTTCGATTCTCACAGGCGACAAACATTTTCACCACGTTAAAATTACCCCTGTGGCCCCTCCTTTAGTAACATCTTTAGGGGCTGTGATTTGACAGCTAGTAACCGCAGTTCACGCACATTAAAATATCACTTACCGAGATCTGCTAGGGCAGAGTGCCACACTCAGTAATGAATAAAAGACGTGGTAATATAATTTATTCTGCTCTGTACAACAGGGACTGAATCCCAATTACAGTACTGGGTCAAAATGCAGCAAGCTGTAGTATGGGTAGTTCATATATTTTTAGCTTAAGTGGGATTCGAACTGGGGATATTCAGATACGAATGATGAAATATATGATATGGGGTGGCTAGCTCAGTAGTATGAAGTCGGCCTGTGGATTCTGAGAACCCTGGTACCCTAGATTCGATTCCCACAGACGACAAACAATTTTCATAATTTCAAAAACTACCCCTGTGGCTCCTCCACCACTAACATCTTTGGGGACCGTGATTTGATGACTGGTAACCGCACTTCTCGCGCAAAATATATCACTTACCGAGATCTGCTTCGGCAGAGTGCCATACCCAGTAATGGGTAGAAGGCGTGATGATATATTTATATTTATTTATTTTAAATATATTTGATTAAATTTTTTATATACTTACGTCTTTGTTTATAACTTCTGTGTAATGGTTTGAAGGTATATAATCCCATACTTTTGTTATTTCAAATTGTGTAGCTGTCACTTCTATTTTGTGGGTAAGTGTATTATTGTCAAAATATTTATCTACCTAAAAATATAAGAAAAGCAGGTTCATTTTGTATACCCTATATTTGTAATTTTTTCTCGTGTTCTATGCAAGATAAATTAGTGAAAATTTAATGAGACATACTTTAGTATGTACTTAGTACTCAGTTAAAATTTGAAGTTAATCGACAGAAGAATCTTGGCTTTACAAGGGTTCAAACATGGATCCGTCAATAGGTTTGTGTTCTGATCTAACGTTGAAGTCTCCAAATTTTATTTCTGTTTAAAGTGTTATATCTCGCGTTATATACAAGATATTTGGATGAAATTTTTATGAGACATATTTTAGTATATGGTTAGTATACAGTTAAAATCTGGAGTTAATCGACGTATGCATTTTGGAGTAACAGGGGTTCAAACCTAGGCCTTTTTTATACTTACATAAAGTCTAATTTCAAGGTTGTTCGATGGAACAGCAACAGTCCCTGAAAATTTCTTTTCAGTTAAATCTGCTTTGTAGTCATAGAACATCATTAAAGATGAAAAAATAATGTCCATTGACATATGAGCAGAATTTGTAACCGTATTTATGCGTGCCATTTGAGGTTTCTCTTTCATCGCAACTTGTTGAAAGGTACTTAAGAATCCTTTCGTGTAATATACTGTTCCTACTACATCATATCCAAAATGATTTAGACGCCTGCGAAAAAATAAAACAACATTCTTTATTTTCCGATGTCAACTGTTTCTAAATTAAATTGGTAGAAAATTTGGTCATCTGCAATTTTTATTTAAAATACTTTCCATGAAAACATTTTCACCAATTTAAAATTACTCCTGTGGCTCCTCCACCACTAACATCTTTGGAAGCCGTGATTTGACGGCTGGTAACCGCACTTCACGCGCATATTTATATCACTTACCGGGATCCGCTTCGGCAGAGTGCCACACCCAGTAATGGGTAGAAGGCGTGATAATATATTTATTTTATTTTATAACTATCCCTATGGCTCCTCCTCCACTAACATCTCTGGGGGACGTCATTTGACGGCTAATAACCGCACTTTACGCGCATAAATATATCACTTACCGAGAACTGCTTCGGCAGACTGCCACACTCAGTAATGGGTAGAAGGAGTGATGATATATTTATTTATTTTATTTATTCATAGCAAAATTATTTATTAAATAAAATAAAATAAATATATCATCACGCCTTCTATCCATTACTGGGTGTGGCACTCTGCCGAAGCAGATCTCGGTAAGTGATATATTTTGCGCGTGAAGTGCGGTTACCAGTCGTCAAATCACGGCCCCCAAAGAGTTAGTGGTGGAGGAGCCACAGGGGTAGCTTTTTGAAATTATGAAAAAACCAGGGTTTTCAGGATCCACAGGCCGACTTCATACCACTGAGCTAGCTACCCCATTATTTATTTATTTAAAATAATATACTTACGTTATATTCTGGGTCATATCTTGTAGTTTTGTGTTACATACTCCATAATCTTCTAATTCGTAAATGAATTGTTGAGTAACATCCAGTATATACTTATCGGAATCCACAAGTTTTATTTTTGAATCGGCATAAAAATCATATCTGTCATTTTCATTTCCATTCGAACAAATTACTAGAAAGAAAAAATAAAATAAATACTTTATAAAGAAGTTTAACAATCTTAGTTGTCGAATAGAAATGTATTACTCTTCAAAATAAACCTTCAAATTCGTATTCATTATGTTTACTTAATAAGTATTCATTAAATTTAATAAACTTACCAAAAATAGAACATATAATTAGAGCAAGTAATAATGACAACATATTTACGTTGTTACACAACTCATTAGACTGTGTAACTTAATTTTTATTTTTAATTAAAATTAGATTATCTTGTAACATTGAACAATTATCTCAATCGTTCAGATTTATTATCATAACAGAGATATTTATCTTCTAATTAAAAAATAATTGTAGCAATTATTCTAATCGTATAAAAACAAAACCAGTTATACGTTATTTGCATATTTATCAACATTTCTAGGTAAAAAAACATTTAAATATTTCTATAAACTATTTATTAATTTATATATAAATATTGGGTAATATTTATAAATAACTATAAAATAAAATGAATAAATTTGAAATTCATATTGCGCGCGCGGGAATAAAAAGAAGAAGCTCGATTCTTACTTGTTTCCATGGCGCACCACTACCATCTAGCTTCACGTTGTTGTTTTGACGTTTTTGAATTCTGTAACTGAAATTTGATTAAAAAGCTGTCGTTATTGTATAATAAACACTAATTTATTAAATATTGTTATAGCTATGGATCCTGTAGATAAGGAAGTAAGTATTATATAAATAATTTTGAAAATACAGTAGTTCATAATATATTTTGGTACAGGTTAATCGTATAAACATGATTTTCGAAGAAAAACGTTTCGAATCTTACAAACGTTGGCCTTTTTCTGATAAAGAAGCTTGCAGCATTAGAAAAGTAAGTATTCCATCTCCAGTTACTTGTAAAAACTTGTAAGTAAGGTTATGTTATAACCTAACGATGTAGAGTGGGAATTGATCCATTTAAATTAATAAATAGATCAGGTATGCCCTGATTAATACTAATAATTATGTTATATCGAAGTTGGCCGAAGCTGGATTTTTTTGGACTGGAACAGCAGAAGAATCAGACTCAGCACAGTGTTTTGTTTGTAACAAGTCACTAGATGGGTGGGAATCATCCGACGATCCTTGGTTTGAACACAAAAAACATTCTCCTGAATGTCCATTTATCGTCATCGACAAGAAAGAAGATGATTTAACCCTGGATCAATTTTATGATCTTTGGAGGATTATGATGAAGAATTTAGCTAAAGCCAAAGTTGCAGAATATGATAAAGAAATCATGATTGAGGTTGA
Source organism: Pterostichus madidus (assembly GCA_911728475.2). Taxonomy (NCBI): domain Eukaryota; kingdom Metazoa; phylum Arthropoda; class Insecta; order Coleoptera; family Carabidae; genus Pterostichus; species Pterostichus madidus. Next base: position 1,540,359 of record OU452314.1, on the reverse strand, counting down.
TTCAATCAGAAATGCAATATTGAATTATAAGAAAACAGGATGAATATGGATTTTTTTAGGTTATGATTGTTAAGTTATTTTGTAATATGGATTTTTGTACGATATTTTTATAATGTAATAATTGTACTACAATACAGATATAAAACATTTATTTTGATCGGTTAATTTAGGCCTAATTTTATTTAATACAGGTTGAGGATGTTATATAACTTTGATAAAGCTATATTAATTCCATTATTTAATTAATTATAAAGTTATTTTGATGCTCAGACAAAACATAATGTTTTGTCTGAGTTTTGATGCAATAACTATTTAATTTTCTTGTGTATTGCTTGTAGCATAGCTTAGATAGTTTTCATTTGTTTCAGTACAGTGGTGATAAAACAGTGGCGTGCATCCAGGGGTAGCTGAGATTTTCTCCACAATGTAAGTCTATTTTTGTAAACAAAATGCGCTGTGAAAATATGTTAATTATTTAAATCCAATACCAATAATCAATCGACTGCTATTAGTATCATATTAATTTGATTAACCGTTTGCTAAGAAGCTTTTAAAGGATTAAAATTTGATGCAGCTACTGCGCATATAATAAGAGAAATAAAACTGCAAAGTGTGTATGCAATAAACAAAATTTGACGTATTTTTACGCGCTATTAAAAGGATCTATGTTCGAATGCTTGTCATTCCAAAATGCGTGCTTCGATTAACTTCAAATTTTAACTGTGTACAAACAACATGCTTTTGTAATATTAGTTAAAATTTTGTGTATTTCGGTTCAATAAAACACAAGAAAAAAATTATGAAAGTTAGGAAACAAAATTAACATTTTTATACAACCGGTAAATAATGTTAACATTATTCTTAACTATGAGGCCTGGCAGAGCCAGGCCGACCGCTAGTTCTTAACTAAAATCATACTTAATTTGCTTTATTATTAACGGAGGGAAATTAAAGGACAAGTACTCCCTAGGGAAATAAAGTTAAGGCCATTGACAGTGCCACTTAGAAAATTTTTTATGTTTTTAGTATTCAATGCTCTTGTGCGCATGTCAAAGAGAGACCTCCGAACTTCTTTGATTGTTTGATGACATGATTATTTTTTGACGTTTTTCAAAACCAATAAAATGCTTTATTGCATGTCACTTGTCCGCGTTTAACCAAGCCTGTCATTATTATACTGAGAATAAAGCTCTTGTGTTTATTCCCGCGAATAATCTCTGTAGGTGCTTTTTTGTTTGTGACAAATGATAGGTAGTTGTCAAATAATTATATAAAACTGTCAACGCGTCAAGTAAAATGTGTGAAAAAAATCGATTTAGTTCCATTTCAGATACAGAAATACACCATCAAATTTTGGAAACAACTTCCAAGAATACATTAATAAGTAATCAATTGATATGAACCCAGTTCAAAATCTTTTAAGTTGGATGAGTCGACCTCAATAGCTAAGTCAAAAAATAATCTAATTAAATATAACTGGAGAGTTGGATAAATTAGAAGATTATTCTCCAGTATCTTTCTCAAACTTGTCAATAGTCACGAAAGCCCGTAGTGGTATCGAGTCAGCCTGTGGATTCTGAGAACCTGAGTTCGATTCCCACAACCGACAAATAATTTTCACCGTATTAATATTACCCCTAAGGCTCGTCCACTACTAACATCTTTGAGGGCCGTGATTGGGCGGCTGGTAACCACACTTCACGCGCATAAATATATCACTTACCGAGATCTGCAACAGCAGAGAGCCACACCCAAGATGATAAAAGGCGTGATGGCATATTTATTTATTTTTATTATTAATTACTTCTTGCAAATTAATTTGCTAAAGAATGGATGTTTGTTAGTTTTTTTAAAGACAAGAAAAATTTCTACCAGCATTGTGGAAGAAACGTTACATATGGTTTGGATATTTTAGGAAGATACCCAAAAATACGAGATTTATTGTTTGGCAAGAGAAGTGCTTTTGTTTCTTTTGTATTCTATTTTCGTATAAGAAAGAAATGGAGCAACAAGTATGATAGTAAAAATACGAGTTTCTGATACTTAGAAATCTTTAGAATATTTTATCTTATAAATGTATTTATACTACATGTCAAATAGGGTGACAGTTACGTCATTCTTTAAAGAAATACATTGTTGTTTTTTGGTATATGTACATGACAAATAAAAAGAGAAAAAATAAATTAACCCCTATATTTTGTACCTGGATTATAACAACAATTTTTCTATTCTGAGAAATAATAATGTACACTGACTTTTTTGTTGTTATTTTCATACATTTTGTTTTACTTCTATTGTGGCTGTTATTATAAATACAGAGTGATCAAAAGGGATTGTTACAGTTGGCAATAAAAAAAACTACTTGAAATTGGTAAGCCTGATACATAAATTCATTTCCTGTTGTTGACAGTGACATTTAAAATTTAAATTTGAGTACATTTATTATTACATTTATTTCTAAAGTATTTCTATTACTTAAAAAGTCAAAATTCTATTAGCTGTCAGACTCCCGACATAACCTATTTGTATTTATTAGAAATGTCAAATAGCATTTCCGCCTTTATCTGACGTTGTGCCAACTGTGGAATAAAAAGATCTCTGGAATTGTATTGCCAACTATAACAATTCCTTTTGATCACCCTGTAGTATATTACGTACCATGAACTGTAAGTGACAGTTTTTAGGTCAAGAATGTAGTTTGGAAAATCAAGGCCCGAAGGGTCGAGATTTCCTAAACATTCAAGACCTAAAAAAATCACTTACAGTTCGAGGTTAGGAAGCTATTTTTTACAATACTTGCACAAATAGAAGGAAAAGAAAAATAGGTTTCAAAATTGACAGCTGTCAAATTGTTGTCAAAATAAATAATATTATTTATATTAATATTTAAATTATAAGTATAAACACTAAAATACTCAATATGGGGTATGTGGCTTAGTTGTATCGAGTCAGACTGTAGATTTGAGAACCCGGGTTCGATTCCCAAACCGACAAACAATTTGCATCACATTAAAATTACCTCTGTGGTTCCTCCTCCACTATCATTTTTGGGGGCCGTAATTTGACCACTGATAATCACACTTCACGCGTAAAATATACCATTTACCGAAACGGACAATTCAGAATTTGGTTTTGTTTATAAATTATGATATTTCACTATCAACTCAGCTTCGAAAAGTACCGACTAATTAAGCGTTATCTTAAGTATCTTTCTAAAGTTGACTTAATAGTGTTTATTTTGTTTATCAAATTTATTAGTGCATATGCTATAGTAGCTTCAGTATTCCGTAGATCATTATTTATCAAGTTTATAGTTTTTCTGAATTGACGCGTCTGGTTATACGGGATGTGATGACATATCTGGGTAATTATTAGCTAAGCATCTGTCGGAGATAGAGTTACCCTTTGTGACTCACCCCGTCTAAGATTTTTATGTAAATACATGCATGAGAATGCTTATCTGGACCAATGCAACGACATCAGCACTCTTTGTCAGAACATCCCATGGAAACAATAATTAGTGAGTGGTAGATTGGCTCTCGTCGAGACAACTTGGCTCTCGACTTCACGTGCAAAATGTTGTCTTGCCGTGTGTAACTTAGTAAAAAATAAAATAAAACATTACTGGGTGTGGCACTCTGCCGAAGCAGATCTCGGTAAGTGATATATTTGTACGCGTGAAGTGCGGTTACCAGCCGACAATTCACGACCCCTAAATATGCTAGTTGTGGGAGAACCACAGAGGTAATATCAAAATAAATATATCAGCACGTCTTTTACCCACGACTGGGTGTGGTACTCTGCCGAAGCAGATCTCGGAAAGTGATATTTTTATACGCGTGAAGTGCGGTTACCAGCCGACAAATCACGACCCCTAAATATGCTACTTGTAGGACAACCACAGAGGTAATAACAAAATAAATACATCATCACGCCTTTTACACATTACTGGGTGTGGCACTCTGCCGAAGCAGATCTCGGTAAGTGATATATTTATACGCATGAAGTACGATTACCCGCCGTCAAATCACGACCCCTAAATATGCTAGTTGTGGGAGAACCACAGAGGTAATAACAAAATAAATACATCATCACGCCTTTTATCCATGACTGGGTGTGGCACTCTACCGAAGCAGATCTCGGTAAGTGATATATTTATACGTGTGAAGTGCAGTTACCCGCCGTCAAATCACGACCCCTAAATATGCTAGTTGTGGGAGAACCACAGAGGTAATAACAAAATAAATATATCATCACACCTTTTACCTATTAGTGAGTGTGGCACTCTGCCGAAGCAGATCTCGGTAAGTGATATATTTATACGCGTGAAGTGCAGTTACCAGCCATCAAATCACGGCCCCCAAAGATGTTAGAGGCGGGGGAGCCACAGGGGTAATTTTAAATTTGGTGAGAATGTTTTGTTGGCTGTGGGAATCGAACCAGGGTTCTTGATACTTGATACCACTAAGCCATTACCTCATAAAGTCATGAAAATTGTTTGTCAGCTGTGAGAATTTAACCGGGGTCCTTAAATCCACAATCCAACTACCCCATTAAATAAAAATATGTGTGAATTATTTATAAACAAATTCCAGCACAAAAAGCAACCATCCCTTGCTAATTATCCCCTCTCCTATCAATACCACTCTTCCATCAATCCTCCCCTATTTTCCACCCTTTTCTATCTCCCTCCCCTGAAACAGTTTCTGTTATCATCTGCGCGCGTCGGATTCGCATATTCATTTCATCTCTTTGCTTCACGCTCAGTTCGTTCGACGCCCGCGTGCGTTCCACACCGACGTCGGCGTCACTAGATCAGTTCACTCGTGGACGTCGTGACGTACACTCCATACAAAAGATCTTGACGGTTTGGTCACTGTAGTGCGTATGACAGTTAATTTCTAAATTAATTAAATGTTTATAAGTGTGCTGTACGGACATGTTTTAAATTTTAAAATTTAGTGCGTGTACGATTTATTAAAATGTCTATAAACTAATTAATTAATAATCTATAAAATCGAATTGATTAAAAGTTAGGACAGTCGATTCCTAAACTAATTTTAAATAGCACAAATATTTAATTTCTTTTCTATGTTGCTTTTGTCAATTTAATAATAATTTTGGTTCCTCGAACTTCCTGCAACAGACTTTCTGGTTAGTTCGAAACTTGACCACCGGCTGTCAAGGCGTATGTGATTTTGTCCTGTCTCCTTCACTTGTTTTTCAACCGGTAATCAAATGTTTTGTTGTTGATTTTTGTTGTCATCATTTCGGTTGTTTTTTATGTTTAATTTTTTGCTGCTAAGTGTTTTTAGATAATGCAAATTAAGAATTTAGAGAATTTTAAGACGATATTTTATAATAAAATTAAAATTAAAAAATCAACACTAGGTAGGTTTCAAAAAAGTAAATAAGTTTATTCACTATACGTATTTCGGTCGACTAGACCATCATCATGTAATGATTATTCTTCTGTAATCATTACCTGATGATGGTCTAGTCGACCGAAATACGTATAGCGAATAAACTTATTTACTTTTTTGAAACCTACCTAGTGTTGATTTTTTAATTTTATTATAAATATGTTTCAACGAGAACCGACAGTGAAATCTATAGAATTTACGATATTTTATTATTCTAGTGGATTAAAATGTAGATTTTATACAGGGTGTTCAGTAAACACCACTGACATTACTTCTCTGATTAGGTTACAGGAAAAATTAAAAATGAATGTCCAGTATATATTTTTAAGTTTTCTTAAATTTTATTTTCATTATAATAAACATATTTACAAAATGTTTTATAAGAAATTGAATAATTGCGAAGTTTTGATGTAAAATTGAGGTTTAGTTTTTGACACAATTATTTCAACTATTTCAAAAGTAAAAGAACGTTTATAGCTGTATTCCATTTGCCACTTGGTTCACTTAAATCATTTTAGATAAATTTGACACATGACTAAATGAACTGAATTAAGCAAACTCACGCACTTAGGGCCAAATTCATAGTCGTGACTCATCCTCACTTCAGTCTCAACTCACACTCAAAGTCGAAGTAACTAAGGCAACTAACTCAAAAATGTGTACAATTTGAGTTAGTTGCCTTAGTTACTTCGACTTTGAGTGTGAGGTGAGAATGAGGTAAGGGTGAGTCATGACTATGAATTTGGCCCTTATTGGAGTGAATTACTTCAAAGTAAATTAGAATCTGTAATTCTAGTACTGGAAATCAAGTCAACGAAGTAATTCAGCGAAATAAATAAGAGATCTGGTTCAATAAATGTAAGTTATATCTGATCAAAATGGCAAATGGAATACGCCTATTATAGGAATGTTATTTATCACCATGACAACTGTAGTAAAATGTTATTTTTGGTCCTGTAATACGTACGTGATTGGTCAGAAATTATAAAATTGAACCAAATGATTGACTCATTTTATATGTGGGAAATAGTCAAATTAAAATTAAACAAACTGTCAAAATAATTTACTTTACCATGGATCCTAGGACCGAAAATTGCATTTTTAATACAGTTTTCATTGTGATAAAAATAACTTTATGCACAACCGGGTTGAAAAGTATGTGTTTTCGCCCTAAAAGGCGAGCTTAAACATTTAATTATATGTTGAAAAGATTAAAATATGTACATAGGTTATATGTCAAATGACATTTTGCAGAATCAAGTATTCACAATAAACAAAAATTGTCATTTTATTTATGTATCCATAGGGATTATTTGTTTATGGCCCTTGGGCCAAAAACAAGTGTTTAAGCCCGCTTTTCAGGGCTAAAACAGTTAATTTCGGTACGGTTGTGCATAAAAAAATAATTTCTTTGAATACATAAATAAAATGACAATTTTTGTTTATTGTGATTACTTGATTCTGCAAAATATCATTTTGACATATAACCTATGTACATATTTTAATCTTTTGAACACATAAATAAATGTTATTTTGTTGTGCATAAAATATTGTATGTACCACGGGTGAAATTAGCGTTTCTGACCCTGAGCATATTATTAGCCCTCAGCGCTTTGTGCCTCGTGCTAATCATCATACCACGGGCCAGAAACGCCTATTTTCACCCTTGCTATATAAATAACTATTATGTCATGAAATTCGTGAATATTTGTCAAATTATGATATGACCATGCATAAATAAATATCATCCCGCCTTTTACCCATTATTGGGTGTGGTACTCTGCCGAAGCAGATTTTGGTAAATGATATATTTATGCGCGTGAAGTGTGGTTATTAGCCGTCAAATCACGGCCCCCAAAGATGTTAGTGGTTGGCGAACCACAGGGCTAATTTTAAATTAGTGAAAATCTTTTGTCGGCTGTGGGGATCGAACCAGGGTTCTCAGGATCCACAGGCCGACTTGATATCACTGAACCATTACCCCATAAATAAATAAATATTCATATATCAGATTTTTTGTTTATCACAGCACTTGCGAGCATATTTTTACTTCAAGCACTTTTTGTGTAATTTTGTTATTCTAAATTTACTTTTTTATTTATACACATCAACTAATAGAGTTTCAATGATTGAACTTCTAAATAAATTTAATATCGCGAGAAAATTTAATCCAAACGTAATAAATTTTTCCTTTTTACATAATTAAAATGAAACTTCACAAATTTCAAATATAAAATCGACATTCGAACACTTTATTAAAATCTAAAATCTTTGAGAACATTCGAAGCGGAGAAATATTTAATATTGTAAGTTGATACGCGGGCATTTTTCCGAGAACAAATATGGAAATGCATACCTTACAAACGACTATATTAGATATTTTCGTGTCATCGTTGAATCGAGGAAAAACAAAAGGTTTTTTTATAATACTTGTACTGTAAGTTATCTATTAATGACAAACTTTAAACACGGTAAGTGGAAATTTTATTACACAGTGGTTTCCATGGTTGTATCAGGACTTTAATATTTACTTACTATCCACCGTGGACAGTAAGTAAATATTACATATCAAGATCCTGTTTATTTTGACAACAATTTGACAGCTGTCAATTTTAAAACCTATTTTTCTTTTCCTTCTATTTGTGCAAGTATTGTAAAAAATAGCTTACTAACCTCGAACTGTAAGTTATTTTTTTAGGTCGCGAATGTTTAGGAAAGCTCGACTCTTCGGGCCTCGATTTATCAAACTACATTCTTGACCTAAAAACTGTCACTTACAGTTCATGGTTACATAATATACTACTATTATTTATTACCATTTTATTAGTTCGAGAATAAATAAATATATCATCACGCCTTCTACCCATTACTGGGTGTGGCACTCTGCCGAAGCAGATCTCGGTAAGTGATATATTTTGCGCGTGAAGTGCGGTTACCAGTCGTCAAATCACGGCCCCCAAAGATGTTAGTGGTGGAGGAGCCACAGGAGTAGTTTTTGAAATTATGAAAATTGTTTGTCGCCTGTGGGAATCGAATCTAGGGTACCAGAGTTCTCAGGATCCACAGGCCGACTTCATACTACTGAGCTAGCCACCCCATCAAAAGAATACTTAAAAAAATTGACAATTTAAGGTGACAAATTTCTAGTTTCTTTACTTTTCTTCCTGAAGAAAGAAAACTTCATATCCTAGGGATGAAAAGTGTTACTTTCTTCTCTCAATTGAGGGAAAAAATATTACGTTTTGGCATGAAGGTACTTGAAAAAGATTTTTTATGTAAAATATAAAAGTACACACGCGTTATAAGTAAATGTATATAAATGAAATTTGTAGCAAAATCAAATTACATATTTCAAGAATATTTGATTTATTGATATTATTAAATCTCGCAAATTTTGGTGAATTCGTTTAACTCTAACTCTGTTTATTTCACCAAATAAAATTAGTCACCCCAATCGACGTTCATACTTATTTCACCAATTTTAGCTCAGTGGTATGAAGTCGACCTGTGGCTCCTCCACTCCTAACATCTTTGGGGGCCGTGATTTAACTACTGGTAATCGCACTTCACGCGAAAAATATATCACTTACCGAGATCTCCTTCGGCAGAGTGATGATATATTTTTTCTTTTTTTTTTCTTTTGATGGAATCTTAAATTCTGATTATTTTGTTGTATTTATACAAATTTTGTACTAAATGCATAGAAGAAGAAAAACTAATTTCTGCAAAAATACTTTGATAGCTTTTCGTTTTTATAATTATAAAAAGCTTTCTCTGTAAGCTCGGGCTTATAAACTAAGCATCTTTATTGTTCATAATGCAAGTACATTTATCTTAATTTGAAGTAATTTAGATGTCGGCAAGGAAGCTTTGTTTTTGATATTTTACCGTCTTAATTCTTCATGTAGTCTCCTATTCAGTACAGTTAGGCTAAGAAGAATTTTGTTGTAAATTTGTATCAAAGTAATCAAGTAGTTTTATAATAATCTAACACTGATAACGAGATTACTGAAAGAATGTAATCTAAATTGATAAGAGAGAAACTTTGTTCATTTATTTGATTGAAAACAAGATCATTTTTTTAAACGTAAATCACTCTTGCTTATTATCTACTGTCATTTAGGAGCAGCAATTGCAGATCTGTTATAACCTTAATTGTATTTTTATTTGCCTTTCCATAAATAGCTCCAAGGGAATGCATCGAAATATGGAAGTAAGAATTAAAATAGAGAAACGATTTTCATCGCATTTAAGGTAGTACTAGTGTGAAAACAAATTTTGCATATCAGAATGAAATTTGGCGCATGTAAACATTGGATAGTCATACGCATCCTGTTAAAATATGAGACACATTCATCGTCTGTGAACAAATATATTCGCTTGTAAAGTTGAGTTCTTATACACGGGGCTTATGGCGATTATCACTCAGAATGGCACAAATTTGGTTTGTGTACCTCTAAAATTTTGCAGTTGCATTTGAAAAACTAGTATGATGTTCTAGAACTATCCATGTATGTTGTATCAGAAGGAGAAAGTTTTTTATCGTTTAGTAATGGATATATAGCCATGCAAAGCCTTGTTTTTAACGAAAAATTAAGAATCCCAATTTATAATGGCAACACCACACGGTGGTATGGTATTTGAAAATTCACTAGACCAACAACCTGTTAACAATTCATGATATTCAAATCGTAATAGGTATAAAACACTTATTTTATTCAATTTTTATATTTTTTTGAGCGTCAGTTTCGCCACTCGACAACCGATGGCGCCACCGTCACACTAGTACTACCTTAAGTAGTAGTTGCAGTTTTTTCTGGGTACCCTTTTTGACGGCTGGTAAATACTATTTACATACAGCACCACACTTAAGAATAGTTTGATAGTTTGATGATATATTTATTGTAGTATTATTCCCAGGAATGGGTAAAATAACAGGGCTTCAAATTATATAAAAAAATACAACTCTGTCTAAATGGTTCGTATTTTATTATAAGCTACTGTAATTATGGATTGGCTAGCTCAGTGGTATGAAGTCGGCTTGTGGATACTGAGAACCCTGGTTCGATTCCCACAGGGGACAAACAATTTTCATAATTTCAAAAACTACCCCTGTGGTTCTTCCACCACTAACATAGTTGGGGGGCCGTGATTTGATGGCTGGTAACCGCACTTCACGCGCAAAATATATCACTTATCAAGATCTGCTTCGACAGAGTGCCACACTCAGTAATGGGTAGAAGGCGTGATGATATACCGGGTGTCCCATTTAACTTGACAACTTGAAATAACTCAAAAAATACGCGATGTATGAAAAAAGTGAGCCGAGACCAAATCTTAACAGTTTTGAAGGGGGAATCATTCTATGCTAAAATCAGGACCCTCCCTGCCCCCAGTGGGTGGAGCGGTGGGCAACATTGAAATCTTAAATAGGAACCCCCATTTTTTATGAAAAAAAGTTTCACACAAAACTTATGTATTTTTGTCCGTAGAATCCGAATCTGAAATAAAAAATGGGGGTTCCTATTTAAGATTTCAATGTTGAACACCGCCCCACCCGCTGGGGGCAGAGGGGGTCCTGATTTTAGCATAGAATGATTCTCCCTTCAAAACTGTTAAGATTTGGCCTCGGCTCAATTTTTCGTACATCGCGTATTTTTTGAATTATTTCAAGTTGTCAAGTTAAATGGGACACCCTGTATATATATTTTTTTTAATCTACTGTAATTAAATAGTATACATACATAATATTACGCTATATTCTATTAAATGGGGTAGCACGAACCCTAGAATCATTTATAAAACATTAACTCATCAGATTAATCAAATAATCAGTCCTCGTCAAACATTCTCATCCAAACACACCACCCTCACTTCAACCACATTCATAGATCCCTCCATACAAACTCATTTATTTATCACACTCAGAATCATTCATCACACAACAAACCTTCAATCACATCCATCCAATCACTCCTATATACTTTTCATCAATCTTTTTTCGACGTACATTTCTCATACTCAAAACATTTCAAATTACTCACGCTTACTCCTCTAACAATGAATCTAACAACAAATCTACAACGATTAGAAAAGAAGAGAGCGCCAGCCTGCGCTTGTATTTGAAAGTAAATTCCACACAATTGCAGTTAGTCACTCAAATGAAAGAACTGAAAATGAAACAAAAATATAAGATTAAACAGTAAATAAATACATTAATCGCTAATGCAATCTACACAAATTTTATTAAAAATTTAGACAAAACAACATTATACTTTGAAATTCAAATTATAGGATTATGCTTTACGAATAAAACATTAAAATATGGACATCATAAAAGCTCAAAAAATATAATCGCATCATATACTGAAAAATATGTATAAATTTTACATGCAAGAGTGTTTTTATTTTTAATATAATTTTTCTGTGCCTCGCTGTTCATTCCAAAAAGTAATTTAAAATCTGGGAACATCTAAATATATTGGTATGTTTTCATAGCAAAAACAAGATTACAATTCATATAAAAACAGAATGAAATACCTACATAGATTAAAAGAAAATAAGCATATTACATAATAAATATTTATTTTTATTTATTTTATTTATTTTGATACGTAATGACAAAATAAATTACTGGGTGTGGCACTCTGCCGTAGCAGATCTCGGTAAGTGATATATTTATGCGCATGAAATGCGGTTACCAGTCGTGAAATCACGGTCCCAAAAATGTTAGTGAATCAACAGGGGTAGTTTTAATGTGGTGAAAATTATACCACTGAATCATCTATCCCATAACTATTATTTGAATATAAAAATAAATATATCATTATGCCTTCTACTCATTGCTGGTTGTGGCACTCTGCCATAGCAGATTTCGGTAAGTGATATATTTTGCGCGTGAAGTTCGGTTACCAGTCGTCAAATCACGACCCCCGAAGATGTTAGTGGTGGAGGAACCACAGGGATAGTTTTTGAAATTATGAAAATTGTTTGTCGCCTGTGGGAATCGAACAAGGGTTCTCAGGATCCACTGGCTGACTTCATACCACTGAGCTAGCTACGTAATGATAATAATAATAATAATGGGGTGGCTATCTCAGTGGTATGAAGTCGGCCTGTGGATCCTGAGAACCCTGGTTCGATTCCCACAGACTACAAAATAATTTTAATAATTTCAAAAACTACCCCTGTGGCTCTTCCACCACTAATATCTTTTGGGGCCGTGATTTGAGAACTGGTAACCGCACTTCACGCGCAAAATATGTCACTTACCGAGATCTGCTTCGGCAGAGTGCCACATCCAGTAATGGGTAGAAGGCGTGATGATATTTATATATTTATTAAACGAAATTCGTAAATTCGTGTTCCAGGCAAATAACAATATCACGTTCGTATGTCTTTTCTTCCTCGCGTGAAATAAGATAATACATCCTGACAACTGAACCTTGTTGCTAAGCAACCAATAAACCTAAATGAGTTGCTAGAATATTTACTTACGTCCGAATGGAACAAGAGAGCACGAACAATGTCTGTCGTTAATTCCAGTATAAGGACAAAAAGATTTTTGTTGTGGGGATTCAAAAACAATGGACATAGAGAGTGTATTTTTTCGTGTTCATTTGTTTTTGTTAGTTTGCTTTTTATTTGACAGTTAACACGTTATTCTGACAAGATAAAAATGAAATAGAATTGTTCTGTAATATGTTACGAACAAGTATAGTATTTTATTTTTCATCACGCCTTTTTTTGTTTGCTGCTCTGCACAATAGGAATTTCTTCTTAATTACAGCACGCTATATCCTATCAAATGAGGTAGCACCAGAGCTGGGCAGTAGCTAGCTACTTTTGTAGCTTAGCTACTAGCTTAGCTACATTTACCTTAGCTGTAGCTGTAGCTTAGCTAACTGTGAAACAATATAGCTGTAGCTTGTAGCTAGCTACTTTTTTTTCTATTAGCTTAAAAATAACAACTGAAGCTACTTTTCAAGCTACTTTTTGTAGCTTAAAGCTACTTTTTACAGCTTATAGCTACTTTTTAAGCAGAAGGTCAACAAAGTACGCATGCGTACAAGCTAAACCCACACAAAATAATTATTTGTTGCCGGTTCTAACTGGCTCTAATACGCAAAAATACACAGTAGGTGCCAGATGGTATTTGCTATTTTTAATATTTATGTTTTACGTAATAGTAAATTAACAGTCATTATAACAAAAGACTGATCATATGACAATGGCAAATTTAATTATTTCACAATAATATAAAAAAGTAGCTTTAAAATTTAACAGCTACTTTAACGAAAGCTTTTAGCTGTAGCTTAGCTATATTTTACAAAATATAGCTTATAGCTGTAGCTCATGCATTGATAGTATATACATTGCCTATATTTTGCTTGAAGTTGAAGCCAGCGGGATATGAACGCGCGATCTCTTGTTTTCCAAATAACAATCATTTAGAGCCAGATAATCTAGTTATAAACTATTAAGTTTAATCCCTAAAAACAAGTTTCCATTATCTAAATGCCCATAAAACACTAGTTTACCATAAAATGTCCATTAGCTAAACGCAATGACATTTGCATCAGGAGAGCACAAAATCTCCCTCGAGGCTCAGCAGGATCATTCTGTGCATTCCTGCATCGTATAATCCTGTTTGTAGGTTTGCAGCAGGACTCGGATATACTTTGGATCTGTAGTGAACCGGTAGAGAGCGATGCGGTAAGCGGTAAACGGAAGACGCATCAGTGAATGTGCTGCACTTCGATAAGTAACATTAGCTTTGTAAGGTAGAGAAGTACCGTTCAACTTCGTTATAATGTATTGAATTTATATGATATATTGCGGGTGAGATTATGTTTGAGACTTTTCGAAAGGATATAATATTATGATTAGGTGTCAAGAAATAATATATACATACATAGGCCCAATTGCATAAAGCGATGTTAGCTATTTTATTAACTTATGTTAAAAGTAAACCATAGCCACGAGGGCTAATACCACATCTTATATATTTTCGTCTCAGGGGACGTTGTTGCATGTGAATATAACCACGAGGTGTTCATTTGTGTTTGAATCGTTGCGCTGTGTGGAATTGGACATATTTTGTTGTAGATAAGATGGTAACTAAGTGTTTTGTTTGTACACTTATGTTTGTTGAAGTAATTGTAGTTTTGATTTGTTTAAAAACATAAATTTGATATTTATTCTCAGACTTCCTCTTCATATTAACGGGTTTTATATTTATTATTAATAGTAAATATTGTTCAACAATTACAATTAGAAATATTTATTTTAATCGATCGATCACACTAATAATAAACGTTGATAATTTCAGTTTCCTTGTAAAAATGTATAATCTTTTAGGGGATTCTGTTCTGTCCTGTTTAAATTTCAAATCTCTTTATGACACATGCGCAATAGCAGGGGCTAAGTACGGTACAGGAAATAATACTTCTGTCTCTGTCAATCTGCCGAGCCTCACAGTCTTGACTTTAATGCCGTATCCCCTCCTTTCAACGTCCTTGGTTTCAACTAGCTAAACTAAAAAGATGATGGCTAAAGGATCCAAGGTGCCAAATACTTTTTAAAATTGTTTTAAATACTATAGAATCATTTTAAACTTTTTTAAAACTGTTCTAAAAGTAGTTAAATTCTTTAAGATGATGGCTAGAGTATTACAAACTCTTCTAGACCTTTTTAAACTGTCTTAAAAGCTAGCTGAGTGCTCTAAGATGATGGCTAGAGGATCCTAGTTGCCAAATACTTTCTAAAGCTGTCTTAAATCTGTCTTAAAGCTGTCTTAATTTTTTTTTAAAACTGTTCTAAAAGCTAGTTATGTGCTCTAAGACGATGGCTAGAGAATTCCAGCTGCCATATAATGCTCAAAACTGTCTTGAACCCTTTAGAATAATTTTAAAGTCTGTTAAACTGTCCTTAAAGCTAGTATAGTGTTCTAAGACGATGGCTAGATTCACTAAGCACTAACAGGCTATTATAAACACATAATCGATAATCTCAGAATATATTTCCTTTTTCAATAAAAGTACCCAGAGCATCAAAATTAGGAAAATTCTAAAATTCAGTTTCTCGTTGTTAGTATTGGCGTCATAAAGTCTTCGGCATCTTGATTTTATGACGTAATGTCTTTCAAACTTCAGCGTCTAACGAGCAGCAAGAGACGCCATTTTGTGTCTCGATGACCTCATAAAGTAATAAAAATTACTTCCTACAGCAATTGGGTTTGATTTACAAGCTTTTCTTTAAGAATCATTAATTAATTTTGCTCGAGTAATGGCTGTAAGAATTATAAATCTTAAGGATGCGACTGCCACCATTTTGTATCGACATAACCGCAGTGATAAAGATAATAATATATTGTTCAGAATTTATTTGATTTACTGCAGCGCTTTACTGAAATTAATTATTTTAATTGATGAATATTCTTCATTTTTAAACGTATAAATTTTAGTAATGAATATTTAAGACCCTTTGGTGCCATTTTGTTTCGCTTTATAACACAGAGATAATTAAAATGAACCCAAGGTAATTGAGAAGAATTATTGCTGTTGTAACAATTATTATTTTCTAATTTAGTGTACTACTTCATTAAGGGAAGATATATGTACTTATTTTACCGAGGGGTAGTTGTGGCTTAATGGTAGCACGCTTGCTGTTTTTCTGTTGTACAACGAAAAAATAATAATGGTCGGTTACATTAATAAAAATTAAATTTTAAACTTGGTTTAAATAAATAAAAGCAAATCAAAATTATATGTAAAATAAAATAAATAAATATATCATCACGTCTTCTACCCATTACTGGGTGTGGCATTCTGCCGAAGCAGATCTCGGTAAATGATATATTTTGCGCGTGAAGTGCGGTTACCAGTCGTCAAATCACGCCTCCCCTCCCATAGATGTTAGTGGTGGAGGTGCCACAGGGGTAGTTTTTTAAAATGGTGAAAATTGTTTGTCGTCTGTGGGAATCGAACCAGGATTTTCAGGATCCACAGGCCGACTTCATACCACTGAGCTAACCACCCCATAAACTTATCACATAGATAATAAATCTGGAAATATATATTTTTAATGAACAACCGGGCCGAAATTAATGTGCTTTAGCCCTAAAAAGCGACCCTAGGGCCAAAAAACACTTTTTTGGCCCTAGGGTCATAAAAAAATATTTCCTATGGATACATAAATAAATAATAATATGGGGGTGGCTAGCTCAGTGGTATGAAGTCGGCTTGTGGATCCTGAAAACCCTGGTACCCTGGATTCGATTCCCACAGGCGACAAACAATGTTCATAATTTTAAAACTACCCCTGTGGCTCCTCCTCCACTAACTTTTTTGGAGGCCGTGATTTGACGACTGGTCGCATAAATCACGCTCAAAATCTATCACTTACCGATATCTGCTTCGGCAGATTACCACACCCAGTAATGGGTAGAAGGCGTGATGATATATTTATTTATTTTATTTACATAAATAAATGGAGTAGCTAGTTTAGTGGCATCAAGTCGGCTTGTGGATCCTGAGAACCCAGGTTCGATTCCCACAGGCGACAAACAATTTTCACAATTTTAAAACTATCCCTGTGGCTCCTCCACCACTAACACCCAGTAGTGTGTAAAAGGCGTGATAATATATTTATTTATTTATTTAATTTAATATAAAACATTATTCGATCCAGATCCTTATAATCCTAAACCCATCGTCTTAACCTCTCAACAGTGCGGTTCGCTCCCTATAATTCCTAAAGAGAAACGTAATACCGTGAACTTATTAAAGTAATGTTTGAGAAACAAACAAGAAAACTAAACCGCTCATCAAATATCACTTCTAAATGTTATTTCGCAATTTCATCATCTGAAGTAATTACTGATTAATCAAACAACATCTTCAGGCCGGGATTAATATCTAATTCATAACGTTTCCTCCTCGCAAGAAGTGTTAATACCATTACATTTCATCAGTTGATCGTTTGATCTTGTTACAGGAAACAAAACGGAAAGAGATCTAATTTACCGACGATCGTTTTATTAAGGCGGGAAAATTAAACTTGGTGAATAACACGATCGTAGACGTCTTTATGTCTAGGAAAAATAAACAAATGCTAGAAGGCTTGAGATTGCAAACTTATTAATGTTATACTGTTGTCTCGAACATTTAAATAAAATAAATATAAATATATCATCACGCCTTCTAACCATTACTGGGTGTGGCACTCTGCCGAAGCAGATCTCGGTAAGTGATATATTTATGCGCGTGAAGTGCGGGTACCAGCTGTCAAATCACGGTCCTCAAAGATGGTAGAGGAGGGGGAGCCACAGGAGTAATTTTAAATTGATGAAAATGTTTGTCGGCTGTGGAAATCGAACCAGGGTTCTCAGGATTCACAGGCCGACTCGATACCACTATGCCATCTACTTTTTGAACTTTAGACTTTGTATATTTTTTGCTGTTTAACATTTAAAGAAAAGTACTGTGTCAAAGTGGTAAAGAATTTAGTTGTCTGAAGCTTTTATTGAAATTATTTTTTTACAAAATTATTTAGGTATATTTGATAGCGTAATGCTAATTACATCACCGTACTGCCATTGTTTAACTATTATAGTATCAAGAGTGAAAACAGGTGTTTCTGGCCCGTGGCATGATTATTAGCACGAGGCGCAAAGCGCCGAGAGTTCATAACATGGTCAGGGTCAGAAACGCTAATTTCACCCGTGGTATATACAATATTTTATGCACAACAAAATAACATTTAATTATATGTTCAAAAGATTCAAATATGTCCATGGTTATATGTCAAAATGGCATTTTGTAAAATCAAGTATTCACAATAAACAAAAATTGTCATTTTATTTATATATCTATAGGAATTATTTTTTTATGGCCCTAGGGCCAAAAAGTAATGTTTAAACCCGCTTTTTAGGGCTAAAACACATGAATTCTTAATAATATTGTAGAAATATTTCACGCGATAAAAAAATTGAAAATACAAATTATTAACTGATTTATCGGATGTTTTTTTATCATTACAAATCCATTATCGCATGTCGGATGTTTATTAATTTTTCACGCATTAATTAATAGAAATCTACACGTTCGAACATCATGCAAAATGGATGTACGTTGTTTACTTTATAATCAATCATTTTTTTCTGTACTCCCTATTGAATTCATCAGTTGGCCGTGTTATCGTCTGTCTTTTGTCAATCAATATTTGTTTATAATTTCATTAGGTCCATGTTCTGTTGCTAAGAGAGAAAAAGATTTGTTTATTTTAACATGATAAAGACGTTTTTTTAGATATTTATAAACAGCAGTAAATATTTAAGCATTATTCGTGGAATATTTATTTAGCCATCTAAATTTAGATTTATTAAATAAATATATTATTTTTCTTGTTACTCAAGTCTGGCTCTAGTAGATCTGCAATTGCAGATCTTATATTTTGACTGAGAAGTGTAGTAAATACAGTACGTCTTTCAAACAAGAGGTCGTGCGTTTAAATCTCATTGACTTCTACTTATATCAAAAAAATACTATTGTGTCTGAGTGGTTCGGATTCCACTATAAGTATGTCCCAAAAATAACGAAACTCTTTAGATATAGAATAAAACACGCATTGTATTATGTTTGAAACTTAATATTTATTCAAAATAGGTTCCATTTGAATCAATACACCTTTTAGAACGATCAACTAGAGCATGCATAGATTTTTTTA
Source organism: Pterostichus madidus (assembly GCA_911728475.2). Lineage (NCBI taxonomy): Eukaryota > Metazoa > Arthropoda > Insecta > Coleoptera > Carabidae > Pterostichus > Pterostichus madidus. Next base: position 1,521,208 of record OU452314.1, on the reverse strand, counting down.
TGCCATCTGAAGGAACGTTCTTTAACACCTGTGTCACGGCTGCTTGAATGATTGGAATATCATCATAAAACGCTCCTTTCATGGCAATTTTCAGTTTTGGGAAAAGATAATAGTCACATGGTGATAGATCAGGCGAATACGAAGGGTGGTCGATGACACAAATATGTTTTTTCATCAAAAATTCGTTGACTTACACGAGCGACTTTTTGGTCTTCATTTAATTCATGTGGAACAAAACGTCAACAAACCTTTATTTTACCCAAATCTTCATTAGAATTCTCCAAATAGTATTTTTACTCGTATTTAATTCTTCATCCAACATTCTAACAGTAAAATTTGCATCGACAGCAATGATTCCACGCACTTTTTCGACTAATTCAGCACGATTTCCGGCTTTTAGACGTCCAGATTTTGCATCATTTAAATCTTCACGACCATTTTTAAATTTTGCAAACCATTTATAAACTTGTGAACGAGATAAACAATCATCACCATAAACTTTTTGCATCAATTCGTATGTCTCAGCAATTTTTTTTCCAAGTTTAACACAAAATTTAATATTTGCTCGTTGTTCCATTGTATTTTTACAACATAAACGCAAAAACTACTGTCATTAAAATGCGCGTAAATTTTTAAACTGTCACCTGATTGCATGAAGTTGTGTGCGTTCGAAAGAGGAAAGATGTATCTTTCTAACAATGTGTATGTTCAATAGATTGCGCTACGTGTTCAATGATTTCAATTATAAGTTTCGTTATTTTTGGGACATACATGTATGTTACATAAATAAATAAATAAATAAATATATCATCACGCCTTCTACCCATTACTGGGTGTGGCACTCTGCCGAAGCAGATCTCGGTAACTGATATATTTTTGCACGTGAAGTGTGGTTACCAGTCGTCAAATCACGGCCCCTAAAGATGTTAGTGGAGGGGGAGCCACAGGAATAGTATTAATGTGGTGAAAATGTTTGTCGCCAGTGGGAATCGAACCAGGGTTGTCAGGATCCACAGGCCGACACGATAACCACTGTGCCACCTACTCCATAAATAAGTAAATATATTGGTAGTGTGGTAGTTCATATAATTTTATCTTGACTGGGATTCGAACTAGGGATCTCAGGATTCAAATACCGTAACACTATCCATTTAAGGCAAGAACATTTTCTGACAGGGTCGTGGAAAAATTACTAATTGTAACAAAACTCTATCTGCGAAGTACATTTTCGTCTTTTATGAATTACACCGCCGAGTTTCCGGAGGTTGGCGATTCGGGTCGCAACAGGTGGCGCCCGGAGCCTCCGGGGCGAGTCCGGGGACGCGACGGGTGACGGAACTCAGCGTTGAGTGGAGTGGTCAACAAGCATTTCCGGATTTTGGCAGTGACAATGTGTGTGTCTGGCAATTGTGTCATTATGACATACATGTTATGTCACGCTGACATTGAAGTGATGATGAGTTGTTCTGTAAGCTTTGGAAGTGTTCGTATTAATAATCAACTGTACTTGGTTTCAACTGTAAGCTACTGTAATTGGAATTAAGTTCCTGTTGTGCAGAGTTACTAATAAATAAATAATATAAAGAAGAAATGCAATTGCAGATCAAAATCTTCCAACAAAATGTGTTGTCATGCCTTTTACCCATTTCTAAATTTAAAATAAATAAATAAATATAAATATATCATCACGCCTTTTACCTATTACTGGATGTGGTCCTCTGCCGAAGTGATATATTTATGCGCGTGAAGTGCGGTTACCAGTCGTCATATCACGACCTCGAAAGATGTTAGTGGTGGATATATATTTAATCGCCGGAGTCTTGATCGCAAAAAATTGGGCTAATGAAAATATTTTTTTTTTGTGAACCAGTTTAAAAATCGAAAATTTTAAAATATGGTTCTATATAATTCAGACTACGAGAAATCGAATGCCGTTGAGCGCATCTTCATATCTCTTTTAGTTTTTGAGTTACAGCGATTTTTGAGTTTTTAAAAATCTCAACTTTGAAGGGCCATATCTCGAAAACTAAAAGAGATATTGAAATGCGGTTTGAACGAGTGTATTTCTCGTGCTTTAATTAACTTATACCGAAATTTTGAAAATTTTGAAAATTTTACTATTATTTTAGAAATTTCATTTCTCAATATTTCAAAAAATTGAAAAGATAATAAAAATCTGTGACCACCAGTGAATTCCTCTCATAAAAGTACATATGTATGCAAAATTTCAGGTAAAAATTCGCACAGATCAATTTTTTATTGCAAAAAAACGAAAAATCACTGTTTTTTAATTATTTTTGAAGGGGTACCCCTTAAGATTTTTACGAATTTTGGCCATTTTTAGTTATTTTCCTCTAAAACTTGTATCCGTGGAGCAAAAATTTTGAAAATTTACATACATATGTATTTTTTTGCGAGGAATCCACTAGTGTTTATAGATTTTCATTATCTTTCCACGTTTTTGAAATATGAGCAAAAGAAAATTTTGGGAAAAATATTAAAATTTTCCAAATTTTTAAAATTTCAATATAAGTTAATTAGCGCACGAGAAATACACTCGTTCAAACCGCATGTCAATATCTCTTTTAGTTTTCGAGATATGGCCCTTCAAAGTTGAGATTTTTAAAAACTCAAAAATCGCTGTAACTCAAAAACTAAAAGAGATATGAAGATGCGCTTTACGGCATTCGATTTCCCGTAGTCTGAATTATATAGAACCATAATTAAAAAAATTTCAATTTTTTAATCTGGTTCAACCAAAAAATTCGCATTTTCATTAACTGAATTTTTTTGCGATCATGATTCCGGCGATTAAAAAATATAGATTTTGAGGATCAAAATATGCGTAATCATGTAGAAATATATGAGGAATCGAATGGTAAAATTTTCAATTTCATATCTTATGTCATATTATTTTAAATTAATCCTTAAGGTGGTACTATCATGGAAGCATTTACGACAGATTTTAATGAAATGTAAATATGTTATTTTTTAATGAGTTTTTACATTAATTGTACAAATTTCCATTTTTGTAATACACATTATTAAATCTGCCTTTTTCAAACTGCAATTATGATCACATAAAAAGTAAGGGTGTCGCGAAAGAATATATTTGTGATTTTTGCCTCCAAGAGGGCCATGGCTTCGAAAAGATTGGAAACCACTACTCTATAAGAATAATAAATGTATATATCTAACTTAAAATAGTTGTTGGATGTAGAATTTCTGCAGTTGCAGATCCTAGTAGAATATTTACCCACAGTTGTCAGTCTGTTAAACCTTTTTTTAAATATTTAAGTGGCCAACTGTCGCTTGTAAATCTTGTTAGGTCTCTAGAGAACAGAGAGTAGTACCTTTTTCACTTCCCGTTTTGGGGACTTATTATCTGGAAATACTACCTGACAGGGATGTTCCCGAGGGATACCCTCCTTTACAATGCCGTCTGAGTTCTGTATTCCCGGGTCGATCGACAGATACAGATCCAGACGCGTTAAGTTGAAGTTAAAACTGATTTTTCGTGGAACCGGCAAGAAAATGTCTACTTTTTAACCCGCTGAGACAAGAAAAACTCTTTCCTGACGTAACATATTTTGTATACTGTCTTCTGAATTCAATAATTAATTATAAATAATTCAAAATGTTTACATTTTTTTGATATAAATCATATTGACAGCAGACTATGTATCCAAGGTTACAACAACAAAAATAAGTCAGGTAAAGTACAAAACAGGATGAGTTTGTCTGTTTTCGTAAAAATCTACTTTCCATACTAAAATTGGTTATGAAAGTAAGTCTTTCTTGCCGATTTTAGGAAAAAGACTTTAACTAACGATTTTTGTACTTTACCTGATTGTTTTTTTTAATTATTTATGATTTATTATTGATTATAAATTAAACGGTTTCAGAAAAAATAGTATACATAATACATCAGGAAAGTGTTTTTACTTGACTCAGCGGATTAAAATACTTGATCTGCGACCTCGTATTTCATTCAACCGCTTCGTACTATGTTTAATTATGGGTTGGTAGCTCAGTGGTATAGAGTCGGTTTGTGGATTTGAGAACCCGGATTCGATTCCCACAGTCGACATACAATTTTCACCACTTCGCAACCCGCAAGAAGCTGATTTTACCCGCAAATTATATTTAAATAGATTCTCCTCCACCACTAACATGTTTGGGGGCCGTGATTTGACGACTGGTAACCGCACTTCACGCGCAAAATATATCACTTACCGAGATCTGCTTCAGTAGAGTTCCACACCCAGTAATGGGTAGAAGGCGTGATATATTTCTTTTATTTTATTTTCTTACGAGCGACAGTGATTTTCCACAGTTATGGATATATTCGCACATTTACTGGAGTATTTTTGGATGAATATTATCCAATTAATCACGTGTGTGAAATCAACTAATTAAAATAAAATTATTATTGATGTCATGAGTTTGCTAGGTAACAAAAGTGTTTGATATTGAATTATAATTGTTTTATCCAATACAGTCTCATAAACTGTATTTCATGTGCCACTTGGTTCACTTAAATCAGTGCAGATAAATTAGAAACAGAATAGGTTAATAGTATCCAGTCGCCTAGTGGATCCTGAGAACCCTGGTTCAATTCCCACAGCCGACAAACATTTTCGCCACATTAAAATTACCCTTGCACCTCCCTCTCCACTAACATCTTTGAGGGCTGCATTTTGACGGCTGTTAATCGCATTTCACGCGCATAAATATATTACTTGCCGAGATCTGACACACTTAGTAATGGGTAGATTACAAGTTTAAGACGCACTAATTGATAATTATAATTGCAAATCGTAATTAATAATTGCGTAGCTGTAATGCTTTACATTATTTGTAAAAGAAGCATTTGCCAATTAATTTATACATCGAAAAGATGAAAATTCTGTTAGAACAACGTGAAAACAAACACGTAAATATTTCTCGCGAACGAAGTGTACACGGGCCATGATATTCGAACAATGCATTCCATTGTATAGAAGGCGTTGCTATGCAAAAACTTCAGCAAATATGTCGAGAATTTGAATAATTTGGTTTTCATGCCATTTTATTAACACGGCAAAATATCTTATTATTTATTTTGAGAAATATTCGACTTTTGAATTATACACAGCCACAAGCTGGTAAATATTTACTTGTTACATCTCACTGTTCAGTTACCCCTTTCTGAGGGTGGCAGAAGTCTAGACACATTGCACAAGATATCTTTATACATACATACAAAAATCAGTGGCGTACCTAGGGGGTGGGGGGGGGGCGATGGGTGCAGTCCGCACCGTGCGGCACATGTTTTTGGGCGGCATTTTTTATATTTAGTTTTAGTTGTAAAAACAACTTGTTTACTTCATAAGACTATTAGATTTCTACGTATTATGAATTACTATTTCGAATATTTTTCTTCAGTCAATGTAAGGTTGAAAATATTATCTCGAAAAATTCCTTTATTACTGCCTAATTTAAACATACCATCCAATTGTAAAAAAGTTCCCCACCTATAATTACAATTATTTATTTATGTTATTAATTTAATGGGGCAATGGCTCGGTGGTTTCGAGTTGGCCTGTGGATCCTGAGGACCCCGGTTCGATTCCCACAGCCGACAAACAATTTTCACTAAATTAATATTATCCCTGTGGCTCCCCTACCACCAACATCTTTGGGGGGCGTGATTTGAATGCTGGTAACCGCACTTCACGTACATAAATATATCACTTACCGAGATCAGCTTCGGCAGAGTGCCACACCCAGTAATGGGTTAAAGTCGTGATGATATATTTATTTTATATTTATTTTTTTAATTTATAAAAACCACCATTTGATTGACTTAGAAAGGACGCCACTGAGTTGATCTCATTTACAGAACATCTTTGTGTGAAATTGATTACTGCCAGGAATTATTGTTAGATTCAAAGATAATAATTTATATTTTATGAATAAATTGTATGGAGTAGATAACTCACTTTCACTGCAATAAAATGATCGTTATGGTCCTCCGCCTCTAACATCTTCGCGGGTCGTGATTCAATGATTGGTAATCGCATTTCACGTATAAAATATATCAGTTACCGAGATCTGCTATGGAAGTGTGCCACACCAAATAATGGGTGAACGGTGTGATGATATATTTATTTTTCTAGGGTCTAGTTTAAAAAAGTCAACATATGAACATTCAAAATGAGTTTAAAAAAGTATCGCAACATTCAGTGCAAAATTGTTTATGATGTTGTTTCCAAGACAAGCATTGTTGAACATTCTTTTTTTTTAATTAATGTGAAATACAGCATTAAATGACAAATGACTATACCTATATAATAATAATAATAATAATTCTTATATTTATGTGTACTATTAAGAACAGTGTTCAATGTTTTTAAAAAGAAACCAAAATCGATTGTAACATTCAAGCGGCGCCTCCACCAAAAATTCCTTTGTAGATGGTGTGCTGTCGAAACACTTTAAATAACAGGAGTATTTGACAAATGTACATATATTATTTAAAGAAACTGTACTTCGCATGTGTCACTCTAGTTTCCCTTTTATATTTCAAGCTTTTAGACAGGGGTCGTTGCGTAATACACAGGGGCGTACTACCCTCAAAAGGAAAAGTGATATTTTACTTTTGCTGAGTCAAGTTAAAACACTTTTCTGTCATATTATGTATACGATTTTTGCTGCAACCGTTTAATTTATAAATAAATAAATATATCATCACGCCTTCTACCCATTACTGGGTGTGGCACTCTGTCGAAGCAGATCTCGGTAAGTGATATATTTTGCGCGTAAAGTGCGGTTACCAGTCGTCCAATCACGGCCCCCAAAAATGCTAGTGGTAGAGGAGCCGCAGGGGTGCTTTTTTTAATTTTTAAAATTGTTTGTCGCCCGTGGGAATCGAATCTAGGGTACCAGGGTTCTCAGGATCCACAAGCCGACTTCATACCACTGAGCTAGCCACCCCATTTAATTTAATCAATAATTAATCATGAATAATTTCAAAATGTTTATTTTTTTTGATATGAATTGTATTGTTAGCAGACTACATATCCAAGAAAACAATCAGATAAAATACAAAACAGTCAGGTAAAATCTTTACCAGACTGTTTTGTTCTGTTATTTTTGTTGTAGCCTTGGATACGTACTTTACTTGACTGTTTTCGTAAAAATCTACTTTCCATACTAAAATTGGTCAGAGAAATACACACTTTCTTGCCCGTTTCAGAAAAAAAATATTTACTAAATATTTCTAATATTAATTATAGTGGCTCATTGATATCGAGTCGGCCTGTGGATATGAGAACCTCGGTTTAACAATTTTCACCGCATTAAAATTACTCCTGTGGATCTCCCTCCACTAACATATTTGGGGGCCGTGTATATCATCACGCCTTTTACCTATTACTGGGTGTGGCACTCTGCCGTAGCAGATATTTTTGCTCCAAATTATTTTAGGGGATATAGAGTAAAACTGCAAATAATTAAACCTTTTCAATCTTCTGGCGCGACAGCACTACCATGAAGCTACGCCATCTTATTCTCTCTTCACAGTATAAAAAGCAAAGATATGCAATTGCAGCTCAATCATTTCCACCCCATCACATCTACATAAATACAATCATTTATTTAAACAGTTTGAATTTTCCGGAACCCCCCTCATAAATTTTTCACGCGTCTCCGACCCTTCCGCCATATCTCAGCATGTTCGCTGACAAGAGATAAATTTAGACGGGCTTCTAACTTGCAAATCGATATAGTGGCATCGCCACGTGAGCCGGTGTTCCGATATGGCGATGTTTCGATGTGCTTTCCACGAGCTTTCGTCAATGCTTTCGACCGTGTTGAAGGGCAACCGACAGTAAGCGAAACGTTGATACTTTGTAGCTTAGGATTAGGTTCGACTATATACAAAGATTCGTGAGGATACGTAACGAGAGAAATGGAAAGACCACTGGAATGTAGAAAACAATTTTTGTGTATACTGAAAACGTTATAAGAATGGACTGATGTCGTCCGACTGGTGTAATATTTAAATGACAATTTAAAAAGTGGCATGAAAACATAAATTTTATACAGGGATGTTCAATTTGATTGTGCCACCATTGCTTTCTCGAGAACTATAAGAGCTACAAGGTTGGTTAAGGTAGTACTAAGGTGAAATTTTTTTTTGTAGAGCTGAATGAAATTTGGCGCACGTAAACATTGGATAGTCATACGCATCCTGTTAAAATATAAAACACATTCATCGTCTGTGAACAAATATATTCGCTTGTAAAGTTGAGTTCTTAAACACGGGGCTTATGGCGATCATCACTCAGAATCGCACATATTTGGTTTGTGTACCTCTAAAATTTTGCAGTTTCATTTGAAAAACTAGTATGATGTTCTAGAACTATCCATGTATATTGTATCAGAAGGAGAAAGTTTTTTATCGTTTAGTAATGGATATATAGCCATGCAAAGCCTTGTTTTTAACGAAAAATTAAGAATCCCAATTTATAATGGCAACACCACACGGTGGTATGGTATTTGAAAATTCACTAGATCAACAACCTGTTAACAATTTATGATATTCAAATTATAATAGATATAATACACTTATTTTATTCAATTTGTATATTTTTTTGAGCATCAGTTTCGCCACTCGACAACCGATGGCGCCACCGTCACACTAGTACTACCTTAAATTAGCACAAAAATAACCATTTTGAAGTCTATTACAAAACTATTAACAATATTTTTAGAAAAATATATTTTAATGTTACTTTCGGATGATAATTTTTATTTATTGTTAACATAATTCGTACTAGCAATATTCAGTTCATCTTTACTATCGGTACTATCACTCGTCTCGTTAATGTCACCGTTCGTATTACTTTCGTCTGAACTATTGTTGTCATTCCTTTCAAAAACTGCGTCATCATCAGTACTATCTATAGCATTTTTTCGGACTATACCACGTACCTCAAATTTAGAGACGATTTATTGAAACAAATATTTTAATGTTACCTTCGGACCATAAGACGCACCCAAAATTTGAGTTCATTTTTCTATGTAAAAAGGTGCGTCTTATAGTCCATCCTTGTTACGTTTTCAGTATAGCAAGCGACAACAGCGACAATGTTAATTAAAACTGTTTGCATAAAATGTCTTACAAAATATGAAATATTGTCTTTGAATCTTGCTAATAATAAATTTTTGTATTTTTCGTTTAATTTAAATTATGCTTCGTTTAAGTTCCAGAATATTTTTTCTATATAAATCAGATGATAATGAATGAATTCATCATCCGACTTAATTAAAACATTATTCTTCTAAACGTAATTGCAATATGGTCACATTTACTGCAGGGAATACTACAAAAATAAAATGAAACATTGTTCTCGAAAACATTCAAATCAATTCTAATATAATTTTCTTACCATTTGGTGTACTACTGACGATGGCTGCAAGGCAGTTGAAATGTTCATTTAGGGCCTGATTTCAATCGCCGGTTTACTCTCGATTAATGTTAATCATGATTAACATTAATCGGTTATTGTAAAACTGGCCTTTAGTATAATAAAACTTCCCTAGTGAAGAAAAGAATATTGTGTTGTTTATAAACATTTATCTTCACACTGCACTGTTCTAAACTATGTTAATATATGTAATTCTGGGATTTGAAGGATAATTATACGATTGCTATAATAATAGTTTTATTAGTATTAATTAAATATATTACATATAACATATAAACAATTCTACCTATAATAATAGAATTGATTAAGAATCCCTTTATCCCTTTATACAAATTATATTTTATATAGCAGTCAAATACTTTTGACATGTGTTGTGTTAACAACCAATACTTTTAACTATCCTAACATCACAAACAAACCAGATAATAATATTTTAATATTACATACATATATATATATATATATATATATATATATATATATATATATATATATATATATATATTAATTTGATTTCGATTAACTTTTTTAAATCGAACTAGAATAAAAATTAGCTAATCCAAAATTCAGGATTAGCTAAAACTCTTTTGACAATCGAGCTGGTTGAAAATAATAAATAACTTTTTGTAGCAGATTGTACGTATCTTATCGTAAAAGACTGATCTTTCCCTGGAAAAGAACTATACCATAAACCAACGAGTTTATTTTGTCGCGAATGAAAAATCTGCGTAAATTTCCTTTTCTTCCACACTTTATTTCCACTGGATGCTTCCAGAAACAAATAAGAATGGAAATTGAACACTCAACTAGAAACCGTAACATATCCACCTCATTTTCTTTGTTTTTCACACCCTAAACTTGGGGTTTATACCCTTCAAGCCTGATTCACAACATCACAAAATAGAATAAGACAAAAAGATGAAAAGGACTGTAGTTGCATCACTAAATAGATGATACTGTACTTTTCAATTTCTACTCATCATTTGAGAATCCGGGTTCGATTCTCACAGCTGACAAACAGTTTTCACCATATTATTTGACGGCCGGTAACCGCATTTCACACGCAATATATATATATATATATATATATCTTCACGCTATATCCCAACAAATGGGGTAGCACGAACCCTAAAATCACTCATAAAACATTCACTCATCAAACAATCAGCCCTCGTCAAACATTTTCATCCAAACAAACCAGCCTCACTTCAACCACATTCATAGATCACTCCATATAAACTCATTAATTTATTACACTCGAAATCATTATCACACAACAAACCTTCAATCACATCATTCCTATTCACTTATCATTCATTTTCTTTCTTCAACGTACATAACTTATGCATAAAACATCTCAAATTACTCACGTTTACTCCTAACAACGAATCTAATAACGAAACTTACAATGAATCTACAAGATTAGAAAAGATGAAAGCGATAGCCTGCACTTGTATATGAAAGAAAAGTCCACACAATGCAGTAACTGAAAATGTAACAAAAAGATAAGAAAGGGAGGGAGCATCGCCCTGCGCTTGTTGTTGAAAGTGAATTTCACACAATTGCAGTTAAACACTCTATGTAATATGTATATATATATATTACTTATTGAAATCTGTTACGGCAGAGTGCCACACTCAGTAATGGGTAGAAGGCGTGATGATATATTTATTTATATTTTATTATATTTATACATTACTTTTCCAGATATTAGTGAAAGAACGTATATAAAATATTTATTTATTTCAATCTGCGCGGTATCTACTAAGTATTTTAAATTATAATTTAATTTTAAACAGTTAAAGATACTTATAAAAGCAACATTAATATTTAAATAAACAATTTATATTTGACAGCATCGTTAGGAATATAATTTTGTAGTAAATTAATAAATGATGCTAAATCTAAGATACGCAGAATCTGTGCCAAGTTTTAAAGTTAATATTTACATTATTTACAGTGATAATTCTGTATGTAAACAAAAATTTATAATTATATGATGTACTGGAGATTCTAAAATTATTATTATTTTATAAATAAAGACGATCTTTAAGCAAACAAAAAATCGTGCGTAATATTTTAACTTACGATATATACAAAAAATATAATTGTTTCTGAGTGGTTCGGATTCCATTATAAGCTACTGTAATTGTTTCCCTTACCCACATCCTTTTATTTCTTAACATTACTCACAGAGCAATAATCTAAAGTATTTCTATTACTCAACCTATTCATATTTTTAATAAATATGACATATCAAATGTAGAGTGATCAAAATGAATTGTTACAGTTGGCAATACAATTCTGGAGATCTTTTTATTTCACAGTTGGCACAACGCCAGATAAAGGCGGAAATACTATTTGACATTTTTAATAAATACAAATAGGTTATGTCAGGAGTCTGACCACTAATAGGATTTTGACTTTTTAAGTAATAAAAATACTTTAGTAATAAAGTAAATAAAAATAAATATATCATCACGCCTTCTACCCATTACTGGGCGTGGCACTCTGCCGAAGCAAATTTCGGTAAGTGATATATTTTGCGCGTGAAGTGCGGTTACCAGTCCTCAAATCACGGCTCCCAAGGATGTTAGTGGTGGAGGAGACACAGGGGTAGTTTTTGAAATTATGAAAATTGTTTGTCACCTGCGAGAATCGAAGCAGGGTTCTCAGGATCCACAGGCCGACTTCATACCACTGAGCTAGCCACCCCATAGTAATAAATGTAATAATAAATGTACTTAAATTTAAATTTAAATTTTCAAATGTCACTGTCAACTACAGGAAATGAATTTATGTATCGGGCTTACAAGTATCGTTTTTTATTGCCAACTTTAACAATTCCTTTTGATCACTCTGTAGTAATTCCGCCTTTACCTAGCGTTGTGTCAATTGTGGAATAAAAAAATCTAGACAATTGTATTGCCAACTAAAACATTTAATTTTGCTCACTCTAAATTACATTCACCCGATATGTTTTATTGTAAAAATATTTTTTCGTATTTGTATATATCCTTAGAATGATTTAAAATAACTATACTTTTCGCTGAACCGTCTAAATATTTCTCGAGCACCTAGTATATTTATTTTAACAACATACATATGCACAATAAATTAACGAGCTTACGAGTTAGCAGTTTATAAATAAACTAAACATACCTTCGTTTAATTTCACTCCAGTTCATCTTATACTTTCAATCAACCAACAACAAATTCTAGTTATGAATTAACTTACGAAAGAGACTATACAACGGCCTAATTCAAACCCCAGACTGTACAAATCAACGAATCAAAATGATTATAAACGAAGCAAACGGAACCCACACGTTCGACAACTCAACAAAGGAAATAGAACTAAAAATAATTCGTTACATCGCAGTTCAAGTGATATTCTACATATTTTACTTCATTATATTCTTCTTGGGGATATTTGGGAATATTCTAGTGTCATATATAGTGTGTTCCAACAAGGCAATGCAAACAGTAACGAATTTATTCATCATGAACCTTGCCTTCTCTGATATTATGTTGTGCATAATGGCTGTACCGTTTACTCCATTGTACTCGTTCATTGGGAAATGGATTTTTGGAAGAGTTATATGCCATTTGGTACCTTACGTCCAAGCATCAAGTGTTTACGTATCAACCTTGACTCTAACCGCAATAGCAATCGATCGGTATTTTGTTATAATACACCCATTTCGACAACGGATGAAACTGACTACCTGTACCATTATAATTTTGAGTATATGGTTCTTTTCTATGGTAATAACCTTACCTTATGGGATTTACATGAACATTGTTGGAGACGATGGTAAATATTGCGAAGAAGATTGGCCTGTAGAAAATATCGAAAAGTATTTCGGATGTTTTACAATAATAATGCAATGTGTAATACCTTTCTGCATTATTGCATTTTGTTATATATGTATATCGGTTCGGTTAAACCGTCGAGCAAAATCCAGGCCAGGTAGTAAAAGTGCAAGGAAGGAAGAACAGGACCGTGAAAGAAAACGACGAACAAATAGAATGCTTATTGCCATGGTTACAATATTTGGTGTTTGCTGGTTGCCCTGGAACATCATCAACCTTATCCATGATTTTGCTCCTTCCAAGGATTCCTGGCCATACTTCCACCTGTATTTCTTCCTTGCCCACATCATGGCAATGTCCTCGACCTGTTACAACCCTTTCTTATACGCATGGTTAAACGAAAACTTTCGTAAGGAGTTTAAACAAATCTTGCCGTGTATTTCTAAACGCGTAAGTCGAAGATTTTGTAACGGGAATGATCATACTCAGGATACTTTGCTGCAATCAACTGTTTCTAACTCCGCTGTGAGGTTTCTTGAACCTCGAGAACCTACTGCTGAAAGAAATGCTTGGAGTTCTCCTGTGTATGACCTTCAGAATGTTAGACATCAGAAAGAGGAGACTATGGGGACAACGGAAACTCGGGAGCATGCGTTGTAGATTTCCGGTAAGGTTTAAATAAACGCGGGAATTAATAGTCAATTTGTGAAGCGATGATTTATAGGTAATTTGATTGGTCTAGAATTTATTATGGAATTTTGTTCATTTGTTTTGAGTTAATTTGGATATTTAAGGAAGGTTGTGTACGTGTATTAGTAGATTATTAATTGTTTTAGTTATTCTAAATTATTATTTTCATTTTGGTAATTAATCCTTTCGTGGTTATAAATATTTTCCTAGTTGCATCAGTGGCAAAACAAACGTGATCTATAATACCCCCTCCCCTATTTTATAACGCGATTCTTTCCTCCTTTTCTGTAATTGGATCATTATTTGATACTGATCAATAAATTAATGACAATGATTGCCACCATTTCGGAATTCTGTGACTAAAATCATTTATTCTGATATTTCTATTTTATTTTTATGCATCTTGTTCTCGTAAAAATTTGGCTTTATAACAAACATTACTTTTGAACCACACTTTTTAATGAGCTGTAAGTGAGCTCTCATTATATTCTTTTTTATAATAACGTTTATGAATTATACAGGATGGTTTTTTGTTTCCAATACCAAGGCGATATTTCGTAAATTACTAATGTAAGGGACAAGTTCAAATAAAATTGATTGAGAATTATATACTCTATATTATAGTATATTTCTTTATTTAGGTATTTTCGTTCAACAATTCTTTTTAAATTATTTTTTAAAATGGTAAACTATAATTATTTTTATATTTTTAAAAAGATAATAATTTTCTGTCAATACAAAATATTATTTTAATATCGTGAAAATATTGAAATAAATTTTTTATACACTACTGCATTATAGAATTTATAGAAATGTTTTAGTTTAATATTTTTTTTATAAATTAAATTGCAAAATATAAAAGTTATGCATTGTGAATTCATAAAATTATTATCTTTTTTTAAAATATAAAAATAATAATAAGTTACTATTTAAATAAAATAATTTACAAAATTGAATAACGAACTTGCGTATCTATAAAAAAATATAATATAATATATAATATTATGGGGTAGTGGTTCAGTGGTATCGAGTCGGCCTGTGGATCCTAAGAACCCTGGTTCGATCGCCACAGCCACACATTTTTACTAATTTAAAATTACCCCTGTGGCTCCCTCTCCACTAAAATCTTTGGGGGGCCATGATTTAACGGCTGGTCACCACATGTGCATAAATATATCACTGACTGAGATTTGCTTCGACAGAGTGCCATACCTAGTAATGGGTAAAAGGCGGGATGATAATATATATATATATTTTTTTATATAAAAAAATATATTTTTTTCTATGCAATAATATGGAGTATATAATACTGAATGAGTTCTATTCGCAAAACATTTCTCTTACATTATAAATAAATAAATAAATATATCATCATGCTTTCTACCCATTACTGGGTGTGGCACTCTGCCGAAGCAGATCTCGGTAAGTGATATATTTTGCGCGTTACCAGTCGTAAAATCACGGCCCCCAAAGATGTTAGTGGTGGAGGAGCCACAGGGGTAGTTTTTGAAATTATGAAAATTGTTTGTCGCCTGTGGGAATCGAATCTAGGGTACCAGGGTTCTCAGGATCCACAGGCCGACTTCATACCACTGAGCTAGCCACCCCATTATAATTTTACGAAATATTGCGTGGACATTGGAAACCAAACCAGCCTGTATATGTAAGCAAAATGCATGAAAATAACATAAAAATGCCAGGAGAAATTATTCAGATCACAGAATACTGAAATTGTGATAATCTATAAAGTAATATTAACTACAGTTACTAATAAAAGGAAACTGTTTAATTCATCCAAAGCTTCTTTACTTTACTATGAGAAAATACGTGATTCTTTATTTATATTGTTTTATTCATCTCCGGTCGTAAATCTGATGAGAGCCACTGATTCAGCTAGTTCTAACATTAACAGTAGCATTAAACCTAAAGTGTACTTTACAGAAAACAATTAAAATAATCATCCGGACGTCAATTGTTAACAAACAAGAGTGAAACCAAAACAATCGTGTGAAACAATGTGTGTTTTATCCAAACAATACTAATAAGTGAAAATCGTGTTTACTCGTTAAAAAAAAGACATAAAAATGTTGGACGAAACAATAAATTCTACAAACATTGCTACAACGTTGCCAAATGCATCTCTTTTAGTTTTCCCTAACGCTACCAACAACGACGATGATATCATTGAAAATAAAATTGTCCAAGCATTGTTCCTAATCCTGTACACCAAGATATTCATCTTAGGGATTTTTGGAAATGTTTTAGTCTGTTATGTTGTCTTTCGCAACAAAGCTATGCAAACAGTCACGAATTTGTTTATAACGAATTTAGCCCTTTCGGATATACTACTTTGCGTGCTAGCTGTTCCGTTCACCCCTTTATATACCTTCTTAGGGAAATGGGTTTTTGGGAAGATTATCTGCCACCTAGTCCCTTACGCTCAAGGAATCAGTGTTTACATTTCAACTTTGACCCTTACCTCAATAGCTATCGATAGATTCTTCGTCATAATTTATCCTTTTCATCCCAGAATGAAACTATCAACTTGTGTTATTATTATTATGAGTATTTGGGTATTTTCTATCCTTGTGACTCTACCTTACGGTATCTACATGAACTATAATGATGAAAAACCTGATATGCCGTACTGTGAAGAAAGATGGCCAACTGAAGACTTTAGAATGATCTTTGGAGGGATGACCACCACCATGCAATTCGTAATACCGTTCTTTATAATGGCTTTTTGTTACACTTGTGTTTCTCTTCGGCTGAAGGATCGAGCAAGAAGCAAACCCGGAAGTAAGAACTCAAGAAAGGAAGAGGCAGATCGCGAAAGGAAACGGCGGACTAATCGAATGCTTATAGCAATGGTTGTTATTTTCCTTGTTTCTTGGTTACCACTTAATGCTATTAATATCATTAATGATTTCTATATTCCTACTGGTACTTGGATTTATTATTATCTTTGTTTTTTTATGGTACATGCTTTGGCGATGTCTTCTACTTGTTATAATCCGTTCTTGTATGCTTGGTTGAACGAGAATTTTCGAAAGGAGTTTAAACAAGTGTTGCCCTGTTTTGATCCTTCTGGAGGAAGGGCGAATAATGCTAGTAGGATGGGGAATTGGAGGAGTGAAAGGACCTGCAATGGAAACAACCAGACTATGGAGGAGACGTTGTTACCTTCAGGTAAGATATGTTTATTTGTCTTTTTGTGACAAGATATTTTAATCTCCTAAAGCCAGTCTGATACGATCAATTATTTTGTACATTTGTAATGTAAATTTTTTACAAAGTCAGAAATTGAACGTAATATATAGGGTGTTCAATTTAATTGTGCCGCTATTGATATCTCGAGAACTATAAGAGCTTCAAGGTTGGTTAAATTAACAAACAAATATCATTTGTACGTCTGCTATGACAGAAACAAATGAACAAATCATAATATTTTTGTTTTTTGATTCTATATTTTGTTTTGTAGTTTTGTAATGCTTTTTCGTGCAATCTTTATTTGAAAAAAAAGCATGAGTATTCACCAAGTGTTTTTGTAGCTCAATTGGTTAGAGTAGTTATCATGCTAGTGAAAGGTTCTGGGTTAAAATCCCGACGAACATTCATAGCTTTTTCTAAAATTATTTCCATAGCAATATTGTCAATCAACTAATTCTTATAAAGAAATTTACATTAAAAATGTAGAAAATAGTTGATCATGTCAGACGGGCTTAACAAAGTTCCTAATAAATTCAAGGGCGGATCTACAAAATTTTCAAGGGGGGCCATTTTGCCTTTTTTTAAGGAAAACACATAATATTGGCACTGTAACTTTTATGTGGAATATATATTTGTACGTATTTTGTATTCTGTTCTTAGTTTTCAAATTTTATACATTCTGAAAAGCTCGGAAAATGTCTGACAATACAAATTTTGAAAGCTTTTCAGAGTTGTTTCAGAATGTTTTTCAGCGATTTTTATATGGGTTATCAAACTCAAATAAAACTAACACTTATAAAAAACTAAAAAAAAAATAAACCCAAGGGGCGGGGGATGGTCCGCATGACCCCCTCTGTGAATCCGCTCTTGAATAAATTTATCTAACAAAGAAAATACATCGTTTTTAAACCATAATTCAATTTCCTATCCATCAAAGTCTTTCTTCTCTTCTTACAGGTATCCATCGAGCATTGTCCATCAGAGAGCCACACCCACGACACCCCACCAAAGCCGACTCCGTAGAAGTGGAAAACGTGATGGTAGCAGGAACAGTTGGTGGCGGTATCAACAGTGGTGTGGCGGCAGTCACCGCTGCCTATGATTCTCAAGGAGAAACTGTTAGGTTGAGACTTATTGCTGAAGAAGGAGATGGACCTCAGACTGCTCCGCAGGATCATGTCTTCTAGGGTGAGTTTGCTGTGAGGATGAAAATGGTGGATAGGAGTTGCTGGAAATACTAGGTGTAAAATTAGTAAGGGATGTTGATGTTATAACTGAAATAATTGTTTAATCTGAATAATTAGAAAAATGTTTTGAGGGTTTGATTGCGGATATTTTGGCAAGATCAGATTTTTTTATCGATAGTTATATTTTGAGGAAGAGGACGGCATTTTAAAAAGATTTTGTAAGTTCTATTCGAAAGATTATTTTTTCTCTATACAAACATATGAAAAATAATACTTTGTTTGCGAAGAATTGGGGAAAATCGTGTTGAACAAATGCAATTTTACTGATTTTTACCGGATATGAAATTAAGTTATGAAATATAATGACAGCTCACTGACAGTTCTGTGAAAAGTGTGGTTAAAAAAGTTATTTATTATACAAGTGTTTTATTAGGTATATAAAACACGCAAGCAAAGTTTAAACATGAGACCGAAGGTTTAATATTCTTAAGTGTTTTATATACCAATAAAACACAGGTGTAATACAAAATTTTATCCACAACTCATAATTATAGGTATCGAAGAAGATTGGTCGTAACGTTTAACGTTGAGTCAGTTATATATAAGCTGTATTCCATTTGCCACTTGGTTCACTTAAATCAGTTCAGATAAATTTGACACATGGCAATATGATCTGAATTAAACACACTTATGTACTTATTAGGGTGAATTACTTCAAAGTAAATTAGAATCTGTAATTCTAGTACTAAAAGTAAAGTGAGCAAAGTAATGCAGCGAAATAAATAAATGATTTGGTTCAGTAAATGTAAGTTAGATCTGATCTGATCCGAATGACAAATGGAATACGCCTATAGTTTCTCAAGATACGGTAGAATGGTTGCTAAGTAATAAGTTGTTTACAGTGTTTTATGGAATATAAAACACTAGTGTTTTATGAGCCATATAATTCAACTGAAATCAGTGTAATAATGTCTTCATTATATATGAGTTGTGGATAAATATATTTTTTATACCGATAGTTTTGTACGAAAGTAAATAAAATAAAATAAATATATCATCACGCCTTCTACCCATTACTGGGTGTGGCACTCTGCCGAAACAGATCTCGGTAAGTGATATATTTTGCGCGTGAAATGCGGTTACCAGTCATCAAATCCCGGCCCTCAAAGATGTTAGTGGTGGAGGAGCCACAGGGGCAGCTTTTGAAATTATGAAAATTGTTTGTCGCCTATGGGAATCAAACCAGGGTTCTCAGGATCCACTTCATACCACTGAACTAGCCACCCCATTGTACGAAAGTATAATGCATTAAAGTAAAATAGAAGTAATAGAATAAATGACTTTGATCACAGTACACCGAAATGGTGGTAATCTGCAGATTAATCATAAAAATAAGGGTTGTCGTTAACTTATCGATCGTTAACAGATAATGATAAAAGAACAGAATAGAGAGGACGGGGTAGTTATAATAGATATGGAATCCCAATCCTGGCCTTGTATATAACATATGCGATTACAGATTATACACATGTTATTTTGACAGATGTTCTTAAAAATGAAGTATGTGAAATTGATCTACTGGCAGTTAAGTAGTAACCTAAGCAACTAGTAAACAAAAAATGTTTACAACTTACAGAAATTGTTTCTAGCATGATTGTTAGACCAAGCATAAATTTTGAATGAAATAATGGCTTTAATAGAAATAGTTGTGGCGTCCTTGTAATATCATACCTTTCCAGGATACACCCACATTTTTATTGAACATCTATTGATTAATATCATGTAATAAGGACCACAGGAATTTTGAAAATTTGCCTTGACTTTAGTATTTCGTTTAACAACATTCCAAATTTTGTTCGTCAAAGGTTTCACAAAATTTATGTGCTACCTACGCTCTTAAAATATAATTAATATGTTAAGGTAATATTGATAATATAAGAATGGAAGCCTGAGGAACTTTTCGTAAAATATATTCGTTTAAGATTCTCAAATTTCAATCTAGGTAAATGAATAATGTTTGTGTTTAACATCTTGTATTTTAAAACTCGCTATTTCATGTTGTAAACAACAGAATTGAATGAAAATTTATTGAGGCATACTTTAATATATTGTTAAAACACAGTTCAAATTTGAAACCAATCCATGATAAATTCTTCAAAGAAGAATCTTTTAAATTCAAGTCTTTATTGCTACTACTTCTTCGAAATAGTTATTTATGTATCAAGGGTTAAAAAAAGGCGTTTCTGGCCCGTGTCATGATTATTAGCACGAGGCGCAAAGATAATTTTGGTTTATTGTGAATACTTGATTCTGCAAAATGTCATTTTGACATATAACCTACGTATATATTTTAATCTTTTGAACATAATTTAATGTTATTTGTTGTGCATAAAATATTGTGTCGCAATTTCAATATATAAAACAATATAACAATCTATCCACTTCTGATAATTGTCGCCTAAATACGATGTAACTTTTTCCGGATTGATACTGCTCCTTCTGCACTTCTCTATTCATGTATTTGTCAGGATAAAATCATAGACGAAGTACAGTGAATATGAACATCAGTTTTATTAAAATAAAGATTTACAATGATAATTACTTTCAACCTCTGTCGTCTATCGCCGGATACACACTATCTTAAAACTATCTACAAAGTCACCATGCACCCTTAACCATTTACACACGTCTCTTCATCCCTCACCTATTCCAACATGTTCTCACATTCGGCATCACTCAGACGGACTCAGACACACTTGACCATAATTTATTACTTTAGAAACACAAACACAACCCCAAACATATCATTCTCACGATACTTAATATTTCCTAAAACCAATAACCATAAATTAACTAAAACTAAACAAAACACATAATTTAACAAAAACAGCCTAAATTATAAATAATACCACAATTGTATGTATCGCGGGTGAAAATAGGGTTTCTGACCCTGAGCATGTTATTCTAATGCCGAAATAGAGGTATAAATTAAACATTTTATATTCTCTTGCCAGATGTCATCTGAATGCCACTAATATCAATTCGTACCACTGTTTTATGGTTGCAATGGACATGGCATTATATTCCTTATCTAGGGGTTTATAGCATCAATTTCTTCTCTAAATTAAGAGAAGAAAATTTGTTGTAAAAAAATATGTTACACATAATATACAGAAAGAAAAAAAATAATCTCCATTTTATGACAGCGCTTGAAAAAACAAACCTCTTTGTTCCTCATATATTTATTTTCTAAAATAGTGTTGCGTCAACATTTTAGTACAAAACTAGGTCATAAACTAACAGAATAAACCACTCAATAACAGACAAAATTATCAGCGTCTGTTGCGAAAAATCAATGTAGTAAAATTTACGATAAAAATGATGTGTTTTCTGAGCACTCATCTGTCTATAAAATGTAAAAGCATGATAAAAATATTAAAATTGTATTATTGTATTATCTAGCGAGGTTTTACAGAAAATATTAGCTCAGCTTTGGAAAATTTTATCAAGCTCTAGGCGATGTTGAAGTGAAATTATAGTCTTGGTTATTTTCTATTTAGTTCTAGAGATTTTTCATACTTCTCTTATGTTTTTCAATGGAGGATTCAAGTGGTAGAGCTTTTTAATATATATTTATTAAAATAAATTCTTGACCGTACATCATATTTAATACAATATAAAATCATACCATGATTGATATCTTTATTGCTGAAATATGAAAGTTAAAGTTGAATAATTCAAATCGCTCATTTGTATTTCGCACTGCCATATTGCAATTACGTAGTTGCATTAAGCCAATCACAGAACTTTGTCTGAAACGTTTGTCGGTGCTCAATTTTACTGAGAGGAAGACGAAGAAGAAATAAGCATTCAGCATTCTACGATTCTACCAATGACGTATAATACTAGACGAATTATGCCGTATAGTGTTGTGTACCAGAAAGGGATGGAATAACTTTTGGGTCCGCCGGGTGCGCGGCAAGGAGCGAGTACACTTTGATGTTATGCAAGTTGCTCCTTGCCGCGCATCCGCCTCACCAATCAGTTATTCTATCCCTTTCTGCTTTACAACAAACGCCGTTGTTATCCGTCTAGTTATGTTTTGTCTGAGGATTCTATGACAACGACACACGTTACGTGAAGTTACGTGTTATTTATCTCTGTCTTATCTGTCTCTCTTTAAGCTAAGATGCAACTACGTCATATTCGTTTGTTTCGAAAGTTTAAATATTTTTATCATGCTTAATACAAGTTAAAAAAAAAATTAAAATTTTCGGTATAATTATTTTATTACGTAGATTAATATATAAAAAATTCAAAAAAGTCTTGAAAGGCCCATTGCTAATAGACTAAATATTATATGTTCTTTATTTATTTATTTTTTTTTTTTTTTGTGGCTTCTTTGGCGGTCCAACTACTTAGGTCATATGCCGCCATTACGCCCTGATCTGCGTTTTAAGTGTTATTGGTCAACAGCAACGCGAGTTTCTCTGGACGGTCACCCATCCATGTACTACCCGCGAGCAACGTTACTTAACTCGCGTTATCGCTTAGATCAGTTCCAACGAGTGCAGCTATGGCCGTTGACATGTTCTTTATTGTTTTACAATATATGGGGTAGGTGGTTTAGTGGTATCGAGTCAGCCTAGGAATCGAACCCGTGTTCTCAAAACCACAGCACGACTCAATACCACTGAGCCACGTACCCCATACTTTATAGAATCAAATGGGAAATTAAATATTTTCGTAAACAAATGAAGGAAATAATTAAATTAAATTTCGTTTTTTTCACGCTAACATCAATATGTCGAGAGGTCGTAACGAAATATAAATGTATCTTGTACGATATTTATAGAACAGTAAACATTTACATTTTACATAAATTTCGGAGCAGACAAAAATGGAAAAACTACGTGTAAAAATAGTCTTTATTCTCGAATGAATAATATTTACTGGAAGGAAGTCTGCGTAAGTATAATGTTTGTTTTAAAATGATTAGGATCTGCAGTAATAAATTGTAATATGCAGGAACAGAGTATATTTATTTTTAATGAAATATTTTTTGGTCATTAATCCTTTCTGGTGGTTATTTTAACTGTAGGGAATTTGAATTTTAAAATTTTGCACATGCCTTTGAAATGTTTTGCAGATGTTATTAATTTATGGGGAGTAATTAGACAAGAATTAAATACATTTATCGCTAAAAATCATTTCTAAATTAAGTTATGTTTACAGCCAGCCATCCCATTTTCATAATTTTGTTAATTAATAATTATTTTATTTAATTTTAATGGGGTGACTTTTTTTCAGTGGTATGAAGTCGGCCTGTGGATCCTGAGAATCCTGGTTCGATTCCCACAGGCGACAAACAATTTTTATAATTTCAAAAGCTACCCCTGTTGCTCCTCCACCACTAACATATTTGGGGACCGTGATTTGACGACTGGTAACCGCACTTCACGCGCAAAATATATCACTTACCGAGATCTGCTTCGGCAGAGTGCCACACACAGTAATGGGTAGAAGGCGTGATGATATATTTATTTAATAATTATTTTTTAATTGAGAAACTATATAAAATTAATGTACTAAAACGATTTTAATTTATTTTTAATTATTAGGTAATTGAAATTTTTAATTACATATTCACAACTTTAAAGTTAAATTAACAATTGAATGAATTTAATTTACGTTTGAAATACCTTCAAATTATTGGAAATTTCATTGAAATTCTAATTGATTAATTATTCACACATTAATTGCTCTATGAATTAAATCTGATTTGAAAATGAATTAAATATAATAATATGATAATTAGTGTTGAATTATTTATTAATGTTTGTTACTTCAAAAGCTAGAATACAATTGCGTGCCAGTGGTTCTGATTCCACTATAAGCAACTGAAATAATACAAAGACAAAATGTCAATTGCGATGTGGAACTGAGTCTTATTAATTAAGAAAAAAATAGGACAAAACAAAATTTTCCATCACTTGTCAAAATTCCACAAAAATTTACAGCACGTTTGAACCAACTTAACAGGTCATCATCAAACGGCTGGTCAGTTTAGCTGTAACCATAGACGCGTTTCGTCCTTTAGGGACTCATCAGTATGGTGCGATCAACTATCCAACTAGATCAACTAGGGCCTAGTGAACTGTGAATAATTTTTACCACATTAAAACTACCCCTATAGCTTTCCCTTCACTACTATCTTTGGGGGCTATAATTTGACGGCTGGTAAACGTATTTCTGTAAAAATATATCCCTTACCGAGATCTGCCACGGCAGAATGCCACATCCAGTAATGGGTAGAAGACGTGATGATATATTATAATTTTTTTCATTATAATTAAATATAATTGTGTCTGAGTGGTTCGAATTACATTATAAGCTACTTTAACTGGAATTGATTTCCTGTTGTGCAGAGTAACAAATAAATAATGTAAGTACTAAGAAACATTGTTAATCTTTGCTAAATAAAGATCTAGATTCATACAAAGACAAAATGAAAGAAACATGTTATATATACACAAATAAAAATGATTTGTACAATACTATGTTTTCTTTACGAATGTAAGAAATCACACAAACAAAGAAATACAGAAAGAAAAAACATCAGAAGGAGAAAAGATTTGCTATGGAAATATTTGACTCTATATAACAAGCAACTGGTTGCTGAGTTTTTACTGTTTTGAGATGATTTATACGAGAAACGTTAGTAAATTGTTCCACATATAGCTGATGCTACTTTTTACTCATAAATATAGTGGCACTGGATAGGTTCAGCTCCCGTGGAAATGAAAATGCATATTAGATTTTCACATTAAAATTGTGGCTCCCCCACCACTAACATCTTTGAGGGCTGTGATTTGTCGGCTAGTAACCGCTATTCACACGCATAAATATATCACTTACCGAGATCTGCTTCGGCAGAGTGCCGCACTCAGTAATGGGTAGAAGGCGTGATGATATATTTATTTATTTATATTTATATTTTCAGTGATATGAAGTCGGCCTGTGGATCCTGAGAACCCTGGTTCGATTCCCACAGACGACAAACAATTTTCATAATTTCAAAAACTATCCCTGTGGCTCCCCCACCACTAACATCTTTGGGGGCCGTGATTTGATGACTGGTATCCGCACTTCACGCGCATAAATATATCGCTTACCGAGATCTGCTTCGGCAGAGTACCACACCCAGTAATGGGTAAAAAGTGTGATGATATATATATATTTTATATTTTTTGTGGTATGAAGTCGACCTGTTGATCCTGAGAACCCTGGTTCGATTCCCACAGACGACAAACAATTTTCATAATTTCAAAAACTACCCCTGTGGCTCCTCCACCACTAACATCTTTGGAGGCCGTGATTTGACGACTGGTAACTGCACTTCACGCGCATAAATATATCACTTACCGAGATCTGCTCCGGCAGAGTGCCACACCCAGTGTGATGATATATTTATTTATTTATTTATTTATTTACGAATGGCAAATTTCCGAAATAACCAGTTTCCGAAAAGATCATTTTCCAGCATGCTGATTCCCAGGATGTAATTTCCCTAATGAAAATTTCCAAATTCTGAATAACAAGAATTAAAATTTCCTAAATAATTATTTAACGAAATAACGATTTTCCCGCATGCTAATTACATATTCGGGAAATTGGTATATTGTAAAATTGTTATTTGGAAAATTTTAAACAATAAAATGAGAAATTATTAAGATGCAAAATTGTCTGGGAAAATTGTCAATCTACTAAAAACTAGCGTACGGGAAAATGGTATTCTGGTAACTTATTTTTCGGTAAAAGAGAAATTCTAGAAATAAGCTTCAGTAAGTAATATTGCAGGAAAATTAAAACTAAGGAAATATAGTCAATCTGAAAACAAAAAAAGGGATTTCCATTTGGGAGCGAAATAAAACTGATTTTTATAAGATTGAAATTTGCTTTATGTTGTTACTTTGAACAACAGGAACTTAATCTTAATTACAGTAGCTTATAGTGGAATCCGAACCACTCAGACACAATCGTATTTTAACTTATAAGTTGAAGTCAACGAGATTTGAACACACGACCTCTTGCTTATTAATTAATAAACACAAGACTCTCTTCGGTTTTATTCACTGGGCTACGACTGCTTGTATTATATTTGGAGGTCGATACATAAAATTGGGGTAAATTCACCCCTATTTTGAGGCAGAGTCATCAAGGTTAACTTCTTAAAAATGTAACGTACTTCATCAATTTCGATAGCTAAACAAACACTCTTCGTTTTCATTAAAATGTTAACCTAATTTTATTTCCTTTTCATCAAAGTGTCCCGCAAACAAAACACTTCTAGTATTGTTAAAAATTTTAATCAGTTATTCCAATTAACTCCTGAAAAGGATAACCTTATATAAAGGACATTCTCGTCAGATTTAAACACAATTAGGAAAGTTTTATACAATCGTTAGAAGTCTTTCCGAATCGAGAAAGAAAATGAGCGCTAGCCTGGAAAATTCCATCGTTTTGTCCGCTTTCTGTTTCAAAATGCGTTGCTAAGTGACGTCAGTCTGTTTATTATGTTTTCTTGAATATGTCTACATACCTACCTGTTTATTTAGAAGTTGTCCATTGAAATTAAATTCTTTCGTTGAATGAGAATGAGAAAAAATACTGTATGAATTTGTTCTAGAATTTTGTGTTTGAAAAGA
Source organism: Pterostichus madidus (assembly GCA_911728475.2). Classification (NCBI taxonomy): domain Eukaryota; kingdom Metazoa; phylum Arthropoda; class Insecta; order Coleoptera; family Carabidae; genus Pterostichus; species Pterostichus madidus. The sequence continues at coordinate 1,494,121 of OU452314.1, read as the reverse complement.
GGTTACCAGTTGTCAAATTATACTTCAGTTATTTTATTTTCAGTACTAGAATTACTGATTCTAATTTACTTTGAAGTAATTTACTCCAAGTGCAACAGGTTGCTTAATTTAGTTAATGGGGGATTCAAGTGGTAGAGCTTTTTAATATATATTTATTAAAATAAATTCTTGACCGTACATCATATTTAACACAATATAAAATCATACCATAAATGATACCTTTATTGCTGAAATATGAAAGTTAAAGTTGAAAAATTTAAAACGTTCGCACTGCCATATTGCAATGACGTAGTTGCATTAAGCCAATCACAGAGCTTTGTCTGAAACGTTTGTCGGTGCTCAAGAAGACGAAGAAGAAATAAGCATTCAGAATTCTACGATTCTACCAATGACGTATAATACTAGACGAATTATGCCGTATTCAAGTCAATGCAGTGTTGTGAAGCAGAGAGGAATGGAATAACTTGAGGGTCCGCCGGATGCGCGGCAAGGAGCGAGTACACTTTGATGTTATGCAAGTTGCTCCTTGCCGCGCATCCGCCTCACCAACCAGTTATTCTATCCCTTTCTGACTCACAACAAACGCCGATGTTATCCGTCTAGTTATGTTTTGTCTGAGGTTTCTACTGACAACGACAAGTTACGTGTTATTTATCTCTGTCTTATCTGTCTCTCTTTAAGCTAAGATGCAACTACGTCATATTCATTTGTTTCGAAAGTTTAAATATTTTTATCATGCTTAATACAAGTTTTTTTAAAAAATAAAAAATTTGGGTTTAATTAGTTTATTACGTAGATTAATATATAAAAAATTCAAAAAAGTCTTGAAAGGCCCTTTGGTCATGTTGTCTAATTTATCTGAACTATATGTGAACAAAGTGGCAAATACAATACAGCTATGATAGGCCTCTTGCTATAGTTATTTGAAATAGATAATGTCCATCATGGTCATGGTACCATAGCTGTATTCCATCTCCCATTTGTTTAACTGAAATCAGTTCAGATAAATTAGATAATATGATTAAATGAACTGAATTAAACAAACTGATACACTTATTGGAGTGAATTACTTCAAAGTGAATTAGAATAAATAATTCTAGTAGTGAAAATAAAGTCAACGAAGTAATCTAGCGAAATAAATAAGTGATCTGGTTCAGTAAATGTAAGTTAAATCTGATCCAAATGGCAAATGGAATACGCCTCATAACAAGCATTCTATGGGTATTTTTTTAATATCATTTATTAAAGTCTTGTCAGTGCCAATCAATAAACGCACATATAAAAACGATTCAAGACGTTTCTAAAAAGATGTTGGATAAAACGTTGTATTGGACTCGTGTGGAATGCATGAAAAGTAGCCACTCGCCCTTCAGACATCGTAGCACTTTTTCTTTTGTGACTGATATATCACATTCCATACTATATAGTATAATAAATAACTATTTCTATCTTAATGATGTTACCTGGATGTTATTAATGTGAAATTATATTGTTGTTTTGTAGTTGTCATGGTTATGGCTTTACTTTTCTTCCCTAGGAAAGAAAAAAATACTTTCTTCTCTAGGGATTCTAGGAATGGAGAGTATCCTTTTCTTTTCTCACTTGAAGAAAGAAATTGTTTACCAATATCTGCAATAACAGATCTGTTATAAACACCCAGAATAAATAGTATGATATAGTAGTTATTTACATATGTATCAAAGGTGAAAACAGGCTTTTCTGGCCTGTAGCATGATTATTACTAACATGCTCAGGGTCAGAAACGCTAATTTCACCCGTGGTACATACAATATTTTATTCACAACAAAATAACATTTAATTATATGTTCAAAATATTAAAACATGTACATGGGTTATATATCAAAATGATATTTTGCAGCATCAAGTATTCACAATAAACAAAAATTGTCATTTTCTCCATGTATTCATAGGCCAAAAACAAGTGTTTAAATAATACAAAGACAAATTGTCAATTGCGATGTGGAACTGAGTCTTAATAAAATAAGAAAATCGCAAACTGCTTAATAGCGATTTTTGTCGGTAGATGGCACTGCATGGTTCTCCGTAGCTCTCATGTCATGATACCTTCATTAGTATTCTTAACATCTGTCACTTCAGCCTATATAGTACCACAGTTCACTAGCCCCTAGTTGGTTTAGCTGGATAGTTGATCGCACCATACTGATGAGCTCCTAAAGAGCGAAACGCGTCTATGATTAGAGCTGAACTGACCAGCCTTTGATGATGACCTAATAAGTTGATTCAAATGTGCTGTAATTTTGTGGAACTTTGATAACTGTTGGAATTTTTTTTATTTTAACAAGTGTTTAAGCCCGCTTTTTATGACTAAAACACATGAATTTCGACCGGGTTATGCATAAAATAAATAAATATATCATCTTTCTAATGCAAATATCAAATACTGGAAACGCTGTTTGTTGAAGTTACATCATCCATTGATATTAGAGCAAGGTGCAAATAGATTAGGAAAATACGAGCATAAAATAAACAAACAAATATATCATCCTTCTAACACATACAGCAAATACTAGAAATACCTTTATAAGTCGATGAAATTACACCATCCACCTCTGTTAGCCCAGGATGGAAATAGATTAGCAAAATATCTAAAGTAAAACATACTGCAGAACTCCCGACGATAGAAGTCAAAGGTCGAGGAATATTACAGAAACAAACTTAAAACAACCTGATTTCCCATTCAATAACTAATTAATATACAATGTTTATTTTGTAATTCCCGATAACTGCATCTACAATTCCAACATTTCTGTTCAATAACATCAATAAGTTTCTGCATTATCATCGACACCGTAGAACGTCTGATAATAAATCTGCATATTCATGCGCATAACGATTAATTTCTTGGGTAATTCTGCATAATTAATATAATTAGTAGTTATTCTCTCACATGTATGAAACTGGATACACCCGACCATGTTAGAAACGAGATAGGTCTTCAAGTTGATAGTCACTTGTTTACATATTAATTAATGATTTTGTTTTCGTGTGGGTAGTTTGCAGCCTTTGATGTGGTTCAAGTTAGTTTAACATTTGATCTTTAGAAATCGAATTATTGTTTAGATTACAGATTTATAAATAAATGTAATATGTATTTTGGTTGGCTTTTCATGCGAGAGCACTAACCGCTAAACCACATAACTGTCCATAAAATAATAATAATAAAAAAAAATATATCATCACGCTTTTACCCATTACTGGGCGTGGCACTCTGCCGAAGCAGATCTCGGTAAGTGATATATTTATGCGCGTGAAGTGCGGTTACCAGTCATCAAATTACAGCCCTCAAAGATGGTAGTGGTGGGGGAGCCACAGGGGTAATTTTTAATTTGGTGAAAATTGTTTGTCGGCTGTGGAAATCGAACCGAGGTTCTCAGGACCCACAGGGCGAATCGATACCAATTGAGCCATAAAATCATATATTTATCCTCTTTTGAGTTTGAAAGCCTTGCAGTCTTCCGTTGAGTTTGAGAACTCAGGTTCGATTCCTACAACCGATAAACAATTTTCACCACATTAAAATTACCCCTGTGGCTCTCCCTCCACTAACATCTTTAGGTGTCGTGATTTGATAGCTGGTAACCGCACTTTATGTGCATAAATATATCACTTACCGAGATCTGCTACAGCAGAATGGAGTAGCTAGCTCAATGGTTTCAAGTCGGCCTATGGATCTTGAGAATCCTGGTTCGATCCCCACAGTCGACAAACATTTTCACCAATTTAAAAGCTACCCCTGTGGCTCCTCCACCACTAACATTTTTGGGGATCGTGATTTGATAGCTGGTAATCGCACTTTATGTGCATAAATATATCACTTACCGAGATCTGCTACGGCAGAATGGAGTAGCTAGCTCAGTGGTATCAAGTCGGTCTATGGATCCTGGGAACCCTAGTTCGATTTCCACAGCCGACAAACATTTTCACCAATTTAAAGCTACCCCTATGGCTCCTCCACCACTAACATCTTTGGGGGCCGTGATTTGACGACTGGTGACTGTACTTCACGCGCATAAATATATCACTTACCGAGATCTTCTTCGGCAGAGTGCCACATCCAGTAATGGGTAAAAGGCATGATGATATATTTATATTTATTTATTTTATAAACAGTAGTTAATTTTGTTACCATTATTTTAATATTTTACCCACTTTTGGGAATAGTAGATGACTTAAATTCGAATTGGATCAAGATTATAAGTTATTCGAAAGAAAAGTCGTACATTTTCTTTCCTAACTTTTATACTTACCTGAATAAGTTACAGGTTTTATTGGAAAATTTTTATCAATAAAATTCAGTCTACATAATTTCATTCTGTTATGTAAATTATTGAAAAGTAATTACCTGGGAAATATTAAAGTAAGAAAATTAAATTTACAAAAGTTTTTCAAGTTAGTGGATGGAGAAAATTGTGTCCAGGGTATATGTTTCCTCGTTAATTCTAGTTAAAAATAAAATTAATTAAAAAATCTGAAGTAATTTGACACTTCAATTTAATTGTACATTTTTATTGTGAAAAGTACTAAAATGTTTTGGTCGTGTTATTAATTATTATTGTGGAAATACTTCAGTACATAAATAGAACAGTTTGATATAATAATCATTTAAATAATTATCATCAAATGAAGCAATTATTTCATATGGGGTGGCTAGCTCAGTGGTATGAAGTCGGCCTGTGGATCCTGAGACCCCTGGTACCCTAGATTCGATTCCCACAGGCGACAAACAATTTTCATAATTTCAAAAACTACCCCAGTGGCTCCTCCACCACTAACATCTTTGGAAGCCGTGATTTGGCGACTGGTAACCGCACTTCACGCACAAAATATATCACTTACCGAGATCTGCTTCGGCAGAGTGCCACACCCAGTAATGGGTAGAAGGCGTGATAATATATTTATATTTATTTAAATTGAAATGAAACAAATTAAGAACATTATTTACGTTACCATGACAACTGTATTTAAAACAACTTATATCAAAAAATACAATTACATGTAAGTGATATTATAATTAAGATTAAGTTCATATTGTTCGTCGTAGAAAATAAATCTACCATATTTTTATCATAATGTTTTAACATCAATAAAGTGAAAGCACAAATTTCATTATATTACATATTCAATCAATTTTCATAAAACTCGTCTCACTTAATGTGCTAGTTTTTATCGTGTGGTCTAGCAACACAATCAAAATTAGTTTTCGAACACACTGCTAGTAAAACGTAAAAGGGTCTCTTGATTAAATCGAGCGTGATAAACAAAATATAAACAGAGTATCATAGAACCAACCGTTGTGTTATCGTTGTATCGTGCATTTGTAATTAAGTGGATTTAATCAAATCACACACTCGTAGAACCTGATCTTATAAAGATTTCTAGATAACAAGAAACTGATAATGATGTACATTTACTGCTGTCAATTGTTTATAAATTATTTTAGAGAAAATTGCTTTGAATAAAAGTTGTAGAGAATTTCTTTGTCTACATTTTTTATTCAGGATATTTTTCTCTAAAATACTCAGAAATTGGTAAAAAGCGCGGTGATGTATTTTTTGGTGGAGGCGCCATGTTTATACCTTTACGATTTTTACTCTGATCTGCAGTTATTAATTTTATTTAAGGTAGTACTGGCGTGAAAAAAAATTGCAGATCTGAATAAAATTTGGCGCACGTAAACTTTGGATAGTCATACGCATCCTGTTAAAATATGAAACACATTCGTCGTCTGTGAACAAATATATTCGCTTGTTAAGTTGAGGTCTTATACACGGGGCTAATGGCGATCATCACTCAGAATCGCACATATTTGATTTGTGTACCTAAAATTTTGTAGTTTCATTTGAAAATCTAGTATGATGTTCTAGAACTATCCATGTATATTGTATCAGAAGGAGATAGTTTTTTATCGTTTAGTAATGGATATATAGCCATGCAAAGCCTTGTTTTTAACGAAAAATTAAGAATCCCAATTTATAATGGCAACACCACACGGTGGTATGGTATTTGAATATTCACTAGACTAACAACTTGTTAACAATTCATGATATTCAAATCATAATAGGTATAAAACACTTATTTTATTTAAATTTTATATTTTTTTTGAGCGTCAGTTTCGTCATTCGACAACCGATGGCGCCACCGTCACACTAGTACTACCTTAATGTACATGCTGATTGTTTTAAGACGATGGCTTAAGGATTTAAACTATCTGAATTTTTTTGTAGAATCATTATAAATAAATAAATAAATAAATATATCATCACGCCTTCTACCCATTGCTGGGTGTGGCACTCTGCTAAAGCAGATCTCAGTAAGTGATATATTTTTGCGCGTGAAGTGCGGTTACCAGTCGTCAAATCACGGCCCCCAAATATGTTAGTGGTGGAGGAGCCACAGGGATAACTTTTTTCAAATTATGAAAATTTGTCGCCTGTGGGAATCGAACCAGGGACCTCAGGATCCACAGGCCGACTTCATACCACTGTGCTAGCCATTCCATAAATTAATTAATTATAAATAAATAAAATAAATATATCATCACGCCTTTTACCCATTACTGGGTGTGGCGCTCTGCCGAAGCAGATCTCGGTAAGTGATATATTTATGCGCATGAAGTGTGGTTACCAGCCGTCAAATTACAGCCCTCAAAGATGGTAGTGGTGGAGGAGCCACAGGCGTAATGTTAATGTGGTGAAAATGTTTGTCAGATGTGGAAATCGAACCAGGGTTCTCAGGATCCACAAGCCAACTTGATACCACTGAGCAAACTACCCCATAATTAATAGGGGTCAATAATGAACGATAAACGGCAAAAATCTTTTAAACCATACTAAAAGCTAGCTTGTATGGGGTAACTAGCTTAGTAGTATCGAATCGGCCTGTGGATCCTAAGAACCTCAGTTCGATTCCCACAACCGACACACAATTTTCACGAATGCATGCAAAATGCATTTAGAACGATTTGTGGAGTAGGTGGCTCAGCGGGAGGCCTGTGGATCTTGTGCACCCTGGTTCGATTCTCATAGCCGACAAACATTTTCACCACATTAAAATTACCTACGTGGCTTCCCCTCTACTAACATCTTTGAGGGCTGTAATTTGACGGCTGGTAACCACACTTCATGCGCATAAATATATCACTTACCGAGATCTGCTTCGGCAGAGTGCCACATCCAATAATGTGTAAAAGGCGTGATGATATATTTATTTATTTATTTATTATGGGGTGGTTAACTCAGTGATATGAAGTCGGCCTGTGGATCCTGAGAACCCAGGTACCCTAGATTCGATTCCCACAGGCGACAAACAATTTTAATAATTTCAAAAGCTACCCCTGTGGCTCCTCCCCCACTAACATCTTTGGGGTCCGTGATTTGATGACTGGTAACTGCACTTCTCGCGCAAAATATATCACTTACCGTGATCTGCTTCGGCAGAGTGCCACACCCAGTAATGGGTAAAAGAAAAAAATAATTGAGAATGTTTAACGGCAGAAAATATATTTGCTGAACTTTTCAATATTGTTATCAACTAAATTCATTTAAATACACAAAATAGTACATACGAATCTTATTCTAAACTGTAGCAAATTCTCGTTTCGTCTCGTCTTGAACTGCTTCGTTCCAACTATGATGTAGAACTCTGCACAGAGCTGCTGTTAGTAGTGCGCGTTCTTCGTTAGCTGAAGGTGTTCTTGTGTGTTTTCTCTGTGAATTAATACTTTTTAACGTTACTTTAATACATAAAGAGGACTTCAAAGTGTGTTACATGTGTGGTTAAAGTATGTGAAGTGATACGAACTAACCCAGAAGGCAGATATCGCGGTGAAAGTATTCCACGGTGTGTCTATAACCAAACATATATTATTACGGAAACCTAAGCTGTGTGTTACGGTTATATGTTTCGAGATAACCGCAAGTAACTCTGCTGACCCGTCATTTTAACCGGGTTTCTGTCCCGGTTAATTATTGCTCATGTGTGAATAAATATTACGTGGCGTGTGTACAACGAGGTTGCTAGGGATAAACTGACAAGTGAAGGGTAGCAATCTGATGGAATTATAAATTATAGGGGGTGAATGTTTACCCTATGTTTAGGAGAATACTGGACAAATGTGTGAATAGTAAATAAATAAATATATACATACATAGTATTATGTATTATTATGGGGTAGCTAGCTCAGTGGTATCAAGTCGACCTGTGAATCCTAAGAACCTTGGTTCGATTCCCATAGGCGACAAACAATTTTCATAATTTCAAAAGCTACCCCTGTGCCCCCCCCCCCCCACCACTAATATCTTTGGGGGCCGTGATACGTGCATAAATATAACACTTACCGAGATCTGCTTCGGCAGAGTGCCACATCCAGTAATGGGTAGAAGGCATGATGATATATTTATTTTATTTATATTATTATGACAGATCAATCATAATTTCACAGTACTGAAAGCTAGTTCAGTGCTTTAAGGCGATGGATGGAGGATCTCTTCTGTACTAAATAGTTAAAATCATTTCAGAATCTTTTAAATAAATAAATAAATAAATATATCATCACGCCTTCTACCCATTACTGGATGTGGCACTCTGCCGAAGCAGGTCTCGGTAAGTGATATATTTTGCGCGTGAAGTGTGGTTACCAGTCGTCAAATCACGGCCTCCAAAGATGTTAGTGGCCTCAGGGGTAGTTTTTGAAATTATGAAAATTGTTTGTCGCCTGTGAGAATCAAATCTAGGGTACCAGGGTTCTCAGGATCCACAGGCTGACTTCATACCACTGTGCTAGCCACCCCATAAGTCTTTAAAATTACCTATACTAAAAGCTACTTTAGTGATGTAAGATTATGGCTAATAAATCTGAGTTTCCTTAAATTTTTTGAAATCATTTTAAAGTTATTTAAACTATTATAAAAGCTAGCTGAGTGCTCTAAGACGATGGCTAGAGAATACCAGTTTTCCTAAATTATTTAGAATTCTTTTAATGTTTTTTAAATTGTTTTAAGAATTAGCTGAATACTCTTAACGTGATGGCTACAGAAGCACATCTGTCTTAATTTTTTTAACATGTTATTGTTCCTAATGCTAGCTTAGTGCTATAAGACGATGGCTACATGATCCCAGTCATTTTTAAATACATACAAATGTGAAAAATAGGAAAAAAAATTCCATCACTTGTCTCATAATTCCACAGAGGTTTTACAGCACGTTTGCATCAACTTCTCAGGTCATCAACAAACGGCTGGTCAGTTCAGCTTTAACCAAGGACGAAACGCGTCTATGGTTAAAGCTGAACTGACCAGCCGTTTGTTGATGACCTGAGAAGTTGATGCAAACGTGCTGTAAAACCTCTGTGGAATTATGAGACAAGTGATGGAAATTTTTTTCCTATTTTTTCTTATTTATTAAGACTCAATTCCACTTCGCAATAGACATTTTATCTTTTGTTTTACATACAAATGTATATAATATGATGTTATATTTGTGATTCATTTCTTGATGAGCAGCGTAGCGAATAAATAAATTAAAATTGTTAATAATTCCTTCCTGGTATTTGAAAGGATTTTTCTTTAAGTACAATGTACATAAAAGTGCTTGTAGACATCAGTAAGACTTGGACGAGCAAATAAAAGCATTTGTGATCCTTTTATGCTTTCAATGGAATTTGAATATCTTTAAGTGTAAACCAATAACCATTCAATACTACATTGTACAGTCCATTCAATGAGTTTCGCTAAGTGATACTACGAGTATAGTACAGAACCTAAGTGAAACTTGAGTTCTTTCGAATATCTGAAAGGATACATTTGCGAAATTTATTCCATTTCAAATAGATTCGTTGAATTAGACATTTCGTGTATCACTAACGACATTATTTTTATTACTTGTTACTTTGTACAACAGGAACTTAATTCCAATTACAGTAACCACTCAGACGCAATCGTATTTATTTGGATATAAGCAGAAGTCAGTGAGATTTGAACGCACGACCTCTTGCTTGTTATTTAATAAACGTAACCGCACTTCACGCGCAAAATATATCACTTACCGAGATATGCTTCGGCAGAGTGCCACACCCAGTAATGGGTAGAAGGCATGATGATATATTTATTTTATTATATTTGTAAGTTTTACCCCAACTTTATTCATTTTGCTACGATTGTTTTATTGCGGTATTTAATAACTATTTATATAACTAGTGCGCTTAGACATTCTTTGCACATGAGCGCAATTTTAAAGCAGGAGCGAATGGTGTAAATAACGTCTTCGTGCACGAGTTTTGTACAATGTTTTTTGTAACGAGCATAAATTATATAATCGACAATGAGGAAATTTATTCAACTTGAAGCGTGCATTTATATTGACAGTTAAGTATGCCATGAATTGACATTTGTTATTTGAAAACAAATTGTTCATTTTTTCTCGTAAAGTTTGTTAAAATATGTCTGATTGATGGCGTTATAAGCTAATGTCTCTATTTCTTTTATAAATTCCTTGAAATGTGTGTATATACAATTAACGTTTTAATAGTCAAAATTTAGAACCATAAAAATGGACGTTTTTTTAAATTACTTTGCGCACTAGTGCGCAAAACTAAACTTTCCATCGGTTTTCAAGGTAATGTAAACCTTATTTTAAATGATGCGAGTATATGTATTGTCCCGATGGAATATTACAGAAACAAACTTTTCTGCTACAGATGTCATTAACTTTCATTGTTTAGCATAAGAACATTACAGTAACATATCAACAAAAAGCATAAAGAGAACTTCTTAAAATTATTTCTTGAATTTCAAACAAATCTTTTAGAAAACTTCTTTGTTCTTGTAACACTTATCGAAGTCTTGCTTTGTTTCTAGTTTAAATACTTATGAAAGATCTTATTTTTCTTCAAAGAACTCTTGGGTGAACTTTGAAATTAAATTACAAAATATTAATCGCATTAAATGATGATATTTGTAACATTCAGTTTTTCAGACATAAAATGAATAGAACTTTTAAAATGGAGCAAGCAACTAATTGGGTTTGAACATGAACACTGATCTTTTTGAAATAAAATGTTTATTAATATAAAAGAAACGTATTATTATAGTATACAGTTTTTAAGTTAAAGGTTGAAAATATTGTAATAAATTTGAAAATATTCAATACATAAAATGGTACGACTGTAAAAATAACAAAAAAATAATTAATGTATTACTTTTGTAGACTTGATAATGGCTAGAATGCGTGGCCGAAAAATCGTGTGTCCATGTTTTGAATATTAAAACATTATCACATCTCAAAGCCAGAGTTCCATTTTTAATGCTTAAATCCTTCAGAATCATTTTAAAGTCTTTTAAACTGTCCTAAAAGCTAGCTGAGTGCTCTACGACGATGGCTAGAAGATCACAATTGTCTTAAATCCTTTAGAATTATTTTAAAGTCTTTTAAATTGCTTTACAAGATAGCTGAGTGCTATAAGACGATGGCTAGAGGATCCCAATTATCTTAAATACTTTAGAATCATTTTAAAGTCTTTTAAACTGCCCTACAGTATAGCTGAGTGCTATAAGACGATGGCTAGAGGATCTCGATTATCTTAAATTCTTTAGAATAACTTTAAAGTCTTTTAAACTGCTTTACAAGATAGCTGAGTGCTCTAAGACGATGGCTAGAAGATCCCAATTATCTTAAATCCTTTAGATTAATTTTAGTCTTCTAAACTGTTCAGTAAGATAGCTGAGTGCTACAAGACGATGGCTAGACGATCCCAATTATCTTAAATACTGTAGATAAATTTTAAAGTCTTCTATATTGTCCTTACAAGCAAACTGAGTACTCTAGGATGATGGCTAGAGGATCCTAATTCTCTTAAATCCTTTAGAATCATTTTAAAGTGTTTTAAACTGCTCCATAAGATAGCTGAGTGTTATAAGACGATGGCTAGAGGATCCCAATTCTCTTAAATACTTTAGAATCATTTTAAAGTCTTTTAAATTGTCCTAAAAGCTAGCTGGATCCTATTTTACTTTCTAAAGTCCTTTAGATTAATTTTAAAGTCTTTTAAGCTGTTCTAAAAGCTAGCTGAGTGCTCCAAGACGATGACTAGAGGATCCTAATTGTCTTAAATCCTTTAGAATCATTTTAAAATAAATAAATATATCATCACGCCTTCTACCCATTACTGGGTGTGGCACTCTGCCGAAGCAGATCTCGGTAAGTGATATATTTTTCGCGTGAAGTGCGGTTACCAATCGTTAAATCACGGCCTCCAAAGATGTTAGTGGTGGAGGAGCCACAGGAGTAGCTTTTGAAATTATGAAAATTGTTTGTCGCTTGTGGGAATCGAATCTAGGGTACCAGGGTTCTCAGGATCCACAGGCCGACTTCATACCACTGAGCTAGCCACCCTATTAGAATCATTTTAAAGTCTTTTAACCCGTTTTATAAGCTAACTGAGCTTATTTATAAATATAGTGATTTATAAACGACCTGTTAAAATAAATTATAAATTAATAAACACTAGATGGAAAAAAAATATGAATGTGGATGAGTTGTTTTATATGAAAATTGAAATATCCTTGCCTTTTTCCAGTTTTGGAACACTGAGTACATGTTCTGATCTTAACTCCAGGCTCAGTTAGACGCATGGTTCACTTTAATTGTAGACTGCAGTTGAGTGGTAACAAACTGGTTTTGTATTTTGAGAAAGAAGTAAAACTCTAACGATTGCTAGTTCAATTCCGGTCAATAACATCCGCCATTTCGAACAGAAATTAAAAATAATAACACGTGAGTAAAGTAAGGCTGTCAGCAGCAGCGCTGACGTATTTTCCTGGAGTCTACGTAGTCGATAGTAGTTTATATCTCATAAATTCAGCCATTGTTGTTTCAAATTGAATTTCATGTGGTGCGCCTACGAACAAATGCTCGCGATTTCGCGTTGTAAATACTCCCAGAATGCCTTGCGTCAATTCGCACCCCGCAAGAAGCTGATTTCACCCGCAAATTATATTTAAATAGATTCTTACGAGCGAGAGTGATTTTCCACGGTTATGGGTATATTCGCACATTTACTGGAGTATTTTTAGATAAATATCCAATTAATCACGTGTGGGGAAATCAAGTAATTAAAATAAAATTATTATTGATGTCATGAGGTTGCTAGGTAACAAAAGTGTTTGATATTGAATTATAATTGTTTTTAACCAACATCGATTCATAAACTGTATTTAATTTGTCATTTGGTTAACTTAAATCAGTTCAGATAAATTAGAAACTGAATAGGTTAGTAGTATCCAGTCGCTCAGTGGATCCTAAGAAACCTGGTTCAATTCCCACAGTTGACAAGCATTTTCACAACATTAAAATTACCGCTGCGGCTTCTTCTCCACTAACATCTTTGGGGGCCGTGATTTGATGGCTGGTAACCGCACTTCACGCGTTTAAATATATCACTTACCGAGATCTGCTTCTGCAGAGTGCCACACCTAGTGAAGATGTATTTATTTTATTTATTTACTAAATGAACTGAATTAAGCAAACTGATGCACTTATTGGGATGAATTACTTCAAAGTATATTAGAATAAGTAATTCTAGTACTAGAAATAAAATCAGCGAAGTAATCCAATGAAATAAATAAGTGATCTGGTTCAGTAAATGTAAATTAGACATGATCCAAATGGCAAATAGAATGCTCCTTTAATAAGTAATATCCATTTGTAATTTGGATCAGATCTAACTTACATTTACTGAACCAAATCACTTATTTATTTCGCTGGATTACTTCGCTCACTCTAGTTCCAGTGCTAGAATTACAGATACTAATTTACTTTGAAGTAATTCACCGCAATAAGTACATTAGTTTGCTTAATTCAGTTCATTTAGTCATGTGTCTAATTTAACCGATTTAAGTGAACCAAGTGTCAACTGCCATACTGCTATAATAAACCTGTTACTATAGTTATTTGAAATAAATAATGTCTATCGAGTCGGTCTGTGGATCCTGGGAATCCTGTGGCTACCCATCCACTAACATCTTTGGAGGCCGTGATTTGACTGCTGGTAACCGCACTTTACGCACAAAAATATATCACTTACCGAGATTTGCTTCAGCAGAGTACCACACGCAGTAGTGGGTAGAAGACGTGATGATATATTTATTTTATTTTTATTAGTTACTCAATGAGAGAATAATAGAGAAGTCACAGTACCATACCAACCATTCCATGTGTACTTTATAATTTCTATAAGATATGAAATGGTAATTTCCATACCCTTTTTAAATGGTTGTTATACTATTACTTGTAATAATATACTTATACATATTTCAAGCAAAAAGTTGTGCGTTCAAATCTCGCCGAGTTTAAATTAAACCCAAAATATACGATTGTGTCGGAGTGGTTCAGATTCTACTATAAGCTACTGTAACTGGGATTAAATTCCTGTTGTGCAGATTAACAAATAAAGCCTAAATAAATAATATTCTTTCTATATCTCAAACAAAAAAGTAATTAACTGCGATCCGTCTTAAAGAAAAGTAACTGTAAGATCTGTAAAATAATTCCTCATCTTTCGATGGCAATCAAGCAACCATTTCACTTTTTCTGACACACTTCACTTCACCAACGTAAACAAACAACTCGCATCGTCTAAATGAACGATTGTGTGGATTGTAAAGAAGTCGAGCAATCTCGCGTAACAAAAATAAACGAAGGCCGAGCAGCAGAAAGAGTGCTGTTATCTTCCTTGCTCTCATTTCCGTTTCCTCTGTTGCGATGTTGCTTTCCAAGTGGTAAATACACAGACAGAGAATTGTGTTGTCGGCAAAAAATAAACAAATTGCTACTACAATTATGTAGTAATTGTATTATTGCTAACTTTGTTTTGTGGGCAAACAAAAGGATTCGTTTGGATGAGACTGTGGGACGTGTCAATTGGCAAGTTTTGGGATTTGTAATTGCGGTGGTACTGTCCAAAATTTCCTTCAATATTATTCATTTATTTATTTGTGTAAATTAATTAATTTATTTATTTTATTTTATTTTAATTAATTTACTTAGATTGTAATGGAGTAGCCAGCTCAGTGGTATCAAGTCGACCTGTGGATCCTAAGAACCCTGGTTCGATCCACACAGTCGACAAAACATTTTCACCAATTTAAAAAATTACCCCTGTGGCTTCTCCACCACTGACATCTTTGGAAGCCGTGATTTGATGGCTGGTAACCGCACTTCACGCGCATAAATATATGACTTACCGAGATCTGTTTCGACTGTCACACCCAGTAATGGGTAAAAGACGTGATGATATATTTATTTATTTTTACAAAGATCTGTAATTGCAGCGTATGAAGGTGCACTCAGGAAATCTAGCAATTATTTTGTATCTCTTTGAAAATACTTGACAAAAGATATAATATTAAAGTACCTAATTACAAAAGCGGATTCTTGACAAAAGATCATTTTATATCGTCTAACAAAGAGTATTATTAATTTTCAAGTATAAATACAGTACAGTCCCTTCTTAGAGCTTCCGATGCTCAAAGGAATATTGTTTTACAAATTATTTTTTTATTGTTCATTTTCTCATTATAAGAAGATTAATCTTGTAAATATCAACAATGACATTCATTTTATTAATATTGCTATATATCTAAATCCTTTCTGAATTTTTCCTATATCTTTGAATTCAATTTAGATACCTAGAAGAGTGGTTTTTAAACTTTTCGAAGGCGTGACCCCCTTGGAGGCAAAAATCACAAATATATTCTTTCGCGACCTCCTTTCTTTTTATGTGATCAAAATTGCAGTTTGTAGAAGGCTGATTTAATAATGTACATTACAAACGTAGAACCACGGTTTCAGAAATTAGTAAAGGAAAAATTTCTCATTAAGGTGGTTCTATCATGACTGTCTCATAAAAGTATAGGTAACCGAAAAAGTTTATAAAAACAAGTATTTAATTATATGTATGGTAAATAAAACAACAAATTTGCATACTAATATAGAAACTCATGAAAAATAACATATTTAAATTTCATTGAAATCTGTCGTAAATACTACCATGATAGTACCACCTTAAGGATTAATTTTAAATAATATGAAACTAGATATAAAGTTGGGAATTTCACCATGTAATTCCTCATATATTTCTACATATTTATGCATATTTTGATCCTCAAAAAATGTTTTTTTTAATCGCCGGGTCATGATCGCAAAAATTTCTTTACATGAAAATTTGAATTTTTTGGTTGAACCAGTTTAAAAATCAAAGAATTTTAAAATATGGTTCTATATAAAACAAATAACGAGAAATTGAATGTCGTTGAGCGCATCTTCATATCTTTTTTAGTTTTCGAGTTACGGCGATTTTTAACTTTTTTTAAATTTCAACTTTGAAGGCCCATATCTCAAAAACTAAAAGCGATATTGAAATGCGGTTTGAACGAGTGTATTTATCGTGCGTTAATTAACTTATAACGAAATTTTGAAAATTTTGAAAATTTTGGTATTTTTTCAAAATTTTCATTTTTCAATATTTCAGAAAATTTAAAAGATAATGAAAATCTGTGAACACCAATGAATTCCTCTTGTAAAAGTATATAGGTATGCAAAATTTCAGGCAAAAATTCGCACAGATAAAGTTTTTATTTAAAAAAAACGAAAAATCACTGATTTTTAATTATTTTTGAAGGGGTACCCCTTAAGAATTTTACGAATTTTGGCCATTTTTAGTTTTTTTACTCTAAAAATTTTACTCGTGCTGCAAACATTCTGAAATTTTACATACATATGTACTTTTACGAGAGGAATTCACTAGTTTAAACAGATTTTCATTATCTCTTCAACTTTTTGAAATATGGGCAAAAAGAAAATTTTGCAAAAAATAGTAAAATTTTCAAAATTTTCAAAATTTCAGTATAAGTTAATTAGACCACAAGAAATACACTCGTTCAAACCGCATTTCAATATCTCTTTTAGTTTTCGAGATATGAGCCTTCAAAGTTGAGAATTAAAAAAGTTAAAAATCGTCGTAACTTGAAAACTAAAAAAGATATGAAGATGCGCTCAACGGCATTCGATTTCTCGTAGTCTGGTTTATATAGAACCATATTTTAAAATTTTTCTATTTTTAAACTGGTTTAACTAAAAAATTTGCATTTTTATTTACAGAAATTTCTGCGATCACGATTCCGGCGATTAAAAAAAATATATTTTGAGGATCAAAATATGCATATTTATGTAGAAATATATGAGCAATTAAATGGTGAAACACATGTTTTTGGCCTTAAGGCCAAAAAAATAATAATTCCTATGGTTACATACAAAAAATGACAATTTTTGTTTATTGTGAATACTTGATTTTACAAAATGTCATTTTGACATATAACCTATGTACATATTTTAATCTTTTGAACATATAATTAAATGTTATTTTGTTGTGCATAAAATATTGTATGTACCACGGGTGAAATTAGCGTTTCTGACCCTGAGTATGTTATTAGCCCACGGCGCTTTGCGCCTCGTGCTAATAATCATACCGCGGATCAGAAACACCTGTTTCCACCTTTGGTACATAAATAACTATTGTCCATTCGTTTAGATACAGAATTTTATGCCTTAAAACTTGTATGTCAAGCTTTTTTTGCTTAAAATAATTAAGAGAGCAGGAAATTACAATAAAATGATTTTACATATTAAATCACTTTGACCAAGCAGTACCTGGTATATATTTAGCTTGAGTGGGATTCGAACTCAGTCTCTCCGGATGTTAAATGTCTATTGCTTGCTTTTCACGATACACCCGATGTATCTCTATGAGAAATTTTCTACATCATAAATATTTCATTCACCTAAAAATGTAAACAATATATCTTCAAAAATAATTATTTTTTCTCTCCTAACATGATAACACCCGTGGATGCCAAGATTCGACAGCCTAATATCACGCCATACTTCTCGATAAAAAATAGTTATCTATTGAGCTAAACAACTGTAGAGCAAGCACATCTCAAGCATGATACAAAGCTTTATTTTATCAAGATATTACATAGACGTAACTATGACAACGACATGAGCTTGCAGATTGTTTTAATGCGATTTGGAATTCGATAAATTATTATAGTTGCTGTCACAGCGGTATTTATGTCGACATTTCGACATAGAATCGTATTATGTTCATTTATCTTCGCTGGTGATCGTGTCAGAGTTAAATCAAGTGTAATTAATGATCAAAATTATTTGTCGTTTGAATTGGTTCGTGCTTGCGTGAGTTTCATAATCAAAACTTCATGATTTGATTTCTCAGTTGGATCTATTCAATAATTTATAGTTATTCCAGTAGAAATAAATAAATAAATACAGAGTGAGCAGAAGTGTTTCAGTTGGCAATAAAAAAATATATTTAAAGAATTTAAGTCATATGAATGACTTTGGAGTTTGATAAATTTAAAATTTATGACAGAAAAATTTATCAAACTTCAAAGTCATTCATATGACTTAAATTCTTTAAATTTACTTCGTGGTATGATTTCCTTAAAAAATCAGATTGTGTCGCTACAGACGAAACCCGTTGTCAATTCCTGTGAGACATAGGAGTCTTGGGATCGATGCTGTGTTAGACACTATGACAGATAAATTCGGTTGACGGTATGAGAATACAGAGGAGCTGTGGCTTAGTGGTTAAAGCATCAGCATTTTCAGACGATATTAGGCGTATTCCATTTGCCATTTGAATCAGAACTAACTTACACTTACTGAACCAAATCATTTATTTATGTCGCTGGATTCCTTCGCTAACTTCATTTCCATTGTTAGAAATACAGATTCTAATTAACTTTGAAGTAATTCACCAGAATAAGTGCATTAGTTTGCATAATTCTGTTAGTTTAGTCATGTGTCGAATTTATCTGAACTGATTTAAGTGAACCAAGTGGCAAATGGAATACAGCTTATGTATGAAAGTAACCATAACAACATCATAAACTACTAAGGAAAGTTGAAAATAACATATATTAATATGTTATCATAACGCACCCTTCTAACATATCAGGTGAAGTTCCACTGATTGACAACAGATGGTAATTTTTTGTAATTAGGTAAGAGTGATGTTGAAGATCAAATCAAATTTTAATTAAAACCTCATAAATATAAATAAATAAATATTAATATATCATCATGCCTTTTATCCATTACTGGGTGTGGCACTCTGCCGAAGCAGATCTTGGTAACTGATATATTTATGCGTGTGAAGTGCCGTTAAATCACGGTCCCCAAAGATGTTAGTGGTGGAGGAGCCACAAGGGTAACTTTTTTAATTTGATGAAAAGGTTTGTCGGTTGTGGGAATCGAACCAGGGTTCTCAGGATCCACAGGCCGAGTCGATACCACTGAGCCATTACCCATATAAATATAAATATAAATCTGCGATTAATTTGGTAAAAGTGATGTTGCAGATCAAATCAGATTTTAATTAAAACTTTTATTACTCTAGTGTCAACATAATAAAATATATAATAGTTTTCATTTATCGTTCACGTATTTGCAAAAATCTTTTGTGGGGTTAGGAAGATTAAATTGAAGTTGCAAACAAAACAAGAACAATTCATTACAGGTACAAGGCGCATCGTAAATTATGTAAGGTGTTTTTCTTTTGTCGGACAAAACGTCTTACTTTTTCCGCCTTTTTCTTTCGTGACTCGTTCGTTGAAGTTTTATTGCGAAGTTGAAAAGTTAAACTGTTTTGTTTTAAACAGTTACGGTGAAATTAAGATGTCGGACATCAATTTTAATTTAATTTTTTATTAACCGTTCAATTGTAATTCTTTGGAAATTATTGCTTTATAAAACAAGATCTTAGTTACAATTTAGAAGATAATATAGCTTGTAGTATGCATTATTATTGGTAAAAAGTAAAGAATAAAATAAAATAAATATGTCATCACGCCTTTTACCCATTACTGAGTGTGGCACTCTACCGAAGCAGATCTCGGTAAGTGATATATTTATGCGCGTGAAGTGCGGTTACCAACCGTCAAATCACGGCTCCCAAAGATGTTAGTGGTGGGGGAGCAACAGGGGTAATCAGATGTTAAATCACGGCCCCTAAAGATGTTAGTGGAGGGGGAGACACGGAGGTAATTTTAATGAGGTGCAAATTGTTTGTCGGTTGTGGGAATCGAACCAGGGTTCTTTGGATCCGTAGGCCGACTTGATACCACTGAACCATTACCCCATAAATAAATAAAATAAATATAAATATATCATCACGCGTTTTACCCATTACTGAATGTGGCACTCTGCCGGAGCAGATCTCGAAGTGATAGGTATATATTGTATATATATATATATATATATATATATATATATATATATATATATATATATATATATTATTATCCCTCGGCGCTTTGCGCCTCGTACTAATAATCATACCGCGGGCCAAAAACGCCTATTTTCACCCTTGATACATAAATAACTATTATTGATTTAGATGTAGAATTTTAAACTCTACAACTTTTATTAAAAGCATTTTTGTTAAATAACGAATTTTTCCGTTTGTATATAAAATATAATATATAACACGTAAATAAAGTGTCATTATTTGCTTCAAGCAATTGCATTCCTTTGGCTACACCCTCAGGATTCAATCTTTTCTCTCGACAAATAATGATGAACTACTCTCTTGTTATATAAACTACTATTATTTTGATAGCAGTTCTTTTACTGAAAAGCGTTTTAATTAAGTCTGCTTTAAAGTCAGACAGAAGAAAATTGTTGCATAATTTACAATCTTCGTTTGTGTAGTTTTTCGAATTTTCCACGAAGGAAATAGATTGGTAAACATGGAGAATACACACGATAAAAATCTCTTCCTTTGCACAAGTGGAACGATCTGTCTATTTGTAAAGATGTTTTAACTTTTAATTCGCTTTACGAGTATATTTGACTACTCTGTTTAAATAATCCTAGCTACGTCAGACAGAAAAGTGACCATTTCTATCCTTCTAACTTTATGCAGCATTTATTTGAATTTAATTTGAGAGTTACTTACACTATTTTACCACGATCCTTGCATTATGTGTATATTAGATGGCTCGAATCTTATTTTTTAGTTTGATATTTTATTTTGCAGTTTTATTTCTCCTGCAGTATGTAAGAGAATTAAATGAAATTTTAATGAGACATATACTAGTATGTTGTTAAGGTAGTACTAGTGTGATGGTGGCGCCATCGGTTGTCGAGTGGCGAAACTGACTCTCAAAAAAATATAAAAATTGAATAAAATAAGTGTTTTATACCTATTATGATTAGAATATCATGAATTGTTAACAGGTTGTTGGTCTAGTGAATTTTCAAATACCATACCACCGTGTGGTGTTGCTATTATAAATTGGGATTCTTAATTTTTCGTTAAAAACAAGGCTTTGCATGGCTATATATCCATTACTAAACGATAAAAAACTTTCTCCTTCTGATACAATATACATGGATAGTTCTAGAACATCATACTAGTTTTTCAAATGAAACTGCAAAATTTTAGAGGTACACAAACAAAATATGTGCGATTCTGAGTGATGATCGCCATAAGCCCCGTGTATAAGAACTCAAATTGACAAGCGAATATATTTGTTCACAGACGATGAATGTGTCTCATATTTTAACAGGATGCGTATGACTATCCAATGTTTACATGCACCAAATTTCATTCAGATCTGAAAAAAATTTTCTCAGCTAGTACTACCTAAATACACAGATAAAATTTTAAGTCAATCGATACATACATCTTGGAATGACAGCCATTGAAAGAGGAAGTAATCATTTCTGTCTTAACTAAAACTTTTTCGTTTTATTAATAAACTGTATAATAATAAAGTTTGTTTTAAATAATAATTAACTTAGATTTCATCCGTCAACTTGTCTACCAAATAATAATCATGATAACCCATTTTTATGTTCAATTATTATTATTATTTAAATTGCTAGTAATACTGCTGTATCTTTTGTGTCCAAGGTTATTTAATGTTAAGTTTAGTTAAAAACATTGAATTTAGTAAATGTAAGATTAGTATTACTAAAATATATAAAAATAAATATAAATATAAATATATCATCACGCCTTTTACCCATTACTGGGTGTGGCACTCTGCCGAAGCAGATCTCGGTAAGTGATATATTAATGCGCGTGAAGTGCGCTTACCAGCCATCAAATCACGGCCCCCAAAGATGTTAGTGGAGGAAGAGCCACAGAGATAATTTTAATGTGGTGAAAATTGTTTGTCGGTTGTGGGAATCCAACCGAGGTTCTCAGGATCCACAGGCCGACTTGATACCACTGAGCCACCAGCCCCAACTAAAATATATGATGTATTAATTACAGACACATTGTTGTAATTGGAATAATTATTAGGTAGATTTCAAAGCATTGTTCATAGTTCTGTCATTATTAGTTCTCTTATGAGATGGCGGATTTTATCTTCAAAGTCATGCATTGTATGACGAATAATAACAGTGCAAATAAAGCAAGAATGAAGACAATAAACTTGAAATCTGCATCGGGAATATAACGTCGTGTATGTTTCATAGAAAAATTTAATATAGAATCTATAGAAAAGCTTGCCTTTCATACTCTTCCAATAATTCTTCAAACGAAACTTTTATTGCAAGTACATGAATATATTTTCTAGAATGGTGGTGTTTTTGTATATTTGAACAATGTTATAGTTTCATTGGGAATTTATTTGTTTAAAAGTTTATACTTTAATACTGTTTATTTACTGCGCTGCACAACAGAAACTTAATCTTCATTACAGGAACTTAAATTAATATATCATTACACGTTTTACCCATTATTGTGTGTCGCAAATTTGTTCATTGTAAACTTAAATGTAAATAATTATAATTAAATTTGCAGTTGCTATATAAAACCAATAATAAATATGTCGATAGATCATGGAACTATCTTTAATGATAGTTATTTATTATACAAGTGTTTTATTAGGTATATAAAACACGTAAGAAAACTCATAATTATAGGTATCGAAGAAGATTGGTCGTAACGTTTAACGTTGATTCAGTAATATAGAATTTCTCAAAATACGGTAGATCATGAAGTGGTTGCTAAGTAACAAGTTGTTTACAGTGTTTTATGGAATATGAAACACTAGTGCTTTATAAACCATATAATACAACTGAAATCAGTGAAATTATGTCTTTATAATATACGAGTTGTGTATAAATCATATTTATAGTGTAATAAGCCATAAAGAACAAAATTCAGCTGGATGAGTCTTATAAAAGTATACAGATAATTGAACTAAATAATATTTTTAAAATACTCGTAAATAATAGTATATTATGTACCAACAATGTATTTGGGAAATCGAGGCCTGAAGGGTCGAGATTTCCTAAACATTCGTTACCTAAAAAAATCACTTAAGCCTCATTCACAACACGAAATTAGTAGTTAGTGTTAGTGGTTATGGTTAGTGGTTATAGTTAGTAGTTATATATCAAAATACATCGTTCACAATGTCCCAAATTAATGATTTCGAATTTATGTTTCTGCCGGTAATGTAGTGCACATTTTTGAAAATTATAGATATTACAAGAAATTATAATAGATGTCACAGTTGTCAACTTAAAGTTTTGACAAATAGTTACAGTTTTGTTTGCTTGAGTTCTGATATTTTGTCTGTAGTTCTGATTTGATAGAACTGGTTTTCTTCTACTATTTTTTTATTTTTTTCTTTATTCTTCTGTAATCATTACCTGATGATGGTCTAGTCGACCGAAATACGTATAGTGAATAAACTTATTTACTTTTTTGAAACCTACCTAGTGTTGATTTTTTAAATTTTATTATAAAAATGTTTCAACGAGAACCGACAGTGAAATCTATTGAATTTATTCTACTATTTTATTTAAAAATTGGTCCTACAAGTTCTAACAATAAATCAAATTGAGCTATGGTCATTCTGGTCCAATTAAAGAACATGTCTTCATCATATGACCTCATTTCTTGAATCAAATTATCCCAGTCTCCCTTATTTGTTCGGTTTTGGTAGATTGGGCGAACCCACCATCTTGTATTTGTTTTTTCTTTCTTTTCATTTGCACAATTAAAGTTGCAAGTAACAACTTTTTTATTGTGCTTCGATTCATTTTCGTTACATAAAATTCAAACTGAGAAAACCAACTCTCACTTTACTCCTCGTTTTTGATTGGCTGTGCCGTTAACCACTAACTAAAAGTTTGAAGTTTACAAACTTCTACGCTAACCACGATTAGCGTAGACCTGCGCTGGGCTAAGTTCGTTGTTGTGAACGCTACTAGAGGAATACATATGTCAAACTTCTAACGCTAACCATAACTACTAACACTAACCACTAATTTCGTGTTGTGAATGGGGCTTCACAGTTCGAGGTTTATAAGCTATTTCTTACAATACTTGTACAAATAAAAGAAAAAGAAAAATAGGTTTCAAAATTAACAGCTGTCAAATTGTTGTTATAATAAACAGGACCTTGATATGTAACATTTACTTACTATTCATATTGGAAAGTAAGTAAATATTAAAATCCTGATATAATCATGGAAACCATTGTGCAATAAAAGTTCCTCTTACTGTGATTAAACTTTGTCATTAATGGGTAACTTACAGAACGGGCATTGTAAAAATAATATTTATACTATAATACGCCATAGTGATAAAAATTCAGCTGGATGAGTTCAACTTATGAAAGTATACAAATAATTGAACTATCTTTAATAAATAATATGTAAAAATAAATAAATATATCATCAAGTTTTTTAGCTATTAAAGGGTGTGGTACTCTACCATAGCAGATCTCGTTAAGTGATATATTTATGCACGTAAACTGCAGTTACCAGCCGTCAAATCACGGTCCCCAAAGATGTTAGTGGAGGAAAAGCCACAGGGGTAATTTTAATGTGGTGAAAATTGTCGGCTGTGGGAATCGAACCCAGGTTTCCAATTCCACAGACCGTCTCAATACCACTGAGTCGCCTACCTAATAAACAAGGTTTAAATTGTTAAATTCTTGCTTTGAAAGCGATAGTCCTCATGGTGGCACATCTACATCTTCAGTATACATTTAGTCATTACCGACATTGTTGTCTGAGTCTCCAGTTACATTCCAGAGGCAAAAATGTCACCTTTTACGTCATAACCGGCACCGGAAGACATCTGAGACCTGCATAGAGTATAAATTCCGGTATGTGACTTCCGGTCTTCGATGTGTTACTTAGTTACAGTGTTGACATTGTCGTGGTCACTTACAAAATATAATGTTGCTCCTCCACCAATAATTATAAAGTGCGCATTTTAACGATGGCTAGTCAAGTGGATAAAACTGAAGTTAAACTTGTGTAATTAACAAATTAGAGGTTGTGCGATTGTGTCTAAGTGATACAACATTTTTCCTACAACTGTGCGATATAGTAAATCACTAAAATATTATCAAAATTTATATAATTCTAATGATATTACACGAGAATGATGTTTTACGGCGTTGCTATGGTTTGTTTGTTGATTGCTTGCACATTAAAAATATTTCACTAACTTCAAGATAATTTCTTCAAAATCGTCTAGATTGGAATACAACAGTGAGTGATTCTTCTTTATCATAAACACCTCCAAAGATAATTAAAGCTCCGGATCATGCTATGTTGCATCTATTTTCGACAATGACAATCAATCTGCTGCTGGTACATCTAAAGCCTCCGAAATTGTTGTCAATAATATTACTGTTAATAATATGAACAGGTACGGAAGAAATCAATGTTTCTTTAGACAGTACAAAAGTTTCCACTTTACATTATGTCAATATAAGCAACTGTAACAACTGTGTTAATAATATACAGAAACAATAAATATTATGTATTTCACTTACTCTTTAAATAAAACCATTTATCGATATATTTTACTTTGTTCGGTTCTTTTTATTAGTTGTCTACAGTTTAGATATACTGCAATTTAAGGTTATGTTTATAAACGTCAAAATATACTACTGCATATTTACTAGCGCTGGTTCACAACGAAGCACTAGTGTTTCTTTGCTTACAGAAACGCACTTGGTCTGCATTCATCTACTTTCCATACGTAACTAAGCCAATAATAGTTACGTAATAACAAAGACATCGCACAGTTGTAGGAAAAATTATTTTTGTTTATTGGATTAGATGCAGAATTTTATGTCCAAAGAGCCCGAAATAAATATTTTGCCTAAGGCCCGAAATTTTTAAATCCGCTTCTGCACTCAGTAATGGGTGAAATGCATGATTATATATTTATATTTTATATATTTTGTTTATTCTTTTTGCTGTATAATATACAAGGATGCCAATTTCTAAATATTTATAAATGCATGTGTTAAATTTATACGTTCCATATTTTGTGCACATCCTGTATATAGATAGCTTGAGTGAGATTCGAGTGCGGGATCTCCGAAATCGAATGTTGTAGCTCTATCCAGTATCCACGATTATTGATAGCGTTATTACATTTTTATTTTTCAAATTAAATCGTAATGGGAAAAATCCGAATTTCCTCTTTTATTATCAAAGTAAATCACATGTGATTTACATAATAATAACGTAATTTAATTTGAGATCAGATTTTTGCGAAATAAATTAGTGAATTGATGAACGGAACAAATTTATTTCAGGGAATAAAACGGGAAATCGACGAAATTGGAACGGAAGCTATAGATAATTTTATGAATTTTTTATATGGCGTTCTAATAAAATTTCATCGTAAATATGACAGCTTATTTATATTAAAAAACAGGATGTTAGTTAGAGAATTGTTGGATGAAATATCCGGGTTCAAACACGGAAAGCTTAATTAGATATTTTGTTTAGTTTTAGAGTTATAATAGCTATTTACATAACAAGTGCGCGAAGACATACTTTGAACAAGAGAGCAATTTTAAAGCACGAGGAAAGCGAGTAATTTAATTTGCGCGAATGGTGCAAATGATGTCTTCGTGCACGAGTTTTGTACAATGCTTTTTGTAAGGAGCAAAAATTGTATAATCGACAATTAGGAAATTTATTAAATTTGAAGCGAGAATTTATATTGACAGTTTAGTGTTCCATGAATTGACATTTGTTATTTGAAAACAAATTGTTTATTTTTTCTCGTAAAGCTTGTTAAAATATGTCTGATTGATGGCGTTATAAGCTAATGTCTCTATTTCTTTTATAAATTCCTCAAAATGTGTGTATATAAGTACAGAGTGATCAAAAGGAATTGTTACAGTTGGCAATAAAAAAAAACTACTTGAAATTGGTAAGCCTGATACATAAATTCATTTCCTTTGACAGTGACATTTAAAATTTAAATTTGAGTACATTTATTACTACATTTATTTCTAAAGTATCACCCTGTACAATTAGCGTTTTAATAGTCAAAATTATGGGGTGGCTAGCTCAGTGGTATGAAGTCGGCCTGTGGATTCTGAGATCCCTGGTTCGATTCCCACAGGCGATAAACAATTTTCATAATTTCAATAGCTACCCCTGTGGCTCCTCCACCACTAACATCTTTGGGAGTCGTGATTTGATGACTGGTAACCGCACATCACGCTCAAAATATATCACTTACCGAGATCTGCTTCGGCAGAGTGCCACACTCAGTAATGGGTAGAAGGCGTGATGATATATTTATTTTAATAATCAAAATTGATGTTTTTTTCAATTATCGAACTTTCCATCGGTTTCCAAGGTAATGGAAACCTTATTTAGAATGATGCGGGTACAAAAAAATAAATAAATATATCATCACGCCTTCTACCCATTACTGGATGTGGCACTCTGCCGTAGCAGATCTCAATAAGAGATATATTTACGCGCGTGATGTGCGGTTACCAGCCGTCATATTACGGCTTCCAAAGTTGTTAGTGGAAGGAGAGCCAGAGGGGTTATTTAAATGTGGTGAAATTGTTTGTCGGCTCCGGGAATCGAAGTCAGATAGAGCTATTTAAATTTGAATATTCTTTTTATTTATTTACATTTTTGTAAGAAATAATAATAGTCGATTTCCTTTATCATGTATTCACAATTGTGTTACAAAAATAAAAAAAACAATCAAAGAACCAATTACCAATAATTGCCAATTACTTTTGAAACAAATCTTCATAAGATATATTTTATCTTTGACAAATTACCGTCGCCAGAATTTTGTTCTAATTTGTTCCTTGTTATTATTTCATGCGCCATTTGTGAAAAATCCGTACATCTTTCGAAAATATATCATAAATTTCTATTCTCAGTGATATTTCGACATTTATTGCAGTTAATGTATTTTATGAGTTGATATACAATACTGGTGTTCATTGTACGACCCAATTAAAACAATACTCAACGTAGTAATAATCGTAAAACAGTCGTAACGTGATAAGGTTTTCATTTTGAGGCACTTAAGCCATTGCAGAGGCACAGGACCGCATTTAGGAGCCACAAATAATGCGGATGTGACATCCGTAATTTTTTCGCATATATTGTGTACCATGAACTGTAAGTGACAGTTTTTAGGTCAAGAATGTAGTTTGGAAAATTGAGATCCGAAGGATCGAGATTTCATAAACATTCGCGACCTGTAAAAATCACTTACCGTTCGAGGTTAGTAATCTATTTTTTACAATACTTGCACAAATAGAAGGTAAAGAAAAATAGGTTGCAAAATTAATAGCTGTTAAAGTGTTGCCAAAATAAACAGGATCTTGATATGTAATATTTACTTACTGTTCACGGTGAACAGTAAGTAAATATTATAGTCGTGATATAACCATGGAAACTACTGTGCAATAAAGGTTCCACTGTGTTTAAATTTTGTTATTAATAGGTAACTTACGCTTACGGTAAAAGTATTGTAAAATAGTATATTACGTACCATGAACTGTAAGTGACAGTTTTTAGATCAAGAATGTAGTTTGGAAAATCGAGGCCCGAAGGATCGAGATTTCATAAACATTCGCGACCTGAAAAAATCACTTACAGTTCGAGGTTAGTAATTTATTTTTTACAATACTTGCATAAATAGAAGGAAAAGAAAATAGGTTGCAAAATTAATAGCTGTAAAGTGTTGTCAAAATAAACAGGACCTTGATATGTAATATTTACGTACTGTTCACGGTGTTATAGTCCTAATATAACCATGGAAACCACTGTGCAATAAAGGTTCCACGTACTGTGTTTAAATTTTGTCATTAATAGTTAACTTACAGTACAAGTATTGTAATAAATATATTTCTTACCGAGATCTGTGACGGCAGAGTGCCACACGCAGTAATGGATAAAAGGCGTGGTGATATATTTATTTATTTTTTATAAAATTAATTCTTTTTTATGGGATGCTAGCTCAGTGGTATGAAGTCGGCATGTGGATCCTGAGAACCCTGGTTCTATTCCCACAGACGACAAACAATTTTTATAATTTCAAAAACTACCCCTGTGGCTCCTCCACCACTGACATCTTTGGGGGCTGTGATTTGATGGCTGGTAACCACACTTCACGTGCAAAATATATCACTTACCGAGATCTGCTTCGACAGAGTGCCACACGCAGTAATGGATAAAAGGGGTGATGATATAATAAAATTAAAAAATCAACACTAGGTAGGTTTCAAAAAAGTAAATAAGTTTATTCACTATACGTATTTCGGTCGACTAGACCATCATCAGGTAATGATTACAGAATAATAATCATTACCTGATGATGGTCTAGTCGACCGAAATACGTATAGTGAATAAACTTATTTACTTTTTTGAAACCTACCTAGTGTTGATTTTTTAATTTTATTATAAAAATGTTTCAACGAGAACCGACAGTGAAATCTATTGAATTGGGTGATGATATATTTGTCTATTTCTTTTATAAAATTCATTCTGTGATATACAATTAAATAATTATTATTTCTAGCTTATCGTGGTACTCGGATCTTACCCTAATTAAACCCTTGTTTAATACCCCGTAGATCGTGACAGATGTCAGACCAGCTTAACACCCTTTAGCACTATACGTTATGGGCTGTCGCCAGTATTTTACCTTATGAATTCATCTTCTAAGAAGTGTTGAATACTTGAAGGACAATTCAACAATTAGTGCGATAAGTGAAGTAGTTTGTTTGAGTACCACTGAAGTACAGAGTGCTAATTGATTGTTGTATTAAGGGTTGGTTAAATTAGGCTGTAATATGTCGTAATATGTTAGAGAAGGTTTGTAGAATAATTGGTGTGAAATTAATAATTTATGTTTTACGTATGTTTCATAATTACTATGCCAATTAAATAAATACGCATCGATAATACCGAGATAAAAATTGGATTTATTAATTAATAAGCAAGAGGCTGTGTGCTCAAGTTTTACTTCAGTTAATTTTTTAAGTAAAGAATTTTTTGGTGGATGCGCTTTATTTGCGCTTAAACAGCTATAATAAAATATTTAAGGCTACAGAATTCATGGCCGACAAACTCAAGCCGTTTAACTCACTCTAACCTCAAGTCAGTTTATTCTACATAAAATATATGCATTTGTTACTCTGCACAACAGGAACTTAATCCCAATTACAATGGCTTATAGTGGAATCCAAACCATTCAGACACAATCATACTTTTTTTATATAAACCGAAATCAGTAAAATTTAAAAGCGCAAACTCTTTCTTTCCAGAAGCAAATTATATGCAACTGCCCTTTTATCATAGCTAAAATGTTTCACTTCAACCCCCACCTACCCCATTTTGCCTGGCACGAGTGCCATTCAATTGTTTAGTAGAGTACAGGTCAAACTAATTACCAATCTAACTTTCAACTAATTTCGCGAGAGTCTGTCAGCTCGATGTCACCGAAGCTCTCACTGCAAGTCAAACAATCTGTAGAGCTTTCACACAGGCGTGAAGCTCGTGCTTTCGCCCTCACACAAGGTAAAACGTCCAAGGTCACGTCGCAAGGGTTATGCAAAAGCAGAATTAAACCTTCTGGGCGTTTGGTGTTGTCGCTAATTAAATGAACAACGTTTGACGTAGACACAAATTGTTTGTTTATGTTAACGATGGGGTTATAGGGCAGTTGTTTTACCCCCTTTTAGCAGGGGGTGATGGGGACATCTAGAATTATTTTTAGATGGTTCATAGGTATCAACTTTAAATTTAGTCGTTGATGTTAGTGGAGGGATACAGTTGCGTGCCTAGAACTTTTGCCGCCTAGGACGGTCTCCAATTTGCCGCCCTTTCTAAGTCAATAAAATAAAAAATAAAATAAATAAATATATCATCACGCCTTCTACCCATTACTGGGTGTGACACTCTGCCGAAGTAGATCTCGGTAAGTGATATATTTTTGCGCGTGAAGTGTGGTTACCAGTCGTCAAATCACGGCCGCCAAAGATGTTAGTGGTGGAGGAGCCACATGGGTAGTTTTTTTGAAATTATGAAAATTGTTTGTCGTCTGTGGGAATCGAACCAGGGTTCTCAGGATCCACAGGCCGACTTCATACCACTGAGCTAGCCACCCCATAAAATGGTGGTTTTAATAAATTAAAATAATAAATCACGACCTTTACCCATTACTTGGTGTGGCACTCTGCCGAAGCAGATCTCGGTAAGTTATATATTTTGCGCGTGAAGTACGGTTACCAGTCGTCAAATCACGGCCTCCAAAGATGTTAGTGGTGGAGGAGCCACAGGGTTAGTTTTTGAAATTATGAAAATTGTTTGTCGCCTGTGGGAATCGAACCAGGGTTCTCAGGATCCACAGGCCGACTTCATACCACTGAGCTAGCCATTCCATAAAATTGTGGTTTTAATAAATTAAAATAATAAATATGGCATCATGACTTTTACCCATTACTGGGTGTGACACTCTGCCGAAGCAGATCTCGGTAAGTGATATATTTATGTACGTGAAGTGCGGTTACCAGCCATCAAATCACGGTCCCCAAAGATGTTAGTGGTGGGGGAGCCACAGAGGTAATTTTAATTTGGTGTAAATTGTTTGTCGGCTGTGGGAATCGAACAGGGGTCCTAAGGATCCACAGGCTAACTCGAAATCACTGAGCCATTACCCCATTAAATTAATAAACATAAATAAATAATTGTAATTGAGACAAACTATAGGTGGGGAACTTTTTTAGCCATTGGATGGCATATTTAAATTTGGCAGTAATAAAGGAATTTTTCTAGATAATATTTTCAACCCTACATTGACTTGACGATGAAGAAAAATATTGGAAATTATATAGTAATTCATAATTCGTAGAAATCGAATAGTAAACATATGAAGTGAACAAGTTGTTATGAAAGCGTATGTATGTTTATACTGTAATATCTATTTACGCACTTGTAAAGTAAATGAACTACTTTATTCTTCCTGTTCGATGACAGAAGTGTCACTTTTAATCTCGGAGGGTTTAAATTTCAAATTTAATCCCGCCGGGTATCCGGAATTTCTTCGATATTGAAGTTGTTTCGTTTCGCACGTAGCCGATTGTAGATTCAATATCCGTGATTCCGGAACTAGAACTCCAGACAGAAAAGTACGCTTGTTTTATTTGCAATTTCATTGAGAACAGCCGCAGCCTGGAGCCCATTCCGGGTGGCAGATTTCGGAATCACGACTCCGGATGTGTATAGTGATACACAAACAGCGGAGACATGGTGGGAATATTAAAAAGTGAAAAAAAAATATCGCAAAGAAAATAAATTTTTATTTTTCTTTACTGTTAATATTTTTTCCTAAAACTGCGATTTCTGTGCTGTAACTATTATTGCCTTGGTTACTTATGGAAAGTAGACGAATGCAGACCAAGTGCGTTTCTGTAAGCAAAGAATCACTCGTGCGGAAAGTACTTTGTTACGCAACTGTAAAACTAAACGAAACTTTGAATCAATTAGTTTTCAAAATTAATAGACGATAAAGAACGCGATTTAATACACGATTAAATAAAACGAAATAAAACGAACTTCTTGTAAAAATATATGTTTAAAACATAAAAGAAAGTATAAATTATAAAAATACAAAAACTATAATCAAGATTGAAATTATGCAAATTATCCGGCAATGGAAACAACAACAACGTATGAATAAAACTAATCTTAGTTAAGTTACAAAATACATGGCAAGACCTACATCTTGCACAGAAGAGACAGCTTGTCTCGTCAGAAACCAATCTACCACTAACTAAATGTTGTTGTATTCCATGGGATGTTCTGACAAAAGGGTAAGGGGTGGTATCATTGCGTTGGTCGAGATAACTGTTCCCACATATGTGTTTACATAAAAAACCCAGACGGGGTGCGTTTCAAAGGTTAAATCTATCCGACCAACCGCTTGGCTATAATTTACCCAGATATGTCATCACATCCCGTATAACCAGACGCGACAATTCAGAAAAGCTATAAACTTGAGAAATAATCATCTACGGAATACTGAAGTTATAACATATGCACTAATAAATTTGATAAACAAAATAAACTCTCTCAAGTCAACTTTAGAAAGATACTTAAGATAACGCTTAATTAGTCTGTATCTTTCGAAGCTGAGTTGATAGTGAAATATCATAATTTATAAACTAAACCAAATTCTGAATTATCCGTTTTGTTACACAACTGTCAAAAGAAAGTTGTATTGAGACCGATTTAAATTAAATCGGGGTTCTCAAATCCATAAGCCACCTCGATGGGCCTTCAAAGATGTTAGTAACAGATAATTTAAAAGTAGTAAAAATCGAACTCACGTTCTTAAATCCACAGTCCAACACATTACCACTGAGGTATCTACCCAAGTATAAAAGTATTTGGTGTATAGTACACGTGTGAATAATAATAATAACATCATGAAATGCACTCGGGGCAGACAATGAGCAATGACACGCAAACATGGCGGCTTGTCGAACCGTCGATTGTGATTAATTATCGGAAAGACGGGATTATTGATGGACCTTTTGTCGCTGCTGTCCTGTTGCAGTTTATTAAACTAGGGGATGGTTTACAAGCCAACGTTTTCGTTCTATGGTTTATTGTTGTTGGGGAAAGTGTTATTTAATTATGGGGGGTGTGGATCGTTGCTGGAATGGTCGCCACATAAGCTGGAGTTTACGAGAACTAATATTTTAATCTCCTAAAAATGTATTTTGGGCAAGAATATAGTTTCGCGACCTAAAAAAATTACTTACAGTTCGAGGTTAGTAAGCTATTTTTTACAATACCTGCACAAATAGAAGGTAAACACATAGATTTTAAAATTAAGAGCTGTTAAAATAAATCTTGGTCTATAATATTTACTTACTGTCCACGGTGGATGGTAAATAAATATTATAGTCCTGATGTAACCATAGAAACAACTGTGCAATAAAGTTCCATTTAGGGCCAGTTTTTCAATCACTGGTTTACTCTCGATTACTGTTAACCATGATTAAATAATAATGGTAACCATAGTTTCCATTATTATTTAATCATGGTTAACATTAATCGGTGATTGAAAAACTGGCCCTTACTGTGTTTAAATTTTGCCATTAATGGGTAAGTTACAGTGATGATTTACATTTTTTATTTATAACCAAAAATAAAACTAGCTTCTCTGCACTATAATTGGGATTAATGTATATTCTAATAGCACCATGGTAGCGCTGGCTCTTCACAAGATAGAGTACACGATTTATAAACCTCTCTGACCTCAATCTAAAACCGAAACTAGAACTGCATGCGAGTGATTCACATTTCAATATAAGCTTTAGATCTCCTTTACCATAATTGGGATGAATTTAAAGATCAGTGGTCAAAGTAAACTCCCAATATGCTTGAAAGTAGAATTCCCTTGGTCTCAATTCGATGTACGACACACATTCTGGTTTGATATCACCTTTGACATTACTCGCGGCATTGTAGGTCGTTATATTCTTGTTGTTGTGTGAAAGTGAAGTTCTACTCTGGAAATAGGGTCGTCTGGACTTTACATTTACAGCTAAAAGGGTCGTTAGATTCAGTCTACAACTTCTAGTAATTATTTTGAGGGACTGTTCCACACTTGGAATTGTTAACGTTAAGAGAACTATAGTTAAATGAAAGTTATAGTATAATCTACTCGAAAGTTCTAGTGTTTTTACGATGAATTAAAATCATACATACATATCTTCACGCTATATCCCATCAAATGGGGTAGCACGAACCCTAAAAACACTCATAAAACATTTACTCATTACATTCATCAAACAATCAACCCCCGTCAAACATAATCATCCAAACACACCACCCTCACTTCAACCACATTGATAGATCCCTCCATATAAACTCATTGCTTTATCACACTCGAAATCATTCTTACATAACAAACCCTCATTCACATCCATCCAATCACTCCTATTCACCCATCATTCATCTTCTTTCTTCAACGTACATAACACATGCATAAAAAATCTCAAATTACCCGCGCTTACTAAAAAAATCATCCCTTACTAAAATGTATAAATGATTTATTTTCTACTCTGTATAGTAGGGTAGGTGGCTCAGTGGTATCGAGCCGGACTGTAGATTCGATTTCCAGCGTACTAGCGTGAAAAAACATTTTGCAGATCTGAATGAAATTTGGCGCACGTAAACATTAGATAGTCATACGCATCCTGTTAAAATATGAAACACATTCATGGTCTGTGAACAAATATATTCACTTGTAAAGTTGAGTTCTTATACACGGGGCTTATGGGGATCATCACTCAGAATCGTACATATTTGGTTTGTGTACCTCTAAAATTTTGCAGTTTCATTTGAAAAACTAGTATGATGTTCTAGAACTATCCATGTATATTGTATCAGACGGAGAAAGTTTTTTATCGTTTAGTAATGGATATATAGCCATGCAAAGCCTTGTTTTTAACGAAAAATTAAGAATCCCAATTTATAATGGCAACACCACACGGTGGTATGGTATTTGAAAATTCACTAGACCAACAACCTGTTAACAATTCATGATATTCAAATCGTAATAGGTATAAAACACTTATTTTATTCAATTTTTATATTTTTTTGAGCGTCAGTTTCGCCACTCGACAACCGATGGCGCCACCGTCACACTAGTACTACCTTAAGATTTGGAAACAGCAAAAACCTATCCATTTTTTATGTAAATCTGCGAGAACAACTTTTTGTTAAAAGTTTTATGCAAAGTTTTGTAATTTATGGGGCTTATTGTACTCCTATATCAACAGGTGTCCCAACTTTAATATTTATAAGAACTTTGTGCACAGTTTGTAGTTTACAACCTTATTGTTTTTTATCACAAACCAGAACAACTCAATTTTTTTACAAGTTTAATTAAAAAAAGTACTGAAAAAATGTTGTGAAATTTACCTATATAAGCATAAAAGTATCTGACAAAATTGGGATATTTTTTGTAGAGATTTTTTATGTTTAATTTTATTTTATCCGGCTTGGGTTTACGATACAACGGATTTTGGTTTGACAGAAATATATAAAAAGATCGCGAGAGGCTATGAATAACAAACAGCAGAATATCTGTTGTGTTTGTTTCGAATACTATACGTATTTGTGGTTGGATCTTGTGGATTCGTTTTTGTTGGGTAATTTAGATACATTTATCCTGATTTGAATATAAAATACGTTTTCATTGCAGAATTTTATTGGATGTTCGTTAAAAAGCTAAAACTGTCTCTGGCAAATAATTATCGTCGTTCAAATCTATCGTAATTTTTTGGGGGTATAATAGTTATTTGATATCAAGGGAAGGAAATGAGATATTTTTCCTGAAGGTGTCGTTTCATATTCCGAGGGAGTAACAAATAAAATATTGTACAATACATGCAAGATAACTGTTTTTATTGCCTCAAGCAGATGACAGGATCACTAGATCGGCTTGCCAGATATTTCTTCCTTTTGACAGTAAAAACTGTTTTACCATGCTAGTAATATAATAATATATTACATAATAAGTCGGGAAAGTAATATTTTACTTGACAATGTGGTTGTTTAAAATACGAGGCGTCAAGCCGAGTATTTTAATCTGCTGAGTCAAGTAATAACACTTTCCTGACGTATTATGTATACAATTTTTTTCCGAAACCGTTTAATTTAATTAATATTTAACCATAAATAATTCAAAATGTTTAAAATTTTTTATATGAATTGTACTGACAGCAGACTACGTATCCAAGGTTACAACAAAAATAACAGTCAGGTAAAATCTTTACCAGACTGTTATTTTTGTTGTAGCCTTGGATACGTACTTTACTTGACTGTTTTTGTAAAAAGTGCGGTTACCAGTCGTAAAATCACAGCCCCCAAAGATGTTAGTGGTGAAGGAGCCACAGGGGTAGTTTTTGACGTTTAAAGAAAATACTATATTATATATTCAGGGATTAAAGTGCATAATTTTGTCCTGTGGGTGAAAATAATCCTCTGAGGGATTAAATGCGCTTTAGTCTTGTGGTATATACACTATTTTTCGACTTTTATCTTGACATAGAATTCCCAATAACAGCTTTAAGTAACTTAGGCAACATGAATAAAGATAAATATTTTGAGGTTTATAATATTGTAGTTATTATAGTAATGCTTGTTTATCTACCATTTTAATTCCCTGAGGGTTTAAATTTGAAATTTAATCTCTTCGGGATTAAATGTGACACTTAGTCCTCGAGAAGGAGGACTACAGCAGATCTCTCAAAAGTGCTAAAAAATAATTAATTCTAAATTTAGATCATCACAAAATTCACTAACATCTTTGGAGGCCGTGGTTTGACTGCTGGTAACCGTACTTCACGCGCATAAATATATCACTCACCGAGATCTGCATCAGCAGAGTGCCACACCCAGTAATGGGTAAAATTCAAAATATATCTGTTCTGGATTAATTTACATAACAAACTGTGATCCTAGATAAATGAAGCGTATTTGGTTTAAATTTCTGGAATGTCGGTTTCATTCGTCTTATTGTCTTCACAAGTAAATTCCCAAGCAACATAAATTAGTTAAATGAATTCCGTAGAAGATGCTGACTCAAAATTATACTTATTTTAATTAAAACGCTAAAATGAAGCTTAACGAAGGGAACATAGCACCTCATTAGATGGAAGTCGCAAATTAATCATGTTTACGTTTAATTAAAAAATTTATAGGGATCAAATCAGGCGAGCTACAATTAAAAAATTGCATTGTGAAATTAAATCGATGGCTGATGGACATTTGCATGATTGAATACATTAAACAGAATGGGAAATAATTATTATTAGTCTGAGAAATCATGGAAATAGAACATAAATCCTAAACTGCAATTATAGATAATGAAATTAATTAATTATGGGGTGGCTAGCTCAGTGGTATGAAGTCGGCCTGTGGATCCTGAGAACCCTGGTACCCTAGATTCGATTCCCACAGGCGACAAACAATTTTCATCATTTCAAAAACTACCCGTGTGGCTCCTCCACCACTAACATCTTTGGGAGTCGTGATTTGACGACTGGTAACCGCACTTCACGCGCAAATATATCACTTACCGAGATCTGCTTCGGCAGAGTGCCACACCCAATAATGGGTAGAAGGAATTTAATCCCAATTACAATAAAAGGTCCGGACTCGCCGAGCCGAAATGTGGCAGTTCATATATTTTTAGCTTGAGGGGGAATTGAACCAAGAATCTTCTGATTTGCCGGATCAGTAGCATATGTAACTTCTTAGTTTTATTTTTAATTTATATCTATAATTGCATATAGTATGGAGTGGCTAGCTCAGTGGTATGAAGTCGGCCTGTGGATCCTGAGACCCCTGTGGCTCCTCCACCACTAACATCTTTGGTGGCCGTGATGTGACGACTGGTAACCGCACTTCACGCGCAAAATATGTTACTTATCGAGATCTGCTTCGGCAGAGTGCCACACCCAGTAATGGGTAGAAGGCGTGATGATAAATTTATTTATTTAATTTAAATTTGATCAATTTACTTCAAATATAATAATTAAATAATTTTAAATAATTTATAATCATTTTAAAGTCTTTTTAACTATCCTAAAAACTAGCTAAGTGCTATAAGACGATGGCTAGAGGATCCCAGCTGTCAAATACTTCCTAAAATTTTCTTCAATTCTATAGAATTATTTTGTAGTCTTTTAAATTTTCCTAAAAACTAGCTGAGTGTTATACGATGGTGGACAAAGGATTATAGATATCAAATCAACAGAAAAATATTGTATATAACTCATGTATTAATCAGCAATTAATAATTTTAACAATTAACGCGCTCACTATGCTCTCGCGTTAAAATGTCACGATTATTAATCGCCCTCATTAACACATTAGTTAGTAAAACGACTATAAACTATCATAAAAGCTAGCTGAGTGCTCTAAAACAATAGCTAAGCGATTTCAACTCCAAAATACCTCCTAAAACTATTTTAAACCTTTTACAACCATTTCAAAATCTTTTAAATTTTCCTAAATGCTAGCTGAGTGCTCTAAAGTATCCCATCTACCAAATACTTTCCAAAACTTAATAACTAACACCCATACTTAGATGAGAAATACATCTGAAGTAAATCTAGGTCATCATAGCATAAACTTCCCTCCATAACAGGTGGTTGAGCTAATGAACGGTCAAAGTAATCACCACCCAACCCCGTAGATGTTCATTCCACGATGTCGGCGTTCGATGCGTCGCTCGCCGACAAAGCTGCACGCACGTCCGCGGGGTCGATAAGATCTAAACTTCTTTGTGGAGAAAGCAAAGTTGCTGAGTGCGTTGTTGCTTTTATTTGAGGGCGAATTAAATGAGTTTGATTTGAGAGGAGGGTTCTATTTGGACGGAAGTGGAAGGTGGACACTTGAGTAGGAAAAGAATAGAATTCGGAATTGGAAATGTAGTCTTTGGGAGGATAATTATTGTTCTATCTAATTTTTGGACTTTGTGTGCCCAGTGGCATAATTATAGTTAGAGAGCTGGGGTGCAAAATGATGTCTCATATATTCTAGTAACAGAAATGGATTTTTTAATAGATTATGTCATGATAAACATGACAAAAACAAAATTAGATTTGGGAACGGGTGACAACTATAGAAGACGTCGATGTGAATGCGCAGATTTTAAAGGTGGTTGTTGATCCCTACACCAGTCCACTTTCAGAGCTTCTGTCATCACTGAGCAACCAGCAATAATTTCTGTCAATTTTTTTGTCATGTTTTCGTCGTGAACAAGTAGTAATATGTCACGCGACATCATAAAAATTGCTTACTTTGGCCGGTTTTGTCGCGCATGCGTCACCGGCTAAAAATTCTGTCTACCATTTTTATTACTTAATTATACCAAAGTCTATACTTTAAACTGAAAATTAGCCTGTAAAAAATATGTCAACAACTACCCTTAAAATCGGCGCATTCACATCGGCGCCATCTATAGTTTCCACCCGTTCCCAAATCTAATTTTCTTTTTTTCATGTTTATCATGACATAATTTATTAAAAATCCATTTCTGTCACTGGAATAAATGAGACATCATTTTGCGCCCTAGCTCTCTAACTATAAAAAAACTAAAAATATATATCATCACGCCTTCTACCCATTACCGGGTGTGGCAGTCTGCCGAAGCAGATCTCGGTAATTGATATATTTTGCGCGTGAAGTGCGATTACCAGTCGTCAAATCACGGCCCTCAAAGATGTTAGTGGTGGAGGAGCCACAGGGGTAGTTTTTGAAATTATGAAAATTGTTTGTCGCCTGTGGGAATCGAATCTAGGGTACCAGGGTTCTCAGGATCCACAGGCCGACTTCATACCACTGAGCTAGCCACCCCATAACTATTATATAAAAAAATTCGATTGTGTCTGAATGGTTCGGATTCCACTATAAGCTACTGTAATTTGGATTAAATTCCTGTTGTGCAGAGTAACAAATAAATAAATCATAACTCATCGTCTTGAAACACTGAACAAGCTTGAAGAACAATTTAAAACATTTTAATATTATTATGAATTTAATAAATAATGTTAAACGAATCAAGAGTTCGTGCTATCGCATTTAATGCGACATATCAAATGAATTTAGCGAGTGCTTTAGGAAATTTTAATATTTAGTTTTCTAATCTTTCTTGTTTCCTGTCAAAATTATTTTAATTTTACGACAATATTTTGCGCGTCAGTTTAATATTCTTTGCCGTTAGTAAAACGTTTCCATAAAAAAGCCTCGCAGAGTGTAACGTATGTCGCATCGTGTACGTTATTGGTCTGTTTTATGTCGCTTTTTATTATGATTTTTTGCCCTTATTCGTTATTACATTGGTTCTAATGCAAACGCGTACGTATAGCATTTTGTAACATAGTAATTTCTTTGTGTCTAATAAATTATGTATCAGATGTACATGTTCAAAGACATCACTTATATTTTTAGTATTAATTTTTTGACAAGCACTCCAACGGCATCATTATATATTTATTATTTACATGAAAATAAAAATAAGTAATTTACTTTCTTTATATTGCGTCATTTCTGGAAATTTTTCTGTGTCAAAATTTGTATATTCTCTTTAATCTGTTTTATTTGTGTGGTAGGTTCGATTCTCATAGCCGACAAACAATTTTCACTACATTAAAATTGCCCCTATGTCTTCTCCTACACTAACATCTTTGGGGGCCGTGATTTGATGACTGGTAACCGTACTTCACGCATATAAATATATCACTTACCGTGATCTGCTACGGCAAATATCAGAAGTCGATTCCACATATATTTCTGCGTAGATATACATATTTGTTTCTTCAAAACAATTTTTTTTAATCGCCGGTGTCATGATCGCATAAAATTCGTCTAATGAAAATGCGAATTTTTTTGTTGAACCAGTTGAAAATCGAAAAATTTTAAAATATGGTTCTATATAATTCAGACTACGAGAAATTGAATGCCGTTGAGCGCATCGTCATATCTTTTTTAGTTTTCGAGTTACAGCGAATTTTGACTTTTTGAAAAGCTCAACTTTGAAGGTCCATATCTCGAAAACTATAAGAGATATTGAAATGCGGTTTGAACGAGTGTATTTCTCGTGCTCCAATTAACTTATACCGAAATTTTAAAAATTTTGAATATTTTACAATTTTTTTCAAAAATTAATTTCTCAATATTTCAGAAAATTGAAAAGATAATGAAAATCTGTGAACACCAATGAATTCCTCTCGTAAAAGTACATAGGTATGCAAAATTTCAGGCAAAAATTCGCACAGATAAAGTTTTTATTACAAAAAAACGAAAAATCACTGTTTTTTAATTATTTTTGAAGGGGTACCCCTTAAGAATTTTACGAATTTCAATCAGTTGAGCAAACATTCCGAAATTTTACATACATATGTACTTTTTTGCTAGGAATCCACTGGTTTTTATAGATTTTCATTATCTCTTTAACTTTTTGAAATATTGAGAAATGAAATTTTGTTTAAAAAATGTAAAATTTTCAAAATTTTTAAAATTTCAATATAAGTTAATTAAAGCACCGCATTTCAATATCTCTTTTAGTTTTCGAGATATGGGCCTTCAAAGTTGTGATTTTAAAAAAGTCAAAAATCGCTGTAACTCCAAAACTAAAAAAGATATGAAGACGCGCTCAACGGCATTCGATTTCTCGTAGTCTGAATTATATAGAACCATATTTTAAAATTTGTCGATTTTCAATTGGTTCAACACAAAAATTCGCATTTTCATTAGACGAATTTTTTGAAGTCATGACTCTGGCGATTAAAAAAAATTATTTTGAGGAAACAAATATGTATATCTACGCAGAAATATATGTGGAATCGACTGCTGATATCCTCAATTTCATTACTAGTGTTATATTATTTTAAATTAATCCTTAAGTTGGTACTATTATTTACGACAGTTTTTAATGAAATTTAAATATGTTATTTTTCATGAGTTTCTACATTAGCATGAAATTTGATGTTTTGTTTATAAGTTATATCATACATATAATTAAATACTTGTTTTTATAAACATTTTCGGTTACCTATACTTTTATGAGACAGTCATGATAGAACCACCTTAATGAGAAACTTTTCCTTTACTAATTTCTGAATCGTTGTTATATGTTTGTAATGTACATTATTAAATCAGCCTTTTACAAACTGCAATTTTAATAATATAAAAGGGGGCCGCGATGGAATATATTTGTTATTTTTGCTTCCAAAGAGGTCTTGGCTCCGAAAAGTTTGAAAACCACTGGCATAAAGTATTTAATACTCCAAATATTCATTTGCATAATTTCTCTTTAAGGTAATCAGGAAAGGAATGGTGAATATATTGGATTTATCGAAGGATTTGTTTATTATTTGAAGAAATTCCTGTATATTTGTCAAGCGTAAATACGAAACTGTTAATTTTTAATCAAATTGGGGTGGAATCCAAGCCTAGTGATCAAAGGGTGATTCACCCCTAGCATATATTATCATCAAAGTGGGCTATGGTGCATGTGATATGTTCATTCAACCCTGAAAAACCTGCATTTAAATCCGCTGTAAAATGGGTTCAAAAAATTAGACTTTTTTGAAAAGGTTGGAACTTTACGAATCATGTCATTATATATTATGCCATATATTTATTTATATGGGGTGGCTAGCTCAGTGGTATGAAGTCGGCCTGTGGATTCTGAGAACCCTGGTACCCTAGATTCGATTCCCACAGGCGACAAACAATTTTCATAATTTCAAAAACTACCCCTGTGGCTCCTCCACCACTAACATCTTTGGAGACCGTGATTTGACGACTGGTAATCGCACTTCACGCGTAAAATATATCACTTATCGAGATCTGCTCCGACAGAGTGCCACACCCAGTAATGGGTAGAAGGCGTGATAATATATTTATTATTTATCTTCGACTAAAGTGTTATATGTATATTAAACGTGTTATTTTTGCTACATTATGTTATATATATATATATATATATATATATATATATATATATATATATAAATTATTCCCTGCGGAATAATAGTTATTATTATATTTTGCATCATAAACTTGTTTATTGGCCTTCATAAGTTTAATGGGGTGGCTAGCTCAGCGGTATGAAGTCGGCCTGTGGATCCTGAGAACCCTGGTACCCTAGATTCGATTCCCACAGACGACAAAC
This sequence comes from Pterostichus madidus, assembly GCA_911728475.2. NCBI lineage: Eukaryota > Metazoa > Arthropoda > Insecta > Coleoptera > Carabidae > Pterostichus > Pterostichus madidus. The sequence continues at coordinate 1,449,969 of OU452314.1, read as the reverse complement.
AATTTTCATAATTTCAAAAGCTACCCCTGTGGCTCCTCCACCACTAAAATCTTTGGGGGCCGTGATTTGACGACTGGTAACCGCACTTCACGCGCAAAATATATCACTTATCGAGATCTGATGCGGCAGAGTGCCACACCCAGTAATGGGTAGAAGGCGTGATGATATATCTATTTTATTTATTTTAAAAGTGGACGTAATTTGGCTATTATAACCCGAGGGCGTATAAAGTTCCCTAGCAACAGCTATTTAAACATATCAAAATCGAGATTTATGGATAAATGTCAGACGACAAAATATATTCATATTGATTTTCGTAAAGCTCTACTGACCCGAATGAATTTCTTTGTGCAACTAAAAATCGTATTTATTAACTAATTTTAAAATTTACCTTTTGGCGGCGCCACTGGTCATAAATTAGCTGAGCTGTCAAATGAGTGAAGTTTGAATCAGACTCAGTAAACAGGAAAAGATAAATCAGTTCATAACACGAACAATAATTTAAAACAGTGTCAATATAATAGTAATTTTTCTTCTAAAATGGTTTTCTCAGAGTGTATCTGTTTCCTTCAGGTAAAGTGCAATATATTGACAGGAGAATAGCATACTTACATTCTTTCTAGTTTATTTATTTTGTTCTTTCTTACTTCGTTAACAGCCATTCTTTCGATTCTCCTAGTTTGGTTGGTTTTTATTGTTTTCGTTTCGTTGGCAACGGAGCTCACTTGCAGATATCTGAGCAATTCTAGGAAGTTATGTACGTATGCTTTTTCCAAGATTTCTTTATATGCAAATATGAAATGAAAAAGAAAAGGCACACAATTTGTTTGCAAATTTTATCAAAAAGAAATTGAAGTTTTATATTGGATGCGTACGTGTTTTCTTTAATCTTATTTTTATAAGAAATTTATTTGCATTCTATTATTACCTGTAGGAAAGTGCTATTATTAGGCGGCAAATTATGGCCCTAAAAGTGGCAAGAAAGCAAAAACTTGCAGTCGCAGCTGCCACCAAAATTCTCATGTAACTCCAAAAAACAGGGTGTAACATAAGGAAGGAATAGAGAGATTATAAAATAAAATAAATATAAATATATCATCACGCCTTTTACCTATTACTGGGTGTGGCACTCTGCCGAAGGAGATCTAGAAGACATTTGTAAAATAAATAAAAAATAGATATATCATCACGCCTTCTACTGGGTGTGGATCTCGGTAAGTAGTATATTTATGCGCGTGAAATGCGGTTACCAGCTGTCAAATCATAGCCCCCCAAAGATTTTAGTGGAGGAGGAGCCACAGGAGTAATATTAATGTAGTGAAAATATTTGTCGGCAGTTGAGAATCGAATCAGAGTTCTCAGGATACCACCTGAAATAATCATTTAATCTAAATTATTAAAAATCGTTTCATATCAGATGTTATCTGGTCATTTTTTCACTGAGAAGGAGACGGCATTTTTTTTTTCGTGGATGACATTCTACAATTTTTTGATTTAATTTGAAAGAATTTTTTTTTCTGGTTTCGCCAAAATATCCTGAATCATTTACCCTCGAAACGTTTTTTAACTTATTTAAATTATAACATCTTTGGGGGCTGTGATTTGACGACTGGTAACCGCACTTCACGCGCAAAATATATCACTTACCGAGATCTGCTTCGGAAGAGTGCCACACCCAGTAATGGGTAGAAGGCGTGATGATATATTTATTTATTTTTATTTAAATTAAATGATATCGGGTAATGGCTCAGTGGTATCTAGTCTGCTTGTGGATCCTGAGAACCCCGGTTCGATTCCCACAGCCGGCAGACAATTTTCACAAAATTAAAATTATCCCTGTGGCTCCCCCTTCACTAACATCTTTGGGGGCCGTGATTTGATGACTAGTAACTGCACTTCATGCGCATAAATATATCACTTACCGAGATCTGCTTCGGCAGAGTGCCGCACTCAGTAATGGGTAAAAGGCGTGATGATATATTTATATTTATTTATTTATTTAAGTTAAATGATTATTTCAGGAGATATCAATATTCTTTATTTATTTTACATTCTGTATATACAATACATAATAAATTTGAAGCACATTTTAAGCTAATTAATTGTTCTGAAAATTTTTCAAGGGTTATGTGCTGAAAATTTGTTTATAATAGCCTGTAGTATATCTTATAAAATATCTAAATAAGTAAGTAAATAAATAAACTAATAATTTCTTTTTTGTTTCAGGCGGGAAAGCCGTTCAAAGCTGACCACCCTGTAAGTACCTACAATTTATCTTCATCTATTTTTCTTCAGTGTACGTGATCATTTATATCTGAAAGTGGCTGCAGAAAATCTTGCTTCAGGCAGGTTTCAGCGCTATCGACAATACTGTCTAATGTTCAGCGCCCTTTGGTCAGTGCCCACTTGAATTTGGTGCTGAAATACGATCTGAAAACTTCTGAAATAAGTCTGAAAGCGTAGAGGGAAAGCTTTGTTAGGGAACGGTATTTCAGATATAAGTACGTGAAGAATTTTAATTGTTTTTTGAAGAAGTTAATAATAACAGAGATAATTGTATTTTTTTTAATATGGTGTACTATGAAATATTAGAAAAATTTTAGTATATTTTTAAGCCAGATTCAAATTAGTTTGTCTATGATTGCTATGAAAAGTTGATACTTACGCTCTCATTTGTCAACGTAAAGTTGACCTTTTCTGTGGAATAATCGTAAAATAACTATTTTACATTAGCATCATTCAAAATAAGGTTTACGTAACCTTGGAAACCGATGGAAAGTCTTATTTTGCGCATTAATGCGCAAAGTAAAAAACACCCATGTTTATGGTGGCTAGCTCAGTGGTATGAAGTCGGCCTGTGGAGCCTGAGAGCCCTGGTTCGATTTCCACAGGCGACAAACAATTTTCATAATTTCAAAAGCTACCTCTGTGGCTCCTCCACCACTAACAACTTTGGGGGCCGTGATTTGACGACTGGTAACCGCACTTCACGCGCATAAATATATCACTTACCGAGACTTGCTTCGGCAGAGTGCCACGCCCAGTAATGGGTAGAAGACGTGATGATATATTTATTTATTTATTTATTTAAATTTTTACTATTAAAACGCTAATTGTACTTATCTACACACATTTTAAGAAATTTATAAAAGAAATAGACACATTAGCTTATAACAAATAAATAAAATAAATATATCATCACGCCTTTTACCCATTACTGGGTGTGACACTCTGCTGAAACAGATCTCGGTAAGATATATATTTTGCACGTGAAGTGCGGTTACCAGTCGTCAAATCACGGCCCCCAAACATGTTAGTGGTGGAGGAGCCACATGGATAGCTTTTTCAAATTATGAAAATTTGTCGCCTGTGGGAATCGAACCAGGGACCTCAGGATCCACAGGCCGACTTCATACCACTGAGCTACCCATCCCATCTATCAATCAATCAGATAACAAGCTTTACTAGAAAAAATAAATAATTTGTTTTCAAATAACAAATATCAATTCATGCCATACTTAACTGTCAATATAAATTCACGCTTCAAATTTAATAAATTCCCTCACTATCAGTTATATAATTTTTGCTCGTTACAAAGAGCATTGTACAAAACTCGTGCACGAACACCTCATTTGAACCATTCGCGCATTCGTTATGTAAATAGCTATTATCGTGCGTTATTACTGTACAAGGTTCGGACTCACCGCAGTGTAGTAAATAATGAATTTTTAGCTTACGTGGGATTCGAAATCGGGTTCTCCGATTTCGAATGCCGTAACGCTATCCATATTACCGTACTGCCATACGTTCAGTTATTTCAATTAAAAACGCAGTTAAAATTGGAACTAAAATGGTATAAGCAGCTAATTTGGTTTATCAAAAATTAGCGAATTATTTTTATTTTCTTTTGTATCTCTACGCTGACTGAAGTCAAACCAAATTTGTTATTTCTGTTTTAATTAGTGTAACATTGTCATATTTAATTTGACATAATATGACTATGAAGGAAAAAAAAGTATTACGCAGCATGCAGAATATTAATTATACCACATGACTGGAGATATTAAATTATGATTTTTTGCTGTGACACAAAAGCAGACAATATTCTGTTTTAACTTCGTTGGAAATTTACTCATTCACGACAGTAAATGCAATATTTTTTGCTGTTCAAAACGTTTGATACTATAAATATAACAGAATACTCATCAGCAGTGTAATTTTGACAGGTTTTATTGTTGTATGTTTATATTTTTTTTCAAATATTGTTGAGTTCAAACGACAAAAAATTACTGATGATCACTTTTATTATATTCTACTCAAGCGAAAAATGAGAAAATATTTTTGCGCCAAAAATAATTTTGTTTAATTTGAAGACTTGTTGAAATGTTGAAAAATAGCGAAGATAATGATAGTGAGGAGTTTTTATGTACTTTACCTTAAATCCAAGTAGCGATAGTAGAGAACTTCCTACCGAAGGAATTAATTTTGTAGTTATTTATTTGAGTCAGGAAATAATCTATAGGTACTTTCCATACTAAGGCCGTATTTGTTTGGGAAATTTTGATCCAACCCTGAACTGACCTAGAACTAACTCGTGTTACTTCCAAATAAATGATGTATCTCAAGTGTCAGTTGTAAATATTAGCGGTAAATTTAAAATCTGAATGCATGTTCGAAGCGACATCTGCTTAGTTTTGTTTGTGTGTTAAATTGCGCTTTTAATTGGATGTTTTGAGTCATCTTTATATTTTTTATATGTAGTCAAAAAGCAAATAACGTCAGGGTCTGTTTTTTTTTATAATTTTGTCATCAGCACTATCAAAATAATGAATTTCGGAGTCGCAATAATGTGTCGTAATATTATCCTCTGTGACTTATATTGCAAGAAGCACATAATGCATTTTGCTCTTCCATCATCTGCATAAATAATAGTTTAGTATATTTTTTCAAAATATTATTATAAAATTACTTACGTTTTTCATCAAAATAACTCCTAACCTCTCTATACTATTAGAAATCGCGATGCCGCCACGAATAACAAGGAACACAAGTTGATTAGATAGAGATAGTAAACGGGTTGAATCTACCAACCCGCTAAAATAGCTGGGTCAGTTTAAGGTTACTTAAAGTGTGCCAAGTAACCTGCAGGTTACTTTAAAAATCCCAAATAAATACGGCCTAAAATGGACAAACGAAAGTAAGCCCTTTCTTGCCGGTTTCAGAAATAGTATATTACAAAAGTCAGGAAAGTGATATTTTCCTTGACGAAGCGGTTGTTTGAAATACGAGACAGCAGGCCGAGTATTTTAATCTGCTGAGTTGAGTTAAAATACTTTCCTGACGTATTATGTATACTATTTTTTTCTGGAACCGTTTAATTGTAATCAATAATTAATCATAAATAATACAAAATGTTTAAATGTTTCGATATAAATTGTATTGACAGCAGATTACGACACCAAGGTTACAACGACAAAAAACAGTCAGGTAAAACCTTTACCAGACTGTTTTGTACTGTATTCTTTCTGAAACTGACAAGAAAGTGCCTACTTTCCTGACCAATTTTAGTATGGAAAGTATGTTTTTACTAAAACAGTCATGTAAAGTACGTATCCAAGGCAACAACAAAAATAACAGTCTGGTAAAGGACAAAACAGTCTAGTAAAGATTTTACCTGACTGTTATTTTTGTTGTAACCTTGGATACGTAGTCAGCTGTCAATACAAATCATATAAAAAAATTGAAACATTTTGAATAATTTTTTTTTTTTTTTTTTGTGATACGGCTTCAACTTTTTGGTTACTAGCCGGTATGATGATGGAAGCGTCTGCGCTGTAGTCAGCTACAGACGCTGCTTATGAAGATGAAAGTGTCTGCGCTGTAGTCAGCTACAAACGTTGATTATGAAGATGGAAGCGTCTGCGCTGTAATCAGCTACAGACGCTGATTATGAAGATGGAAGCGTCTGCGCTGTAGTCAGCTACAGACGCTGATTGGTGCCAGCCCTGACCGGGAATCGAACCCGGGACCTCTGGGTCAGTAGCCTAGTAGTCTAAACCACTGAGCCACAGAGGTCGGCTTTGAATAATTTATCATTAGTTATTGATTAAATTAAACGGTTTCAGAAAAAATAATATACATAATACGTCAGACAAGTGTTTTTACTTGACTCGTATTTAAAACAACCGCTTCGTCAAGTAAAATATCACCTTCCTGACTTATTATGTAATATACTATTACTTCATAGCTTTGGTAAAAATCTAGTTTCCATACTAAAATTGGACAGGTTACAGAAAAAAAAAATTTATAAATATTATATATATATATATATATATATATATATATATATATATATATTGTAACAAGGTGGTTTTTGAGTTGACTGCAGATATTCTATTAGTTTGCTTTCCTGTTTTGTGCGATAAGATTCTCAGAAAAATCTTATCGTGTCAAAGAATGTGTGTGATCATCTGCAGTCTTCGGCCATGTGTTGCATCCCCAAAATACCACCCTTCACCCCCGCTCAAAAACATAGCGTCTGTTTTTGAGCGGTAGCATCAGTCAAGCCAGGTTTGCTCTGTCGGCCGGTCAAGATGTGACCGACGTCGAATCCATTTTCGCGTTTCGCGCGCATTTAATTATCGTTTAGTTAATTATAAATGTTTCTAGTTTTATTTTATTATAATATTAACTCGTAGTATAGTAATTCATGTTAAATAAAGTTATCTATGTTTTATGGTGCGTTCATACTTAATTAATTAATAGAACCGCGAATTGTTTTATTCACATCTAATAGTTCGCGCTCGCGATGCTCAGTACCCGCTTTGTTACAATATATATATATATATATATATATTTATTTCGAAAGTGAATTTTTGTACTACATCTGGCCCTGCTGGTCTCGTCTGTCAATACCTACAAATTCGCTACAAAACATATTACTTTAGTTCCTTATAAAATAAATAAAAATAAATATATCATCACGTCTTCTACCCATTACTGGGTGTGGCACTCTGCCGAAGCAGATCTCGGTAAGTGACATATTTTGCGCGTGAAGTGCGGTTACCAGCCCTCAAATCACGCACCCCAAAGATGTTAGTTGTGGGGGAGCCGCAGGGATAGTTTTTTTAAAATGGTGAAAATTGTAATAATATACTCTTATTTCATAATGTATCGTATTTCCATGTTTACAGTAGTGAGACTTTACTTAATGAAATATTACAGCACTGTATCACAAGGGTTGCTAGGTCACAAACAGTTTTTGACATTTAATTATAATTATTATTTAAGATGTCACTTTCAAAGATACGATATGAAAATAACTATTTCCGTACACAAATGAGTGCGGAGCGTACTAAAATTAACGTCTGTTAGTATCAGCATATCGCGATAAAATTTATCATCAACAAATTTACTACACTGCCGCATGTACATCCTCTTAAAAATATATAAAATACGTGATGATATATTCGCTAAAAACTATTCCAATCACGTTTAGATTCCAGATTAACTTGCCACTTTTTCGGGCGGCATTTCCCATTCTATTATGTAAATTTGACTCGCTGCTGCATCTGATACGATCGCAAGAATCTCGTCTTGGAATTTTTTAAAGATATTTTCATGGTTTCCGACGTCGCTAGATCGTATCGCTGACGTCATTTCCCGTTGTTGTTCACGTTCTGCACGTGATTTATTTTAGCACGCGTGAATGGAGCGTGATATGCAAGCAACAGATTTCTGTTGCGTGATACTGAAGAGTTTGATGAGAAAACGACTTTATTTTCGGGACGGAAATTACATGATCCTGATCTTTCAGAAATGATGACTGTTATATTTTTATGAGAAGTTATATTGTATATTTTTATATTTACAAAACTGAATTTGTATTTCTTTTTGATAACTTTTTTTGAACGAATTGTTAAGATAACGAATGCAAATTTAATACATAACTTTTTCACCAATTTAAAATTACCCTTGTGGTTCCTCCATCACTAACATCTTTGGGGGCCGTGCATAAATATATCACTTACTGAGATCTGCTTCGGCAGAGTGCCACACCCAGTAATGGGTAGAAGGCGTGATGATATAATTATATTTATTTTATTTTCATAAACATGCAATTGTAATACTTACCTATCATCATGCTATATGCCATCAAATGGGGTAGCACGAACCCTAAAATCATTCATAAAACATTCACTCATTACATTAATCAAATAATCAGTCCTCGTCAAACGTTCTTATCCAAATATGTCACCCTCACTTTAACCACATTCATAGATCACTCCATATAAACTCATTTATTTATTACACTCGAAATCATTTATCACACAACAAACCTTCAATCACATCTATCCAATCACTCCTATTCACTTATCATTCATCTTCTTTCTTCGACGTACATAACATATGCGTAAAGCATCTTACTCACGCTTACTCCTAACAACGAATCTAATAATATAAATAAATAAATATATCATCACGCCTTCTACCCATTACTGGGTGTGGCACTCGCCGAAGCAGATCTCGGTAAGTGATATATTTTGCGCGGGAAGTGCGGTTATCAGTCGTCAAATCACGGCCCCCAAAGATGTTAGCCTTTTATTTATTCTATTTTAATAATTGTTTGAATCCACCTTATATATTCATAACTCTTATTAGTGAAAGTGGACCCAGAGTGGTAATTTTAATACGGTGAAAATTGTTTGCCGTCTTTGGGAATTGAACCTGAGTTCTCAAATTCACAATTAGACTCGATACCACTGAGCCACCTACCCCATTACACAATAACAAATTATTTGTCATCGCGCGTTTAGAGAATTGGATAAGGAAGTGGAATTAAATGCTCTATCACAAAGAATTTATGATCATTGCAATTTAAGATGTCAGAAAACTATTCTAATAATAACTATTGCACAAATTTATAAAAAGAACATTTTCTATGGTCGTTAAGATTCAGTTGAGCGTTAAAGTGTCTTCAAGGATATATCCTCAAGGCTTTAGCATCCTAGTATGGTAATTTAAGAAAGCATTTATGCATCATCTATGAATAAAAGCTACGTGCTATGTACGTTGCACTTATGTTCTGCATTATTTATGACGTATTTTAAATAATATCCATGCTGTTACAATGTACGCAGCATTTATTACTTTTTATGTAAAGTGTGGAGGATAAACAAAAGAATGTCTTGTACCAGGAAGATATCTTATTTCTTTTTTCCTACTTCAATTATAGTAGTAATTGTCGTATTTTTTGTAACTTGTATTTCCATTACTACTGTCATTTCAGCTTTCCATTACAATAGTATAACTATTGTCAAACATCAAATTATTATAAAATAAATAAATAAAATATATCATCACGCCTTCTGCCCATTATTAGGTGTGCCACTCTGCCGTAGCAGATCTCGGTAAGTGATATATTTTTGCGTGTAACTTCAAAATATAGGCTGTAACATAAGGAAGGAATAGAGAGATTATAAAATAAAATAAAAATAAATATATCATCACGGCTTCTACCCATTACTTATTTGCATTCTACTTGTAGGAAAGTGTTTTCATTAGGTGGCAAATTATGGCCCAAAAATTAACGTGGCAAGAAAGCAGAAACTTGTAGTCTTCGCTGCCACCAAAAATCTCCTGTAACTTCAAAAAAACAGGATGTAACATAAGGAAGGAAAAGAGAGATTATAAAATAAAATAAATATAAATATATCATCACGCCTTTTATCTATTACTGGGTGTGGCACTCTGCCGAAGCAGATCTCGGTAAGTGATATATTTTTGCGTGTGAAGTGCGGTTATCAGCCATCAAATCACAGCCCCCAAAGATGTTTGTAGAGGGGGAGTCACAAGGATAGTTTTAACGTGGTAAAAATTCAAATCCACAAGCATACTCGATACCACTGAATCACCTACCCCATTACTATAGAAGTAATACGAGATGCTACCCAAAAGTACCCAAACTGTGCTATAGGACATTCCAACGTTATTACAGATGTCATGAATTGATTGTTGACGGTCTCGGAGAATTGTTTCACGCACAATTTGGATGTTTTGGTTATTTCTTCCAGTTGAAGGACGTCCAGAGCGCTCATCGTCTTCTACACTTATCCTTCCATTCTTGACACTCTTAAACCATTGAAACGTTTGTGTTTTTCCCATGACTTCATCTCTAAATGCTTCTCGAAACATTTGGTGAGTGTGTGGTGACACCTCGTATTTATGCGCGTGAAGTACGATTACCAGCTGTGATATCACGGCCCCCAAATATGTTAGTGATGGGGATGCCACACGGGTAGTTTTTTAACGTTGTGAAAATTCAAATCCACCACTTAGTCACATACCTCATTATTATAGAAATAATATTTTAAATAGAATTTACCGTTTACAATTAGACATAAAATACTGTGTTTTACAAAAGAATAATAATAAAGGGTAATGGCTCAGTGGTATTCGAGTCGGCCTGTGGATCCTAGGAACCGTGGTGCGATCCCCATAGCCGACAAAACATTTTCACCAATTTAAAATTACCCCTATGGCTCCTCCACTACTAACATCTTTGGAGGCCGTGATTTGACGGCTGGTAACCACACTTCACGCGCATAAATATATCACTTACCAAGATCTGCTTCGGCAGAGTGCCACACCCAGTAATGGGTAAAAGGCGTGATGATATATAATTATTATTACAAAAGAATAACTATTACTAGAAAGTTAGTAAATAGACCACTCGCCTGACAAGCAATAGCTAATGAATCTCCTCTTTGAAATATGACAGTACTACCAGTAATATTACTTCAACACACATACTTTCAAAGTAAATATTTCAAGCTCCACTAACCAATCAGTTCTTTGGTAACGAACAGAGATATCCACATTTAGTTTTTCAGTGCATGCATTTGTTTTAATTAACTATGCATATAAGTGGGTACGATTCATCTATTTGTTCGTTTGAAATCTCGCTCCCTTTTTTTGTTTCTGTTCGTTGTTAACAAGGATTTGAAAGAATTCGTTAGTGCATGTCCATGCCCAGTGGGAAAGAACATATGAATATGAAACGCAATGTTTGTTATTTTTGATAAGGATATCAGATGAAATCTGAATTTATCTGGAGTTGACAGAATTTGGTTTTAAATGTTGCTCCATTGATATCATTGTTTTCCATTGTTCAATTATTCGATAGTTATCTGTAATCGATCGAATTGGTAGTGACAATATTGTATATTTTTATAGGCTATTGTATCCCAATGCGTAAAACCGAATTAAAAACTTGCGTTTAGTAATGATAAGCGAGAGGTCGTGCGTTCAAATCTCGCTGATTTCAGCTTATACGAGGCGTATTTTTAAAGTAAGTACCGTTTTGAAATAGATAAAACAAGTCGAATTTTCTGTAATAATAGAACAAGAGATTGGGAATAAATTGAAAATCTAAACTCGAAATATTAGGAAAAAAGTTTCTTTAGTAAGAGACCATGTATTATCGATCAGGGAACATGTGTTAAAATCCCGGATAAAGGAATGTCTTTCTGTGATATATTTCCATCAATCCGTGGCTGAATAATGTCGATATTTAAGCTTCAACTTATCGTATATTTAAACTTCGAACATGGGTAGTTGTAGAATTAAGTTACCGCTGTCGTTTCACAAGCAAGAAATCGTAAATTTAATTCTCAGTATATTACAAGAGAGTGAGAATAAATTGAAAATAATTTGACAGATCTTTCGAAAACTTGTTGCCAGGCAATAGTCACGAAAGCCCGTAGGGCTTGAGGGGCTATTGCCAAATGCCAACAATTTTGAGAAAGATACTGGAGAATTATTTTCTAATTTATCCAACTCTCGAGTTATATTTAATTAGATGAATTTTTGACTTAGCTGTTGAGGTCGATTCATCCAACTTAAAAGATTTTGAACTAGTTTTAAATAATTATTTGACAACTACCTATCACTTGTCACAAACAAAAAGCATGTACAGAGATTATTCCGGGGAATAATCACAAGAGCTTTATTTTCAGTATAATAATGACAGGATTGGTTAAAACGCGGACTCGTGACATACAATGAAACATTTCATTGGTTTTGAGAAACGTCAAAAAATAATCATGAAAAATACTTTTAAAAAAATTGCAGATAACCAAATTTTCTACCAATTTTATTTAATTGAGAAACAGTTGACATGGGAAAATAAACAATGTTGTTTTATTTTTTCGCAGGCGTCTAAATCATTTTAGATATGATGTAGTACGAACAGTATATTATACACGAAAGGATTTTTAAGTATCTTTCAACAAGTTGTCACAAACAAAAAACATGTACAGATATTATTCCCGGGAATAATCACAAGAGCTTTATTCTCGGTATAATAATGACTGGATTGGTTAAAACGCAGACACGTGATATACAAAAAAACATTTCATTGGTTTTGAGAAACGTCAAAAATAATCTTAGCAATTTTATTTTTAAATGAAAGCTTGTATTTTAATCTAGTTTTCTGCATAATTTCCATCAATATTAAGGCATGTATCGTATCGTACAACCAGCTAAAAAACATCATTTTTAGTTTGATTCATTTCATAATTTTATGTATATGATTTGACATAATATCATTCACATATCTTAGCATTTGTTGTTTATGTTACTATTGTGATTTGTTGTTTTGCAATTTTCACCCTTCTACTGTTACTATTAAAGAAGAATTTAGTTTAAAATTTCAATCAATATTTATATTTATTTTCTTCAATTTAACCAGTTCAATTCCATTTTCGCGTCAAGTGCATTATCCTTATTTCTCCCGGAATTTGCCGTGTCCTGCGTGTGAATAATGCATGAAGGGGTTTCCGGACTCTGGATCAAACGATTCCGGTTCCTGGAAATTGTACAGGTGTGGTTACATTCCCACAGAACTAGGCTCAAATCCTGAACAGAATAAAAAGATATAAAATGGTTGTGTTTCGTCTGTACAAAAATAAAAAACATTGTTTTATGTTTGAATTTATTTCATTTCATACCAGATTTCATTAAATTTTATTTTGTATTTATTTAGGGTGGAATTATTTCGAAATCAGCACAATTTATTAAATTTCTCTGTCCAGTTTACAATATTATTTGCTCTGTTAACTTATTTTATAATTAGCAAAATTTTAAACATAAATAAAATAAATATATCATCACGCCTTCTGCCCATTACTGGGTGTGGCACTCTGCCGAAGCAGATCTCGGTAAGTGATATATTTTGCGCGTGAAGTGCGGTTACCAGTCGTCAAATCACGGCCCCCAAATATGTTAGTGGTGGAGGAGCCACAGGGGTAGTTTTTGAAATTATGAAAATTGTTTGTCGCCTGTGGGAATCGAATCTAGGGTACCAGGGTTCTCAGGATCCACAGGCCGACTTCATACCACTGAGCTAGCCACCCCATATTAAACAGATTCATTAATCACAGAAATCATTATTATCTCTACGTTTTAAGTTATATGTCTGTCGTAAAATATTATATGCGGCCCAACATAAATTTATGTAAAAGTGATAACGAATCTCTTCTACCCTTATCCTAATTTTAATGCAGATTCTTTTTACGAGTCCAGAGGGATGAAAAAGTTACATAACGCGCGTCAAAATAGCTAGAAATTAATTTTATTTCAGTGCCTGTTAATTTCTTTTTCATGCCAGAGCATAAAATAAAACAAATTTTTATTTGAGCGTGAAAATGATTTTTCTATTTATTTTTTATTTTTTACTACCCTTGAAGAGACGATTTATATTATATACAAGATATTTATTAACACTTTTTTCTTCGATCCTATCGAAAAATAAAATTTTAGTTCATCAATGTAACGAAGAAAGTAGTAAATTTTATTCCTGGAGAAGAAAACCAAATGGGAACTTAAAAAAAATATTTTTTTTGAGGTATTAAAGAATGCTTATAAATCTGCAACTTATAATCTTAGTTGATGATATGACTAGCTAATAACAGGTAGTAGTAGCTTCACGGTAGTACTACTGCTTCACAAGCGAGAGTTTGAGAATTGAAACAAAAATTAAAATCAATAAATTATTTGTAATATTCTGGCGCCTCCACCAAATATGCAATATACTGTCTAGCTTGTTGAAGCAATAGTTCACGATGGATTTTTTTTTTCTTTCCTTAATTGGGAGAAGAAAATGATACTTTCATGCCAAGGATTCCTAGGGTATAATAGTTATATTATTGTATAACGTGCTAAAGTGATACTTTTTGTGATGAATCTGTAGGTTTTGACAACTATCGTATACATGAAGCACAGAAAATCAATTTCACTTCAAACAAAATATATGAGCGGCAGAAAAGTACTTTTTTCTGCCGCTGGTACTCTTAATGAGCGTCAGAAAAAGAAGTCAAACTTTATCTGTTTCTATAGAGTTCAGAAATGCTTCTGACGTTTGAAGAGAAAAGTAAATTTTTATTCTCTGGGATAGTAAAGCCATATTATGGTAACTGAAAAACAACTAACATCTTTGGGGGCCGTGATTTGACGACTAGTAACCGCACTTCACGCGCAAAATATATCACTTGCTGAGATCTGTTTCGGCAGAGTGCCACACCCAATAATGGATAGAAGGCGTGATGATATATTTATTTTTATTTTATTTTTGAAAAACAACGGTATGGTTTGACAATTTGATTCACTCTTCGTTCTCGACAAATAATGACGATCTTTACTCCCTTGTTATATAAATTATTATTACTTATGGGGTCGGTGGCTCAGTGGTATTGAGTCGGCCTGTGGATCCTGAGAATCCTGGTTTGATGGCCACAGCTGACAAACATTTTCACCAAATTAAAATTACCTCAATTACCTCTCAATGGGATGGCTAGCTCAGTGGTATGAAGTCGGCCTGTGGATCCTGAGGTCCCTGGTTCGATTCCCACAGGCGACAAATTTTCATAATTTGAAAAAGCTATCCCTGTGGGTCCTCCACCACTAACATTTTTGGGGGTCGTGATTTGACGACTGGTAACCGCACTTCACGCGCATTATATATCACTTACCGAGATCTGCTTCAGCAATGTGCCACACCCAGTAATGGGTAGAAGGCGTGATTATATATATATATATATATATATATATATATATATATATATATATATATATATATATATATATATATTTTATAAAATTACCTCTGTGGCTCCCCCTCCACTAACATCTTTGAAGGCCGTAATTTGACGACTGGTAATCGCACTTCATACACATAAATATATCACTTACCGAGATCTGCTTTGGTAGTGCCACACTCAGTAATGGTTAAAAGACGTGATGATATATTTATTTATTTACAAAAATGGTAGTTACAAATTTTTATGGGGTGGCTAGCGCAGTGGTATGAAGTCGGCCTGTGGATCCTGAGAACCCTGGTACCCTAGATTCGATTCCCACAGGCGAAAAACAATTTTCATAATTTCAAAAACTACCCTTATGGCTCCCCCTCCACTAACATCTTTGGGGGCCATGATTTAACGACTGGTAACCGCACTTCACGCGCAAAATATATCATTTACCGAGATCTGCTTGGACAGAGTGCCACACCCAGTAATGGGTAGAAGGCGTGATGATATATTGATTTTTTTTTATAGTTACAAATTTTTGTCGCTTTAGCAGTAATGGGTAAAAGGCGTGATGATATATTTATTTATTCTACCCAACTATTTTAAATATCCTCCATCCCTAAACAATCAATTGTTCTAGTGCTCCAGAATCCTACTTACCCACAAATTCAATAAATTCTTTCTGAAAATTCACAACGCCTCTTCGTAAACGTGATAAGAATTTCCCTTCTGCGAAGTAGGCTGTGCAGGCCTAGACTAATTGAATATAAGTATCATGGTAAGCTCCCACTGCCCAGAATACGTAATTCCTCTCGTACTAAACTTTCCTTTTTGCCCTTTTACTCTTCTATCGCGCTAAACATAATTTCATCGGCCGTGCAGAGCATACGCTCAACGTTTTACTTCTTGTGGTGGTTGTCACAGCCAATGATGTTAGAAAGGGAATTATTATTGTGTTTTATATATGGTGCTTTCGTAATTGTATCTGAGGAAATTATTTCTGGGTAATTTCGATGTGGTGACTTTGGTGGAGGTGCTGATATATTTATACAATTTAATTGGTGGACAACAGGAAATTATTTAGAATTGCAGGAAGGATATAATAGTTATTTATGTATCAAGGGTGAAAACAGGCGTTTCTGGTCCGCGGCAAGATTATTAGCAAGAGGCGCAAAGCGCTGAGGGCTAATAACATGCTCAGGGTCAGAAACGCTAGTTTCGCCCGTGGTACATACAATATTTTATGCACATCAAATTAATATTTAATTATATGTTCAAAAGATTAAAAAATGTACATAGGTTATATGTCAAAATAACATTTTGTAAAATCAAGTATTCACAATAATCAAAAATTGTCATTTTATTTATGTATCCATAGAAAGTATTATTTTTATGGTCCTAGGGCCGAAAAGAAGTATTTAAGTCCGTGTTTTATGGCTAAAACACATGAATTTCAGCCCGGTTGTGCATAAGACATTGTATGTACCACGGGTGAAATTTGCGTTTCTAATAATCATACTACGGGCTAGAAACTCCTGTTTTCACCTTTGATACATAAATAATTATTTTACCCATTTTATGGGGTAGGTGACTCAGTGGTCTCGAGTCGACTTGAGGATTTGAGAAGCCGGGTTCGATTCCCTCAGCCGACAAACAATTTTCACCACGTTAAAAAATTATTGCAGATCTGAATGAAATTTAGCGCACGTAAACATTGGATAGTCATACGCATCCTGTTAAAATATGAAACACATTCATCGTCTGTGAACAAATATATTCGCTTGTAAAGTTGAGTTCTTATACACGGGGCTTATGGCGATCATCACTCAGAATCGCACTTATTTGGTTTGTGTACCTCTAAAATTTTGCAGTTTCATTTGAAAAACTAGTATGATGTTCTAGAACTATCCATGTATATTGTATCAGAAGGAGAAAGTTTTTTATCGTTTAGTAATGGATGTATAGCCATGCAAAGCCTTGTTTTTAACGAAAAATTAAGAATCCCAATTTATAATGGCAACACCACACGGTGGTATGGTATTTGAAAATTCACTAGACCAACAACCTGTTAACAATTCATGATATTCAAATCATAATAGGTATAAAACACTTATTTTATTCAATTTTTATATTTTTTTGAGCGTCAGTCTCGCCACTCGACAACCGATGCCGCCACCGTCACACTAGTACTACCTTAAATGATTGTAACTTAATGATTCATCTTCCAATACAAATTACTATAATTGGAAATAATTTCCTGTTGTGCAGAATAACAAATAATAACAACAAACAATTGTTTTATGCTCCGATAAATATGTATGTTTCCAAACAAGTATATTTCCTTTATTGTTTTGTCTTCCTTGTCTTCTCTTTTGTGCATCTGTCCCAAATTCGTGTAATCTGGGTCTGTGAAGTGCCCCAAATGTCGGAATGTTGTATGCGATACGTCTAAAGCTGCCGTTAACCACATTTGACTGAATGAGCTTCAAATTTGGTATAAATGAGCTTGCCATGAAATTGTTTCGTGTTGCTTTGAACTTGTTAATTATTTCTTACTTCTACAAACATCTGTGTAGCCTTGGAAGCCTTTTATCTTGAATGTAATAAGTTTTCACCAACTAAACAGATGAATAATATGTCAGTGAGCTTCAAATGTTCTTGATTTATTTTTTAACAAGGAAATTAATTTAAGATTGAAAGAAATTTCGAAATATATCGTTACTACTTTCATCCATTGCTAAGAGTAGCAGGGTTTTGTACGTCGAATTACGTCCCCCAAAATTGTAATAATAATAATAATATTTGCTACATTATGTCCTGTATAAATTATTCCCTGCGAAATAATGGTTATTATTTTATTTTGGCATCATAAACGTATTTATTGGTTTAATGGGGTGGCTAGCTCAGTGGTATAAAGTCGGCTTGTGGATCCTGAGAACCCTGGTACCCTAGATTCGATTCCCACAGGCGACAAACAATTTTCATAATTTCAAAAACTACCCCAGTGGCTCCTCCACCACTAACATATTTGAGGGCCGTGATTTGACGACTGGTAACCGCACTTCACTTACCGAGATCTGCTTCGGCAGAGTGACACACTCATATATTTATTTTATAATATATCATCACGCCTTCTACCCATTATTGAGTGTGGCACTCTGCCGAAGCAGATCTCGGTAAGTGATATATTTTGCGTATGAAGTGCGGTTACCAGCCGTCAAATCACGGTCTCCAAAGATGTTAGTGGTGGGGAAGCCACAGGGGTAGTTTTTTTTTTAATAGTGAAAATTGTTTGTCGCCTTTGGGAATTGAACCAGAGTTCTCAGGATCCATAGGCCGACTTGATACCACTGAGCTAGCTACCCCAAAATTGTGGAGTAACAAATAATCTATAAATAAATAGTATATTACATAATAACTCAGGGAAGTGATATTTTACTTGACGAAGCGGTTGTATGAAATACGTGGTTCTAGACCGAGTATTTTAATCCTTTGAGTCAACTAAAAACACTCTCCTGATGTATTATGTATACTATTTTTTCTGAAACCGTTTAATTTAAACAATAATTAATCATAAATAATTCAAAATGTTTAAATTTTTTGATATGAATTGTATTGACAGCAGACTAGTATCCAAGATAACAAAAAAAAAACACTCAGGTAAAATACAAAACAGTCAGGTAAAATTTTTACCAGATTGTTTTGTACTTTACCAGACTGTTATTTTTGTTGTAGCCTTGGGTACGTACTTTACTAGACTGTTTTAATAAAAATCTACTTTTCATATTAAAATTGGTCAGGAAAGTAGATTTTTACCAAAACAGTCAGGTAAAATACGTACCCAAGGTCACAACAACAACAAAACAGTCAAGTAAAGTACAAAACACTCCAATAAAGTCTGTACTTAACTATTTTGTACCTTACTTGAAATTAAGCTGTCGAATTATGTCCCCCAAAAATGTAGAGCATAAAATAATGTACAAATAAAATACTATTTTCTTGAAGCCGACAAGAAAGTGCCTACTTTCCTGACTAATTTAATATGGAAAATAGATTTTGACCAAAACAGTCAGGTAAAGTACGTGCCCAAGGTCACAACAAAAACAAAACAGTCTGGTAAAGGATAAAACAGTCCGGTAAAGATTTGATTATTTTGTACTTTACCTAACTGTTTTTTTTCAAACAGTTTTCAAGAAAATATTTCAATAATTCTTTGCTTAATGTACTTGAAGTATAGAATACGCCCGTAGGAAATCTTCCTGTCGCTTTTCCGTAACATAATTTCACTAACATGCTTGCCAACACAAGCTGTTCCGGCACTACACTAATGCCAACTTTGTAGAACAATTTATGCTGTTACGATGATAACATTAGATGTTTCAAACTGGAGCGTAACACCGTAATGTGGAGACTAGCTATTCTATTACATTGTACGACTATTATTCTGATTTCATTTGTTATAGAATTATATTATTTGTCTCTAGTTATTCATAACATGATTCCAATTAGAAAGTCCTCAATCATTTTACCAACTTAAATAAATAAAATTTTGGAAAAAAAATAAAAAAAATATATCATCACGTCTTCTACTCATTACTGGGTGTGGTACTCTGCCGAAGCAGATCTCGGTAAGTGATATATTTTGCGCGTGAAGTGCGGTTACCAGTCGTCATATCACGGCCTCCAAAGATGTTAGTGGTGGAGGAGCCACAGGGGAAGTTTTTGAAATTATGAAAATTGTTTCTTAAAGTAGATTAAATAAAAAGAATATATTCTCTGGTGAATAGATTTTCTTCTTTTTGTTTAACAGTTTTCTATACTACATAGAGAGCTCCATAATAAATTTTGTAATGACAATTTAATGTTCCAGCTTAAAAATATGAGCAAATTTAATTTTAATGATACTGATTAAATATTTATACAAATATATAAAAGCAACTGTTCTATTTAAAATAAGTTTCGCGCCTCTGTAAATAATAAGTATTACATACCTCAAAATCGTTCGGAAACTCTGTGTTTACCAAACTATGTGCGGAAAAAACTATTTTTCCTGTACAATTTGTATGCCTCGCCTGGCTCCACCTGTCAAAATATGCTCGCACTCGCAAATCTATAGTTTCTGGCCGAGTGATAGAAATGACTATTTCCGTATCTTTTGTGTACGATAAAGTAAGACAGATGATTCTCTACGTGATATCCTGATTCCTGATCGTAATCGTGATAAAGTTGAAGATATCCGGATATCCGGAATCAGATATTGAAGCTAGGGTTCTTCTATGAAATGGTTTTGTAAGCTCTTTGATTTTTTTTTATGTTTACTACGTTGTTTGATATTTTATCGTTTGTCTGACAAACAAAACAATATTGTAGTTGACATATATATTGTATCCTAAGAACCCTGGTTCGATCCCCAAAGCCGACAAACATTTTCACCAATTTAAAATTACTCTTGTGGCTCCCTCACCACTAATATCTTTGGGGGCTATGATTTGACGACTAGTAATCGCACTTCACGCGCATAAATATATCACTTAAAAAAATCCAATTTTAAACTTAAAAAATAAAAAATAAAAATATATCATTACGCCTTTTACCCATTACTGGGTGTGGCACTCTGCCGAAGCAGATCTCGGTAAGTGATATATTTTGCGCGTGAAGTGCGGTTAGCAGTCATCAAATCACGGCCCCCAAAGATGTTAGTGGTGGAGGAGCCACAGGGGTAGCTTTTGAAATTATGAAAATTGTTTGTCGCCTGTAGGAATTGAACCATGGTTCTCAGGATCCACAGGTCGACTTCATACCACTGAGCTAGTCACCTCATAAATTTTAAACTTGGTTTAAATAAATAAAAGCAACTCAAAATTATATGTCAAATGGAATAAATAACATTGCTGTCATACATTCGATTTATGGGGTAATGGCTCAGTGGTAGCGAGTCGGTCTGTGGATCCTGAGAACCTCGGTTCGATACCCATAGGCGACAAACAATTTTCACCAAATTAAAATTATCCCTGTGGCTTCCCAACAACCAAAATCTTTGGGGGCCGTGATTTGACGGCTTCACGCGCATAAATATATCACTTACCGAGATCTGCTTTGGCAGAGTGCCACACTCAGTAATGGGTAGAAGGCGTGATGATTATTTATTTCATTTGTGATTGAAGGTTTGTGGCGTGATAAATGATTTCGCGTGTGATAAGTAAGTGAGCTTATATCGAGGGAACTATGAATGTGGTTAAAGCGAGGATGGTGTGTTAGGATAAGAATGTTTGACGAGGACTGATTATTTGATGAATCTAATGAGTGCATGATTCTTTGGTCCGTGCTACCTTATCTAATGGAATATAGCATGATGTTATGTATGTAAGCTTTCATTTAGATCATGTAAAGGACCATATCCCGACAGGAATTTTAGCAAGGCGTTCCAACATATGGTTCAACGTTCTAATGAAACAAGGACACGCCCGGACCAACTCAGGAATTCTAGCAATAAGGACGAAAATCGTTTGCGTTGCCCGGAGTCGATATTCACTTGTTGCGAGAATTTTATGCTAGCTAGATTCAAAAGTGTGAAACTGTGAAACGGAGATTGTTTATGCTTCAATAATTAAATATATCAGATTGGTTGGTATTAGTTTGTTACTATGACAACGTGGCAAGAAGCGCGATATGTTGTTTTTTGAGAAATATGTTAGGGATTTAAAGTTTAAATGGTGGAAATCAAATGAATTATGCATTATTTATACAGTTACAAAATAAATTAACTTGAAGTGCAGACTAAAGTATATATATATATATATATATATATATATATATATATATATATATATATATATATATATATATATATATATATATATATATATATATATATATATATATATATATATATATAATTTAGTCTGTACTTCAAGTTAATTTATGATTGATTTTATTTGTAACTGTGAGATTATGTGTCATTTATCTGTCAGATTCAATAGCATTCATACCACACCTACAAAATAAAAAGCGCAAAAAACAGTGCGCTTATAGATCTCCTTAGCAACGTGTTTACAGTGCGTTCATATAAGAACACCGAAATAGAAAATACAGGCTGGTCAAAAGGAATTGTTATAGTTAGTAATACAATTCCAGAGATCTTTTTATTCCACAGTTGGCACAACGTCAGATAAAGGCGGAAATGCTATTTGACATTTCTAATAAATACAAATAGGTTATGTCAGGAGTCTGACAGCTAATAGAATTTTGACTTTTTAAGTAATAGAAATACTTTAGAAATAAATGTAGTAATAAATGTACTCAAATTTAAATTTTAAATGTCACTGTCAACAACAGGAAATGAATTTATGTATCAGGCTTACCAATTTCAAGTAGTTTTTTTTATTGCCAACAGTAACAATTCCTTTTGATCACTCTGTAGTATATTAAAGAACTATAGTCTGTTTTTTAACCAGGAGGAGTAAATGCACAAGTCAGATTTACACTATAGAAAGTTACCAAAGAAAGTTACTAGATTTTTGTTGGCGCGAAATACAAAAATTTCTTACACATTTGCACTGATTAATTGTCATGGCATTTATTTTAAATTACAAATGACATTATAAACTCTAATTTGTCACTCCGTTCTTAAAAGAACTGATTTATGTTAATGTCACAGAAATGTAAAAAACCAACAAGAAAACAGAAAACCTCAAAACTTATGACAGCTCTAATTAATCAAATGTAAAATCTATGTATAGTGTAAACTGGACGAAGCACTAGCCAATCAGAAGCGTCAGTTTTTGCGGTTAAAATTTAAATTAGTCCTCCTGGTTAAAAAACAGTATAGTTTCATAAGGCTATCTCGAACTCGTGCGTTAACAGGCCGCATGAAACATGCTCTTTATAATATTTTTCTATTGAGGTAATTTTAAAATTTTGTTAGATTTAAAAAACTACGACTTGTCAAAAATATAAGTTGGTGTTTTTTATCATTCGTGTTGGTAGCATTTCTCATAACTCAGACAAATGAAATATCATATTTTTTGACAATCAATATTTTTTTCTGTATTGTGAATGTTTTGAGTTTTATCTGATTCTAGTATATTCTGTTAGTAATATTTCAACACCGACAATTTACAATTTTGAGGTTATATGTCATTAATTTGTCAAATTTAAGAGCATTCATACCACTCTTACAAAATAAAAAGCGCCAAATACAGTGCGCTTATAGATCTCCTTAGCGACGGGTTTATAGTGCGTTTATAGAGCTATAAAAAAACCGAAATAGAAAAACAGTATTTATTTAAAAACTTGTGTACATGTTAACATGTCAAATATTTACACTAACTAATTGATACCTATAATCTGCAATTGCTACTCAATGTAGTACATTCAGATCTAATCCTTTGATACGTACCACGAAAGCTGTAAATTGAAAGCAAATATTGGACGAGAAGAACTAGTTTACGTTTGATTTAAATATTGCTCTCCCGAAGATTAATTAAAATAAAATAAATTGCAATTTATTTGTAAAAATATTTTTTCTAAACTTGTATATAATTAACAAGGTATATTGAAAATAAATAATATTGTCACTGTTTATTCACACGTAATAAATTTTTTATTTATTTACGTGAATGCAATATTGTTTTTCAGTTTTTAATTAAATTTTGTAAACTATTGGATTTATTTTCGCACCTCGGTATAATTTTTAGATCCAAGTTTATTTTAAAATTAATTATTTCACAACAGTGCAATTTTAATTAATTTAGGTATTACATTTAAGAAATATTATTTGTTGTTTGCAAACAATGGATTTTTAATTAACCTATTTTATTAATAAATTTAATATTCAAAATGCTCCCTTATAATATAAATTTCTCATTTTTGTTTACATTAAAATATATTCCGTATATAATTAATTTCATATTCGTATATCCTCATTTCATTCAAAAATTTTGTTTGGCTTTTTGAGACAGAAATATAATTATAAAATTTATTAAAATACCTTAAAATATATTATGCAAACAGGAAACAGGTAGTTTTTTTTGTTGTTGTTGTGGCTTCTTTGGCGGACCAACTACTTAGGTCATATGCCGCCATTACGCCCTGATCTGCGTTTTAGGTATTATGGTCAACAGAAACGCGGGTTTTCTCTGGACGGTCACCCATCCAAGTACTACCCGCGCGCAACGTTACTTAACTCGCGTTGTCGCTTAGATCAGTTCCAACGAGTGCAGCCATGGCCGTTGACAGGTAGTTATGTAGCTTTATATGCGTCTGATGTTTCAGTCAAAAAATGTTAGTTACTGTCAATATAGATTAAAATAAATAGTTATAAACTGGCGCCTCCACCAAAATTTACTCGTTTCTGATTGTGCCAAATCTGCTACAATAAGAATATCTCATTAATAAAAGATGGCGTTGAAACTCATATGTCAAATGTTGAACAAAGGAGCACTTATGTTTGACTTTTGTAACATAAATTACATGTTTAATAATATTATATACATACATACATATCTTCACGCTATATTCCATCAAATGGGGTAGCACGAATCCTAAAATCACTCATAAAACATTCACTCATAACATTCATCAAATAATCAGCCCCCGTCAAACATTATCATCCAAACACACCACCCTCACTTCAACCACATGCATAGATCCCTCCATATAAACTCATTTATTTATCACACTCGAAATCATTCTTACATAACAAACCCTCAATATAACATTCATATATTCTAAATATTAAATATGCTGTGTATAAGACAGTCGTGTGGGTACCACACCAGATTTTTTAAATTGTCATTTAAAATATTGCACCAGCATCTTATGGTTGTATTAAGTTTTATCAGCATGTATGACGTCAGTCAATGTTTATAACGTTTTCAGTATAGTTAGTTTATCTTTGTATTTAAAGTACTCCTTTACCGTAGTATCAAATTTCGCCACCGGTATCGCATTCTTATTGTAATATTCCAACAGATAATAAAATAAATATCTATAGTCTGTTTTTTAACCAGGAGGAGTAAATGCATAAGTCAGATTTACACTATAGAAAGTTACCAAAGAAAGTTACTAGATTTTTGTTGGCGCGAAATACAAAAATTTCTTACACACCTGCACTGATTAAATCTCATGGCATTTATGTATTTTAAAATACAAATGGCATTATAAACTCTAATTTGTCACTCCGTATATTATTAGTTCTTAAAAGAAGTGATTTATTTTAATGTCACAGAAATGCAAAAAACCAACAAGAAAACAGATAACCTCAAAACTTATGACAGCTCTAATAAAATCTATGTACAGTGTAAACTGGACGAAGCATTAGCCAATCAGAAGCGTCAGTTTTAGCAGTTAAAATTTAAATTACTCCTCCTGGTTAAAAAACAGAGTATAGCTCAATGGTAGCGTGGATAGTTTGCGAGTTGCTAAGCAACAGTAAATTATATCAACAAATTCCTTCATTAAAAAGCAATCGTAAAGTTTATACAGGCCATCAGTTGCAGGTCGCGTAACCAATAATCAACAAATGGTTAAATTATTCGCCAACCAGGTGCTAATTTGATACCGCGGTCACCTCTACGGTTCTATGCAATTACCAATTCCATTTCGACTGCATTCGTAAACACTGATTTCGGCTGATAATGCTGCATGTTGTATGCAAATTAATTGACGAATGTGTACGCTGAATTTACCTTGATCATGTTTCCAAACGAATATAATTTGGAAACGCTGTTTGATAGTTCATAATCATAAATTGTATGCAATAAATTTACTCTATATTATTGTAGTATATTTCATATCGAGGTGGAAAGAGTTTTATTACAGCCGAGGTTTAGCCATAACCCGAGGCGTAATGAAACTTTCCACAGAGGTTTGTATATATATATATATATATATATATATATATATATGAACAACTAAGGTTCGGTATGTCCAGACCCTGTACTGTAATTGGGATTAAGGTCCTGTTGTACAGAGTAGCATAATAAATAAATAAAATGATATAATTGTTACTATAATTATGCTACAGCAATAATTAATTTGTAACAGTTGGTATTACTGCAAAGAACTAGATAAAAATTTGTATATTTATAGTAAAAACTATCCTAAATCGAATGGTGAAGTCGTTGCATCATTTACTATTTTAGTTTTGAAGATATTGACATCCAAACATCTTATACATATTCAGCTGTTAAAATTAATTGTTTTTAAAGCAGTAGAACAAGTTTTATTTCTCGACCCTTGTTATTTGTTGTCAGGTTATATTTTCGTACGAAAGTTTCTTGTCTACAAAAATATTTTTCATCTTGCATTAAATATTAATGAAAAAAAAGAACAACGTTTCGCTTAAAAAAAAAAAAATGACAATACAAAACAGACATATGTCATGTTTACAGAATATTAAATGTAAAATAAACAAAAGACATATATTTTTGTTATTGTTTCAGAATTTGTTTTGAACATATCTGAGAATATATGAATACCAAATGATTCAAAAAAGAAATAAAAACACAAGAATTATTCAGCGATTTAAAATATCAATCATTCAAGATTGTTTATAATATATTATTCTGTCAAGTATATATATATATATATATATATATATATATATATATATATATATATATATATATATATATATATATATATATATATATATATATATATATTTAGCTTGGGTTGGATTCGAACTCGGGATCACCGGATTCGAATGCTGTAACGCTATACACATCACCATACTGCCAGATAATTTTAGTAGTATATTACGTACTATGAACTGTAAGTGACAGTTTTTAGATCAAGAATGTAGTAGGCATCGAAGGGTCGAGATTTCCTAAACATTCGCGACCTAAAAATATCACTTACAGTTCGGGGTTAGTAAGCTATTTTTTACAATACTTGCATAAATAGACGGAAAAGAAAAATAGGTTTCAAAATTGATAGCTGTCAAATTGTTGCCAAAATAAACAGAATCTTGATATGTAATATTTACTTACTATTCACTGTGGATAGTGAGTAAAGCTACATTCACAAATCGAAATTAGTTTTTGTTTTATGTTTTATGTTTTAGTGTGTTTTTAGGTGGCATTCACATATAGTTTTGCTTTTGTCGGTTTTAGTTAGTAGTGATATCTATCATAAATTTTTAAAAATCGGTTATACTCAGAAGATCGGTAATACAGTAAATGCAACTATCAGATATGCTAAGTTACACGTGCTGTCATAAGTTTGTTTACTTTCGTATTTTTTGGAAGATCAAGGTAAATATTATTGTAATAAGAAGGTAGGTATTAATTTGTTATTAAACTATTTTAGATGATTTGATTAGCAAAACTACACTTAAAATCTTTTTATTTTCATTCATTTTGACACTTGAATAAAAACAAATTTAGGTTATTGTCAATGTGAAGGATGATAGAAAGAGACAAGTATATATCACTATATCATTCTACGCTTCTTCCTATTGGTCTGTTCTTAAGTATAAAACGTAAAACTAAAACATAAGTTTGGAGTTTGCAAACTTTTGTGTTAAAACCAAAACTAAATACTGATTTGTGAATGGCTGCATAAGGTAACATGACTACAAGGTTATTAAAACATAAATGGAAAACATAAAACAAAAACTAATTTCGATTTGTGAATGTAGCTTAAATATTAAAGTCCTGATGTAACCATGGAAACCACTGTGTAATAAAAGTTGCACTTACTGTGTTTAAATTTTGTCAATATTAGGTAACTTACAGTACAAGTATTGTAAAAATATTATTCATGTTTGAATAGAAGAGTTATATAAATACTAATTACACCATTAAATTCAGTGTAATATTAACTATAGATATGCAAATTATTATTAAATTATATGTAGTTATACTAACGTTATAAGAAAATTACTGTTGCATCAAAAATTTTATCAAAAAATTCCAGTCAAAATTTGGTCAAATCTGAATCTTTATATCTTAAAACCTAAAATAGCTAAATAAATTCGGATTATACCATTAGATTTGGGGCAGTTTTATGTATGTATATAAATAAATTTTGATCTAGTTTTGTTTACTAATATCAACTTTGTAAACCAATTATTGTTAACGAAAACTTTTCATGAAGCTTTGTCCAGAAAAGTTTGTTAATAACCATTGAAACTTTAAAACATTGCATGTAGGGAAAAACACCCTTGCTCAAAAACAGAATTTGTAGATCAGCTCAAAAACAATCGTCAATCGCACAGCAGGGACCAGAATAAAAAACACCTTAATCAGAAAACAAAGAAGTATCTAACTCAATTCAGTGTTTCAAATATTCGCTCTCGTAGCTGCGTAGTTCCACATCACAGGCAGCTGTACTTAATCAAATTGGAATATTTTATCAGAGGACATAAGGGCACTAGTGAATGCAAAACATGCTAATTTTGACAAACCTTTGCATGCAAATTAAGTCATTATCGTTTTTCTCTTGTTATTTCGTTGCTAACAACAATATATGATCTGTTTCGATACAGTTTTATTTCACTTGTTGTTTATATGACATTTTTATGGGTATAATACATTTTTGGGGGTGAAAAGTAGTTACCAGTTGATAAATAATAGCCTCTCCCTCCAATGATTTTGATTAACAGCTGTTTTTCTAAATGACTTGGCAAATTGTAAAATAATAAGTAAAATCAAAAAAATTTCAATTCGATTGAAAATACGAGGGCAGGGTGAAAAGTCCCTGAAAAATAAAACAGATGGCACCACAATCGCAAATATCATGTGCCATTTATGATGTACCATCTTTAACTAGAACGCATTAAATTTTTCAGACTGATATGTCATTCAGTTCTGTTTTGACACCCACCGAAAGCAAGCTACCTTGACGATTTTTGAAAACGTGGAAAAAAGTGAATTTCGCGTCTTGATTAAACATTATTTCTTGCGTGGAAAAAACATTATGCAAACCAAAGCATCGCTTGTTAAACATTATGGGGACTCCTCACCATCGATTGGAATGATTCACAAGTGGCTTACTGATTTTCGTTGTGGTAAATAGTATAACCACAAAGGACCCCGAACGTTCTGGTCGTCCAATTGAGGTTACAACGCCAGAAATCGTCGATAAAATCCATGGTATGATATTGGACGATCGGCGAGTTAAAGTGCACGAGCTTGTTGAGGCTATGAACATCTCAACTGAACGGGTACGGAACATTTTGCATAAATTTTTTGACATGAGAAAGCTATCTGCCAGATGGGTGCCGCATTTGGACAACGCACCGGTGTACAGGTCCGCAGTCGCAATGGCAAAATTGCATAAATTGCGCTACGAATTGGTTCGTCATCCACCATATTCTCCAGATTTGGCCCCCTGCGATTTTTATCTATTTCCAAACTTGAAGAAATGGCTCGGCGGAAAGAGATTTGGCTCCAACGATGAGGTCATCGCTGAGACAAACGCCTATTTTGAAGGATTGCCAAAATCGTATTATTTGGAAGGGATCGAAAAATTATAAAAACGTTGGACGAAGTGTATCGAGCTACAAGGAGATTATGTTGAGAAATAAAATATGTTTTGACCAAATAAATTATTTCTTGTTTCATTTTTCAGGGACTTCTCGTATTAGGCGTTTTATAAAATGATGAATAGATCTCAGTTTTTTTTGTAAAAGGTTCTTCAATTTTTTATGTTTACATCCAGTCGTTTTAAAAAAAATCACGGCCCCTAAAGATTTTAATGGTGGATGAGCCACAGGGGTAATTTTAATCTGGTGAAAATGTTTGTCGGCTGTGGGTATCAAACCAGAGTTTTCAGGATCCACAGGCCGGATCGGTACCACTGAGCCACTAGTGTAACAAATATAAAAAATAAAATACTAATCTGGGTAGTTTGGATTTCGCTATAAGTTATACTGTAATTGGCATGAAATTCAGGTAATGTAAAAACCTTCTTACAAATTGTAATTCGCAATTCTCCCGCGTGAAAACAAAAGCATCACCTCAACACTTCCTTTTCCTTTAATCCATTCACCACCGTGAAAACATAGCCAAACAAATGAACCTCAAAACAGACACGTGTCCATTATACTTCCGTGATTTGTGCGGAAGTTATTTCAATTAAGTCCTTCCGTAATCCGCCATTTTACTAGCACCAGCAACAGCATCAGCAACAGTGCCAGCAACAGCATCAGCAACGTTGCCGTGCCTGTCGTTAATCCCTTACGTACTTGATTTAATTGCTTTTTGCTGACGAAGCGACGATTATCGCGCGAACGATTGTTGCGATGTAAATGATGTATTTGTAGCTAAACTAAGATAAGGGCAGGTTGAGGGCGTGTTTGACTTGAATCTACCAGAGTGGAGGAGAAGTCTTATGACATCGAGGTGACATTACGAATAAAATCATGCATATGATTGAAAGTTTGTTACTGGAATTACGGCCGGTTTCTGAAAACAAATTTAACTGGTCAGTTAGTTTAACTCTTCGATAAACTGTCAAATGG
This sequence comes from Pterostichus madidus, assembly GCA_911728475.2. Lineage (NCBI taxonomy): Eukaryota > Metazoa > Arthropoda > Insecta > Coleoptera > Carabidae > Pterostichus > Pterostichus madidus. The sequence goes on along the minus strand of OU452314.1, from coordinate 1,419,414 downwards.
GTTTCTGAAACAATATATTGGTATTTAACTGGCCGTTAAGTTAACGCGGCAAATTGGTCCAGTTAAATTATATGGCGCATGCGCAGTTGTTTCATAAATTGAAAATAACGGCTGACAGTGCTCATCTTGCCTAACCTTGTTTTAAAAACCAATTCGTTAAGCCGCTGTGTTAGTTTCGTTCGGCTTTGTTGGTGATTGAAAAAAGGTTTAAAAACACAGTTATTACTAAAATCTATTATTTTGAGAACTTTAAAAATTCCTTCGAACATACTTTAAACTCTAGTGCTTGTGTGATTTTACCTATTTATCAAAACTTGTTAGTATGCAGCTTCAAGAATACTCGAATTCTAGTTCATCGTCATATGAAGAACTATTTGACATTGTGGAGGCTGTGCAGAAATTCAGAGTTTTTAGAGAAAGACGTAATCCCTTTAAGATCTATAATGATGCGAAATTTAGAGACAGATATCGTTTCTACAAGAATAACAAGTTATGTGCCCTGTCTGATTTTGCGAATTAAATTCTTTAGCAATTTGTTGGCATGCTAAACTTTTTTTTGCGATTTTGACGGCATCACTTTCTTTATTGTCTATTATAGCTTTATATTTCCCTGTCACCAACTCAAAAAGAACATTCTTTTCAGTTTCTGTGAAGTTTTTTCCACGAATTCGCTTTTCTTCCATAATTTTATTACAATTACAAACCACAAACACGAAGTACAATAATTGACGTCAAATTAATTATTTTGAAGTTTGAAATTGACGTTAAAAATTACCGACATTTACTGACAACGATAGTATCGCCATCTATTAGATTCAAGAATAAATGTTAGTTCTGGATAGAACCATGAGTTAGTTATCGAACATATAAATTAACTGACGTTTGTTTTCAGAAACCCGATGTAGTTTTAACCTTTCAATAAATTTAAGCGACAGTTAGTTAACATGCCTGTTAAATATTTTTTCAGAAACCGGCCCTTAAAGATGAGCTTGTATGAAATGAATTATGAATATTTATTTATTTGTTACTCTGTACAACAGGAACTTAATTCCAATTACAGTAACTTATAGTGGAAGCCGAACCATTCAGACACAATCGTATTATTTTGGATATAAGTAGAAGTCAGTGAGATATGAACGCACGACCTCTTGCTTGCTAATTAAGAACCGTAAGTTGTACCACGCTTTTATCCACTGGATTATGGTTGCCTGCAGGTAAATATATAGTTAGAGAGCTAGGGTGCAAAATGATGTGACAGAAATGGATTTTTTAATGGAAAATTTCGTGATAAATATGATAAAACGAAAGTTTTCTACAATGCTTTTTTAACGAGCAAGAAATATATCATCGACAATGAGGAAATTTAATAATTTTAAAGCGTGAATTTATATTGACAGTAAAGTATGCTGTGAATTGACATTTGTTATTTGTTGCTCGTAAACTTTGTTAAAATATGTCTGATTGATGGCGTTATAAGCTAATGTCTCTACTTCTTTTATAAATCCCTTAAAATGTGTGTATATATGAGGGCAGGGTGAAAAGTCCCTGAAAAATGAAACAAGAAACGATTTATTTGGTCAAAACATATTTTATTTCTCAACATAATCTCCTTGTAGCTCGATACACTTCGTCCAACGTTTTTCTAATTTTTCGATCCCTTCCAAATAATACGATTTTGGCAATCCTTCAAAATCGTTGGAGCCAAATCTCTTTCCGCCGAGCCATTTCTTCAAGTGTGGAAATAGATAAAAATCGCAGGGGGGCAAATCTGGAGAATATGGTGGATAACGAACCAATTCGTAGCTCAATTTATGCAATTTTGCCATTGCGACTGCAGACCTGTGCGCCGGTGCTTTATCCAAATGCGGCACCCATCTGGCAGATAGCTTTCTCATATTCAAAAATTTATGCAAAATGTTCCGTACCCGTTCGGTTGAGATGCTCATGACCTCAGCATCTCGTACACTTTAACTCGCCGATCGTCCAATATCATACCATAGATTTTATCGATTATTTCTGGTGTTGTAACCTCAATTGGACGACCAGAACAGTCGGCGTTCTTTGTGGTCATACTACCACAACGAAAATCAGTAAACCACTTGTTAATCGTGCCAATCGATGGTGAGGAGTCCCCATAATGTTTAACAAGCGATGCTTTGGTTTGCGTAATGTTTTTTCCACGCAAGAAATAATGTTTAATCAAGACGCGAAATTCACTTTTTTCCATAAATAATCTTCTTTAATACTAATTAAAATAAACTGTTTAACACCATACGTGGTAAAATTATGCACTTAGGTTACATATGATAACCTTGCTTTGTAAACCGAATGTACAAACGTTGCGTAGGTAACCAATCCGAATGTTCAAACAAGAAATGTTTATACGGTTTGTTGAAACACTAATATAAAAGGGTCTCTATCTAGGGTGCCTTGGGACATTGAATCGATGTGAATTTGGCCACAGATTGTCGCCTCTGATGACCAGTTCTGTATCAACACTCTTCATATAGATATAAGGCGTTGACCAGTATATATATTTAAACAAGTCACAGCTAAAGTTTTCACCATACACAATTATGCTTAATAGCTAAATTAAATATTACTTCTTATAAGAAAGTAAATAAATATATTATCACACCTTTTACCCATTACTGAATGTGGTACTCTGGGGGATTTCACCATTTAATTCCTCATATATTTCTGCATCATTATGCATATTTTGATCCTTAATATATATTTTTTTAATCGCCGGAGTCATGATCACAAAAAGTTCGGGTAATGAAAATACGATTTTTTTGTTGTTGAACCAGTTAAAAATACGAAAAATTTGAAAATATGGTTCTATATAATTCAGACTACGAGAAATCGAATGCCGTTGAGCGCATCTTCATATCTTTTTTAGTTTTCGAGTTACAGCGATTTTTGACTTTTTGAAAAGGTCAACTTTGAAGGCCCATATCTCGAAAACTAAAAGAGATATTGAAATGCGGTTTTAACGAGTGTATTTCTCGTGGTTTATTTAACTTATACCGCAATTTAGAAAATTTAGAAAATTTTACAATTTATTTCATAATTTTAATTTTTCTATATTTCAAAAAATTTAAAAAATAATTAAAATCTGTGAACACCAGTGAATTTCTCTTGTAAAAGTACATAGGTATGCAAAATTTCAGGCAAAAATTCGCACAGATAATGTTTTTATTACAAAAAAACAAAAAATCACTGTTTTTTAACTATTTTTGAAGGGGTACCCCTTAAGATTTTTACGAATTTAGGCCATTTTTAGTTTTTTTGTTCTAAAAATTGTATCGGTGGAGCAAAAATTCTGAAATTTTACATACATATGTATTTTTATGCGAGAAATCCACCATTGTTTACAGATTTTCATTATCTCTTCAAGTTTATAAAATATGAACAAAAGAAAATTTAGACAAAAATTGTAAAATTTTCAAAATTTTTAAAATTTTAGTGTAAGTTAATTAGAGCACGAGAAAAGCACTCGTTCAAACCGCATTTCAATATCTCTTTTAGTTTTCAAGATATGGGCCTTCAAAGTTGAGTTTTTCAAAAAGTCAAAAATCGCTGTAACTCGAAAACTAAAAAAGATATGAAGATGCGCTCAACGGCATTCGATTTCTCGTAGTCTGAATGATATAGAATCATATTTTATAAATTTTCTATTTTTAAACTGGTTCAACAAAAATAAATCGTATTTCCATTACCCGAAATTTTCACGATCATGACTCCGGCGATTAAAATTTTTTTTTTGAAGATTAATATATGTGTATCTACGCAGAAATATATGTGAAATCAAATACTGGATTCCTCAATTTCATAATTAGTATTATATTATTTTAAATTAATCCTTCAGGTGGTATTGGTTCGTGCTACCCCATTTATTGGGATATATCGTGAAGATACGTATCTATGTATGCAGAGATGGGCAGTAGCTAGCTACTTTTGTAGCTTAGCTACTAGGTTAGCTACTAGCTTAGCTACATTTACCTTAGCTGTAGCTTAGCTAAATGTAAAAAAATATAGCTGTAGCTTGTAGCGAGCTATGTTTTTTTTCTATTATCTTTAAAATATTGTTATAACAACTGAAGCTACTTTTAAAGCTACTTTTTTGTAGATTAAAGCTACTTTTTGTAGCTTAAAGCTAGCACTGTTTATTAAGAAATACCTATTAATTTTTGATTTGAATTGTACCTTCTTAATTGTTTTTTATAACTGTAGGATAACAAGTTATTATATAATGTAAAATCTATTAACATATTTAATTTTTCACTTGTTCTTAACCTATCCTACTTTTGTATTAAATATTAGATGAACTAAACATTGACTGTTTAGAAGTCTTCTGTTCATGTGACTGTTAATTTATTCCGATATAAATAAGAATTATAGCATAACAAATTAACAGTACATTTGTCCATTTGCGATTTTTTATATTTATTAACAGTCATTATAACAAAAGACTGATCAACTGATCATATGACAATGGAAAATTTAATAATTCACAATAATTGAAAAAAGTAGCTTTCAAATTTAACAGTTACTATAATGAAAGCTGTTAGCTGGAGTTTAGCTATATTTTACAAAATATAGCTTATAGCTGTAGCTCAGCTACATTTTTAAAGAATAGCTGTAGCTGTAGCTTAGCTACTTTTTTTAAGTAGCTTGCCCAGCTCTGTATGTATGTATATAGATGATAGTATCATTTACGGCTGATTTTAATGAAATTTAAATATGTTATTTTTCATTAGTTTCTACATTAGCATAAAATTTGTTGTTTTGTTTATAACTTATACCATACATAAAATTAAATACTGTATCATGATAGAACCACCTTAATAAGAAATTTTTCCTTTACTAATTTCTGAAATCGTGGTTCTATGTTTGTAATGTACATTATTAAATCATCCTTTAACAAACTGCAATTTTGATCACATAAAAAGTAAGGGAGTCGCGAAAGAATACATTTGTGATTTTTGCCTCCAAGAGGGTCATGTCTCCGAAAAGTTTGAAAACCTCTGTAATACAGTATCAGTCTTCCAACTAAGATGAGAAGTAGAGAAAATTAGCAAATTATTGATTATTGAACACAAGTAATTAAGCAGACAGGCTGAAGTTTCTCTCATCACTTGAAGTTATCGAAAGCTTTTTGGAATATTTTGATTGATGAATGTAATTTTGCGTGTTCTTGTTAATTGTTCGAGGTACTAATGAGTCGGATATCTCTTTCTCTTTGTTCTGTTTCACTCTTTGTTCCCTCCTAGATTTTGTCTTTTATGAAATTTGTTCATTGATTACATTACTGGCGCTTCTATCAAGCAAAAGGTCGTGAGTTCAAATCTCGCTAACTTGAACTTATATTAAAAAAATACGATTGTGTCTGAGTGGTTCTACCCTCGGATCGCGTCTTTTAGAATTTGTCTAATTCGTAATAATTCTGCAATAGAAATAACTCTTTTTCATACTTTATGATATAAAGAACCCTGGTTATTTAACACTGTATTACAGTTTTTTTTATGGGGTAGCTAGCTCTGTGGTATCAAGTCGGTCTGTGGATCCTAAACACCCTGGTTCGATTTCCACAGGGGACAAACAAATTTCATAATTTCAAAAAACTATCCCTGTGGCTCCTCCAACACTAACATCTATGTGGGCTACATTTTTTGTTTTTCTTATAAAAAATAAAATATAATAAGGATAATGGAAGTTCAAAATAAAGTGTTATTAATTCAAAATTCATTTATTTATGGTACTCTTAATTAGAATGGGGTGGCTAGCTCAGTGGTATGAAGTCGGCCTGTGGATCCTGAAAACCCTGGTTCGATTCCCACAGGCGATAAACAATTTTCATAACTTCAAAAGCTACCACTGTGACTCCTCCACCACTAACATCTATGGGGGCTGTGATTTGACAGCTAGTAACGAGCAAAATATATCACTTACCGAGATATGCTTCGCTAGAGTGCCACACCCAGTAATGGGTGAAAGGCGTGACGATATATTTATTGTATTTTTTAATTTTCCCGAAAACAATTTCCTATTTTGACCGGACTGGCCGTTTTCCTTAAATATAATTTTCCTGTATAATTATTTCCTGAATACCTATTTCTTGAATTTCTGTAAAAATAAAATAAATATATCATCACGCCTTTCTACTCATTACTGGGTGTGGCACTCTGCCGAAGCAGATCTCGGTAAGTGATATATTTTGCGCGTGAAGTTATCAGCCGCCAAATCACGGTCCTCAAAGCTGTTAGTGGTGAGGGAGCCACAGGGGTACTTTAATAATGGTGAAAATTGTTTGTCGCCTGTGGGAATCGAACCAGAGTTCTCAGGAGCCACAGGCCGACTTGATACCACTGCGACAATACCCCAAACTAAAATATATCAATTGTTACTTTCGCCATCTTGTTAAAATACTGCAACTGGTTAAACTGTCACCGAAAAAATTATTAATGTCCTTTCAGCAGATTTAGCCTTTACGAAGGAAACATAAGAAATCGAAAAGAAGAACAAGAACATAACACAAAGAATACTGTAAGAAATTCCAACTATACATAATGTATAAGACACGCGAAGAGGAAAAATCGCTCGCTTAGAATAAAATATTGAATAAATCTTAGAGAAAGTACAACATTTCTCTTCGTTGGTTGTGTTGCCAAACTGAGAAATGCCTTGTCAAATATTTTGTGATCTATTTTCAGTTAGTGTTAACGTTTAATGTAACTGTCAGTCAACAAACTGAAGTAATATATGAGAAGAGTGCGTTTAACTGTCGAATTTGACATTTGATTTGAAATTTCAAACTTGACAGCTTAGGATACTGATTACCTGTCTGCTCGTAAGTGAAATATGTTGTAGAGATATTTATAAATATTGTGAAAGATATTTTAGATGATATTTTGCCGTCAACCTAATGGGGGATTCAAGTGGTAGAGCTTTTTAATATATATTTATTAAAATAAATTCTTGACCATCATATTTAATACAATATAAAATCATACCATAAATGATATCTTTATTGCTGAAATATGAAAGTTAAAGTTGAATAAATTAAAACGCTCATTTAAATTTCGCACTGCCACATTGCAATTACGTAGTTGCATTAAGCCAATCAAAGAGCTTTGTTTGAAACGTTTGTCGGTGCTCAATTTTACTGAGAGGAAGACGAAGAAGAAATAAGCATTCAGCATTCTATGAGTCTACCAATGACGTATAATACTAGAAGAATTATGCCGTGTTCAAGTCAATGCAGTGTTGTGAAGCAGAAAGGGATGAAATAACTTATTGGTCCGCCGGGTGCGCGGCAAGGAGCGAGTACACTTTGATGACAAACATTTTCACCAATTTAAAATTACCCCTCTGGCTCTCCCACCACTAACATCTTTGGGGGCCGAGATTTGAGGGCTGGTAATCGGACTTCACGCGCATAAATACATCACTTACCAAGATCTGCTTCTGCAGAGTGCCACATCCAGTAATGGGTTAAAGGCGTGATGATATATTTATATTTTTAGTTTCAGGTAGCAGTTTTGAATGCTGTTTTATTTTTGGTTATTCAAGTGTAAACAATCTATTTAATTATAAGTGACGTATTTATCTTCTAAAGAATTATAACAGTATATAAAATAAATTTGAAGACTTTAATTGCACATTTAAAAGATATACGGACCGTTAAATTTAAGTAGCATTTTTATACTTTTTCTTTTAATTATGTCCCATAGGAAATAAATTAGACAACATAAATTAAAAATAATGTTCTAAAGGAAAACAAAACCGCCAAGAAATACATTTGGAAACTGTTATTTATTTGTTTACTACATTGCACAACAGAAATTGCAATTACAGTAACTATTAACAGTTATTCTGTAACTGGATCATTATCTACTAAAGATCGATAAGTAATGGCAACTTTTATATTTTTAAATAGTACAGGGTGATCAAAAGTAAATGTTTCAGTTGGCAATACAATTCTGGTGATGTTTTTATTCCACAGTTGGCACAACGCCAGATAAAGGTGGAAATACTATTTGACATACTATTTTTATAATAAATACAAATAGGTTGAGTGATACAAATACTTTAGATTATTGCTCTGTGAGTAATGTTAAGAAATAAAAGAATGTGGGTAAATGAAACATCGATTTTTATTAACAGGAAATAAATTGATGTGTCAGTCTTACCAATTTAAAGTAGTGTTTCTTATAGCCAACTGAAACTTTTACTTCTGATCACTGTGTATTTACACTTAATGATACTAGGGTATGAGAGTAAGTCTTTAAAGCACATGTGATGAGTTTAAGAGCACGATGCAAAGCAGAGTGCTTGTAACGGCATTAGTGCTTTAAAGGCATTTATACACATGTATCATACGCTATTTTTATGATACCTGCATCATAATTTATTACGGAAATCCCAGCCCAGTAATAATCTGTAATGTAAGCATTACAAATAAGGGTTATTATTAATTTATCGATCAGTAACAGATAATGATTATTAGATCCAAAAGTATTTTGATAATATATTTATCTATTCTTAGTGGTAGGATCTACAATTTTCTGAAGATAATTTGACCTGAAAATAGTCAGGATCCATCATGGCGTTCGTTATTATTATTTGGAAACAAAAGTAACAAATATAATTTAGCAAAAAGCATGAGAATATTATGATTTATTAACTCTAATTTAAATAATGTAACAACCACATGTTCCCCACTTAACTCTAATAATAAAAGAGCAAAACATGTATAAATCTCCGGTCCTAAATGCATAAAACAAAACAGTAAATGTTGAAGGGCTCATAACGATGGCTGGATCGTTGTTTTAACAATCCCAGTACACAAATACAATTCCAGAGAGGGTAAAGCGCCGATGAACATTTGCAGGAGACAAAGAGGCCGCCATTTTGTATCTGTCCTTGTTCGAATATTGTTTGAGGATACTCAGAGATATATGGTTTTATTTTGACTATAGTATGAGTATTGTATTTTTGATTATACGTAAGTTGAAGTCAGCTAGATTTACTTTAGTACACTCTTGCTTCTGAAATGGTAGCGTTACCATAGTGCTACAACTATACAAATTAATCTTAAATACAGCCAGAAAACCTATCCACAAATAGTGGAATAAAAACATTTCGAAGGCAGTTCTATTTTTATTTTGTAAGTAATGAAGTTAAATATATATATATATATATATATATATATATATATATATATATATATATATATATATATATAATCATCACGCCTTCTACTCATTACTGGGTGTGACACTCTGCCGAAGCGGATCTCGGTAAGTGATATATTTATGCGTGTGAAGTGCGATTACTAGCAGTCAAATCACGGCTCTCAAAGATGTTAGTGGAGGGGCTGCCACAGGGATAATTTTAATGTGGTGAAAATTGTTTGTCGACTGTTGGAATCGAACTGAGGTTCTAAGGATCCACAGGCCGACTCGATACCACTGAGCTAGCTACCCCATATTAAAAAAAAGACTGAAGAAATATCATAAAAGGTTCAGCTTATATATTTTGAGATATCAAACGTTCTCTACTTATTTTATAAAAAAAGTACAAATAAAAGTTAAATAAAACCAGTTTTTCTGAAACCGGCAAAAACGTGCCTATTTTCCTGACCAATTTTAGTATGGAAAGTAGATTTTTACCAAAACAGTCAAGTAAAGTATATATCCAAGGCTACAACAAAAATAACAGTCTGGTAAAGTACAAAACAGTCTGGTAAGAATTACCTGACTGTTATTTTTGTTGTAACCTTGGATAGGTAGTTTGCTGTCAGTACAATTCAAATCAAAAAATTTAAACAGTTTGAATTATATATGATTAAATATTGATTAAATTAAACGGTTTCAGAAAAACTAGTATACATGATACGTCAGGAAAGTGTTTTTAATTGACGGAGAAAAATACACGGCCAGCAGCCTTGTATTTCAAACAACCGCTTCGTCAAGTAAAATATCACTTTCCGTACTTATTATGTACTATTCTTTGCATCTTTAATTTGAAGAATTTTCATCTAAATTAATTACAAATGTTCAAACCGGCCCTGTATGCTATTCCTACATTCTTTCACAATATTTCCTTTCATTCCTACAACACGTACATTCTGCATTCCTCCTCTTGCAACTGCACACCATTTCCATCAAAAAATATATCTACAGTATATGAAAGAATAACATCTATACATTTTACTTTGCGAATACATACTCGACAATGGCGGGTAATGCAATAACATCTTCCGTTCGGCAAGGAAACAACCGAGGGTGGCATTGTCAGAGCCTCAGAGCATCCTAGATCGAAGCGGCTCCGCGTAAAACTCCTACGAAGTAGGAGAAGGCAAAGCCGCTCCATATGGCGTGCGATATTGCCAATCTTTATCCATATTCTGTGCTCATATTTTCACTTTGTACTTTTTGCTTCTAGTAATAAAATGTGACAAAGTGGAGGTATCCTGTGGGCGATTTACATGGAAATAAGAAGAATAGGATCGAGAGTATGATGTACAAAAGATGGAAGTTTAGTTTGGTAATGTCAAATTGAGAAGAGAGTGATAATATTTGCAGTATAGTTTGTTCTGTTCGGTTCAGTTATTGCTTAACTTAACAAAATGCGGCTGCATCTAATAGTGTTTTAAATGTACATGTGGAACAAGGTAGATGATAATATGAGAATGGCAACATCTGCTAAGAGTGTTAATATACTAAATATTTATTGGAAAAGAAAAGAAAGTAATATTTTCTTTCTTAAGGAAGAAAAGTAAAACCGTATCCTTGGCAACTGGAAACAATGGTACTCGTATAATTTGACATTAGTGACATCCGGATGATATCTGCCAAGAGAATAATAATAGCTTTTATGCAACTACTGTTCAAAGTGTTTTTGTTGCACTTATAGATTTGCAACACTACTTATTTGGTAGTTAACGTAGTTAAATTTGTTTCGTAGCAACTATTTAATTAAATTTTTTGCACATATCTAATGGTAACGGGCAAAAAAATTCTTTTTGTACGGCGTGCAAAAATAACGTCCTTTTGACACTAGAAAGTGTTTTTGACATTGGTTCTGCAACTGTGAAAAAACAAAACATTTTTATATCGCTATAGATACGCAAAGTTTGCGTTTTTTCATTGATAAATGAAAATTGAAATTAGTTATCACTTTTTTAATAGTTATTTTTTGTACAAGTGTTTTATATACCTAATAAAACACTTGTATAATAAATAACTATTAAAAAAGTGATAACTAATTAACAATAACACAAGAAAAGTTTAAACACGAGACCGAAGGTCGAGTGTTTAATATTCTTAAGTGTTTTATATACCAATAAAACTAAATACAAAATTTTATCCACAACTCATAATTGTAGGTATCGAAGAAGATTGGTCGTAACGTTTAACGTTGATACAATTATATAAATAGTTTCTCAAAATACGGTAGATCATGAAGTGGTTGCTAAGTAACAATTTGTTTACAGTGTTTTATAGAATATAAAACACTAGTGTTTTATAAGCCATATAATTCAACTGAAATCAGTGTAATAATGTCTTTATTATATATGAGTTGTGGATAAAATTAATTTATCAAACATTTTTCTGTTCCCTTGGTAGCACATCAATAGTAACAAATTTATTTTGGATATTTATTTCAATTTATTTAAATAATTCAATAATTATTGTATTATTCTTTTTTGGCAGTTTAAGAAAAAAATGTTATATATCGTGGCCGAAATTCTTGTTTTTTTGGCGTGTTTGAATGACTTTTTTGTCTCGATACAAAAATAACTACTTTAATATCTATTAGGGTTGTGAAAAATTGTATGTACCTATACCTCGTGAAGAAAGTGTCATTTTTCCCTCAGCTTCTTTATATCCCTGGATAAATGAAACGATACCTTCCAGAAGAAATATCTCACTTTCTTCCTTTGGTATACAAATAACTATTAAATTATATTTGTAATAAATACACCAAAACTAGTTCCACGTCTAAGGTATACAAAATAATTAAAATATATATATAACCAAATTACCAATACAATATGTGCACAAAAGACACAGTTTATCCTATCAGGATATCTTTGCGTTTAAATTTAAACCATTTACCTTCGCGCTTGACATTTCGCTGTGAAGCGCACGACAGTACAACACAGCACAGATTACGTACTCTGCATACCTTTGACATTAGATCTACCTTCGGCCAAAATGCAAATCTCTGCGAGTCACAAAGAAGCTATGTCGTCAAAGCTGGCCCCGTTCAATTAACCACACATTTGCATTTTCTAATTTTATTGGTTGTTTCACTTGTTTCCATCCCAAAGAAGAAGGGGATCAACTCACACTTTGACGAAAAGGAACATAGAAAGCTGAGAGGGCGCTTAGATGATACTATTAGAATAGCTAACCTTCCCTTTACCTTAAATCAAATAGGCTAATCCGAAATAAATGAATTAAGCAGAGGGCAGCTATCAAAATAATATTTCAATATATAAATATATCATCACGCCTTCTACCCATTACTCGGTGTGGCTTACTGCCGAAGTAGATCTCGGTAAGTGATATATTTAACGCGTAAAGAGCGATTACCAGCTGTTAAATCACGTTCCCCAAGGATGTTAGTAGAGGGAGAGCCGAAGGAGTAATTTTATTGTGGTAAGCAGATCTCAGTAAGAGATATATTTAGCGTGTAAAGTGTGGTTACCAGCTGGCAAATCACGGCTCCCAAGGATGTTAGTGGAGGCGGAGCCACAGGGGTAATTTTACTGTGGTGAAAATTGTTTATCGTTTGTGGGAATCGAACCGAGGTTCTCAGGATCCACAAGCCGACTTATATATAAATATATAAATATATATAAATCATCACCTTATTGGGTGGCAAGCTCAGTGGTATGAAGTCGGCCTGTGGATCCTAAGAACCCTGGTACCCTAGATTCGATTCCCACAGGCGACATACAATTTTCATAATTTCAAAAGCTACCCCAGTGGCTTCTCCACCACTAACATCTTTGGGGACCGTGATTTGACGACTGGTAACCGCACTTCACGTGCAAAATATATCACTTACCGAGATCTGCTTCGGCAGAGTGCCACACTCAGTAATGGGTAGAAGGCTTGATGATATATTTATTCAAGATTGGGTGCGGCACTGCCATAGCAACATACCCCATTAATATGTATATTAAAATATAGTTATTCAATAATGAATAAGATAATCAATATTTTAATTATATTTAAAGCTGCTTTCAATGTTTATGTAACTTAGCTTCAGTTAACATCCTCGTAACATAATTAAACAAAAAAATTACATTTCCCAGCTGCGGCAAATTCAAACATAATGTACATTTATTTTGATATTTACAGTTAATTTTATTTTAAAATGTTGGAAAAATCGAAGTTATTGCTTTTGTAATAATATCAGATTATTGCTGGGTTGCAAGAAAAAAATAAAGAGCTCTTTAGTTAAAGAATTGTTTATCTAGCAACAGTATCATAGGGATTTTCTGAAACTTATTGAATCGTTAGTTGCTAATGAACCGATAAAACTTTCTTGCAACCCAGCATAAAAGTATCCAAATTCATCTCATAACAAATTTCCAGACAAATGAATTTTCGTGAAACTCTTAGATATATCGATAATAAATCTAGCTATGGGTATATTACCTATGAATATATTTTTAAAACATAATATAGTGGCTCAGTGGTATCGAGTCGGCCTGTAAATCCTAAGAACCTTGGTTCGATTCCCATAGCCGACAAACATTTTCACCAATTTAAAATTACCTCTGTGGCTCCTCCACAACTAATATCTTTGGTGGTCGTGATTTGACGGTTGGTAACCGTATTTCACGCGCATAAATATATCACTTACCGAGATCTACTTCGGCAGAGTAATGGGTATAAGGCGTGATAAATAAAAAAATATATCATCACGCCTTCTACCCATTACTGGGTGTGGCACTCTGCCGAAGCAGATCTCGGTAAGTGATATATTTAGCGCGTGAAATGCGATTACTAGTCGTCAAATCACGGCCTCCAAAGATGTTAGTGGTGGAGGAGCCACAGGGATAATTTTAAATTGGTGAAAATGTTTTGTCGGCTGTGGGGATCGAACCAGGGTTCTTTGGAAAATGGCGTGATGATATATTTAATTATATGTATTTTATATGTATTTAAAATGAGATAAAAACATAGCTGTCCTACAAGTCTGACGACATCCTGGTTTGGTTTATTACTAGACTGTCCACGCAATATCTCACCCTCAACGTCACCAACCTTTTTTCGACATACGTTCTACATGTCCAGACCATCTCATCTGATGTTAATTGTTATTATGTAAAATATATTCATTTAATACTCGTAGTTGTAAAGGGTGACTTACGTAACAAACGCAATCAGTGTTTTTGTGTGTACGCAAACCCTTATTTTCCGATTGGTATGTTGTATCTGGTTCTGACAATTAGTTTTTGTAGCGGTGCACTCAAGCCACTAATACATTAATTGATTTTGATCGTCAGTTTTAGCTGAAAAACAAATTTTGTTGTGGTTGTCGGTGGGTTATTTATGCCTGAGTATGGTAGCTTTCTGTTTTGGTATTAAAAACAATTGAAGGAAATTAAAAATGATTGTTTTTTAAGTAAACAATATGGATTTATATAGTTTTAGGAAGTATTTGGCAGCTGGAACCTCTAACCATCGTTTTAGAGCACTCGCCTAGTTTTCATAAAAATTTAAAATATTTTAAAATGCTACTAAAAAAAATTTAAGTAATTTAGATCCTCTAGCCATCGTCTTAAAGCACACTATTAGATTTTAGAACAGTTGAAAAGACTTTTAAATGATTCCAAACAATATAAGACAGCTTCAGGGAAAACTGGGATCCTCTAGCCGTCGTCTTTGAGCACTCAGCTAACATTTAGAACAATAATTCTAAATAATTTATGATATTTTTGTATATAGGATAATTTAATGACTGTTAAAAATATTTATTAGTACATATCAGTTAAATTTATTTGAAATAAAATATCGCTGATTCTTGCTGTATCAAGTTTATTTAGTGACAGATTCCTATGCCATGTACTTTCTTGTCTGTCGCAGCACACAGTTAGTAGTTCGCGTCCGCGGTCAGTTAAAGGTGCTTTCGTGTGTTTTCTCTGTGATTTGTTATATTTTAAAGATTCTTTAGTGTGTAAAATGTACTTTAAAATGTGTGAAAGTATGTAAGGTGATGTGTTTTGTCAGAGGGACAATTCTGAGACAAATTGTACGGAGAAATCATCTTCGGTGAGTTGCTAACCAAACATATACATATTTACGCTACGTATATATTAGAACAAAATAGATAATAAACAATACAAGAACAATTGGAAGGATTGTCGATTGAACTTATATGCATACATACATACATACATAAAGTGGGGTGGCTAGCCCAGGGGTATGAAGTCGACCTGTGGATCCTGAGAACCCTGGTTCGATTCCCACAGGCGACAATTTTCATCATTTCAAAAGCTACCCCTGTGGCTCCTCCACCACTAACATCTTTGAGGACCGTGATTTGACGGCTGGTAACCGCACTTCACGCGCAAAAATATATCACTTACCTATCTGCTTCGGCAGAATGCCACACCCAGTAATGGGTAGAAGGTGTGATGATATATTTATTTTATTTTAAACATAACATCACGCTAACGTCAGTAAATCTGCTAATTTTGCCTAGTTAAACGAATAACTATACTATTTCAAAAGCAGGTATTTATTTTTCTCGGACTGTACATTTATAAATCACTGTTATTCCAATCTACAAGTTACCAACTGTAGCAATGTTGAAGTTTCACTTTCTCGCCAACTTTGATTCGATAGGCCGAGCGTTCATTCGAAATAAACTGAAATATAAAAACCAATATCTCTTTTTCCTCGGGCTATTCTCCAAGTGTGACATATCCCTGTGTATAACACGTCGTCTTATACCTTCTCTCAATTCCAAGTATCGAAGACGCAGAAGAAACAGCTGAAAGGAAAACCTGAATTCTGAGATTCGAATACCAGTTTCTAATGGAATCTAGTCATCGTGATAATGTACTCTACTAGACATGTTATGTAACTGTAGTAATAAAAGAAATGTTATACTCAAAATTGAATAAAAGGCATAATAATAAATGAATTTTTTATAGTGTATTATGTTTGTATTTTTTAATGATAAATATGTTTGTCCTCAAGGGATGAACCAGTTTGAAAGTCACCCTGAGGGTAAATAAACAAACGAATAATTACAGGCATAATTAACGAGATTTGGGATTTGATGGCGAGGGAAATGTTATATTTAAATGGCAATTGTTCCCGTAAGGTATTTGTTTATTTTGTGACATTTATTACATTATTGGATAATAATTTTAATTGGTTTTAATTTAGTGTAATTACAAATTAGATTTAGGCATTTTTTATCATCATTTTAAAAGTAACTAATATTCTGTTTTCTTCTTTTACAGACAACGGCGTTTTGAACCCTCCATAACTGTAAGTAATATTTAAAATTGTTTTAGCATTATTATTGTATGTGATTCTTGTAGTACAAGAAGGCTGCCGAAGTTCTAACAAATAATATATAAAATATGCAGCAAATCTTTACTGTTTAAACCCATTAGAATAATTTAAAGGTCTTTTAAATTACCTTAAAAGCTAGCTGAGTGCACTAAGACAATAGCTAAAGGATCTCAGCTGTTAAATACTTTTTAAAACTGTCTTTAAATCTTTAGAATCATTTTAAAGTACTTTAAACTCTTCTAACAGCTGGCTGAATGCTTTAAGACGATGGTTGAAGGATCTTAAATGTCTAGAATCCTTTAAAATTATTTTAAAATATTTTAAACGGTCTTAGAAGCTAGGTGAGTGCTCTAAAACGATGGCTAGAAAATCCTGGCTACCCAATACTTCTTAAAATTGTCTTTACTCCTTTAGAACTAGTTTTTAAACTGTCCTAAAAGATAGATGAGCACTCGAAAGGATGATGGCTAAGGGATCCTGTGTTCCAAATATTTCTTAGAATACTCTTTAATTTTTTAGAATCATTTTAAAGTCATTTAAATGGTCTTAGAAGTTAGCTTAGTGGTCTAAGATGATGATTAGAGGATCTCAGCTTCCAAATACTTCTTAAAACTGTCTTAAATCTTTTACAATTATTTTAAAGTCTTTTGAACTGTTCTAAAAGCTAGCTGAGCTATCTAAAACGTTGGCTAGAGAATCCCGGCTTCCAAATACTTCTTAAAATAATCTATAATTCTTTAGAATCATTTAATTTATTTTTAATTCTCCTAATAGCTAGCTGAGTGCTCTTGAACGATGGCTAGAGGATCTCGATTTCCAAATTCTTCTTAAAATAGTCTTTAATTATTTAGACTAATTTTAAAGTCTTAGAAATGGTCTTACATGCTAGCTCAGTAGTCTAAAACGATGGCTAGTAGATCTCACCTTCCAAATACTTCATAAAACTGTCTTAAATTCATTAGAATCATTTTAAAGTTTTTAAAATTATTTTAAATATTAGCTGAATATTCTAAGACGATGGCTAGAGAATTCCAGCTGCCAAATACTTCAAATTTTTTACAATAACTTTCATTATTTGTCTTATAAAATAAAACAGTGCAAATTATAAATTTAACTTGCAATTTATTCTCGACGTACATTATTATTCTGTCCCTACGTTCTTCATCTACATTCATAATTCCTTCCAGCTCGTTCCATCTTTCATCCACACAACAAACCTTCAATCATACGCATCCATTGATTCCTAGATCATCCGCGCAATCTTTAACTCTCAATTTACGACTCTTCGACATACAATCCTCATATACAATCCACCTCACCTGACATACACCCACTGTCCTTTCAACTCAGTCTTACCCTTATCTCTCTAAATCCTCTTCGTAAACAAATAATTTAAAGTCTTTTCCACCGACACATAACTACAGTAATTTCAAGTTACGTCGTAGTGACAAGAACATTACGATTACGATTCAAATTACGACAAGGTTTCGTCTTCGTGTTATATATTTCATTGCTCCATATATATTCACTCTCTCGCCGAGAAATAGTCTCGGCTTGTAAGCCTAGTTAATGCGTAGCAACATTACCAACATGACAAAGTTTAATATGGTGTCTCTGTAAGTAATGATGTTACCTAACACATGTAAGAGATGGGATAATGTATCAGGATTAAAGAAATTAGGACTTTAGGATTAGGAGACTTGGATATTATATTTGTTTGGTTTGTCAGATTGTTGTCCTACTGTCATTTGTTTTTGTGGGTACAGGATTTTGATAGGAAGTTGAAAACTTTATGAAAGAAACTTGCTCGCTAACAAATTTTTTCTTTATGCTGAAAATCTGGTTTACTGTTTACAATTTTAAAGAAAAACAATTTCCCGAATGACAATTTCACGAACGCAAATTACAAGAATGCATTTTCATAACAGAAAAATTTTTTGGAATAACTATTTTCTCAAATGACTATTTTCCAGCATACTAATTTCTAGAATATAATTTCCCGAATGCAAATTTCTGAAGTAATCTTTTTCTATTTCGGTGTTCTTATAGCTCTATAAACGTACTGAAAACACGTTGCAAAGGAGATCTATAAGCGCACTATTTTTGCCGCTTTTTATTTTGTAGGAGTGGTATGAATGCTCTTAACTCTGACAAATAAATGACACATAACCTCAAAATTGTAAATTGTTGATGTTGAAATATTACTAACAGAATATGCTAGAATCAGATAAAATTCACAACATTCACAATACAGAAAAAAAAACATTGATTAATTGTCAAAAAATGGATTTTTTTAATTGTTTTTGTTACCAACACGAATAATCAAAAACACCAACTTATATTTTTGACAAGTCGCAGTTATTAAAGATCTAACAGAATTATAAAATTACCTCAATAGAAAAAATAGTATAAAGAACACGTTTCATAAAGCCTGTTAACGCACTCGTTCTTGTAAAACTCGCCGCAGAGCATTGCCTTATGAAACTACAGGGTGATCAAAAGGAATTGTTATAGTTGGCAATACTATTCCAGAGATCTTTTTATTTCACAGTTGGCACAACGTCCGATAAAGGCGGAAATGCTATTTGACATTTATAATGCCTGTTTTACACTGAGCAATATTGCAAGTGCAACTGCAACTTTCTACAAGTTGAAGCAATCTTGAACGAGTGTAATTCAGAAATTGCAAGTGCAAGAGACAGAAGCAATCTTGCATCAACCTCTTGCACGAATTAGAACGTGTTCTAATTTTTGCAAGATTTGCAAGGCTACTGTTAGTTATTTCTAGTAATTTTAAGTTTGTTAGAATGCTACCAACTTATTATAAATGTCAAAAACGATAAAGTTGGGTTAAGGATATTAAAATGATTTACTGCATTGCAAATAATTGTGCAAATACTTATAAGAATAAATTTTTATATCAATGCAAAATAACATATGAAACAAATGTCAATAATACAAGTGATATAAGAGGTTAAGCTGATATAATATGAAGTTAGTAACGACAAAAATTTGTAAACAAATTAATATTATATTGTAACAAGGTACACTGTTGACTATTGAGATGTTCATCACAATAAATTTTGCTTTACTAAGTGGTTCTTGAACCATGTTTTAATTTTAATAATTGTACAATGTAACTTCAGTTTTATACTCTTGTTGATAATGGCCAGAATTTTGGCCGAAACGTCGCTTATGAATAAAAGAATGTTTTAAAAATTGTGTTTCAATTTTTTGTACATCTTTTCAACAAATTAAGCCTGTAATCCTTTTAATCTATTTTAAAAAGTAATTTTAATGTGGTGAAAAATGTTTGTCGGATGTGGGAATCGAACCAAGGTTCTTAAATCCACAGACCGACTTGATAATACTGAGAAAAATAATATACGGAAAATTGATATGCTGTAAAATTGTTGTTCGAGAAACTTTAATCAGGGAAATGTATGGTAATATATTCGGAAATAAACGTTCGAAAAAAACCAAAAAATTTCAAGAAATTGACAATCGGGAAATAATCTACAAAAAATTAACGAACGGGATAAAACCTTGTGTCAAATTTGTTATTGGCTTAGGTCCACTGTTTCCGCATCGAAAAAAACTTCCGGCTAATAGATAAATGTAGCGAGAAAAGTGCGTTTCACCGTTTGAGACGATGAAAAATGTTCTAGTGACAGCCAACCATAAACAACTGACAAAATCATGCCTCGGACCGCCCAAAACAATTATCGTTAAGTGGTGTTACAGATTCTCAGATATTTTTTCGGGTGCGTTCTTTGATGAAATAAATCTACTATTTATTGATACTTGCTACTGACATATTACAAGTATTTTCAGTTGAATATTATTAATGGGGTAGGTGGCTCAGTGGTATAGAGTCGGCCTGTGCATCCAAAGAACCCCGGTTCGATCCCCATAGCCGACAAACAGTTTTCACCAAATTTAGAATTACCCCTGTGGCTTCCCGTCCACTAAAATCTTTGGAGACCGTGATGTAACTGCCGGTAACCGCACTTCACCCGCATAAATATATCACTTACCGAGATCTGCTTCGGCAGAGTGCCACACCCAGTAATGAGTAAAAGGCGTGATGATATATTTATATTTATTTATTCAATTTTGCCTTATAAAGTCATGTTTAAGTGCTTGGATACAGATCATTAAAGTTGTTGTTTCAAAGGAGAAAGTTTTACGCTATAATAATAATATTTTTTATTTGCTACTAACAATTAAACAAAAGTTTATAGCACGTCAGTTAAAAACAATAATTACAAAATAATACATGAATGTAAATAGAACAATTTAAAAACAAAACAAAAATTTCCATATCAACCTTCAGTACCTACTCGGGTTGAAAAAAATAAGAAATTCCTGTACCTTATAAAAGGCATTACGAATGAGCAAATCCCTTTAATAATTTTGAAGAGTTTACTATCCAGTTCCTTTGCAGTTATCGGTGATTATAAAGATCAATATTTAAAGATAATTTTGAAGAGATTTGCAACCAGAAACGAGGTTTTCGTAATAGGTTAGCAGATCTTGTGTCGTGTAAGTGGACATCACTATTTGTTAATAATAAATTCTTATTCGTATGGATTTCAATCAGTGTGTAAAATAAAAATAGAGAAGGAAGAGTCAAAATATTTAAATCTATAAAAGATTGTTTACAATGGGCGTTATATCCAAGTCCACACATTATTCTAATGGGGACTTATACAATTCAAATTTTTCGGTTGCCATCTAGTGAGTAAAACGGTATAGCTTTACAGTTTGACGTTTATCACGTGAGCCAAACGTTAAACGTCAAACAAATAATGAGATCTGAGGGCAGAAGGGTTGAATGGGGAAAGCAGTTGTTCGACTCGGCCTCAAATAAATGTCTTGTCTGAGGACTTGGCATAGTGTCACCTCGCTCTTTCTACAAATTTGTTGTTTCACACAAAATTGTGTGGTGGGGGGTCTCCTGCATGTGACGTCAAAATTGTAAGTCCCCATTGCTTTCTTTTGAATCCTAAAAACTTTAATCGCACTTGTAGAGTTGCCCCAAAACAAGATGCCATAAGAAATTATCGAATGAAATAACGCTAAAAAACTGACGGTCGCTGGTGTTTGGCGCATGCGTACTTCATCTGTAGCAGCGTCAGTCTCGTTATTTAATAGCCACACCTCGTATTATTTATATATTGTTAATCATTCAACACGCTAAATATTTATTTAAAAATTGTGAAAGCTAAAGGTGCAATTTGGTGGATACGCGAATCATCAATTACAGAGATGTCACACGTAAAGTTGATACTATCAATTGTAGACTGTTTTATTTAAACATATACTCAAAATAATAAAAAATGCCATCAAGTAGATAACGACCCCGATACTAAAAGCTCTTTTCTAATCGAATTCAAGAACATAAAAACAGATACGTTAAACCAGAGAATAACTGTATCTCACTGTAAATCCTTAATCTGTCGTATAGCCACAGAAAATCTACTTACAGCTTTTAGGGGTGGAGGTGGAGGAGGAAATTGAAATGAGTGTCGGTCGTAACGGAGAAATTTTAAACCTTCTGAAGGCCTCGTGTTTTTATTAATTACTTTATCTCCAGAGGTATTCGAATTAAATGAACTGTTTTATGAGTAATTTGAGTTTTTGGGCAACCCTTTTTCTTTAATTCCCGGAGGGAAAGTGGAAAGTTTTTGTTGAGAGTTTGGGAAATTTAACAAATTTAATTTGAAACACAAATTAATTTTTAGACGCGACAAAGGATGAAATATAATAAAGAAAGTTTTATATATTAATAAGTAACGTAATGCATTAAATTCATTCCGCGAGTTTTATCTCATTTAAAAGTTTACTAATCTTACATTTTTTTTAGTAAACTGTAAGTAGATAGTTTAGTGGCAACGGCCTGTGAATTTCAGAACTCGAGTTCTTTAGAAATTACCTCTGAGAATCTCGTTCCACTATTAAATTTGAGGGCTGTGATTTGATGATAAACTTAAAATACATATATAAATATGTATAAAATATCTCATCACACCTTCTACCCATTACTGGGTGTGGCACTCTGCCGAAGCAGATCTCGGTAAGTGATATATTTTGCGCGTGAAGTGCGGTTACCAAGCGTCAAATCACGGCCCCTCAAAGATGTTAGTGGTGGGGGAGCCACAGGGGTAGTTTTTTATAAATGGTGAAAATTGTTTGTCGCCTGTGGGAATCGAACCAGAGTTCTCAGGATCCATAGGCCGACTTGATACCACTGAGCTAACGACCCCACGTAAAATACATATATCGCTTACCGAAATCTATTGCCGTAAAGTGCCAAACTCACTGATGGGCAAATTATTTTTTAAAAATATTTAAAATAGATCTAAAATAATTATTAATGTTAAATAAATAAAAAGACTACAGAAATTTTATTTAAAACAATAATTTAGTTGCGAATGTTTCGAGCTAAAAATTAGCTCATCGGCACCTTAAAATAAAAATACAATGATAATAATAATAATATAAAAACAGTAAACAAACTTTAATAAAACGTAAATAAATAAATAAATATATCATCACGCCTTCTACCCATTTCTGAGTGTGGCACTGTGTCGAAGCAGATCTCGGTAAGTGATATATTTTGCGCGTGAAGTGCGGTTACCAGCCGTGAAATCACGGCCCCCAAACATGTTAGTTGTGGAGGAGCCACAGGGGTAGCTTTGTGATATAATGAAAATTGTTTGTCGCCTGTGGGAATCGAATCTAGGGTACCAGGGTTCTCAGGATCCACAGGCCGACTGAGCTAGCCACCCCATATATTTTAAGCATCAGTTTTATAATTAATAGAAATATCAAAATGAAAAACGTTCTCCATTTTTTTTTTGTCATTAAATTGAATTCCAGTTTCTTTTTGATTTATTTAATATTAATATTTATTTTTTATTTATAAAATGATTGTTCATCCAAGCAGTATATTAAATACTGGTATATCTGAATTATTTTGTTGTTTAATATATGTTGCGACATAAAATAATTAATGACGTATGTCTTTTTTTCTTTCATACTTCTGAGTTATTAACATAAGTATATAACTGCTGTTCCTACACCGTTTTTCCATTATTGTGCATTAACTTCATTTCCATTATATAATATAGAACACGGCTTGTTGTTGTCCACAACTAAAAAAAATGTCCGCCACTAAAAAAATTGTCCGCAAAAAACTTATTAAGTAACTTACTTTTTGTAAAGCTGCGATCACAATTATCCACTTAGTAATTACGATTAGCAATTA
The DNA here is from genome assembly GCA_911728475.2 of Pterostichus madidus. Lineage (NCBI taxonomy): Eukaryota > Metazoa > Arthropoda > Insecta > Coleoptera > Carabidae > Pterostichus > Pterostichus madidus. The sequence goes on along the minus strand of OU452314.1, from coordinate 1,395,582 downwards.
CAATTAATAGCACTATAAGTGAATTAGTGAGAAATTATATTTGTAGTGAACTTTGAAAAGTAAATGAAATAAATAAATAAATTTAAATATATCATCACGCCTTATACCCATTACTGGGCGTGGTACTCTGTGATGATATATTTACCATATTTATTTAACAGTAGATTTACCGTACCAGTCAAAATGACTGGTTTTAACATTTATGGTGATGATATGTTTATGAATGTGGTAAATCTAGTGTTAATGTAATTGACAAAATTTTAAGTTTGCAAAATATTTAACTTAGTACGTACATTAATTAATGTCTTAATCTATCTACCATTATTTAACATAAGCCAAACAGTGGTGTTACATTAGAATTCGAAGATGCCGAGTTTGTATCCCACTCAAAATAAATAAAAATATAAACTACCATATTACGCCTCGGGCAATAGGTAACCTGTACTGTAATTGTGATTAATTCAAAAGCCAAACTTTATAATATTATTAGAAATTTTCCTTGAAATAGAATACATTCCTGCCGCTTGTGAAAGGTGGCGTCTACGCCGCTGTGCCCCACGTATTCATGCATATAATTGCACTTTGCAGTGAGCTTAAATTAAATATGCATGTACACGTACAATGCGTTCCATTAAAAAGCGCAGAATAACAAGTAAATGCTTTTGCAAGCACATATGTTGCATAATGAAATCCTAATTAATTATAAACTTTATTAATTATCATCAATATGTTGTTCATTATTGAATTGTGTCTAGTGCATACTGTTTTAAAAGGTTTATTGATTTTTATTAGTGATTAATTTGTGATTAATTTGCAATAATTTGATCATTTAGTGAATTTTAGTTTAATTATTTATATGCTATTGAATTCTAGTTGTTTTGTAATAGTTTATTACTAAATTAATTATTCTCTATTGTTATTTATGATGCGTCGGATGGACTTAAACATTTTTTAAGGGATGATGGCTGTCTTATAAATGGTCCAGGGCTTTTTTTAGGGATGGTAACTATCTTAAAATAGTTCAGGATTTAAAAAAAAACTATAGGGTAGTACTAAAAAAAATAATATAATTAATAAAATAAACAAATATATCATCACGCCTTTTACCCGTCACTGGATGTGGCACTCTGCCGAAGCAGATCGCGGTAAGTGATATACTTATACGCGTAAAGTGCAGTTACCTGCTGTAAAATAACGGCCCACAAAGATGTTAGTGGTGGGTGAGCCAAAGGGGTAATTTTTAAATTGTTGAAAATGTTTGTCGGCTGTGGGGGATCGAACCAGGGTTCTTAGGATCCGTAGGTCGGCTTGATACCACTGAGCCATTACTCTATCTCAAAAAATAATGTATAACGAAAACGCCTATGTATAAAAATATGGAGTATATAATACTGAATAAGTTTTATTTGAAAAACATTCCTCTTACGTTATTAGTTTACGAAATATTGCTTGGATAGTAGCAACCAAACCAACCTGTATACTGGGTGGGGAAAAATTTCCGGGACGGTTAAATATCTTGCGAAATACATATTGGCTCGAAAAACGACAAAATACGTGTCAAATATTTTTCAAAAATCTATCCAATGATACCAAACTCGACCCTCACCCCCGCCTCCAGAAGGTGAGGCGGGGGGCAACTTTGTAATATTAAATGAGAATACCCATTTTTTATTGCAGATTTGTAATCTCCAGAAAATTTTACATTAATTTGATCTACGTTTCAAGTTATTTTTGTTCACAGATGGTGCTGTGATCGCCACAAATGGGAATGGAAAAATATTTGACACGTATTTTGTCGTTTTTCGATCCAATATATATTTCGCAAGATATTTAACCGTCCCGAAACTTTTTCCCCACCCAGTATATTTAGAAAAGATGGCTTTTTTTTTGTTAAATTCTGTTTGAAAAGGATTGAGTAAATAAATAAACAAATGCATTATTATTCTCCTGAAAATTAAATCGCTGAAATCTGGTGATATTCAATCATCATCGTTTGCAATCCTGTGAATGCCATCCGCATTTTAATTAATAAAACAATCAGTTCGTTTAACGGTTCCGTGTTAACTCCGAGATAAGCTGAAATCGAGTTTTTGAATAATAAAACGGGAGTCTTTTTGTATTTTGTCCACGATGCGATGTACTGTTGAGTGCTATTCAATCTAGGATTAATTGTCGGTTATAACAAGCTTTTAAAAGCCTTTGAGTGCTTAATTGTTGAGTTCTATCATCAAGAAAGTCTAGTACTGATAATTGGCTGAATAACATATTATTGAACAAAGACTTGGCTTTCTTTCTAAGCATTCTTAGATAGAATTTATTGTTTTGTATGAAACGCTATAAATATATCACTTACCGAGATTTACTACGGCAGAGTGCCACACTCAGTAATGGGTAAAAGGCGTGATGATATATTTATTTATTTTTATTTATAAATATTGCATGTGAAGTGCGGTTACCAGTCGTTAAATCAAGACCCCCAAAGATGTTAGAGAAAGGGGAGCCACAGGAGTAGTTTTACGTTTTGTATATTGTGGGAATCGAACCCGATTTCTCGAATCCACATGTCGACTTGATACCACTGAGCCACCTTAAATAAAAAATAAATAAATATATCATCACGCCTTCTACCCATTACTGGGTGTGGCACTCGGCTGAAGCAGATCTCGGTAAGTGATATATTTTGCGCGTGAAGTGCGGTTACCAGTCGTCAAATCACGGTCCCCAAAGATATTAGTGGTGGAGGAGTCACAGGGGTAGCTTTTGAAATTATGAAAATTGTTTGTCGCCTGTGGGAATCGAATCTAGGGTACCAGGGTTCTCAGGATCCACATGCCGACTTCATACCACTGAGCCACTTTTATAAATGTTAAAGGATCCTTTTTATGATGATTTATATTTCTTCTTAATTACTTGTTATCCTCGTTAGTGTACAAGCGAACAATGCGTGTAGTGTCTAGGATTTGTACATAAATCACTGTATTTATCTTTATTAATTCCATGGCCATCTTTGTTCCGGTTACCAATCCCTTGCCTTTGTATTCAGCTCGGTTACAAATTGATCGTTTTCGGTTTGCATCGGTAAATACACTGAATACGCTGTTTAGTAATTAAGCGATTAATTAATCATATCAAGGAGATTTCCTTTATTGTTATTTTACGAATATACTTAATGCAGTCTAGACTACATAATTAAGATAATTTTAATTGTTTTTTAAGTTGAGTATTGAGATATTTAATCAGGTCAATAGTTGACGTACTGTGCCCTTTCAAGTAGGGTACCATTATTTCAATTGCTGTCAAGCAGTTTGCGATTTTTGTCGGTAGATGGCACCATAGGTTGCTCCGTAGTTCTCATGTCATGTTACCAGCTTACATAGTTTAACATCAGTCAGTTCAGCTAAGACAGTATCACAGTTCACTAGTCCCTAGTTAGTCTAGTTGAATAGTTGCTCGCACCATACTGATGAGTCCTTAAAGGACGAAACGCGTCTATGGTTAAGCTGAACTGACCAGCCGTTTGTTGATGATCTGATAAGTTGATTCAAATGTGCTGTAAATTTTTGTGAAATTTGTGACAAGTGATGGAAAATTATTTTTTTCCTATTTTTTCTTATTTATTAATTAATTCCATATCGCAATTGACATTTTATCTTTGTATTATACCAGGAACCCTTCAAACAATGTAAGCGCATCCACCAAATTTTGCCTCATCCATGTTTTATTTTGGCATCATAAATTTGTTTATCGGCCCTCAAGAACAGGCGTAATTTGGCTTTTATCATCTAAGGGCGTATGAAGTTGCCAAGCAACAGCTATTCAAATAAATCAAAATCGTGATTTATGGATAGATGTCAGACAACACAATAAATTTGTATTCTTTTTCGCAAAGCTCTTTTGACTTCTGTGGTATTAATTTTCGCTGTGCAGAGACTCAAATTCATCCAATATTTCTTTGGAATAGTTTTACTTGACAATAAATATATTTTTTAGACAACCACTTATGGAAGTAACTATAAATAAATATATCATCACACCTTCTACCCATTACTGGGTGTGGCACTCTGCTGAAGCAGATCTCGGTAAGTGATATATTTTGCGTGTGAAGTGCGGTTACCAGTCGTAAAATCACGGCCCCCAAACATGTTAGTGGTGGAGGAGCCACAGGGATAGCATTTCAAATTATGAAAATTTGTCGCCTGTGGGAATCGAACCAGGGATCTCAGGATCCACGGGCCGACTTCATAAATTAATGGGGTGGCTAGCTCAGTGGTATGAAGTCTGCCTGTGGATACTGAGAACCCTGGTTCGATTCCCACAGACGACAAACAATTTTCATAATTTAAAAAACTACCCCTGTGGCTCCTCCACCACTAACATCTTTGAGGGCCGTGATTTGACGACTGGTAACCGCACTTCACGCGTATAAATATATCACTTACCGAGATTTGCTTCGGCAGAGTGCTACACCCAGAAATGGGTAGAAGGCGTGATGATATATTTATATTTTATGTATTCAACTAGATTAGATTCTACTATAAGCTGCTAGCTGTCCTGTACCCTAATAACGATTAATTTACAAATAAATTAAATAAAAAGTTATGTTCCACACTACCCATTTTTACAAAATAAAATGTCAATTATAAATTTTAATCACGAAACTAATCCATTTTCTCTACAACACAAAACTCCCTCTATTAATTTTTATAAAATAAAACTATTACATGAAGAATCTATTAAAAATATTCCACGAGCCAAACACGTGCTTTTATTGATTTCATCCCCTTTGCGAACGAGGTACAGAATATGGAATGGCAAACATACCGCTAGTGGATGATTTTAATTATACTCAACCAAGAGCAAAAAATATCAGGGACATAATCTTGTAGAGAAGGATTTTTATTAAGTTTTTTTATTATTTTTTAAGAGAGGTTTACTCAAGGGATGAAACTGATCGGATATTAAATACATCGCTGTATTTTCAGTTTTAAGTTCTTGTGGGATTAAGCAAGGATATTTATAGTTTCTACAGGATGTATAGATTTTATTACGATATTAAATTTTTTGCGGAAATATTTCTGCAATATTGATTAACTTGTTACTCATTACAATGTGTAATTGTAATTGGGTAAAAGCTCAGTGGTATTAAGTCGGCCTGTGGATCCTGAGAATCCTGGTCCGATCCCCACAGCCAACAAAACATTTTCACCAATTTAAAATTACCCCTGTGGCTCCTCCACCACTAACATCTTTGAGGGCTGTGATTTTACGGCTGGTAACCGCACTTAACGTGCATAAATATATGACTTACCGAGATCTGCTTCGGCAGAGTGCCACATCCAGTAATGGGTAAAAGGCGTGTTGATATATTTATTTATTAATTTGTTGCTGACTGTTGCAAATATTGGTAGTTTACCTATTATTTTTATACGATTATGATAGAGAGTAGGTCTACTCATGTAGAAAGTACTTCCTTCTACACTCATACGGAAAGAAAGTTTTTTTTTATGGAGAGAAACTGGTAAATAATATTGTTTTCTACTAGCAAACAGAAAATAGACTTTTTGTTCTTGCATCATTCAAAGTACGGTTTACATTACTTCGGAAACCGATGTAAAGTTTGATTTTGCGCACTAGTGCGCAAAGTAATTGAAAAAAAAAAACGTTTTTATGAGTCCAAATTTTGACATTAATGAAAATGTAAATGGTACTTTCCAGTTCTATTTTCCAGATTATAAATAAAATAAATATATCATCACGCCTTCTACCCATTACTGGGTGTGGCACTCTGCCGTTGCAGATCTTGGTAAGTGATATATTTTGCGCGTGTAGTGCGGTTACCAGTCGTCAAATCACGGCCCCCAAAGATGTTAGTGGTGGAGAAGCCACAGGGATATTTTTTTGAAATTATGAAAATTGACCAGGGTTCTCAGGGTCCACAGGCCGATTTCATACCACTGAGCTAGCCACCCCATAATTTTAATGTGGTGAAAATTGTTTGGCAGCTGTGGAAATCGAACCCACAATCCTACTCGATACCACTGAGCCACTTATCCCATATAATTTTTTTTCTGAGTAGGATGAGTTCTCCAGTAAGTCTTTCTGATATTTTTTCGGTTGTAGTCTGTGGAATTCGAACCCTTGTTCCTTTCTTCAACACTACAAAGCCTTCCAGTTCTTTGACATAAATACCGTACAACAATTTTATTATTCCATGTGTAAAACATATATTTCAAGGCCTGGATGACAGCATATTTTGAAACGATGAGAATATGTTACTTACATTCACACTCACTGATCTGTGGGTGACAACTGTAAGAAACGAAGATGTATTAAGGGTAGTTTCATCTGTCACCACCAGATGTCACGGTGTCTTGTTAAACGTCTCTGATTCCGTGTTTTCCCGAAATATGACAAACATATCCTACACATCTGAATTTATCGTGCTTTGAATTTCCAAATATACGAGGGAGAAATACTTCGGATATTTTACACAAAGTATTTTTTTATATACATTTGCAACGTTTGATCTTTTCTTGGAATCTTACATGTGTTATTGATGTTTAGCGAAGAATTACCAGCCGACAAACATGACTCCCAAAAAAAGATGACGCGTTTTATTATTCAGTCAATTGTTTCCAAATTATTTATAATTTCTTAGTCGACAAACAATTTTCACCATATTAAAATTACCCTTGTAACTGTCCCTCTACTAACATCTTTGGGGGTCGTGATTTGACAGCTGGTAAGCGCACTTCACGCGCATAAATATATCTCTTATCGAGATCTGTTCCGGCAGAGTGCCACACCCAATAATGGATAAAAATAGAACTTTTATTGTGGTCTGCATGGTTTCATGGTGAAACAGTAAGTAAATATTACATACCTGTATTGTATTTTTTAATAATGACTCCACACACTTGTAAAAAAGACAGCTATGCACACTTGTTACATAATATTCTATTTTCTACCATTGTGTTGAAAAGTCAACATATCAACATTCAAAATGAGTGTAGAAAATATCTCTTAGCAACACTTTTATGATGTTTCCAAGACAACCATTGTTGAACCATCTTTTTTTAATGACAAAATTTAAACACAGTTAAGCTACATTCACAAATCGAAATTAGTGTTTGTTTCATGTTTTCCATTTTTGTTTTAATAACCTTGTAGACATGTAATCTTATGCAGCCATTCACAATTCAGTATTTAGTTTTGGTTTTAACACAAACGTTTGCAAACTCCAAACTTATGTTTTAGTTTTACGTTTTATACTTAGGAATAGACCAATAGGACGAAGCGTAGAATGATGTAGTGATAGATACTTGTCTCTTTCTATCATCCTTCGCATTGACGATAACCTAAGTTTGTTTTCATTAGAGTGTCAAAATGAATGAAAATAAATTAATACCTACTTTCTTATTATGATAATATTTACCTTGCTCTTCCAAAAAATACGAAAGTAAACAAACAACATATAACAGCACGTGTAACTTCTGACACATCTGACAGTTACATTTACTGTATTACCGATCTTCTAAAATTTATGATAGATGTCACTACTAACTAAAATCGAAAAAAGTAAAACCATTTGTGAATGGCACCTAAAAACACACTAAAACATAAAGCATAAAACAAAAACTAATTTCGATTTGTGAATGTAGCTTTAGTGGAACTTTCATTGCAAAGTGGTTTCAATGGTTACATTAGGACTTTAATATTTACTTACTATCCTCCGTGCACAGTAAATAAATATTATATATTAAGGTCCTGTTTATTTTCACAACAATTTGACAGCTGTCAATTATGAAACCTATATTTCTTTTCCTTTTATTCGTGCAAGAATTGTAAAAAATAGCTTACTAACCTAGAACTGTAAGTGATTTTTTAGATCGCGAATGTTTAAGAAATCTCGACATTTCGTGTCTCGATTTCCCAAACTACATTCTTGCCCTAAAAACTGTCACTTACAGGTCATGGTACGGAATATACTATTACGTTTTATAACAGGAAGTATATTTGTCGAACTTTTTTATGTTTTTAACAAGCTGTTAATAGTTCCAAAATCCTGGATAATTTTAAATTAGTATAAACCAGGAATGATAACACTTCCTGGAGCAGTATCTACTAATAATAATTTTCAGTTTCAATTAAGCAGTATTTTGCATTCATTAGTGAGTTATAATAAAAAAAATAAGGATTTTCTATGACTAAAATTACTAGCAATTAACATCAAATGAATCTGAAGAGGACCAACAAGTTGTAATGAACTCTGAACTACTTAAATACTATTATATTTGTTTATGTTAATTGCAGATTGCTAAGTTTGTACTCCTATATATTATAGTGTATTTTAAACCACTAGAACATGACCGTATTTTATTATATTATAGTAGAATAATTCAAAAATTTATCTCATCATATTTTCGATTTTCCCGAGGCTGTATCTCAAAAACTAAACAAGATATGAAGATGCGCTCAACGGCATTGAATTTCTCGTGCTTCAATTAACTTGTAAACAAATTTACAGCATTTTTTATTTTTCAAAAAGTTTTTACCTAAATTTTCTCATCGAGCAGTTTTTGAACAATATCTCAAAAACTAGAAGACATACGCAGTTGGGGATTTTACCATTGCATTCAGCGGATCAAAATACGTATGTATGTAAATTTTCGTTACAATATTCGTACGAGGAAGAAATTTAGAGAAAATAGTCTGAAAATGGCCTAAAATCGAAAAAAATCCAAGGGGTACCCCTTAAGAAATTTTCAAAAAATTAAAATCGCTTAAAATTTACTTATAAGTCAATTCGGACACGAGGAATTCAATCCCGTTGAGCGCATTTTCATATCTTGTTTAGTTTTTAAGATATAGCCCCCGGAAAAGTTTAATTTTCCAAAAAAAATTACTTCATCTTATTTTCGACTTTTCCGAGGCTATATCTCAAAAACTAAGCAAAATATGAAAATGCACTCAACGGCATTGAATTTCTCGTGCTTCAATTGACTTGTAAACGAATTTTCAGCATTTTTTATTTTTCATAAAGTTTTCACCAAAATTTTCCTTTTAAACAGTTTTAGAACAATATCTCAAAAACTAGAAGGCGTACGCATTTGGGGTTTTGACCATTTGGTTCAGTGGGTCAAAATACATATGTATGTAAAGTATCGTTAAAATATACGTACGAGAAAAAAGTTTAAAGAAAACAGTCTGAAATCGTCCTAAAATTGAAAAAAATCCCAGGGACCTACAACTTATAGTATTCTCTGAATCATTATTACTCAGTTATATTTAAAGTTAAATATTGCATAAATCAATAAAAAATATTTTATTATAATTTCTAACCGTATCGTTCCACGTCTCTCACATTTTGTTCCCATTCTCTCATCATTACTTCTTTCTCTGTCTATACTTTACCTCCGCCGCCGCTGTAATGTTGCCAGGCGACGTCCGACGTCACTTGACGACGTCTGGCGTCGACATCAATCGGTTTCGTTCAGCACCCCGCATCCTCCGCCCTTATTTCCTTTGTATTGTAGCTGTTCCTGTTGCTGTTATACCATGAAGTAGCTTAACTTACCTTGCAAAGGTGGGTAAGAAAAAGTGGGCGGTTGATGCACTTTACTAGCGCTGAAACTACACTAGATAGAAACAGAGGATTCAAACTTTCAATAATTTTTTATATAAAAGAGCATAAAAGGCGCAAAATAGAAAAAAATTGTATACAAAATTAATTTCATAAATAAAATGAATAAATATATCATCACGCTTTCTACCTTTTACTGGGTATGGCACATGTGCAAACGCAAACATCGAACTTGGATTCATCACTCCAAATTATAGTATGCCATTGTCGATTAGTCAAGTTCTTATGTTATTTTACCCATTTTAACCGGTTACGTTTTTGTAAATTTTTTAGTAAATCTTTTCTTTCGTCTAATGACAAATAGAGCATAGTAACATTAGATGTTAAATGAAATAACATTTAAAAAACCTTATAAAACTTGAAACTCAGTTTTTTCATTTCTCTTCTTGTTGTCGGGACATGTGGTTGTTTACTTATCATTTCCCGCCACAATGTTTTAATATCTCGAGCATTAGCTCGAAGATTTACTTTCAAAATTCTTCTTAAACCTCGTAGATCAGCACGGGAAATGAATAAAGAACGGCAATTTTTAAAACTTTCAGATGTTCCACCAATTCTTTTTATATAAGTTTATAGTATTTTGTTTCATAGATCTCGCAATAGAATGAGAAATAGATTTTTTTCTTGCAGAAATACCATTTTTAAGAGCTTTTATTATAGACCACCTTAAAACTTTGCTCAAAGCTTTACCACGATCCATTTCATTTGAAAAAAAATACCGGCAAACGACAATGACAGTTTTGTATTGATTTTTTCCGTTTGTGTTTTGTTTTCCATTTGTGTTTTGTTTTAACAACTATATAATTATTTAAAACACGCAAATAAATGCCTTCTAAGACATATATTTTTTGTTGGCCTAACTTTTATGAATCTGTTGCCGTAATACTTATTTGATAATAGTTTTGTTAACGTTTGTATTATTTAAAATATCTTTTCAGTAATAGACAACTAAAGATTGATTTAATAACGTAGATATAGTTTTCTTGTAAGAATAAGACATTGCATAGTATATTTTTACATTTTTGTAAAGCATAAAGTTTGAAATTTGTATGTTATGGAGTTTGGCTCGTACATAATACGTCAGAAAAGTGGTTTTACTTGACTTAGCGGATTAAAATACTCGGTCTGCGGCCTCGTATTTCAAGCAACCGCTTCGTCAAGTAAAATATCACTTTCCTGTCTTATTATGTAATATACTATTTTATTACTGCGACCTCAAAGCTCTGCAATTGCAGCACTAGCACTAACAGCATTGTATGTGATGGTAGAATATAATATTTATGTTAAAAATAAAATAATATTATTCTAAAAATTACACCTCTTTATCTAGCTTAGCTGGCAACAATATTTTGCTGTAAAATACTTTTATTTTCCCTCTAAATTCAGTCCGTAAAAACTTGAAATATATTTAAAGTTTACATAGGAAAAACTTGTGCATATATAGCACAGAGATACCACTACAACAACACTATTACTTCGCTTGTGGTTCAGATAGATACGTCTAATATATCAGTAGCCATTTTGTTTTCTTTTCGTTAGGGTGTTTACACTTTGTTCGAGTTTTTCGTCCTAAATAACTTGTAATTTGTATGTCATGGTGACAACTACTCGTATTCTACAACTCTATTTTCTCAAGTAAAGTGTTTAAACTTTTCTAACATTTTACTAGTGGTGCTAAAAGACCGGTCATTTATTTTCCGGTAAATAACCAATAATAAATGACCACTCAGTGATTGGAAAAGAAAAAAAAGTTGGTAATTTACTCCTGGTGATGCGAAAAATTTATTATTTATTATATATTAGTTAATGAGGTGGCTAGCTCAGTGGTATGAAGTCGGCCTGTGGATCCTGAGAACCCTGGTACCCTAGATTCGATTCCCACAGGCGACAAACAATTTTCATAATTTCAAAAACTACCCCTGTGGCTCCTCCAACACTAACATCTTTGGAGGCCGTGATTTGACGACTGGTAACCGCACTTCACACGCATAAATATATCACTTACCGAGATCTGCTTTGGCAGAGTGCCACACCCAGTAATGGATAGAAGGCGTGATGATATATTTATTTATATATTAGTTAAATATAAAAATACTATTCATTTAGGTAGGTGGCGCAGTGGTATCTAGTCGGCATGTAAATTTGAGAACACGGGTTCGAGTTCCACAGCCGACAAACAATTTTCACCTCATTAATTCTAATGGCTCAGTGGTATTATTTCAGCCTGTGGATCCTAAGAATCCTGGTTCGATCCGCACAGCCGACAAAACATTTTCACCAATTTAAAATTACCCCTGTGGCTCCCTCACCACTAACATCTTGGGGGGCCGTGATTTTATGGCTGGTAACCGCACTTCACACGCATAAATATATCACTTACCGAGATCTGCTTCGGCAGAGTGCCACACCTAGTAATAATAATAATAATAATAATACTTTATTGCCCAACAGAAAATCCAGTAAAATGGCTAAAAAAAGATATATACAAATGAAAAATATAAAATACATATTAAATTAATTAATTATGAACAAAAAAAAAAGAAAAAACAAAAAAAGTACACAAAGTAAAGGTTAGTCTACAAAAATATATCATTGCAGTTCAACTCAGCATAACAGCGCAGAATGTGAATCGGTGATCGGAGTAGTACATCCGTTCTGAGTAATGAGTAAAAGGCGTGATGATATATTTATTTATGTGCTTTTAAAATACTTATCTACCAAGAAACAAATCTAAACCATTTTTTAAACAATAATCTTCTATAAAAAATCCCAAAGTTTGTTCTCAAGATAATCTCAAGACTGTCGATTAATCCTGTTTTCCTTGAGACCTTTTCAAACATCAATTCCTGTAGATAATCCTTGAATGATGTCGGCAGTAAGTATCCAAACAGTAGGCCCACAAATTGCCATTTAAATAACAAATGGCTGCTGTATCTAATGATGTGACATGGTGACGGATGAAGCTGACACTAAACTTCATTTTCTTAACTTCCTTTGTTGACGTCAGAGGCCGGACAAATCGTATTAGACGGAAAAGTTATAAGTTTGCATGAGAAAGTAACTGTCAGTCAGATTGGAAATTTGTTGTTTCAGATTTTTAACTTTAACTGAACTTGTGAAGAAATATTTTTGTTTGTTATTTAACTTTCAGATTTCAATAGTTCTTTTATTTGTTACTAGATTTTTTTTGACATTGATGTTTTTAAACTTTATCTAAATACTTGTATAGAACGATTTTTTGTCATTCGCCATTTTAAAATTTCCTATTATTATGTTCATATAAATTTTATATTTTCAGTAATAATATAACAAGAGGGTAAGAATAAATTGAAAATAATTTGACAGGTCTTTCGAAAAATTGTTGCCAGGCAATAGTCACGAAAGCCCGTATAGCTTGAGTGGCTATTGCCAAATGGCAACAAGTTTGAGAAAGATACTGGAGAACTATTTTCTAATTTATCCAACTCTCGAGTTATATTTAATTAGATTATTTTTTGACTTAGCTGTAGAGGACGATTCATCCAACTTAAAAGATTTTGTACTGGGTCCATATCGATTGATTACTTATTCATGTATTTTTGGAAGTTGTTTCCAAAATTTGTTGGTGTATTTCTGTATCTAAAATACAACTAAATCGATTTTTTCACACGTTTAACTTGACTCGTTGACAGTTTTAAATAATTATGTGACAACTACTATCATTTGTCACAAACAAAAAAGCACCTACAGAGATTATTCCCGGGAATAATCACAAGAGCTTTATTCTCAGTATAATAATGACTGGATTGGTTAAAACGCAGACACGTGACATACATTGAAGCAATTTCATTGATTTTGAGAAACGTCAAAAAATAATCAGTAGTAATATATCAAGAGACGTATGCCATTTGCCATTTGAATCAGATTTAACTTATAATTACTGAACCAGATCACTTATTTATTTCGCTGGATTACTTCGTTCACTTAAAATTAAAATCTTTGTAGGGCGTGATTTGACGACTAGTAATCGCATTTCACGCGTATAAATATATCACTTACCGAGATCTGCTACAGCAGATTGCCACACCAAGTAATGGGTAGAAGACGTGATGATATATTTAATTCATTTTAATATTAGTTACTCAATTACGCATAATTCACCTGAAACTAAATCGAAATTTGGGGAAAATGTACGGACTATACTCGTATATTTATATTTACATAATATTTAAATTTAATGTAGTTTATAATACAATATGTATTTAACTAGATATAATATCTATGTAAAAAATCATTGTTTATCTATATTTATCATGTACTTCAGATAAGATACAATATTAAAATATTTTGTTTACACTACAATTGTGATTAGTTGACGTTGTTATGTTTAGATATTTACGTCAGATTTAGTTTTATCAACTTTTAAAATATTACAAAATTACATTAATTGCAATCAATACTAACTACCACTCGCCCTCCACAAACATCACCCAAAATTAATTTTAACCCCTCTATATGTCTGAGTGGGTCGGATTCCATTATAAGCTACTGTAATTGAAATTAAGTTCCTGTTGTGCAGACTAACAAATAAATACGATTGTACTATAAACTGCATTTATGAAAGTATTACACTATGTAACAAGGTTTTCTGCCTAACTTTCTTAGTACTTCATCTCGGTTTCTGATACAAAATCATTCAGGAAAATCATCGTCGCAAGCCGAAAAGTATGCTTTTGCGCCCAGGGCGATTTTTTTTAAAAGAAAAATGTTTCCTCGAATATGCTGAATTAATTCTATATATCCATAACTTAGTACTTGTTGTTTCTGCCTAAACTTATAGAGAAATGTATGGAGAAGTCATCCAAAGTGCCAAAAGTAGCATACAAGCGGATTTCCGAAAGTTATAGGCCAAAAACTTTAAAAAAACCCTCGAATTTCATAAAATTTAACCTAAAAATCGGAAAATAAAAAATCGTAACTCAATTTTTACGAAAAAATATTGATGTTTGACTGTTTGTAGCCCTAGAGTAACTCATTAGGAAGCGATATATACCATTCGTTTTTCGATTTTTTATTTGCCGATTTTTAGGTTAAATTTTATGAAATTTGAGGTTTTTTTTTCAAGTTTTTGGCCTATAACTTACAGAAATCCGCTTGTATGGTACTTTTGGCACTTTGGATGACTTCTCCACACATTTCTCTATAAGTTTAGGCAGAAACAACAAGTACTAAGTTTTGGTTATATACAGTTAATTCAGCATATTCGTGAAAACATTTTTGTTTTAAAAAAAAATTCGCCCTAGGCACAAAAGCAAACATTTCGGCTTGCGACTATGATTTTCCTGAATGATTTTGTATCAAAAACCGAGCTGAAGTACTAAGAAAGTTAGCCAGAACAAAAAGTCAAATTTTGTTACATAGTGTTATTTCAGTAAAAAATACCTCGTGTGCCGTTTTATTTAAAGGATCAGTTTAGGATTCAATTTATAAAAGATTAAATAAAGAATCGCTTTTGCAATATGTTTTAATAATTTCCCAAGGGCCAAATATAAGCGCAATATATCATCAGGCTATATCATCTCTTCAGGTTGCAGTCTCTTTTACTTATGGTTGCTGCGAGAAGTAAATCTTACACCGTGAAGTTAATAGCCCACCTCTAGAGGGTCATTACACTAACGTGAGCAAGAATATGTTCTTAGTTTTTGTAGCTTGAACTTAAGTTAAGTTACGAGTTTACACATATATAGTATTTTAAAGAAAAATACTTCAATTTAAAGTTGCAGAAAACAGAATTTTGCACCTTTTGTATTTATAGCATTTGCTCTAAAATCATTATAATATTTATTTATTTATTTATTTACACTGCTCAAAAAAAAAACCGGTCACCTAAAGAATACCAAAAAAATGTCACTTTTCAAACCACTGTCAATTTGTCAGTTTTGAAGCAAATTGGATGAATTTTTATTTCCAAAGTAGCCCAAAGTCTAGTCTTTGAAAAGCTGTGAATTGATTTTGACTAACCTCCCTTTCCCTTCCCCCCAGCCACCCTCAAACGAGAACCACTTTTTTTCTAAAAAAAAGATGATTTTCCAAGCTTTCTATGGGAATCATCAGCCGTCAATTGACAAATCTGTTATCAGATAATGAAAATATGGACATTTTTGTTACTCGAACTTAAAACAGAATCAAAATCGGATGATTTTAAAAAAAGTTATGATTTTTTGAAAAAAAAGAGACATTTGCAGAAGTTGGCATTCAATTGTCCGTAGTACGTACACACTCGCACACATACGGACACACACACGCACACACACACACACGCACACGCATATGTAAACGCAAACGTACGGGCTTCTAAATGTCTTTGGAAGATTTTAACCTACCCTCGTAAAAAAACAAAAGAAAGAAAAAGAATGATAAGTGAATAGGAATGATGTGATTGAAGGTTAGTTGTGTGATAAATGATTTCGAGTGTAATAAATGAATGAGTTTATATGGAGTGATCTATGAATGTGGTTGAAGTGAGGGTGGTGTGTTTGAATGATAATGTTTGACGAAGGCTGATTGTTTGATGAGTGTGATGAGTGAATGTTTTATGAGTGATTTTAGGGTTCGTGATATGTATGTATGTATGTTCTGTGCTAATTACGCTGCGAATATCGTCTGGTTCAGGGGGTGATAAGTTTCTGATCGGAAACTTAGTTCTTGATAAAATAAGTTGTAAAAGTTCATCCTACGCGTAACGAAGTACTTCGACGTGGACATGGGATCTTCATCTAACTTTTACATGAACATTCACCAATCCCTTCTAGACCTTATCGCTAAGGGCGTATATTATACAGGATGGGTGAGAAGTAATGTGGACACGAACAGAAAGAAATTAAAGAAGGGTCTACTGTTTTGTATGCAATAGGAGTTACATCAGCGCCCAAATAAAATAAGGCAGCACGCGTTAAGTGTTAATTGAACATTATTTATTTATTATTATTTATGGGGCGGCTAGCTCAGTGGTATGAAGTCGGCCTGTGGATCCTGAGAACCCTGGTACCCTAGATTCGATTCCCACAGGCGACAAACAATTTTCATAATTTCAAAAGCTACCCCTGTGACTCCTCCACCACTAACATCTTTGCGGGCCGTGATTTGACGACTGGTAACCGCACTTCACGCGCAAAATATATCACTTACCGAGATCTGCTTCGGCAGAGTGCCACACCCAGTAACGGGTAGGGGGCGTGATGATATATTATTATTATTATTTATTTATTAGATTCATCCTGACATGTTATATACATATACATTCATAATTCCTTTCATACTGCTTTCTAAAACTGTTCTCAATTCTTTAGAATCATTTTAATGTCTTTTAAACTGTTCTAAAAATGAGTATCGTGTATTAAGATAATAGATAGAGAATTCCAACTCTCAGATGCTTCTAAAAATTGTTTCAAATCCTTTAAAACCATTTTAGATACTTTTATACTGTCCTAAAAACCTAGCTGAGTGCTCTAAGATGATGACTAGAGGATTCCAATTGCCAAATACTTTCTAAAGCTGTCTTAAATTCCTTAAAATAATTTACAGTCTTTGAAACTGTCCTAAAAGCTAGCTGAGTGCTCTAAGACGATGGCTAGGGAATCTCAATTCCCAAATACTTTCTAAATCTTTTTTAAATCCTTTAGAATAATTTTAAATTCTTTTCAAATATCCTAAAAGCATGCTGAATGCTTTAAATGATGTCTAGAGAATCTCAATTGTCTTAAATTCGTTAGAATAATTTAAAAATATTTTAAACTATTGTTATAGCTAGCAGCTAGAACATTCCAATTGTCTTAATTCATTTAGAATTATTTTAAAGTCTTTTCAACTATCTTAAAATCTATCTCAGTGCACTAAAATGATGACTAGTGGATTCTAGATATCAAATACTTTATAAAGCTGTTTTTAATCCATTAGAATAATTTTAAAGTCTTTTAAACTGTTGAGTTCTCTAAGATGATGGTTAGTGCTCTAAGACGATGGCTAAATTATCTTGGTTGCCAAATACTTCCTAAAATTGTCTTCAATCCTTTAAAATCATTTTAAACTATTTAAAGTCTTAACCGTTCACTCGTCTTTAGTTTGCTTTCAATCATATCCATCCATTTATTCCTAGAGATCCTAGATCATCCTTAAAATCTCTCATCCTCAATTTTACCAACCTTTCAACAAACGTTGTATAATGCAGCATTCCTGGACTGTGGATATTCCTTCCGGTCAGCAGTCCTACTATCAGCTGACTTCCAACTATCTCTTGGCTATCCTGCAGGCTTTAGCAGGACCCTTAATTTCCTGCTTAAAATCCTTCCAACATTGTCCTTCGACCCTTACAATCCTGACCCTTGTATAAACGCACTCCTTATGATTATAATCTTTAAAGGACGAGAACAGGACTCATTTAAAATTATGGCGGGTGCTTTGCTTTTGTTATTTACTATTATTCAAATTAATGGCACAGTGGTATCGTGTCGGCCTGTGGATCCTGAGAACCCTGGTTCAATCCCCACAGCCGACAAAACATTTTCATCAATTTAAAATTATCCCTGTTGGTCCCCCACCACTAACATCTTTGTGGGCCGTGATTTGACGGCTGGTAACCGCACTTCACGAGCATAAATATATCACTTACCGAGATCTGCTTCGGCAGAGTGCCACACCCAGTAGTGGATAAAAAGACGTGATGATATATTTATTTATTTATATATTTAAACTTAATAAATAAGAAAAAATAGGAAAAAATTTTCCATCACTTGTCTCATAATTCCACAGAGGTTTTTACAGCACGTTTGCATCAACTTCTCAGGTCATCAACAAACGGCTGGGTCAGTTCAGCTTTAACTATAGACGCGTTTCGTCCTTCCGGACTCATCAGTATGGTGCGATCATTTATCCAACTAGATCAACTAGGAAATAGTGGATTGTGATACCGACTTAGCTGAACTGACTGATGTTAACCTATCTACAACGGTAACATGACATGAGAGCTATGGAGCCACTCGTGGTGCCATCTACCGACAAAATCGTAAACTGCTTGACAGCTATTGAAATAAAACAAAAGACAAAATGTCTATTGCGATGTGGAATTGAGTCTTAATAAATAAGAAAAAATAGTTAAATTACTTTAACTTAATTATTCTGTTCAAAATTGAGCTAAATATTTAAAGAAAATTTCTATATTTTGTATGTTGAAAACTCAGCAATAACAGGAACTCAATCGTAATTACAGTAGCTTATAGTGGAAGCTAAACCACTCTTCCGTAGTTGTATTTTTTGTTACAATGTTGCTATGGGATTCAAAACAAAACGGAAACAATTTCTGATAGTATTTTTCAAGAGTTTTCATCCAGTTCCTTCAATAAATAAACAAATAATCATTTAAAACTAAATATAAAGTTTGTAGATCCGGAATTTTATTCGAATTCGTTTCCATCTCATTCCGAATTTGCGTTCGTAAACTGCAGTGAATCTTGCATTAGTATTTGTGTAGTTTCCGTGTGTCGTTACTTCTAGAACAGTTTTAGTGCCACTGCACTTCCTATGCATAGTTTTATGAGGACAACTGCACCAAACTTTCCTCTAGTGAATTGTCAACGAGAACATAGTTACTGTTGCATGTTACCTTGTTTCACTTGATTCGCGTTTGTTCTAATTTCAAATGGAATTATGGTTTTGTTTTATTTGCCAACTGGGATTGTAGATTTTATTGCTGGTGCATTACATGCGAAATTTGAATCAGTTACTGAATCTGTGTTCCTAACTTTTAGTATCGTCGTAAGCTTGTACGGTGATTTAGGGTGCCTGTCTTTATTTTATGCTCTCAATGGTGTCAGTAAATTGATTCATATTATTGAGAATTTACCATTTATATGTCGGAACCAATAGAATCTTGAATTTGTTTGAAAATAAATAAAATAAATAAATATATCATCACGGCTTTTACCCATTACTGGATGTGGGTGGCACTCTGCCGAAGCAGATGTCGGTGAGTGATATATTTATGCGCGTGAAGTGCGGTTACCAGCCTTCAAATCACGGCCCCCAAATATGTTAGTGGTAGGGGAGCCACAGGGGAAATTTTAATTTGGGAAAATGTCGGCTATGGGGTTCTTGCTACCTCATTTGGTGGGATATAGTAGTACGGTGGAGTGGGTAACGTTATGGTATTACAACAGCAAATCTCAGTAAGTGATATATTTATGCACGTGAAGTGCGGTTACCTGCTGTCAAGTCACGGCCTCCGAAGATGTTAGTGGTGGAGGTCGATTCGATACCACTAAGCCATAATAATAATAATATTATATATCATCACGCCTTCTACTCATTACTGGGTGTGGCACTCTTCCGAAGCAGATCTCGTTAAATTATATATGTTGCACGTGAAGTTCGGTTACCAGGCGTCAAATCACGGCCCCCAAATATGTTAGTGGTGTGGGAGCTACTGGCTGGTTTTTAAAATGGTGAAAATTGTTTGTCGTCTGTGCGAATCGAACCAGGGTTCTCAGGATCCATAGGCCAACTTGATACCACTGAGCTAGCTACCCCATATGATATATTTATACATTTATTTATTTTTAAATTACCCCTGTGGCTACCCCTTCACTAATATTATTAGAAGCAGAGATTTGAGGCTCGTAACCACCCTTCACGCGCAAAAAATAAATCTGCTATGGCAGAGTACCACACCTAGTAACGGGTAGAAGACGTAATTCTTTTTATTATAAATATATCATCACGCCTTTTACTCATTATTAAGTGTGGCACTCTGCTATAGCAGATCTCGGTAAGTGATATATTTTTCCGCGTGAAGGGCGGTTACCAACCGTCAAATCACGGCCCCTAATCACGAAAATCCGCTATAGCAAAGTGCCACGCGCAGTTATTGTGTAGAATGCCGAGATTATATATTTATTTATATTTTTGATTGTTTATTATTTGATTGAAAGACGAGATAAGCTCATTTGGAATACAAATTTTTGTAGCAATTTAAAATAACTCTTAAAATGATTGTAATAAACTGCAGACGAAGAAAGGAAAATAAGACTTAGTGTGAAATCTGATATTTTTTGCTCTGGAAATCTGAAACAATGATTAAAGAGACTTCTTTTAGTTAGATCAGGAGTCACTTGAAACTTTACTTTCTTGTGCAACTTCTCGACAACATAACAAGCAAAAAATTGTTTGAGAATCACTGTTTTATAAGTTAATAATAAAATATAATGACAATTCTCTTTACATTCTAATGACCTTTTAATTTAAAGCGCAAAGAAACTTTGAACTAAATATTCATCAGTCTATTTGCAAGTTAAATATATTTGATCGATATTCAAATAGCTAAACTTCATTTAACGATATTTTCAATTAAATTTTACGCTAGCTTTTGAAACCCAGTGAAGAGGAATAAAATTAATTTTCTTTGTTGTCGAATAATTAGATTTCTTTTGTTCCGCTATATAATAAAATCAATTATTGTTGTACGTCATTCGATAATTACAAATTAAAATGCTATATTAAATGGGCCTGAATATATTAATAAACTAGCTACCCTGTAAAGGTTATTATTTTATAAATATTTATTAATTAGATATTGATACAAATAATCAATTATTTTGTCATTAAAAACAAACAGTTTCCTTTACCGTTTTGCCCTTTATCTACCTGGAAGGTTAATCTTATCCTTTGTTACTCCTTCTACAAATTAGCATATTTCTTAAGACAATGGCTTAAAACTTAGGGATTCTGGAATTAATTTTACTATAAGGGTAGTAATCCATTATAATCTGATTAAGGTAGAAAGTTTTATAGATTATAAAATAAATAAATAAAATAAATAAATATATCATTACGCCTTTTACACATTACTGGGTGTGGCACTCTACTAAAGCAGATACATTTATGCGCGTGAAGTGCGGTTACCAGCCGTCAATTCACGGCCCCCAAAGATGTTAGTGGTGAAGGAATCACAGGGGTAGTTTTTGAAATTATGAAAATTGTTTGTCGCCTATGGGAATCGAATCTAGGGTACCAGGGTTCTCAGGATCCACAGGCCGCCTTCATACCACTGAGCTAGCCACCCCATTAATTAATTTTACTATAAGGGTAGTAATCCATTATAAGCTGATTAAGGTAGAAAGTTTTATAGATTGTAAAATAAATAAATATATCATCACGCCTTTTACCCATTACTGGGTGTGGCACTCTGCCAAAGCAGATCTCAGTAAGTGATACATTTCTGCGCGTGAAGTGCGATTACCAGCCATCAAATCACGGCCCCCAAAGATGTTAGTGGTGGAGGAGTCACAGGGGTAGTTTTTGAAATTATGAAAATTGTTTGTCGCCTGTGGGAATCGAACCAGGGATCTCAGGATCCACAGGCCGACTTCATACCACTGAGCTAGCCACCCCATTACTTAATTTTACTATAAGGGTAGTAATCCATTATAAGCTGATTAAGGTAGAAAGTTTTATAGATTGTAAAATAAATAAATAAATATATCATCATGCCTTTTACCCATTACTGAGTGTGGCACTCTGCCAAAGCAGATCTCGGTAAGTGATATATTTCTGCGCGTGAAGTGCGGTTACCAGTCGTCAAATCACGGCCCTCAAAGATGTTAGTGGTGAGGGAGCCACAGGGGTAATTTTCTATTGGTGAAAATGTTTTGTCGGCTGTGGGGATCGAACCAGGGTTCTTTGGATCTACAGGCCGACACGATAACCACTGTAAATAATGAACGAAATCAATATTTATTTATTTATGCTACTTTGTACAACAGGAACTTAATCCCAATTACAGTACAGGGTCTGGACTCATCGAATCGTAGTGTATTAGTTCATATACATATTTACTTTGAGTAAAGGATTCAAACTCGGGATCTCCGGATTCTAATACCGTAACGCTATCCACACCACCGTACTGCCGAATATAAAACACCTAAAGGATGAATATCGTTTCATATAATTTTGTTACTACTCTATTAGAAAATAAAAAACAAACTATGATAAGTATTATTTGTTCGTCTAAAATTTGTTTGTCCTGACCAAATACTTAACAAAATAATACATCTCGTGAGTTTATCCTCAAAATATCAAATATCCCTAATTCACTTAATTTTGGACAGCCTGGCTGCCCTTCTGATAACGCAGACAAGAACATGAGATATATTTACTGTAATTTGAACCGACGGAGGGTTCGTACAGAAATTTGCTCCATGTCAAGATGTTATCGAACCCACGGAGAAATTAAGCTTCTCTTCTTGTTGTTGTTAGGACAATCACTTTTAAGTACTTTATTTATATATATTTGTTTTGTCTTCATTTCTGAATTTTGACAGAAGAGAATAATATATTGAAAAACAAGTCTTGCAGGTATTGGCTCAGTGGTATCGAGTCGGCCTGTGGATCCTAAGAACCCTGGTTCAATCCCCACAACCACAAAACATTTTCTCCAATTTAAAATTACCCATGTGGCTCGTCGTCCACTAACATCTTTGGCGGCCGTGATTTGACGGCTAGTAACCTCACCTCACGCGAGCGTAAATATATCACTTACCGAGATCTGCTTCGACAGAGTGCCATACCCAATCATGGGTAAAAGGCGTGATGATACATTTATTTATTTTATATTTAAATGTTGTAGATGGCTTAGGGTTCGATTCTCACAGGCGACAAACAATTTTCATCATACTTATATTACCCCTGTGGCTCCCCTCCACTAATATCTTTGGCGGCCGTGATTTGACGACTAGTAACCGCACCTCACGCGCGCGAAAATATATCACTTACCGAGACCTGCTTCGGCAGAGGGCTACACCCAACAGTGGGTAAAAGACGTGATGATATATTTATTTATTTAATATTTAAGTGCTGAAGATGGCCCAGGGTTCGAATCCCACAGCCGACAAACAATTTTTACCATATTTAAATTCGCTGGATTACTTCGCTGACTTTATTTCCAGTACTAGAATTACAGATTCTAATTTACTTTGAAGTAATTCACCCCAATAAATGCATCAGTTTGCTTAATTCAGTTCATTTAGTCATGTGTCTAATTTATCTGAACTGATTTAAGTGAACCAAGTGGCAAATGGAATACAGCTAATAGTGTATTCCGAAAACGATCTCCGATGCGGTCACAGTTTTACCATGGTTACAGTTTTACCATTACAATAGCTGTATTCCATTATCTACTTGGTTCACTAAAATCAGATAAATTAGATAACATGACTAAATGAATTGAATTACACAAACTAATGCACTTATTGAACTGAATTACTTTAAAGTAAATTAGAATCAGTAATTTTAGTACTGGAAATGAAGGCAGCGAAGTGATCCAGCGAAATAAATAAATGATTTGGTTCAGTAAATGTAAGTTAGATCTGATCCAAATGCCAAATGGAATACGCCTAATATACAGACAATCGTAGCTCAGTGGATAAAATGAGATAAAACTTGCGTTTCTTAATTAGGAAGCAAGATATTGTGCGTTCAAATCTCACTGACTTTTATTTATATCAAAAATATACGATTGTGTCTGAGTGGTTCGGATTCCGCTATAAGCTACTGTAATAGGAATTAAGTTCCTGTTGTGCAGACTAACAAATAAATAAATAAATAAATAAAAAATAAAGTAGACCAAATGTACAAAAAATTTAAGAAATCACCGAAATTTTACTTGTAAACTAAAAATTTAACCACAGAAATCGTTAATCATTTTCGAACAATCGTACACAATAAATTGAGCAAACTTTAACCTAAAAAAGACAATTTGATGTGTAATCCGAGCGTTTGCATTTGCAGAATTTGACATTATGATATTATGAAATGATTGCAAGAGTTAAACTTCAAAGTAGAAGTGCTAAAAATTTTCCTGCATTGATAAGCACGACTTAAATATAATTACATAATTTTCCTTTATAAATTTTACGAAATTAGCTAAAGTTTTCTTCGTAAAACTTTGATTATAAATTAAATGAACGCATCAAGAAATAACACTTAATTAAAAAAAGTAACTTTACTTGATGAAAAACTTTTTATGTTAAAGAATAATTAAAAATTAGATGAAGTAAGCTCACGCATCTAACAATTTTTATTTGTCAGAGAAACTTTTCAGCTTTTTTCAGGACAAAATCAATATGAGTTCTTTTTCATGGTTATTCTTTATTCAGAAATGACATGTGATATATTTATAACATGGTGTAGGATTACAAATCACACACATTAGCTACCCAAGGATGATAATGGTGTTTGAGACGAACGGTTCATTTTAACTTGAATTCAAATATTTGACAGAATTTTCGATGTGCGCTTTTATTTTAAGATGAATCATCTGGCAAATTGGATAACTAAAATTGGCACTTGAATACTGATGTTTCTGGAACAATGTTATTATAAATTAAATATACTGTACATACTGTACCTATTTGTCAAGTTATAATAGAAAGCATTGTTATAAATTTGAAAACATACAAGTTTCAAATTTTAACTTAAAAAATATGTACCTACTAGGTTTAATTTGTAATAACAGTAAAATTGTCACGATCCTACCAAAAGACTATAATATTTATTTACCATCCACCGTGGACAGTAAGTTAATATTATAGACCAAGCTCCTACTTATTTTGACAACAATTTGACAGCTGTTATTTTGGAACCTATTTTTCTTTTCCTCCTTTTTATGCAGGTATTGTAAGAAATAGCTTACTAACCTCGAACTGTAAGTGATTTTTTAAGTCACGAATGTTTAGAAAATCTTAACCCAACGAGCCTCGATTTCGCAAAGTACATTCTTAACCAAAAAACTGTCACTTACAGTTCATGGTACGTAATATATATATATATATTTGTTGTGCTCGAATAATTCAAAATAAGGTTTAAATTACCTTGGAAACTGATGGAAAGTTTGAATTTGCGCACTAGTAAGTAAAGTAATTTAAAAAACAACCATTTTTCTGGTTTTAAATTTTGACTATTAAAACGCTAATTGTACTTATATACACACATTTTAAGGAATTTTTCAAAGATATAGAGACATTAGCTTATAATGCCATCAAACAGACATATTTGTTTTCAAATAACGAATATTAATTCATGACATACTTAACTGTCAATATATATTCACGCTTCAAATTTAATACACTTCCTCATTGTCAATTATATAATTTTTGCTCGATACAAAAAGCATTGTACAAAACTCGTGCACGAAGACGTCATTTGCACCATTCTAACAAATTACAGCACTCGCTTCGCTCATGCTTTAAAATCGCGCTCATGTGCAAACTACGTTTTCGCGCACTTGTTTTGTAAATAGCTATATTTATCTTTTTATAGTACATTAACTCAAAATAAAGGATTACCTTCAACCCCTGTGCCTTCTCCTCCACTAACATCTTTAGAGCCGTGATTTGACGATTGGTAATCGCACCTCACACGCATAAATATATCACTTACCGAGATCTGCTCCGGCAGAGTGCCACACCCGATCATGGGTAATAGACGTGATAAAATATTGATATATTTATAAATAAGTTACAATATGTATCAATTATGTTTAATTTATAATAACAGTAATATTTTCACGATTTTATTTCTATATTTTCTTCGACATACTACAAACAGATTAGTTTTGTTGGAAGCGCTTGCATGTTCAATTTAAGTTTATAAATATTCATATTAGTTTCCTTTGCAAAATAAAGTAAAACGCACAACTAAACAAATAAAAGACTGCCAACACCAGATAACTTCTTCCATTTAATTTATTTTCTCTTTTTGTTTGAAAGTTTCGCAGATAAAAAGCTAATACTTTCTGTACAAAATAAATGATATATTTTCCTTTTTTCTACTCGCGGACAATTTATCACGAGACTGGTATTGTTTAATCGCTGTACTGCATTTCATGTCGACCCATAAATACGGGTTTAAATCCCTGAATCCTGATCGTAATACCAAAATGAGAAAAACAAACTTTTTATGAAAAGACATTTGTTATATTTTCTGTTTTCCAATTAATCAAACGCATAATTGGATATGCAGTTCTTGACATGTTTAATACTTGGTATATATCATCAAAATTTCACCCACACGCACCCACAGATATTAGTGGAGGGTGAGTCGTTTATAAAATACTGCAAGAAATTAATTTCAATTACAATCATTTATAGCATATTGCGAACAACAATTTTTGAAAAACTATCAAAACAGCTTTCATTTTCAAACAAACTTGTGACCATTGGTTCTAACATACACGTGAAGAACTGTAATTAATTTTCATCTTTGTTTTGTGTAAATTAAAATAAATAAAATAAATGAATATATCATCACGCCTTCTACCCATTACTGGGTGTGGCACTCTGCTGAAGCAGATCTCGGTAAGTGATATATTTTGCGCGTGAAGTGCGGTTACCAGTCGTCAAATCACGGCCCCCAAAAAAAATTAATCTTCTTATTTGTATATCCTCGCAAATCATAAGTAAATAAACATAAATATATATCACGCCTTTTACCCATTACTTGGTGTGGTACTATGCCGTAGCAGATCTCGGTAAGTGATATATTTATGAACGTAAAATTATTTTCTAATTTATCCAACTCTCGAGTTATATTTAATTAGATTATTTTTTGACTTAATTGTTGAGGTCGATTCATCCAACTTAAAAGATTTTGAACTGGGTCCATATTGATTGATTACTTATTAATGTATTCTTGGAAGATGTTTCCAAAATATGTTGATGTATTTTTGATGATTTTTTTCACACATTTTACTTGACGCGTTGGCAGTTTTAAATAATCATTTGTCACAAACAAAAGCACCTACAGAGATTATTCTCGGGAATAATCACAAGAGCTTTATTCTCAGTATAATAATGACAGGATTGGTTAAAACGCAGACACAAGACATACAATGAAGCATTTCATTGGTTTTGAGAAAAAAATCACTGTAATTAAATCTCCATGGTTACTAATTAAATTGAAAATAATCTATCGAAATGTCAAATTCTCGATGGAGAACTGCTTCTACAAAATAACTTTTTATTAAAATTGAAGAGAACGTTCCAAAACGAACAAAAAAATTAAAAGATTCTCACGCAAGATATAATTCGTTTTATGATAATTGTCAGATAATATTTTGACATGAATTCAAATTCGTTATTACGGAAATACAGCTCGTGCTTCGCACTCATAATTCATGTCAAAATATTATTCGCAATTATCATATCTCTTGTTGTATTCGTTATGACAATTTTTTGTAAGACCAAAAAAGAAAGAATGTATTTTGATGTATATATATTTTATTCTCGCGTTTCATTTTTTATTAAGCTTCTTACGTCCCAAGGAACATTTTTTCTAAAACCTCAAATATATAACGTCCGAAATATACAAAATGTATTCTTCTTTTTATTCTCTAAAGTGTCATCAAAGAACAATTTACAACTAAACAATACATGTGGTGGTCTCAGACCAACAATTCAAAACACAGAGGATAAATTCCGGGCCCGGAGTATTTTTTCCGGACGCTTTATTTCATGTTGACAATAACGCATTCTACCTCACAAAAAAGAGACAGGGACTCTCAATCTTTTTTATCAAGCTTCTTGTCTCTTCAACGAACATAAATTATTAGTTGGCTAATTTTCATTTGGTCTTTTTACAATTCCTGAATTCCTGAATTTTATTTTCACTTAGGGCCAGTTTTTATATTTCCGAAGAAAGTTTCCCATAACTATTAGCGGAATAAATAAAAAAATATCGTTTTGAAATCATATAACATTTGGTAATAAATATGCTGAATGTCATTTGCTGATGCGGTATTTTTTCAATTATCCTGCCGATTGTTATCAGGAACATTATTCTAATGTGGAAAAACTGGCTCTCAGTACTATATTAAATTGAACTAAGAATAAATTAAACCCCTAAGCCTTAATAAATATAAAGATAAATCTAAATACGTATTTCGAGAACAAAGTTCTCATCATCAGTAGATGAAACAAAGGAAAAAAAAACAAGATTACACGACTTGTGAACCAAGCTAGTGGTCAAGGTTGAATTTTAATAGATTTGAAAACGTTTCTAAAGGGTATAAAATAGTTTTGGAATGTATTTAGAAGCTGGGATCCTCTAGCCATCTTCTTAAATCACTCAACTAGCTTTAAGGACAGTTTTCAATATTTCTAAAATATTTTAGGCAATTTTAGAATGTATTTAATAACCTAGATCCTCTAGCCATCATCTTAGAGCATTCAGCTAGCTTTTAGAATAGTTGAAAAGACTTTAAAATCATTCTAAAGGATTTACAACAGCTTTAGAATGTATTTGGTAACTGGGATCCTCTAGCCATCGTCTTAGAGCACTCAGCTAGCTTTTAGGACAGTATAAATAAAATATATATATTTCGATAAGTAATATTTTTTTCGCGTGAAGTGCGATTACCAGTCATCAAAACACGGCTCCCAAGGATTTTAGTGGAGGAGGAGCCACAAGGGTAGATTTTAATGTGGTAAAAATGTCAGCTATGGGAATTCTCTAGCTATTGTCCTAGAACACTTTGTTAATATTTAGAACAGTTTAAAACACTTTAAAATTTGTGATAGGGAATCTTGACTTGTAGAGAATTTTGGTGAATATTTAATGTTCGTTGAAAGTCATAGAATTGGGAAATAGGTGGAATTTAGGTGGAGGTGGAAAAAGTTTACATGTTGATGTTAATTTATTGATATATTTCGACCACTGAATAGGGCCATCTTCAGCTATACAAAAATAAAAAATACAGATCAGAATTTATGGATAACAATAAAATAATGGATAAATAGTAATTACAATAAAGATATAAACTTACATTAGTGTGATGATGAATGATACGAATGGCGGTGAGGGGTGACTGCACGATTGACGCAAAATGGCGGTGTATATAAGAGTGTGGCAGCACATTATTCTAAAGGTCATTAAACAGTTTTAAGAAGTATTTGATAGCTGAGATCCTTTACCCGTCATCTTAGAACACTCAGTATTATAAATGAAAGATCTGTAATTGCAGATTTATCATAGACAAACTTATGTCAAAGTTATGTGATGATATATTGATGTATTTAGGGCCAGTTTTTCAATCGCCGGTTTACTCTCGATTAACGTTAATCATGATTAAATAATAATTGAAACCATAGTTACCATTATTATTTAATCATGATTAACATTAATCGGTGATTGAAAAACTGGCCCTAAGAAATGTTAGTTCTTAAATTGAACAGTCTTGAAGAGGTTGAGAACCTCTCCACAAACGTCTGCTTCCGCCGGTTGTGTTTTCTTTTCAATTGGGCACATAACACGGCGTCTTCGAACCCTCGAAACAAAGGAATTGACCCGATAAATCACAATTATTTTCAACACCATAATTTTACGCGTTCAGAAAAATACCAATGCATCATTTAAAATCGGACGGTTTTATTTGAAGCTCTTGTTCTTTATGGGCTAACAAATTGTACTGAAACGGTCCTGGTATGGAAAATGAGAAGAACAAGTACGGTAATGGCCGGTCAATGACCCATGCGAGACCGGAGTCCCAAATTATGGCTGACAGCTCTTGAAATAATTAGTTCATTGCAAGAAACTTTCGGAGCATTCTTGCTACTTACTCTAATTTGATTATCGTTGTTATTTGTTCGGAATTTGCTCCTTATTTTTGGAATTAGCTAAATATGTTTGTCATCAACTATTTTTAAAGACGTGTCCAAAATAAATAAGAAAAATGTAAGACAGGATCTTTTAGCCATCATCTTAAAGCACTCAGCTAGCTTTTAGGATAGTTTAAAAGACTTTGAAATTATTATAAATGGTTTAAGACAATTCTAGGAAATATTTGGCAGCTAGCCATCGTCTTAGAGCACTCAGTTAGCGTTTAGGATAGTTTTAATGACTTGAACATGATTGTAAAGGATTTAAAACAATTGTTAAAAGCATTTAGCAGTTATAACTATCTAGCCATCGTTTTAAAGCACTCAGCTAACTTTTAGGACTAACTGAAGTGTTTAAAATGAGTCTAAAGAATATATTACAGAGCTAGAAATTATTTGGCACCTAGGATCCTCTAGCCATCGTCTTAGAGTATGCAGTTAGCTTTTAGGACAATTTAAAATATTTTAAAATGATTCTAAAAGATTAGAAAATAAATTAGGATCTATTTAACAGCTGAGATCCTGTAATCATCGTCTTGGACCACTCAACTAACTTCTAGGGCAGTTTGAATGACTTTGAAATGTTTCTAAAAAAAATTAAGTCAGTTTTAATAAACAATAAGCAGTTAGAACCATCTAGCCATCGTCTTAAAGCACTCAGCTAGCTTTTAGGACTATCTTAAGTCTTTAAAATGAGTCTAAAGGGTTTATTACAGAGCTAGAAATTATTTGGCAGCTAGGATCCTCTAGCCATCGTCTTAGAGATATGCAGTTAGCTTTTAGGACAAATTAAAATATTTTAAAATGATTATAAAAGATTAGAAAATAAATTAGGATGTATTTGACAGCTGAGATCCTGTAGCCATCGTCTTGGACCACTCAACTAACTTCTAGAGCAGTTTTAATGACTTTGAAATGTTTCTAAAAAATTGAGTCAGTTTTAATAAACAATAAAATAAATAAATAAATATATCATCACGCCTTCTACTCATTACTGGGTGTGGCACTCTGCCGAAGCAGATCTCGGTAAGTGATATATTTTGCGCGTGAAGTGCGGTTACCAGTCAAATCACTGCCCCCAAAGATGTTCGTGGTGGAGGAGCCACAGGGGTAGTTTTTGAAATTATGAAAATTGTTTGTCGCTTGTGGGTATAGAATCTAGTTTACCATGGTTCTCAGGTTCCACAAGCCGACTTCATACCACTGAGCTAGCCATCCCATAAATTAATTAATAAACAATAAGCAGCTAAAATCCTCTAACCATCGTCTTAAAGCATTCAGCTATCTTTTAGGACTATTTAAATGTCTCTAAAATGATTCTAAAGAATTGAATTCAGAGCTAGAAATTATTTGGCTACTGGGATTCTCCAGCCATCGTGTTAGAGTATTCAGCAAGTTTTTACAACAATTTAATTCTTTTTTAAATGATAGAAAAATAAATTGGAAATATTTGACAGATAAGATTCTGTAGCCATCGTTTTAAAGAACTCTGTTAGCTTTTAAAATGTCCTGTTGTACCGAGTAACAAATAAAACTAATTGTAGAATATACATTTTATTTTGATTAACATTTACAATTCTTGACTTTCACTCAGAAATTTTCTTTAAACTTACAATTCTTTACCATCCTTGTACAGTCCAATTCAAAAATATCCTGGAAACAATTATCTTCTTGTCTAAAATAAAATTGCAATTCAGTTCTCAACTGATTCTCACTTCACAAAACTTACTTTCTTAGTATCAGGTATAAATTCAATTTTCTTTGCACAGCTACTTGTCTCTGGAGACATTACAGGATATCGTTTCTTTCCAGACTTTACAGGAATTTTTTGTTTAACTGGGGCGAACACACTGACATTCTGACACGAACGGGAGATATTTTGAATACACAGCTTTTGTTTTGGTAATGGTTTTTTTGGCGGGGGTGAATTTATAGTTATTTCAGAATTAATTGACATTACCCTTGAGTTGAAAATGATTAGTTTTCGATGTTTCGTTCTGATACTATCGAAAGAATGCGATCGTTCCTTCAAGATATTATTTTGGTTGCAATTAACCAGGTCATTGTTAAGTATAATTGGGGCAGATTTAGACTTGTTAACAGGAATTGGTATTCTTGATTTGAAAGTTGTAGTGGATGATTTTCTTGAAATGTTGCAATTTCTCTTTAAGCAACAGTTTGGTTTGACCAGAACAGGTATTTTTGAAACATTTAATTTGGTTTCTGATGGTTCTCTTCTTATTATAATTGGTAGTGACGAACAGGACGATTGATCCAAAGGAAACAATTGTATTACCTCCATATCCTCATCAGATATTGTTGATTCTGTTACATGTGTAGTACTTTTAATATCTTTTAGTAGAGGAATATTTATGCAAGAATTTTTAGAAGAAAGAGATATTTCTGAGTTGTCTGGTTTTGAGGAACAGTTCTTCATATGCAATGTTGATGACATGTTACTTAATAAAATTGGGATTTTACTTTTCTTCTTGACAGGTAGTCCAATATTCCCTATTTTGTTATTTAAAGATTTGAGTATATTCAATTCTTCCTTCTTTAAATTCTGTACCTGGTTGTTGTACATGAAATTATTTGTTTTCATATTTTTTATTAAATCGGTCACATGTTTGTTTTCACATAACATATCCAGAATTTCCATTTAAATCACGTTTCCTGTCATAAATGTGGATAAATAAATAAATGTGTCAATATTGACGTGCAAATATTTTAAATTTTATAAATATAATTTGTATTCAACCATTTATCTACTTTTTAAACTGTCAAACAGAATAAATGATAAATGTCAGTTTCGTAGTTACTGTTGTCATGGATTTCCACAAAAAAACAACACTAATAAAATAAATAAATAAATATATCATCACGCCTTCTACCCATTACTGGGTGTGGCACTCTGCCGAAGCAGATCTCGGTAAGTGATATATTTTGCGCGTGAAGTGCGGTTACCAGTCGTCAAATCACGGCCTCCAAAGATGTTAGTGGTGGAGGAGCCACAGGGGTAATTTTAAATTGGTGAAAATGTTTTGTCGGCTGTGGGGATCGAACCAGGGTTCTTTGGAAAATAGAAACAAGTACAAAGAAATATAATTTTCACAAATAAAATAAATATATCATCACGTCTTCTACTCATTACTGGGTGTGGTATTCTGCCGAAGCAGATCTGGTAAGTGATATATTTATGCGCGTGAAGTGCAGTTACCACGGCCTACAAAGATGTTAGTGGTGGAGGAGCCACAGGGGTAGTTTTTTAAAATGGTGAAAATTGTTTGTCGCCTGTGGGAATCGAACCAGGGTTCTAAGGATCCGGAGGCCGACTTGATACCACTGAGCTAGCCACACTCAGTAATGGGTAAATGGCGTGATGATATATTTATTTATTTATTTTATTGATTTGTTTCTATTTCATACCTACCTATATAAATAACATCAACTGGTGGTGGAACAAATAACAAATTGTAAAATCTGATAGGAGTAAAATTTAAAGTTTGCAATGACCATCAAAACTCTCCCTAACATATTATTGAATTAGTTCATATTATTGAAGGCTCGTTGCTGGTATTTAGCACTTCTCTAAGCTACATTTCTTAGTGTACTAACGGCAGAAGTTTGTCGTACATTCCTTGAATAACTTCAACAACGAAATAAGCTCTTCGTAGTCATCAATCATGCTGTCATGCACCCTGACACCACCAAATATCACGTAGTCGTTGCAAATATACGTATAAGATATTTTAGTGCATATAGTGACGACATGACGCGATAGTTTTTGCAGTTTCTGTTTGTATAAATGAAATAGAGAATAAAAAATTGAATAAGATTGATGATACAGAAATGTATACATTTGTAATCTGCCATTTTGTAAATTTGTAAACCTCAAGATATGCCACAGCAAATGAAGTACCACGAACCCTTTATACAAACGTAAGATTCATTCCGCTAAATATTTAGTCCTATCCATCTTATGTTTCTTATTTATGCAGTTCTGTTGTGTCGTTACTAAGGAGCTAATGTCCTCAATATTTGTTTAAATAATAGTATATTATTAATGGGGTAGCTAGCTCAGTGGTATGAAGTCGGCCTGAGGATCCTGAGAACCCTGGTACCCTAGATTCGATTCCCACAGGCGACAAACAATTTTCATAATATCAAAAACTACCCCTGTGGCTCCTCCACCACTCACATCTTTGGGGTGATTTGACGACTGGCAACCGCACTTCACGCGCAAAATATAACACTTACCGAGATCTGCTTCGGTAGAGTGCCACAACCAGTAATGGGTAGAAGGCGTGATGATATATTTATTTTATTTATTTATTTGTATTATACAATGATTCTATAATGCATGCTATTATTCTCTATGACAGTAGTTTTCAAACTTTTCGGAGTCGTGACCCCCTTGGAGTAACAAATCACAAATATATTCTTTCGCGACCCCCTTACTTTTTATGTGATCAAAATTGCAGTTTGTAAAAGACTGATTTAATAATGTACATTACAATCATGGAACCACGATTTAAGAACTTAGTAAGGGAAACATTTCTCATTAAA
This sequence comes from Pterostichus madidus, assembly GCA_911728475.2. Taxonomy (NCBI): domain Eukaryota; kingdom Metazoa; phylum Arthropoda; class Insecta; order Coleoptera; family Carabidae; genus Pterostichus; species Pterostichus madidus. The sequence continues at coordinate 1,360,695 of OU452314.1, read as the reverse complement.
GTGGTTCTATCATGACTGTCTCATAAAAGTATAAGTAACCGAAAATATTTATAAAAACAAGTATTTCATTGTATGTATAGTAAATAAAACAACAAATTTGCATACTAATATAGAAACTCATGAAAAATAACATATTTAAATTTCATTCATGAGGTGGCTAGCCCAGTAGTATGAAGTCGGCCTGAGGATCCTGAGAATCCTGGTTCGATTCCCACAGGCGACAAACAATTTTCATAATTTCAAAAGCTACCTCTGTGGCTCCTCCACCACTAACATCTTTGGGGGCCGTGATTTTACGACTGGTAACCGCACTTCACGCGCAAAATATATCACTTACCGAGATCTGCTTCGGCAGAGTGCCACACTCAGTAATGGGTAGAATGCGTGATGATATTTTCATTAAAAACTGTCGTAAATACTTCCATGATAGTACCACCTTAAGGATGAATTTAAAATAGGATTTCACCATGTAATTCCTTATATATTTCTACATAATTATGCATATTTGAATCCTCAATCTTTTTTAATCGCCGGAGTTGTGATCGCAAAAATTTGCTAATGAATGCGAATTTTTTGGTTGAACCAGTTTAAAAATCGAAATTTTAAAATACGGTTCTATATAATTCAGACTACGAGAAATCGAATGCCGTTGAGCGCATCTTCATATCTTTTTTACTTTACGAGTTATGGCGATTTTTGACTTTTTTTAAATATCAATTTTGACGGCCCATATCTCGAAAACTAAAAGAGATATTGAAACGCGGTTTAAATGAGTGTATTTCTCGTGCTCTAATTAACTTATACTGACATTTTGAAAATTTTGAATATTTTGCTATTTTTTTCAAAATTTTCTTTTGCCCGTATTTCAAAATGTTTAAGAGATAATGAAAATCTTTAAAAACTAGTAAATTCCTCTCGTAAAAGTACATATGTATGTAAAATTTCAAAATGTTTGCTCCACGGATACAGTTTTTAGAACAAAAAAACTAAAAATGGCCAAAATTCGTAAAATTCTTAAGGACCCCTTCAAAAATAATTAAAAAACAGTGATTTTTCGTTTTTTTGTCATACAAACTTTATCCATGCAAATTTTTGCCTCAAATTTTGCATACCTATGTACTTTTACAAGAGAAATTCACTGGTTTTCACAGATTTTTATTATTTCTTCAAGTTTTTGAAATATGGACAAAAGAAAATTTTGAAAAATATACTAAAATTTGCAAAATTTTCAAAATTTCAGTATAAGTTAATTAGAGCACAAGAAATACACTCGTTCAAACCGCATTACAATATCTCTTTTAGTTTTCGAGATATGGGCCTTCAAAGTTGGGATTTTGTAAAAGTCAAAATCGTTGTAACTCGTAAACTAAAATAGATATGAAGATGCGCTCAACGGCATTCGATTTCTCGTAGTTTGAATTATATAGAACCATATTTTAAAATATCGATTTTTAATCTGGTTCACCCTTAAATTCGCATTCATTAACAGAAATTTTTGCGATCACCACTCCGGCAATTAAAAAAAATTGAGGATTAAAAAAACCATAACTATATAGAAATATATAAGGAATTACATAGTGAAATCTTCTTTAAATGAATCCTTAAGGTGGTACAATCATGGAAGTATATTTATTTAAGTATTCGCGTTATAAATAGAAATCAAAATGTTTAACTTCAATATATCAAAACGTATGCCTGCTTCTCCATAACTTTACAAAGTAAATATTCATTCCCTTCTTACAAAAACAAATTTCCCTAATAACCGTTTCCTTGGCCTAAATTTTGGAACAAGTCATATTAAATTTAACTAGAAGTATATGCCTCTGGTTCATGTATGTTTTACAACCGACGACAGAAGGAAAATAAAAACACAGGAAACAACTTCTGACACTGCTTGTTAACGTGTGTATCTATTTGAAGATGTACTCATTTCCAATTCGCTTGTTATAATTCAAATTCGCAGTAGAAGAAATTGTGATTATTGGAAATTTAGAACTATGACACGTGTAGATATTTTATTACAGAACATGTTATAAGTACTCGTAGTTGAAAAGAATATTGCTAGAATTTTCGGTATACAGGGTGTACAATTTAGTTGTGCCACCATAATATAGGAATAAATAATTTTCAGTCATAATATAACAAGAGAGTGAGAATAAATTGAAAATAATTTGATCTTTCGAAAACTTGTTGCCAGGTAATAGTCACGAAAGCCCGTAGGGCTTGAGCGGCTATTGCCAAATGGCAACAAGTTTGAGAAAGATACTGGAGAATTATTTTCTAATTTATCCAACTCTCGAGTTATATTTAATTAGATTATTTTTTGACTTAACTGTTGAGGTCGATTCATCCAACTTAAAAGATTTTGAACTGAGTCCATATCAAATGATGTATTCTGGGAAGTTGTTTCCAAAATTTGTTGATGTAGTTCTGTATCTGAAATTGAACTAAATCGATTTATTTCACACATATTACTTTACGGGGTGGCTAGCTCAGTGGTATGAAGTCGGCCTGTGGATCCTGAGAACCCTGGTTCGAATCCCACATACGACAAACAATTTTCATAATTTCAAAAACTACCCCTGTGGCTCCTCCATCACTGACATCTTTGGGGGCCGTGATTTGACAACTGGTAATCGCACTTCACACGCAAAATATATCACTTACCGAGATCTGCTTCGGCAGTGACTATTGCCAAATGGCAACAAGTTTTAGAAAGATACTGCAGAATTATTTTCTAATTTATCCAACTCTCGAGTTATATTTAATTAGTTTATTTTTTTACTTAGCTGTTGAGGTCCATTCATCCAACTTAAAAGATTTTGTACTGGGTTCATATCGATTGATTACTTATTAATGTATTCTTGGAAGTTGTTTCCAAAATTTGTGGGTGTATTTCTGTATCTAAAATGGAACTAAATCAATTTTTTCCACACATTTTACTTGACGCGTTGACAGATTTAAATAATTATTTAAATAAATAAATATATCATCACGTCTTCTATCCATTACTGGGTGTGGCACTCTGCCGAAGCAGATCTCGTTAAGTGATAAATTTTGCGCATGAAGTGCGGTTACCAGTCGTCAAATCACAGCCCCCAAAGATGTCAGTGGTGGAGGAGCCACAGGGGTAGTTTTTGAAATTATGAAAATTGTTTGTCGCCTGTGGGAATCGAACCAGGGTTCTCAGGATCCACAGGCCGACTTCATACCACTGAGCTAGCCACCCCATAAAAATAATTATTTGAAGAAAGTAAAGTAAAAAAGAAAGTTTGTAAACTTATACAGAAAAAACTACTTCGGCAGTCCTTCATTTTCCATTAGCTTACCCAAATTTTTCGTCTCAAATATCTATTTTCCATTAGGCCTTAGGACCTTCTTCCCTGCATTATTTAATACTTTGATAAAAATGCATGAACCATCCTTATATTTTCCCGAACTTTCTTGCAAATAGAGAATAATAAAAAGCTGAAAAGTTTCTAGTGGAAAGTTACTAATTTAAACTTTTATTTTTGTTACAGATTCCCGGAACCATCAGTGACAGTGCTTAGTGTTTATTATTAGTGTTTTGTTTAAGAAAATGGTGGAAAATGCTATCACTGCATCGGGAAATCGGGTCGTATTTTTATTTTTTGACATTTCTCTATTTGTCTTTGACTTTTATTCTATCCTAAATTTATATTTTATGTTTTTAAAGTTTTACCAACTTCTATTGGATATTTGCGCCATTTTTGCTTTGATTTACTATGAAAATAAATTCAAATTTAATCCTTTTAAATCCGTAAATAAATTTACGAGTCTAAGCAAAGAATAATTGCATTCGTTATTTTGTTTTTGTTTGTTTATCTTTTGGGATTTATCAGTTTTTCTTTCTTCTGTTTATTTATCCGAATGTACGCGGCAAATGCTAACAAACTAGGTTGTTTTCGATTGTACAACGCATTGCAATTGTATTAATCAATAATTTATTTATATATTTTGCAGTGACTGTATTTAAATTAAGTTATAGACTGTGATGATTGTACATCAACGTCCAAAAGATATTAGATTAAATTTTGCCATTTTGCTTAAAACTGATTTAGATTTGGCCTAATTACTACTTTTTGCTAATAATATTTAAAGTAGAAACAATTATTACGCTTATTGTACATTCAAATGTAAAAATTGTACAAATAAGTAGTTCTGTTTGTTATGGCAACTGTACAACGTAAAGAAATATATTAACGACAAAATTACAAAAAAAAATGAAATAGGTATATAAATTTTATACCATTTACTCAATATTTTATTGTACATATACTGCTTCTTAAATAAAAAGTAGATTTGTAAATAATTTCTTCGTAAAAATTGACAATATATGTTATTAAATATTTCATTTGACTGTACTAGAATAGTTAGCATCTACGAAAAATATTCAATGTTTAAATGTATAGTTGTAAGAAATATTAAGATGCTTCAATCATTTAATTGTATATATTATTAAAAATTTAGAGTATTTATACGTTAATATGTAATTAATTTTTGCAGTTGTATGCTCAAAAGTTAAAGTTATAATGAATGCAAAAAAGGATTCGCAAATTAAAAATGTATAAACGTAGTCAATTTGCTTAGTAAATGATTATTTTTCTATGGCAAACGAAACAGTTCTATAACTTACACGGAGTGTACACAAAGTGTAACGTTAAGAATCAGTGTTTATCTTCTCCTAAATGTGTTGTTTCATGTACATTGTTTATGTCGTCATGAATGTTTTCAGTTTTAAGAATAAAATGGAGCACTGAAAAGTAATGAGCCCCTTGAATTCTTAAATGAGTTTAAATAATTTTTCTGTGCTTCATTTTCTAATTAATCTTAGTTTACTAATTAACTAAGTATTAAGCGAATAAATATGTTGTTTACTTGTGTATGTAAACAATGTATTATGCTAATAAAGTATGTGATAAAAATGTCACAAATGGTTTGATTTATTATTATTTTTATCCATTGTATTTTTAAGTATTTTAAAGTTGTTTTATGCAATGGGTTCTCGTCCTACTATTCCTAGGTTTAATCCCAAAAAAGTACAACATTTTGGGGGTTAAATCAACCCCGTGGCTCACCCCTTGCTAAAATCTGTATTATAAGTTCATCGTATTTCATAATCTAAAATCATTTTTGTACAATACTTGTACTGTAAGCACATACATATCTTCACGCTATATCCCAACAATTGGGGTAGCACGAACCCTAAAATCACTCATAAAACATTCACTCATCACACTCATCAAACAATCAGCCCTCGTCAAACATTATCATCCAAACACACCACCCTCACTTCAGATCAATCCATATAAACTCATTCATTTATTACACTCGAAATCATTTATCACACAACAAACCTTCAATCACATCATTCCTATTCACTTATCATTCATCTTCTTTCTTCAACGTACACAATATATGCATAAAACATCTCAAATTACTCACATTACTCAATTTACTCACGCTTACTCCTAACAACGAATCTAATAACGAAACTAACAACGAATCTACAAAGATTAGACAAGATGAAGCGATAGTCGGTACTTGTATATGAAAGAAAAGTCCACACAATGCAGTCACTGAAAATGAAACAAAAAGATAAGAAAGGGAGGGAGTGTCATTCTGCGCTTGTTTTTGAAAGTGAATTTCACACAATTGCAGTTAAACACTCTACGTAAGAATTGAAAACGAATTGTACTGTAAGTTATCTACAGTGTGATCAAAAGGAATTGTTACAGTTGGCAATAAAAAAAACTACTTGAAATTGGTAAGCCTGATACATAAATTCATTTCCTGTTGTTGACAGTGACATTTAAAATTTAAATTTGAGTACATTTATTATTACATTTATTTCTAAAGTATTTCTATTATTTAAAAAGTCAAAATTCTATTAGCTGTCAGACTCCTGACATAACCTATTTGTATTTATTAGAAATGTCAAATAGCACTTCCGCCTTTATCTGACGTTGTGCCAACTGTGGAATAAAAAGATCTCTCGAATTGAATTGCCAACTATAACAATTCCTTTTGATCACCCTGTATTAATAACAAAATTTAAACACAGTAAATGAAACTTTTATTCCACAGTAGTTTCCATGGTTATATCAGGACTATAATATGTATTTACTATTCACAGTGAATAGTAAGTAAATATTACATATTCAGATCCTGTTTACTTTGACAACAATTTGACAGCTGTTAATTTTGAAACCTATTTTTCTTTTCCTTCTATTTTTGCAAGTATTGTAACGTTGAAATCTTGCTTGTTAATTAAGAATCGCAAGTTTTACCTCACTTTTATCCATTAAGGTACGATTGCCTGTAAGTAAATAAACAAAAGCTGGAGGTCGAAATTAAACTCCTGTAAGATTCTCTCCGATATGATACTAGCTTGTAAAATAATTTACGTCACAGCAACCCTTAAATACAGTATTTTAAATCGTTCAAATGTTGTGAGAAAATATCGCCATTTAACAGTATCAGCGATAGTACGTAACAAGGGCAAAAGAGACATCTCCCCAGCACTTAAAAAGATTATCAGCCATCAACAAACCTATTTGCTAAGTTATCTCGACAAAATGGCCGCCGTAGTAAACCTGCAAATGGGGGAAGTTTAAAATACCAACGCAAGGAAACATTCATGTAAGTTTATCGTTGCTTTGAGCTGATTAACTTTTTAGATTTATTGATTTTATGAAGGAGGAAGTATTTACAACCCTTATTTACTTCATGATACAGTTGTTGCTGGGGTGAGCCACAAGTGCGCCACAGGGGTTGGTTTTTAATGAGATATTATTAAGTTCTAACTCACCTGCCTTATCCAATAATTCCTTTTCATACATAATAATTATTTCTGTTTTAATATTTTTCTTTTCAATTGTGTTCTAGGTAAGTACAGATATTCATCTTTGGCGCCATCTTTATTTTGTAAGAATTATCGAACCAACATACAGTAAAGGTAGGAAAAGAAAATATATTTTTTGTACTCGCTTCAAAATAAGGTTTAAATTACCTTGAAAACTGAAGTAAAGTTTGATTTTGCGCACTCGTGTTTCAAAGTAATTGAAAAACTCGCATTTTTATGGTTCCAAATTTCACGAACATCGAAAAAATACTGTGTCACATAAAAGCGGCAATGGCCATTGAAAAATTTGTATATTACAATATATTATTTCTTTATTCTCAAAGACTAAATAATTTAACAACGCGCAAAATATATCACTTACCGTGATCTGCATCAGCAGACTGCCACACCCAGTAATTGGTAGAAGGCGTGATGATATATTTATTTATTTATTTAACTAATTATTTTCCAGGAAAAACAAGGTGAAAATATTTTCTTTGTGGCTAGTTTTCCATGAATAATTTTCACTGCAAAGTCTTTAATTACAGTTCAATTGTTTTAAGGTCTTTAAGTAAAATTAATTAAATATCAGATAATTAAATTAAACCATTTTCTCACCACAATTAATCGTTTTCTCTGCACAAACCGAAATGCTATCTAAACCGTAAATTAACAATTAATTACCAGCACCCTTACCGTAGAACTAACTCCAAATTTAACTCAATCAATATCTCAGGGCGACTAACTTTATTTTTCGGCAGACAAAAGTTCCTATAGTATATTACGTACTATGAACTGTAAGTGACAGTTTTTAGGTCAAGAATGTAGTTTGGGAAATCGAGGCTCGAAAGATCGAGATTTCTTGAACATTCACAAGCTAAAAAAATCATTTACAGTTCGAGGTTAGTAAGCTATTTTTTATAATACCTGCACAAATAGAAAAAAGAAAATAGGCTTCAAAATTGGCAGCTGTCAAATTGTTGACAAAATAAACAGGACCTTGATATGTAATATTTACTTACTGTCCACGGTGGATAGTAAGTAAATATTACATTACATACCATGAACTGTAACTGACAGTTTTTAGGTTAAGAATGTAGTTTGGGTCTAGGTTTCCTAAACATTCACAACCTAAAAAAAACACTTACAGTTCGAGGTTAGTAAGCTATTTTTTATAATACCTGCACAAATAGAAGAAAAGACAATAGGCTTCAAAGTTGGCAGCTGTCAAATTGTTGTCAAAATAAGCAGGACCTTGATATGTAATATTCACTTACTGTCCGTGGTATATAGTAAGTAAATATTACATTACGTACCATGAACTGTAAGTGACAGTTTTTAGGTCAAGAATGTAGTTTGGGAAATCGAGGTCCGAAGAATCGAGATTTCCTAAAGATTCGCGACCTAAGAAAATTACTTTCAGTTCGAGGTTAGTAAGCAATTTTTTATAATACCTGCACAAATAGAAGAAAAGAAAATAGACTTCAAAATTGGCATCTGTCAAATTGTTGTAAAAATAAACAGGACCTTGATATATAATATTTACTTACTGTCCACGGTGGATAGTAAGTAAATATTACATTACGTACCATGAACTGTAAGTGACAGTTTTTAGGTCAAAAATGTAGTTTGGGAAATCGAGGCCCAAAGAATCGAGATTTTCTAAAGATTCGCGACCTAAGAAAATTACTTACAGTTCGAAGTTAGTAAGCTGTTTTTTACAATATTTGCACAAATGGAAAAGAAAATTAGGTTTAAAAATTAACAGCTGTCAAATTGTTATCTAAATAAATAGGACCTTGATATGTAATATTTACTTACTGTTCACGGTCGATAGTAAGTAAATATTATAGTCCTGATGTAACCATGGCAACCACTGTGCAATAAAAGTTCCACTTACAGTGTTTAAATTTTGTCATTAATTAGTAACTTACAGTACAAGTATTGTAAAAAGTAATTTACGTATAATTACACTATCATTATCCATAGTTTTAATCAGTTTTATTTATTTATTTATTTATTTATTTATGTTACTCTGTACAACAGGAATTGAATCCCAATTACAGTACAGGGTCCGGACTCACCGAGCCACAGAGTGGTTGTTCTTATAATTTCTAGCTTGAGTGGGATTCGAACTCGGAATCTCCGGATTCGAATTCCGTAACGCTATCCACCCCACCGTACTGCCGGACAACTAAATACTTACCAAAGAGATTGAATATCTGTCAAATTTAAAATAATAAAATATTTCATGTCCTAGCATTATTTAATTAAAAACAGTTTTACAAGTCTAGCTTGCTATTCAAATGAAACAATTTTTCATGAACTCTGCCTCAACGAATAACCGTTTCGAAAGCGAATAAAATAGAGAATTGCAGAAAATATGAAATTTTTTTGATATAACATTGCAGAAACATATTGCTTTCGCCAAAAAAATATGTCATACCATTACATTTTATTACTCCAACATTTATACAAAGTAACGATGAAAATTTTTCATATTTTTCACATGGTTACTTTCAGAAGTAATACACCATGCAAGAATTATTGGTGATATAAAAACGTCAAGAAATATTAACATTTTATTTTGTACATAATATATTTGATAAATTGTTACATTATTTTTCCACATAGCTATTAATTTATTTAGCGATAATTCAAAATCTGATTTTCTTACTCATTGAACGGAAAATTCAATATAAATTCAATTACTTTTTTATTTTACAGACGTTGAAAATGTAAAACAAAAATTGTAATATAAAAATGCAGATAGAAGTAAAAAATAAAATAAATATATCATCACGCCTTCTACCCATTACTGGGTGTGGCACTCTGCCGAAGCAAATCTCGGTAAGTGATATATTTTGCGCGTGAAGTGCGGTTACCAGTCGTCAAATCACGGCTCCCAAAGATGTTAGTGGTGGAGAAGTCTCAGGGGTAGCTTTTGAAATTATGAAAATTGTTTGTCGCCTGTGGGAATCGAATCTAGGGTACCAGGGTTCTCAAGATCCACAGGCCGACTTCATACCACTGTGCTAGTTATCCCATAGAAGTGTTTAAATAAAATAGGTTCTTGGTTTATCCAACTGTCATTTCAAGAATTCTTTTTTTCTTTATCCATTAACTTCAAGTTTTTACAGTTTACTAACAATATATTAAAGTGTGTCTTATTAAAAGTTAAAAAAAGTCACGACCCTTTCGGAAAGTCAAATATGCTTCCCTTAATTGAGAGAATAAAGTGATGTGTCCCTAGAATCCCTAGGGAAAATAGTATATTATTTTATAAGGAGCTAAAGTGATACTTTTTGTGGCAAACCTGCAATATTGACAACTACAGATGAGGCACAAAAAGTCACTTTCGCTCCATATAAAATATACTACCTTTTCTGTAAACGACGAAATATTTACCCAATTAAACATTTTTATGTATTATAATTTTTCTGACGCTCGTGAGCGTTAGAAGAAGACATTTTCTGCCACTGGTGAACCAATATAACTCCTTGATTTCAACGAGCGTCAAAAAAAGTATTTGTCAGATGATATATTTATTTATTTATTTTATAAAAATGACATGTCTAATACAGGGTGATTAAAAGGAATTGTTATAGTTGGCAATACAATTCCAGAGATCTTTTTATTCCACAGTTGGCACAACGTCAGGTAAAGGCGGAAATGCTATTTGACATTTCTAATAAATACAAATAGGTTATGTTAGGAGTCTGACAGCTAATAGAATTTTGACTTTTTAAGTTATAGAAATACTTTAGAAATAAATGTAATAATAAATGTACTCAAATTTAAATTTTAAATGTCACTGTCAACAACAGGAAATGAATTTATGTATCAGGCTTACCAATTTCAACTAGTTTTTTTTATTGCCAACTGTAACAATTCCTTTTGATCACTCTGTAGTATTTCCGACTTTACTTGGCGTTGTACCAACAGTGGAATAAAAAGATCCCCAGAATTGTATTGCCAACTGAAACATTTACTTCTGATCACTGTATTAAAAATTCGGTACAAAAAACGAACTTTTTTGTAGTATACACATTGTTTTAGCCAATATATGCGACTGAATTTCTAACTATTTCTCTAAAGATCCAATCAAAATAGTAGTCAATACTCATGTATCTACTAGGTTGCCCAGTTTTTGAATGTGACACAACCCCTATTATCAAATCATTCCAAATAACAGGCGATCCTAACTCTTCGAAACATTTCTTGCCAACATCATTATTTGATACTTCGCCGCAAATTGATTCTTCTTTGGCATATTTAAAAGTATTTCTGCATTTTTCGTTGCTAACAATTTTTGTTATCCCATAGCGTAAATTGCTGCATTTGGACCCTATTATTGTAACCTCTGTACCAATTGGAATGTCGATTGTTCTAAAATCAGGATGATCTATTTCTTCCATTTGTTGTTTGGTTTTTAGAAGCGCTATATTGTTCTTCAGTATTTGGAACTTGTCACAAAAAATTATTTTAGATATGTCATAATTTTTTAGACTTTGTCCTCTTCCTAAAGTCATTCTTAAGTTTTCCTTTTTTCTGAAATAAACAAAATAAATTAAATAATTAAAGGTCTACTTTGTACTAAGAGAATAATGTTTTTCTAGGTGGCACTGTCAATGGCCTTGAATCATATTATTTCTTTTGGGAGACTTTATTCCTTTTGGTAAATAATGAAGGACATTAAGTAATAATTATGATAAGAATAAAGGCCCGTGGCATGATTATTAGCACGAAGAGCAAAGCGCCGAGGGCTAATAACATGCTCAGGGTTAGAAACGCTAATTTCATCCGTGGTACATACAATATTTTATGCACAACAAAAAAACATTTAATTATTTGTTCAAAAGATTAAAATAAGTAAATAAGTATAAATATAAATAAATATATCATCACGCCTTCTACCCATTACTGGGTGTGGCACTCTGCTGAAGCAGATCTCGGTAAGTGATATATTTTGCGCGTGAAGTGCGGTTACCAGTAGTCAAATCACGGCCCCCAAACATGTTAGTGGTGGAGGAGTAAATAAGTTATATGTCCAAATGACATTTTGTAAAATCAAGTATTCGCAATAAACAAAAATTGCTATTTTATTTATGTATCCATAAGAATTATTTTTTATGGCCCTAGGGCTAAAAATCCCGCTTTATAGGGATAAAACACAAGAATTTCGGATCGGTTGTGCATAAAAAATATGATGTACATTGTTCGTTACGTGAACAACTAACTATTTATTAGTTTAGTTCGTATTTAATGTTTTAGAATATTAACTAAAGTACTCACTCTAAATAAACACAAGTAGCCGCAGTAATTACAAATCTATTGTTTATCGCAGCACCACTACATATATGATTATCTTTGTCTTGACTATATATTAAGGCATGATAGGGATACTCTCCTCCTTTCACACTTTTGCCATCATCTGAATAAATATTTTAGAATTTTACTATTATAAACGATTTACCCAACAATATTTCATATTTGTGAAAGCTACTCAGCTATAGTTAAGAAGTAAATTCTATATGAGAATTACCTATAGCACTGCAACAGCAGATCTCTGTAGATAGATCTTAAATTTGACAATGACAATATTTTATGTTTACTTCAACTGTTAAACAATCTGATATTTGTAAAATATTGTCACGTCTTTAGAATATATTAAAAAGAAAGTTCCTTACAGGGCTAGGTAACTTAGATTGCATATCCCATGACAGTGGTTTAGTTATGGACCACATACGAGATGGCAGCACTCCGCAGCATATACATTAAAATTAGTTATGCCGTGGGGAATTGTGGGTAAACTAAATATTGTTGTTGTCATAACAACCATTTGACATGTCAAAGATGACTGAAAATAATAATTTGTTATGTGCAATTACTGTTAATATACTTTGATAACTAGTTGTAATAGTGAAATATAACTCCAAATAAAAGGTAAGCAATATACATAATATATTAATTTTAAATATTATTAAAAATACAGTAAAATATAGTTGAAACGAAAAAATAAATTTCACAAAAAATATCAGCAAATATAATAGCAATTAATACGTATAAATGCATAAAAGAAATACATATTTAGATCTTGGCAAGACTTCTACCTTTACTTGCTTTCAATAATGAAATATTTTCATTCCAACAATTAATTTTGATTTCAAGAATCATATAATCTGTAATATCCATATTACAGTAACTTCAAAAAAATAATATTTAAATCAATTTCACATTTTCTATTTGTTTAAAAAATGTTTTATTTGTATTTATATTTTTTATTTTCCATGTCCTATGTATTTGTGCCGAGTTGTGAAGAAAGAGAAAGACCGTTTAGATTGAAATGTTAAAACTGAATTTTATCGCCACGTTTTCTGGGTTCTAATACCCGTGGACTTCGACGTGATGCAAGTCCAGTATCACGAGATGATGCCATTACCGACAGATGAACATATAATGATGGCTGAACTAATTTACTTATCGCCCAAGCAAGGTAACAACAAATATATTTAATAAAATATTGTTCTTTTAATGAAATAAATTCGTTTACAGAGGACGTATCAGCTAATTGATCGAGAAGAAAAATGGCTAACGACCGAATTCTACATTATAATGTACAGTGACCAAGCAGACAGAGTAAAAATGTTCACGAATATTACTAATAGAGTAACTACATAATAATTTTCTATTTCTGATTATGTTTGGCTCAAAATACATCAAAAGAGAGGTATAAAACCGAATTCGACGTAATATGTTAATTTGTTGTTTGTTACTTCAATTCTAAAAAAACACTAGATTATTTATGTAGATTTTTCTATCAGATTAACCACTAGAATTTGATTATACTGTATATAAAATTAATGTGCAAGATTTCTAATATAATAAGTATAAATTATGTAATTATTTTAAATTTAAAATCAAAATGAAATATTTTACTAACTTATTTCCAAAAAGATATATTTTATAAGGTATAGTAATTTAAATTATACTAGAAATCTTTAAATTTATATTTATTATGTTTTCCCTATGTTTTATGAACATTATTTAATTAAATAAATGTATTAAAAATATATTTAGTTTATGATTTTAAAAAAGTATAATAATTGAAATAAAATAAAAATAATCTAGTGTGCTACATATATCTATCCTTGTCTAATTAGTTATGGACCACATGCAAGAGTGCAGCACTGGCGCGCAATTTTCGTAACCCAGGAGATAGACATCTGAATAATAAGTAAATCTGTGGTTCCTTATTTCTACATGAGAATTATAACTCTATAATAGCAGATCTTATCATATAGATACAAAATTTGAAGTGCCAATATTTCAAGTTTACTTAAATTTTGATATAATCTGACATTAGTGAAATATTGACAATGGTTTCAATGAAATTCATCGCATAATGACAAATATAAAGCTGAGAGCACCTAGTAATTGTTTTTCATTAGTGCCATAGTCTTCAATGTCAGTTGGTATAAGTATAGATGAATCTTCCTTTTTGGCGCTGACAGAAATAGTACCTTCTCTTGGATACAATATTCTTTCGTCTTCTTCTGCACCCATTTCGACAAGTGAAGTGCTTTCTTCTTCTTCTGTAGAATCTTTAGAAGATTCTTGATCTTCAGAAGACCCTTTATCTTTAGAATAACCTTGATCTTCAGAAGATCCTTGATCTTTCGAAGACCCCTGATCTTCAGAAGATCCTTGATCTTTAGAGGATTCTTGCTCTTCAGTTTCCTCTTGCTTATTTTCCTTATATTTAGTTGGTAAGTGAATTTGTTGAACCTTAGGTTGAAGTCGTTTTTCCATTGCTATTCTCTCTTTAATTCTTGCTTTCGTTTGAGGCGAATAACCCGACATATCTGTGTCTGGAAAATAGTATTTTTGATGCGAGATTGTGTGAATGATCAAGGAGTAAGTAAGTGAAAATGGCGATTAATTTAATCTCATTTATAGTAGCTTAGAGTGGAATCGAAACCAGTCAGGGTGCAGTTATATTTTTATTTATTTATTTAAATGTTGCCACGTTGCACAACAGGAAATTACATACATACATACATAAAATCTCGCTATATTCCATCAAATGGATAGCATATACCCTACTCATCAGATTAATCAAATAATCAGTCTTCATCAAACATTCTCATCCTAACACATCACTCTCGCTTCAACCACATTCTTAGTTCCCTCCATATAAGCTCATTTACTTACCACACTCGGAATCATGCATCACACAACAAACCTTCAATCACATCCGTCCAAATACTCCTATCCATCTTTCATTCATCTTTCTTCGACGTACACAACATTTCACAAGATCAAAACATCTCAAATTACTCACATCCACTCCTCTAACAACGAATGTACTCCTACAGTGGACTAATATACATACATACATATCATCATGGGGAGGCACGAACCCTAAAATCATTCATAAAATATTCACTCATTACATTCATCAAATAATCAGTCCTCGCCAAACATTCGCATCCAAACACACCATCCTCACTTTAACCACATTCTTAGTTCCCTCCATATAAGCCTATTTACTCATCACACAACAAACCCTCACTTTAACTACATTCATAGAACACTCCATATAAACTCATTTATTTATTATACTCGAAATCATTTATCACACAACAAACCTTCAATCACATCTATCCAATCAGTCATATTCACTTATCATTCTACTTCTTTCTACGACGTACGTTTCACAAGGTCAAAACATCTCAAATTACATATGCTCATTCCTCTAACAACGAATCTACAGTGGACTAGTATACTCATTAACAATATAGATGAAGTATAAACTAAAGTATTGTACCTACCGATAAAATCAAGAAACTTTTCTTTGTCAAATGTAACATATTCTTCATTACTTTCATCAATTAATTCTTTAATAAATATATTTCCATAATTATCTGTAGTAATTTCTAATGGATCACCACCTACTCCCATTACTTCATAGTAATATATCGGAGGATAAGTACCTTCAGATTTGGCAGTAACTATTAAAACGAAAATGAGTAAATATATCATCACGCTGTGATCATACTGGCTCTATTTTTTGGCTCATCTACATTCATCATTTCTTTCATACATGCACGTCTCATCTTTCGTCCACGCAATTGTTAACTAACTTAATGACGCGATAATATAACTATGTTAGTAAAAAGGAGATAAATTTACTTTACCAATTACTGTCATAAAATAACAAACGACTCTTATCAATAATTGATTGTTCATATCTGTTTGTCGTACTGGGTACTTAATAATTGATTTAAACATTTAAAGAATTTAATATTGTTTGAAATTTTATTGTTTTTAGAATAAAAATTATGCTATAATTCATTTTAATCTGTCGATTTTTATAAAACAAATGCGTAATATTTATAATAAATATATTACACGTTTTGCTACATGCTTTTATATTAAAAAAAAACATTTTAGTAATAGTTTGACATATTTTTCTAATAAATTATTAATATTATTTTAATCCTTATTTACAACACAAAAATATATTATATAGTAAGGGTCTAAACTGTATAATTTAAAAATGAGGGATTAAATGCACTTTAGTCCTGAGTTATATACTGACGTGACATATAATTCATAATACAGCATTATACAAATTTTTAGGTAACATAAACAAAGTGATATATAAGCTGTATTCCATTTGCCACTTTGTTCACTTAACTCATTTACGATAAATTAGACAATATGACTAAATGAACTGAGTTAAGCAAACTGAAGCTCTTATTGGAGTGAAATACTTTAAAGTAAACTGGAATAAGTAATTCTAGTACTGAAAGTAAAATCAACAAAGTAATCCAGCGAAATAAATAAGTGACTGATTCAGTAAATGTAAGTTAGATTTGATTCAAATGGCAAATGAAATACGCCTATTTTGAGGTTTACAATATACTTGTTGCTACGGTAATGCTTGTTTACCTGTCAATTTAATCCCTCCGGGATTAAAAGTGTCACTTCAGTCCTCCAAAATAAGGAATACAGTAGGTCGTTTACTCCCGGAAGTGCGAAAAATATTATTTATGCACAACCGGGCCGAAATTCATGTGTTATAGCCCTAAAAAGCGGGCTTAAACACTTATTTTAAGCCCTAAAATAAATTCTATAGATACATAAATAAAATTGTGGCTCCCACACCACTAACATCTTTGGCAGCCGTGATTTGACGGCTGGTAACCGCACTTCACGCGCAAAATATATCACTTACCGAGATCTGCTTCGGAAGAGTGCCACACCCACGTAGAAGGCGTGATGATATATTTATTTATATTTATAAATAAAATGATATTTTTTGTCTATTGTAAATACTTGATTTTACAAAATATCATTTTGACATAAAACTTTTGTACGTATTTTAATCTTTTGAACATATAATTAAATGTTATTTTGTTGGGCATAAAATATTGTAGGTACCACGGGTGAAATTAGCGTTTCTGACCCGTGGCATGATTATCAGCACGAGGCGCAAAGCCTGTTTTCACCCTTGGTACATAAATAACTATTATGAATAATATTTTGGTTTGTATGAAATTAAACTAAGATTAAAATCTACAATATTTATTTATTTATTCTACTCTGTACAACAGAAACTAAATACCAATTACAGTGCAGGATCTGAATTCACTGACCCGTAATGTGGTAGTCCATATATATTTAACTTGAGTGGAATATGAACTCCGGATCTCCGGATTCGAATACCGTAACGCTACCCACAGTACCGTACTGCTGGGCAAATATATAATTCATATTATAATAATTAACTAAAATTTGGTGCTTTTTTTGGTAGAAACAATGCAACAATTGCACTAACTGAAACAAAAACAAAAAATTTTTATTGCCGTTTACAAAATTGGTTTTATTTTGATACTTACAAAACGTAATTCCACTAATGAGTAAAAATGGTGGTAAGCACCCTATTTCCAACAATATAGGGAATAAAATATTCCCTAGCATTGCACCTACTCGCCCGGAAATCATTGTCATTGAGATCACCATTGTCCTAAAACAGAACTATAACCAATCAGTACCTATATCTTTGTTCGCTTTATCTACATTCACCATAACTTTTATACAACAGATTATCCCCAAATTTATAGCAAATTAGTATATTCAATTTCATGAAACTATACTGAAATATAGAGCTAAACACGCTACATTCAACGCTGAAAACCACATTTAATTATCTCTGATAGTTTCAGAGATATACCTCTCAGCAGGAATAGTTTTAACAGCACTTCACTGCCGTTTCGCGCAATTATTTGTTCTCAATTATATTTTGTAAGTACAAGTTAATTGCGACTAATTTAATGGTGGAAACAGATTTAATATATATTTAATAGTTTTAAAGATATAGCGTTTCAAAAATTTCAGCAGGAATGAAAAAAATGTTGGTTGTACATAACCTATATTTTTTGTTATTAAAAATTGTTTTTCATGTCATTTTTATTAAGTGTAAATCGAAAATATGTCGAATAAGGTGTTCCACCCTAAAAATTATAGAGTTAAAAATTCTGCATTTATAGCTACAAACTAAATTTATTTATTGTTTTGTTCGGCAGAAATTTATATGAAAATTTACAAAATTATAATTTAATTAGTGTTAACCACGGAATTAAAACAAAATAACAAACAAATGCATTAAGTTTTTCTGTCAAACTTTCCACTGAATTTTTTTTCATGAAAATAATTTTATATGGGGTAACGGCTCACTGGTATCTGGTCGGCCTGTGGATCCTGAGAACCCTGGTTCGATCCCCACACCCGACAAATATTTTCACTAAATTAAAATTACCCCTGTGGCCCCCTCACCACTAACATCTTTGGGGGTCGAGATTTGACAGCTAATAACCGCACTTCACGCGCATAAATATATCACTTACCGAGATCTGCTTCGGCAGAGTGCCACATCCAGTACTGGGTAGAAGGCGCGATGATAATAATATATTGTTGTCTAAAATAATTTGGAAAGCAATGCGCCCAGAAAAACTGTTTTCCCATATTAAACGCTCAAGACCCTCTTTTCGAGATACACCCAGTATATACGTATGTTATCAATTTTAATTATCTACCAAAGGGTAAAATGATAAAAATAAATAAATAAATAAATATATCATCACGCCTTCTATCCATTACTGGGTGTGGCACTCTGCCGAAGCAGATCTCGGTAAGTGATATATTTTGCGCGTGAAGTGCGATTACCAGGCGTCAAATCACGGCCCCCAAAGATGTTAGTGGTGAGGGGGGCACAGGGGTAATTTTAAATAAAAAATAAAATAAATATATCATCACGCCTTCTACCCATTACTGGGTGTGGCACTCTGCTGAAGCAGATCTCGGTAAGTGATATATTTTGCGCATGAAGTGTGGTTATTAGCTGTCAAATCTCGACCCCCAAACATGTTAGTGGTGAGGGGGCCACAGGGCTAATTTTAAATAAAAAATAAAATAAATATATCATCACGCCTTCTACCCATTACTGGGTGTGGCATTCTGCCGAAGCAGATTTCGGTAAGTGATATATTTTTGGCGCGTAAACTGCGGTTACCAGCCGTCAAATCACGGCTTCCAAAGATGTTAGTGGTGGAGGAGCCACAGGGGTAGCATTTGAAATGATGAAAATTGTTTGTCGCCTGTGGGAATCGAATCTAGGGTATCTAGGGTACCAGGGTTCTCAGGATCCACAGGCCGACTTCATACTACTGAGCTAGCCATTCCATAAAATGATGACAAGTAAAAAAAAATATTTTGTAAATTTAAATTGTGTTTCTCTCATAGTAATTAATAATAAAACACCATCACAAGTACTTATCTGCTGCATTCTTACATGAAACAAGGTATATAATATTGTACTTTACCTTAAAGAAGTAGGAAACAGTTCTACGCTGACTGCAATAATGACCTGAATGCATATTCCTCCAAGTGTGACGAACAATGAAGAAAATGTTAATGTTGCAAAAGAACTTTTTGACCAATAATTCGATATACCTGCTATACTTGCCACAGAGAATGTTGCAACTGTTGAAAAAAGATTCCACTTATGTTAAATTGATTGACAAATGAAATAGATTGTTCTGTAGCTAGAAATAGTCGCATATTTAAATTGTATATACCTTGAAATTGTTACGATAATTATCGCAAAAAGTTACACAAAGAATTTATGTCAATTATATTAAATTATAGTAAAACAGTCTCTTGTAAAAATAAAATCGATTAAATTTATTTATAAGTTAATTTGAACACGAGGAATTCATTGCCGTTGAGCGTATCTTTATATCTTGTTTGGTTTTTAAGATATAGGCTCCGGAAAAGTAGAATTATTCAAAAAATTTTACCTCATCAGATTTTCGGCTTTCCCGAGGCTATATCTCAAAAACTAAACGAGATATGAAGATGCGCTCAACGGCATTGAATTTCTCGTGCTTCAATTAACTATTTTTCAGCAATTTTTAAATTTGAAAAATGTTTCACCAAAATTTTCTCATCGATCAGTTTTTATCAGTTATCTCAAAAACTAGGAGACATATGTACTTGGGAATTTGACCGTTGGGTTCAGCGGATCAAGATACATATGTATGTAAATTTTTCTTACATTATTCGTACGAGAATGAATTTTAGAGCAAATAGCCTGAAATAGGCCTAAAATCGAAAAAAATCCAAGGGGTACCCCTTAAGAAATTATCAAAAAATAAAAATCGCTAAAAATTTGCTTATAAGTCAATTCGAACATGGGTAATGCCGTTGAGCGTATTTTCATATCTTGTTTAGTTTTTTAGATATAGCCTCCGGAAAAGTAGAATTATTCAAAAAATGTATCTCGTCAGGTTTTCGGTTTTCCCGAGGCTATATCTCAAAAACTAAACGAGATATAAAAATGCGCTCAACGGCATTGAATTTCTCGTGCTTTAATTAACTTATAAACAAATTTTCAGCAATTTTTATATTTCAAAAATGTTACACCAAAATTTTCTCATCGATTAGTTTTTGAACATTATCTCAAAAAATAGAAGACATATGCAATTGGGCGTTTTACCATTGGATTCAGCGGGTCAAGATACATATGTATGTAAATTTTTGTTACAATATTCGTACGAGAAAGAGTTTTAGAGCAAACAGTCTGAAATAGGCCTAAAAACGAAAAAATCTAAGGGGTACCCCTTAAGAAATTATCAAAAAATAAATATCGCTAAAAATTTGCTTATAAGTCATTTCGAACATGAGGAATTCAATGCCGTTGAGCGTATTTTCATATCTTGTTTAGTTTTTTAGATATAGCCTCCGGAAAAGTAGAATTATCCAAAAAATTTATCTCGTCAGGTTTTCGGTTTTCCCGAGGCTATATCTCAAAAACTAAACGAGATATAAAAATGCGCTCAACGGCACTGAATTTCTCGTGCTTTAATTAACTTATAAACAAATTTTCAGCAATTTTTATATTTCAAAAATGTTACACCAAAATTTTCTCATCGATCAGTTTTTGAACATTATCTCAAAAAATAGAAGACATATACAATTGGACATTTTACCATTGGATTCAGCAGGTCAAAATACATATGTATATAAATTTTGATTAAAATATTCGTACGAGGAAGAATTTTAAAGCAAACAGTCTGAAATAGGCCTAAAATTGAAAATACCTGAAGGATACCCCTTAAGAAATTATAAAAAAATACAAATCGCTAAAAATATGCTTATAAATCAATTCGAACATGGGGAATTCAATACCGTTGAGCGCATTTTCATATCTTGTTTAGTCTTGAGGATATAGCCTCCGGAAAAGTAGAATTATTCTAAAATCAGATGTTCGGCATTCCCGGGGCTATATCTCAAAAACTAAACGAGATATGAAGATGCGCTCAACGGCATTGAATTTCTCGTGCTTCAAACAAAGATATAGCCTTCGATAAAAGTGTACTTACCTAAAAGATTTTTCTTGCCAATTGCGTTGATTAAACTCCCTACAAAGATATACCCCAAAACACAGCAAACAGTAACAATAATAGAGTTTATATAAACTTGGTCGTCGACTTGATTCTGCAATAAAATATAAATTATTCAAAATTTTCTTTTACAAATATTAATTTATTATCATACCACTGTGCATTCTTCAGTGGTCACTGTGTTTGAAGAAAAATTGACACTTTTATTATATGATAACATCTCACATAAAGATGCATCTGTATAGTTATGCATTTGTTCGTATTCGTCAATTGTTGTAAAAAATTGTGGCAGCCATAATCGAAGAGTATTTGATCTATCAAATTAAATAAAAATAAATAAATAAATATGTCATCATGTCTTCTACCCATTACTGGGTGTGGCACTCTGCCGAAGCAGATCTCGGTAAGTGATATATTTTGCGCGTGAAGTGCGGTTACCAGTCGTCAAATCACGGCTCCAAAATATATTAGTGGTGGAGGAGCCACAGGGGTAGCTTTTTGAAATTATGAAAATTGTTTCGCCTGTGGGAATCAAACCAGGGTTCTCAGGATCCACAGGCCAACTTCATACCACTGAGCTAGCCACCCCATAAAAATAAAATTAAATAACTATTATAACTATTATATTAAAATCACGGCTACCAAAGATGTTAATTGTGGGGGGAGGGGAGGGGGCACAAGAGTAGTTTTAATATGATGGAATTTTTTGTATTGTTTTAAAATATTTGATAGCCCACCCTTCATATTAAAACAGTATTAACACCCAGAATTGGGTAAAATACAAGTTGTTTTAAGTATAGAAAACTTACCCCAACATACAACCAAACTGCAACACATTAACAAGAATGAAGTTAAACAAATATGGCCGCCGAAACATCGATTTTGTTTGTTTCAGTCCATTTCTAAAATTATTCCTTTTACTCTTCTTCAAATTTCCTTCATCCAACAGTTTCTCCTTTACCTGTTGCCCATTTTGTGCTTCATTCACTAACACCGTAACCTGAAATCAAAACTGAAATTTTACAACAAATGTTTTATACATCCCGAGTTCAAATCCCACTCAAGCTAAAAATTATATGAACAACTACACTGCAGCTCGGTGAGTTCGGACCGTATACTGTAATTGAGATTCAGTTCCTGTTGTACAGAATAGCATAAATAGATAAATATATTACCGGGAAAAATTCTTTGCCTTTTCCTGAGTTCGTTTCATATATATTTTGAAATACTTTTAAAGCTGCTTCATTTTGTCCATTGGACATAAGAAACTTAGGACTTTCCGGTAATAAACTATGTCCAATTGAGGCCAAAAATGGAGGTAGGGTACAAACAGCCAAAAACAATCGCCATGAATTCAAATCTAAAATTATAAAAATTAAACTAACACTTTTGGGTAGCGGATCTGTAACTGCAAATCTGCTTCAAGCATTTAGGATTAAATATTTATTTAATACTTACTAAGGAAGTATAAATTAATTGAAATGTTCATTGGTAGGATTCCCCAAGCAATAAAGGGTAAAATTAGGTTTCCTATTGATAAAAATACTCCTGCCAAAACCATAACTTTTGATCTGTGTTTTGATCCATGGAATTCAGATATATAGGACATCAAAATTGTATAAGGGCCGGACCCACTAAAAATAAAACTTTGTATACTTTGTTTATTAACTTGTTTTAGTTATTGTTTATTTAGAGCTAGTGGATTCGCTAAAATTCAACAGTTGGTATGGTATATTTTCAGTTGTAAAACTTTTTAAAATTATTTGAGAGAAAAGTGCTTTAAGGTAGGTACTAGCGTGAAATTTTTTTTTGCAGATCTGAATGAAATTTGGCGCATGTAAACATTGGATAGTCATACGCATCCTGTTAAAATATGAACCACATCCATCGTCTGTGAACAAATATATTCGCTTGTATAGTTGAGTTCTTATACACGGGGCTTATGGCGATCATCACTCAGAATCGCACATATTTGGTTTGTGTACCTCTAAAATTTTGCAGTTTCATTTGAAAAACTAGTATGATGTTCTAGAACTATTCATGTATATTGTATCAGAAGAAAAAAGTTTTTTATCGTTTATTAATGGATATATAGCCATGCAAAGCCTTGTTTTTAACGAAAAATTAAGAATCCCAGTTTATAATGGCAACACCACACGATGGTATGGTATTTGAAAATTCACTAGACCAACAACCTGTTAACAATTCATGATATTCAAATCATAATAGGTATAAAACACTTATTTTATTCAATTTTTATATTTTTTTAGTGTCAGTTTCTCCACTTGACAACCGATGGCGCCACCGTCACACTAGTACTACCTTAATAAAAGTTGTATTTGAAGAATTTTTCTTCAAAATAATCTATAAACGTTTGACAAGGAAATATATACAATAACAAATATTTGAGTACAATTTAAGTTATTTTCTATTTTGGTGGCAATTGTTTTGTAAAGACTTACGTAAATCCACTAAAATATTTGAAAATAAACAACATCCAAAATGATTGAGAACATACACAACCTATATTGAACAGGGTGTCCAAAAAATGTCCCAAAATTTGTAATTTTCTTCTTCCGTACGTATCTGCCAAAAATCCCCACAGGAATATACTGCACAACGTTCCTAAAAAGAGAAATAGACATATTATAATCATTCGTGGTTTGGTTCTCATAATAAGCTACTCTAATTGGGATTAAGTTCCTGTTGTACAGAGTAACAAATAAATATATTAATCCTAATTACAGTACAGTCAAAATCAAAACATTGACTTGCTTTGAAATGCTAAGGGTAGTTAAAAAAGTACCTATAATTTGTAGTGGCCCCGAACCACTTTCAGTCAGCAATTCTATGATGCGTACAAACCATTTAGGCACAACTGACATATTTACAAAATATACTATAGGGATAAGTGGTTCAATGGCATCGAGCCGGCCTGTGGATCCTAAGAACCCTGGTTCGATCCCCACAGCCGACAAAACATTTTCACCATATTAAAATTACCCCTGTGGTTCCCCTCCACTAAAATCTTTGGGCGCCGTGATTTGATGGCTGGTAGCCGCACTTCACTGGCAAAATATATCACTTACCGAGATCTTCTACGGCAGAGTGCCACACCCAGTAATGGGTACAAGGCGTGATGATATATTTATATGTAGGTTACTAAATAGTAAATGTATTTCTTGGTTTTAATAGACACATTACGTACACAAATATAATTGTACAAAATAAGAAAAATAGTATCATTAGAGAGTCCTTGAATTATTCTTAGTATCTGCAAAAACAAATCAATATCTTTCAAAGTAATTCAGTTCCCAATGACGCAGAAAATATATAAAAAATATTATAAATGTCAAATTATATTATTACACAACAAATTATACTATTTGTTTTTTTTTTCAATACTTTGCCAGAAAGTAACATTTTCTTACCTTAATTGATTGAAGAAAGTAATAGGCATTTGTTTAGCTAAACAAAAGAGTAGCAAAAGTCCTGCTTTATGTCATAATAATGTTATAGCTGATTGCTTAAAATTAATATTAATTTTGTAATTATTTTCAATATTTTTAATGTGTCCACATCGTAATGTCAATCGGCAAAAATAATAAAAAATAATTACTATAGATATATAAATAAAATAACAATTTTTATGTATTGTGAATACTTGATTCTACAAAATGTCATTTTGACATATAACCTATGTACATATTTGAATCTTTTGAACATATAATTAAAAGTTATTTTGTTATGCATAAAATATTGTATGTACCACGGGTGAAATTACCGTTTCTGAACTTGAGCATATTATTAGCCCACGGCGCTTTACGCCTCGTGCTCTTAATCAAACCGCGGGCCAGAAACACCTGTTTTCACCCTTGATACATAAATAACTATTGTTAAACATAAATTTAAATTATTATTAAATATCTGTAAAATTCTAAGGAGAAAATTAGCAGCATGCCACTGACTATTAGTACAATGTCGTAAAAATATGAAGCCTTCTGTGTTACACGTTGTTTATTAGTAACTTCCAGCTATTTTATTTTGTTACTATTGTTACTTCTAATCAAGAAAAACTATTTTCAAAAGCAGTCATTTGCTGTATTCCATTTGCCACTTGGCTCACTTAAATCAGTTCAGATAAATTATACAACATGACTAAATGAACTGAACTAAGCATATTTGTGCACTTTTTGAGGTGTATTACTTTAAGATATAACCAAATCAGTAAATGTGGAACTGGAAATAAAGTAAGTGAAGTAATCGAGTGAAATTAATAAATGATCTAGTTCATTAAGTGTAAGTTAGATCTGATCCAAATGACAAATGGTATATGCCTATTGTATTTGTAATTCTTTTAATAACAAAAGGTTGTTTTATCAGAATTATTCATTTAATTTCTTGTCTATAGTCCGTCGAACCTATTTTTCAATTTCTATAAAATTATTCATAACATTTGAAAATATGTTCTGTATTTTCTACTTACCCAAGTAACCGCTGGCGTTAAGCATCCCCTTATCTGCGAGAGAGAGCCCCAGGTCACACTCGGCGACGGGGACGACGTAAGCCATCGTGGTAGTTGCAAAAGAATTTGATAGACATGCGATCAGTGCAATAAATAGCAGAAAATAATTGAATTTTCCGAAGCCTGTAGCTGCAATTGCAGATTCGAAATTGAAGGGTTCTGTAGCTACGTGGGTTACTGGAACATTTAATTATATTAGGGGTTAATTTTAGTGTTGTGGCTAAGTAGACAAGCTGGTAAATCGATGGATTGTAAGTCTAAAATAATTAAATTAATAAATAAATAAATATATCGCGCATATTCTGGGCATGCACCCCAATGATGTTAGTGGAGAGAGAACCACAGGGGTAATTTAACTTTTGTAATAATTGTTTGTCGTTCGTGGGAATCGAACCGAGGTTCTCAGGATCCACAGGCCGACTTGTATATAAATAAATCATCACGCCTTTTACCCAAGATTGGATGTTGTACTCTGCCGAAGCAGATGTCGGTAAGTGATATATTTAAACACGTGGAGTGCGTTTACCAGCTGTCAAATCACATCCCACAAAGATGTTAGTGGAGAGAAAGCCACAGGGGTAGTTTTAATATGGTGAACATTATTTGTCAGCTGTGGGAATCAAACTCGGGTGTTCTAATTCACAGACCGAATAAAACATTTGAATTATACAAATATATTAATTAATATGGGGTAGTGGCTCAGTGGTATCGAGTCGGCCTGTGGATCCTGAGAACCTTGGTTAAAAATTACACCTGTGGCTTCCCCACCACTAAAATCTTTGGGGGCTATAATTTGACGGCTGATAACCGCATTTCACGCGCAAAAATATCATTTACCGAGATCTGCTTCGGCAGAGTGCCACACCCAGTAAAGGGTAAAAGGCGTGATGATATATTTTAGGAAAATAACACATTTGCATATAAATATCATCATCAGCACGCCTTCTACCCATTACTGCGTGTGGCACTCTGCCGAAGCAGATCTCGGTGATATATTTTGCGCGTGAAGTCCGGTTACCAGTCGTCAAATCACAGCCCCCAAAGATGTTAGTGGTGAAGGAGCCTCAAGGGTAGTTTTTGAAATTATGAAAATTGTTTGTCGCCTGTGGGAATCGAATCTAGGGTACCAGGGTTCTCAGGATCCACAGGCCGACTTAATACCACTGAGCTAGCCACCCCATTATACAAATATATTAATTAATATGGGGTAGTGGCTCAGTGGTATCGAGTCGGCCTGTGGATCCTGAGAATCCTGGTTAAAAATTACCCCTGTGACTCCCCCAGCATTAAAATCTTTGAGGGCCACGATTTGACGGCTGATAACCGTATTTCACGCGCAAAAATATCACTTACCGAGATCTGCTTCGGCAGAGTGCCACACTCAGTAATGGGTAACAGGCTTGATGATATATTTATTTATTTATTTTATAACTTATATTGCTGTTAGTTAATGTTTACTTAACAATCGATTTATAAACCGTACATTAGGAAAACAACATATTTGAATTATACAAATATATTAATTAATACAATAAATTAAATTTTGACATAACTTTATAAATATTAATTATCCTTATAGAAACAAACAATTAACACATAATTAGCAAACAATAACTCTAAAATCCTTCAGAATATTCATCACATTACCTAACACGGTTGACGTCTCATCCACGAGATTCTTATCCGTCGCCATTTTCACAATAATCACAAAACTTTCGTAAACAACTCAAAGAAAAAAATACTTCACTAGTTCAAACATACGCCTTCTGTCGAAGCCGCCAGCTAAATAACTAAAGCAACAGTTTAAACATCAGGTGTTTAAATATAACAACGAATCAACGAACCTTGAATGGGGTTTTTATGGCAGCATTATGAGAAATATGAAAATTTGTATCGCAAATTATTGCTGCTTACCTTCAGTAATTCATTACTAGAGGTGTTACTGTCAAAGTAATTACTGTAAAATTATGATAATTATTGTTTTGTTATTCATATGTACTTGTAAATTTCAAATGATATTTTTTCGCGCAAATAAAAACATGGGATGGCTAGCTCAGTGGTATGAAGTCGGCCTGTGGATCCAGAGAACCCTGGTACCCTAGATTCGATTCCCACAGGCGACAAATTTTCATAATTTGAAAAAAACTATCCCTGTGGCTTCTCCACCAGTAACATGTTTGGGGGCCGTGATTTGATGACTGGTAACCGCACTTCACGCGCAAAATATATCACTTACCGAGATCTGCTTCAGCAGAGTGCCACACCAAGTAATGAGTAGAAGGCGTGATGATATATTTATTTATTTTTTATTTATAAATATCTGTTTGTAATATTTTTTGTTTTAACTGACGATATTTAATATTGTGTTGTTGTTCAGAACCTAATTTAAATTTAAGGGTAGATTTAGGGTTCAGTAAAACTCTCTATATTATATAAAATGCTGAATGAAACATAAAGCTGTTATACACAACAGGAACTTAATCTCAATGACAGTATTATTATTATAACTCAACGAAATTTGTTAGATACATATTGTATCCATTGAGCTGCTTTCATTTATTAAGATTGATATTATATTAATTAATTATTAATTGCCTTATTTGAGTAAAAATGCACAACAGGAAACTTATATATACAGGAATGCTAGAAGTTGAAATGAACACAAACTCTCGCTTTTAAAGCGATGATACTACCATGATAGTATTGTGATGCTGCACAACAGGAAACTAAACTCTGTTACAAGACAGGGGATCTATAGCTTATAGTAGAATCTGTATCACTCGAATTCTGTTGTATTTTTAAGTTGAAGTGAAATATGAAATCACAAACTCTCGCTTTTATAGCGACAGTGCTACCATGATGATATTGTTGCGCTGCACAACAGGAAATAAAACCTTGTTATAAGACAGGAGATCTATAGCTTATAGTAGATTCTGTACCACTCAGATTCTGTTGTATTTTAAATTGAAGTTAGCGAAATTAGAAATAACAAACTCTCGCTTTATGGCGACAGTGCTACCATGATGCTACTGTTACGCTGAACAACAGGAAATTAAATCCTGTTACAAGACAGGAGACCTGCAACTTATAGTAGAATCTGTACCACTCGAATTCTGTTGTATTTTTAAATTGAAGTTAACGAAATATGAAATCACAAACTCTCGCTATATAGTGACAGTGCTACCATGATGCTACTGTTACGCTGCACAACAGGAAATTAAATCCTGTTACACGACAGGAGATCTATAGCTTATAGTAGATTCTGTACCACTCAGATTCTGTTGTATTTTAAATTGAAGTTAGCGAAATATGAAATGACAAACTCTCGCTTTATAGCGACAGTGCTACCATGATGCTACTGTTACGCTGAACAACAGGAAATTAAATCCTGTTACAGGACAGGAGACCTGTAGCTTATAGTAAAATCTGTACCATTCGGATTCTGTTGTATTTTTAGTTACAAGTTAAAATTAACGAAACTTGAACTTATAAATTCTCGTTCTTGAAGCGACACTGCTACCACGATGCTAGTACTATCCTGCAGAACAGGAAATTAAACTCTGTTACAAGATATGAAACCTTTAGGTTATAATAGAATATGTACCATTTGGATTTAGTTGTATTTTTAGTTATAAGTCGATGTTAGCGAAATGAGAAATCGCAGACTCTCGCATTTATAGCGACAGAGCTACCACGGAGCTACTACTACACTGCACAACAGGAAATTAAATCCTCTTATAGTACAGGAGACCTGTAACTTATAGTAAAATCTGTACCATTCGGATTCTGTTGTATTTTTAGTTACCAGTTAAAATTAACGAAACTTGAACTTATAAATTCTCGTTCTTGAAGCGACAGTGCTACCACGATGCTAGTACTACCCTGCACAACAGGAAATTAAACTCTGTTACAAGATATGAAACCTTTAGGTTATAATAAAATATGTACTATTCGGATTTAGTTGCATTTTTAGTTATAAGTCGAAGTTAGCGAAATGTGTAATCACAGACTCTCGCTTTTCTAGCAACAGAGCTACCATGGTGCTATTACTACACTGCACAACAGGAAATTAAATCCTGTTACAAGAGAAGAACCCTACAGCTTATAAAAGAATATGGACCTTTTGGACGCAGTTGTATTTTAAGTTATAAGTACTGCTGAAGCAAAAGTGCTACCATGAACACATTTCACACATACATCAATATTAATTTTAGCAATTCTTCTGTTTAACCTTGAATATCATTTTATTTCGACAACAATAACAACTAATTAATTTTATATTTATAAAAAATGGTGTTGTATTTTCCATCTAATAAAAACATTAAAACCTTTCAATCTATAAATATATAAAGAGGTTACTGGTATTTCCAATATACAATGTCATTTGCAAAGAGAAAAAAAATATAAAATGCATTTCACGAATTCATCGATTAATCAAGGTCCCAAAAAGGTCAAAATTCAATTCACTGCTTGCGTGTTAAAGAAAAATAAACATTGCATATATTTCAAATTCTTCAGTGCATGTGAAATAATTTTTTAATTAAATATGATAATTTTATTCGTTTAGATTTTGTCTTACCAAATTTTTATTATTATTTAGTGTTAGTTTTGTGTTGTTTTTTGAGGACGACACATTAAAATTGTTCTGCAACAATGCCAGAAGATTCTACAACACAAAATGGTAACTAGTTTAACTCGTGCACTAGTGAAAGACAATTTGTAGATAATATTTATAAGTATCTTTAGTTAATAGGCAGATACTTATAGTAATTTAGATAATAAATGGACAGTTACTGACAGTATAAATTTGTATTAAATGTTTAGCAAAATAACTAGTAATTGTGAATTTACTTATACACATAGTACTTGTTTAATATTTAAATATGTTTCATTTCTCTCAAAACAATAATAATACAGGTAAAAATTTATTAATAATTATTATTATTATACGGCAAAATTCAAGTGTTATCAGTAACTAATTTTAATAGCAATTACTTGGCCCAAAATTATTTTTTCGTTAAAAATTTTAATTATACTAAAAACCCAGGTATCTTACTCTTACTAAAATCTACAATTAATTTTCAATATTTCACATTAAATATACTTTAGGCACAAAATGTATTTCTTTGTTTTTTTGACTATCATGATCTGTTAGACACATTGACGGATGAAATAAAAAAAAATCAAATAAATATATCATCACGCCTTCTACTCATTACTGGGTGAGGCACTCTGTCGAAGCAGATCCCGGTAAGTGATATATTTTGCGCGTGAAGTGCGGTTACCAGTAGTCAAATCACGGCCCCCAAAGATGTTAGTAGTGGAGGAGCCACAGGGGTAGTTTTTGAAATTATGAAAATTGTTTGTCGCCTGTGGGAATCGAATCTAAGGTACCAGGGTTCTCAGGATCCATAGGCTGACTGCATACCACTGAGCTAGCCACCCCATAAAATCAGAGTTTATCATTATTTAAAATAAACTTTATTATTATACAGTTACTAAAAAAGTTTTAGTTGAAACAAAAATTTTTGGACAAATTACTGCTCTTGATGATGACTCATGTGGGATTCGAATGGGGGTTGAATAAATTTTTCACCAATAAATTGACTAATTTTCAATAAATATTTATATTCTTCCATTATATTCACAGTCAAGAAGCTTAGTTATTGTTGCTATTAATGTTGGCAAAACTTATCTGTGCCTCAAAGAATATGGAGTGGCTAGCTCAGTGGTATGAAGTCGGCCTGTGGATCCTGAGAACTCTGGTTCGATTCCCACAGACGACAAACAATTTTCATAATTTCAAAAAAACTATCCCTGTGGCTCCTCCACCACTAACATCTTTGGAGGCCGTGACTTGACGACTGATAACCGCACTTCACGCGCAAAATAAATCACTTACCGAGATCTGCTTCGGCAGAGTGCCACACCCAGTAATGGGTAGAAGGCGTGATGATATATTTATATTTATTTATTTAAAGATTCAAAAATGATTAAGAAATTATTTCCAGAGCAAAATGAAAAGTCAAATTTCGAGACAGCAATCTCTGCGACGAAATTCGGAAAATTTAATTATTTATTGATCGTCTGTTCGATTTCTGGAGCGATGACACCAATTATTGATAACTCTGTGATGTCCTATGTTGTTCCTGCAGCTCAATGTGATTTGGAATTAAGTTTACAACAAAAAGGAACTTTGAATTCGGCTGTGTTCATAGGTAATTATTTAAAATAAATCAACCAACACCTTATGATATAAGGCGAATTCCATTTGCCATTTGGATCAGATCTAACATACATTTACTGAACCAAATCACTTATTTATTTCTCAGGATTACTTCGCTGCTTTATTTCCAGTACTAGAATTACAAATTCTAATTTGCTTTGAAGTAATTCACCCCAATAAATGCATCAGTTTGCTTAATTCATTTAATTTAGTCATGTGTCGAATTTATCTGAACTGATTTAAGTGTACCAAGTAGTAGTAAATGGAATACAGCTATAATTCTAGTTTTTATGTATCCATGGATACGATGATACACTCCTACATTGCAAATTTTAATTAAGGACCAGTTTTTCAATCATGATTATCATTATTTGAGAGTAAACAAGTAATTAAAAAAGTGGCCCTAAATCAAACAAAACATAACTATTATTATTTGGAAATAAATATTTTGTTTGATTTTATTTTATTTATAAAATAAATTGACATTTATAACATTCAAACAATGATATTTATAAATAATTCATGGAAAACAAAAGCCATGGTTATTGTTAGAATTTGAAAGAGATTTTCAAATTTATTATTTTAATTTGCGGCTAAACCAAACACGTAATAAAAATTATAAAAACAGTCTTGTATCCATTTTTTAATTTTGAACATCTTTGCACTCAACAGTTTTTTCCGTAAAATAAACCGGGAAGCAGGAAATTGCATAAAACTAATACCCCATGTTAAATCTCTATATTCGCCCTCATCATATACCACCCGATAGATCTTACAATCTTAATAATTGGACTGATTACTCAAAGAATTAATGAGTAAATGTTTAAGAATACTTATAGGGTTCGTGCTACCTCATTTGATGGGATATAGCGTAATATTATGTATGTATTTATATGTAATTGTTATTAATTTATTTGTATATTTAGGGTTTCTAGTAAGCTCATATTTCTGGGGAATTCTCGGCGATAGACTAGGCAGAAGACGAATGTTATTCGTAGCCTATTCCCTCGATTTAATCATTAATGTTCTGGGAGCATTCATGCAAAATTTCGTACTTGTATATATATTTAAATTCTTGGCAGGTTTTGTGTAAGTGTTAATTAATAAATTGACGTAGTATAAACGAACTAAAATTATTTATTTTATAGATCAAGTGGTGGTTATGCTCTTATACTGACTTACATGTCAGAGTTTCATTCGACGGAGTATAGATCAAAAATGATTATGACGGTAGGATTATCCATGGTTGGAACCTTTATAGTTTTACCAGCACTTGCCTGGGTCATAATACCACTGGCTGATATTTCTATCTCTAATTATGGTAAGAATAAACCATCATCATTAATAGTTATATGCTTGACGTAAAATCCAACATCTTCTACGCATTGCTAGCCTTTTCATTTCAATATAACTTCTTCCTTCTTTTAGATCATCTACCATCCTCCTCCTTCTTCTATCTCCTTCATCTTCTTCATCTACTGTCCTTTCCAGTACGTTCTTCATTTGAGTATCGCTTCTCAACTCATGATCCATGCCTCTAACCTTTTCTGGGAGTAACAGATCTATCCTAACTTCTTTGAGTGCCGTAATTTAATAACACACACAATTACATTCAGTAATAGGTATATATAGAGTATAATAGGTATATATAGTGTTCAATAATTATCTGCTTGATGGAGGTCCTAAATTCCTTCTCCAACTTCTTTTACTCCTTGCCAGCCTCTTCATTCCAACATAACTTCTTCCTTCTTTCAGATCTTCTACCATCTTCCTCCTCCTTCTGCCTCTTTTACCTTCTCCTTCTAATGTCCCTTCTATTTCGTCCTTCATTATAGTATCCCTTCTCAACCACATTCTTTTCCTTTTCAAACTAGTCTCATACAGTGTCCTTTTTTCTCCTAGTCTTTCCAATACTTGTTCGTTGCTAACTCTATCAGACCAGTTAATATCGAAATATGAAGAATTTGAAGTATCTGTAGGTTGGTTTGTAATTAAAATAGCAATTATTTTAAATATGTTTTAGTTTTACATTCCTGGCAATTGTTTATACTAATAGCATTAATTCCGGTATTTATATCAACAATTGTCTTTATTTATTTACCGGAAACTCCTAAATTTTTAATGACAAATGGACAAAATGAGGAAGCATTGAAAATATTTAGGAAAATTTATAGTTGGAATACTGGTAACCCTGAAGAAAAATATCCTGTAAGTAACGATTGTGTCTGCGTGGTTTTGCTTCTACTATAAGCTACTGTAATTAAGATTAAGTTCCTGTTGTGCACTGTAACAAATGTTAAATGAAACAGCTAACAGCTGTCATTGCAGATGTAAGTAGAACGTGGCGCTTCCACCAAAATAGTTATTAGCACGAGGCGTAAAGCGCCGAGAGCTAATAACGTGCGCAGGGTCAGAAACGCTAATTTCACCCGTAGTGCATACAATATTTTATGCACAACAAAATAGCATTTAATTATATGTTCAAAAGATTCAAATATGTACATAGGCTATATATATCAAAATGACATTTTGCGGAATCAAGTATTTACAATAAACAAAAAATGTCATTTTAGGGCTAAAACATATGCTTTTCGGCCCGGTTGTGCATAAAAGTAACTTTATTTACTTATTAATGCGATTTTTTAGATAACTCAACTAGCCGATGAGACTCAGGGTTCAAATACCAACCAACCTAGTCTGTCCAACAAAGATGTTTCCAAACTTTTACAAACGATTTTAGCACAATTAAAACCAATTTTTCGTCAACCACATTTACTAAACATATTTCTAATTATTGTAATTCATTTTGGAATACTTTTAGGGTGCGTGTTTTATTATTAATTTTGTTGTTATTTTGTTTATTGTTTTTGATATTTTAGTGCAAATACTTTAAGATTGTGGTTGCCGCAAATTTTTACTTCTATTGATGAATTTAACCAAATACACGGCAGTGAAAATGGTACTTTATGCGATGTAATTGAGTTTTCTTTTGGGAAAAATTATAGTGGTTTTAATATTACTGAAATTGAAGAGGCCGAATGTATTGCTGTAAGTAATATCGTATATACAGGGTGTCCCATGGAAACTGTACCATAAACAAAACAATAAATTTTCATGCTAATGTAGAAACTCATGAAAAACAACATATTAAAATTTGTCGTCAGTTAAAATACCATCTGAAGGATTAATTTAAAATAATATAAGACTAGTTATGAAATTGAGGAATCCACTATTCGATTCTATTTGTTAATTAATTCGAACGCAGAAATAAATTGTCATATAACATTTTTGTTAATTTGTTAAAATAATTAGGAAAACAATAATAGTAAAAAATTTTAGCTATTTCCCATGTTATCTGCATATGGTATCGTTTTCTTGAGATATCCTGTGTACATAAACGAATACTAAACAATATTATTGATGCAAATAGATACTCCCGAATGATCAAGTATACATAAACTCATTAATTGTTGGAGCAGCTTGCCTTTTAGTAAACTTTATACTAATTCAAATTATCAATTATTGTCGCAAAAAATATCTTTTAGGTAAGTTCTTCCTTTTATAAATAAAGTACGTACAATATTAAAAATTGCCTTCATCGTATACAGAATGGTGTGTTCGGAGAATTTCAATATTAATTTAGAAATATTCAATTATTGGTTCCTATAATTGTTTCTCAGCAAAATAGTTGCATAGTTTTTTGTAGGCAAAAGAATTCTGTATCTAATGATATATATCATAATTGTCCTTTATTCGAAACAAGAAAATTCATTAAATAAATGACAATAATAATAAAACAAATATATTTAATATTACGTAATAAATATCACAGTAGTAGTGACTCAGTGGTATCGAATCAGCTTGTGGATTCTAAGAACCCTGGTTCGATCCCCACAGCCGACATTTTCATCAATTTAAAATTACCCTTGTGGCTCCTCCACCACTAACAGCTTTGAGGACCATGAGGTGACGGCTGCTACCGCATAAAAATATAAATAGTAAATAAATATATCATCACGCCTTTTATCCATTATTGGTTGTGGCACTCTGCTGAAGCAGATCTCGGTAAGTGATATATTTATGCGCGTGAAGTGCGGTTAAATCACGGCCTCCAAAGATATTAGTGGTGGAGGAGCCACAGGGGTAATTTTTAAATTGGTGAAAATGTTTGTCGACTGTGGGGATCGAACCAGGGTTCTTAGGATCCACAGGCCGACACGATACCACTGTGCCATTACCCCATTAAGTATGTCAAAAGATGTAAAAAAATATTGTCTACAAAAAACTGTTAACTGTTAGAAGAGCCAATAATTGAATATTTCTAAATTAACATGGAAATCCCTATGGTGCATCACCTGTCGTCGTACCATCCTATATATTTGACTATCAAAGTTTTTAAAATTATTTTAGAGTAATATTGTTCAAATAAAAGTTATGGACGATGAAATTTTCTGGCACTTTTGTTTGAAATATTTTTCTCTATAATATCTTAGAAATGTTTGACAACGAATAATGTACAAGTAACTTATATATTTTTTTGTATAATGCAGTGTTCTTGGTAACAGTTAGTGGATGTGCCGCTATAGGAATATATTGGAGTTATAATCAACATATTATGTTGGCTACATCAATAATAAATGTCGCTTTTGCTATTACAAGTTCTACTACTTTGATGAGTGTAGTGGTTGAATTATTTCCTACAAGTTTAAGGTAAAACTACAAATATTATGTAGCGTTGTATATTTTGGGGTGTCTCCAACAAATTTGATTTGAAACGCTTTTTTCTAAAATTATTTGGCAACGATTTACAATGAAAAATAGATGAAAACAAATTACAATGATTATTTTTGACGTTTCTCAAAACCAATGAAATGCTTCATTGTATGTCACGTGTCTGCGTTTTAACCAATCCTGTCATTATTATACTGAGAATAAAGCTCTTGTGATTATTCCCGGGAATAATCTCTGTAGGTCCTTTTTTGTTTGTGACAAATGATAGGTAGTTGTCAAATAATTATTTAAAACTGTCAACGCGTCAAGTAAAATCTGTGAAAAAAATCGATTTAGTTGTATTTTAGATACAGAAATACACCAACAAATTTTGGAAACAACTTCCAAGAATACATTAATAAGTAATCAATCGATATGAACTAGTTCAAAATCTTTTAAGTCGGATGAATCGACCTCAACAGCTAAGTCAAAAAATAATCTATTTAAATATAACTCGAGAGTTGGATAAATTAGAAAATAATTCTCCAGTATCTTTCTCAAACTTGTTGCCATTTGGCAATAGCCACTCAAGCCCTACGGGCTTTCGTGACTATTGCCTGGCAACAAGTTTTCAAAAGATCTGTCAAATTATTTTCAATTTATTCTCACTCTCTTGTTATATTATTACTGAGAATAAAGCTCTTGTGATTATTCCCGGGAATAATCTCTGTAGGTCCTTTTTTGTTTGTGACAAATGATAGATAGTTTGCTATGGAAATGGAAATACAGCGACTGCGTAATATCAGCAACTTTCTATATTACAGAATGATCAAAAGTAAGTCTTTCAGTTGGCAATACTATTCTGGGGATGTTTTTGCACAGTTGCCACAGCGCCTGGTAAAGGTGGAAATAATATTTGATATGTCATTTTTATAATAAATGCAAATAGATTGATTGATAGATTATTGTTCTGTGAGTAATGTTAAGAAATAAAAGGATGTGGGAAAAGGAAACAGTGATTTTTATTCATTTAAATTTTTAAATGTCACTGTCAACAACAGGCAATAAATTTCAGTATCAGTCTTACCAATTTCAAGTAGTTTTTCTTATTGCCAACTGAAACACTTACTTTTGATCACGCTGTAGTTATAATCATATTTTTGTTAGGGGTGTCGCTGTGGCCTTAACTTTAATGGCAGGACAAATAGGTGCATTATTAGGGAATTTAATTTTCCCCTATTTACTACAATCTGGATGTTTACCACCTTTTCTATTATTGGGCTGCGTAGTAATTTGTAAGTATTTAAAACAGTGTAACGGAGATAAATATAATATTAAGGGGGGACCCCACCCTGGAAAGTCAAAAAATAAGCGATTTTTACGATTTTTTTCTGGTATTAAAAATGATGGAATCTCTTCAGGGTTTTTTGTATAATATTCAGCTATATTTCATCTTTACTTGACAATTTTTTTACGTAAAAATATCGATCCGTTATTCCGTGGTACGGGTACACACGGGTCGCCTTCTCAAAACTGCTCCTCGCTGGCTGCATGCACCGGGAAGTCTTGAAACATCGCAGAACATTCCGATTTGAAAAACCCAAAACTATATGAAATTATCTAAGGTGAAGCATAGCGATTTTTTTGAAATTCGAAAAATTACAAAAATGGCAGCGATTTCAAAAAAAGTTTCATTTTTTGTAAAAAAATTCGCCATTCAAATGTTCATAAAAAATCGAAAAATTGAAATATCAAAAAAATCCTATGCTTCACCATAGAGAATACAGTTTTACGTATTGGACACAAAAAAAGAGCGAAATCGGTTGGATAGATCCCGAGATTTTTCTGCAACCAGATAAAAAAACATGGTTTCGAGAAAAACGCGTTTAAAGTTTCAAGTTCAGTTTACAGTGTGATTATATATGATAAAATTTCTCGATGTATCTTTGCAACGAAGTTATATATCGAAAAATCGTTTTACGACAACATTGTAGAGGCCCAAAGGATCGCAAAAATGCAACAACAAAAAATCGATTTTTTTATAGTGCCAGGGTGGGGTCCCCCCTTAAATATTTATACTCAGATACGGATGATATTGCAAATTATTTAATGAAATAGAAATATACATAAATATTTTTAATTAATTATATTATTTTTATTTTAGCATGTGGCTTATTATGTATGTTACTGCCAAATGCCTCAGGAAAAGATTTTAAGTAATAGAATTAATAGTTAAAATCATAAATAATAAATTGTTGTTTATATTGTGTAATATACCAGTATTATAGTATGTCAAATTAAGTATTATTTATATAAGAAAGCTGTTGTACTTAAGAACACGAAAATATTAAAAATGACTAACTTTATTTTCGGTTTCAAAACGTTACTTAAATGTTTTAGAGACAATTTTCTTAAATAAAAGTTGTAGATAATACAGTCCTCTTTAACTTTTATTTAAAGCATTTTTTTCTAAAATAATTTACGAACGCGTAACAGTTGAATAAAGCAAACTATACAGAATCACTAACCATCAATTGTTGTCCTCGAACTTTCCTAATGAAATGTGTGTAATTTAACGGTAAGTAATGAATGAAATTAAGCCATATGTACGGTAATTTTATGCTGTAACCATTCGTTGAGTTCCCTCCACCTGATTCACGTTCATAGATGACCTTCATATGTTTCCTATATTACTTTCAATGTCTTTGAAGCCGATGGCAAAATTACACATGCTTGGTACGAGGTTTTAATGACAAAATAATTGAAAAATATTTACGTAAAACTTTCTAATTGATATAAAACTAATAAGAATATTTTCTAGAGTGATTTTGATGCTCATGACTTTACTTTGGGTAGTTGTAGTTCGATGGTTACGTTGTAACTTCACACGAAAGAAATAAAAATAAATAAATATATCATCACGCCTTTTATCCATTACTAGGTGTGGCACTCTGCCGAAGCAGATTTCGGTAAGTGATATATTTATGCGCGTGCAGTGCGGTTACTTGTCGTCAAATCACAGTCCCCAAAGATGTTAGTGGTAGGGGAGCCACAGGGGGTAATTTTAAATTGGTGAAAATGTTTTGTCGGTTCTGGGGATCGAACCAGGGTTCTTAGGATCCACAGGCCGACTCGGATACCACTGAGCCATTATTTACGTATCTATAGGAATTATTTTTTTACGCTCCTAGGGCCAAAAAGAAGTATTTAAGCCCGCTTTTTGAGGCTAATACACATGAATTTTGGATCGTTTGTGCATAAACTAAATTTATTTTGTAACGACAGGAATAAATATGAAAATTTACAAAATTATATTTTTTTGCAGGTTCCCGTTAGATATGCATAATTAGTTAAAATTCGAAATTATATTTGCAACTCGTATTAAAAATGTCTTTATTGCACTCATGGGTGTGCAATAAAGTGACACTTTTAACAGTAGTTGCATAAATAATAATTTTGTTCCTGAGTAATAATTTGACTACAAACCTGTTTAAAAATAGATTTCTTTTTTACTTTAATTGAATTTGATTTACAAATTAATTAATAAATATATCATCACGCCTTCTACACGTTACTGGATGTAGCACTCTGCCGTATCAGCTTTCGATATGTGATATATTTTGCGTGTGAATTGCAGTTACCAACTATCAATATACGGTCCCTAAAGATGTTAGTGGAGGGGAAGGCAACAAGGGTAGTTTTAATGTGATGTCAATTATTTCTCGGCTGTAGGAATCGAACCTCGGTTCTCAAATCCACAAGCCGATCCAATATCACTAAGCCATCTACACTTTTTATATCAAGTAAATAATGATATTTAAGATTAAATTGTATGAATAAAGTACAGACATATATTTCTTAGTCCGAAGCCTAGTAGGACGTAAAGACTTCTTTAATAATAATTACGATTGTGTCTGAGTGCTTTGGATTCCACTAATTGGGATTAAGTTCCTGTTGTGAGTAAACAATAAACAAATAATATTTTAAAATAATTGAAATTCGAATTGTGACAATAATTGATATTAGAGAACGGTTTCATTTTGCTCCAGACTGTCAATTACTTTCCTCTTTTGTTTTCCAACACAAACGAGAACAAAAGATGACACAAAAATATGAATAAAAATGAAAAGGTGTAGAATACCCGGTGATCAATTTTCATTGTTGTAGCAGACTGCGTGCACCATTTATCATCATTAAGAATTTACAAAAAAAATGAGGATTCAACAAATGAATCATGATAAAGACAAATGTACTATGTACTTCATAATGTAATTACTGAAGGCGATGTTTACATGTTTAATATCTTGTTTTTTCTTATATTAAATATTTCTATAATTCAAGGGTTTTTCAATATTTATGTTGCAATCTTGTAAGATTAAAACTGAAACATTATTTATTTATTTGTTTTTCATTTTGTACAAGAAATAATTAATCCCAATTACAGTAGCTTTCACTGATAGTCATATTTTTTATTTATAATGTGCCACACCCAGTAATGGGTAAAAGGCGTGATGATATATTTATTTATTTATTTTTTACATAAATGAAATGACAATTTGTGTTTATTGTGAATACTTGATTTTACAAAATAACCTGACATATAACCTATGAACATATTTGAATCTTTTGAACATATAATTAAATGTTATTATAAAATATTGTATGTACCACAGGTATCCTGAGCAGGTGCTTTACGCCTCGTACTAATAATCATGCCGCGGGCCAACAACGCTTATTTTCACCCTTGCTACATTGATTTAAATGTAGAATTTTAAACTCTACAACTTTGATTTAAAGCATTTTTGTCTAAAATAATTTAGAAAGTAAAGCGCCCGAAAAATCTGTTTTCCCATATTAAACGCCCATGGCCCGCGTTTCGTAATACACCCAGTATACCCAATATTCATTTTGTATCATCCGACAATATTTATTGGAGTGTATATCCTCTAGTGAAATAAATATCCGTCGATACATACATCAGAAAGAAAAATTATTCACGATTGATTTGCAAACTCTGTGAAACGTATCGTCGATGCGACCTAGTATCAATATACGTACTGAGAGTTAAACCAGATACTTTACAGTACATTTTCCATTGGAAAAGTGCCAATTGTTTCTTTCTTTATTGGGTTATTGGTAGAGAAGTAGAAGAACAAGTTTTGCAGAGTATATTTGTAAGACATTTGGAATGTAACAACAATGGATTTTATTTTTCACAGCAGCTACAAGTTTATATCGAAATAAACTTTATATTTTATTTAACAGTACGATGTGTCTAAGTAACAAGGGTAGCACGGATCCTAGTCAGAGCTGGGCAGTAGCCATGGGCGTCCGCAGACATTTTTTCAGGGGGGGGGGGGGGGGCGAGTCAGAAAAAACTCGCAGATATACATAAATTTCTAAAATATTTTTTTCTACATAACATAAATACAAATACACATAACAAATGGATAAAAAAATATTTAAATTTGTGAAATAAATTACTAGTCTTTGTCGTCTGGGTTTGAATTGAAGAGGTGGGACAATTTTCGAATAACTATCCCATAAATTGACACCATTTCTTCAATAAATTCCGATTTAGCAGTTTTACAGTTTTTATTTTCTAATATTTTTAGGGCATAAAATATGAAATTGATTTTGCATGTTTTGTATCGACACAAATTAGATCTGAAAACGACTAAAATTGTCTCAAAACTATCGATAGCTATGAAATTGACACAAAATTAAACAAATGTTTGTCGTGCAATCTGTCAAAACTGTCAGAATAAATTCCTTATTTATTATTTCATTTATTTTGACAAATAAAACGTCAAACATATATTTAATTTTGTTTCAATTTGAGGCAATTTTCGTAATTTTTGTTGCAATTTTCAAATCTAATTTGTGTCGTTACAAAGTATGCAAAATTAATTTTGTTTATTGGTTCAGATGCACTTTTATTTCAAACTTTTTTGCTTCAAATATTTAAGGAAGCAGGAAATTGAAAAATTATAGTTTTATATGTTAAAGTCCTATTTTCGAAAGTCTTGGTCACCACCCTAGTTAATATCCAAGGGGGGGCGCGCGCCCCCCCTTGCCTCCCCCTGCAGACGCCCATGGCAGTAGCTAGCTACTTTTGTAGCTTAGCTACTAGCTACTAGCTACATTTACCTTAGCTGTAGCTGTAGCTTAGCTAACTGTGAAAAAATATAGCTGTAGCTTGTAGCTAGCTACTTTTTTTCTATTAACTTAAAAATAACAACTGAAGCTACTTTTGAAGCTACTTTTTGTAGCTTAAAACTACTTTTTAAGCAGAAGGTCAACAAAGTACGCATGCGTACAAGGTAAACCCACACAAAATAATTATTTGTTGCCGGTTCTAACTGGCTCTAATACGCAAAAATACACAGTAGGTGCCAGATTGTATTTGCTATTTTTGATATTTATGTACATAATAGTAAATTAACAGTCATTATAACAAAAGACTGATCATATGACAATGGCAAATTTAATTATTTCACAATAATTTAAAAAAGTAGCTTTAACATTTAACAGCTACTTTAACGAAAGCTTTTAGCTGTAGCTTAGCTATATTTTACAAATTATAGCTTATAGCTGTAGCTTAGCTACTTTTTTAAAGAATAGCTGTAGCTGTAGCTTACCTACTTTTTTTAAGTAGCTTGCCCAGCTCTGATCCTAGTAATGAGTACAGACTGTGATGATATATTTATATGTATTTATTTTATTTATATTTTATAGATTATTAGTTAATTTAAATTTTTAAATATCAGTCTTGCCAATTTCAGGGACATTTTTTATTGCCAAACAGTTACTTCTGATTACCCTGTATAAATTAAACAAATTATAGCACCATTTTATTTAATTGTTACTGTAAATTTTAACAATTTAATCAGCACCATCTGAAGGATGAATTTAGTGCAGTTTCAGCATATAATAAATTGTTGTCGCAACTAACGACTCTAGCTAATTAACGAATATGAGACTATGTAATCAGTACCAA
Organism: Pterostichus madidus; assembly: GCA_911728475.2. NCBI lineage: Eukaryota > Metazoa > Arthropoda > Insecta > Coleoptera > Carabidae > Pterostichus > Pterostichus madidus. The sequence continues at coordinate 1,316,397 of OU452314.1, read as the reverse complement.
TCTATGGTTTTTAGTTCAATAATTAGTAATATGATCACCATTAAATTGACATAATTAACAATAACGATACTAATTCATTGATAATACACAAGTCAAACAACCTCATTTGTAAGCAGATTACTAAATAATCTGGATTCAATGTTCTAATTAATGTCAAACTATTGATATTACATATTTCGTACATCATTAGACTTTCACCCACATATGGGTATTGCAATTAAACTTTATAGATAGCGGTTATTATATTTTTTAATCGTTAATACAGTGTCTGCTTTCCATTTAAGTTTTTGGTGGAGGTACAGAATTCGTTTGTTTCAAATACCCTTATTTTAAGGAAAGATATTTTGAGGTAAATATACCGGGGGGTATGTATAAAATATACAGTCTTTTAATAGTACTAAGGGTAGTAAAATTGAAAGAAGCATGCGTCAGCATTTTTAGATTAAAGATATTTTATAAATCAATAAATAAATAAATATATCATCACGCCTTCTACCCATTACTGAGTGTGGCACTCTGCCGAAGCAGATCTCGGTAAGTGATATATTTTGCACGTGAAGTGCGGTTATCAGTCGTCAAATCACGGCCTCCAAAGATGTTAATGGTGGAGGAGCAACAGGGGTAGGATTTAAAATTATGAAAATTGTTTGTCGCCTGTGGGAATCGAACCAGAGTTCTCAGGATCCGCAGGCCGACTTCATACCACTGAGCTAGCCACCCCATAAAGAATACGATATTTTATGAGTAGAATAATATTTTCAGCATTCTTAAAATATATACCAATTATTTCGTACATCATTAGGATTTAACCCACATCTGATGTAATTAAACTTTATAAATGGTGGTTATTATATATTTTAATCATTAAATACAATGGCTAGCTCAGTGGTATGAAGTCGGCCTGTGGATCCTGAGGTCCCTGGTTTGATTCCCACAGGCGACAAATTTTCATAATTTGAAAAAGCTATCCCTGTGGCTCCTCCACCACTAACATGTTTGGGGGCCGTGATTTGACGACTGGTAACCGCACTTCACGCGCAAAAATATATCATTTACCGAGATCTGCTTCAGTAGAGTGCCACACCCAGTAATGGGTAGAAGGCGTGATGATATATTTATTTATTTATTTAAATACAATACTAGCTTGCAATATACATTTTGGTGGAGGTGCCGAATTTGTATTTGTTTCAATTACAACACCCGTATTTTAAGGGAAGTTTATAGATATTTTAGGGTAACTACATGCGAGGGGTTGTAAAAATATACCAGTCTTTTAATAGTACTAAGGGTAGTAAAATTGGAAAAAGCATGCTTCAGCATTTTTAGATTAAATGTTTTTATGAGCCGAATAATATTTTCAGCATTCTGAAAAGAATATCAGCTCGTAGCGCATTCAGTGGTAAAAAACTTATAAAGAGGTAATTAAATTTGTAATTTTAAGTCGTCAATTATAATTAGAAAGATAATATTTGAACTTTATTAAAATTCTAATTAACTGCTCAATTTTTCTAACTTACATTTTACAAGCATAAAATATTTTCAGTCATCTACGTATTTTTTTATAACTTTAAAAATAATATTATTTGTGCAGAAATGATTAATTGATTGATTGAAATGTTAAAATTGTTTTAATAACAATTTCAAAGTTAGTATCAATTTAATATTATTGATGTTGATGTCAGTAGTATTAATTACACGTTTCAAATTAATTATTTAATTGACGTCCATAAACTCATCATTATCTATATTATTCATGTCGATATTGCAATTGTTTTGAATATGTTACATATTTACAAAAAATAACTGCCATTTTGAAAATTACAGATAAACCAACAGAATGGTAATATATATATATATATATATATTAACTCAGTGGTATCGAGTCGGCCAGTAGATCCTGAGAGCCTTGGTTCGATCCCCACAGCCAACAAACATTTTCACTAAATTAAAATTACCCCTGTGGCTTCCCCACCACTAACATCTTTAGGGGCCGTGTTTTGACTGCTGGAAACTGCCAGAGCTGGGCAAGCTATTTAAAAAAAGTAGCTAAGCTACAGCTACAACTATTCTTTAAAAAAGTAGCTGAACTACAGCTATACATACATACATACATACATACATAACTTCACGCCATATCCCAACAAATGGGGTAGCACGAACCCTAAAATCACTCATAAAACATTCACTCAACACACCCATCAAACAACCAATCATCGTCAAACACTCTCATCCAAACACACCACCCTCACTTCAACCACCCTCAAAGATCACTCCATATAAACTCATTCATTTATACACTCGAAACTACTATCACACAACAAACCTTCAATCACATCACTCCCCCTCACCTACCACTCACTTTCCTTCTTCAACGCACACAACGCATGCATAAAAAATCTCAAATTACTCACGTTCACTCCCAACAACGAAAAAATAACGAAACTAACAACGAATCTACAAGATTAGAAAAGATGAAAGCGATAGTCTGCACTTATATATGAAAGAAAAGACCACACAATGCAGTAAGTGAAAATGAAACAAAAAAATAAGAAAGAAAGGGAGTGTCGCTCTACGCTTGTTTTTGGAAGTGAATTCCACACAATTGCAGTTAAACACTCAATGTAAGATCAGAAAAGAATAAAAAAGATAAGAAACGAAGGGAGTGTCGTCCCTGCGCTTGTTTTTGAAAGTGAATTTCACACAATTACAGGTAAACACTCTAATGAAATTACTAAACAACGAAACTAAAATTTAAAACCCTGCGCATTTCTGAAATCATCAGATTCATTCCGCAATTAATCTTCGCCAAACGTTCCTATCCTGACACACCACTTTTGCTTCATCCACATTCATAATTCCTTTCATACATGCACGTTTGTTCCTCGTACTCGGAAACTTTCGTTCACGCAACAATCCTTCTATCATATTCATCCATTTATTCATAGGTCGCCCACGCAATCTTTCACCCTCAATTTCACCAACATATACCTGTTTCACTAATCTCTCATTCGACATACGTTCAACATGCCCAAACCATCTCAACTGACTTATACCTACTTTTCTAACTACATTCTTCTCAATTTCACACTCATCATACACCAATGTATTCCGGACACGATCTCTTCTAGTATAACCACACACACCCCGCAAATACCTCATTTCCACAGTAGTTATACGACGTTCATGTTTCTTCATCCACACCCAACATTCACTACCATACATCAATGTAGGCACTAAAACACCATTATACACACTCAATCGAGCATCTCTGGATACATTCACATTTCGAGCAAAGGTTCCCAGAGCACCCAATACCTTGCGTCCCGCAGATACTCTTCTTTCAATCTCACAATCAATACGTCCATCCCTTGAAAACATACTACCCAAATATAAAAACTCATTCACTTGACCCAATCTCACACCATTCACCGAAACATTACAATCAGTCACCAAATCGCTCTTTTCAAACACTAACACTTTACATTTATCAACATTTAATAACAGATTTAAACCTTTTCCTACTTCATTTATACTTAGAATCATTCTTCTCAATTGCTCTTCAGATTCACCCATAACAACAACATCATCCGCATACGCTAACGCAGGCACTACACTACCACCAATATGTACACCATCCACCCCATTCAGCGCCGTTCGTAACAACACATCCATATACAAATTAAACAGCCACGGAGACATCCCACAACCTTGTTTCACACCAACATCTATACAAAACCAATCACTCAATCTACCATTAACTCTCACCGCAGCCTCACTACCTTCATACAGCGCACGAATTGCCCCCAACAAATTACCATTTATACCGTACTGTAACAGTACATTCCATAATGTCTCGCGATGAACACTATCATATGCTTTTTTAAGATCGAGAAAGCCACAGAACACCTTCTTGTTCTTAGCAAGTGACTTTTCAACAATCATACGAAGAGAAAACAATTGATCCACACATCCTCTCTCAGGCAAAAAACCACCTTGCATATCACTTAACTTGGAGATTGTTAAGGTTCGTACCTTATGAATAAGAATCTTCCCGTACAACTTCCCTACCACACTCAGCAAACTTATCGCACGAAAATTAGTACATTCACTCGAACTACCTTTACCTTTAAATAAAGGACAAATGATAGCACATTTCCAATCATCAGGAGCCACACACCGTTTTAAACAAAATCTAAACAAATAAACTAACCAGTCAAATAACCTCTCACCTCCATACTTCAACATCTCATTCGATATACCATCCAAACCAGGAGCCTTACCATTCTTCAGACGCATCAATGCGAAACTAACATCACTCTCATCTATATCCCATTCATCACCACTAACATTTTCGCTAACATTTTCACTACAACCATTCGGTCTATTAATGCTACCATATAAAGTCCTAAAGTACTCACACCATCTATTACTAACATCTGATTCATTCCACAATAACTCACCATCCGCACTCTTAATCGCTTTCACTGCCCTGACATTACCACCTCTCAATCTCTTCACTCTCAACCAAAACATTCTTTTATTCATACTAAAATCATTAGTTAATCTTTCACTCATCAAATCATCAAAACGCGCCTTGCTTTCTCTCACTACTCTCTTAACACATTTATTTAACCTCTTGTATTCCAGCAAGCATTCATCACGTAAACTTCCAGGCACATCTTTCACATTTAGAAATCGCAAGTATGCTCTCTTTTTCACCTCAATCGCTTCTTTAACTTCTTTATTCCACCATGCATTTTTTGGACAAGAACCTAATCGACATTCACCACAAACTTCTTTTGCACATTTAAGAACTGTATCCTTAAATTTGAACCAAACATCATTTATGCTGCATTCAAAATTAAGTTCACATACAGGCAAAGATTCATTTATTTTCTCAACAAACAAATCTCTAACATCCTCATTCTGCAGTGCACTGGATTTCACACGAAACATTTTATTAGTATTTTTCACCCTCATTCTCCAACATTTATCTAGACGTATACGCGATACCACCAAATAATGGTCATTCGTACCCAATTCAGCACCACGCTTCACACGCGTATCTACAACTAAACTTCTCAATCGTTCATCATACAAAATAAAATCAATCATACTCCGTCTATTTTCACTAATATTCTCCCATGTATACAAATGAGCAAGTTTATGTTTAAAGATAGAGTTGGAAACAAAGAGATCACGCTCCAAACAGAAAGAAACTATTTTCCTACCGTTTTCATTCACTCTTGCATCACCAAACTTACCCAATACATTCCCAGACATGCTTCTCTTAACTCCCACCCAACCATTTAAATCACCACATACAATAACTTTCTCACCTGAATCACATGAATCAATAACACTATCTAACAAATTCCAAAATCTATCTTTTTCAAGATCATTTTCAGATTCGGTTGGACCATAAACTGACACAACGAAGATTCTATGAAAGCCTACCTTTAATCTCAGCCAAAGAATTCTCGATGAAGTACAACCATATTCTCTCACAAACGGTTTCATTCGTTCACTAACAAGCACACCAACACCATGCTTCGCGTGTTCATTCTCAGCAACACCCGACCACAAGCAAAACAATCCATCCACTTCTTCCTCACTACATCCTTTCCTTTTAGTCTCACTGACACACAAAACATCTACATTATACATACGCATTACATTCATCAATTCATTTTCTTTACCAGTTATACCCCTAACATTCCACGTACCAAACTTACATTCATCAAATTTCACCCATTTATTTTTCATTTATCCAAAAGAAATAAAAGAAGGGTTCTCTCGGTAGAAGAGTAGAAGTTAAGGTAGCTTACCAGGCTTGTCCTTAACTATAAATAGAAAAAGAAAACAGTTACATTTACACAAGTGTCAAACGTCAACTGTCAAACGTCAATCACACCTAAAAACAAAACATAACTCAGCGTTTCTATACACGTAACCAATATAAACAAATAACGATATGAAAGAAAATATATATATAAAAAACTAAACTACTATAAAAATGAAAGATAACACTTATCTTAATAAAACGATACTCGAGAAGTCCAATGACAAACAGTATATTTTAATCCAACTCCAAAAACCCAGTCAAAAACCCAAATAAATTTCGCACTTGACGGGTGAGTTCTATTTATTCTGTTGTCTAGGTAATGTATAAAGCTACATTTTGTAAAATATAGCTAAGCTACAGCTAAAGGCTTTCATTAAAATATCCTACAGTTATAGAAAACATAAAGAAGATACAATTCAAATACAAAACAAAAATTAATAGGTATTTCTTAATGAACCCTGGTAGGTTTAAGCTACAAAAAGTAGCTTCAGTTGTTATAACAATATTTGTAAGCTAATAGAAAAAAAAACATAGCTCGCTACAAGCTACAGCTATATTTTTTTCACATTTAGCTAAACTGCAGCTACACCAGTAATGGGTAAACATACATACATACATACATACATATCTTCACGCTATAACCCAACAAATGGGGTAGCACGAACCCTAAAATCACTCATAAAACATTCACTCATTACACCCATCAAACAACCAGCCATCACCAAACATTTTCATCCAAACACACCACCCTCACTTCAACCACATTTATAGATCACTCCATATAAACTCATTCATTTATTACACTCGAAAACATTATCACACAACAAACCTTCAATCACATCATTCCTATTCTCTTACCATTCATTTTCCTTCCTCAACGTACATAACATATGCATAACAAAAATCTCAATTAATGGGTAAACGGTGTAATAATATATTTTATCTTTTATTTTTTTTATATCTTTATGGAGTAGTTGGCTCAGTGGAATCAAGTCGGCCTGTGGCGTTCTATCAACTATGGAATAAAAAGATTCCCAGAATTGCCAACTGAAACGCTTACATCTGATCACTTTGTATTTTATAGAGATTAAACATTAGTTCACATATTTCCCGAGCTTCATTTCCCATTGATAGCGCTGTATACAGCGAGATTTGAGTTCAAACCTATTAAAAAGTAGGTGAACGACTCTATAAAATCAACAATTCCAATTATACCATCAAACCAGCATAATTTGAAAATGAACCTCGTTCAACCTTTCACCCCAATCTACAAATAGCATAAAACTGCAATTTGTACGTTCGCCAACTTTAAAATAAACTACCAACAATAACTGTAAAACACCTCAAATGTGGCGGACGAAATGTGCAAAAATTCAAATTCATCCTTCCGACCGCTTCTGCATTCGCTGTAACTTGGCTCGAGGCCAAGACAGCAAGCTCCTGCAGCTGTTAAGACTTCCTGTTTCCGGTGGATAGTCACGTGACCGGAAGAGGAAGGTTTGTTATCAGTTCCGGTAAATTACGGAAGATGGGAACTTGTGCCAACTGCAACAATGAAGATTTGGATTGGTCTCAAGTTATACCAAGTTGTAATGTTGGTTTAAATGTTAATATTTATGTTGAGGAAGAGTTCTGGAGGTCCCGAATGGCTTCAGAATTCAGTGTGAATTGAAATAGAAGAAAATGAAATGTGTTTAGATAGCACAGATTTGAGAACAAGATAAAAATAAATAAATATAAATATATCATCACGCCTTGTACTCATTACTGGATGTGGCACTCTGCCGAAGCAGATCTCGATAAGTGATATATTTTGCACGTGAAGTACGATTACCAATCGTCAAATCACGGCCCCCAAAGATGTTAGTGGTGGAGGAGCCACAGGGGTAGCTTTTGAAATTATGAAAATTGTTTGTCGTCTGTGGGAATCGAATCTAGGGTACCAGGGTTCTCAGGATGTACAGGCCGACTTTATACCACTGAGCTAACCACCCCATAAGATAAACATGATTTCATAATTAAAGTATTTCAGTGGCTCCTCCTCCATTAGCATTTTTAAGGCCGTGATTTGACGGCTGGTAACAGCACTTCACCCGCAAAAATATATCACATACAGAGATTTGCTTCGACAGATGTTAGTGGTGGGGGAGCCACAGGGGTAATATTAATTTGGTGAAAATGTTTGTCGGCTGTGGGGATCGAACCAAGGTTCTCTGGATCTATAGGTCGACTCGTTACCACTGAGCCATTACCCCATATGATATATATTTATAGATAATTACGGTTACCAGCCGTCAGGTGACGACTACATATATGTCAATAGGTAGTAAGTTGCAGAGATGTAATTTTTGGCGGAGGCGCCAGTTCAAATCCCGCAACCTGTGCATATTTATATCAAGATTTTGATTATAAAAACTATATAATTTTTATAGTTTTGTAGTGTGATTTTCAATGGAAATACATAAACTTGGCGTACTTATGAAAACAGACAGATAAATATAATAAATAGATTATTGTACTTTTTGTTCAATATTATACTGACTACAATGGATACAATCTCGGTTATAAAGTTTGATTATTGTCCTAAAAACAAAAGATGTACATGATAAATGATATAAAGTTATCATATAAAAATTTATAGTTGGTTGCAGCGATATAAACTATACCGAATTAAATTTAAAAATTTTTATGCACATAGATTAATAGTTATAGATCGATAATTTATGAGTATTATCTACTATACAGGGAGATAAAAAATAGGTCGAACCATTCTTTGATTAATTCTGAGTTTGACAATGATAGATAATCAAATTACAATTATATTTTTTTTACATTTTTAAATTTTGCATGACGTATTCCAACATAAAAATAAAATACATACATACATATCTTCACGCTATATCCCAACAAAAGGGGTAGCACGAACCCTATAATCACTCATAAAATATTCACTCATTACAATCATCAAATAATCAGTCCTCGTCAAACATTCTCATCCAAACACACCACCCTCACTTTAACCACATTCATAGATCACTCCATATAAACTCATTCATTTATTACACTCGAAATCATTTATCACACAAAAAACCTTCAATCACATCATTCCTATTCACTTATCATTCATTTTCTTTCTTCGACGTACATAACATATGCATAAAACATTTCAAATTACTCACGCTTACTCCTAACAACGAATCTAATAACGAATCTAACAACGAATCTACGATGAAAGCGATAGTCTGCACTTGTATATGAAAGAAAAGTCCACACAATGCAGTAACTGAAAATGAAACAAAAATATAAGAAAGGGAGTGTCGCCCTGTGCTAGTTTTTAAAAGTGAATTCCACACAATTACAGTTAAACACTCTACGTAAGAACTGAAAACGAATTAAATATAAGAAAGGAAGGGAGTGTCGCTCTACGCTTGTTTTTAAAATCAAACTTAAAACACATATATACATAACATCACGCTATATCCATCAAATGGGGTAGCACGAACCCTAAATTCATTCATAAAACATTCACTCATTAAATACATCAAATAATCAGTCCACGTCACACATTTTTATCCTAACACATCACCCTCACTTTAACCACATTCATAGATCACTCCATATAATAATATTTTAAATATTGATATAAAATGGATTAACGTGGTAATAAAATTGCAAAAATTGGACCAATTTTTAGTTCTATTTTATTAAAACAGCGACGTTTCGACTGTTGAGATGTTCGACTCAACTTTTTAGGATTTTTACTAAGTGATTCTTTGAAAATATTGTCATTGTACAGTTTTTATTTTCTAATATTTTGTGTCTGTGTATATTTAATAAACTTAGATTACTCAATAGTTACGATAGGGAACATGTCGCTAGCTGGCCATAAGAATACTGCTGGAAAATTTCAGCTTGAATTTATTATCTTTAAATTAATTTTGCATGCTTTGTATCGGCACAAATTAGATCTGAAAATGACTAAAATTGTCTCATAACTATCGATAGCTATGAAATTGAAACAAAATTAAACAAATGTTTGACGTTCAATTTGTCAAAACTGTCAAAATAAATTCCTCATTGATTATTTCATTTATTTGGACAAATAAAACGTCAAACATTTGTTTAATTTTGTTTCAGTTTCATGCCTATCAACAGTTTAGAGGCAATTTTCATCATTTTCAAATATAATTTGTGTCGTTTCATAGTAAGCAAAATTAATTTTGTTTATTGGTTCAAATGCAGAATTTTATGCCCTAAAACTTTTATTTCAAGCTTTTTTGCTTAAAATATTTAGGGAAGCAGGAAATTACAAAATTATAGTTTTACATGTTAAAGTCCTATGTTCGAGAGTCGTGGTCACCACCCTAGTTAATATCCAGAGGGGGGCGCGCGCCCCTCTTTGCCTCCCCCTGCGGATGCTTATTCCGGTATATCTTTCGTTTAAACATCAAAAATAAGTTATATAGTAGCGTATAATCTAGGATAGAAATAGAAACATATCATACAGTTTCCACAAAATTGAAATATAAATCCACAAGTTTAAATTCGCAATATCGCAGTGGCATTTCAAAAATAAAAATGCAATAATATCTAATACTTCTTCCCAACTCTGCTGGTGCAGTCGTGCCACCTGTAACCACGAACAATTCCCTTGATTACCCAAGCGAATGTTCGTCTTACATGAAATATCAATTTTCTGCTTTCAACTCCAACGGAGAAATTGTCTTCTTTCTCTGCGATTATCGAATTTTTTCTTAATTCGCTTTGAAGTTGAACTGAAACACGAAAGTAGAAACATTTCTTTTTCTTCGAGTTTCGAGCTCTCTATGGAATATGAACACTGTATTTTATTTTCTTTTTCAAAGACATTCTGACAGGTATGGATTTGAATATGTTTTTTCTGAAGTAATAGTTTCTTGAAGGTGAAATTGATGGTGAGAGATTGCGGAAAGAAAGATGTCGGTGATATAAATGTATATAACAGTGAAAATGAGGGTTAGTGATTGTGAGAAGTTCTTTTCCTAATTAAAACTTCCGCTGTGAATCATTCCCCACATCGCATGTAACCAACAATCTGTCAGACTTACCAAAGTCTTGTCAAAGTTACCAACTTCGGAATAATTAATTTCCCTAGCAATAGTTCGACACACTTGGTGTTGTTACTGGTTGAGAAGTCACGGTATCTTTTTCTCTCTCTTGTTGCGGGAACTTTGCGGTAAATGTCTCACCTAAATTTTGTAGAAAGAGATAGAGATAGTTAATAAATCTTTTAGGAGTGTAATCGTTAAGAAGGACACTTAGGATTAAGAGGATAGCTGAAAATAGAGCGATGGATTAATTTACTTGTTTTACAAGACGGATTAATCAGAGAATCCTAAGGGTTTAACAGACATTCAAGGATTAATAGAGGGTGAATGTCACCCTTCAATAAATAAATAAATATATCATCACGCCTTCTACCCATTACTGGGTGTGGCACTCTGCCGAAGCAGATCTCGGTAAGTTATATATTTTGCGCGTGAAGTGCGGATACCAGTCGTCAAATCACGGCCCCCAAAGATGTTAGTGGTGGAGGAGCCACAGGGGTAGCTTTTGAAATATCTGATATCGCCAAAATATCCGAAATCATAAACCCTTAAATAGTTATTTATGTATCAAAGGTGAAAACAGGTGTTTCTGACCCGCGGTATGATTATTAGCACGAGGCGCAAAGCGTCGAGGGCTAATAACATGCTCTGGGTCAGAAACTCTCATTTCAGCCGTGGTACATACAATATTTTATGCTCAAAAAAATAACTTTTAATTATATGTTCAAAAGATTAATAAAATATGTACATAGGTTATATGTCAAAATAACATTTTGTAAAATAAAATATTCATAATAAACAAAAATTGTTATTTTGTTTATGTATCCATAGTAATTATTTGTTTATGGCCTTAGGGCTTAAGCCTACTTTTTAAGGCTAAAAAACATAAATTTCGGCCCGATTGTGCATAATAGTTATTTATGTACCAAGGATGAAAATAGACGTTTCTGGTCCGCGGTATGATTATTAGCACGAGGCGCAAAGCGTTGGGGGCTAATAATATACTCAGGGTCAGAAACGCTAATTTCATCCGTGGTACATACAATATTTTATGCACAACAAAATAACATTTAATTATATGTTCAAAAGATTCACATATGTACATAGGTTATATGTCAAAATGACATTTTGCAGAATCAAGTATTCACAATAAACAAAAATTGTCATTTTATTGATGCATCCATAGGAATTATTTTTTTACGGCTCTAAGGCCAAAAACAATCGTTTAAACTCGCTTTTTAGGGCTAAAACACATGTATTTCGGCCCGGTTGTACATAAACGTTTTTTTTTAATTATGTAGATTAAATGATTATTTTAAGAGATATTCCTTACTTATGCTACATCCTGTATATATTTAGCTTGAGTGGGATTCGAACTCAGGATCTCCAGATACAAATATCGTAATGTTATGCATACCACCGTACTACTGTACTGCCTTTACCTGGAAGTAAACTATTCTCTATTATAAATAATTTATAAAGTTCTTAAACTTTTTAAGGGGTAAATCTCTTGAAAATTAAGCGAGGGTTGTAATGAAATCTCCCTGAAAAATTAAACTTTCACGACTGTTGGTCCGCTTAATTATTTCCCAAGAAATGCAATGAAAGAAAATGTGCAAAATTAAATTTTGCGAGTTTACTCAACTTTATTTTAGTTAGTGTATACTTTAGCATGAAGCATGACTTCAAGTTATGCGCTTTAATTTTAACTAAACATCCAAAAAGCCAAGATAATCCAGGCTTTATTAATTTTAATTTGATTGAAGTGAAACTGAAATGAATTAGTTTGTTGATGAAATCTTTATGTTTAAGGTTATAATCTTTGTTTTTGTGGAATTGCACTTGCTGAGACGATACACATACATACATAATATTGTACTGCCCCATCAAATAGGGTAGCACAAACCGTCGAAATATTCGCGCAAAATATATCACTTACCGAGATCTGCTTCGGCAGAGTGCTACACCCAGTAATGGGTAGAAGGCGTGATGATATATTTATTTATTTATTTACATGGGTGAATTTATTTGTCATAAATAAATTAAGAATTTAAAATTATTTTAACGGTTGAAAACACTTTTAGTCAATTTTTAGAAGCTATGATTTTCTAGCCATCGTTTTAGAGCACTCAACTAGCTTCCAGGCTTTATTAATTTTAATTTGATTGAAGTGAAACTGAAATGAATTAGTTTGTTGATGAAATCTTTATGTTTAAGGTTATAATCTTTATTTTTGTGGAATTGCACTTGCTGAGACGATACACATACATACATAATATTGCACTGCCCCATCAAATAGGGTAGCACAAACCCTCGAAACATTCGTTTGATTCATTTGGAAATTAATCGTCCCCAAACTTTCATACTTTCATTTTTGCTACAACAAACCTTCGATCATATTTAAACGTTCTCAAACATTTTAGAATCATTTTAATGTCTTTTAAACTGTTTTAAACACTAGCTGAGTGCTCTAATACGATGGTTACAGTAACCTAGTTGCCAAATACTTCTGTCCTAAGCTCTTCAGAATAATTTTTAAGTCTTTTAAAGTATCCTGAAAGCTAACTGAGTCTTTTAAAATGATGACTAAACGAGACAACTACGAAATACTTCCTCAAACTATTTTAAATCCTTTAGAATAATTTTAAAGTCTTTTAAACTGATTTAAAAGTTACCTGGGTGCTGTAAGATGATGACTAGAAAAATTTAAAGTTTATGACAGAAAAATTCGGGAGACGCCCGGACTCGAACCGAGGACCTTCAGCTTGCCGGGCTGATGCTTTAACCACTAAGCCACGGCTCCCCTAAATGAATAGGCGTCAACCGAATTTATCTGTCACAGTGTCTAACACAGCATCGATCCCAAGACTCCTATGTCTCAGAGGAATTGACAACGGGTTTCGTCTGTAGCGACACAATCTGATTTTTTAAGGAAATCATACCACAAAGTAAATTTAATTAATTTAAGTCATATGAATGACTTTGAAGTTTGCTAAATTTAAAGTTTATGACAGAAAAATTCATATGACTTAAATTAAGTAAATTTACTTTGTGGTATGATTTCCTTAAAAAATCAGATTGTGTCGCTACAGACGAAACCCGTTGTCAATTCCTCTGAGACATAGGAGTCTTGGGATCGATGCTGTGTTAGACACTGTGACAGATAAATTCGGTTGACGCCTATTCGTTCAGGGGAGCCGTGGCTTAATGGTTAAAGCATCAGCCCGGCAAGATGAAGGTCCCCGGTTCTAGTCCAGGCGTCTCCCGAATTTTTCTGTCATAAACTTTAAATTTATCAAACTTCAAAGTCATTCATATGACTTAAATTCATTAAATGATGGCTGGAAGATTCCAATTACTTTCTAAATAAAATAAATTAAATAAATATATCATCACGCCTGTTATCCATTACTGGATGTGGTACTCTGGCGTAGCAGATCTCGGTAATTTATATATTTATGTGCATGAAGTGTGGTTACCGGTCGTCAAATCACGACTCTCAAAGATGTTAAGGATGGATGAGCCACAAGGGTGATATTTGGTAGATAATTGAAAAGAAACAATGAAAAAACAGATAACAAATTGATTGTTTTGCAAATTTCAATTTGGAATTATTCTCCTGTTTCTCTTTCTGATGGTAATTTTTCATTTACCTCTATCAATCCGATTATATTAATCAGGTATGATGAAAATATCATTATTTAAGCAGCTTAAAACAGCCTTTAAAATTAATTTTCTAGTTAATACACTTGTAATTTACATATTTAATTATTATTACCTCTATACTTTTGATAAGTTTAACAGTAGGTACTATAACAAATGACAATCATCTGCACAACAGGAACGTAATCCTAATGGCATAGAAATTATGGCATCCGAACCATTTAGACTCAGTTGAATTTTTTTGATATCAGCAAGCTGTGAAAGCTCGATACGATATTGTTTCACTTATCTGACAGATAAATTATCTACATTTCCAACATTTATAAACTTTATAAAATGGCTCAGTGGTATCAAGTCGGCCTGGGGATCCTAAGAACCCTGGTTCGATCCCCACAGCCGACAAACATTTTCACCAATTTAAAGTTACTTCTGTGGCTCCTCCACCACTAACATCTTTGGGGACCATGATTTTACGGTTGGTAACCGCACTTCACGCGCATAAATATATCACTTACCGAGATCTGCTTCGGCAGAGTGCCACACCCAGTACTGTGTAAAAGGCATGATGATATGTTTATTTTATTTATTTTTAAAATTATTTCTCTGGCTCCTTCACCACTAACATCTTTGGGGACCGTGATTTGACGGCTGGTTACCGCACTTCACGCGCATAAATATATCACTTATCGAGATCTGCTTCGGCAGAGTGCCACATTCAGTAATGGGTAAAAGGCATGATGATATGTTTATTTTATTTGTTTTTAAAATTATTTCTGTGACTCCTTCACCACTAACATCTTTGGAGACCGTGATTTGATGGCTGGATATCGCACTTCACGCGCATAAATATATCACATACCGAGATCTGCTTCGACAGAGTGCCACACCCAGTAATGGGTAAAAGGCGTGATGATATATTTATTTTATTTGTTTTTAAAATTATTTCTGTGACTCCTTCACCACTAACATCTTTGGAGACCGTGATTTGATGGCTGGATATCGCACTTCACGCGCATAAATATATCACTTACCGAGATTTGCTTCGACAGAGTGCCACATCCAGTAATGGGTAAAAGGCGTGATGATATATTTTATTTATTTGTTTTTAAAATTACTTCTGTGGCTCCTTCACCACTAACATCTTTGGGACCGTGATTTGACGGCTGAATATCAGACTTTAAGCGCATAAATATATCACTTATCATGATCATATGGCAACAGCCATTGCAATTCCAATATACTATTGTCGCCTCCACCAAAAGTTGTACTACACTTTCTGTATGAAACTTTAGACATTATTTGACGGTTGGTAACCCCACTTTCCGCTAAAATATATGCAGTAATATGTCATCTAGATTCAAAGAAAATCCCCAATGATATATTTATGTATATTACGTCACATTCAAACAAATGAATCTCTTTTATTCCATTGTTCAATTTTGTCATTTATAAAATTTAATTTATCAGAAAATACAGCGTCGTTTAAAGCATATTGTCTCGTTTTATATGCTAGAAGGAACATCGTATTATACTACTGACCGTAATATCTTCGTGCTTTAGAGACTATTCATTATTCATAACAAAGAATTCGATTTTTATTGCTCTCGACATACAGAAGATTCTGAAGAAAAGTCTCATGAAAATGTAAATTTCAATTTGCATTGATGGCTTAACGGGGATGTTAAGAAATTAGATTTTCTCTACAGAATATTTTCAGATGATTATTTGTACTTTTCAGAAAAAGATCTGTTATATTTTTAATCATTTGTTCATTATTATTCATGAACTAATAACTGATTGGTGGTCGTTATAGTATTCAGTTAACTTTTAGGACAGTTAAAAAGACTTTAAAATTATTCTAAAGGGTTTAAGACAATTTTAAGAAATATTTAACAGCTGAGATTGTTTAGTCATCGTCTTGCAACACTTATTTAGTTTTTAGAATAGTTTTAGAGAATTTAAAATGATTCAACACAGTTTTAACAAATAATGTGCAGCTGGGATCCTCTAGCCATCGTCTTAGAGCACTCAGCTAACTTTTAGGGCTATCTAAATGTCTTTAAAACCATTTAGTGAATTTTCTAATTTTTTTGAAATTACATGGCTGAATTTATTTGTCATAAATAAAAATAAATAAATAAATATATCATCATGCCTTCTACCCATTACTGGGTGTGGCACTCTGCCGAAGCAGATCTCGGTAAGTGATATATTTTTGCGCGTGAAGTGCGTTTACGAGTTGTCAAAACACGGCCCCCAAAGATGTTAGTAGTGGAGGAGCCACAGGGGTAGTTTTTGAAATTATGAAAATTGTTTGTCGCCTGTGGGAATCGAATCTAGGGTACCAGGGTTCTCAGGATCCACAGGCCGACTTCATACCACTGAGCTGGCCACCCCATAAATAAATAAATACAGAATTTAAACTTATTCTAAAGGGTTGAAAACAGTTCTAGGAAATGTTTCGAAGCTATGATCTTCTAGCCATCGATTTAGAGCACTCAGCTAGCTTCGAGGACAGTTTAAAATACTTTAAAATTATTCGAAAGGGTTTAATACAGTTTTACGAAGTATTTGGACTCTGGGATTGTCTAGCCATCATCTTAGAGCACTTCGCTAGCTTTGAGAACAGTTTAAAAGACTTTAAAATGATTGTAAAGGGTTTAAGACAGTTTTAAGAAGTATTTGGACTCTGGGATTGTTTAGCCATCGTCTTAGAGCACTCAGCTAACTTTGAGGACAGTTTAAAGGAATTTGAACTAATTCTAAATAATTTAGACCTATTTTAAGTTCTAGGAATAAATGGCTATAATTGAAGGTTTGTTACGTGAACGAAAGATGGGACGAACTTGTATGAAACGAATTATCAATGTTGTGGATGAAGTAAAATTTGGTGGAGGTGCAAGTTGGATAATTCTAACAATTTGATGTCTGATTGTTACTTAGTAGGGCGTAAAAATCGGAGTACAAATTATATATAGTCAAATGTAATAAAATTATAATTCCTCAAATTCTGTGTAAAATAAAATAATATGCACATGTTCCATTAAATATATTATTAATTAATTAATTCATTATTTCATTGTTTATCAATTAAATAATTCCATCAATCAATTATTAATAAAACACAATTAGTATTCAATTTTAAATCATGCATTGAAGATTAATTAAAAATAAAACACAAGTATATTCTTGTAATTGTTATCAATGTGTTTTTTGTTTTATAAATAATAATTAGAGTACTGTATCGCTATTAAAATGTATTTTGTGTCGTAAAATTCATAGAGAACGCACAAATGACGCACGGATATTTATATAAACACGTGGCAGCCGTATAACCAAGCCAGGATGCGTTAAATCAAACCCTACCTACCTACAGAACATAATTATCTTATTTCTTTGTAAACCTTGTCGTGGCCAATAGAATTTATTTTTAATATCTTTTTTCTTATTACAGAGGACCTAGGGTTTACTGCAGGGACAGTCCACTTCAGAAGAAAGGTAAGGTAAGGCAAAACAGCTATACTATTTTAAATATATACACAGCGATTCATATGATAACAAAAAGAAATAAAAGAAACACTATATAGATATTTTCCATCCTGATAAAACTTAATAAAATTATAAAGAGTTAGGGCAATATTTAAATGACAATTTAAAAAAAAATGGCATCGGAACACAAATATTATATAAAAGTATTGAATAAAAGCTATATTTACTATCGATTCCCTGAAATATCTGCGAAGTCAAAGAAAAATGTTATCTTATCATCTTCAGAGAAGCAACGTGTAATACAATTTAAAACTGGTTACATATATATCATACAATACTTGTACTGTAAGTTACCTATTAATGAAAAATTTAAACACAGTAAAGCTACATTCACAAATCGAAATTAGTTTTTGTTTTATGTGTTTTTAGGTGCTATTCACAAATAGTTTTGCTTTTGTCGATTTTAGTTAGTAGTGACATCTATCATAAATTTTAGAAGATCGGTAATGCAGTAAATGCAACTGTCAGATGTGAGCAAGGTAAATATTATCATAATAAGAAAGTGTATTAAAATCTTGTTTTTATTTTCATTCATTTTGACACTCGAATAAAAACAAACTTAGGTTATCGTCAATGCGAAGGATGATAGAAAGAGACAAGTATATATCACTACATAATTCTACGCTTCGTCCTATTGGTCTATTCCTAAGTATAAAACGTAAAACTAAAGCTACATTCGCAAATCGAAATTAGTTTTTGTTTTATGTTTTCCATTTTTGTTTTAATAACCTTGTAGACATGTTATCTTATGCAGCCATTCACAAATCAGTATTTCGTTTTGGTTTTAACACAAAAGTTTGCAAACTCCAAACTTATGTTTTAGTTTTACGTTTTATACTTAGGAATAGACCAATAGGACGAAGCGTAGAATGATGTAGTAATATATACTTGTCTCTTTCTATCATCCTTCGCATTGATGATAACCTAAGTTTGTTTTATTCGAGTGTCAAAATGAATGAAAATTAAAACAAGATTTTAATACCTACTTTCTTATTATGATAATATTTACCTTGTTCTTCCAAAAAATACGAAAGTAAACAAACAACATAAGACAGCATGTGTAACTTAGCACATCTGACAGTTGAATTTACTGTATTACCGATCTTCTAAAATTTATGATAGATGTCACTACTAACTAAAATCGACAAAAGCAAAACTATTTGTGAATGACACCTAAAAACGCACTAAAACATAAATCATAAAACAAAAACTAATTTCGATTTGTGAATGTAGCTTAAAACATAAGTTTGGAGTTTGCAAACTTTTGTGTTAAAACCAAAACTAAATACTGATTTGTGAATGGCTGCATAAGATAACATGTCTACAAGGTTATTAAAACAAAAATGGAAAACATAAAACAAAAACTAATTTCGATTTGTGAATGTAGCTTAAGTACAACTTTTATTGCACAGTGGTTTTCATGGTTACATCAGGACTTTAATAGTAAATATTACATATCAAGGTCCTGTTTATTTTGACAACAATTTGACAGCTGACAATTTTGAAACCGATTTTGCTTTGCCTTCTATTTGTGCAAGTATTGTAAAAAATAGCTTACTAACCTCGAACTGTAAGTGATTTTTTTAGGTCGCGAATGTTTAGGAAATCTCGTCCCTTCGGGCCTTGATTTCCCAAACTACATTCTTGACCTAAAAACTGTCACTTACAGTTCATGGAACGTAATATACTATTGATGACGTTTTCAGAATAGTTCATTTATCCATACTTTCACTTTATAATCAAAATCTCATTGAATTCAAGTTCTAAAAAATAATATAATAATAATTATATAGTAGGTATTGTAATTGAATCAAATAAGTGATGACATTAATAGTTGGTTTCTAAAGCAAAGTAAACAATAAAATAATACAACCAGATCGAAAAATACCAGAATAACAACGTAACGAGAAGCGCATGCATTTGACACTTTGTTCAATCGTAATTAGTTTTGTTATTCTCCGCGTTGTGGCGCCTCCACCAAAATACCACGTGACTCAGGAAGCTGTCACCAAGATATAGAACATATATAAACGAGGAAGTAATTATTATATCACCTTGATTCTGTTTTAATTTTATCTGATGTTTATTTCTTCGATCAGTTCTGTCATGTTATAAAATTAATTTGATCCTTAATTGATTTAGATGCACACAGATGTCTCTGGAGGGTACCTAACTCACATATACACTCTCACATAATCTGTGAGATAATCAATCACGTCGACAATTGAACATCTTGCATGGTAATATATCACTTATGGTATCTTGTATGCGCTGTCAAATCCCGACCATATGTATTTGATGATTACGATGAGTATTCCAATATGAATAATAATTTGGCAAAAATTATTTGAATTTCTTTTTGTACCTCAAAAATTAGACTAAACAAATTTTCTATAAAAGTATAATTAGTTTTATTGATTTTATTTGGTGAATATGGGATGTGAAACTTATTTGTTCCATTTCGTTCTTTGTACAGTATTTATTTATTTATTTCTTACTTTGCACAACAGAAACGGTTCTTTTCAAATCTTGTTTGGCTGCGATCACTGCGCCACCTACAAAATGAACTATTTTTTTGGGACAAGATTTGAAAAGAACGATTCTTTTCAAATCTTGTTGGGCTGCGATCACTGCGCCACCTACAAAATGAACTATTTTTTGTAGCAAGATTTGAAAAGAACGATTCTTTTCAAATCTTGTTGGGCTGCGATCACTGCGCCACCTACAAAATGAACTATTTTTTTGGGACAAGATTTGAAAAGAACGGTTCTTTTCAAACCTTGTTGGGCTGCGATCACTGCGCCACCTACAAAATGAACTATTTTTTTGGGACAAGATTTGAAAAGAACAGTTCTTTTCAAATCTTGTTGGGCTGCGATCACTGCGCCACCTACAAAATGAACTATTTTTTGTAGCAAGATTTGAAAAGAACGATTCTTTTCAAATCTTGTTGGGCTGCGATCACTGCGCCACCTACAAAATGAACTATTTTTTTGGGACAAGATTTGAAAAGAACAGTTCTTTTCAAACCTTGTTGGGCTGCGATCACTGCGCCACCTACAAAATGAACTATTTTTTTGGGACAAGATTTGAAAAGAACGATTCTTTTCAAATCTTGTTGGGCTGCGATCACTGCGCCACCTACAAAATGAACTATTTTTTTGGGACAAGATTTGAAAAGAATGGTTCTTTTCAAATCTTGTTGGGCTGCGATCACTGCGCCACCTACAAAATGAACTATTTTTTTGGGACAAGATTTGAAAAGAACGGTTCTTTTCAAATCTTGTTGGGCTGCGATCACTGCGCCACCTACAAAATGAACTATTTTTTTGGGACAAGATTTGAAAAGAACAGTTCTTTTCAAATCTTGTTGGGCTGCGATCACTGCGCCACCTACAAAATGAACTATTTTTTTGGGACAAGATTTGAAAAGAACAGTTCTTTTCAAATCTTGTTGGGCTGCGATCACTGCGCCACCTACAAAATGAACTATTTTTTTGGGACAAGATTTGAAAAGAATGGTTCTTTTCAAATCTTGTTGGGCTGCGATCACTGCGCCACCTACAAAATGAACTATTTTTTGTAGCAAGATTTGAAAAGAACGATTCGTTTCAAATCTCGTCCCAAAAAAAATTGTTCATTTTGTAGGTGGCGCAGTGATCTTTGCCCGAACAGCTGTTTTTACGTCACAAAACGTCACAGTGTCACGTGAGTGCCCGCATCCTATGAAATACTGCTTAAAATGTATGGTTATCTCGGTTTTATCCTCAGAGCAACTAACACTATCCTTCAGATAACAATGTACTCCAAATTCCCCCCTCAAGTAGGGCAAGTACGCCCCTGTACCACATGCTTACGGCCGTCTTGTATGCATATTCATGTGGAACAATAATCCAATGTAAAACAGTATTAACAGCACAGTTTATAAAATGTTATTTGAATTATTCACGAAGCATGAAACAGATGCGTTACCCCCCTGTATTCCGCTACCCCCGGACCAACAGGGTTACCCCGGGGCAAACGGAGCATGTCTGTGTTTGCACTATCATTTATTCAAATAATTTTAGACACAGATTCAAAAGATTTGCAGAATGATGCAAATGATGTTTACTTGATTTTTTGCGCTGTAAGTGCAGTGAATTATGGGGAAATGTGTTGTTTATAGTTTTATGTAAATTAAATGGGATGGCTAGCACAGTGGTATGAAGTCGGCCTGTGGATCCTGAGGTCCCTGGTTCGATTCCCACAGGCGACAAATTTTCATAATTTGAAAAAGCTATCCCTGTGGCTCCTCCACCACTAACATGTTTGGGGGCCGTGATTTGACGACTGGTAACCGCACTTCACGCGCAAAATATATCACTTACCGAGATCTGCTTTAGCAGAGTGCTACACCCAGTAATGGGTAGAAGGCGTGATGATATATTTTATTTATATTTATTTTTAAATGTGATGTAAAGCAGTAGTTCTTAAACTTCTTCAGCTTGTAACAAGCGGAGTATCTTGATATTTTTAAGGTACCTTCTGGGATTGTTAGCCTAAACAGCCGAGGTAGTTAAGGCAACGATATTTGTTGTTTTCAAAAATCTATCTAGAGATTGTGAGTTTAATACTCAAGATTAATATACCAATTAGTTATTTTTTTATTTTGCAAATTGAATCCCAATACTTTTGTTAGCTATATTATTCACACGACTCACACAGAATAACTATAGTAATATCTTTATTGTACAGTCAGGATAATTAGATTAAAATAATATACATATACACAATGAAACAGGAACACACGACGACAGGTCACACAGGCCTGTCTACCACTCAGTTCGAGGTTCGGTACAACTCTGCCGCCTCAGCATTTCCACCCACGCCAGCCAACGCATCCTGGATGTAGTCGAGGCTTGAGAGGTGAAATGCTCTGGTGTCGAGAGTAGGCGGGAATTTCAACACTTTTCTCTATTGATTTGTATATAATATTTCAATGAATTCGTAATATCTATATTGACTTTGGTACACTTATTGAGAATCTAAAATCGGACGGTAAGACCGTGTGAAGGCAATGGCGGCAGGACCGGTGAAAAACGGGGATTGTTTGTTTAAAGCGCGAGCGAAGCGAGCTTCGCCAAAAACATTATTAATATTCAACGAATTTCATTGGAAAAGACTGTTTTATAGACGATTTAAGAGACATTTTATTTGAAAATGACTGTTTTAGAGATCATTTGGAACATTTATTGAGAATCTAAAATCGGACGGTAAGACCGTGTGGAGGCAATGGCGGCAGGAGCGGCGGAAAACGGGGGTTAAATTTTAAACTTGGATTAAATAAATAAAAGCAAATCAAAATTACATATCAAATTAAGTTATTAACATTGCGAGATTAAATTAAAAATTTAATGCTGTGATTAACAGTGACACTTCAATCCTTGAAAGGGAATAATAAGGAAGTTTATTTAGTCCTGGAAGTACGAAAATAAGTTAAATGCATCTACCAAGAAATTAAATATAAATATATCATCACGCCTTTTATCCATTACTGGGTGTGGCACTCTGCCGAAACAGATCTCGGTAAGTGATATATTTATACGCGTGAAGTCCGGTTACCAGTCGTCAAATCACGGCCCCCAAAGATGTTAGTGGAAGGGAAGCCAAAGGAATAATTTTAATTTGGAAAAATGTTTGTCGACTGCGAGAACCGAACCAGAGTTCTCAGGATCCACAGACCGACTCGATACCACTGAGCCATTAATTATACCTTTCCAAAATGTTTAATTAAAATATCCTACCCCGTCCAAAAGAGTATTTATATCCTGATTAATTTCTACTTTAAAGTAACTCAACAATAGTTCATTTCCTAAGCTTGTTCCTTCTATTCAATGTCAAATTTCTTTGAAAGGCTTACCGACTTTGCAAGCAAGATCAAAAGAAATGTAAAGATGTTTTTCTCGCATTTAGGAAACTAAATTATTTCTGGTACGTGCCATATGTTTCCCAGAGATTTATTGATCTTAAAAATAAATTACGAAGGAGTGAAAATATTGACATACATATATTGGTGGTAAAGAAGACATCAAAATAAGTTTTGAATGGAGTGATTGATTAGGAAAGTTTAAACTGAGGTTTCATTTTATTTTTATTATAATAATAAACAGCAAAAATGATTTAATATCGAAATTTAAAACATAAATTAAATTTTAGACAGTAATATGAGGTAAGTGGCTCAGTGGTATCGAATCAGACTGTGAATTTGAGAACTTAGGTTCGAATCCCACAGTCGACAAACAATTTTCACTGCAATAAAATTACCTTTGTGGCTCCTCCTCCACTTACATCTTTGGGGACTGTGATTTGACGACTGGTAAGCACATGTCATGAGGAGAAATATATCACTTACCGAGATTCTGCTCAATAGAGTGCCATAGCCTATAGGGTAAAAGGCATTCAATAAATTTTCCTACTTCCGGGAAGAAATGACCTACCTTATTCTTCCTTTACGAGGATAGAAATGTCCCTTTTAATCACAGAGGAATTTAATTTCAAATTTAATCTCGCTGGGATTAAATTATCAGGCCAACAAGCTTTTTTTTTATTTTTTTTTGAAAATTTTTAAGAATTAGCATTTAGGGTTCGTGCTAGTCTATTGGATGACGGATATTTTTTAGGCTAGGTGTGTATCGAGTCGGCATGTAGATTTGAGAACCCAGGTTCAATTCCCACAGCCGACAAGCAATTTTAACCACCCTGGTTCGATTCCCACAGGCGACAAATTTTCATAATTTGAAAAAGCTATCCCTGTGGCTCCTCCACCACTAACCGCACTTCACGCGCAAAAATATATCACTTACCGAGATCTGCTTCGGCAGAGTGCCACACCCAGTAATGGGTAGAAGGCGTGATGATATATTTATTTATTTTATATTTATTTAAAATTATCCTTGTGGCTTCCCCACCACGAAAATCTTTCGGGGCCGTGATTTGACGGTAGACAATTGCACTTCATGCGCATAAATATATAAAAATAAATAAATATATCATCACGCCTTTTACCCATTACTGGGTATGGCACTCTGCCAAAACAGATCTCGGTATGTGATATATTTATGCACGTCAGCCGTCAAATCACAGCCCCCAAAGATGTTAGTGGTGGGGGAGCCAAAGGGATAATTTTTATTTGGTGAAAGGGTTTTCAGGATCCACAGGCCCACTCGCTATCACTGAGCCATTACCCCATATAAATATATCACTTACCGAAATCTGCTATGGCAAAGGTACCACATTCAGTAAAAAAACGTGCTGATATATTTATTTTATCTATACATCTTATATCTTTTTGAGGTTGATGGCTCAGTGGTATCGAGTCGGCCTGTAGATTTGAGAATCTCGGTTCGATTCCCACAGTCGACAACCAATTTTCACCATATTAAAATTACCCTTGTGGCTCATCCACCACTAACATCTTTGGGGGTCGTGATTTTGCTTCACGCGCATAAATATATCACTTACCGAGATCTGCTACGGTAGAGTGCCACACTCAGTAATGGATAAAAGGCATGATGATATATTTATTTTATTTTATTTTTAAATCATAACAATGTGTTTAGAAAAATGATTATTTCTTTGTAAGAATAAGTACTTCAGGAATTTATCTCAGGGGTACGTGCTACCCCATTTTATAAGACATAGAGATGTATCCATCGTTCTCTACGGGAACTGTAACGTCATTTCTTACAATTTCCTTTTTGTAGAACCGTCCTCATTTTTCTATTTAAACTTCTCACTCATAAATTTCTATTTTATATGCATATTTTCTTGGATGGTTTTCCAGAGAAAAATCTATGTGGAACGACATTTGCATTGGAGTAAAGAAAAACAAAAAGTTGAATTCTTCAGCGACAAGAACTTGGTGGTATCAATCATAGTTTGAGCACACAGAAAAAGTAAACAAAATGGCGCTCAGAAATAGCG
The DNA here is from genome assembly GCA_911728475.2 of Pterostichus madidus. Taxonomy (NCBI): domain Eukaryota; kingdom Metazoa; phylum Arthropoda; class Insecta; order Coleoptera; family Carabidae; genus Pterostichus; species Pterostichus madidus. Next base: position 1,290,291 of record OU452314.1, on the reverse strand, counting down.
TTTTAATTAAATGAATGTAATGAAACTGTCAAACAGTTGATAGATCACTGCGACTGTATTTTTTTTTCAGTTATTTATATACAATAATTTAACTACATATATAACAACGTCAACAACAAATTAAACGTCAAAAAATATGCGAATGCATAATATATATCGTCAATATTTAAATTTATAACATCAAATATTTTGCAAGTAAATATTGTCGAAACATTTACGATCAATATCCGTGTGGAAAAATGTTATTTTCAGTTAAATTATGTTTCATTTTATACGATGTGTGTAATCTTAAAACACATGTACACAAAAATGTTTCATAGAAAACTGAACGAAATAAAAATAAACCGTTTAAGATTAGACACGATTCAAGGGCTATTGGGTTTTATGATGAAAATATATGAATATTTGCTGAGCTCTGAACAAATTTGTATTTCATACAGGTTCCGAATGAAACAGGAACAAAGTGGGAAGGTTAAATAAATAAATAAAAAATAAATAAATATATCATCACGCCTTCTACCCATTACTGGGTGTAGCACTCTGCCGAAGCTGATCTCGGTTAGTGATATTTTGCACGTGCGGTTACCAGTCGTGAAATCACGGCCCCCAAAGATGTTAGTGGTGGAGGAGCCACAGAGGTAGTTTTTGAAATTATGAGACTTGTTTGTCGCCTGTGGGAATCGAATCTAGGGTACCAGGGTTCTCAGGATCCACAGGCCCACTTCATACCACTGAGCTAGCCACCCTACTATTATTAAATTATTTATTTTTACAACCATAACAACATTTTTAAAAGACTCAGTTATATTTTTAATATTTTTACTTTTACTGGGAATGCGTCCCATTAAATAGGGTAGCACAAACTCTTGAAACTAAATCCTGAAGCCCTTTTTAAAGCACTCATCAGCCCAAGAAAATTCTTGAGTACTTTTCAGATAGATATTTTCCTGAAAACCTTTAGTAAAAAAATCTTGAATTAATTTCAGACAGTCGTTTTCTCAAAAATCTGTCCTAGAACATTTATAAGACAGTCATTTTCTCTAAAAATTCTGAATTTTCTTTTTCAGACAGTTTTCTGTTCTAAAAAGTACAGAATAAATGCCAGACAGATATTTTTTCGAAAACAATGCTTGGAACTTTATAGTATATTCCGAAAATGAACCACGGTGCGGTTCAATTTTACCACGGTTACGGTTAGAATGACATCATAACGGAACACTTTCACGATGACAGTTGTCACTTGACAGATGAGTTTCGAAATGTGAAATTTATTTAATATGGAAAAATGTTTATATTATAAAAATATTGTATTCTGCATCACACCTGTTTTAACTTAAATATAGGGATAAAAAAATAACACAAAGAAAAAAGTAAATACGAGCTTCAGAACAAATAATAAATTCATCTAATATGAATATATACTGTTAAATAATAAAAATACATTTTGTATCACATGTTTATCAGTCATCATAAAAATATAGTTTTATAAGACAAAAATCCACAAACACTGCAAAAGCCGCCAAACACGTTTCAAACTTGGCAACAACAGCTGTGAAGTAACCAAACTAACCGCCGCTCGAGCACGGTTAGTTTGATTATTAAAAACTAACCACCATTTTCAAAAACCGTGTTCCGTAATGAAACCGGTTACTGAAAAAACTAACCGGTTCATTTTCGGAATACACTATTAATAACATAGTAAACTTCCCTTAAAATTTTAAATATACATATAGAGACAGTTCTCTTTCCTACAAAAAAATTCTGGAAAATATCTAGACAGTTTTCTTCCTTAAAAAAATTCTAGAACTTTTATAAGACAGCATCTCCTCAATTAGAAATCCTGAATCTACTTCAGACAAATATCATTCAAAACATTAATCCTATAAAGACATTTGTCCTAAAAAAAATTAATCTGCTTTTTCAGACAGTTTTTTTTACTAAAAAAAAATCCAGAATAAATTTCAGACAGTTATTTTTCCCAAAAAAAATCGTAGAACAATAAAACAGCCATTTTCTTTGAAAATCTTGAATCTTCTATTAAAGACAGTGAGAACAGTGTTTTCCCTACAAAAAAAATTCTTTATTAGAAATTCTGATTTTTTTTCAGATATCTTTCAAAAAAATTAATCATTTATATTTGCCCTAAAAATTTGAAACTTCTTTTTCAAACAGATTTCATATCACAAAAAATATTGAGTAATAATATAACAAGAGAATGAGAATAAATTGAAAATAATTTGACAGATCTTTCGAAAACTTGTTGCCAAGCAATAGTCACGAAAGCCCGTAGGGCTTGAGTGGCTATTGCCAAATGGCAACAACTTTGAGAAGTTTGAGAAAGATACTGGAGAATTATTTTCTAATTTATCCAACTCTCCAGTTATATTTAATAAGATTATTTTTTGACTTAGCTGTTGAGATCGATTCATTCAACTTAAAAGATTTTGAACTGGGTCCATATCGATTGATTACTTATTAATGCATTCTTGAAAGTTGTTTCCAAAATTTGTTGGTGTATTTCTATATCTAAAATGGAACTAAATCGATTTTTTCCACACATTTTACTTCACGCGTTGACAGTTTGAAATAATTATTTGACAACTATCTATCAGTTGTCACAAACAAAAGCACCTACAGAGATTATTCCCGGGAATAATCACAAGAGCTTTATTCTCAGTATAATAATGACAGAATTGGTCGTACGCAGACACGTGACATACAATGAAGCATTTCATTGGTTTTGAGAAACATCATAAAATAATCTGAGTAATTTTCAAGCAGCTATCTTACCGAAAAAAAGTACTGGAACAATTATATGTCAGCCATCTTCCGTCAAAAACCTTAATCTTCTTTTTCGATTGTTTTCTTTCCTAAAAAAAATCCGGAACAAATTTAAAACAATTATCTTTCCATGAAAATTCCTATAATATTTTCTTTATAAAAAAAAGCCATATTCCTTAAAACTCCTGAACAATCCTCTTAGAAACATTTCGTCCCAAAAGGAATTGTAATTAAATTTGATGCATTTGATCTTTATCTTTATCTAAAAATCCATTTCATTCGACATGCATTGCACATGCCCACGCCATCTCAACTGACACATGCTCACTCTTCTGGCACAGTATTCAGTAAATATCTGGAAGCTGGATAAATGCAAATTCAGATCGTAGATTTAACAACATTAATTAGGACAATATTGGCCACGATATTGACGTATGTCTGTTGGATTTGCTTTTGATGTGTGATTAATTAAACCGGGACTAGTTGTAAACTAAACTTTGTAATGTACTGCAACAACTGTTAGTTATTGTTCGTATTATTTTGGCGCGAGACATAATATGTTATGCTCCGTGGAATAGTTATCATTCAAATTTGCATTTAGATGTTATATATTAATATGTTCTACTAAAATTAATACTGCCCTAACTGAGTAAAGTACTGTTAAAATGTCTAGTATTTTTTATTGTGAAACGTACCAAATTATTTTAGAAATTAATATATTTATACTAAAAACATTATAAAGATCGACTGATATTAAATGTCATTGTTTATTTTACTTATCCCTTTCAAAATATTTGGTTATTTTCCAAAACAAAAGTTGAAAACAATTTAAATGAAATTTATCTCTAAACGAGTGAATCTAATTTGAAGTTATTCCAAACTTTTAGTCTACCTTAGGTTTCCATCCTTATTTACAAAACCGAAACGGTTTGTATAATTGTAATTTAAACATTTCTATTTTCCTTGTAATTATTACTTATTATTATTCATGACAAAATGTAACTCGACCTTAAAGAGAAAAGATAATGAATATAAATATATCATCACGTCTGGCTTCTCAGTAAATTCTAATCTTGAAAGATATTTCATCTTAAAGTATAGTTATCAACCGCCAAAATTCTAATCATAAAATCTTTTATTTGTGATATATTAAAGGATGAATTACAATGTTTTCAAAGATAGTTTATTCTTTTGATCGTAAAATTATTTGTAACAGTGTTATAAACCCAAACAAAATGAACAAACAATGAAACTAATAAAATAACATAAACTCCTGGAACGTGTGGCTGGTATAGGGGGTATAAGGGTGAGTTGATACATCGTACCGGTTATCGGACACGTTCTAGGGATTTACTTCCACCACCTACCCTTGTTGTTGTCATCAAAACACCCTACCTGTCTATGATATATACCAGAGATGGTTTTCAAAAATTACAGGAATGTTTGTTTAACAAACAAAGGGTAATTTTAGCACAAAATTAGGGATGCAAAATTGGTACTTGAAAGCTGAAACATAACCTATTTTTATCTGAAAAGAGTAGTTAATATTTCTAGATAAATTTATAAGCTAAATATAAAGATGCAAACAATTACATTGAATTTCTTATTTCCGAATTGACAAATAAGCAAATTTTTGAAAATTAATTTTTTTACAAATTTCTAAATAAGAACTACAGAGTGATCAAAAGGGATTGTTACAGTTGGCAATAAAAAAAACTACTTGAAATTGGTGAGCCTGATACAAAAATTCATTTCCTATTGTTGACAGTAACATTTAAAATTTAAATTTGAGTACATTTATTATTAAATTTATTTCTAAAGTATTTCTATAACTTAAAAAGTCAAAATTCTACTAGCTGTCAGATTCCTGACATAACCTATTTGTATTTATTAGAAATGTCAAATAGGATGCGGGCACTCACGTGATATTGTGACGTAAAAACAGCTGTCCCGTGAAAGATCACTGCGCCACCTACAAAAATGAACTATATTTTGGGACGAGATTTGAAAAGAACCGGGTTCTTTTCAAATCTCGTCCCAAAATATAGTTCATTTTTGTAGGTGGCGCAGTGATCTTTCACGGGACAGCTGTTTTTACGTCACAATGTCACGTGAGTGCTCGCATCCTATAGCATTTCCGCCTTTATCTGACGTTGTGCCAACTGTGGAATAAAAAGATCTCTGGAATTGTATTGCCAACTATAACAATTCCTTTTTATCACCCTGTATTACGAAGTGCTAAGTATAGCAAATGCTAACATGATGTATTGATAGTAATCTTCTTAGCAACCATTGTTGTTTGAGGTCCTAGCAATTGCTATATTTAGTAATTTTTGTTACAGAATAAGTCTCTGTATCTCAAAAACTAAACGAGATATGAAGATGCGCTCAACGGCATTGAATTCATCGTGTTCGAATTGACTTATCCGCAAATTTTTAGCAAAATTAAAGAGATTTATTTTTTTGAAAATTTCTTAAGGGGTACCCCTTGGACTTTCTCGATTTTAGGCCAATTTCAGACTCTTTGCTCTAAAATTCTTTCTCGTACGAATATTGTAACGAAAATTTACAGGCATATGTATTTTGACCCGCTGAATTCAATCGTAAAATCCCCAAGTAAATATGTCTTTTAGTTTTTGAGACAAAGTTCAAAATGTGATCGATGAAAAAAAATTTGGTAAAATTTTTTTGAAATTTAAAAATTACTGAAAATATGTTTATAAGTTAATTGAAGCATGAGAAATTCAATGCCGTTGAGCGCATCTTTATATCTCGTTTAGTTTATAAGATATAGCCTCGGAAAAGTACAAAATCTGATGTGGTAATTTTTTTGGAAACTACAACTTTTCCGGAGGCTATATCTTAAAAACTAAACGAGATATGAAATTGCGCTCAACGGCATTGAATTCCACGTGTCCAAATTGACTTATAAGCAAATTTTGAGCGATTTTTATTTTTTGAAAATTTCTTAAGGGGTACCCCTTAGGATTTTTTCGATTTTAGGCCTATTTCAGACTGTTTGCTCTAAAATTCTTTCTCGTACGAATATTTTAATGAAAATTTACATACATACGTATTTTGACCCGCTGAATCCAACGGTTAAATCCCCAAGTGCATATGTCTTTTAGTTTTTGAGATATTGTTCAAAAAGTGTTCTAGGAAAAAATTTGATTGAAACTTTTTTGAAAAATTAAAATTTCTGAAAATATGCTTACAACTTAATTGAAGCTCGAGAAATATAGTACCGTTGAGCGCATCTTCATATCTCGTTTAGTTTTTGAGATATAGTTTCGGAAATGTAGAAAATCTGATGATATATTTATTTTAGCAAAATCACTATTTCCGGAAGCTATATCTTAAAAACTAAACTCGATATAAAAATGCACTCAACGGCATTGAATTCCTCGTGTCCGAATTGACTTATTAACAAATTTAATTACAATAAATACGAACAAAATAAAATTAACATTTTGAATATAAAAAAAATGTAAGACTCTCACGAGATCTCGTGCGAAATTCTCGCTCTCGCTGTCTTTATATCAATCTCTTTTACCCATAACTGAGTGTGACACTCTGCCGTAGCATATCTAGGTAAGCGATAATATTTTGCGCGTGAAGTGCGGTTATCAGCCGCCAAATCACAGCCCCCAAAGATGTTAGTTATGGGAAAGCCACAGGGGTCGTTTTAATGTGGTGAAAATGTGTATTGGCTGTGGGAATCGAACCAGGGTTCTTAGGATCCACATACAGACTCGATACCACTGAGCGACATAACCCATTAATTTATTTTTAAAGTTTCAAAACTATTTAGCAAATATTCATCATTATCCCAAATTATCCTGATGTTATCCTTTGTCCCTGACTGTGTCCTGATTTCCGGGTTGACGGACCGGAACTAATCGATCCAAATTTCCGGAAATGACCGCTTCGTTTATCGTTACAACCAAACAATATGTAGTTTAATTGTGTACATAGCACCACCTACCACTCTGAGGACATGGTTGTATGTCGTTCTGTATGTAACCATCGACAACTAAAATTCAATAACCAGGAGGCGTGTTTCTAACACGTCCATACGGGCAGAACATCACGTCTTTTACCCATTACTGGGTATGACACTCTGCATAGCAGATTTCGGTAATTGATATATTTATGGGATAATGGCTCAGTGGTATCAAGTCGGCCTGCGGGTCCTAAGGACCCCGGTTCGATCTCCACAGCCGACAAACATTTTCACCAATTTTAAATTACCCCTCTGGCTCTCCCACGACTAAAATCTTTGGGGGCCATGATTTGACGGTTAGTAATCGCATTTCACGCGCATAAATATATCACTTACCGAGATCTCCTCCGGCAGAATTCCACGCCCAGTAATGGGTAAAAGGCGTGATGATATATTTATATGGGGTGGCTAGCACAGTGGTATGAAGTCGGCCTGTGGATCCTGAGAACCCTGGTTCGATTCCCACAGGCGACAAACAATTTTCATAATTTCAAAAGCTACTCCTGTGGCTCCTCCACCACTAACATCTTTGGGGGCCTTGATTTGACGGTTGGTAACCGCATTTCACGCGCATAAATATATCACTTACCGAGATCTGCTTCGGCAGAGTGCCACACCCAGTAATGGATAGAAGGCGTGATGATATATTTATTTATTTATTTATATATTTATTTATTTATTTATTTATATATTTATGCGAGTGAAGTGCGGTTACCAGCTGTCAAATCCTTGTATGATGTTAGTGATGGGGAAACCATAGGGGTAATTTTAATATTGTGAAAATGTTTGTCGGCTGTGGGAATCAAACCAGGGTTCATAGGATCCACAGGCAGACTCGATAAGTAGTAATAGGTACATTTATTTATTTTTATTTTATTGAAAATTTGGCGCCTCCACAAAAAATGACTGTCTTACTTTATCATACATTTACAAGTCTATAATTATTGGTTTACTAATTATATTATTTGACTTAAAGCACAGTTTAAAACATAACCTAATTATAAATATTACTAAATATAAATTTGATTACTTGTAATGTAGCCTAGCCCATTAAATAGTTGGTTAAAAGCACAACAAAAAAATAATCTCAGTCAGAGTAGCTCTGCATTAATGTATGATTTGGTTTAACACTTCTTTGCAATCAAACGCAGTAGTTTCGCATCGGATTGAAATGCCAAGCACGTGATTCTGTGTTCATTTCTACCCTCTTGCTCTTCATACATCCCTGCTTCTGGTAAACCACCCCAAACTACCCCCGGCATTAATGTTTCGTGAAAATCTCTAAGTAAATGCATCAGATGGGAACGATAATTACTTGGAAGTAATACAGTGAAGTTAGATACTCGAAACGGTAGTAATTATAAATAAATATATTCTGAAGATGTTTACTTAAGTCTGAGTGCAGCAAATATGCAGGAACAGATCTTATTATTTTACCATTTAGAAGTTAAAATTAACTAAGCATTAGTACTAGTTATAAATATGGCCAACTGGGATTTATTTTAGTAGTATGATGTATGAGTGTCTTAGTTCTGCAACTGCAGATCAAGGGAGTTGAATAGTTTGACTGTAAAGTATTGTTAAATAGTCTACAGAAACTTTGGTGGAGTCCTGGTGGTGGAGGTACATAAAATGTTAAATATTTTTAAATCTAGGGGTTGTATCAAAAAAAGTTTCAAATAACATATGTTAGTTTTAGTATTATCCACAACTTTTATTTAAAACATGTTTTGATAAAGCCCCTCAATTTTGAGATAATTTTACTCGTATATAGTTCAACTGTTTTCAAAGAGATGGCAGCACGTAGCTCGTTTGAAAATTATATTAACAGTTTTTCTTGATTTCTGGCTAAGTGGGTGACTTCACAGAAACATTTTCAAATAATAAATTGTTCTTCTTTTAATTCTCTACAAATTTTATTTGAACCATTTTTTTATATCATTTACTAATCCGAACTTATTTAATAAAAATACTCGATACATTGTACAGGACTAAATTTCATGATATTTTACTAATAAAATTAATCAACATATTTATAATTACCCGGGTTTGATCCCCACAGAGCAATTATCACTACATTAAAATTACCCCTGTGGCTCTCCCTCCACTAACATGGGGACCGTGGTTTAACGGCTGGTAACCGCACTTCACACGCATAAATATATCACTTACCGAGATCTACTTCGGCAGAGTGCCACACCCAGTAATAGATAAAAGTCGTGATGATATAATGTGGTAGTGGCTCAGTGGTATCGGGTCGGCTTCAGGATCCTGAGAACCCTGGTTCGATCCTCATAGCCGACAAACATTTTCACCAAATTAAAAATTACCCCTGTGGTTCATCTTCCACTAACATAGGGGCCGTGATTTAACGGCTGGTAACCGCACTTCACGCACATAAATATATCACTTACCGAGATCTACTTCGGCAGAGTGCCACACCCAGTAATAGGCAAAATTCATGATGATATATTTATTTTTATTTTATAATTATACAATGATTTCTAGTGGTACATAACCTTTAAATTATAAACTAGTACATAATAAATTTCAGACAAAATATTTCAGCGACACAAACAGAATAAATTACCACCAATTACTAGCAGTAAAGCCATTATTACTGCTTGCTACACACAATAGTGTAAAAAGGTTGCCCATTTACAATTCCATGTCAGCTTTTCAGGATTTCTGAAAGGTAGATTTGTGGCAACGTTATTTAGTGAGCATAGAGATTTTCCGCGTTGATCAAATCTGTGAAAATGACAAGCATGAATAGGGCGGTTCACCTTAACACTTGATAAAAAGTTGAACTGAAGCTAAAGAAGAATACCGCATAAAGTTCTTTGTCAAATTCTTTGTGATATAATCTGAAATGTAACTGAATTTTGGAACGAAAAGTTGGATAAGTTTGATAAATTATTTATGATTAGGAAGTTATTTGTTTAGGGTGGTTTTCAGCAACATCATAAATGAAATTTTTAACTTAATTATGCTACTTATAATATTTATGCAATTGTAGATCTTACTGACGTTATAAGCCATCAATTTTATTTTTTCAGTTGCAATTCAATAAATATATCATCACGTCTTTTAGTCATTACCAGAGCTGGGCAGTAGCTAGCTACTTTTGTAGCTAAGCTACTAGCTTGGTTACATTTACCTTAGCTGTAGCTGTAGCTTAGCTAACTGTGAAAAAATATAGCTGTAGCTTGTAGCTAGCTACTTTTAAAGCTACTTTTTGTAGCTTAAAGCTACTTTTTATAGCTTAAAAGCTACTTTTTAAGCAGAAGGTCAACAAAGGACGCATGCGTACAAGCTAAATCCACACAAAATAATTATTTGTTGTAGCTTAGTTACTTTTTTAAAGAATAGCTGTAGCTGTAGCTTAGCTACTTTTTTTAAGTAGCTTGCCCAGCTCTGCTCATTACCACATTAAATACTACTCCTGTGACCCCCCTTCCACTAACATCTTTGTGAGCCGCGATTTGACGACTAGTAACCGCATTTCACGCTCATAAATATGTTACTTACCGAGATCTGCTGTGGACTTGTAGATTTGAGAACCTGGGTCCGATTTTCATTACCCACAAGCAATCTTCACCACATTAAAACTACCCTTGTGGCTCCCTCTCTACTATCATCCTTGGAGGTCGTGATTTGGCAACTGGTAACCACACTTCACGCACAAAAAAATATATCACTTGTCGAGATCTGCTTCGGCAGAGTGCCACACCCAGTAATGGGTAGAAGGCGTGATGATGCCAACAAGAACCCTTAAAATAAATTCACCAATCACGGATTGGCAAACGCGCTTATAAAAAGAATAATCGCTGCCACCAAAAAATCTTACAAATCTATCGCGTGGAAGATAAAATCCAAGTACATCTAAGTGGTTCGAATTCCACTATACGCTGTAGGTCCCTTCCTGGGATTAATTTCCTGTTGTGCAACGTAGCAAATACATAAGTAACTACCTATTCAAATATCTCTGAATTTCAAACTAAATCGAAGCCCTTGTGAAATCAAGTGAAAACTTTCATGTTACGGGGTCTCTAACGGTTAACGTAAACCGTTACCGTTTCGATTACCGGTTACCGATGAACGGTTAGCGAGAGAGGAAGTAATTTTCTTTTGTTGTAAGTCTTTATATCGCGTGTTCTCGTCAGTTACTTTTCTTACATTTTATCTGTTGCTGAACGCGGATACATTGAGATCTGGTAAATCTCTTGTAGACTCGAATAGTGGAAGTTGGTTTTATTTTGTACTTTACTAGATATATCGCATTTTAAGAACTGCACGTTTTATTTTAGAACGAGTCTTTTCAAGTCTTTTGTTGTGTAATGCTTTTTATGATATATCTACAATTGTAGTGGAAAAAATTGCTTTCATTAATTAACAATTAGTTTGAATAACGATACAGCATTCGATTTCGGAGAGTCCGTGTTCGAAACCCACTCAAGTTGTATATAAATGAACTATATACAGGAAGGTCCAGACCAGCCGTCCACCTCTTTTAAAAATTCTGTGTTTAACGTTTTGAGAAAACAAGATGTACGATAATACTAACTTCGATGTGCTCTATCGAATGAGAGCAAATTTGAAACCCCCCTCCCCCTGGAAGAGAGGAGGGGGGTAACTTCAAAATCTTAAATGGAAACTCCCAATTTTTATTGCAGATTCGGATTCCGCGTAAAAAAATATGTCAGTTTAATTCCAAAAAAAATTACCCCTGTGGCTCCCCCACCACTAACATCTTTGGGGGCCGTGATTTGACGGCTGGTAACCGCACTTCCCGCGCATAAATATATCACTTACCGAGATCTGCTTCGGCAGAGTGTCACAACCAGTAACGAGCAAAAGGCGTCATGATATATTTATTTTATTTATTTCTTAGCTCAATCGTATTAAGTCGGCCTGTGAATCCTGAGAACCCTGGTTCGATTCCCACAGTCGACACACAATTTTCACCATTTCAAAACTACCCCTGTGGGTCCCCCACCACTAACATCTTTGGGGGCCATGATTTGACGACTGGTAACCGCAATTCAGTAATGGGTAAAAGGTGTGATGAAATATTTATTTTTTATTTATTTATAAGAAATGAAGTCTTTTAGACATTAGCTTTAAAACAGTAGAAAATTAATTAATTAATAAAACAACTGATTGATTAAAAATCAAACTGTATTTAAACTTCTTTGGAACTCCTGCTAAATAGTTTATTATTTTACTCTGAATAAAAAATTTTGAATAACAAACAAAGTAATATTTCAAGCATGAAAAATACATTTTGTACAAACTATTTAACAAAATTAATAAGTGTAATTACTCATAGAAAATATTTTAACTGAAGCGTGAAATCAGAAACAAAGCTTGAAAACGGAAGGAAAATAATTAATGATCCTTTTACGATTTTTACGCTTCGTTGCATTTAGTTTAAAAATAGATCTTTTAGAAATATTGACAACATATTTGTTAAAAAAATATAACTAGTTGTATATTAAGTAATCAAATTGAAACATTGCCGTTTTATTTCCCGAGGGATATAAAGCACCTAAAGGAAAATGACACTTTCTTCACGAGGCATACATGTTAAATTCGTTTCATCTTTCTTTCACGCAACAAACCTTCAATCATATTCATCCATTTATTCGTGCAGATTCTAAGAATCCTAAATCGTCCACACAATTTCTTGTTCTGAATTATATAAATAAATATATCATCACGCCTTCTACCCATTACTGGGTGTGGCACTCTGCCCAAGCAGATCACGGTAAGTGATATATTTTGCGCGTGACGTGCGATTACCAGTCATCAAATCATGGCCTTCAAAGATGTTAGTGGTGGAGGAGCCACAGTTTTTGAAATTATGAAAATTGTTTGTCGCCTGTGGGAATCGAATCTAGGGTACCAGGGTTCTCAGGATCCACAGGCCGACTTCATACCACTGAGCTAGCCACTCCATTATATTCTCAATTATTATAATTTCAAATCAATAATTCATACCAAAAATATGAATTGATACATAAATTACATCGAAAGAAAAAATATTCATTCTTTTGAATTCAGTTCTCTTCGTCTTCCAAATGATAATGTTGAAAGTAGACAAAGTTCGATTTTTATCGGCCTTCGTGACGTCACCTGTCACGTGACAGTCATGAAGTAGGTGATCAATCATTTATGTCGTCTTGAGACGGACAGCGGACTTGAAATATCTTACTGAATGAACAGACTGGTTTCTTTTCTTTCATAGAAAAAAAACTTTCGTTTTTAGCTTAGTAAATAGACCAGTGGTTTCAAAGTGTGGGTCGCGACCCTTCAGGGGGTCGCGTTGACATTGGAGGGGGGTCGTCGGATGCTATTTACAAATTTTAAAATTTATGTTTCCAAAGAATCATTCCGTTGCAAGCTTTTATTTAAATTTTATGGATTAATTAAATGAAAAATATAGTATATACTATTTATTTAGACGCATATGTTTATATAAAAATTTTCATAATTTTAAAAGCTACCCCTGTGGCTCCTCCACCACTAACATCTTTGGAGGCCGTGATTTGACGACTGTCAACGCGCCTAAATATATAAAAATATATAAATATATCATCACACCTTCTACCCATTACTGGGTGTGGTACTCTGCCGTGATTTGACGAATGGTAACCGCACTTCACTTGCAAAATATATCACTTACCGAGATCTGCTTCGGCAGAGTGCCACATCCAGTAATGGGTAGAAGGCGTGATGATATATTTTATTTATATGTTTATAAATATTCACGCTTGAATGTGTTTACAGTTAATTTAAAATAATATGAAACCGGATATGAAATTGGGGATTTCACCATTAAATTCCTGATATATTTCTATATAATTATGTATTTTTTGATGCTCAATATATTCTTTTTTTTTAATCACCGCCGTCGTTATCGCAAAAAACTTGGTTGCGAAAAGGCGAATTTTTTTTTTGAACCAATTAAAAACTTGATATTTTTTAATATGGTTCTATATAAATTAGACTACGAGAAATCGATTTCCGTTGAGCGCATCTTCATATCTTTTTTAGTTTTCGTGTTACAGCGATTTTAGACTTTTTAAAAATTTCAACTTTGTAGGCCTATATCTCAAAAACTAAAAGAGATATTAAAATGTGGTTTCAACGAGTGTATTTCTCGTGCTCTAATTAACTTATACTGAAATTTTAACAAATTTGGAAATTTTAAATTTTTGTCAAAATTTTCTTTTACCCATATTTCAAAAAGTTGAAAAGGTAATGAAAATCTGTAAACACCAGTGAATTCCTCTCGTAAAAGTATATAGGTATGCAAAATTTGAGAGCAAAATTCGCAGCGATACATTTTTTATTACAAAAAAACGAAAAATCACTGTTTTTTAATTATTTTTGAAGGGGTACCCCTTAAGATTTTTACGAATTTTGGCCATTTTTAGTTTTTTTGCTCTAAAAATTGTATCCGTGGAACAAACATTCTCAAATTTTACATACGTATGTACTTTTTTGCCAGAAATTCACTCGTGTCAACAGATTTTCATTATCTCTTCAACATTTTGAAATATGGCCAAAAGAAAATTTTGAAAAAAATGTAAAATTTACAAATTTTTAAAAATTTCAATATAAGTTAATTGGAGCACGAGAAATACACTCATTCAAACCGCATTTTAATATCTCTTTTAATTTTCGAGATATGGGCCTTCAAAGTTGAGATTTTTAAAAAGTTAAAAATCACCGTAACTCGGATACTAAACAAGATATGAAGATGCGCTCAACGGCATTCGATTTCTAGTAGTCTGATTTATATAGAACCATATTTTAAAACTTTTTGATTTTTAAACTGGTTTAACCAAAAATTTTGCATTTTCATTAAATCACCGTCTCCAAAAATGTTAGTGGTGGAGGGAGCCACAGGGGTCATTTTAAATAGTGAAAATGTTTTGTCAGCTGTGAGGATCTAACCACTTGATACCACTGAGCCATTACGTTTCTTAATTAGCAAACAAGAGGTCGTGCGTTCAAATCTCACTGACTTCTACTCATATAAAAAATACGATTATGTCTGAGTAGTTCAGATTCCTCTAAACTGATCCCTGTACTGTAACTGGGATTAAGTTCCTTTTGTGCAAAATAATAAATAAAAAAATATGTATGTGAAATGTCGTTGAAAATATTTCTTTTATATATTCATCTTCAAGGTAGATAAAGCCGTGAATAAAACAAACGAATGAACATAATAAGGCACCAAGATCCTGCGTAGGCTCCCACAGAAGGCTTAGAAATTTAATTTAGAAGATAATGCGAGTAATTTTGAAAGGAATATATATATACATCTTGTTTGATAATGTACTTTCGTTGGATTTCACTGTTTATTCTCTAATAATTAATTTCGTTTTCGCCTTAATTCACGTTACAAATAGAGCTTAAAATGTATACAAAGATAATGAGGATATACGAGTATTTCTTTGTACTACAGATTTTTTGCTCGTTTTTTAGTTGTTATGATTATGAATATAACGTCAAGTTAGAAGGATGAAGCAACTATTTGTGTAGTTAGTTGAATACGATTCTCCCACATATATAAAATAAATATATTATTACGCCTTTTAGATATTACTGGGTGTGGCACTCTACCGTAGCAGATCTCGGTAAGTAATATATTTATGCGCGTGTAGTACGGTTACCAGCCGTCAAATCATGGCCTCTTTAGTGGAGGTAGAACCACAGGGGTAATTTTAAAATAAATATACGAGTAAATAAATATATCATCATTAGCTATTACTGGGTGTGGAACCCTGCCGTAGCAGATCTCGGTAAGTAGAATATTTATGCGCGTGTAGTTCAGTTATCAGCCGTCAAATCATGGCCCCTAAAGATGTTAGTGGAGAGAGAGCCACAAGGGTAATTTTCAAAAACATAAATAAATATATCATCACGCCTTTTAGCCATTACTGGGTGTGGCACTCTACCGTAGCAGATCTCGGTAAGTGACATATTTATACGCATATATAGTGATTATTAGCCGTCAAATCACTGCCCCTAAAGATATTAGTGGAGGAGGAGCCACAAGAGTAGTTTTACTGTGGTGAAGATTTTTGTAGGCTATGGGAATCGAACCCAGGTTTTCAAACCCACAATATCGGGGCAGATTCCGGTAAAAAATATATTTATGCGCGATTATCAGCCGTCAATTCACTGCCCCTAAAGATGCTAGTGGAGAAAGAGACACATGGGTAATTTTAAAATAAATATATCATCACGCCTTTTACCCATTACTTGGTGTTGCACTCTGCCGAAGCAGTTCTCGGTAAGTGATATATTTATACGCGTATAGTGCGATTATCAGCCGTCAAATCACAGCCCCTAAAGATGTTAGTGGAGGGGGAGCTACAGGGGTAATTCTGTATGATTTAAGACAGTTTTAAGAAGTATTTAATCCGACGATTATCTTAAAACACTCAGCTAGATTTATAACAATTTAATAATCTGCAAAAAATCGTATTTAAATGAATTTCCAATAAAATGAAAGTTCTTTTGATGTAGCTTACGTAGTAATTCACATCATTGTTTAATTTATACAATGAAATGTTAACTGACGTTAAACAGACAATTTTGCATTTTTTTACATGACAAAGGTTTCAATTGAAATTTAAATTTTAAACCTTTTTTAAAAGGAAAAGGAAGCAATACCTTCCTTGAAACAAAAACCGACACTTTAATCAAAATTTGGTAAATACCTTACATGAAAGACATAAAAGAGATAGATACAAGATAATTAATTTTCAAATTAAACAGTTTAATCTACGATAATTAAATTTCAAACCAACCCTGATAGATCCATAAACTTGAGGGTGAGTTAGGAATAAATGAATGCTTGTTCCATGAATAAAAGATGAGACGAGCTTATATAAAAGGAATTATGAATGTGGATGAAGCAAAATGTTTCAAGGGTTCGTGCTACTCCATCTAATGCGATATATCGAGATAATATGTACATAACATCACGCTATATCCAACAAATAGGATAGCACGAACACCAGAATCATTCATAAAAAACAATCCCCCATCAGCTTCATAAAATAATCAGTCCTCGTCAAACATTCTCATCCTAACAAACCACCCTCACTTCAACCACATTCATAGTTCCCGCCATACTAATTTATTCGTCACACAACACACTATCAATCAAACTCTTCATTAACCTTTCGTTAATGTACGTTTCATATGTTCAAATCATCTCAAATTATTCTCGTTCACTCCTCTAACAACGAATCTACAAAGATTAGAAAAGAAGAGAGAGACACCCTGCGCTTGTATTTGAAAGAAAATTCCACACAATTGCAGTTAAACACTCTATTGTAAGAACTGGAAATAAAACAAAAAGATAAGAAAGGAAGAGAGTGTTCCCTGTGCTTGTTTTTGAAAGTTAATGCTACACAATTCCAGTTAAACACTCTATGTAAGAAGTAAAAACTAATCAAATAGATAAGAAAGGAAGAGAGTGTCGCCCTGCGCTTGGTTTTGAAAATGAATGCCACCCAATTGTAGTTAAACATTCTATGTAAGATCAGAAGACGAATAAAAAAGATAAGAAAGGAAGAGAGTGTTTTCTGCGCTTGTTTTTGAAAGTAAATTCCACACAATTTCAGTTAAACACTCTATGTAAGAACTGACAACTAATCAAATAGATAAGAAAGGAAGAGAGTACCGCCCTGCGCTTGATTTTGAAAGTGAATGCCATACAATTACAGTTAGACACTCTATGTAAGAACTAAAAACGAATCAAATAGATAAGAAAGGAAGGGAGTTTCGCCCTGCGCTTGTTTTTGAAAGTGAATGCCATACAATTATAGTTAGACACTCTATGTATGAACTAAAAACGAATCAAATAGATAAGAAAGAAAGGGAGTTTCGCCCTGCGCTTGTTCTTGAAAGTGAATGCCACACAATTGCAGTTAAACATTCTATGTCAGATTAGAAGACGAATAAAAAAGATAAGAAGGTATGAGCTCATTTATTATCACACTCGGAATCATTCATCATACAACAAACCTTCAATCACATCCATCCAATCACTCCTATACACTTTTCATTCTCTTTCTTCGACGTACGTTTCATATACTCAAAATTTATCAAATTACTCACTCCTCTACTCCTCGAACAAAAATCTAACAACGAATCTACAAAAATTATAAATGAAGTATATTAATTAGTTGTTTTTCTATGAGTTTGTTTCTACATACAATAGTTGTTGATCCTGTTTTCAGTGAATTACTAAAGAGAAAAGTTCCCAGAGTTGTCAATTAATTCCGTATTCGTTTAAATCTGAAAGTATAATCAAGCAGGCTCTAAATGCAAATGAACGTTAGTTAATGGATAGTTAATTCTAGAACTTTGAACCTAATTTCCTGAAAATCATTACTTTGAATTAGGATCGCAAGATGTGATTGCTAAAGCTGATTCATTATCATTCTACATGCTGCTTATTTATTAATTAGACCTAATAACATGATCTAATCATTTATTTATGCTAAAGCTACTTTAAGAACTCATATAAATAAAATAAATAAATATATCATCACGCCTTCTACCCATTACTGGGTGTGGCACTCTGCCGTAGCAGATCTCGGTAAGTGATACATTTTGCGGGTGAAGTGCGGTTACCAGTCGTCAAATCACGGCTCCCAAAGATGTTAGTGGTGGAGGAGCCACAGGGGTAGTTTTTTAAATTATGAAAATTGTTTATCGCCAGTGGGAATCGAACCAGGATTCTCATATCTGGAATAATATTATTAATATTATTTTAGGGGTGTGAGAATCGATCCTGAGAACTCTGGTTCGATTCCCACCGCTGACAGTTTCTCCACATTAAAATTACCCCTGTGGCTCCTCCACCACTAACAACCTTGAGAGCCGTGATTTGACGACTGGTAAAATTGGCCCTAAATAAAATAAATTGAGTTGGTTGAAACTGCTTTAAAAAGTAAGCAACAAAAAGTTGGTTTTAAATTACAAACTGTAATTTTAAGCTTTAAAAAGTAGCTTCAGTTGTATTATTTTTAAGCTGGAAGAGAAAAAAAATAATCGGTACAAACTACAGCTATATATTTTTAGATTTAACAAAACTATAGGAAGTTCACGCAATCTCACACCCTCAATTTAACACTTATGTTGTTACATGGGCCAAAAAGAAGTGTTTAAGCCCACTTTTTGGGGCTAAAACACATGCTTTTCGGCCCGGTTGTGCATAAAATAAAAATACGTTTGTGTCCGAGTAGTATAATGTCTACTATAAGTTACTGTTAATGGAATGAATTTCCTGCTACGTAAAGTAAAATATTTATAATTATAAATTCATACTAATTTTCGTTCAAATAAAATAACAAATAAAAGTAGAGATACTTTGAAAGAGAACAAATAAACAGAACAAAAAAAATGTTTTATTTATCGGCACATGATATGAATAGCGTTTGATTCTAGTTGATTGTGTTCCATAATTGAAGCAAAAAGCAAAAGAACGTATAATGAAAGAATGGAAAAGTACGCGGTATCTTTCGGAACTGGAATTGACGTAACAATATAGTCATATGCTATTCCAATACGTTCATTTCATATTCACTCCTGGTTCGATCTCGGAAAATCTTCAGAAAATTGAGATACTCCAGGCGAATTCATGAAAAATTTATCACTGATGAAATTTTTCATGTAGGGAATTTATTATTATTCAAGAATTTTTAGTGGCTCTGTAATGTTGTTACATTTCTTTATGAATATGAATTTTAATCTTAGCGTAGGTAATATATTATTGATTGTCAAATACATTAAATATTTTATAATAAAATTTTAAGCAAATAAGTTGAATTTAAAAAATAAAGATAACAATGTAATATATAATATCGCGAGACGTACCATCAAATTGAGTAGCAAGAACCCTTGAAACAAATTACTGAAGTATTTTCAGACCTTTCATCTTCGTAAAATATTCTGAAATAATTTTCAGACAGCCAGCTTTCCTAAAATAGTATATTACGTACCATGAACTGTAAGTGACAGTTTTTAGGTCAAAAATATAGTTTGGGAAATAGAGGCCCGAAGGGTCAAGATTTCCTAAATATTCGCGACCTAAAAACATCACTTACAGTTCGAGGTTACTAAACTATTTTTTACAATAATTACACAAATAGAAGGAAAAGAAAAATAAAAATAAATATATCATCACGCCTTTTACCCATGATGCTACTTATAATATTTCTGCAATTGCAGATCTTACTGACGTGATAAGCCATCAATTTTAGTTGCAATTCAATAAATATATCATCACGTTTTTTACACATTACTGGGTGTGGCACTCTGTCGAAGCAGATCTCGGTAAACGGTAAGTGATATATTTATGCGCGTGAAGTGCGGTTACCAGTCGTCAAATCACGGCCTCCAAAGATGTTAGCGGTGGGGGAATCACAGGGGTAATTTTAATTTGGTGGAAATTGTTTGTCGGCTGTGGGGATCGAACCAGGGTTCTTAGGATCCACAGGCCAACTCGATACTACTGGGCCATTACCCCATGTGTAAAATAGAAATATAAGTTTCAAAATAGACAGTTGTATAATTGTTGTCAAAATAAACAGGACCTTAAAAAAAATAAATAAATATATCATCACGCCTTCTACTCATTACTGGATGTGGCACTCTGTCGAAACAGATCTCAGTAAGTGATATATTTATGCGCGTGAAGTGCGGTTACCAGTCGTCAACTCACGGCCCCTATAGATGTTGGTGGTGGGAGAGCCACAGGGGTAGCTTTTTAAAATGGTGAATATGGTTTGTCGCCTGTGGGAATCTAACCAGGGTTCTCAGGATACACAGATTGGCTTGATACCACTGAGCTAGCTACCCTATAAACAGGATCTTGATATGTAATATTTACTTACAGTTCACGATGGATAGTAAGTAAATATTAAAGTCCTGATATAACCATGGAAACCACTGTGCAATAAAAGTTCCATTTACTGTGTTTAAATTTTGTCATTAATAGGTAACTTACAGTACAAGTATTGTAAAAAATCTCTAGCAAGAGCCACTCGCGCATGGAGATTTTTGATCGAGGCATAACCAAGAGCAGCATTTTCTGCATGTTTTGCTCGTGGAGCACTGTCATTTAGCAACGCTTAAAAAATAATTTAGAACACTTTTTGACAGTTTTTCTGTTTTGAAATTTGCTTGAAAATGAAATTATAAATAAATATATCATCACGCCTTTTATCCATTACTGGATGTAGCACTCTGCCTAAACAGATCTCAGTAAGTGATATATTTATGCGCGTGAATTGAAGAATTTCAAATCATTTTGGACAGGTTTTCTATTTATGAATATCTTAATATCCTCCACATCCTGTAAGTTAGAAAAGTTGAACTTATAATCCAGCTTAGTTAACAAGTTTTCTATTGTACTATGTTTGTCTTTTCAAAACAATGACTTCCACCGAGAGAATTTTTCACTTGAGATATAAGTTGAGCGTTACAAAAGAAACATTTAATTAAAATTCTCTGTAATTACTTTTAGCGTGAGTAACAATTCGTTTAGCTTTAACAAAGTTATACTTGTTGCCCAGTGGCGCAGAGAAATAAACTAAAATGTTTTTACCCTTCTTTTGCTGTTTGCCCACATCACTAAAGTCGTGCATTAGCTCTTGGTAAATATTGCATGTGAGGAACATGGTTAT
The DNA here is from genome assembly GCA_911728475.2 of Pterostichus madidus. Taxonomy (NCBI): domain Eukaryota; kingdom Metazoa; phylum Arthropoda; class Insecta; order Coleoptera; family Carabidae; genus Pterostichus; species Pterostichus madidus. Next base: position 1,268,784 of record OU452314.1, on the reverse strand, counting down.
TTTAGAATCATCTACATAGATAGATCCTGAGGTCCCTGGTTCGATTCCCACAGGCGACAAATTTTCATAATTTGAAAAAGCTATCCCTGTGCCTCCTCCACCACTAACATGTTTGGGGGCCGTGATTTGACTACTGGTAACCGCACTTCACGCGCAAAATATATCACTTACCGAGATCTGCTTCAGCAGAGTACCACACCCAGTAATGGGTAGAAGACGTGATGATATATTTATTTATTTATTTTATTTACATAGTGCATATATTGTGCATTAGCAAAATCGCGAAATTTTATTCTGCTGCAGCTGAATCCAGTTCACATTTTATCTCTTTATCTCTTAAGATAACTACAAGAACTCAACAGATGTTTTATGTTCTAGTTAAAGACAGGAATTGTATACAGGGTGTAAAATAAGTAAAGAAAATTCATATTATCTTCTGAATAATCATTTAATCTAAATAATTAAAAAAACGTTTCGATGGTTTATGATTGCCGATATTTTGGTGAGATCAAATATTTTTTGTCGATTTTTTTAAGGAGACATTCTACACTGCTCAAAAAAAAAAACCAGTCACCCAAAAAATCCCAAAAAAACGTCAGTTTTCAAACCCCTGTCAGTTTATCAGTTTTGAAACAAATTGGATGCAATTTTTTGTCCGAAGTCGCCCAAAGTCTAGTCTTTGAAAAGCTGTGAATTGATTTTGACTAACCTCCCTAACCCTTCCCCCCGCCACCCCCAAACGAAAAGCACTTTTTTTCTAAAAAAAAGGTGATTTTCCAAGCTTTCTATGGGAATCATCAGCCGTCAATTGACAAATCTGTGTACAGATGATGAAAATATGGACATTTTTGTTACTCGAACGTAAAACTGCATCAAAATCGGAATGATTTTAAAAAAGTTATGATTTTTTGAAAAAAAAGAGACATTTGCAGTACGTAGACACTCGAACACATACAGACACTCAATATATTAGCATCAAATTGTGGACGCATCTATTTATATTACTTGACATTTGTGTGGACAATTTAGGGGACGAGCTTTTATGAAAGAAAATATGAATGTAGATGAGGTATAGATGTGAGTTACCTAAAAATATATGTAAGTGAAATTGAGGGTGTGAGATTGCGCGAACGATAAAGGATTCAAATGACTGGTAATTTAAATTAATAAAATAAATCATTTGTACCTTCACAATTTTTACATTCTACCTTTAATTTTATGTATAATAAATTAGTAACATTGTCACCAGTGTTAAATCTTTAATAATATTTTAAAGAAAAAATTCCTACAGTGCGTGGTTTTACAGACAAAAGACAGTACATAAAAAAATGAGTTAATAAACAATTCATGGTATCAAAAATGAAATAACAAAAAACTTAAATATTACATTTGCAAAAATGACAAAGCTTGACAACTTTTCACATACTTTACATAAAAAGAAAAATTCCTTAGCAACGAAATTCAGAAACAACATTTTTCTTCTGCATATTATAATAGGTCGTTTTATTACAAGGATAATAACAAATGAAGAAAGACAAGAGAACACAGAACGTAAAATATAAGACTATCATTTTACACATCTTTAAAACAAAGAAGAAAATATCAAGTCGAATACACGTGTGACTGGAAACTGTGGAAAACGATACTTTGAAAACTTTGATCTTTCCGTAAAGACACGTTGTATTTCCTTTTGTATTTTTAACAAGACTATTTGAAGAAAGAACAAACAACAACTATTTTAATTATTATAAACAACAATAAAAATATATAATGAAAGCAATTGTACGAGAATTGTACCAGAAAAAATGTGTTCTTTTTAAAAAGAAAGTAGAATATTTGTTTAATTAAAAATTCTTTGTTCCCAGTACAAATTTGTTTGTAAATATTTAAACGAACATAACAGTAATAATTTAGAGGATAGCTGAGTGCATTAAGTTGATGGTTTCTGGCCCTAAAGGGTTGAAATTTAATCCATTAATTTATTTAACAATAAAATCATTCCTGAACTGTTACTTCTTAAATAATTGATTTGCTCTAAAGTGAATATTGGTTTATTAAAACAATTGTTATACTATCTGATTGAGAACAAATTATTGATCGGTTAGTTTCGAATTTCTAATTGAGCTCTTAACTAGAAACGTCAAAGTTTTGGGACACAATTAGAGAATTGATGTAATAATGACCCTTAAGATTACATTTTCGCCACAATTTACAAAGTTTTCGTCCTAATTACTTGTTCATTTAAATAGTTAACGATTAATTAAAATATAGTAATTGTTTTAGTAACAGTTTACGTCAAAATATACATTCAAATTTCGCGGAATTATAAGAATTCTTTTCATTTGTTTCTTCTGACAGTGCGTGAAATAGGTGCTTTGATTTGTAGTGTTTTGTAAAATTTTAATAAAAATAAAGCGAATTAATTGCTATAAAGTACTGAATATTGTGTATTAATTATTGTTTTAACGTTATGGTATGTTTTTACATGTGAAAATGTGAGTATATTTCTAAAATATCGATTTTAATATCGTATTGTGCGCAATAAAAATCTGTGAGTGATGCGTATTTGTTCTGAGCATAGCCTGTCTGGATCTTCAGTCTGTTGTGTTTTGAGTGTAAGTGAAATGATAAAAGTGATATTTTAGAAGTGTTTTTGCTGTGAAAAACTGCGGGAAAAAGAGAAAACAAGGTAGAATATTATTATTTATCTTATATTCTTCCAGAATATATACATACAATTGTATTTATTTGGTTAAAAACATTTGTTTTGATTAATTGATTTTTGTAAGGTTATATTGCAATATACCGGTGACAGTATAAACAAATTGTTATTAGGGTGAACATGCAACATATTTACTATAAATACTTAAAAAATAAACAAATAATTATTGTATTAAATTTAGAGCAAGAACTACAACCACAAAATCATGATTTTGCAACCTTCTAATTTCGAAAGTAAACCATTGTAATCCACTCTGCAGGAAAACAATCGATTCCAGTTCAGTCTGAAACAAAACAAAAACACAGTAGTTGATCCTCAAGGCAGACATGTGTCATGAATACTTTAACACCCCTGTGTCAAGGCCATGTCGTCTTCTGTCATCCAATATTTATTCCCAACTATTACTTGATCTCAACGGAGCTGTAAATCCAGTTAAAATTATTTAAGAGCAAAAATATCGCCATTGTGTCTTGTTACGTGTTAATATTGAATGGTAGTCAATTTTTTAGCGCACTAAGACGATGGCAAGTTGTCGAACAGGTCCAGGATTTATTCGCAGAGCTCGCCGCCAATTTATTTTTTTTTTACCCGCTTGAATATGATACTATTATTTCAACTTTTTCTATAGTAAAAGAACGCTATTTGAAGAATGTTTACGTTGCCATGAATACGTCATTGTTTTTTGGCCGTAGGGCCAAAAATTGCAGTTTTATTTATAATATTTATTTGTTTCATTAGGACTAAAAATATAAGTTTTCGGGTCGAGTAATAATGGTCTAGCAATTGTAAGACTCTAAATAATATTTTTAATCCGAATGAAACATATCATATTTTTTTTTACACTGATTTATTAAAATTAAAATGGGGTGGCTAACTCAGTGGTATGAAGTCGGCCTGTGGATCCTGAGAACCCTGGTACCCTAGATTCGATTTCCACAGGCGTCAAACAATTTTCATAATTTCAAAAACTACCCCTGTGGCTCCTCCACCACTAACATCTTTAGAGGCCGTGATTTGACGACTGGTAACCGCACTTCACGCGCAAAATATTTCACTTACCGAGATCTGCTTCGGCAGAGTGCCACACCCAGTAATGGGTAGAAGGTGTGATGATATATTTATTTTTTTTATAACGAGATTCAATTATTTTTTGTTGTTGTAATCTAATCAACAACGCTAGCCTGTGAAGCAAGAACGCTTTCACGATGCTACAACAACCCCCTACGTGATTTCTCCCTTATTTTGTCAGTAATTGAAACCCGTAACCGGATCTTAGTCTTACAGTGGTGTTTCCTCCCTTAATTGCCGATAATTGAAACATAATTTACCTACCAACCCCTTACTTCTATCTAAGGGTTAGTTCAGTTACAAATAGTTCACCCTGCATTCACTTGTGCGACCTCCAAGACCTCGGTGACCTTTTAACCTGGATCACGAGACGAAGTGACCCTAGATGCTCGATTGTTTGATAGTGGTCAGTTTCAGATGTTCTGATTGGTTGGATTGATATGTAATTTGGGTAATTGTTTTCTGGTGAAGCGGGTGCGTTTCATTTAGGGGAACCGATACAATTATTATAATTGATTTTCGCTAATATATTTAGTAATGTGTGGCAGTAGATTCATCCTGTAATTAATTTCTGATAAATATTCATTTCTGGTCATATCGCATTTCATCTACATTTATAATTTCTCTTACCTTTAATCATAGCCATCTATTTACAACTAGGTCGCAGATTCAATAAAATTAAGACGATGGCTATAGGATCCCAGCTTCCAAATACTTCCGAAAATTGTCTTAAAACTTTTAGAATTATTTTTAAAATAATTCAATTGTTCTAAATGCTAGTTGAGTGCTTTAAAACGATGGCTGGAGGATCTCAAATAATAAATTCTTCCTAAAATTGTCTTTTATCCTTCAGAATTATTTAAATTTTGTTTTAAATAAAAATAAAGTAAATATATCATCACGCCTTTTACTCATTACTGGTTGTGGCAGTCTGTCGTAGCAGATCTCGGTAAGTGATATATTTATGCGTGTGAAGTGCAGTTACCAGCCGTCAAATCACGGCCCTTATAGATGTTAGTGGTGAGAGAGCCACAGGGGTAATTTGAATGTGCTGAAAATTGTTTGTCGGCTGTGGGAATTGAACCCAAGTTCTTAAATTCACAGTCTGACTTGATACCATTGAGCCACCTATTCCATACATATTTTTAAACGTTTTTAAAACTAGCTAAGTGCTCTGACATAATGGCCAGAGAATCACAACAATCTAAAATTCTTTTGTATCATTTTCGAGTATTTTTAATTGTTGTAAAAATTAGCTAAGTGCTTTAACACGATGGCTAAATGATTCCAACTGTCTAAAATTCCTCAGAATTATTTTAGATCATTTTACACAGTACAAAAAACTAATTGAGTGATCTAACACGATGGCTAGAGGATTCCAACGGTCTAAAATTCTTATGGGGTGGCTAGCTCAGTGGTATGAAGTCGGCCTGTGGATCCTGAGAACCCTGGTACACTAGATTCGATTCCCACAGGCGACAAACAATTTTCATAATTTCAAAAGCTACCCCTGTGGCTTCTTCACCACTAACATCTTTGGGGGCCGTGATTTGACGACTGGTAACCGCACTTCACGTGCAAAATATATCACTTACTGAGATCTGCTTCGGCAGAGTGCCACACCCAGTAATGGGTAACAGGCGTGATGATATATTTATTTTATTTATTTAAAATTCTTTAGCATCATTTTAGTGCCTTTTAAACTATTCTGTAAAATAGCTGAGTGATCTAACACGATGGTTAAATGATCCCAACTGTCTACAATTCTTTATAATTATTTGCAAGCCTTTTAAACTATCCTAAAAGCTTACTGAGTGCTTTAAGACAATGGCTAGAGAATTGTAACTGTCAAATACTTCCTAAAGTTGTGTTAAAGCCTTTTGAATCATTTTAAAATCTTTTAAAAGCTAGCTGAGTGCTCTAAAATAATAGCGGTCGGTTTAAATACGTCTTAAAACTTTCTTAAGGTAGTACTAGTGTGACGATAGCGCCATCGGTTGTCGCGTGGCGAAACTGACGCTCAAAAAAATATAAAAATTGAATAAAATAAGTGTTTTATACCTATTATAATTTGAATATCATGAATTGCTGACAGGTTGTTGGTCTAGTGAATTTTCAAATACCATACCACCGTGTGGTGTTGCCATTATAAATTGGAATTCTTAATTTTTCGTTAAAAACAAGGCTTTGTATGGCTATATATCCATTACTAAACGATAAAAAAACTTTCTCCTTCTGATACAATATACATGGATAGTTCTAGAACATCATACTAGTTTTTCAAATGAAACTGCAAAATTTTAGAGATACACAAACCAAATATGTGCGATTCTGAGTGATGATCGCCATAAGCCCCATGTATAACAACTCAACTTTACAAGCGAATATACGATGAATGTGTTTCACATTTTAATAGGATGCGTATGACTATCCAATGTTTACGTGCGCGTTTTCATTCAGATCTGCAAATTTTTTTCACGCTATCACTACCCTTAAACTATTTATCAAATCAAACCAATCATAAGCAAATCTTCACCCTCAATTTCACCTATCTTTCATTAACTCAAACCATTTAAACTGTTACTTCTGTATTTAAAAAATAAAAATCAGAACCATTTATTTTTAACTTACAATTTATAGAATCTTGCGGTCTTACCTTCTTGGTAAATAATAGCTAGTCTACCTAGTGCTTATAATTTACAATCAAATGTTAGGCAAACATAAATCTGCAACTGACATATATCCTAACCGCGTTCCACATAAAATTATACCCTGCAAACAAATAATAGTTAGCAATATGTTCTGACAGCAACAGAGAATGTTACAGCCATCACGTTAACCGCTCAGAGGCACAATAACAACATAGTTCCACTATAAACTACTATAGACATATAAATAAATAGTTAGAATTTCTCATCGAATTGTGTGCAACTTCTTTTCCACTAAAAAAGGTAATTTACAATCTTCTTGTTTGCATACTGCTTCTTATTCTTAAGCACGTCGTAACTTGTAAGTTGGTAAATAGTCCAGCAACCTACATTACTCCTCCGTCTGTCGTGAAGTAGAGTCAGTAAGTCGAAGGCGCAATATTTGCTGATAATCGTCATCTATTTCAGGAAACAGAAATGATGATTCCTTTGCGATTAATATTCAGTGATGTGTGCTTACTGAACGGGTATGTTTGCTCGAATGGAAATACTGTTTGGTTGTTTGAATTTGCATGAATTTAGAGCGAATTGTTCATTGGTGGATTTGGAAATTAGTTTCTAAGTTTAATAGGGAATAATTATTTAATAGAGGAGAAATTAATGTGGCATTCATTGTTTATTTATTTATTATACTGGAATTTAATCTCTACAGTACAAGATCCTGACTTGCTGAGTCGTAGAGTGATAGTTTATAAAAAAAATTAAATAAATATATCATCACGCCTTCTACCCATTACTGGGTGTGGTACTCTGCGGAAGCAGATCTCGGTATGTGATATATTTTGCGCGTGAAATGCGGTTACCAGTCGTCAAATCACAGCCCCCAAAGATATTAGTGGTGGAGGAGCCACAGGAGTAGTTTTTGAAATTATGGAAATTGTTTGTCGCCTGTGGGAATCGAACAAAGGTTCTCAGGATCCACAGGCCGACTTCATACCACTGAGCTAGCCACCCCATAGAGTTTATATCCCTATTTATATATATATATATATATATATATATATATATATATATATATATATATATATATATATATATATATATATATATATATATATATAAAGCTAGATTGGGATTCGAACTCGGGATCTTTGAATTCGAATTCCGCAACGCAATTCACGTCACCGTACTACGGTACTGTAATTTAGTATTTATTTATTTGTCGCCTGTGAATCCTGAAAACCCTGGTTCGATTCCCAGAACCGACAAACATTTTCACCATATTAAAAATTACCCCTGTGGCTCTTCCACCACTAACATCTTTGGAGGACCATGATTTGATGGTTGGTAACCGCACTTCACGCGCATAAATATATCACTTACCGAGATCTGTTTCGGCAGAGTGCCACATCCAGTAATGAGTAAAAGGCGTGATGATATATTTGTTATTTATTTTTTATCCACAACTCATATATAATTAAGACATTATTACACTGATTTCAGTTAAATTATATGGCTGATAAAATACTACTGTTTTATATTCCATAAAACAACTTGTTACTTAGCAACCATTTCATGATCTACCGTATTTTGAGAAACTATATATAACTGAATCAACGTTAAACGTTACGAGCAATCTTCTTCGATACCTATAATTATGAGTTGTGGATAAAATTTTGTATTACACTTGTGTTTTATTGGTATATAAAACACTTAAGAATATTAAACACTCGACCTTTGGTCTCGTATTTAAACTTTTCTTGCGTGTTTTATATACCTAATAAAACACTTGTATAATAAATAACTATTATTCAGCACTTTTAATAATATTTTATTCGCATATTATTTAATCTTTAAATTGTATCAAATTTAAGATGAAATTTTGTGTAGCCTCTACTAAGGTTTAATATGCAGTCTTGTGGTATTAGTGAAACCATATTGAAGCAACCCTTACGCCCGCTAATATTAACATTCCACAAAACCTGTTCATAATAAGTAGAAACCAGTGGCGTAGAAACTACAACTCTCTGAAAGGGGTCACCATTTTTTAATCATTTATTTTTCGTTGCAAAATAAATATAAATATATCATCACGCCTTTTACCCATTACTGGAAATGGCACTCTGTCGTAGCAGATCTCGGTAAGTGATATATTTTGCGCGTGAAGTCATCAATTTACGGCTCCCTAAGGATGTTAGTGGAGGAGAAGCCACGGGGGTAGTTTTAATATGGTAAAATGCACGTACCAGCCGTCAAATCACGGCCCCCAAAGATATTAGTGGTGAGGGAACCACAGGGATAGTTTTTAATGTAATGAAAATTGTCGGCTGTGAGAATCGAACCCGAGTTCTGAAATCCACAGGCCGGCTCGATACCACTGAACCACCTACCTCATTAATAATACTATAATAGTTTTTATTTTTTTACAACTAGATGATAGAAAAAGAAACATATTTTATATTTAATAGGGCATAAAATATAATAATTTATGTCTTGCGATTAATGTTTATTACTTTATCTATAATAATTGCAACCTTGAAACTATATATAGCCTTCTGTATATTATAAAAATATTTTGTGTAACTACTTTGTTTCTTCAGCTAAGAAATATTTAATTAAATGATATATCTATTCAAAATATATTTTTGTGTGAATGACGTAGGGTTGAAAAAACCAGGGTTTTTAAAAAAAACCCGACCCACTGGTTTTTTTTTGGGTTTTTTTGGGTTTATTTGGGCATTATTGGGTTTTTTATAATATTGCCAACAGAGCTGGGCAGTAGCTAGCTACTAGCTTAGCTACATTTACCTCAGCTGTAGCTGTAGCTTAGCTAACTGTGAAAAAATATAGCTGTAGCTTGTAGCTAGCTACTTTTTTTTTTCTATTAGCTTAAAAATAACAACTGAAGCTACTTTTAAGTAGAAGGTCAACAAAGTACGTATGCGTACAAGCTAAACCCACACAAAATAATTATTTGTTGCCGGTTCTAACTTGCTCTAATACGCAAAAATACACAGTAGGTGCCAGATGGTATTTGCTATTTTTGATATTTATGTACATAATAGTAAATGAACAGTCATTATAACAAAAGACTGATCATATGACAATGGCAAATTTAATTTTTTCACAATAATTTAAAAAAGTAGCTTTAAAATTTAACAGCTACTTTAACGAAAGCTTTTAGCTGTAGCTTAGCTATATTTTACAAAACATAACTTATAGCTGTAGCTTAGCTACTTTTTTAAAGAATAGTTGTAGCTGTAGCTTAGCTACTTTTTTTAAGTAGCTTGCCCAGCCCTGATTGCCAAATACACTTTTTAATTCAAGTGATTTAATTTTAGATTAATTTTGTATATAATGTTTAAAATGTATATTATATACTACTAAACATTAAAACAAAATTTATGTACTATTTATGTATTAATTGCAAAAAAATATATTTATTTTATTATCATTTAAAAACATAATATGCTCTATCATGTTATTGTTTTATTTTGCAAAGAGATTATGTATTATTACACTGTAAAATACATAAAAGATGTTCATTTTCCAAGATTTGACTCAATCTTAAAATTCACCCTGGGTGAATTTTCCACCATTCAACCAAATGGGTTTTTTAGTGGGTTTATTTGGGTTTTTTTGGGTGGGTAAAATATGAACAACCCTGGAATGACGTGATGATATATTTATTTTATTTAGTTAGTGATATTGTGTGCCCCATTAGGGACGCCTATGGTGCGTTGACAGACACATACCACTGCTGAAGGTTTAGGGCCAATCTTGCGGGTAGAGATTAACACCCAGAATATTAATTTAACCGCAGATCTCCTTAGAAACAAAATAAGATGTCTGACACAACTGCCACCAAACTACAATTAGTTGATTTAAACTGAGAATTTCTAACAAACACAATAATTATTAAATAATACAATTTCACTTCTTAATATGGGGTGGATGGCTCAGTGGTATCAGGTCGTCCTGTGGAGAAGCTCGGTTCGATTCCCATAACTGACGAACAATTTTCACCACATTAAAATTACCGCTGTGGCTCCCTCTCCACTAACATCTATGGGGGCCGTGATTTGACGGCTGGTAATCGCACTTCACGCGCATAAATATATCACTTACTGATATCTGCTGCGGCAGAGTACCACACCCAGTAATGGGTAAAAGGCGTGATGATATATTTATTTATTTTTAATTTTACTTATTGAACTGAATTAAACAAACTGATGCACTTATTGGGGTGAATTACTTCAAAGTAAATTAGAATCAGTAATTCCAGTACTGGAAATAAAGTCAGCGAAGTAATCCAGCGAAATAAATAAATAATATGATTCAGTAAATATGGAGTAGGTGGCACAGTGGTTATCGTGTCGGCCTGTGGATCCTGAGAACCCTGGTTCAATTCCCACTGGCGATAAACATTTTCACCACATTATTACTACTCCTGTGGCTTCCCCTCCACTAACATCTTTGGGGGCCGTGATTTGATGGCTGGTAACCGCACTTTACGCGCAAAAATATATCAGTTACCGAGATCTGCTTCGGCAGAGTGCTACACCCAGTAATGTGTAGAAGGCGTGATGATATATTTATTGTATTTTATTTTACTAAATATAAGTTAGATCTGATTTAAATGGCAAATGGAATACGCCTAATATTAAATTTTTTGAATAGGTCGAAATTTCACGTAATTATTTTAGTTTCAATTATAATTCGTATACAAATTCATTCCCATACATTGAAGAATACGAGCCCAAGGTCATGAAAAAATTGTTATTAGTACTTTGTTAAAACGAAAATTATATATTTGTTTGAGATACAATAGATAAAACTATTTTGTGTTACAAATTTATTTAGTAATATTACGGACAAAAATAAACAATTTTACAACAATGTTATCTTATGTGTTATAACATTTATCAAAATGATTTGCAGAAAATATTTTAGATATATGTCTTACTTATTATCTTTTACACGTGTTTCGAAAACAATATATCCTAAGTACTTTAGTGATAACACTTGTCTTATCAAATACAAACGGGCCGAAATTCATGTGATTTAGCTCTAACAAGCGGGCTTAAACACTTCATTTTGGCCCATGGACCATAAAGGAATAATTTCCATGGATACATAAATAAAATGACAATTTTTGTTTATTGTGAATACTTGATTTTACAAAATGTCATTTTGACATATAACCTATGTACATATTTTAATCTTTTTAATATATAATTAAATGTTATTTTGTTGTGCATACAAAATTGTGGCTCCTCCACCACTAACATCTTTGGGGACCGTGACTGGATGGCTGGTAACCGCACTTCACGCGCAAAATATATCACTTACTGAGATCTGCTTCGGCTGACTGCCACACTCAGTAATGGGTAGAAGGCGTGATGATATATTTATTTATAATTAGATTTTCTGGACTCTTTATGCAAGAACAAGTAAGTTATAACCATCGTACAAGAATTGGTAACTACAAAAATATGAAAGTAATTCTTCAGTAATGTATCAAAATTATTCAATCTTAATTGCTAAACAATATAAATCAATTTTTTTGTATTTTTTCTTGAATGGTTTAGTTAAATTATTCGTATAATTTGATGACAGGTAACAGCATTATATACTAATTAAATAAATTAGGTGTTAATAAATTATGTAATTTTTTTATAACGACAGTTATTAAAAAAAAGCTTGTTGATACTAATTGAATGTTTCCTGAACAATTGAATTAAGTTACTGTTTTTGTTTTTACATAATTCTATACAATTCATATGAACTTACAACTCTATTCTGATTTACTTCTTAATTACTGTTAAGTAAACAATAGTATACTGTTTTACTATCACGGACTGAAGCCGTATAATCAGAGTTCAAATTAGATAATTTTTTCTGTGGTTAACAAATTTCCATAATCAATTTATTGATCCTGTTCATATCTCAAATACACACAGGTGGACTTTGGCCTAGGCTAAAGATGCAATAGCCTAGGGCCCAAAAATTTTAGGGCCCGGATTCAAGCTTTTAGTTTAAATAATAGAAATATATATACAGGGTGGTGACTGCGACTCTCGAGCATGGGTATTTAACATGAAAACCATAAATACATAAATAAATATATCATCACGCCTTCTACCCATTACTGGGTGTGGCACTCTGCTGAAGCAGATCTCGGTAAATGATATATTTTGCGCGTGAAGTGCGGTTACCAGTCGTCAATGGCCCCCAAAGATGTTAGTGGTGGAGGGTCCACAGGGGTAGCTTTTTTGAAATTATGAAAATTGTTTGTCGCCTGTGGGAATCGAATCTAGGGTACCAGAGTTCTCAGGATCCACAGGCCGACTTCATACCACTGAGCTAGCCACCCCATGTAAACTCATAATTTTATAATTTCCTGCTTCCCTAATTATTTTAAACAAGACAGCTTCAAGTAAAAGTTTTAAGACATAAAATTCTGCATCTAATCCAATAAACAAAATTAGTTTTGCATGCTTCGTAACGGCACAAATTAGATCTGAAAATAACGAAAATAGCCTCAAAACTATCGATAATCATGGAATTGAAACAAAATTAAACAAATGTTTGATTTTAATCTGTCAAAATAATTTCTTTATTTATTATGTTGTTTATTTTGACACATAAAACGTCAAACATTTGTTAATTTTGTTTCAATTTCATGCCTATCGATAATTTCGTTATTTTCAGATCTAATTTGTGCTGTTAGGAAGCATGTAAAATTATTTTTGTTTATTGGATTAGATGCAGAATTTTATGTCCTAAAGGGCCCGAAATAAATATTTTGCCTATGGCCTGAAATATTTTAAATCCGCTTCTGCAAATACACTAAAAATATTACTACATTATCTAACAAGACATTTTATTTTACAAAAGATGCATTTGGTATCAAAGTTTCAAAGTCCACTGTTGTCATCTCTTTCTAGTATAGCAATTATTATAATTATTATCTCTGATATTAACAATGAAGTATAGTCTATCCAAGAATCATTTAACACTTCACTCTGTTTCAAAAATAACTTTCATTACCTTCAATTAATTAGTTTATGGTAATCAGCAACTAAAAATGTCATTTCTACTGTTTATTTAGCAGTATTGTTAAAGCAAATCTATATAAAATCAATAAAATGACTTGCATTTATTTTTTATAAAATAATTTGACACGCACTATAGAAAGTTTCACGCAAGGTCAGCTTTCATTTGACCAACCTCGGTTGCTGTTCACTTGACAGTCTTCATTTAACCGTTATTGAATCATTACAAGAAGTTTTTGAAAATTGCAAAAATGTTGAAATTAATATTTCATTCGGTTGCAATGATGCATTTTGTTGGGTCCTTATGGTGGGATCAAGCATATGTGGATATTCCCAATAAAATTAAGCCGGAAAACAGGATTTTATTCTTTAAAGGACGATTGATTTATTTAACTTTGTGGAATATGGTAAGAAATTATGTATTTTGTTGCCTTGGCAATGGTACCGTTAAATTTATAATTAATTGTTTCCTTTAATTTATGGGCTGTTAAAATATTATGTAAACTATTGTTAAGTGTTATATAATGCTTTATTAGAATTTATAATCAGTTATTTGTTTATTTGAGTGCGTGTAATTAAAATTTCATGACACCATAAACACTTTCTTTTTAAAAATGTTGTTTTCTTTATTAATAACTTTCTAGTATCAGTTTTTTTATTTGTATATGTAAAATAGGTAATAATGTAGTAGTACAATACAAAATTTATTATTTTTTTTTATAATTTACGCACTTACAGCCGAAATAATAATTTGCAAAGTGTAAAATTAAATTTGAATTTTTAGTCTTTCCCACCCTTTACAATTCTACCACTACTGGTTAAATAAAATATTTTCGATCGGTCTAAATTAACTTTATTCCTTCTTAAACTATTTCTAAATCTATTTACAATGTTTATTTATTAATTAAAGCTATTAAAATGCATTTAAATCACATATTACTAAAAAAGTAGGTAAAAGTATGTTGGTACAAACTGACATTTGATGCTGTGTTCTGTGATTTGATGTGTCAACTCGAATGCCAAAATAGTTCGAGTTCAAGTATTTTAACCTTTGTACAAGAAACCCGTGTAGATGTATTTAATATCTAGAGATTATTCTCTGAGTGATAAGTAAAGATCTCGTGTGTGATATTGATCAAAATAATAAGTTCCTAATATGCAAGAAAACAACGTACTTAAAATATCGTTCCATGTATTTGCTGCAATTCATTTCACTTACGGTTGTTACTACGATTGGAATTATGTAAAAGTTCCAACTCAAGATAATATAATGGGGGTAGAATATGCTGGAAAACTTAAATTTCTAACTTTCTGGGACGCGGTTAGTAAAAAATCTGAGTTCTTGATATTGATTTTAATTTGTAACATCTTTTCAGGTACTTCAATCAGTATTTTACAGTATCTGTATTCTCAATGATGTTGTGGGAAGCAATGACATTAAACAGAAGCTTCCATTGATAAGAAAATTCAAAGATTATGTATTTTCTTGCCTGGCTTTTCCGATAGCAATGTTCGTGGGACTCACTTTCTGGGCATTGTATGCAGTTGATCGAGAACTTGTTTTTCCAAGAGCGCTAGATCCTTTTTTTCCTCTTTGGCTCAATCATGTCATGCATACAAATATTATGATTTTCATCCTAATTGAGATGATTACTTCTTTTCGAGTTTTTCCGGTTCAGAAGAAAGGTTTGAGCGTTCTAATTGGTTTCATGTTGTGTTACCTCGTTTGGATGCATGTTGTTTTTTATAAAACTAATGTCTGGGTTTATCCAGTTATGGAAGTATTGAATACTCCGTTGAGAATATGTTTCTTTTTAGTTTTGTTGGGATTAAGTGTTGCTTTATACAAATTGGGAGACTTTATAAATAGTAAAGTTTGGTCTAGTGAATTGAGGGCTGTCCAGGATAAAAACAAATCAAAATAAAATTGCATAGTTTTGTTTTAAATTCGTTAGATAACAAATTTTAGTTTTGATCATGTTATTAATTTATTTTATGTTGAAAATATAAATGATTAGAGAATGTTTGAATTTTTATCTATAAATATCGAAATCTAAATTAAACTTTGGCCCTTTCTGTTACCAAGTTGTTTTAATTCTAGTTTAATCTTTGCTACTTAGGGTCAAATTCATAGTCATGACTCACCCTCACCTCATTCTCAACTCACACTTAAAATCGAAGTAATTAAAGCAATTAACTCAAAAATGTGTACAATTTGAGTTAGTTGCCTTAGTTACTTCAACTTTGAGTGTGAGGTGAGAATGATGTAAGGGTGAGTCATGACTATTAATTTGGCCCTTAGAGTCAAATTCATAGTCATGACTCACCCTCAACTCATTCTCAACTCCACTGAGGGCCAAATTCATAGTTGTGACTCACTCTCACATTCTCACCTCACACTCAAAGTCGAAGTAACTAAGGCAACTAACTCAATAATTTGCACAATTTGAGTTAGTTGCCTTAGTTACTTCGAAATTGAGTTTGAGGTGAGGATGAGGTGTGAGTGAGTCACGACTATGAATTTGACCTTAAAATCGAAGTAACTTAGGGCCAAATTCACAGTCGTCACTCACTCTCATCTCATCCTCACCTCAAAGTCGATGTAACTAAGGCAACTAACTCAATAATTTGTACAATTTGTGTTAGTTGCCTTAGTTACTTCGAAATTGAGTGTGAGGTGAGGATGAGGTGAGAGTGAGTCATGACTATGAATTTGATCCTTAAAATCGAAGTAACTTAGGACCAAATTCACAGTCGTCACTCACTCTAATCTCATCCTCACCGCACTCTCAAAGTTGAAGTAACCAAGGCAACTAACTCAAGAATTTGCACAATTTGAGTTAGTTGCCTTAGTTTCTTCGACTTTGAGTGTGATGTGAGAATGAATTGAGGGTGAGGCACGACTATGAATTTGGCCCTAAGGCAGCTAACTCAAATTGTGCAAATTTTTGAGTTAGTTGCCTTAGTTACTTGGACTTTGAGAGTGAGGTGAGGATGAGATGAGGGTGAGACGACTGTGAATTTGGCCCGTAATTCTTATTTTTATATAACAGCTCTCTAAAAACGTTTTCATGTTTAGAGCGTGAAGAAATTCATGTGAATCTCTTAATATGGGGATTTATTAAGTATTAATAATAGAATTGAAATTATTAGGAATGAGATTAGCACAAATTTAGACTATAATGGACGATTATTAGAAGTAAAGCTAAATTTTCCGTCCGAAAAATTATAAATAATTAGAAGTATCAGGTTGAAATCAAAGAAATAGTTTAGTGGTGTGTAGGCACATTGTTTTGTACATTTGTAAACCTTTTCTAACAGTTTTGTAGTTCTTATTAAATGCTATCTAGTTAATAAATATAATTACTTGTAACTAAAGTACCTAACAGTAATGTTACTCTTTAAAAGAATCAAATATTACCAACACTTGTAAGTAATTTATACTTTATAGTAAATGTGAAATATCAAAAACTAGTCAGTCAGTTAATATACTAGTTTAGAATAACTGTAATAACTCTTTAAAGAATGTTAAGAACATGTGATTGCATTTTTCAAGTGCCAAATTATGAAAACTTTCAATTGAATGCTTAACATCCTAATTAGAACTTTACTTAATGTACTAGCAATGTTAATAATTCTTGCTTGAAACTGTGGCTATTTTTTACACATTTTGAGAACTGTTTGACATAATGTCCTTTGTAATTTTCTAAATATTAAATAAGTAGATTCTATGTGCCTGAAATCTGGGCAATAAATTTGTAATAGTTATTTTATAAAAAGCAGACCTAAATAATAAATACATTCTATGCGATTTTTCATTTCTTTTCCTCAAATAAATACATACATACATATCTTCACGCTATATCCCAACAATTGGGGTAGCACGAACCATAAAATCACTCATAAAACATTCACTCATCACACTCATCAAACAATCAGCCCTCGTCAAACATTTTCATCCAAACAAACCACCCTCACTTCAACCACATTCATAGATCACTCCATATAATAAACTCATTCATTTATTGCACTCGAAATCATTATCACACAACAAACCTTCAATCACATCTATCCAATCACTCCTATTCACTTACCTACCATTCATCTTCTTTCTTCGACGTACATAACATATGCATAAAATATCTCAAATTACTCACGCTTACTCCTAACAACGAATCTACAAAGATTAGAAAAGATGAAAGTGATAGCCTGCAATTGTATATGAAAGAAAAGTCCACACAATGCAGTCACTGAAAATGAAACAAAAAGATAAGAAAGGAAGGGAGCGTCGCCCTGCGCTTGTTTTTGAAAGTGAATTTCACACAATTGCAGTCTACACAATAAATAAGATGTTTTAAATAATAAGTATGTGGTTTATTATATAAATAATTATTTTACAAGTCAGTGCATTACAATCCGAAATCAAATTCATGATTAGCTCCATAACTTGCCAAAATATTGTACAGTTTAATTTAGATGCAGTTGTAATACATATTTATTTCTTGCCTATGGCCTTTTCTACCCAATTGTCCAATTTGTCCTCGTCTTGAAGGCCGACTAACCGTTCTGTCACTTTTCCATTGCGGAAACATACTAACGCAGGAATTGTACTGACCTATCGCAAGATATTCATTGTTATTTGATGTTTTATTATGGATGAATATATCATACCTCGAATTTAGCTGCTAGTTCGCCCAAATCATCGATATCAACCTTCGCAAGATTGACTTTTCCATTCCGTTTAGCTATGACGTTTTCCAAACGTGGGGTTAGGGCTCGACAAGGTCCACACCAGCTAATAATCATTTATTGTTAATTACCACATTTTATTGATAAGAAATATTACTTACGTAGCGAAAAAATCAACAATGACTGGTTCTTTGCTGTTCTGTACCTTCTCCAGAAACTCTTTATCATCTAGAACTTTAAATGAACCGCATCTTGCACTGCCCGCAGAAATGCTGCGGATTTGATTCTTTAAAGTGTTGTTTAAAACTGCTTTATTGAAGATATTTTTCAGTAACTGTGTGCCTTGCATCTTGACTAGTTGTTGTAAAGTGTACTGTTTGATGAAATTTTAAGAATATTTGCACTGAGCGTTCAAGACCTTGAAAATGACGTCTGTAACATGTGCTGAACATGCGTAGAGATTATTTCGAAATATGATTTGGCGAATGAAATTTATGGTTATTTAAATGTTAACTACATATTTCAAGACAAAGTTACGTAAATTTTGCTGGATTTTTGTAATTTGTTACGTTGTATTTGGCGAATTTGATGAAACAAATGATTTATAAAATAAAAATTATATTTTATTACTCTCTGAAGTTGGCATGGGATTGAACTGTCATGTACAGAATAAAATAACAAGGTTTTAGCCCAAAGAATTATTATATTTATTTTAGATAAAGATCAATGGCTTTTACACAAACTAATGCTCAAAGAGGTACTGAATAATTATTAAATTGCAATATATAATGACAGTAATGTAACATAACCTCACTTCCAGAATTAGCAAATCGTAAAATACTAGAAGAACTGCAATTAAAAAAGCAATTACTACTCAAACAAGGAGCAGTAACTAATCTAAACAATTCTCCAGCACCAATTTTACCGATTGTTCCTAATTCAGCGGGAACAATCCCTTTTCCTGGGGGACAAGCAGCAACTTTACTAGGAGAAGCTCATACGACTTCTGCACAAAGGGCTGCTTTACATTCTGCTCACTCGCAATCATTCGGGTTTTTTGTTACTCAGGATTCATCCTTTGGCAACTTAATTTTACCGGTTATTCCACGGTTCGACGCCAAATAAAGCCACAATGTGGCCGTGTATGAAACTGCGGTACATTGAGGAATTTTTGCAAGAAATAGACGGTTTTCAGAAACCTAAACTTGCTCTAGAACAATATCTAACTCCTCCTCATTTGGCGTCTCATATGTTACATACGATTCAAGTATTAAATATTTAATATACTTTGGTGGAAGTCTGTGTAAATCCATACATTTTATAAATCCGTAAATATGTAAATGATAAGGCAATCGTAGCTCAGTGGATAAAAGCGAGGTAAAACTTGCGTTTCTTAATTAGCAAGCAAGAGGTCGTGCGTTCAAATCTCACTGACTTCTACTTATATCAAAAAAATACGATTATGTCTGAGTGGTTCGGATTCCACTATAAGCTGTAGGCCCCCTGTACTGTAATTGGGATTTACTTCCTGTTGTGCAGAGTAATAAATAAATAAATAAGCAAAATCGCAACGAAACTTATGACTTTATGAAATATTTCCTACTTATCAACAAATGTTGATGTGATTTTGTTGATTATTTGCTGACTTATAGATCTATAAACTTACAGATTTATCACAGAATTCCACGATTAAACAAATGGAAATATTTTTAAAAATAAAACAATTTGTTTTAGGCGTATAACGGTGATATAGATTCAAAAATAGTTGCTGATTTAGGATGTGGTTGTGGTTCGTTGACTTTAGGGGCCGCAGTTTTAAATGCAGCTCTTGTAGTTGGCTTTGAAATTGATTCAGACGCTCTAGATATCTTTCAGACTAATGTAGATACTCAAGAGCTAGATAATATTGACATTATACAGTGTAATGTTCTAACAGATATATCAAATAGGTAAATACTTAAAAAAATATTTTATGCACAACCGAGTTGAAATTCATGTGTTTTAGCCTTAAAAAGCGGGCTTAAACACTTCTTTTTGGCCCTAGGACCATAAAAAAGATAATTTCTATGGATACATAAATAAAACGTCAATTTTAGTTTATTGTGAATACTCATCATCACGCCTTCTACCCATTACTGGGTGTGGCACTCTGCCGAAGCAGATCTCGGTAAGTGATATATTTTGCGCGTGAAGTGCGGTTACTAATCGTCAAATCACGGCCCCCAAAGATATTAGTGGTGGAGGAGCCACAGGGATAGTTTTTGAAATCATGAAAATTGTTTGTCGCCTGTGGGAATCGAATCTAGGGTACCAGAGTTCTCAGGATCCACAGGCCGACTTCATACCACTGAGCTAGCCACCCCATAATACTAGATTCTGTAAAATATCTCTTGAACATATAATTAAATGTTATTTTGTTGTGCATAAAATATTGTATGTACCACGGGTGAAATTAGCGTTTCAGACCCTGAGCATGTTATTATCCTTCGGAGCTTTGCGCCTCGTGCTAATAATCATGCCACGGGCCAGAAACGCCTGTTTTCACCCTTGGTACATAAATAACTATTCTCTTCCGAATATTTGTAGTAATTTGTAATATTTTAGGTGGGATCAAATATTTGATACAGTAATAATGAATCCACCATTTGGTACAAAAAATAACGCTGGTATTGATATGAAATTTTTGAAAAGGGCTCTACAGTTATCAAATAATGTAGTTTATTCCCTACACAAAACTTCAACGAGGTATACGAACTATTTTCTTTGTTAAACTGTCTTTTTTTCTGTATATTTCTTTATTATTCACAAATAAATAAATATATCATCACGCCTTCTACCCATTACTGAGTGTGGCACTCTGCCGAAGCAGATCTCGGTAAATGATATATTTTGCGCGTTACCAGTCGTCAAATCACGACCCTCAAAGATGTTAGTGGGGGAGGAGCCACAGGAGTATCTTTTGAAATTATGAAAATTGTTTGTCGCCTGTGGGAATCGAATCTAGGGTATCTAGGTTACCAGGGTTCTCAGGATCCACAGACCGACTTCATACCACTGAGCTAGCCATCCCATTAATTATTATTATTATTCACAGGTGGACAAAAATAAAATACCAGTTCCCAAAATCGTTTTACCTTTTATTTTTTCTTTGTGTTTGCACTGTACTAACTGTAGTAATAGTATATGTTTTTAATGATTTGTTTTTGATTGTATTTTCTTTGTTTTCAGAGCTCACGTCTTAAAAATTGCGTCGGAATGTTCTGCGAAGGGCAAAGTCTTAGCGGAATTAAGGTACGATCTTCCAAATACATTCAAATTTCATAAAAACTCTTCTGTTGATATTCAAGTAGATTTTATCCGCTTTGAAGTTGCAAAATTGTGACACGGCATTTAATAAGTACTGTAGCATTTATTTTATCGAATAATTTTAAAAAATATTGTAATATAACTGCAACGTTAAAATATTGACAGAAGATTTTTTAAAAATACTGTTACATTTACAAGAAATAGATTTAGTACTTGGTGAAATGTTTAAAATGTACAATTTTAATGTAAAACATATTTATTTGATTATAAAATATAAAATACCTTTGATACTATGAAAATACAGTAATTAATTCATATAGATAAACTAAATAAATTATTAATACTTAACGATTCATATAATAGGGAATGTTTTAGTGGCAAATTAGTGCTGAAAATACTGTATATATACGTGAGAAAGATTTATTCTTTGCAAGAATATGTATCAATATTTTAGGCTTCTTTTTTAAACGGATCAAAATCTTCTAAACCTGTTAATTTGATGCTAACATCCCATAATTTTTTCGCATCTTCTTCGTTTAGGGCTCTTTCATGCGGTTTAGTTACCTTGCACTCACTAAAACAAAAATATAATTAGTATCACCCTCCACAAAGATCTGTGGGTGAAAATTTACTACGTTATGTGAGAACCAATAGAATTACAAATTTGTTTGAGAATGAACCAATGAAATGAAAGTTATTTTGATAGTTTTTCACTAGTGAAATTAATAAGTGTCACTTGGTTCATTTAAATCAGTTCAGATAAATTAGGCAACATGACTAAATGAAGTGAATTAAACAAATTAATGTATTTCTTGTGGTGAATTACTTTAAAGTAAATTAGAATCAGTAATTGTAGTACTGGATATATAGTTAACGAAGTAATCCAGCGAAATAAATAAATGATCTGTTTCAGTGGCTGTATTCCATTTGCCACTTGGTTCATTTAAATCAGTTCAGATGAATTAAACAACATGACGAAATAATGCGAATTAAACAAATTGATGCACTTATTGGGGTGAATTACTTCAAAGTAAATTAGAATCAGTAATTCTATTACTGGAAATAAAGGCAACGGAGTAATCCAACGAAATAAATAACAAATAAGTGATCTGGTTCAGTAAATGTAAGTTAGATCTGATCCAAATGCCAAATGGAAGGCGTATTCCATTTGCCATTTAGATCAGATCTAACTTACATTTACTGAACCAGACCACTTATTTATTTCGCTGGATTACTGTTCTGACTTTATTTTCAGTACTAGAATTATCTATTCTAATTTACTTTGTAGTAATTCACCCCAAGAAGTGCATCATTTTGCTTAATTCAGTTCATTTAGTCATGTGTTGAATGTATCTGAACTGATTTAAGTGAACCAAGTGGCAAATGGAATACAGCTGGTGTACGCTTATTGTAATTAAATCTCCTTGGTTACCAATAAAATAAATGCAATTATCATATCACTTGTTATATTAATGCTGGGTTGCAAGAAACAAATAAAGAGCTCTTTAGTTAAAGAATTGTTTATCTAGCAACAGTATCAATGGCGATTTTCCGAAATTTATTGAACCGTTAGTTGCTAATGAACCGATAAAACTTTCATGTAACCCAGCATATGTATGATAATAAGTTACCTGTAGTATAACCCGGTTTCGTTAGCTGCCTTTTCGTCCACAGCACAATAGATAGTTGTTTGGGCGCCTTGTTCAGGAGTTTTCATAGACCAACTTGAAACTAGTCCCCACAAAAATTTCATTCCGGGAAAAAGTATACCTACATTTCGTCCCAGTTCTGTTTTGATTACACCCGGATGTAAACTGTAGGCATTGACTCCTTCAATTCCTAAATTAAATCATAAACAAAATTAATTTTTTGAATTTGAATTTTTTTTCTGAAATCGGCTAGAGCCTGAGCAATTTTAGTATGGAAAGTAGGTTTTTACTCAAACAGTCAAGTACATATCCAAGGCTACAACAAAAATAACAGTCTGGTAAAGTAAAAAACAGTCTGGTGAAGGTTTTACCTGACTGTTATTTTTGTTGTAACCTTGGATACATAGTCTGCTGTCAGCACAATTCATATCCAAAAATTTAAACATTTTGAGTTATTTATGATTAAATATTGATTAAATTAAACGGTTTCAGAAAAAATAGTATACATAATACGTCAGGAAAGTGTTTTTACTTGACTCAGCAGATTTAAATTCTCGGCCAGCGGCCTCGTATTTCAAACAACCGATTCGTCAAGTAAAATATCACTTTCCTGACTTATTATGTAATATACTATTACAATACTTGTACTATAAGTTACCTATTAAGGGCAAAATTTAAACACAGTAAGTGAAACTTATTTCACAGTGGTTTCCATGGTTATATCAGGACTATAATATTTACTTACTATCCACCGTTGACAGTAAGTAAATATTATAGATCAAGGTCCTGTTTATTTTGACAACAATTTGACAGCTGTTCATTTTGAAACCTATTTTTCTTTTCCTTCTATTTGTGCAAGTATTGTAAAAAAATAGCTTACTCACTTCAAACGTACAAACTGTAAGGGTTTTTTTAGGTCGCGAATGTTTAGGAAATCGAGGCCCAAACTATATTCTTGACCTAAAAACTGTCACTTACAGTTCATTGTTCGTAATAAACCATTTCAATTAATAATTAATGGGGTAATGGCACAGTGGTTATCGTGTCGGCCTGTGGATCCAAAGATCCCTGGTTCGATCCCCACAGTCGACAAAAAAACTTTTTTCACCAATTTAAAATTATCCCTGTGGCTCCTCCACCACTAACATCTTTGGGGGCCGTGATTTGTCGGCTGATAACCGCACTTCACGCGCATAAATATATCACTTACCGAGATCTGCTTTGGCAGAGTGCCACACTCAGTAATGGGTAGAAGGCGTGATGATATATTTATATTTATTTATTTATTTAATTAATAATTACCATGGTCTTTTAAACGGCGAACCAACTCTTTTGTAAATAGTATATTAGACAGTTTACTTTGCCCATAAGCAGCAATTTGGTTGAATGACTTTTTCTCGAAACTTAAATCATCAAAATCCATCTTTCCTCCTATAAAAATAATTAATAGTTTCAATAAATCCTAGTTTCGGAATATCTTTTCTTACTATCGTGAGCGACAGACGAAACAGTAACAATTCTGGCAGGAGCAGATTTAATTATTCTGGGTAGTAACAACAAAGTAAACACAAAATGTCCAAGATGATTTACCCCAAAATGGGATTCGAATCCATCGTCAGTAAATCTGTTTGGTGTTATCATAATCCCAGCATTGTTTATCAATAAGTCGATACGTTTTTCTGCTTCGAGAAGAGTTGCTGCTGAATTTTTAACGTGTGATATATTGTTGAGGTCTAATTGTTGGACGCCCAAAGTTCCGACATTTTGGGCATCTTTACATTGTTCTTTGATTTCTTCTACAGCTTTATTGGCTCGTTCTAGACTTCGGCAAGCTATGATTACTCGTGCTCCTAAAAAAAAATGTATTTAATTTTTTATAGACTTGAAATAGTAGTTCATTTATTAAACTAGTAAAAATACTGTGATATTCAATTGTATAATAATTATTTATGTCATAAGGATCATCCGTATTTTATATGCCGACGTTAATCAGTGAAAAATATAATAGTTATTTATAGCTGTATTCCATTTGCCACTTGGTTCACTTAAATCAGTTCAGATAAATTTGGCACATGACAAAATTAACTGAATTAAGCAAACTGATGCACTTTTTGGGATGAATTACTTTAAAGTAAATATAAATCTGTAATTCTAGTACTGGAATTAAAGTCAACCAAGTAATCCAGCGAAATAAATAAGTAATCTGGTTCAGAAAATGTAAGTTAGATCTGATCCAAATGGCAAATGGAATACGCCTACAGTCAGTAAAGCAAACTAATGAAATAAATAAGTGATCTGGTTCAGTAAATGTAAGTTAGATCAGATCCAAATGGCAAATAGAATACGTCTTATGTATCAAGGGTGAAAACAGGGGTTTCTGGCCGGTGGCATGATTATTAGCACGAGGAGCAAAACGCCAAGGGCTAATAACATTTAATTATATGTTCAAAAGATTAAAATATGTACATAGGTTATATGTCAAAATGCAGAATCAAGTATTCACAATAAACAAAAATTGTCATTTTATTAAATAAATAAAAAAAAATATATCATCACGCCTTCCTACCCATTACTGGGTGTGGCACTCTGCCGAAGCAGATCTTGGTAAGTGATATATTTTGCGCATGAAGTGCGGTTACCAGTCGTCAAATCACGACCTCCAAAGATGTTAGTGGTGGAGGATCCACAGGGGTAGTTTTTGAAATTATGAAAATTGTCGCCTGGGGGAATCGAACCAGGGTTCTCAGGATCCACAGGCCGACTTCATACCACTGAGCTAGCCATGTATCCATAGGTATTATTTATTTTTGGCCAATGGGCCCGCTTTTTAGGGTTAAAACATATGCTTTTCAGGGCTAAAACACATGTTTTTCGGCCCGGTTGTGCTTAAAATAAATTATTTGACATTGAACAAAAAACAATTATTATAAAAAATCAGTTATTCTATTTTCGATGTTTACTTAATAACAAGGTATGGTAACATGTTGTCCTTGGACTTTAAGAAATGTCATCCTACTCAAATGAAGGATTATAATGTTGTTGTTATGATACGGAAGCATATAAACATTACAAATTGTATATATATATAATACGTCAGAAAAGTGTTTTTACTTGACTCAGGGGATTAAATTCAAACAACCGCTTCGTCAGGTAAAACATCATTTTTCTGACTTATTATGTAATTTGCTATTAATGTACTTACATGTTTATTTAAAGTATATACTGAGATCAGCAATTGCAGAGCTTCCTTGCCCAATGGGGCTTCGGGTAAAAGACTTGATATATGTTTAGAACAGACTCCCTCGCAGGCAAAAATCACAAATATATTCTTTCGCGATTCCCTTACTTTTTATGTGATCAAAATTGCAGTTTCTGAAAGGCTGATTTAATAATGTACATTACAAACATATAACAACGATTCAGAAATTAGTAAAGGAACAATTTCACATTAAGGTGGTTCTATCATGACTGTCTCATAAAAGTATAGGTAACCGAAAAAGTATAAAAACAAGTATTTAATTTTATGTATGGTATATGTTATAATACATGCTAAATATAGAAACTCATGAAAAATAACATATTTAAATTTCAATAAAATGTGTTGTAAATGCTTCCATGATAGTATGACCTTAAGGAGTCATTTAAAATAATATGACACTGGATATGAAATTGAGGATTTCATCATTCGATTCCACATATATTTCTGCGTAGATAAGCAATTTTGATTCTCAAAATATGTATTTTTTAATCGCCAGACCATGATCGCAAAAAAATCGGTTAATTAAAATGCAAAAATTTTGGTTAGACAAATTTAAAAATCGAAAAATTTTAAAATATGGTTCTATAAAATTCAGACTACGAGAAATCGAATGCCGTTGAGCGCATCTTCATATCTTTTTTAGTTTTCGACTTACAGCGATTTTTGACTTTTTTTAAATCTCAACTTTAACGGCCCATATCTCGAAAACTAAAAGAGATATTGAAATGCGGTTTGAACGAGTGTATTTCTCATGTTTTAATTAACTTATACTGAAATTTTGAATATTTTGAAAATTTTAATATTTTTTACAAAATTTTTTTTTGCCCATATTTCAAAAATTTGACGAGATAATGAAAATCTGTAAACACCAGTGGATTTCTCATAAAAAAATACGTACGTATGTAAAATTTCGGAATGTTTGCTCCACTGATACAGTTTTTAGAGCAAAAAAACAAAAAATGGCAAAAATTCGTAAAAATCTTAAGGGGTACCCCTTCAAAAATAATTAAAAAACAGTGATTTTTCGTTTTTTTGTAATAAAAACTTTATCTGTGCGAATTTTTGCCTGAAATTTTGCATACCTATGTACTTTTACGAGAGGAATTCACTGGTGTTCACAGATTTTCATTATCTTTTCAACTTTTTAAAATATTGAGAAATTAAAATTTTGAAAAAAAATTCAAATATTTCAAAATTTTCAAAATTTCTGGATAAGTTAATTAGAGCACGAGAAATACACTCGTCCAAACCGCGTTTCAATATCTCTTTTAGTTTTCGAGATATAAACCTTTAAAGTTGAGATTTTTAAAAAGTCAAAAATCGCTGTAACTCGAAAACTAAAAAAGATATGAAGATGCGCTCTACGGCATTCGATTTCTCGTAGTCTGAATTATATAGAACCATATTTTAATATTTTTCTATTTTTTAACTTGTTCAAAAAAAAATTGGCATTTTCATTATCAAAAATTTTCGCGATTACGACTCCGGCGATTAAAAAAATATATATTGAGGATCAAAATATGTATAATTATGTAGAAATATATGAGATATTAAATGGCGAAATCCCTAATTTCATATCTACTTTCATATTATTTTAAATTTACCGTAAACAGAAACATAAAATAAATAAATAAATATATCATCACGCCTTTTACCCATTACTGAGTGTGGCACTCTGCCGAAGCAGATCTTGATAACTGATATATTTATGCGCGTGAAGTGTCGGCCCCCAAAGATGTTAGTGGTGGGGGAGCCACCGGAGTAATTTTAAATTGGTGAAAATGAACCATATACATTTAAATAAATAGTATACATATATTATATTTTGCATTTCATTAATTCTTAAAATTTAAATAAAAGCTTACAACGGGATGAATCTTTAAAAACATGAGTTTAAAATTTGTAAATAACATCCGACGACCCCCACCAATGTTTTCGTAACCCCCCGAGGAGTCGCAACTCACTTTGGTTTAGAAAATTGGTAACAGTATATAAAAAAACAATTAATCTGAAAGCAAATTTTAGAAATAATAAAAGAATGATTTTAAATTAACTTAGTTTTATTAAAATTCATATACCGCTACAAATATTTCAAAAATGTACATTGTACAAAAGTATATCACATTTAAATGTTACAAAATTAAGGCATCGGATTTATTTGCCTAAATAATTACACATCCAAATTTATTTTATGAATTTGCACAATTTTCTTACAATTTTGTAATAACATAATTTATTATTGATAATGCTGACATAATTCAGTCTTGATGGCAATAATTTACAATTATTTAACAAACATATTAGTTTTGAAGTTTTCATCTTTAATTTTATTTATCCGAAAACTACTTTTTTCCTGAACTAACTCATCTAACAGTTTCTCCAATTGTTTAACAACTGGTGCCAATTTAAATCTTTGCGATTCAATAATTACTTGTTTTACAACTGCTATTTGTACATCAATTCCACCTTTAATCGAATTAATATGCCCTGGAATATCTTTAAAACCTTTCCCGGGTAAACGAATTTCCCGAAACATTTGCGATTTAACAGTCTGATTATGTTTATGATACATCACTTTCGTTTTCAACGACACAATCAATTCGGTAAAAGTATCTGCGGGAGTTCTAATTTCTTCTTTTTCAATCGAATTAGTATCTAAAGTCGACACAGGATTATTCGGCAACGGTTCGTTGTTTGACGGAACGTAAGCAGTTAAAATCGGAGAAGGAGAATCGATCTGAGAGAAAATTGGTGACGAATCCATTGGTTCATTCAAATCATCACCGTTTAATATATTATTGGAAGTAGAATTCGAGTAGTTAACAGGACTATCTAAAGTCGTAACCGGCCAGTCTTCTGGTATCGGCGCTGGAGAAATTATCGGCGAAGCTGGAGGAGTGAAACTCTCTGAAGAAGGCTTTCGAACTGTTAGATTCCTCGATAGCGGTCCAGGTTTTCTTCTTGCTGGTAATCTGCCTGCTGTTATGTCTGCTTGTGCTGCCCGTTTAATTCCTTTAGTAGATCCTAAACTATTTCCTCCTCCGACTAAATCGATATCAGCTTCATCGACCATCATTCGTTTATCGATTTTGAAAGGATTGCCAAACATGTGCTGCCGAACTGGAGTTGATTCTATCTCGCGTAGTTTCGGCGTTTGTCGTTTGAGATATTCTTGATAATTACCCATTTGGTTAATTGGAATACTATGTTTTAAATCTTCATCCATGAATTTAGTTTGTGACGCGGTTGTTTGAAGATAGTTTGAACGCATTCTAACGACTTGGTCCAGAAGACGATCTCGAGGTATGTCGAAAGGATTACGGTAGGTTTGGTATGAAGGAATATAACCGAGTTCTACCCCAACGACGAAGTTTAAATAATCTGTGAATTGCTCCCGCTGTGAAGAAAACTTTTCTTTTAAATGTGGATGAGTTAAAATATCTTTTTTAACAACTGAAGTTACTTTTATTGCTACATTTTCGGTTGATTGTTTTGCTGATAAAGTTTGTTTACTAAGTACATCGTTACATAGTTTATCAAATTCTGTTTTAGCTTGACTCTTAATACGTTTTAAATAATTAAAGACTGGGTAACTTAAAGAATTTTCCGCGCTTTCCGAAATTAGACTTTGAGCTAAAGGTCCTTGGATGCCCATTCGAGTTAAAGCCCTTCGAAGAGGACCTGCATAATACGCAGGCATCGTACGCATATAATTTTGGAACTGCGTACGCCATTCGTTGGTAGGTTTCATGTAATGTACTTGAATTAATTCTTCCAATAATGGTAGAAGAACTGGATAATTATATGGCATAACAAATAAATTCACGCAAGTTAAATTGGTGCTTGCTTTTAAATATCCAAAAGGATGCACAACATCTGAGCTTTTGTAGCTGTTTGCAATAAAAACTTGCCAACAAGTAGTCGGTTGTTTCCTTGCCAAAATAAATTGAGTAAGAGGACTGGGTTCTAATTCATATTTATCAAATGGAAGATTTTCTATCACCATCGGTTCTTGACTGGTGCAAGTAAACTTAACAATCGGATGCGCGCTTCTTGGCGGAAGAGCTGCTGCATCTAATTCCGGCCAAAATGATTCTGGAATTGGCCAAAAACCAACCGCGATGCCTTTCTGCGCAGATCTCGGAACGTAGATTAATTTTCGGCAACTGTACCAAGCAGGCGGTGGACCATTATTAGACGCGGAAGAATTAGTAGAAAGTTGGGATTTATCATCTTCTAAGTCGTCGTTTCTGTCCGGAGGATCAGGACCGATTTTCTCGAAGTTAATCACGACGCCTGACTGTACTTTTTGACATAAACTGTCGATGCATTGTAGTAACATTCTGTGAGAAGTTATACTGTAAGATCTTCCTCCTGTGACTTCGCACATCATGTCTATTGGAGATGCGTCGTTTGGAACTAAACCGGAATCGCGTTCGACTGCTGGAGTTCCGGCTAAACGCAAAACTAACGCGAATAATCGCTGATCCCACCTGAATGGTTCTCTGGTAAGTTCGGAGCCAGGAATCGGTGAGTTCATTGGTAGGTTGAATTCGTTTTGAACTCCGTTTCCTGATGAGAGTTTGCCGCCGTCTGTAATAACAACTATTACGGAAGGTTCAAGGTAGAATGGGCAACGACCTTGTCCGTAAGTATCAATTCCAGTCTGCATTCGGTTTAAATTCAACATGTCGAAAGCGTGTTTAAGAGCGACTCCCATTGTTGTCATTGTTGAACATTGAAGATTCTTTAATTCGTTCATGAATGTAGCTAGATTTTCTTTCCATCCTGCTTTTATGTTGTTAGGAGGATCTTCAAATGTTAGTAACATGTACCTGTCACCTCGACTTTCAGGGCTTCTTTGTCTAACTTTGACAAATGATTCTACCGCACTTTTTGCAACATCTAAAAGAGTTGGCCGGCCTCCTAAATACGCGCGTTGGTACATCGAGGCAGATGTATCAATTAAGAACACGATTATTGTCATTTTTGCTGGTTTTTTCATCAATTTTTAGTTAAAACTGTCCGTTCACTATTAACTGTAAACACCACCGTAAACACACAGTTGGTCCATTTAACCTATATTTTATTGTTCGTAAAATCAATATGCATGGCGCAAATACACTAAATATTTTACAGATAGAATATAGGTATAATATTCTAATACAAATATGGCTTTAATATGTTATAAAAGCTGTAAAAGTACGGAAAAATCAGCCGCATTATTGAAGGAAATATGACAGCAAAGCACCATGGCGAGTATATACTACGTTTACATTTCACCAAAGATAATTTGTCTGTGACGCACTTTTTAGCAAATAATTTTAATGATTCAATTACAACCTTTATTAACGTTGACGAGCGCACTAAGATTATAAAATAGTCTATTAAGATGGTTAAATAATTAGCTCTTAACAAGATAAATTAATTCAAGAGAATATAAAATGTTTTTACAGTTATATTTAATTTATGTGACATACTAACATAATTTGTGATTTTACACAGTTCAATGAACTTAAGTAAAATTAAATAACTATTAAGGACCTTAACAACTAATGTTCTCCCACATTTTGCACATAAAAAGTATTTAGTCTTATTCACCTCTTTTGTAAAAATCTTTGGCGGTCTCTTTTCCAATTCCAGTATTTCCTCCAGTAATAATAGCAGTTTTCCCAGTAAGAAGGGCAGTACTAGTGCATTTTGCGCTACAAAACCACATTGTAATTTGCAACAAAAACTTATTACCAAATACTGGCAACTGCACAAAATAATAATTATGTTTGCTTCTTCAACCTTGCAACGTAAAGTCTTATAAGTGGTACACCGCAGTGAAAAAGTAGTGGGGAATACATTTCAGACACGCACAAAACGTAATATGAGATAAATGACATTGAAATTCAATTATAATTATCACTTTTTACAAAATGAACATTCTCGAATTTAAATAGTGACTTTCAATTTTTGTATAATTTAACAAGTGATTCATAGGCTCTGAAAGTTCGATGTTATTTAGTTATTTAACATTAACAACTTTGCCATATCATGTAATGATGTTTCAAATTAATTTTTTATATAGTTTATCTTCTCATTTTGAATTATCTCAAGTACATAACTGCGAATATATTAAAACCTTATCAATATTGTAAATATTGTGATTGATTTATAAACAGGTGCTTGTAATTATTTTAATGCGAAATAGAAAATATAATCAAATTTCAATCCAATACCATGTCCCATGTAAACGGAGTAGGTTTTGTAGAGGGCAGCACTCTATTACTAGTATGAGCACATGAGCAGTGACAGTAGTGACAGTTTGAATTTAAAATGAGTGAATCATTAGATTATCAGTTTTTCTTTAAATACTTTAATAATTTTAAGAAATTTGATGCTAAAGCATTTGATTTAGCTTTAGAACATGCTTATAATTATGCTACTGATGAAGGTTTAAGTGAGGAAGACTTAATTCTCATATCAAAAGTGTCTTTTAGTCAACAACTAGGTTAGTTTTCCAACTCCAATTTTGAAAGTTTTCAATTAAAATTGAATTGTAGGTGTTATAAGGTTAAGAAAATTGATTAGATGTTTAATTCCGAGACGTTCTGTACCAGATGAAGTTATAGAACATGTTATTGATTGGTTTCTTGCAAATTATAATCAAAACATATCTCCATTTGCCATTAAAATTGTTTTACAATGGTTCTCAGGTATTTTAACTATCATTTTAAATAGTTTTTAATAATTTAATAGATATATTTCAGGATTAATTCAGTACAATATTATAAATCCAGATAAAACAATATATTATTATTACGATTTACTGTGGTATGTTATCCGTTACAAAATTGTTGTAAGTACCATTTACAACTAAAAATATCACAGAATAATTATTGAATTTTTGTAGAATGTTGCTGCCTGCAATTTAATTTATTTACTAGCTAAACCAGAGAATGTGAACAGGTGGTACGTCAAACAACTTCTAAAAGTACATGAAAACTTTTGCCAGCCAAAATATACTGGAGCTTTATTGTTATTATTTAAATCTTATCGTCCTGATTGCGTTCCTGAAAATATTCCGGCTTATGCCGTCCATAAAGCTTTTGGAGCTTTACCTACATTTATTACCAATCACTTTGGCAAAGCCCAGGAACTTTTAGAAAGCAGTAATATGATTACAAAAAATGTTGATAGCATTCACTGGTTCTGTACAGACGTTAGAGTAAGTTTTAAGCTCTGTATGAGAAATATTAATTGATTAATATATACTTTTTTGTAGAATATTAAAAGAAATGCTATAAAACTAATTCCTAATATTATTGAGAGTGAAATGAGCAAATTGAATGGCTCAAAATCGCTTACTTCGATTACAAAGTAACTAAAACATTTTTAAATACATAAATTTAAATTTATGGGGTGGCTAGCTCTGTCGGCCTGTGGATCCTGAGAACCCTGGTACCCTAGATTCGATTCCCACAGGCGACAATTAATTTTCATAATTTCAAAAGCTATCCCTGTGGCTCCTCCACTACTAACATCTTTGGAGGCCGTGATTTGTCGACTGGTAACCGCACTTCACGCGCAAAATATATCACTTACCGAGATCTGCTTTGGCAGAGTGCTACACCCAGTAATGGGTAGAAGGCGTGATGATATATTTATTTATTTATTTATTTTTAATTTAAAGTTTTTAAAAAATATATATCTCACGCCTTGTACCCATTACTGGGTGTGGCACTCTGCCGAAGCAGATCTCGGTAAGTGATATATTATGCGCGTGAAGTGCGGTTACTAGTCGTCAAATCACGACCTCCTGTTAGTGGTGGAGGAGCCACAGGGATAGCTTTTGAAATTATGAAAATTATTTGTCGCCTGTGGGAATCGAATCTAGGGTACCAGGGTTCTCAGGATCCATATGCCGACTTCATACCACTGAGCTAGCCACCCCTGTGGCTCTCCCATCACTAGCATCTTAGTGGGCTGTGATTTGATGGCTAGTAGCTGCACTTACTCTATATTTAAAGTTTTTAAAAAATAAATATATCATCATGCCTTCTACCCATTACTGGGTGTGGCACTCTGCTGAAGCAGTGATATATTTAGCCACCCCATATTTATAGTTTTAAACTGTTTTAAAGCTAGCCGAGAGCTCTAAAATGATGATTAAGGGATCCCAGCTGCCGAATACTTCCTAAAACTGTTCTAATTTTAGTGTAAAAGATCTGCATAAATATCTTATTCAAAAGAATTCTCCAAACAGTGTGATGTCGTTGTTAAATAATATTGAAGGCTGCTTTATTTTAATGTTCGGGGATCAAACTCTACATGAAAGATTTAGTTTTCAATTATACTATACATTATATGACGGTAAATACAATTAACTATAAATCAATCGCAAAATAATAGAATTACTAAATAATTTTCAGCATTTTTCGAACGAAACCCATATGTATCTTACGAGGAGAAAGATAAGTTACTAAAACAACTCTGTCTTTTGCAAAATTTACTACAGCAAAGCATTCCGGTGGTTTCAAAATTCTTAGCGCAATTTATTATGAAATGGGATGGTCTTGAACATGAGGATCATATTTATGGACTCTTACATTGGATAAATTTTAGAACATTCAACGAATTAAATGAATGTATTTTTAATTTTCTTTACGATTTGTTTATTTCCGGTACAGTTCAAACCAAAAGAAAGATTTTAATTATGTTGGGACATTTTTCAGCGAACATTGTAAGTTAGATTAATTTTTTTTAACATTACTGATCAAATTCATAGTCGTGACTCACCCTCACCTCATTCTCAACTCACACTCAAACTCGAAGTAACTAAGGCAACTATCTCATTGTGCAAATTCTTGAATTAGTTGTCTTAGGGTCAAATTCATAGTCGTGACTCACCCTCACCTCATCCTCAACTCACACTCAAATTCGAAGTAACTAAGGCTACTAACTCAAATTATGCAAATTTTTTAGTTAGTTGCCTTGGTTACTTTGACTTTGAGTGTGATGTGAGGATGAGGTAAGGGTGAGTCACGACTGTGAATTTGACCCTTAAAATCGAAGTAACTAAGGCAACACTCAAATTGTGCAAATTCTTGAGTTAGTTGCCTTAGTTACTTCGACTTTGAGAGTGAAGTGAGGATGAGATGAGTGTGAGTGACGACTGTGAATTTAGCCCTACACTTCCCTCACTCAATTTAGTTGTCATAGCAACCATTTCCCTCACTAGTGATAAAAGTAACTTTTTCAACGATCGAGCAGATAATAGACTTTACCAACTTTCAGTTGAAAGCAGGAAGTTGACATTTGCTACTTGACACATGTGGAAAAGGGACATTGCAAAATTCGTTCTATTAAAACACTCACTATCGCTCGTGCTTCAACTTTCGTACTTGTTTTATAATGCAGCACTTTCCTCACTAGTATTACATATTACAATATACTATTTTTATATAGAAGGGGAGCATTTATAAGTATTTTGTTGCAGGTAAAAACATATTACTGTAGACATAAAAATAAAATTCCTTGTTTATTTCTTAACGCACGCGTTCATTGGAAATTCCACGAAATAATAATTAAATTATATGATTTTGTTACTCATTTATGTAAATTAGGATGTTACTTTGAAAATTGTCATGGTTTCATACTGAACACGGTATTAGATGTGAATTTTTTGATTATGAGT
Organism: Pterostichus madidus; assembly: GCA_911728475.2. NCBI lineage: Eukaryota > Metazoa > Arthropoda > Insecta > Coleoptera > Carabidae > Pterostichus > Pterostichus madidus. The sequence goes on along the minus strand of OU452314.1, from coordinate 1,232,700 downwards.
GCGGAAGTTAGTTGCGAAGTACATATTTGGAAAATACCTAATTTTATGAGCTATTCATGTTTATTTACCGCTCATCCAAGCTGTTTTATAAGAATTTTTAAGCTGTTTAACAGGTATTTATTAAATTAATTATCTTAATTTCCTTATTAACTAATTAATGTTTTAGATTTCCATCTTATGTAAACATACACATAAAAAAAGATTACAAAAATACTTTATGGGATAAAAAAGCTTTTGTAAATATAAATGAACCATCTGTCTTCGATATTTTTAGTGACACTCAAATACAACAATTAAAAGGATTGTCAATTAATATTCAAGACTCTTTAAGTGTCAAATATCATTTAGCGCTGATGTGTTTTAATTATAAGCTAAAAGATCGAAGTTATAAGGATATAAAAGAGTTTGAAGAATTTATGAAACATGCTACGACATTTTATCCCGATATCATTGAATTTCTAGAGAGTACTGTTCAAATATAAGCGTACATTTTTGTTAAAAAACTATTATTAAATAAACAATATATTCTTTTAGAATAATAAATTATTTTGAACTAATGTTGTCATTTATTTTTGCCTCCGAAAGTGTAACGCATGCGCTTGACAGTGTTGCCCATATGGAGATTTTGTCGCTAAATCTAGAGAAATTAACTATCGTAACGCGACTTTTAAAAGAACTAGCGACCTGTCGCAAATCTAGAGTTTTAAATACATTACTAACGACATTTCTGGAGATATTTTGGCAAAAATGCAGTATCACTCACCAATTTTTAAAAATGTTATTAGGTTGGTAAAATTTTGTGAATATCAAAACTCCCTAAAAATTACTAAATAAATCAGTGCTTCGAAACTGTTATTTGAAAAACATTTTCTAGCTTCAAACCTCAAACACATCTATAATTATTAGGAAATAAAAAAGAATTCTTTCTAGCCAAACCTTATCGCAGTCTTTGCCATTTTCATACATTTATGACATTTATACTCCTTTACGATGAGCTTCAAATCTCTGAAAAAGTTTTAGGATCACTATAAGTACATGTCACCATAGTGGTGGGGGAAATTTTAAATATTGCCCAGTGATTCTGCAATTTAGCCAATATATATATATATATATATTCTGGCGAATTTTTATTTTTTATTAGAGATATCTGGAGGTTTTTAAAAATTATAATCTAGAGATAGATATTCTGGAGACTTAAAATGCAATCTAGAGACTTTTTGTTAACGTTAGTTGGCAACACTGGCGCTTGACTTTATTTTCATAACCAATATTTGTAAAACTTCCCGCTTATTTTGCTGTCAGTTGTGAGAATCTTAAAGTGATTTTAATTTCTGTTCATATTAGTATTAAAATGACTGTTACGGATGATAGAAAAGCTCATTTGCCTTGGTAAGATATTATATTAAAACAATGAAGTATAATTCTTACTTATTTAATTTAACAGGGTCGAAAAATATCGTCCAAGCAAATTGGAAGAACTTGTTTCTCACGAGGACATAATTCAAACAAGTATTAATATTTACAGCATCTTATCAGTTTATTGTAATCATATTGTCTTATTTTAGTTCGCAAATTCATAAAAGAAGGTCAGTTACCGCATTTATTATTTTATGGCCCGCCAGGAACCGGTAAAACTACAACTATTTTAGCTTGTGCTAGAGAACTGTACAGCCATGCCCAGTTATCAACAATGGTTAGCAATAATTTACTTAAAATATCAATCAATATTAAACATTTATTAGGTTCTAGAGCTGAATGCGTCAGATGACAGAGGTATAGGAATAGTTCGGGGGCAAATTCTAACTTTTGCGAGCACTAGAACAATTTTTAAGTCAGGATTTAAGTTAATTATTCTGGATGAAGCTGATGCTATGACAATGGATGCACAAAATGCTTTACGACGAAGTAAGTTTCAAAATATTAATTTATTTATGTTAAATATACAACGTTTACACAGTATTTATATCATTTGCGTAGTCGATTTGGTTGGGGAAAGGTACAGGAACCATATTATAAAGTGATTCTATTTGTATATCTTGAATTCTTAGTTGCTTTTCATCCAGGGCGCAGGATTTATCCAAATGGCACGAATCTAGATAATAAATACAATATTAATTAATATGAATGTGGATTTGAGAACCGGGGTTCGATTCCCACAACCGACAAATAGTTTTTAAAATAAATATATCATCACGCCTTCTACCCATTACTGTGTGTGGCACTCTGCCGAAGCAGATCTCGGTGATATATTTTGCGCGTGAAGTGCGGTTACCAGTCGTCAAATCACGGCCTCCAAAGATGTTAGTAGTGGAGGAGCCACAGGGGTAGTTTTTGAAATTATGAAAATTGTTTGTCGCCTGTGGGAATCGAATCTAGGGTGCCAGGGTTCTCAGGATCCACAGGCCGACTTCATACCACAGCTAGCCACCCCTGTGGCTCTCCCATTACTAGCACCTTAGAGGGCTGTGATTTGACGGCGCTTGCCGCGCATAAATATATCACTTACTGAGATCTGCTTCGGCAGTGTCACACCCAGTAATGAGCAAAAGGCGTGATGATATATTTATTTATTTTATGAATGTGAACGAATGATTGAATGTTGTTACCTTGAGTGCAACAAATGCCATCGCTAGCACATCTTCCGGTATTTTTCCGGCAGTATCCACTTCCGGCAATGCAAGGTTCCGGTTCTTGAAAGAATCCTTCTCTTTGGCATCTAACAGTTTCTGTAGTTCCAACTAAACATCCGAAAGGACCGCAGCAAATGTTTGAACCAAAACATTGGCCTGTGTGTGCGGGTCCGCAAGAAATGCACTAGAAAGAGTATATTACATAATAAGTCAGGAAAGTGATGTTTTACCTAACGAAGCGGTTGTTTGAAATACGAAGTCGCAGGTCGAGTATTTTATTCTCCCTAAGTCAAGTAATAGTATGTTACATAATTAGTCAGGAAAGTGATATTTTATTTGACGACGCGGTTGCAAGCCGAGTATTTTAATCCGATGAGTTAAGTAAAAATACTTGTATACTGTTTTTCCTGAAACCGTTTGATTCGAAGAGTCGAAGAGTCGTCACTTCGACTCTTCGGAGTCAGCATTGAAATTTAGATTCTTGTTTTTTGCTTCGTTTAACTTCTATTAATTTTTATTTTTTTTTGCACTTTGCTGACTCCGACCTTCGACTAAGATTTTATAAAAGAAATTATTTCTTTGTGTTGTTATTTTTACCAACTAGTTTTTTGACCTGAAGATGGTTACATCCGTAACTGAAACGTTGTCAGCTATGCTTCAATAAAATTGACTACAACTTAAGCCTAAAGTCCTTTAATTTCAATCCTACATTACCTTGGCTTATTAAAACACACTATCAATTTAAAGAATCATTCGTTTTTTGTATTCTTACCGGTTTGATGTTGGCATCTCGATGAAAATGGCTTCTTTTACCTCCTCTGGGACAGTTGGTGATTAGGCAGCTTTCACAAATGCAAGTTACTGCTATTAGCACAGTGAGAGCAGTTAGAATATTTCTGAACATGATGTTGTTTGTTGTACTGTCTTCAGTGAACTGATTTTCCGGAAACTGTTGCATCTTTTTATATGATTTCAAAATCTTCTGTTGTATTTGACAAGAATATTGAAGTAGCACTCAAAAAGATTATACATTCACATGGAAATGTCTTTTGATGTGACATGTTTTGAAGTAGAATAGAAGTAAGCTTCTTATTCCGAAAATAAATAAATGAATATTTTATTAATGTAATGAGAACACCCACAGATTTTGTTGTTTCATTTATACATTATTAGATTCTTCTTAATTTAGGGTAGGTGGCGTAGTGGTATCGGTCTGTAGATTCTGAGAACCCTGGTTCGATTCCCACAGCCGATAAATATTTGCACCTCATTAAAATTATCCCTATGGCTCCTCTGCCACTAACATCTTTGGGCGCCGTAATTTAATGGCTGGTAAACGCACTTCACGCGCATAAATATATCACTTACAGAGATCTGCTTTGGCAGAGTGCCACACCCAGTAATGGGTAAAAGGCGTGATACACATATTTATTTGACTTAGTAATTTAATTAGAGCGTTTACTTGCAATTGTGTGAAATTTACTTTCAAAAATAAGCGCAGGAATGACACTCCCTTATTTTTTTTATTCGTATTCTTATCTTTTTACCCTGGTTCGATTCCCACAGGCGACAAACAATTTTCATAATTTCAAAAATTACCCCTGTGGCTCCTCCACCACTAACATCTTTGGGGGCCGTGATTTGACGACTGGTAACCGAACTTCACGCGCAAAATATATCACTTACCGAGATCTGCTTTGGCAGAGTGCCACACCCAGTAATGGATAGAAGGCGTGATGATATATTTATTTATTTATATCTTTCATACAGTTACAGCAATTGTGTGGAATTTACTTTAAAAAATAAGCGTAGGGCGACACTCCCTTCCTTTCTTATTTATTTAATTTGTCTTCAGTTCTTACATAGAGTGTTTAACTGCAATCGTTCCTTATCTTTTTGTTTCATTTTTAGTTTTGCATTGTGTGAAATTTTCTTTTAAAATACAAGCGCAGGTTATCGTTCTCTTCTTTTCTAAGTTTTGTAGATTCATTGTTAGAGGAATAATCGTGTAAAGAATGTCGAAGAAAGATGAATGAAAAGTGAATAGGAGTGATTGGATGGATGCGATTGAAGGTTTGTTGTGTGATAAGTAAATGAGATTATATGAAGGGATCTATGAATGTGGTTGAAGTGAGGGTGGTGTGTTTGGATGAGAATGTTTGACGAGGACTGATTATTTGATGAGTCTGATGAGTGAATGTTTTATGAATGATTTTATGGTTCCTGCTACCCCATTTGATGTCATATAGCGTTCATCCACATTCATACAATTATGGATAGGGTGGCTAGCTCAGTGGTATGAAGTCGGCCTGTGCATCCTGAGAACCCTGGTACCCTAGATTCGATTCCCACAGGCGACAAACAATTTTCATAATTTCAAAAGCTACCCCTGTGGCTCCACCACCACTAACATCTTTGGAGGCCGTGATTTCACGACTGGTAACCACACTTCACGCGCAAAATATATCACTTATCGAGATCTGCTTCGGCAGAGTGCCACACCCATTGGTAGAAGGCGTGATGATAAATTTATTTTTATTTATACAATTATGATGTTTTAGTAATCGAAAAGTATACAGAAAATGTTAGATTTTGTATAATATGTAACTATTTGAGTAAAGTTATTCCTGCCTTACAATCTCGTTGTACCAAATTCCGTTTTGGTCCTTTATCCCCGGAATTAATTGTTCCTCGACTTGAATATGTTATAGAAAAAGAAGGGTATGTCTAATCTTATTTTTCTAGTAATGTCCAAGTTTAATTTATTATTATTTATTTAGAATAACAGTCGAGGAAGACGGTAAACAAGCTTTACTGACTTTAGCTAATGGAGATATGAGAAAAGTATTAAATGTGCTTCAAAGTACTTGGATGGCTTATAAAAAAGTAAATGAAGATACTGTTTATACTTGTGTTGGCCATCCTTTGAAAAATGATATTACAAATATTATTAAATGGCTTTTAAATGAAAAGTTTTCTAAATCTTATAAAAGTATCCTTATTTGCTACAGTAAATAATTTTACGGTTGCTATATTTCTTTAACTTCTTTTAGATATTAAACAATTAAAAATTTTGAAAGGTTTAGCTTTACAAGACATTTTAACTGAAATACATAAGTATGTTTTAAGAAGTGAGTATAAATATGAACTAGAAATGTGTTCTATTTAATAATAAATAATTTTTTGATTAGTTGAGCTGCCTTTTGAAGTAATGGCACCTTTGATTAATACTTTGGCTGAGATAGAATACCGATTAATGATTGGAACTAACGAAGATATACAATTAACAGCTCTTGTTTCTGCTTTTCAAGGTGCTAGAGATATAAATCCTGTAGATTGATCTATTATTTAATTCTGTAATTTATACTTTTGTAATAAATAATTTTTTACTATATACAACGATTTATTAATCATCCCTCGCTATTTAATTTAAAATATACCGAAATAAAATGGCATGTAATAAGCTAGATTAAAAATGTCAAACAACTGTCAGATTTGACAGTTTTGTTGAATATCTAATAAAATACATACTTTATATTAACAAAGATTATTTATTTATTCTCTAATTATGTTGGCCTTAAAACATATAAGGCGGTTTAGTATTTTAACAACTAAATATGCTAGAATTTCAAGAAATTGTTGTTCTAACCTCAAAATTTTACATGTATCAAACAGGTTAAAATCGAATAACTCTTCTGTAGGTGTATTTCGAACGTTGTATACCACAAAAATAGATTACCAAATACCTAATGAGACTATTCATTTATCTGAGGCATTTTTAAATTTGAATAACAACTATAAACAGCAGCTGCGAATAAAGAAAAATGATATTGAACAACTTATAAGTTGCATAGAGAACGGAGGTACTTATAAATAAATATTTATAGATTTTAGGTGATAAAACAATATATTTTATTATTCTTATAGATATAATAAACGAGGATAACTATTTATTACTTCTACAATGTTGTGGACATTTAATACCAGACGAACTACCATCCGAAAGGATTTCTTTAGCTCAAAAGGCTTGGAAAGCCTTGCTTATCAATAATATTAAAATAACTACAGATCATTTTAACGCTTTATTACAATGTTACATAGAAAACAGGATGATTTTATCCCATAAAGATTTTTTATCGCCAATGACATGCGAACCAAACGTACAAACTTACGACTTGCTACTGGAATGTGTCTGTGAATCTGGGGACTTAAATCAGGCTGTTGACATTGTTAATATTATGAAAGAAAAAGGGTATTCTGCCAATGAACCAGTTTTTAGTTCGTTGATTTTATGTCATTTGCGAAACAAGGACAATAAGAGCGTACAGAATATTTTGTCAACAATGCGAATTGCTCATATGATTCCTTCTTCTAGTACTTACACTGCTTTATTGCGAGGTTACGCAGAAAATAAAGAAATAGATTTATTTAATAGTACTTTAGTTAAGGCACAAAATATTGATTTCAATTTAAAACAACTTATTTCAATTTTAAATTCGGTTTGTTTATCAGAAAACTTAGATTTACTACCTTTGGTAGGTAAATAAATATTCTTATATCGAAATAGTTAATTTTATGGATAATATTTTGTAGATTAAAAAAACTTGGGCCTCAAAGTTTGATTCTAGAACATTTGAGACGAAATTAAAAAATTTGTGCGTCCATTTAATTTATTTAGGAAAACCTAAACTTGCGTACGAATTATTTAAATCGCTAATTGATCCAGAAATCGGTTTTGTGGCTGAATCCGATACTTACGGCTCATTTTTAATTTACGAATTAATAAAATCAGAAACGGTAAACTTATAATTGATTAAACTATATTTTTTATTGCCACAAATATTTTGCAGCCCTCAGAAATAATTATTAAAATAGCAGATGATCTAATAAATACAAATAGAAATATTTACGCACTTTTTAAAGCAACAGAAATTGCTTTAAAAGTTCCGAACGTTACGATGTCTTTAATTTTATTGAAAGCGTTGTATGACCGAAAAAATGTAATAAGAAATCATTATTTTTGGCCGATTCTTGTACACGAAGCTCGATTAAAAGGCGAAAAAGGTTTGCACATAAAAAAATATAATTTGACAACAGTTTGAACAATTATAATTATAGGAATACTCGAAATATTCGGCCAAATGCAGAAATTGAATGTTAATATTGAACCGGAAACTCTGGAAGTTTATAGTTTGCAGTACATACAAAATATGGATCCCGACGTTTTAATTAATAAATTAAAACAATTTAATTTAACAGTAACAGATGTTCTTCCACCAATTTCTGTTGTGCTTTTACGAGAAGGCAAAATGAAACAAGTTTCGGAAATAAGTATAAATTGTCCTTAAATATATTTTAGAATAGTTTTAAAAATATTTTCATTGCAGCAACTAAATATAAAGTGAAATTAGATGGTAGCAAATTAATAAAACAATTATCAGCTACATATATTTCTACAAATGATGTAGAAAGTACAATAAATATTTTAGTAAATATTCAGTTGAAAAACAAATCGGAGGACTGGGCAGGACAGTTGATACTTTTCATTTTTACCCGTTCAGGACTTACTATTAATTATAAACAAGTCCTGGATCTTCTAAATGTAAGTTACAATAATTTTAGTAATCTTGAAAGTAAATAACAATTTTTTTATTTTATAAATAGGCTTACAAAACAAAAGATATTAAAATATCAGCTGCTATTATTGATAAATTGGAATATTTAAGCAAAAAAATAGCGGACAGTGATATTAAAATAAAAATACAGAAGGCGCTGCAGTCTTTGGATGCTATTGATACTGTTGATAATGGGAATTATATTCCTCATCCAGTAAGTAAATATTTATTTGCCGCTATTGCATGTTCAAACGCTTGAAAAAAATTAAAATGATTTTTGATAGTTTTTCTGTTTGAAAATGCGGGCGACAGCCAGAGCTGGGCAAGCTACTTAAAAAAAGTAGCTAAGCTACAGCTACAGCTATTCTTTAAAAAAGTAGCTGAGCTACAGCTATAAGCTATATTTTGTAAAATATAGCTAAACTACAGCTAAAAGCTTTCGTTAAAGTAGCTGTTAAATTTTAAAGCTACTTTTTTAAATTATTGTGAAATAATTAAATTTGCCATTGTCATATGATCAGTCTTTTGTTATAATGACTGTTAATTTACTATTATGTACATAAATATGAAAAATAGCAAATACCATCTGGCACCTACTGTGTATTTTTGCGTATTAGAGACAGTTAGAACCGGCAACAAATAATTATTTTGTGTGGGTTTAGCTTGTACGCATGCGTACTTTGTTGACCTTCTGCTTAAAAAGTAGCTTTAAGCTACAAAAAGTAGCTTTAAAAGTAGCGTCAGTTGTTATTCTTAAGCTAATAGAAAAAAAAGTAGCTAGCTACAAGCTACAGCTATATTTTTTCACAGTTAGCTAAGCTACAGCTACAGCTAAGGTAAATGTAGCTAAGCTATAAAAGTAGCTAGCTACTGCCCAGCTCTGGCGAATGTTTTATTTTATCTCTCAGCGAGCGGCAAAATCTTATTATCGCTCGGCAAGCGACAAATTTCAATTTTCTGCTTTCAACTGAAAGCTGGAAATATTTATTTTCTGTTTGGTCGTAGAAAAGATAGTTATAATCCTGAAAAAAATATTTCTCATATAATTTTATCTCCAAAATAATTAATGAGCGTTTCGCTCGAAAAAACAAAGTGAATATTAAATCAAATATCTATTTCTCAGCGAAACATGAATCTGGAAGACCTTGAATGCCACTTAATCGAACTAAGAGACAAACAGATGGAAACTCGAGGTATTCTTCGCAAATTAATCCAAACGCATTGCAAAGTTGGAAACTTGGACAGAGTTAACGAATTATGTACCGAATTTAAATCTGGGGGATATAATATGTCCCCAGGGATGAAATCATCTCTCCTGGATTTGTTTCTCAAAACAGAACAGTTTGAAAAAGCCTGGACTGTCTACAAAGACATCAAAGAAAATTATCCAAGCTTTGTTGTTGATGAGTTTAAAATTGTTGATTTAGCCAGACTATTTTGTGTTAATAATCAATTTATAGAGGCTAATAATTTACTACAAAATGAAAGTAGTCATAGGTATAGGTCTAGTAGTTATTTAAAAATGGAGATAGTTGTAATATTTTTTGTTTAATTAGGAAAATTTTGGGCGGAAGTAAAATCGAACGAAATTGTTGGAAACTTTTAGATACTGTTGCCAAAATGGGTAAAGTTAAAGAAACTAAAATGTTGTTTAAATCTTTAACTGATAATAATTACTGTACGGAAAGTAATATTATTTTAGGACCGCTTATTCGAGTACATATTTGCAAGTAAGTTATACTTAAAGTAAAACGTAGCGCAGTACTAGAAGCAATTGATTTTTTATTCCTATACATTTAAAATAAACTATACATAAAATTGTTACAATATTAATGAATGCCACATCCAGTAATGGGTAAATTGCGTGATTATATATTTATTTTTATTTATAATATGACGCTAATTTAAATATGTGAATTGAAAATTAAGAATAAAAATTGTGATTGGCAGTAACAATTTTATAACTAATCAAATGCAATCCATTTTACACGAATACAATTTCCTAAATGACAATTTCAACGAATACGTAACAATTTTAATTAAAAACCATTTACAGAATGAGAATTTTACTCAAAGAAAATTTTTAAGAATAATAATTTAGCGAACGCAAATTTCAAGAATGCATTTTCATGAATGACAAATTTTCGGAATAAACATTTTCCCGAATGATCATTTTTTAGCATGCTTATTTCCAGATTGTAATTTGCCGAATGAAAATTTCCAAAGTAATCTTTTTCCCAAATAACTAGAATGCAAATTTCCTGAATTCATACATACATATCATTAAGCTATATCCTATCAAATGGGGTAGCACGAACCCTGAAATCATTAATAAAATATGCATTCGATACATTCATCAAATAATCAGTCCTCATCAAACATTCTTATCCAAACACACCACCCTCACTTTAACCACATTCATAGATCACTCCATATAAACTCATTTATTTATTACACTCGAAATCATTTATCACATAACAAACCTTCAATCACATCTATCCAATCATTCCTAAATAATCATTTAATAAAATAACAATTTTCTCGCATACTAATTACATGTATGCAATATTCGGGAAATTGGTATGTTGTGAAATTGTCTTTCGGGAAATTTTAAACAAGAAATGTATGGTAATGCATTCGGGAAATTATTTTGAAGCAAAATTGTCAATCGGGAAATAATCTACAAGAAACTAGTATACAGAAAAATTATTATTCAGGAAAACAGAAATTCTAGAAATAGACATTCAAGAAATAATCATGCGAGAAAATTATAAATTACATTCGAAAAAATGCAGCTAGTACTGCGTCAGGCGGCTGTCAAATTCCATCAAATGTAGTAATTAAAAATCTTTTTCTAGTGACAATAAAATAAACGCAGTCGAAGAATACGTCCATTGTTGTACAAAATACAACAAATCACCATTACTTCATGAATTTATGTGCTATTTAGTCAAAAATGAATCGTCCAGTCAACTAATTCAAAAAGTTATTGAAACAACTGTGTCTATTCATGGAATTGCTCAAACACAAACAACATTAGCAGCAGCTTTAGCGGAGACAGGGCTAACTAAAACCCTCCGAAAACTATTTCTAGTTAGTATTTAACTCATATTTAACCACAGTTAATAATATGACAACCTGATTATTATTTTATAGGATTCTAAGTTACATTTAGCCCAAAATTTGTTGGAGTTATATTGCCAAAGATGGGTAAAAGAAAATAAAATACATGCTCTGAAAAATTTGATAAAAGGAGCTCAAGGAATAACTTCTGTGGATCTGAGTGTAGTCTATTTAAATTTAATGAAACTTTATAGTAAGTAATTGGTTATATTTAGATGGAAATGGTGGTAAAATAGTTGGTTTTAGGTTCAAATAACGACTGTGATAGTGCGGTAAGTTTGTGGAACGAAATGCAAGAAAAAAATGCTTTTCCTACTGAAGAAATTAAAAATTTAGTCGATAGTTTAGTTAAAAATCAAAATGATTCTGTTCAAACACAAAAAAGTATAGTCTAGTTAAAATATTGTTATATTTAAGGATTGTATTTGTTTTTGAACAAAATATATCTATGCGCTTTTTATAATTATGCTTTTCCTTTCTTATTTTTTTGTTTCATATTCAGAGTTCTTGCAGTGACTAACTGCAATTATATGGAATTTCGCTCTTTATTATATAAATAAATATATCATCACGTCTTTCACCCATTACTGGGTGTGACACTCTGCCGGAGCAGATCTCGATAAGTGATATATTTTGCGCGTGAAATGCGGTTACCAGTCGTCAAATCCCGACCTCCAAAGATGTTAGTGGTGGAGGAGTCAGTGTGATTTTAAATTAATGAAAATGTTTGTCGGCTGTGGGGATCGAACCAGGGTTCTCAAGATCCTCAGGTCGACACGATACTATTGAGCCATTATTTTATATAAAAAAAATAAATATATCATCACGACTTCTACCCATTAATGGGTGTGGCACTCTGCCGAAGCAGATCTCGGTAAGTGATATATTTTGCGCGTGAAGTGCGGTTACCAGTCGTCAAATCACGGCCCCCTAAAGATGTTAGTGGTGGAATAGCTACAGGGGTAGCTTTTGAAATTATGAAAATTGTTTGTCGCCTGTGGGAATCGAACTAGGGTTTTCAGGATCTTATAATCTTCCTAAATTCATTTTTAGAGGAGTGAGCCTGAGTAATTTGAGATGTTTTAACATATGTAGCGTACGTCGAAGAAAGATGAATGAAAAGTGAATGGGAGTGATTGGATATATGTGATTGAAGGTTTGTTGTGAGATGAGATTAGTTGTTAGGAGTAAATGGAGTAATTTGAGATGTTTTATGAATATGTTATGTACGTTGAAGAAAGAAGATGAATGATAAGTGAATAGCAATGATGTGATTGACGGTTTGTTGTGTGATAATGATTTCGAGTGTAATAAATGAATGAGTTTATATGGAGTGATCTATGAATGTGGTGTGTTAGGATGAGAATGTTTGACGAGGACTAATTATTTGATGAACCTGATGAGTGAACGTTTTATGAATGATTCTAGGGTTCATGCTACCTCATTTGATGGGAAAAAACATGATTTGAACTCCATAACAAAGCAACTACGTTTGTTGCAAGATTTTAATGTTCATATTTTTAACAGTAGATCAAAGTATTTTACAATAAATAATATAATATATTAACAATTCTTTAGTATGTTCAGTCTTGTAGTGAAACTATTTTATACATGAATATACAGTCTTATTCTGTTACACATGTCATAGTTTTGATTAACCTCAATGTTTTGACTACTTTTGTTTCATTTTATAAACAATTACTAAAGTTAAACAGCCAATAAAAGTGAGTCCTGACATTGCTAAAGTCAACAAAACCTCCACAGGCTTGGCTTCAGGTAAATTAAAAATATTATCAGTTGACAGTGGCAGCAGAGGAATAATAATCAGCCTCCCGAATAGATATAATAATCCTAAAAGGCTAAATGCGAGTCCTGTGCATCCAACTAAGAAATCCATTGATTATCTAAAATTAAAAGGGTTAAAACGTGTTTTTGTTTGGTTTATGTAATGAAATTATACCTTACCCACGTTGTGCTTGAATTATGTAATAGAGAATTTAGGGATTTTCGGTTGGGGATATTACTGGATCATAGATTGTTGAGGCAAGATTTTGAAGGATTGTTTTAATTTATTTTGTAGACAGGATTATTGTTAAACAATGTTTAATCATTCTTTTATATATTAATAATATTTTTATTTGATATTTTGTCTTAGCAACTGGAACGAATTGCGTGCAATAATTATTGCTGCAATTTCTTGTCTATATTTAAATCAAAAACTTTTAAATTTTTCGAAGGCTATAAGTTAAAAACTAAAAGAGATATTAAGATACAACCAATGACATTAAATTCTTTATACTTTATTTAATATGTTATATATAGGGTGGCTAGCTCAGCGGTATGAAGTCGGCCTGTGGATCCTGAGAACCCTGGTACCCTAGATTCGATTCCCACAGGCGACAAACAATTTTCATAATTTCAAAAAGCTACCCCTGTGGCTCCTCCACCACTAACATGTTTGGGGGCCGTGATTTGACGACTGGTAACCGTACTTCACGCGCAAAAATATATCAATTACCGAGATCTGCTTTGGCAGAGTGCCACATCCTGTAATGGGTAGAAGGCGTGATGATATATTTATTTTATATATTTTTACAATTTTTTGAGGTCTATTCCATTATAAGCTACTGTAAAAAGAATTAATTTCCTGTTATGCAGCGTACCGAATAAATCAATTAATGCTACTGTTATTATTCCCAATTGTTGTAAGCAAGATATTGCTGCAATATTCCAAAAATACGATTGTGTCTGAGTGGTCCATCACTATAAATTGTAGTTCTCTGTACATTAAAAATTAATTTCCTGTTATGCAGTGTAGTAAATAATTATTGAAAGCAAGATATTGATGCAATGCTTAAAAATTACGACTTTGTCTGAGTTGTTCGGATTCTATTATAAGCTACTGTAATTGGTATTAATTCTCTGTTGTGCATTTAAGCTACTATAATTGAGATTAAATTACTGCTCCTGTTATGCAGCGTAGTAAATAAATCAATTAAAATTACTGTTATTTTTCCTAATTGGTGCAATATATTGTTGCAATAATCCAAAAATACAATTGTGTCTGAGTAGTTCAGATTTCCCTATAAACTGTAGTTTTCTTTTACTATATTAAAGATTAATTTCCTGTTATGCAGTTTAGTGAATAAATATTCCCAATTTTTACAAGCAAAATATTGATGCAATACTTAATAATGACTGTCTGATTGATTCTGATTCTATTATAAGCTACTATCCTGTTGTGCAATATAAGCTACTATATTTGTGATTAAAGAGGTGGCTAGCTCAGTGGTATATTTACATGGGGTTGCTAGCTCAGTGGTATGATGTCGGCCTGAGGATCCTGAGAACCCTGGTACCCTAGATTCGATTCCCACAGGCGACAAACAATTTTCATAATTTCAAAAACTACCCCTGTGGCTCCTCCACCACTAACGTGATTTGACGACTGGTAACCGCACTTCACGTACAAAATATATCACTTACCGAGATCTGCTTCGGCAGAGTGCCACACCCAGTAATGGGTCGAAGGCGTGATGATATATTTATATTTATTTTTATTTATATTTGTGATTAAATTCCTGTTGTACCGCGTAGCAAATAAATTTATTAAATTTACTGTTACTGTTCCCTATTGTTGCAAGCGAGATATTGATGCAATACTCCAAAATTACGATTGTGTCTGAGTGGTTCAGATTCTGTTATAAGCTACTGTAATTGGGATTAAATTCCTGTTGTGCAGCGTAGTAAATAAATAAATATAGGACACGAACGATTATAGTCAATTATTGCGTGCAAGATATTGCTGCAATACTTCCGGTCTTTCGCGGCTTCAAAATTAATCGAATTCTTTAGTTCTATTCATACTTGAGTCGTTGAAAGATAAGGCAACTTCACATATGTGACCGCTAACCAAAAGATATTTTGTAAGACCCCATGTAGACTGTCACATGTTTATAAGTGAATGTGTCCAATTATCCATATTTTTATTTAATTTACTTTCCATTGTTGTGTTGTTTAAAAAATGTGCTGTTGAATAAACAAAGTGTTTTGTTTAGAATGCAACAATAAAGAAGCGAACTAAAAAATTTGTTGATAAAATAGACTTTATTAGAAAATGTACACTGTTTCTAAAGGGCCTAGTAAGATTGTTGCAAAGACCAGACGGGGTGAGTATGATGTAATTATTACAAAATGAAATACGTCGGTAATGTGACGTATTTTTAGGTGTATCACAGAATTTTGACAGGTTGGAAAATTCCAGAGACCCTCGAAGACCGATTGATGTAGACAATAATGACTCTCTCACAAGGTTAGTGCTGTGCTAACCATAGCGATAATAATGCTAAAAAACTCTAATTAATATTCCAAGTAAGATAACATGAACATTATTTTTTATGACTACTATATGTCATTATTTGCATATCTTTTATTTTGTTTATCATGCGTAATAATTAATATAATCTCAAAGTACGAGAAAAATACTTATGAAATATTACGCAAAATTTATATTTAAATGTTCGTATTATCTAATATTTTTGGCGCGCAAAATATTTGGCGCCGGGAAAATATTTACGTTAAGATCCTTTCTGATCTTTGACTTATAAGTGTTTGACAAATAAAATAACAAAAAGTCGTTCCTAGAGCGAAAAAGAAAATCTCTAAAAATAATAAGAAACAGTTTAATATATAGTTTATTACTTACTTTTCCGTTTATAACTGATTTATAAGACATATTTTCACAATGACAGTTCATAGAAACAAAATCTGTCAACATTTTGCTGTTACGTTGCCTAGGTTACTCATTATTGGTTACTGTCTACGCGAATACAATTTTCTAGCTAGTAATTTCAATGAATAATAATTTTAAAGAAAATAAATTTGTTGAATAAGAATTTTACGGCAAGAAAATTAAAAAATAAATATATCATCACGCCTTTTACCCATTACTGGATGTGGCGTTCTGTCGTAGCAGATCTCGGTATGTGATATATTTGTGTACGTAAAGTGCAGTTACCAGCGGTCAAATCACGACCCCCAAAGATGGTAGAATAATAATTTCATGAACGCAGATAACAAGAAAGCTTTTTCTCGAATGGCAAATACCCATTTTTCCGAATAACCATTTTCCATTATGCTAATTTCCAGATTTTAATTTCCCAAATGAAAATTACCAAAATAACGTTTTTCCTGAATAACCAGAACGCAAATTTCCTAAATGATATTTTACAAAATAATAATTTTCCTGAATGCTAATTACACGTTTTAAATTTTCCCGAATGTAAAATAAAAATAAATATATCATCACACCATCTACCCATTACTGAGTGTGGCACTCTGCCGAAGCAGATCTCGGTAAGTGATATATTTTGCGCGTGAAGTGCGGTTACCAGTCGTCAAATCACGGCCCCCAAAGATGTTAGTGGTGGAGGAGCCACAGGGATAGGTTTTTTAAATTGTGAAAATTGTTTGTCGCCTGTAGGAATCGAACCAGGGTTCTCAGGATCCACAGGCCGACTTCATACCACTGAGCTAGCCATCCGAATGTAATTTCTTTAAATTTTTTAATTATTTTTACAATGCTTATAAAAAAGGGTTAATTAATTTTATAACATTTTTGTGTAAAAAAAGTATGCCCCTTTTACTAACATCTTTGGTGGGCTTCGTGATTTGACGGCTGGTAATCACACTTCCTGCGCAAAATATATCTCTTATCGAGATCTACTACTACATTCAATAATGGGTGGAAAGCCTGATGATATATTTATTTGTATTATTTGTTTAAATATGGGGTCAGTGGTATCAAGTCGGCCTGTGAATCCTAAGAACCCTGGTTTGATCCCCACAGCCGACAAACATTGTCACCACACTAAAATTATCCCTGTGGTTCCGCCATCCCTATCATTTTTGGGGGCCGTAATTTGACGGCTGATAACCATACTTAACGCGAAAAATATATCACCGAGATCTGCTTCCGCAGAGTGGCACACCTAGTAATGGGTAAAAGGCGTGATGATATATTTATTTATATTATTATTTTTTTTAATTTAACAATTAAATCTATTCTTGTAGTTTCTTATTCTATTTCCTCTTCTAGTGTTCCAAAACCGATTTTCAACAACATATCGAAGAACAAAGTTCAATTCAATCGTGAACCTAACTTGATAAGTCCCCAACACGAAGAAATCATTAGATATATTCACGATTGTAAGTGTGATACATATACTCGTATCACTGAATACTAAGATAACAATGGAATGTGACGCCATTTTGTTTTGTTTTAGCATGGAGTACAGTGTGTCATCAGTATCACAGACATTATTCTGTTCCAAAGGAACCTACTAATAACAGTAAATATTGTTTTTAGTTTTGATTCAGCGCTTTTAAAACTGTTATTGTTGTTAGCTAATAATTGGTGCTTTCTTATAAAATTGTATTTGTTTTAACATATCATTATGCAGTTTACCTCCATCTAATTTTGTGCTTCATCCACATTCATAATTCCTTTCATATATCCTTAATTTTAAGTTTTTACTGGATGTTTACTTTTTGTTTTCATATATAGGGAATGCAATGGTAAAATTTTAAATTACCGATAGATTTTTCACTATTAATTTTAGCAAAAATTTATTGATTTCCTGTCAGAAAATAAACGTAAATACAGGGTGATCAAAAGGAATTGTTATAGTTGGCAATACAATTCCAGAGATATTTTTATTCCACAGTTGGCACAACGTCAGATAAAGGCGGAAATGCTATTTGACAGTTCTAATAAATACAAATAGGTTATGCCAGGAGTCTGACAGCTAATAGAATTTTGACTTTTTAAGTAATAGAAATACTTTAGAAATAAATGTAATAATAAATTTACTCAAATTTAAATTTTAAATGTCACTGTCAACAACAGGAAATGAATTTATGTGTCAGGCTTACCAATTTCAAGTAGTTTTTTTTATTGCCAACTGTTACAATTCCTTTTGATCACTCTGTAGTATATTACGTGCCATGAACTGTAAGTGACAGTTTTTAGGACCTAAAAAAGGTCACTTACAGTTTGAGGTAAGTAAGTTATTTTCTTACAATTCTTGCACAAATAGAAGGAAAAGAAAAATAGGTTTAAAAATTAACAGCTGTCCAATTGTCAAAATAAACAAGACCTTGATCTATAATATTTACTTACTGTCCACGGTGGGTGGTAAGTAAATGTAATTGTGTGATAAAAGTTCGACTTAGAGCCAGTTTCAATTACCGGTTTGCTTTCGATTAATGTTAATCATAAAATAAAAATAAATATATCATCACGCCTTCTACCTATTACTGGGTGTGGTACTCTGCCGAAGCAGATCTCGGTAAGTGATATATTTATGTGCGTGAAGTGCGGTTACCAGCCGTCAAATCACGGCTCCCAAAGATGTTAGTGGTGGAGAAGCCACAGGGGTAGCTTTTGAAATTATGAAAATTGTTTGTCGCCTGTGGGAGTCGAATCTAGGGTACCAGGGTTCTCAGGATCCACAGGCCGACTTCATACCACTGAGCTAGCCACCCCTAAAATTAATAGAAGAAAATCGATCGTCAATTGAAAATTTTGTCATTATATTCCCTATATAACAAAAAAAGGAGCCTATTAAACATACATGATTAAAGCTTTCAAAATTACACAGTGGCGTAGTCAAAACACCCTTACTAAGGGGCACATCAAATGTAACAAAAAAAAATTACATCATTTAATTTAGCATAGTCCGCAGTATTCTAACAGAAACTAGACTATATTTAGCTAGATTTATCTAGATTTAGCTAGTATTAAATAACATAAAACTTCTTATAGATGTACAATCCATAGTGTATTACAATGACGGGGACAGAAGCCCAAGCCTCCAAGATTTCAAACCCTTCGATTTAGAATCGTGGTGGGGGAAACGCATCTTCAACAGTATCACGAAATCACTATGAAACTTCATATCCGGGTCATAGATTTAACCTCAAATACGTCATTTCCTGTAGCATAGAATTGTATGCACGTGCCAAAGAAAAAGCATACCGTATTAACTACATGGTATTCAAGATGGAGTAGATGCTGTTTCCATTACTTGCAGTAACAGTAATTGTAAGAAGCATATGGTTCTATGTGTGAGGAGTTAGTTTTAGATGTAGAGATGAAAGGTTAGTTTTAAACTGACTGTTAGTGGCTGTGTATTTTAAGAACTGCTGAGTTTAGGCATTTTTGTTTGTTGACCCTTGTGTGTGTTGTTTTAGTAAATTGAAATTTTAATAAAATATTGGTATTTTCAATAAAAATGTTTTTATATATGCTGGTTGGTTTTATTTCTTCTGCACAACAGGAACTTACATACATACATACATACATATCTTCACGCTATATCCCATCAAATGGGGTAGCACGAACCCTAAAATCACTCATAAAACATTCACTCATAACATAATCAAATAATCAGCCCCCGTCAAACATTATCATTCAAATACACCACCCTCACTTCAACCACTTTCATAGATCTCTCCATATAATTTCATTTATTTATCACACACGAAATCATTCCTTACATAAAAAAAACCCTCAATCACATTCATCCAATCATTTGTCAATCTTTCACTCATTAATTATTCACTTATCATTTATCTTCTTTCTTCGACATGCATAAAAAATCTCAAATTACCCACGCTTACTCCTAACAACGAATCTAACAACAAATCTACAAAGATTAGAAAAGATGAAAGTGATAGCCTGCAATTGCATATGAAAGAAAAGTCCACACAATGCAGTAACTGAAAATGAAACAAAAAGATGAGAAAGGAAGGGAGTGTCGCCCTGCGCATGTTTTTGGAAGTGAATTCCACACAATTGCAGTTAAACACTCAACGTAAGAACTGAATAAATAAATGTATCATACAATATAGTATACAACAGGAACTTAATCCTAATTTATTTATTTATGTCATTCTGTACAACAGGAATTTAATATTAATTACAGAACAGGGTCCGAACCGCAGTGCAGTAGGCCTTGTAGCCTTGGATATGTATTCTGCTGTCAATACAATTCTTATTAAAAAATTTAAACATTTTGAATTATTTATGATTAAATATTGATTGAAAAATTGTATACATAATACGTCAGGAAAGTGTTACTTGACTCAGCAGATTAAAATACTCGGGACTGCGGCCTCGTATTTCAAACAACCGCTTCGTCAAGTAAAATATCACTTTCGTGACTTATTATGTAATATACTATTTTACAATACTTGTACCGTAAGTTACCTATTAATGATAAAACTTAAACAATCAGGCAGATTTAAAAAGCGGATGAGCGCTAACACCATTTTTTATTTAATTTTTAACTCTCTTTCCAATGTACGAAATAAGTTTATTTTAACTTGAGTTAAAAAGAGAGTTAATTAGCATCAAATATAGTTCATTTCTTTAATCTGTTTTAATTTAAAACAGAGTTAGAGATACTATTAAAAACGGTGTTAGCGCTAATGCGTTTTGTGAATCTGCCTGAATAAGTGTAACTTTTATTGCACAATGGTTTCCATGGTTTCATCAGGACTTTAATAATTACTTATTACCGACCGTGAACAGTAAGTAAATATTACATATCAAGGTCCTGTTTATTTTGAGAACAATTTGACAACTGCTAATTTTGAAACCTATTTTTCTTTTTCTTCTATTTGTGCAAGTATTGTAAAAAATTACTAACCTCGAACTGTAACTGCTTTTTTTAGGTTGCGAATGTTTTGGAATTCTCGACATTCTTGACCTAAAAACTATCACTTACAGTTCTTGGTACGTAATATACTATTTAATTTTTATTAAAATAACATGAAAAATGGGGTGGCTAGCTCAGTGGTATGAAGTCGGCCTGTGGATCCTGAGAACCCTGGTACCCTAGATTCGATCCCCACAGGCGACAAACAATTTTCATAATTTCAAAAGCTACCCCTGTGGCTCCTCCATCACTAACATCTTTGGAGGCCGTGATTTGACGATTGGTAACCGCACTTCACGCGCAAAATATATCACTTACCGAGATCTGCTTCGGCAGAGTGCCACACCCAGTAATGGGTAGAAGGCGTGATGATATATTTTATTTATTTATTTTATGAAAAATAGTGTTATTAAGTTTTTTATTAAAATGAAATGAAAAGTACAAAAAGGAGTTAATTATAAAAATTATTTATTTGATAATACATGTACAGTGTAGTTCTAAAAATGAGAAATACTCATTGTGAGCTGTGGATATTTTATACAATTTCAGGTACTAAATTTATTTCTACTTATAGTAAGTATATTTATAACATTTATAACAAAATATGCAGAATCTAAAGTGTCTTTAATATTTTTATTACATTAATAATAACTGTTCAATAATAATCAGAAACAAAAAACAAACATATCTGTTTCTATGTCTCATAGATTTATTTTCTGTTTCTAAACAATCTCTAAAAGAATAAAACAGCCATATGTTCATATCCCGGGCTCGGCAAAAAACAGTCCACTGTTAATCCTGTTGCCCTGGGCAACGACTGGCTTCCTAGGTAACGCTGGGTTTCCGGCGACGTACCTGGAAACGCTTAGATACTGATTCCGGACCGTTCCGGATTCGTTCCGGGGTATCGGAGCTAGTATGTTGCCGAAATCGTATTTGTTCCAATTTACCCGACTTTCTTTTAGGGTTCGTTCCATGTTGTTGGATACCTTCTTCCTGGAAAAATAAATAAAATAGATAAACCAAGATCTGCAATTGCATATCTACTACTATGTACCGGGAAAGTATTTTTTGTACACGCATCATTCTAAATAACGGAAACTGATGGACAGTTTAATTAATAAAACACCCATTTTTATGGTTCTAAATTTTGAGTAAATAAAAATAAAATAAAAATATCATCTCGCCTTCTACCCATTACTGGGTATGGCACTCTGCCAAAGCAGATCTCGGTAAGTGATATATTTTGCGCGTGAAGTGCGGTTACCAGTCGTCAAATCATGGTCCCCAAACATGTTAGTGGTGGAGGAGCCACAGGGATAAATTTTTCAAATTATGAAAATTTGTCGCCTGTGGGAATCGAACCAGGGACCTCCGGATCCACAGGCCGACTTCATACCACTGAGCTAGCCATCCCATAAAATTTTGACTATAAATAAATAAATAAATATATCATCACGCCTTCTACCCATTACTGGGTGTAGCACTTTACCGAAGTAGATCTCGGTAAGTGATATATTTTGCGCGTGAAGTGCGGTTACCAGTCGTCAAATCACGGCTCCCAAATATGTTAGTGGTGGAGGAGCCACAGGGGTTGCTTTTGAAATTATAAAAATTGTTTGTCGCCTGTGGGAATCGAATCTAGGGTACCAGGGTTCTCAGGATCCACTGACCGACTTCATACCACTGAGCTAGCCACCCCATTAAACTGTCAATATAAATTCTCAGGATCCACAGGCCGACTTTATACCACTGAGCCACCTACCCCATAAATAACAACAAATAAAAATTCACCCTCACCCTAAAATATCTGCAAAAGTGTCTTCATTCTCAAAATCATCATTCATAGTCCACAAACTTTTTCTTTGATAACTAGGAAGTTTATTTTCGCTAGGTTTATTTAAATAGTTCATTTGTCCAAAGCTATAAACCAAGGGTTGTTGTTGTGGCTTTGTTGATTGATTATTGTAGCCCTGTTTAGCAGAGAGAACTGGCAACATGGGTTGCTGTGTTGTCGTTTGTTGTTGATTGTCAGAAGGGGTGATATACTTGGCTGACGTCCGGTGAGTGCCGGAGTTTTGGTTCAGGAGGTTGAGTTTTTGTCCTACCTGGAAAAACATAAAAGTCACCCTTAACTTGAATAAACAATAGTTATTTGTGTACCTAAAGCAGAAAGTAGTCCATTGCCGTTCGCATATTGAGATCAACAACCATGCCAAGAGGTGCACACAATATTTTTTGTACGACTTTATAGAAACGCTTGAAATTCAAGATACGATGACATTAAAGGGTTCAGTATGAATTTATACACGTGCTTAATATGCAATTGCAGATCTTTGGGCGGTTTCAAATCGATAAATTGGCCCCCAAAGATGTTTAAATAAATAAATATAAATATATCATCACGCATTTTACTCATTACTGGGTGTGGCACCATGCCGGAGCAGATCCCGGTAAGTGATATACTTTTGCGCATGAAGTGCGGTTACCAGCCATCAAATAACGGCACCCAAAGATATTTGTCGGCTGTGGGAATCGAACTGGGGTACTCAAATCCACAGTCCAACTCGTACTACTTGTATTATTATTATTTTTTAATTAATAAATATATGTATAGAAGGGTTATGAACAATTATCTTTTAATAATTATTTAATATTTGTTTACATTGATTTTTGTATTAAGCTAGTAATTTTCTGTTTTCTCCAAACCAGTGTGATTGATTAAACTCACTTGAAAATAGGGGTGTCTTAGGGCCATCTGAGCTGTAGGTCTGTTCGCAGGGTTCCATTCCATTAGAGCGTCTAGTAAATCTATTGCTGTAGTACTTGCTTGGGGTATAACATTACCAAGGGGTGTTTTTGAAAAGTGTGGAAATTTGAATCCTACGGCTCCTGCGAGTTGGTATCCTTCTGGCCAGTTCTTCTATAAATACAAACATATGTAACATTTTTTATCGTATTAGGAAATGGGGTAGCATGAACCCTTCCTATAATTCTAATATTCCTATTTTGATAAAGGTCTATATTCGTAATTCCATTTAAACACTTTTAGATTGTCGTAAAAGCTAGCTGGGTGCTCTAAGACGATGGCTAGAGGATCCCAGTTGCTAATTACTTCCTCAAAACTTTCTTAAATTCTTTACAATCATTTTAATTTTTTTTAAACTTGTCTAAAAGCTAGCTGAGTGTTCTAAGACGATAGCAAGAGAATCCCATCTCCCAGAAACTTCTTAAATCCGTCTTATACCCTTCATAAACTATTCCTGAATCTCCCACACAATATCCCGCCCTCAATTCCGCCAATCTTTCATTCACCACACATTCCACATACACCAATCATCTCAAAATCCCCCTCAATTTAACCTCCACCACACATAACCGTATTCCCTACCCAATCTCTATTTCTACCCTCTATCTTCCTACCTTATCAGGCGTGCCCATCACCGCGCAAATCTTAAACAACTCATCCGTCTCCGTGGTCCCCGGAAACAAAGGCCTGAAGGTGTAAATCTCGGAGGCGATGCACCCCACGGCCCAGAGGTCAATGGGAATACTGTAGGAAGTGGAGTGCAGAAGCACCTCCGGAGCGCGGTACCACCTGGTGGAGACATAGTCTGTGTAAGGTGGCCGTGAACGGATTTCGCGCACTAGGCCGAAATCGGCGATCTTCACCAGGTCTGGACCTGAGCAGAGAAGGTTCTCGGGTTTGAGGTCACGGTGGAAGAAACCGTGGCGGTGCATGAAGGCTAGGCCTTGGAGAATCTAGAATGATAGAGTTATGGTGAAATTATATAAAACTGAAATCCGTTTTCGGTGAAAATTAGTAAAAGTGCATTTATTCAACACGATTTTTCTCATTATTTTTCAAATAAATATTACTGTTTTTGTATATGTTTGTAAATAAATAAATATATCATCACGCCTTCTACCCATTACTGGGTGTGACACTCTGCCGAAGCAGATCTCGGTAAGTGATATATTTATGCACGTGAAGTGCGGTTACCAGCCCCAAATCACGGCCTCCAAAGATGTTAGTGGTGGAGGAGCCACAGGGAGCCACAGGGGTAATTTTAAATTGATGAAAATGTTTTGTTGGCTCTGGGGATCGAACCAGGGGTCTTTGGATCCACAGGCTGACTTGCTACCACTGTGCCATTACCCCATTATATGTTTGTATAGAGAAAAAATAACTCTTTCAAATGGGATCAAAAAAATTGCAACAAGCCGCCCCTTTCACTGATAAAAAGTATTCGCTATCATTAACCCTCGGAACCTTTTTCTAATTATTTATATTAAATGAGTATTTCAGGAGATAATATTCATACTCCTTACTTATTTTACACCCTGTGTAGGAAATGCAGTGGTAAAATCGACAGTCGGCGATAAATTTCTATTAAAAAAAATATATATATATATATATATATAAATACAAAATATATTCAGAATTCAAAATTGCATTAAATGAGTATTTTATTAATATAATACGTTCCTGTCATAAAATAAACATAAAATTGCAACGGTGGTGTGTTACACCCAGTAATGGGTAAAAGGCTTGATGATATATTTATTTTATTTTATTTAAGAAATGTAACAACACCTTCTGAAGGAAATGTCTCATTTTCTTCTCTTGACATATAAATAACTTTTGGTTCCTCCACCATATTTTCATTTATTCTGTTCAAAATATATGAGTATATTTCTTGCAATTTTCCAAAGCTCTCTGAATACAATATAAAATAAGTGTATGTAATATTTTATCGCACAAATAACAAATATATCTACGATGAAAATCAGATTTAAAAATATAATTCTCTAATAAACGTTAATGTTATTATCATTGATAGTGTGTACAGTGCACGGAGAATCAATACGCATCAAATATGTAGAAATGACATTCGATTATTTCGACTTTGCTTACTTATTGGCTAACGTATGGTGGAATTAAGTACTCGTGTAACCTTGACTGTACAAAATACTGGAAGTAATACATCAACTAATGTTATATTCATTCCATAAATACACTTTATTTAATCATAAAATCAGACAGACAAAAATTTGTAACTACCATTTTCATAACAACTAAATATTAATTTTATAATAACAAAATCTACATGTTAAATTAAATAAATATACCATCATGTCTTTTACCCATTAGTAGGTATGGCATTCTGCCGTAGTAGATCCCGGTAAATGATATATTTATGCGCGTGAAGTGCGGTTACCAATCGTGAAATCACGACGTCCAAAGATGTCAGTGGACGGAAAGTTACAAGGATAATTTAAGAAAAATAAATAAATATATCATCAGGTCTTTTACCCATTACTGGGCGTGGCATTCTGCCAAAGCAGATCTCCTTAAGTGATATATTTATATGTGTGAAGTGCGGTTTCTAGTCGTCAAATCACGGCTCCCAAAGATGTTAGTGAAGCTACATGTGTAATTTTAATGTGGTGAAAATGTTTGTCGACTGTGGGAATCGAACTACGGTTCTCAGGATCCACAGAGCGACTCGATGCCACTGAGCCATTACTCCATACCATTTTTATGACAATTAATATTAATTTATTATTTATTTAATATTTTATGGAGTAATGGCTCAGTGGTATCGAATCGGCCTGTGGATCCTGAGAATCCTGGTTCAATCTCCACAGCCGACAAACATTTGTACCAAATTGAAATTGCCCCTGTGGCTTCCCCACCACTAACATCTTTGGGGGCCGTGATTTGATGGTTGGTAACCGCACTTCACGCGCATAAATATATCACTTACCGAGATCTGCTTCGGTAGAGTGCCACATCCAGTAATGGGTAAAAGGCGGGATGATATATTTATTTTATTTATTTAATATTAATTTAATAACAACAAAATCCGCATTTGGCTCAGTGGTATCGAGTCGGTCTGTGGATTTGAGAACTCGTGTTCGATTCCCACAGCTGACAATTTTCATCACATTCACACTACCCCTGTGGCTCCGCCACCACTAACATCCTTGGGGGTCTGTGATTTAACGGCTGGTAACTGCACTTCAAGCACAAAAGACGCAATTATATATTTACTTTATTTTTAAAATAAATATATCATCACGCCTTCTACCCATTACTGGGTGTGGCACTCTACCGTAACAGATCTCGGTACGAGATATATTTATACGCGTGAAGTAAAATCACGATCTCCAAAGATATTAGGGTATGGAGAACCACAGAGGTAATTTGAATGTGGTGAAAATTGTTTGTCAGTTGTGGGAATCGAACCCGTGTTCTCAAATCCACAGTTTGATATCACTAAGCCACCTACCCCTACATTTTGCATTTTATAAATCGATTTTAAAATACTGTGAAGGTTATTGTAAATAATTAAATAAAAATTACCCGTACACCGATAGAAACAGCAATTTGTCATGCATTTTGTCCCTGAATATGTATTCAGTACTGAATAATAAATAAGTTTTTATCTTACCTGATAAAGTATATTTCTGACAGTTGTTTCTGGGAACGGCGTTCTTCTGTCTTTGATAAGTTGGTATAGATTTTCTTGCATGTATTCAAAAACAAAATATAGTACGTCATTTTCTCGAATTACTTCTTTTAATTTTACGACGTTTGTGTGATGCAGTTTCTTTAATGACTGGAACATAATTAAAAAGTATTAGTTATGTTTATTTTTCTCAGTATAATATTCTTTTTAAATATTAATAAATAAAATTATTTTTAGAATAACATTTCATGGTTTAAATGCATGAAAATAAGTACATACATTATTTTTTATTTCTTGTAAATGTTGTAAGTTGATTTAGTATAATTTTAGAACAATTTTAAATGTCAATAATTATAGTAGCGTGTATGTAAAACTAGCTACATACAAATAGAAATACAAATACGTATTAAAAATTTAATTTGTTTGTATTTTGAATTATCTACTCATGGTTTATTTATTTACAAAAAAATCGCTTAAAATTAGGAGAAAAGGAATTCAATGCTGTTGAGCGCATCTTCATATCTTGTTTAGTTTTTAAGATATAGCTTCCGGAATAATAGAATTAAAAAAAAATTACATCATTGGATTTTCGACTTTCCCGTGGCTATATCTCAAAAACTAGACGAGATATGAAGATGCGCTCAACGGCATTGAATTTCGCGGGCTTCAATTGACTTATAAACAAATTTCCAGCAATTTTAAAAATTTTAAAATTGGTCACCAAAATTTTCTTATAAAATAGTTTTTGACCTATATCTCAAAAACTAAAAGACATATGCACTTGGGAATTTTTCCATTGGATTCAGCGGGTTCAAATACATATGTATGTAAATTTTCGTTACAATATTCTTACGAGAAAGTATTTTAGAGCAAACAGTCTGAAATTGGTTTAAAATCGAATAAAATCCAAGGGGTACCCCTTAAGAAATTTACAAAAAATAAAAATCGCTAAAAATTTGTTTATAAGTCAATTTGGATACGGGGAATTCAATGCCGTTGAGCCCAATTTCATATCTCGTCTAGTTTTTAAGATATAGCCTCCGGAAAAGTAGAATTTCTAAAAAAATTGCATCATCAGATTCTGTACTTTCCCGAGGCTATATCTCAAAAACTAAACGAGATATGAAGATGCGCTCAACGGCATTGAATTTCTCGAGCTTCAATTAACTGATATACAAATGTGCCAATAATTTTACGTGATTTGTACGAGAAAGAATGTATGTAACTTAAGTTAATATATTTTTATTTTTTACAGATTCATCTCTTTGTCTTCAGTGGTCCTGAGAGATCCTGCAGAAAGGTAAGGATCTTTCAAATCATTTTAATTCGATTTTCTAAGCTATATTTCGTGCGTTCAAATCTCGCTGACTTCAACATCATATATCTTTGCTTGGCTAATAATGTTTAATCAAAACTTATATCCAAATAGTATATTATGTAACCATGAACTGTAAGTGACAGTTTTTAGGTTAAGAATGTAGTTTGGGAAATCGAGGCCAGAAGGGTTGAAATTTCCTAAACATTCGCGATCTAAAAAAATCACTTACCGTTCGAAATTAGTAAACTATTTTTTACAATACTTGCACAAATAGAAGGAAAAGAAAAATAGGGTTCAAAATTAACAACTGTCAAATTGTTGTCAAAATAAACAGGACCTTGATATGTAATATTTACTTACTGTTCACGGTGGACAGTAAGTAAATATTAAATTTGTGATATAACCATGGAAACCACTGTGCAATAAAAGTTTCACTTACTGTTTAAATTTTGTCATTAATTGGTAACTTACAGTATATGTATTGTAACAAAATCAGTTCAGATAAAATAGACAACATGATTAAATGAACAAAACTAAACAAATTGATTCCCATATTAGGGTGGATTACTTTAAACTGTATCCGAATCAGTAAATCTTGTATTAGGAATAAAATGAGTCAAATAAATAACCCTGGTTCGATTCCCAAAGGCGACAAACAATTTTCATAATTTCAAAAGCTACCCCTATGGCTCCTCCACTACTAACATCTTTGGGGGCCGTGATTTGACGACTGGTAATCGCACTTCATGCGCAAAATATATCACTTACCGAAATCTGCTTCGGCAGAGTGCCACACCCAGTAATGGGTAGAAGGCGTGATGATATATTTATTTTTATTTTATTTAAAAGCTACCCCTGTGGCTCCTCCACCACAAACATCTTTGGGGCCGTGATTTGACGACTGGTAAACTCACTTCACGCGCATAAATTTATCACTTACCGAGATTTGCTTCGACAGAGTGCCACACCCAGTAATGGGTAGAAGGCGTGATATATTTATTTTTATTTAAATAATTAAGTGATCTGGTTCAGTAAGTGTAAGTTAAATCCGATCCAAATGATAAATAATTTTAGGACGGCAGACCAATTATTACAGAAAATTGCATCATGATTTCACCATAAATTAATGGAAGAACCATTTGTTTATAAAGCGTTACAAGTTAAACGGTTTCCGTTTCCTTTAACAACAGACAATCAATTAACAATTAAGGAAATGTTTTATTGTATTTGACCTAGACCTAGACGTTTGTAAATGGCAGTAGAGTGTATTTGAATATCGAACATGAGCATTAGGACGATAATGACAGCTCAATAAATATTGGAGTCACACCAGTTTAACGATGTTCTGTCTAAATGTTGAATTTATTGTTTTTTCTAATATTCAGAGTTATTTTTAAAACATACTGCAATTAAGTAGTATTATTGATCTATATTTTAGCTTTGTTGATTTATTTCAACGTGAAATATTTTGAGGTTCATAATATACTTGTTGCTATGGCAATGCTTGTTTACCTGTCAATTTAATCCCGGAGGAATTAAATTAGAAATTTAATCCCTCTGAGAGTAAAAGTGTCATTTTCAGTCCACGAAAAGAAAAAAAAAGGGTGTTATTTATTCCCGGAAGTGTGAGAAATAATATACTCGTATTACATTAATTATAATTGAAAAGTTTTACTTAATACTTATTAATTGTAATTGTTAATTGTATCTGTAAACGCAACTTTACTATTTTATGTTTTAATTTCTGCTTTCTTATATTAGTAAGGAGATCTGCAATTGCAGAGAAGTCACTGCTTCCCATAGTATTAATTTATCTCAAATATTTTTTTTCTTTGATCCTAATTGAATACATTTGCTATTTATGCATGAATGTATTTATTAATTATAAGTGTATTAATAACATATTATCACGCAATGTATTTTCCTCATATTTGTAAATGAAACGCAGTTGAACTAAAAAAACACGTGTCATGATGTCACGAATAATCAATCTCCTTTAGTTTTAATTTCACAGAAATGTAAATAAATTAGTTTTTATGCACAACCGGGCCGAAATTAATATGTTTTAGCCCTGAAAAGCGGGCTTAAATACTTCTTTTTGGCCCTATAGATACATAAATAAAATGACAATTTTTGTTTATTGTGAATACTTGATTTTACAAAATATCATTTGGTCATATAACCTATGTACATATTTTAATCTTTTGAACATATAATTAAATGTTATTTTGTTGTGCATAAAATATTGTATGTACCACGGGTGAAATTTGCGTTTCTAACCCTGAACATGTTATTAGCCCTCGGCGTTTTGCGCTTCTTGCTAATAATCATGCCGCGGGCCAGAAACGCTTGTTTTCACCCTTGATACATAAATAACTATTATTTGCTACCCTATACAACAAGAAAAGAAAACGAACGGCAGACATTTAATTAAAATTATTTAAGAGCCACTTTTAAGATGAAAATACTATTTAATAATTAAATGCGACACAGTATGAAATAAAACGTTGTATGTCATACGTCCGTTAATGAATCTTTATCGGACGAATTTACATTGTTAGTTGAAATTCGTGCGATTATTTTTATGAGGCAAAGTCAAGATATAATAATTTATTGAACTGCTTTTGAAGTATTTCTTTCTTGTGCCTCTTCCGCTAATAAATACGGCGCCATTTTGAATTTTAAGAATTCTAGACCACGCAACCCACAAGCTAAGAACCCTGTTTCAGGGTTTCGTGTCACATCTACATAAATTCACCCTGCCTTATATTATTACACAATTTAAATCGATTTCTTCAACCCCTAAGTCTTAAAGATTAAAGACTTTAGATGTCTACGAAATTTATTTTTCTTTATTTCTGTGCTTCCTAAATGAATACTACAGGAGGTAAGATAGCTTGGAGGGCATTTTTCAACCCTTAACTGGAGGTTAAGATACTTATATACTAGGTGTTCAATTTAGTTGTGCTTCGATTGCTATCTCTAGAACTATAAGAGCTGCAAGGTTGGTTAAATTAGCAAAAAAATAGAATTTTGCAAGTCTATAATTATGGAGTTCGTGGCCCAGTAGTATCAAGTCCGTCTGTGGATCCTAAGAACCCTGGTTCGATTCCCACAGCCGACAATATTCACCACATTAAAATTACCCCTGTGGCTCCATCTCTACTAACATCTTTAGGAGCCGTAATTTAACGGCTGGTAACCGCACTTCACACGCATAAATATATCACCAAGATCTGATGTGCCTTTTATCCATTACTGGATGTGGGCACTCTGCCGAAGCAGATCTTGGTAAGTGATATATACATGGGCGTTAAGTGCGGGACCAGCCGTCAAATCACGGCCCTCAAAGATGTTAGTGCTGGGGGAGCCACACGGGTAATTTTAAATAAAAATAAATAAATATATCATCACGCCTTCTACCCATTACTGGGTGTGGCACTCTGCTGAAGCAGATCTCGGTAAGCGATATATTTTGCGCGTGAAGTGCGGTTACCAGTCGTCAAATCACGGCCCCCAAACATGTTAGTGGTGGAGGAGCCATAGGGATAGCTTTTTCAAATTATGAAAATTTGTCGCCTGTGGGAATCGAACCAGGGACCTCAGGATCCACAGGCCGACTTCATACCACTGAGCTAGCCATCCCATAATTTTAAATTGGTAAAAATGTTTGCCGGCTATGGGGATCGAAGCAGGGTTCTTAGGATCCGCAGGCTGACTTAATACCACTGAACCACTACCCTATAATTACAATTTAAGAAGGATTAAAGCTCTATCAATATTTTCTTGACTCACTTTAACTTCGCGGAGATTCATGGCCTCTTCCCATGAGTAATACTTCCTTTTCATCCGTTTGATGGCGACTTTTTCGCCCGTGTCCTTGCGCTGGCCAAGAACCACGGACCCGTACGTTCCATCGCCGAGCTGGTGCAGAGTTTTGTACCGGTTCATAGAGCCGCACCATCTAAATACTGCAAAGAGAAACAAAACATACATAAGAGAAATAAACTGGTTCAAACTGCATTTCAATATCTCTTTTAGTTTTTAAGATTTTGTATATATAAAATAAATAAATATATCATCGCCTTTTACCCTGTATTGAGTGTGGCGCTCTATCGTAGCAGATCTCCACATTCAAATTACCCCTGTGGCTTACCCACCACTAACATCTTCTGGGATCGTAATTTGAATTCATGCGCATAAATATATCACTTACCGAGATTTGCTACGGCAGAGTACCAAAGAAAGCGTGATGATATATTTATTTTATTTTTTTCTGGGATAATGGCTCAGTGATATCAAGTCGGCCTGTGAATCCTAAGAACCCTGGTTCGATCTCACAGCCGACAAAACATTTTCACCAATTTAAAGTTACCCCTGTGGCTCTCCCACCACTAACATCTTTGAGGGCCGTGATTTAACGATTGGTAACCGCACTTCACGCGTATAAATATATCACTTACCAAGATCTGCTACGGCAGAATGCCACACCCACTAATGGATACAAGGTATGATGATATATTTATTTGTTTATTTTACTGAACCATCCATCCACAACAATTCTTTCTAGTTCTGTTAAAACTTCTTAACATATGCCAAACTATAAAAAACTTTAGTAGCCGTGAAATATTGTGGATACCTCCTTAATGACAAATAGTTTTTCTAGGTCAGTTCTTGGAACATTTTACTCAATAATTTCTTTTATTATTTCCATTACTAACGTCAAATATTCCACTTAGTATTAATTGAAGTCATTACAAAAATGTACCACTTCAATTTTAATTTTCTACAAATGCTTATCTATTTTTATCTAGAATTCTAGACAAATACCCACTTTTAATGGCTTTATAGTGTGACAAGCTACATTAAAATTAATTTTAAACGTTTAATTCTACGTACCAAGTACAGAGAATCAATAAATGCATTTACCGGTCTTTTAAACGAACTGATACGCAAATAATGATGATGAATGTGGAGAGACGGAAAAAATATGACATTTTAGACATCTGTCAAATAAAATGTTTGATGTTGCTGACAGTTTTTGTTTACGAATTCATTTGTTTGACCTGATTTTCTTGTGCCTGGCACTCTTGATGATCACATGCACTGATATCATTTATTTAGTTGCGATGTTCCGTATGTTGGCAATTTAATTCTGCACGAACTTGGTTGCAATTTAGTTGATTTATACCTTAGAAATGTAGCAGACGGATAGCTGAGCGGTTTAAGCGATGGATTGAAGCTATAAGTTCTTCGGTTCAAATCTTAGAAATTATTTTCTGTATAGTGCAATTAGACTAACGCTCGGTTACATAAACCGTTGTTAACTATGCGAAAAAGTTTAATTAAAATAAAAAAAAAGCATTTAAAAATGGGATAGTGATTCAGTGGTATCGAGTCGGCTTGTGGATCCTAAGAACCCTGGTTCGATTCCCACAGCCGACAAATATTTTCACTAATTTAAAATTACCCCTGTGGCTCCTCCACCACTGACATCTTTGGGGACCGTGATTTGATCTTTGGTAACCGCACTTCACGCGCATAAATATATCACTTACCGAGATCTGCTTCGGCAGAGTGCCACATCCAGTAATGAGTAAAAGGCGTGATGAATATTTATTTATTTTTATTTAAAATCTTTGACAGTTCAGTATTTTAAATAAATAAATATAATATATCATCACGCCTTTTACCCATTAGTGAGTGTGGCACTCTGCCGAAGCAGATCTCGGTAAGTGATATATTTATACGCGTGAAGTGCGATTACCAGCCATCAAATCACGGCCCTCAAATCCATAGGTCGACTCGATACCACTGAGCCAGCTACCTTATGTAACTGCATGTATTATCTGCAATTGCAGATCTGTCACACTGCGGTTTAGGTGATGGCAAGTACTTGTAGAGAGTCATGGATTAAATTAAAGTGTTGTAATATTTTCTGTAGTTGTAATTAATTGGTGAACTTATTTGACAGCTGATAATTATATTTTGCGGTAAAATGTGTCATCTGCAATTGCATATCTACAAATCTTGAGTTCAATTCAAACGATTTTTAAATAAGTCTGTTTTACAATTTAAATAAAATACATAAATATATCATCACGCCTTTTACCCATTACTGGATGTGGCACTCTGCCGTAGCAAATCTCGTTAAGTGATACATTTATGCGAGTGAAGTATGGTTACCAGCCGTCAAATCATAACCCTCAAAGCTGTTAGTGGAGGGAGAGTCCCAGGGGTAATTTTGAACCCACATTCTTATATCCACAGTTTAAATTTACAATTTGACGGCTGGTAACCGCACTTCACGCGCATATCACTTACTGAGATCTGCTTCGGCAGAGTGCCACACCCAGTAATGGGTAAAAAGGCGTGATGATATATTTATTTATTTATTTTTAAATTTACAATTTATGGGTATAAATAAATTTGACAGCTGGTAGCCGTAATTTACCATAAATATATGCAATTGCAGACCTGTTACAATCATAATACATGCAGATATATTTATATTAACTGTAAATATTCTAAGTATAAAATTTGGCATCTCCACCAAAAATCTCTCTTATCTATTTCATTTTCTACTACCACCATCTATGGTTATTTTTGACAGCTGGTACTTTTTCCACCATCACCTCTTTCTTCTACCAAGATCTGCAAATATATCTACTACCTTTATAATTGGGTAAAAGGCATGACGATATATTTATTTATTACATTGCATGCATCTTTTTAAAACAAACATTTCGTGACGTCCTGTCTGTAAATTCAATTCATTCATCCGTATCAACATATGACGGCATTACAAAGCAGAAATAGCAGTTAAGTGGTTCTAAAACAGTGGAAATAAAAAATTTACGTGACCCTAAAATGAGAAAATATTCGCGTGAAAAGATAAACGATAAATTTAAAAGTATGATTAGTTTTTTAGCTTTTTTGAGGGTGAAATAATTCTTGGAATTAGGGTAAATGTTTATGGGGAGAATACATGCCCTAAATTATTGTTTTAAATATGCAGGCGGCTGAGGAAATTAACGTATGCTCTGGAGAGCAATTAAAAGGACAATTAACTTTCAAATGTTTTTGTGTACAATCACTTTAGACTACCAACTATAATTAATGACAGTTGTAGCACTATGTTAGCGCTGTTGCTTTACCAGCAAGAGTTCTTGAGTTCAACCCTTGTTGCCTCCAACTTATAAAAATAAAATATATAAATATATCATCACGCCTTCTACTCTTTACTGGGTGTGGCACTCTGCCGTAACAAATCTCGGTAAGTGATATATTTTGTGCTTGAAGGGCTGTTACCGGTCGTCTAATCACGGCCTCCAAGGATGTTATTACAGAGGGAGCCACAAGAGTAGTTTTAATGTGGTGAAAGTTGTTTGTCGGCTCCAACTTATAACAAACTTTTTTTTTTTATCCACTTCGCAGATTATTCAAATTAAAATTAAACAAATTGACAAAATTATTTTTATCACCATGACAAATAAATAAATATATCACCTTTTACCTATTACTGAGTGTGGCACTCTGCCGAAGCAGATCTCCCTAAGTGATATATTTAAGCGCGTGAAGTGTGGTTACTAGCCGTCAAATCACGGCCCCCAGAGATGTTAGTGGAGGGAAAGCCACAGGGGTTATTTTTATTTTGGTGAAAATGTTTGTCGGCTGTGGGGATCGAATCAGGGTTCTCAAGATCCACAGGCCGACTCGATACCACTGAGCCATTACCCCATTGGGCTGTAGTAAAAATGCTATTTTCGGTCCTAGATCCAAAAAAGGATGACGTATCCATGGTTACTTAAACATTCCTGAAATAGCGTTCTTTTACTACTGAAAAAGTTGAAATAATAGTGAAAAAAAGTAAAAAAATATCTTATTAGTTGACCCGCATTACGCGTATGATATGGGGGTCAAGATTATATTTACAGTTAAAATATTGTACAAATAAATAAATATACTATTAAATACTCAGTAAATGTACTCCGCAATTGCAGATCTTAGATGCAGACATTCTAGTTTAACCATAAAGTGCAATTTAAATCGTTAAAATATTAAATAAATAAATAATTTTACTAGATATACAATATGGTAGCTCTTCAGTTGCAGATCTTGGTAGTTCACATATTTATTGTAGTCTGTAAAGTGTAGTTACCTGCCGTCAAATTACAGCATCCACAGATATTAGTAAAGGATGATTTTTTAACCTACATGAAATACAGCTAGTATCAAAGTTTTCTAGGGTCTTTATCCAACGCTTTAATGCGCTCTGCTACCACTATTTTAAATAAATAAATAAATAAGTATATCATCACTCCTTTTACCCATTACTGGGTGTGGCATTCTGCTGTAACAGATTTCGTTAAATGATATATTTCGTGCATTTCCCGCCGTCACGTCACGGTCCCCAAAGATGTTAGTAGAGGGGGAGCCACAGGGATAGTTTTAATTTGGTGTAAATTGTTTGTCGGCTGTGGGAATTGAACCCGGGTCCTCAAATCCACAGTCCGACACGATACCACTGAGCCATCTACCCCATACACCTATTTTAAATATAATAATATGTAAAGAGCAAAGTACTTACTATAATATAATGAAATTAATTTCTATCTCGCAATAATAACACTCATTATAACTATCACTAATCTTCTGTTATAATTTTTAAGTTGATTTCAAAACGCCCGCAAATGTTTCTGTCTATAACAACACAACAAAACAACAGAAGACCGAAACAACCTAACGTCTAGACAACTGAAACACGACTAAAACAGTTGAGTCAGAAACCAGGTGTTTGTTCGCGTGCAGGTGAATTTCCATCCCTTCTTGATATTGATTATTTCACAGAATGTACTGTTTTCATAAATATTATATTATAGCTACGATGGTTCTTGTATACCAACCTTTACTTTAAAAGTAATGCAGGTAGTGATTGTAAAATGATGATAATTTGATGATAAAATTAGTTTTGTAGCGTAAATAGGGGCATGCAAAATATTGATTAAAAGGGATCGATTTTTGTGAGGTAGTAAACGCGCAATATTTAAAAAAGAATCGTGGTTGAAAGTTGGATCCTTCAGCCATCGTGTTAGAGCACTTAGCTAGCTTTTAGAACAGTTTAAAAAGGTTTAAGACAATTTTAGGAAGTATTTGGCTACTGGGATTGTCTAGCCATCGTCTTAGAGCACTCGGCTAGCTTTTAGAACTGTTTAAAAAGGTTTAAGACAATTTTAGGAAGTATTTGGCTGCTGGGATTCTCTAGCCATCATTTTAGAGCACTCAGCAAGCTTTTAGAACAGTATAAAAAGCTTGAAATGATTCTAAAGGGTTTCAGATAATTTTAGGAAGTATTTGGCTGCTGAGATCCTCTAGCCATTGTCTTATGTGTATATCACTCAGGTAGCTTCTAGAACAGACTTCAAAATTATTCTAAATGATTTAAGATTAATTTAAGAAGTATTTGGTATTCGGGATCCTCTAGCCATCGTCTTAGAGCACTTAACTAGATTTTACGACAGTTTAAATTTGATTAAAATGATTCTAAACTATTTAAGACAATTTTAAGAAGTATTTAGCTGCTAAGATTTTGTAGCCATCGTGTTAGAGCACTTACCTAACTTTTAAGACAGTTTAAAAAACGTCTTAATTAATCTAATAAGTTCAAGACAGTTTTATGAAGTATTAGATCCTCTAGCCATCATTTTAGAGCACTTATCTACCTATTACAACAATATAAAGGACTTTAAAATTATTCTAAGAATTTAAGATAAATTTAAGAAGTACTTGGTAGTCGGGATTCTCTAGCCATCGTCTTAGAGCACACAGCTAGCTTTTAGAACAGTTTAAAAGACTTGTAAAAGATTCTAAAGAGTTCAAGGCAGTTTTAAGATGTATTTGATCCTCTAGCCATCATCTTAGAGCACTCAGCTAGCTTTTAGAACAGTTTAAAAGACTTGTAAAAGATTCTAAAGAGTTCAAGG
Organism: Pterostichus madidus; assembly: GCA_911728475.2. Lineage (NCBI taxonomy): Eukaryota > Metazoa > Arthropoda > Insecta > Coleoptera > Carabidae > Pterostichus > Pterostichus madidus. The sequence continues at coordinate 1,193,833 of OU452314.1, read as the reverse complement.
CAGTTTTAAGATGTATTTGATCCTCTAGCCATCATCTTAGAGCACTCAGCTAGCTTTTAAGATAGTTTAAAAGACTTTAAAGTTATACTACAGGGTTTAAAATAAATTTGAAAAATATTTGGTAGTTGGTATTGTCTAGCCATCGTCTTAGAGCACTCAGCTAGCTTTTAGGACAGTTTTTTAGCGATTCTAAAAGATTTAAAACGATTTTAAGAAGTACTTATCTGCTAGAATTTTCTAGCCATCGTCTTAGAGCACTCAGCTATCTTTTAGGCGTTTGAATCAGCATTTTATATCAATAATTTTAAACTCTTTCAAATGTCAATATCATTTATTATCTGTCAAAATCTTTTGTAGTTATTCATTTGATTGTTTAGTTCTATTTATAAATAATATCAAATGAAAAATGCTGATTCATTTAGTATTTTGTTACACCTATTTTAGTATCTGTTGCTATCTATAGATGTATTCTATAATTTATTTAGCTGTACAAAAGTATCAATATTAATAGCTAGATAATATAATGAACTTATAATATAAGTTCAAGGCAAAATTTTGACGTTTTAATAAGTCAATGACCAAAAATGACAATGTCTTCAAGTTCAAATTTATATAAAAATAAAATTGAGACATTATCATCCCTTATACATAATTTATTGAGTAATACATTTCATCCCTTAAAATTTGTAGCCACAAAAATACGATTGTGTCTGAGTGGTTCGGATTTCACTATAAGCTACTGTAATTGAGATTAAATTCCTGTTGTGCACAATGACAAATACAGTTATTTATGTATCAAGGGTGAAAATAGGCGTTTCTGTCCCGCGGCATGATTATTAGCACGAGGTGCAAAGTGCCGAGGGCTAAATAACATGCTCAGGGTTAGAAACGCTAATTACACCCGTGGTACATACAATATTTTATGCACAACAAAATAACATTTAATTATATGTTCAAAAGATTAAAATATGTACATAGGTTACATGTCAAAATGACATTTTGTAAAACCAAGTATTCACAATAAACAAAAACTGTCACTTCATTTTAAGTATCCATAGGAATTAATTTTTTTATGGCCCTAGGGCCAAAAAGAAGTGCTTAAGCCCGCTTTTTAGGGCCGGTTGTGCATAAATTAAATTAAACAACACAATAAAATCTGTATTATTATTTATCTCAATATACACAGTATACAATCATACAATCTCGAGAATTTGTAATATTTAATCATTTTTTATTATTATTCAAACTTGATCCCCTGAGCTAAGGGAAGTTCTGTGCTGTGGTTAACAGTAACAGTAGCGCGTCTCATGTATTGTTTCCATGCGTCTGAGCCGGACTCCCTCCCGCCTCCAGTATGCTTCTCACCACCAAAAGCACCCCCGATTTCAGCCCCAGATGTGGGTATATTGATGTTTACAATACCGCAGTCGGATCCTTTTGGACCTATCCACTAAGAAAAAGAAAAAAGATTTTTAATTTAAGTTTAAAAGCTTCTTAAAATGAATAAATATATTTTTCGCATTTCCGGGAGTAAATGCCCTATTTTATTCTTCTTTTTCGAAGACAGAAGTGTCACTTTTAATCCCGGAGGGATTCAATTAACAGGTAAACAAGCATTACTGTAGCAACAAGTATATTATAAACCTCAAAATATTTCACTTTGGTTATGTTGACTAAGTTAACTAAAAAATTGTATAATGCTGTCATTGTGAATTATATGTCAAGTTAATATCAAAATTAATCATTAAGGTAGTACTAGCGTGAAAATTATTTTTGCAGATCTGAATGAAATTAGACGCACGTAAACATTGGATAGTCTTACGCATCCTGTTAAAATATGAAACACATTCATCGTCTGTGAACAAATATATTCGCTTGTAAAGTAGAGTTCTTATACACGGGGCTTATGGCGATCATCATTCAGAATCGCACATATTTGGTTTGTGTACCTCTAAAATTTTGCAGTTTCATTTGAAAAACTAGTATGATGTTCTAGAACTATCCATGTATATTGTATCAGAAGGAGAAAGTTTTTTATCGTTTAGTAATGGATATATAGCCAAGCAAAGCCTTGTTTTTAACGAAAAATTAAGAATCCCAATTTATAATGGCAACACCACACGGTGGTATGGTATTTGAAAATTCCCTAGACCAACAACCTGTTAACAATTCGTTATATTCAAATCATAATAGGTATAAAGCACTTATTTTATTCAATATTTTTGAGCGTCAGTTTCGTCACTCGACGACCGATGGCGACACCGTCACACTAGTACTACCTTAATTCAAAATGTATGGCTGGAAGTGCGAAAAATAGTGTATATACCACAGGACTCAAGTGCATTTAATCCCTCATGTGATTATTTCACCTTCATGATTAAATTATACACTTTAGGCCCTTGGTATTGAATATAGTAGTACTATTAATATCCTATGACATTATTTGAAAGGTAGTGATTACGTATGTACGTACGTATTTCTAAATCAATAACTTATTAATTGGTAAATACGACATAGTATTTAATGTCATATTGATTTATTTATCTAGTCAATTTTTGTGAGTAACCTTCTGTAGTTATTACTTCTATTATTCAATTTTCTAATTAACTTTTGATTTATTTATTTATTAGTTTCGAAAAACTTCCACAATTTTTTCTCGATATAAATAAAATATAAATATATCATCACGCCTTCTACCCATTACTGAGTGTGGCACTCTGCTGAAGCAGATCTGGGTAAGTGATATATTTTGCGCGTGAAGTGCGGTTACCAGTCGTCAAATCACGGCCCCCAAACATGTTATGAAAATTTGTCGCCTGTGCGAATCGAACCAGGGACCTCAGGATTCACAGGCCGACTTCATACCACTGAGCTAGCCATCCCATATAATGATATAATGAAATAATAAATGGATGGATATGATTGGACGTTTGATGCGTGAACGAAAGATCAGACGAGCTTATAAGAAAAGAATTAATAAGAATTATATGGGGTAAGTGGCTCAGTGGTATCAAATCGGCCTGTTGATCCTGAGACCCTAGGTTCGATTCCCACAGCCGGAAAACATTTTCACCATATTAAAATTACCCCTGTAGCTTCCCTAATACCAACATCTTTGTGGGCCGTGATTTGACGGCTGGTAACTGCACTCTATGGGCATAAATATATCACTTACCGAGATCTGCTACGGCAGAGAGCCACACTCAGTAATGGGTAAAATACGTGATGATATATTTATTTATTTTGTCGTGATTTGACGGTTGATAATTGCATTTCACCGTAAAAATAAAAAATAAATATATCACGCCTTCTACCCATTACTGGGTGTGGCACTCTGCCGAAGCAGATCTCGGTAAGTGATATATTTAGCGCGTCAAGTGTGGTTACCAGCCGTCAAATCACGGACCAAGAATAACAGATTGCTGTAGCAATCTCAATAAGTGATATATTTTGCGGGTAAAGAGCGGTTACCACCCGTCAAATCACGGCCCCCAAAGATGTTAGTGGTGAGGGAGCCACAGGGATAATTTTAAAATGGTGAAAATTGTTTGTCGCCCGTGGGAATCGAAACAGGGTTCTCAGGATCGACTGGCCGACTTGATACAACTGAGCTTGCTACCCCATTTTACCGTAATATTTGAAAAAGGGTTTACTTTAATATGAGTTTATTTATAGATTGATTTATTAGTCCGTACTGTTCTACATTAATGTCAAAGACGTTATGATATATTATTCTATTGACAACTAGTTTCTTGTTCTTGATAAAGTCAAATAAAATTCTATGTACTTGTATTCGGAAACCAGGAAATAATATGTGGTGTGACGCATACGAATAATGTCATTCTTATTATTGACACACGCACAAAATTGCTACAAGATTAATTTCAGTGATAACGAAAATTATGTTTGTAAAGTAACCTACTTTTTGACATTGCTGTCATTTTTATCTATTTTGGAAATTTAATCACAAAATTCAACAATAATCTAATATAAAAAGTATATATTTTGCGCAAACTTTGCAATTTTATTTCTCATTGTGTTGACAAAAATATTGAGTGAAATTCTGAGACACTTTTTAGTATATTGTTGAAGTAAATCGATACTAGTATTTTGAGTTGACAAGCACTTAAAGAAATGCACCTTTTTATTTATCAAAAACTTAGTTTTTTTGTAAAAAAAACTTTGTAATTTAATTAATCTCGTGTTGTATGAAATGATTCTGAGACTCACATTAGTATGTTGTTAGTAAACAGTTAAAATTTGAAGCAAATCTACTCAAGCATTTTGGATTGATAAGTACTCAAAGAAATGCATCTTTTTGTTTATCAAAAACTTAGATTTTTGTGGACATACTTTGTAGTTTTATTTCTCGTTTTGTATGCAAGGGAATTCAGTGATATTATTCTGAGACACCTTGTAGTATATTATTAGTGAACAGTTAAAATTTGAAGCAAATCTACGTAAGCGTCTTGGATTAATCAACTCTCAAAGAAAAGCACTTTTTTGTTTGTCAAAAACTTGCAGTTTTCTAACTGGTGTTGTATGCTAGTAAATTAAATGAAATACGTATTTTAGTATGTCGTTAGTAGTCAGTTAAAATTTTATGTAACTCAACAAACACATCTTAGAATAATCAGCGCGTAATAAGCGCGTAATAAGCGCTCAAATAAGAGTCATGTTGACGCCTCCGCCAAAATTCTTACCTCAAAAATGTTGCTCAAATTTTGAGTAAACAAACTGGATGACAGTCCTTGGGGTACTTCATTATTCCAAGCAATAGCTTCTTTAAGATTTTTCGCTTTAAGGACATAAACAATAGGAGCAAAGCACTCGCTGTGAACTGCAGGACTATCGTGAGCTAGTCCTGTCACAATTGTTGGTTCTACAAAATATCCTGGGCCGGTCACCACCTTTAAGATTAAAAACTTTATCAGCCTGATTATCATAAAAGTTTTAGCTAATCATGAAGTTTGGATTAGTTAATTTTATTCTAGTCTGATTTTAAAAAGTTAAACACTTTTCAAAAACTAAATGTTAACAAGATTATTGTATTAAAGTTCATTGAAACGTTTTTGAAACTTTGACTAATCCAAAATTTAGGATTAACTAAAATTCTTTTGAGAATTGGGCATTTTAATACTATTTAAACTATGTTATGTTTAATTTATGATAAAATATATTTTTTATTTTTTTCAGATTCATCTTAAGATGTTCTTGCTTGTCCTGATAGAGTCTGCAAAAAGGTAGGACTTTTAAAAGTTTAATAATTATTTTTATATCACGGAAAGAAAATGTGATATTTCTTCCTGAATGCGCTGTTTCATTTTCCGAGGGATATAAAGCACCTAAGAGAAAAATGAAACTTTCTTCACGAGATATACATATATCTACTTTTACTACCCTATCAGAAAGTAAAATAAATTTGAAATTTAGATAAAATTTATTATTTTCTTGACAGATGTCACCTAGATATCATTAATATCAAATCATAGTATTGTGGCTCCTCCACCACTAACATCTTTGGGGGCCGTGATTTGACGACTGGTAACCACATTTCACGGGCAAAATATATCACTTACCGAGATCTGCTTCGGCAGAGTGCCACACCCAGTAATGGGTAGAAGGCGTGATGATATATTTATTTTATTTATACTATTACTTTCTAGTTCCCATGGATATGGTATTATTTTCTTTCCCTAGAGATGAAAAGTATCACTTTTCTCGTAACTGAAGGACGTAAATTTTACTTTCTAACACAGTAGTGAAAAAAATTTAATTGTCGCGACCATTAAGTAATACATTAATTAAGTTTCTATATAAATAAAATGGTTTATTATTCAAAACTGAAGAATAATGAAAAAGAAAGTAATGAATAATTATTCAACACTTATAAGCAAAGAAGATTGCTGTTATTATAATAACGCCATTATTCAACAGTTTTTTTAACCAATTAAATTACGGCTTCTAGAATAACGTAGCGCATTGATAATTATTATTATTACTATTCTGTTGCTTAGAAACTACTAAAGTTTGACATTTGCAACGACAAAAATTTATTATATTCCTCAAAGTGCAAGTTCCTGTTAAATGATCGTGAAAAAGTATAGTATTCAACTCGAAATTAGGGCATTTATTCATTCGAGTGATTACTACTCGTATCGCAAACTTCATCCTCATGAATAATTGCTATCATAATAAGCTCGTTGAGTAATATACTATTACTTACGTTTCCACCAAATTCGATGTGTCCTCCTAATTTCTTCACTTGTTCAATAGTTGCTTTATAGTTATTCACAGACGTTTCTGAATGTAAAGGACCGTATAAAGTATTTTCATCTAGGGGGTCACCTTTACGGTTGTAAACTTGCTTGTAGGATTTCTTAAGTTTGTCTAAGACTTCATCGTATACCTAAGAACACAAAATAGCTTTTTATGTCTTTTATTATGCATAAATAATTTTAAGAACATCTTTGGAGTGCCACATACAGTAATAGTTTAAAGGCGTTTATCATAATTTAACGAACCTTTTCGTGTAATATAAGCCTTCTGGTAGTAGTACATCTTTGACCAGCGGTACCAACACAAGCAAAGACAATAGCTCGGACTACCATATCTAGGTTAGCATCATCGTTAACAATTAATGCATTGTTGCCACCTAGTTCAAGTAAATGTTTTCCAAAACGTTTTTGTACTTCAACTCCAACCTATAAACATTATAATTAAGACGTCTGTATATATTTTGTCTGTGGGATAAGTTTGAGAAATATAAAATACATGTCGAATAAATATGGTAAAATAAGAATAAATTGTTGAATATTGAGAGTTTCTTACCTGTTGTCCAATCTGACAGCTGCCAGTGAAACTAAGCAATTTAACCCTTTCATCAGCCGCCATCTTCTTGCCAATATCAGCATCTCCACAGCAAAGAGTAGCCACTCCACCAGGTAGACCATTCTTCTCCAGTACCTCAGCAACAACCCGTGTAGTTGCCACCGAAACCAGAGGCGTTGTAATAGATCCCTTCCATAGTATAGTGTCTCCGCAGACCTGGACATCGGTTTCAGAGAGTTTCACTTAGAGATCAGTTATTAAATCATAGTTTAGTTACCATGGCGATGGCACTGTTCCATCCGTAAACAGCTATGGGGAAATTGAAGGCGGAGATGACTCCGACGACACCTAGAGGGTTCCAACGTTCGATGAGGACGTGGCCGGGTCTTTCAGAAGGTAGGAAAGATCCGGAAAGGGTTCTGGAAAGCCCGACGGCGTAGTCGCAGATGTCTACGTATTCCTGGACTTCGCCTATTCCTTCGGGAAGGATTTTTCCTGGAGAAATAATTACAGTAGTTTATATGAAGTCGGCCTGTGGATCCTGAGAACCCTGGTTCGATTCCCACAGACGACAAACAATTTTCATAATTTCAAAATCTACCCTTGTGGCTCCTCCACCACTAACATCTTTGAGGGCCGTGATATGACGACTGGTAACCGCACTTCACGCGCAATATATATCACTTACCGAGATCTGCTTCGGCAGAGTGCCACACCCAATAATGGGTAGAAGGCGTGATGATATATTTATTTAATGGGGTGGCTTGCTCAGTGGTATGAAGTCGGCCTGTGTATCCTGAGAACCCTAGTACCCTAGATTCGATTCCCACAGGCGACAAACAATTTTCATAATTTCAAAAACTACCCCTGTGGCTCCTCCACCACTAACATCTTTGGAGGCCGTGATTTGATGACTGATAACCGCACTTCACGCGCAAAATATATCACTTACCGAGATCTGCTTCGGCAGAATGCCACAGTCAGTAATGGGTAAAAGGCGTGATGATATATTTATTTATTTTTATTTATTTTCTAAACTTACCCATTTCAAGCGAAACAAGTTTACCCAACGGAACAAGTTTTTCCCTTAAAGCATCTCCAATCTGTCGTACAATTTCCCCTCTTTGGGGGGAAGGAAGATCCGCCCAGATTTGCCAAGCATCCTGTGCGGCAGTGATACAAGATTCATACTCTTGAAGAGTACCTTCTTGTACCTCGGCGATCACTTGGCCATTTGCAGGACAAATTGACTTAACTACCTTTGAGCAAAAAATAGTTGGTGTTAGGATTAAAATATAGATTGATAGTTTGGCGATAAAAAAGATGGCTGGAATTGTACAATTTATTTGTTTAAATATTGTTTAGATTTGACGACTAATAATCGTGTTGTAAAGTTAGTTAAAGGTCTCTTATTGAGATCTGTGATTGCAGATCTGTCCCAAATTCTAAATTGGAAATAATTAATGGTTTATTTACCAGATGATGGTTGGTGCCAAGATGTTTTATTACGTGCTTCGTTTAGCCGCAACTTACCAAAATAAATTCCAAAATTTATATTAAATTGTAGCAATAGTTTATTTTTAAATTCGTTTGAAAATATTGACAGTTTTGATGTATTCATAAATACACTCATACTTTACCGTTCGGCGAGTGGAAAATGTGAACTTTCTTAGACTAATCAATTAATGAGAACAAAAAGTAATTATACAAAAAATATATTTCTTCTCAAATCAACAAATGATTCAAATAAAAGTTGTAGAGATAAAATTACCGAGTATTTTCTTTCATTACAAATTTTGTGTATCATTAACGGTATAGCCAGAAATCGTTTTTTTGCATTGTTTTTGCAATTTTCAAACGAGACTGCTGGCGCCATCTCTTAGAAAACTGCTGAACTATATACCTGGGTGAATATCTCCAAACTGAGGGGTTGAATCGAAAATTTTTTTCAAATAAAATATGTTTTGATTAAATCCACCGTTTTCAAAATTTTCACTCATATAAAAAGTAAATTACCCATTATTGTTCTAAATAACACGTGTTGTTTATTAAATTCCGCAAAAAATATATAATAATTTGCGATAAGATACAAAAAGATTTTTATCTTCTGTCAACAATAATAAGTGCAATTGACCTTCCTCTATCTTATTTTAATTAGACATGCCTAATCGAAAACACTTAGCAACATATTTAATAAATTCCAATATTTAAAAGACCATCTTGTCTATATTTCATATTACCAATCCTTTTAAAACTAATTTAGAGAAAAATACTTCAAACAAAAGACATAGAGAACTTACTTTTCTACAACTTTTGTTTCAAACATTTTTGTCTAAAATAATATTTTACAGCCGAATTCTCAAAAGAGATTTAGCTTGAATTTGGCTAATCCTGACTTTTGGATTTGTCAAATGAAGCTAAACCATATTCCCAAAAAAGCTTAAACAAACTTTAATATTACTATTTAGTTTTTGGAAAGTGAATTGACTTAACTTTTTAAAGTCAGACTAGCATAAGATTAACTAATCCAAAATTTAGGATTAGCTTTTTTGAGAATCTGGCTGTAAGTGTTTAAAAAAAGATTTTAAAAATACGTACTCGTCCAGAGCCGGCCCATTTTCCGTGAAATACTCCAGGGTTGGTTTTAGTTAGACCCAAATCTTTTAAAAATGAGTATTTGGGGTCTTCAATAAGGTAGTTAGTACCGGTGGCCATACTTCTTGTTAAGTTTGCAAAGGTAACAAACTTTTTTAGTGAAGAACTTTGTTTTAAAAGTAGCATTACACGATTGTAAATAAAGTTATGGCACCGGCTACTACCAGTAAACTGAGAGATAATGGGATGTTTTGTCTTATCTGCCTAGCGACTGTAAAGTAAACGAAAATTTTGATAAGATTATCTTGAAATTTATTAGAGTGAATTAAAAGAAAATGCGATAATTTTTTTGGACGATTAATATATTATTTATGTATTATAAATGGAGGAAAATGATAGAAAATATAGTATATTTTCATAAAATAGTTATTATTTGATACATTTTTAATGATCTTGTTCAATTAATCAAATATTTTGACCAAATAGTAAAGCTATAATTTATTTTGTGAGCTACTTCTTTAAACGAAGTAATAGATGGTAAATAACATAAACGACTAGAAAAAAATAGGTTTATCTTGTTCAAAGATAACCTTTTTACATTAAACAAATAAGTTTATCATTTATCTTGTTATTAAAATGTAAATAAACAGACCTTAAATATAATTTGTAACTTTCATAACATGTATGTATTGCCAGAAAAACGTATATTTAGGTAAATGGGAAAATAATGATTTAGAATAAATAATTATTAAACAACATATTAATAACAATTTCTGGTACAAAATTAATGCAAGAAATGATAAAATTTAAATTTGAAAATATGGTTAGTAATTTTCCCATGTTGGTATTGGCAGCTCTGTTTGCAGGCAGTGTTGCCAACATGGAGATTTTGTCGCTAAATCTAGAGAAATTATCGTAACGCGACTTTTTAAAAGAATTAGCGACTTCTCGCAAATCTAGAGTTTTAAATACATTATTAACGACATTTCTGGAGATATTTTGGCAAAAGTGCAGTATCACTGACCAATTTTGAAAAATGTAATTTTAGGTTGGTAAAATTTTGTGAATATCAAAACTCCCTAAAAATTACTAAATAAATCAGTGCTTCGAAACTGCTATTTGAAAAACATTTTCTAGCTTCAATCCCCAAACATAATGAAAACGTTTTAGGATCACTGATAAGTAAATGTCATTATAGTGGTGTGGGAAATTTTAAAAATTGGTCACTGATACTGCATTTTAGCCAAAAAAAAATATACATTCTAGAGATATTCTGGCGAATTTTTATTTTTTATTAGAGATATCTGGAGGTTTTTTAAAATAATCTAGAGATATTCTGGAGACTTTAAAAATTAAATCTAGAGACTTTTTGTTAACATTAGTTGGCAACACTGTTTGCAGGTGTTTGACGTTTGACAATTAATTTGACAACTTAACCATGTTGAGGATATTCTTCAACAATTATACTAAAACAATTAAGTATTATTAAATGTAGTGTTATAATTTATCAATCAAAATGTGTGATTTACAAGTGACAAATATATTAAATGAAATACTGCGCGTCGATCCAATCGAAGAAGCATTTAGCTGTCTCGTAGTGCATCGTCCAGAAAATGAAACCGAAAAGCTCAACTCCTATCACCAAGAACTTGCTTCTGCGTTTTCAGTTGCTACTCCAGAACACCAAGAACTTGCTTTGAAGTCTTATTTACATATAGCAGCAACTAAAAGCAACCATAGTCGACTGAAAATGTTATTAGGACTTCTTGACACTTTAATAGAACATGGAGTACTTTCAGCTAGAATTGTATGCGAAGCTATTATGTCTTCAGAAAAGTTGACTTACAAGAACGAGCAGTTTTGGGTTGAGTGTTTTAATTTGATTTATAAGATCATTGGAGGTGTAGAATATAAAGGAGTGAGAGAAATCATGAAAGGATGTTCCGAAAAAGCTAAAACTTTACCGGAACATTTATACGCGAGTGTTCAGCCGCAAATGCAAGCATTACTGAACGTTGCTGAACATATTATGGACCGAAATGCTTGTCTTTTACCCGGATATTTATTGGTAAACGAAATTCAAAAAGCTTACCCTGATAATCACAGTTATCCACACTGGGTAAGTAAATTTTAATATCTCATGAATCAGTCATTAATAAACTTGTTTTGGGTAGAAATTCGCTAAATTATTTTCAAATTACGTTGAAAGTTTTCGTCCTTGCGCTCAAATGGTTTCAATAGTTGGTCATTCTCGAATGAGACCAGTTGTTGAGCACAGCGGCTGTCCAGACCATCTTGTGAATCCATGGAAACTAGATCCAACAACTTTAAAGTTTTCCTTAAAAGGAACTCTTCCTTATTCTTCAGAATTACTGGAAAAACAAACTGGATTGTTAAGATATGTTCTCGAACAACCGTATTCTCGAGATATGGTTTGTGGAATGTTAGGACTGCAGAAGCAACATAAACAATATTGTGCAGCTCTGGAAGAACAACTGGTAGAGCTGGTTGTTATAGCAATGGAACGATCAGAAGCGGAATATAATTCTTGTCCAGATGTTGTTGATGAGAACAGCAGCACTCATTGGTTGTGGCTGCATCTGTCGTCGCAGTTGATATATTTTGTGTTGTTTCAATTTGCGAGTTTTCCTAATTTAGTTATGGCTTTACATGCTAAATTATCTGGGAGAGATTTAAGAAAGGGGAGGGATCATTTGATGTGGGTGTTGTTGCAGTTTATTTCGGGCAGTATTCAAAGAAATCCTGTAAGTAAAACGTTCATCTATAGTCATAGTTACTTGAGTCAAAGCCAAATCCATAATTATACATTTTTTTTTCGAATTCAGTTACGAAATGGCAACATTTTAATGTTCTATTTTAGATGAGAAAAGTGGTTCATTTTATAATTAGTTATAAAAAGTGACAGTATTTTATCACTAGTGACAAAATAGTTATTTATGTTACAACTACTGAATGTAAAACTTTATTGGACGAGTAGGCAATTCCTGGAAACCTTAGAATTAAATAAAGTCACTTTCAGTACGAGCCGCATACAATATTTCTTATTAAATCGTACTTAAATATTACTTTTTTGTAAAATTGTACTATAATTTTATAGTAACCAAGGTAACAACAGAAAATAAGCTTTTATAGCACTAGTACCATAAAAAATATTTTTTACAATACTGTACTGTAAGTTAACTATTAATGACAAAATTTAACCACAGTAAATGCAACTTTTATTGCACATGGTTATATCAGGTCTTTAATATTTACTTACTGTCCACCGTGAACAGTAAGTAAATATTATATATCAAGGTCCTGTTTATTTTGACAATTTGACAGTTGTCAATTTTGAAACATTTTTCTTTTCCTTCTATTTATGCATTGTAAAAAGTAGCTACTATCCTCGAACTGTAAGTGATTTTTTTAGGTCGCGAATATTTAGGAAATCTCGACCCTTTGGGCCTCGATTTCCCAAACTACATTCTTGACCTAAAAACTGTCAATTACAGTTCATGGTACGTAATATACCATTACGGTACTAGTATTATAATAATAATATTATGTACAATATAATAACTAATATACGCTGCTCGTACTGAAAGTGTCTTTATTTGACTCGAAGGTTTCCAAATTATCTATTCGTCCTATAACGTTTAACTTTCAATACTTGTAACGTAAAAAACTATTTTATTACTATTTTTTGTTTAATCGTATTATATTATTTTGGTGGTACTACATAGTATCGTAAAATAACTCTCAATGCTGCTCATACTATCAAATCTTACTTTGGTTTTCGAAAAGCGATTTAGATAACATTTTTAAAAGCAACCTAAAATTAGATTAGCTAATCCAAAATTCAGGATTAGCTAAAACTTTTTTAAGAATTGGGCTGTAAACTTTACATCTGAATTGGAAAAAAATCTTGTATGAAACACGTGGTAAAATATGTCCTTATCACACAGCGTGTTGTTTCTTAGTGATAGAAAGCACCACATTTCACTACAAGTTGCATAAATAGCTACTATTTATTTTATTCGACGTATATTAAGGAATAAATTACCATTATTTTTGTAGCTCTCCAATTTCTTACCAGTCTTAAAACTTTATGAATTATTATATCCCGAAAAGGAACCTCCTTTACCGGTGCCAGATTTCAATAAAGCCCATTGTACTCACCAAATGGCAATGACTTGTATTTGGATACACTTACTCAAAAAAGCACAATCAGAACAAGCTAATTTGAACTGGCCTGTACCTCACAAACTAAAAGTACATCACGAGTAAGTAACAACTTAAAATATCCCTCAATTAGAAATTAATATTTATATTTTCCCCAGATTTCTGCAACATTTAGTAATGCCAACAAACACCCAACTATGCATGGGTTCCGATTACCGAATCGCATTACTCTGTAACGCATATTCAACAAACCAAGAATATTTCTCTCGACCAATGGCAGCTCTAGTTGATACCATCCAAAAATCAAATCAAACAGTTGGCGTGGGACCAACGACTCCTCTGTCAATGGCAATTTTAGATTCGTTAACTGTTCATTCTAAAATGTCGTTAATTCATTCGATTGTTACTCATGTTATTAAACTCGCGCAGTCTAAATCTAACATGGCTTTAACGCCAGCGTTAGTAGAGACTTATAGTAGACTGTTAGTTTATACTGAAATTGAATCTTTGGGGATTAAGGGTTTTATAAGTCAGTTATTACCGACGGTTTTTAAATCGCATGCTTGGGGAACGCTGTATACTTTACTGGAAATGTTTAGTTATCGTATGCATCATATTCAGCCTCATTATCGCGTACAACTTTTGAGCCATTTGCATTCTTTAGCTGCTGTGCCGCAGACCAATCAGACGCAGCTACATTTGTGGTGAGTACAGTCATGCAGAAAAGTAGGATGTTTAGATATATTTTTTTTTCGACATTACTTGGGAAAATTGACATTTCTCTCGCTTAATTTAGTTGTGAGTTTCCTCATTAATATATTAAATAATAAGTCAGGAAAGTGATGTTTTACTTGACGAAGCGGTTTGAAATACGAAGTCGCTGATCGAGTATTTTGATCTGCTGAGTCAAGTAAAAATACTTTCCTGATGTATTATGTATATTATTTTTTTCTGAAGCCGGTTAATTTAACGAATAATTAATAATTTTTTCGGTAAGAAATATATTGAGAGTAGACTTTGTACCCAAGGTTACAACATTTGTTTGAGTCTGATAAAGTACTTTATCTACTATCATTACATAATATGAAAATTATCTAACTATTTTGAGTGTGGTAATAACACAGTTTCCCGCACTAGTGCGGTAAACTGAATTTATAGGCTTTCCATTAACAAACAAAATCAGAATTTCTTGACAACTTTGTTTTTCTCGTAATTTCGTTATGTTTTTATTTATGAAACGTCAAAAATATTTATATTTATTATATTTTTGAATAAAATTCACTATAGTAGATAAAACGTTCTATGATATTCGTATCGTAAATAACTATTACCTTACTATTTTGTACGGTTTTATTACTTTACCTGACTGTTTTGGTGAAAAATCTACTTTCCTTATTAAAGTTGGTTAGGAAAGTAGACACTTTCTTGTCGGTTTCAGAAATAATTATTTCTCCACTAGCGAGGAATAGTTATTTATGTACCAAGAGTAAAAACAAGTGTTTTTGACCCGTGGCATGATATTAGCACGAGGCACAAAATACTGAGGGCTAATAACATGCTCAGGGTTAGAAACGCTAATTTCACCCGTGGTACATGCAATGTTTTATGCACAACAAAATAACATTTAATTTTATGTTCAAAAGATTAAAATATGTACATAGATTATATGTCAAAATGACATTTTGCCGAATCAAGTATTCACAATAAACAAAAATGGTCATTTTATTTATGTATCCATGGGAAGTATTTCTTTTTGGCCCATAAGCCAAAAAGAAATGTTTAAGCCCGCTTTTTAGGGCTAAAACACATGCTTTTCGGCTCGGTTGTGCATAAAATTAATATCACAACTAAATTAAGTGAGGGAAATGTCATTTTGAAAAATTTTATACATACCTTATTATTTTTGTTTATGATGACCAAGGAAACGTGATGTACATTTACAAATACAACTCCTTTGATTTATATAAAATAGTTATTAAATTTCTTGTATTGATTAACGCAAACGTAAAGATATAATTTTCACATTTAATGTTGAAAAAAATTGTATATAACACACATGGAAAAGGACCATTGCAAAACTTGTACCATTGGAACAATCGCTATCACTTGAGCTCCAATTTTCGTACTCGTTTTGTAATAGACCCCTTTCCTCACTAGTATCACAATATGCTATATTTTTAGTGTGGAAAGCACAGCACTGCGTCTAATAACAGGTTTAGGTAGTGGTGAAGTACAACCACAATTATCTAGATTTTTATCCGAACCAAAAACTTTAGTTTCCGCTGAATCTGAAGAGTTAAACAGAGCTTTAGTTCTGACTTTAGCTAGATCGATGCATATTACAGGCACAGGTACAAACAACACAACTTCGTACAACATTTTTTACTGAAAATATTTATCCTAGGATCGGATACTCTGTCAGGCAGTTGGTGCCAAGATCTTCTAAATACCATCATGCAAAATACTCCTTACACGTGGGCAAATCACACTTTGGAATGTTTTCCAAAAGTTCTTCGGGATTTTTTCCAACAACATACGGTTCCAAGTGAAAGCAAACAGCAGCTGAAGAAGGCTGTAGAAGAAGAATATAGAAACTGGGCTTCGATGAACAATGAGAATGACATTATTGCTCATTTTTCTGTAGCTGGAACGCCGCCGTTATTTTTGTGTCTACTTTGGAAGATGTTACTGGAAACTGATAGAATCAGCCCTATTGCTTATAAGTAAGATTAAAATAAGGGTGTGTGAACTAAAAATCCGTACAAACTTTATTATTTTTCGCTGTCAACTCTTTTAATTATATCAGACGTTTATTGGATTCAACCTTGGCCACTAGCTTGGTTCACAAGTCGTGTAATCTTGGTTTTTTTCTTGTTTC
This sequence comes from Pterostichus madidus, assembly GCA_911728475.2. Taxonomy (NCBI): domain Eukaryota; kingdom Metazoa; phylum Arthropoda; class Insecta; order Coleoptera; family Carabidae; genus Pterostichus; species Pterostichus madidus. The sequence continues at coordinate 1,177,344 of OU452314.1, read as the reverse complement.
GTCTTCTGATGATGAGAACTTAGTTCTCGAAATACGTATTTAGATTTATCTTTATATTGATTAACGGTTAAATTTATTTTTAGTTATATCATACGTATTTAACAGTAGAAGATTTACTCATTTAAAGTATTTTTTAAATGAAACTGTCCAATAACGATCATTTTCTTTCATTGTATTTATTTTAGTTTTTGTAAACAACTAACGGGCAATAGTTATTTTACAATACGTGTACTGTAAGTTACCTATTAATGACAAAATTTAAATACAGTAAATGGAACTTTTATTGCACAGTGGTTTCCATGGTTATATCAGGACTTTAATATTTACTTACTCCACCGTGAACTGTAAGTAATTATTACATATCAAGGTCCTGTTTATTTTGACAACAATTTAACAGCTGTCAATTTTGAAATCTATTTTTCTTTTCCTTCTATTTGTGCAAGTATTGTAAAAAATAGCTTACTAAGCTCGAACTGTAAGTGATTTTTTAGGTAGCGAATTTTTAGGAAATCTCGACCCTTCGGGCCTCGATTTCCCAAACTACATTCTTGACCTAAAAACTGTCACTTACAATTCATAGAACGTAATATACTATTTGTGTACTGTGTACCTAGAGCAGAAAGTAGTCTTTTGCACGATATTTTTTGTACGATCATTTTGAAACTCATGAAAAAGAATTAAAAATCATTTTTGACAGTTTGTCTTCATGGGAATTTGGACAACAGTTTTCATCTATTTCTTACATTTATGGGGTGGCTAGCTCAGTGGTATGAAGTCAGCCTGTGGATCCTGAGAACCCTGGTACCCTAGATTCGATTCCCACAGGCGACAAACAATTTTCATAATTTCAAAAAAAGCTACCCCTGTGGCTCCTCCACCACTAACATCTTTGGAGGCCGTGATTTTACGACTGGTAATCGCACTTCACGCGCAAAATATATCACTTATCGAGATCTGCTTCGGCAGAGTGCCACACCCAGTAATGGGTAGAAGGCGTGATGATATATTTATTTTAATTTGTCGGTCGGCAAGCGGCAAAAGTCAACTTTCTGCTTTCAATTGATAGTTGGAAAAGTCTATTTTCTGCTTAATATAGTATTGTGTACCTAGAGCAGAAAGTAATTTATTGTTGCTCTCGTATGGAGATTGTTGATCGAGACACAGCCAAGAGCAACAACCATGCAAGACCGGCAAGGACACGTTGCAAAATCAAGAATTCACAGTAAACAAAAGTTGTCATTTTGTTTATGTATCCATAGGAAATTATTTTATTATGGTCCTAGGGCCAAAAACAAGTGTTTAAGCCTGCTTTTCTTGGCTAAAACACACGAATTTGAGCCTAGTTGTGCATGCAATATATTAATTGATATTTGACTGAATATAAACTCCAAAACAAAGATATTGTTTCTCTTTAGGCTACTGCGGTTTACAAAATATTAAGTTAACTTTGTACGGATTTTTGTTTACACTCCTTTATATCAGGAATGATGATGAAAAAGATAATAATCACGCATTTTTATAGAATACTGGAACGTATTGGAGCAAGAGCTCTGTCAGCACATTTACGCAAATTTTGCGATTGTCTGGTATTTGAATTTACAAATTGCAACATGCAGCATCCGAACGGAGGACAACATGTGAATAAATGCGTTGATACAATCAATGCCATGATTTGGAAGTACAATATCGTTACAATTGACCGTCTTGTTTTATGTCTGGTGAGTCCATATCTCAAAAATAATATTAGACCGAAAACTATTTAAATTTGTGTAATCGAAGGCCTTACGAACTCAAGAAGGAAACGAAGCCCAAGTCTGTTTCTTCATAATCCAATTATTACTCCTCAAAGCTGCCGAGTTCCGCAACCGAGTCCAGGAGTTCGTGAAAGAAAATTCTCCGGAACACTGGAAGCAATCAAACTGGTATCTAATCATATTTAACTCTTAGAAAATTTAATTTTCTTCTTAAATTGCTGTATTTTTTAAGGCATGAAAAACATTTAGCTTTCCACAGGAAATACCCGGAAAAATTTGCGCCGGAAGAGCAAGGCAGTTCCGTCGGGACCGGATCACACCATCCACTTCCTGTTTACTTCGGAAATGTCTGTCTGAGATTCTTGCCAGTCTTTGATATTGTTATACACAGATTCTTGGAGATTAAGCAAGTTGCCAAGAGCCTGGAGATTCTTCTAGAACATCTTGGGTGCTTGTACAAGTTCCACGGTAGGTTGGATCACCTTCCCCTGGCAGCTGTGGGTGCAGGAACATGACAGTGAATTATTTATTGTGTATTTAGATCGACCTGTTACTTATTTGTACAACACGCTTCATTATTACGAGAATAAGTTGCGGGATAGGCCTCCGCTAAAACGAAGATTAGTGGCGGCTGTTCTAGGGAGCCTTAAAGAAATTCGGGCGCCTAATTGGGCGCTTTCTGAACCATATCAGATGTACATGAGTCGGCAAAATGATGAGTCGTTTTGGGTACCGGATATGGACTATTATTTGAGATTAGTCAAACGCGTTGTTGAAAGTATCCTTGATGAGATGGTTTATTTATTTTACTATTATTATAAGCTACTTTAATTGGGATCTGTAGTTGCAGGGCTAGGATTATTTAAAGATCTGCAGTTGCGGACTGTTTTATTTATTTTTTAAAAACATGTTGGTAGGTCGCGAATTTAAACGTCTTTAATTTTAAAATTACAATTAAAAATACAACTGTCTATAAGTGGTTCCGATTCTACTATAAGCTACTGGAATTGAGATTATTTTCTTTAAGATCTACAGTTGCAAAGCTGTTATATTTATTATTTAAAAACAATTGTGACAAGTCGAGAATTTAAACGTTTTTAATTTTAAATTACACTCAAAAATAAAACTGTGTCTAAATGGTTCCGATTTCACTCTAAGCTACTACAATTGCGATTATTTTCTTGAAGATCTACAGTTGCAGAGCTGTTTTATTTATTATTTTAATACATTTGTGATAGGTCGCGAATTCAAACGTTTTTAATTTTAAATTGCAATGAAAAATACAACTGTCTGTAAGTGGTTCGGATTCCACTATAAGCTACTGGAATTAGGATTATTTTCTTTAAGATCTGCAGTTGCAGAGCTGTTTTATTTATTATTTTAACACATTTAAGATAGGTCGCTAATTCAAACGGTTTTAATATTAAAATTACAATTAAAAATACGACTGTCCCTAAGTGGTTGCGATTTCCTATAAGCTACTGAAATTGGGATCTGCAGTTGCAGAACTGTTTTACTTATTATTTTAAAATAGTTGTGGTAGGTCGCGAATTGAAATGTCCTTCATTTTAAATTACAATCAAACAAATAAATGTCTGTAAGTAGTTCATATTCCACTATAAGCTATTGGAATTGAGATTATTTTCTGTAAGATCTAAAGTTGCAGAACTGTTAATTATTATTTTAAAATACTTGTGATAGGTCGCGAATTTAAACGTCTTTAATTTTAAATTACAATCAAAATACAACTGTCTGTAAGTGGTTCTGATTCCATTATAAGCTACTGTAATTGGGATTAATTTCATTGCGATCTGCAATTGCAGGGTTGTCATAGTTCACGCGTTTAAACTTACTATTAAAAATACAACTTTGTCGGTGTGTTTCGGATTGTACTATTAGCTATTGTAAGTATTGGGATTAATTTCATTGAGATCTCCAATTGCAGAGCTATCTTCTTTAATAATGGAACATTTATAGTTCCATGTTATGCTACAGAAAGAAGCGTACCTGAGTTAAAACTAAAAACCACCTTAAGGATTAATTTAAAATAATATGACACTAGTTATGAAATTGATGATTTCACCATTCGATTCCACATATATTTCTGCATAGATATGCATATTTTGATCCTCAAAATATATTTTTAATCGCCGGAGTTGTGATCGCAAAAAATTCGGGTAATGCGAATTTTTTGATTGAACCAATTTAAAAATTGAAAAAAATTAAAATACGGTTCTATATAATTCAGACTACGAGAAATCGAATGCCGTTGAGCGCATCTTCATATCTTTTTTAGTTTTCGAGTTACGGCGATTTTTGACATTTTTATAATCTCAACTTTGAAGGCCCATATCTCGAAAACTAAAAGAGATATTGAAATGCGGTTTGAACGAGTATATTTCTCGTGCTCCAATTAACTTATACTGAAATTTAGAAATTTTTGAAAATTTGACTTTTTTCAAAATTTTCTTTTGCCCATATTTCAAAAAATTTAAGAGATAATGAAAATTTGTAAAAACCAGTGAATTCCTCTCGTGAAAGTACATATGTATGTAAAATTTCAGAATTTTTGTTCCACGGATAAAATTTTTAGAGCAAAAAAACTAAAATTGGCCAAAATTCGTAAAAATCTTAAGGGGTACCCCTTCAAAAATAATTAAAAAAACAGTGATTTTTCGGTTTTTTGTAATAAAATCTGTATCTGTGCGAATTTTTGCCTCAAATTTTGTATACCTATGCACTTTTACGAGAGGAATTCACTGGTGTTGACAGATTTTCATTATCTTTTCAATTTTTTGAAATATTGAGAAATGAAAAATTTGAATATAATTGTAAAATTTTCAAAATTTTCAAAATTTCAGTATAAGTTAATTAGCGCACGAGAAATATACTCGTTCAAACCGCATTTCAATATCTCTTTTAGTTTTCGAGATATAGGCCTTCAAAGTTGAGCTTTTAAAAAAGTCAAAAATCGCTGTAACTCGAAAACTAAAAAAGATATGAAGATGTGCTCAACGGCATTCAATTTCTCGTAGTCTGAATTATATAGAACCATATTTTAATTTTTTTCTATTTTTAAACTAGTGGAAATCGAACCCGAGTTCTCGAATCCACATTCCAACTTGATATTACTAGGATTAATTTGGTACCACCTAACAAACAAATAAGTTCCTTAAAAAGATGGTAGCAATGGCAGGCAACAACCAGTTCCCCAACACCGACTGGCGTTTCAACGAATTCCCCAACGCTGGAGCTCACGCCCTCTACGTAACCTGCGTGGAACTAATGGCTCTACCAGTTGGTCCCTCACTCGTCGGCTCCAACCTTCTGGACGTCGTCTCCAAAGGCTTCACGTTAATCCCACACCACCAGATCCACATGTGGATCAATGCTATCGGTCTCATCATGGCAGCGTTGCCGGATAGTTATTGGACAGTGTTGCATGATCGGTTGATTGAAGTGATCTCAAGTCCTGGATTGGTGGACTGGCAGTATCGATGCACTCCGTTTGAGCTGTTTGAGTTCTCTGGAACTCATGATGGACTTTTGGAGAATAAATATAGTTATACGTTGGCTCTGGCGCATAGTATGTGGCATCATGCTGGATTGGGACAAATTGCGAGTGTGCCGAAGTAAGTTGATGATGGGTGTAGGTGAAATTGAGGGTGTGAGATTGTGTGGATGTCCTCTAGAAACAGATAAATAGATCAGAAGTCGCAAACTGGTTCTTTACTCGGCCCGTGGTCTTAAAAATTAGTTTTTTCAAAAATTTCGCTTATAGCTATTCAGTTTTTATAAATGAGACACAACATGAATAAATAAGTGAGAAAAAAAGGTTTAATTGGACTAAAATAGTTATTTGTGTACCTAGAGCAGAAAGTAGTCTATTACCGCTCGCGCATGTCTGAGAAACAAGGATACTTTTTGTTTGTGGATTTAAAAACCCTTGGAATAGTTATTTATGTATCAAGGGTGCAAACAGGCGTTTCTGGCCCGTGGCATGATTATTAGCACGAGGCACGAAGTGCCAAGAGTTAATGACATGTTAAGGGTCAGAAACGCTAATTTCACCCGTGGTACATATAATATTTTATGCACAACAAAAGAACATTTAATTTTATATTTAAAAAATTAAAACAGGTATATTTATATGTCAAAGTGACATTTTGCAAAATCAAGTAGTCACAATAAACAAAAATTGTCATTTTGTTTATGTATCCATAGGAAAATATTTTATTATGGCTCTAGGACCGAAAAGAAGTGTTTACGTCCGCTTTTCATGGCTAAAACATATGAATTTCGGTCTGGTTGTGCATAAAATAATTTAAAATCATTTTTGACTGTTGTTTGTTTCAAAATTCGTTTGAAAATGTTGATAGTTTTCATGTATCCATAGATATACTCTTACTTTAACGCCCGGCAAAGTGGCAAACGTCAGTTTTCTGTCCTCAACTGACCGGTGGAAATATCTACATTCTGCTTGGTCGTAGAAAATACTATTTCGAGTCTTGTAATATTGCCAAACTCCGCTATGCGTCCTATAACAACATTTATTACTCCTCCCGAAAACTTGTATATTTAATGCTAATGAAACAAATAACTATTTATCACCAGGACAACTGTAGTAAAAATGCTACTTTTGGTTCTAAGACCAAAAAACGATGACGTAATGTAAACATTCCTGAAATAACGTTCTTTTACTTTTGAAAAAGTTGAAATAATAGTGTCATATTCAAGTGACTGAAAAAAATATATTTTTTACACAAAACAAAAATATAACTTATCGTATTTATATTTGTTTGTCCATATTTTAGTTCATAAAAAGTAATATTACGACCCGCGGGTCCTTTGCTGCATTTAAATTTGCTACCCTTGGAGTCGATGAATTAATATAATTGTGAGAGAAAGATGAAGTGCTGTATGAACGAAATTATGAATGTGAATGAAGCATAATTATGAAATGAGATTATCCTACTAGTAGAGGATGAAGATGATTGGGTGAAATATTCTAACTTAATCTTAATTCCAGATTCATCAAAGAAAAGCTAGTGAGCGTAATAAAAACCGAATACCAGCTTCTGTATTTATGCCACTTGGTTGGTCCATTCCTCCCTCGATTTAACGTCGCGATTATGGAGCTAACAGCAACTTTATACGAGCTTTTAGCTCAAATAGATCGTACTCAAGAACATCTACAATTCATGGATCCAATTTGCGATTTATTATACCATATTAAATATATGTTTGTTGGGGATATGATGAAATCTGACTTAGAGAGTATTATTAAGAGGTTAAGGCCGGCTTTGAGGATGAGGCTGAGGTTTATTGCTCATTTAAATATGGAGGATGTTGGAACTATTGCCACAACTTAGATTGGAAGTAATGTGAGTGATTTGGAAGATGTTAACAATGTTTTTTATTCTTAGTTAGTAGTATAATAAAATATTTTCATCGTTGTAAGAAATAATTTAAGAGTTTTAGAATAAGGTTTTATAATAAATTTTTAATATAATATTGAGTTTTGATATTTATTAGTGCTCTCTCTATTTTATTTATTTCTTTGCAACGTTTATATATTTTTCTAATTCAATTTTTAAAACTGTCTGACGTTGCGAAATGTATACTTTTCATAACTAGTGATGAAATGAAAAAAAAATCACAACTGATGGTGAAATAAATATTTCATGATCAGTTGCTAAATAAGAAATACAAAAATAAGTTCTAGATTTTGATTAGACAACGAAATTTAATTAATTATTAGAGTGCAAAGATAAATAAAATAAATAAATAAATATATCATCACGCCTTCTACCCATTATTGGGTGTGGCACGCTGCCGAAGCAGATCTCGGTAAGTGATATATATTGCGCGTGAAGTGCGGTTACCAGTCGTCAAATCACGGCCCCCAAAGATGTTAGTGGTGGAGGAGCCACAGGGGTAGCTTTTGAAATTATGTAAATTGTTTGTAGCCTGTGGGAATCAAACCAGGGTTCTCAGGATCCACAGGTCGACTCCACCAGTAACATCTTTGGGGGCCGTGATTTGACGACTGGTAACCGCACTTCACGCGCAAAAATATATCACTTACCGAGATCTGCTTCGGCAGAGTGCCACACCCAGTAATGGGTAAAAGACGTGATGATATAATTATTTTATTTATTTACAAACAACTGTGGAACAATTGAAATCATTCATTCACAATTTTTTTGAATATAACTCCTTATCACAGGAACTAAAAACTGCTTAACTTGATAAAATAATCAAAGAGCATATTGGGTAAAAACACGAATTCTATTCTAAGAAATGTAATAAATATTGATATCAACAAATTCATTCAATATTGCTATTTTTATTTACATAGTCAAATATAAAATTTGAAAGTTCGTGTAGTCATGATAATTTTTGATCTTTGATACTTACATGACATTTAACACTTGAGATAAAAAATTAATAATAATTTTAAGATTTAATTTCATCCTGAATGCAACCCGCTAGTTAAATACGCACTTTTGGTTGCATAAGAAAAGCAGTATAATTACATACTTTCATAATTACTTATGGGGTGGCTAGCTCAGTGGTATGAAGTCGGCCTGTGGATCCTGAGAACCCTGGTACCCTAGATTCGATTCCCACAGGCGACAAACAATTTTCATAATTTCAAAAGCTACCTCTGTGGCTCCTCCACCACTAACATCTTTGGAGGCCGTGATTTGACGACTGGTGACCACACTTCACGTGCAAAATATATCACTTACCGAGATCTGTTTCGGCAGAGTGTCACGCCCAATAATGGGTAGAAGGCGTGATGATATATATATATATATTTTTTTATTATATAATTATTATTGTTTAAACTATGCCGTCATATTAAAACAAACAATAATAAAATTGTTTACTTACTAAATTTGTATTGTAAAATATACTGCATGCATTTACATATTTTATTTTGTACAATGATAAATATTCAAGTTTTTATTTCGACTTTTTTATTTATTCTAAAAATAAAAACGGTATAGCTAATTTGAATACAAGTTGTACCTTTTTATCGGCGACAACATTCTACCTATTTTAGTCATATATTTTTTTTTGGAAAACATTTAAAAAAAATAGAAACAATATTCTGATAAAAGCAAGACTACGTGTTATTTAGGAAATAAATGTAACGCGAAATGAAATATTTGGACGTTTGACAGAGAAAAAAAGTTATTCATTGCCAAGGTGTCAGTTTTGTAATTTATTTGGCAAACTTTTCCATATAATTATTCATTTTTTATTACTTTATATGCTTTGGTAACAAAGACATTATTGTATTCAATCTTACAGTTTAATTATTAGATAATACAAGGTTGAAAGATTTAAAAAATCTACTGAATTTTTGAACAAATAAGGTTGCTGGTAATAAATCATATTATTTATTAGTTTTTAATGTTACAATAAATTTTAGAGGCCACGCATGATATAACAAAACGATTATTCAATATTATCTCTTAATATATTTTTTACTCTATGTACGTAATATAAGTTTATATATTCCGGGTTTATTACGAAAAGCGAGCTATGGACGTTTAACATAGGAAAACAAGTTTTCCGTGCCCATTGTTTCCTAAATTATTAAAAAAAAAAAATGGTTCACATAAGAATATTAATGTGAAATAAATATATCATCACGGCTTTTACCCATTACTGAGTGTGGCATTCTGCCATAGCAGATCTCGTTAAGTGATATATTTATGCGCTTGAAATGCGCTTGCCAGACGTCAAATCACAGTCCCCAAAGATTTTAGTGGAGAGGGAGCCACAGGGGTAATTTATTTTTTTTTTTTTGGGGCTTGTATATATTATTGTTCGTTCTATGCAACTGCAGATCATGGTAGATGACATTTTTAACTCATGAAATGCAATAAATATTTATTTAAAATGTTCAAAGTCCAAAGTCAATATTAATTAAATATTTGTAATTAATCTAGCAACCTTTGATTGTACACGCAATTTTTTTACATAAAAACAAATGAAATAACCTAAATAATACCAACTAATTATGAAATAATCTACTAATCAAGTTATCTACGTAAACAGTAATTAAAAAGAACCTTACAGGAAACAATATCTTATCTTAACCGTGCAATATTTAATATCTAAAGTTCTATGAAACATATTGACACCTTTCAATTAAAAAAAATACTGAAAACCCATGGCAAACTAATAATTTATCACTTATAAACATGATTTTTAATTAATAATTAATCAAAGTTGGCCAATAGTTCAGTAATCTTGACCATATCTTGGCAAGATCGTTCGATGTCATATCTCGTATGTGATATAAATAGTTTTTATATACGATACACCCATGTGACGTCATGAGGTCCATTGAGTGTCAGTTGTTTTGTAATTAAATCTCTGTGCTCTGATTGGTTGGAAACCGGAGGCGTGGTTTTCCAACTGGAAGTATACCTCCAAGGCGCACTTTGGAATGTTGAACGAAAATTCAACCTGCGGGTATTTCTGCCTGAGTAATTATGGTTGATAATTAATTTTAATTTATTTACTGGGAAAATGAGTAATAATTGTTGATGTATTAATTAAAAATATCATGACGTTGTGTTATATAAAAAAGGATATTATTTTGCGTAGCAACGAGCGGAAAAAGTTTGCATAATTTTATTCTAGTTTGAGGCAGGTTAATTAAAATAGATTAATTATTGTTTTAATTAATCAATTTGAGGTCTAGAATCTGTATTTTAAGTACAGTATTGCTAGGTACTTATATAGATATTAATTTTTTTTTTTTATTGAAACAAAAATAAATATATCATCACGCCTTTTATCCATTACTGGGTGTGGCAGGCTGCCGAAGCAGATCTCGATAAGTGATATATTTATGCACTTGAAGTGCGGTTACCAGTCGTCAAATCACGGTCCCCAAAGATGTTAGTAGTGGGGAAGCCACAGGGGTAATTTTAAATTGGAGAAAATTGTTTGTCGTCTATGAGAATCGAACCGAGGATCTCAGGATCCACAGGTTGATACCACTAAGCCACTAGATTTGATTAAATAAAAATAAATAAATATATCATCACGCCTTTTACCCATTACAGGATGTGGCACTCTGCCGTGGCAGATTTTGATATATTTATGCTCGTGCAGTGCGGTTACCAGTCGTCAAATAACGGCCCCGAAAGATGTTAGTGGAGGGCCACAGGAATGAAAATTGTTTTCTCGGTTGTGGGAATAGAACCCGGGTTCTCAAATCCACAAGCAGATTTGATTATTGAAATAGAAAATAATGATGAATTAATTATTGTAATTCATAGTAATTTTTTGCAGCATTTTTGATACAAATTTGTGGATTTCAGTTAGCAACAAACAGATATTTAAATTAATGAATTCATTAATAATAAATTAATTTATTCATATTTCTATAGTCTAGTTAAGAGTATTGATATTTTAGGATGTTTTAAAGTTCTAAATTCTCAAATTTGGTTTTGATTGTACCAAAAAACTGAGTGAATATAAAAAATGACGAAACAATATACAAATTTGCAGTAGTGGCATAAATATCATTATCAAACACGTTCTACTGCCGATCGTCAATTTTTTGCAAAAACAACTTTTCAAATAAAAAGAAAAAACAAATACGCAATCATGGCACACTTGTCTGTAAGTTGAATATCGCGAACAGTTGACTAGCGCCAGTCAACAGCCAATAGGTGAGGGTAATAAAAACAGACTTTCGCAAGGATGATCGTCATTTGTTGGGTTCAGTTCCCGCGCTTAGTATCGCGTGAGCCTTGGAAGAAAACAGATGCACGTCGGCTGCAGTCACAGCACTCTATTTCTGTAGTGTCAAACCTTGGTACTGAATAATTACAGAACTCAGACGGGTTGTAATTTTTTTTTCTTTTTGAAAGAAAATTATTCTTGATTATATAGTGCGGTTTTTTCTCTCTTATTTCCGACGGCAGTCAATTGACGGCGCCCACAAAAACTTGACAGTGTCGAGTACATTCCACCGAGATGGCACGATTTACTGGTAAGAATTTTACTTATTCCTGCTCTGTACTTTGAATTCCACGTGTTTTACTATGCGATTTTTTTTCTATTGTTTATGCGTTGCGTGTAACTTATTTGGATAATTTATTCATTTGTTACATGTTTTATTAATGATTTCGATTAAATTTTACGAGAAATTGTTTTCGGAAAAACCGCAAATCGCAATAACTCTCACGATGATGTGCAATTATTTTAATTTGTGATTTAATTGAACTGATTTGATTAATTCATTATTATTTCTTTCATATAACATATTAACTTGAAATAATTATAGGAAATGTGTAATTAAGTATTATTATTATTATTTGTATTTTTCGAAACATGTGCCCGAGATGTGCAACTACAGAATATATTATTTTTTACTAAGAATTTCTGTAGAATTTCTCATCAATATTTCGATTAAATTTTCCCAATAAATTTGAAACCCAATACCATAATTTTCGCTCTCAATTAACCTAATTACGTCTCTGTAAAATACACTCATATCGTGAAGGTTACAAGATATATCTATCTCATATTTATTCGTTCATTTGTTCGTACGTTGTGACGTGGGAACACGCCTACTATTCACACAAGAACTGTTAAAACGGCCGCCAAAAGAAAGTATTTTCTTTCTGTTTTTGTTTTTTTAAAGATCAGTCGTAGAAAAATTTTGTTAATTTGCCAATTTTAAGATTAATTGACTTATTTGAATCTCTTTAATAAAATAATATAACTACGCCTATGGCTTCGTTAATATTTCCTAATATATTAAATAAATAATACAATTCTTCATATATTATTTATCAGAAATTAGTAATAAAGAAGCTAATTAGGAAAATATAATAATTACTTACATGGAAAGTCAATAAATTAATAAATATATAATTCTTGAAAATAATAAAATAAATATATTATCATATCTTTTTATGGGGTAATGGCTTAGTGGTATCGAGTCGGCCTGAGGATCCTAAGAACCCTGGTTCGATCTCCACAGCTGACAAACATTTTCACCAAATTAAAATTACCCCTGCGGCTCCCTCACCACTAACATCTTTGGGGGCCGTGATTTGATGGCTGGTAACCACACTTAACCTGCATAAATGTATCACTTACCGAGATCTGCTTCGGCAGAGTGCTACACCTAGTAATGGGTAAAAGGCGTGATGATATATTTATTTATGGGGTAGATGGCTCAGTGGTATCGAGTCGGTCTGTGGATCCTAAGAACCCTGGTACGATCCTGACAGTCGACAAACATTTTCACCAAATTAAAATCACCCCTGTGGCTTCCCCACCACTAACATCTTTGGGGGTCGTGATTTGATGGCTTGTAACCGCAATTCTCGCGCATAAATATATCACTTACCGCGATCTGCTTCTGCAGAGTGCTACACCTAGTAATGGGTAAAAGGCGTGATGATATATTTATATTTATTTTATTTTTTACCCTATTTACAAAGAAATATCTTGATATTAATGAACCTAGACCTCTGCAATCATAAGCGATTGCTTTAACAATAATTTAAAAAAAATATAAAGCAAGGAAAAATACTAATCAAATTTGAATCATTTACGTCATTTAAGTTCGCCGCAGCCTTGATTTCAAATATTCGGTTAAAATATCAATATAAATTTATTTTAAAAAATATAGTTTGTTTGTTTTTCCCAAAAATCCGCGTGGCACGTGTAACTTATCAAATATTTCGAAATAACAAAATAGAATCACGAGATATGAACAGAAGAAAACAGATTTGACAATATTTTAACTGCGTATAAATAGTTTACAAAATATATAAACAAATATTTAAAAAAATATATTTATATATCACCGCGCTTTTTGCCATTACTAGATGTGGCACACTCTACCAAAGCAGATCTCGGTAAGTGATATATTTATGCGCGTTTAGTACGATTACCAGCCGTCAAATCACGGCCCTCAAAAATGTTAGTGAAGGCCAAGCTATAGGAGTAATTTTAATGTGGTGAAAATTGTTTGTCGGCTGTGGGAATCGAACTGAGGTTCTCAAATCCAAAGGCCGATTTTTACGCCTTTTACCCAATTTTAATTTAGTTACCAGCCGTCAAATTGAACCCACAGATGTTAATGTAAAGAAAACAATTTATTTGTTATTGTAAATATTCTATGGTGTAGGTAGATTTGAGATCCTGGGTTCGATTCCCACAACCGATAAATAATTTTAACCGCATTAAAACTACCCCTGTTGTTTTCAACTAATATCTTGGGGGGGGGGCGTGTTTTGTCGCCTGGTAACCGCATTTCACGCGCATAAATATATCACTTACCAAGATCTGCTACGGCAGAGTGCCACATCCTGTAATGGGTAAAAGGCGTGATGATATATTTATATATTTTATTTATAAAATAGCTATAACATTTTATGATATTTGTAATTTTTTTTTTAATTTGCAAGTATCTTTTGAAGTACTTTGTGGATTTGAGAACCCGAGTTCGATCCTCACTACAGACAAACAATTTTCACCACATTAAAACTACCCCTGTTGCGTTCAACTAATATCATTAGGGGCCGTGATTTGTCGCCTGGTAACCGCATTCACGCGCATAAATATATCACTTACCAAGATCTGCTACGGCAGAGTGCCACATCCAGTAATGGGTAAAAGGCGTGATGATATATTTATATATTTTATTTATAAAATAGCTATAACATTTTATATTTGTAATTTTGTTTTTAATTTGCTAGTATCTTTTGAAATACCTTGTGAATTTGAGAACCCGAGTTCGATCCTCACTAAAGACAAACAATTTTCAGCACATTAAAACTACCCCTGTTGCTTGCAACTAATATCTTGGGGGAGGGCGTGATTTGACGGCTGGTAACCGCACTTCACGTGCATAAATATATCACTTACCAAGATCTGCTAGGGCAGAGCGCTACATCCAGTAATGGGTAAAAGGCGTGATGATATATTTATTTTGAAAATGTTTTACCAGACAGTTATTCTAAATAATAATTAACAGTAATCATGTTTTTTAAAAACAATTCATTAAAGAAAACTCTCTAATTATGTTTTGAAAGTCAAATTTGAACATAGTAACTAATTATATGTGCAAATTTAACTGTAATTACTTGTTTTTTTTTGTCTTCAGATAATTTTTAGTAACAATTACACAATATTTTCAGATAAGCTTAATTTTAAAAAACATTAAATTTAACGATTTTTTTTAGTTTATTGCTGCTATTAAACTTGCAACATAGCAACAAAAATTTAATAAAATTAAAATAAATTTTAATGGCAACGCTGTAGGTTTTTTTTTGCAAAGTTATGGTAAAATTATCATATACTTGAAAACTATTTCAAGTATATATTATTCAAGAGACAAGGTCAGAATGTGAGTAAGTAAAAAAAAGATATTAGGTTTCCTACCAATTTTTTTTTATCTACTTTACATTTTTTTAATCTATTTGATTGACAAATAATAAGTATTAGTAGGTAACTTAATCCGTTGGCAACAATTCATTTTAAAGACACTTTATTTTATTGACATTTGCTAACGTACTTCAAAAGATACTTGTAAATTAAAAATTATTACAAATATCATAAAATGTTTGAACTATTTTATAAATAAAATAAATAAATATATCATTATGGGATGGCTAGCTCAGTGGTATGAAGTTGGCCTGTGGATCCTGAGGTCCCTGGTTCGATTCCCACAGGCGACAAATTTTCATAATTTGAAAAAAAGCTATCCCTATTGCTCCTCCACCACTAACATGTTTGGGGGCCGTGATATATTTATGTACGTGAAGTGCGGTTACCAGTCGTGAAATCACGGCCCCCAAAAATGTTAGTGTAGGGAGAACCACGGAGGTAATTTTAATTTGGTGAAAATTGTTTGTCGACTGTGGGAAAATTTATTTTTATTTATATATTTATTTAAATTTTTATGAGGTAAGAGCTCAGTGGTATCGAGTCGATCTATGGATCCTGAGAACCTCGGTTCGATTTCCACAACCGATAAACAATTTTCACCACACTAAAATTACCTCTGTTACTCTCCCACCACTAATATATTTAGGGCTCGTGATTTGACAGCTGGTAACCGCACTTCACACGCATAAATATATCACCTACCGAGATCTGCTACGGCAGAGTGCCACACTCAGTAATGGGTAAAAGGCGTGATTCTCTTCCATCATATGCGATGTATAGATCTGCAATTGCAAATCTTCCTCAGCCAAAATAATCTTCTATTTTATTTTTATCATCTAGTCGTCGTAAAAAAATATGATGACTGTTATTGATTCATGTATTGTTTTCACATGTCAAACTATTTATAATTTTTTTTTGCGCGCCAATGTGACGTCACGAAACATGTTTTTTTGGCTTGGGTCTTAACATAATTAACCCTAGTTTGACGTCATAAATGTAAACAACAATTCCAATATTTGCACGTGTCTTTTTAAAGTCATTCCTGTTAGCCATAAATTTACAGCTGAACACAAATGAAATTAAAGACTATACAAATGAATTAAGTCCGAAGTTCATTAGTGAATCATGCTGGAATCATTTTAATTTGTTTAACATATTCTTAACGCCAAAATGGTGCACAATTGCGCATACAGAGATTAGAATTTCATGTAAATTTTGTCCTTCTGCATAGTAAAACTGAATAAATTTGTATTTTTTATTCAAACACCCACATAAAAATATCTGTTTGTTGTATGTATCAGCTCTTATTGCGCTTTGCAGACTTTTTCAGTGACATAGATAGCAATTATTTTTGCTACTATATGCTCCAATTAAGAGTGATGAACTGTCAAATTATCTTAAAAAGAAATATTGACAAAAAATAGTCATTTATGTACCAAGGGTGAAAACAGGCGTTTTTGGCCCGTGGCATGATTATTAGCACGAGGCGCAAAGCGCCGAGGGCTAATAACATGCTCAGGGTTAGAAACGCTAATTTCACCCGTGGTACATACAATATTTTATGCATAACAAAATAACATTTAATTATATGTTCAAAAGATTAAAATATGTACATAGGTTATATGTCAAAATTATATTTTGTAAAATCAAGTATTCACAATAAATCATTTATGTATCCATAGGAATGATTTTTTTATGGCCCTAGGGCCAAAAACTAGTGTTTAAGCTCGCTTTTTAGGACTAAAACACATGCATTTCGGCTCGGTTGTGCATAAATAATTTTTTTCGTGATTCTCTCAGAAAGTAATTTTTTTTCCTCAATTGAGAGAAAAAAGCGATAATTTTCTTCCCTAGGGAAGGAAAATAATGTTATATCCATGGCAACTAAAAAACAATTGTATAATTTGATATTAGTGACATCCAAGTGACATCTGTCAAAAAATAATGAAACTTTTTTCTGATTAATTAATTGGTGGAGGTTCCAGTGAAAGTTTTTTGGAAATACGTGCCTGGAATATTGTTGAAATAAATAAAGATATTCAGGTTAAAGGTTTGACGCGTATTTGATGTTGCTAAGGAATAAAAAATTCAACAATTTTTATTTAGCATGGACTTCAGTTTCTACGTTCTGATTTATAATAGAATTTACTATATAGATCATTAATTTTAATTGTAATTACTTTCTTTATGCACTATTTATAAGAAAGTAAACTATTGTTGGCGAAATTCAAACGCAAAAAGTGACTCTCTTTTGAAAGTATAATTTCATCTAAAAATAAATGTTTATATAATGTAAAATCAATCATATGTTGATGAATTTGATTGAAATCAGCAAAATATCAGATTTCTTCTCTTAGAGTCTAGTGAATGGGATAGATGGCTCAGTGGTATCACGTTGGCCTGTTAATCCTGAGAACCTCGGTTCGATTCCCACAGCCGACAAACAATTTTCACCACATTAAAATTACCCCTGTGGCTCCCCCTCTACTAACATATTTGAGGGCTGTGATTTGACAGCTGTTAACCGCACTTCACGCGCATAAATATATTATTTACCGAGATCTGCTTCGACAGAGTGCCACACCCAGTAATGGATAAAAGGCGTGATGATATATTTATTATTTAGAATCTTATGGAGTAGGTGGCTCAGTGGTATCGAGTCGGCCTATGGATCCTGAGAACCTCGGTTCTATTCCCACAGCCGACAAACAATTTTCACCACATTAAAATTACACCTTTGAGGGCTGTGATTTAACGGCTGGTAACCGTGCTCCACGCGCATAAATATATCACTTACCAAGATCTGCTTCGACAGAGTGTCACATCCAGTAATGGATAAAAGGCGTGATGATATATTTAAATAAAACAAAAGACAAAATGTCTATTGCGATGTGGAATTGAGTCTTAATAAATAAGAAAAAATAGGAAAAAATTTTCCATCACTTGTCTCGTAATTCCACAGAGGTTTTTACAGCACGTTTGCATCAACTTCTCAGGTCATCAACAAACGGCTGGTCAGTTCAGCTTTAACCATAGACGCGCGTTTCGTCCTTCCGGACTCATCAGTATGGTGCGATCATTTGTCCAACTAGAGTCCGGAAGGACGAAACGCGCGTCTATGGTTAAAGCTGAACTGACCAGCCGTTTGTTGATGACCTGAGAAGTTGATGCAAACGTGCTGTAAGAACCTCTGTGGAATTACGAGACAAGTGATGGAAAATTTTTTCCTATTTTTTCTTATTTATGATATATTTATATTTATTATTTAGAATCTTGTAATGTTCTCCACGAAAAATTATGTCATCAAAGATCTGCATTGCAGATCAAAGTAAAGAGAAAATGATATATATTATTCAAAGATGCGTCAAGCATTTTAATGTATAAATATTTTCGCGAAGATCCAATCAGTGATTTATGTTCTAAAAAATTTGAATCAACAAACTTATTATTTATTCGATGAAGGTTAAATAGTTATCAAGGTTTAATATTACTTTTTGTTCTACTTAATCACCTGATATGTCGCCTGGTACACATTCGAAATTTGTTTTTTATTCTTTTTCCGTTTATCATACTCGTAACATAAACAACATTCGTATATAAACAAACTACATCGAATTAAAATTAACTATCTGTAATTATGTTTCAAATTGTATGTAATAGTTATTGTCGTATTATTGAAATTACTTTTTATGCTTTTATTAGATTGTTACAATCGTTGACGGATAGACAAACAGTTAATTATGCGAATATGTCGTGCTGCATGATGCACGGAAACCGCTATTGTTATATGTGTTGACGGTAACAAAGCCGGGTTATTTGTAACAATGACCGGGTAACTTATTCTGCTAGGATTAATCAGTAGGAATAGCCAGGTGCGGATTAGGATGTTTGTAAAAAAAATAAATAAATATATCATCACGCCTTCTACCCATTACTGGGTGTGGCACTCTGCCGAACCAGATCTCGGTAAGTGATATATTTTTGCGCATGAAGTGCGGTTACCTGCCGTCAAATCACGGCCCCCAAAGATGTGAGTGGTGGAGGAGCCACAGGGGTAGCTTTTGAAATTATGAAAATTGTTTGTCGCCTGTGGGAATCGAATCTAGGGTACCAGGGTTCTCAGGATCCACAGGCCGACTTCATACTACTGAGCTAGCCATCCCATATAGGATGTTTGTAATGCAAATATTTCAATTTATTCAGATAATTGTGATTTGTAAGGATTGTAGATCTGTAATTGCAGAGCATAACAGCCCTCAGATCTTAGTTAACTATGTTAATGAGTAGCAGGAACGTTGGTATCGAGTCGCCCTGTGGATTTGAGAACCCAGGTTCGATTCTCACAGCCGACAATTAATTTTCATTAAAACTACCCCTGTGGCTCCCAACTATCTTTGAGGGCCGTGATTAGACGGCTGGTAACCGTACTTCACGCGCATAAATATATCTGCTTCGACAGAGTGCACACCCAGTAATGGGTAAAAGGCGTGATGATATATTTATATTTATTTATTATTTAGAATCTTATGAAGGAGGTGGCTCAGTGGTATCGAGTCGGCCTGTGGATTCTGAGAACCTCGGTTCTATTCCCACAGCCGACAAACAATTTTCACCACATTAATATTACCCCTGTGACTCCCCCACCACTAACATCTTTGAGGGCTGTGATTTGATGGCTGGTAACCGTACTTCACGCGCATAAATATATCAGTTACCGAGATCTGCTAAATATTGCCTAAAATTAACATAGTCGCTTTAAAATCATTTTTAAGTCTTTTAAATGGTCGTAAAGTCCTTTAAACTATTGCAAAAGATAGTTGAGTGCTCTAAGACGATGGCTAGAGGATCTAAGATATCGTAAATCTTTTAGAGTCATATTAAAATATTTTAAACTGTTCCAAAAGCTAGTTGAGTGCTCTAAGACGATGGCTAAAGGATCCCAGTTGCCAAATATTTCCTAATATTGCTTTAAATCGTTTAGAATCATTTTAATGTATTTTAAACTGTCTTAAAAGTTAGCTGAATGCTCTAAGACGTTGACTAGGGTATTTCAGTTATCAAATACTTTGTAGAATTATCTGAAGTCCTGTAGAACCATTTTAAGGTTTTTTAAACTGTCCTAAAGCTAGCTGAGTACTACTGCAAAAGATAGTTGAGTGCTCTAAGAAGATGGCTAGAGGATCCATGTTGCCAAATGTTTCCTAAAATTGTTTTAAATCATTTAGATTTATTATAAAGTCGTTTAAACTATTCTAAATGCTAGCTGAGTGTTCTGAGACTGGCTGGAGGATACGAACTGTCTTAAATATTTTAGAATCATTTTAAAGTCTTGTAAACTGTCCTAAAAGCTTGCGGAGTGCTCTAAGACGATGGCTAGAGGATCCCAGTTCACGCCCAATCTCACATATCTATAGTAGAATTCCAGTTGATATATGATATTTGTATGCATTCCATCCGTCAAAAGACGCTCCCCAAATACTCATTTCCATGGTAGAAAGCATTATTTTCTTGCACTATTCTTCCTGAAGATAACACGCATAGCTTAAGTGTTAAGATGGTTAACTACAGTCAAAAGAATGCACCAATCACAGCATAGGTCATCAACCTCTTCAGTTGTTGAGTGTTTAGTTGTGCAGGTTCTAGGTATGGACATTAGTCGGTTGTTAAGTTTGCATGTATGTTGATTATATGCGCTCAGGTGCTCAGGACAGGAATTAATGAGATTTTTATTATTTAATTATAGGTAGTACATACCTGCATTTATTTCGTAACATATAGAGCAGTTCACGTTAACGGGAACGCGTACGTCAAATAATATACAACGATTAACTATCGCATAGTTAAACAATAATTAAATAAGTAAAATAAAATATTTATGCTAGGTTGCATGAAAGTTTTATCGGTTCATTAGCAACTACCGGTTCAATAAATTTCAGAAAATCGCCATTGATACTGTTGCTATATAAACAGTTCTTTAACTAAAGAGTTCTTTATTTTTTTCTTGCAACCCAGCAATCGATTTTAATTTGAATTTCGCAATAAGAATGCGAACCTAGTGGCGAAATTTGGAACTACGGCAAAGGAGGCGCACGTGCTACTTGTTGTTATATACTCGTAAAACGCTACTATTTCAATATTGTATTTTAAATATTTTCGAAGATAATTCAACTTAAATTTCATCCTTATACTTTCGTACTTCTGTAAGTATAAATTAATTGTATTTATGTTGTATACTTCATATGAAATAAAACAGTAAAAGTTCAATGACATTTAGAGGTTATTGCTAAAAATGGATTTTTTTACAAAAAAACACTAAAAGGTATAATACAAAGTATTGTTGTGTATTTAAATGTAAATCTACTGCGAAGAACAATCCAATAGCTAGATTACACAAATTATACTTGACTACAAAAATAACCTAATTAATTAGTATCATATCTAAACTGAAAATTGTACTTCTAAAACTAACATTGAACTATAAACTACCTAAATTGTTAATAAAAACTTAGAAAATACTGAAAATATATGAAATACTACAGCCTGCAATAGCTGTATTCCATTTGCCATTTGGTTCATTTAAATCAGTTCTGATCAATTAGACAACATGACTAAATAAACTGAATTAAGCAAATTAATGCACTTGTTGGAGTGAATTACTTCAAAGTAAATTAGAATCAATAATTCCAGTACTGAAAATAAAGTCAGTGCAGTAATCCAACGAAATAAATAAGTGATCTGGTTCAGTAAATGTAAGTTAGATCCGATCCAAATGGCAAATGGAATACGCCTAATAGGATGCGGGCACTCATGTGACACTGTGATGTAAAAACAGCTGTTCTAATAAAAGATCGCTGTGCCATGTACAAAATGAACTATTTTTTGGGACGAGATTTGAAAATAACCGGTTCTTTTCAAATCTCGTCCCAAAAAAAATAGTTCATTTTGTAGGTGGCGCAGTGATCTTTACTAGAACAGCTGTTTTTACGTCACAGTGTCACGTGAGTGCCCGCATCCTATTAGGCGTATTCCATTTGCCATTTGGATCGGATCTAACTTACAATTTACTGAACCAGATCACTTATTTATTTCGCTGGATTACTTCGCTGACGGACAGTGATGGAAGTCAAACAAAAGTGCTCCTTTGTTTAACTTTTGACAAATGAATTTCAGCGCCATCCTTGTCTTGGTGTGAGTTTCCCCAGCTGTAATTGCAGATCAAAATCATCTAGAAAATCTCCTTGCAATCTAACACATCTTTGTCTTTTTTGCAGATAAGGTATCATGTCGTCAGGTGTTGAACATGATGGTGATCCTCGGGTTCATGTTCAACTACATGCTGAGGGTGAACCTGACCATCGCCATCGTAGACATGACGATGAACACCACCATGGAGGAGCCTTCCAACGTGACGTATGGTGAAGGCGATGCATTGCAATTCAACACGACAGCAAATGAAGTTGATCAACGAGTTGAGCAAGGCAGCAAGTTTAATTGGAACAAATACGAACAGAATTATGTTTTAGGGTGTTTTTTCTGGGGGTATGTGCTTACTGAACTTCCTGGTGGACGGCTCGCCGAGGTTATTGGAGCGAGAAGGTAAGAAGATGTTTTTTACAAACTTTGTTTCACTTTAAAATTATTTAGAAACAGTTGAAAGAGAATAATTTAGCACAGCATGTGCACAGAAATGCGGAACAGGATTTTACAGCAAAATACTGTATATATCATCACACCTTTTACCCATTACTGGGTGTGGCACTCTGCCGAAGCAGATCTCAGTAAGTGATATATTGATTCGATTCAATTTACGGCCCACAAAGATGTTAGTGATAGGAGAGCCACAGGGATAATTTTAATATGGTGAAAATGTTTATCGACTGTGGAAATCGAACCAGGGTTCTCAGGCTCGATACCACTGAGCCATCTACCCCAAGTAAAAATACAAGAATAAAAAGTTGTTTAAAATTAAATTTTACGTTTAAAAAGTTTAAATTTGTTGTACTAACATGTCTGTAGTACTTAGATATTTGAAAAGTAAAATGTTAATTTTTGTCAAAAATCAGATGGCTATGAAAATAAAAAAACTAATAAAACAAAATCTCATTTTGACAGTTTAGCTCAACAATTGAGATAAGGAATTCTTGATTAGAGGTTTTATTTAATCTGCTTTTTATTATTGTTTGTTGTTTCTGATATATCTGGTAGATTTAACATTACTTTTGATTTTTTAAATTAGTATTATCTATGAATAGAAACAGGGAAACACTAAGGGCCAAATTCATAGTCGTGACTCATCCTCACTTCACACCTAAATTCTAAGTAACTAAGGCAACTAACTCAAATTATGCAAATTCTTGAGTTAGTTGCCTTGGTTACTTCGAATTTGAGTGTGAGGTGACGATGAGGTGAGGGTGTGTCACGACTGTGAATTTGAGCCTTATATTTTTTTAAAATCAGTTTTTGAAGTGGTAAATTAAAAGAAATGTCACAGAAATAACAAACAAACAATAATTATTATATTTCTCATGGCACTGTAATAATAGTTTAAAATCGTGTATTTTTTTTTTGCTTCTAATTTGTATATAAAAAACAATAGAACAATTAATTTGCAGTCATTGGATGCAGGTTTTAATACTTAACATATTTCTTCATTACACTTCTGCGTTAAAATAAATAAATAAAGATATAACGCCTAATGAACATTTTAACAATAAATTTTCTATGTTCGACAAATAAAATTAGATATCTTGAAGAAAATATTTCGAATGAAAAATTGGTGAAATTGAGGGTGAAAGATTGCGTGGACGACCTGGGAATAAATGGATGAATGAATGGGCTTTTATGAAAGGAATTAATAAATAAATAAATTCAATAAATGTTTAACTCTTTTTAATTAATTATTTTTATATCAATTTATGTTTTAACATTTTCATTATAAATAAACTCAGGCTTCAGAAATCCAATATAATTTATTTATATATTTTTTATTTATTATTTTGACATATTTCAACATTTTATATTTTAATTTCTGTTATTTCGTATTGTTTAATGCTGATGGTGAGTTTTGTTTAAATTCGAAACGTCCCATTTTAAAAAATATATAAATAAATTATATTGGATTTCTGAAGCCTGATTTTATTTAATTATATTTTTGGATCCTAAATATTTTTATTTTAACATTTTCGTGAAAAATTTGTTGGTAATTCTGTCATAAAATAGTTTTATTTTGATTTATATTCCCGCTGTATTCAGGTAAATTACTGTTTACGTGCAAGTATA
The DNA here is from genome assembly GCA_911728475.2 of Pterostichus madidus. Taxonomy (NCBI): domain Eukaryota; kingdom Metazoa; phylum Arthropoda; class Insecta; order Coleoptera; family Carabidae; genus Pterostichus; species Pterostichus madidus. Next base: position 1,152,865 of record OU452314.1, on the reverse strand, counting down.
AGTTGGTACCGTAATTGGTACAACATGGCCGAATTTTTGCGTGTTATTTATTGTGTTAAAAAATGGAAATATCGAGTGAAATTGATAGTAAATAATGTGTAGTGATCATTCGAATATATATTTAAAGTGTTGGTTCTATCACTTTCGTTGAATATGTTGAATTCAACAGCAGGTAATTAATTTCTTCTATAAAAAGAGTAAAAGACTCCAAATTTATGACATTTCGCGTTGGGCATATGATTTTTTTTACGTAAACCTGTTTGGAAACCGTAAAAAGTTAATGATTATTGCTTCATAGAAGGTATAAGAAGATTCCAGTTCCAAAATGAATCATCAGCATCTTGTTTTTCCATCTTAACAGTTTCCGAGAAGTATACCTTGAATATTTCATTGAAAATTCTACCTATAATATTTTTTTGTATGTTGTTTAAAACGTTGAAATATTTCTCAAAGATATCTGCGTTGCTATCGAGTAGTAAACAAACATAATTTGTGGTAAAGACACTTTAAAATCAACTTCAACCTTCACCTTGTCAACAGATCGGAAGTTGTTTAGCTGTTTTAATTAGAGGTCAAATAACATATAAATTGAAATTTTAGATGAATGAATATTGTATTAGTTTTGAGGCCAAATTAATTTAACGCATATTTTTACAATTGTTTAACATACAGACAGTTGTCTTCCAAAAAAAGTTCTAGAACATTTATGACTGCCTTAAATGAATTATGAAACTTTCTTAGACTATTTTATATCATTTAGAATCATTTAAAGATCTTTAAACTGTAGCAAAAGCTAACTGAGTGCTCTAAGACGATGGCTAGAGGATCCCAACTGTCTTAAACCCTTAAGAATAATTTTAAAGTCTTTTAAAATGTCCTAAAAGCTAGCTGAGGGCTCTAAGGCAATGACTAGAGAATTCTAACTGTTTTATACCCTTTCGAATCATTTAAAAGTATTTTAAACTGTCTTTAAAGCTAGTTGAGTGATTTACGACGATGGCTAGAGAATCTAAGATGTTATAAATCTTTTAGAATCATTTTAAAGTCTTTAAAACTGTCTTAGAAAGTAGCTTAAACCCTTTAGAATCATTTTAAAGTCTTCTAAATTATCCTCAAAGCTAGCTGAGTGCTCTAAGACGATGGCTAGAGGATCATAACTGCCAAATACTTTCTAATACTATCTTGAACTTTCTACAACTTTCCTAAAAGCTAACTGAGTGCTCTAAAACAATGGCTAGAGGATCCCAACTGCCAAATATTTCCTAAAACAGTCTTAAATCCTTTAGAATAATTTTAATTTTTTTTTAAACTATATTGAAAGGTAGCTGGGTGCTCTAGAACGACGGCTAGGGGATCCCAGTTACCAAATACTTCCCAAAATTGTCTTAAATTCTTTAGAATCATTGTCAGTTCTTTAAACTGTCCTAAAAGCTAGTTGAGACGATGGCTAGATGATTTAAACTGTCTTAAACCCTTTAGAATCATTTTAAAGTGTTTTGAACTGTGCTAAAAGCTAGCTGAGTGCTCTAAAGCAATGGCTAGAGGATCCGAATTATCTGAAATTCTTTAGAATGATTTTACAGTTTTTAAACTATCCTAAAAGTTAACAGTTCTCTAAGACGATGGCTAGAGGATCCCAACTAACAAATACTTTTTAATATTGTTTTAAACTCTTTAGAAACATTTAAAAGTTTTTTTTTAACTGCCGTACAACCTAGCTAAGTAATAGTCGTCTTTCAAAAACAAAAAATCTAGAACATTTATAGACAGCCATTGTCTTAAAAAAAGACCTAAATCTTTCTCACTTACATCCAGAAAATAAAACTGTATTCAAATTCAATTATAAGCTACTGTACTTGGGACTAATTTCTTAATATCTACAATTTCAGAGCAGTCTTCTAAATTTTTTCTCTTATCTACAGGGTGTTCGGTTACGCCATGTTAGCAGCAAGTCTCCTCACATTACTAACACCACTGGCGTGCAACATCAGTATCTACGCTGTGATCTTCCTCCGGGTTCTCCTGGGGTTGTTCCTGGGGGCCACCTGGCCTGCTATGCCTCCCATGGCTTCCAAATGGATTCCTCCAATGGAGAGATCAAAATTCATTGCTAATATGATGGCATCGTCTCTTGGAGCAGCCATCACTATGCCTGTTTGTGGATTTTTGATTCATTATTGCGGATGGCCGAGTGTATTTTACAGCACAGGTAAGAAGAAAATACTATCATGCTTCATCTATATTCATAATTCTTTTTTACTTCAATATAAACAAAAAAATGTATAAATAGTCGTGACGCAGCTAAAACATTTGTAATATTTCGTAATTATGACCTAATTGAACTAATTTCGTAATCAGATCATTAAAATAATTAATATTACTTGTCATTACAAATTGATGTTTGTTTCTAAACATAATGTTAATCAAATTGCTTCATTTATATTTTTTTATCAAACTTGATTTTATACTGAGGTCAAATTTGGATAAAAAGGGCAGACAAAAGTAATAATTAAGTTTATGAACTATAAGTTATCCAGGAATATAAATAAAAGTCTTAAAAATTTTCCATTGAGTCAAGTTAATATTTCTTTTTTGAAATTTGATTGTCACGGAGACTGTTCTTAAAATACTTTCTTAGAATGTTGCATTCGTGCTAAGATGCTGAAACACACGTGTTCAAGACATTTAATGATCTTTATTCACTTATTTTCTAGTAGATTAACATTTATTTTAACCTATTTTCAAGCAATGTATAACGATCTGAATGAATTAATGTTTGCACTGATATGCTATCTAATTTAAATCTTGTTAAAGTAATCTAAGATAAAAATAGAACTATTTCGTGAATATTTTTATTTGATTTAGGTTAAAAAATAGTCTGCTTACAGTATTGTCTACGAATTTAGATAAAAATACGAACGTAGTTTCAGTTTTTCAATGAAATTTATTTCTGTTGTGTTGTATTAAGGTCGTCGGCCTTAAATTATCATAAGTTTAAGTAATTTACACCTGTCTACCTCAACTTAACAAATATTTTGCTTGGTTTACTCCTAATGACACAACAAATAATGATTCATCTTTTGCAAGAAACAAGATTAATGTAGACGTATACGCTAGTTTTTTATTAGTCATCTGTCAAAAACATAATTTGTAAAACATTTATAAGACAATCATCTTCTCTTTAAAAAATCCTAAACTTTTTTCAGACATCTGTTTCCAAAAAAAAACAATTCTGGAACATTTATAAGACAATCAACTTCTTCCAAAAATATCCAGAACGTTTTTCAAGCTACCACGCAAAAAAAAATCTTCACCATAAGCTGTATTCCATTTGCCACTTGGTTCACTTAAATCAGTTCAGATAAATTTGACACATAAATGAACTGAATTAAACAATCTAATGTAGTTATTTGCCTGAATTACTTCAAAGTAAATTAGAACCAGTAATTCTAGTATTAGAAATCAAGTATGGGAAGTAATCCAGCGAAATAAATAAGTGATCTGGTTCAGTAAATGTAAGTTAGATCTGATCCAAATGACAAATGGAATATGCCTATTTATAAGACAACCATTTTCTCTCTTGAACATTTTCAGTCATTTTACCCAAAAAAAATTCTAGAACATTTAAAAAACATCCATCTTTTCTATAAAAATTCTTGAAGCTTTTCAAGACAGCCATCTTTCCAAAAAATAATTCTAAAACATTTATAAATCAGCCATCTTTTCAAAAAAAAATCCCGAACCTTTTCTAGATGATCATCTTTCCAAAATAAAATCTAGAACATTTATAAAACAATCATCTTCTCCCTTAAATCCATTTTAGACATTCATCTTCCTCAAAAAAAATTCTAGAATATTTAAACGACATCCATCTTTTCTATAAAAATTCTTAAGGCTTTCCAAGACAGCCATCTTTCCAAAAAAATAATATAAATCAGGTATAAGTCAGCCATATTTTCTAAAAAATTCTTGTACCTATTTTAAGCAGTCATTTTGCCAAAAAAAAAGAAATCTAGAATATTTATAAGACAGACATTTTCTGTCTTAGGCGTTTTTAGACAGTCATCTTCCCCAAAAAAATTCTAGATCATTTATAAGACATCCATCTGATGGGGTGGCTAGCTCAGTGGTATGAAGCCGGTCTGTGGAGAATCCTGGTTCGATTCCCAGAGGCGACAAACAATTTTCATAATTTCAAAAGCTACCCCTGTGGCTCCACCACTAATATCTTTAGGGGCCGTGATTTGATGACTGGTAACCGCACTTCACGCGCAAAATATATCACCGAGATCTGCTTCGGCAGAGTGCCACACCCAGTAATGGGTAGAAGGCGTGATGATATATTTATTTTTTTATCTGCCCGAAATCCTAAATTTTTTCTAGACAATAATCTTTCCAAAAAAAATCTAGAACTTTTAGAAGTCCACCATCTTCTTGATAAAAAATCCTGAACTTTTCCTAGACAATTATCTTCCCAAAAAAATCCTAGAACATTTATGAAAATAAGACAGCCAACTTTTCTAAAAAAAATCCTGTAGTCTTCGAAAACAACAACAAAATCATGATTCAATTCATCAAATTATTAATCTTGCAGGAATTGTGGGTTTGATTTGGTCCATTGCATGGTTCTTCGTTGTCTATGATTCTCCTGCCGAGCATCCTCGCATTTCTTTAGAAGAACGTGAATTCATCGAGTCTGCAATTGAGAAATCCGGTGGTGCTAAAAACTCTAAACCATCTCGCGTTCCCTGGGGCCAAATCTTAACTTCTGGGCCAGTCTGGGCCATCGTAATCACTCACGGCTGCTCTGTCTTCGGCTACTTCACAGTCGTGAACCAGCTGCCGACGTTCATGAAAGATGTCTTGCATTTCAACATCAAAGAAGTAAGTCTGAAAGTGAAATCTGAGTCAATCTGTGATTGTGTTGCATCATTAGCCAGTTATGTAGATTAACGCAAAATAGCTGTTTTGAATAATGTATGCCATTCTTTGACATCTCAACGTCATGCTGTTTACGTCATTTTAATATCTAATTGAGTTAGTAAAGTGCGTGGTAGATTAAATTGCGTCCATGGCCTATGAAACTTGCGGTGAATTTTCGGTTCATTTAAAAGATAACTATATTAATATTAGTAGAAGTGGTTGATAGTTTGTTCAGATATTAATTTACTATTAGCAATTTATATTTTGATAACAATCACCTGATATTAAAGTAAATATAGATAAAAGTATTACAATCTACGTAATTATTATTGTTTATATATATATACAGGGTGGTGACCGCGATTCTCGAACATTTAAGATGTAAAATTATAATTTTGTAATTTCCTGCTTCCCTAATTATTTTAAGCAAAAAAGCTTCAAATAAAAGTTTTAGAGAATAAAATTCTGCATCTAAAGCTGTATTCCATTTGCCACTTGGTTCACTTAAATCAGTTCAGATAAATTAGACAACATGACTAAATTAACTGATCTAAGAAAACTGATGCACTTATTGAAGTGAATTATTGCAAAGTAAATTAGAGTCAGTAATTCTAGTACTGAAAATAAAATCAGCGAAATAAATAAGTGATCTGGTTCAGTAAATGTAAGTTAGATCTGATCCAAGTTGCAAATGGAATACGCCTTAAGACAATAAATAAAATTAATTTTGAATGCTTCGTAACGGCACAAATTTGATCTGAAATTAACGAAATTATCCTGAAAACTATTGATAGCCATGGACCTAAAATAAAATTAAACAAATGTTTGTCGTTTTATCTGTCAAAATAAATGACATAATAAATAAAGAAATTATTTTGACAGATGGGGTGGCTAGCTCAGTGGTATGAAGTCGGCCTGTGGATCCTGAGAACCCTGGTACCCTAGATTCGATTCTCACAAGGGGACAAACAATTTTCATAATTTCAAAAGCTACCCCTGTGGCACCTCCACCACTAACATCTTTGGGGGCCGTGATTTGACGACTGGTAATCGCACTTCACGCGCTAAAATATATCACTTACCGAGATCTGCTTCGGCAGAGTGCCACACCCAGTAATGGGTAGAAGGCGTGATGATATATTTATTTATTTATTTTGACAGATTGTACGTCAAACATTTGTTTAATTTTGTTTCAATTCCATGGCTATCGATAGTTTTGAGGCTATTTTTGTCATTTTTAGATCTAATTTGTGCTGTTACGAAGCATGCAAAGTTAATTTTGTTTATTGGCTTAGGTGCAGAATTTTATGCCCTAAAACTTTTATTCGAAGCTTTTTTGCTTGAAATAATTAGGGAAGCAGGAAATTACAAAATTGTGATTTAAATAAATAAATAAATATATCATCACGCCTTCTACCCATTACTGGGTGTGGCACTCTGCCGAAGCAGATCTCGGTAAGTGATATATTTTTGCGCGTGAAGTGCGGTTACCAGCCATCAAATCACAGCCCCCAAAGATGTTAGTGGAGGGGGAGCCACAGGAGTAGTATTAATGTGGTGAAAATGTTTTGTCGGCAGTGGGAATCGAACCAGGATTCTCAGGATCCACAGGCCGACACGATAACCACTGTGCCACCTACTCCATTAAAAAAATTGTGATTTTACATGTTAAATCCCTATGTTCGAGAGTTGCGTTCACCACCCTGTATATGTATTATTTCCCTGAAACTTTAGAACGAAAACAAATTAATTAATACGTAAACAAATCTGTTTCCAAGAAATAAAATGAAATCACTGAAAACGTGTCTTGAAACCGGAATTGTAATTTTTTATACTACTTTTTTTATTGTCTGTTGTATGTCAGGTAAAAAACCTTTAGCGTAATTCTTAACGATTGGAAATCCCGTTAAAATTAGCATTTAAATGTTTACTATTCTACATTAAATAATTTTTTTGTCTACTCACACTTTGTAGCGTAGTAGATAAGAATGAATGATGAATTACCTATTGACAGTTTCATGAGACATGTGCGCTATAATTACAAATATTAAGAGCGGAAAAGTTTAATATAATATTTCACTGATATACTGATAATATTTTAATAAGACTGTAATTTATAATATGTCATATGCTTCTTTTAAATTTATTGTTGAACATTATTAATACACTTTTCTTTTACCCATTTGTTGTGCATAAAATATTGTATGTACCACGGGTGAAATTAGCGTTTCTGATCCTGAGCATGTTATTAGACCTCGGTGCTTCGTGCCTCGTGCTAATAATCATGCCGCGGGCCAGAAACACCTGTTTTCACATTTGCTACATAAATAACTATTATCAATTTGTTTCATTTTAATTTGAATAAATCTGCCAAATTTTCTAAATAAGTGGGTAAAAAATAATACGTTTCAATCGGATTAAAAGTACTATTTCGAATCTCACAATTTTTCCAGACACCGTCAATTTGTATTATTCCACCAGAAAACTTGTATTTTTAGTCCTAATAAAACAATAACTAATTTTTCTTTTTTTAGAATGGAATTTTGTCCAGTTTCCCATATTTTGGAAAGTACATCATGGCCGTTTTGGCCTCTTGGTTGGCTGATCATCTAAGAAGAACTGGCAAATTATCTACAACTGCTACCAGAAAGATTTTCACTACTTTTGGTGAGTACTTTTTATTATTACTTTAAAACTAATCATTACTATCAGCTTTTTAAAGCGTTTATAATGTTGCAAATTGCTTTTTAAATGTTCTAAATATACTAATAATTGGTTCTATTTATTTTATATTAACACCAGAAAAATATCATTTTGGTAACTTTTAATTTACAATAAAAAAATGATTTAAATACTTCCGCGTATATCAGTTACACGCATACATGCTTCTCAATCATGCATTCATCGTTTTGTCAACAAGATGAAGATTCCTACACCGCTTATTCCTCAAGTCTGCTGCAGTTATACATCGATCAAGCTTCCTCATCCACGCTTAACATTAATTTGGCACTAACATACCATTATAAACAATCTGGATACAGATAACTATAGGTGCATTCCATTTGGCATTTGGATCAGATCTAACTGACAAAGATCGCTTATTTCTCTTTTTATTTTGCTTACTTTACCTTTATTAATCCGTTTTATGAATCTGCCTGACTGTGTTTAAATTTTGTCATTAATACGTAAATTACAGTACAAGTATTGTAAAAATATTATTTTAGCTTAGCAACAGTTATTATTAACAATAAGTATCTTTACTGTTTAATAAATAATGTAAAACTGTATGGTGGTGTGGGTAGCATTACGAAATTCGAATCCGGAAATCCCGAGTTCGAATCCCACTTAAGCTAAAAATATATGAACTAGCACTTTGCGGCTCGGTGAGTCCGGACCCTGTACTATAATTGGGATTCAGTTCCTATTGTATAAATAAATAAATATTACTGATCACAGTAAAAAATTACTGATGAAACTGTTCAATTAAATACTTACTAAATTTATTGATTCTTATTCAGCTTCTTAGTTCAATCAGTTTATTAATTTTAGTAAATCACGTGGTTTAATTAGTGAGCTAAATAACAAATGGAATACAGCTAATGTATCAATTTTCTCTCAGCTGTTTTGCTGCCTGGTCTGTTGATGATCCTCCAAGCAAACTTCGGCTACACAGCCGCATTCTCAGTAACAATGTTCACAATGGCACTGACAATAAATGGCGCCGTGACAGCTGGTTACCTAGCCAATGCGCTCGATATTGCACCTAACTTCTCAGGAACTATCTTCGGAATGGCAAACACTCTCTCTTCCTTCGGAGGATTCATGTCTGCATTCATGGTGGCAGCACTGACGAATGAAGACAGCAGCTTCAACACCTGGAGATGGGTGTTCTGGATTTTATGCTTCATTTATTTGTTCGGAGGATATCATTATATGTTACTGGGATCTGGAGAACAACAATCTTGGAATTCTGTACAACCCGTTCCTCAAGTTTGGGATAAAGAAGCAAGAGAACATGAACAGATTCCGTTGAATAAAGAAGAGAAAGCTGTACCGTGATGATGATGATTTTAGTTAGAGATAATTGTTTTTATGTTCAGATTGATGGAAGGTTGGATGGATGATTGAGAAGTACAAAGGATCTGTAAGATGGACATGTCTTTATTTTGTATAAAAGAACCTTAAATTATATTCAAACTGTGATTATTTCTATACTACAAGTAACGTAAATCTCGAAATTATAAATAGTTACATAGTTACGACGAATTCTATCAACATTTTTGATTGTAAAAGAAATTGTAAATGTTTTATTTCTGAAACCGGCTAGAAAGTGCCTACTTTCCTCATCAATTTTAGTATGGAAAGTAGGTTTTTAATTAAACAGTCAAGTAAAGTACGTGTCCAAGGCTACAACAAAAATAACAGTCTGGTAAAGTACAAAACAGTCTGGCAAAGATTTTACCCGACTGTTATTTTTGTTGTAACCTTAGATACAGAGTTTGCTTTCTGTGGAATACATATCAAAAAAATTAAACATTTTGAATGATTTATAATTAGTTATTGATTAAATTAAACGGTTTCAGAAAAAATAGTATACATAATACGTCAGGAAAGTGTTTTACTTGACTCAGCAGATTAAAATGCTCGGCCTGCGGCTTTGTATTTCAAACAACCGCTTCGTCAAGTAAAATATCACTTTCCTGACTTATTATGTAATGTTCTATTAAAGTGTTGATTGAATTTTTCTGTATTTTGTCGTAATTGTTTATTTTCTTTTATACATAAAATTGTTTGCATCCGAAATCGACTGATATTGATATTACTATTTTTCTAACGAACTTACAGAAAAAAATGTTCCATTCTAGAAATTACTGTGCAATATTTATTTTTCTCACGACCTAAGATAAGAAATGTACCGAAAAAATATTCAAGTATTCACAGAATTGGTATAAACAGGTAGAAATGAACAAACAAAAATATTATTTTCAAAAACATAATTTAAGCAAGTTAATTTTTCATTTAAAGAATTTGTGATTTACTAGCCAATTTTACATTCATTTTAGCTTGATTCAATATATAGTATATATTTAAGATAATCTTATATGTATTATAACAATATTTGATATTATTTGTAATATAAGTTCATATAAATAGACATAATTTTTATTAAAAGAAAATATTATCATGGATAGTAAATATTATAATTTTGTAGATTGATTTTGTAAATTGTAATTAGTAAAAAATATTTTTTAAATAATCTTTGTTGTATTTGTGATTTACTTTATCAGGTATGTGCTTATTTCACGTCAAAGATAAGAATTAATTTATAATATTTTTTTGTAACCAAAAATGATAATTTACTGGTGTACACTTGAGTCCAAATTTTATTACATATTTTTAATATAAAAAGGAAATAATTCGGACTTTATCATATCAACAAAATTCTAGAACATTTAAGAAACAGCAGTCTACCCAAAAAAATCCGGAATCTTTTTTAGACGGTTATCTGAGGCACTCATCATCTCAAAAAGTTATTTTAGACAGTCATATTCTCTTTTAAAACCTCCTGATCTTTCCTCAGACAGGTGCCTACCCTTAAAAAGATCCTAGAATGTTTATAAGACAGCCATGTTCCCTTAAAAAAAAATTCTGAACTTTCTTCACACAGTTATCTACCCTTAAAAAAATCCTAGAACATTTCTAAGATACTCATCTTCACTTTTAAAAATCCTGAACTTTTCTTAGATAGTTTTCTACCCTTTTAAAAAATCTTAGAACATTTATGACAGCTATCTTCCCTTTAAAAATCCAGAATTTGGTTAGACAGTTTTCTATTCTTAAAAAAAAATGCTAGAACAATTATAGACAGCCCTGATTCCTTAAACAAATTCCTGAATATTTTTTAGACTGTCTTCATCACAATAAAAATCCTAGACTCCATCGGAGGCTCTCTAAAACACCGATATTAATTTTCCCAAAAACAATATTCCTTAAGTGCTTCCGAGCGTCTTATTCTGACGAAATATTCTAATGTATTCATAGTCATTTACATTTAAATCATTTTAATTACCACCGAGATTTTTATTGATTAATATGCATATTGAAAGATGCATGTTGGTGAAATTGAGGAGGAGAGATTGCATGGACGACCTAGGAATAAATTGAAGGTTTTTTGCGTGAATGAAAGATGAATCAGTCATTTGTGAAAAGAATTATGAATGTGACATGATAGGTTTGTTCATGAAAGATTTATTGCAGGCTGAATTTAATGAATACATCAAATGATGTGTATTGGTGAAATTGGAGGTGAGAATTTGATAGGAATAAGTACGAAAGAAATTATGAATGTGGTATGGCACGAAAAAAATGTTTGATGAAGATTAATTATGGGGTGAATTTATTGAATGTACAGTGAATGTTTCAAGGGTTCGTGCTACTCCATTTGTCAGGATTAAAGATAAATAAAAAACTGCAAAGATTTCATTTTATTATTTGTGATTAAATAATAACTAGTCAGATTTTAAACTGTTGAATGCTATAGGTGAGATAGTTTCCTGGTGGAAGTAATATTTATTTTATAAAAATACGAAAACAAATTCAAGAAAATTATTATTATTGATATTTGCAGTTGGTTTACATATATATATTAACACTTTTATTTTATCATACGCGACCATGGCATATCTTCCGTACATCTGTGTCTTACATAAAAGCAATTTAATTGAATTATCTATAATTGGCCTGTATAATGACTATGAAATATTATTTTACGTTGAGTATTTTTGATATACTAAATATTTATTTAACATTTTAAAATTAAATTCTAATTATAGAGACGTTATAATTTAAACGTTTTATCGGGAATTTGTATTCAAAAACAAATCATACATGTATTACAATTATTTATATATGTTAATAACAAACAATAGCAATAATAAAATTATTTATAGTAATATTAAAAGTAAAATGATAAATATTGTATTTGCAGTGTATATTTTTATTCTTGTATCGTTCAAGGTAACATTTATAAACTTTCGTTAGAACTTGTTTCACAATTAGTGAGTCATTGTTCGGTCGAAACCTGCAAACTCGTACCATCGCTCGGGCTAGCATTGTCCATCTCTCTCTAGCACATTGTAAGCATTGGAATGATTGCGCAAGACTCGCTCACTTGCCTAAAATTCGTTGTGGTGTACAGACGTAGATATCGCGCTCCGTACTTTTGCTGCCTTTTAAAAGGCCATCATACCTAACAATTGTCCTCCAACAACGCTAGTGCCTTCACGTGTGGGCCCAACATACTTTCTACATAATTTCTACATACATTTGGCAAGCTTTGTAAGCGTATCGCGAACCGGGTGTGGCGAGTCCCTCGAGACCAAGGTCGTAGTTTGGTGTGTAGGCGGGTCGCCCAGCTAGAGAGTACTCTGCCGATGACTTCGTGGTCGGGGTCGCCAAATCCCCTCGTTAGAGGTGGCCTTTGGATTTCCGGGCAAGTACATAGAGGCTTCTCTTCCCACGAGCACTGTGGAGTACTCTCCCTACGACTCGGGTAGGTTCAGTAGGCGTAAACCGAGAGGTCGGGGCTACGGAATATAGTCCACGTCTTTGCATTAAGTACAAGCACACTTCCGGCTGCTTGTCGTAGATTCATTGCGCCACTTGACACTTCAAAATTAGCTATTTGTACACAGAAACTTAGGTAGGGATAAGGCAAGAACAGAACCGAAGAAAGAACAAAGAAATCAACATTGAAAACAACGTGAAGATCAAGAAATGTATAAATGGGATGTTATGGGATGAATGGAATGTGTGGTATAAATGGTGTATGCTGCATGTCATAACTTGTCTATTGTTCTATTTTATTGCATTTTGTTCTGAGTTTCTGTTTCAGGTTCAACAATCATCAAATGTCTTTATGTATGTTTTATTTCTAATGTTTCCAACTATTCTATGTTACTAATACATTGTTTTTATGTTTCTAGGGACATGACGAGACCTGCAAGCATCTTCTGCGGCCTCAGCATCATCATGGAGCAGTTGGTGTTCTAATCAGCGTCAACGGAGCCTGTATCGTCGTGGACAACATCATCTAAGTCAATATCACTTCAACTATGTCAGAAGTTGGCTGCGCAGTATCAGCAGTCATCGCAGAATGTCGTCCGCAGCTCACAGCAACAATGTAAGAACATTATTATTTTTTAAATGAGTTGTATTTAACCGAGCATCAAAATATTAAAGTTTGTCTGCTTATTTATCAATTTAAACAGTTAAAATAAATATTCGGCACAATATACAGAAAATAAAATAAGTAAGAAATATTGAAATTAATAATCTTTTAATCTAAATAATTAAAAAAACGTTTCGAAACTTTTTTAAATTATTGAGATTAAGTGATTATTTCAAGAGATAATTCCAATGTTCTTTACTTATTTTTCTGGATAGTTTATTTACTATTTTTGGCTTTCAATAATTACTTTTAAAGATCGTTTAGTATTTTTTGTGCTCAATTATTTTTTTTTTTGGTATTTGTTTAATTGTATGTTTTTCCTAATGTTTCCAGCTATTCTATGTTACTAATACATTGGTTTTATGTTTCTAGGGACATAACGGGACCAGCTGGAGATGTAACCAGCGTTACCGGAGACTGTATCATCATCCTGGATTAGCTGGAGATGTAACCAGCGTCCTGGAAGCAGCTGGAGATGTAACCAGCATCACCGGAGTGCAGCAACATCAGAAATACCGAGATTGAACATCAAGTCCGCTGCTCGCAACATCTTTGTAAGAAAATTATTATTATTATTAAATTATTTGGGTAAAAGTCAGTTAAAAGCAATAATAAATATGTTTTGTTTTAAATTTATAATTTACAATAACTATCTTTAAAACATATTTATTTTAAGAACTAATAATGAACCGATTGGGGTGATTAACTATATTTTTAATTCTCAAAACGTTCTGGAATTATTTCAGAGTAAAATATTTAAAATAAAAGATGTATGTAAATAAATTTGTATCACTCATAATTAAAATATTTTTCTCTGCTTTAATTTATGGCCGATTTTAAGCACGAAAATAAAGTGAATCACCCTTATCTATTATTATATTTTGTAAATTAAGATAGAGAAATATTTTTACCCACAATAATTATTTCCAATTTAAAAATAGAAGTTTTAAAAGTTTTTTTTTACAATATTTAAATTGATTTTATTTTAAAGACTGGAAAAAGTGATTGAATTATTATTTAATTATTTGAATAGTTACTTATTTGTATTTAAAATAGAATTTAAATATAAAGAGCATGTGAAACCAGCCACCAAATAATTCATTGTAATTTACTATTTTATTAATATTGTTTGTAACTGTTTCTAATTTATTTTGTTGTTGTTTGTTTACAGTCGCAGTTGCAGCAGCGATGAAAGCCAATTTTCCGCTAAGCGTCTTTGGAGAGGTTTTCCGCTTAGCACGCGTATGTTCGACGTACGCGTAGGAGAATTCCTGGAAAATGGTTCAGCTTCTTGCCTCTCAAGTCACATCCAGGAAGCTGGGACCAGGCTTTATATTTAAAATAAAAATTGTGTCACAAATAAATAAGATGTGGTACTAATAAACTAAATATTACAAAATATACTTGTCTTTTATTATAATATAGTAACAAATACATAGATATTTATAAGAAAATGTGTTGTAAAATAAATTATTTAGGAAATATACAGCCCCAGACTAAGAACCGAGGCATTTATCACCATCCAACAACATCGCCTAAGTCCTGGTCACCTTCTGCAGAGTTCCTGAAGCCGATTCCAACTGTAAAGTTCACCCAATGTGAGTAAAGTAATTTTATATTATTCATAACTTTATTTTGTTAGTAATAATTGCAAATTTTAATCTAGTACTTTGTTTTTATGTTTATAAAGAATCCACGTACATGGAATTGTTTCTGTAACTCACCTGGTGCACGGGACTCGTCTTGGAGCCGCTAGCATCTTCAACAGTGGCACTGGAGTCGTCGCAACCTTCTACAAAATTCCCGGAGTCGACATTAATCTCTCCAAGTAAATCAGAAGACTCCCAAAAATAAAATAATATCCCCAATTCACCCATCATAGTATTGTATTCAATTGTACTTGTAATATAAATATTAGTGTCTTTTATATACAGAATATTATAACTTATATTGTAATAAAAAATGTAATATAAATGTTAGTATCTATTGTATATAGTTTAAAAATGATAATAAATGAATTTAAAATAACTTACATTCTTTTATTTATAATATCCTTCTCTGCACATCAATATTTTATGAATAAAATGATAGTTTAAGCGGTAAAAAGAAATCCAAGATACACTTATACATTGACAAATTCACACAGATGCACCAATACATAGGACTCAAATAGACTAACTAATACATTGACAAATTCACACAGATACACCAATACATTTACATTCAAGCAGCCGTACCAATGCATTGACAAATTCACACAGACAGGGATAATTTGTTTGAATGGATTAGTGCGCGATCTACCCTTTGAATATATATATCGTAGTAGATATAAATATTCAAAGGATCTACCATTGCTCACTACACACACACATCTCTGCCGAATCCGCCGCCGCCGCCACTATCCTCCGCCACAACGCCGCCGCCGCCACCATCGTCACATCTTGGTTTTTACACACACACACTTCAAGAAATCGCACAATAGTAATCTCAGTGGCGCTACCTTTTCCTACGGAGTTGGAACGGCTAAAAAAGGAACTAAAATTTTAATTGGTAGGCTAATTAATCATGATATTTTAATTAGCGATTTCCGCGATAACTAGACGTTATTTGAAGAAATGTTTCAAATAAAAGTAGTTTATATTGTTATTCTCTATAACTTTTGGTTGAAACTTTTTTCTCTACAACCCTTAACTTCGGAGATACAAAAAGCCACCCTTAAAGTGAAATATCTACCCTACTAATGCAAATATTGGGGTCGTCCGGGAATTTCGCATCGAATATGAGGGTCTAGAAGGTGTATGCAAAATTTCAGCGAGATAGAATATATCGTCATTTATTAAGCTTTTCAGAATCAAAGGTTAACCCCTTGGTGTATGAATTCCTTAATTCTTAAACTTTTTCTGATCTCGCTGAAATTTTGCATGCACCTCCTAGACCCTCATATTCGATGCGGAATCCTCGGACGACCCCAACATTTGCATTAGTAGGGTAGATATTTCACTTTAAGGGTGGCTTTTTGTATCTCCGAAGTTAAGGGTTGTAGAGAAAAAAGTTTCAACCAAGAGTTATAGAGAATTAAAAAATAAACTGCTTTTATTTGAAACATTTCTCCAAATAACGTCTACTTATCGCGGAAATCGCTAATTAAAATATCATGATTAATTAGCCTGCCAATTAAAATTTTAGTTCCCTTTTTAGCCGTTCCGACTCCGTAAGAAAAGTTGGCGCCACTGAGATTACTATTGTTCGATTTCTTGATGTGTGTGTGTGTGTGTGTGTAAAATCCAAGATGTCGACGATAGCGGCGGTGGCGGCGTTGTGGCGGAGGATAGTGGCGGCGGCGGATGTGTGTGTGTGTGAGTAATGGTAGATCGCGCACTAATACATTCAAACAAATTATTCCTGTCTGTGTGAATTTGTCAATGTATTAGTGCGGCTGCTTGAATGTCAATGTATTAGTGTGTCTGTGTGAATTTGTCAATGTATTAGTGAATCTCTGTTAGTGTCAATGGGTTAGTGTGGCTGAGTGAATTTGTTAATGTATTAGTGTGTCTGTGTAAATAAATATTATAAATAAAAGAATATAAGTTATTTTAAATTCATTTATTGTAATTTTAAACCTGTATACAAAGGACAATATCATTTATATTATAATTTTTATTACAAAATGAGTTACAATATTCTGTATATAAAAAATAGTAATATTTATATTAAAATTATTATTAGAAGTACAATTTAATACAACATATGATAGATGACAATATTACTTAGGGTTGTTAATTTATTTTTGAGGAGGGGGGAGAGTCTTCTGATTGAATGGAGAGATTGATGTCGACTCCGGGGACTCCATAGAAGATGACGACGACTCCAGTGCCACTGTTGAAGATTTCATGTCCGTGGAGGCTTTATAAACATTAAAACAAAGTACTAGATCCAAATTTGCATTCAATACTAACAAAATAAAATTATAAATAATATAAAATTAATTTACTCACATTGATGTTGCCAGGGGTGAACTATAATATAAATGATATTGTCCTTTGTATACAGGTTTAAAATTACAATAAATGAATTTAAAATAACTTATATTCTTTTATTTATAATATTTATTTACACAGACACACTAATACATTAACAAATTCACTCAGCCACACTAACCCATTGACACTAACAGAGATTCACTAATACATTGACAAATTCACACAGACACACTAATACATTGACATTCAAGCAGCCGCACTAATACATTGACAAATTCACACAGACAGGAATAATTTGTTTGAATGTATTAGTGCGCGATCTACCATTACTCACACACACACACATCCGCCGCCGCCACTATCCTCCGCCACAACGCCGCCACCGCCGCTATCGTCGACATCTTGGATTTTACACACACACACACACACACATCAAGAAATCGAACAATAGTAATCTCAGTGGCGCCAACTTTTCTTACGGAGTCGGAACGGCTAAAAAGGGAACTAAAATTTTAATTGGCAGGCTAATTAATCATGATATTTTAATTAGCGATTTCCGCGATAAGTAGACGTTATTTGGAGAAATGTTTCAAATAAAAGCAGTTTATTTTTTAATTCTCTATAACTCTTGGTTGAAACTTTTTTCTCTACAACCCTTAACTTCGGAGATACAAAAAGCCACCCTTAAAGTGAAATATCTACCCTACTAATGCAAATGTTGGGGTCGTCCGAGGATTCCGCATCGAATATGAGGGTCTAGGAGGTGCATGCAAAATTTCAGCGAGATCAGAAAAAGTTTAAGAATTAAGGAATTCATACACCAAGGGGTTAACCTTTGATTCTGAAAAGCTTAATAAATGACGATATATTCTATCTCGCTGAAATTTTGCATACACCTTCTAGACCCTCATATTCGATGCGAAATTCTCGGACGACCCCAATATTTGCATTAGTAGGGTAGATATTTCACTTTAAGGGTGGCTTTTTGTATCTCCGAAGTTAAGGGTTGTAGAGAAAAAAGTTTCAACCAAAAGTTATAGAGAATAACAATATAAACTACTTTTATTTGAAACATTTCTTCAAATAACGTCTAGTTATCGCGGAAATCGCTAATTAAAATATCATGATTAATTAGCCTACCAATTAAAATTTTAGTTCCTTTTTTAGCCGTTCCAACTCCGTAGGAAAAGGTAGCGCCACTGAGATTACTATTGTGCGATTTCTTGAAGTGTGTGTGTGTAAAAACCAAGATGTGACGATGGTGGCGGCGGCGGCGTTGTGGCGGAGGATAGTGGCGGCGGCGGCGGATTCGGCAGAGATGTGTGTGTGTAGTGAGCAATGGTAGATCCTTTGAATATTTATATCTACTACGATATATATATTCAAAGGGTAGATCGCGCACTAATCCATTCAAACAAATTATCCCTGTCTGTGTGAATTTGTCAATGCATTGGTACGGCTGCTTGAATGTAAATGTATTGGTGTATCTGTGTGAATTTGTCAATGTATTAGTTAGTCTATTTGAGTCCTATGTATTGGTGCATCTGTGTGAATTTGTCAATGTATAAGTGTATCTTGGATTTCTTTTTACCGCTTAAACTATCATTTTATTCATAAAATATTGATGTGCAGAGAAGGATATTATAAATAAAAGAATGTAAGTTATTTTAAATTCATTTATTATCATTTTTAAACTATATACAATAGATACTAACATTTATATTACATTTTTTATTACAATATAAGTTATAATATTCTGTATATAAAAGACACTAATATTTATATTACAAGTACAATTGAATACAATACTATGATGGGTGAATTGGGGATATTATTTTATTTTTGGGAGTCTTCTGATTTACTTGGAGAGATTAATGTCGACTCCGGGAATTTTGTAGAAGGTTGCGACGACTCCAGTGCCACTGTTGAAGATGCTAGCGGCTCCAAGACGAGTCCCGTGCACCAGGTGAGTTACAGAAACAATTCCATGTACGTGGATTCTTTATAAACATAAAAACAAAGTACTAGATTAAAATTTGCAATTATTACTAACAAAATAAAGTTATGAATAATATAAAATTACTTTACTCACATTGGGTGAACTTTACAGTTGGAATCGGCTTCAGGAACTCTGCAGAAGGTGACCAGGACTTAGGCGATGTTGTTGGATGGTGATAAATGCCTCGGTTCTTAGTCTGGGGCTGTATATTTCCTAAATAATTTATTTTACAACACATTTTCTTATAAATATCTATGTATTTGTTACTATATTATAATAAAAGACAAGTATATTTTGTAATATTTAGTTTATTAGTACCACATCTTATTTATTTGTGACACAATTTTTATTTTAAATATAAAGCCTGGTCCCAGCTTCCTGGATGTGACTTGAGAGGCAAGAAGCTGAACCATTTTCCAGGAATTCTCCTACGCGTACGTCGAACATACGCGTGCTAAGCGGAAAACCTCTCCAAAGACGCTTAGCGGAAAATTGGCTTTCATCGCTGCTGCAACTGCGACTGTAAACAAACAACAACAAAATAAATTAGAAACAGTTACAAACAATATTAATAAAATAGTAAATTACAATGAATTATTTGGTGGCTGGTTTCACATGCTCTTTATATTTAAATTCTATTTTAAATACAAATAAGTAACTATTCAAATAATTAAATAATAATTCAATCACTTTTTCCAGTCTTTAAAATAAAATCAATTTAAATATTGTAAAAAAAAACTTTTAAAACTTCTATTTTTAAATTGGAAATAATTATTGTGGGTAAAAATATTTCTCTATCTTAATTTACAAAATATAATAATAGATAAGGGTGATTCACTTTATTTTCGTGCTTAAAATCGGCCATAAATTAAAGCAGAGAAAAATATTTTAATTATGAGTGATACAAATTTATTTACATACATCTTTTATTTTAAATATTTTACTCTGAAATAATTCCAGAACGTTTTGAGAATTAAAAATATAGTTAATCACCCCAATCGGTTCATTATTAGTTCTTAAAATAAATATGTTTTAAAGATAGTTATTGTAAATTATAAATTTAAAACAAAACATATTTATTATTGCTTTTAACTGACTTTTACCCAAATAATTTAATAATAATAATAATTTTCTTACAAAGATGTTGCGAGCAGCGGACTTGATGTTCAATCTCGGTATTTCTGATGTTGCTGCACTCCGGTGATGCTGGTTACATCTCCAGCTGCTTCCAGGACGCTGGTTACATCTCCAGCTAATCCAGGATGATGATACAGTCTCCGGTAACGCTGGTTACATCTCCAGCTGGTCCCGTTATGTCCCTAGAAACATAAAACCAATGTATTAGTAACATAGAATAGCTGGAAACATTAGGAAAAACATACAATTAAACAAATACCAAAAAAAAAAATAATTGAGCACAAAAAATACTAAACGATCTTTAAAAGTAATTATTGAAAGCCAAAAATAGTAAATAAACTATCCAGAAAAATAAGTAAAGAACATTGGAATTATCTCTTGAAATAATCACTTAATCTCAATAATTTAAAAAAGTTTCGAAACGTTTTTTTAATTATTTAGATTAAAAGATTATTAATTTCAATATTTCTTACTTATTTTATTTTCTGTATATTGTGCCGAATATTTATTTTAACTGTTTAAATTGATAAATAAGCAGACAAACTTTAATATTTTGATGCTCGGTTAAATACAACTCATTTAAAAAATAATAATGTTCTTACATTGTTGCTGTGAGCTGCGGACGACATTCTGCGATGACTGCTGATACTGCGCAGCCAACTTCTGACATAGTTGAAGTGATATTGACTTAGATGATGTTGTCCACGACGATACAGGCTCCGTTGACGCTGATTAGAACACCAACTGCTCCATGATGATGCTGAGGCCGCAGAAGATGCTTGCAGGTCTCGTCATGTCCCTAGAAACATAAAAACAATGTATTAGTAACATAGAATAGTTGGAAACATTAGAAATAAAACATACATAAAGACATTTGATGATTGTTGAACCTGAAACAGAAACTCAGAACAAAATGCAATAAAATAGAACAATAGACAAGTTATGACATGCAGCATACACCATTTATACCACACATTCCATTCATCCCATAACATCCCATTTATACATTTCTTGATCTTCACGTTGTTTTCAATGTTGATTTCTTTGTTCTTTCTTCGGTTCTGTTCTTGCCTTATCCCTACCTAAGTTTTCTGTGTACAAATAGCTAATTTGAAGTGTCAAGTGGCGCAATGAATCTACGACAAGCAGCCGGAAGTGTGCTTGTACTTAATGCAAAGACGTGGACTATATTCCGTTAGCCCCGCCTCTCGGTTTACGCCTACTGAACCTACCCGAGTCGTTGGGAGAGTACTCCACAGTGCTCGTGGGAAGAGAAGCCTCTATGTACTTGCCCCGGAAATCCAAAGGCCACCTCTAACGAGGGGATTTGGCGACCCCGACCACGAAGTCATCGGCAGAGTACTCTCTAGCTGGGCGACCCGCCTACACACCAAACTACGACCTTGGTCTCGAGGGACTCGCCACACCCGGTTCGCGATACGCTTACAAAGCTTGCCAAATGTATGTAGAAATTATGTAGAATGTATGTTGGGCCCACACGTGAAGGCACTAGCGTTGTTGGAGGACAATTGTTAGGTATGATGGCCTTTTAAAAGGCAGCAAAAGTACGGAGCGCGATATCTACGTCTGTACACCACAACGAATTTTAGGCAAGTGAGCGAGTCTTGCGCAATCATTCCAATGCTTACAATGTGCTAGAGAGAGATGGACAATGCTAGCCCGAGCGATGGTACGAGTTTGCAGGTTTCGACCGAACAATGACTCACTAATTGTGAAACAAGTTCTAACGAAAGTTTATAAATGTTACCTTGAACGATACAAGAATAAAAATATACACTGCAAATACAATATTTATCATTTTACTTTTAATATTACTATAAATAATTTTATTATTGCTATTGTTTGTTATTAACATATATAAATAATTGTAATACATGTATGATTTGTTTTTGAATACAAATTCCCGATAAAACGTTTAAATTATAACGTCTCTATAATTAGAATTTAATTTTAAAATGTTAAATAAATATTTAGTATATCAAAAATACTCAACGTAAAATAATATTTCATAGTCATTATACAGGCCAATTATAGATAATTCAATTAAATTGCTTTTATGTAAGACACAGATGTACGGAAGATATGCCATGGTCGCGTATGATAAAATAAAAGTGTTAATATATATATGTAAACCAACTGCAAATATCAATAATAATAATTTTCTTGAATTTGTTTTCGTATTTTTATAAAATAAATATTACTTCCACCAGGAAACTATCTCACCTATAGCATTCAACAGTTTAAAATCTGACTAGTTATTATTTAATCACAAATAATAAAATGAAATCTTTGCAGTTTTTTATTTATCTTTAATCCTGACAAATGGAGTAGCACGAACCCTTGAAACATTCACTGTACATTCAATAAATTCACCCCATAATTAATCTTCATCAAACATTTTTTTCGTGCCATACCACATTCATAATTTCTTTCGTACTTATTCCTATCAAATTCTCACCTCCAATTTCACCAATACACATCATTTGATGTATTCATTAAATTCAGCCTGCAATAAATCTTTCATGAACAAACCTATCATGTCACATTCATAATTCTTTTCACAAATGACTGATTCATCTTTCATTCACGCAAAAAACCTTCAATTTATTCCTAGGTCGTCCATGCAATCTCTCCTCCTCAATTTCACCAACATGCATCTTTCAATATGCATATTAATCAATAAAAATCTCGGTGGTAATTAAAATGATTTAAATGTAAATGACTATGAATACATTAGAATATTTCGTCAGAATAAGACGCTCGGAAGCACTTAAGGAATATTGTTTTTGGGAAAATTAATATCGGTGTTTTAGAGAGCCTCCGATGGAGTCTAGGGTTTTTATTGTGATGAAGACAGTCTAAAAAATATTCAGGAATTTGTTTAAGGAATCAGGGCTGTCTATAATTGTTCTAGCATTTTTTTTAAGAATAGAAAACTGTCTAACCAAATTCTGGATTTTTAAAGGGAAGATAGCTGTCATAAATGTTCTAAGATCTTTTAAAAGGGTAGAAAACTATCTAAGAAAAGTTCAGGATTTTTAAAAGTGAAGATGAGTATCTTAGAAATGTTCTAGGATTTTTTTAAGGGTAGATAACTGTGTGAAGAAAGTTCAGAATTTTTTTTAATGGAACATGGCTGTCTTATAAACATTCTAGGATCTTTTTAAGGGTAGGCACCTGTCTGAGGAAAGATCAGGAGTTTTTAAAAGAGAATATGACTGTCTAAAATAACTTTTTGAGATGATGAGTGCCTCAGATAACCGTCTAAAAAAGATTCCGGATTTTTTTGGGTAGACTGCTGTTTCTTAAATGTTCTAGAATTTGGTTGATATGATAAATATCTGAATTATTTTCTTTTTATACTAAAAATATGTAATAACATTTGGATTCAAGTAGATATAAAGACCTGGGTGAAGTTGAGGGGGCAAGCCGCTGATTCTACCTTCTCAGAATTTTTAACAGACTTTTACCCAAATAATTAAACAAATAATAATTTTCTTACAATGATGTTGTGAGCAGAGGACTTGATGTGTGATCTCAGCTTTGCTGATGTTGCTGCCAAGTTTCTGCGATGATACAAGAGAATACAATGACTCAGTTGACGATGTCCATGATGATAACAGTTCCGATGACGTTGATAAGAATTTTAACTGCTCCCAGATGATGATACAAGTTTCGTTGACGTTGTCCACGATATTTCTGGGTGCGAAAAGATCACAAAAGAAAATTCCAAGACCAGAAATGCTGCAGGCTCTCCGAGATCTTTCTGTCGTTTCCTAAATTAACACACAAAGATACTGGTATTAGAATCTAATTTGATTATAAAATAAAGCTATGAAGAGGAGAGTTTTCTTTACTAATATGAATATTATTTGTGTTACTTCTTAAAAATGGAATTATGATAATATTCTATTAAGTTGAATATTATTTACAAATATTGTACTAGTTTGTTTCATAAAGTAAACACAATTAATAATCGCTTATTTTGACTTACGCTAAACTACAAAAGATTATCTTACATTTCACAAAACAAACAAAAATATCTATAAAACATTCGCGTACAATAGACGATGCTATAAAATGGATACAATTTCAATTATTATAGCGTTAATCTGCGTCTTAGAAGTATCAGGTAATTTTAATATTACGCTATGTTGCTTTAAATGTGGTTGCACGAGTCAACAAAACATTCATTAGATTCATCCACATTCATAATTCCTTTCATATAACCTAGACTCATTGTTTGTTCAGAAAACAAACCTGCAATCATGTGCAACCATTTATTTCTAGGTCAAACATGCAATCTTTAACTCTTAATTAAACAATTATATATCTTTCTAATAATAATACGAAGTCGCTTCGTATGTCCAGAGCAGGTTAACAAAAGATGTGAAGATGTGCCTACATCATATATTCTTGGTGGAAAAATTGTTGAAAGAAAGAAGTTTCCATATTTAGTTGCTTTAAAAAGGATAGAAGATGATAAACACTTTTGTGCTGGATCCATATTAACTACAAGAGTTGTGCTTACTGCAGCCCACTGCGTTTGTGGAAAGTGCGTATAAAACTTAGTGAAATTCACGAATAAATGGATGACAGATGAGACTAGCTTGTATGAAAGGCGTTGTGGATGTGGATAGGAATGTTTGGCGGAGATTAATTAATGCAATCTTTCTTAATTTCAGACAAAGTACAGAGAATAATATAACAGCAGAATCAATCTACATGGAAGCAGGCGTCAATTTAGAAAACGATGATACCACCACAATCTATTTGGTAGAATCTATAAACTGTCATGAAAACTTTACTTATGAGACAGCAGAAAACGATCTAGCCTTTTTGAAATCAAAGGAAATGATCATTTTCTCATTATTCGTTAATGCACTTGATATTTACCCAGGTGATATTATCCCAGGACGAATTGTAACCATAATTGGATGGGGATGTAATGAATATAACAAACAATATGTAACTTCAAATAAATTACGGTAAGAAATTGACAAATTTTCTACGCATTCTCTGAGGAAAGTTTAGGATTTTTTTTACGGTTGATAACTGTCTGAGGAAACTTCAGGATCTTTTTAAGGAAAGATGCTGTCTTATAATTGTTATAGGATTTTTTAAGGGTAGCTAACAGTCTAAGGAAAGTTTAGAATTTTCTTAAGGGAAGATGGCTCTTATAATTGTTCTAGGATTTTTATAAGGGTAGTTAACTCTCTAAGGAAAGTTCAACGTTTTTTAAAGGAAAGATGGTTATCTTATAAAACTTCTAGGATTTTTTAAGGGTAGAAAAATTGTCTAAGGAAAGTACAATTTTTTTAAAAGTTAATATGTGTTCTAGCATATTTTTAAGGGTAGCTAACTGTTTAAGGAAAGTTCGAGATTTTTTTAAGGGAAGATGGCTCTTATAATTGTTCTAGGATTTTTGTAAGGGTAGCTAACTGTCTAAGGAAAGTTCAGGATTTTTTAAAGGGAAGATTGTTATCTTATAAAACTTCAGGTTTTTTAAGGGTAGAAAAATTGTCTAGGAATGTACAATTTTTCTTTAAAGTTAATATAACTATCTTATAAATGTTCTAGCATATTTTTAAGGGTAGCTAACTGTTTAAGGAAAGTTCAGGATTTTTGTAAGGGAAGATGGCTGTCTTATAAAACTTCTAGGATATTTTTAAGGGTAGAAAATTGTCTAAGGAAAGTACAAGATTAAAAAAAAATTAAGATGATTATCTTATAAATGTACTAGCATTTTTTTAAGGGTAGTTAACTGTCCAAAGAAAGTTCAGGATTTTTTAAAAGGAATATGACTGTCTAAAATAGCTCTTTTGTGATAATTAGTGCATTAGAAGGACTTCAGTAACTTTAATTAATTTATATATTTTGTTTAAGATACGCTAACGTGCAAGTAATCAGAAAACAACGTTGTTTAAAATTTCTTCTAACAACTCAGAAGAAAGTAACGGACAACAACTTTTGTACTCTAGATAGTATGAAGGCTACTTGTTTCGGAGACTCAGGAGGACCAGCTTTATTTGACAACAAACTAGTTGGAATTGTGTCTTGGGGAGGAGATATGCTGCCTGATGTATACACTATACTTAAACTCTATGCAGATTGGATAATTGATTATTTGATACATGCCCAATAAATATATTATTTTAAATTAGATTAATCTTGCAAATTAATTTTCGCCATACGTTCCTATCCTGACACATCATCCACATCCATATAAACTCGTTTATTTCTCTCATCTTCAATCAATTCATCCATTTATTTCTAATTTCACCCTCAATTAAAATATGTTATCCCTGAATTATTATCTGAGTCTGGCATAAAATTATGATAATTATTTAATATTTGTTTTAAATATTTTGTTGACAAACTCAAAAGTCAATTTCCAATTTAAACAATTCAGAAATTGAGTTTACCTTGAATTTAACCTATTACAGAATGATTTTAAAAATATTTTACGATAAAATCATATTTAAAATCTGTTTATAATTGTTTTAAATTGTATATAAAGTCAATACAACAATTATTAATACCATTTCAGTCATGAACCGGGCCGTGATATTTTTGTGTTTCATTTGCAACATTTTCTTGCTTGGTTTTTGTCAGTTTATGGTAAGTAAATCGTTGTTCAACTATTTGATGTTGTAAAATTAAGTGAATGTATGTTTCTTCAGCAAAATGATCCGGTTAGATTAGAAATTCATGAAATAATTAACTGTGAACCTGATTCACCGTGGACTTGGACTCAAGATGTAAGAATTTTGAACGCTACACACGCAAAAGCTACGGTAGAAGGCGTGATGGATCGAAACTTCGACAACACTATTTCAGTTAGTATTATTTTATTTTAATCCGAGATCTTTAGGGCTCATGTCATTGCTTTATCGGGCTCGATACTAAGTAAAATGATTGCTTTAATAGATAACAGGAGATTTCCAACAATGGACCCACAATGATTGGAAGTATTTAATCAAAATGACAAAGAAGAAGGCTTGTACTACTCTGAAACAGTACGGAGGCAGTCTTTTCAATGAAGTATGTAAAGAAATCGGTTTGAAAAATGGTAACTGTCCTGTTCCGAAGGTACAACAAATAAACATGATTTATCTTTGATCTTTTAAACTGTATTAATAATTGTTTTATTGTTCAGGGCACTTATGGAATCAAAGACAAAGAGTTGGACATTAATAAAACACCTTTGGCCAAACTTGTAGAAGGCAGATATAAACTTAAAGTTTTTGCAGCAACTCCAGAAAAACTTGTATTGTTTTGTGTTAATGTAGAATTTTCTTCTATTAAAATATAGTTATGTTATACTAAAATGTAACTAATCTATGTATGTAGTGCACATCAAAATAATAATATATTATATAGCAACGGACTAAGGTGCATAATTTAATCCTGAGGGTGAAACTTATTTATAATATTTTAGTATGCGTTCTATTTATTTATAATTTATAAATATCTTAAATATGTTAAATCAATACTTGTTGTCATGACAGTTTAAAATATATAGTATCTCTCGTATCTAGACTCAAATATATGTTCCTGTTTCAATAACAAATCAACTAAAATGAAAGATACAAGTAAAACTGGTTTACTGGCATGTCAAACAAAAACAGTAACCAAGAAAATTAAAGTAAGCATAAAGATAAGTAAAACAGTACTCACAGTAACATCTCTCGGTTTTCAGCAAAAGACAATCCAATTAAAAGCAATCTCTATTCCTGCTCCTGTGATTCTTCATCCTTACGCAGGTCTCTACAACCCTTTCCCTTACGGATGCAGCCTTCTTTGTAACCACCCAACTGACAAAGATGCCAAAGACATCCTCAAACGTGCTCGAGAAACCTGGGCAACAGAAAACAAGAATGTTATCTCTCCAGACGAACTGCAGGCTATCAGAGATAGTCTGGCATACGTGGAGAAACCTGAGCCACCTCCGGTGGAAAACATCCCCGAGGAGCCCTTCAGACGGGAAGGAAATGGATAGATGTGATGTGAATATTAATAGCGCGATTTTCAAAAGAGTTTTAGCTAATCCTGAATTTTGAATTAGTCAAATTAAGCTAACCTATATTCTTAAAAAGTTTTTGGAAAATTATTTGAAATAAATAAATATATCATCACGCCTTCTACCCATTACTGGGTGTGGCACTCTGCCGAAGCAGATCTCGGTAAGTGATATATTGTGCGCGTGAAGTGCGATTACCAGTCGTCAAATCACGGCCTCCAAAGATGTTAGTGGTGGAGGAGCCACAGGGGTAGTTTTTGAAATTATGAAAATTGTTTGTCGCCTGTGGGAATCGAACCAGGGTTCTCAGGATCCACAGGCCGACTTCATACCATTGAGCTAGCGACCCCATAAAATAATATAAATAAAAAAATAAATATAAATATATCATCACGCCTTCTACTCGTTACTGGGTGTGGCACTCTGCCAAAGCAGATCTCGGTAAGTGATATATTTTGCGCGTGAAGTGCGATTACCAGTCGTCAAATCACGGCCTCCAAAGATGTTAGTGGTGGAGGAGCCACAGGGGTAGTTTTTGAAATTATGAAAATTGTTTGTCGCCTGTGGAAATCGAACCAGGGTTCTCAGGATCCACAGGCCGACTTCATACCACTGTGCTAGCCACCCCATAAGAAGATTAGCTAAAATGGAACATACGCAAATATTTCCGGGTGCGAAGATGTCGAAGAAGATATCAAGACCAGAGATGTTGTTGGAACACTGTCCGAGATGCTTCTGTCACTTCTTAAATTAACACGCAAAGAAACTGGTATTAGAATATAATTTGATTGTAAAATAAAGCTATTAAGAGGAGAGTTTTCTTTACTAGTATGCATATTATTTTTGTTACTTCTTAAAAATGGAATTATGATGATATTCTACTAAGTTGAATATTATTTACAAATATTGTACTAGTTTGTTTTATAAAATAAACATAATTAATAATCGCTTATTTTGACTTATGCTAAAATACAAAACGATTATCTTACATTTTAAAAAACAAACAAAAATATTTATTAAAAAATTCGTACAACAGACGATGCTATAAAATGGATAAAATTTCAATTATTATAGCGTTAATCAGCGTCTTAGAAGTATCAGGTAATTTTAATATTACGCTATGTTGCTTTAAATGTGGTGGCACGAGCCAATAAAACATTCCTTAGATTCATCCACATTTGTTAATTCCTTTCATATAACCTAGACTCATTGTTTGTTCAGAAAACAAACCTTCAAACATGTGCAACCATTTATTTCTAGGTCAAACATGCAATCTTTAGCTCTTAATTAAACAAGTATATATCTTTTTAATAAATAATAGGTAGTCGCTTCGTAAGTCCAGAGCAGGTTAACAAAAAATATGAAGATAAGCCAACATCATATATTCTTGGCGGAGAAGTTACAGAAAGAAAGAAGTTTCCATATCTAGTTGCTTTAAAACGGATACAAGATGATAAACACTTTTGTGCTGGATCCATATTAACTACAAGAGTCGTGCTTACTGCAGCCCACTGCGTTTCTGAAAAGTGCGTATAGAATTTAGTGAAATTCACGAATAAATGGATGGAAGATGAGATAAACTTGTATGAAAGGCGCTGTGGATGTGGATAGGAATGTTTGGCGAAGATTAATTATTGCAATCTTTCTTAATTTCAGACAAAGTGCAGAGAATAATATAAAAGCAGAATCAATCTACATGGAAGCAGGCAGCAATTTAGAAAACAACGATAACACCACAATCTATCTAGTAGAATCTATAAAATGTCATGAAAACTTTAGTGATGAAACAGTAGAAAATGATCTAGCCTTTTTGAAATCAAAGGAAAAGATCATTTTCTCATTATTTGTTAATGCACTTGTCATTTATCAGGATGATATTATCCCAGGACGATTTGTAACTGTAATTGGATGGGGATGTAATGAACATAACAAACAATATAAAACTTCAAATGAATTAAGGTAAGAAATTGATAAATGTTCTATGCATTCTCTTGAGAAAAGTTGGATGTCTCTGAGGAAGGTTCAGAATTTTTTAAAGGGAAGATGGTGATCTTATAAATGTTCTACGATTTTTTAAGGGTAGAAAACTGTCTCAAGAATGTTCAGTATTTTTTAAAAGAAAGATGGACTATTTTAAAAATGTTCTAGTATTTTTAAAGGTTAGATAACTGTCTTAGGATTTTTTTAGGGAAGATGGTGATCTTATAAATGTTCTAGGATTTTTTTAAGGGTTAAAAACTGTCTAAGGAAAGTACAGGATTTTCTTAATTTAAGATGGTGATCTTATAAATGTTTTAGGTTTTTTTAACGGTAGCTAACTGTCTAAGGAAAGTTCAGGTTTTTTTTTAAGGGAACATGGTTATCTAAAATAACTTCTTGACATGATAAATGCATTAAATGGACTTCAGTAATTTTGATTGATTTATATATTTTGTTTAAGATACACAAATGTGCAAGTAATCAGAAAACAACGTTGCATAAGGCTTCTTCCAGAGAATCGTAAGAGAAAGAAAGTAACGGATAACAACTTTTGTACTCTAGATAATATGAAAGGTACTTGTTTTGGAGACTCAGGAGGACCAGCTTTATTTGACAACAAACTAGTTGGAATTGTGTCTTGGGGAGGAGATATGCTGCCTGATGTATACACTATACTTAAATTCTATGAAGATTGGATGACTGATTATTTGAGGCATGGCCAATAAATATATTGTTGTAAATTAGATTAATCTTGCAAATTAATTTTCGCCATACGTTCCTATCCTGACACATCATCCACATCCATACAAAATCGATTATTTCTCTCATCTTCAATCAATTCATCCATTTATTTCTAATTTCACCCTCAATTAAAATACTTATCCCTGAATTATTATCTGAGTCTGGCATAAAATTATGATAATTACTTAATATTTGTTTTAAATATTTTGTTGACAAACTTTAAAGTCAATTTCCAATTTAAACAATTCAGAAATTGAGTTTACCTTGAATTTAACCTATTACAGAATGATTTTAAAAATATTTTACGATAAAATCATATTTAAAATCTGTTTATAATTATTTTAAATTGTATATAAAGTCAATACAACAATTATTAATACCATTTCAGTCATGAACCGGGCCGTGATATTTTTGTGTTTCATTTGCAACATTTTCTTGCTTGGTTCTTGTCAGTTTATGGTAAGTAAATCGTTGTTCAATTATTTGATGATGTAAAATTAAGTGAGTGTATGTTTCTTCAGCAAAATGATCCGGTTAGATTAGAAATTCATGAAATAATTAACTGTGAACCTGATTCACCGTGGACTTGGACTCAAGATGTAAGAATTTTGAACGCTACACACGCAAAAGCTACGGTAGAAGGCGTGATGGATCGAAACTTCGACAACACTATTTCAGTTAGTATTATTTTATTTTAATCCGAGATCTTTAGGGCTCATGCCATTGCTTTATCTCGCTCGATACTAACTAAAATGATTGCTTTAATAGATAACAGGAGATTTCCAACAATGGACCCACAATGAATGGAAGTATTTAATCAAAATGACAAAGAAGAAGGCTTGTACTACTCTGAAACAGTACGGAGGCAGTCTTTTCAATGAAGTATGTAAAGAAATCGGTTTGAAAAATGGTAACTGTCCTGTTCCGAAGGTACAACAAATAAACATGATTCATCGTTCATCTTTTAAACTGTATTAATAATTGTTTTATTGTTCAGGGCACTTATGGAATCAAAGACAAAGAGTTGGACATTAGTAAAACACCTTTGACCAAACTTTTAGAAGGCAGATTTAAAGTTAAAATTTTTGCAGCAACTCCAGCTAAACTTGTATTGTTTTGTGTTAATATAGAATTTTCTTCTATTAAAATTTAGTTAGTTAGTACTAAAATGTAACTAATCTATATATCTACTGCACATTAAAATAAAATAATATTTTGCAGTGCGTTCTATTTATTCCTAATTTATAAATATCTTAAATATGTTAAATCAATACTTGTTGTCATGACAGTTTAAAATAAATAGTATCTCTCGTATCTAGACTAAAATATATGTTCCTGTTTCAATAATAAAACAATTAAAATGAAAGATACAAGTAAAACTGGTTTACTGGCATGTCAAACAAAAACAGTAACCAAGAAAATCAAAGTAAGCATCAAGAGAAGTAAAACAGTACTCACAGTAACATCTCTCGGTTTTCAGCAAAAGACAATCCAGTTAAAAGCAATCTCTATTCCTGCTCCTGTGATTCTTCGTCCTTACGCAGGTCTCTACAACCCTTTCCCTTACGGATGTAGTCTTCTTTGTAACCACCCAACTGACAAAGATGCCAAAGACATCCTCAAACGTGCTCGGGAAACCTGGGCAACAGAAAACAAGAATGTTATCTCTCCAGACGAACTGCAGGCCATCAGAGATAGTCTGGCATATGTGGAGAAACCTGAGCCACCTCCGGTGGAAAACATCCCTGAGGAGCTCTTCAGAAGGTAGGAAATACAGCAATAAATGGATGGATACAATCTAAACGTTTTTTTGTTATATCTAAAGATATACGGAGACAGATTCTCGGCCGTTAACACCTGCACCAACTTTGGCAAGTGTTAAAACTCGAGGAAGCAGCTCAAGAAGATGTGTAACACCAGATCCAATTATTACCTCAGTTTTAAGGGAAAGAACTCTACTGATTTTAGATTTACGCAGAAGTCACAGCCAAGTAAACAAAATTTAACTATTTATAAATTCTTTCTTAATCTACAAATTTTTAGGAAGTAATATCATGGCATGGAATGAACGACGTGCCCGTAATAAATGTGTTGCGACCTCCAACACCAAGTATCAGTATAGACTCACCTTCTGAAACACCAGAAGCTCCAAGTAGAAGAACGACAGCATCACCGAAGCCTTCGGCACAGCAGCAACAAAAATTAGAAGTGCCCCAGGTTCAACAGACCACTGTAATCAAATAAATAATAATTATAAAAAAATACATAACTTGGGTTCGATTCTCACAGCCGACAAACAATTTTCACCAAATTAAAATTGCCCCTGTGGTTCTCTCGCCCAAATAACATCATTAGGGGCTGTGATTTGCCGGCTGGTAACTGCACGCGCAAATATATCACTTTTCGAGATCTGCTACAGCAGAATGCCACATCCAGTAATAGATGGAAAGCGTGATGATATATTTATATATCTCATAAAATTAGGTAGCATGAAGCTTACAAACTTTCACTGAACATTTATTCATTAGATTCGACAGACATTTCTATCGTGACACACTACTTTCGCTTCATTCACATTTATAATTCATTTCATTCAAGTTCGTCTCATCTTTTAATCACATAAAAAACTTTTATTCATATTCATCTATTTATTTCCAGATCGGCAACAAATTCTTTCACTAACCTGCACCTGTTTTAGCAATCTTTCATTCGACATACGTTCCACATGCCGAAACCATCTCAACTGACTTATACATTTTGCAAATACATAATATAAATATATCATCACGCCTTCTACCCATTACTGGGTGTGGCACTCTGCTGAAGCAGATCTCGGTAAGTGATATACTTTGCGCGTGAAGTGCGTCAAATCACGGCCCCCATAGATGTTAGTGGTGGAGGAGCCACAGGGGTAGCTTTTGAAATTATGAAAATTGTCGCCTGTGGGAATCGAATCTAGGGTACCAGGGTTCTCAGGATCCACAGGCCGACTTCATACCACCGAGCTAGCTACTCTATTGCTAATACATTATTTCCACAAAGTCAAATAATTATAATATCATTTATTAAAGGTTGTGGAAGCTAATGAGTACGAAGTACAAGACGGTGAAGAAGATGTTGTGAAAAGAAAAGGTAAACGAAGACGTAAAAGAGGCCGAGATTCCTCCCGAGGACCTCTTGCTGTTCAAGCTTCCATCGACCCCGAAACACAAGTATGTAAAGTAAATATATCATCACGCTTTTTAATTTGATGATTTGAAGGTGTCAGCTCTTGGAACAGATGGACTAAACACAAGTGCTCGACCATCTTTAGTTCCTGCTGCTTCTTTACAAGATTCTAGCTCAACTGCTCATTTACAAAAATACCAACAACAGAGACTCGGTACTGACAGATTAAACAATGGATCAAAAAACTCTATTTTAGATCCTGATGTTTTAAAACATCTTCAGAGAGAACTAACCGGCGAATTACTTGATCTAGAGTTCAACAAAATGGTACGAAACTACAAAATTAATTTGCGACACAAGAAAACGTCTTAACTCTAAAATATTCTAGAGGCGAGCAGCCCTAGAAGAAGCTTTCAAGTCGCTTCCAACAGAAAAGAAACCAATTTCAGACGAAGTTCTCCAATTAAAACAAGAGTTAAATCTTTCGCCAATAAATGAGAAACTTTGGTTATCACTTCCGCGAGTATTTTCTCGAAGAAGTGCCAGATTTGAAATGCCTTTACACAGCAGAATACTTAACAGTAAATATATGATATTTTTGCTTCACTTTTTATAACCTTATTGTTTTTAGCTCTGACGCCTTTGGAATATTTAAAACAACACTGTATGGTGTCCAACGGTAGAAGATTGTTGTACAATTTAGTTTTTAACAGACATAAAGACATTTCTCAAGAGAATGGATCAAGAATTTTACTAAATAATGTATGTAACTAACCTTTACAAACGGTACAATGCTTCTTTGCTGGCCCGGTACAGATATTTCACCTGAAAACATAATCTTCGATAATTCTAAAACTATCCAGATTTCTGAAATGTTTTTAGGGGATCACTACATATTATAAACAATATATTTCACTATATTTTTACACTTTTAGCACCATTTATAACAGTAAAATGCAAGTACAAATTTCATCCATTTTGTTTTTCTACATCTTATTACGAAACGATCTGACCAGTTTGTAACTACAATTTGGCGGGAATATAAATTAAAATAAAACTACTGCAAGATATTATTATCAGAAATACTGTACTAAAATAATTAAACTATAAACTGATTTTAAAATCATACTGATTATTTAATTTTCGGGGGGCTCAAATTATATTTTGTTCTAAATTGTCTCTAAAATGTATTTTTAAATTATAAAATACGAATTTTAGCTTACTAATTTTATTTTTCCTTCAGAGAATTCGAATCGCTCTAGGTGAAATGATGGGCAAACCATTATCGGAGGTCCAAATAAAAAAGTTTCAAGATCTTGTTGATTGGAAAGACGATGATGTAATTGATTTTAAAACTTGGTGTGGGATGTGTGCACTGTTTGAAAGAGTTTTTGCTGTAGAATTTTGTACCCAGCTTCCTGGAAAAGACATTGATCCTAATAATGAAGTTGAAATTGCAGATTTTCAATCATTGTTTAGAAGATTACAAAGTGTGCAACCGAAAGAATGTCTTGTTAATATGTTGAAGGCCATTAGAGACCTTTAATTACAAAATATTGTTTAATTTATTACATAATTGTTGAACTATATTTATATGTTGTTTAATTTATTACATAATTAAGAATAAAATAAGATTGAAAGTCTTCTATCGTTTCTAGACCTTTGATACAAAAATTTTACAGTTATTTTTACCCTTGTGGCTCCCCTACCACTAACGACTTTGGGGGCCGTGATTTAACAGCAGGTAACGCATTTTAGGTGCATAAATATATCAGTTATAGAGATCTGCTGCGGCAGAGTGCCACACCCAGTAATAGGTAGAAGGCATAATGATATATTTATTTATTTAAAATTAATGTTGGTCTCTTTTAAATAACTTGTACCTTGGATATTGGATGTGGCATCAGAGTAAGTTGATATTGTGTCGTCTTCAGGAGCTCATCGTGTAGAAGCACTGGGCTATTGAATTCAGTAGAAAATGATAATAATTGCAGTATAAGAAGAATCATAATCTCTAGTGAATCTATAAATTTTAGTTTTAATGCAGTATGTACAACACATTGATTCCTAATTTAAATTATGTTCAATATCTCTATGTATAATGTTAAATAGTTCTTATTTTTATGGAGTTACATATTAATCATCACTGTCCCTTAAATATAAAACCATACAAACATACAAATTAAATTAATACCAACTACAGTCATCATAACTAACAACAAAATTACTGTTACACTAAAATATATAAATACAAATAATCAAGAACTGCAACGATCATCATAAACTATTGAAGGAACAGGAATAACAACATTTAAAAGAATGAAATTAGTGAAATAAAGGATCACACACGTACATCATACACACATATGATACAATACTGATTAGATTCCGAATTCGGAGACGCTAATTAGCACTAAACGGGTGTCCTAAATCAATATCAGTAACTAGACACATATTTACATACTCTGTCTAAAACACCAATGAATGATTGTTTACAAACTTTGTGCAACACAATTGTCTGATACATGTAGAAGCTTAGTACAAGTTAATTCTTTCTAACATTCGTATATTACAATTAGTTTTGAGGTACGTGAACATTACTACATTTTCCAAATCAGATCTTAGCAGTTGAATTTGGAAAAGTCTGGATAATGTTCACAAATCATCAACATGTCCTACATTTCAATTAATATTGTATTCATTAATGTACTTTAGCCTATTCTCCGGTTCTTTTAAACAATACTATCTTCATTTCTATTTATTTATTTATTTATTGTTAAAAAGAACTTTAATAATTGAGAACAGGTCTTTTACATCTAAATAATACTACAATTGGCATAAAAGACCAAATAATAGTTTTATTATTACATACTTTGATCACTTGTAATTTTATAATTGATTCACATTTGAAAATGAAAGGAAATCAAAATAGTGATCATTATTTTGAAATTTACAATACCGAGCAATTATTATACTGTTTATAATTATTATTATTGACTATATTTACATATATAAGAGGCTCTAATATATTTCAGGCCAATTGAGTACTAAAAATTGCATTTTTTTACTGTGAGTTTAACAGTTTGTTCCAAAAAGCTAATCATTCAAATTAATAAATAACATTACTTTAAACAATGAATATCATTTAACCAAGCATTAAATATAAATTATTTTATTTGTGCATTACTAAATGATTACTATTCTTCATAGATGCATTACATTTTGTAATTCCCAATATTACTGGAAGTATAAAAATCTGTCAAATATAAAATTAAATTAAGAGAGAGCTGTTGTAAAATTAGACTACGGAAGAATCTTATTTAAATATTTCCTTCTACCTAGACGTCATGTTTATACTTTATTATTATTAATACAAAAGTAACAATACTATAGTAACTGACTTCCAATACTAATTGACTGATTTAAGTATAAAAAATAAATAATTACTTTGATTTACTTTCTTTATGTTACCAAAGAAGAGTTTTATTTTCTATGGTAACATAGTATTTAATCTTCTAAAGTCAGTTACTTAAATGTGTTTTAAATACAAGCAAAATTACATTTCACATTTCTAAATCTTATTTAGTATGAAATAAATGCAAACAAAATCATGTAAATGTCAATAACTTTTGGATAAAACACTAAGGACTAGTTTTTCAATCTCCGATTTACTCTTGATTAAGGTTAATCATGATTAAATAATAATGGAAACCATAGTTTCAATTATGATTTAATCATCGGTTTACTCTCGATTAGCGTTAATCATGATTAAATAATAATGGAAACCATAGTTTCTATTATTATTTAATCATGGTTAACATTAATCGGTAATTGAAAAACTGGCCCTAAATAAATAAAAAATAATGATTTCTATTTGATTTTTGCCAATTATATATTACAACACACAAACTACATTTCAAGTATTTCAATCAATTGAAATGAACTATTACTTTGGTTTTATTTTACAGTCAATCCTATGCCAGCAGTTTTATACTCCCAGATAAGAAATCAATATTTGTGGAACGTTTTGAGTTTCAGAAAATTGTACGTAGTTTTTTTGTGCATTATCATTTGTATTTTTCAACATTTTTAAAGAAAATAGACAGACTATAAAACTCAGAAGGACAAGTTTTCAGAACTAATATTTAGAAAATATCAAAGCTTACCAGATTATTTCGCCGACGTTTCTTCCACCTCTTCTTCTATAAACATAATTTTCAAGACTTCCACCAAAACATTTATATTTCAACCAATTATCTTGTAAAACCGGAACTGAAATAACCTGGAAACAGTTACATATTCTCCAAATACTAGTTCCTTTCTTATCTTTCAACCATTCTTCTTGAAAATACTAGAAAATAGATAAGAATAAAAGCAAGTATTTGTGTTTATCTGGGATGTTGTGCATATCTACCCGTCGTAATGCGCTTATATACAGAAGGCTGGCGTGTTGACAAGCTATACTAGTGACATATTAGCTTGGTGTTAATACCAGTGAGGTGATCGGCGGAACCGATCTGGGACAATACTTAGAATATGGTTACAGCTTCAACAACGGTATATATAACAAGACAAGTCATTGTCACAACGAAGAGAACTCTACGTACGAAATATGGTACAGTTGCTAGAAGTCTTTGATATTCTGAGGCCCCAATAACAAATTAATTCAATTTAAATTATTTCTGGGTCGATTTACTAACTCAGAAATGATTTAAAAGCATGATTTGATGGATTAACAGTCATCAAATTGCTACACTTAGCGCAAGGTGAACTTCATGAATAGTAAAATTAGTAGAGGGCGATTTGACAACTTAACAGACGTCAAAATGCGGCTTTAGTACAAAATACTAAAGTTACTTGAGGAAAGGATGGTGAAGAGGAATTAAATCGGGAAAGATTACAGCCATTGTCATAAATAAAGAATAATATGTTTCGTTTTTTCAAAACTGATTTCTGAGGGCCAGTTTTTCAATCACCGGTTTACTCTCGGTTAACGTTAATCATGATTAAATAATAATAGAAACCATAGTTTCCATTATTATTTAATCATGATTATCATTAATCGGTGATTGAAAAACTAGCCCTTATGGCCGGTTTCATCAACAAAAAGTAAATTTTAAACATGGTTTAAATAAATAAAAGCAAATCGAATGTATGACAGCATTGCTAATTATTCCAATTGACAAGTAATTTTGATTTGCTTTTGTTTACTTAATCCAAGTTTAAAATTTAACTTTTGTTGGTGAAACCGACCATGAGTCTATCTAAATTATTTCACAGTGCTTTGGCAATCTGTTCGTCTTAGTAGGCTACTAGTTAGTAGGGCGCTCAGAATATAAGTAATGAAAAATACAATCATCCCTTAAAAAACACAAAATAAATCATGGTACCCGAAGGGATCTTGTACTTTGGTTCTAGTGATGTGAAACGTACCGAAACGTAATAAATATTAGTAAATTATTGGAAGACTATATTTGTTTATTATCACAGTTTAAAGTTTAAACATTTGTATTATTAACTATTAAATGACGTAAAAATGAAGACATGTATTCTACCTCTACTAAAATACTTATTTATTGAAAGATTTTGTTGTATCTATCCAATAATTTACCGATTGAACGGTACCCATCACATCAGGAAATGTCGAAATATAAAGAAATATTTGGGATACAGTGTCATGAAGTTTACAAATGCAGCCATTTTGTATTAAATCAAAATAATTAAATATTATTTGACCATTTGTACTACGGGAAATGACAGTCATTGTACTATTACACTCTGTCAAAAATATGTAATACTTTTATGTACAAAACGACACAAATATATAAATTAGTTGTTGATACAAATGGTCAACTAATAAAAAGAATAATACGTCATATTTAATAAACTGTCCTATTATTGCAACTCACACACTTTGGCACGGAAAAATGCAGCAAAAATATTACCCTAATCTTTGATTCAATGGTATTCTGGCACTCACTTAACAATGCGATGTAAAAACAGCTGTTTGGGCTGCGATCGATCACTGCGCCACCTATATAATGAACTATTTTTTTTGGGACGAGATTTGAAAATTTTGTTCGTAGTCATACGCTTTGGCTGTAAACAATTATTTAAAGTTTTCTGTGTTGAATTTATCGTTTGTACATAATAATATACATGTCTGTTTATTTATTATTTATTTTATTAATTATGAACTATAATTATATTGGGTTGTGCATCAACTTCAGGTCGGTCACGAAAACTATTAGATTTATCATAAATAATAAATAAATGATAAATTCAACACAGAAAACTTTAAATAATTGTTTACAATCAAAGCGTATAGCTATGAATGAATCTTTTCCCAAAAAAAATAGTTCATTTTGTAGGTGGCGCAGTTTTTGCGTCACATTGTCACGTGAATGCCCGCATGCTATTACCGCTAAATATCTTAAAAACAAATCTTGTGTTTTGTTGGAAAGAAATGAGCGGCTGGAGTTTGAAAGTTTGTTCGTACCCTGTATCTATTTCAATAAGAAACTAATAAAGAATTTACTAGAAAATGTGGGTGCGCATGAATTTCTGCTCCACATTTCCGCGCACACAATTTAACAACAATAAAAAATGTAATGTTGAGGCAGTCAAAATATTACCCTTGTTGAATAATCATCATCTTCACACACGCACGAATTGTTTTTTTTAGTACTAGACCACTGCACTACTCGTTTATAAAAAGGTTCATACCTCTCAAAAAATATGCTTTAGTCCGGTTTAATTCCCGTTAGCGTTTCGCTGTGTTGCTATGATCGCAGTCTTATTGTTGGCGTCTCGTTCTGTTCCATAGATCTTGCCTGCTTTCTTCGCCATGGAGCCCAGCAGCTCCTGAGAACATTTGTGCGCTGAGCGAAGCGAGAGCGCCCACTCTTTCAGTCCGATTTCATCCTGAAAGAAAAATAACTGACAGTTAGTTACAGTTCGTAACTTTAAAATATTTTAAACTGTCCCAGAAGCTAACTGACTGTTCAGAGACGATGGCTAGAGGATTCTAATTGCCAAGTACTTTTTACAATCCTTTTAATTTTTTTTAAATGATTTTACAGCTAGCTTAGTGCTCTAAGACGATGGCTAAATCATTTCAGCAGTAAAATATTTCTTAAAACTGTTTTAAATGCTACATAATCATTTTAAAGTCTTTTAACTGTCTTAAAAGCCAGTTGAATGCTCTAAGACGATGGCTAGAGGATCCCAGCTACCAAATACTGCCTAAAACTGTTCTTAAATCCTTTAAAATCATTTTACAGTATTTTAAACTGTCATACAAACTAACTGACTATTCAAAGGCGATGGATAGAGGATCCTAATAGTTAAATGCTTTTTAAAATTGTTTTAAATCCTTTCAAATCATTTTAAAGCTGGCTAAAACTGTTCTAAATGCTACATAATCATTTTAAAGTCTTTTAAAATGTCTTAAAAAGCCAGTTGAATGCTCTAAGACGATGGCTAGAGGATCCCAGCTACCAAATACTACCTAAAACTGTTCTTAAATCCTTTAAAATCATTTTACAGTCTTTTAAACTGTTCTACAAACTAACTGACTATTCAAAGGCGATGGATAGAGGATCCTAATAGTTAAATGCTTTTTAAAATTGTTTTAAATCCTTTCAAATCATTTTAAGGCTGGCTAAAACTGTCCTAAAATGGTACATAATCATTTTAAACTCTTTTAAAATATCTTAAAAAGTAGTTAAATGATCTAAGACGATGGCTAGAAGATCCTAGCTATCAAATACTTTCTAAAACGGTCTTAAATCTATTAGAATAATTTTAAACTATGCTAAAAGCTAAGTAAGCGCATTAAGTTGTTGGCCAATATCTCAAAAACTATTAATATTTGTTGGAGATTAGTTTTAGAATGAATTTAATGAACGTAGTGTGATATTATTAATTTCTGACTTACCGGATTCGTAAGAACTATTTTGGCATCTCGTGTACGAATAACAATACACTGTTCATTTTTAACATGCACTAAATCTGCGCTAACATCTTCTATTTGATCCATGAAAACCAGCTCCGGTTTCGTACTTCCGGAATCTGGGTGAAGTTCTAATCTATTTGGGTATAATTTGGCGTATCTTGTCTGCCAGGCAGACGCGAACGGGCCTCCTAGTTTCTTTATGTAGCCGTGGAGAATGCAGTCAGACTCTGAAATAATATTTTCCATAATTACTTTTAATTTATTTCAAACTTGCACAATATTTCTTACCTTTCTCATCAGCGTCAAATTTGGCCTTTTGTTTTGTTTTTCGTTTATGCTCCATTTTGTCTGCTTCTAGGTTAATAGTTTCAAAGACTGTTTCAGCAACTTCACTTTGCCATCTTTCAGAAATTACCAAGGGGAAGTTCTTGTACAGCTCTTGATCTGCTTCTGTTAACTGCAACAAGAATTGTATTGAGTATTTATCTGGCTGCACAAGAGGAAGTTTTACCTTGATTCCTTTGGTGTCCTCTTCGTCGAATGATCCAATGTCGAAAGCATCAGCAGCGTTGACTTCTCCTCTAGGTGGAATTAGAGGAGGGGTGTATTTTTGTAGATAGACTTGTTGCCAATCGATGCCAGCAAAGAATGAATGTTCTTTTACTTCATCCGCCCTAAAACAAATTAAAAATCTTTTATAAATA
Organism: Pterostichus madidus; assembly: GCA_911728475.2. Classification (NCBI taxonomy): domain Eukaryota; kingdom Metazoa; phylum Arthropoda; class Insecta; order Coleoptera; family Carabidae; genus Pterostichus; species Pterostichus madidus. The sequence continues at coordinate 1,110,002 of OU452314.1, read as the reverse complement.
TATAGTTTGGTTTAAAAATGATGCAAACTTACCCATTCCCTTTACAGCCTAACCGTTTGTCGATATCTCTGTGTAATAAACCTTCTAGAAGAGATTTTAGTTCTTTGCTAAATGATTCTGGCAGTTCTACATTCTGCAAAGAACAATTTTATTTATTTATTTTTATGTTATTTTATAGGGTGGCTAGCTCAGTGGTATGAAGTCGACCTGTGGATCCTGAGGGCCCTGGTTCGATTCCCACAGGCGATAAATAATTTTCATAATTTCAAAAACTACCCCTGTGGCTCCTACACCACTAACATCTTTGAGGGCCGTAATTTGACGACTGGTAATCGCACTTCACACGCATAAATATATCACTTACCGAGATCTGCTTCGACAGAGTGCCACACCCAGTAATGGGTAGAAGGCGTGATGATATATTTATTTATTTTTATGTTATTTTATAGGGTAGCTAGCTCAGTGGTATGAAGTCGACCTGTGGATCCTGAGAACCCTGGTTCGATTCCCACAGGCGATAAATAATTTTCATAATTTCAAAAACTACCCCTGTGGCTCCTACACCACTAACATCTTTGAGGGCCGTGATTTGACGACTGGTAATCGCACTTCACGCGCATAAATATATCACTTACCGAGATCTGCTTCGGCAGAGTGCCACACCCAGTAATGGGTAGAAGGCGTGATGATATATTTATATTTATTTTTTATTTATGTTATTGACCACTTGGGGTCAAGGACGAAGTTCAACCGATGATTGTTCTTTCACCTACCCTTACCAATATATTACAAACATAGGCAGGATTCGAACCTACGATCTATGGCTGCTACGCTGGTCGCTTGACTACTGTTGTAGGTTAAATTTAATGAGATAAAAATAATTGTAACAGTTTTTTAATCCTCTTACCATAGTCAACGTCATTCTGTCGATCTCATGTTTATCTTTGGTTTTGTGTTGGCGAAAAGGTGAATGTCCTTTCAAGAGTTTGTACAACATGCATCCGAAACTAAACCAATCTGCACTTGAATCATATGCTGTTCCTTTCGATAATACTTCAGGTGCCATGTAGCCGTGTGTGCCTCTACAAAAACGAACAAATATATCATCACAACAGGAATTTTATCACAATTACAGTAGCTTATAATGTGGAATGCGAACTACTCAGATACAATCGTATTTTTGTGGATAAAAGTTGAAGGAAATTTGAACCAGGTGTTTCAGGGTTAAAGTTAGTAAAATAGGGTGTACTTACACACTGGCATGGGGTTTTTTTTTAGAGAAATCACAAGCAAGACCCAAGTCCGATATCCGAACATGACCATGTTCATCTAGTAATATATTTGCTGGTTTTAAATCTCGGTAGACGATATACCTTCTGTGCATGTGTTCTAATCCTAAAAAATAAATATATTCATTAAAAAACTGTTTAGTTAATTATACCAGCGGCTCTAAACATCATAAACTTAATCTCAATTACAGTAGCTTATAGGTAGAGTTCGAGACTTCGAATGTTCGCATTTATTGAACCTTCGAATTTTTTAATATTCCGAATTTTCGAATTATTCGAATTGTGAATCTGGATCCTAACGTGAACACGGCATGTTGATATGAATTATTTTCAGAATAAACTCATTTGCAGAGTTTTGTATTAATTCATAAGTAATTATTATTAATTATTATTGTTTGTCAAATTAATTCAATTTAGACTTAAAATTTCGCTACACTGTCAAAAACGTTTTATTGTCATTTTAAAACGTTTTACTAAAAGTCCATAGCATTTAGATGGACGGTAAGAGAGTAAATGCCTTAATTAAGACGCATAAACTTGCAGAGTTTTTGCAGGATACGTCGCCGAGTTTATTATTTAATTCGTGGTCGACTTTTCGCGAATTATGCGTGAGCATGTTTGGAGACGACAGATGGCGTTAATTCAGAGACAAAAAATTCGAGAATTCGAAGCTTTGAAAAATTCGTAAATTCGAAGCTTCAAAAAAATCGAAAATTCGAAGCTTTGAAGTTTTTCTGACGAAGTTCAAAACATTCGAATGTTCGAAAGTTCAGAATTCGAACTTCAGTGGAAATCAACGACCCTACTTACAGGAAATAAATTAAACATAAAATTAAAAGTTAGGATTCAAATTATAAAATTAATAAAGATAAAAACATTTCAGGATCTAAGAACAACAATAAGTAATCTGATTTTGTAATTTTTTTCTGTTTATATTTTGTGCTGATGACCTAAATAAAACAATATATACATGACTTATTGTTATTTTTGTATCCTGAAGCCTTTTTATGTTTATTAATGAAATAACTTGAAGCCAACAAGATTTGAACGCGGGAATTGTTCGATAATGAACATTTACCAGATAAAAATAGTAGTTTAGTAAGAAAGAATTTAAATGTTGAGAGCCGCAGTCCTAAATCTAAATATTTAGAAGAATTCCATACCTAAAATAACTTCGGCAGCATAAAATTTCATTTCTACTTCATTAAAAACACCATGTTGGCTAAGATGGTAATGTAAATCTCCTCCATTCATCAAATCCAAGATGAAGCACAGCTTATCTGGCGTATGGAATGCATACGTCATACAAACAATAAACGGACAATCCACCCCAGTGGAAACAAGCGACAACATGATTCTTTCATTCAGTGCCAATGTTTCTCCTTGTTTCATTTTGATTCTCTTCTTGTCTAGGCATTTCATAGCGTACATTTTACCCGTATCTGCTTTTCGGCAGCCGTACACCTCGCCGAAGCCGCCTCGCCCGATGATTCGATGAACACTGAAGTCGTTCATTGATAACTAAAAGAAATAAGTTTGCCTTGGTCAGATTGCCTCGACGTCCTAGGAGGACATGGATTAATATGATTGATGATTTATTAAGCGAAAGATCAAACGAGCTTGTCAATAGAATTGTAAATGAGGCGAAATTTGGTGATTGATTTGTAATAATTATTACTTACTTGTATATTTAGTTCTAAGTTTTTCCACTGACAAAATCTTGTGTATTTATCACTGAAATACAGATTTACAAATTATATTTTATTTACCATTATTAAAACAACTACCATTTCAAAAATACCTATTATATCAATTGTTTTCAAATTTTATCTGTACATTAATAATATTTATACACAACCGGGCTAAAAAGCATATGTTTTGGCCCTAAAAAGCGGGCCTAAACATTTATTTTTGGCCCTAAGACCTATAGATATATAAATAAAATGTCAATTTTTGTTTGTTGTGAATACTTAAATAAATAAATATATCATCACGCCTTCTACCCATTACTGGATGTGGCACTCTGCCGAAGCAGATCTCGGTAAGTGATTTTGCGAGTGAAGTGCTGTTATCAGTCGTCAAATCACGGTCCCCAAAGATGTTAATGGTGAAGGAGCCACAGGGGTAGCTTTTGAAATTATGAAAATTGTTTGTCGCCTGTGGGAATCGAACCAGGGTTCTCAGGATCCACAGACCGACTTCATACCACTGAGCTAACCACCACAGAATACTTGTTTCTGTAAAATGTCATTTTGGCATATAACCTATTTACTTATTTTAATCTTTTGATTGGGGTGGCTAGCTCAGTGGTATGAAGTCAGCCTGTAGATCCTGAGAGCCCTGGTTCGATTCCCACAGGTGACAAACAATTTTCATAATTTCAAGAACTACTCCTATGGTACCAGTAACATCTTTGGGGGCCGTGATTTGACGACTGGTAACCGCACTTCACGCGCAAAATATATCACTTACCGAGATCTGCTTCGACAGAGTGCCACACTCAATAATGGGTAGAAGGCGTGATGATATATTTATTTATTTTATTTAATCTTTCGAACATATAATTAAATGTTATTTTGTTGTGTATAAAATATTGTATGTACCACGGGTGAAATTAGCGTTTCTAACCCTGAGCATGTTATTAGCCCTTGGCGCTTTGCGCCTCGTACTAATAATCATGCCACGGGCCAGAAACGCCTGTTTTCACCCTTGGTACATAAATAACTATTAATTATGTCCAATCAATTCTTTTAGAAAATTCGAAATTTGGTATATCAAAAACAAAATTTTTGTCGACTTCTAGATTTTTTTTCTCGTTTTGTATGAAAGGGAATTACATAAAATTTTAATATGATATACTTTAATACATTATTATTATACAATAAAAATTTGAAGCCAATCAATTAAGTATTTTTGGAATGAAACAACCTGGAGCATTGTATAGATATCTTACCTTTCTAAAAACTTCTTAAAAGGATCTCCTCTTAAATGACTGAAAATTTCCTCTATGTAAGGCTGTAAAATAAACATAATAAATAAAGGAGGAACTACAGAAGAGTTTGAAATTAAACTACCTCAAATAAAGTAACTGGAACTTCATTCTTCATTAAATATTTTTGAACATGAGATACAGCTTCTTTGGAATAATCCTGAAAAAACATTTAGACTCTGAATAAACAATTACTTCGCAGAGAGGAATGAAACATATTATCAGAGGACGAATATAAATTGATTATGTTTGGATGAGGGCAAACAAATTACTGACAAAGAAAAACACAAGTAAATGAAAGAAAAATAAGGAACTTACGTGCGAGTGTGATAACAATTCTTTCATGATGAAATTATCGTAGATTTCTCTGGCAAGCTTCCGTCGTTCATCCACGCATTCTAGTTTCTCAAACTGTTTTATCTGCAACAAAAATAACACGAAAATATGAGACTTCTACACAACAATCACATTTCAACATTACAATCAGTAGAACTGGAAGTCTATTCTAATTCATAGCGGGATGTGGCTGTTGTTACGGCTTTGATATTTTTCGTGACAGCTATACTGAATTGTCTTCATAGCGGGACTGAGTAACAAATTAGGAAATTGTATTTTTAATGTTGGTATTAAAGATATAGTATAGTTGTCAACCCTTTTATTTATAAATAAATACAGAGTGATCAAAAGGAATTGTTACAGTTACAACAATAAAAAAACTACTTGAAATTGGTAAGCCTGATACATAAATTCATTTCCTCTTGTTGACAGTGACATTTAAAATTAAAATTTGAGTACATTTATTATTATATTTATTTCTAAAGTATTTCTATTACTTAAAAAGTCAAAATTCTATTAGCTGTCAGACTCCTGACATAACCTATTTGTATTTATTAGAAATGTCAAATAGCATTTCCGCCTTTATCTGACGTTGTGCCAACTATAGAATAAAAAGATCTCTGAAATTGTATTGCCAACTATAACAATTCCTTTTGATCATCCTGTGTTCATGACAAATAGGATGCGGGCACTCACGTGACACTGTGACGTAAAAAAAACAGCTGTTCGGGCAAAGATCACTGCGCCATCTACAAAATGAACTATTTTTTTGTGGCGAGATTTGAAAGAACGGTTCTTTTCATTATTAATATTATCATAAAACGCTCATTTCATGGCAATTTTCAGTTTTGGGAAAAAATAATAGTCACATGGTGATAGATCAGGCGAATACGGAGGATGGTCGGTGACACAAATATGTTCATGTGGAACAAAACGTGAACAAGCCTTTCTTTTACCCAAATCTTCAGTTAGAATTCTCCAAATAGTATTTTAACTCGTATTTAATTCTTCACCCAACATTCTAACAGTAAAATTCGCATCGACATTTCACGCACTTTTTCGACTACTTCAGCACAATTTCCGGCTTTTGGACGTCCAGATCTTTCATCATCATTTAAATCTTCACGACCATTTTTAAATTTTGCAAACCACATAAACTTGTGAACGAGATAAACAATCATCATCATAAACTTTTTTCATCAAGTCGTATGTCGCAGCAAATTTGTTTACAAGTTTAACACAAAATTGAATATTTGCTCGTTGTTCCATTGTATTTTTACAACATAAACACACAAACTACTGTCATTAAAATGCGCGTAAATTTTTAAACTGTCACCTGATTGCATGAAGTTGTGTGCGTTCGAAAGAGTGTGTATGTTTAATAGATTTCGCTACATGTTCTATGATTTGAATTAAAAGTTTCGTTATTTTTGGGACATACTGTATAGTAAAGAAAGGAAGTTCAGGATACTCTCAAACCCGGAAGAACTAGTTCCTGGTGACCTACATCGATGAAAACACGTTCGTTATTCGACACTTCAGAAATTACATAATTCTATGAAAACGTGACCGTACATTTGAACATCGAATCTATACTTTCGTCGAATCTCCAGTCTATGTACTTTAGCATCATTCAACAATATTCCTCTTCATTCAATTATCTCACCATCACTTCACAGTTTACACTCATTCCTTCTTGAATGTTTCAAGGGTTCGTGCTACCCCATTAGATGGTATGTCCAAATCTGAACGCAGTTTTAGATGTTAGTAGAAGGTGATTTAATCGCTTACAGATATTGATATTTAGAAAGCTAGCACGCAGCTACCGCACTACCACAATTAACATGCATTATTAAACAGAGGGTAACAAACAAGGGGATGTTGAAGTATTAAATACGACACGCAATGGGATGAATACTGTATGAATCTAGCTTGTTGTATGTGATAGGATACAAACAAGAAATAGTCTTGGGCACTAATCAATATTTTAATTTAAAAACTATTACTAGCTTTTTACGAAATAAATTTGAGAACTTCGGTTCGATTCCCTATTAAAATTACACCTGTGACTTCTTTGGGAGCGTGATTTGACGGCTGATAACTTCACACGCATAAATATCTTCTATATCTTCTACTATCATTTTAAATCTAAAACAGCATATTTCTATTTCAATTAACGTTTGTTTGGTTACAACAGCGTTTGTATAGCATGCATAGCTACTTGAAAAATTCATATGCAATTCATAGCAACAGCGCGTTTGAAGCTGAAACTGAAAAGCTTAGCTTTGCTATGATGGTTTTCCTTTCAGCGTCCTGAATTAAACTTCTTTCATAGCAGTGTTAATATTTCATGAGGGTAGGTTCAACCACAAATGTTAAAAAGAGGGATTTAGACAAAGAATAAAAGCCTGAAAGTCGTGAGATGTTTTCAGCAGCAAAACTTACGCGAAATATTACTGAAATAGTTTTCATGCACACTAAGGAAGAAAAGCCGAGGCCTACAATACACCGAGAAAAACATATTTCTCCCTTATTTATGGCACAGTCTTAGATATTTATTTATTCATACAGGGTGACACATAAAATAAATAAATATATTATCACGCCTTCTACCCATTACTGGGTGTGGCACTCTGCCGAAGCAGATCTCGGTAAGTGATATATTTCGCGTGTGAAGTACAGTTACCAGTCGTCAAATCACGGCCCCCAAAGATGTTAGTAGTAGAGGAGCCACAGGGGTAGTTTAATGAAATTATGAAAATTGTTTGTCGCCTGTGGGAATCGAATCTAGGGTACCAGGGTTCTCAGAATCCACAGACCGACTTCATACCATTGAGCTAGCCATCCCATAGGGTGAAACATAAAATATATAAATATATCATCACGCCTTTTACCTATTATTGGGTGTGGCACTTTGCCGAAGCAGATCTCGGTAAGTGATATATTTTACGCGTGAAGTGCCGTTACCAGTCGTCAAATCACGGCCCCCAAAGATGTTAGTAGTGGAGGAGTCACAGGGGTAGCTTTTGAAATTATGAAAATTGTTTGTTGCCTGTGGGAATCGAATCTAGGGAACCAGGGTTCTCAGGATCCACAGGCCGACTTCATACCACTGAGCTAGCCACCCCATAGGGTGAAACATAAAATATATAAATATATTATCACGCCTTCTACCCATTACTGGGTGTGGCACTCTGCTGAGGCAGATCTCGGTAAGTGATATATTTTGCGCGTGAAGTGCGGTTACCAGTCGTCAAATCACGGCCCCCAAAGATGTAAGTTGTGGAGGAGCCACAGGGGTAGTTTAATGAAATTATGAAAAATGTTTGTCGCCTGTGGGAATCGAATCTAGGGTACCAGGGTTCTCAGGATCCACAGGACGACTTCATACCACTGAGCTAGCCACCCCATAGGGTGAAACATAAAATAATTAAATATATTATCACGCCTTTTACCCATTATTGGGTGTGGCACTCTGCCAAAGCATAGTAAGTGATATATTTATGTGCGTAAGTTAAATCACAGCTCCCAAAGATGTTAGTGGAGAGGCAGCCACAGGGGTAATTTTTATATGGTGAAAATTGTTTGTCGGCCATGGGAATCGAACCAAGGTTCTCATATCCGTAGGCCGACTCGATATCACTAAGCCACCTACCCCTCAGGGTGTAACATAAATAAGGAATATTGATATTATCTCCTGATATAATCATTTAATCTAAATAATCAAAAAAAAAACGTTTCGAGAATTTATGATTGCGTATATTTTGACAAGGGCAGATATTTTGATCGATAATCATTTTTTCACAATGAAGGGGACGACATTTGTTTTTACATCGGAAGTATTTTTATTTAAATGAGATGATAGAATGGTCGTAGAAACAAAATGATTTTAGAGTAAATGTTATAATAGTTTATGCGTTGAAATTATTGATTGACCACAATAATAATTAATATTAATTTATGTAGGCGCTTCATTTATGCAATTAAGTAAATTACAAATGAGTGAAAATGTATGAAATGCCAATAATTAAGTGGAATCACAATTAAAATTTTAATTACATATTTTACTGCAATTATTATCAATTGATTCTAATAGTTCGAGAACTAGAGTGCAAAATGATGTCTCATTTATTCCAGTGACAGAAATGGATTTTTTAATAGATTATGGGTCAAATTCACAGTCGTGACTCACCCTTACCTCATCCTAACATCACACTCAAAATCTAAGTAACCAAGACAACTAACTCAAAAAATTGCATAATTTGAGTTAGTTGCTTTAGTTACTTCGAATTTGAGTGTGAGTTGAGGATGAAGTGAGGGTGAGTTACGACTATAAATTTGGCTCTTAGGGCCAAATTCATAGTCGTGACTCACCCTCATCTCATTCTCACCTCTCACTTAAAAATCGAAGTAACTAAGGCAACTAACTCAAATTATGCAAATTCTTGAGTTAGTTTCCTTGTTTACTTCGACTTTGAGTGTGATTTGAGGATGAGATGAGTGTGAGTCACTACTATGAATTTGTATGAAAAAAGTAAATTAGATTTGGGAAAGGGTGGAAACTATAAGATGGCGTCGATGTGAATGCGCCGATTTTAAAGGTGGTTGTTGATCCCTACACCAGTCCACTTCCAGAGCTTCTGTCATCAATTAGCAACCAGCAATAATTTCTGTCAATACTTTTTTTTGTCATGTTTTCGTCGTGAACAAGTAGTAATATGTCACACGACACCATAAAAATTGCTTGTTTTGACAGGTTTTGTCACGCATGCGTCATCGGCCAAAACTTCTGTCTACCATTTGTATTACTTAATTATACCAAAGTCTATAATTTAAACTGAAAATTAGCCTGTAAAAAATATGTCAACAACTACCCTTAAAATTGGCGCATTCACAACGACGCCATCTATAGTTGCCACCCGTTCCCAAATCTAATTTTCTTTTCTTCATGTTTATCATGACATAATCTATTAAAAAATCCATTTCTGTTACTGGAATAAATGAGACATCATTTTGCACCCTAGCTCTCTAACTATAATGGTTTATCCCAATTATTTGTTATTTACAAAGAGCTGCAACTGCAGAACAGCCATCTAGAAATAGATAACTAAATATATTTGCTAAAAGTTATTTTATAGTTAGCAAAAAATTATCATGACATCATGTTTACAAGCAAAAATATATTTGCAGTTTTTCTAATCTGATTTTTAGTGTAAATAAACTATAATAAACCTAAGAATAATAAACTAATAAGAGGCTGATTAACAGCGAGCTATTTTAAAACTACATGCAATATTAAAAGTTAAAGTTCACACACAAATTAACTAGATAATAATAAAACGTTCAATCTTAAAATTAATAATATCTGTTAACTTTAATAGTACAAACTTATAAATTAGAATCAAGTAAATTGGATAAACAATAAATTGAGGCAAAGAGGATTTCTAAAATTAATCTATATTAATCTTTGAATAACTGCAAACCAAGGTATTCTGAATTCTACTGCAGGAACCAATAAAATAAATGATTTATATTGTTTAATATTAGCTACACAAAATTAATATAGTGCATTCCACAACCAGTGGCGTAGGAAGATTATATTTATTTATAGTTAGAGAGCTAGGGTGCAAAATGATGTCTCATTTATTCCAGTGACAGAAATGGATTTTTTAATAGATTATGTCATGATAAACACGAAAATTAGATTTAGGAACGGGTGGCAACTATAGACGGCGCCGATGTGAAAGCGCCGATTTTAAGGGTAGTTACAATTAGCTACAAATATGAGCGAAAATTTTGAAAACGGTGCATTTAATCACAAAATGTTTGAAATAAAAGTTTTTAATTTTTGAATTCTTAACATATTTTATTTGAAACATTTTTCGATTCAACCCCCCAGTTCACAGATATTCATCCACGTATATAGTTCAGCAGTTTTCGAAGAGATGGCGCCAGCAGTCTCGTTTGAAAATTACCGAAAACAATTTACCTTATTTCTAGCTATACTGTTAATGATACAGAAAATTTGTAATGAAAGAAAATACTCGTTCATTTTTTCTCTACAACTTCTATTTGACCCATTTTTTGATTTGAGAAGAAATTATTTTTTTATTATAATTACTTTTTGCTCTAATTAATTGTACAACCTAATTAAGGCAATGAAAATATTCATATATACGTAAAAAACTATTCTTAATCCAATGGAGTAGTCCACACACCTCTAACAATTTAAATGTTTTAGTTGCAGCTCATTTATCACTAGTAGGTAAATGATCAAACAGTTGTGAATTTTTATAAAATAAATAAATATATAATCACGCCTTCTACCCATTACTGGGTGTGGCACTCTGCTAAAGCAGATCTCGGTAAATGATATATTTTGCGCGTGAAGTGCGGTTACCAGTCGTTAAATCACGCCCCCCAAACATGTTAGTGGTGGAGGAGCCACAGGGATAGCTTTTTCAAATTATGAAAATTTGTCGCCTGTGGGAATCGAACCAGGGACCTCAGGATCCACAGGCCGACTTCATACCACTGAGCTAGCCATCCCATATGAATTTTTATAACTTTCTTTAAAAACATGCAAGCAAAATAGCCATATGCTTTCAAATTTAGTTAGCTACTGTAATTGGGATTAAGTTATTTTTATGCAGAGTAACAAATAAATAAATATATCATCACGCCTTTTACCCATTACTGGGTGTGGCATTCTGGTGTAGCAGACCACGGTAAGTAATACATTTATACGCGTGAAGTGCGGTTACAAGCCGTGAAATCAAGGCCCCCCAAAGATGTTAGTGGAGAAAGAATCAGATGAGTAGTTTTAAAATGGTGAAAATTGTTTGTCGGCTGTGGGAATCGAACCCGGAATCTCAATATTATCCTCCATCGCTTATATTTTCTTAGGGTGCCTTGTTTTGACAGTACTTCTAATACACTCAACAGTATAAAAATGTCATATAACTCGCTCTGCAATTGCAGATTTCACCGTACCAAACTACAAACTATACATCAAGTAATTTATTTTTATTTTTACCCTAAAACTCTCGCTTGTAAAAGAACAGCACTACCACATACCACAACTTCTTAGCAATCGTAGCCTAGTGAATAAAACGGAGATTTAACTTGTGTTTATTAATTAATAAGCAAGAGGTCATGCGTTCAAACCTCGGTGACTTCAATTTACATAAAAAAAATGCGGTTGTATCGTTTTAACTTTAAATATTATCCTCTATCGCTTAATTTTTTTGGGTGCCTTGTTTTGACGTCTAGTACTTCTAATACACTCAACAGTATAAAAATGTCATATAACACGCTCTGCAATTGCAGATTTCACCGTACCAAACTGCAAACTATACATCAAGTAATTTATTTTTATTTTTGCAGTCCAGGTGCATCGTCTTTGTTTCCAATCAGCCCTTGGAAGATTTATCGCTACTTCTCGCTTCTTATAAGCAATAATTTCCGATTTAATCCGGACCTGTCCAGAGTACGGCTGTAAGATAAATCTACAACCAATACACAACAGCAACTCCACGGGCAATGGATTACAATCGGCTACTGTTTGAAATTGAACTTGTTTGCTGTTTTGTTCTTCTCATCTTAGGGCTTCCAGCGTTTCCATTTAGGGGTTGTAGGGTTTGAGAGGGTGTAGGGAGGGGAGGAAGGGGAGTTGGGGAGGGCTGTGACCTCAGGCGGAAGAGAAATCATACATAATTATTAGGAAGATACAATTGGTATTCTGTATTGGTCCAACGAAAAAAAGGTCCATGTTTGAACCCTTGTCATTCCTAGATCTAAGCCTGGATTGTCTTTAAATTTTAATTGTGATTTTACAACATATTAAAGTATATATCATTAAATTTTCATTAAATTCTCTTGCATAAAACAGGAAAAATAAAATCATTAAAATTAAGGTACAAAAAAATGTATTTCAAATTGAACTTCTTTGGTGTTTTGCTGTTCTTATCTTAGGGCTTCCAGCGTTTCTATTTAGGGGTTGTAGGGTTTCAGCGAGTGTAAGAGGGGGTGGAAGAATAGTTGGGAAAGGTTATGACCTCAGACGGAAGAGAAATAACACATGATTATTAGAAAAATACAATTGGTATTCTGTATTGGTTCAATGAAAAAAGGTCCATGTTCGAACCCTTGCCATTCCTAGATATATGCCCTGATTGTCTTCAAATTTAAATTAAGTATTAACAACATATTAAAGTATAACTCATTAAATTTTCACTCAATTATCTTGCATAAAACAGAAGTAATAAAATAATTAAAATTAAAGTACAAAAAAAATTTATTACAATCGACTAGTTTTAAAATAACTTTGATGTTTTCTTAACATCTTAGGGCTTCCAGCATTTCCATTTAGGGTTTACAGGGTTTGAAAGGGTGTAGGAGAGATTGGAAGGGTAGTTGGGTAGGGTTATGACCTCAGGCGGAAAAGAAATAACAGAATTATTACGAATATACAATGAGCTCCTGAACCATAATCGAAATAACAAAAATGAAGGATAAAAATAAATATATCATCACGCCTTCTACCCATTACTGGGCGTGGCACTCTGCCGAAGCAGATCTCGGTAAGTGATATATTTATGCGCGTGAAGTGCCGTTACCAGTCATCAAATCACGGCCACCAAAGATGTTAGTGGTGGAGGAGCCACAGGGATAGTTTAGAAATGGTGAAAATTGTTTGTCGCTTGTGGGAATCGAATCTAGGGTACCAGGGTTCTCAGGATCCACAGGCCGACTTCATACCACTGAGCTAGCCACCCCATAATAATAACAAAAATGAAGGATAAAAACATGAAATATATATTGAATAACAGCTATAAGTGAATATATTAGTTAAAAATAATATTTATGAGATATAAGCGATTAAAAATATACATAGTGGCATTACAAGTTAAATAAGGTGTAAGGTGTAAATAAGAAACATATGCGGAATAGAAAAAAAGATCCATGTTCGAACCCTTGTCATTCCTAGATTTATGTTCGGATTATCTTTAAATTTTAACTATACATTAATAACATATTAAAGTATGACTCATCAAATTTTCACTTAATTCTCTTGCATACAAGACGAAAAATAAAATAATTAAAATTACAGTACAAAAATAACTTAATTTTATTTAACTTTTGCTATAATACTCTATTAGATTAAAAGTTTTGTAAAATATTTCGGCGAGAAGATATTTCCGTTGTAAACCAGTTCCGGTTGCACATCCGCCATGACACATTATCCCGGAACGCTCCGGGATACTCCGGGTACCCGTAAATCCAGGTTTTGTTTTGTTTCACGTGGACCACAGCGTGCTAGATAGATGTATACTGGTGGTAATACAGTCGTTTCATATGGGCCGTTCTTTTTGGAGTACTTTATCATTGGATTTTGTGTTGTGCAAATTATATTGTAGATATTATTTAGAATGTTTCTGATGATATACCAAAGTTTTTTCATTTCTGTAGCAATTATTAAATCATTAGAAGTTAAATTAAAATTATTTCGTTAATTAGTAATGAGTCTTTAATTATTTTGAACTTTTTTATAACAGAAATGTATTAAATTAATGAGAAAACTTCCAGGAAAAGTATAAAAAGTCTGTTAATTTACAAACACTTAATTACATGATTATCTTATTCTTTACGAATATATAGGGTGTCCAAGGACCCGGGTTCGATTCCCACAGGCAATAAACATTTTTCATAATTTAAAAAACTACCCCTGTGGCTTCCCCCTCACTAACATCTTTGAGGGCCGTGATTTGACGACTGGTAACCGCACTTCACGCGCAAAATATATCACTTACCGAGATCTGAGTGCCACACCCAGTAATGGGTAGAAGGCGTGATGATATATTTATTTTATTTATTTATAAAACTACCCCTGTGGCTCTCCTTCCACAAATATCTTTGAGAGCCGTAATTTTATGGCCAGTACCCGCACTTCCGAGCAAAATATATCTCTTACCGAGATCTGTAACGACAGAATGCCACCCTTAATAATAGGTAGAAGGCGTGATGATATATTTATTTATTTATTCAAGAACACATCTCAGTGACTCTTACTCGACGGTAAAATGTAAATAAACGTCGCAACATAGCGAATTGAGATGACATCGAATCAATATCTGGTGAAGGTGGTTCTGTAGCTTTTCTGGCCACCGACTGCGTATTTTTGAAGCCTCCATGGGGCCAGAAGAAATAGGAGCGAATAAACAATGAAGTTGAAGCAAAAAGTGGTGAAGATGGTCATGACTATGTCATGTTTAGGGTTGAATATCTTGAGAACTAGGGTAGTTAGGGGTGTGGGGATTTCACCTCCGGATTCAGAGTAGTTTTGTAGCTATGTATGTATATTTTTATTGATTTCAAGTGATGGATACATCTTTTAAAGTAAAAAATATGAATAGGTGCACAGATTCGAAATATGTGTAAAAATTGGGAAAATGGGGCATTTAATCAAAAAATGTTTCAAATAAAAGTTCTTAATTTTAGAATTCTTAACATCTTTTATTTGAAAAAATTTTCGATTCAACCCCTCAGTTCGGAGATATTCACCCACGTATATAGTTCATCAATTTTCTACGAGATGGCGCCAGCAGTCTCGTTTTAAAATTGCAAAAACAATTTTCCCGATTTCTGGCTGTACCGTTAACGATACAGAAAGTTTATAATGACAGAAAATACTCGATAATTTTTTCACTACAACTTTTATTTGAGCCATTTTTTTATTTGAGAAGAAATTATTTTTTTATATAATTACTTTTTGCTCTAATTAATTGACTAGTATAATTCAAATCAATAAAAATACTCATATATACGTAAAAAACTGTTGTGAATCTAATAGAGTAATCCGCATACCGCCAAATATTTTAGTTTTTTAGTTACAGCACATTTACCGTTTGTAGGTAACATATGGGATGGCTAGCTCAGTGGTTTGAAGTCGGCCTGTGGATCCTGAGAACCCTGGTTCGATTCCCACAAGCGACAAACAATTTTCATAATTTAAAAAGCTACCCCTGTGGCTCCTCCACTACCAACATCTTTGGGGGCCATGATTTGACGGCTGGTAACCGCACTTCACGCGCAAAATATATCATTTACCGAGATCTGCTTCGGCAGAGTGCCACACTCAGTAATAGGTAGAAGGCGTGATGATATATTTATTTAGGTAACATAATTACAGAGAGGTGTAAATTTTTGTAACTTTCTTTTAACATATGCAAACAAAATTATCATATACTTTAAAATTTAGCTTCCACTCTCAAATCTTTTATTCGCTAATAAATATTCCAAAAAGAGAAAAACAAACAACCGTTGCATGCTTCCTACTTTTCTTTCTGTTCCGAGTTGGCTGTTTTGTCTGAGTACAATTTTAATTTAAAATGAAAATAAAACAATAGTGTTCTTGTGGCAGTAATTTAAATTTTAATCCAGCGAGGCTTGGACTACGCGGACGTGAAACTTTAAATGAAAAATAAAATTACATTTTTCGTTGTTTTATTTGCAGACGAATATTAACAAGGTTGGTTTACACGAGAACCAACAGTTTATAGCGAACTTTAAACAACATAAATGAAAATGAATTTTGCCTTCTACTAAAATCTGGAAATTGCAGAGATTTTAATGAGAGCATTTAATGTAAAATCAGGGCTTTCAAATGCAATGGCTTTGTGCTAATAATGTAATTAAAATTAGCCTAATTAATATTCACACTAGAATGAATTGACAATAATGTCGGCATTATCTATCATTGAATTATACGTCAGTCAGTCATGTGTTATCGTATCTCAACGGATTAGCAAGCATCCCTAAAATGTTAGTTAGCAAGTCAGTAGCGTCCAAAATCATACTGAATAGATTATCTTTACTAACTACGAAAAGCTTCTAACCTTTTATAATTATTTTTGTCGTATTTATAATACATAATATTATAATAAATATAATTATGGGGTGGCTAGCTCAGTGGTATGAAGTCGGCCTGTGGATCCTGAGAACCCTGGTGCGATTCCCACAGGCGACAAACAATTTTCATAATTTCAAAAGCTACACCTGTGGCTCCTCCACCACTAACATCTTTGGGGGCCGTGATTTGACGACTGGTAACCGCACTTCACGCGCAAAATATATCACTTACCGAGATCTGCTTCCGCAGAGTGCCACACCCAGTAATGGGTAGAAGGCGTGATGATATATATATATATATATATATATATATATATATATATATATATAATAACAATAATAATTGTAAGTATTAATTTATTATATTAATATTAATTTTTATGTAATAACATATTGTAATACTAGCGAGAAAAGGGTTTTACAATGGCATTTTTCCACGTGTGTTACATACTATTTTTTTAAACATTAAATGAGAAAATTAACTTTTTACGTTTGCGTTAATCAAGAAAAAAAAATTAAATAGTTATTTTTATAACAAGTGCCGAAAAATGCTTGTTACGTGCAAGTGCGGAAATCTCATATTCTTTAATTTTTACTTTTACTTTACTTACTTTAATATATTGTTAGTATAGAGTTAAAATTAGAAATTAATTGATACATTCATTTTGGAATAAAAAGAACTCAAAAAGAGGCTTTTTTGTTTACCTTGCTCCTCCACCAATTTTTAAGTTTTATTTTATTTCTCGTATTGTATTCAAGATAATTAACTGAAATTTAACTACGACCTACTTTAATACATAGTTAGTATACAGATAAAATTTAAAGTCAATCAACAAACGCATCTAGGAATAACCAGGCTTCGAACATGGGTCTCTTTTATGTATCAAATAAAACAATTTAAATTGTCGGTACGTTACTGTATTCCGCAAATAAGTTAGTTGAGTAGAGAGTGTTTCTTTCACAGGATCTTAGTTCTATATTTAGCCACGTTGAGAGAGGAGCCACACTAGCAGCGCACGTGTCCATGTATTTGCTGATTGCGAAGCGATTAATGAAAATAAGCGATCGAACTGGCTGTGCGCTCTAGATTTGGCTAAACCAATCATTGATAATTACGTGGATTAGATAATTCTGCTAAGTGATGAGTGGTAGTTTACACCGTGGACTAGTGGTTTCAACACCTTCTATAAAACCATCAGATTCAGAAAAGTAACTAGCAGATAGAAGTAGGATAATCAGTCAAATATTTGCGCTTACGGAGCGAGTGTGCAACCAATAAGACACAACTACTAGTGTCATATAATTTCATAAAAAAATCAATAAATATATCATCACGCCTTTTTACCTATAACTGGGTGTGGCACTCTGCCGACACAGATCTCGGTAAGTGATATATTTATGAGTATGAAATGAGGTTACCTGCCGTCAATTCACGGCCTCCAAAGATGTTAGTGGAGGGGGAGCCTTAGGAGTAATAAATATCGTAATTAATAACTAAGGATCTGTTTTCAGGTACCCAGTCAAATGTTGGATTTGAAAATACCAGAAAAAACATTAGCATGTCTATCTTAAAATAGATGGTTCACTGAAATACAATTATAATCTCGGAATAACAACATAGGGATGTATTTAAAATGTTCATCGTAAAATACCTATTTAGTAAAATAAATAAATATAAATATATCATCACGCCTTCTATCCATTACTGGATGTGGCACTCTGCCGAAGCAGATCTCGGTAAGTGATATATTTTGCACGTAAAGTGCGGATACTAACCGTCAAATCACGGCCCCCAAAGATTTTAGTGATGGAGAAAGCACAGGGGTAGTTTTTTTGAAATTATGAAAATTGTTTGTCGCCTGTGGGAATCGAATCTAGGGTACCAGGGTTCTCAGGATCCACAGGCCCACTTCATACCACTGAGCTAGCCACCTCATTAATTATTAATGAACTAATAATAAATTTAAACTTGCACGTTTCTTATAGTGATGATTCGCGTATCAAACAACATTAGTTGTAGATTTGCAATTGCAATATTTATTATACAAACATTCAGAATGAATCAGAAATGATTTGTGACTTCTCATAATAATAATATACAACACAATCCTTCCCTCATAATAAACGACAGGATCTAGTGAGCAAGTAATACATTTCATGTAATAAATAGTCCTTAATGAGAAGGAAGAATCCTTCAGTGCTCCGGGCGACAGACGTTTCAGAATAATTAATTTTTGGTTTCCTCGTTGCGGATGCCGTGTAAACAGCGCAAGCTACGTTCGTTTTACTAACAGATCGTTTGAGTTCAGATTAAGGAGCTTCAGAGAAGCAACAAACATATCAGGATGCATTTTAATTATCCTTGAAGAAATTCAGCAAAATATTACAGGGGATATAATGATGTACGTGGATCAGGTTTACAATCTTTAGAAATAGAAAAGTTAAACATGTTACTCTGTATAACAGAAACATAGTACGGCAGTACAGTGGTGTGGATAGCGTTACGCCATTCGAATTCCTCACGCTAAAAATATATGAACTACCATACAAACAATCGTAGCTCAGTGGATAAAAGAGAGGTAAGATTTGCGTTTCTTAATTAACAAGCAAGAGGTCATGCGTTTAAATCTCTTCAAACTATACAAAAAATATGATTGTATCTGGGTGGATCGTCTTTCACTTAAGCTACTGTAATTGGGATTAAGTTCCTGTTGTGCAGAGTAACAAATAAATAAATAAATACTGTGATTCGGCAAGTCCAGACTCTGTACTTTAGTTGGGATTAAGTTCCTGTTGTACAGAGTAGCATAAAATATAAATAAATAAAATAATCCCAATTACAGTAGCTTAAGAGCCCAGTGTCATATTATTTGATCCCCAATTATATTTAAACAAGCACAGAGACGACACATCCTTCCTTTCTTATCTTTTTGTTTCATTTTTAGTTTCAGCATTGTGTGGACTTTTCTTTTATATACAAGTGCAGGCTATCGCTTTCATCTTTTCTAATCTTTGTAGATTCGTTGTTAGGAGTAAGCGTGTGTAATTTGATATGTTTTATGAATATGTTATGTACGTCGAAGAAAGAAGCTGAATGATAAGTGAATAGGAGTGATTGGATAGATGTGATTGAAGGTTTGTTGTGTGATAAATGATTTCGAGTTTAATAAATAAATGAGTTTATATGGAGTGATCTATGAATGTGGTTAAAATGAGGTGGTGTTTTTGGATGATAATGTTTGACGAAGGCTGATTATTTGATGTATATAATGAGTGAATATTTTATAAGTGATTTTAGGGTCCGTGCTATCCCATTTGATGAGATATAGCGTGAAGATATGTATGTATGTACAATTATTTTTTCGTTAAAAATTTTAATAATACTAAAAACGCAGGTATCTTACATTTACAAAATTCTACAATAAAATTTCAACATTTTTAACTAAATTTAACATTAAATATAACTTACACAAAATATATTACTAGTATTTTTTTTTTACAAGAAACAAATTCAAAAGACAAATGGACCTTCATGATTATTATCTTGTAGGCAATTTGGCGAAATTAATTATTATTTAAAACAAACTTTATATAGTACTGTTTGGAGTGGTTGGAGTCGATGGCTGGTATTACATAACAATTACATTTTTGTAGAAACCGTCAATGTCATATTCCATAATAAAATCCTGCAAAGGCTGTATCTACAATCGTCCTTACAAAATGTAATTAATTACATTATTAAAACAAACCGAGTTCTTTCTACAAAGGATCAGCGTTAAAAGCATCTCCAGATGCTCAGTTGTTCGCGATCGTCATGCACAATCGGGTTTCTCTTGTTTCCAAGGCCTGTAGGATTGTACGGGCAGTTCGCAATGTACACACAAACCATTTAACTTAAAAACAACCCAACGAACAAACAAAAAACAAACGGAATGCCAGCCGACTCGACGCTAGGAAATACAACTTTTTATATTTTACCATTCATCAAGTTGGCCTCGGACAAGGGGACGGCATTGATTTGGGGGCGGAGAAAAAAAAAGAAAAAAGAACGGTGGACAACCCTGGTGATATGTCTTAATAAATGTTGGTAACGTGACAATATTTTAACTGTGTAATATTTGCATATAGAGTAGCTAGCTCAGTGGTATCGAGTCGGCCTGTGGTTTTGAGAACCCGAGTTTGATTCCCACAGTCGACAATTTTTACCACATTAAAACTACCCCTGTGGCTCCTTCTTCACTAACATCTTATGGGGCCGTGATTTGACGATTGGTAACCGCACTTCACGCGCTTAATCATTTACCGAGATCTGTTACGACAGAGTGCCACACTCAGTAATGGGTAGAAGGCGTGATGATATATTTATTTACCCACATTCGACCCATTATAATAAATAATTCGTATATTAAATATTTGCACTCACTGGATAAAAAAAAGTTTAGTGCCACTTAAGGTAGTTTTAGCATGAAAAACATTTTTACAGATTTGAATGAAATTTGGCGCACGTAAACATTGAATAGTCATATGCATCCTGTTAAAATATGAAACACATTCATCGCCTGTGAACAAATATATTTGCTTGTAAAGTTGAGTTCTTATACACGGGGCTTATGGCGATCATCACTCAGAATCGCACATATTTAATTTGTGTACCTCTAAAAATTTGCAGTTTCATTTTAAAAACTAGTATGATGTTCTAGAACTATCCTTGTATATTGTATCAAAACGAGAAAGTTTTTTATCGTTTAGTAATGGATATATAGCCATGCAAAGCCTTGTTTGTAACGTAAAATTAAGGATCCCAATTTATAATGGCAACACCACACGGTGGTATGGTATTTGAAAATTCACTAGACCAACAACCTGTTAACAATTCATGATATTCAAATCATAATAGGTATAAAACACTTATTTCATACTATCTTTTTCTTTCCCTGAGCACCAGTTTCGCTACTCGACGACTGATGTCGCCACATTCACACTAGAACATGGCCAACTTCATTGAATTGCGCTACGCTTATTATGGCCGTTTCATTTCATCATTTTGCCATATACAAATTTGTCGTGAGTTTTTTACAGTTTTGGTACGTCAAGTAATACCATCTAGTGCTTTTTATTTCTATTAACGGAAAGTGACAACACTGTCAAGTTACAAACAACCTTAAAATATTTGAAAACTGAAGTTTATGTAATCAAACAAAATACATTTAATGGAACTGGGTATTTTATTTATACATTCAATATTATTAAATATTATGACTTGTATTCTGAGCTTTCGACTAAAGTGACTAGCTGGTCTAGACTAAGTGAATTTTATTTGGCAACGCAGCATTATCTGTCACTTCAAGTGAACAATGCCGCCATATTGTCTACCTTAAAATTTTGGAAGTGTTTATAGGTCCAAAAAAAGGAAGTATTATTGAATTATTGGAGGTCAACGGTTAGTATTTTACTGTAAACATAGTATGATAATAAACACAGAATGACTAGGCTTGTTTTCAGGATTTTTTCAATCAATGCAAGCGGCAGAATTTTCATATTTAGTTACGACGTATCTCGTTAGAGGCGCTAGTTGATGTGCCCGCTCTGTAAATTTGGAACTAGGATTTTTAATGACATATGAAACGGCCATAATAAGCATAGCGCAATTCAATGAAGTTGGCCATGACTAGAACTATCTTAAAGACATTGAAAGATATTTGTGATGTCACAAACACCTACTGAACCCCCAAAAAATCATATTTCGCTTAATATAAGCATGTTTAACACCGTACATTCACAGATTGTAATATTTGTTCATGTACTTTCATAAAATTAAAATAAATCGACCAGGAACCAATTGATGGTTTATTACGCGTTAAGCTTGCGTGTAGACAAGACGAAATTTGGTGGAGGTGCTGATTCATTTCATCGTCTCTTTCTCTCGAATAATCCATCCCCTAATGCATAGATAACACCCTGCCACGATTTACAATCCACATCTGTTATTCAGGTCGCATTGCAACGTCTAACTACCTGTAGATGCACCAATGCACAGCCCTCGTATATATTCCACGATCATCTCCATGCATTCTATACTGTAAATCTAGATCGCGTGGTAACCGAGGAGTAACGGTAGCTGTAGGGGATGTAGACAAGGGATGAAGTCTCAAGAGGGAAAGACATCGATTGCTCTGAAGCTAAATTCTGAATTCAGGAATGGTTATGGGATGAATTGTAATAGGGGTGTTTTACAAGGGATGGAAAGGTATTAGGGGTAGTGATTGTACTAGAGTTTAGCATGGATCATACTGTTTATTTATTTATGTCTTCCTAGTTTATTATTAATTAATACCGTGGTGTGTTTAACTAGCTCAGTGGTATCAAGTCGGCCTGTGGATCCTGAGAACCCTGATTCAATCCTCAAAGGCGACAAACAATTTTCACCATTAAAAAAAAATTATGGGGTGGCTAGCTCAGTGGTATGAAGTCGGCCTGTGGATCCTGAGAACCCTGGTACCCTAGATTCGATTCCCACAGGCGACAAACAATTTTCATAATTTCAAAAACTACCCCTGTGGCTCCTCCACCACTAACATCTTTGGAGGCCGTGATTTGACAACTGGTAACCGCACTTTACGCGCAAAATATATCACTTACCGAGATCTGCTTCAGTAGAGTGCCACACCCAGTAATGGGTAGAAGGCGTGATGATATATTTATTTATTTATTTTATTTTGTATAGCGTTACGGAATTCTAATCCAGAGATCCCGAGTTCAAATTCCTCTCAAGCTAAAAACTATCACATTACGGCTCAATGAGTCCGAACCCTGTACTATAATTAGGATTATGTTCCTGTTGTACAGGTTAGTATAAAGTAATAGTATATTACGTGCCATGCACTGTAAGTGAGTTTTCCTAAACATTCGCGATCTAAAAAAATCACTTACAGTACGAGGATAGTAAGCTATTTTTTACAATACTTGCACAAATAGAAGGAAAAGAAAAATAAAATAAATAATAATTAAATAAATATATCATCACGCCTTCTACCCATTACTGGGCGTGGCACTCTGCCGAAGTAGATCGCGGTAAGTGATATATTTTGCACGTGAAGTGCGATTACCAATCGTCAAATCACGGTCCCCAAAGATGTTAGGTTTCAAAATTGACAGCTGTCAAATTGTTGTCAAAATAAACATGACCTTGATATGTAATATTTACTTACTGTCTATGTTGGATAGTAAGTAAATATTAAAGAACTGATGTAAGTATGGAAACCACTATGCTATAAAAGTTCAACTTACTGTGTTTAAATTTTGTCATTAATAGGTAACTTTCAGTATAAGTATTGTAAAAATTACATTTTCAAATGACGAAAGTAAGAAATACATATATTATATTTGCGACTCATTTTTGCTAACAGCTTTAGGTGTCATAATACGACAGTTGGTAACCTTATTTCACATAAAAGGAAGTATTTATATACAGCTCTATCATTTGTTTGTTGTTTACTCCTTCGACCAAGTATATTACACCAATTAAAAACCAATTCTAATAATTCATAAACTTTCTCCTCAAAGTGCAGCTTCTTATCTGCTACTATAAATCTGAACTTTGCATCCCCTAACTTTCACCCCATTTGATGTAGGTATTGACAGACACCTGGTTGGGTAGCACACGTTATCGTCTTGTTTACTACCCACTCTGAGGGTAGTACGTACCCTCTCGTAGTGCCAGAGTACTGAGTATGTAACGGGTATCGAGTTCGCTGTGTGTGTGCCGTGTTTGTGTAAGATGCGGGATCAATACCTGGCGCCCTCGCGCGGCATTTCGACGCCCTCGTCTTGCGTTTCCACCCCCGTGTCACATTCCGCCCTCGAACAGTGACATCCAAAAGTTTTACACAATTATTTTGACACAGAAATGAAAATTGACAATAATTTGACAGGATTAGATTGAGGGTTGATTGCTTGGATAATCTGGCGCCTCCACCAAAATTCGTTAAACTTGTACAACTGTACAAGAATTATTTATGTAGCAGAAAATAGAAATGTGACTTACCTCTTCATAAAACCTTAGTTGAGGGATCGGTTCTTCACAGGAGGTCTCACAGAAGTCCTTAAAAAGGAGGTAACCTGAAACAAACATCAAGATTTATTAGAACCAACATTTCAAATCGATTAATTCTATTCAAACGGTTACAAATTTTAATTTCAAATTTTTGGGCTAGTGACTCAGTAGTATCGACCGGCCTATGGATTTAAGAACACGGGTTCGATTCCCACAACCGACAAACAATTTTCACCGCATTAAAATTACTCCTGTGGCTCTACTTTCATCTTTGGAGGCCGTGATTTGCTACGGCAGAGAGCCACACCCAGTAATGGATAAAAAGGCGTGATGATATATTTATTTCTAATTTAAAGATTTATTTTTATTTATTTATTCATGGGGTAGGTAGCACAGTGCTAACGAGTCGGCCTGTGGATTTGAGAACCCGGGTTCTATTCCCACAGCTGACCTACAATTTTCACCACATTAAAATTACCCCCTGTGGCTTCCACTTCACAAACATCTTTGGGGGCCATGATTTGGCGGCTAGTATCCGCACTTCACGCGCATAAATATATCATTTACCAAGATCTACTACGGCAGAGTGCCGCACCCAGTAATGGATAAAAAGGCGTGGTGATATATTTATTTATAATTTAAAGATTTAAAATTTCAAGATTTATTTTTATTTATTTATTTATGAGGTAGGTAGCACAGTGTTAACGAGTCGGCCTGTGGATTTGAGAACCCGGGTTCGACTCCCACAGCCGATCAACATTTTCACCACATTAAAATTACCATTGTGGTTCCTCCTACACTAACATCTTTGGAAGCCGTGATTTGATGGCTGGTAACCGCATTTCACGCGCATAAATATATCACTTACCGAGATCTGCTACGGTAGAGTGCCACACCCAGTAATGGGTAGAAGGCGTAATGATATATTTATTTTATTTATTTATTTGTTACTCTGCACAACAGGAACTTTATCTCACGCTTATTATAGTTGGCTAGTTACAATATTTCAAGAACCAAAAAACAAATTTAAAAAGGTTTTTTATTCTCTGTGACGACAAAAACAAAAAGCAAAATTTAAATATCACATTCATAATGAATGCATCTGGGATGCTATGAATTGCAAATGAAAATGATATTACACCAGAGCGGAAATGGAACAAATGAATGAAACTCTTTCTGTTTCTTTTTCCGTTCGGGATCTAGTTACATCGTACGTTCAGTGACATCAAGTAGGCGTCGGACATGTGCCCTGGAATTACAAATCCTGCTAGGATAGCAGAGAATACATTCCGGAAATAGTTGTGTGAATGTGACTTTGCATTTGTGAATAGTTCTACATGGAACAACGATGAAACCGCATAGTAGCTGTCTTATTTACATTGAGAATAACAAAAGAAGGGAAATGATATTCAAAGGGAAATTATCACAGATATTGGGGTCGAAGACAGTAAAATCGAAAAATGGGGTAGCATGGGCCCTTGAAACATTCACTAATATTTATTTGTTAGATTCATACCAGTAGCTGTCTTATTTACATTGAAAATAACGAAAGAAGGGAAATAGTATTCAAAATGAAGGGTTGAAGATAATAAAGTCAATCTTTGTCAAACAAAAAACTGTGATTTTTATCTTCATCCACATTCATAATTTCTTTTAAAGTCATTTAATTGGCTTAAAAGCTAGATGAGGGCTCTAAAATGATGATAAGAGGATCCTAGCTGCCAAATACTTTCTAAAATTGTTTTAAATCCTTCAGTATTATTTTAATGTCTATTAAACTGTCCTAAAAGCTACCTGAGTACTCTAAGAAAATGGTTAGAGGATCCCAGTTACTAAATACTATTTAAAATCATCTTAAATATTTTAGATCCAGTTTAAAGTGTTTTAAATGAGTTTAAAAGCTAGATGAGGGTTCTAAAATGATGATAAGGGGATTCTAGCTGCCAAATACTGTCTAAAATTGTCTTAAATCCTTTAGAATAATTTTAAAGATTTTAAAATAAATATATCATCACGCCTTTTTACCCATTACTGGATGTGGCACTCCGCCGAAGCAGATCTCGGTAAATGATATATTTATGCGCGTGAAATGCGGTTATCAGCCGTCAAGTCACTGTCCCCAAAGATATTAGTGGTGGAGTAGTCACAGGAGTAATTTTTAAATTGGTGAAAATGCTTTATCGGCTGTGGGGATCGAACCAGGGTTCTTAGGATCCACAGGCTGACTCGGATACTACTGAGCCATCTACCCCATTTTAAACTGTCTTAAAAGCTAGTTGAGTGCTCTAAGACGATGGCTAGAAAATCCCAACTACTAAAGTCAGTTCAGCTAAGTCGATATCACAATCCACTATTTCCTAGTTGATCTAGTTGGATAAATGATCGCACCATACTGATGAGTCCGGAAGGACGAAACGCGTCTATGGTTAAAGCTGAACTGACCAGCCGTTTGTTGATGACCTGAGAAGTTGATGCAAACGTGCTGTAAAACCTCTGTGGAATTATGAGACAAGTGATGGAAATTTTTTTCCTATTTTTCTTATTTACTAAATTCTTCTTAAAACTGTCTTAAACTCAGAATAATTCTGAGGTCTTTTAAACTGTCCTTAAAGCTAGATGAGTGCTCAAAGACGATGGCTAGAGGATCCCAATTACCAAATACTTCTTAAAATTGTTTGAAATTGTTTAGAATCATTTTATAGTTTTTTAAAAGTTAGCTGAGTGCTCTAAGACGATAGCTAGAGAATCCTAGCTGCCAAATATTTCCTAAAGTTGTCATGTGCCCTGAAATTACAAATCCTGTTAGAATAGCAGAGAATACATACCGGATCCTGAGAATCCTGGTTCGATTCCCACTGCCGATAAACATTTTCACCACATTAATACTACTCCTGTGGCTTCCCCACCACTAACATCTATAAGGACCGTGATTTGACTTCACACGCATAAATATATCACTTACCGAGATTTACTTCGGCAGAGTGCCACCCCAGTAATGGGTAAAAGGCGTGATATTATATTTATATTTATTTACATTTATGGGATGGCTAGCTCAGTGGTATGAAGTCGGTCTGTGGATCCTAAGAACCCTGGTTCGATTCCCACAGGCGACAAACAATTTTCATAATTTCAAAAGCTACCCCTGTGGCTCCTCCACTACTAACATCTTTGAGGGCCTTGATTTGACGACTAGTAACCTCACTTCACATGCAAAATATATCACTTACCGAAATCTGCTTCGGCAGAGTGCCACACCCAGTAATGGGTAGAAGGCGTGATGATATATTTATATTTATTTACATTCTGGAAATAGTTATGTGAATGTCACTCTACATTTGTGAAAGTTCTACATGAAACAATGATACAACCACAGAAAGAATAACAAAAAAAAAAGAAGAAATAGTATACAAAAGGAAATTATCGCAGATATTGGGGTCGAAGATAGTAAACATAAAAGAATGCTTGAAATAATTTAGTTCGCTCCACAAATAAATTCTAACAGATCAATATTAAGGGTGAATTTTTCCTAGTAAATTTATCCATAATGACTAAGTTTCATCGTCGGGGACTATCAGAAGAGAGAACCCTGTTATTATGATAAAAAATGGGAGGAAATCTCTAGCACAAAACTATCATTATCGTCCAGGAATCAGTGATGTCAATCCATCACTTCCACTAACGACATTATAAATGTGTCAGCGTTGTAGTAACCCACCGAAATAATCACGAATTTCAGAATTTATTATCCTTAGAAAAATATACGAAAGAATGAGAATTACTGGATAGATATTGATAGAGGGTTACTGCAAACGATATTGATGATTTACTATTGAAAATGGTGGGTGCTGTTTTCGACTGATTTTTTAATCAGATAGGAGACGTAAAACAATATCGCATCGTCCCATCATATAGGGTAGCATAGACTCTTGAAACATTTACTGAACATTTATATGTTAGACTTATACCACAATCAATCTTTGTCACAAAAAAAACTGTACCATACTCATAATTCATTTTAAAGTCTTTTTAATTGTCTTAAAAGCTAGATGAATGGTCTAAGGCGATGGCTAGAGAATCCAAGGTTGCCAAATACTTTCTAAAATTGTTTTAAATAATTTAGAATCATTTTAAGGTAATTCAAATTGGTCTAAAAGTTAGGTGAATGCGTTGAAACAATTGCTAGAGAATTCCAGCTCTCGTATTTTAAACCCTTTAGAATTATTTTATTATCTGCATTGAGTATGGTTGAAAATATTTTGTCCATTTCTTCCTTTGGGTTTGAATCGTTGGTTTCTCGTACTGTTATTTCCCACAGGCGACAAACAGTTTTCATAATATCAAAAGCTACCCCTGTGGCTCCTCCTCCACTAACATCTTTGGGGGCCGTGATTTGACGACTGGTAACCGCACTTCACGCGCAAAAATATATCACTTACCGAGATATGCTTCGGCAGCGTACCACATCCAGTAATGGGTAGAAGGCGTGATGATATATTATTATTATTATTATTATTAGAATTATTTTAAAGTTTTTTAAACTGTCCTAAAAGCCAGCTGAGTGCTCTAAGACGATGGCTAGCGAATTCCAGCTACTAAATACTTCTTAAAGCTGTCTTAAATCGTTTAGAATCATTTTAAAGTCTTTTAAATTGTCCTAAAAGCTAGCTGAGTGCTCTAAGACGATGGCTAGATGGTTCCAATTGCTAAAAACTTCCTAAAATTGTCTTAAATCGTTTAGAACCATTTTGAAATTTTTAAAATTATCCTAAAAGCTAGCTGAGCGCTCTGAAGCAATGGCTAAAGGATCCTAACTGTCTTAAATCCATTAGAATAATTTTTAATTTTTTAAAATTATCCTACAGGCTAGCTGAGTGCTCTAAGACGATGGCAAGATGATATCATTTGCTAAATATTTCCTAAAATTGTTATAAATTCTTTAGAATAATGTTGTACTCTTTTAAATTGTTTTAAAAGCTAGCTGAGTGCTCTAAGACGATGGCCAGAGGATCTGAGCTTCTAAATATTTCCTAAAGTTGTTTTAAATCCTTTAGGATCTTTTTAAAGCTTTTTAAATTGTCCTAAAAGCTAGCTGAGTGCTCTAAAACGATGGCTAGAAGATCCCAACTGCCAAGTATTTCCTAAAGTTGTCTTAAATCGTTTAGAATCATTTTAAAGTCTTTTAAATTGTCCTAAAAGCTAGCTGAGTGCTCTAAGACGATAGTTAAAGGATCTTAGCTGACAAATATTTCTTGAACCTGCTTCAAATCTCTTAGAATTATTTTAAAGTCTTTTAAATATCCCAAAATTTAACTGAAGGCTCTAAGAAGATAATAAATATCATTACCAAATACAGTTAGTTACTAAAGTAACATTTGCCAGCGTGTATCTACGCTGAAGCTGAAGTACATAAGGGTGTAGTAATTTCCTGTTGACATCCCCATTTGCCGATTTGCTGGCGTGTACACCCCAAGTTCATTACGTTTCATAAACGAACCCTGACGGTACACTAACCTGCCCAATTCATTGCATGTTGGTAATTTCATAAACGCGACTGGTAGTTACATTACCGTACGTTTATTAACATCATTAACTTAATGATATTTGGAGAAAGATCAATCATCTTCTACGCACATCTGTAACTGACGTATTTACATATGCACAACAGGAAATTCATCCTGATTACAGTGTATCTCGTAATGGAATTAGAATCATTCGGATGCGCTTGTATGAGCATCTCAACCGAACGGGTACGGAACATTTTGCAATAAAGAAAGTTATCTGTCAGATGGGTGCCGCATTTGCTCTCTGTTGACAAAGTTTACCCTGCAGTTGCAATGGCAAAATTGCATGAATTGCGCTACGAATTGGTTCGTCATTCACCATATTCTCCAGATTTGGCCCTCTGCGATTTTTATCTATTTCCAAACTTGAAGAAATGGCTCGGCGGAAAGAGATTTGGCTCCAACGATGAGGTCATCGCTGAGACAAACGCCTATTTTGAAGGATTGCCAAAACCGTATTATTTGGAAGGGATCGAAAAATTATAAAAATGTTGGACGAAGTGTATCGAGCTACAAGGAGATTATGTTGAGAAATAAAATATGTTTTGACCAAATAAATCATTTCTTGCTTCATTTTTCAGGGACTTTTCACCTTGTCCTCGTAACATTTATTTATAGTTAAAATCTATAAACGAGGGATGAGTTTGTAACATCTAATTGGTCGTTTACTTTATTTTTCATAAAATTGATGGTTTTCTTATAAATATGTATTTAAATAGTTGGTAGTAAATTTGCAGTTCCAGAAAATCTCTAAGTACTTTATCAACCCCATTTTTCATCTTCAGAAAAAGACTTTTTGTTTCTCCCCGAAAAGAATCATTAAGAATGTCCATTAATCATCTATGAAAAAAATCAGAATTGAAGCCAATTCTCAGGTGTCCTCTTTACTGAGATTTCAACAAAAACTCATTGATTTATCACTACAAATAGAATCATATTTTATTTTGTTACTATCTCCAATTACAGTAGCATATAGTGGAATCCAAACCACTCAGAAACAATCGTCATAAGATATTCGAGTTATTTATTTTATTTATGGGTTAGATAGCTCAATGGTATCGAGTCAGCCTGTGGATTCTGAGAACCCTGGTTTGATTCCCACAGCCGTCAAACATTTTCACCACATTAAAATTACCCCTGTGGCTCTCCCACCACTAACACCTTTGGGGGTCGTGATTTACCGACTGGTAACCGTACTTCACGCGCATAAATATATCACTTACCGAGATCTGCTTCGGCAGAGTGCCACATCCAGTAATGGGTAAAAGGCGTGATGATATATTTATTTATTTTATTTACAAGAGTTGTATGTTTCAGATGATAGCATAACTTAAGAAACAAAAGGCTGTGTGAAAGCTCTTGTTCTCGTAGAAGTATAAAAAATATGCAAATGTTCTGTACGAGTTACATCTACCATCGAATACTTATAAAAAGGTAGCCCATTACCATTTGAATTCGTGTTCCGAGGAACAGAATTCGTTCTCACACAATGAAAGATGATTCTGGAATGAGTTTTAAACTCTAATGGAAAAAGTATTCCGTGGTGAATGTTTTTTGTTACAGGACAACTGAACTTAAAAGCTTTCTTCGCGTAGTTGAAATAAATCGTTGCGAGAAGAATATATCTTCATATGCAAGACGACTGCGCCAATCAGATGACCAGGAAAGAAATAAATAGAATCAAATAAATATATCATCACGATTTTTACCCATTACTGCGTGTGGCACTCTGCCGTAGCAGATCTCGGTAAGTGATATATTTATGCGCGTGAAGTGTGATTACCACCCGTCCAATCACGGCTCCCAAGAGTTATAGTGGAGGGAGAGCCACAGTGTTAATATTACCTTTTACCCATTACTGGATGTAGCACTCTGCCGTAGCAGATCTCAGTAAAATAAATAAATATATCATCACACCTTCTACCCATTACTGGGTGTGGCACTCTGCCGAAGCAGATTTCGGTACGTGATATATTTTTGCGCGTGAAATACGGTTACCAGCCGTCAAATCACGGCCCCCAAAGATGTTAGTATTATCTCGGTAAGTGATATATTTATTTATTTGTTACTCTGCACAACAGGAACTTAATCCCAATAATACAGGGGGCCCACAGCTTATAGTGAAAATGAAACCACCCAGACACAATAATATGTTTTGGATATAAGTAGAAGTCAGTGAGATTTGAACACACGACCTCTTGCTTGCTAATTAAGAAACGATAGTTTTACCTCGCTTTTATCAACTGCACTACGATTATCTAAAGTGCGCTTACCAGCCGACAAATCACGGCCCACAAAAATATTAGTGGAAGAGGAGCCACAGGGATAATTTTAGATGAATTTTGGACATTATTTGACGTCTGGTAACAGCACTTTCTACTAAAATATATATAGTAGTATGTCAGTTAGACCTGAAAGAAATCTTTAATGACATATTTATGTATATTAAATAAATTTCTTTTATTCTTTTGTTAAATTTTCTCATTTATAAAATAAAAATCTTGCCACACTTTTATTACAATATATTATTGAGCATGAAGTGGTGCTAAAAATGTTACTGGTTGGGAAACTAGAAGGGTAATTTAATTCGGCAGTACGACAGTGTGCATAGCGTTACTGTATTCGTATTCAGAGATCCCAAGTTCGAATCCCACTCAAGCTAAATATATATAAACTACCACACTACGACTCGGTAAGTCCGGACCCTGTACTGTAATTGGGATTAAGTTCCTGTTGTACAGAGTAGCATAAATAAATAAATTTGAATATGAAGTAAAGTTTGCCGGCTGCGGGAATCCAACTAGGTGTCTCTAATCCACAAGTCGACGTGATTCCACATTTACTAATAATTACGTTCTCAAATAAGAATGAAGTTTCAATCAAACGCCAATTATGAAGTTAAGGAAAAGGCGGCAATTACGAAAATAAAATGATGAAGTTAGAGAAGCTCTCCGGCTTTGGAAATGCTTCCTCGTCAAAATTAAATTAAACTTTACACAAGATACAAGAAACTTTCCAGTTACTTTCCTGCAAATCTCAAGCTATTGCATCATTAAAACCGACAGCACGAATCGAACACAATTAATACATTTCAAACAGAAACAATATTGATTTATTTCAGAGTTGTTCATATTTTACCCATCTGGGGTTTTTTAAAATAAAACCCAGCTAAAAAAACCCAAATAAACCCATTAAAACATCCATTTGGTTGAATGGTAGAAAATTCACCCAGGGTGAATTTAAATAAAATAAAATAAATAAATATATCATCACGCCTTGGTGTGGCACTCTGCCGAAGCAGATCTCGGTAAGTGATATATTTTGCGCGTGAAGTGCGGTTACCAGTCGTCAAATCACGGCCCTCAAAGATGTTAGTGATGGAGGAGCCACAGGGATAGTTTTTGAAATTATGAAAATTGTTTGTCGCCTGTGGGAATCGAATCTAGGGTATCTAGGGTACCAGGGTTCTCAGGATCCACAGGCCGACTTCATACCACTGAGCTAGCCACCCCATAAATTAATGAATTTAAGATAGAGTCAAATCTCGCAACATAAATATCTTTTATTTATTTTACAATGTAATAATATGTAATCTCTTTACAAAATAAAACGTTAAACTTAAATTATCATTTATTACATCACATCGTAGTATCACATTGCATTACTTTGACAAATGTCAACATCAAACTAGTTTAAGACCAAATATTATTTGTCTTATATTAGTATTAGTATTAAGGGAGTAGGTGGCATAGTGGTTATCGTGTCGGCCTATGTATCCTGAGAATCTTGGTTCGATTCCCATTGGCGACAAACATTTTCACCACATTAATACTACTCCTGTGGCTCCCCCTCCACTAACATCTTTAGGGGCCGTGATTTGACGACTGGTAACCGCACTTCACGCGCAAAAATATATCACTTACCGAGATCTGCTTCGGCAGAGAGCCATACCCAGTAATGGATAGAAGGCGTGATGATATATTTATTTATTATCATCACGCCTTCTACCCATTACTGGGTGTGGCACTCTGCCGAAGCAGATATCGGTAAGTGATATATTTTTGCGCGTGAAGTGCGGTTACCAGTCGTCAAATCACAGCCTTCAAAGATGTTAGTGGTGGAAGAGCCACAGGGGTAGCTTTTGAAATTATAAAAATTGCCGCCTGTGAGAAGCGAACCAGGGTTCTCAGGATCCACAAGCCGACTTCATACCACTGAGCTAGCCTACCCATTATTATTATTATTACATAATAGTACATAAATTTTGTTTTAACGTTTAGTAGTATACAATATACATTTTAAACATTATATACAAAATTAATCTAGAATTATATAACTTGAATTAAAAAGTGTATTTGTTAATATTACACAAAACGCAATAATGCCCAAATAAACCCAAAAAATCCAGCGGGTCTGGTTTTTACAACCCTGATTTATTTGCCTCACTGCACAACAGGAACTTAATCCCACTTACAGTAGCTTACAGTGGAATCCGAACCACTCAGACACAATCGTACTATTTGGATATAAGTTATTCGTTAATTAATAAACGCTTATAAGAAGATAATAAAATATATTGAAAGTGCTACCTCAAACTCTTTCTCAGCCCTCAAGCCTCCCTCAGAGCAGTGAGTAGCATTCTTCACTCCTCAGAGTTCAAGCTAGCGATCGATACTCCTCGTGTCGCGGTTTTCGTCGTAGCTTATTTCAGATGTTTCCATCCCGTGAATCGTGATCGTGACTTGTGAGTCATAACACTTGTGATAAGCAGTTGAGGGATTGATGGAGAGTATGTGCATATGAGGGTGAGATATAACGTGCACTAGATTGAATGATTTATGTTTAGGAGAAGGTGGCAATGTTTGGGATTTAATATCTTGAGAAGTAGGCTAGTTGGACAATTGGGAATCTCACCAGTCGATGCGGGGTAGTTTTCTGCCCATGTTTGAATATTTTTATTAATTTAAAGTGACGGATACATCTTGTAAAGTAAAATATCTGAAAAGGTGCAATTTACTTTATGGTATAAAACATTGAATTAAAAACAAATCCTTTATTTGATTATGTTATTATGTTCATACTACGTCTATTATAAGTTGCATTTATCTAGTAGATAAGGTTATCATTCATGATTCATTCTAAACGCATACATATTAAAAATATTTAATATGGATGTCTTTGTTTATTTCCGATATAACTTATACAAATTAGTAACAAATAAGGGTGAAAATTTCGAAAATGGTGAATTGAATCCAAAAAAGTTTCAAATAAAAGTTCTTAATTTTTTTATTCCTAATATCTTCTATTTGAAACATTTTTCGATTTAACCCCTCATTTCGGAGATATTCATCCACGTATATAGTTCAGCAATTTTCGAAGAGATGGCGCCATCAGTCTCGTTAGAAAATTATCGAAAACTATTTTCTCGATTTTTGGCTATACCGTTATAGGTACAAAAAAATTATAATAAAAGAAAATACTCACTAATTTTTTCTCTACAACTTTTGTTTGAATAATTTTTTGATTTGACAAAAAAATATTTTTTATTATAATTACTTTTACATACATACATACATACATATCTTCACGCTATATCCCAACAAATGGGGTAGCACGAACCCTAAAATCACTCATAAAACATTCACTCATCACACCCATCAAACAACCAGCCATCACCAAACATTTTCATCCAAACACACCACCCTCACTTCAACCACATTTATAGATCACTCCATATAAACTCATTTATTTATTACACTCGAAAACATTATCACACAACAAACCTTCAATCACATCATCATTCCTATTCTCTTACTTTTTGCTCTAATTAATTGATCAGTCTAATTTAATCAAACTATTCTAAATCGTACAGTATAGTCGCTAGGTCCCTAAATATTATAGTTTTTGAGTAACATTCAATTTTTAGACAAAAAATTCGCCATTCTTGTAACACACTTCAGCTCGGTTGCATAAAATGTTGTCAATCAATCACATTGTTTGCTATGCGAAAAATTGAAATAATAATAAAAAAAGGATCTAAAAAATGTTAAATTTTTGATATTTTAAATGTTATAATTATTATTATTATTTCCAAAGCAGACAAACAATTTTCACCACGTAAAAACAACCCCTGTGACTACCTCTCCACTAACATCTTTGAAGGTCGTGCTATGACGGCTGGTAACCGCATTTTACGCGCAAAATATATCACTTACCGAGATCTACTGTAGCAGAGTGCCACACCCAGTAATGGGTAGAAGGCGTAATGATACATCTATTTATTTATTTTATTATATATATATATATCATCACGCCTTCTACCCATTACTGGGTGTGGCACTCTGCTACAGTAGATCTCGGTAAGTGATATATTTTGCGCGTGAAGTGCGGTTACCAGTCGTCAAATCACGGCCTCCAAACATGTTAGTGGTGGAGAAGCCACAGGGATAGCTTTTTCAAATTATGAATTTATTTTATTAAACGTTATAATTTATATTATGTGCATTAAACTAATAATTTCTTGTAACAAATATTATTGTACCATTGTTATATAACTAACAGAACGCTTTTTAATACTGATATTATTTAATATAAAAATACTGTTAGCTAAAACATAATTAACATTGTTTTATGTAACCGGACCTTCTGTTAGGTCAATTCCTGCCAATACCAATTAACAAAAACGCATCAAAATTGCATCACGTAGGTAAAAAAAGTCCCAGAAACCAACGGTGAAGTCCTTGCATCTCTATCTATTATAGTTTTAAAGTTACAGCCCATTTATCGGAAGTAACACAATCAAAAACACGGCAACACTATGATATATTTCCTCATGCATTCATACGCGTAGCAAGATTTATGTCTCTGACCCTGAAGTACGAGAGTGTCTGTCTATAACGTAACAATTCAGTGACGTATGTAATGACTGTTATTGACGTTACCTGAATATTGTTAAGAGAATATTTATAGTCAAGTGTGCGTCATTTTACGAAAGAAACTTGCGCTCTGTGAAATTTTTCACTGATACCAATCTAACTAGCAAATCTGCATGCAAGAACTGCAGCGAACAACGTCAATGCGTCATTAGGAACACTATTGCTATGGAGTAGTCGGCCTGTGGATTTGAGAACTCGGGTTCGAGTCCCAAAGCTGGCAAACAATTTTCATCAAATTAAAAACTACATCTGTGGTTCTCTCTACAATATCTTTGGGGGTTGTGATTTGGCGGCTGGTAACCGCATTTCACGTGCATAATATATCACTTACCGAGACCTGCATGCAGTAATGGGTGTCTGTGCTATATAGTTTAAACGGTTCTTTAATCAAATTGTGTAATCATTATAAATAAATAAATAATTATATCATTACGCATTTTACTCATTACTGGGTGTGGCACTCTGCTGAAGCATATCTTGGTAAGTGATATATTTATGCGCGTGAAGTGCGGTTACCACCTGTCAAATCACGATCGCTAAAGATGTTAGTGGTGGGGGAGCCACAGGGATAATTTAAATGTGGTGAAAATTGTCGCACAAAAAATATAAAAGACAAATTCACAGACGGTGACAAATTCCACAATATGCGTTACTGGTCTATTTTGAAAGAAAGAGCTATTATCTACGATGCTGATTAAAGTTAGTCTTGATAGCTCAATACTTGAAACAGTAAATAAAGTATTTCCAAAGAGCGATAGTACGAAATATCTTGTTATTCGAAGAGCAAATTGCAATTTTTATGGATCGCAAAAAGTTTAGTTCTGTTGGTGTTTGAAACTATCGTAAATCGCAACATGCAGTAAATTTTATCTGTCTTCTGTTTGTCGTCTGATGAAGAGTTGACTCACTAGATCTTCTTCTGTCATGTAATTCAATCACTTACGTACTTTATTTACATACTTTTGTTTTATTATCAAGCGGCTAGCTACATCTGTAATGAGTTACTTTCTTATGAAGAATAATTCACCAAAAATAAATAATTAAATATATCATCACGCCTTCTACCCATTACTGGGTGTGGCACTCTGTCGACCTGTGGATCCTGAGAACTTTGGTTCTATTCCCACAGCCGATAAACAATTTTCACCACATTAAAATTACCCCTGTGGCTCCCCTACCACTAACATTTTTGTGGGCTGTGTTTTGACGACTGGTAACCGCAGTTCACTTGCATAAATATGTATATCACTTACCGAGATCTGCTACGGCAGAGTGCCACACTCAGATTTTGATATGAATGTAATTGATGTCAATATAATATGCACATTTCCAAAAAAAAAGAGTTTTAACTTAAAATTAATTGAATTAAAAATAAAATACGGAATTGTATAAGTAAATAGAACTGTAATTGGGATGAAATTCCTGTTGTGCAGAGTAGAAAATAAATAAATAAATATGTAGATTTCGTGATTTCATTTGTAAGATAATCTTTGTTCAAATCAAGCATGTGTGTTTTCTTAATTTTTAGTTGAAAATGAGTAAAAAACCATTAAAAAACATTTAATCGTGTGAAATTTACATTTTTCTCGTAATTCGTGACGTCAAACATTTTTCATATATGAATGAATCAGCTGCAATCAATAATAAACACATGAAAATCATCATTTATTATTAAACTGAATCTGACATTCTTTCTATCTAATTAACTATAGGCGCTCTGCAATTGCAGAATTGTGTAAACAGTGTATGAACATTCTTCTATCAAGTTAAGAGTGATTATTTTTGACGTTTCTCAAAACCAATGAAATGCTTCATTTTATGCCACGTGTTTGCGTTTTAACCAATCCTGTCATTATTATACTGAGAATAAAAGCTCTTGTGATTATTCCCGGGAATAATCTCTGCAGATGCTTTTTTGTTTGTGACAAATGATAGGTAGTTGTCAAATAATTATTTAAAAATGTCAACGCATCAAGTAAAATGTGTGAAAAAAATCGATTTAGTTCCATTTCAGATACAGAAATACACCAACAAATTTTGGAAACAACTTCCAAGAATACATTAATAAGTATCAATCGATATGAACCCAGTTCAAAATCTTTTAAGTTGGATGAATCGACCTCAACAGCTAAGTCAAAAAATAATCTAATTAAATATAACTCGAGAGTTGGATAAATTAGAAAATAATTCTCCAGTATCTTTCTCATTTGGCAATAGCCAATAGCTAAAGATCTGTCAAATTATTTTCAATGTATTCTCACTTTCTTGTTATATTATTAATGAATTTTTACATGATTGTAACCCTTTGTAGGGTAGGTGAATCTGGGTTCGAATCCCACAGCCGACAAACAATTTTCACCTCATTTAAACTACTCCTGTGACTCCCCCAACCATTAACAACTTTGAGGGCCGTGATTTTACTTCACGCGCATAAATATATCACTTACCGAGATCTGCTACGACAGAGTGCCACACTCAGTAATGGGTAGAAGGTGTGATGATATATTTATTTATTTTATTGTAGCTTTCTGCATGTTTCTGAGGGTTCGTCAAAGCCTAATTTTATCCAAATATTCCTAATTACATACTACGTCGCATGAAATACGCGAATGAACTTAGAAGACAAATTAAATCAAAGTGAAAAGTTTAACTTGCTTCCGAGTGTACACAAAACTTTAATACTGACTGTACTTGCCCCTTATGCGGGTTGTTTAACAATAAATATTGCCACAGTGCAGTAAATACTACAATATTACTAAAAATATTTAGAGAAATTTTTTAGCGACTTAAGGGCGAAAGTTGTATTTCATCCTGTTTGATTCCTGCTTTTTGTATTTGAATATTTCATTTTTCAAGCGTAGTTATAAATCCCATTGAAAGAAAAAATCAATAAAACATAATTGTTTTTTAATCCGATGTATAAGTGGTCTGAGGTTATTGACCTTTACCAGTGCTTCTAAACAGTTTCCATTATCGGAGCTCAGTAGATAATACCAAGGTAAAGTTAATTAATAAGCAAAAGGTCGTGTGTTTAAATCTCGTTATTTTCAACTTATATTCAAGAAATACGATTGTTTCTGAGTGGTTCGGATTTCATTATAAGCTACTATGATTTTAGTGATTTACTAAATCGCACAGTTGTAGGAACAATGTGGTTTATAACACGTGCCGAAAAAGGTTACGTGCTCGTGCAGATTTCCGCACTCGGCAAGCCTCGTGCGTTAAATTCTGCACTTACACGTAACGAGCCTTTTTCGGCACTTGTTATAAAAATAACTATTTCAGTATAGTGCAATTATTACTTATTAATTCACGCATTTCCATAGCAACCTGGTCAAATAATGAAACGCTATTGGTTGTTGAAAGTCGTGAGGCAATATTCACTATAATATCAGCATCTCTTCGTAGTCGTTCACAGGCTGTATGAACTCTCCAATGAACCTTAAAAGGGCTAGGAACTCACGCGATCCTTGCACACCCTTTCGCGTGTCCTGAACCTGGAAAATTTCTTCGTTGGCTAATGAATTCCGTAGTTATAATGTGCGCTCGGGACTACAATGTAAAATTTGCTGTTAAGCGATGTCCTTTGCTTCAAGCTTCACTGAAGTTTATGAGCTTCAACAGGGAATCTTTACGAAGATGTTACGTCACTGCTACATGAGAAGTTTTCGTTTTATTGTTTTATGTGACGTAAGGGATGGAATTTTATTGCTAGTTGTTTTATTCTGTTTTAGTTTTGAAATTTATTGCATGATTATTTTTGATTTGTAGTGCTTCCAGATTTTGATGAAAGGGTATAACGATATTTACAAGTTGAAATGACAAATAGTAAATCTTTTTATTTCAAAATTAACGAATACGTACGCTATAGCTGTAGTCCATTTATCACTTGGTTCATTTAAATCAGTCCAGATAAATTACACAATATGACTAAGTGAACTGAATTAAGTAAAATGATGCATACGACTGGTAACTGCACTTCACGCGCATAAATATATCACTTACTGAGATCTGCTTCGGCAGAGTGCCACACCCAGTAATGGGTAAAAGGCATGATGATATATTTATATTTTATTATTATTTATATTAATGGAGTAGGTTGCTCAGTGGTATCGAATCGGACTGTGGATTCTAAGAACCCTAGTTCGATTCCCATAGCAGACAAACATTTTCAACACATTAAAATTACCCCTGTGGCTCCTGGTCTACTTACATCTTGGAGGGGCGGCGCATAAATATACCTGTATAACTTACTGAGATCTGCTTCAGCAGAGTGCCACACTCAGTAATGGATAAAAGGCGTGATGATATATTTATATTTTGTTTATAATAATGGGGTAGGTGGCTCAGTGGTATCGAGTCGGCCTGCGGATCCTAAGAAGCCTGGTTCGATTCCCACAGCAGACAAACATTTTCACCACATTAAAATTACCCCTGTGGCCCCTGCTCCACTAACATCTTTGGGGGCTGTGATTTGACGACTGGTAACTGTACTTCACGCGCATAAATATATCACTTACTGAGATCTGCTTCGGCAGAGTGTCACACCCAGTAATGGGTAAAAGGCGTGAAGATATATTTATTTATTTTATTGTATTTATATTAATGGGGTAGGTGGCTCAGTGGTATCGAGTCGGCTTGCGGATCCTAAGAACCCTGGTTCGATTTCCACAACAGACAAACATTTTCACCACATTAAAATTACCCCTGTGACTCCCCCAACACTAACATCTTGGAGGAGGGGCGGCGTGATTTGACGGCTGGTAATCGCACTTCATACTCGTAAAGACCTTAAGAAGGTCCTAAGCAGTATGTCAGAGATCTGCAATTGCAGACAACCACTCGTAAGAATATAACAAATGGCGTAATGATATTTCATGATTACAAATTTGTAATTCATAAAATTAGGTGAATTCTTGTTCTTCTTATTATACTTGCAAATATAAGTATGAATATTCTAACAAGAAATGATATTACGATACATAAACATTTTACTTTTTGTATACATA
Organism: Pterostichus madidus; assembly: GCA_911728475.2. Taxonomy (NCBI): domain Eukaryota; kingdom Metazoa; phylum Arthropoda; class Insecta; order Coleoptera; family Carabidae; genus Pterostichus; species Pterostichus madidus. The sequence continues at coordinate 1,067,920 of OU452314.1, read as the reverse complement.
TCTGTGAACATGTTTTTCTCGTTGCGAACAAAGTAAACAAAACCGCAAAAAGATGAAAGTAGGTCAAAAATTCAACGAGTAACATCGTCAGCTTCGCTCCTTAAATTACAGATTCATTTACGTGTAAACATGAAGGGCACAGGGATCTCTGATCAAAATTTAAAACAGATCCCATTTCACTGTTACTACACATTTAAGAAGATGTGCCACAAATGTCCCATTTTTCAGCCCATCCCTTTTAAGATGAAATAATTATTTATTTATGTTATGGGGTAGGTGGCTCAGTGGCATAAAGTCGGCCTGTGGATCCTGAGAACCCTGATTCGAGTCGACAAACATTTTCACCACATTAAAATTACCCCTGTGGCTTCTCCTCCACTAATATCTTTGGGGGCAGTGATTTAACTGCTATTTCAAGTGCAAAGTATAGCACCGATATCTGCTACGGTAGAGTGCCACACCCAGTAATGGGTAGAAGGCGTGATGATATATTTATTTTTATTTATTTACTACTTTCTGAAATTGTGGTACTATGTTCGTAAAATAAATAAATATATCATCACGCCTTCTACCCATTACTGGGTGTGGCACTCTGCCGAAGCAGATCTCGGTAAGTGATATATTTTGCGCATGAAGTGCGGTTACCAGTCGTCAAATCACAGCCCTCAAAGATGTTAGTGATGGAGGAGCCACAGGGGTAGCTTTTGAAATTATGAAAATTGTTCGTAATGTACATTATTAAGTCAGTCTTCTACAAACTGCAATTTTGAACACTGAAAAAGTAAGGGGGACGCGAAAGAATATATTTGTGATTTTGTGTTTGAAGCCCACTGCACTATAGGGTCCAGAAGGGCTTAAGACGACCCTGACTTTAAGTTTCTTACTAATAAAGAAATTCCATTTAAGCTACTAGCAAAGCTATTAAATTGCTAACAACCCGCTTTTTAAAGACAATTTCTAAAGTAAATACAGCCACCATGAACGTCTTTATTATCTCTAGAATTTCAGCGTGAGTTTCAGCTTCAGTTTCAGGCGACAATTAAAAGCCTGATTACTTTTCATGGTTGCCAACCTCTTGCGTTTTTATGAAGCCGTTCAGAGTGAATCTAATCAATATCTTTGATGCGCTAGATAAAGCTAATGACTTGGAAAATTTTGTGATCATTCTTGTGTTCAGAGTTAAATTGATTTTCGTGTAATCTGTACTGTCAATTAATTTACAATGAAATATTGAAGACTTTGAGTTATTAAGATGAATTTATTTTACTTTCCGGACGATTAATTTTAGTGAGACTCGAACTATTACTTTTAACAGCCACGTAAAACTGTCAGAAACTTAAGAGAGAGAGATTTGACAGCTCTTTCCATTTTACATTTTTATTACACCAGCCTGTCTGAAAGTAAAACCATATCCATGGCAACTGGACAACAACGGTGTGATTTTATATAAACAATTGATAGCTAATTTGCTTGTAGCATGCATTGATATCTGTGAGACAAGCATGTACACGGCGGCCATGTGCAGGACAGGCAAAAATAGAGCTATATTTAGATGTATGGTATTATGATCAATGATTAATTATTAATAAATAGTTATTTATGTACCAAGGGTGAAAACAGGCGTTTCTGGCCCGTGGTATGATTATTAGCACGAGGTGCAAAGCGTAGAAACGCTAATTTCACCCGTGGTACATATTACAATATTTTATGCACAACAAAAGAACATTTAATTATATGTTCAAAAGATTCAAATATGTACATATGTGTAGGTTATATGTCAAAATGACATTTTGTAAAATCAAGTATTTATGATAAACAAAAATTATCATTTTATTTACGTATCGATAGGAATGATTTTTTATGGCCCACGGGATAAAAACAAGTGTTTAAACTCACTTTTTAGGGTTAAAACACATGAATTTCGGCCCGGGTGTGCAAAAACATATTCTCGTACTCCCGGGAGTAAATGACCGACTTTATTCTTCCTTTTTGTGTTAAATATGGAAGGATTTAAAGAGCAAAATGATTTTATTGTTACATAGCAAGTTTAAAACACGCATGTATTAATATTTCGTTTTCGCAGACTTTTTAGTTTGCTAAACAAAGATTATTGTGCAGGTATAACAAAAAAATATATTTTTCGCACTTCTAGGAATAAATGAACTAGTTTTTTCTTCTTTTTCAAGGACTGAAGTGCCACTTCTAATCTCGAACGGATTAAATTTCAAATTTAATTCCGCCGGGATTAAACTAACAGGTAAACAAGCATTACAATAGCAACAAGATTATAATTTTCTTAAATTATACAGAGAAAAATTGGTATACTGCCAGGATTTGAACCTGGGGCCTTATAAAGTCCGGTCATATACTTTAACCAACTAAGTCACGGTCGTCCCGAATTCAAATCTGATTTTATTCCAATTATTCTTCCTCTTTATAATTTTATTTTATTTCATCAATAATGAAATATTTACTTAAAAAAAAAACTAATTAAAAATATTATCTTCTATTTTATGATAGTCCAATGCAATTAACTAACGCCCTACTAGACATAAAATTAAATAGAACCCTTTTAAAACAATATTAAACATCCCATAACGTAATAAATTTAAAAGTTCATATTAAACTATCCGCCTCTAACGCAATATTAAACTTTTTATTAGATTTGAAATTCTGGAGACTCTGTATAAAAATACAGCAAGGCGTATGTATAATACCACACATATTCGCAAGTCAGTGAAGTTATATATGAAGTTAGGAAGTATTTCGATTATATAAAACTTCACGAGACGTTGTAAAAAAGACGCCACAACACCAGCCAACTGTCAGATGTTGTAGGTCTTTTTGACATTGACAGGTTTATTTCCAAACATATATTTCACATGTTAGGGATATTACCAGACTCGATGTAACGTTGGCAAGCCTTACTGACGTATTACAACCTCGGATATACCGAGATATACTGTCTAACTTTACTTAAATCCAAAACAAACTAAATCAATTCTACATTTTGACATTTTGTTGGCGTTTACAAAATTTATTCTTTTTTTTTTTAATGATTTCAAAATATAGATATACTCACATAGTTATCTGGGAGATAAAGTAGATATTTGAAAGGATATATAGATGACCACTTACCTATAACAAAACAAAAACAAATTAGTAAACAAGAACTTTGAAAAAGTAACCAATATAGTGAAACGAATTTTGGTGGAGGTGCCTCCGGTACATGTTTATTTATTTATTTATTTATTTGTTACTCTGCACAACAGGAATCGTATCTTAATTACAGTAGCTTATAGTGGAATCCGAACCACTCAGATACAATTGTATTTGTTGTATATAAGTTGAACTCAGTGAGATTTGAACGCACGACCTCTTGCTTGCTAATTAAGAAATGCAAGTTTTACTTCGCTTTTATCCACTGGGCTACGATTGCCTGTAAAATCAAGGTGCTTGCATCGATTACCTTTAAATTTTAACTGTTTACTAACAATATATTAAAGTATGTCTCTGTAAAAGTACATTCAATTTTCTTGGAAACAACACGAGAAATAAAACTGCAAAGGTCGACTAGAAAATTAATATTGTATTTAAGGTTCAACTTTTCAACTATATGGGTGGCATAATTCGACGGCAGGGACCCATATTTCACTATAAATAATCCCTTGCAAAGATGTGCAATTTATTGTCACTCCCAAGTGAAGGGTACAGTGTAAAAAACTAAACAATATTATAATAATTTTATTATTAGTGGTATCTCCTACCACTAACATTTTCACCTGTAGTTCCCCCTCCACTAACATCTTTGAGGGTCGTAAATTGACAACTGATAACCGCACTTCACACGCAAAAATATATCACTTACCGAGATCTGCTTCGGCAGAGTGCCACCCTCAGTAATGGGTAGAAGGCGTGATGATATATATATATATATATATATATATATATATATATATATATATATATATATATATATATATATATATATATATATATATATATATATATATATATCATCACGCTTGATACATCGTCGTAATAACTCAGTAGTATCGAGCCGACCTGCGGATCCTAAGAACTCTGGTTCGATCACCACAGCCGACAAACATTTTCACCAATTTAAAATTACCCCTGTGGTTACCCCACCACTAATATCTTTGGAGGCCGTGACTTGACGACAGATAACCGCAGTTCACGCGCATAAATATATCACTTACCGAGATCTGTTACGGCTGAGTATCACACCCAGTAATGGGTAAAAGTCGTGATGATATATTTATTTATAAAAATAATTATGTTTGTTGAACAATTACTACGAGAAAAGTTTGTTACACAGCATAAAAATGAAGAAATGCAATGTAAACTTTAATTGGACTTATAATTATAAACGTAGTACACATACACTTTGTATCGTAATTACTCGGAGTGAAAATTGTAATTTTATAGAATAAAACAAAAAGTTTGTGTAGTATACATTTCACCCCGTTCAGAAACTCTGAGTTGATATTAAAAGTGTTTTAATTAAAATTGAAAATTAAGCTGCTTATTCCGATACCATTTCAAATTTTGTAGTTGTTGTTTTTCCTATTGTTTTTTTTTAACAAAACACTACAATTATTTGTAAGCTCTCTGACAAGAAATAGTTATTTGTATATCAAGGGAAGAAAGTGAGACATTTCTACCCCTGTTACATAAAGCAAAAAGGGACGAATGACACTTTCTTGAATCAGAAAAAATATTTGTTAGAAATGTCAAATTTTAATTGTTTCTATTTTTCTGAAGTGAAAAAAAAGGTAGTACAATTCTGAAAGCATCTTTCTCTCAAGCTTTCAAAGCTGGTTCAGTAAAGTATTACTTTCAGGTCTTGTTACGTATAGAAGTAAGAAACTATTCTGATAGGTATGAGAAGAATAACTTTTTTCTCTCAATTGTAGAAAGATAATTTAATGTTCTAAAATATTCCAATTATAGTACAGGATCCGACTTCACGTAATTATGCATATTTTGATCTTCAATATAGGTTTTTTTTATTTAATCGCCGGAATCGTGATCGCAAAAATTTCTGTTAATGAAAATGCAGTTTTTGGTTGAACCAGTTTAAAAATAGAAAAATTTAAATGTGGTTCTATATAAAGCAGACTACGAGAAATCGAATGCCGTTGAGCGCATCCTCATATCTTTTTTAGTTTTCGAGTTACGGCGATTTTTGACTTTTTAAAAAGCTCAACTTTGAAGACCCATATCTCGAAAACTAAAAGAGATATTGAAATGCGGTTTGAACGAGTGTATTTCTCGTGCGCTAATTAACTTATACAGAAATTTTGAAAATTTTGAAATTTTTAACATTTTTTTCAAAATTTTATTTTACCCATATTTCAAAAAGTTGACGAGATAATAAAAATCTGTGAACACCAGTGAATTCCTCTCGTAAAAATACATAGGTATGCAAATTTCCAGCAAAAAATTCGGACAGATGAAGTTTTTATTACAAAAAAACGAAAAATCACGGTTTTTTAATTATTTTTGAAGGGGTACCCCTTAAGATTTTTACGAATTTTGGCCATTTTTAGTTTTTTTGCTCTAAAACTTGTATCAGTGAAGCAAAATTTCTGAAATTATACATACTTATGTACTTTCACGAGAGGAATTCACTGGTTTTTACAGATTTTCATTATCACTTCAATTTTTTAAAATATGAGTAAAATAAAATTTTGAAAAAAATGTTAAAAATTTCAAAATTTTCAAAATTTCTGTATAAGTTAATTAGAGCACGCGAAATACACTCGTTAAAACCGCATTTCAATATCTCTTTTAGTTTTCGAGATATGGGCCTTCAAAGTTGAGATTTTTAAAAAGACGAAAATCGTTGTAACTCGATAACTAAAAAAGATATGAAGATGCGCTCAACGGCATTCGATTTCTCCTAGTCTGATTTATACAGAACCATATTTTAAAATTTTTCGATTTTTAAACTGGTTCAATAAAAAAATTTTCATTTTCATCAACCTAATTTCTAGCGATCATAACTCCGGCGATTAAAAAAAATATATTTTGAGGCTCACAATATGCATATCTACACAAATATATATGTGGAATATTATTTTAAATTAATCCTTAATGTGGTACTATCATTTACGACAGATTTTAATAAATAAATATTTCATCACGCCTTCTACCCATTACTGGATGTGGCACTCTGCCGAAGCAAATCTCGGTAAGTGATATATTTTGCGCGTGAAGTGCGATAACCAGTCGTCAAATCACGGCCCCCAAAGATGTTAGTGGTGGGGGAGCCACAGGGATAGCTTTTGAAATTATGAAAATTGTTTGTCGCCTGTGGGTATCGAACCAGAGTTCTCAGGATCCAGATTTAATGAAATTTAAAATGTTGTTTTTCATGAGTTTCTACATTAGTATGCAAATCATTAGCCTTGCTGCGACATCCACGATTTCTTATATGAATGAATATAAAGTACACATCACATATAATCCTAGAACGCATCTATATTGTGCCAGCATCACCCACAAGTGTCCGTAAACACAGTAACAATTAATTATCCCGATAATTCACTATCACCCGGCCGTGACGGCGGCTGGTGCTTGACAACGTGATGCTGACACAATGACACGTGATTCTGATTATTAATCAAGAGGCCTGTGGCGTCAGATACCAGCGCATAATTGCCTAGTTGCCCCTATCCTACAACCAGATTATACAGCATGGACAGAAAGTCACTATAACAAGGAATACGACAATGTAAAATAAATAAACAAAAATAATAAGTAAGTGATATATTTATGCGCGTGAAGAGCGGTTACCAGTCGTCAAGTCACGGCCTCCAAAGATTTTAGTGGTGGGGAAGCCACAGGGGTAATTTGAAATTGGTGAAAATGTTTGTCGGCTGTGGAGATTGAACCTGAGTTCTTAGGATCCACAGAGCGACTTGATACCACTGAGCCATTACTCCATTACGACGAAATATCAAGCGTGATGATATATTTATTTATATTGTTTATAAATATATCATCACGCCTTCTACCCATTACTGAGGGTGGCACTCTGCCGAAGCAGATCTCGCTAAGTGATATATTTTGCGCGTGAAGTGCGGTTACCAGTTGTCAATACATGAGTATTGTTAATGTGATGAAAATGTTTGTCAGCAGTGGGAATCGAACCAGGGTTCTCAGCACTGCCATTTGAATACATTTAGCTAGACGTCTGTATATATTTAATCTATGGTAGTAACGAACGTGATAGTATATATAGGATTTAGTGAAATTTACTTTCAATCCCTTACGTAGGGGGTGGTAGTTTCTACGACTATTATACGTGTGCATTTTATCCCTCTCCACTGTTAAAAGGAATTTCATGTTGTGGCTGCTTACGAATCAGTTCAACTAGAGTAGAATCTACAATAGATCGTAGGGGTTTTATTTGTGGATGAATGCAGGGAAAGGTACCAGAAAATAATTCGGAGAATGCACACAGAAAGATAAAATATATAGGTATAACTTATTTTTTTAAGAACGGACTTGCAGGTTTATTTAATTATGTTACTGAATCTAAACTACAGTAGCTTATAGTGGAATCCGAACCACTCAGACACAATCATATTTATTTATTTTTCACGCCACCAGTAACGTAAGTATAACATTTATTACTTGTTACCATTGTCAACGGAATGTTATAAAACTAACAGTCCTACAACATAGTGTTGCAGTTGGCAATACAAAAAACTACTTGAAATTGGTAACTGATATTTGAAAATTTAAATTAATAAAAATCATTGTTTCTGTTACCCACATCGTTTTATTTCTTAACATTACTCACAGAGCAATAATTTAAAGTATTTCTATCATTCAACCTATTTGTATTTATTATAAAAATGACATATAAAATATTATTTCCACCTTTCTCTGGCACTGTAAAATTAAAAGATCCCCGAAATTATATTAACAACTGAAACAGTTACTTCTGATCACTTTATATACAATTTTCTGACAGCTTGTGGTACATACAATATTTTATGCACAACAAAATAACATTTAATTATACGTATGTTTAAAAGATTCGTACATAGGTTATATGTCAAAATGACATTTTGCAGAATCAAGTATTCACAATAAACAATAATTGTCAGTTTATTTATGTATCCATAGAAACTATTTTTGTATGCCCTAAAGCCAAAAAGAAGTGTTTAAGCCCGCTTTTTAGAGCTAAAACACATGTTTCTCGGCCCGGTTGTGCATAAAATATAATAAGCGATTCATAATGTAAGTATTACTACCTTCCTTGTACCTCAAATAACTATATGCTACTCTGTACAATAGGAATAGGAATCCCAATTACAATACAAGGTCCGGACTCACCGAACCGCATATATTTTTAGCTAGAATGAGATTTGAACTCGGGATCTCCGAATTCAAATTTCGTAACGCTATCACCGTACTCCTGGAAGTAAAAATCAGCGAGATTTAAACCCACGACCTCTAGCTTAATAATAAACAAACGAAAGTATTAACCTCGCTTCAATTGTTACGCCAATCACGTAGCTTTCCTTATTTCCAACAATTTTCGACAGTTTGCCATTATTTTCTATCTTCTAGGGTTTACGAAGTGAAAAATAAAAATGATCTGACTATAATATCCACTTCCAGTTGAATATCTCTTCGTTTATGTCTATAAAAGTCGCCAATTATGATTTGTTTTATGGAGCTTGTCGCCCGGTACGTTGGATGATTTTCAAGACAATTCTATCAAGTTTTTATTACAGTTTGTAGCTGGCTTCGCTCCAAAGACTGTTAAGCTCATTTGCATCGGGTATTCAACAGTATGAAGACAGTAAAATGATGTATATGATAATGAACGTTTAGAAAATGCTGCCAAAAATATTTTTTGTTTCTGAACGGTTAACAATTCATAAAGGAAATTTACTGCTTAGGAATGTTGTGCAGTAGTTAAACCCAAGGTTTGTGACCCTACAGGTCATAGGGTTCAAATCAAATATGATATTTTATTTATCTGCTTCGACAGAGTGCCACACCTAGTAATGGGTAGAAAGGCGTGATGATATATTTATTTATTTTATTTTGATGGCTGATAAACAAATTGTTAAATATTTGTTGATAAAATAAATAAAATAAATAAATATATCATCACGCCTTCTACCCATTACTGGGTGTGGCACTCTGCCGAAGCAGATCTCGGTAAGTGATATAGTTTGCGCGTGAAGTGCGATTACTAGTCGTCAAAAATCACGGTCCCCAAAGATGTTAGTTGTGGAGGAGTCACAGGAGTAGCTTTTGAAATGATGAAAATTGTTTGTCGCCTGTGGGAATCGAATCTAGGGTACCAGGGTTCTCAGGATCCACAGGCCGACTTCATACCACTGAGCTAGCCACCCCATAAAATGAAATAGTATATTACGTACTATGAACTGTAAGTGACAGTTTTTAGGTCAAGAATGTAGTTTGGGAAATCGAGGCCCAAAGGGTAACATTCGCGACCTAAAAAAATCACTTACAGTTCGAGGATTTTTTACAATACTTCCAGAAATAGAAGGAAAAGAAAAATAAATAAATATATCATCACGCCTTTTACCCATTACTGGGTGTGGAACTCTGCCGAAGCAGATTTCGGTAAGTGATATATTTATGCGCGTAAAGTGCGGTTAGCAGCCGTTAAATCATGGCCCCCAAAGATGATAATGGTGGAAGAACCACAGGGGTAATTTTAAATTGGTGAAAATGTTTGTCGGCTGTGGGGATCGAACCAGGATTCTCAGGATCCACAGGCCGACTTCATGCCACTGAGCTGCCCTTTCCATAATAATATAATAATTTTCATAATTTCAAAAGCTACCCCTGTGGCTCCTCCACCACTAAAATCTTTGGTGCCCGTGATTTGACGACTGGTAACCGCACTTCACGCGCAAAATATATCACTTACCGAGATCTGCTACCCAGTAATGGGTAGAAGGCGTGATGATATATTTATCAATACAATTATTTGTAAAAATCCAATTTTTCATCAATCTTTGATTTTCATTGAAAACGAGTCCAATAGTTTTGAAATAACCTACGGATCAATACATCCGCGTTCTTTGTTGCTCTCATATGTGGTACGGGGTTTATGTATGTCACGTGATATTTGTGTTTGCCCGAAATCTATATGGTTAATGGCTGTATTACTTTCATTGGGCTTCTGTTAATTTATTTGCCAATAATTCAATGAAATGTTTGTACGTTTGGTCGTTTTCTACATTTATGTACCATTAGAGAACACGAAAATAATTAATGATTATTGCTATTTCATATTTATCTCTCTAAATTTATTTCACGAAGGAAATGAAAACTTTGAATTGATTATTGCTGATGTTTTTCACATAAAAATGAAACATTTTTCTTCAAACGTCAGAAAAAGATAAATAAATATATCATTACGCCTTTTACCCATTACTGGGTGTGGCACTCTGCCGAAGCAGATTTCGGTAAGTGACATATTTATACGCGAGAAATACGGTTACTAGCCGTCAAATCACAGCCCTCAAAGATGTTAGTGGTGGAGAAACCACGGTGGTAGTTTTAATATGATGCAAATGTTTGCCGGCTGTGGGTATCGAACCAAAGTTCTCAGGATCTACAGGCCAACTCGATACCACTGAGCCAACTACTTTTTCTAACGCTTGTTAAAATCAAATAGTCTCATTAGTTCACCAACGGTAAAAATAATATAATTATTTGGTGGAGGCGCAAGATTCCGTGAAATATTAATTATTTTATAAAGATGGTACAACAGTTTAGAAATTGATAAAAACTTATATGTTCATAAACAAAACTGCGGTGAATCGAATGGCGAAAACCCCATATCTCTAATTATTTTAGTTTTGGTGATATTAAGGGTTAAATATGACCAAATTTTAAATTAAATTTTTATAAAAGTCTTGATGGGTCGGTCAATAGTAATTATATTATAAAGTTGATATTACTGGATGAAAATTGATAAAAATTTAAATATTCATAAATAAAACTACAGTGAACTTAATAGTGAAAATCGGATATTTCTAACTATTTCACTTTTTAAGATATTAAGGGATAAATATGAAAAAAAATTATAAGTCAATGTTTTTAGCGAACTTCTGATGATTCAATAATAATTATATTATAAAAAAATAAATATACTATCACGCCTTTTACCCACTACTGAGTGTGGCATTCTGCCGTAGCAGATCTCGATAAGTGATATATTTATAGGCGTGAAGCACAATTACCAGTAGTCAAATCATGATCTCCAAAGATGCTAGTGGATAGGGAGCCACAGGGGTAATTTTTAACATGACACACGAATGGAATTTTGAATATAGATGGCGTAGCAAGACTAATCTCATTCTTCAAGAGGCCGCGCCGTCGTAACTTAACTATAGATCAATTTATTTCAAAGACTTTTCATTTCGTTTGTCGTCTATCACCCTGTGATGTTCGTAAGGTACACCCTATCGATTTAAGGGATGAAATATCCAAATATCGTGACACAAAGGGCCAACAAAACACAAGACACTTGGTTTTTTATTTAAATTGGACGCCTAGGGCTGCACAGGTAATATGAAATTGATTTAACATTTGTTCTGACTTCAGCACAAAGTCTACTTTGAAATTTCAACTTTAACATCGAGTTACGGGGAGAATTCAATTTATACCATTGACAGATTTTATATATACCCCTGTCAACTGGTTCTAAGATATTGAACACAAAACAAGCAAAAAACTTATATAAAAAGGTATGTCTATGTCTGAGAGATTTGGATTTCACTGTTATAAGTTACTGTAGTTGGGATTAAATTCCTGTTGTACAGAGTTAAAAATAAATGTAATATTTGACCAAGTTTAACCTTCAATTTTGAGTGCTTAAATTTAAAGATCAGGATTGCTCAGACGTCATTTATGCAAATCTAAGTAAAATACTGTGAAACTTTTCTAAAATTTTACTTAATCAGATTTTGTATTTTCCTGAAGCTATATTATTATTATTATTTGTTACTCTGTACAAAAGGAATTGAATCCCAATTACAGTACAGGGACCGGACTCACCGAGCCGCAGAGTGGTAGTAATTATAATTTCTAGCTTGAGTGGGAATCGAACTCGGGATCTTCGGATTCGAATTCCGTAACGCTACTCACCCCACCGTACTGCCGTAGGTGGCTCAGTGGATTTGAGAACTCAGGTTAGATTCCCACAGCCGACAAACAATTTTCATCACATTAAAACTAACTCTGTGGTTCTCTTTTCTTTAGCATCTTTAAGGGCCGTGATGACTAGTAATCGTACTTCACGCGCAAAATATATCAATTATTGAGATCTGTTACGGCAGAATGCCTTACATCCAGAAATGGGTAGAAGGTGTGATGATATATTTATTTATTTTTATTTTCTGAAGCTATATCTCAAAAACTAAACGAGATACGAAGATGCGCTCAACGGCATTGGATTTCTCATGTTTCAATTAACTTGTATACAAATTTTCAGCGATTTTTAAATTTTTCTAAAATTTTCGCCATTTAATTTTCCATAAACAGTTTTTGGACAATATCTTAAAAACTAGAAGACGTACGCACTTGGGGTTTTGACCATTGGATTCAGTAGATCAAAATACATGTGTATGTAAATTTTCATTACAATAGTCGTACGAGAAAAAGTTTTAGAGCAAATAGTTTGAAAATCGTAAAAAACCTAAGGGGTACCCCTTGGAAAAATAATTAAAAATTTGAAAAAACTAAAAACGTTTCAAATGAGCTGAAATTCTGTTAATAAGTCAATTCGGACCCGGGGAGTTCAATGCCGTTGAGCGTAACTTCGTATCACGTTTAGTTTTTGAGATAGACCATCCGGAAGTGCTGAACTTTCAAAAAATTTCAGCACCTCAGTTTCTCGACTTTCCAGAGGCCATATCTCAAAAACTAAGCGAGATATGAAGATGCGCTCAACGGCATTGGATTTCTCATGCTTCAATTAAGTTGTACACAAATTTTCAGCGATTTTTAAATTTTTCAAAAATTTTCGCCTTTTTATTTTTCCTAAACAGTTTTTGGATAATATCGTAAAAACTACAAGGCGTACAGACTTGAGCATTTGACCATTGGATTCAGCGGGTCAAAATACATATGTATGTAAATTTTCGTTACAATATTCATACGAGAAAGTATTTTAGAGCAAATAGTCTGAAATTGGCTTAAAATCGAAAAAAATCTAAGGGGTACCCCTTAAGAAATTTTCAAAAAATTAGATTTGCTAAAAATTTGTTTATAAGTCAATTCAGACACGAGAAATTCAATGCCGTTGAGCGAATTTTCATATATTGTTTAGTTTTTAAGATATAGCCTCCGGAAAAGTAGTTTTTTCTCAAATTTTACATCATCAGATTTTGAACTCTCCCGAGGGATGAAATTTCTATTATGCAGTGCAAAAATAATACAGTACGTCAAAAAGACCAATATATTGATATAAATTTTAGAGATATTTAAATGTAATCACAGAGCAGTTGAGTACGAACGTTTGTTAATACCAATTGTAAATGATTCCAAAAAGAGCTAAGGAACTTGAATAAATAACATTCAGTCCATTTCCTCAAAGTTGGCAACAGTGACATGAGTGATGAATTCTCCAAACAAACAACAGATATTTCATACACAAAACATAAATATGAGAAACACGTCCAAGTGCCAGTCAACCCAAATAATAGAATCTCATTGTATTCTGGAACACAGAGTCGTACTAGCTCACAATGTCGACCAGTTCAAGCCATTGCTATGTATAACGTGTGAGGAAAGTGTGTTATTTCTTCCCGGGGTGATATTTAATCACACAAAGAACGGAGGAAATGATATTTTACACCAGAGGAAACACATATAATAAGCAAAAAAATATGCGATGCTGTAATTTTCAAGGCATTGCTGTGTATGGTATAACATATATAATACAGTTACTTGTATTAATCATACTCGGGCGCTATAAGCTAGTCACATATACATATCCCTTAAAAAGTAACATCGACTACGGAAACCGGCAGTACGGCAGCGTAAAAACTGCGGCTCGGTGTGCCCGGTAGGCCCAGGCCCCATTCGGGCTGTAGCGTCATTGAAGAAGAAGAATTTATCGCAGTGAAAATTTTCCTGGTACGGTCCTAGACACCAGCTACGTCAGCACGCGTCAATATCGACAAAGCAGGGGGTGCAAGGAGACTAGAAGAGATAAGGGTTGGTCATGTTGACGCCAGTACCCCTGGCTAGAACCCAATTATTCAAATTGCTGACTTCATCATCTGTAGGTAGGAAAAGTGCTACTATGTACACAGATATAACCTACCAGTTTATTACGTGACATAAGGGTAGTTTCAACCCCTTACTATTAGCTAATTGGGAAGAGTTTTATATACGCGTGTTGGCGCTCACCCTCCACTAACATCTGAGGGTGATTGTCACAGCTTCAATAGTCATTGAATTGATTGATTTTAATTTGCATTCATTTACTGAGACTAACAGTTGTGAATGGATGGTTACTACTGCCATTTAACAAGCTACAGATTTTTATGTTTTTTCACCTAACAATCAACGTCAAAGTAACTAAGGCAACTAATTCAAATCGCGCAAATTCTTGTCATAAGCTGTATTCCATTTGTCACTTGGTTCATTTAAATCAGTTCAGATAAATTAGACAACATGACGAAATGAACTGAATTAAGCAAACTGATATATTTATTGGGGTGAATTACTTCAAAATAAATTAAAATGAGTAATTCTAGTATAGGAAATAATGTCAGTGAAGTAATCCAGCGAAATAAATAAGTGATTTGGTTCAGTAAATGTAAGTTAGATCTGATCCAAATAGCAAATAGAATACGCCTTTAGTTGCCTTAGCTACTTTTATTTCACAGTGATTTTTTCCATGGTTACATCAGGATTTTAATATTTCCTTACTGTCCACCATGGACAGTAAGTAAATATTACATATCAAGGTTTATTTTGACAACAATTTGACAGCTGTTAATTTTGAAACCTATTTTTCTTTTCCTTTTATTTGTGCAAGTATTGTAAAAAAATAGCTTACTAACCTCGAACTGTAAGTGATTTTTTTTAGGTCGCGAATGTTTAGGAAAACTCAACCCTTTCGGCCTCGATTTTCCAGACTACATTCTTGACCTAAAAACTATCACTTACAGTTCATGGTACGTAATATATTATTAAAAACCAGAGTTTTTACGAAACTGTCATTGAGCTGTCATTACAATCATTTTCATAATAACAGCTACATATACAAATAATGAAAATGTATAAAAATAACTTAAAAATGTCAGGATAAATTATTTACAGAATCCCGAAATTATAATAATTCAGTGATATCGAATCGGCCTGTGGATCCTGAGAACCCTGGTTCGATTCCCACAGCCGACAAATATTTTCACCACATTAAAATTATCCCTGTACCTCTCCCTCCATTAACATCTTTGTGGACCGTGATTTGACGACTGGTAATCGCACTTCACACGCATAAATATATCACTTACCGAGATCTGCTTCGGCAGATTGCCACACTCAGTAATGGGTTAAAAGACGTGATGATATATTTATTTATTTATTTACATAATCAGGGGGAATATCTTCTTTCAAACTCAGTGTTCAGATCAAAGTAGGCGCATGGTTCACTTTAACATTACATTTCATACAAATGTGCATTCTTAGATGAAACGAAGTATAGATTATTTCAGAGTAAGAGATACTGGACAAGATTGATGACATATTGCATTAAAAACATATCTGTCAGAATCTCCACGGCCTAAAATCTGTTCTGTCTTGTGTTGACAAACACCTCAAGATGATTTTGTCAGCGAGAGTTAAACCTCTTGTTCCTCTATGAGGGCACAATGGATGGCGAGAGGGCTAAATCTGTGAGGGCTGAGACTTGAAAGATGAAGAGCAAGGCTTTGTCGTCTGTCCTAATTCATTGCCAGTCGAGCTGTCAACGCGACGAGAAGAAGAATTACATGCGACGGATTGAGGAGGAAGCAGATTTGACGTTGTGAGGTTCTTCTTAAAAGGGATTTAATTGTGTTGGGTATTAGCAAATAAATATGTTCAGTGCGCATAGAGAGAGAAAGAGAGAAGGAAATTGGTGGAGGCGCCAAATTTGGTGAAATAGTAATTGTTTTATAAAGTTGGTATTACTGAATACGAATTGATGAAAAATTTACCTATTTATAGTTAAAACTGTGCTGAATTGAATAGTGACAACCGCACATCTCTATCTATTTTGGTTTAAGAGATATTCGAGGTTAAACTTGAAGAAAATTGAAGTTAAAGTTTTTTTTAAAGTTTTGTTACATCAACAGTAACTATTTTTTAAAGTTGGTATTACTGGGTAAAAATGGATATAAATTTGTATATTTGTAGTTAAAACAGTGCTGAATCGAATACTGAAGTCTGCACCTACCTAACTATTGTAGTTTCGAAGATATTGATAGTTAAATTTGAAGAAAATTTTAAGTTAAAGTTTTTATAAAAGTTTTGCTACATGAACAGTAACTATTTTCTAAAATTAGCATTACTGCCTAAAACTGGATACAAGTTTGCATATTTTTAGTTAAAACTGTGCTGAAACGAATGGTGAAGACGTCAGTTATCTAACTAGTTTAGTTTCGAAGATGTTGATGGATATACTTGAAGAAAATTTGAAGTTAAAGTTTTTATAAAAGTTTTGCTACATCAACAGTAACTATTTTCTAAAATTAGCATTACTGACTAAAAATGGATACAAATTTGCATATTTTTAGTTAAAACTATGCTGAGAAAATTTTAAGTTAAAGTTATTATAAAAGTTCTTCTTCATCAACAGTAACCATTTTCTAAATTTGACATTACTGGATAAAAATATTTATAACCAGAAATAGGTAAAAAGTGTAATGATGTATATTTATTTATTTATTTCAAATTATGAATGTGGATGAAACGAAGTGATGACAAAGACGCTGAACTTGTAAATCATTTATGACGTTCGTTATCGGCAATTTAGTTGTAGGAGATAAAAATAAAATCGCAACGTTTCTCTGGAATTCTTCATTTATATGCCTTGGAACATAAAAGCTGATAATCTGCATATTCTGCAGATCGGACGAATAGTATCTATGGAAATTTTACTCACAGGGTTTGAACATTGCCAAAAGACAGTGCCGTACCGGGAAAAATCACCTAGGGGCAGAATTTTCATCTTATAAAATCAGAGAAAATAAAATAAATAAATAAATATACTATTACGCCTTTTATTCATTGCAAGGTGTGGCACTCTGCCGAAGCAGATCTCGGTAAGTGATATATTTATGCGCGTGAAGTACGGTTACCGGTCGTTAAATCACAACCCCAAAAGATGTTAGTGGTGGAGGAGCCATAGAGGTAATTCTAAAAAATAAACAAATCTAGGTAAGTGAAATATTTTGCGCAAGAAATTATTCTTGTTTTGTTTGAATTGAGGCTGTATTTGTCCAAGATCTGCAATTGCAGATCTCCTGCTCCTACCTCAGAGATCACATTTATATGTAACTGTAACTTACATATCTTTTCCCTGAAACCGACAAAAAATTGCCTACTTTCCTGACCAATTTTAGTATGGAAAGTAAATTTTAATAATATATCCCTTTATTTATCATTTTAATAACGTGAAAAGTTCCTCATTCGCTGTCACTGAAAATCGAACACGTTACAAAATACGCTTTTATTTTTTCTACGCTATCGTGCCAAATTTTATTTTCTCAGGAGATTCGCCGTACAAAGACCCGGCCTTCTAGATGCTATATTCGCGCGGAATCGACCCGGAGTCAACCCGGAATCACCCGGAAGGATAAAAGGAGGATTCACGATATGATTGAAAATTTTGCGAAGACTGAATTAAGGTCTGCACCAAGGAAGATGTCTATTCTGTGTAGGTGAACATAAAGATATTTTTACTAAAAATATATTACATCATTTTGGATCCAATCGCATACCACAGTAGATTTATCTCAATTAATTTATTTCATGTAGTTCTTAATATATTGCCTAAAATAGTCTCCAGGTTTTAGCATTGTGGTATATACCACTTCGTGGCACGAACCCTCCACAACTTGCTTTATTTGACATTATATCAAAAAAAGTTTCAAATAAAAGTTGTTCCTTATGTAATTTCTAATAACTCTTCCTTATAAAATTTTTCTCTATTTTATTTAGTTTCCCAAATATTCGTTATATCCAAGTCAGAGCTCGTTATAATATCAGACGATTGATAGAAGTAAGTTTTCTCTATTTCAAATGGTTTTAAAACTATTTTTATCTTTCGGTTTTAACATTGCCACATACACCACTTCGTGGCACGAACCCTCCTCAACCAGAGCTGGGCAGTAGCTAGCTACTTTTGTAGCTTAGCTACTAGCTTAGCTACATTTACCTTAGCTGTAGCTTAGCTAACTGTGAAAAAATATAGCTGTAGCTTGTAGCTAGCTACTTTTTTTTCTATTAGCTTAAAAATAACAACTGAAGCTACTTTTAAAGCTACTTTTTGTAGCTTAAAGCTACTTTTTAAGCAGAAGGTCAACAAAGTAAGCATGCGTACAAGCTAAACCCACACAAAATAATTATTTGTTGCCGGTTCTAACTGGCTCTAATACGCAAAAATACACAGTAGGTGCCAGATGGTATTTGCTATTTTTGATATTTATGTACGTAATAGTAAATTAACAGTCATTATAACAAAAGACTGATCATATGACAATGGCAAATTTAATTATTTCACAATAATTTAAAAAAGTAGCTTTAAAATTTAACAGCTACTTTAACGAAAGCTTTTAGCTGTAGCTTAGCTATATTTTACAAAATATAGCTTATAGCTGTAGCTTAGCTACTTTTTTAAAGAATAGCTGTAGCTGTAGCTTAGCTACTTTTTTTAAGTAGCTTGCCCAGCTCTGTCCCCAACTATATTTATTTTATGACTTACCAAAAAAATGGTTCAAATAAAGAAAAATAAATAAATATATCACCCTTTCTACCAATTACTGAGAGTGGCAGTCTGCTGTAGTAGATCTCGATAAGTGATATATTTTGCGTGTGAAGTGCGGTTACCGGCCTTGTAATCACGGCCCCCAAAGACAGTGGAACTGGAGCCACACGGGTAGTTTTTAAAGTAGCAAAATAAACAATTATTATATATTGTGCTTTCGCCAAAAATGAAGTCTCGCCTGTCAGGCGAGTGTCCTAACAACAATTACGCAAAATTTACTGTCTCTACTATAACGAATACTTCATTACTGTGGTGTAATTGGTAATCACTCAAAACACCCAAAAAATAGTTTAAAAAACGGGGTACTTTTTTTTGTAAAGTCGATATCGTTATAAACTTGGATCTTTTCTTGCAGGAATAAAAAGTTGGTAGTAGCAGGACGGCAGGCGGCTATGGCAGGAGCAGGAAAAAGGATTTCTGATGTCCTGGTTTTTTAAATCGTTATCAGCTATAAAAAGTTTGCGACAATGACACTGACAGCAGCACTCTTTGATCGTTAGCAGGAAATTTCGTACCCTTCCGATTTATCCCTAGTATAATAAAAACTAGGTAGTGGTAGTTGAGTAGGTAGACTTGCCGCAGGAGAAGCGAGAGTTCACTAACCTCAACTTAAAACCAAACATTTTATTTATTTAGTTATTTATTATTATTATTTATTTTATGGGGTGGCTAGCTCAGTGGTATGAAGTCGGCCTGTGGATCCTGAGAACCCTGGTACCCTAGATTCGATTCCCACAGGTGACAAACAATTTTCATAATTTCAAAAGCTACACCTGTGGCTCCTCCACCACTAACATCTTTGGGGGGCGTGATTTGACGACTGGTAACCGCACTTCACGCGCAAAATATATCACTTACCGAGATCTGCTTCGGCAGAGTGCCACACCCAGTAATGGGTAGAAGGCGTGATGATGTATATTTATATATATATTTATTTAGCAGACTTTATACGATATAATTTATTATGGGGTAGGTGGCACTATGGATTTAAAAATCCGAATTCGATTCCCACAGACGACAAACAATTTTCACCACATTAAAAAACTACCCCTGTGCATCCCGCTTCACTAATATCTTTGGAGGCCGAGATTTGATGCCTGGTAATAACACTTCACGTGCAAAATATATCACTTACCGAGATTTGCTACGGTATATTTATTTATTTCATTTTACAGTTTAATACAGCCGACAAACTATTTTCTCCCCTCAATTAACATCTTTATGGGCCGTAATTAAACAGCTGGTAAGCGCATTTCACGTTCCTGAATTTGGATTAGCTAATCTAATGGGATGGCTAGCTCAGTGGTATGAAGTCGGCCTGTGGATCCTGAGGTTCCTGGTTCGATTCCCACAGGCGACAAATTTTCATAATTTGAAAAAGCTATCCCTGTGGCTCCTCCACCACTAACATGTTTGGGGGCCGTGATTTGACGACTGGTAACCGCACTTCACGCGCAAAATATATCACTTACCGAGATCTGCTTCAGCAGAGTGCCACATCCAGTAATGGGTAGAAGGCGTGATGATATATTTATTTTTATTTATTTAATCTTATGCTAGTACAATTTTTAAAAGTTAATTCAATTCACTTACCGAACACTAAATGGTAAGAAGATTGCATTAAAGTGTATTTAAACTTTTTCGAGAATATGATTTAGCTTAATTTCACAAATACAAAATTCAGGATTAACTAGATTCTAAAATTTAAACAAATTCCATTACAATCTTGTTACCGTTTAGTTTCTAAATGTGATTTACATTAACTTTTTAGAATCTGACTAGAATAAGATTAGCTAATTCACAATTTAGGATTCGCTAATACTTTTTTTGTGAATTAGGCTGATAAAGTAGAATTGAAGTTCTCGTCACGTGAAGATGGAGATCTTTCCTATCTGTCTCATCCCTGGAGAGAGGATAATATTGATCTCCTCTATAAATTCTATTAATATGGAAATGTTTTCTTCAATATGAATAATGAATTTAAATTTATGAGGTACACAGAATGTTCAATTTAGTAGGTCAAAGTTCACTTGATTTATAGACCCTTACAACTAAGAAGAAAATGCCTTGGACAACAAACAAGAATGAAAAATAAACAGATAAATAAGCGAAAAAATATTGTGACATCTTACGAAATATGTCACATAAATACAACACAAAAAACAGAATAAATTTTGGAAATTTGACATTCAAAGAAATTAAGAGTAGAATATATAAATATATCATCACGCCTTTTACCCATTACTAGGTGTGGCAGTTTGCCGAAACAGATCTCGGTAAATGATATATTTATGCGCGTGAAATGCGGTTACCAGTCGTCAAATCACGGCCACAGGAATAATTTTAAATGAGGCGAAAATGTTTGTCGACTGTGGCAATCGAACCAGAGTTTTTAGGATCCACAAACCGACTCGATACCACTAATCCATCTACCCCATAACAAAGAGACTAATCAAATGCATTTAATAATATTGTAAGTCCTTCGAAGTCCTTTATAACCTACAGTAATTAGGATGAATTTCCTGTTGCATTTTATGCCAAGTGTTGATAATAATAATTAGCATAATCAATTAGGGATGACATAATGTTCAATATATCAACCTGTTGTTACTCAATTTATATTTGGTTGAATTTATGAACAAAACCATCAATCAAGTCACATAATATAGTTGATAATACAAGTAACTAAATCAATAATTATTGTAATATGTACGTAGAGTGTTTAACTGCAATTGTGTAGAATTCGCTAGCAAAAACAAGCGCAGAGTGATACTCCCTTTATTTCTTATCTTTTTAAATCGTTTTCAGTTCTTACATAGAGTGATTAACTGTAATTGTGAGGAATTTACTTTCAAAAACAAGCGCAGAGCGACACTTCCTTCCTTTCTTTTATTTTTGTTTCATTATCGCTCTCATTTTATTTCATCTTTGTAGATTCGTTGTTAAAGGAGTAAGCGTAAGTAATTTGAGATTTTTTGCGCATACGTACGATCGCCGAGAAAAAAATCTAACACTTGAACGTTTTTCATTCTCTCATTCTCGGTCGCGGTCGATCGTCAGGTTTTCCATGTTTTTGTTAGCATTTCCGATAGTACTCACAGTGGGTTTAATTACATTGGGGTAAAATGCGAATGCGAAATATTACTGCGAAACGAAATCTGCTGTTGACATGAGTGTGTGGGAAATGTGCGAAAAAACAACGCAGAGTATAATCACATTGTTGGCGGAAAGAGATTGAAAATGGTGCAAAACACAAACAAATGTTGGGTTACATAATAAATAAATATATCTTCACGCTTTTTACTTTTATTCTGAAAATAGTCTATACAAATTTTATTTATTTGCCTCTCTGCATAACAGAAACGGTAGTATTGGCGTGAAAACAATTTTTGCAGATCTGACTGAAATTTGGCGTACGTAAACATTGGATAGTCATACGCATCCTGTTAAAATATGAAACACATTCATCGTCTGTGAACAAATATATTCGCTTGTAAAGTTGAGTTCTTATACACGGGGCTTATGGCGATCATCACTCAGAATCGCACATATTTGATTTGTGTACCTCTAAAATTTTGCAGTTTCATTTGAAAAACTAGTATGATGTTCTAGAACTATCCATGTATATTGTATCAGAAGGAGAAAGTTTTTTATCGTTTAGTAATGGATATATAGCCATGCAAAGCCTTGTTTTTAACGAAAAATTAAGAATCCCAATTTATAATGGCAACACCACACGGTGATAAGGTATTTGAAAATTCACTAGACCAACAACCTGTTAACAATTCATGATATTCAAATCATAATAGGTATAAAAAACTTATTTTATTCAATTTTTATATTTTCTTGAGCGTCAGTTTCGCCACTCGACAACTGATAGCGCCACCGTCACACTAGTACTACCTTAATCCAAATTATAATAGGTTATAGTAGAATCCGAACAACTCAGACAAAATTGTATTTTTATTGGAGTGGGTGGCCCAGGTTCAAATTTTACAATCGACAAATAATTTTCACCATATTATGGGATGGCTAGCTCAATGGTATGAAGTCGGCCTGTGGATCCTGAGGTCCCTGGTTCGATTCCCAAAGGCGACAAATTTTCATAATTTGAAAAAGCTATCTCTGTGGCTCCTCCACCACTAACATGTTTGGGGGCCGTGGTTTGACGACTGGTAACCGCACTTCACGCGCAGAATATATCACTTACCGAGATCTGCTTCAGCAGAGTGCCACACCCAGTAATGGGTAGAAGGCGTGATGATATATTTTTTTTTTATTTTTTTAAAACTACCCCTGTGGCTCCTCCTCAACTAATATCTTTGTGGGGCAAAATTTGACGGCTGATAACCGCACTTTACGCTCAATATATATCATTTACCGAGATCTGCTTCGGTAGAGTGCCACACCCAGCAATAGGTAGAATGCGTGATTATATATTTATTTTAATAAAATTTATAATTTTCTTGACATATGTCATCTGAGAACCCGCCTCCCTCTCCCCCAGTTTAAGATCTTCGCCTACACCATATTTTTAGTATAATCACAACTTTGCGACAGGCTGTCATGCTCTATTATCAAATTAAAACCCTTGCCGGCGCAGTAAAAGGGTGAAATTAATTTCAGTACATCACATCAGAGTCGCTTCAAGGGACAAAAACAGGCGACAGTCGCCCCGGAGTTGTGTGACACCGTCAAGTGATGTCACGTGACTCCCGACAAATGATATATCGCGCGAGAACACTTCAGTTTTAATGCTAATTAATTCAGTACAAGGTGAGGGTGCCGTCAAGGCAGTTTTGACTTTCGATTATTTATTATTCAACAGGAACTTAATCTCAATTACAGTAGCTTATAGTGAAATCCACTCAGACACAATCGTAATTTTCGGATATAAGTTGAAGTCAGCAAGATTTGAAGCCATGACCTCTTGCTTAATTATTAATTTGAGAAACTTTTCCAGCCAGATTTTCAAAAAAGTTAATTCAATTCACTTCCTGAAAACTAAATGGTAAGAAAAATACATTAAAGTTTATTTAAAATTTTTTTAGGATTATATAAATAAAATAAATATATCATTACGCCTTCTACCATTACTGGGTGTGGCACTCTGCCGAAGCAGATCTCGGTAAGTGATATATTTTGCGCATGAAGTGCGGTTACTAGTCATCAAATCACGGGCCCAAAGATATTAGTGGTGGAGGAGCCACATGGGTAGTTTCTGTAATTAGGATTAAGTTCCTGTTGTGCAGAGTAGCAAATAAATAAAAGATATTTGAGAACTTAAATATAAGTATTTTAAGATCTGCAATTGCAGACGAGGTACTTGTAAGAAGCTTGGTTATATTTGTTTGTTTCCAAAACAAAATTAGTGTGATTTGCGTTGCGATTTTTTTATCCAAAACGCTGAGAAAAATTCACGTGTAATTTGCACAATTAAAAGTCATGACAATAGCCGGATGTGACGTAATTGTAATGTTTAATGTACTTGTTTACAAATAAATAAAATCTGGATATTCCGTGTTGGCATAATCATCATTTCCAACAAACTGTTTTTGCGTTTTTCAACCATTCATTTCGGCTGTGTAAATAGGTATATTTCAATTTTGGACGTTGAACATTTCATTAGAAAATTTATGTTTCATTGTTTTTAACAGCAGACTATAATTTTTAGTGACACAGTGGGTTGAAATGCTATTATTATTCAATACTAAACGTACAATTATTTGGTAATTAGATGAAACAACCTTCGCCAAATTTCTACAACTTTTCTTTCACCGTCATTTATCTACTATGGATCTTGAAGTGTACATTTTTAGTGCCACTGGCCGACACTACAATCGCTCATATATCTTATGTTGTATAATGAATAAACTGACTATTGTAAAATAAAATAAATAAATATATCATCACGCCTTTTACCTATTAGTGGGTGTGGCACTCTGTCGTAGCAGATCTCGATAAGTGATATATTTATGCGCGTGAAGTGCAGTTACCAGTCGGAACACCACGGCCCTCAAAGATGTTAGTGGAGGAGGAGCCGCAGGGGTAGTTTTTGAAATTATGAAAATTGTCGCCTGTGGGAATCGAATCTAGTGTACCAGGGTTCTCAGGATCCACAGGCCGACTTCATACCACTGAGCTAGCCACCTCATAAGAAATAAGTATTGGAAATGTATATTTTATACCAAGGGGCTAAAGTGCATTATTTTTATTTAATCTTGAAGATGAAGTTTATTTTTCGAGTCGCAGGTGAGGTAACTAATCAGTTGAGGGATTAAATGCACTTCAGTCCTGTGGTATATACACTATTTTTCGGCTCATAAAATATACTTCACCGTCAGAATTAAATAATGTATTTACGTGTATGTATATATATATATATATATATATATATATATATATATATATATATATATATATATATATATATAGATATATATTGTGTTAATATTTGATGTTAATGTTCTATATTTTTATTAAGTTTTACTTAAATTTATTTTGTTTTCGATTATATATCTGCCTGTATACTGTTATATAAGGTTCTGGATAACAGTCTTTAAGACTGGTTACAGAATCTTAAAATATATTGAAATAAATAAATAAATAAATAAATGCACTTCTGTCCCTTGGTATATAATATACATTATTGTTCTATGACCAGTACGTCATATAATATATACTCTAATTTTTTCTTTGAAGTTTAGAAACACCCTGTATATATATTTCTTTACCAACATGCACTCAACATTATATATTTTCATCCCCTGTACCTGATATCTCCCCTATATTATCTTAAACTCTCTATAATCGTCTGTAACAGAAACTCAGTGCATTCAACAAGAAATACAACGTCGCCAAAGTTGCCAAATCAACTCCAGCACATTGACAGTTTCCTGTGTGTTGCTTTCACCTGACTACACACCCTGAAACTACCCCAAGATCATCTGTTGAGTTCTCACCAAAGATACTCACAATACCTCTTGAATAGTGTAACAAATAAATATAAAATCCAAAATATAAGAAAATTATATCCGTTACGGATCAAATTTTGATCTATATTTCTTAGATATGATATATAGAACAATATTTAAGCAGAAAAAAAATGGGTCATGTACAACCAAATTTTTTTTCATTCCTGCTGAGAACTTAAAACCGCTATATCTTGAAAACTACTAAAGATATTTTAATTCTGTTCCCACTATTAAATTTGCCGTGAATTACTCATACTTTCAAAATATAATTGAGGAAAAAATTTTGCGCCAAACGGCAGTACAGTCAATTTGAAAAATCTGTACACACAATATTCTTTTTAATCATACACTCATCTTAAAATAACGTATTAAAAAAAAATAGCTCGCTAAATATCTGAAACTTAATATAAACTATCAAGATTACAACCAATCTAAACATAGAAAAAGCTCTAGATAAACGTAAAAAGCGTTGTTCTGCGACAAATGCATTTCACTACAAAAACTGTTAAAAAGATATCCATCGCTCTTGGAGCAAGGGAGCAAGAATCGCCAACTGCAATTCGCTGAAAGTGCGTCAACCTCCATAAAACAATGCTGCCAACCATAAACCCATAACCCGAGACAACTTCACGACGCAAAAAAGCCCTGAATGTGCACCGAGAGAAGGATTTACAAACCAGACGACGAGAACTTCTTTTCTTATTTTGATCTTGTTGAAATGTTACTGACAAAGTATTTCTTTCCTTGATTAAAATGACTATGTCTGCTGCCGCTTGACGAAGTATACATGTTGTAGAGAATTTGTTTCATTTGTTTATGAGACATGCAATCTTAACATCAGGGTGTGTTCTGAAAGTTATTTTTTTATTTTGTGCTTGAGATTAGTTCATTAAAAGTATGGTAATTTTATTGTAATTATTAAGTTGTTGAACTTGTAAATCCACAATGAGAAAATGATTAAGAGATATGAAAGGAATAAATCCTGAAAATTGGTACATTTTTTTGTTGGTAGGAGAAAATAATTTCCTTATAATTTATGTGGTATCATTAATAGTAGACGGTAGACGTCAAAAACAGTGGTTAAACATTCGCAGAAATGGAAATGTGTTAAACTTAAAATAAGATAAATATATCATAACGCCTTTTACCCATTATTGGTTGTGGCACTCGGCAGTAGCAGATCTAGGTAAGTGATATATTCATGCGCGTGAAATGCGATTACCAGCTGTAAAATCATGGCTGCCAAAGATGTTAGTGGTGGGGAAGTCACAGGGGTAGTTTTTAATGTGGTGAAAATTGTTTATCGTAACATTTTTCATTTAACATACGTGTACGTTGCATATATACTTCTAATAATACTCTACCATAAATAAAATAAAAATAAAATAAATATATCATCACGCCTTCTACCCAATACTCTGCCGAAGCAGATCTCGGTAAGTGATATATTTTGCGCGTGAAGTGCGATTACCAGTCGTCAAATCACGGCCCCCAAAGATGTTAGTGGTGGAGGAGCCACAGGGGTAGCTTTTTTAGAAATTATGAAAATTGTTTATCGTCTGTGGGAATCGAATCTAGGGTACCAGGGTTCTCAGGATCCACAGGCCGACTTCATACCACTGAGCTAAATAAATAAATAAATAAATCTATCATCACATCTTCTACCCATTACTGGGTGCGGCACTCTTATATTTTAGAATTAAATTTATGTTTGAAATTTTGCGACTACTTTCTTATTTGTGTTGCTTTTTTTTAAATTTTGTAAAATATCTTTTTAATATGAAATTACTTGGAACTCTGTTGTACTTTAAAATCTTTGTATCTCCTGAAATTTAATAATTTGAAATCGGTAGACACCATGTTTATGCGCATAAATAATATCACTTACTGTGATCTGCTTCGGTAGAGTGCCACACCCAATAATGGATAGAAGGCGTGATATATTTATTTATTTATAATTACTCCTGTGGCTCTCCCTCTACTAACATCTTTAGGAGCCGTAACTTGACGGCTGATAACCGCACTTCACGCACATAAATATGTCACTTACCGAAATCTGCTCTGGCAGAGTGTTACACCCAACCGCACTTCACGCGCATAAATATGTCACTTACCGAAATCTGCTCTGGCAGAGTGCTACACCCAACCGCACTTCACGCGCATAAATATGTCACTTACCGAAATCTGCTCTGGCAGAGTGCTACACCCAGTAGTGGGTAAAAAGATTTATTTTATACATGTTTCAGTCTATATACGATGTACGATCTCGTATTTTCAGCTTTCCAATGAATAAATAAATATAATCACAATGTAATCTTGTCTATACACAAATCCACAGTAAATAATAATCAAAGTACTACATTAGGATTTCCTCCGATGACAATTCCGCAGGTTCTGAACCCCCGTAATCTCATGTATAGCCACGAAATAGACCTTGGTTAGGTAGGAATGTACGTAGAATGGAATTCAAAGTGTTTACAGAAGTACGATTGGCAAAATGTAAATGAGACCAGCGGACAAATTTGCATTTTACCCTTAATTACACGGATGAAACGGTAGGACGCCACTGAGGGCCCACATAGGCGGAGAAACAGGAGTCCTTACGGGATAGTTGGAAACTTGAACTTACTCGTTGATGGAACAAATATAACAGATATTTTTATGTGCTATCATTATTTGTATGTCAAGGGAAGAAAGTGAAATATTTCGTCTTTAAAATGTCGTCTGGCAGTATGGTGGTGTGGATACTGAGTTCGAATCCCATTCTAGCTAAATATATATAAACTATTACTTGCGGCTCGGTGAGTTCCGCCATTGTACTGTAATTGGGATTAAGTTCCTTTTATACAGACAAACAATTAAATATAAAACAAAATAAATAAATATATCATCACGCCTTCTACCCATTACTGGTTGTGGCACTCTGCCGAAGAAGATCTCGGTAAGTGATATATTTATGCACGTAACGTGCGGTTACCAGCCCAAAATCACGCCCCCCAAAGATGATAGTGGTGGAGGAGCCACAGGGATAGCTTTTAAAATTGTGAAAATTGTTTAGGTAAAAGGCCTGATGATATATTTATTTATTTGATTTTATATTTATGGGGTGGCTAGCTCAGTGATATGAAGTCGGCCTGTGGATCCTGAGAACCCTGGTTCGATTCCCACAGGCCGACTTCATACCACTGAGCTAGCCACCCCATAAATATAAAATCAAATAAATAAATATATCATCAGGCCTTTTACCTATTACTGGGTGTGGCACTCTGCTGAAGAAGATCTCGGTAAGTGATATATTTATGCGCGTGAAGTGCGGTTATCGGCCGTCAAATCACGACCCCCAAAGATGTTAGTGAAGGGAGAGCCACAGGGGTAATTTTAATATGGCGAAAATGTTTGTCGGTTGTGGGAATCGAACCAGGGTTCTTAAGATCCACAGGCCAACTCGATACCATTGAGCTATCTACAAATATGGATATAATTATGTACCTATATAAATAAATAAATATATCAACACGCCTTTTACCCATTACTTAGTATGGCATTCTGCCGTAGCAGATCTCGGTAAGTGATATATTTATACGCATGAAATCAAATCACGTCCCCCAATTATATTAGTGAAGGGAGAACCACAGGGTTAATTTTAATGTGATGAAAATTGTTTGTCGGCTGTAGAAATCGAACCCGGGTTCTTAAATAAACAGGCCGACTCGATATCACTTAGCTTTCTACCCCATTATGTTAATCAATTAATTAATTAATTTATGTGGAAGCACAAGATTAATTCATGCTTTTATCAACTTTATTCATCAAACAGAATTAGTATATTACGAATACTGGAATTCAATTTTGGAAATTTGATCTGCATATTTCAAATTAGACTACAGAAAGGTTTGAATATATATTTCCAATGAAATTTGCATAGAATTACAGATATATATCAATAAAGCTATCGCTTCTGGTTTCGTCGGCTTTCAATTATAATTATAATTAATGAAACTATTCTACAATTATCTAATTTATGCATCAACACATTGATTCATTCATTCCATTCAAGTCAATACATCTATTAGTTTGACACCGATTACTCTAAATATGAGGTAAAGAGGAATTTGATTCATCAATCAATTTATTAGCACATGATGGAATATATGGAGTAAGTGGCACAGTGATATTGTGTCGGCCTGTGAATCCTGGTTCGATTCCCACTGGCGACAAACATTTTCACTACATTAAAATTACCCCTGTGACTCCCCCACCATTAATATCTTTGGAGGTCATGATTTAACAGCACACTTCACGCACAAAAATATCTCACTTACCGAGGTCTGCTTCGGCAGAACTTAAATTAAAAATTTTGTTTGAAGGTATTTTATAAAAAATTCAAGGATATTCAAGGTTGTTTTTAAATTTCAGGCTTTTTCCAGGTTTCGCAGGAAATCCAGGTTGGTAGACACCATGATAAAATCAAATCACGCCCCCTACAGATATTAGTGGTGAATAAGGTGGACAGAGGTAATATGAATGTGGTGAAAATTGTTTGTCTGCTGTGGAAATCAAACCCGGGTTCTCAAATCCACAAACCAAGTCGATACCACTGATATACAAATAACTATTATATACACTTATACAGACTACAGAGATCTGAAATTGCGGAGCTTTGCACCCCGTAAATCTATCTATTTACTTCATCAAAGTACTATTGAGGTTTTTCTTTATAAACGTATGTTTGATCTTAAATTTTTCGTTTGTGAATTGAAATAATTTAAAAAGTTGACAACATCCATTCATCATTAAAGGAAAAAATAATACCTCCCCTGTTTGAAACCCACCCTTCTCTGAGAACTCGACCAAATTTAATCTGGGGACACTTAATAATATTACTTCTCCCAAAGCGAAAAGACGAACCTCATTTAAAATATTACCTTCATGTTTCTGTAACATAGCGAGTCTTAGATATGTCTCGTTAAAAAATAACTGAGCCTTGAGAAACGAAAAAACCTCGCTGTCGCGCGTTTCATACAATACCACACGAAATGCAGAAACTGAGAAATTCAACGAACAAAAGAAACGAGGAACTATAAACAACTCCAAGATCTTGTTTCAGTTCATCTGTAATATGATTGAAGCAAAAAATTACTCTTCTTTTTATTCAGAAGTAAAATAGAGCTTATAAATAAAGTATTTATGGGGTAGGTGGTAACGTTAAGCGCGTGAATAAAAATTAGTCACGATCACGCCCATTCACTCACGCTAAATTTGACTCACGCCCAATCACTCACGACGGGTCACGACAGTGATTCAAGAATTTACTAATTTAAAAGTTCTAATAACTACTTATACTGAGTGATCAAAAGGAATTGTTACAGTTGGCAATAAAAAAAAATTGGTAAGCCTGATACATAAATTCATTTCCTGTTGTTGACAGTGACATTTAAAATTTAAATTTGAGTACATTTATTATTACATTTAATTCTAAAGTATTTCTATTACTTAAAAAGTCAAAATTCTATTAGCTGTCAGACTCCTGACATAACCTTTTTGTATTTATTAGAAATGTCAAATAGCATTTCCGCCTTTACCTGGCGTTGTGCCAACTGTGGAATAATAAGATCTCTGGAATTGTATTGCCAACTATAACAATTCCTTTGATCACCCTGTATAAATAATTAAATAAATAAATATATCATCACGCCTTTTACACAGTACTGGGTGTGGCACTCTGCCGTAGCAGATCTCGGTAAGTGATATATTTATGCGCGTAAAGTGCAGTTACCAGCTATCAAATCACGGCCCCCCCAAAGATGTTAGTGGAGAGGGAGTCACAGGAGTAGTTTTAATGTACTGAAAATTATTTGTCGACTGTGGAAATCGGACCGAGGTTCTCAACTTTAAATATTATACTCCATCGCTTATATATTTTTAGGGAGCCTTGTTTTGACAGCTAGTACTTCTAGAGACAAAGATACAATTTCTGGTTTATAAAAGATACACCATTTAGAAAACTTTTAGTACGTCTTTATACCGCTCTGAAAATGCAGATCTTGTAATGTCACCCATAATGAATGAGTTTATATGGAGTGATCTATAAATGTGGTTGAAGTTAGGGTAGTTTGTTTGGATGAGGGCTGATTGTATGATGAGTGTGATGAGTGAATGTTTTATGAGTGCTTTTAGGGTTCGTGCTACCTTATTTGTTGGGATATAGCGTGAAGATATATATGTATGTAATGTCACCCATAGATATTAGCAGAGGGTGAATATTCTTGCATATTGTAACTTTAGAACAATGGAATCAAAATGATTAAATAAGCATTGGTCTGAAATACAATTTAAATAATTTTAGTGCACTCAGCAATCAAATTGAAATAT
This sequence comes from Pterostichus madidus, assembly GCA_911728475.2. Classification (NCBI taxonomy): domain Eukaryota; kingdom Metazoa; phylum Arthropoda; class Insecta; order Coleoptera; family Carabidae; genus Pterostichus; species Pterostichus madidus. Next base: position 1,035,499 of record OU452314.1, on the reverse strand, counting down.
TTGAGCGCGCTCGTTAGAGAGATTATAACTAATTACGAAACGACTAATCCGTTTTATTTCATGTAATTACGTTTGAAATATAACTCATATTTCATTTTTTAAATATATGACTTTCATACTACCGATAATTTAAAACATATTCCACATATTTTGGTGGAGGCGCCAATAGGCTTTTCTTTGAACGATTGTTATTCCAACAATCTTACATCGATCAACTTTAAATTTTAACTATCAACTAAAAACATATTAAAGTATGTCTCATACTAATTTCAGTTTATTTGATTTCATACAACATGAGTAAGAATACCCCAAAATAATAAAAATAAAATAAATAAAAATATCATCACGCCTTTTACCCCTTACTGGGTGTGGCACTCTGCCGAAGCAGATCTCGGTAACTGATATATTTATGCGCGTGAAGTGCGGTTACCACCATCAAATCACAGCCCCCAAAGATGTTAGTGAATGGGGACTCACAGGGGTAATTTTAATGAGGTGAAAAGTTTGTTGGCTACGGGAATCGAACCAAAGTTTTCAGGATCCACAAGCCGACTCAATACGACTGAGCCACCTACCTCAATAATACTTCTAAAAATAAATAAATATATCATCACGCCTTTTACCCATTACTGGGTGTGATACTCTGCCGAAGCAGATCTCGGTAACTGATATATTTATGCGCGTGAAGTGCAATTACCAGCCGTCAAATGACGGTCCTCCAAAGATATTAGTGGAGGGAGAGCCACAAGGGTAATTTCAATATGGTGAAAACTTTGTCGGCTATGGGAATCGAACCAGGGTTCTCAGAATCTACAGGCCGACTCGATACCACTGTACCACCTATCCCAATAATACTTCTAATACATCTATATACAAATTCAGGCTTTTATGGTAAAAAATGAAACATATACGAGTATACCAATTCACTGAACAAATATTTTTACAGCTTATCTGTAAAAATGAATAATGGTATATTCTCCCCTCTTCTTCTCTTCAGCCATTCATTTTACTGAGTTCTTGATGTTTCAATGATTCAATGATTGTATAAAACCAACGCACATGTATTATTTGTACATTTGTGGCTGTTTTGTTTGGGGTTCTTTTATTTTAAATGGTTAATCGAAACACTGTTTAAACAGCTGCGAAAGAGATTTAGAATTTAAAATATAAATCGAGTATTTTGCTACACTGCCCAACAGAAACTTAATCTGTAATAACAGTAACTTATAATAAAATCAAAACCACTCAGACATAATCATATTGTAGTTGAAGTCACCGAGATTTAAAATCAAAAACTCTTGCAACAAGGTAGCAAACTATGAAGATTATATATTTGTCACAAGATCTGCAATTTCAGATCTTGGAAGAAGCTTACAATTAATAGTTATTGTTTGACATATGACATATTAATAAATAAATAAATAAATATAACTATATCGTCACGCTTTTTAGCCATTACTGGGTGTGGCACTCAGTCGTAGCAGATCTTGGTAAGTGATATATTTTTGCGCGTGAAGTGAGGTTATTAGCCGTCAAATCATGCCCCCCCAAAGATGATAATGGTGAGAAGTCACAAGAGTAGTATTAAAGTGGTGAAAATGTTTGTCGGCAGTGGGAATTGAACCAGGGTTCTCAGGATACACAAGAAGACTCGATACCACTGAACCATTACCCCATTCGTTTATGAATAAAATAAATAAATATAAATATATCATTACTCCTTTTACCCATTACTGGGTGTGGCACTCTGTCGAAGCAGATCTCGGTAAATGATATATTTATGCGCGTGAAGTGGGGTCACCAGCCGTCCAGTCACGGCCCCCAAAGATATTAGTGGTAGAAAAGTCACAAGGGGAAATTTTAAAGTGGTGAAAATGTTTATCATCTGTGGAAATCGAACCATGGTTCTCAGGATCCACAGGCCGACTCCATTCATTCATGATATTATTATAGTTTTCAGATAGACTGTCACTAATTGATAATTGTAATTGCTATTCGTAATTACTAATTCAATAACTGTAAATGGGATAGTGGCTCAGTGGTATCGAGTCGGCCTTTGGATCCTAAGAACCCTGGTTCTATATCCACAGCCGACAAACATTTTCACCAATTTAAAATTACCCCTGTGGCTCCCGCACAACTAACATCTTTGAGGGCCGTGATTTGATGGCTGGTAACCACACTTCACGCACATAAATATATCACTTACCGAGATCTGCTTCGGCAGAGTGCCACACCTAGTAATGGGTAAAAGGTGTGATGATATATTTATTTTTATTTTATTTATGATTATGGGGTAATGGCTCAGTGGTATCAAGTCGGCCTTTGGATCCTAAGAACCCTGGTTCTATCCCCACAGCCGACAAACATTTTCACCAATTTAAAATTACCCCTGTGGTTTCTCCAGCACTAACATCTTTGAGGGCCGTGATTTGACGGCTGGTAACCACACTTAACGCGCATAAATATATCACTTACCGAGATCTGCTTCGGCAGAGTGCCACACCTAGTAATGGGTAAAAGGCGTGATGATATATTTATTTTTATTTTATTTATGATTATGGAGTAATGGCTCAGTGGTATCAAGTCGGCCTTTGGATCCTAAAAACCCTGGTTCGATACCCACAGGCGACAAACATTTTCACCAATTTAAAATTACCCCTGTGGTTTCTCCAGCACTAACATCTTTGAGGGCCGTGATTTGATGGCTGGTAACCGTACTTCACGCGCATAAATATATCACTTACTGAGATCTGCTTCGGCAGAGTGCCACACTCAGTAATGGATAAAAGGCGTGATGATATATTTATTTATTTATTTAAACAGGGCTATATATTTTTGATTACAATTGTTTTTATTATCACGTACTTCTCTGATATATTTATTTGCGTAGGTCGCGAATTAGTTGAGTTAATTGGCATTGTACGGCAGTGTAATAATCCTAATAACATCATAATGAACGAGTCAGCAATTGGAATACTTGCAGAATCGCATAAACTATTCTCAAAGCCGTTAGACATTCTATGGGAGCTCGAATAATAATTACAGCTTTACCTACAAGTCATTGCAACGGTAATTGAGTTTTATGATATTTTCCTCAACCTGGAGAATGATTATCGCTCACTTTAAAATAGATTTTATTTCACGGGCATTAAACGAGATTTTATTTACATGTTTATGACTGGAATATAACTATTTTTGTAGATTATTTTCTACTGTTTTATAGATATTTATTTTTATCAGTTTTAAGTGGCATCTAAAATTGTACTTTACTGTTGTTTTATATTTAAATTGACGATATCGTAACAGGAAACGATGAAATTGAGATGATATGTGAATGTGGGTCAAGTGAAATTTGGTGGAGGTGCTCTGTGCAATGAATTTTACTTATATGTTACTCTGTACAACAGGAACTTAATCCCTATTAAAGTACAGGATCCAGACTCATTGCGCCGCAGTGTGCTAGTTTATAAATAGGATTCGAACGCTGGACCTCCAGATGCGAATGCCGTAACGTTAAACACAGGTAAAAATTTTACCTGGCGGTTTTTTGTTGTAATCTTGGATACGTAATCTGCTGTCAATATGATTCTTATAAAAAAATTAAACATTTTGAATTATTTATGATTAATTATTGATTAAATTAAACGGAAAGGGTTTGTACTTGACTCAGCAGATTAAAATACTCGACTTGAGGCCTCGTACTTCAATAGGATGCGGGCACTCACGTGACACTGTGACGTTTTGTGACGTAAAAACAGCTGTTCGGGTAAAGATCACTGCGACACCTACAAAATGAACTATTTTTTTGGGACGAGATTTGAATAGAACCGTTCTTTTCATATCTCGCCACAAAAAAAATAGTTCATTTTGTAGGTGGCGCAGTGATCGCAGCCCAACAAGATTTGAAAAGAACCATTCTTTTCAAATGTCGTCCCAAAAAAATAGTTCATTTTATAGATGACGTAGTAATCTTTGCCTGAACAGCTGTTTTTACGTCACAAAACGTCACAGTGTCACGTGAGTGCCCGTATCCTATGAACCGCTTTGTCAAGGAAAACATCACTTTACTGACTTACTAATGTAATATATATGGGGTAGGTGCCTCAGTGGTATCAAGTCGGCCTGTGGATCCTGAGAACCCGGGTTCGCTTTCCACAACCGACAGACCATTTTCATCATATTCAAATTACCCCTGTGGCTCCCTCATCACTAACATCGTTGGGTACTATAATTTGACGGCTGGTAATCGTACTTCACGTAAATGAATATACAGGGTGATCAAAAGGAATTGTTATAGTTGGCAATGCAATTCCAGAGATCTTTTTATTCCACAGTTGGCACAACGTCAGATAAAGGCGGAAATGCTATTTGACATTTCTAATAAATACAAATAGGTTATGTCAGGAGTCTGACAGCTAATAGAATTTTCACTTTTTAAGTAATAGAAATACTTTTGAAATAAATGTAATAATAAATGTACTCAAATTTAAATTTTATATGTCACTGTCAACAACAGGAAATGAATTTATGTACCAGGCTTACCAATTTCAAATAGTTTTTTTTATTGCCAACTGTAACAATTCCTTTTGATCACTCTGTATAACATACCAAGATCTTCTACGGTAGAGTGTCACACCTAGTAATGAGTAAAAGGCGAGATGATATATTTATATTTATTTTAATTTTAAATAAATAACAAATAGATTAATTAACGCAAGTTTTACTGGGCTACATACTACGCTATATCCAATCAAATGGGGTAGCACGAACCCTAGAATCATTCATAACACATTCACTTATTAATTAGAATAATCAAATAATCAGTCCTCGTCAAACATTCTCATTCTAACACACCACCCTCGCTCCAACCACATTCATAGCTATTCTGTACGATTGCCTGTATTTTGAATGTATATGGCACGTAGGGGTGAGTTAGAATAGGTATATGTGGGTTAAATTGTATAAGTTAGTTCGTAAAATATACCCGACGTAGGAGGGCAAATAAGAGAAACAAAATTATATTCATCAACAGTTCTGAATGAAAATGCCAATAACGCAAATTTCACCCTTATCAAAACATGCTGGAATATCTCCAGAGATCTACCTTTCATTATTAATTTATTTTACACATCAATACATTTTTTTTTTATTAAATTATCTTCCTTTTCAGTACTTTTCAATACATACGCACTTTTATTTTTTCCCTGGTCGTATTAGGTTTCAAAATTAATCTACATATTTTGTTATTGTTAAAATTAAGTTAGATAATAAATCCCCCTATAGGAAATTTCCCGAGTACGGCACTGGTCCAGGGTCAACGTTGATGAGAGCCCCGTATTCAATCTTCATAGGATTGTTTGTTTCATGCTCGATTGCTCATCCAATAACAAAATATTATTTTAGAGAATACGCGATGAGCAACGTTGCACATGACTAACGCTAATAGTGGCTTCATGCATCATGTATAAAGCCATATACTTTCATATTGGTCCCTAAATATTTCAGTCGTATGAATTTTGCATATCAAAGTGTTAAGTTTAGCAAAGGGTTAATTAAAGTAGATCTGCAATTGCTGCTCTTAGAGTTAGATAGTATGAACTCTCATCTATTTGAGAACTGATTTATGAATAGATAGTTAAATTTTACGTTGCAATTTTTGGCGGAGGCGCCGAAATGAATTGAGTCTTCTGTTATAATAGTGGCTAGCTCAGTGGTATGAAGTCGGCCTGTGGATCCTGAGAACCATGGTTCGATTCCCACACGCAACAAACAATTTTCATAATTTCAAAAAGCTACCCCTGTGGCTCCTTCACCACTAACATCTTTGGAGGCCGTGATTTGACGACTGGTAACCACAAAATATATCACTTACCGAGATCTGCTTCGGTAGAGTGCCACACTCAGTAATGGGTAGAAGGCGTGATGATATATTTATTTATTTATTTTCTGTTATAATTATAATGCTTAATGGAGTAGATGAAACAGTGGTATCGTGTCGGCCTGTGGATCCTGAGAACTCTGGTTCGATTCTCACTGCCGATAAACATATACTACTCCTGTGGCCCTCCACTAACATCTTTGAGGACCGTGATGTGACGATATATCACTTACCGATATTTGCTACGGCAGAGTGCCACACCCAGTAATAGGTAAATGGCGTGATGATATATTTATTTATTTTAACGCCGAGATATATTTGATTGCTAACCAGGATTTCTGGGGCTTCTGACTATCGCCTTAAACCTCTGAACTATACAACTTATTATTATATTAAATAAAATAAATATAAATATATCATCACACCTTCTACCCATTCCTGGGTGTGACACGCTGCCGAAGCAGATCTTGGTAAGTGATATATTTATGCACGTAAACTGCGGTTACCAGTCGTCAAATCACGCCCCCCCCCCATAGATGTTAGTAGTGGGGAGTAATTTTAATGTAGTAAAAATTGTTTATCGGTTGTGGGAATCGAACCAGGTTCTCTGGATCCACAGGTCACCTACCCCATATTTTTTATTGCTAACTAAAACACTTTCTGATCACCCTGTATTTCCGAATTCATTTTATCGTTAAAAGTAACTTTACCACAAAGCCTACTACAATTACTAAATATCTAAGTGATAACGCGAGTTAAGTAACGTTGCGCGCGGGTAGTATTTGGATGGATGACCGTCCAGAGAAACTCGCGTTGCTGTTGACCAATAACAACTAAAACGCAGATCAGGGCGTAATGGCGGCATATGACCTAAGTAGTTGGTCCGCCAAAGAAGCCACAGATAAAAATAAAAAAATTACTAAATACTATTTATTTCTAGTACATTTTAATAATAAATATTCCGTTGGGTAAAATGACCGCGTAATAAAAGCAGATATTCTCTCTCGCGTACAGTAGAGTTTCTAATTCATTGTTTCACCCGCGAATACCTTGTCGGTTAGCAAATGTTTTCACCGCCGATTGAAACACAAATAAATGGTTAGGATCAAAGCGACCTCAGGAACGGTTACGTACGGTTACGAAGCGGTATTACCACTGGTTACATGAATATTCATGACAATCTGTGATGTTTCACCGATCAATGAAACAGCGCTGCGATTGTTTTCAAACTTTCTAATAAATTCATAAAATGGCAGATTGAGACTTACCCAGCATTTGGTTGAATATCTTGTCGAAGTTGACTTCGTTTTTCTTCTCCAGGTATTTGTGCATCACGCTTCTCACACTGCAAACAAATAAACAAACAAATATTATTACTAAATTAAATAAATAAATATAAATATATCATCACGCCTTTTTACCCATTACTGGGTGTGGCACTCTGTCGAAGCAGATCTCTGTAAGTAATATATTTAAGCGCGTGAAGTTGTGAGAATCGAACCAGGTTTTCTGGATTCACAGGCCGACTTGATACCACTCAGCCACCAATCTCTTTTTTCAATACTTGCATAAATAGAAGGAAAAGAAAAATAGGTTTCAAATTTGATAGCTGTCAAATTGTTGTCAAGATAAACAGGACCGTGATATGTAATCTTTCTTTACAGTCCACGGTGGACAGTAAATAAATAAAAAAGTCCTGATATAACCATGGAAACCACTATGAAATCAAAGTTGCACTTAGTGTTTAAATTTTATTATTAATAGAAAACTTACAGTATAAGTATTGTAAAATAGCTGTTTATATAACTAGTGCGCGAAAACATACTTTGCACATTATCGCAATTTGAAAGCACGGGCGAAGCGAGTGTTTTAATTTGCGCAAATGGTGCAAATAGCGTCTTCGCGCACGAGTTTTGTACAATGCTTTTTGTAACGAGCAAAAATTATATGATGGATAATGAGGAAATTTATTAAATTTGAAGCGTGAATTTACACAATATTGACAGTTAAGTATGCCATGAATTGACATTTGTTATTTCAAAACAAATTGTTCATTTTATCTCGTAAAATTTGTTAAAATATGTCTGTTTGATGACGTTATAAGCTAATGTCTCTACTTCTTTTATAAATTCCTTAAAATGTGTGTAATTAGCGTTTTAATAGTAAAAATGGGTGTTTTTTCAATTACTTTGCGCACTAGTGCACAAAATCAAACTTTCCATCAGTTTCCAAGGTTATGTAAACATTATTTTGAATGCAGCGAGTACAAAAACGAATTGTAAATGGTCTTTGGTAGTTTTTCTGCTAAGCTTGAAAATGTTGACAGTTTTCATGTATCCATGGATACACTAATTATTATTCCACAGTTGGCATAAATGTCACTGTCAACAACAGGAAATAAATTTATGTTTCAGTATTATCAATCCCAAAAAGTTTTTTTTTTATAGCTAACTTAAACGTTTACTTCTAATCACTCTGCAGAAAACTATAAAAATAAATAAATAAATATATCATCACGCCTTTTACCCATTACTGGGTGTGGCACTCTGCTAAAGCAGAAAACTATGAATGTATATAAATTTGAAGTCATAACGATATATCATCAAGACGATATATGAGTTCAAAAAAACGGTATTAGATAAATCCTAATCCTAACACATTCTGATAAACGATAGACCGTGGCCTTTAAGACAACGGACAATCTCCTTCCCCTAAGACATTCTTCTTCTTGTTCCGCTTCCGGAATTCGGACGCTGATATAATTTGTCACTGTCAAGATGCGATTTGCCTACGACTAACAACTAAGATAAGAACTTTCAAACTTTGACAGCGTTAGGGATGATTTCTAACAAAAAATAATAATATCATTATGCTGTTTCACCCAGCCTTTGCTAAAGATAGCAGCGCGATTACTAGTCACAAGGATTGTAATGGTGGACAAACAGAGGAAATATTCGTTCGCCATTTTTTTTTTCAAACCCGACATCTCTAGTCATTGTAGCTATAATATATATTTAAGTTAACGATAATCACTACAGAATATTGGTGGAGGTGCCCCTTAGAATATCAGAATATTAAATATGATTTATACGTTGTAAAATTTATATCTACATGGTAGTAAAATTTCATAACAGCAGGCTGTGTAGCAGGAATGCAAACCTTGAACGGAAAACAAGAAGGACAAGAATTTCATTTTAGATTGAAGTATTTTAGACTGCATTGCACATCGTGTTTCCTGTATTATTAATACATTTATTTTCTGTTTTGTTTCGTAAATATACTATCACGCTGCTTGCCCAATAATAGCTGTTGTAATACCCAATTTTATATTGCATTTTTTTTAGAGTACGTAAAATGGAATTTTTAACTCACCGGAAACAGATATTCAATATTTTCTAGTGACAAAAAAATTATCAACAAGTAAATAAATTCCTAGCAAAAATTCTTAAAATAAATTATAGATTTAACGATGGTAAGCAAAAATTTGGCATTATTTCCATGCAACAGGAAATAAGCAGTAAGTTCAACACCAAATTTTAAACTAAATTTTTGCGTCAAGAAAGTTTTCGTTTCATATTTTAAATTGTCAGTAATAATATAACAAGAAAGTGAGAATAAATTAAAAATAATTGGACAGATCTTTCGAAAACTTTCGTGACTATTGCCTGGCAACGAGTTTGACAAAGATACTGGAGAATTATTTTCTAATTTATCCAACTCTGGACTTATATTTAATTAGATTATTTTTTGATTTAGCTGTTGAGGTCGATTCATCCAACTTAAAAGATTTTGAACTGGGTCCATATCGATTAATAACTTATTAATGTATTCTGGGAAGTTGTTTCCAAAATTTGTTGGTGTATTTCTGTATCTAAAATACAACTAAATCGATTTTTTTCACACATTTTACTTGACGCGTTGACAGTTTTACATAATTATGTGTCAAAAACAAAAAAGCATCTACAGAGATAATTCCCGGGAATGATCACAAGAGCTTTATTCTTAGTATAATAATGACAGGATTGGTTAAAACGCAGACACGTGACATACAATGGCAATTCATTGGTTTTGAGAAACGTCAAAAAATAATCAGTCTTACAATATAACAAATAATTAGTTTACAAAGTAACCATATTCTAACTTAACTTCTATTATAACAAAAAGTATTTTTTTAAGTAAATTGTAACAAAAATACCAATAGAATTCTTCATAGAATAAAAATTCTACTAGATCTGAAATTGCAGATCTCTCAGCTTTCAATAATTACATACGTAGGGCCAATTTTTCTATCACCGATTAATGTTATAAAAAAAATATATATATCATCGCGCCTTCTACCCATTACTAGGTGTGGCACTCTACCGAAGCAGATCTCGGTAAGTGATATATTTTGCGCGTGAAGTGCGGTTACCAGTCGTCAAATCACGGCCCCCAAACATGTCAGTGGTGGAGGAGCCACAGAGGTAGCTTTTGAAATTATGAAAATTGTTTGTAGTCTGTGGGAATCGAATCTAGGGTTCTCAAGATCCACAGGCCGACTTCATACCACTGAGCTAGCCATCCCATAATCATGATTAACATTAATCGAGAGTAATGGGTGCTTTATTAAAGTGTAGATGGCTCGGTAGTATCGAATTAAATTTGAAATAGGCAAAAATGAAATATGGGGTAGTAGCTCAGTGGTATCAAGTCGAGCTGTGGATCCTGAGAAACCTGGTTCGATTCCCAGAGTCGACAAACAATTTTCACTACATTAAAACTTATCCTGTGGCTTCCCCTCCACTAACATCTTTGAAAGGCGTGATTTGGCGGCTGGTAACCGCACTTCACGCGCATATGTATATCACTTACCGAGATCTGCTTCGGCAGAGTGCCACACCCAGTAATAAGTAAAAGGCGTGATGATATATTTATTACCTATATATTTATTTAAAATAGACAAAAGTGAAATAATTTGCAGTAAAACTTCCGCGTTAAACTTCAGTACGTTTATGAAGTCAATATGATGTTCTGTACTTCTACAGTAATGTAAGACATAAGTAATCTACCCAAGTACTTAAATAAATAACACCAGCATTTTAGGGGTTGAAACTAGATGCCATTTTAAGTATGTCGCCACTTCTTAACTCTCATTTAACGTGTTAAATTATTAATTAGCTTTTAAAACTTTCCGTACTTACTACACAAGTGTTCAACTAACCTTGATAAAGTTAAAATCGCAAAAACCAAGAATTCATTTTGAAAAAGAAGTAGGTCTTCTAAACATGAATCTAAATAATGCTAATGGCAAAATATATTTCGTCTGAGTCATACACAAACAATATGTTAATAAACTAAATTTTCAATTCAATGATTTTAGTTTCATATTCATTATTACATTAATTACTTGTCTAGAATAGAAACAAGGATATGTGAAATATTGGTTCAAGGACCGTTATTCAACTGTTCGTATTGTTGTTTGTTGAAAGTTAAACAACAAAATATCGCTCAGAGAACCTACGCGGTTTTCATTGTAAAAGGGTCGTTTGCATATTTGATAAATTCAGTAAATTAAACGTCGTTAGGTGATTCAAACTCATTGGGATTCGGTCAAGGAACTTTAAATATACTAGCTATCAACTTAATATCAACACTTTACATTTTATTTATGGGGTGGTTAGCTCAGTGGTATGAAGTCGGCCTGTGGATCCTGAGAACCCTGGTACCCTAGATTCGATTCCCACAGGCGACAAACAATTTTCATAATTTCAAAAACTACCCCTGTGGTTCCTCCACTACTAACATCCTTGGGGGCCGTGATTTGACATCACGCGCAAAATATATCACTTACCGAGATCTGCTTCGGCAGAGTGCCATACCCAGTAATGGGTAGAAGGCGTGATGATATATTTATTTATTTATTTATTTATAACAATAATTTTTTGATTCAAAAAGATCTGTGTTTATAAAATAAATAAATATATCATCACGTCTTCTACCCATTACTAGGTGTGGCACTCTGCCGAAGCAGATCTCGGTAAGTGATATATTTTGCGCGTGAAATGCGGTTACCAGTCGTCAAATCACGGCCTCCAAAGATGTTAGTGGTGGAGGAGCCACAGGGGTAGTTTTTGAAATTATGAAAACTGTTTGTCGCCTATGGGAATCGAATCTAGGGTACCAGGGTTCTCAGGATCCACAGGCCGACTTCATACCACTGAGCTAGCCACCCCATAAGATCTGTGTTTAAATGTCTTTAAACCGAATTGGTTGCGTGATTTATCTAAAGCCCTATTGTGCAGAATAATAAATAAATAAATTGTCTAACTTATGAATTCTTTTCTGATATGGACGATCAGGGTGCAAAATCAGGGATGTAATCTTCACACGTTCACAGTTTGAATTGTGTTACTTTTTATAAAAGTTCTCTAAATCCTGGTGTTAAGAAATAAAACACGAAGATTCACAAGAAACATAACACCCTTGCGAGTCAAGTCAACGATGGAAAACACCTCAAAAGGCCAATTCATATTTATAAAAGAATCGGGGAAAGGTTCTACCCTTACCTCACACCCTTCACACTATTACAGTGCCACTCAAACAACAACAAAATATATAGTTATTTTAACGCATGGAAACAGAAAAATATTGATTTATTAATAATATCTATTTAAATTTTTATTTATGGCAATCTGAATAACAGGAATTTAATCCAGATTACAATACAGATCTGTTACGGCAGAGTGCCACACCCAGTAATGGGTAAAAGGCTTGATAATATATTTATTTATTTTATTTTTGTTTTTGAAAATTTTACTATTACCTGATGCAATAATAAAAAAATTTAATGATATGTATAGCACGTGAAAAAAGTATCGTTCTCCCCTTAGATGCTTTATATCCCTCGGGAAATGACTTAGTTTCATCCCTTGATATACAAATAAATATACTAACAAGAAGAGCAAGTACCAGCTGTCAAATCACTTCGAGAAATGCTACAGTAATAATCTATTAGAATTTGAATTTTGGTGGATGCGCGTTCAACAATAAAAATTAGTATTTTGCTTTCCATGAACCATATTTATCTCCTCATGTTACTTAAAAATGTAGTTGTAGCACCCTGGTAGCATTACCCTTTTATAAGACAGACACTTACAATCAAAAAAATATATAAATAAGTAAATATAAATATATCATCACGCCTTTTACCCATTACTGAGTGTGGCACTCTGACGAAGCAGATCTCGGTAAGTGATATATTTTTGCGCGTGAAGTGCGGTTACCAGCTGTCAAATCACGGCCACAAGGATATTAGTGGCGGGGGAGCCACAGGAGTAGTATTAGTGTGGTGAAAACTGTTTTGTAGATTGTGGGAATCAAACAGGGTTTCTCAGGATCCACAGGCCGACTCGATACCACTGAACCACCTACCCATTACAACTAAAAATATACCTGCAATATTTAAAATTCCACTATAAGCTATAGTACCTAACATACAACAGTGTTAGAAGCACAGTTCTATTGCGTATCGTTCCAGTATCAGGTTACGAACAAACAAACATACATATCCCACATGTGTTGTCCGTTCTATATGTTATACGCTGTGAGCTATAATAGCCAATGATAAATCACTAGATTCGTGATGTGATTTATCAGTTGTGACGTCACTACAATAAGAAACGAAGACGCTTCAGTTCTCGCCTAACAATAAGAACAAGACAGAGATATTAGGATTATATTGTTCCTCTTTCTTTCGAAAATATAGACCATTCTTTACGGGTGCTTTTAATAATAGCTTCTCTTCAAACAATATTGAAAGAAATATTAGTGTACGTTTCAAAGAGATCTGTTAATTTATAAATCTACAATTGTAGATCTCACTCAGCTATGCGAGATGATTTTTTTTTTCGAAATAAGTTTAATTGAGGGTGGTAAAATGCGTGGATAATATAGGAATAAATGTATGGATATGATTAAAAGTTTGTTGCGTGAATGACAGTCGAGATGATATTTGGCGGAGGTGCATATATGACTCTTGAGTCATATAAGTTGGCCCGAATCTTATTCTTTTCATTTGATTTAAATTTTGCAATTTTATTTCTCGTGTAGTATGCAAGATAATTAAATAAAATTTTAATGAGACATATACTAGTATGTTGTTAATACATAGATAATATATCATCACGCCTTTTACCCATTACTGAGTGTGGCACTCTGCCAAAACAAATCTCAGTAAGTGATATACACAGTTTGTCCCAAAAATAACGAAACTTTTAATTTAAATCATAGAACACGCAGCGCAATCTATTGAACATACACAATGTTAGAAAGATACATCTTTCCTCTTTCGAACGCACACAACTTCATGCAATCAGGTGACAGTTTAAAAATTTACGCGCATTTTAATGACAGTAGTTTTTGTGTTTATGTTGTAAAAATACAATGGAACAACGAGCAAATATTCAATTTTGTGTTAAACTTGGAGAAAAATTTGCTGAGACATACGAATTGATGAACAAAGTTTATGATGATGATTATTTATTTCGTTCACAAGTTTATAAGTGGTTTGCAAAATTTAAAAATGGTCGTGAAGATTTAAATGATGATGAAAGATCTGGACGTCCAAAAGCCGGAAATCGTGCTGAATTAGTCGAAAAAGTGCGTGAAATCATTGCTGTCGATGCGAATTTTACTGTTAGAATGTTGGATGAAGAATTAAATACGAGTAAAAATACTATTTGGAGAATTCTAACTGAAGATTTGAGTAAAAGAAAGGTTTGTTCCACATGAATTAAATGAAGGCCAAAAAGTCACTCGTGTAAGTCCACGAATTTTTGATGAAAAAACATATTTGTGTCATCGACCACCCTCCGTATTCGCCTGATGTGACTATTATCGTTTTCCAGAACTGAAAATTGCCATGAAAGGAGCGTTTTATGATGATATTCCAATCATTCAAGCAGCCGTGACACAGGTGTTAAAGAACGTTCTTTTAGATGGCATAAAAAAATCTATGCATGCTCTAGTTGATCGTTCTAAAAAGTGAATTGATTCAAATGGAACCTATTTTGAATAAATATTAAGTTTCAAACATAATACAATGCGTGTTTTATTCTATATCAAAAGAGTTTCGTTATTTTTGGGACATACTGTGTATTTATTGGTTATCAGCCGTCAAATCACAGCCCTCAAAGATGTTATTGGTGGACGAGCCACAGGGGTAATTTTAATGTGGTGAAAATTGTTTTGTAGATTGTGGGAATTGAACCAGGGATCTCAGAATCCACCGGCTAACACGATACCACTGTGTCACCTATTCCATATTAATAATAATAACTTAATACTTAATAGTTAACTGTTTTTTCTCGCAAAATGTTAATAGCAGTGCATATCCAATCAAGTCAATAAGGTATCGAAACTTTTTAGTAAATTAACGGTTATGGAGTAATTAACCGGCAACAAATTTATGAGCTATCCAAAGTTGAAACATTAATAATCACAAAATATCGAACTGGTCTCCTCGAATCATTCTCCAGCGTCTACGACTTACCAAACTTCAAACTTTAGCGTAGGAAGTGAAGTTAGTTAACGAAGTTCTCGCGAAGATTTTCACCGCCAATTCTGAAATGCGAAAATTGTATTTCACTGAAACCTGAACTAATAACCAAGAACAAAGAAACAAAGCATCGCAGGAAATGGTGCAACGTTGCCAGTTGCCTTTTTACTGGCAAGAGTGCGACGGTGTCAAGTTGAACTTAGTGGTCTTACGGTAATAACGTTGTTATAGTTATCGATTGTTTCGTTGGTGTTCGGTTTCTGGACAGTTGGATATCCTGGGAAGACAAAGAAAATTTAATAAAGTGGTTGCTTTCAGATTTTACACTCTTAAGACGATACTGAAAAGAATCTTCGAAAGAACCTGAACGAACTAAGAGGTACAAATTGTGTTAGCTTTTGTTTGCAAGGCTCACTATTTTTATATAAAATAATGCTAAGAATTTGTTTATTGACAAATTGTCTGTTGGTAATTTTATAGAAATAATTTTTGAAAACGCAATGAGCGTTCGTCGGGATTTGAACCCAGAACCTTTCATTCGCATGATGACTGCTCTAACCATTTGAGCTACAAATACTCATGCACAGACAATTTGTCAACAAACAAATTCTTATAATAATTTCACCCAGGGAATATCACCCAACGCATACTAGGTTGAATTGTAACGAATTGACGCAACCTATGTCACTTTACATTTCTTCAACTAAAGATTGCACGAAAAAGCATGAGTATTCGCCGAGTGTTTGTAGCTCAATTGGTTAGAGCAGTCATCATGCGAATGAAAGGTTCTGGGTTCAAATCCCGGCGAACGCTCATTGCTTCTTCAAAAATTATTTCTATAAAATAATGCTGTCAATTATGACTTTGACAGTATGAAACTTCAATATACTGATGCTTGCTAATGTAGAAACTTATAAAAAATCACATATTTAAATTTCATTAAAATCTGTCATAAATGCTTCCATGATAGTACCACCTTAAGGATTAATTTAAAATAATATGACACTAGTTATGAAATTGAGGATTTCACCAATCGATTCTACATATATTTCTGCGTAGATATGCATATTTTGGTCCCCAAAATATATATTTTTTAATCGCCGGAGTCATGATCGCAAAAAATTCGGTTAATGAAAATGTTAATTTTTGGGTTGAACAAGTTTAAAAATCGATTTTTTTTAAAATATGGTTCTATATAAATTAGACTACGAAAAATTGAATGCCGTTGAGCGCATCTTCATATCTTTTTTAGTTTTCGAGATAGCGATTATTGACTTTTTAAAAAGCTCAACTTTAAAGGCCCATATCTCGGAAACTAAAAGAGATATTGAAATGCGGTTTGAACGAGTGTATTTCTCGTGGTCTAATTAACTTATACTGAAATTTTGACAATTTTGAAAATTTTGCTAGTTTTTTCAAAATTTTCATTTCCCAATATTTCAAAAAATGTAAAAGATATTGAAAATATGTGAACACCAGTGAATTCCTCTCGTAAAAGTACATAGGTATGCAAAATTTCAGGCAAAAATTCGCACAGATAAAGTTTTTATTAGAAAAAAACGAAAAATCACTGTTTTTTAATTATTTTTGAAGGGGTACCCCTTAAGATTTTTACGAATTTTGGCCATTTTTAGTTTTTTTGCTCTAAATATTGTATCCGTCGAGCAAACATTCTGAAATTTTACATATATATGTACTTTCACGAGAGGAATTCACAGGTTTTTACAGATTTTCATTATCTCGTCAAATTTTTGAAATATGGACAAAAGAAAATTTTGAGAAAAATTGTAAAATTATCAAAATTTTCAAAATTTCAGTATAAGTTAATTAGCGCACGAGAAATACACTCGTTCAAACCGCATTCCAATATCTCTTTTAGTTTTCGAGATATGGGCCTTCAAAGTTGAGATTTTTAAAAAGTCAAAAATCAGTGTAACTGGAAAACTAAAAAAGATATGAAGATTTCTCGTAGTCTGAATTATATAGAACTATATTTTAAAAATCTATTTTTAAACTATTATTTCTCTATAAATAATTTTTTCCCAAGTATTTTATAAAAATTCATTTAAGAATTTCAAGGAATTCCAGGCTTTTTCTAGGTTTTTCAGGAATTCCAGATCGGTAGACACATGATATGGTTTAGCTTAATTTGACAAATTCAAAATTCAGGATTAACTAGATTCTAACAAAACTCTGTTGAGAAGTGGGCTGAGAAAGATTAAACTTGATAAACCTTTCAAGTATTATAAATTCCTTTGCTAAAAATTAATATGCACTCCACAAATAATAAAAGGCATTTAGCAGCGTTGCCAAAAGTTCTCTGAAGCTCAAATGCAAAACTTTCAAACTAATACTTGATGATGAATAACGGATACGTCTTGCGTCTTCTGCTAACCCAGATGCACCAGACAGACTGCTGAATCGACGAAGCAAGAATTTTTATTTTTTTTAATATAATATATTGCTGAGTGGTTGCACTGCGCTCTCAATTCTACAAGTGATACGACAGCAGAAGTTTAATATTAAGTTATAAGAAGTTTCATAAAATATATTTTGTATAACAATTTATTTATTTACTTTGAACAACAAGAACTTACTCCCAATAACAACAGTACAGGATTTGTTTGATTATTTTTATGGCTATCTGATTTTTGATAAAAATCTAACGTTTTGGTTTTCAAATATTTAAAAATAAATAAATAAATATATCATCACGCCTTCTACCCATTACTGGGTATGGCACTCTGCCGAAACAGATCTCGGTAAGTGATATATTTTGCGCGTAAAGTGCGGTTACCAGTCGTCAAATCACGGCCCCCAACGATGTTAGTGGTGGAGGAGCCACAGGGGTAGCTTTAGAAATTATGAAAATTATTTGTCGCCCGTGGGGATCGAACCAGGGTTCTCAGAATCCACAAGCCGACTTCATACCACTGAACTAGCCACCGCATATTAATAAAATATTACAAATATGTTAGTATAACAAATTTAAACTATTTAAATATAAAATTTAATTTCAAACAATTTTTACTTTCTTATACACAGTATAAGGAAGTATTGGAATCGTGAAAAACTCGTAGACGAGATTTTCGCGGAAATACGTGTTTTGAGGTCCACTGAATCCGTTTTGATCATTTTCTCAATGATGTCTGTGTGTGTGTGTGTGTGTGTGTCTGTGTGTGTGTGTGTGTGTGTGTGTATGGATGTGTGTGTGTGTGTATGGATGTGTGTGTGTGTGTGTGGATGGATGTGTGTGTGTGTGTGTGTGGATGGATGTGTGTGTGTGTGTGTGGATGGATGTGTGTGTGTGTGGATGGATGGATGTGTGTGTGTGTGTGGATGGATGGATGTGTGTGTGTGTGTGTGTGGATGGATGTGTGTCCGAGTGTGCAATATCTCATGAACGAGATAAGATTTGTTAACGAAACTTGGTAATTATAAGTTTCATGAAAATACGAAGAGCTGAGTTGATTTTGAATGAAATTGAAAAACCGGAAGAGGGAGTTTACTGGACACACAAAACAATAAATTCCATTTATTATCAGTTACAAAAAAAAGTTTCGAATAAAAGATGTTGGTAAAAATATTTGGAACATAAAATGTTATTTGTAATTTTTCTGTATATGTGTCTAATTTTTGAGAAAAACTAATTTTTATATTTAATAATATAGTTCAATAATCATAGTAGCAATAGAAACAAAAAACATAAATTTTCGCTTTATCTAGTTATCTATGTCTTTTTTCGGAAAAACAAATACATTATTAAAATGGTCAACTAATTCGGCAACTTTGCCTCAATTTAATCGACTTCGTATCTCACGGTTCTTGAGATACCAAGGGTTAGGCTCGAACAACGGACAGCCTGTATATGCCTCATCAGTAAAGTTAGACATAAAGTAGTCAACATTACTAAAAAATTATACGTAAACAAATTTGATATTTGATATGTTTCAAACAGATAAATCCTGAATTACTGAAAAACTAAATTACATGTTTAATAATATTATACAACATTCATATATTCTACATATTAAATATGCTGTGCATAAGAAAGTCGTGTGCTGTCCACACCAGATTTTTTATTCTTGTACTTCTGTTGTAAAGTGTACAGGCGAGCCAATTTCCAAAATTTTAAAAATCCTGTATTAAAATCCTATATTCCGCGTTTCTGTGAAAACCCTGTATATATTTTGCTTCAGTGGGATTTGAACTCGGAATCTTCGAGTTCAAATGCCCGTAACTTAAAATATTTAGTTTAAACTTTGATCTGCAATTGCAGAAATTGGTAAATAAATTCATCCAAATTGTAATACAGAAGACCTGTCTTGTGGTTCTGGAATCTTGCTAATGAAAAATGGTGGCAGTTGTACTAGAAGTACCGTCAATTGTTATTACAACATAATTAAAATTGTAATTCATTTATTTAATGTTGCTTTTACCAGCATTAACAAAAAGTAATTATTGTAATAGCAAAGAAAATACGTAGCACATTTTAACCTAATTAATATCACTACCTGTAAAAGAATGTTAAAAGTGTTTACCTAGGTCATGAGATTAGTGTATGTATCAAAGAACGAAGGCGATAAGTCAAGGACAAGGCGGACGACATTCTAAAAACGCCAAACACTTTTCACGGACAAGCTGTACCCAATATTTTTATGCAACTGCATTCATCATCAGTTGCACTAATAAAACTTAAATTTGAAATTATGAAAATTGTATGTCACCTGTGGGAATCGAACCAGGATTCTCAGGATCCACAGGCCGACTTCAAACCTCTGAGCTAGCAACCACAATAATAATATAATCTAAATAGTAATCATTAAAAATATCATTAACAGTTACAGAATAGGCGGGTTTATTTGACATATGACAAACAGTGACTATTAATTATAATTGCTAATTGTAATTACTAATTTTACAGTTGTGAACGCAACTAAATAGTAGGATCCACTTAAACACAATCATATTTTTTGTTGACCTCTGTAGAACCTCTTTACTTTCCCTTGACTGCTTTTCCCAATTACTAACCCCTCCTTATTCCCTCTCTGCAGCATCCTATTATTCCTCGCACACACACACACACACTCACACAATTACAGAGCCGCTAGTTGGAATTCAACGAAGCGACACCACAGTCCGGTATTATACGAACACGGGGGAATTACATTTTATTCTAGTGGTGTACGTTTGCGTTATGGTACATGAAGCTGCCTGGCGTTCATCTCTCGTGGACGAATATGTCTACGTCGTTTTACGTTATGTTTGATCATTTAATTTGGTTTTAGTTGGGATGCTATAGATGGTATTTTTAATTAGGGGAATTGTGATGACAATTGGGGCGGCTAACTCAGTGGTATGAAGTCGGCCTGTGGGTCCTGAGAACCCTGGTACCCTAGATTCGAGTCCCACAGGCGACAAACAATTTTCATAATTTCAAAAGCTACCCCTGTGGCTCCTCCACCACTAACATCTTTGAGGCCATGATTTGATGACTGGTAACCGCACTTCACGCGCAAAACATATCACTTACCGAGATCTGCTTCGGCAGAGTGCCACATCCAGTAATGAGTAGAAGGCGTGATGATATATTTATTTATTTGTGATGATAATTGGGAATTGCAACAGTTAATCCTACTATTTTCTGGTAACGGATGAAATTTTGTAGGTATTGGCAGAAATATGTTACCCTCATTTCCCCTATTGGAATATTTTAATATGAATGCGAGCCTAGTGATGAAATTTGAAACTACGATTAAGAAACACTTTGTTGTTACATAGGACGCTACTTTCTCAATATTGTTTGTGTATTTATTTTAAATATTTTCTAAGAAAATTGAACTTAAATTTTATCCTTATACGTTGTAACTGCTCTAAGTACAATATTGTAATTATGATGTATACTTCATATGAAATAGAATAGTAAATCTGCAATTGCCGATCTATGCAGCACTACATAAAAGACATCATAAAACATTCAGTGAATATAAGCTACTATAATTGAAATTAAGTTCCTGTTGTGGAGAGTAAAAAATAAATACATGAAGGAACATGTGTTTTTGGATCCGTTATTTGTTTCTTCAATTGCTATGGGGTATCAAGACGGCCTATGAATTTAAGAATCCAGGTTCAAACCACCCTTGCAGCACCCTCCTCCACTAACATCTTTGAGAACCTTGATTTGAAGACTAGTAATCGCACTTCACGCGTATAAATATATCACTTATCGAGATCTACTACGGCAGAATGTCACACCCAATAATGGGTAAAAGGCGTGATGATATATTTGTTTATTTTATTTTAAATAAAAAAGAATAATTTGTGGGATGTTATTCTCCCAGCAAATGTAGAAACTACGAATGAATGAAGCAAAACGAAGAGACGTACCCTAGTTAAGTATCGTTTAATTATTGTTGAAAGTAGGTAGGTTAATTCTCTAGCAGTTGTTATGCAGAAGGAAGTAACGACCTCAAGTACTACGTCGTTAACGAACATCTTGAGTTTAAAGAGATGTTTACACTCAACTGAGCTTAAAATAGGTCATGAATCTTGCTGAAAACAGATCATCTTGTTATTCTTAACTTGCTCGAGGTAAATATTTAATTGTACTCTTTACACACAGATTTCCTGTTTCCTAAGCAATAGATCTGCAACAACAGATCTCAATAATCTGATTAAACGAGGAAAATTGAGATATCGCCAGAATTCGAACCTGGAACCTAAAAACTTTCTCTATTTTATGTTATGTGTTATAGGCAATCCAGATTCCAGAAATCTGAATAAACGAGGAAAATTGGGATACCACCAGAATTTGAACCTAGACCTTAAAAACTGTCTCTCTCTATTATACTTATGCGTTATAGGCAGCCTCGATCCCAGAAATCTGTTATATCTTAAGAAGATCTGAAATTCCAGATCTGTACCATCAAATGAAAAGGAAAATATGTATGTAAATAAAAATAAATATATCATTAATGGGCTGGCTAGCTCAGTGGTATGAAGTCGGCCTGTGGATCCTGAGAACCCTGGTACCCTAGATTCGATTCCCACAGACGACAAACAATTTTCATAATTTCAATAGCTA
This sequence comes from Pterostichus madidus, assembly GCA_911728475.2. Lineage (NCBI taxonomy): Eukaryota > Metazoa > Arthropoda > Insecta > Coleoptera > Carabidae > Pterostichus > Pterostichus madidus. The sequence continues at coordinate 1,012,999 of OU452314.1, read as the reverse complement.
CCCCTGTGGCTCCTCCACCACTAACATCTTTGAAGGCCGTGATTTAACGACTGGTAACCGCACTTCACGCGCAAAATATATCACTTACCGAGATCTGCTTCGGCAAAGTGCCACACCCAGTAATGGGTAGAAGGCGTGATTATATATTTATTTTTATTATTTTATTTATTAACTCTTTGACCCATTACTAGATGTGGCACTCTACCGTAGTTAAGTGATGTATGTATGCGGTTACCAGTCGTCAAATCACGCCCACAAAGATGATAATGGAAGGAGGAACCACAGGGGTAATTTTAATGTGGTAAAAATTGTTTGTCGGCTGTGAGAATCAGAAACCTGTTAGTACACAAGAAATATTACAAATTATTACCCAGAATGGCTATTGTCTAATAGGATCTGAAATTGCAGATTTGTACCACCAAATCAAAGAAAAATGTTTATAAACAAAAAAATAAAATAAACGCCTGGAAAAACCAGAGTTTCTAGGTCACAAATCATCGTCTTAATAACACGAATTTTATATGAGCAATTAATGGTATATTTCTATGTTCACATGAACCGTATTTAACAATTAACCTTTGACCTAACCGCGGTCACAAAGTTAATATACCAATTATTGTATTACTAGCTAATAGGAACATTTCTCTAGATCTGGTATTCAGAAAGGTTTACTGTACTGTTATTATACTGAAATAGGTTACTAACGATTTATTCAAGGACCTTATCAGAGCTGGGCAAGCTACTTAAAAAAAGTAGCTAAGCTACAGCTACAGCTATTCTTTAAAAAAGTAGCTAAGCAACAGCTATAAGCTATATTTTGTAAAATATAGCTAAGCTACAGCTAAAAGCTTTCGTTAAAGTAGCTGTTAAATTTTAAAGCTACTTTTTTAAATTATTCTGAAATAATTAAATTTGCCATTGTCATATGATCAGTCTTTTGTTATAATGACTGTTAATTTATTGCAAAGAAAATTTCACACAGTGCAACAACTAAAAAAGAAACAAAAGATTTGAAAGAAAGGAAGTGTCGTCCTGCGCTTGTTTTTGAATCTGAATACTAATATTACATTAAATTTTTTTTTCTTAATTTATGGGGTAGGTGACTCAGTGGTATCGTACAAACAATTTTCACCATATTAAAACTACCCTTCTGGCACTCCCTCCACTTACATCTTTGTGGGTCGTGATTTGACGACTGGTAACGCGCAAAATATATCACTTGAGATTTATTTATTTATTTATTTTTACATTTTTAATTTTAAAATTGTATGAAATTGTAACTATTGCTTTCTAGTATCAGATCTGCACTTGCAGAGCTTATACATTAATACGTACAAATAAAAAATGTAACCACAAAACCCCATTTTAATTTCAGTGCTGAAAACACCAAAAACCATCCTAATTCAAAGAGCAATTCAGCTAATTAAAAAAGAGTTTAATTCTATTCGATCAAGGTTTGTGGGTAATCCATCGACCAACCACAACACATCAGCACACATGTACACTCAATGTGTGTACAGTCACCACCATAAACACACTAACGTATCACATACACATTGATAGCAAATGCCAGAAGCTGAATCGAACAATTATAGCAATGGAATCGAATTGTATTAGAGGTAATAGCTATTCTATATGGGTAATCGATGCCTACTGGATGCGGAATGAAATTTGAAGGGTGGAAGAGGGTGAACCGGAAAATTAGGACAAGCTAGCTTGATTATTATCACCCTCGGAAAATAGGAGTAAGTATGAAGTCTTTTTCCATTATTAATCTCATTAGCAACATAATAGGTAATTGCATTTCACTCACGTATACAAAATATGATTTATTGAGATCTGTAATTGCAGAACAAGCTGTGGGGATCGAACCAGGGTTCTTTGGATCCATAGGCCGACTTGATACCACTGAGTCATTACCCCATAAATAAAAAATAAAAATAAATATATCATCACTCCTTTTACCCATTACTGGATGTAGCACTCTGTCGTAGTAGATCTGGCTAACTGATATATTTATGCGTGTGAAGTACAGTTACCAGTCGTTAAATCATGGCCCCCTCAAAGATGTTAGTAGAAGGGAAGCCACAGGGGTAGTTTTAATGTGGTGAAAATAGTTTGTCAGATGTGGGAATTGAACCGTGTTCTCAAATCCACAGGCCGACTCGATACCACACAGGCATCTATCCCATATATATATATATATATATATATATATATATATATATATATATATATATATATATATATATATATATATATATATATATATATATATATATATATATATATATATATATATATTATCCATTACTGGGTGTGGCACTCTACCGAAGCAGATCTCGGTAAGTGATATATATTTTATGCGCGTAAAGTGCGATTACCAGCCATCAAATCACGGCCCTCGAAGATGTTAGTGGTGGGGGAGCCACAGGAGTAATTTTAAATTGGAGAAAATGTTTTATCGACTACGGGAATCGAACCAGGGTTCTTTGGATCCACAGGCCGACTTGCTACCACTGTGCCATTACCATTATCTAACGTAAATATAGTTATACAGATGTAAGGAGTCACAATGAAGTTAAGCAGGTTATGATTTGTCTTGTTGACAGTGTCACTTTTAATAAAGCAAACTCATTTAAAGTTGACTGTTATCTTCGCCGACGGACGGCTCTGTGAGAATTGATCAGTTTCTCTGTTCTTTCTTCTTTCTGCTCTGGTCTTGTGTAACCTGATTGAAGATTGAAAAATAGCGCTCTGTAATAATATTTACATTTTTACTATGTCGGCACCGCCTAATTAATTTATCTGTTAGTATTGTCAGAATTTGCAAATATTTATATAAAGATATTTTTGATTAAAAATAACATGAAACGTGTGGGGAATAAGGTCACTCACTACACGTTTAGATTATCGTCAAATACATTATTTTGGTGTTGAAACATGGAATCATGTGTTATTTCACACCTGTACTAAATTCTCCTACTTTCAAGCCGATAAGTTTATTCATTTACTACATACAGAACGGTGATGTTTCCATTATTATTTAATCATGGTTAACATTAATCGGTGATTGAAAAACTGGTCCTAAGAGTTGTATTTTTAAAATTTGCTCTAGCTTGCGACGTTACAGCGCTACCATCGAGCTACAATTACCCGCATATTACCTTCTTTCTTCCCAAATTATCTTCTATTTATTTATTATGATACTATAATAAATTAATCGCAATAGTGGAATTCAAACCACTTGCACTTAAACCCGCTCTAGCTTGTGAAGCTAAAGCACTACCACAGAACTACAACCATCCATATAGTACCTTGTTTATACATAAATTTAAATTGTATTATCAAAGTTTGTTTTTAATTCTAACCAGATTTTGCGCCTCCACCAGAAAGTGCCTTTCTATAAAAACCCCTTCCAAAAAAAGTATTTCCACGGCGCCACTGTATTTTTCAATGTCGATTAGGATGTAAGTAAAGTAAGATATTTTTAGTTGGTTGATTTGTTGACACACATTCACATACGCAGTAGGTAATTGGCCCCGAAAATGATTGCGAAGGCCGATGAAGTTTTTATCGTTTTTTGGGCGTGGTACTTACAACTACATTTGCAGGGGTTGTACCCTAAATCAGTGGTCTTCAAATTATAGGAATAGGATTACGTCAAGGGAAAAATAAAAAGGATAAATTATATGTAATTTTTTTTATTAATAAAGTACATATCAATTATTTCATTAGTAAGTAATTATTGAAGGATGAGAGATCTGCAATTTCAGATGTAGTACAGCAGTGGGTCGTGACTCACCAGTGGGTTGTGAAATAATTTTCAGAGGGTTGCGAAACTCCTAAACATTGCTATACCTACTATTTAAAAAAAAAACAAATATAAACATAATTTTTAAAAAATCCTGTCATTGGGTCGCAATACATATTTTTCTGAAATTGGGTTGTATAATTACGGGGTAGGTGGCTCAATGGTTATCGAATTGGATTGTAGATTCCCACAGTCGACAAACAATTTTCACCACAATAAAACTACCCCTGTGACTCCCCCTTCACTACTATTTTTGGGGCCGTGACTTAACGGGTGGTAACCGCAATTCACGCGCATAAATATATCACTTACCTAGATCTGCTACGCCAGAGCACCACACCCAGTAATAGGTAAAAGGTGTGATGATATATTTATTTATTTTATTTAAAACTATCCCTGTGGCTCCCCTTCAACAAACATCTTTGGGGGCCGTGATTTGACGCCTGGTAACGCGCACAAATATATCACTTACCGAGATCTGCTACGGAAGTTTGCCACACCCAGTAATAGGTAAAAGGCGTGATGATATATTTATTTATTTTATTTAAAACTATCCCTGTGGCTTCCCTTCAACAAACATCTTTGGGGGCCGTGATTTGACGCCTGGTAACGCGCACAAATATATCACTTACCGAGATCTGCTATAGAAGAATGCCACACCCAGTAATAGTTAAAAAGCGTAATGATATATTTATTTTATTTAAAACTACCCTTGTGACTCCCCTCCAACTAACATCATTGGAGAGCGTAATTTGACGCCTGGTAACCGCATTTCACGCGCATAAATATATCAGTTACCGAGATCTGCTACGGCAGAGTGCCACATCCAATAATAGGTAAAACGCGTAATAATATATTTATTTTTTATTTATATTTAAAAAGTTTGAAGACCACTGCCCTAAATAAAAGCGTGTAAAATATCACTAATAAATTCTCAATTCAGTGAAAAACGAAATTAGCAAGCCATGTTCATCAAACAATGTTCATTTAAGCATTTATAGTAATTGAATAACATTACATGGTACACAGCACGCGGTGAGATGACGATAGCAATCTGATGAACTGATATGCTTCTGTCAATTATATGTCAAATGAGGGCAGCTGAGAGGAAAATATTAATTTTCCACGTTAAACATGACTCCAAATCAAATAACGGGAAAATTATATAAGGGAAATGAGTTTGCGATGCAATTTTACATTTTCACTGACGATGATTTATTGGTATATGATGAGCACGATCGACCATCGATAAAACACAACCACAGACTAAATATATATAGACGTCTAAGTGAAAAAGTTGAATTTGAACAAAAGAAAAGACATCTAAGATATGTCAAATTTTTAACAGTTCAATATAGCAAATCTCGGTACGTGATATATTTGTGCACGTGAAGAGCAGTTACCAGTCGTCAAATCACGATGTTAGTGGAGGAAGAGCCACATGAGTAATTTTACTTTTATAAGACCGTGTTTAAAAGGCAACATTAAAAATGAGTGTGAAATAGTATATTACGTACCATGAACTGTAAGTGACAGTTTTTAGGTCAAGAATGTTGTTTGGGAAATCGAGGCCCGAAAGGTCGAGATTTCCTAAACATTCGCGACCTAAAAAATTAATTACAGTTCGAGTTGAGTAATCTATTCTTTACAATACCTGCACAAATAGAAGGAAAAGAAAAATAGGTTTCAAAATTGACAGCTGTCAAATTGTTGTCAAAATAAACAGGACCTTGATATGTAATATTTACTTACTGTTGACGGTGCACAGTAAGTAAATATTAAAGTCTTGATGTAACCATGGCAACCACTGTGCAATAAAAGTTCCACTTACAGTGTTTAAATTTTATCATTAATAGGCAAGTTACAGTACAAGTATTGTAAAAATATATTTTTTCTACTACCAATGTCAAAAAGATGTCATTTTAAAATACTTTCTAGAGTGAAAAGGACATTATTGTTTTTTTGCATATTGCCATTAGTTAAGTGCAAAAAAATGTAATTAAATAGTTATGAAACAAACTTAACTACGTAACCTACAAAATAGATATTTTTGACATTTAAAATATCATTAGTTACATTAACATAACTTGAAACAATTAAATATGCAACTCTTTATTGCACTAATGGGTTTGCAACACTCGCCTACGACTCGTGCTGCAAGCTTCCCACTCATACAATAAAGTGAAACTTTTAACACTAGTTGCATAAATAACTATTAGCAACCGTCAGTGCGGCAACAAATTGTTTATGATGTTGTTTCCGAGACAACCATTGTTAAACAATCTTTTGTTTTAATTAATGTAAAATATAACAGTAAATGACAGATGTTAAATATCGATATAAATATAGATTTTAAGAAATAAAAGTTCACGACCGTAAAGAAAATTGTAAGTAATATACATGTGGCAATATATTACTTTCTAAGGTCGTGCTGAAACGTCAACATATCAACATTCCAAATACGTGTAGAAAGCATTTCTTTGCAACACTCAGTGCGGCATCATTTTTGCCTCACTCAATGCGGTAAAAAATATTTTTTAATGTTTTGAAAACAACCATTGTTGAACAATACATTCTTTAAATAATGTGAAATGTAATAGTAAATGACAAATGACAAATATCGATTTTAAGAAATAAAAGTTCATGACCATAACAAAAATAGTATGTAACATACGTGTGACAACGGCCATTGCAAAACTAGTGTTACAACAGTGTTCCCCAAACTTTCGACATATGTGTACCCCTTCTATAATTTTAGTAACACTGTGTACCCCTCGTCAAAAAAAAATGCATATACTTTAATAACAATCAAAATATATTTATTTTTCTCATATCCTAGTACATAAACAAAATAATAATAAGCAAAAAATAAAATTAATTCATAATAGAATATAAATAAAAAATATATTATAAATAACATTCATTATTATCAGTGGCACCAGAAACGGGGGGCGACGCCTTGACTACGGATGCATACAAAACCACACATACACAATACTAACAATTACCGAAGTTTTAATATTTTTATATGAGGTAGATAGCTCAGTAGTATCAAGTCGGCCTGTGTCCTGAGAACCCTGGTTCGATTCCCACAGGCGACAAACAATTTTCACCATTTTAAAAAACTATCCCTGTGGCTCCCCCACCACTAACATCTATGGGGGCCGTGATTTGACGATTGGTAACCGCACTACACGCGCAAAATATATCACTTACCGAGATCTGCTTCGGCAGAGTGCCACACCTAGTAATGGGTAGAAGGCGTGATGATATATTTATTTATATATTTATATTTATGGGATGGCTAGCACAGTGGTATGAAGTCGGCCTGTGGATCCTGAGGTCCCTGGTTCGATTCCCACAGGCGACAAATTTTCATAATTTGAAAAAGCTATCCCTGTGGCTCCTCCACCACTAAGATGTTTGGGGGCCGTGATTTGACGACTGGTAACCGCACTTTACGCGCAAAATATATCACTTACCGAGATCTGCTTCGGCAGAGTGCCACACCCAGTAATGAGTAGAAGGCGTGATGATATATTTATTTATATATTTATATTTTTTTTATGTTTGTAATCGAACAATTAATAATAATAATAAGTTGCTTGTTACACCAGGCGCAGCAAAAGCCCGGAGCCACATGTACCCCTTCAGGGGGTACGCGTACCACACTTTGCGAAACACTGTGTTACAATATACTATTTTTCTATATAAGTAGAAACAACTATCTACGGTTATTATTGTTCGTAGCAACAAGAGAACGTTATAAAAATAAAGCAACGTCTGAAGTATCATCTGACACTTATAAATATAATCAAATTACCTTTATTGATTCACTTGTCTCGGTTAGCAAGAAGACAAGACGTTAATAATCTAATAACACTTCAACTTGTCTCTTATAATTCTCTTAATATTTTGTCATGTCGTACATTATTAATTCTTATCAAATTCTGGGTGTGGCAAGATCTTCATCTCTCTTATTTATTTAACTACCCTTTTTCTAAAGAAACAAATTCACTATTCAGGATTTCCGTATATATTACCACCTATCCTACATAAATATTTCCTTTAAAATTCATTGTTTCTGGCCTAGATCAACAACTTGGAGACAGACTGTATGTAGACAAAGGGAGATAATATGATTTTGATTAGGGTTGAGATAATTTGTAATTCGGGTTGAAATGATAAACTAGTTTGTGTTTGAAAGGGTTGTTCGACACAAATTAGTCTGAAGTTAACACTAGTGAACTGAGCACAAAGTCGAGGATTCGAATTACTTTAATTACTTCGGACTGTATAGGTCCGCTAGAGTATGAAAGTTGACGTTTAAGTTATTCTATGGTTGTGGTTTCTTTTCATAGGAACTAAGGATCTATGGGGTGGCTAGCTCAGTGATATGAAGTCGGCCTGTAGATTCTGAGAACCTTGGTTCGATTCCTACAGGCGACAAACAATTTTCATAATTTCAAAAACTACCCCTGTGGCTCCTCCACCACTAACATCTTTGGGGGCCGTGATTTGAAGACTGGTGACCGCACTTCACGCGCAAAAATATATCACTTACTGAGATCTGCCTCGGCAGAGTGCCACACCCAGTAATGGGTAGAAGGCGTGATGATATATTTATTTATTTATTTTAAGGATCTGTTTTCAGGTGTCCAATCAAATATTGCATTTGAAAATTTTAGAATAGCTATTTACATACTGCGAATGGTGCAAATGACATCTTCGTGCACGAGTTTTGTACAATGTTTTTTGTAACGAGCAAAAATTATATAATCGACAATGAGTAAATTTATTAAATTTGAAGCGTGAATTTATATTGACAGTTTAGAATGCCATGAAATGATATTTGTTATTTGAAAACAAATTGTATATTTTTTTCTCACAAAGTTTGTTAAAATATGTCTGTTTGATGGCGTTATAAGCTAATGTCTCTATTTCTTTTATAAATTCCTTAAAATGTGTGTATATAAGTACAATTCGCGTTTTAAATAAAAATAAATATAAATATAGCATCACGCCTTTTACCCATTACTGGGTGTAGCACTCTGCCGAAACAGGTAAGTGATATATTTATGCGCGTGAAGTGCTGTTAACAGCCGTCATATCACGGCCTCCAAAGATGTTAGTGGGATAATTTTAATTTGATGAAAATATTTTGTCGCCTGTGGGTATCGAACAAGGGTTCTCTGGATTCACAGGCCGACTTGATACCAATGAGTCATTACCCCATAATTAATTAATTAATTAACGATTTAATAATCAATATTTAGAATAATAAAAAATGGGTGTTTTTTCAATTACTTTGCGCACTAGTTTGCAAAATCAATCTTTCCATTGGTTTCCAAGGTAATGTAAACCTTATTTTGCATGATGCCGAGTACAAAAAATAATTTAACCACTAACTTTCATACTCCAGCGGAACTATACCCGGATTCAGTATTCAAAGAAAAAATAACAGTATATCTAAATGATCATTATTTTATAAGCAGTGAAGCAAAAAATTCTTCTCTCACATAAATAAAATTAATAAATAGTATATCATTACGTCTTTTACCCATTACTGGGTGTGACACTCTGCCGAAACAGATCTCGGTAAGTGGTATATTTAAGCGCGAGAAGTGCGGTTACTAGCCCTCAAATATTTGAGTGGTGGAGGAACCACCGGGTTAATTTTAATATGGTAAAAATATTTGTTGGCTGTGGGAATCGAACCAGGGTTCTTAGGATCCACACGCCGATTCAATACTACTGAATCAAATGAGACAAGGAAATTTTTGACAATAATGGCCGTATTTATTTGGGATTTTTAAAGTAACCTGCAGGTTACTTGGCACACTTTAAGTAACCTAGAACTAACCTTAAACTGAGCCTACTGCCCCAGCTATTTTAGCGGGTTGGTAGATTCAACCCGTTTACTATCTCTTTCTAATCAACTTGTGTTCCTTGTTATTCGTGGCGGCATCGCGATTTGTAATAGTATAGAGAGGTTAGGAGTTATTTTTATGAAAAACGTAAGTAATTTTATAATAAACTATTATTTATGCAGATGATGGAAGAGCAATATGCATTATGTGCTTCTTGCAATATAAGTCACAGAGGATAATATTACGACACATTATTAAGACTCCGAAATTCATTATTTTGATAGTGCTGATGACAAAATTATAAAAAAAAACAGACCCTGACGTTATTTGCTTTTTGACTACATATAAAAAATATAAAGATGACTCAAAACATCCAATTAAAAGCGCAATTTAACACACAAACAAAACTAAGCAGATGTCGCTTCGAACATGCATTCAGATTTTAAATTTACCGCTAATATTTACAACTGACACTTGAGATGCATCATTTATTTGGAAGAAACACGAGTTAGTTCTAGGTCAGTTCAGGGTTGGATCAAAATTTCCCAAACAAATACGGTCAATATCACGCTCCCAATAATCAGGGTAGCACGAACCCTCGAAACATTCACTGAATTTACATTCACACCAATCTGTTTTTAGTTTTCTATTTATTTTACGCCGACTCTTTTCCTGTATAATAATTTCGGAATATTTGTTCAAGTCTCACGAATTGGGTTTCTTAGATTTCCGTGCGTCATTGTCCGCGTTCTCAGGTTACGCTGACCACGAGTGACCACGGACACCTCCTAGAGATCACAGTCTGACTACATGGAAGCCACACTTACACAATACAACACTCGTACATTTGATATGACAAGGAAAATGATAACGTGCGGTCAACTTGTTATTTGAAACGAATTACGTCAATTGTTTCTTCACTGTTGTTTTTGTGTGATTGTGATATATGTTGTTACTTTGCACAACAGGAAGTTTATTACAATTACAGTTAATCGTAAAGTTTACTAATTAACAAGCAAGAGATCGTGCGTTCAAATCTCGTGGACTTTGACTTATATACAACAAATACGGTTGTGTCTGAGTGGATCGGATTCCACTATAAGCTACTGTAATTGAGATTAAATTCCTGTTGTACAGAGTAACAAGTAAATGGACTCCAATATTAATATGGATAAGAAGTATAGGCCTAAATTAGGCTAGTTATTAATCATTGTTGCGATAACAATTTGCGATCAATCATTAAATGACAACGAATATGGTCAACGCATAGTTGAGAAATTAATATAAGCCAAATTTAATACTAGGGATAATATTTGCTAAACATGGACAACAAAAAATATGGCAGCGATATTATAGGATGTTTGAGGTAATAAAATAAGATATCATCACGCCTTGTACCCATTACTGGGACTGGCACTCTGCCGAAGCAGATCTCGGTAGTGATATATTTAGACGCGTGAAGTGCTGTTACCAGCCGTGAAATTACGACCTTCAAAGATGTTAGAGGAGAGGGAGCCACAAGGGTAGTTATAATGAGGTGAAAATTGTTTTTCGGTTGTGGAAATCGAACCCGGGTTCTCAAATTCATAGGCCGATTTAATATTATATAAATAAATAAATATATCATCACGCCTTGTACCCATTACTGGGAGAGACACTCAGCCGAAGCAGATCTCGGTAAGAGATATATTTATACGCGTAAAGTGCTGTTACCAGCCGTCAAATTACGACCTTCAAAGATGTTAGTAGAGGGGGAGCCACAGGGGTAGTTTTAATGTAGTGAAAATTGATTTTCGGCTGTGGGAATCGAACCTGGGTTCTCAAATTCACAGGCCGATTTAATATTATATAAATAAATAAATATATCATCACGCCTACCCATTACTGGGAGTGGAACTCTGCCGAAGCAGATCTCGGAAGTGATATATTTATATGCGTAAAGTGCTGTTACCAGCCGTCAAATCACGGCTCTCAAAGATGTTAGTGGTGGGGAAGCCACAGGGGTAATTTTTAATTTGGTGAAAATTGTTTGTCGGCAGTGGGAATCGAACCTGGGTTCTCAAATTCACAGGCCGACTCGATAGTATATAAAAATAAATATATCATCACGTCTTTTACCTATTACTGGGTGTGGCACTCTGCCGAATCAGATCTCGATAAGTGATACATTTATGCGCGTGAGATTTATGAGGGAGCCACAGGGGTAATTTTAATGTGGTGAAAATGTTTGTCGGCTGTGAGAATGGAACCCGGGTTCTCAAATTAACAGGCCGATTCGATATTATATAAAAATAAAACAAATATATCATCACGCCTTTTACCCATTACTGAATGTGGCACTCTGCCGAAGCAGATCTCGGTAAATGATATATTTATGCGCGTAAAGTGCAGTTACCAGCCGTCAAATCACGGCCCCCAAACATGTTATATTATATTATATGAATCATCTATATATTGTATGTAAGTATGTATTTATTATACTTGTGTAAAAATAAATGGACGAGGCTACGAATGACGTAAAGTTAATTTATTTGTAGTTGCTGAATCGTTTCCGCTGGAAATCATAATCTGAAAATGTGTTGATTAACAGATTAACTCATAGGAAATACAGAAACTATCAAAAAGAAGTGAAATATTGTTATAAATACAACTGCGTTTTAATGGTTCAAAATTCACTATAAATTATAGGTACAGGGTCGGCTTTACATATTTTGATACCTGATGATTTTGGAGCCCCATCAACTAATATTCTATTTATAAATATAATTTGAAGGAACTTAATCCTAATTACAATACAGGATCCGGACTCACCGAGCGGCAGTTCATATATTTTCAGTACTTGAGTACTACCATCGCACTGCCAAACATACTATTTAATATTATTCGTCAAATTTTATTTGTACAGATACAGAGTGTTATTTAGAACCTCAAAATAACAAATTTCTTTAGAAATGTGCGCGAAAATGCTTCGTTTTACAGATATTGTTCTGTGAACAGACAACAGGGATTAAAAGTTGAAAATTAAGAAAATATGTTTCTATATGATTCATGCCCGGTTTCATCAACAAAAATTAAATTTTAAACATGGTTTAAAGAAATAAAAGCAAATCGAATGTATGACAGCAATGTTAATTATTTCATTTGACATGTAATTTTGATTTGCTTTTATTTATTTAATCCATGTTTAAAATTTAATTTTTGTTGGTGAAACCGGCCATCAGACTACGAGAAATCGAATGCCGTTGAGCGCATCTTCATATCTCTTTTAGTTTTTGAATTACAGCGATTTTAGACTTTTTTTAAATGTCAACTTTGAAGGCCGATATCTCGAAAACTAAAAAAGATATTGAAATGCGGTTTGAACGAGTGTTTTTCTCGTGCTCTAATTAACTTATACTGAAATTTTACAAATTTTGAAAATTTTACTATTTTTGGCAAAAAATTTCCTTGTCAATATTTGGAAAAATTGAAGAGATAATGAAAATCTGTGAACACCAGTGGATTCCTCGTAAAAAAATACATATGTATGTAAAATTTCAGAATTTTTGCTCCACGGATACAATTTTTAGAGCAAAAAAACTAAAAATGGCCAAAAATCGTAAAAATCTTAAGGGGTACCCCTTCAAAAATAATTAAAAAACAGTGATTTTTCGTTTTTTTGCAATAAAAACTTTATCTGTGCGAATTTTTGTCTGAAATTTTGCATACCTATGTACTTTTACAAGAGGAATTCACTGGTGTTCACAGATTTTCAATATCTTTTCAATTTTTTGAAATATTGAGAAATGAAATTTTTGAAAAAATGGCAAAATTTTCAAAATTATCAAAATTTCCATTTAAGTTAATTGGAGCACGAGAAATGCACTCGTTCAAACCGCATTTCAATATCTCTTTTAGTTTTCGAGATATGGGCTCTCAAAGTTGTGCACCTAATATGCGTTGTAGTAATTTAAATGACAATTAATAAAATAGTTATTTTCGTACTAAGGGTGAAAACAGGCGTTTCTAGCCCGCGGCATGATTATTAGAACGAGGCGCAAAGCTCCGAGGGCTAATAACATACTCATGATCAAAAATGCTAATTTCACCCGTGGTACATACAATATTTTACGCACAACAAAATAACATTTAATTATATGTTCAAAAGATTAAAATATGTACATAGGTTATATGTCAAAATGACATTTTGTAAAATCAAGTATTCACAATAAACAAAAATTGTCATAGGAATTATTTTTTCATGGACCTAATGCTAAAAACAAATGTTTAAACTCGCTTTTTAGGACGAAAACACATGAATTTCGGCCCGATTGTGCATAAAATAAAATATGTCAACAATAGGCGTATTCCATTTGCCAATTGTATCAAATCTAACTTACATTTACTGAATCAGATCACTCATTTATTTCGTTGGATTACTTCGCTGACTTTATTTTCAGTACTGGAATAACTGATTCTAATTTACTTTAAAATAACTCATCCCAATAAGTGTATCAGTTTGCTTAATTCAGTTCATTTTGTCATGCGTCGAATTTATCTGAACTGATTTAAGTGAACCAAGTGGCAAATGCAATACAGCTATTGGAGTGTTGTTGCCTAGGTTACTAACCTATCACATGATTTGTTTTAAATATTTTCAAGACTGATTATCGACTGTATCATGTAACACATCGTTAATAATAAGCGACATCGATAACTTTTTTTAGCTTTGGCAACATCGGTTTCGTTTTGACGTTTGTTAAATTTTTATTCATATAAATACAAATTTGACAAACGTCAAGACAAAACCGGTGATGCCAAATCTTGTAAAATTTATCGACGTCGCTTATTATTAAAGATATGTTACATGATACAGCCGAATATAGTTTTTTTTACCAGTTTATTATTTATAAACATTTTCAGGTGTTCTAAACATTTAATTCAAATGAATCAGAACCATTTTACTTATGCAAATATTATAATAATGATAATATGGAAATTGTGTGTCATATATTTAAACTTCTCAGTTCTTTGTAGAGTTTGTTTGGCATTACAAGCACGTAATTTTGTAATATCGTAGAATATTGACGTCAATGACACACCTCTGTGATAAAAACAACGTAAAAAGAACAATTTTACTGCATTTAGCGGATATATTCCATTTTATTACTTGTAAATCACTGTGTTTTATTCTTTTCGTGTACGCACGTTTTTATTTATGTTGGTAATTTGCATAACAGGAAATTTATCTGAATTAAGCTGCGTTCAAAACTATTGAAGTAGTAATTATGATTAGCAATTATGATTAGCAATTACAATTATCAATTTTAAAACTTATTAAATTATAATTACTAGCATTAGTGACAAATGGCATTTGTAAACAACTTTCAAAACGAACAGAACTACATTTAAATTATCAATGTTAAAATAGTTATTTATGTATCAGGGGTGAAAACAGGCATTTCTGGCCCGCGGCATGATGATTAGCACGAGGCGCAAAGCGCCGAGGGCTAATAACATGCTCAGGATCAGAAACGCTAGTTTCACCCGTGGTACATACAATATTTTATGCACAACAAAATAACATTTAATTATATGTTCAAAAATGGGATGGCTAGCTCAGTGGTATGAAGTCGGCCTGTGGATCCTGAGGTCCCTGGTTCGATTCCCACAGGTGACAAATTTTCATAATTTGAAAAAGCTATCCCTGTGGCTCCTCCACCACTAACATGTTTGGGGGCCGTGATTTGACGACTGGTAACCGCACTTCACGCGCAAAATATATCACTTATCGAGATCTGCAGAGTGCCACACCCAGCAATGGGTAGAAGGCGTGATGATATATTTTTTGTTTTTTTTTATTTTATATGTTCAAAAGATTCAAATATATAGATACATAGGTTATATGTCAAAATGGCATTTTGTAAAATCAAGTATTCACAATAAACAAAAATTGCCATTTTATTTATGTATCCATAGGAAATTATTTTATTATGGCGTTAAGATCAAATAAGAAGTATTTAAACCCACTTTTTGGGGCTAAAACACATGAATTTCGGCCCGGTTGTGCATAATAGATAAAAAAATATATCATCACGCCTTTTACCCATTACTGGGTATGGCACTCTGCCGAAGCAGATCTCGGTAAGTAATATATGCGCGTGAAGTGCGGTTACCAGTCGTCAAATCACGATGTTAGTGGTGAGGGAGCCACAGGAGTAATTTTAAATTGGTGAAAATGTTTTGTCGGCTGTGGGGATCGAACCAGGGTTCCACAGGCCGACTTGCCACCACTGTACCATTACTCCATTAAAATTTATAGATTATCCCCCCTAATCTGTAACTGTAACAAATAATTATTAGTTTAGTGCGTAACGTTTTAAAATATTGAACTGTGAAAATTATTGACATTTTAAGATGCATTTTTTAATTTAATTCAACTTTTTAGCGTAGTGAATAACGATGACCTAAATCACGCAAAAAAGAAACAATTTACGATCATTAAAAAAAAAAAATGGTATCTTATCGAGTTTAAATACGACATACAAATATACAACATAAGTATCTAATCTTTGACTTTTAATTCAAATAAACGAAATTCTTGCAAAGTTGAAAGAAACGAACAATTTTCACTTTCTGAATTCTATTTGTTTCTACTTTTATTCCTACGCTTTGAAATATTTATTTTTTCAAAGAAATCTTGTTTAATTATACTTAATTAATTGATAATCATTCATTTTTTTATCACTATAATAGGTAGAAGATGATATACTTATATTTATTTTATTTATTTATTAATGTAATAAGAATAATTAATTGCAAATCTCACTTTATTAGATATTAATTAATTAATTTAATTATTTATTTATGTCACTCTGTACAACAAGAATTTAATATCAACTATAGTACAGGGTTCGAACTCACCGAACCGCAAAGTCCTAAATCATATATTAATAACTTGAGTGGGATTCGAACCCTAAATCTTCGCATTCGAATGCCGTAACGCTACCAACACCACCCTACTACCAGACAATACTATATATTAATTAATTTTCTAATCCAATATTTTGGTACTCATCGTTACTTAGATTTTGGAAAAGTCTTAATATGAACTGAATATTTTATGCAATTAACGTAATTTTCTGTTCGGTCTAGACGTCATGATTGTCTTCTACTTATTATAATTTCATACTGGGAAAAACTTACATTAAATATGTTATCTAAAAACTAAACAAGATATGAATAAGCGCTCAAAAATAATTAAAAGTTTCCAAACTATTAAATAGTTTTAAATGAGCTAAAGGTATGCTTATAAGTCAATTTGGACCCGGGGAATTCAATGCCGTTGAGCGCAACTTCGTATCGTGTTTAGTTTTTGAAACATAGCCTCAGGAAGTGTTGAACTTTCCAAAAAATTCAGCACCTCAGTTTTTCGACTTTCCAGAGGCCATATCTCAAAAACTAAACGAGATATGAAGATGCGCTCAACGGCATCGGATTTCTCATGCTTCAATTGACTTGTATACAAATTTTCAGCGATTTTTAAAATTTTCAAAAATGTTCACCATTTCATTTTTTTCAAACAGTTTTTGGACAATATCTTAAAAACTAGAAGGCGTACGCACTTGGGGCTTTAACCATTGGATTCAGCGGATCAAAATACATATGTATGTAAATTTTCATTACAATAATCGTACGAGAAAGAGTTTTAGAGCAAATTGTTTGAAAATCATAAAAAACATAAGGGGTACCCCTTGGAAAAATAATTAAAAATTTCAACAAACTGAAAGCGCTTCAAATGAGCTAAAATTTTGCTAATAAGTCAATTCGGACCTGGGGAATTCAACGCCGTTGAGCGCTACTTCGTATCACGTTTAGTTTTTGAGACAGAGCCTCCGGAAGTGTTGAACTTTCCAAAAATTTCAGCACCTCAGTTTTTCGACTTTCCAGAGGCTATATCTCAAAATCTAAGCGAGATATGAAGATGCGCTCAACGGCATCGGATTTCTCATGCTTCAATTGACTTGTATACAAATTTTCAGCGATTTTTAAAATTTTCAAAAATGTTCACCATTTCATTTTTTTCAAACAGTTTTTGGACAATATCTTAAAAACTAGAAGGCATACGTACTTGGGGGTTTCACCATTGGATTCAGCGGGACAAAATACATATGTATGTAAATTTTCATTACAATAATCGTCCGAGAAAGAGTTTTAGAGCACATTGTTTGAAAATCATAAAAAACTTAAGGGGTACCCCTTCGAAAATAATTAAAAATTTCATAAATCTGAAAACGCTTCAAGTGAGCTAAAATTTTGCTAATAAGTCAATTCGAACCCAGGGAATTCAATGCCATTGAGCGCAATTTCGTATCACGTTTAGTTTTTGAGATAGGGCCTCCGGAAATGTTGATGCGCTCAACGGCATTGAATTTCTCATGCTTCAATTAACTTGTACCCAAGTTTTCAACAATTTTTAATAAGTTGCATTAGTAACAAAATATCTTGGTGGTGGTCGTCTACGAACTGGAAGATTTAGCAAATCTCTAGTGAATTGTGTGAAGCATAGCAGTGGAAAAGTATCCTCTAGAGCTCAAGACATGAATAAATTATTGTTAGTGTCTCGTGCAAGTCTCTGGTGAACCATCAAACCTCTAACGCAAAAAATATCCACCAAAATGGAAACAGCAGAAGATAACGCGAAAATCATTACTTGATGACGATACAAACGCGAGAGCTGTTTTTCTAGGTGCTTCAGTATCAATAAAAAATTTCAACCATTCTTTATTTCTTCTACAACTGCCCAGCTGTCGAATGTTGATGATTTACTATCTTATTGATTGAAAAATTACTTATATTAGCAGTATTCCATTTGCCATTTGGTTCACTTAAATCAGTTCAGATAAATAACACAATCTGATCAAATGAACTAAATTAAGCAAATTGATGCACTTTGGACCAGTTTTTCTAACACCAATTAATGTTAATCATGATTATGGGGTAGTGGCATAGTGGTATCGAGTCGGCCTGTGGATCCTAAGAACCCTGGTTCGATCTCCACAGCCGACAAACATTTTCACCAATTTAAAAATTACCCCTGAGGCTCCCCCAATACTAACATCTTTAGGGGCCGTGATTTGACGATTGGTAACCGCACTTCACGCGCATAAATATATCACTTACTAAGATCTGCTTCGACAAAGTGCCACACCCAGTAATGGGTAAAAGGCGTGAATATATATTTATTTTAATTTATGATTATAGGGTAATGGCTCAGTGGTATCAAGTCGGTCTATGGATCCTAAAAACCCTAGTTCGATCCCCACAGCCGACAAACATTTTCACCAATTTAAAAATTACCCCTGTGGCTTCCCCACCACTTACATCTTTAGGAGCCGTGATTCGACGGCTGGTAACCGCACTTCAAGCGCATAAATATATCACTTACTAAGCTCTGCTTCGGCAGAGTACCACACACAGTAATGGGTAAAAGGCGTGATGATATATTTATTTTTATTTATGATTATAGGGTAAAGGCTCAGTGGTATCAAGTCAGCCTGTGGATCCTAAGAACCCAGGTTCGATCTCCACAGGCGACAAACATTTTCACCAATTTAAAAATTACTCCTGTGGCTCCCCCACCACTAACATATTTGTAGGCCGTGATTCGACGGCTGGTAACCGCACTTCACGCGCATAAATATATCACTTACCGAGATCTGCTTCGGCAGTGTGCCACACTCAATAATGGGTAAAAGGCGTGATGATATATTTATTTATATTTATGATTATAGGGTAATGGTTCAGTGGTATCAAGTCGGCCTGTGGATCCTAAGAACCCTGGTTCGATCTCCACAGGCGACAAACATTTTCACCAATTTAAAAATTACCCCTGTGGCTCCCCCAACATTAACATCTTTGTGGGCCGTGATTTAACGGCTGGTAACCGCACTTCACGTGCATAAATATATCACTTACCGAGATCTGCTTCGGCAGAGTGCCCACACTCAGTAATGGTAGAAGGCGTGATGATATATTTATATTATTAATATTAATACAGAGAAAACCGGTGATTGAATAACTGGCCCTTATTGGGGTAAATTATTTCAATGTTAATTAGAATCAGTAATTCTATTACTGGAAAGTAAAGTCAGCGAAATAATCCAACGAAATAAATAAGTAATCTTGTTCAGTTAAGTTAGATCTGATCCAAATGGCAAATGGAATGCGCTTATTGTTGTAATCAATTTGCATATTTTTATAAAATTTTAATAAAAGCAGTTAGTGAATCATACTTAACTTCATTTACTTCTTTTAGCACCACCGAATTGATTTTAAAATTGAGTAACTTTGTTGTAATCAATAATAAATGTTAAAATTTCGATGATTTGTAAGTAAGCTGGTAGTGAATCACTCTTTATTGGTTTGTAGCAGCCTAATTTATTGCCGTATTGATTTCAAAATTGAGTTAAATTGTTGTAATCAGTAAATAAATTGCGATAAAAATTTGATAATTTGTAAGTAAGCAGTTGGAGATAGCAACAAGCTATTACTTAGGAATTGTTTGTAGTATTTGATAGTCGTAATAAAAAAAATACTATTGTTGACATATTATTCAAAGAAAACACGGAACAGGGAACACAACAAAAGGCTGATTGTTTTATTTGTTGATCAAATAAGTGAATAAGAACGATAAAATATTCTCAATGTTAACAACGTACACGTGCCCATGATATTCACATAATGCAATTGTCAAGAGTTGTCAAGAACGTCAAGAACGTCGTTTTAAATACATGAAATTGGAACGATCTTGTGGTCGTGTGACATAGAGGTGACATTTGTAGTTGGCAGGGTGAGTGACCTAAACTTACCTAGGATCGGGAAGAATGATCTTCTTGCTCGCCCGTGCAGCTGGAGTACACTTGGACTTCTCCATAGCCATTAAATAGCTCACATCCGCGAGCACTGCTTCCAGATCCGCCATTTTGACCGCACTTCAAAACTGACTAATTCAACATATTTACGAACACTACACCTTCACAACACTCCGCGAGAAAGTTTACAGTGTATGGAATCGTCACAGTCATTCATTGATTTGTAACATCGTCACTGACTAAACAACGCACAGCAAATGACAAGCATGAGGATGATACCACGAATACCTCACAGGACTAACAATTAAAATTGGGGCTCCTCTACAACCGACTGGGGCACAGAGCACAGATTGGACGAGCCCAGCGCTGCGACTGCTCGGTTCTCGTTTTTATTCGGGAGGAATCGCTCCACAGCTCCTGATAAACAGCTGTTGCCACTGTCTCCAACCCTCTAACACAAACACTTTTATTTTACACCACCATTTCACTTGATTTTCACTTGACACAACTGTTCCTACACACATATCACATATTTAAGCTCCACTAAACTGAATTTTAATAGATAGTCCCTCGTATTTTCAATTTCCAACTCGATTATTCGAGTTTAATTTTGACATTGAGAACACTGTTCGTTTTATCATGGCGTCTGAAGAAGAAACATGTCAAAAATTTGACGATTTATCTTTAAAATTTAGTTGTCTTTTATATGGACGAAGTGAAAAACAGCAACAGTACATTAATTATTTATTAGACGAGCTGAATTCTTTAAACTTCAAACTACCAGCCGTCACAAACGTCAACGTAGGTTACAAGTTTTTCTAACCTCAAAATTAGATCATTTCCGATTATTTTTTATAGAAAGCTGTTCTGTTGATTCACCAAATTTGCACTATTGTTCCAGCAACAGATAGTGCATTAGTAAAAAAATGTTGCGCGTTAATTACAAGTTTAATAACACAACAACGAATCTCAATCAAAGGAAGCACTTTGTCTTTCACTGTAGACTGGATCACCCAAAACCTCAAACAAACAGAAAACTATGACATTTCTGTCATGCAGTGTTTGGAATCTGTTATTCGAGATAATGTTGACAAAATACAAGAAGTAAATATTCCGCCTTTGTCCTTTAATTGATATTAATAACAAGTTTTTCTAGCATCTGTCAGAACTGATTGGAACGAATGGCATTTTGTTGAAACTATCAAATGAATCGGAAGAAAACGTACAGTTTTGGGCTGTTAAGTGTCTTGAAGCAATAGTTTATTGCAAAGAAGAACAAAAGGATTCTTTAATTAGTGTAAATTATTTAGAAACATGTTCTCAACTTTTTCTAACCTTACTTTCAGAGTCCAAGCCGTCAAAATGCGACGAGATCATCTACTGCAAGGTAGAAACTACACATTGTTTATCACACACTTTACAAACTCATATTTCTAGTTACTTATATCTTGTTTACGCGGTCTACAAAGTATTTTAACTCAAACATCCGAACTTGAGAGCCAATTAGGTTCATTATTAGGAGTAGCTCGATGCTATATGACTTACTGCTTATTTAGTAAAGACTGGTTGAAACCGCAAAAAATTATGCCTTCCAATCTAAGTATTGCAGATATTAAAACTAGTTCTACTCGGGAAAAAAAGGGAGGAAAGGTATGTTACATAATTACAATCAAAGAGTTATATAATTATATTAATTATTGTAGATAACGAAGCAAAGAAAACAGCGAAAACCAAATGCGCACAAAAAAGAGGATAATAAAAGAAATGAAAAATCTTTTTCAGAACAAAATAGTTCTAGCTATACTCCTGCCACACTTATTTGTGAAAATATACCGTAAGTTTTGCCAAAATATTCATAATAAATGTATAGTTACCGTCCAATTGCCCGAATACAATTTTACAGAAAAACAATTTCCCGAATGACAATTTTACCAAATGTAAATTTTGAGGAATAACATTTCACGAAATGTCAATTTCCGGAATAACTATGTTTCCGAATGATCATTTTCCAATATTCTAATTTCCAGAAAATTTCTCGACTGCAAATTTCCTAAATGAGCGTTAAACAAAATAATCATTTTTCCGCATGCTAATCATACGTGTGCAATTTTCCCGAATGTAATTTCTTTAAATTTCTAAAAAGTGAATTAATTTTATAACATTTGCGTGTAAAAAAATTATTAATCTAGTTAAATATGTAGTTACATTTGTTTTACAGGATAGTAATTAGTGATTCCGATTTTTCGGATTCAGAATCCGGAAAGAGCAACAAGGTAGCTGTTGCTCAAGGAAGAGTGAGACAAGCTGCCTTAAATTTGCTTCTTTGCATCGTAAAGGTAACAAAACTAAATGAATGTATATCTCTCTTTTTTAATTATTATCTTTAGAAATAAAAATAATAATATATAAGTCAGGAAAGTGATATTTTATTGACGAAGCGGCTGTTTGAAATACCAAGGCCGTATGCCGAGCATTTTAATCCGCTGAGTCAAGTAAAAACACTTTCTTGATTTATTATGTATACTATTTGTTTCTGAAACCGCTAAATTTAATCATAAATAAATCAAAAAATTTAATTTTTTTAATATAAATTGTCTTGAGAGCAGACTAGGTTCCAAGGTTACAAAAAAAAAATAGTCAGGTAGAATCTTTTGTTGTAGCCTTGGATACGTACTTTACTTAACTGTTTTGAGACGAATTCCATTTGCCATTTGGATCAGATCTAAATTACATTTACTGAACCAGATCACTTATTTATTTAGCTGGATTACTTCGCTGATTTTATTTCCAGTACTAGAATTACAAATACTAATTTACTTTAAAGTAATTCACCTTAATAAGTGCATCAATTTGCTTAATTCAGTTTATTTAGTCATATGTCGAATTTATCTGAACTGATTTAAGTGAACCAAGTGGAAAATGGAATGGTAAAAATCAATTTTCCATACTGAAATTTGTCAGGAAAGTAGAAACTTTCTTCCCGATTTAAGAAAAAATAAACATATTACGCCTTCTACCCATTACTGGGTGTGGCACTCTGCCGTAGCAGATCTCGGTAAGTGATATATTTATGCGCGTAAAGTGCGGTTACCAGCCATCAAATCACGGCTCCCAGGCAAGGTACCAGAGGGATAGTTTTTTTTTATGTGAAAATTGTCTTTAGGAAACAGATAAACATGTAATGTTCGGCTACTGGTCGAGTTTCTTCCCCGATGGCTCTCCAGCGAGCGTTCACAGTTTAAATCGCTGTCTTCTTCAAGAACCATCACCTCGAGGTCGAATCGCGGCCTTAAATGTTATTTCAACAATTTTAAACGGTTCCAAATTGTATTTATCTCAAGCAGAAACTAGGTATTTTAAAACCAGATAAACAAGAGGAGTAGACTATTAATTTTGATGATTTTTTAGTGAAAAAACTTTTGCATTTACTCCATTTTCAATGATTCTTGGCTCAATGATAAAAGAATTACATAAATGTTTATGTCTAGCGTTGAAAGATAATTCGATTCCAGTTTTGACGCAAATTTTAAAATGTCTAGCGCTTTTAGTTCAAGCCACTCCTTATCATAGATTATCTCAGGGATTATTGGATAATGTTATAAGTAATGTTAGGCCTTTCATCAGACATAGGGGTGAGATATTTTAACTTATACAGCATGGTGTGAAAAAAATATGATTTTTTAAATTTTAAATCAAATTGTTTTTTGAGTCGCATATTTATGGCTTTTTTTGTACTTTTCATTAGTTAGTAAAAAGATTCAAATTTTTAACAATAATAAACATACATACATATATCCCATCAAATGAGGTAGCATGAACCCTAAAATCACTCATAAAATATTTACTCATTACATTCATCAAATAATCAGCCCTCGTCTCTCATCCAAACACACCACCCTCACTTTAACCACATTCATAGATCACTCCATATAATAAACTCATTCATTTATTACACTCGAAATCATTATCACACAACAAACCTTCAATCACATTTATCTATAATAATAAACTCAAATTGTAATATTCATTTCGTACTTTTCATTACTTATTATTATTTACATCACCTTCACTTAATAATTTAAAATTATAACTAATTTAATAATATCTTAATTAATTAACTACCTGCTACCTAATTGGTTTAATTTATTAAATAGTAATTCAATAATTTAATTAATTTAGCTAATGTTTGCTAGTACAAGAAATATAAATAGAAATAAATAAATAAATATATCATCACGCCTTTTACTCTTTACTGGGTGTGCCACTCATCCGAAGCAGATCTCGATAAATGATATATTTATGTGAGTGAAGTGCGGTTATCAGTCATCAAATCACGGCCCCCAAAGAAATTCGTGGTGGGGAATCCACAGGAGTAATTTTAATTTGGTAAAAATGTTTGTCGACTGTGGAGGTCGAACCAGAGTTCTCAGGATCCACAGGCCAACTTGATACCACTGAGCTATTACCCTATAATCATAAATAAAAATAAATATATCATCACGCCTTTTATCTATTACTGGGTGTGTCACTCTGCCGAAGCAGATCTCGGTAAGTGATATAGTTTGCGCGTTACCAGTCGTCAAATCACGGCCCCCAAAGATGTTAGTGGTGGAGGAGTCACAGTACAAACTTAAAATATTTAATAACATTTTCACACATAAATTTTCATAGGTCGGTACAAAGTTTTATAAAATGATATGTAACTCAATAATATTCCGATTTAAATTTTTAAAAATCATGTGATTTTAATTGCTATTTAAATAACCAAATTAAATCACTCGATTTAAATCCTACACACCCTGTTTTACAGTATTAATTAAGCAAAATATTTATAGATACAACAGTACAAGTAGCAGCCCTGATAGTTCTCGGATGCGTAGTCGCCTCAGAACCAATCGTCAAAGAAGCCATCTCAAATTTATCCCGAAACATAAATAACACTTCATTCCTCCCACAAAATATTTCCCAAAGCGAATCCGATCAAGAAATCGAATTCGCAGCTTTTTCTTCTGATGAAGAAACCTCTCCTACCACTCAAGAACCAATCACAAACATTCCATGGCTTCTTGAAAAATGTTTAAGGAATTTAGGAGTGGTACCTTCGAAGAAAAATAATATTGTTCCTGCTCCGGTAAAATTAGAATCTTTACAAGTTATTTCGTCAATGTGCAGGAATTATTTTCACGTTTTGCTGGCTCCGCATATTATGCTAGTTGCAAAAGGATTTGAGATTTCTTTAGGGGATAAATATATAGATCTGCGTTTACATGCAGGTAGAGCTGTTGATTCTATTGGACATGCTATTCAACAGAATTATTCTACAGGTAAGAGAGACAATCCTTCCTATTCTGTAACTCGATTATTAACTTTTAATGATCGATAAGTTAATGACAGACTTTATTTTTTATGATTAATCCTTAACAGTCGCGACCTAAAAAATCACTTACTATTCAAGGTTAGTAACCACATTTTTTACGGAACTGTAAGTGAACTGTCATATTATTTTTGATAATAACAACTACATATATTAGTTAACAAAATGCATGAATATAACATAAAAATATCGGGGTAAATTATTCTAGTCTCATGCTGGGTTGCATGAAAGTTTTATCGGTTCATTAGCAGCTAACGGTTTAATAAATTTCAGAAAATCGCTATTGATACTGTTGGTAGATAAACAATTCTTTAACTAAAGAGCTCTTTATTTTTTTCTTGCAATCCAGCATCAGAATACCAAAATTGTGACTATCAGTAAAATAACGATTAAAAATCAAACTTATCATTAACTTATCGATCATTAAAAATACAGTTACAGAATATGGTGGATTATTTTACTTTTATTTTTACTAAAAAATGCTTGTTTAGATGATCCTAAACCGATTTCAATCGACAAAGGTCTACAGTTCTGGCAGATACTTTTAAACGGACCATTAACATCTTTATTACAAAGCGATCAAAATGCAACTTTACGAAGTATTGGTTGCGATTGTTTGGGGAGCATTGGAAGCGATATTTTTGAACATTTACCAGTAATTATTACCGTTAAATAATTAATATTGATTATAAATTGTTCTGTAAATGTTTCAGAAAGACAAACAACTGTTAATAATAACTTTATTATTTTCCTGCAGCAGAGACGAAGAAAATAGTGTTAAGGGGGCCGCAGTTAGAGCTCTGGCTATTTCTGTTTTGTATCCTACTTTACGGGAGGTAATATACATACATATCATCACGCTATATCCCATCAAATGGGGTAGCACGAACCCTAAAATCATTCATAAAATATTCGCTCATAACATTCATCAAATAATCAGGCATCATCAAACATTCTCATCCAAACACACCACCCTCACTTTAACCACATTCATAGATCACTCCATATAAACTCATTCATTTATTACACTCGAAATCATTTATCACATAACAAACCTTCAATCTCATCCATCCAATCACTCCTATATAAATATTAAATTATCTATTCTTCATATAATAATTATTTGTGTACCTATGCAGAAAGTAGTATATTACCGCTTGCGTTTGGAGATTGTTGATCGAGAGCAACAATCATGCAAGAGCGGCAAGGACACTTTCTGCTCGAGGTGCACACAATATTTTTCCTACGATCATTTAGAAATGCTTGAAAAAGAATTTAAAATCATTTTTTACAGTTTTACTTTGGAAATTCGGGCGAAAGTTTACATGTATCCATGAATCGATACACTTTTACTTTACCGCTCGGCAAGCATCAAACGTCAACTTTTTGCTTTCAGCTAACAGTTGGAAAAGTCTATTTTCTGCTCGGTTGTGTACCTAGAGCAGAAAGTAGTCTATTGCCGCTCACGCATGGACATAAAAAACGATGCAAGAGCGGCAAGGACACTTCTTGCTTGTGGTACAGACAATATTTTTTCTACGATCATTCAAAAACGCTTGAAAAATAATTCGAAATTATTTTTTACAGTTTTTCTTTTCGGAAATTCTTGCAACAGTGTATATTTATATTGAATGATTTATTTTTTTATATAAATTAATATTTTTGTAATGTAGGACTTGGGATTTGTGATGGATACAGTCGAAGCAATAATTCGTACATTAGATGACACAAATTTAGCAGTTAGAATAAAATCTTCCTGGTCTCTAGGCAATTTAAGTGACGCCCTAGTTTTATACAAGTAATATTTTATCTGTAACTTTTTTCACGATCTTAATAATTGTTTTCACTAGGAATAATGCCTCAAATGAAGATCTACCCGACAGTTTATTGTATAAATTATTATTTTCTTGTAATAAAATCGTTGATGACAACAATAAAATTAAATCCAATGCTGTTAGAGCTTTGGGCAATTTATTACGTTTAGTAACAGTTGATTTATTAAATCAAGATAAATTAAAAGAAATTACTGAACAATCTATTGCAATTCTAGTTAAAAATTCTGTTAATGGATCCGATATGAAGGTAATAAATATTAATTAAATAATTATTTGTTGTTTAAACTGATTATGCTTTAGGTTCGATGGAATTCCTGTTACGCAATTGGAAACTTTATGAAAAATAATGATTTATTTGTTGGGAACATGACGTGGCAGGTAAATAATTAATTAAATTAATAAATGAATTATTTAATCATAATTATTTTACAGAAAAGTGTCTTCCCAGTTTTAATGGACTTGGTAACAAATTTTCGTAATTTTAAAGTACGAATAAACGCTGCTCTAGCATTTTCAGTTCCCGAAAAACGAACCCATTTTGGAAATTATTATTTTTCATCTTGGAAATCTTTGCTTAACGCTTTGGACAACTCGCAAAATATTGAAGACTTCAACGAGTTCAAACACAGAGATAACTTGATTGATCAAGTAAATATTTTAATCAAATATGTTTAGATTTGTTTGTACCTATTTTTCTTTCAGATTTGTTTGTCTGTTAGTCATTTAACAACTTTGTTAACAGCAGAAGATTTGATTAAACTAAATGAATTAATGGTTTGTCACATCGATGCTCTTAAAATTCAAATGCATCGAGTTCAAGAACGACTTGTTCCCGAAAAATCGGAAATTTTACTGAGAGCAGCTGATCATGTCAATCATTTAAAACTGGGACATTTATCTCATAATCAGCAATCCGTTTTATCAGAATTGGAATGTATATATACTCGAAATGATGTTTAATATTTATTTATTTACAATAAATCAGTTTTATTAAATAATTGTCTATTTTATTATCGATTTAACAACATCCTTAGCAACGTACAAACAACGTATATTAAAAAAATAATTCGGACGACAGTACTCTTTACATTATTATATTTATAAATTAATAATGGCGAAAT
Organism: Pterostichus madidus; assembly: GCA_911728475.2. NCBI lineage: Eukaryota > Metazoa > Arthropoda > Insecta > Coleoptera > Carabidae > Pterostichus > Pterostichus madidus. Next base: position 984,132 of record OU452314.1, on the reverse strand, counting down.
CAACAACAATAAAAGAGGCTTTAAAGAAATGGGAAGAGAAAAACGAAGGAAAAGACATTGCAGAAGCAACAGAAATCGGATTACAATTTCAGTTTCCACCTATCGAAAAAATGGATAATTCTTTAAGTATCCTGACAAACTGCACTAAATTAAGTTTATCTACAAACATGATTGAAAAGATAACAGGGCTGAATCAATTAAAAAACTTAAAAATACTATCGCTCGGTCGAAATTACATCAAAAATTTCTCCGGTTTGGAAGCAGTTGCTGATACACTGGAAGAGCTTTGGATTTCTTACAATTTAATCGAGAAATTAAAAGGAATCGGTGTACTTAAAAAGCTAAAAGTGTTGTACATGAGCAACAACGTCGTGAAGGAATGGGGCGAGTTTATGAAATTAAACGAGTTACCAATTTTGGAAGACTTACTTTTTGTTGGAAATCCTCTCTACGACAATCTTGATGTTGAAACTTGGAAATTTGAAGCTGCTCGAAGACTTCCTAACTTGAAAAAGTTGGACGGGGACACAGTTTTACGGGATGATTAGATCTATTCTTTATTTAGTTTATTTTTATCTTGTACAAGCTTTAAACATGCATCAGCAAACTCTACGAAAATTGGTTCCTTCATTGCTTTGTCCATGATTACAGATGCATTTTGATTTCTATCTATTTCTAGTAATATATCACGGACGTGTGGATTGCTAAGAATGTTCTTTAATTCGGTGGAATCATCTGAAATTGAAAGATCATGATTAGGCCAGGCGAACATAACCCAGAAAAATTACTTACCTAACAATTTTAATTTATCTGCGGGAATTGTATCTTCTGTTACATAATTATAATTAGTTTGAACTTCTTCTACTGGTTGATCAGTTTTAATTTCTTCACAACCTTTTTCTTGATGAGTTTTGAAGCAATTTAAGGAACAACTGTAACAATGACAAGTTTTTGAATAAAAGTTATACAATTAATGTGTGTACTTACTATTTTATTCTACATTTAGGACATTTGTATGAGGCACTATTAGCACTACAAATTACACAGTTTGACATTATTTTAATACTTATTTACAGAGCATTTTGCAGATATAAACACACCGGTCAACTGACAACCAGACCACGTGGAATACAATGAGCGCGGGCGCGGCATTTCAAACAGCAACATATTGATCAAAAAGTATATTATTTAATGTACAATTTTATTTAATAAAATTTAATGTATTACAGAATATGTTTGTCTATACTATAATACATTTTCAGTCAAAATAAACCTGTAACTTTTAGGAGAGAAATAAATAACTGTAAAAAAATCATGGTGTAGATCAGCAACATGATTCTAATTAGATTGTGCTTGTAGATCTACTTATCATTTGTAGCTTTTCTAGATAGATTAACTTAGAAGGTAAATGATTTCCTTTGCCTCCAAAAGCATCTGAATATATAATTATTTCCAGAGTTCTGCTCAACCACAACAGGTGGTAAGATTTGCAAGAATTTGAAATCAGAAAGTTGCAAATATTAATATATAATTAACAGTTTGTCGATGATAAATACAAGAGTTATCGATCGTTCAGGGTGCTATCTTTTGAAACTCAGTTACACGACACCCACTTGTAGCTCTAGCTCCAATAGCAGCAGCTTAAACTGTCGTTGGATAAAGCTCTCCTCCAATAGCAACGGCTCTAGTTTCATCTTTCTGTCTTTTAGTATTTTCTAAGAATTATTTAATAGATTATCTTTCATTAATATACAAATTTTATGCTCCTACAACTTTCTAGAAGTTATTTTAAGATTTAGGGTGTAAGAAACAGTCAAAAATACTAAGATTGAAAGTGGATGTCGTTTTAAGCCTCGCCTTTTTCGGGAGGGCTCTAAGATGGATGCACGATCTTCTACAAACTATTGTAATCTAAAATTGCAGATGATATTATAATGTATGTTTTACCTATAAAACCATCCAAGCTATTGACATATTTTGAGTATAAATTCGTGGCAGATGCAGCATAACTAATTTAATCTTATATTGTTGTAAAAATCCTTCGATCGTATATCATCAATTTATTTGTAATTTTGATTGATTAAATAATTAATTATGTAACGTAGTGATTCAGATGAACACGTTAGAAGGTTTTTACCGTGATTTATATGTCTCCATAAATAAAATGACAATTTTAGTTTATTGTGCATACTTGATTCTGCAAAATATCATTTTGATATATAACCTATGTACACAGTATGTCCCAAAAATAACGAAACTCTTTAGATATAGAATAAAACACGCACTGTATTATGTTTGAAATTTAATATTTATTCAAAATAGGTTCCATTTGAATCAATACACTTTTTAGAACGATCAACTAGAGCATGCATATATTTTTTTATGCCATCTAAAGGAACGTTCTTTAACACATGTGTCACGGCTGCTTGAATGGCTGGAATATTATCATAAAACGCTCCTTTCATGACAATTTTCAGTTTTGGGAAAAGACAATAGTCACATGGTGATAGATCAGGCGAATACGGAGGGTGGTCGATCACACAAATATGTTTTTTCATCAAAAATTCGTTGACTTACACGAGCGACTTTTTGGTCTTCATTTAATTCATGTGGAACAAAACGTGAACAAACCTTTCTTTTACCCAAATCTTCAGTTAGAATTCTCCAAATATTATTTTTACCCGTATTTAATTCTAACAGTAAAATTCGCATCGACATTTCACGCACTTTTTCGACTAATTCAGCACAATTTCCGGCTTTTGGACGTCCAGGTCTTTCATCATCATTTAAATCTTCACGACCATTTTTAAATTTTGCAATCCACTTATAAACTTGTGAACGAGATAAATAATCATCACCATAAACTTTGTTCATCAATTCGTATGTCTCAGCAAATTTTTCTCCAAGTTTAACACAAAATTGAATATTTGCTCGTTGTTCCATTGTATTTTTACAACATAAACACAAAAACTACTGTCATTAAAATGAGCGTAAATTTTTAAACTGTCACCTGATTGCATGAAGTTGTATGCGTTCGAAAGAGGAAAGATGTATCTTTCTAACAATGTGTATGTTCAATAGATTGCGCTACGTGTTCTATGATTTAAATTAAAAGTTTCGTTATTTTTGGGACATACTGTGTACATATTTTAATCTTTTGAACATATAATTAAATGTTATTTTGTTGTGCATAAAATATTGTATGTACCACGGGTGAAATTAGCGTTTCTGACCCTGAGCATGTTATTAGCCTTTGGCGCTTTGCGCCTCGTGCTAATAATTATGTCACGGGCCAGAAACGTCTGTTTTCACCCTTGGTACATAAATAACTATTTCTGATATTAAACAATAATTGAAATCAATTAAAGACATATTAAATCACAAACGCTGAGAAGACAAAAACTTATATCATTTTGACTATTATTTATTTGTAATTAATTTTACAATTAATAAATAATTATTCAAGATGGTATGAGGAAGACAACCATGTTTTTGATGCCCTTTCCGTTTCGTCCGATGTCGTTTCGTCCGTTCGTTTTGTACTCTAAGTCCGGACTTCATTTTAGTTGTTTTTGACCTCAGAGGTGACTCGCCGCTGCAATCAAAGACCCCGGGGTCGTGCGGGCTCTTCTACTACCACTATATTTTTATAACGAGCTTGTTATAAAAGTATAGTTAGTAATTACATGTGTAATTATGGTAGTATCGAATGATTCGTATGATTTGTTCGTCGATTCATCCCGGGATGATTTTAGATCTTAAAGTCGCGATGTACACTCGAATTAATAAATTAATTAAGATAGGTTCACACAGTTCGTTTCCGTTGCAGGTTAACCGTACGGTTACGGTCGGTTCGGGTTCGGTTACGGTTTTATCGGTTCGGGTGTTTGACTGTGCTGTACGGTAACAAATGGTTAGTGTGCAGTACGGTTTATTTACTATGTTTAACCGACTTTTCTATACACTAACAAATAGTTAGTGTGTAGTTAAACCAATACTTAGATGCAGGGACTTAGCTGTGCACTAACAAATGGTTAGTGTGTGGTTATATTATTTATTTATTTATTATAAAAGTATACAAAGGTATACTTACCCGCGGTACTTACATGTTGTGTAAGTTGCGGCTAAATATGGTATTTAAGTAGGCTACAGTTAAAACATGGGTGTATATAAAAATGTACACACATTATGCACATAAAGTAAAAAATAAATAATTAATACAGCGATCCCCAAACAATTTTATAATAAATCTGCGACATAAATTCGACATCAGGGTCTCTCTTCTTATAGAAATATTACTAAATACTTCAATACATCGCTTCCTACTTTTTAAAATAAGTACACAGTATTTTACTCGCTGTATACATATGGAATAAAAATAAATAATTAATACAGGGCTTCCTAAACCATTTCCTAGTAAATCTATGACATAAATTTATCGTCAGGGTCTCTTTTTTTATAGAAATATTACTAAATATTTCAACCATGTTTTTTTTAAAAATAACTACATAATATTTTACACATAGTATACTCCAGAAACTAAAATTAAAAGAATGAATATGCGCTCTATACACATAAAATAAATAATACAGTAGATATACGACAAATAATAATAATAAACTCGTAATGAAATATGTTATAAAGTCGTAATATTTATTCAGTGCATTAAAATAACAAAACAGTAACTAATTCAATTATACATTTTAATTTACAATTCAGTTTTACGTGTTAATCTTTGTATGTCATAGGGATAGAGATCAGTGGGTATTGGCGATTTGTACAGTTCACTTGCCAATTGTAAGTAACGTCTTCTTAAGTGGTAAGCACTAGCCTTAGGTTGTCTACTACGGGTAAAGATGCCCTTCTTGTTACCACCAACCCTTGTTGTTGCTAACAAACAAAACATATTAGACAGAAAACACTTTGTACGTACCTCATTAAGTTCATACAAACTTCTACATTCTATTCAATCTCACACGTATACATCTATATATTCCCTACAAATTATACTCGATCTCAGCTAAAAACGCAGAAGATGACAGTTTTTTAATATGACAAAGTTTCTAACAGTCTCTTATTATACCCCATATGGAGTAATGGTTGAGTGGTATCGAGTCAATCTGTGGATCCTAAGGATCCTGGTTCGATCCCCAACAACCCACAAACACTTTCACTAATTTAAAATTACCCCTGTGGCTCCCCTTCTACTAACATCTTTGGAGGCCGTAATTTGACGGTTCGGCAGAGTGCCACATCCAGTAATGGGTAAAAGGCGTAGTATAGTGTAGATTTGAGCCCATTTGATATTTTGTTAATCAACCACAATTAAGTTTAGATATAATACTGCATTCCTAAGTGGGACAGAGTATAGTTAAAGATATATTAAACTTACTTTGGGCAGTTTTGAAGTCAGCAAAATTCCAGATAAATTCTCCGATAAACCATCCTTTTTTTCTAAGAATATCGAATGCTTTAAAATGCCTTGACATTAATTGAACTTGGTAATCTTCCGACCACACATATTCTGGGTTCTACAAATAAAATACGTCATTTTTTATAATAATTTTCATAATTTCAAAAGCTATCCCTGTGGCTCCTCCACCACTAACATCTTTAGGGGCCGTGATTTGACGACTGATAACCGCAATTCACGCGCACAAATATATCACTGACCGAAATCTGCTTCGGCAGAGTGCCACACCCAGTAATGGGTAGAAGGCGTGATGATATATTTATTTATTTATTTATTTTTATTTTTTATAACAATATACGATCTAATAATAATATATGTCAGGCTTACCAAATGCAAACCTTCGTAAGTATCCGCGCCATATTCTGACATTAACACAGGTTTGTTATACTTCTGAAACCAAGCCTCGGCTTCTTGTACAACCCTTTGCGTAATCATATCCATCTTCCCCGCATTAGAATACCATCCATTGTATCGGTTGAAACTTATAATATCCAAATGTTTGCCCTGGATAACATAATAGTTATTTATGTATGAAGGGTGAAAACAGATGTTTCTGGCCCGTGGTATGATTATTAGCACGAAGCGCAAAGCGCTGAGGGCTAATAACATGCCCATGGTTAGAAACGCTAATTTCACCCGTGGTACATACAATATTTTATGTAGGTACAACAAAATAACATTTAATTATATGTTCAAAAGATTAAAATATGTACATAGGTTGACATTTGGCAGAATCAAGTATTTACAATAAATTGTCATTTATGTATCCATAGGAATGATTTTTTTTATGGCTCTAGGGCTAAAATAAGTGTTTAAGCCCGCTTTTTAGGGCTAAAACACATGCTTTTCGGCCCGGTTGCGCATAATAACTATTTTTTCACAAGACTCTATCAGAAAGTACCATTTTTATCCCTTAATTGACAGGAGAAAGTGATACTTTTCGTCCCTAGGATCCCTAAGATCCCTAGGGAAGAAAAATGAAACCATATCCATGGCAACTGGAAAACAATGGTATAATTTGTTATTAGTAATATCAAGGTGACAACTGTCAAGATAATAATAAATCTTATCTAAATTTCTAACATATTTTACTTTTTGATAGGATTACTATTATTATATTATAATATGGAGTAGGTGGCTCAGTGGTATCGACTTGGTCTCTGGATCCTGAGAACCCTGATTCGATTCCCAGAGCCGACAAACATTTTTACCATAATAAAATTACCCCTGTAGCTCCTCCACCATTTACATTTTTGAAGACCGTGATTTGACGGCTGGTAATCGCACGTCACGCGCATAAATATATCACTTATTGAGATCTGCTACAGCAGAGTGCCACGCTTAGTAATGGGTAAAAGGCGTGATGATATATTTATTTTTAAATTATAAAATAATCTGGGATATACTTACAGCTCTGTCTTCAAAATATCCTCTAGCGATAGCAATTGTCAGTGGCCTAGTTTTGTCCATTTTTCTAACATGATTTGCTACAGCCCTACAAAATATTTAAATAAACATTGCTACTATAGCGTTAAGGGAATATTTACCCGAAATAAGTATCAGCTGCTTCGGTTTGAGTCCTGGGTTCATTAGCTAATGACCACGCAATAACAGAAGGACGATTTTTGTCCCTTCTCACCAATTCTGTTAGGGAGTCCTTATGTTTTTTTAGAAGAGATTTTGAAAAGCCGCTACAAGACACAAAATTGTAAAAATTAATTTTTAATAAACTAAGAAATATATATTTTCTGAAACCGAAGCGAAAGTACCACTTTGACGCCTAAAATGTGGCGCGAAAGTTGTATTTCCCTGACTAGTTACGAAAACGTAATAATAATAATAATTTAAAAAAACAATCACTTTCTGATACGAGCTGTATTCCATTTGACACTTGGTTCACTAAAATTAGTTCAGATAAATTAGACAACATGTCTAAATGAACTGAATTAAGCAAACTGATGCATTTATTTGGGTGAATAACTTCAAAATAAATTAATAGTTATTTATTATACAAGTGTTTTATTAGGTATATAAAACACGCAAGAACAGTTTAGACACGAGACCGAAGGTCGAGTGTTTAATATTCTTAAGTGTTTTATATACCAATAAAACACAAGTGTAATATAAAATTTTATCCACAACTCATAATTATAGGTATCGAAGAAGATTAGTCGTAACGTTTAATGTTGATTCAGTTACATAAGCTGTATTCCATTTGCCACTTGGTTCACTTAAATCAGTTCAGATAAATTATACAACATGATTAAATGAACTGAATTAAGCAAACTGATGCACTTATTTTGATGAATTACTTCAAAGTAATTAGAATCTGTAATTCTAGTACTGAAAATAAAGTCAACGAAGTAATCCAGCGAAATAAATAAGTGATCTGGTTCAGTAAATGTAAGTTAGATCTGAGCCAAATGGCAAATGGAGTACGCCTATAGTTTCTTAAAATACGTTAGATCATGAAGTGGTTGCTAAGTAACAAGTTGTTTACAGTGTTTTATGGAATATAAAACACTAATGTTTTATGAGCCATATAATTCAACTGAAATCAGTGTAATAATGTCTTTATTATATATGAGTTGTGGATAAAATCAGTAATTCTAGTACTGGAAATAAAGGCAGCGAAGTAATCCAGCGAAATAAATAAATGATCTGGTTCAGAAATTGTAAGTTAGATCTGATCCAAATTGCAAATGGAATACGCCTAATATAGTGAACAAAATATATGTATACCTTGTGAAGAAAGTGTCATTTTCCCCTTAGATGCTTTAATTTCTCTCCTGAAACGACACCTAAGGGAGGAATGACATTTTCTGCACGAACTATACAAATAACTAAAATATTAAAAGGGTATTAATATATACAAATATACAAATAATTGTAATTGAATCAAGAATTAATTAATATAAATTTCAGTTCGTTAGGCATATAAATACTGAAACTTAAACAAGTATATAAACATAAAAATGACAAAAACAAAGATAGTACAAAGTAAGAATAAAGCAATATACACACACCTTATAGACAAGAGACAGTTAAACACGTTTTCGGGTGCTTCATTTCCACAGTTAAAGTTCAAACTGCAAGTGCAACACAATAGGAACATGATTAACACAATAGCAACACACAACAAACACAAAATAGCCAAAAGCTGTGCTGAAGGAATTTTATTCAGCTGGCTGCTTTCGAAATGAAACTGGTGTACTTATAATCACACTAGTACAACTTAGAAATTGTTAAAAACCCCATTGTAAAAAGCAAATAATGGACTCCAATACCATAATCGAAATAAAGAAAATGAATGATTGAATTATGACTATTAGAGCTTTTCTCAGTATAATAATGACAAGATTGGTTAAAACGCAATCACATGACATACAATACAGCATTTCATTGGTTTTGAGAAACGTTAAAAAAAATATCTAATAAATAATTCGTATATTATTTGCACTCATTGAATTAAGCAAGTTTTGTACCACTTAAAGACATTGTAAGATACTTGTGACGTCACAAGCACCTACTGAACTTTAAAAAATCATATCTCGCTTAATTTAAGGAAGTTTCACTGATTGTCATAGATTTTCATGTACTTTCATAAAAATAATAATAATAATAAATCGGTATAGGAGGCCATTACGATAAAATAAAAAATATATTTACTCGGTATCAACACTAGGACACTCATCAATAATCATAATGCCCAATTTGTCCGCCATGTCCATAATTTCTTCCGCGTAAGGATAATGAGAAGTCCTGTAAGCGTTACCTCCTACCCATTTTATTAAATTATAGTCCTTGGATACTAAAGCCAAGTCTAGGCCTTTCCCTCGAATCTGTAAAGAAAATCAACCATTACTCCATTATATAATCCTCGTCTCTAATTCATTATCAAAGTAACCAGTGTCAGTTTAATTAACTGACAATTAAAATAAATTAATACTAATTTAATTATAAATTTCTAAATAAATATTTATTGATCGAATTAAATTACAAAGAGAAAAATTGGAAGACCACCAGAATTTGAACCTAGGACCTATAAACTCCGGTCATATGCGCATAGGCCACCGTAGTCTAGCGGCTAACGTAGCAGCTTCTTAACGCCGTAGGTCGCGGGTTCGAATCCCGTTCAGAGTGTGGATGGTTGTAAGGTATTTGTAAGGGTTAAGTAGAAAACCAGCCCTTGGCTGACCCTCACCCTTGACCCTAAGTGGCCAATAAAGTCAAATACAAATTTCATAGGTGCCAGGTTCAAATCCCAGCGGTATTACTATTTTCTCTTTATAATTTAAATAAATACCAACATCAGAATCCTCGTGACGTCCAAATCCATGTAAATACACAGGACGATTGTTGATTAAGAATGTTGTATTGGTCCATTTTAATGTCCTGATTCCAACAGGCAGCCGGTATACATCAAGTTTTTCGTCAAATGACATCAGGGTTACCTACAAAATAAAATATATTAATAAATAAATATTTAATCATATATTACATATGATTTTTTGGTGGAAGCGCGCTTGGAATATTTAATATTACTAAGTAAAGCAGTTGAAATGAATAATTACGAAATGCACTTGACATATGCAGTTCATTTTTCAAACCAAGAAGTAATTAGTAAATTGCGGTGATACTAATAATTAATTACATGTCCTCTGTCCCTAATTTAAGGGTAATTAATCTTTGGGGATATACATCATTTAAATTAGATAGTTAAGCTACAATATATTTTAATATTATACTGCGATTTTCAATTTACGGTACCTACAGTTTATAGTACTTTTATTATTATTTATTGTATTTATCTCGCTAAAACTGAGTGCTAACCATTCAACCACAACATACATTCTTAAAATCACGTTGTGTTCCATTAAATAGGACCAACACGAACCTTTGAAACATTAATTGAACATAAAATTTATTCCACTATGCACCTCCGCCAAATTTTACCCCATGAACATTCATAATTCATTTTACCATCCATTTATCCCTAAGGATTCTAGAACCTATGAGTAATCTCTCATTTGATATACATTCTTCTTAATCATATACCAACATATACGTATTAAATGTAAAAATAAATATTTTCTTTAAAACAACTAAGTGTTTTTATTTTGTATTTTTTAAATATTACCAACATATTCCACAAATACTTCATTTACACATCAGTTAATATTGAATATTCCTCACCTCCAAAGTGTACAAATATCCTGGGTCAGGATCCATCAAATACGGCCACCAAAACCTCGCCAAAGGCACTGTCAATGTCCCGCTAAAATTCCCATTGCCATTATCCTTCGCCGCAGGATTCCCTGCTCGATCTAACAGCACCACGTTACATGTCACCTCTTCGAAATCGGTCTCGTTGAATCCTGCGAATCCTGCAGCTTCCACCACGTAATGCACTATGCCTACGGACACGACATTATTTCACAAACAATAGATAAAGTTTTATATCTTAGAATTTCCGCAGCCGAAAAACAATTTTCACCGCATTAAAACTACCGCTGTGACTCCCTCTACACTAACATCCTTGGAGGCTGTGATTTGACTTCACATGCATACCGAGATCTGCTACGGCAGAGTGCCACACCCAGGAATGTATAAAAGACGTGATGATATATTTATTTTATTTTACCTTTGGCTGCCCCACCACTAACACCTATGGGGGCCGTGATTTGATAGCAGGTAACCGCACTTCACACGCATAAATATATCACTTACCGAGATCTGCTTCGGCAGAGTGCCACACCCTGTAATGGATAGAAGGCGTAATGATATATTTATATTTATTTATTTTATTTTATTTCTGAGTGGTGTCGAGTCGGCTTGTGGATCCTGAGAATCTGTGTTCGATTCCCATAGCCGACACACAATTTTCATCACATTAAAACTACCTCTGTGACTCCTTCTCCACTAACATCCTTGGAGGCTGTGATTTGACTTCACATGCATACCGAGATCTTCTACGGCAGAGTGCCACACCCAGGAATGTATAAAAGATGTGATAATATTTTTATTTTATTTCTCAATGATACCCAATCGGCTTGTGAATCCTGAGAACCCGGGTTCGATTCCCACAGTTGACAAACATTTCCATCACATTCAAACTACCCCTGTGGCTCCCCTCCACTAACATCTTTGAAGACCGTAATTTGACTTCACGCACATAAATATACCACTTACAAAGATCTGCTACGGCAGAGTGCCACATTCAATAATGTATAAAAGGCATGATGATATATTTATTTAATTGAATTTCTTACCTTTATCTCCCTGAATATCAGTCCGTATGGAGATATCATCCACGTAGATGTTAGGGGTTGTAAAGAGCGTCACCGGACGATGTATCCCTGCATAGTTGAAGAAATCGAATGTGTAGGTTTGCACCAGCTTCTTACCATCATCTCTAAAGACAATTCAAATATTTTAATAGAAATACATCCTAAAATATCTTCTGTATTACGTGGACATTTCGACGATGGAACCTTGAGGAACTGTGTCTGCACGTAGCATGTTGTCTACGGCGACGGTAACGCGATTTTCTTTGTTAAAGTTGAGTAAAGAGGTTATTTCTCTTTGGAATGGGAGGTGGCCAACGTCGTGGTTCATTACTAACTCGCCGTTTACCCACTGAAAAAAAATATATTAAAATTAACTTTTTTTTGTAAATATTGCGTATCGAAGAGTCACTTCACACAAGCGGTACTTAACAGGACGATGTTATTATCGTACGATAGACTTGAATCTAGATCCCTAATTTTGTTTCATAACAGGTATTTATGTACCATGGGTGAAATTAGCGTTTCTGACCCTGAGTATGTTACTAGCCTTCGGTGCTTTGCGCCTCGTACTAATAATCATGCCGCGGGCCAGAAACTCCTGTTTTCACCCTTGATACATAAATAACTATAACATTGCAATATTTTGTATTGTAACTATAAATGTTAAAATTTTTGCATAATAGGCATAATAATTTTCTGATTGATGCAAGTGAGGGAATAATGACTATTATTCCCTCATTATTCCCTACGATATTTATACATGACATTATGTATCAAAAATCATACATTTAATACAGTTATATTATTGCCCACCCCTTTTATTCAAAACATTTATTGATTAATCCCCCATTTTCGAGATGTCCACTCCTGTAGTATATAATTCAGTATTTCCTCCAAAGCTGGCAGCACATATCCCATTTCAACTTCGCAACTAAGAATCCAAATTTCTGGTTAAACTACCCACTCAACAAAAGAACCCATCATAAACAAACATTCTTATACTCTAATTCTCCATCGATTTTCTCCACCCTACATATTTCCAATCAACCACAACATTAAATCAACTTACCACTTGTGCAGAGTAACTAACACTTCCAAACCGCAACCAGACTCTTCTATCTGCAATCCTCCAGGTATCACTCACGAAGAACTTGCGATCGTACCAAGCGAGCCCCACGTGATCTCGTATGTTTATGTCTTGAGTTACATCATTGTAGCTGGCGGGAACGGGCATTTGAATTACTTTTCCAGACTGTAAGAAAAAAAACGATTGATGGAATTTAATGGTGTTGTGGTTTTAAATCTTTCTCTTGATGGTGGTATGGATTTTACTGTAAGATGTAGGTGGCTAGCTCAGTGGTATGAAGTCGGCCTGTGGATCCTGAGAACCCTGGTACCCTAGATTCGATTCCCACAGGCGACAAACAATTTTCATAATTTCAAAAACTACCCCTGTGGCTCCTCCACCACTAACATCTTTGTAGGCCGTGGTAACTGCACTTCACGCGCAAAATATATCACTTACCGATATCTGCTTCGACAGTAATGGGTAGAAGGCGTGATGATATATATATATTTTTTTTATTTATGTAGGTTCCGTGTACTTTAAATGGAATTAATAATTGGGGTAATGTTTCAGTGGTATTAAGTCGGCATGTGGATCCTAAGAACCCTGGTTCGATCCCCATTGACGACAAATATTTTCACCAAATTAAAATTACTCTTGTGGCTCTCCCACCACTAACATCTGTAATTTGACGGCTGCTAACCGCACTTCACGTGCATAAATATATCACTTACTTAGATCTGCTTCGGCAGAGTGCCACACACAGTAATGGGTAAAAGGCGTGATGATATATTTATTTATTTTTTTTTTAATAAATTTATGTAAGTATTGCAGCATTAAAGCTCTGCAACTATAGATCCTACTAGACATTATATTATAAACAGCACAGGAATAGTTTCCAAATATTTGAGGTAGCACAACACCATAAACTAGTTCATCCAATATTGATACAAATTCGCATTTTACGATAACCTTTCAAACATTTACTCTCAATAAAAACAAAAACAAACTCGTAAACTGTAGTAACCTAAATTCAAAATTCAAACAAAACACTAACGCATATATATAAATACTCCATGTGACAAGTGCGGCTGTATTTGTGTACGCATATTACATTTAATAGCCACATTTACATAAACTAAACGCGGAATGTTCATTGTGAACAAACCAGATAAAAGTATAAACACCTACTATGATTATTTTGTAGATATAACGGTATTCAGTTAGTTTTACTATGTTTATGTGGGCTGTTTATATACACAAATCATTTACTATTGTTTACACAGTTAGTAGTTGATAAAAGAGTTTACTAGATGTTAACGAGAGATTACATCTAATCAGTCATTGTTTCACACATATCTGTTACTGATAAAAGATAGCAATATTGTCAATATATTTTGAATGTACTATAGCATGTCCTCTTTCGAGAGGTGCACTTGTACTGCAGTGTTGATTGACCTTTAAACTGTGTGAGTTACTGCGTCATCACTTTCAGTAACACTTGGAACAGAATGAAAGTAAAAGTAATTATTCATTCTTTTTATTTGTCTGTTATCAATTATGTCATCTTGTAGTTGTTCTTAGAACAATGATTGTTTTAAAACGGAACTTTGGTAGTATAGTAAATACTGTTTTGTACAATACATAAAACTTGTAAAATGTTTTCAAATGAAGTATAGAATTAATTATTTCAGAAATTTATACAACCATATTCTGACTGTTTCGGATTCCATTATAAGCTACTGTAATTGAGTATTCGTACTCGTTTTGTAATGGAATTCTTTCTGTACTAGTATTATAATATAATATTAACTATGTATGGGGCTGGTAACCGCATTTCGCGCGCAAAAATATATCACTTACCGAGATCTGTTTCGGTAGAGTGTCACACCCAGTAACGGGTAGAAGGCGTGATGATATATTTATTTTTATTTTTAAGTATGGGGTTGGTGGCTCAGTGGTATCGAGTCGGCTTATGGATCCTGAGAATCTCGATTCGATTCCCACAGCCGATAAACAATTTTTACCTCATTAAAATTACCCTTGTGGCTCCGTCAGCACTAACATCTTTGGAGGCCGAGATTTGACGATAAGTAACCGCACTTCACGCGTATAAATTTATCACTTACCGAGATCTGCTATGGCAGAGTGCCACACCCAGTAATGGCTAAAAGGCGTGATGATATATTTGTTTATTTATATTCACTATGTAATCTACAAAATGAATATTTTTGACGTTTGAAATGTCGTTATAAATATATATATATATATATATATATATATATATATATATATATATATATATATATATATATATATATATATATATATATATAATTAGTGAAAAGTGTAAGTGCAACGTGTATTAAATAGTATATTACGTACCATGAATTGTAAGTATCAGTTTTTAGGTCAAGAATGTAGTTTGGGAAATCGAGGCCCAAAGGGTCGGGATTTTCTAAACATTTGCAACCTAACAATAATCACTTACTGTTCGATGTTAATACGATATTTTTTACAATACTTGCACAAATAGACCGAAAAGAAAAATAGGTTTCAAAATTGACAGCTGTCAAATTGTCTAAATAAACAGGACCTTGATATGTAATATTTACTTACTGTTACGGTGTACAGTAAGTAAATATAAAAGTCCTGATATAACCATGGAAACTACTGTTCCATTTACTGTGTTTATATTTTGTCATTAATAGGTAACTTACAGTAAAAGTATTGTAATAGTATATTACGTACCATGAACAGTAAGTGACAGTTTTTAGGTCAAGAATGTAGTTTGGGAAATCGAGGCCCGAAGGATTGAGATTTCCTAAACATTCATTGACCTAAAAAAATCACTTACAGTTCGAGGTTAGTAAACTATTTTTTACAATACTTGCACAAATAGAAGGAAAAGAAAAATAGGTTTCAAAATTAACAGCTGTCAAATTGTTGTCAAAATAAACATGACCTTAATATATAATATTTACTTATTGTCCACGGTGGACAGTAAGTAAATATTAAATTTCTGATATAACCATGAAAACCACTGTACGACAACAATTGTATTTTAAAATTTAGAACACCTTACACCACTGTGCAATAAAAGTTCCACTTGCTGTATTTAAATTTTGTCATTAATAGGTAACTTAAACTATTGTAAAAAGTATCTTTATTGCACTCATAGGTTTCTCACTCGTACAATAAAGTGTAACTTTTAATACTAGTTGCATAAATAACTATTAGTCACAGAATACCAAAATTATGAAAATCTATATCGATCTGTATCGATCAGTAAAAGATAATGATCCAGTTTTCAGTTACAGAATTAGGGGAAGAGGAAAATGTTATCGTGAAAATAGTGACTTATCTTTTCAGTTCTATATTTTAACAAATTATTTTGTCCGATCGCTTTTATTACAATCTGTACCCTTTAGCTACACTTCTGATTGTAAGGAAGATACTTGAATAAAATACGAGACTTGAATTTTAAAATGAGTATCGCAATCGCAAACCTTTCAATCGATCTGAAAACTCGTTAAGATGTTTTAAACTACACGAGCTATTCACAAGTATTCCGAAAAAACACTCCCTTCAATAACATCTAAATATATCATTACACCTTCTACCCATTACTGTAAGTGATATAATGCGGTTACCAGCCGTCAAATAACGGCCTCCAAATATGTTAGTGGAGGAAGAGCCACAGGGATAGTTTGAATGTAGTGAAAATTGTTTGCCGGCGGTGGAAATCGAACTGGGGTTCTCAAATCTACTAAATATATCTTCACGCCTTCTACCCATTACTGTAATTAATATATTTTTCACGTGAAGTGCGGTTAATAGCCGTCAAATAACGGCCCTCAAATATTTTAGTGGAAGAAGAGTCACAGGGGTAGTTTTAATGTAGTGAAAATTGTTTGCCGGCGGTGGAAATCGAACTGGGGTTCGCATATCTACAGTAGTACAATAAATAAATATATCACCACGGCATTAACTCTTTATGAGTGTGGTATGAATTTCTTGCTACCCTCAAAAACTGGTAAACTTACCTCTGCTAAATCTTTCTTGAACCAAAACTGATCGAACCCTAATCTATGATCAGTTGAGGGTGATAATCTAAAATTCCATAACCCATCTAGTGAGGCTGTTTCTCTTGTTTCTGATTGTCTGGGGTACAGTATGCCACCTGGTGCCACCTCTCCTTTTGTCAGGGCGCAAATTACTAACATTGCACAGCAGGCTGAAAGCGCGGCCATTGATGCTAATCTGAAACATAAGAAAAAAGAATATTTATATTAATTAAGGGTAATGTTTAAAATATACTCAGTAATGGGAAACGGCGTGATAATATTTTTATTTATACCTATATTTATGCCTATACCTGCTAGTTTATTAACAAGTGTGGGGCTGTTATTTAATGGCTTATAACATCCCCTACAGTCAACCTAGTAATCATCTATTCTATTTTGCAAGTTTAGACCGTTTTTGTGCTTATAATTTGATAAAAGGAATGATAATTATTATTTATTTTAAATATACAAATTAATCATGTTACTGCCCCTTTATTAACGCCTTAGGGGCGGTTATTTGACGACTTGTAATCGTCCCTAACAGTACTTCTATTCAGATTCGCAATTGTAGATCTCTAAAATCATTCATAAAAATGAGTGAATATTTTTATGAATGATTTTAGGGTTCATGCTACCCCATTTGATGGGATATAGCGTGAAGATGTGTATGTATGTATGTTATGTTCATAATTTAATAATAGAAGAATTTGGGGCCCTTTTGAAAAAGTAAAAAAAAATGAGAATGAAAACATCTGTATGTAGTTCTATTTAGTGACTTTATTGATTATTTTAGTTAGCTTTATATAAATCAAAATGTTCTATTATGTCCTCAAAGTTCTTTTAAATATTTTAAAGTTATTTTAATATTTGTATAAATTTTATAGGATTAATTAAGAAATTTTAAGTTATAAATTTTTTTTTTAGACTAATTAAAATTTTGTTCATTGTTTAAAAATTATTTAGAAATTTAATCTGGTTTTCGATTTACATTTAAATTTAAAAAAATTAAAAGCAATTCTTAGCAAAATTACATTAAAAATTGAGCTCCTCTATTTTCCGTGTAAACAACGATCTCGGCATTTTGAGGCCCCCATCAAGCCGGGGGCCCTGGGTTCCTGCCCCCTGTAGCCTTATGGTAAAGACTACACTGCCCGTATTACATTTAAGGCTGTGTTTAAATATCTTTAAACAATAAAAATAAAATGTGTAGATCTGCAACTGTAGATCTGCAACGCTCAAAATTTAATATTATCTTTTCTTTATACATGATACATATCTTTTAAATGAGATAATGGCTCAGTGGTATTAATTCGGTCTCTGCATCCTAAGAATCCTGGTTCGATCCCCACAGCCGACAAAACATTTTCACCAATTTAAAAATTACCCCTGTGGCTCTCCCAACACTAACATCTTTGGAGGCCGTGATTTGATGGCTGGTAACCGCACTTCACGCGCATAAATATATCACTTACCGAGATCTGTTTCGGCAGAGTGCCACACCCAGTAATGAGTAAAAGGCGTGATGATATATTTATATTTATTTTTTATTTACATATATTCGAATAAAAATTACAAAATTGATTTAATAATCAGCTCATATATTATTTAAATTTAACATTAGCATAACTAAATGTTTAAAATGATTAACAAAAACTTTTTTTTAAACTCATGTACAGAATTTTTTGTCCAATACAAACTGAAAAACTTTAAGGTCAAATTTTTGTATCATATTTCAATTTGATAAAGTGTTTTTACCTCCAATTAATTTAACATCAGTCAGATATAATCGATCATTATTTACTGGCATTTCATATAATTTTAATTTGTAAATAATTTTACATAAAGAAGCTAGTTTTTATTTAAACAATTAATATATTTAAAAAGAAACTCATAAAAATGATAGTCTATAATTTCAGTTAAGGATATAAATTTTTAAATAGACGATAGTTAACCAATACAGATATTCCAAGGTTAATAAGATGTAAAAATAGAACCATATTCTAAGAATCTTTAGCAAAAATTTACTTACATTTAAATAATGCTGCTAGGCTTGTACTTTCATTTCACAGATGTAGATAAACTGTCGAAAATTAATAACAGTTCAGCTATTTAAATAAATCAGTGTTTATAAAAACGTTATCAATCGATTAATAAAATAACAGATGTGTTGATTATTTAAACACAAACGATAAGGCACTAAATTCATTATTGTTGTTTTGTTATCAAAAATAAAACAATAACGTTGCTACCTTTTTAATAACAATATCTTTAGGATTGGCGGAGTTTAATGACTTGTAAAAGATCTGCAATTGCAAAGTCATCGTAATTTGTGAATTCGGGTTCGATACCCGATACACAGCCGATTTATAATCTGCAAAACATTATAGTTATTCCTGTGGCTTCCCTTATATTAACATCTTTGGGGAACGTGACTTGACGGTTAGTAACTGCACTTCACCCGTCTAAATACTTACCGAGATCTGCTACGACAGAGTGCCGCACCCAGTAATAGGTAAAAGGCGTGATGATATATTTATTTATTTAAAATTACCCCTGCGGCTCCCTCTGTATTAACATTTTTGAGGGCTGCAATTTGACGGCTGGTAATCGTACTTCACGTGCATAAATATATCACTTACCGAGATCTGCTACGGCAGAGTGCCACATCCAGTAATAGATAAAAGGAAAAAGTATGATGATATATTTATTTAAAATTACCCCTGCGGCTCCCTTTAGACTAATATCTTTAAGGGCTGTAATTTGACGGCCGGTAACCGTACTTCACGCGCATAAATATATCTCTTACCGAGATCTGCTACGGCAGAGTGCCACATCCAGTAATAAGTAAAAGGCGTGATGACATATTTATTTATTTAAAATTACCCTTGCGGCTCCCTCTATACTAATATTTTTGAGGGCTGCAATTTGACGGCTGGTAATCGTACTTCACGTGCATAAATATATCACTTACCGAGATCTGCTACGGCAGAGTGCCACATCCAGTAATAGATAAAAGGCATGATGATATATTTATTTATTTAAAATTACGCCTGCGCCTTCCTCTAGACTTTGGGGGCTGTAATTTGTCGGCTGGTAACCGCACTACTCGCGCATAAATATATCACTTACCGAGATCTGCTACGGCAGAGTGCCACATCCAGTAATAAGTAAAAGGCGTGATGACATATTTATTTATTTAAAATTACCCTTGCGGCTCCCTCCATACTAACATTTTTGAGGGCTGCAATTTGACGGCTGGTAATCGTACTTCACGTGCATAAATATATCACTTACTAAGATCTGCTTCGGCAGAGTGCCGCACCCAGTAATGGATAAAAGGCGTGATGATATATTTATTTATTTAAAATTACCCCTGCGGCTCCCTCTACACTAACATCTTTGAGGGCCGTGATTTGACAGCTGGTAACCGCACTTCACGCATACAAATATATTAACGAGGTCTGCTACGGCAGAGTGCCACACCCAGTAACGGGTTGAAGGCATGATGATATATTTATTTATTTCCTAAATTAATTTCATATAAAAAACTGTCGGCAATTTGGTTATAAGTAGGTCCGCGCTCTAACGATGCTTGTTATAATATGATGTATATCATTTAACAATTAATTTTGTATTTTTAATAAATAAATATATAAATCACTTTATAATTGAATAATAGATACAGCGTCATAATAAAAATCTATTAAATTAGTTTTTGCAAATAATAATAATTCCTATAAATTATGAGTTATTAAAATCAGTTTATATGTCATAAAAGTATTTTTCTCAGTTGACCTTTATAGTTTACACCGTGCTAATTCGTACCATACTAAGCCTTAATGTTTTATTATTACAGAAAATGTCAAATTATTATTTATAAGAATCGAATGTTGTTTTTTTAATTTATCGTTAAAATGGGACATGCATATCAATAACATATTAAATCATTCATACATACGCATAAACTGTTTGTAAATAATAAACTAAAATTTATAAACAAACAGCAAAAATATTTACAAAATGAACACGAGAACATGATATATATATACATTTGACTTCGATAGGCCCACGCACTATTCCATGAAAATTCATTGAATTCGGTTAATAGCTGCATGAATAACATTACGTTGTAGCCCATAAAATAAGGTAGCATGAACCCTAGAAACATCAGATTCATGAAATAAACATTCTTATTAAGACACGGATTTTCATTATGGTACAGATTTTCATTACGATACAGATTTTCATTATAGCACGACTAAATTGACCAATAATAGCACAGCAGGAAGAATGTTTTTTTTTGGGCTGTCGAAAGTGAAATTGACATTTATTTTAATAAAATAAAATATATCATCATGCATTTTAGTCATTACTCTGCCGTAGTTTATCTCGGTAAATGATACATTTAAACGCGTGATGTTCGGTTACCAGCCGTCAAATCATGGCTTCCAAAGATGTGAAGGGAATGCCAAAGGGGTAATTTTAATCAACTGAATAAATGGATTTGGTCAGAAAAATAATGTATACAAGTCGTATATAATGGCTATTATAAAGTCGTTGAATAATATACAAATCAAACAAGTTAATATTTAATTACGGGATTTTGACCCAGTTTTTTAAAATACTAATTTAATTTATGACGGTCATTAAAATGGCCTTGCCGACCGCTGTTAATAACAACATCCATTAATGTGGTAAAATATGAAACATTTACCGTTTCCTAGGTTACAGAATCATATTTACAGATATATTATACAAAACAGTGTTTACTATGCCCTTAACCGAAATTAATCTTTTTTTTCTCATATGAGGGACTAAAATTGGTTATTCTTTTCGTCGACAAGAAAGTAACTGTTTTCCTCCCTTCTTTATGTTTTATAGCAACCGTCAGCACATATTTAAATATTTATTAATATATTTATTCGAATTCCACAGTCGACAAACAATTTTCACCACATTAAAATTGCCCCTGTGATTCTGCATCTATTAACATCTTTGGGGGGGTCGTGATTTGACGGCTGGTAACCACACTTCACGCGCATAAATATATCATTAACCGAAATTTGCTTCGGCAGAGTGCCACATCTAGTAATGAGTAAAAGGCGTGGTGATATATTTATTTATATTTTATTTAAACATCAATTTGCAATTGCAGATCGTAATCGTAAACATCTTATCTCAACTTATATACAACTAACAAAAAATTAAATCAAGGCTAATAAACATTTTTACATTTCAGATAAAACATCAACAAATTTTAATCTCACTTACTCTATTCGTATCGTAGTACACAGCACTGTTCCGATAAACAACACGAGCCACTCACGTATACGATATAACGTAGCTACTGATCTCCAGCTGATCAGCAACAGCAGATCCGATAGAGAGCGCGCGACAGACGTGTTGTCTGCTCAGAGCAGCACATGGTACTGAAATCAACTCGCGAAGTCGCGAAGTAGACAAGTGAACTTGGAGAGAGCGCTTTGGAAACGAGAGATGATAAAGAGATGGATATGGGGATAATATGGGGTAGTGGCTCAGTGGTATCGAGTCGGCCTACGGATCCTAAGAACCCTGGTTCGATCCTCACAGCCGACAAACAGTTTCACCAAGTTAAAATTACCCCTGTGGCTCCTCTACCACTAACATCTTTGGAGGCCATGATTTGACGGCCGGTAAACACACTTCATGTGCATAAATATATCACTTACCGAGATCTGCTACGGCAGAGTGCCACACCTAGTAATGGGTAAAAGGCGTGATGATATATTTATTTTTATTTATTATTTAAAATTACCCCTGTGTCTCCCTCACCACCATTAACATCTTTGGGGGCCATGATTTAATGGTTGGTAACCGCACTTCATGTGCATAAGTATATTACTTACCGAGATCTGCTTCGGCAGAGTGCCACACCCAGAAATGGATAAAAGGCGTGATGATTATATTTTTTTATGGATGATTAGGGGATAATGCATAGGTGGTAGGTGATGGGAGATAGATCGTGGAATTAAATCTTTAAATAATAATACGGGTAATAGACTGTTCCACAAAAAAATATTATTGTACGTAGATTAATATATAAAACAATATTTTTTTTGTGGATTAACCTTTTGTAAGGAACTTTAAAATGGGTTATTGTAGTACCAGCAAAATATCCAATTAACAATACAGAAGAGTATTTAAAAATTTTAATTTATCGTGAGTATAATTGTGGTACAATATTTAACATATTTTAATCGTATTTATTATCGTCACGTGTTTCTCTTTCACAATCACTTAGCACCCACGATTGCCACATTCTAATATTAATAATATTTTACGAAACATACTTTAAGTATTTGTCACAAGTTATTACTTGGACGAAAACTTTGAATATGATAATTATATACCAGTAGTTTAATTTTTATACTATATTTAATAGCCTGTGGATCCAAAGAACCCTGGTTCGAACCCCGCAGTCGACAAAATATTTTCACCAAATTAAAATTACCCGTCTTTGAGGGCCGTGATTTGGCGGCTGGTAATCGCACTTCACGCGCATAAATATATCATTTACCGACGTCTGCTTCGGCAGAGTGCCACACCCAGTAATGGGTAAAAGGCGTGATGATGTATTTATTTTATTTATAAACATTGACTAACAATTGTGAAAAATTATTAAATAAATAAATAATTATTCTAGATTCTAATATTAGTAACAACAAGGCGCGGTGGTCGAGCGTGTTAATGCACATCTCTTAACATGCTGTGACGTCACCCGAATCAAGGTTCGTCAGTTCGAATCCGCCTGTCGACAGAGTATGATTTATCGTTAAATCATACTCGGGCGCTATAAGCTAGTCACTTATACATATGCCTTAAAAAAGTAACATCGACTACGAAAACCGGCAGTACGGCAGCGTAAAAACTGCGGCTCGATGTGCCCGGTAGGCCCAGGCCCGATTCGGGCTGTAGCGCCATTGAAGAAGAAGAAGAAGAATATTAATAACAGTACAACGTTGTAGTACAATGGTAGTTCAATATCTTATCAAGCAAAAGTTGATTTGTTAAAACTTCGGTTTCACCCAAAAATAAATTTGTAGAACTTAATCAAATAATAATCAAACAAATAACGTATTTTCAAGTAAATGTTATCTTAATTACTGTTTTATGTAAACCGATATAATTACTTTTGAAATATGAGTCTAGGAAAAATAATTAAAATTGTTAATTAAGTATTAACAAGATACGAATATGTAAGGGTGAATTTAATAAATAAGTGTTAAGAGAAAATTGTAAGAGATACATCTACAATTGCAAAATGACATATTCAGAATTTAAAAAAAAATACTGAACCAAATAAGTAAATAAAAATATAGGTTCCCATTTAAAATAAGAAAGTTATATATTTTGAGAACCATTGCTCGAAAAAATGGGGTGGCTAGCTCAGTGGTATGAAGTCGGCCTGTGGATCCTGAGAACCCTGGTACCCTAGATTCGATTCCCACAGGCGACAAACAATTTTCATAATTTCAAAAAGCTACCCCTGTGGCTCCTCCACCACTAACATCTTTGGAGGCCGTGATTTGACGACTGGTAATCGCACTTCACCCGCAAAATATATCACTTACCGATATTTGTTTCGGCAGAGTGCCACACCCAGTAATGGATAGAAGGCGTGATGATATATTTATTTATTTACTGCTCGAAAAAAATGTTGTTGATAGTTTTGTAATACACTTAGAAAATGGTATTTCTTTGCTAATTTACCCAACCTTGTAGCTCTTATAGTTCTCGAGATAGCAGTGGTGACACAACTAAATTGAACACCCTGTACATGCATACAATTATGTGCACATCGCGCTGATACTCGTATATTTATTTATGTATTTCGAAATCAGTATTACAACATAGTACTAAGTAACAACAATTCTAAATTATTTAACGGACTTGTAAAGTAACATAAAAAGGTTTGTGGTCTATGTGAATCATAGGTGCAGTAAACCAATTGATTTTGTATTCTTTTATGTGGCCGCCATTTTATATTCAACATTGTCAACTGTGAGAAATACGGTTTTCTCTCAAACAAAAGTACAACAATTATACTTTTACCTACTTCTAGTACAACATATTATTTTTGGTTACAAAACTATCCTAATACGACCCTGTTAAAATGTGGTTCCCACGGTCAACACCTCAACACCACGGGGATTCTAAAGAAACACTAAACGTGTTATCTACTATTTAACAACAACAAACTTACTAACTAGGAACTTATAACGTACGGTTGTCTGTTGTTTGTATGTTGTAAGATACGAACGTCTTCTGTTACTGATTATGGTTGGAACATGGCAGAAAATATAAGATAAGATGGATGATACAATGGAATTCTATGAAAAAGGAAATTATATCTTGCGAGTCGGCAAGAATCCTGGTCGATCCCCACAGCCGACAAACATTTTCACCAAATTAAAATTACCCTTGTGGCTCCACCACCACTAACATCTTTGGGGGGCCGTGATTTGACAGCTGGTAACCGCTCTTCACGCGCATAAATATATAACTTACCGAGATCTGCTATGGCAGAGTGCCACACCCAGTAATGGATAAAAAGCGTGATGATATATTTATTTATTTTTGTTTATAATTTATAGATTAGCTTGTATTTATACTTGTATAAACATAAATTGAGGACTTTGGAAAGATGTTTTTTCTATAGTCGTGTTGAAAAGTCACTATATCAACATTTAAAATGAGTGTGGAAAGTATCCCTTTCCAACACTCAATGCGGTAGGTATAATAATAATAATAATATGTGTTTTTCAATTACTTTGCGCACTAGTGCGCAAATTCAAACTTTTCATCGGTTTCCAAGGTAATGTAAAGCTTGTTTTGAATGATGCGAGTACAAAATAGCTATTTACATAACTAGTGCGCGAAAACATACTTTGCACATGAGCACAATTTTAAAGCACGAGCGAAGCGAGTGCTTTAATTTGCGCTAATGGTGCAAATGAAGTCTTCGTGCACGAGTTTTGTACAATGCTTTTTGTAACGAGCAATAATTATGTAATCGACAATGAGGAAATTTATTAAATTGGATGCGTGAATTTATATTGATAGTTAAGTATGCTATGAATTGACATTTGTTATTTAAAAACAAATTGTTTATTTTTTCTCGTAAAGTTTGTTAAAATATGTCTGATTGATGGCGTTATAAGCTAATGTCTCTACTTCCTTTATAAATTCCTCAAAATGTGTGTATATAAGTACAATTAGCGTGTTAATAGTAAAAATTTAAAACTGTAAAAATTGGGTGTTTTTTCAATTACTTTACGCACTAGTGCGCAAAATCAAACTTTCCATCGGTTTCCAAGGTAATGTAACCCTTATTTTCAATGATGCGAGTACAAAATAATATAAATATACCTCGTGAAGAAAATGTTACTGGTCTTCTTCTTGAAGAAATGTCTGAATTTCTGCCTTTGTTATACAAATAACTATTACGAATTATTAGTACAGCGTTACTACATTTTTAAGTAATGACTAAAATATAAACACAAGTATGTAAGTAATAATTTTAGTCGGCTTATCACCTACTAGTCTACTTGTTCATTTTTCCCAATAAACTGCATCGAAGACATGATAATTAATATCTTCATAACATGTGTAAATAATATTTATTATCTTTCAATTCCCACAGCTGACAAACAATTGACAACACATTAAAATTTCCCCTGTGGCTTCCCCTTCTACTGACATCTTTGAAGCCGTAATCTGACGACTGGGAACCGCCCTCCACGCGTATTAATATATCACTTATCGAAATCTGCTACGGTAGAGTGCCACACCCAGTAATGTGTAAAAGGCGTGATGATATCTTCATTTGTTTATTTATAAAAATACACCTGTGGGTCCTCCTTCAATAACATCTTTGAGAACTGTGATTTGACGGCCGGTAATCACACTTCACGCCTATAAATATATCACTTACCAAGAAGTGCTACGGCAGAGTGCCACATTTAGTAATAGGTAGAAGGCGTGATGATATATTTATTTATTTATTATCTTTCAATTATATAAATAAATAAATAAATCATCACGCCTACTACATGTCTTTCAATTATGACTAAATATATTTACTTGTTACACTGCACAACAGGAAAATATTTTAATTACTGTACAGCGCACATCTATCTTATTATAAACTTATCTTGAACGTTTTCATTTGTTCCTTGTATGTCAGTGTCGCTTTAACGACATCTTAAACTTTGCTATTACCCCCAGAGCGTCTTGTAACATTCAGCGTTGCTAAGATACGATTACCACCAACGAACAAAAATGTGACAGTCGTTCTGTAATCTTAAATAACATCTCCGGTGTCTTTTCAGTTGTATTGCACAGTTTAAACGGTTCTTATCAGAGATAGAGCGAATGAGAATAGACTCATACATACACACATACATGACATCATGTTATATCCCATCAAATGGGGTAGCACGAATCCTAGAATCTTTCAAAAAACATTCTGTTTGTGGTTGTATAAACATATACAAATCTTGGTGATAACACAATGAAATGAACTCGTCACGTTTTGAATAACTGTATTTATTTGAAATTATATACAAACATACTCTTTGTACTGACGTGAGTTGAAGCAGTGAGGCCTTGATGCTTAAGTCTTGCTGCCGTTCCTTAAAAATGAGGGGTTGGGAAGTTGAGCAGTAGGGATAATACAGCCCTTATTGGTTGCGCTCGTCTGCATGCATTAACACATTCGCTCTTCAGATTCATCAAATAATCAGTCCTCGTCAAAAATTCTCCGTAATTATATAACAAGAGAGTGAGAGTAAATTGCTAATAATTTGACAGGTCTTTCGAAAACTTGTTGCCAGGCAATAGTCACGAAAACCCGTAGGGCTTGAGTGGCTATTGCCAAATGACAACAAGTTTGAGAAAGATACTGGAGAATTATTTTCTAATTTATCCAACTCTCAAGTTATATTTAATTAGATTATTTTTTGACTTAACTGTTGAGGTCGATTCATTCAACTTAAAAGATTTCGAACTGGGTTCATATCGATTGATTATTTATTGACGTATTCTTGGAAGTTGTTTCCAAAATTTGTTGGTGTATTTCTGTATCTGAAATACAACTAAATCGAAGTTTTTCACACATTTCACTTGACGCGTTGACAGTTTTAAATAATTATTTGACAACTATCTATCATTTGTCACAAACAAAAAAGCACCTACAGAGATTATTCCTGGGAATAATCACAAGAACTTTATTCTCAGTATAATAATGACAGGATTGGTTAAAACGCAGACACGTGACATACAATGAAGCATTTTATTGGTTTTGAGAAACGTCAAAAATAATCAGTAATAATATAACAAGAGAGTGAGAATAAATTGAAAATAATTTGACAGATCTTTCGAAAACTTGTTGCCAGGCAATAACCACTCAAGCCCTACGGACTTTCGTAACTATTATCAAAGGGCAACAAGTTTGAGAAAAATACTGGAGAATTATTTTCTAATTTATCCAACTGTCGAGTTATATTTAATTAGATTATTTTTTGATTTAGCTATTGAGGTCGATTCATCCAACTGAAATGATTTTGCCCTAAAATGTAAAATCCTGTATTAAACTTCTATGTTCCGTGTTTTTGTGCCCATCCTGTATTTTGTCTGTGGTTAAACTGAGTAAAAAACTGGGAAAAATTTATGTTACATACACACGAATCCAACCTTTTCTTCTTAAAAGAAAAGTCCTCCATTTATTCTTCATAATTTACTGCGTCGTTTAGAATTAGTAGTCTCTTTAATGGGTCTTAATTACGACCGTAGTAACTACGGAAAAAGAATCAAAATTAGTTCATGGTCATTCGAGCAAATTGCAACTGCAATTGCCAGCGAAGCTGTTCGATTTTAACAGTTTTACTACCAATACGCTACATTACTTTATTAATTGCTTCAGTTTAACAACAATTAGAAACATTAAACAATGCACAATAATTAAATGCTAAATTGTAATTTTCTTCATTTAAGGTAAACAGTTAGCTACATAAGGGAACAAGCTGAATTTATAGTTTACATAACATAACATAGCATTACATAACATAACAAAAATATAAATACACACAAGTACAAATCCTGAGAACCCGGGTTCGATTCCCATACCCGACAAACATTTTCGTCAAATTAAAAATTATCCCTGTGGCACCTCCACCACTAACATCTTTGGGGACCGTGATTTAACGACTGGTAACCGCACTTTGCACGTATGATATATTTATTTATTTATTTAATATTACTCCTGTGGTTCCCCTCCTTTAACATCTTTGGAGGCCGTGATTTGACGACTGATAACCGCACTTTACGGCCATAAATATATCACTTACCGAGATCTGCTACAGCAGAGTGCCACACTTAGTTATGGGTAAAAGGCGTGATGCTATATTTATTTATTTAATATTACTCCTATGGTTTCCCCTCCTTTAACATCTTTGGGGGTCGTGTTTTGACGGCTGGTAACCGCACTTTACACGCATAAATATATCACTTATCGAGATCTGCTTCGGCAGAGTGCCACACCCAGTAATGAGTAAAAGGCGTGATAATATATTTATTTAATATTACTTCTGTGGCTTTTCTTCCATTAACATCTTTGAGGGGCGTGATTTGACGGCTGGTAACCGAACTTCACGCGCATAAATATATCACTTAACAAGATGTGCTCTGGTAGAGTGCCATACCCAGTATTGAGTAAAAGGCGTGATGACATTTATTTATTTATTTATTTTTACAACATTGTTTTGTTCTGCTAGCTTGTGAAGCAACAGCGCTAACCATGAAGCATCAACAGCTGATATAATACGTTACTCTTCATGTTTATAGGTAGGTGGCTCAGTGGTATCGAGTCAGCCTGTGGATTCCGAGAAATCTGGTTCGATTCCCACAGCCGACAAATATTTTCACCAATTTAAAATTACTCCTGTGGCTTCCCTACCACTAACATCTTGCGGAACCGTGATTTGACGGTTAGTAACCGCACTTCACGCGCATAAATATATCATTTATCGAGATCTGCTTCGGCAGAGTGCCACACTCAGTAATGGGTAAAAGGCGTGATGATATATTTATTTATTTATTTAAATCTGCTACTATCAAAACAGCCATTTTCAAGTAAGATTCAAATTATAACTGTCAAAATAATACCGAATGTGACAATAATTTAACATAACATTAAGAATAAAGTTGGATAAATTTGAAACTATAAAACCTTAAAAATATCTATGTTACGTTATGCTATGCTATGCTATGTAATTTATGCCTCTTACATTTCATAGCTTAAGTATATTTTCCACTAATTTTCTTTTAAGCAAAGTTGATGCGTTCATTATAAAATTTCAAAACCTACTACTCGTATTAAATTTTGTCATGAGTATCACGACAGTTAAATTTATTAGTCATTTGTCTTTTTTATATTCTGCGATATATAAATATTATGGCTCTACCGTCATTTAAGGACCTTTTTAACGGTATTTTCCTGTCCTAAAAACAATAATTAATTTATTATTATCAACGAAAGGTTGCACGCCATTCGCCTCGTTGTAATTAAAGACAAAAAATATAATATACTATGGGATACGTGGCTCAGTGGTATTTGAGAACCCGAGTTCGATTCTCACAGCCGACAAACAATTTTCATCCTTTAGGCTCCCTCTCCACTAACATCTTTGGGGGCCGTAATTTGATGACTGGTAATTGCAAAAATATATATCTTACCGAGATCTTCTTCGGTAGACTGCCACACTCAGTAATGGGTAAAAGGCGTGATGATATATTTATATATTTTATTTTAAATATAACAATATTTCTGCGACTGTAGCAAAAATTAATCTATCGCTTCTCGAATGCGAAAAATCTGCATTTTAAAGAGCTCTTCACTAAAATAGGTCAAGAGCGTTTAGAAGAATGAATAGGGAACAAAATTCAAATGACAATTTGAGGTGAAGGACCTTTATACTTGATCCAGTAGCGTACACGAAAATTTATTTTTTATTTGACTGTACATCAGAGAAATTGAGATACCAAGGATTAGACTCGAAAAACGGACATCCTGTATACCTCATCAGTAAAGTTAGACATGAAGTAGTTAATATTACTAAAAAATTATACGGAAACAAATTTCATATTTTATATGTTTCAAACAGATAAATGCTAAATTACTGAAAAATTACATGTTTAATAATATTATATTACATTCATATATTCTAAATATTAAATATGCTGTATATAAGAAAGTCGTGTGGTGCCCACACCAGATTTTTTTTACTATGGAAATGAATCATTACAAGCTACTAGATTTTTACAGTTCAGCTGTAAACTACTATTCTTAAGTGTTTTATATACCTAATAAAACAAAATCTGGTGTGGTCACCACACGACTTTCTTATACACAGCATATTTCATATTAAAAACGCTGAATTGAACACTTATGACTTGCTCCTTGCGTTTAACAATTATTATTTGACATATAAATGTTAAACATGTTTTTGTTTTTTGTTTCTATTGCTACTATGATTATTGAAATATATTATTAAATATATAAATTAGTTTTTCTCAAAATTA
Organism: Pterostichus madidus; assembly: GCA_911728475.2. Classification (NCBI taxonomy): domain Eukaryota; kingdom Metazoa; phylum Arthropoda; class Insecta; order Coleoptera; family Carabidae; genus Pterostichus; species Pterostichus madidus. Next base: position 952,614 of record OU452314.1, on the reverse strand, counting down.
GACGCATATACAGGAAAATTGCAAATAACATTTTATGTACCAAATATTTTTGCTAACATCTTTTATTTGAAACTTTTTTTCGTAATTGATTCCATTTTTGAAATAAATGGAATTTATTGTTTTGTGTGTCCAGTAAACTTCCTCTTCCGGTTTTTCAATTTCATTCAATATCAACTCAGCTCTTCGTATTTTCATGAAACTTATAATTACCAAGTTTCGTTAACAAATCTTATCTCGTTCATGGGATATTGCACGACCGGACACACATCCATCCATCCATCCATCCATCCACACACACAGACATCATTGAGAAAATGATCAAAACAGATTCAGTGGACCTGAAAACATGTATTTCCGCGAAAATCTCGTCAACAATTTTTTTCACGATTCCAATACTTCCTTATACTACGTATAAGAAAGTAACAGGTATAATACAAAATTTTATCCACAACTCATAATTATAGGTATCGAAGAAGATTGGTCGTAACGTTTAACGTTGATTCTGTTATATATATAGTTTCTCAAAATATGGTAGATCATGAAGTGGTTGCTAAGTAACAAGTTGTTTACAGTGTTTTATAGAATATAAAACACTAGTGTTTTATGGGCCATATAATTCAACTGAAATCAGTGTAATAATGTCTTTATTATATATGAGTTGTGGATAAATAAATAAATAAATGTATTATATTATCTGTTAATGTATTCTGTAGTTATATTAATAAATCATTATTAATTTTCTCCGCACTAGTAGTGCTGCCACTCGTAATATTTGGTAAAATTATGTATGTATAAATATTGAATAATAATTTTATCATAGTTTAGTACTACTCCTTCAACATTTCGTTAGTTTTGCGCTAATAAGATAAGTAATATAGGTCACTAGTACACAGATATCTCATATACGTGCATTGCATACCCATCTACCTATTTCTAAACGTACGATAGATAAATGTACTTAGTCAAATGAATATTTATTTATGTCATATAAGTTGAAATTAACCGGCAGGCAAACTTCCTGCTTGAGATAAACTCGTATTAATCTTATTCCACCGATGAACTTTATCACTTATAAAATTGTATTTTTGTTTTCGATTAATCTAGTAAATTTAACCTCGATCCAATAATAATTCAGTGACATTTTGTAATGATGTGTGACCTTCCAACATTCATAGAATTAAGTAATCCATTGATATATGCAGCACCGTCTTAAGACCTTATTACGGTTTCAATATAAAAAGAAACTTAATTCTTTTGACATATTAGGTATCGTAAATTATCGGTCTGCAAACATTGCTAAATAATTTCAGATAAAGGTTTTCTTTGGAGCATTTTTTCAAATGTTTCAAAATAAATAAATATATACATACATATCTTCACGCTATATCCCAACAAATGGGGTAGCATGAACCCTAAAATCACTCATAAAACATTCACTCATCACACTCATCAAACAATCAGCCCTCGTCAAACATTTTCATCCAAACACACCACCCTCACTTCAACCACATTCATAAATATATCATCACGCTTTTTACCTATTACTGGATGTGGCACTCTACCATAGCAGATCTCGATAAGATATATATTTTGTGCGTGAAGTGCTGCTACCTGTTGTCAAATCACAGCCCCCAAAGATGTTAGAGTAGAGGTAGCCACAGGGGTAATTTTAATAATATATCTTAAACTAAATAATAATAATAATAATAAATAAATACATTTGTATATTAAGGGAAGAAAGTGTAACATTTCTTCAAGAAAGTGCCGTTTCTTTTCTCAAGGAATATAAAGCATTTGAGAATAACATTTTCTTCACGAGTTATAGATTTTTGTCACTACACTAACAAAAAGTAAAATAAATTAGAAATTCAGATAAAATTTATTATTCTCTTAACAGATCTCTGCTGGGTTCCACTAATGTCAGTTATTATGTTTCTTTCCATAGGGAGAAAATAGTATATTGTAATACTAGTGAAGAAAGGGTTTCATTGCACATTGTACAAGTTTTTTCAACATTAAATTTTAAAATAAGTTTATAATAAATCTTATTTTTAAAAATTAATAATTACTTATGTACTAATATTTTAGCATTATTTAATATTTTTACTTTACGGTTAATACAGTAGGTATCACCACACCTTACCTCAAACGTCAAACGTCAACGCTAACCTTCAAAAACGCATCAGCTGTCAAAGTGTAACAACATTGCTCTTTTAAACATTTTTTAGAAATATTTTGTGGTCGTCTGAAAAATAGTGTACATAACTCGCTCGAAAGTATGATAACTGTGCTCGTGTACTTAAATCACTCGGCGCTGCACGCTTCGCTTTTTAATTTGTACACTCGCTAGTTATCTTACACTTTCGATGCTTGTTATGTAATATACTATTATAAAACTAGTTTCAAGTTAAAGTCATTTACAAGTATTTGCAAAAAATACTGGCATCCTGGTATATTCACCTCGCAAAAACATTTAAGGTAGTACTAGTGTGACGGTGGCGCCATGGATTGTCGAGTGGCGAAACTGACGCTCAAAAAAATATAAAAATTGAATGAAATAAGTGTTTTATGCCTATTATGATTTGAATATCATGAATTGTTAACAGGTTGTTAGTCTAGTGAATTGTCAAATACCATACCACCGTGTGGTGTTGCCATTATAAATTGGGATTCTTAATATTTCGTTAAAAACAAGGCTTAGCATGGCTATATATCCATTACTAAACGATAAAAAACTTTCTCCTTCTGATACAATATACATGGATAGTTCTAGAACATCATACTAGTTTTTCAAATGAAACTGCAAAATTTTCGAGGTACACAAACCAAATATGTGCGATTCTGAGTGATGATCGGCATAAGCCCCGTGTATAAGAACTCAACTTTACAAGCGAATATATTTGTTCACAGACGATGAATGTGTTTCATATTTTAACAGGATGCGTATGACTATCCAATGTTTACGTGCGCCAAATTTCATTCAGATCTGCAAAAACATTTTTCACACTAGTACTACCTTAAGTATGATGTCATCATAAAGTCAATGTTCCCAAGATCAATAAAAACAAATCAATCCAGACAAGAATTTAAATTACCTTGTTATTGTGAACACACCCATCTAAATCATAAACTTATGGATGCCTCAGGTAATAAATAATTTTGATACCCGTGCTTCTAAAGCCACTGAACTTGACCATTATTCCATTCAACATCTTCTGAAAATCCTATAGATGAAATCCCGTCATCCTTGACTATCACACTCTTCAAGATCAAGCGCACAACTACATACAAACACACGACACACACATACACACAGAGAGATGATTAGCATACGCCCTAGTTCATGCACTCTGCATTTGCATCTCACTTTACTATGTTAACAACCTTGTTTACCTGTAATTAAGTTAATAGACCATTTACTCGGTCGCTCTATCGGTGTATTGGTACATCGCTAGATGCAGAGGTTACTTGATGCACTAGTGAACTTTGTATTAAACTGTAAATTGACAGCTAATGACGTATTGGATAGTTTCTAGGGCGAGCAAATGAACTAGATTCTAATGAAGGGTCATTAGTTTAATTGAATGTATACATGTCGTCTTGATGTAGACAGTTCTCTGTCATATAAAATGTAACTTAAGGTAGTACTAGCGTGAAATTTTTTTTTGCAGATATGAATGAAATTTGGCGGACGTAAACATTGGATAGTCATACGCATCCTGTTAAAATATGAAACACATTCATCGTCCGTGAACAAATATATTCGCGTGTAAAGTTGAGTTCTTATACACGGGGCTTATGGCGATCATCACTCAGAATCGCACATATTTGGTTTGTGTACCTCTAAAATTTTGCAGTTTCATTTGAAAAACTAGTATGATGTTCTAGAACTATCCATGTATATTGTATCAGAAGGAGAAAGTTTTGTATCGTTTAGTAATGGATATATAGCCATGCAAAGTCTTGTTTTTAACGAAAAATTAAGAATTCCAATTTATAATGGCAACACCACACGGTGGTACGGTATTTGAAAATTCACTAGACCAACAACCTGTTAACAATTCATGATATTCAAATCATAATAGGTATAAAACACTTATTTTATTCAATTTTTATATTTTTTTGAGCGTCAGTTTCGCCACTGGACAATCGATGGCGCCACCGTCACACTAGTACTTTATACAATTATGGTAAATTTAACAATCGTGACAATATGTATGATGTATTATAAAATAAGTAGGGGCCATTTTATTTATTATATTGTATTTGTCGTGTTAATTTTTGCAAATCAAGGTTATCATTCAATAAACCGTCAAATAAATAGTTAATAAGCTATTAGTAACTTTAAAGTATATTATTACAATTCAACTGCATACAAATTTGACAATTCATATTACATATACCCACTATATTTTATTGAACTAACAACCCATGTTTCCTGTTATGCAGATGACAAATAGAGTTACATCTTCATCAATTTATTAAATTTAATTCAATTCATTAAAAATTAGAGGAAAAAAATATGTTTTCGTATAATGACGTTAATCATATGAACCAGAATAATATTATTAACTATAATCTATAATTTGGAATAATTGTAAATTGGTTACATTGAAAATATATTTTTTGTATTATTTGAAGAGGGGTATATATAGTTGCACGATTCATAGGGTAGGTTGCTCGGAGGTATCGAGTGGTATCGAGTCGGTCTTACCACTAACATCTTTGGAGGCGGTGATTTGATGACTGGTAACCGCACTTCACGTGCAAAAATATATCACTTACCGAGATTTGCTTCGGCAGAGTGCCACATCCAGTAATGGGTAAAAGACGTGATGATATATTTATTTCATTTTTTTTTTACGATTCGTATCTATAGATCCTTTCATACAAACTCGTCTCATCCTTCGTTCACGCAACAAACTTTTAATCATATTCTTATATTTATTCTTAGAGATCCTATAGGAATCGTAGATCGTCCACGCAATTTTTCACCCTCAATTTAACCAATATTTCATTTGACATTTGTTCTACATGCCCAAATCATCTCAACAGAGCAAAAATAAAATTTGTTTGTAAAAAAAAATTGTCTTGAAAATTTGCGCAGCAGGAATTTCTGTTACCTGTATCGCACTTCTGTTGTGGGGGTTGCAGGCAGTGCTTAATTTTGTACTAAAATAAGTTATTTATTTTCTTTGACTTCTACTACTACTATTTAGAGATTTAGATACAAAGTTTACATTTATCAACTCGGCTTGTGGATCCTGAGAACCCTGCTTCGATTCTTACAGCCGATAAACATTTTCATCACATTAACATTAACCTTGTGGCTCGCCCACCACTAATGTCTTTGGGGGCCGTGATTTGACGGTTGGTAACCGTACTTCACGCCTATAAATATTTAACTTATGAAGATCTGCTTCAGCAGAGTGCCACACTCAGTGTGATGATATTTGTATTTATATTTTATTTATTTCACAAAATTATACAAAAGTTATAAGCGTCGCAACGCTTCTAAAAATAGCTTCCTTTATTTAATTGTTACAAATACATTACTAGACGCTTCGATTATTTACTGTACAAATATAAAGGAAGATTTGGAGGTAAATCGTATTTTAAATTTTTATTGTTTTATCCATTGGCACTCAAACTAGTTTCTAGCGGACCTACCAAAAAATATTTTTATTTAAAATTATAAATTATATAAAGTTAATTTGTGATTGTGATTCGGAGATCCCAAGTTCGAATCCCATTCAAGCTAAGAATTATTTGAAGTACCACACTGCGGCTGTTATCCAGGCTAGTACAAATAAATAAATAAATATAATATGTGAACCAGTATATAAGAATGTTGCCGACAGCGTATGAACACACATTCACGAAGAATACAGTTCAGCACCTCATTCACAGATGTCTCTAGTCGTACTAAATCAAATCCAAAACACCGGAACTATATTATTTCATCAATATTATTATTAAAATGCAACGAATCCTATATCAAATATAAAAACATCTCATTACTATTTGCAATATATTTCTCTCTCCTCTCTTTGTGGGCGAACAGCTGCTGATAACTCTCTCCTCTCTCGTGCAATGACCCGACCGGATATAACCCAACCCTCAGTACTTCCGGTTCTCGATAACCGCTAGACTAGTCGAACGGTGGACCAGTACAGTTCGCACTCGGAACTGCACTTACAAACCGGAAACAGTAATCACTGGAATTATATGCGGGAAGTGAGTAATAATGGGTATTAGGGGCGGGCGGTAGGGTGCTTGACACCTGGGTTTCTGGAAAGTATTCTTTTATTTACGGAATTGTTGCTTGGTGCATTCAAATCTCGCAGACTTCCAACTTACCTATATAAGCAGTAAAATTAATAAGGAATATTGATATTATCTCCTGAAATAATCATTTAATCTAAATAATTAAAAAAACAAAACATTTCGAAGGTTTATGATTGTGGATGCATTGGCGAGATCAGATATTTTTATCTGTAGTTATTTTTGATAGTAGGCGCATTCCATTTGCCATTTGGTTCAGATCTAACTTACTTTTACTGAATCAGATCACTTATTTATGTCGCAGGATTACTTCGCTGACATTATTTTCAGTACTAGAATTACTCATTTTAATTTACTTTAAAGTAATTCTAAATCTCTCTATCATCACGCCTTCTACCCATTACTGGGTGTGGCACTCTGCTAAAGCAGATCTCGGTAAGTGATATATTTTGCGCGTGAAGTGCGGTTACCAGTCGTCAAATCACGGCCCCCAAACATGTTAGTGGTGGAGGAGCCACAGAGATAGCTTTTTCAAATTATGAAAATTTGTCGCCTGTGGGAATCGAACCAGGGACCTCAGGATCCACAGGCCGACTTCATACCACTGTGCTAGCCATTCCATTTTTAAAGTAATTCATTCCAATAAATGCATCAATTTGCTTAATACAGTTCATTTAGTCATGTTGTCTAATTTATCTGAACTGATTTAAGTGAACCAAGTGGCAAATGGAATACAGCTATAGAAGACTGTTTTTTTTTTAAATGGCATGCTATAATTTTTTAATCTTATACGAATTCTATATAAACAAAAAAATAATAATACTTTATTTGAAAAAAATTGAGAAAAATCGTGTTGAATAAATGCAATTTTAATGATTTTTACCGGAAATGGATTTTAGTTGTCATAGATATATTAAGCTACGTTCCTGTTGTGCAGAGTAGTATAAATAAATAAATCTGATTTCACTATAAGGTATTGTAATTGGGATTCCTGTTGTGCAGAGTAACAAATAATGTTGTAAATAGGTTGAAATAGTAACGGTTTTAGAGGAATTAAAGAATTGAGCAACTTGTGAATGTTCGGGTCACCGCCCTGTTAATTGTTTGTTAACCAAGTGTTAAATACTTTATTTTGTTTGTGTTTTACATTGCTGTTGCAATTGTTTTGATGTTTTCTGTCTTATTTACTGTTTCGCGTTTATAAACTTGCTCTAATTTATTATTATGCGGATTTTAAAACTGCAACACTATAAATTCCGTAAAAAACAACTTCAAGTACACCCTTATCAGAAATTATTTAGGGGTGAAAAGTATTTGATAACTATAATCACAGAAGTTTTATACTTATGGGGTAGATAGTTTAATGACAACTGTGAATTTATTTATTTATTTATTTATTTATTTATTTATTTATTTATTTATTTATTTTTGTTACTCTGTACAACAGGAATTGATTCCCAATTACAGTACAGAGTCCGGATAATTTAATAATAATTTCTAGCTTGAGTGGGAATTGAACTCGGAATCTCCGGATTCGAATTCCGTAACGCTACCCACCCCACCGTACTGCCGGACAAAAGAATTAAAGAACAAGGGTTCGATTCCCAGATTAAAATAAATAATTACTCATGTGGCTCTTCCTTCATTAGCATCTTTCGGAGCCATGATTTAATGGCACATAAACGCATAAAATGTATCAAAAATTAAAATAATATTATATTATCACTAACAGTTTTGGGGGCCGTGATTGAACGGCTGGTAATCGGACTTTACGCGAATAAATATATCACTTACCGAGATCAGCTTCGGCGGAATGCCACACCCAGGAATGGATAAAAGACGTGATGATATATTTTATTTATTTTATATTACGTACCATGAACTGTAAGTGACAGTTTTTAGGTAAAGAATGTAGTTTGAGAAATCGAGGCCTAAATGGTCGAGATTTCCTAAACATTCGCGACCTAAAAAATCACTTACAGTTCGAAGTTAGTAAACCTATTTTTTACAATACTTGCACAAATAGAAGGAAAAGAAAAATAGGTTTCAAAATTGACAGCTGTCAAATTGTTGTCAAAATAAACAGGATCTTGATATGTAATATTTATTTACTTACTTAACACTGAGCCACTACCGCCACTACATTTATTTAATTCGTATCGAATCTGGGGAAATAATTTGACCCTCTACTATCGACAAAATTAGCTGGTATATTTGGAATTGTATGTAAATCATGGTGATATATTTTCGTTGTATTAGTGAAAAGTCAGCAGACAAAGTTGATATATTTGCGGGAGGAAGCAGTGGGCTGACCGACGGCGTCTGTATTTTTATTATTTTTATTCCGTTCGTTCACTGACTCGCTTGTTCGCAATTCGTTGATAATTTGTCTCCGTTTCGTCGGTCTTGTTCACTCATTAAAAAATTACACCATGCCTTTCTCTCAACCAGACTACAATCAATCATACATTCAATATACTTATTTGTGTATTAAGAGAAGAAAGTAACATATTTCTTCCTGAAGGTACCAGGTACTATATCAAAAAGTAAAATTTTCAGAAATCAATTAGAAGTTTAGATAAGATATATTATTATTTTGACAGAGTCACCTAAATGTCACTAATGTCAAATTATACTGTCGCTTTCTAGTTGGCATGGATGTAGGTTTACTTTACTTTCCTAGAGAAGAAGAATGCATTTTTTTTCTTCAAACGTCTGAAAAAATATAAATAAATAAATAAATATATCATCACGCCTTCTACCCATTGCTGGGTGTGGCACTCTGCTGAAGCAGATCTCGGTAAGTGATATATTTTGCGCGTGAAGTGCGGTTACCAGTCGTCAAATCACGGCCCCCAAACATGTTAGTGGTGGAGAAGCCACAGGGATAGCTTTTTCAAATTATGAAAATTTGTCGCCTGTGGGAATCGAACCAGGGTCCTCAGGATCTACAGGCCGACTTCATACCACTGTGCTAGCCATCCCATATGAAAAAATGATATTTCTAAATACCATAGAAACAGTTAAAGTTTGACTTTTTGGACAAATACTTCCAGTTGAGCCTATCACTTTCTTGTTTCAATTGAGAGACGAAAATATTACTTTCTGACAAGGTCGTGTTATGTTACATAATAAGTCATGAAAGTAAAAATGTTTTACTCGCGTATTATGTATACTTTTTTTTTGACACAACATTCTAGACAGTATAATGATGCCGAAAATGCAAAAAATAAAATTTCGATTTTGTGAAAATTTTCAACAGGTGTCCCGCCTTAATTGAATCAATAATATGATAAATAATTCAAAATGTTTAAATATTTTAGATAAGAATCATATTGACGGCAGACTACATACATAGATTACAACAAAAAATAGTCGGGTAAAGTACAAAAAAGTCAGGTTAAGGGCCTGTTTAATTATGATTAAATAATAATGAGAACTATAGTTTGCATGATTATTTAATCATGATTAACATTAAACGGTGATTGAAAAATTGGCTCTTCGTCTTTAGCAGACTGTTTTGAATTTTACGTGACTTTTTTTTTTGTTATAATTTTGGATACGTACTTTACCTGACTGTTTGGGAAAAAATCTACTTACCATACTAAAATTGGTCAGGAAAGTAGGTATTTTCTTGTCGATTTCAGGATAAGTATACAACATTGTTTACATATTACATATCCTGACTGTAACTGGGATTAAATTCCTGTTGTACAAAGTAGCAATAAATAAACTAATAAATATTTCTGGTTGTGAATAAAGTAAAAGTATAAGAAAACCTTGTACATTTTTATACACTCATATTAATAAATAATAAATAATAGAAAAGCAAGGATGAAAATAAGGTATAAATAATACTGATTTATATTCTAATCAGTTATAAATTCAATTATCCTTAATAAAAATATACCCAACAACAATTTATATAATTTACGAACATATTTCCTATAACTAATAAAAAACATAACAGCTACTGACATATAAGGAATAAAAGCGTGCATTTAGAATCCTTGATCAAATACTATCCTTTCATAAACGCCGTCAAATGCAATCGTGTTCTACGTACACCCGGTCAATATGAATTACAATCAGGAAGAAATGAATCAGAAAAAATATGAATTAAAAAAATATCCTTGCGTTAGACAGTAGAATTGTTAAATCGTTGGTACGTAAGATTGTAGGTCCTTGACGTTTCAACCTTTCCTTTGTTTAAGTTTGTAAAAAGTACTAGGATTTAAAAATGAGTTATTAATAATTATTTTTACAATGGGGTAGATGGCTCACTGGTATCAAATCGGCATGTGGATCTTAAGAACCCTGGTTCGATCCCCATAGCTGAGAAACATTTTCACCAATTTAAAATAACCCCTGTGGCTCCCCCACCACCAACATCTTTGAAGGGCCGTCATTTGACGGCTGGTAACTGCACTTCACACGAATAAATATATCACTTACCGAGATCTGTTTCGGCAGAGTGCCACACTCAGTATTTATTTTTATTTATTTACTTATTTCCAGTGGCATCCGAACCACTCAGACACGATCATATTTTTTATTTAAGGTAGTATTAGCATGAAAAATGTTTTTGCAGATCTGAATGAAATTTGGTGCCCGTAAACATTGGATAGTCATACGCATCCTGTTAAAATATGAAACACATTCATTGTCTGTGAACAAATATATTCGCTTGTAAAGTTGAGTTCTTATACACGGGGCTTATGGCGATCATCACTCTGAATCGCACATATTTGGTTTGTGTACCTCTAAAATTTTGTTCTAGAACTATCCATGTATATTGTATTAGAAGGCGAAAGTTTTTATCGTTTAGTAATGGATATATAGCCATGCAAAGCCTTGTTTTTAACGAAAAATTAAGAATCCCAATTTATAATGGCAATGGTGGTATGGTATTTGAAAATTCACTAGACCAACAACCTGTTAACAATTCATGATATTCAAACAATTATCAGGCAGATTCATAAAGCGGATTAGCGCTATCACCAATTTTTTATTTCGTTTTTAACTCTCTTTTCAATGTACGAAACAAGTTTCTTTTAACTTGAGTTAAAAAGAGAGTTAATTAGCATCAAATTTAGTTCATTTCTTTAATCTGTTTTAATTTGAAACAGAGTTATAACTAATATTAAAAACGGTGTTAGCGCTAATCCGTTTTGTGAATCTGCCTGAATAGGTATAAAACACTTATTTTATACAATTTTTATAGTTTTTTGAGCGCCAGTTTCGCCACTCGACAACCGATGGCGCCACCGTCACACTAGTACTACCTTAAGTTAATATCAGTGAAATTTGAATGTTTGACCTGTTGCTTCTTAAAGACAATTTTTAATAATTTTATCTGCTTATTTTTAATACAATCTTTAATTAGGGTTGTTATCAAAACTATCTTGAATATTAAACTATAAAATTACGTATTTATTGGGGTGATAAAATATATAAAAGTATGAAAGTATAAAGCTAATTTTAAACTTTTTCAAAGTGGGGTCAAACGAAATTTACTCACAAGAAATGATTCATAGTGAGTCAGCGGTAATATCTCGCTTTCGGTTTCTGGCATGTTTGATATAATAACATTTTTTTGTCATTCTTCCAGACAATGTGCATCATGATTGCGATATTTTCATAAAACTGCGATTAAAAATATAAATAGAAACAATGCAAACACTGTTGAAACATATTATCTATTTAATAATTAACACAGGAAGAAATGCTGATGATTGAGACATATTTAATATTACAAAAATGTTGATAGAATGATAGCGTGGTTCAGTAAATAATAGCACAGACAAACCTGGGTTTGAATTATAAATAAATAAAAATATCATCACGCCTTTTATCCATCACTGGTTATGTTACCGGCCGTCAACTCACAGCCCCAAGGAAATTAGTGGTGGGAGAGCCACAGGGTTAATTTTAATGTGATGAAAATTGTTAGTAAAAAAAATAATAAATATATCATCACGCCTTCTACCCATCACTAGCCGAAGTAGATCTCGGTAAGTGATATATTTTGCGCGTGAAGTGCGGTTACCAGCCATCAAATAACGGCCCCCAAAAATGTTAGTGGTGGAGGAGCCGCAAGGGTAGTTTTTTAAAATGGTGAAAATTGTTTGTCGACAGTGGAAATCGAACGAGGGTTCTCAGGATCCACAGGCCGACTTGATACCACTGAACCATCTACCCCATAGTTAGTAGAGAATTGCCTCAAATAGTTATTTGTACAAGTTGTAATGGATTTTAAGTTTCAAGAGCATATTTACTTTTTCCACGATTTTTAAAATAGTTAAAAAATGTGTCACTTTCTACACGGTTGTTGCGCAATGTACAACAAATATTATTTATATATGGGGTAATAGATTAGTGGTATCAAGTCGGCCTGTGGATCCTAAGAACCCTGGTTCGATCCCCACAGCCGACAAAACATTTTCACCAATTTAAAATTACTGTGGCTCCCCATCACTAATGTCTTTGGAGGCCGTGATTTGACTGCTGGTAACCGCACATCAAGCACATAAATATATCACTTACCGAGATCTGCTTCGGCAGAGTGCCACATCCAGTATTGGATAAAAGACGTGATGATATATAAGTAGTTTTCGAAACCGATAAAAAATAATATTTATTTTCTTCATCCTGTTAGGTACTAATCTGATTCATATTCATTCATAAAAAAAAAATACAATTGACTTTAGTTTACGCTACTGACGTAGCAATAACCGGTACAGTACTTTTTCAATGACTCACTTATTGCAATATTCGCGGTTTTTACCAACCTCTCTTTTATTTACACAAGTCACTATGATTGCGATATAGTTTACACAGAACTATGTGACACTCTGATCCTGATATGTAGATTAATATAGATTATAGATTGATTTATCATACATTAGAAATAAGAAAAAATAGAGAAAAATAGACATAGTTGTGTATGATTAATGTCTTATTTATTGCGAAGCGGAACCATGCCAATTGTATTTTTTAATACTACCAGATGACTATAAATAATTGACATATGGTGTCTCCTCGATGCGGTCCTGTTCGCCAAATACTTCAGATATTTTTTAATGAAACCATCTAATCAATAGTTGAAATGAACTTGTAACTTTTTCCAATTCCTGCTGTTAGGTGTTAAAACTTTTGTATAAAAAGTTACACCAATACTTACAAGCGAAGCGTTCTACAGCTTTCACACTTTCAGGTCCTTGGTATTTTCAGTACTTCAAGACTGAAACTTTCTTTTTCTAACTTTCATTTTTTCCCTGTTCGTTTTTTCTTCACTCACAGATTTTGCAGGAATCTGGTACAAAAACCTTTTATATATAGAAAAAGAAGTTATAAACAATAGAATTAATTAATTTCGTTATAAATGAGGTAGTAGAGCGCGATACGACGATGACCAAGAATCCTTGAGGGCTAGGATTAGATCCTAAATGACTCAATCACAGAAAATAGTTATTGATCTTTTAAAAGAAGAAAATGAGACATTTCTTATATTAAATATAAATAAATAAATATATCATCACGCCTTCTACCCATTACTGGGTGTGGCACTCTGCCGTAGCAGATCTTAGTAAGTAATATATTTTTGCGCGTGAAGTGCGGTTACCAGCTGTCAAATCACGGCCTTCAAAGATGTTAAAGGTGAAGAAGCCACAGGGGTAGTTTTTTGAAATTATGAAAATTGTTTGTCGCCTGTGGAAATCGAATCTAAGGTACCAGGGTTCTCAGGATCCACAGGCCGACTTCATACCACTGAGCTAGCCACTCCATATTTACTATGTAAGTTGACATAATGCAGTCTGCACTAAAAATAAAAGTGGCTTTATTGCTAAAGTTGTTCATTCATCCATGTTTAAAGCGGCCTTTTATTAAAATTGCGTTTTAATGGCTGACTAATGATATGCAGTAATGATAGCAGACTTCTTGAGATGTGTAGTACTAAACTTTTTATGAGAGGCAGTATAGTAAAATCTGGTGCATTGATCCAAATACAGACGTCTGGTTTTCGTCTAGTACGTTTTAAAATGAAAGTTACTCATAAGTTTTCTATGTACAACCGGGCCGAAATTAATGTGTTCTAACCGTGAAAAGCGGGCTTAAACATTTATTTTTTGTCCTAAGGTTACATAAACAAAATGACAATTTTTGTTTATTGTGAATACTTGATTTTGCAAAATGCCACTTTGACATATAAATGTACCTGTATTAATCTTTTAAATATATAAATAAATGTTATTTTATTGTGCTTAAAATATAAGTACTACGGGTGAAATTAGTGTTTCTAACCCTCAATTGTTTAAAAATCATAGAAAACCTTAGGGGTACACCTAAGAAAAATAATTAACAATTTCAAAAAACTGAAAACGCTTCAAATGAGCTAAAATTTTGTTATTAAGTCAATTCGGACCCGGGGAATTCAACGCCGTTGCGCGCAACTTCGTATCACGTTTAGTTTTTGAGATAGAGACTTCGGAAGTATTTAATTTTTTTTAATAAGTTACAACCCTTTTTTTCGACCTTCCAGAGGCCATATCCCAAAAACTAAGCGAGATATGAAGATGCGCTCAACAGCATTGGATTTCTCATGCTTCAATTGACTTGTATACAAATTTTCAGCGATTTTTAGTTTTCTTCAAAATTTTTGACATTAATTTTTTTCTAAACAGTTTTTGGCCGGTATCTTAAAAACTAGAAGGCGTACTCACTTGGGGTTTTCACCATTGGATTCAGCGGGTCAAAATACGTATATATGTAAATTTTCAGTACAATAATCGCACGAGAAAGAGTTCTAGAACTAATTGTTTAAAAATCATAAAAAACCTAAGGGGTACCCCTTGGAAAAATAATAAAAAATTTCAAAAAACTGAAAACGCTTCAAATGAGCCAAAATTTTGCTAATAAGTCAATTCGGACCCGGGGAATTCAACGCCGTTGCACGCAACTTCGTATCACGTTTAGTTATTGAGATAGAGCCTTCAAAAGTATTGAATTTTTTTTTAAAATTACATCTCTGTTTTTCAGCCTTCCAGACGCCATATCTCAAAAACTAAGCGAGATATGAAGATGCGCTCTACGGCATTGGATTTCTCATGGTTCAATTGACTTGTATACAAATTTTCAGCGATATTGATTTTTTTTAAAAATTTTTGACATTTAATTTTTTCTAAACAGTTTTTGGTCGATATCTTAAAAACTAGAAGGCGTACGCACTTGGGGTTTCAACCATTGGATTCAGCGGGTCAAAATACATATGTATGTAAATTTTCAGTACAATAATCGCACGAGAAAGAGTTCTAGAGCACATTGTTTAAAAATCATAAAAAACCAAAGGGGTACCCCTTCGAAAAATAATTAAAAATTTCAAAAAACTGAAAACGCTTCAAATGAGCCAAAATTTTGCTAATAAGTCAATTCGGACTCGGGGAATTCAACGCCGTTGCGCGCAACATCGTATCACGTTTAGTTTTTGAGATAGAGACTTCGGAAGTATTGAATTTTTTTTTTTAATTACAACTCTGTTTTTCGATCTTCCAGAGGCCATACCTCAAAAACCAAACGAGATATGAAGATGCGCTCAAAGGCATTGGATTTCTCATGCTTCAATTTTCAGCGATTTTTATTTTTTGCATAATTTTTGACATTTCATTTTTTCTGTACAGTTTTTGGTCGATATCTTAAAAATTAGAAGGCGTACGCACTTAAACACGCTTCAAATGAAATAATGGCATATTATATGTTTCTGCAATTGATATAAACTATTATATATAAATTGTGCTAAACCGTATGAAGTACAATTTATTTATCTGTAACTTCGGGATGTTAATTCTGCATATAAGAGAAATACAAGAGTAAGAAAGAGCTTATTGTGAACAAACCAGCACCTGGTAGCTATGGCTTTGAAGTAAGGTCTTTGATTATACCGGCACTTCTTGATCATTCAGATACGCCTGCTAGTTTCGTTAAATGCCTATTCATACTGAAACTACAAATGAATAGAAGCGGCTTGTTGTACAGGATGGTGATCGCGATTCTCGAACATAGGATTTTAACATGTAAAATCATAATTTTGTAATTTCTTGTTTCCCTCATTGTTTTAAACAAACTTGTTGCCTGGCAACAAGTTTTCGAAAGATCTGTCAATTTTTTTTCAATTTATTCTCACTCTCTTGTTATATTATTACTGACAGTTTTTACGTATGAAACGTCAAACATTTCATTATTATTGTTTTAATTCCAGGACTATCGATAGTTTGGAGGCAATTTTCATTATTTTCAAATCTAATTTGTGCCGTTACGCAGCATGCAAAATAAATTTTGTTTAATGGTTTAGATGAAGAATTTTAGGCCCTAAAACTTTTATTTTAAGCTTTTTTGCTTAAAATAATTAAAATAAATAAATATATCATCACGCCTTCTACCCATTACTGGGTGTGGCACTCTGCCGCAGCAGATCTCGGTAAGTGATATTTATGCGCGTGAAGTGCGGTTATCAGTCGTCAAATCACGGCCCCCAAAGATGTTAGTGGTGGAAGAGCCACAGAGGTAGCTTTTTGAAATTATGAAAATGGTTTGTCGCCTGTGGGAATCAAATCTAGGGTACCAGGGTTCTCAGGATCACAGGCCGACTTCATACCACTGAGCTAGCTACCCCATAAAAAATATTAAATAATTAGGGAAGCAGGAAATTACGAAATTATGGTTTTACATGTTAAAATCCTATGTTCAAGAGTCACGGTCACCACCCTGTAGGTGACTCATCCTCCACAAGACCATCTGCAGAATCTGTCAAATAAATTGTGTGCAATTGCAGATCTTACTCACATATTTATAATAAATATTAGTCTATCATCAGGTCTTCTATCTAATACTAGATGTGGCACTCTGCCGTAGCAGATATATTTTACGCATGAAGTATGGTTACTAGTCGTCAAATTACGGCCTCCAAAGATGTTAGTGGAGGGAAAGCCACAGGGGTAATTTGAATGTAGTAAAAATTGTTTGTCGGCTGTAGGAATTGAACTCGGGTTCTCAAATTCACAGGCCGACTTGATACCACTGAGTCACCAAGTTTATAGTTACAATTAATTATGCACATACTTGTACTTCACCGTAACAATACCAAAGACAAAAGCATGTTTTCTTCTTTCTTCAACTACTATACCCATCTCCTTTCAACTTACTGTTCACGTATGTATTTCATCTTTGTCTACGTGTTCTTGGGCTATAGAAGAGACAAGGAGTAATCGGGCCATGTAAGGCACATTCATTGCCGGTTTGTCGTGTATGAAAAACAATTGAATTGTATTTCGTATTAAAGGGACGTTGCCATAGCTACTGTAAACAGTTTATTATTGAAGACAGTCATCAGGAACCTATGTGTGTGTATGGTAGAGGTGTGTAGTTCGTGAACAAACTAGTTCATATGAACTATTTCTTATAGTGAACGACACGTTCGTGAGACTAGTTCACTGCGAACTATTCGGATATGATTCACCACCATGGCGGCACGGCCGATGAGGTCGAATCGAAAGCGGAGAACGGAGAATAAGTGAACGAGTGAACGAGACTCATACTTCTTTCGTTTGTGGCGTTGCTATGATCACCGCTCTGTTTTTGCTGTCTGTTGTCAAATTATACTAGAACCAGATCCTAAAAGTTCACTTGTTCTCGCTCGTGAATCTCAATACAATACGATTTCCGTTCATCATAAGGCGTATTCCATTTGCCATTTGGATCAGATCTAACTTACATTTTCTGAACCAGATCACTTATGAATTTCGCTGGATAACTTCTCTGACTTTATTTCCAGTACTAGAATTACTGATTTTAATTTACTTTGAAGTTATTCACCCCAATAAGTGCATCAGTTTGATTAATTCAGTTCATTTAGTCATGTTGTCTAATTTATCTGAACTGATTTAAGCGAACCAAGTGGAAAATGGAATGCAGCTATTGTCTTCAAAATTTCGTGAACGAAAGTGAACTAATGAACTAGTTCAGTGAACTAATCTTTTTGGTGAACGAGAACGAATGAACTAGTTCATTCAAATGAACTAGAATTCCCATCTCTAGTGTGTGGCATAGCTTTTGCATTTACCCGGAATAAAGAGTATATATAAATATATCATCACACCTTCTACCCATTACAAGGAAGCAAGGATAACTTATTTAGTTATTGCACAGTTTTTCTGGCCATCCTGTATAATATGTGTATGCATATGTAGGTGTATGGTCCAAGGCGCCAGTACAAAAGCGGAAATTGAAAGACAGAAGAACATCAATGTTTAAATGTGCAAATATCATGCTAATATATTTAAATTTAATTTTGAATCACTGTTGAAAATATCTTTATATATAACTACTTATTTCCTATTATGGATATACATTCATCATACCATCAAGCTACAGCTATACCTGTTCAATAATTATAATTAAACCAAAGCACTCTTTATTTATGGAGTAGGTGGCATAATGGTATCGTGTGGATCCTGAGAACCGTGATTCGATTCCCACTGGAGACCAACATTTTCACCACATTAATACTACTATTATGGCCTTCAGTTAACATCTTTGGGGGCCGTGATTTTACGGCTGGTAACCACACTTACCGAGATCTGCTACAGCAGAGTGCCACACCCAGTAATGGATAAAAGGCGTGATGATATATTTGTATATATTTATTAACTTTATTTTTAAATTATTAAATTATTTTATGGGATAGATAGCTTAGTAGTATCGAGTCGACCTGTGGATTTGAGAGCCCGGGTTCGATGCCCACAACCGACAATTTTCTAAAAGTACTCAGCAGAGCTGGGCAGTAGCTAGCTATTTTTGTAGCTTAGCTACTAGATTAGCTACATTTACCTTAGCTGTAGCAGTAGCTTAGCTAATTGTGAAAAAATATAGCTGTAGCTTGTAGCTAGCTACTTTTTTTTCTATTAGCTTAAAAATAACAACTGAAGCTACTTTTAAAGTTACTTTTTGTAGCTTAAAGCTACTTTTTAAGCAGAAGGTCAACAAAGTACGCATGCGTACAAGCTAAATCCACACAAAATAATTATTTGTTGCCGGTTCTAACTGGCTCTAATACGCAAAAATACACAGTAGGTGCCAGATGGTATTTGCTATTTTTCATATTTATGTACATAATAGTAAATTAACAGTCATTATAACAAAAGACTGGTCATATGACAATGACAAATTTAATTATTTCACAATAATTAACAAAAGTAGCTTTAAAATTTAACAGCTACTTTAACGAAAGTTTTTAGCTGTAGCTTAGCTATATTTTACAAAATATAGCTTATAGCTGTAGCTTAGCTACTTTTTTAAAGAATAGATGTAGCGTAGCTACTTTTTTAAGTAGCTTGCCCAACTCTGGTACTCAGTGATTTGACGGCTGGTAACCACACTTCACGCGCATAATATATCACTTACCGAGATCTGCTACAGCAGAGTGCCACACCTAGTAATAGGTACAAGGCGTGATGATATATTTATTTATTTATAAATTATAGTAGAATGACTCACCCCCTAAAACTTCCCTTAAATATCTCTTCTTCATCAAGAAGCAAACATCCACCACATGTTGAATGAACTTATTCTTTTACCTAAACGTACTTCTTTCTTAACTGTCTTAACTTTCACCTCTTTATTTTCTATCCATGTATGAATGCATGCATGCGTGTACTGTATGCGTGAGTGTGCGTATGGCGCTAACTCAGTGTGGGGGGAGCGACCAACCGCCACCACCACCGCCACGGCCTCCACCACGCGGTGTGTTGCAAACAACTCGCTGACTGTCATTTCATTCAGTCTCCATTCGTTGGCTGTGTCGGGCGCCAAGACTGCAAGAAACTGTCCGCGCCCGCGGCCTCTTCACCATCACTGCCTTACACCCTCACCAAAACCATCCCTTACTTAATACTACCATCCACCACTCAATCTCACAACGCGACATCAACCAAGTGACAGCGATGACGAAGCTGTGGTTTCGGACTTTTTTTTACGCGGTTTTATTGTGTTAAATACACCGACAAAGTTGATAAGAAGGTAGTGTATTTTGCGACAGTGTACTAAACGGTTAGGTACTATTAAATATGTGTGGTAATAGTGTTTGTGACAGTGGTACTATGAAGTTTTGGGTGTTTTTGGTACTCATGTGCGCTGTAAGGGTTTCTGAGGGTGCTCCTGTCAAAAGGGGAGGATATGTTGATGATAAAACGGTGAGTCTATAAAATCACCAACAATTACTTTGTTAAGATTTAAGCGCGCCAAATTAGGTTTGTTATTTACCAAGCTATGAAATAAAATATTTAATAAACTACACAATTTTGTTTCTACACTTATTTTCACAGAGCTCTAAACTATATATTAAATAAAATAGCTATTTACGATACGAATATCGTATATTTTATCTATCAAGAATTTTATTCGAAAACATAATAAATAGTTATTTCTGTAGCTAGAGCAGAAAGTAGAGTATTACTGCGCGCGTTTGAATATTGTTGATCGAGACCAACAATCATGCAAGAGCGGTAAGGACACTTTCTGCTCAAGGTGCACACAATGTTTTTTTCTACGACCATTTAAAAACACTTGAAAAATATTTGAAAATAATTTTTGTTAGTTTTTCTATCTGGAAATTCGGCTGACAGTTTTCATGTATCCATGGATACGATGATACACCCATACATTGTCGCTCAGCAAGCTTCTTCTGACAGTTGGACAACTAGTTTCTGTTCGATCATAAAAAAATATATATTTTGACGTTTCTCAATAAAAACATTAACTAAATTACGAAAAAAAGCTAAGTTGCCTTGAGTTTGGATTATTATATTTATTAATGAAAAATTTTATGTTCATTTTATCGTACTATTGAGGAAAAATGTGTTATTACGGCACTCAAAATAATAACAAATTTTTTATAATATACCATCACACTTTATACCCTTTACTGGATGTGGCACTCTACCGTAGCAAATCTAGATAAGTGATATATTTTACGCGTGAAGTGCGGTTACCAGTCGTCAAATCACGACTCCCAAAGATATAAATGGAGGGAGAGCTACAGGGATAATTTGAATAAAATATAAATAAATATATCATTACGCCTTCTACCCATTGCTGGGAGTGGCACTCTGCCGAAGCAGATCTCGGTAAGTGATATATTTTGCGCGTGAGATGCGGTTATCAGTCGTCAAATCACGGCTTCCAAAGATGTTAGTGGTAGAGGAGCCACAGGGGTAGTTTTTGAAATTATGAAAATTGTTTGTCGCCTGTGGGAATCGAACCAGGGTTCTCAGAATCCTCAGGCCGACTTCATACCACTGAATTTGAATGTGGTAAATATTGTTTGTCTTCTGTGGGCATCGAACCCAAGTTTTTAAGTTCACGGAAATCACGGCCACAAAGATGTTATTGGACAGGAAAACCACAGGGGTAGTTTTAATGTAGTGAAAATTGTTTGTTTGATATGTAATCTGATTTTTAAATGTAACATTTTATTTTCCAAATATCTAGTACTACAGACATGCTAATATAACAAATTTAAACTTTTTAAACGTAGAATTTAATTTTAAACACTTTTTTATTCGTCTACTTTTACTCTAAAATGTACAGGAGAGCCAATTTCCAAACATTTTAAAAATCGTATCTTTCGCATTTTTGTACACACGCTGTATATACAATACAAATAAAATTAGAACCACAAATAAGGCAACAATATTACTACAAAAACTAGGAATAAAACTTCTTGTATTCGTTAAGAAACGATTATCTTCAAACAGAAGACGAAATAAATACTAACTAATCTTAATTGCTTCTTAGTGTTCTTGTGCGATAACTCGAAACAGACAGAAGCAGTCTTCGCCTTGCGTGCTCTAAAACTGTTACTACCATTTGAGAACTGTCAATGTTGTTTTTCGCAGAAGTGTTTCGAGTATTTCTGAACTTCCAACTACATATACTCTTATACTTACTCCAGTTCTTTAGTTTTATTAGATTGGGGACAAAAATGCATCATTATCTTAAGAGCGAGTGTTGTTGGACTTTTATTACAACTGACAAATAAAGTCATAAAGTTTAGTACTGTTTTCGGCGAGAGTAAACATTATTTTTTGTGAGCGCCGTTTTATTTTATTATTAACTATTCTTTTTAGACATATTTGTGCATAAAAACGAAATAAAATTTGTGCCTCAGTAACTTCAATTTATATAGAAAAATACGATTGTGTCTGAGTGGTTCGGATTTCACTTTTAGCTGCTGTAATTGGGATTAAGTTCCTGTTATGCAGACTAACAAAATATAAAAAATATAATAAATAAATATATTATCACGCCTTTTACCCATTACTGGGTGTAGTGCTCTGCCGAAGCAGATTTCGGTAAGTGATATTATTATGTGTGTGAAGTGCGGTTACCAGCCATCAAATCACGGCCCCCAAAGATGTTAGTGGAGGAAGAGCCACAGGAGTAGTATTAATGTGGTGAAAATATTTGTCGCCAGTGGGAATCGAACCAGGGTTCTCAGGATCTACAGGCCGACTCGATAACCACTGTGCACCTACTCCATAAAAAATAAAATAAATAAATATATCATCACGCCTTTTACCCAATACTGAGTGTGGCACTCTACCGAAGCAGATCTCGGTAAGTGATATATTATGCGCGTGAAGTGCGTTTACCAGCCGTCAAATCACGGCCTCTAAAGATGTTAGTGGAGGAAGAGCCACAGGAGTAGTATTAATGTGGTGAAAATATTTGTCGCCAGTGGGAATCGAACCAGGGTTCTCAGGATCCACAGGCCGACACGATAACCACTGTGCCACCTACTCCATAAAAAATAAAATAAATAAATATATCATCACGCCTTTTGTCTATTACTGGGTGTGGTACTCTGCCGAAGCAGATCTCGGTAAGTGATATATTATGCGCGTGAAGTGCGTTTACCAGCCGTCAAATCACGGCCTCTAAAGATGTTAGTGGAGGAAGAGCCACAGGAGTAGTATTAATGTGGTGAAAATATTTGTCGCCAGTGGGAATCGAACCAGGGTTCTCAGGATCCACAGGCCGACACGATAACCACTGTGCCACCTACTCCATAAAAAATAAAATAAATAAATATATCATCACGCCTTTTGTCTATTACTGGGTGTGGTACTCTGCCGAAGCAGATCTCGGTAAGTGATATATTTATGTGTGTGGAGTGCCGTTAAATAACGGCCCCCAAAGATGTTAGTGAAGGGGGTAATTTGAATATGATGAAAATGTTTGTCGACTGTGGGGCTTGAACCAGGATTCTCAGGATCCACAGGCCGACTCGTTACCACTAAGCGACCTACCCCATAACAAAGTAAATAATATATTCTAAGTCGTAAAATATTTGTTAAATGTTACTATTTTTAGCAAAACTTATCTGTTTTAAAAGAATAAAAAATGATAAAATAGTGGACCTCCACTGCGGTTGACCCATTTAACCAAATTTTATCAAAACATTCAAGATTTACTCGGAAGTACACTGTAACATTACGAACCCAATATGAAGTGCAAAATTATTTCCCAAATTTATTTTTGTCCAATTTTCAATTTATGGGGACGGTGACTCGGTGGTATCGAATCGGCCTGTGGATTCTGAGAACCCTAGTTCGATTCTCGCAGCCGACAAACATTTTCACTACATCAAAATTACCCCTGTGGCTCCCCTACCACTAACATCTTTAGGGGCCGTGATTTGACGATGGGTAACCGCACTTTACGTGCATAAATAAATATATCAGTTACCGAGATCTGCTTCGGCAAAGTGTCACACCCAGTAATGTGCAAAAAGTGTGATGATATATTTATTTATTTATTTTTACCACTTATATTTATTTAATAATGGGGTAGCTAGCTCAGTGGTATCAAGTCGGCCTGTGGATCCCTGGTTCGATTCCCACAGGCGACAAACAATTTTCACCAATTTAATATTACCCCTGTGGTTTCCCCACCACTAACATATATGGAGGCCGTGATTTGACGGCTGTTAACCGCACTTCACGCGTAAAATATATCACTTACCGAGATCTGCCTCGGCAGAGTGCCACACCCAGTAATGGGTAGAAGGCGTGATGATAATCTAAAGTATTTCTATCACTCAACCTATTTGTATTTATTATAGAAATGACGTCAAATGGTATTTCCGCCTTTACCTTTATCCTTTTTTTATGTTTGGGGGCCGTGATTTGACGACTGGTAACCGCACTTCACGCGCAAAATATATCACTTACCGAGATCTGCTTTAGCAGAGTGCCACACCCAGTAATGGGTAGAAGGCGTGATGATATATTTATTTTACCTTTATCCCCAGAATTGTATTGCCAACTAATATACTTACTTTTGTTGACTCTGTCGAATTGCTAAGTGAAATTTCGCTTAATTTCGGAGGTGTAAATGACCCTCTACAACTAAAAATGAAACTGCGTTTAAAAGATTCTGGTTGCACCCTCTTTAATTAAAACCAAAGTGAAAGCAAATGAGTCCCACCAGGGTTAAAAACCCGAACCACACCTACACATTCCCAAGTAACAAATGAACTATCCTGGCATATTTTACCCTGTGTGATCGATGCTTTTAATGCAAACACCTTGAATTACGACCTCCGGAACAAAAAGAATAATCAGTGGAAACCTCGGCGCTCAAACACCCAGGTCAATGGCACGACGCATTACACTAATTTAATCAGATTTAAAAATGCGACTAGCAGTACGTTACACTCTGACTAACAGTTGGTAAAATGGTTTAGTTTTTATTGATTTCTATGGGACTGTACAGCTGTGAGAATGAATCATGCGGAAGAGACTTCTTGCGAAAGTTTTAGTCACAAATTAAATAAATATATATGGGATGGCTAACTCAGTGGTATGAAGTCGGCCTGTGGATCCTGAGAACCCTGGTACCCTAGATTCTATTCCCACAGGCGACAAACAAATAAAAATAAATAAATATATCATCACGCCTTCTACCCATTACTGAGTGTGGCACTCTGCCGAAGCAGATCTCGGTAAGAGATATATTTTGCGCATGAAGTGCGGTTACCAGTCGTCAAATCACGGCCTCCAAAGATGTTAGTGGCGAAGGAGCCACAGGGGTAGCTTTTTGAAATTATGAAAATTGTTTGTCGCCTGTGGGAATCGAACCAGGGTTGTCAGGATTCACAGCCCGACTTCATACCACTGAGCTAGCCACCCCAAAAAAACAAACAATTTTCATAATTTCAAAAACTACCCCTGTGGCTCCTCCATCACTAACATCTTTGGGGGCCGGGATTTGACGACTGGTAACCACACTTCACGCGCAAAATATATCACTTACCGAGATCTGCTTCGGCAGAGTGCCACACCCAATGATGGGTAGAAGGCGTGATGATATATATATATATTTTTTAAATAAATATATCGGTACAAAAAAACTACACCCTTCCATAGACGATGCTGTTAATAATGTTTATTTTGTTTTGGAATTATAAAGTTGTTTATTGGCCCTCAAAAGCGGGCGTAATTTGGCTATTATAGCCCTAGAGCGTATAAAGTTGCCAAGCAATTCAAGTAAATCAAAATCGTGACATAGATAAATGTCAGACAACACAATAAATTCGTATTGTTTTCCGTAAAGTTTTTTTGACTTCTGTGGTTACATGCATACGAGCATACTTAAAATTAACAACGAATACCTACTGTTTGGATCCTGTAATTTCGAGAACCAAATAAAAATAAAACGTATGTATCACGGGCGTAATCAAGATTATAACAAAATATTCCCTTAGTGTTATAATCTTTTTAGTATGCCCTTAATACATAAATAACTGTAATAGTACGACTAAGGGCCTGTTTTTCAATTACCGGTATTATTATTGTTAATAGCACGAGTTGAGCTAACAGATATTTAAACATATGTTCAGGAAATGAACATGAAATTATTCACATTAAATTAAGATAAATTTGATGACTCCAACAGTACATGAAAAAACAATTAGCATATGTAGGATTACTACTAATTTCTAGGAATCTTACTAACTTAAAAACTATCTTCAAGTAACTTATACAAAGTTACTTAATTCATTCTGTGTTTGTTGCTACGCGCTCAGTTGCACATCAATTTTCTTTTCTCATTTGATGTTTTATTTCTCGTGTTGTATATGAAATAATTGCATAAAAACCGGAAGTAACATAATAGTTATTTGTGTACCTAGAGCAGAAAGTAATCTATTACTGCTCGCGCATGCAGATTGTTGATCGAGATCAACAACCATGCAAGAACGGCAAGGACATTTTCCGCTCGAGTGCACACAATATTTTTTATACGACCATTTTGAAATAATTTAAAATATTTTTTTACAGCTTCTCTGTTTGGAAATTCAGGCGATAGTATTCATGTATCCATGGATACGATAATACACTCTTAGATTGCTGTTCCGCAAGCGGCAAATATCAACTTTCTGCTTTCAGCTCAGAGTTGGAAAAGTCTATTTTCTGCTCGGTTGTAGAAAAAATTACATTCATCACTAGTTACTTAACTACCAATTTATACGCCCCTCTTTTTAGTTTAACTTTGCTTAATAATATTTTTTTTGTATATCTCAAATTAATAAAAAAATATTCATCGTGGCGGACACCCTGTATTTCTTTACAAAATTTCATTCAAGTATCTTGTATACAAGAGAAGTAAAATTACAAAATAAATATATCATCACGCCTTTTATCCATTACTGGATGTGGCACTCTACCGAAGCAGTGATAAGTGATATATTAATGCGTGTAAAGTGCGGTTACCAGCCGTTAAATCACGACCTCCAAAGATGTTAGTAGAATAGGAAACCACAGGGGTAATTTTAAAGTGACCAAACATCAAAAGAAAAATTATGATTTGTGCTAATTCATACAAAACTAGGGTCATATTGTTTATTGGCCCAGCCTGTACATAAACCAAATTCATCTATACGCCATCATTCATTCACAGATCTACAACAATCTCGTAAATTGCGTACAACAGCCTCATCAGTCCTAATAAATAACAAGCAACACGATCACAGCCACCTATCTATAATGCTGGGCGTGTCCGGGTCTGACCCGTGTGCCCGGAGTAACTAACTCCCGGACTCGACTTGACTCCGGGTGATATACTTGCTCTGGAACACATGTACTGCTGCTGATTGGCCGATACCACGCCTTGTCAATTCAATACTAAGATTTATATTTGTATCGGGTTGGTTGGAAACGTGACAGGTTGTTCTGCAATTGCAGATCCATATTAGATGACAGTATGAAAGATTTCGACAGATTTAAACTATTTATATATATATATAACTGTTTGAGTGGTAAAAATTTGTATTTTCTTCTTTAAAATTGGGAGGTTATTTATGTATGTTATTACCGAAGTAGATCTGCAATTGCAAATCGTAATAGATGTTGTATAGTAATGGATTTCAATGTGTGGGTCGCGACCCTGTAGAAGGTCGTATAAATATTAAAAGGGGTCGCCGGATGCTATTTAGAAATTGTAAAAAACATGTATTTAAGAATGATTTAAATGAGCAGACAAACAATTTTCAACACATTAAAATTACTCCTGTGGCTTCCCCGTCACTAACATGTATGGGGGCCGTGATTTGACGGCTGATTTCATGCGCATAAATATATCACCGAGATCTGTTATGAGTGCTACACCCAGTAATGGGTAGCAGACGTGATATATTTATTTATTTATTTATTTTTAAATTGAGACTCGTATATGTTTTTCAAATAATAAATTGGGGATAATTTAAGATGTGGCCTTGACGAAGTTGTTCTGCAATTGCAGCTCCCTTATTTATTTTATGAAAGTACTAAATTAGCAGTCTTATTAAGTTGTCTACTAAATTAAATCAGAGTTGCTTAAAATAGTATGGAATCCGAATGATTTCCTTTGCATCTTTGCCAAAACAAAAAGATTTGTTTCGTATGCGTACCTGATTTCACTACGACTGTACTTAAAAAAATAACTGTCATCTACCTAAATTTTCTGTTGCATAAACAACTAAAGATCTTCAAAAAATATTCACAAGGCCGACAGCATGTCTGTAGTACTAGATATTTGAAAAATAATTTTATGACTTTTTTCAAAATCAGATAGCCTTGAAAATAATAATAAAAAACCAGTTGAACAAAATCTTTTTGGAAAGTCATTGCAGAATTCTTTATCTTAATTATTGAGCTGATGGGATTCGATTCGCACAGGCGACAAACAATTTTCATAATTTCAAAAACTACCCCTACCACTAACATCTTTGGGGGCCGTGATTTGACGACTGGTAACCGCACTTCACGCGCAAAATATATCACTTACCGAGATCTGCTACGGCAGAGTGCCATACCCAGTAATGGGTAGAAGACGTGATGATATATATTTTTTTAATTTTAATTATTGAGCTGAATTGTCAAAATGAGATTTTGTTTTATTTGTTTTATTTTTTTTATTTTTATGGCTGCTCGATTTTTGAAAAAATATCATCTTTAATTTTCGAAATATCTATTGCTACAGGTATGGTAGTATAATAAATTTAATTTATGGGGTAGTTAGCTCAGTGGTATCAAGTCGGCCTGTGGATCCTAAGAACCCTGGTTCAATTCCCACAGGCGACAAACAATTTTCACCATTTTAAAAACTATCTCTGTGGCTTTTCAACAACTAATATCTTTGAGGACCGTGATTTGACGACTGGTAACCGCACTTCACACGCAAAATATTTATCACTTACCGAGATCTGCATCGGCAGAGTGCCACACTCAGCAATGGGTAAAAGGCGTGATGATATATTTATTTATATTTTACAAATTTAAACTTTTTAAACGTAAAATTGAATTACATTTTTTTTTATTATTCTACTTTTGCTCTAAAATATACAGGAAAGCCAATTTCCAGCACATTTTAAAAATCCTATGCTCTGCATTTTTATGTACAGCCTATATAATAACAAACACATGATTTCATAACCCTCGTACAAAACCAATGAAAATAATGAATACCCCGTGATGAAAAACTGAATGCTGCAGCAGCCAGCATCATCACATCACCCAGGTCTAGTTGCTGCCGCTGTGTCGCAATTGAGGCCACCGTGTGGAAAGCATATTATCTCTAATAAGCGATGTAAATAACCACGCAATGACAGCGAATGAATATGGTTCTAATGAGCTTAGCGCGGCCGCGAAACACACCGAATCAGTCTCACTGAATACACCAGAATCACTGAATTATACGCGGCGCATTCGAAAATTGTCAACGTGATTTACTGCTTTCTTTTTATAAGATTACAGACTATATTCAGCCATTTTTATTATAGTATAGTATAGTTTAAAAGAGGGAGTAACTGGTTTGATGATGTATTTATTTATTCCCAGATTTCAATTAGGACTTCCGTCTAAACAGGAAGTTGTATTTGTAAACAAATTTGGCGTATGGTGCGGGTTTGATGAGTGTCAATGTGAAAAGTATGGGTGTATGTCAGTTGAGATGGTTTGGGGATGTGAATTGCATGTCGAATGAAAGATTGGTGAAATTGAGGGTGAAAGGATGTCTAGAAATAAATGGATGGATGTAATTGAATGTGGGAGGACAAAAAATTGGGTTCATAGCGATACATTTAGTAATTATAATTAGCAAATGCAATTGTGGGGTAGGTAGCGCAGTGGTATCTAGTCGGCCTGTGGATCCTGATAACCCTGGTTCGATTCCCACAGTCGATAAACATTTTCACCATATTAAAATTACCCCTGTAGCTTCCCCACTACTAACATCTTTGGGGGCCATTGTACTTACAATTAATACCTTAGCATTATTTATTATGGGGTGGCTAGCTCAGTGGTATGAAGTCGGCCTATGGATCCTGAGAACCCTGGTACCCTAGGTTCGATTCCCACAGGCGACAAACAATTTTCATAATTTCAAAAACTACCCCTGTGGGCTCCTCCACCACTAACATCTTTCGGGAGCCGTGATTTGAGTACTGGTAACCGTAATTCACGCGCAAAATATATCACTTACCGAGATCTGCTTCGACAGAGTGCCACACCCAGTAATGAGTAGAAGGCGTGATGATATATTTATTTATTTTTTATTTAATTACAATTATCAATTAGTGAAAGGGTTTTAAAATTTGCGATCCAAATTACAGTTAATCGTACCGTACGTGAATTGTGATAAATTACATTACCTTTTACCCATTGTGTGGCACCGAAGCAGATCTCGGTAAGTGATATATTTAGCGCGTGAAGTGCGTTTACCAGCCGTCAAATCACGGCCCCCAAAGATGTTAGTGATGGAGGAGCCACATGGGTAGTTTTTGAAATTATGAAAATTGTTTGTCGTCTGTGGGAATCAAATACAACTGAGCTAGCCATCCCATAAAAACTTTGAAAGTGAACATAAATAAACAAAAGAATCATATAAAATAGCGTATTGCAGGTGAATGTTTCAAGGGTTCGTGATACCTCTTTAAATGGGAAATATCGTCATATGTATATCACGTTAACCTTTACTGTAAATCGATTGCATGAGTGCTTATACTATAAGCAAGTTGAACATTACAACATTTAAGTCCTATTAAGGAGTTCTGTATGCGGCAGTACATAAACTCTACGTCGGAAATATACTTAGAAATTTATTAATTATTAGTGCTATTGAACTTTTAAAAATACACCAGAAGGTCTTGTGTATACGTACCGTTCATGGAATCCTTGATTATCCTATTTTAGACATGTAAATAAACATTTGCAAACATAACACAGCACCCACAAATAAAAAAATATATAAATATATCATCACACCTTTTACCCATTACTGGGTGTGCACTCTGCCGAAGCAGATCTTGGTAAGTTACAAGTTATCAAATTATGCCTCCCCAAAGATGTGACAGCTGTTTCGTACAAATTGCGATGGGACGAATCCACGTGGCATGTTTTGTCCAAAGTGCGTGCAGGCGTGCGGTATTGATCCAGTTGGCCGCGCACTAGTCACGCAATTACACCCATACCGGGGTACGGGGACAACATCGTACCGGCGCCGGCGACTACCCGGACTCCACCGGATTCCACACTCGCACAAACCCGGAAATAGACATCTGTACTGCGATGCACGTACATCAAGCAATGATAGATTATATTATCATTTAACAGGATAGTGTAGGGTAAAATCGGGCGATACAGAGACTTAAATGTTTTCAAAATGAAAGAATGAAACTACATTCAGTCTTAATTGAGTCTAGTTTACTATAGACTAGACTTAAAGGACTCATGATTAAAATGTGAATATAGAAAGCTGCAAATTTCATTTAGTGTCGGTTTATCCATCTCTGGATAAATTTTCCGATAACTATTGTTTAGATAATTGGAAAAATATTGCTTCAATACAATTATTACTTGTACTAGGATTTCGATACGACATTTTTTTTTCTATATACAACCTTTATTCTTATCAAAATACGTACATACATACATACATATCATGACGTTATATCCCACAAAATGTAATAGCACGAACCCAGAATCATTAATAAAATATTAACTCATTACATTAATTAAATAATCAGTCGTCGCCACACATTCTTATCCAAACACACCACCCTCACTTTAACCACATTCATAGATCACTCCATATAAACTCATTTATTTATTACACTCGAAATGATTTATCACAAAACAAACCTTCAATCACATCTATCCAATCACTCCTATTCACTTATCATTCATCTTCTTTCTTCGACGTACATAACATATGCATAAAACATATCAAATTACTCACGCTGACTCCTAACAACGAATCTAATAACGAATCTAACAACGAATCTACAAAGATTAGAAAAGATGAAAGCGATAGCCTGCACTTGTATATGAAAGAAAAGTCCATACAATGCAGTAACTGAAAATGAAACAAAAATATAAGAAAGGAAGGGAGTGTAATTGTAATTGTTAATCGTAATTACTAACTAGATAGCTATGAACTCAATTTGTTATCCTTTCACATTCAATCATATCCATCCATCTATTTTTATCATTCATCTTCTTTCTTGGACGTACATAACATATGCGTAAAATATCTCAAATTACTCACGCTTACTCCTAACAACGAATCTACAAAGATTAAAAAAGATGAAAGCGATAACCTGCACTTGTATATGAAAGAAAAGCCTATACAATGCAGTAACTGAAAATGAAACAAAAAGATAAGAGAGGAAGGGAGCGTCGCCCAATTGCAGTTAAACACTCTATGTAAGTACTGAAAACGAATTCAAATATAAGAAAGAAAGGGAGTGTCGCTCTACGCTTGTTTTTTATCCAAATCATTACTTAATGTGCTTCATTATTTGCCAAGGGAAATAAAAATGACAAGTATACCCTCTATGGAAATAAAATGATTCAAAGTCATTGGCATTTCCTAGTATTCAATAGACCTTCTTTATTGTTCTTGTGCGTATGTCGGACCTCCGAACTTCGAATTTTTTTTTATACAGCCAGTAAGATTTGAATCCACGACCTCTTCCTTATTAATTATTAAACGCGTTACCTCCAGTTGAGGGTAAGCCCTCATCTTAAAACACAGTTAAAACTAAACTTAACCTTACCAGAGTCCAGTTATCGCAATGTTAAAGTTAAGGAAGCATGTAAGATAGTGTCTATTCTTAACGATTCCTCTTCCAATTAAATCTTGACACTCCAATAACTCATCTGAAATCACAGTAATTAATTTAGCAATAACGCGAAACTGGCAACAATTTGCTTGACCAGGTATGAAATAAGCAATTAAACGTTCTCGCTCACAATGTAGCAATCCTACAAAAGCATAAAAGATAAGCAAGCGAGGCGAGGAACCTCACAGCTCTCATTGCTACACGAACCGTTTGACCTTTGCCTGTTGCTGGCTTTATTAATATGATTGCAATAAGTGGATGCTAGAGTTTTATACACACGCTAACTGCAAATGTGTACAAGAGGATTAATCATAAACCGATAGACGGCTCTTTAGATTAGATTATCACAGATATTATTTAGATTTAATGGGTTGTTGAGTATATAGAGCAAACAACTTACAGGCGAGAGTTGAATCTTCTCTTTGTTCATTAGTACGCCATTTGAATCTGGAGATCCCGAGTTTGAATCCCTTTCAAGTTAAATATATATGAACTATGGTTTGGTGAGTCCCTATACTATAATTGGGATTAAACTTGTACAGAGTAGCATAAATATATCATCACGCCTTTTACCTATTATTGAGTGTGCCACTCTCGGTAAGTGATATATTTATGCGTGTGAAGTGCGGTTACTAGCCATCAAATCACGGCCCCCAAAGATGTTAGTGGTGAGGGAGCCACAGGGGTAATTTTAATTTGGTGAAAATTGTTTGTTGTCTTTGGGAATTGAACCGAGGATTAAAAGTGACACTTCAATCCTCGGAAAGAAAGAATAAAGTAGCCCATTTACTCTTGGAAGTGCGCAGAAAAAGTTATTGGCAAAAATACAAGTGCTTTGGATTCCACAAATGGATTCTATTATTGAGAATCTTAATTCGATTCCCATAGCCGATAAATTTTGCAACACATTAAAATTACCCTTGCGGCTTTTCATCCATTAGCATCTTTTGTGGTTTGATTACGCGCATAAATATATCAGTTATGGAAATCTGCTATAGCACACATCCAGTAATAAGTAAAAAGCGTGATGATATATTTAGTATATATTAGATAAGTCGACCTGTGGATCCTGAGAACCCTGGTTCGATTCCTACAAGCGACAAACAATTTTCATAATTTCAAAAAGCTACCCCTGTGGCTCCTCCACCAGTAACATCTTTGGGGGCCGTGATTTGACGCCTGGTAACCGCACTTCACGCGCAAGATATATCACTTACCGATATCTGCTTCGGCAGAGTGCCACACCCAGTATTGGGTAGAAGGCGTGATGATATATTTAGTATATATTAGATAATATATGCATCTATTTGTCATAATTTTTTAATGTCTTTCATAATTAATCTTAATTTATCCTTGCTAATATTTGTACAAGTTATATTAACAACTAATTACTGCATTAATACCTGCAACTACAAAGCTATAACTATTGTGTAATAAGCATCAAGGACAGAATTAATGTTTGGCAACGATTATTTTGTTTCTGGCGCCAACAAATTGTGAAAAATATTTAATGGTCATTCAAACATGATCAATAAATATTTCAATAGTTTGTGACACCTGTTGTTGAGTGATTTAACATTTATCTCGATGTAGTAGCCAAGAAATCGAGTAGGAATAGAACAGGTTGTTAATTTATGTTAAATAATATTTGTAAAACAAACAACATGACAAACATTGTCATCATATCTTATATAATCCATAGAATTCGAGCGCATTTCTATATCCGTCTACAGTTTATTTGTTATTTAATCTCAATTACAGTAGCTTATATTGGAATTTGAACCATTCAGGTACAATCATATTTTTCCTGAGATTTAATTGCTCGACTTTTGCAATTAATAAAATTAAACAGTATTCTACTTGTAAAACCACATGCATGTAAATAACTGCGTCAGAATAATAATTCGTAACATTTCCCGAATGATATTCTACGTATTGACAACCGGTAAACGGAGTTTTCTACATTATTTTTCACTTCCGGCCACATTGCACCGCAAACCGATTCAGTATAATTACATGTTGTAGTTTCCTGTTAGCTACTGTACTGCAAATAGCGACATGGGATTTATTAAGATACCTGGTGGATCAAAAACTGCATTTATTGTCGGGCAATCGTAGCCCAATGGGTAACGTTATGGCATTCGAATCCGGAAATCCCGAGTTCGAATCTCACTTAAGCTAAATATGTATGAACAACCACATTACGGCTCAGTGAGTCCGGACCCTGTACTGTAATTGGGATTCAGTTCCTGCTATACAGAATAGCATAAATAAATATTTAAATAATTTATTAACAAATCTTGCTGATTTCAACTTACAGAATACGGTTGTGTCTAAGTGGTTGGTTTCCACTTTAAGTTAGTGTAATTGGGATTAAATTCATGTTGTACAGAGTAGCAAAATAAATAATATATTCTAAATAGCAAGCAATTTGTTAAATGCTACTATTTTAGTAGAATTATTAATTAGTTAATTAATTAATTAATTAAGAGTTTGTGCATTCAAATTTCGCTGACTTCAACTTGCATATACCACAAATTACAATTATGTCTAATTGGTTTGGATTCCATTATAAGCTATTGTAATAGGAATTAAGTTCCTGTTGTGCAGTACAATTCTTTCATAATAATTTCATGAGTATGTATATCGATGCCCCTATCTCATAAAAACATTCCTTTGCATACTTCACATATTCCTCTTCGATTATTACATTCTCCACACGTTTCTTCACCTCTGTCTCCTCCTCCTTCCTATCATCATGCCATCGTTATCATGTCTTCATTTGTTCTGTCTCGAAGTGCAGTTCGCATAGCAAATCAATATAACTATTTCCTCGTACGACAATTGCGTTACGAAGTATATCATCTATTAATAGCTATTGCCGATTTCATTTTCTTGCTAAATAATTAAATTGATAATCAATTAATTAATTATCTCTCATTTAATTGTTATATTTTAAGTAAATACTTAGTAATTGATCAAAATTATTAAAAAGATAAATTAGGAGACCGCCTGGATTTTAACCTGGGACCTACGAACTTCAGTCATATACTTTTTTCCAATTAAGGTAGTACTAATGTGACGGTGGCGCCATCGGTTGTCGAGTGGTGAAACTGACGCTTAAAAAATGTAAAAATTGAATAATATAAGTGTTTTATACCTATTATGATTTGAATATCATGAATTGTGAACAGATTATTGGTCTAGTGAATTTTCAAATACCATACCACCGTGTGGTGTTGCCATTATAAATTGGGATTCTTAATTTTTCATTAAAAACAAGGCTTTGCATGGCTATATATCCATTACTAAACGGTAAAAAACTATCTCCTTCTGATACAATATACATGGATAGTTCTAGAACATCATACTAGTTTTTCAAATGAAAGTGCAAAATTTTAGAGGTACACAAACCAAATATGTGCGATTCTGAGTGATGATCGCCATAAGCCCCGTGTATAAGAACTCAACTTTACAAGCGAATATATTTGTTCACAGACGATAAATGTGTTTCACATTTTAACAAGATGCGTATGACTATCCAATGTTTACGTGCGCCAAATTTCATTCAGATATGTAAAAAAAAAATTCACGCTAGTCTACCTTAAGTTACGGTGGCCCTGAGATTGAAATCTGATTTTATTCCAATTTTTTCTGTATTTTATGGAGTGGATGGCTCAGTGGTATAGAGTAGACCTGTGAATTTGAGAATCCGAGTTCGGTTCTTACACCTGCAAACAATTTTCATTAAACTACCTCTCTACTGACATTTTTGGGGGCCGTGATTTGATGACTTCACGCGCATAAATACATGACTTATCGAGATCTGCTTCGACAGAGTGCCACATCTAGTAATAGATAAAAACGTGATGATATATTTATTTATTTTTTATAATAATAATTTTCCCCCGTGCGCCACTGTCATATTAATTTATCTTATTGCATCTTGCCGCCAAGTAGATGAGCTGACAAGCCACCTTAGTATAAAATATCACATCCAGTTCGCGTAATTCGACCAGTCTAACTACTGTACAAGTTTCTGCCCACTGGTTAGTTACTTGTTGGTCTTACAGACTCCCCCACGCACCTCGCTGTATAATGTAGAGCTCAACAAAGGTCTGAATCAAGGCTAAGATGCGGACCAGACCTCCAGACAGGTTGAACACAAGATCTGGTGGGCTGAGGAACAATCACATGATAGGGTATTGTTTTCACATTTTTATTAATAGGGCGCAATTTATTATTCGAGCTATTGAATGATTTATATCGAATACTAGCTATTACCCGCGACTTCGTTCGCGTGGTCTACAATTTAATGCGAGTACCCGACATGCGTTGCATTGCAACTCAAAGAAATAAAGTGTTTGTGTTTAATTCTGTTTATTGAAGTGCTTTTGGATACATAATATTTTTTGTTTTTCTCTTTGGGACGTACACGAATAAATCAGACGGTTTACCGACGCGAGAGCATGCCACATATAGCTGTCCATGTGAGAAGCATGGATTTTCCAAATTTAGTCCACACACTTGTAGCGATTGTCCCTTTCCTTTGTTGATCGTCATTGCAAATGCGAGTCGTACCAGAAACTGTAAACGTTTCAATTCGAATCAGTGCAGTACTTTTCAGGATAGCTAGCGGCCATTTTGTTTCAAGATGGCGGACTGGACTTGTGCTAAGTCAGAAACCTTTGCAGGTGTACGCACTATAACATACCAAAGTTGCATCGCAATCGGTTGAATGATAATCGGAACACACAAACATTCATTCATATACATACATATATATATATATATATATATATATATATATATATATATATATATATATATATATATATATATATATATATATATATATATATATATATTTTAATCTCACATTTTAGTTGTAGCAGGGCTGCAACTGCAGATCTTTCTATCCTATACATTTAACACAAGTTAAGCGCCATCTATCTATAATACAACACCATCTCTCATTCATTCATGCATCCCAAAATCGCATCACCTAGAAAGCGGATATCCGCTCCGTTTAGCGCTTTATCAAAACATAAACAAAACACTAACGTATCTGAGTGGAGTCAATCACCCACAGCTAGAGCCACAGCAGGCTGGGCTAGTACTGCTAACAGCTACGGCAGGAAAATAGGCGGCTTGCCAAATCTCTGCTTCAGATGTCAGAGCTCATAGATAATTGTTTATGCACGGGTTGCACTTGATGTGGAAACAGCAAAGAGGTCTTGTTAACGCATTCTTCATGCTTTGACTTCTTTTATAGTCTCTACGAGCAGGAGCGACATTGTCGAAGATATATATGTGGTATTTTCAGAAGTATTTCAGAAAAATGTTTCCGAATTCTTCAAGGATTTATGGATTTGTTTAGCCAATGATGGACGACATGCATGTTTTAGTTTAACAGCCAAATTCTTTTAAAAGTTTTAACTAATCCTGAATTTTTGGATTAGCTAATCTTATGTTAGTCCGACTTAAAAGAGTTAATCCAATTTACTTTCTGAAAACTAAATGATAATAAGATTGTATTACATTTTCTTTAAACTTTTTTCTGAATATGGTTTAGGTTAATTTGATAAAATAAATAAATATAAATATATCAGCACGCCTTCTACCCATTACTGGGTGTGGCACTCAGCCGAAGCAGATCTCGATAAGTGATGTATTTTGCGCGTGAAGTGCGGTTACTAGTCGTCAAATTACGGTCCCCAAAGATGTCAGTGGTGGAGGAGCCACAGGGGTAGCTTTTGAAATAATGAAAATTGTTTGTCGCCTGTGGGAATCGAATCAAGGGTACCAGGATTCTCAGGATCCACAGGCCGACTTCATACTACTGAGCTAGCCACTCCATAATTAATTTGATGAGTCCAAAATTCGGGAGTAGCTACATTCTAGCTAAACCTGTAAATGTATTCTGCTCCTCTACAATTGTAGATTTCGGTACAAACACTTTTACCCCGAAATATAGTTTTATATAGACAGGGTGTTCAATTTAAGTGTTGGTTAATTAAACAAACAATAAAATAAAATCAAATAAATGTATCATCACGCCTTCTACCCATTACTGGGTGTGGCACTCTGCTAAAGCAGATCTCGGTAAGTGATATATTTTGCGCGTGAAGTGCGGTTACCAGTCGTCAAATCACGGCCCACAAACAATGTCTATTTTATAAGATTACTTTAATGAGCGAAACTAGAAATTTTTAGACCAGTGGTTCTCAAAATACGGCGTGCAACTCTCTTAATTTAGATGGGAACCTATTTCTTTTATTTGCTGATTCCATTCAGTATTTTTTTCTGAATAGTTCAATAACTATTATTTATTAATATTAATTCATTAATTTAAATTATATTATATTTACATTATGATGGGGTAGGTGGCTCAGTGGTATTGAATCGGCTTGTGGATTCTAAGAACCCGGGTTAATACTACTTCTGTGGCTAACATCTTTGAGGGCTGTGATTTGATGGCTGGTAGCCGCACTTCACGCGCAAAATATATCACTTACCGATATCTGGTACGGCAGAGTGCCACATCCAGTATTGGGTACAAGGCGTGATGATATTTTTTTTAAATTATTTTTATATACATATTTAAATTATGATTATAATTATTATTATAATTTTATTTATTATTAATTTATTAAGTTATTATTAATTTATTATTAACTTATTAATTTATTATTAATTTATTAATGTGTAATGTGTAATTAATTAATTATTATTTAATTAATAAATAATTATAGCTTAGTATCCGTACATTACATAATTTTCGAGAAAAATGCATATTAAATTGACATTATTTAATTTAATTTAAATTGGATAGGAAAGAAACAAATGAACAAATCATAATATTTTTGTTTGTTTCATTAATTATTAAATGTTACTACTACTATTTTGTGAAAAGACTAAATAAATTTTGATATTAATTTGTTTTTTATACTTCTGTGTCTTGAGTGGTTCGAATTCCAACTATAAGCTACTGTAATTGAGATTAAATTGCAAATATGTAATTACCGGCTGTCAAAGAATAACCCCTGATTTATTTAGAGCCAGTAGTAGCTCCGTAGCTAGAACTATCGCCTCACAAGCTCAGAATAATTAATATATTTTGAATCAAAGTTAAAAATAGTACATCTTCGTATTGATTCTTGGTACAATTCATAAAGATAACCTTGCGTTTATCTCTATTTAATTATTATTAGTAAATCGGGTATAATTTGTATCAACGATGGCTTTGAACCTTGTTATCTGGATTCGTTGAACGATAAACAGCCAGCGATGTAACTGACTTAACAAAAAAACTCATTAAAAGTAACGATAAGTACTGCATCATGCATTTAAGGCGCCCTCAATATTTAACTAATGAAAAGAGACGGAGATAAAGGAAGCGTGTTGTTCTTTGTCGGGTGTTACGTAATTTGATGCTCACTTGTTTTCGTTGTGAATGAAAAGGCCATGTTTTTTAATTACTTCTAAGGTCAAATCTAGTAACATGAGATAGGTTTTTTACGCCTGCTAAGTTGTGCTGGTTAGTTTTATGTTTTATTCTATTACGATAATTTTAACTTTTCTTTGAGATCTGCAATTGCAATATGCCACACCTAAAATTACATAACAGACGTCGTTACGTTCATTTTAATTACATTTCGTTAATTAATGTAATTAATTATGGGCGGTTCAGTGGTATCAAGTCGGCTTTTGGATTTGAAAACCCATGTTCGACTCCCGCAACCGACAAACAGTTTTCAGTACATTAAAAATTACCCTTGTGGGTTTCCCTTCACTAACATCTTTAGGGGCCATGATTTGACGACTGGTAACCATATATCATGCGCATACATATAATACTTATCAAGATCTGCTACGGCAGAGTACCATTATGTTATTAATATTTGGAAATGTGCACTAGATAAGAATAAAACTGTATGTGCTGTTTTTCTTGATCTAAAAAGAGCCTTCGAAACTATTGATAGAGGTATATTAATAAAAAAATTAAGTACATATGGTCTGACTGGTGTTGTATTAAGATGGTTTGAAAGTTATTTATGTAATAGGTGTCAAAGGGTTAAGATTGATAAAAATACTTCAACTATGTTAGCAAATGATATTGGTGTGCCACAAGGAAGTGTTCTTGGCCCACTATTATTCATAATCTACATTAATGATATAATTAATGTAGTTGAGTTCTGTGAAATACATCTTTTTGCGGACGATACATTAATTTTCTACAGTGGAGATGATCATACGGATATCATACAAAAAGTAAACAATGACCTTCATAGTGTTGAGCAGTGGATGAACAATAATAAATTAAAACTAAATTGTGATAAATGTAAATGCATGTTTATGGCAACAGAAAATGCACTCATTAGAATATATAATAATGATAAGAAAGTTCAGATAGGTAATGTCCAGTTAGATACTGTACATAGCATCAAATATTTAGGTGTTGTTATTGATAATAAATTTAAGTTTGATGTACATGTACAATACATATGTAAAAAGGTTGCGAAAAAACTCAATTTCATGTCACGTTTAAGTAAGAACTTATCAACTTGGACATTACATTTGATTTATAATTCAATTATTTTACCACATTTCACTTATTGTAATACCATTCTATATTTATGTAACCAAAAAGATATCAATAGGCTCCAAGTATTACAGAACAGAGCTATGAGAATTATTTTAAAATGTTCTAAATACAGTAGAGTAAATGATATGATGAATGTGTTAGGATGGTTGAGTATAAATCAACTGTGTGAGTACTATGCTATGATATTCATATTTAAAATTGTTAATGGGCAGTTACCAGATTACCTTAAAAGTAACATAAAATATCACAAGGATATGCATATGTACAATACAAGAAATGGTGAATGTTTTTATATAGATCAGAAAAGTAAAAAAAAGACTTTTAACATGATATTTCATAAAGGTTTACAGTGTTACAATGGATTGCCTGTTGATATTAAAACATCCCAAACTGTAAAACTTTTTAAAAATCGATTAAAATGTTATTATTTAAACAAATAGATTAAGTAATAATACGAGTATATAATTATGTTTTTTTCTTTTGTATATTTTATAAGACTTTTTGTTATATATTTGAGTTTAAATTTTGTTCAATGTTATGTATTAGCCAAGCTATTAAAATAAATACATTATTATTATTATTATTATTATACCTAGAAATGGGTAAAAGACGTGATGATACATTTATTTTATATTTGTAAATTTGTAGAAATTGGTTAACTACCACATCGAGATCTGCAGTTGCACATCTAACAAAGGTACAATTACATCATAAACCTTATTTAAAATAAAATATAAATAAATATATCATCACGCCTTCTGGCCATGACTGGATGTGGCACTCTGCCGAAGCAGATCTCAGTACGTGATATATTTATGAACGTAAAGTAAAATCACGGCCCCCCAAAGATGTTAGTGGAGGGGATGCCATGGGGGTAGTTTTTTAATGTAGTGAAAATTGTACGTCTAGTGTGGAAATCGAACCCAGGTTCTCAAATCCACAGGCCGCCTCGATACCATTGAGCCACCTGCTACGTACTATATTTATGAGTATTTATTTCTATTAATTATATTTCATTAATTTTTGAGTGCCTTACATAATTAATATTAGTATGTTATTATTTATTCTACTCTGTACAACAGGAACAGCTTCTCAATTTCAGTACAAGGTTTGGACTCGCCGAGCTGCAGTATTTTAGTTTGTGTGAGATTCGAACTCTGGATCTTTGGATTCGAATACCATAACGCTAACCACGCTCACCGTACTGTCGAACAACTAAACTAAGATCTGCAATTGTAGAGCCACCACGCCTCTATCAGTATTAATGTATCTTCGATGCATTTGGTTGAAGCGAACCACGTAGACTTATTAAATAGATTTTATTTCTGAGCGCTCACATAAAATATACAAGTACAGGATCGTAATCTGCTGAAGCAATGACAGTCTGTGGGTGTCACATGAACAGTGCAGACCGTCTGTAATCATCTACGACCTACGTACGCATAATAAACTGAATAAATTGCTTCAAGAATGGGGTAAATAGATTCTCACAGACATTTGGGAATGTTAATAACCCTGTGCTGAGGGCATTATCATCTAGTACTTGTTGGTTTACAAACAAACAAAATACTTATTTATATATCAAGGGTGAAAACAGGCGTTTATAGCCCGTGACATAATTATTAGCTTTACGGAAAACAAAAATAATATAAAAAAAATATATCATCACGCCTTCTACCCATTTCTGAATGTGGCACTCTGCCGAAGCAGATCTCGGTAAGTGATATATTTTGCGCGTGAAGTTGTCAAATCACGGCCTCCAAAGATGTTAGTGGTGGAGGAGGCACAGGGGTAGTTTTTGAAATTATGAAAATTGTTTGTCGCCTGTGGGAATCGAATCTAGGGTACCAGGGTTCTCAGCATCCACAGGCCGACTTCATACCACTGAGCTAGCCACCCCAATATGAATTTATTGTGTTGTCTGACATTTATCCATAAATCACGAATTTGATTTGTTTGAATAGCTGTTGCTTAGCAACTTTATACACCCTCGGACGATAATAGCCAAATTACGTTCGCTTTTGAGGGCCAATAAACAAGTTTACTATTTCAAAATAAGATGAAACAGCTAAGTTATAAATATTATTTGCAGCAGCATTCATACGAGTATTTATAAATTTTATTAGTTTATTCGCACTTGTTATATGTGCTATGAAGGTCAAAATTAATTTAATGTAAGATCAACGAATGACTCAAGCAATTTGAGATCTCTTACTTGAATCCTTAGCCTTCGCCTTCCATGCGTTTAATTATATAAATGACATCTTGATTAAGAAAAACAAAGAAAACTAAAAGTTCATATCAATCAGTTATCATATTGGTTTATTATTGAACTTTTAGTAGACAATAGTAGTTATAGTTTAACGTGGAGAAATAGCTTCAAATCTTAAGTAGACCATTAAATATATTATTTGGTAATAAAATAAAAGTATTCATCAATTTTACGATGCCAATCTTTATCACCAAAATAATATAAATCTGTGTCAAATCATTGCCAGCATATTCTGCGAAATGTCAAGTAAATT
The DNA here is from genome assembly GCA_911728475.2 of Pterostichus madidus. Taxonomy (NCBI): domain Eukaryota; kingdom Metazoa; phylum Arthropoda; class Insecta; order Coleoptera; family Carabidae; genus Pterostichus; species Pterostichus madidus. The sequence goes on along the minus strand of OU452314.1, from coordinate 908,483 downwards.
ACTGTTAAAATTATCGTCTGAAACTTTAGAGAAGTACTTAGTACGAGTGGTTCGACAAAAGCAGTTTTGTTTCAAAGTGAATACTTTCTCCGAAATTCTAAACTTTTGCTTCTGCTACACTCAACTTCCTGTATTGATAACTGTGGCATGTGTTGCTTGTTCCCGGGTTAAAGTTGACGTTGCTCAACACTTTTTGATTTTTTACTAAGTCGAAAGGTCTCTTACTAATTGCCCTTGACTGCCACGCCTTGGTTTAAAACCGACTGCGTTTTAATATTAACAAAGGGATAAGAAATACCCTGAATTATTTTTCAAAAATTAATTATAAAATAAATAACTAAATATATCATTTTACCCATTACTGGATGTGGCACTCTGCCGTAGCAGATCTCGGTAAGTGATATATTTATGCGCGTGAAATGCGGTTAGTAGCCGTCAAATCACGGCCCCCAAAGAATTTAATGGAGGGGAAGCCACAAGGGTAATTTGAATGTGGTGAAAATTGTTTGTCGGGTGTAGAAATCGAACCAGGGTTCTCAGGATCCACAGGCCGATTCGATATCACTGAGTCAACTATTCTAGTGCGAGGAATTATCTAGTTTTTGAGATATAGCCTATAGAAAAGTAGATTTATTTTAACTTTACCCCGTTTCAGATTTTGTCCAATAACAGTTGTTTCATTAACAGTAAAAATATGAACTAGAATAATATTTTTAGCTTCGATCTATAGTTAAGAATAATTATAAATTGATTTTTTAGTGGTATCGAGTCGGTATGTGGATCCTAAGAACCTTGGTTCGATCCCCACAGCCGACAAATATTTTCAACAATTTACAATTACCCCTCACCACTAACATCTTTAGGGGGCCGTGACTTGACAACTGTTAACCGCATTTCTCGCGCATAAATATATCACTTTGCTTTGCTTCGGCAGAGTGCCACATCCAGTTATGGGTAAAAAGCGTGATGATATATTTATTTTATTGATTTTATTTTTATAAATTGATTAAACCAAAAATAATTATGTATTTCATTAGGACTATAAATACAAGTTTTCGGGTCGAGCAATAAAGGTTGCCGGATGACGGTGTTGAATAAAGTACATTCTTCTTCCCTAGGAAAGGAAAGTAAAGTTTTATCCATGGCAGTTGAAAAAAACGGTATGATTTGACATAGTAACTTACAGGTGACATCTTTTAAGAGAATATAAATAAATAAATGTATCATCACGCCTTCTACCCATTACTGGGTGTGGCACTCTGCCGAAGCAGATCTCGGTAAGTGATATATTTTGCGCGTGAAGTGCGGTTACTAGTCGTCAAATCACGGCCCCCAAAGATGTTAGTGGTGGAGGAACCACAGGGGTAGCTTTTGAAATTATGAAAATTGTTTGTCGCCTGTGGGAATCGAATCTAGGGTACCGGGTTCTCAGGATCCACAGGCCGACTTCATACCACTGAGCTAGAATAATAAATCTAATCGAAATTTCTAATTTATTTTATTAGGTAATGGAAAAAGTGTATGTATACTTCGTGAAGAATGTGTCATTCTTCTCTCAGATGTATCCCTCGCCTTTGTTTCGAGAAATGAAACAGCACCATCGTGAAGAAATGTCTAACTTTCTTTCTTTGATATATTAACTATTCTACTAATTTAAATAATCCTAGTTAACTAGACTAAACGCAATGGTTAAATTTCCTCGTCCGTAATTAGTTAAATATTTAATCCTAAACGTAATTTTCCTTATTGGAATTTCCTTCACAATATTAACATTAACATTCATAATAAACCAGTTATGTAAATAGAATGAAATCAATTACAACAAATTAAAAACATAAATACTTGCTTTATGTAAAGAAATAATTTATTCTTTGTTTGTTATGTCGGCAAACAGTAAATGTAATGAATAAAACACCATATGCCAACTAGATTTTCCCTATAATCTATTAACAATTCTATCAATGTCAATATCTACAAGATATCGCCGAGAGATCAATTAATATTCAGTACAAGAATATGAGAAAGTTCAGACCTTATAAAGGAATGTTTTTATCAGTAATAAATTACTCCAGTGGCACCCAAACAGTTGTACATTGCTTACAATATTACAAGTTGATAATCGCAGAATAAACTATTGCATAATTGATTATTTTATATGTTAATATAAATAAAATAAATAAATATATCATCACGCCTTTTATCCATTACTGGGTGTGGCACTCTGCCGAAGCAGATCTCGGTAAGTGATATATTTATGCGCGTGTAGTGCAGTTATCAACCATCAAATCACGGCCCGCAAAGATGTGGTTTTAAATTGGTGAAAATGTTTTGTCGGCTGTGGGAATCGAAACAGGGTTCATAGAATTCACAGGCCGACTTGATACCACTGAGCCATACCTCGTTTTATGTTTTGTTGTAAAGTTCCTACTAAGGAAGACAAAAGTAATAAAGATTTATTAATTAATTGTGACGTAGGTATCTCTTAGTGACAAAAACAGCACTAATATTAAGAGAGAACCAGGGCTCTCAGGATCCACAGACCGACTTCATACCGCTAGCCACCCCATTTATTGTTTTAATTATTGTTGTAATTAAATATTGTTTTGTTTCAAATTGCCATCTCGGTGCACATGCGCATTGTCTCACAATATGAAGTGCTACCTACGTCACAAGAACATCAATGGCGATCGTTTTGAATAATTCACTTTTTAATTAAATATTTTAGATATATTAATACGTTACTTTTGATCATTTGTTTAGCATTATTGTAACACATTTACAACTAAAATTGATATAAAATATTTCTTTAAACACCGTACAGTTGGAATATCCTATTGCTAGTATTTTTTTTGCGAGCAAATCTTTGTGAGTACTCCCCTGTCCTTTAAACTACAGTCCGACAAAAAACTGTTCTCAGAAGTAAATGAATCTTAGTTGAAAACTAATTAAAAGTAATTAATATCAATTACCCTGACTGTATAAAAGAAAAAAAATAATATTAAACTTTACATGCGATTCTTAGTTCAACATTAAACGAAATGAAAATAAAGAAAAAAGAAAATTCCTCTTTAATTAACAATGAAAACTTATAATTACCTTACTCTAGTGCGTTCACCCTCCATTTATATCTGTGGTGCCATTTAATCTTAGAGGTTAAAAATAATTTAGCGAGATCTGCAACAGAACAAATTGAAAAAGGGTGATCCCAAAGTAACTTATTTTCACCACATTAAAATTACTCCTGTGGCTCCCCCACCACTAACATCTTTGAGAGCCGTCATATAACGGCTGGTAACCGCACTTCACGCGCATAACTATATCACTTACCGAGGTCTGCTACGACAGAGTGCCACACCTAGTAATTGTTAAAACAGTGATGATATATTATTATTTATTTTTATGGGGGTAGGTGGCTCAGTGGTATCAAGTCGGATTGTGGATTTGAGGACCTGGGTTCGATTCCCACAGCTGACAAACAATTTTTACCACATTGAAACTACCCCTGTAGCTTCCCTGCCAGTAACATCTTTGAGGGCCGTAATTAGACGGCTTGTAATCGCACTTCACGCGCATAAATATATCACTTACCTAGATCTGCTACAGCAGAGTGCCACATCTAGTTTTGGATAAAAGGCGTGATGATATATTTATATTTTTTTATTTATTGATATAAGACAGTGATGATATATTATTATTATTATTTATTTTTATGGGAGTAGGTAGCTCAGTGGTATAAAGTCGGATTGTGGATTTGAGGACCTGGGTTCGAATCCCACAGCTGACAAACAATTTTTCCCACATTGAAAATACCACTGTAGCTTCCCCTGCAGTAACATCTTTGAGGGCCGGGACTTGACGACTCAGTGGTATTGAGTCGGTCTGTGCACCCTGCAAACCCTGGTTCAATTCCCACAACCGATAAAACATTTTCACTATATTAAAATTACCCCTGTGGCTCCTCCACCCCTAACATCTTTGGGGGCCGTTATTTCACGACTGGTAACCGCACTTCACGCGTATAAATATATCACTTACCCAGATGTGCTATGGCAGTGTGCCACACCTAATAATGGGTAAAAGACGTGATATTTTATTAATTTATTTTTATTTTAAAATTAAAAGTTGGAAAAAACTCGGTGGTTTTTGTTTAAAATAAGATATTTTCGTCTTTATTCAAGAAGCAAATTTCATTTTAAATTGCTTTCAAATGCAATTTAATTTCAAGAATTTTAATTGAATCAATTATCAGAAATTTCTGTTAGTTAATATGCAAAATTCATTCGGCCAACGCGAACGATTCGCGCTTATTAAGAATACAAACATTTGATCAAGTATTTTCTAACTCTGTCTTTTGTTCAGTTCAAATTAACGAATATTGACTTTCTACTAAAACGAACCAATGTTTTAATCAATTTATTTAATTTAGTAACATTATGATTGGCTCAATATTAACTTTAAAACAATGAAATTAAACATTTCGTTTTTCATTTTATATCAAATTTTACATGGTTTTGCTAGCTCTGAAATTACAGATCTTATTTATTTGCTCCGCTGGGCAACAGGAAAGAAGCTTAATTTTTCTGGAAACTATTTGGACATAGTTTATTTTTATTTGCTTATAAATTAATTCGAACACGAGGAATTCAATGCCGTTGAGCGCATCTTCATATCTTGTTTAGTTTTAAAGTTGTATTTTTCCGGGACTCAACAAGATATGAAAAAGCGCTCAACGGCATTGATTTTCTCGTGTTTCAATTAACTTTTAAGCATATTTTCAGCAAATTTTAATTTTCAAAAAAATTTCATCCAAATTTTTTCATGTCTTAGTTTTTGATTAATATCTCAAAAACTAGAAGACGTATGCACTTGGGGGTTTTATCATTGGGTTCAGCGGGTCAAAATACATATGTATGTAAATTTTCGTTACTATATTCGTACGGGAGAGAATGTTAGAGCAAACAGTCTGAAATTGGCCTAAAATTGAAAAAAACTTAAGGGTACCCCTTAAGAAAATTTCAAAAAATTAAATCTCTTTAATTTTGTTAAAAATTTACTTATATATCAATTCGGACACGAGAAATTCAATGCCGTTGAGTGCATCTTCATATCTTCTTTAGTTTTTAAGATATAGCCTCCGGAAAGTTGTATTTTAAAAAAAAAATGCCACATCAGATTTGGTACTTTTTCGAGGCTCTATCTCAAAAACTAAACAAGATATGAAGATGCGCTCAACGGCATTGACTTTCTCATGTTTCAATTAACTTATAAGTATATTTTCAGCACTTTTTATTTTTCAAAAAAATTTCATCCAAATTTTTTCATGTCTCAGTTTTTGAATAATATCTCAAGAACTAGAAAACATATGCACTTGGGGGTTTTTTCATTGGGTTCAGCGGGTCAAAATACATATGTATGTAAATTTTCGTTACTATATTCGTACGGGAAAGAATGTTAGAGCAAACAGTCTGAAATTGGCCTAAAATTGAAAAAACTTAAGGGGTATACCCCTTAACAAAATTTCAAAAAATTAAATCTCTTAAATTTTGATAAAAATTTAATTACATATCAATTTGGACACGATAAATTCAATGCCGTTGAGCGCATCTTCATATCTTGTTTAGTTTTTAAGATATAGCCTCCGAAAAAGTTGTATTTTCCAAAAAAAATTGCCACATTAGATTTTGTATTTTCTCGAGGCTCTAACTCAAAAACTAAACGAGATATGAAGATGCCCTTATATATAAACCAATTTTAGAACAATAATTCAATAAGTAAAAGACATATATGCACTTGGGGACATTACCAAAATATTCAACTTTAACAAATTATATTTCAAATACTAAACATTTCTTGAGGCGAAGATTAAGTTTTCACCCCAACTCCGTTGCAACCTAATCATGCGTAACCCCCTAGAACTACCCTTAAATATCTTCCCTTCCTCTTGAAGAAGATATCTACAAAACAAACAAAATTCCCCGATTCGTTCAAAGTAAAAATAGTCGTCTGTGTAATATTTTATCAAGTCCTCGCATACATAGGGGAAAGAAGGGAACACTGTAGCAGTAAGTAAGTTCTAAGAAAGCCATGTCACGTCAGTTGAGAGTCACTTGTTTATTCTGGGGTGCTGTGTTTATCTGAAGGATAGCATCAGGGATGCCAGACTTGGTGCCCGACTGGCGAATGTTTATTTGTGATACATTTTTAAACATATACACTAGAAGAATTTTACAATAAACATCTAAAAAATTTCAAGTATTGTTTATAATTTAGATTCAGAGATTCTCCAGGTAAAATACCTGATATCATGATAGAGGATTATTAATTAGTTCTTCAATGTTTTATATCAAATTATAAATAAAAAATATAAATATATCATCATGTCTTTTGCCCATTACTGGATGTGGCACTCTGCCGTAGCAGATATTGATAAGTGAAATATTGTTGCGCTTGAAATGCGTTTACCTGTCGTCAAATAATGGCCCCCAAAGATGTTAGTGGAGGGAGAGCCACAGAGGAAATTTTAATGTGGTAAAAAATTGTTTACCAGCTATAGGTATCGAACCCGGGTCGACTTGATACAATTGATCCACCTACCCCATAAAAATAAATAATAATAATTTATCACACCTTTTTTTTATTACTGGGTGTAGCATTCTGCCATGACAGATTTCGGTAAGTGATATATTTATGCGGTAACCAGTCGTCAAATCACGACCACAAAGATGTTAGTAGAGGGGAAACCATGAAAGTAATTTTTATGTGGTGAAAATTATTTATCCGCTGTGGTAATCGAACCCAGTTTCTTAAATCTACAGGCTAACTCGATACTCTATTAATAAATTATTGCAAATATTTCTTTTGGTTACTCTGCATAACAGGAATTTAATTCTAATTACAGTACAGGGCCCGGACTCATCGAGCCGCGTAGTAGTTGTTCATATACGAAGTGTTCACAAAAATCGGGACAGTCCTATTAACTTCTTTATTTATAAAGATATCTAATTGAAAATTTATTGTGTAAACTTAACATATTGTGGCATCATTTTTATGTATAAATGAGAAACATATTACTTCCGGTTTAACCGGAACTTCATGTAGAATTCAAAAAATATACATATTATGCCACATATGTTAAGTTTACGCATATATATTTTCAATTAGATATCTTTACAAATAAATAAGTTAATAGAAGTTGCCCTGCTTCATATGGACACACGGTATATTTAGCTTAAGTGGGATTCAAACTCGGGCTCTCTGAATTCAATATTTCTATTCCACTAAATCAAATATTTTGCTCACAGTATATCTTCTATTAGATCTGCAATTGGAGAGCTAATAACCTTGCATATTATAGTAAAGTTAAATGCGTAGTGTCATATTAAAATATCCAGTAATGAATGTGTTTTAATCTTGATGAATGTGCGTAACATTTATTTTCGACTGCATTTTTCCACGAAAATCTTTTGTTCATTTCTTTGTCTCTTGTAAAATTCAACAAAGAAAGAATTAATTATTCTGGTGGTTATTTTTGAATTTAGTAACCTTGTGTAGCAATAATGAAATTGATGCTAAAAATGTCGCTAATGATTTCTATTTAAAGATGAATTTGTAATAGACTTAGCGCGAAACAAACACCGTGGTAATTTTGATCTAGAGATCGCGCTGAACAAAGGAGCACTTTTGTTTGACTTCCGTAAGTGCAACATTGCTGGCTGTAGTATTACTTATATTTTTAGTCTTTCTAAGTGCTCCTTAGTCTTAGGATATTCCAATTGATGCTAAATATTTATTTGTGTGTTTGATATTCATCCTACTTTAGCAGATCTGTTCAGATCTGCAATTGCGGAAACAGACCACCTAGAACTAACTAAATTGATTAAGTTTAACAATCTCTGTCTGAACTAAAAACTTCTGTTAACAATTTACTAACAAGAACAACACTAACCTCTATCTAGTAGAGAGAACACACATTCATGTTCGTCGCTTTATTATCATTTAAATAACCGCTTCATTTATGACATGTCAGTAAAGATAATGGAATCTAGTTACTTATAACGCTTGCATCGCATATGTTTCAAGCACAACTTGTGTTACTAAACAATGAAATATATTTCTTACAAGAACATCATTTCTCCTAATGACACTGATAGCCTAAGCGTATCAAGAAACGCCTTTGTAAGTGTCTCAGTCGACAAATGCAGATTTTTCCTTCATCTGTCAGTGTCAGAAATAATATTCGTCTGTAGCTGTCATAAACTATCACTTTTATGCTTTACTATAAAAACTAAGTTGTAAGACTGTCAAATGTATAAAGAAATGTTTGGACAGGCACCCTGACTCATAACACCACCGGGTGTTTTTGAAACATATATTATTTCATCCCCTACTATTTTATCATCGCCCAATATCATATTTTTATTATTTGTTATAGTCTGTTTTTTAACCAGGAGAAGTAAATGCATAAGTCAGATTTACACTATAGAAAGTTACCAAAGTTACTAGATTTTTGTTGGCGCGAAATACAAAAATATCTTACACATCTGCACTGATTAAGTGTCAAATTCATAGTCGTAACTCACCCTCAACTCATTCTCATCTCACACTTAAAATCGAAGTAACTAAGGCAACTAACTCAAATTGTGCAAATTCTTGAATTAGTTGCCTTAGTTACTTCGACTTTGAGAGTGAGGTGAGGATGAGATGAGAGTGAGTGACGACTGTGAATTTGGTCCTAAGTCTCATGGAATTTATTTTAAAATACAAATGACATTATAAACTCTAATTTGTCACACCGTATATTATTAGTTCTTAAAAGAACTGATTTATTTTAATGTCACAGAAATGTAAAAAACCAACAAGAAAACAGATAACCTCAAAACTTATGACAGCTCTAATAAAATCTATGTACAGTGTAAACTGGACGAAGCATTAGCCAATCAGACGCGTCAGTTTTAGCGGTTAAAATTTAAATTACTCCTCCTGGTTAAAAAACAGAGTAATAGTAAATTGTTTTTTCTTTAAACGCCAGACAAATATGACTTTTCAAAAATCGATTGAAAAAGTTGAAGTTTGAGTTTTCTGGCGCTCGTTAAAATCAAGGAGTTTTCATTGGTTCAACTTGGTCTCACTTTTTTCTCTTGAAATTCAATCATTCCTATTTTACTACAAGCATCTACATTCATAATTCGTTCCATACAAGTTCGTCTCATCTTTCGTTTAGAAAACAAACAAGCACGGGACAAAACAAGACGACACTATTTTTTATAGAGTCATAAAAATCTGTAGTATCGTGATATCTCTTTCTTGAAAATCCTATTGAATATTTCGATTTCATTGACATTTAAGACAGATTCATGTCAGAAATATATCATATTTATCTCATTCTTAAAAGATACTGCATCTGCAGCATAAATATTATAAAATATATTGACTTTTTTAATACCTTACTTCACCTCTCAAATACTACCCTTATAATAATAACACCAACTGTAAACTCAAATAAAAAAGTAATATTAATCATACATAAGTGAAAAACGAATGCATTATGCGTCATCCCGTTGATAGGCAGACAGGCATTGTCTACTAAAACAAAAGAACCTCGCGGTCTTTAATTATGGTGTGATAGGGTGACATGTGCCACATGTCAACCTTGTTAACTCAGCTGTTGCTATCATAAATTTCATTAACATTATAGTCTTTAATTTAATTTAGTCTGTGGTGGCATTTACTTTAATTTAGTTTGCGTCTATGCATATGGAAATGTAACCAACATTTTGATGCAGTATGACACACGATACGATACACTAGAAATACCTCATTTACATACATGTACAAGGTGTCCCACAAAAACTGAGAAATATAATTTTTTAACTACTGCTTTCCTGATTACTGTATTGAAAAAATATTCAAATGAATGCTTAGAATATTAAATATATCTTCTAGGGTTGTTGATTTTTCGAATATTCGAGACTTCGATTGTTCGGATTTATTGAACCTTCGAAATTTAGCTTCGATTTTTTGAATATACCAAATTTTCGAATTTTGAAATATTCCGAATTTACGAATTTTCGAATTATTCGAATTGTTAATCTGGATCCTAACGTGAACACGGCATGTTGATGTGAATTATTTTCAGAATAAACTCATTTGCAGAATTTTGTATTAATTCGTAAGTAAGTCCAGCAGTACGGTGGGGTGGGTAGCGTTACGGAATTCGAATCCGGAGATCCCGAGTTCGATTCCCACTCAAGCTAGAAATTATAATTACAAACACTCTGCGGCTCGGTGAGTTCGGACCCTGTACTGTAATTGGGATATAATTCCTGTTGTACAGAGTAACTTAAATAAATAAATAAATAAATAAATTATTATTTACCAAATTAACTCAATTTTGATTTAAAATTTCGCTACACTGTCAAAAACGTTTTATTTAAGACGTTTTTGTATCCTTTTTATTGTCATTTTAAAACGTTTTACTAAAAGTCCATAGCATTTAGATGGGCGGTAAGAGAACAGATGTCTTAATTAAGACGCCTAAACATGCAGAGTTTTTGCAGGATACTTCACAGAGTTTATTATTTAATTCGTGGCCGCCTTTTCGCGAATTATGCGTGAGCATGTTTGGAGACGACAGATGACGTTAATTCAATGGCAAAAAAATCGAGAATTCGAAGCTTCGAAAAATTCGAAAATTCGAAGCTTCGAAGTTTTTCTGACGAAGTTCAAAACATTCGAATGTTCGAACGTCCAGAAATTCAAACTTCGGTGGAAATCAACGACCCTAATATCTTCTACCAATTACTGGTTGTGACACTCTGCCGAGGCAGATCTCTGTTAGTGATATAATTCTGCACGTGAAGTGCGATTATCAGCCGTTATATCACGACCCCCAAAGATGTTAGTGGAGGGGGAGCCACAGGGGTATTTTTAATGTATAACATATAACTTTGTCTAATCAGAAATACTAGTATGAGGTAGATGGCTCAGGATTTGAGAACCCGGGTTCGATTCCCACAGCAGACAAACAATTTTCACTACATTAAAACTACCCCTATGGGGGGGGATCGTAATTTGGTATCTGGTAACCATGCAGCAAGCGTTTAAATATATCGCTTTTCGAGGTTTGTTATGACAGAATGCCACACTCAGTAATGGGTAGAAGGCGTAATGCTATATTATTATAATTGCAATACTAGAAAATCTCGTTGCAATTTTGTGGTAAATTTCCCGAAAGACAAATATATTACCCAATGTACTCTTCTGTATAAAAACACACAATAATATTCCATGAATACGATAAAACGCGGTTACCAAAATTCAACACACATCCTTCCGTTTTAAGAATTAACTGGAGTGTACATAGTACATCCGGAAATAGACTAAAAACCACTAGAATCAATCGACGAAAGTAGAACGTTGCTGATACATTCCATGCAAACTTAAGTGCATTATTTCGTAGTCTATTTTGATTGCTACAAGTGCGATAATTGTCAGCCGTTGCCTCAAGGCGCCAAGCTATCCTTAACAGCGAGGGAAATCGTATAAAATATTTACAGTATACTTGACTCATTTCTTGTGTGAGGTAGGAATGTATTATTGATTGTTAAAACTGTAATTGACTTAAATTATTCATTGCTCTATGTGGGTGACACTTGTACTACGTCCGACAAATTTGCAAATCATTTAGCGCCGGAAATCCTCTCAAATTCGTATCCTTAATTACTAGAAAATAAATTGTACGAGCTGTATGCTACCAGCATGAATTATTCACACGTGTGTCGTCTTTATGTATTATGGTGCGTCAGATAATATTTTTATCATCAGTATGATACTTCTTACATTATTTTATGCACAACCGGGCCGAAATTAATGTGTTTTAGCCCTAAAAAGCGAGCTTAAAATATTGTTTTGGGCCCTAGGGCCATAAAAAAATAATTCGTATGGATATATAAATAAAATGACAATTTTTGTTTATTGTGAATATTCCCACAGGCGACAAATTTTCATAATTTGAAAAAGCTATCCCTGTGGCTCCTCCACCACTAACATGTTTGGGGGCCGTGATTTGACGACTGGTAACCGCACTTCACGCGCAAAATATATCACTTACCGAGATCTGTTTTAGCAGAGTGCCACACCCAGTAATAGGTAGAAGGCGTGATGATATATTTTATTTATTTTATTTTATTTATTTGTGAATATTTGATTCTGCAAAATGTCATTTTGCCATATACTCTATGTACATATTTGAATCTTTTGAACATATAATTAAATGTTATTTTGTTGTGCATAAAATATTGTATGTACCACGGGTGAAATTAGCGTTACCGCGGGCCAGAAACTCCTGTTTTCACCCTTGATATACAAATAACTATTTTATACAACCGATAAATAATGTTAACATTATTTTTGTCAAAATCTTTAGTTAATGTGCTTCATTAAATATGTTTAAACTTAGTTTTGACCAATGTAAATAATTCTTTGTCATTAATTCTTTTAATAATTCTATGTAAATAATGTAAAATACCTATAAATTTGTTGATTTTCTTGTAAATATCTTTTGTATGTCATATCATGTACTCTGGTTAAGTGGAAGAGCAGCCATTGGCTGAACCTCGCCTTTGACTTATGTGTCAATAAAGTATTCATTATTATTATTATTATTTATCGAGAGAAATAAAAATGACAAGTACTCGAAAGACAGTGATTCAAAGCCATTGGCAGTGCCAACTGATGAAAGTAATTTTTACTATCTGATGGAGTCGCGAAAAAAAGATTTGAAGTAGTCTTTCTCTGCGAGCAAGATCTGCAATTGCAGAACTGCTATCCCTATAATAGTAAGTAAGAAATTAAGAGCAAGATTCAGGAATGTAAATAGGCACAACAATAATGTGAAAATTGCGAATGTTTTTAAGATCGGTCGTCGGCTTTTAGCTTTCAAGCGTTCAGTGTAGTTTTGGCTCATTCGCTTATTGTATAGAAAGATGAAAATAGCTCAACGCATCAGAATGGACGTTGCTTTATTTCTGGCATGTGCGGGTGTTACACTTATAACATCACTAGATACTTCACACTCCTTACCGCTATTCTTACACCAGAAAATTAATTAATAATGACATAAGTGTGTGGGGTTTGTAGCTCAGTGGTATAGAGTCGGCCTGTGGAACCCTGCTTTGATTCCCACAGTCGACAAACATTTTCATTAAAATTACCCCTGTGGTTATCCCACCACTAACATCTTTGGGGCCGTGATTTGACGACTGGTAACCGCTCATCATGCGCATAAATATATCACTTACCGAGATCGGCTTGATAGAGTGCCACACCCAATAATGGGTAAAAGGCGTAATAATATAATTATTTTTGCTGTACAAGTTGAGTCCCAATTATAGTATAGGGTCCGGACTCATCAGACCTTAGTTCATATATATATTTAGCTTGAAAGGGATTCAAACTCGGGATCTTCTGATTCGATTACCACAGCCGACAAACAATTGTCACTACATGAAAACTACCCCTGTGGCTCCCTCTCTACTAACATCTTTGGGGGCCGTGATTTAACAGCTGGTAACCGCACTTCATGCGCAATAATATATCACTTACCGAGATCTGCTTCGGCAGAGATCCACACTCAGTAATGGGTAAAAGGCGTGATGATATATTTATTTATTTTATTTTTATTTATTTATATACTTTACTCTGTACAACAGGAACTTAATCCCAATTACAGTACAGGGTCCGGACTCACCCAGTCATAGTGTAGTAGTTCATATATATTTAACTTGAGTGGGATTCGAACTCGGGATCTTCGGATTCGAATGCTGTAACGCTACTCACATCATCGTACTGTCGGACGTATAGAAACTATAGATTTAACAAGCAGCTTTTCACGTATACAAAACACAGCATTCTTCTGTTTCCTGTTTGTCAAATCGATGATGAATTTCATAAAGATTATTATCATCTGTTGTTATGTTTATTATTTATTAGAAACGTACGTCAAGTGTTAGTCACAAGTAACGGGACTTACCACCGAACGAAAGAAGAATATTAATGAGTTATTTTGGCGGGTAAAACAATGGTTTTCATGCCGCTGTGAATACATATTAAAGGATGTGGTTCCGAGAGAAAATATTACGTTAGAAACTTATAAATATGTCAACGATTTTCTCAGTATTTTTACCTAATTTCATAATGTAGTATACAATATTACAATACTAAAAAAGCGTGTCGTAATTAGTTCTATTATATACCAGTGCTGTAATAAACTTTCATAGTAAAATGACAGTCTGGCACAGACAAATAATAATATTTAATTTTTATTGAAATTTGAATTCACCTACTCACGCCTCAAATAAGAACAAACAAAAAAGGTATTCATACATATATACATACATACATACATACATACTTACATATATACTTACATACATAGCATCACGCAATATCCCCTCAAATGAGGTAGCAGGAAGCCTAGAATCATTCTCTCATCAGGTTCACCAAATAATTATCATCGAACATTCTCATCCTAACACACCACCATCGTTTCAATCACATTCATAGTTTTCTCCATAAAAACTCATTTACTTATCACATTCGGAATCATTCATCACACAACAAACCTTCAATCACATCTATCCAATCACTACTTCTACACACCTATATAAATCTTTCTTTTGACTTACTTTTCACATGCTCAAAACATCTTAAATTACTCACGCTCACTCCTCTAACATGGATTCTACAAATAATAGAAAAGAAGAAAGCGACAACCTGCGCTTATATTTAAAAGAAAATTCCACAGAATTGCAGTTAGTCATTCTATTGTAAGAACTGAAAACAAATCAAGAAGAAAAAAGGAAGGGAGTACTACCCTGCGCTTATTTTTGAAACTGAATTTCATACAATTGCACTCAAACAATTTATGTAAGACCAGAAAATGAATAAAAAGATAAGAAAGGAAGGGAGTGTCCGTCTTAGACTAATTTTACTCACTGCATAAATAAAATAAATATATCATCACGCCTTCTACCCATTACAGGGCGTGGCACTCTACCGAAGCAGATCTCGGTAAGTGATATATTTTGCGCGTGAAGTGCGGTTACCAGTCGTCAAATCACGGCCTCCAAACATGTTAGTGGTGGAGGAGCCACAGGGATGAAATTAGATAAAACATAAACTAAAATAAATAAATATATCATCACACCTTCTACCTATTACTAGGTGTGGCACTCTGCCGTAGCAGATCTCGGTAATTGATATACCCCACAGGGGTAGTTTGACGTATTGTAATGTATTGTACACGGCCTACGGCCTACGACCGCATTCAACAATTTTTCCATCTCATATCGTAATATGATACATTACAACACTCATATTGTAAATAGCTATTAGGCAACGCACAGGTAATCAAAAATATGAATAAATATAACAACTTTCTAAACTATACATACTAAATGATTAATGCTCGTTCTCGAACTCTTCCAGACAGAACGGTTATTAATGGTTGAAATTTACTTGATTACACCATCCATAAAAACCTGTGTCTTATGACACTATAGACTGCAGTTCAGTGAAAAATGATTTCATTCATAAGCCACTCGAGTGCCGCATTAATTACCACAGCGCTTCGAGTGATGCAACTTAAGATCACAGACACATTTGAAACGCTAATGAGACGTGCGAGGCGCACATCATGTTTATTCTTCAAAGAGAAATTTTAAAAACAATCAGTTTTGTTTACATATTGCAGAGAATATTTGCAGATTAATTTAACAAGGTTGATATATTTTCTCAAGGTTCTTGTTTTGAATGGTGTCCAACATATTTTAAAGACAATTAGGAATATTAATTTGGCTTGAAATATTAAAAATAAATTTTGGAACGTCACTTGCTATTTATACGATAAATAGTTATTTTTATTTCACATTTTTATTTGCACAACGGAAATTTATTCCCAATTATATTAGCCCAAATTTGATTCTTACAGCCGACAAATCATTTTCACCACATTAAAACTAGTCCTGTGGCTCCTCATCTACTAAAATCTTTAGGAACCATGGCTTGTTAACTGATAATCGCACTTCACGCGCGTAAAATATATCACTTACCGTGATCTGCTACGACAGAGTGCTACACCCAGTAATGAGTAAAAAGACGTGAGGATATATTTATATTTATTTATTTAAAACTACCTCTGTGGCTCCCCATCTACTAACATCTTTGGGAACCGTGGTTTGACAGCTAATAACCGCACTTTACGTTCATAAAAATATATCACTTATCGAGATCTGCTTTGGTAGAGTGCCACACCCAGAATGGATAAAAAGGCGTGATGATATAATTATTTATTTTTATTTATAGTAACAATCGTAGTCCAGTGGATGAACTGAAGTAAAAAAATATTTTACTAATTATTAAACAAGAGGTCGTGTGTTCAACTTATATCGATTGTGTCTGAGTGGTTCTGAGTGGTTCACCATACTAAAATTACCCCTGTAGTTTTCTCTCCACTAACATCCTTGGGGGTCGTGATTTGGCGGCTGGTAATCGCACTTCTCAAGCATAAATATATCACTTACAGAGATTTGCTACGACAGAGTGCCACACCCAGTAATGGTTGAAGGCGTAATGACATATTTATTTATTAAGGTTTAAGTCAACTAGATTTGATTTCATTATCATATTATTAGGTTATTGGACATCTGTTAAGATCTGCAATTGCAGATCTGCTTAGAATTATAACCAAATTTATTATGAAGTTTACTGAAATTTTAAATAACCTAGTTCTATTCTAACTGAACACGCATGCCAAGAGATGTCAAAGACATTTGGGGATATTTTTACGTATTTAATTTATATTCTAACGCCAGACGTCTACGTGTAAATATCCCGAGTTCAAATCCCAGAACGTCTGGCAAAGAACGAAAGAATGCCAAACATGCATTCGCTAAATGAAGTTTCTGCTAAGTTATGCACTTCGCAATAACACACTGTAATATAAATTAAAATAATTACTTGCCTTGTCATCCCTTCACGCTAAGGGATGTTTATAATATACATCTATTTATAGCTGCATCTGAGAGGTTTCCGTCAGTTGCACCAACAAAACTTACATTTTAAACTCAGTTTAATTAAATACATACATATATCATCATGCCTTTTACCCATTACTGAGTGTGGCACTCTGCCGAAGCAGATCTCAGTAAGTGATATATTTATGCGCGTGAAGTGCGCTTACCAGCCGCCAAATCACGGCTCCCAAAGATGTTAATGGTGGGGGAGCCACAGGGGTAATTTTAAATTTGTGAAAATGTTGTTTCGGCTCTGGGGATCGAACCAGGGTCCTTAGGATCCACAGGCTGACTTGATATCACTGTGCCATTACCCCATAAAAATTAAATTTTAAACTTAGTTTAAATAAATAAAAGCACATCGAATTGTTCCATATTATGATATTTAACTTCGATTTTCTTTTATTAATTTAAGTTTCGTTGTTGCAGCTGGCAATTAGTGATATATTTTGTGTGAAGTGCGGTTACCAGCCGTCAAATCATGGCACCTAAAGATGGTAATGTAGGGGGAACCACAGGAGTAATTTTAATGTTGAGTAAAACTTGTCGACTGCGGGAATTGATTTGACGATCGGTAATCGCACTTCACGCGTATAAATATATCACTTACCGAGATCTGCCACATCCTACAGGGTAAAAGACGTGATATATTTATTATATTTTTAATTTTCATGTGCGAGGCTGTGTGCAAATTTTAAATTTAGTACCATAACTCAAATTCCCAATTAGGTAAACCCATTACCCTGTCTTCATCTTCATGTTCCAATGTTTATTTAAATAGTGGGCGATCGTGGCCCACTCTGTGGTGTGAAGAATGAAGCATCTGTCATGTCGAGTAACCTTATTATGGAAATTGAGAACGGCGCGAGCAACTAATGCCCTTTACGGCCAATGATTAAGTAAATGTACAGTGCGGCAACGTTGTGTATGGTGCGATATTAGTTTCTGTCGGCGTACTACTATTGTTCGCGGTTGAAAGTTTATATTTGTACATGTCACTGGCAGTGTAGTAAATCATGTAAATTGTACCAAAAACAAATATTAAGATTTGCATGTGTGAAGCGTATGTTCTACTGGCTTAGAGTTTGGATGGTTAAAATGGGAGCGAAGCGAGCCTTACTAATAACGCGTTGAGTATATTATCATCAATAGATATTTGCTTGATGCCCGTTGAGCGCATCTTCATATCTTTTTTAGTTTTTAAGTAACAACGAATCTATTTTAGTATTAGAGATACAGCGATTTTTGCCTTTTTGAAAAGCTCAACTTTGAAGGCCGATATCTCGAAAACTAAAAGAGATATTGAAATGCGGTTTGAACGAGTGTATTTCTCGTGCTCTAATTAACTTATATCTGAATTTTGAAAATTTTGAAAATTTTTCAATTTTTTCATTTGTCAATATTTCAAAAAAATGAAAAGATAATGAAAATCTGTGACCACCAATGGATCCCTCTCGTAAAAGTACATAGGAATGCAAAATTTCAGCCAAAAATTCGCACAGATAAAGTTTTTATTACAGAAAAACGAAAAATCACGGTTTTTTAATTATTTTTGAAGGGGTACCCCTTAAGATTTTTACGATTTTTGGCCATTTTTAGCCTTGTTGCTCTAAAAATTTTATCCGTGGAGCAAATATTCTGAAATTTTACATACATATGTACTTTTATGCGAGAAATCCTCTGGTATTTACAGATTTTCATTATCTCTTCAAGTTTTTAAAATATGGACAAAATAAAATTTGGAAAAAATATTAAAATTTTCAAAATTTTCAAAATTTCAGTATAAGTTAATTAGAGCATGAGAAATACTCTCGTTCAAACCGCATTTCAATATCTCTTTTAGTTTTAGAGATATGGGCCTTCAAAGTTGACATTTTTAAAAAGTTAAAAATCGCTGTAACTCGTAAACTAAAAAAGATATGAAGATACGCTCAACGGCATTCAATTTCTCGTGGTCTGAATTATATAGAACCATATTTTAAACAATTTCTATTTTTGAACTGGTTCAACAAAAAAATCGCATCAAATTTTTTTTTAACGATCAATATATGTGTTTCTCGCAGTAATATAGTAAACCTTATTTTAAATAATGCTAGTACAAAAAGTCTATTTTCTGCTCGGTCGTAGAAAAAATATTTTATCGACAAATTTAAGATATTCTCACTAATTTTTGATGATGATTCGTAAAGAAATGACAGACTCAAATTCCCCCATTCTACACCCGGTATACATATAAATTTAGAGGCAATAATATCGATTATTATTTAAGAACGCTCAAAAATATTTCACATCTGTTGCGTTTTGTTTAACTTTACAGAACCTAAACAAAGATCCAAAAAAATGAATCACAGATCATTACACTCAAACACATGTCTACCAACCTAAAAAACAATTTAAAAAATCCCCTCACCGTCGCTGTGAACACCATTTAAAACCAATGATCCCAGTTCGATTCATACCACCACACCAGCAATGGTAAAGTGTTTGCGAAACAAACCGGACCGGAAATAGCGACCGGGTCGAGGCCTCAATTCCACGGTCGACCATTATGGTTATTTTTACACGGAATAAACATTTATGGTTACAGCGAACTTGCCGCTAAATTTCACGTTTTGTGTTTGTTGTTTTGTGACCATATCGGCTCTGCAATTGCAGAAATAGGTTGGTTTTTAACTGCAACTGTTCTTTAGGTAACTGTACAGCTGTGTGTTTGCGTTAGTCACTTGGGAATGCAATCCAGGTATCTTAGATCCTGTTATTCGTTAGTCACTCGTAACAAATGAATGGTTGGTACAATGGACATTGGTCAGGTGGTTGAGTTAAGTCAGTCAATTTGGTTAATAGATAAATAATTATAGAGTTTGCTGTCTAGTGAGTTAGAAGATGAATCAAAGTTATCGAAAATAGTACAAGTTTTCTATTTTGATAAAGATGCTTCTTTACTAATTACTCTGATAAAAAATTAAATAAATATATCATCACGCCTTCTACCCATTACTGAGTGTGGCTTTCTGCTGTAGCAGATCTTGGTAAGTGATATATTTATATGCGAGAGGTACGGTTAAATCACATCCCTCAAAGATGTTAGCGAAGGGCGAGTCATAGGGGTAGTTTTAATGTAGTTAAAATTGTTTATCAAATATAGGAATCCAACCTGGGTTCTCTAGTACGCAGATTGACTAAGCTACTGATTTCTTAAATGAATTTGGTACAACGAAAATAATATGAAGAAAATCTTAAAATGAAATATTTCTTTTCAAATGAGCTATGTTACATATTATGACTGTTAAAAAGAAAAATGGGTTAAATAAAAGTGGTATAAAATTTCGATTTGGGTAGGTGACTCAGTGATATCGTAATTGTGAATTTGAGAACCCGGGTTCTATTCCCACAGCCGACAATTAATTTTCACCACATTAAAATTATGGAGTAGGTGGCACAGTGGTATCGTGTCGGCCTGTAGATCCTGAGAACCCTGGTTCTATTCCCACTGCCGACAAATATTTTCACTACATATTAATACTACCCCTGTGGCTCCTCTACCACTAATATCTTTAGAGGCCAGAATTTGACGGTTAGTAACCGCACTCCAAGCACATTAATATATCAATTACCGAGATCTGCTTCGGCAGAGTACCACACCCAGTAATGGGTAGAAGGCGAGATTATATATATATATATTTATAAAATTAGCTAGCTCAGTGGTATCAAGTCAGTCTGTGGATCCGGAGAACCCTGGGCGAAAAAAAAATTTCACTATTTTCAAAAACTACCCCTGTGGCTTCCCCACCACTAACATCTTTGGAGGCCGTGATTTGACGACTGGTAACCGCATTTCACGCGCATAAATATATTACTTACCGAGACCTGCTACGGCAGAGTGCCTCACCCAGTAATGGATAAAAGGCGTGATAATATATTAATTTTATAAAATTTCGAAAGATTCGATAGTGTGCACACCAGTCTGGCGGTGAGTGATCGCGAATGCATTTCATTGTTTTGATTCGTTCCCAGAGCGCTGTTTTTTGTTGTTTGGTTCAAGCTATTTTTACAACGATCACCCACGCACCAATTTGCCGCTTATCGTCATGCTGATTTGGATGTTTATGTTAATTCTCCTTTGTTCCGCTAGTGTTTAATAGCGGCACTTTTTCTTTGTTTTTATATAATTCTTTTGTTTCTGTTTGCGCTTTGTTTGGAAGAAATGGAAGTGTTTTGTCCTGGACACGTTGAGAGCTTGTTTTTGTCACGTTCCGTAAGATTTTTATTTGTTTTTGGACATTTATAAAACGAATGCTAACTGCTCAAATAATAGATCATTTCGAATAGAACTCAGCGCTTTAAAACGATATCTAGATGTCTTACATGACCATAGTTTGATCCATGTAACTAACCATCTACTAATTATGTCGTTTTAACCTTTTTCATGAAGATGGCATCATCAGATAATGAATATTTTTAGTATGTTATTATATAAGAGTATACATATGATCACGCTATAATTACAGAGTGAAGATGTTGGATAAAAACATGTAATCACACCTTAACGTTAACATTAAAACCTTATCTTGTACTTATGAGTACTCAGAGTGTAGTACAGTCTTAGCAGCAAATTATATAGCTGCTATCAAACTGGCAACTCACGTACCTAGTAATTTTAAATGTATTTGTCACCGGCAAAACGCAGATTGTAATGTTGAATTAAATTTTACCAAAAACAAATATAAAGGTTTCAAGAATGTGTTAATATAAAAAATAACTGGTACATAATATAATTTATGCACAACCGGGCCGAAATTATAATAATAAGTAAATCTGTGCATATAACCTATGTACATATTTTAATCTTTTGAACATATAATTAAATGTTATTTTGTTGTGCATAAAATATTGTATATACCACGGGTGAAATTAGCGTTTCTAACCCTGAGCATGTTATTAGCCCTCAGCGCTTTGCGCTTCGTGCTAATAATCATACCACGGGTAAAAACGCCTGTTTTCACCCTTGATACATAAATAACTATTTTTCTCGACCCTATCAAAAAGTAAAATTTTTCTACCTTAATTGAGTAATATTTTTCATCACTAGAATTCTTAGGATCTATATGTATTTGCACAGAGAAATTGATGCAGGTATAGTAACAAATAACAAAATTCTATTGTTACCTACGTTAAGTTTTTACTAAAGATTTCTATTTCATTTCTTAGACAGCTGTACAGTTGTGATAGATTTCCTTCCAAGAAAGATGGATCGAATTTCAATAAATACTGTTTCTTGCAATTGTCAGATACACGTGTTCAAATATCAGGAAATCTTACATTGTTTTCACAATTTTATGTCTTTTTAAGACTGAAAATAAACCAGAAATACGACCTTTTTTTGGTCTGATTACATAATAATGTTAACGAAATATAGGGCAGTAGGAAACTGTGGATGATATAAAGACAAATATTTGTCGAAAGAAAAGTTCTGAATTGCTAATCGATAAGAAATAAAACTTGTGTGGATTTATAGGCAAAAAATAGAAGTTGTTTCCTCTATATAACTCTTGTTTGAAGGTCAGCTTGCGGAATAAAAATACAAGTAAACAAAGACATTGGTCTTCTATTCATTTTATGTGATCATCAATGGTTTGGCTAGCTCAATGGTATGAAGTCGGCCTGTAGATCCTGAGAACCCTTTCATAATTTCAAAAACTACCCCTGTGGCTCCTCCACCACTAACATCTTTGGAGGCCGTGATTTGACGACTGGTAACCGCACTTCACACGCAAAATATATCACTTACCGAGATCTGCTTCGGCAGAATGCCACACCGAGTAGAAGGCATGAAGATATATTATTATTATTATTCTCTAGAAAATTTAAATCATTTATCTATTATCATATAGTTTGCTAATGACAATTACAAGTGACAATTTTTATACAAAATGTGTCATAAAATAAGTATTTTTCTCTAAAGTAATCAGGGCGGTAGTAGTAACGAAAAACATATTTCCCATGTTATTCGCCCTTGGCACATGCACATACATACTGCACTATCTTTCATCAAATAGGGTAGCACGAACCCTTGAAACTTTCATTAAATTCAATTCATCCTGTCAGCTGTCCCAAACGTTCGTCTCATGTTTCAATCACCAATAGTTAGAGAGCTAGGGTGCAAAATGATGTCTCATTTATTCCAGTGACAGAAATGGATTTTTTAATAGATTATGTCATGATAAACATGAAAAAAAAAATATATTTGGGAACGGGTGGAAACTATAGATGACGTCGATGTAAATGCGCTGATTTTAAGGGTAGTTGTTGACATATTTTTACAGACTAATTTTCAGTTTAAATGATATACTTTGGTATAATTAAGTAATAAAAATGGTAGACCTGTGACGCATGAGCGACAAAACCGGTCAAAGTAAGCAATTTTTATGGTGTCGTGTAACATATTACTACTGGTTCACGACGAATGCATGACAAAAAAATTATTGACAAATTATTGCTGGTTGCTCGTTGGTGACAGAAGCTCTGAAAGTGAACTGATGTAGGGATCAACAACCACCCTTAAAATCAGCGCATTCACGCCGATGCCATCTATAGTTACCACCCGTTCCCAAATCTAATTTTCTTTTTTTCATGTTTATCATGACATAGTCTATAAAAAATCCATTTCTGTCACTGGAATAAATGAGACATCATTTTGCACCCTAGCTCTCTAACTACAAACAACCCTTCAATCATATCATCCATCTTTCACCCACAATTTCACCAATCATCCAATCTTCCATTCGACATACGTTCCACATTAACTCAAAACATCTCTAAATAAATATAAATATATCATCACGCCTTTTACCTATTACTGGGTGTGGCACTCTGCCGCAGCAGATCTCGGTAAGTGATATATTTATGCGCGTAAAGTGCGATTACCAGTCGTCAAATCACGGCTTCTAAAGATGTTAGTGAAGGAAGAGCCACAAGGGTAATTTTAAATTGGTGAAAATGTTTGTCGGCTGTGGACTCGATACCACTGAGCCACTACCCCAAACCATCTTAACTACCACAAATACCTCATTACGCATATTACAAACAAAATAATACCACATAATTTCAGTGATTATTCCTCCACCCTCCCTTGTAACTACATCCTCAATTAAACAACAATCCTCTAATTGAATTACAGTGTCTCCCTCTAAGTACAAGCACCTTCAATAGCAAACAACCGACGTGTGAGAAGATATTATTAATGAGGGAACGAATTAGCTCTGAATACCAAAGCGTACTTGTACAGCTCTAGTAATTACTAGCATGGACAGATACATTCATAAGCTATGATTCTCTTTGACGCCGCGGTCTAACTGTTAGATTCGATGTAGACTTGTTGTATAAATAAATGAAACTAATTGATGATTGTGTCAGGGATGTAATAATCATGGCATACGAGGCAAATAGAGTAATGATGGTCATTTGTTTTGCCTGCAATTTGTATCGCAAAATAATTATGGTTTTTTTACTCTGTATTGGACTTGGTAATGTTGGGGTTGTAGCATCGTGGTAGTGCTGTCGATTCACAAACTAAATTGTATTTATTTTATAGCAGATTATAAAGTATAATTTATTATACTCAAAATAGTGGATAAAATAGCATTTTAGCAGCATGGATAGGTAAAATAACACTTTAAGGTAGTTCTAGTGTGACGGTGGCGCCATCGGATGCCGTGTGGCGAAACTGACGCTCAAAAAATATAAAAATTGAATAAGATAAGTGTTTTATACATATGATTTGAATATCATGAATTGTTAACAGGTTGTTGGTCCAGTGAATTTTCAAATACCATACCACGGTGTGGTGTTGCCATTATAAATTGGGATTCTTAATTTTTCGTTGAAAACAAGGCTTTGCATGGCTATATATCCATTACTAAACGATAAAAAAACTTTCTCCTTCTGATACAATATACATGGATAGTTCTAAAACATCATATTAGTTTTTCAAATGAAACTGCAACATTTTAGAGGTACACAAACCAAATATGTGCGATTCTGAGTGATGATCGCCATAAGCCCCGTGTATAAGAACTCTACTTTACAAGCAAATATATTTGTTCGCAGACGATGAATGTGTTTCATATTTTAACAGGATACGTATGACTATCCAATGTTTACGTGCGCCAAATTTCATTCATATCTAAAAAAAAAAATTCACGCTAGAACCATCTTAACAGCAAGGGTACATAAATAATTTTATTTTATTTCTGGAGTAGGTGGCTCAATGGTATCGAGTCGAACTGTAGATTTGAGAACCTAGGTTTGATTTCCACAGCTGAAAACAATTTCCACCATATTAAAATTATCCTTATGGCTTTTTTTCCACTAACATCTTTGGAGGCCGTAATTTGTCGGTTGGTAACTGCATTTCGCGCGCATACTCGTAAATATATATAAATAAATAAATAATATCATCACGCCTTCTACCCATTATTGGGTGTGGCACTCTACCGAAGCAGATCTCAGTAAGTGGTATATTTTGCGCGTGAAGTCGTTAAATTACGGCTCCCGAAGATGTTAGTGATGGGAGAGCCACAGGGGTAGTTTTTTAAAATGCTGAAAATTGTTCGTCGCCTGTGGGAATCGAACCAGAGTTCTCAGGATCTACAGGCCGACTTGATACCACTGAGCTAACTACCCCATTAAATATATCACGTATCAATATCTGTTACGGCATAGTGTCTCACCCAATAATGATATATTTATATTTATTATTATTTTTTAATTTTTAATAACTTATAATAGCCGCAGTCGTATCTTTGCTTTGTAATATGTATAAATTTTCGCGTATTCCACCCCTATGATAAAGGTAATAGATTTCCAAGCGAACAGTTCCACAAAAATGCATTTCATGTTTTCAATCAATATCCCCTGTTCTGCGTTGATAAACTAAGGGTAGGTAATCATTCTTCCCTTCAGAACGTCTGAACCACAACTAGAATGAGTTAGATGTTGCATTTTCGCTCGAAGAACTCTCCCTATCTATACGACGAAGTATAACCGTGTCACTGACCTGAGAGGAGATATACTAACAAGAAAAATGCGCTTACTACGCGGTCTCATATCTACACACTCCAATATTTGGTAGATTAAAATTCTGTTTACATTTTTAAATACTTACAAATTATTTATTTGTTTGTGTAGCGTACTGTTATCTAAATGCATCCACAGGTGCCTGACTTTTCGGTATTTATTTACTTTATTGCACAACAGGAAATTAAAGTGAATCACGCTTCTAATTGTGTTTTAAGTTGGCACCTGAATACAAATCTTTTTAAAAAAAGGTATTATAAATAAATATATCACCAAACCTTTCGGAATTCGAATCTAGAAGTTCAAATTTTATATATATCCACGCCTTCTACTCATTACTGGGTGTGGCACTCTGCCGAAGCAGATCTCGGTAAGTGATATATTTTGCGCGTGAAGTACGGTTACCAGTCGTCAAATCACGGCCCCCAAAGATGTTAGTGGTGGAGGAGCCACAGGAGTAGTTTTTGAAATTATGAATATTGTTTGTCACCTGTGGGAATCGAACCAGGGTTCTCAGGATCCACAGGCCGACTTCATAGCACTGAGCTAGCTACCTCATTTTACTCAAGCTAAAAAAATGTGAATTATAATACTGTGGCTCGGTGAGTTCGGACTCTGTACAGTAGTTAGGGTTAAGTTCCTGTTGTGCAAAGTAGTATATATAAATAAATTATTGGATATGATACTCTGTCGCAGCAGATTTCAATAAAAGATCAACTTAAACGCGTAAAAAACGGTTACCAGCCGTCAAACTGTAGCTCACAATATTTATTTGTATACCAAGAGATGAAAGTAGCTGTTGTAAACCGCGACCAGGGTTTGTAGCTCATATACAGGGTGTGTGCAAACATAGAATTTTGAAAAAGTTCGGAAATTTGCTCTCTTGTATATTTTAGAGCAAAAATAGTAGAATAAAAAATTGCTTAAAAATAAATTTTACGTTTAAAAAGTGTAAATTTATTATACTGGCATGTGTGTAGTACTAGATATTATAATATGTTTGTCAAAAATCAGTTAGCCATGAAAACAAAAAAGCAAATTAAACAAAATCTCATTCTGACAGTTCACTCAAGAATTCTTTATCTTAATTGTTGAGTTGAACTGTCAGAATGAGACTATTTCTCAGAGAGATTTGAGCGCACGACCTTTCCCAACCCCCTGAGTGCAACCCTGTGCAATGCAGAACCTCATGCATATGTTGTATGTCGTCACAGACACTTGGGCACGATCTACGATACGTACACCGGTCCTTTGTGTTACTTACAGCTTATATTGCGTGCACGCGTTGCTTGTTGACTGAAGACAACGCACGTGTTGGCTGGGTGTGGTTCTAGACATAAGGGTGTTGCTCTTGTGAAGTTAGCAGAGGGTGCTAACTTGTAGAAAAGACTTTACTTACATCTAGTTGGTGGTTGGTTCAATGTCTTCATTATATTCTTAGGAGATAGTAATAAATGAAATGGCTCAGTGGTATTGAGTTGGACTGTGGATTTGAGTACCCGGATTTGATTTCTATTTCACCAGTTTGAAATTACCACTGTAGCTCCTCCCCGCCACTAACTTCTTTGAGGGGTGTGATTTGATGGCTGATGACCACATTTGTATCATTTACTAAGATCTAAAAGGCGTGATGATATATTTATTTATTTAATTTAGAGGTTTGTTGCGTGAACGAAAAATGGAACAAGATTCTGCGATAGTTGATTGGAAGATTAATTGTAGGGTGAATAAAATTTAGTGAAAGTTTCAAGGGTTTATGCTACCCCATTTAATGGAATATGTATATATCTGTCTCTTTGATAATATGGCGCAGTGATATCGAACCGGACTGTGAAACATATACTGATGAGTCCGGAAGGACGAAACGCGTCTATGGTTAAAGCTGAACTGACCAGCCGTTTGTTGATGACCTGAGAAGTTGATGCAAACGTGCTGTAAAACCTCTGTGGAATTACGAGACAATTGATGGAAAAATTTTTCCTATTTTTTCTTATTTATTAAGACTCAATTCCACATCGCAATAGACATTTTGTCTTTTGTTTTATATTATTAGAGGTTTGTTGCGTAAACGAAAGAAGAGAATTGACAGGGAAGATTAATTCTAGGGTGAATCAAATTTAGTAAAAGTTTGAAGACCTCATTTAACAGGATAGATATGTATCTGTCTCTACGCCAATGTGCCGCAGTTAGTAGTGGTCAAAACCCCCGGTGACAACGGTCCAGACAGACCATCGGCTCGACTATTGTTTCTCCACTTCCGTTTCCTCCTAGATACGTGCCTGGCATTTATACTACTGTAACTAACGCCAAAGATACATAACCATCATCATCTATCTAACTTGTGATGATGATGATGATGATGATGATGTACCTCTGAAGAAGAGAAACAGTGTTGAGAAAATTATAATTGTTTGTAAATGATAATCCATATCAGTCAATTAAATAGCAGTAAATGTTAAACAATAAAATATCTGGCACCAACATACAATCATACAAATAAGCATGGTTATAAAAGTAAACAATTTAATAGCGCTGTTGAATATTAACGAACTGTAATAAAGTGATGACCCTGGCTCGTGTCTTTGCACTTGCAGAATGCAATTTATGATTTATACAAGGATTTTCATATAAACACAGGATAGCTAACTTGTAGTGACATCTGTGAGGCAAGCATGTGGATGGCGGCCATTTGCAGGGCAGGCAAAAATAGCACTATACTTACATGTATCACAAGCATTCATGTTTTTTATGGGATGGCTAGCTCAGTGGTATGAAGTCGGCCTGTGGATCCTGAGGTCCCTGGTTCGATTCCCGCAGGCGACAAATTTTCATAATTTGAAAAAGCTATCCCTGTGGCTCCTCCACCACTAACATGTTTGGGGGCCGTGATTTGACGACTGGTAACCGCACTTCACGCGCAAAATATATCACTTACCGAGATCTGCTTCAGCAGAGTGCCACACCCAGTAATGGGTAGAAGGCGTGATGATATATTTATTTATTTATTTATATTTAAGAAAAGTACATTCTGCGTTATATTTCAAAGTATAATAAATAATAATAATAGTTATAGTTACTCGTAAATACAAAATATATTTGGAATTAAAAACTTTAGAAAATATATATATCATCATCACGCCTTCTACCCATTACTGGGTGTGGCACTCTGCCGAAGCAGATCTCGGTAAGTGATATAATTCGCGCGTGAAATGCGGTTACCAGTCGTCAAATCACGGCCCCCAAAGATGTTGGTGGTGGAGGAGCCACAGGGGTAGCTTTTTTTTGAAATTATGAAAATTGTTTGTCGCCTGTGGGAATCGAACCAGAGTTCTCAGGATCCACAGGCCGACTTTATACCGCTGAGCTAGGCACCCAAACAACTTTAGAAAATGCTTATATAATTTTAAAATATGGCTCAGTAATAGCAAATATTAAATAGTTATTTATGTATCAAGGGTGAAAAAAAGGCGATGGAATAATTATTAGCACGAGGCGTGAAGTGCGATTACCAGCCTTCAAATCACGGCCC
The DNA here is from genome assembly GCA_911728475.2 of Pterostichus madidus. Taxonomy (NCBI): domain Eukaryota; kingdom Metazoa; phylum Arthropoda; class Insecta; order Coleoptera; family Carabidae; genus Pterostichus; species Pterostichus madidus. Next base: position 878,807 of record OU452314.1, on the reverse strand, counting down.
CCAAGGATGTTAGTGGAGGGCGAGCCACAGGGGTAGTTTTAATGTAATGAAAATTATTTGTCGGCTATGGGAATCAAACCCGGGTTCTTAAATCAACAAGCCATCTACCCGATAATAATTTCACACATGATAGTATCTATTCAATACAAATATAAGAAAAATGCCATATAATACAACAAAACAATGCATGCTTTGCCTTTCCTGCAAATGGCGGCAAACCCCCACCACTTGCCTCACTTATACCTACACGTAACTTAGCTATCCAGTGTGTATATATAGTCCTTGGATTTATATACTATTTTTCTTTTGTCTGTTTCCGTTCAACTGTTAAATTTCACTCTCTACTTTTCTTTTTTTACCCTACCCACAGAACAAAATAATATCCCAATTTTCATCAGCCAGACGCGTCATTCTTTTGTTAAAATTTTTGACAGTAAATAAATGATTGATGGCTCACAGCGCACTCTAAACTTTTTAGAAGTACATTAGAATTATTTCAAACTACGTGCCTGAAAACTGTTACTTGATATTTCAGCTAAAATTAACTGAGAAACTTGAGTCTTTAACTTTGTAGCATAGTTTTACTGCTACAGAAGTCAGTTAGGTTTACAACTAACTATATATAAAGTTATTACTTCGTGATATTTCATAGTCCACTATCGATATAAATAAATATTCATAATATATTGTTGTAGTAACCGTAAAAAATGCAACATTGAGCGCTACCGAAGCGTACAAGGATATTACAGATCATAATTCAGGATCAGGAAATGCAACGAGCCGTGATTCCATGTGCGTTGTGCGTTTTTTTGTTTCAAGCAATTTGATATTTTTCACCCGTATCGGAGCTATCAACAAAAGGGTAAAAACCAGAAATTTAATACTACCTTATGATTAATATGTAAACGTACATACGTAACATCACGCTATGTCCCATCAAATGAAGTAGCACGAACCCTAGAAACATTCTGTCATTAGATTCATCAAATAATTAGCCCTCATCAAACATTCTCATCTCAATATACCATCCTTGTTTCAACCATATTTATAGTTTCCTTCGTACCAGATGAATTATTCATTCGGAGGTCCCGAGTTCGAATCCCACTCAAGCTAAATATAAACAGGGTGTATCACGTAAAACAGATCATGTGCGTTTCATATGGGAAAACAGTTGGTCTGTACACATTGTTTCCGAAATTATTTTATACAAAAATGCTTTTAAAAAAAGTTGCAGAAATTAAAATTCTACACTAAATCAATAAACTAAATTTATTGACTTTGTTTTGTAACGGTAAAGATTAAACATTAAAATTAACAAAATTATAATTTAATAGCGTTAAAACAAAATAAAAAATAAATACACGACTTAATTCTGTCAAATATTTTGACATATTGAAGCTTTGCATTGTTTAAAAATAAGTTTTTGATCTGTCTGTATATCTGACATTATTTTTACAAATTTATTAACAATGTAAAATTATTCAGATGAAGAAAAATTACAAATAATTGACTGGCATTATTCAGGGCAAAGTTTGACAGAAAAACTTAAAGCATTACTGATTTAATTCCGTGGTTAATACAAAATAGTATATTACGTACCATGAACTGTAAGTGACAGTTTTTAGGTCAAGAATGTAGTTTGGAAAATCGCAACCTAAAAGTTCACTTACAGTTCGAGGTTAGTAAGCTATTTTTTACAATACTTGCACAAATAGAAAAAAAAATAAGGTTCAAAATTGGCAGCTGTCAAATTGTTATCAAAATAAACAGGACCTTAATATGTAATGTTTACTGACTGTCCACAGTGGATAATAAGTAAATATTAGGCGTATTTCATTTGCCATTTGGATCAGATATAACTTACTTCAATTTAAAAACAAAAAGTATGATCGTGTCTGAGTGGTTCAGATTCCACTATAAGCTAGTGTAATTGGGATTAAGTCCCTATTGTACAGAGTAACAAATAAATAATTAAAGTAATCATCATTTTCATAATTTGAAAAAGTTATCCCTGTGGCCCCTCTACCACTAACATGTTTGGGGGCCGTGATTTGACGACTGGTAACCGCACTTCACGTGCAAAATATATCACTTACCGAGATCTGCTTCGGCAGAGTGCCACACCCAGTAATGGGTAGAAGGCGTGATGATATATTTATTATATTTATTTAATCATCTGCAATCGTGGTAACCGTTCTTTACATCTGCAGTTTTCCGTATTGTATAAAAGAAAATTCTCGAAAAGTATTACGTGTGTGTCTAGCAATGAATTGAATGTGTGAAACAGCTTTTTAAAAGTTAAAATTGAAGATGATTGCTTTGCAATTAATTCGTCACACACTGATTGCAAATTTAAAATGTTGAATCACTTTAAACTTTGTTTAGGATGCACACACTTCAGATGAATCCTCTAGTCATGTTTATTGCTCACCCAAATTTAGTTAGTCACTAAAGTTCCACAATTTGCTAGTAGACACGTGCAAAATATCTCCCAACTATTTTTTATAAATAATAATTTAAATATGATACAGTTTTGAAATTTAATCTAACTGCGAAATAGTCATAATAGTAGTATGGGGTAGGCAGGGCCGTCTTAGATCATGCAGGGGCCCTTGGACACACAGAGTTTGGGGCCCTTTTAGAAAGTCAATAGGTAATTTTATTTAGGGACTTTATTGGTTATTATGGTTAGCTTTATACAAATCAAATATAAGTGAATGTGGTAATGGCTCAGTGGTATCAAGTCGGCCTGTGGATCCAAAGAACCCTGGTGCGATCTCCACAGCCGATAAAAACATTTTCACCAATTTAAAATTACCCCTGTGGCTCCCCCACCACTAACATCGTTGGGGGCCGTGATTTGACTGCTGGTAACCGCACTTCACGTGCATAAATATATCACTTACCAAGATCTGCGTCGGAAGAGTGCCACATCCAGTAATGGGTAAAAGGTGTGATGATATATTTATTTGTTTTTTTTTAAATATAAGTGAAGTGATTACTACTCGTATTTGGAGAATTCGACTTATGTTAATGGTGATAGCTTCTTCCTGGATTTCTGTTGTGCAAAATCTTCTATTATATCCTCAAAGTTCTTTTAAATATCTTAAAGTTATTTAAATATTTGTATTCATTACATAGGGTTAATTAACTAATTTTAAATTATGTATTTCTTTATAATTTTTTTAGATTTAAATTTAAAAAATATTTAGAAATCTAATCTGGTTTTCGATTTTAGCAAAATTGCACTAAAAATTGAGCCTATCAAGTCGGGGGCTCCGGGTTAGTGCACCATGTGCCCTTATGGAAAAGACGGAACTGAGGGTATGTAGTTCAGTGGTATCAAGTCGGCCTGTTGATCCTGAGAACCCTTGTTCAATTCCCACAGCCGACAAACATTTTCACCACATTAAAACTTACCCGTGTGACTCCTCCACTAACATCTTTGGGGGCCGTTATTTGACAGCTGATAACCGCACTTCACACTCATAAAATATATCACTTATGGAGGTCTGTTTCGGAAAGTGCCACATCCAGTAATGGGTAAAAGGCGTGATGATATATTTATATTTTTAATTTAAATATGCTTCAGCGGTTATCGTGTAATATAATTTTAATAGTTTTCCATTAAATCAAGTAACAATATTAATAGATAATTTATGTTACAGCTAAAGTATCATACTTACATAAAACAAGTAATGATTAGTATTATTTTAGTTTTAACCAGTATCATTACCTGTCCATTTAGCAGATATTTACAGCTACGAAGCTATAAAGTTTTAACGAGAAAAATCGTATCTTAGACTTAGCGAATCTCTGATTTTACGAGCTCAAATTAAGCGTTAAACTATTAATGGCTGAGCTTAGTCAGAACTTTAAGTCACCCTGATATGCGACATCGTTAGACACCCTTATATCATCTCTGTGTGGCAGATAAAGACAGTTAAACACGATGCAAGCGCCGGTGTCTCCGTGTCAAGTGCAGACGCCAAATCGTGTAAGTTTAGCGTTGGTTTAGCGCATTGGGATATTTTTATACTGGGTGATTCGTAAGTCAGACTTGAGTCTGGAGAGATGTGCAGTGCTAAATTTGGATTGCAGGATGTTTAAAATTAGTTTGAACGGTGCAGTAAATTTTCTACATTTCGCGCCTTACAACTAGCATTTAAGAAGATCTGCAATTGCTGATCTTTTAACAAGCCTCACTGATAGTTGCTTATCTAGCAGATAAATAAAATAAATAAATATTAAATATATCATCACGCCTTCTACCCATTACTGGTTGTGGCACTCTGTCGAAGCAAATCTTGGTAAGTGATATATTTTGCGCGTGAAGTGCTGTTACCAGTTGTCAAATCACGGCCCTCAAAGATGTTAGTGGTGGAGGAGATACAGGGGTAGTTTTTGAAATTATGAAAATTGTTTGTCTAGCAGATAAACGATAAAATTAATTATATTAAATAAATAAATAAATATAAATATATCATCACGCCTTTTAAATAGGGTTGTTGATTTTACGAACCTTCAAATTTAGATTCGAACTTTCGAATTTTTTGAATATTTCGAATTTTCGAATTATCGAATTTTGGAATATTCCTAATTTTCGAATTATTCGAATTGTGAATCTGGATTCTAACGCGAACGTGGCAGATTGATATGAATTATTTTCAGAATAAACTCTTGTGCAGAGTTTTGTATTACTTCGTAAGTAATTATTATTAATTATTATTATTTGTCAAATTAATTCAATTTAGACTTAAAATTTCGCTACACTGTCAAAAACGTTTTAATTAAGAAGTTTTTGTACCCTTTTTATTGTCATTTTAAAACGTCTTAATAAGAGTCCATAGCATTTACATAGATGGACGGTAAGAGAGTAAATGGCTTAATTAAGACGCCTAACCTTGCAGAGTAATGGCTCAGTGGTATCCGAGTCGGCCTGTGGATCTTAAGAACCCTGGTTCGATCCCCACAGCAGACAAAACATTTTCACCAATTTAAAATTACGCCTGTGGCTCCTCCACCACTAACATCTTTGGAGGCCGTAATTTGACGGGTGGTAACCGCACTTCACGCGCATAAATATATCACTTACCGAGATCTGCTTCGACAGAGTACCACACCCAGTAATAAGTAAAAGGCGTGATGATATATTTATTTATTTTTTACCTTGTAGAGTTTTTGCAGGATACTTCGCCGAATTTATTATTTCGTAGCCGACTTTTCGCGAATTATGCGTGAGAGTGTATGGAAATGACAGATGGCGTTAATTCAGTGGCAAAAAATTATAGTATTCGAAGCTTCGAAAAATTCGAAAGTTTGAAGCATCGAAGTTTTTCTGACAAAGTTCAAAACATTCGAATGTTCGAATGTTTAGAAATTGAAACTTCGGTGGAAATCAACAACCCTACTTTTAAACTTTACTGGATGTGGCACTCTGCCCGGGCAGATCTCGGTAAGTGATATATTTATGCGCATGAAGTGCGATTAACAGCTGTCAAATCATGACCCCCAAAGACGTTAGTGGTGGGGAAGCCACAGGGGTTATTGTGGTGAACAAAAATCGAGGTCATATCATGACGTCACAGTCAGGTCAAAGCCATCGTGATCGCTTTTTCACGCTGGGAACCGACCACAAAAAATTAGCAAGTCTGATAGATGACAAGTTTGTCAGGGACTTCCGTTTTCGTTTTGTTTGATATTTTTCGCACTCGCGAAATACAAGAACGCTATGACAAAAAATTGAATAAAATTCAAAGGATGCTGTATATTAAGAATTTACTCATTGAATTTGTTAAGATAAAGTAAGTGGACAAACAGAACTTTATGTCAACTCAATAGGATGCAAATTTGACTAAAACAATCAGTTTAGTTTTTTCATCAAAATAAACCTCAATTATGCACTTTAGTACCTTAGCATACTAATATATTATTATTGCTTTCCTAATTTCTAAATTGGTAACCGTACTTCACGCGCATAAATATATCTCTTATCGAGATTTGCTACGGCAGAGTACCACACTCAGTAATGGGTAGAAGTTTCGATGAAATATTTATTTTATTTTATTTAATATTTTTTAATAATAATGTTGTGAAAGTTGTTGCTGATAAAATAGGAAAGTTCAAATGTCTATTCAAAGCCTGGTTGATAAATTATTCAGCTAGTAAATTAATATAATAAATTTATAGATTCATTTAATCATTTGACATTTACATATGTCAATGTAGGAGGTGTGGCGACCATTTGTTTTAATTGTAATTTTGCGCTTTATCGTGCCGACAGATTATACATCATTGCAAATTTAATTGCTTTTTGTTTATGTTTATTTAGTGTTGCGGCATTTTAAATGAACATATTTCTACAATATAAAACAGTAATATGTGTTTTTATAAAGATATCAAATATATATGGGCCATGCTCCGGGAAACGGACACCCCATCTTCTCCAAAATTTGAAGCGTCAAATACATTTTTGAAGGGCATGAAAAAATTAACAAAAGTATCTAGTTTTCAACTGAGTGGTTCTCACAGCCGACAAATATTTTCACCACATTAAAATTACCCCTGTGGCTCCCCCTCCATTAACATCTTTAAGAGCCGAAACTATTATTTCGGATTGAAATAATTGTGAATTCAGGTGCAGAAACAAATCAGTCCAACTTTTGTCAATGTTAGAGCGAATACTATTCGTGTCTGCATTCATCTAACTATAGATTCGTTTTGTCTTGATTCTTGAACAGTGTCAGGTTATATTTTAGCACGTGTAGGTATAAATATAATGCAGCTTTATTCTTGTGCATCTCTTGAAGCTGAGGAACATTTAAATTTAGATCTATTTTGATTTTCTCTTCTTGCATTTGTTCTTCACCGTTCACCACACATTTCATTCTGCTTTTCATTGCCTTTAGATATTATTTACTTTTTACTTACTAATAATTTTCACCATATTAAAACTACCCCTGTGGCTCCCATTTCACTATCATCTTGGCCATAAATATATCACTTATCGAGATCTGCTACGGCAGAGTGCCACGCCCAGCAATGGGTAGAAGGCGTGATGATATATTTTTTATTTATTTATTTATATTGCAGTACATATTATATTCATTCTTGTGTTTTACACTCCCTATAAAATGGGGTAGCACAAACCCTTTAAATATTCCTAGCTTGACAGCTTGTTTATTTCTTAAACCATCAATCATATCCGTCCATTTATTCCTAGAGTATTTTAGGTCGTTTCACCCTCAATTTCACCAAAGTACACCTGTCTTTATTTATTATTATTTAAGTACAATACTAAATGGACAGCAGCTGTTTATTATCTACCTACTTACATTACAGTAGCGTAATAATTAGTTGTCAAGGAGACAAATTAGTATATCCTGTCACAAAAAGGACTCTTAGTATTATCAACTACATTCTTAGATTTAGTTTAGTTTAAGAACGACAACAGAGAATTAAAATTGCTGTCAAAATTTAAACTCTAGTTAACGAAAAATATGTTTTTTACACTTTGATAATTGCGATCATTGAAATAGTTTATACTGATTTATTAAACCCTGCGTATACTGTTGTTGTATGTTGTCAGACCCAAAATAGGGTAAAAAACTATTTACAGAAAGTGCAAGTGTAAAACAACCCTCACTTCAATGTTTTTTCCTCGAAATTTCAACCAAAAATAAACGTTTGACGTACAGAAAAATGTCCTCAAAAATAACGACCATTAATATTACGACAAAAAATAAAAAACTACCCTTCGTGACTGAATGCCTACCTACCTGAAAGATCCCTAAGGTCTCTGCCCTTTGGCGCGCCCAGATTTAAACACAGATTCTCGGTATAATAAATATGATTTGTGGAACATCTTGTGTATTGAATATTTATGTGCATTTACATACAAAAGAAAGGAAATCAGTATTTTTGGAAGGACCACGGACTGAATGTAATAATAATATTGTCCACTGTAATAAAAAATATATATATCGTCACTTATTTTATCCATTACTGGGTGTGGCACTCTGCCGTAGCAGATCTCGGTTAGTGATATATTTATGCGCTTGAAGTCAAATTACGGTCCCGAAAGATGTTAGTGGAGGGAGAATAACAGGGGTAATTTATAATGTGGTGAAAATTGTTTTTTACAATACTTGTACTGTAAGTTACCTATTAATGATAAAATTTAAACACAGTAAGTGGAACTTTTATTCCACTGTGAAGAGTAAGTAAATATTACATATCAAGGTCCTGTTTATTTTGACAACAATTTGACAGCTGTCAATTTTGAAACCTATTTTTCTTTTCCTTCTATTTGTGCAAGTATTGTAAAAAATAGCTTACTAACCTAGAACTGTAGGGGATTTTTTAGGTCGTGAATGTTTAAGAAATCTCTACCCTTTTGGGTCTCGATTTCCCAAACTACATTCTTGATCTAAAAACAGTCGGTTAAAGTTCATGGTACGTATTATACTATTATGTATCTAGAGCAGAAAGTAGTCTATTGTCGCACGCGCATGGTGATCAACAACAATGCAAGAACGATAAGATCACTTTCTGTTTGATCTGCAACTATATTTTTAACCTAAAAACCGTTACGTATAGTTCATAGTACGTACTACAGAGTGATCAAAAGTAATTGTTACAGTTGGCAATAAAACAAACTACTTGAAATTGGTAAGCCTGATACATAAATTCATTTCCTGTTGTTGACAGTGACATTTAAAATTTAAATTTGAGTACATTTATTATTACATTTATTTCTAAAGTATTTCTATTACTGAAAAAGTCAAAATTCTATTAGAGCTGTCAGACTCCGGACATAACCTATTTGTATTTATTAGAAATGTCAAATAGAATTTCCCCCTTTATCTGACGTTGTGCCAACTGTGGAATAAAAAGATCTCTGGAATTGTATTGCCAACTATAACAATTCCTTTTGATCACCCTGTATTTCGGCTGCCCAGGTTCTCAAATTCACACATCTACCCCAACCAAACAAATATAAATATATTTATTTATTAGTTTGCACAACAGGAACTTAAGTCCAATTACAGTAGCTTATAGTGGAATGCGAACCATTCAGAAACAATATTTTTTTTTGGATATAAATAAAGTCTTCTTGCTTGCCTAAGATCTGTAGATTCAGGATTACCACAACAATAATTAGCTTTAATTAATGACAACACATTATGTAAGTATAATTTTTCCGGTATTTAAAAATTCGTTCTGTCAATAATGAAGTGTTAGTTAGAAATAAGGCTAAAGGTTTTAACACATTCCAACGACAATGCTAACACTGACTAAATGCAAGTCAGCAAAGTAGCGTACATTTGTTACATAACACAAGCTTTCAATTATGTCCGATGATGAAGTCATTGCAGAAGACAGTTCTTTGCACTTTAAGGAAATGTTTAATTTATTAATAGAATTGTGTAAACAATAAACAATGATATACTGAAAACGTTATACAGATGGACTGACGTTATAAAAAACATAACTAGATGAATGACATAGGGTGGTGCTACGTTTACATGTAACCAATTTTAAATTGTATTGCGCAGTGCTTCTTTGGAGATGACAAGATTTCATTTTTCTTTGACTTCGCAGATATTTTAGATAAATTATAAATTAATAATAAAAATGTCAACGGCCATGGCTGCACTCGTTGGTACTGATCTAAGCGATAACGCTAGTTAAGTAACGTTGCGCGCGGGTAGTACTTGGATGGGTGACCGTCCAGAGAAAACCCGCGTTGCTGTTGACCATAACACCTAAAACGCAGATCAGGGCGTAATGGCGGCATATGACCTAAGTAGTTGGTCCGCCAAAGAAGTCATAAAAAAATAAATAAAAAAAAGCGCCAGGACAAATCCACTGTTTTGACTGTTCTTTGGTCTCTAGTGTGTTGTGAAGGATCCATGTTTCGTCCACGGTTACGAAACGGCGCAAAAAGTCCTTATTGCGCTTGAACATGGCCAAACACTCCTTTGAACTTGTCACACGGTCGCGCTTGTTGTCAACAGAGTGCAAATGCAGCACCCATCTGGCAGATAGCTTTCTCATATCCAAAAATTTATGGAAAATGTTCCGTACCCGTTCGGTTGAGATGCTCATAGCCTCAGCCAGCTCGTGCACTTTAACTCGCCGATCGTCCAATATCATACCATAGATTTTATCGACAATTTATGGCGTTGTAACCTCAATTGGACGACTAGAACGTTCGGTGTCCTTTGTGGTCCTACTACCACAACGAAAATCAGTAAACCACTTGTGAATCGTTCCAATCGATAGTGAAGAGTCCCCATAATGTTTAACAAGCGATGCTTTGGTCTGCGTAATGTTTTTTCCACGCAAGAAATGATAAAAAAAATATATATATATATATATCATCACGCCTTCTACCCATTACTGGGTGTGGCACTCTGCTAAAGTGATATATTTTGCGCGTGAAGTGCGGTTACCAGTCGTCAAATCACGGCCCCCAAACATGTTAGTGGTGGAGGAGCCACAGGGATAGCTTTTTCAAATTATGAAAATTTGTCGCCTGTGGGAATCGAACCAGGGACCTCAGGATCCACAGACCGACTTCATACCACTGTGCTAGCCATCCCATAAATAAGAAATAATGTTTAATCAAAACGCGAAATTCACTTTTTTCCATGTTTTCAAAAATATTCAAGGTTGCTTGCTTTCGATGGGTGTCAAAACAGAACTGAATAACATATCAGTCTGAAAATTTTAATGCGTTCTAGTTAAAGATGGTACATCACAAATGTCACATGTGATTTGGGATTGTGGCGCCATCTGTTTTATTTTTCAGGGACTTTTCACCCTGTCCTCGTTATTGAGATAAAGTTCTTATTGTACAGAGTAACAAATAATTAAATATCTAAAAATACCCCAGCATGGAAATGGCTACTATAAGCTGCACTTTCTCTTGTCTTTACTCGTTGTTTACGTCATGAAAATCTGCTCGTGAAAGAGTAGTTCTTTTCTTTGATTATTACTTAATTCTCGTTAGTTTTATTGTGGTTCAAAGACCCCTCCTCATATTTCTGTTAGTAAAAATTGCAGTTAGTAAATGTCGTCATTTAGAATTCATGGCCCTCTAGACACGATGCTGCAGGAGATAACGATGGCGCCTTGCAGATTCCGACCCGGCCATATGGCACTTGGCAGCCAACACGCTGTTTGTCATTTCTTCGCGTTCGTTTGTTTATTTTAACCGCCAGTTAACAAGGATCAGCGTAGTTCAGCGCGCGGAACAGAGGATGAAAATTAAGTATTTTTTGGATTTGAACGCGGGATCTCTTGCTCGGGTTGCACTTTTACCCATAGTGTTAAAACAGATTTATATTCTTAATGGCAAACTATTTCTTTAATAAAAAATGTATGGGTTGTTTAGATTTGACTCATACTTCACTTAACAAAAATAAAACTACTAGTAGACGTATTAAATTTCATTAGTTCCAGACGGGAATAGTATTCTGAGAAGCATAATTTGTGACATTTTGACAACTGACCATAATTATTAAATTAGCTGCAGCTACTGTCAAACTTTTTATATGCACCATAAGTTTTTGTTTTAAACAACTATTCTTAACTTTCAATTATGTAGGTACTTTTTAATTAAATACATATATGTAAAATAAATAAATATAAATATATCATCACGCCTTTGACCCATTACTGGGTGTGGCACTCTGCCGAAGCAGATCTCGGTAAGTGATATATTTATGCGCGTAAAGTGTAGTTACCAGTCGTCAAATCACGGCCTCCAAAAATGTTAGTGGTGGGAGAGCCATAGGGGTAATTTTATATTGGTGAAAATGTTTTGTCGGCTGTGGGGAGCCATTATCCCATTAATAAAATAAATACAAAAATAAATAATACATTATTATAAACAAAAAATAAAAAATAAATATATCATCACACCTTTTACCCATTACTGAGTGTAACACTGAGCTAGCCACCCCATAAAATAAATAATAAAATAAATATACCATCATGCCTTTTACCCATTATTGGGTGTGACAGATCTCGGTAACTGATACATTTATGCGTGTGAAGTACAGTTACCAGCCGTTAAATCATGCCTCCCCCCCAAAGATGTTAGTAGAAGGGAAGCTACAGGGATAGTTTTAATGTGGTGGAAATAGTTTATCACAGACCGACTCGATACCACACAGGCATCTATCCCATATACTCGTATATTATAAATACAAAATAAATATATCATCACACCTTGTACCCATTACTGGGTGTAGCGCTCTGCCGTAGCAGATCTCTGTAGGTGATATATTTAAACGCATGAAATACATTTATCAACCGTCAAATCACAGTCACCATTAATGTTAATGGAGGAAAAGCCACAAGGGTAATTTTAATGTGGTGAAAATTGTTTGTTGGCTGTGGGAGTCGAACCGAGCTTATCAAATTCACAGACCGACTCGATACCACCATACTACTGAGCCACTACATAAATATATCATCACGCCTTTTATTCTATTTTAAGAGTTCTTTTATTTATCAGTTTTAAATGATAATAATAATAATAAACATTAAAAACATCAAATAAAATAATATATTTGCGCATTTATAAATGATTAAAAACAGTTCATCATCCTTTGTCTAAATCTATTTAAATTCGTTACTAAATACAGAATTAATAACACAGATGCACCAACAAATTTATATTACCCTACAATTAATCATTTTATCAAAGTCGTTCACTGCATTTTTCATATTTATTTCCTTGATGTTACCGACCCTTTGTCCGCGATTCCTTTATAAGTTCCGATAACTCCACTCTCGTGATAATGAATCATGTTTATCAATCTGTTATCAGTTTTCTCGGAACGTTTTTGTGGTGCATGTTATCAATAAAATTTCCTGCACCTACTTTACATGATAATAAGATCTGCCACTCCCAGAATTAGGTAATATTTAATAGAAAAAATACAATCTTGGATTACGATTTTATTTAAAAATAAGTGAAGTGTCATGTATGCATGTATGTAGTTCGACAGAAAGATGATAAGATCCTACGCATACGTCTACGCAATCAAAATGAAAATGCGTGTTCTTTGCCACGATGCCACGCACTCCTGGGATCAAATCTGATAAGAATATCAACTATTCTACTATGAAAATCAAATTGAAATCGAATTGGATTCAAACTCGTTCAATAGTCAAACAAATATTTATATTTTATTTGTTACTCTATGTCAGTGGTTCTCAAAGAGTGGGTCGCGACCCCTCGGAAGGTCGTGAAGATATTGGAGGAGGGTCGTCGGATGCTATTTATAAATTTTAAAATACGTGTTTCCTAAGATTCATCCCGTTGCAAAGTTTTATATTAATGAAATGAAAAATATTATATAAACTATTTATTTAGAATAAATAAGAAAAAATAGGAAAAATTTTTCCATCACTTGTCTCGTAATTCTACAGAGGTTTTACAGCACGTTTGCATCAACTTCTCAGGTCATCAACAAACGGCTGGTCAGTTCAGCTTTAACCATAGACGCGTTTCGTCCTTCCGGACTCATCAGTATGGTGCGATCATTTATCCAACTAGATCAACTAGGAAATAGTGGATTGTGATACCGACTTAGCTGAACTGACTGATGTTAACCTATCTACAACGGTAACATGACATGAGAGCTATGGAGCCACTCGTATATGGTTCTATACAAAACAGACCACGAGAAATCAAATGCTGTTGAGCGCATCTTCATATCTTTTTTAGTGCAAGAGTTACAGCGATTTTTGACTTTTTAAAAATCTCAACTTTGAAGGCCCATATCTCGAAAACTAAAAGAGATATTGAAATGCGGTTTGAACGAGTGTTTTTCTCGTACTCCAATTAACGTATACTGAAATTTTGAAAATATGGAAAATTTTAATTTTTTTTTCAAAATTTTGATTTCTCAATATTTCAAAAAATTGAAAAGATAATGAAAATCTGTGAATACCAGTGAATTCCTCTCGTAAAATTACATAGGTATGCAATATTTCAGTCAAAAATTCGCACAGATAAAGTTTTTATTGCAAAAAAACAAAAAATCACTGTTTTTTAATTATTTTTGAAGGGGTACCCCTTTAGATTTTTACGAATTTTGGCCATTTTTAGTTTTTTTGCTCTAAAAATTGTATCCGTGGAGCAAACATTCTGAAATTTTACATATATATGTACTTTTACGCGAGGAATTCACTAGTTCTTACAGAATTTCATTATCACGTCAAGTTTTTGAAATATGGGCAAAAGAAAATTTAAACAAAAATTGTAAAATTTTTAAATTTTTCAAAATTTTAGTATAAGTTAATTGGACCACGAGAAATACACTCGTTCAAACCGCATTTCAATATCTCTTTTAGTTTTCGAGATATGGGCCATCAAAGTTGAGATATTTAAAAAGGCAAAAATCGCTGTAATTCAAAACCTAAACGAGATATGAAGATGCGCTCAACGGCATTCGATTTGTCGCGGTCTGAATAATATAGACCCATAATTTAAAAATTTTCGATTTTCAACTGGTTCAACAAAAAAAATCATTTTTTCATTCGACGAATTTTTTGAGATTGTGATTCCGATTTAAAATTACCCCTGTGGCTCCCCCACAACTAACATCTTTGGGAGCCCTGATTTCATGGCTGGTAACAGTACTTCACGCGCATAAATATATCACTTACCAAGATCTGCTTTGGCGGAGTGCCTCACTCAGTAATGGGTAAAAGGCGTGATGATATATTTAGTATATTTATTTATTTTTACTAAGCTTAATTGTGTTTATTGCTACGTCAAACAGCTGTCAATTTATATAGCTACTCGATCTAATCCAAACAACCCTTTTTCAACCCTTATAGCTTCTCGGAACCTTTTTAACCCTTTCCAGAAGGAATCAAACATCATTAACAAACAATGATTCATTTGTGGAATAAATTTCATGAATTGTACAACAAAATTATTCAAATTAAATTGCTGTACCCCAAATAAACTTATTATTTATGTTGTTAACATAAAAACACAATAGAAGAGATGTATAGTAATCTTCTGGAAGACGTTTCAGCCGCTCCTTTTTCTGTTTGCATACACAGTACCGTACTTAAAAAAATAAAAAATGTATAGTCGCTTTAAAATGTTGATAGTACTTTTCAGCGTTTTTGAGCACTCTGTATATGACGAAATAATACATTATATATGCAAAATCTATTTGCAAGTGACGTTTCCTGTTTGGGCGGAAGTACTAATTGAAATTTGATGTTTATCTATAAATTTATTACTTTATACAATTACCAGGAAATACCTTCTTGTTCAGCAGATAAATATTTATCCGATAAATAGCACAAAAAAAAATTATAGTATAATAATATAATTTTTATAATTTGAACTAAGGTTCGACCTCCAATAATATTTTTTTAAGGGCTGTGATTTAACGCACATAAATATATAATTTACTAAGATCTGCTATGTCAGAGTGCCATATCTAACAATGGGTAAAAGGCGTGATTATTTATTTATTTTTTATGTTATTTTGTTATTTATCATTACCAGTAACAACGGGACTAAAGTCTTTTAGTCCCGTTGCTGTGAATAATTTAATCCCGGTCCAAAGGAAAATGATTATTGTCGTCTTGACACTGTTCAATT
The DNA here is from genome assembly GCA_911728475.2 of Pterostichus madidus. Taxonomy (NCBI): domain Eukaryota; kingdom Metazoa; phylum Arthropoda; class Insecta; order Coleoptera; family Carabidae; genus Pterostichus; species Pterostichus madidus. Next base: position 863,158 of record OU452314.1, on the reverse strand, counting down.
TTTTACAAGAAAATAAGAATCAAACTGAAATTTCAAGTCACCCTTATTAAATCATTAACTTGCAAAAGAACTCAATGTAACAAAATAGTTATAAATTTGTGTTATTCCTCTCGTAATAAAATTCAATGAAGCCTTGTTTACTTTCTTGATATTTTCCTGGGTGAAGCGTAGGGCGGTGGGCGGGTGTGTGCTCGTAGACTATCACATGAATATATAAACTGCTGACCTATTTTCGGAAATGCGGCTGAGGTGAAAAAGAAAATGTAATCTCTTTATGCTCGTTTATTTTTTATGAAAGCTTTACGACACGCTTTTTTGTGCTTTTATACACTTTAAAATTAATACAAAGAAAAGCGCCTTCCATCTATCCTGAAATAATGTGACAGACAGGTATTTGACAAAATAAAAAAAAAATATTTTATAAGCAATCTCTGCAGTTGCAAATGTAGATTATAGGATGCGGGCACTCACGTGACACTGTGACGTTTTGTTTTGTAAAAAACAGCTGTTCGGGCAACGATCACTGCGCCACCTACAAAATGAACAATTTTTTTGGGACGAAATTTGAAAAGAACGGTTCTTTTCAAATCTTGTTTTGCAGCGATTACTTCGCCACCTACGAACTGAACTATTTTTTGTGACGAAATTTGAAAAGAACCGTTCTTTTCAAATCTTGTTTGGCTGCGATCACTGCGCCACCTACGAACTGAACTATTTTTTGTGGCGAAATTTGAAAAGAACCGTTCTTTTCAAATCTTGTTTGGCTGCGATCACTGCGCCACCTACGAACTGAACTATTTTTTGTGACGAAATTTGAAAAGAACCGTTCTTTTCAAATCTTGTTGGGCTGTGATCACTGCGCCACCTACGAACTGAACTATTTTTTGTGACGAAATTTGAAAAGAACCGTTCTTTTCAAATCTTGTTTGGCTGCGATCACTGCGCCACCTACGAACTGAACTATTTTTTGTGACGAAATTTGAAAAGAACCGTTCTTTTCAAATCTTGTTGGGCTGTGATCACTGCGCCACCTACGAACTGAACTATTTTTTGTGACGAAATTTGAAAAGAACGGTTCTTTTCAAATCTTGTTTGGCTGCGATCACTGCGCTACCTACAAACTGAACTATTTTTTGTGGCGAAATTTGAAAAGAACCGTTCTTTTCAAATCTTGTTTGGCTGCGATCACTGCACCACCTACTAACTGAACTATTTTTTGTGGCGAAATTTGAAAAGAACCGTTCTTTTCAAATCTTGTTTGGCTGCGATCACTGCGCCACCTACAAACTGAACTATTTTTTGTAGCGAAATTTGAAAAGAACGGTTCTTTTCAAATCTCGTAGGTGGCGCAGTGATCTTTGCCCGAACAGCTGTTTTTACGTCACAAAACGTCACAGTATCACGTGAGTGCCCGCATCCCATTATATACCAACCCTGCGACACATCAATTGGCGAGAATCTTATTGTTTTCTATTCTGTATAGCATTAATAGATTTAGTCTAACTACCCGTTATTCATTTGTTAGTCAAACAGAGAGTATATAAAACAGTTGCAGCATCCGAAAGACAGATGACAGTATGTAGCAGAGCAATTCTTTATTCGCTCTGGTCCATGAATTAAATTAACAAAGAACGGACATTGAATTGACCTGAATGACCCGGGGTCATCACGCTTGCCTCGTGTCACTCTTGATGTTTGAACTCTGTCTGATGAGTGCAATATGCAACTATGAAAAGAAATGAATTGCTGGGGAAATAAAATAATACTCATTTTTGAAGGGTTTTATTTTGATATTTCTCCCAATTTAAAACGATTTCTAGCGTGTATGTATGTATGTATGTATGTATGTATGTATGGATGGATGAATGTATGTATGTATGTATGTATGTATGTATGTATGTATTTTCTAGTTGCAACTGTAAATCTCGTATTATGTAATGCAGTGAATTAATATTAGCATTTGTTGTTAATCAGGTATAGGGGTATTATCGTATGCTAATTTGGGTGCAGTTGTGTAATATCATGTACTGTTTAGGATCGTACAATATTCCTTTAATTAGCGCAGATAATATCCATCAATTAATTTGTAATTAATTCAAAACAGACCCGTCATTAAGCAAATTACCAATTTGATAATAATTAATGTATTCTTAGAAAATGTAATTAAATATTTTCACAATTATGTTACGTATTTTATACAAGTTAATAGAGGCTGTGCGGCAATTGCAGATCCCTGTAGATTTCACATTATTCACCTGGAAGTGTGGTTATATTACCTGTCAAATTACATCCCCAAATATTTGTGTAGGGTTGTTTTCAAACCAAGAATACATTTTAATCAACAGTGGTTTTCAAAGTCTGAACCGCGACCTCCCCGAAGACATTGGAGGGGGATCGTCGGATGCTATTTACAAATTTTAAAATACATATTTCCAAAGATTGATCTCGTTGGAAGCGTTTATTTCAATTTTAAGGGTTTCATGAAATAACAAATATAATACGTTTATTTCTGTTTACGGTTAATTTAAAATAATATTAAAGTAGATATGAAATTTGGGATTACACCATTTAATTCCTTATATATGCGAATTTTTTTGTTGAACCAGTTTAAAAATAGAAAATTTTTAAAATATGGTTCTATATAATTCAGACTACGAGAAATCGAATGCCGTTGAGCGCATCTTCATATCTTTTTTAGTTTTCGAGTTACAGCGATTTTTGACTTTTTTAAAGTCTCAACTTTAAAGGCTCATATCTCGAAAACTAAAAGAGATATTGAAATGCGGTTTGAACGAGAGTATTTCCCGTGCTCTAATTAACTTATACTGAAATTTTAAAAAAATGAAAAATTTTACATTTTTTTAAAAAAATTTCTTTTACTCATATTTCAAAAAATTGAAGAGATAATGAAAATCTGTAAAAACTACTGAATTCCTCGCGTAAAAGTACATATATATGTAAACTTTCAGAATTTTTGCACCACGGATAAATTTTTTAAAGCAAAAAAACTAAAAATGGCCAAAATTCGTAAAATTCTTAAGGGGTACCCCTTCAAAAATAATTAAAAAACAGGGATTTTTCAATTTTCTGTAATAAAAAATGTATCTGTGGAAATTTTTAACCGAAAATTTGCATACCTATGTATTTTTACACGAGGAATTCACTGGTGTACATAGATTTTTAATTACTCTTCAAATTTTTGAAATATTGACAAGAGAAAATTTCGAAAAAAATTGCAAAATTTTCAAACTTTTCAAAATTATGGCATAAGTTAATTGGAGCACGAGAAATACAGTCGTTCAAACCGCATTTCAATATCTCTTTTAGTTTTCGAGATATGGGCCTTCAAAGTTGAGATTTTTAAAAAGACAAAAATCGCTGTTTCTCGAAAACTAAAAAAGATATGAAGATGCGCTCTACGGCATTCTTTTTCTCTTAGTCTGAATGATGTATATAGAACCATATTTAATTTTTTTTTCAATTTTTAAACTGGTTCTACCAAAACATTCTTATTTTCTTTAACCGAATTTTTCGATCTGCTTCAGTAGAGTACTACACCCAGTAATGGGTAAAAGACGAGATGATATATTTATTTATTTCTATTTATTTTATTTAAATAATAGTTGCATGTTTGGATCAAAATTTAAAATATCTTAAGCCGCAGACATTGCATTAATATACTGATAGGTCCTCTCGAGCCATTGCGTTAACAGCTCATCAACCCGACTCCCTAATTACAAAAAAAAGTTTTAAATTGGCTGTCACTAATTACAAATAACAAGTTGAAAGATGCGAAAGACGAATAACAACGAAGCGGTTAATACCACGGCTATGACGCACTGGTCATTAACAGGGTTCAAACCCCGGCTGGTAAATTACAAGGTACAGCATCAACCGCCGGCTTTTTAATTTCATTATCTTTAATTGATAAACATTGCGATGACAGTGCAATATCCTGTCCGATGTCGGCGAGGTTTGAACCACTTAGTAGGTTTTAATTATTGGTACAGGACCCTACTAAGGAGGACAACCCTTGGAAATTATTAAAAATATATATGGGCCATTATCTAGGAAACGGACACTCCACCTTCTCCAAAATTTGAAGCTTCAAATAAATTTTGGAAAACTCGGAAAATATATCTATATAACTTAAGCATTTTTTTCAACTTTAAAATTTCGTTTTTTAAAACTTTGGTCAAAAAACGGTCAAAACACTCCAAAATCATAAAAATATCAACTTCGCCACTCATTTTTGAAAACTAGACAATTTTTTTGATTTTTTCAAGCCCTTCGAAAATTTTTTGCACGCTTGAAAATTTGCAGAAGGTGGGGTGTCCGTTTCCCAGAAATAGTCCATATATATTTTGTTACTCTGCACAACAGGAATTTACTTAATCTCAATTACAGTAGCTTATGGTGGAATCCGAACCACTCAGACACAATCGTATTTTTGTGATATAAGTTCAACTCATCGAGATTTGAACCCATGACCTCTTGCTTAGTTTTGCCTCGATTTTAATCAATGGACTACAATTATTTGTAACTATGTTGTTCTTGTGATCTGCAAATGCGGAGCAATCGTTTAAACATAATAATACAATTTTTCTACGCTTGAATTGAAAAGTTATCGTATCAACATTTAAAATGAGTGTGGAAAGTATATTTTTGCCACACTCAGTGCGGTAAGAACTCGATTATGTTGTTGTTTCCATGACAACTATTGTTGAACAATCTATTTTTTTTATTATAAGGCGTATTCCATTAGCCATTTGGATCAGATCTAACTTACATTTACTGAACCAAATCACTTATTTATTTCGCTGAATTACTTCACTGACTTTATTTCCAGTACTAGAATTACTTATTTTAATTTATTTTAAAGTAATTCACCCTAATAAATGCATCAGTTTGCTTAATTCAGTTCATTTCGTCATGTTATCTAATTTATCTGAACTGATTTAAATGAACCAAGTGGCAAATGGAATACAGCTAATGTAAAATATAACAGTAAATGACAGATGTTAAATATGGCTTTTAAGAAGTAAAAGTTCAATAATTTTATCGGTTTTTTTAAGCAATTAACTCGCTGGCTAAGTATCTTTAGACAAACAGTTTAAATCCATAGTTCACTAAGAAATAAAACTTAGCATTTATTTAGCTGTTGTGATCTGCAATTGTAGAGCATTTACTCAAACATAATAATTGAATAAAAGTGTACTAAACAATTTTTGTTTATTTAATTTTATTTTTATTGCCTGTTATGAGCGGTTAAGTCAATGGTTTCGAGTCGACCTGTGGATCCTGATAATCCTAGTTCGATTCCCACAGTCGGCAAACTTTAAAATTACCCCTGTGGCTCTCCCTCCACTAACATCTTTGAGGGCCGTGATTTGACGGCAGTAATGGGTAGAAGGCGTGATGATATATTTATTTATTTCTATTTATTTGTATATAACTCCAGTCATCTGCAATTGCAGAACAGTCGCTCAAATATAATATTTATACAAAAGTGTACTAAACAATTTTGATCTATTCTTTTTAATGTTTAAAATGATACAGTTTAAATTCACAATCAATAAAAGTTAGCATCTATTTAGTTGCTATGATCTGCAGTTGCTGATCTATAAACAATTGTTGAGATATAAATATTATTGTATCGAGGTCACAAAATTTTTATGATTTGTTTGGAAAATACTATTTGATAAAGACGAAATAATGATAAGAATAATAACCTATTTTATTATTAATATTGAATTATGGAAAATACTGATGTACTTGACCGCATGTAAACCTCAACAAACCCAGGCAATTTTTATCTTAAAGATAATTAATTCAAATAATACAAGGTAAATTCTACTTTGGAAAGTTTTACTTTATTTCCAGGAAGAAATCAAAACATTACTTGTGGTTTAACTCCTCTAGAAACACTAGACTAGTTACTCTTTTCCTTCTATTATACTGAAAACGTTATACGGATGGACTGACGTTATCGAAAAATATAACTAGGTGAATGTCATAGGATGTTGCTACGTTTACATGGTATATATGTAACCGGTTTTAAATTGTATTACGCGTTGCTTCTTTGGCGATAACAATATTTCATTTTTCTTCGCAGATATTTTAGTGCGTCCCTAATTAATTTTAAATTAATAACACATTTACTAATTTACCTCTCGTACAGCACTCAAGGGTAAAAGCGATTCATTATTTGCATTTTCTTGTTCAAAATAAATGATTAAATGAAGAATCAGCAAGTGACATTCCTTTCACAAATTTCTTTCTCTCGGCATTGTTATAATATAGCTTTTAAAAACTACTGTAGGTTAATGTAAAAGTCCTTAAATAGATATTTTGATGTTTCAAACAATTGATCATCTGACAGATCAATGACAACTCGATAGACAGAAATTATGTGTTATATGAACATGCAAAATATAAAATAATTATTAGAAATAAAGCAGAATTATTTTTCAATACATAAATCGATAGTAAAAATAGATATTATTCAATATTCTTATAAAGCAATTGTGTTGCAATATAATTTTTTTTAACTGTCATATGAATATTATACCAGTTTTTTTTAATAATTTTTTTAAGTTTTACCAAGATGGTTGACGTGTGGACCATTCTTATAACGTTTTCATTATACAATTTATAATTGAATATGATCATCTTCTCTGAATCATTTCCTGTACGGCACGAGCGGCGTCTGTTTTTCTTGTAACCAAGAGACAGACAAAACAAAAGTCATGAATGGGTACAACGGTAGTTCGTGTACAAATGTATACATCAATCAGTACGTGTTGTTCCGGCATTATTCATTCGCTAATATTTAAATAGATAAGATGACAGCGGTGCCTAATGATAGATCTATGAGTCTATTGACGCCTCGATCATTGATAAATTGGCGCCATTGAAAAAGTTGAAAAATTTCTTCTCGAAAGTGTATTTTTCTTTTCTACTCGTATTTCATTTTCTGAGAGCTATAAAGCACCTGAGGGTGAATGACACTTTCTTTACGAGGTATACATACATTTTTTTGTTACCCTATCAGAAAGTAACATTTTCAAAAATAAATTAGAAACTTACTATTTTCGTGACAGATGTTACATGGATGTTACAAATGTCAAATCATACTGTTGTAAAAAAAATTAAGGTCGTGAAAATCTAGTTAATTTTATTGTAATATATTGAGGATGGGATAGATCTGCACTTGCAGAACTGGCAGATATATTCTCAGTTGTGAGGAACAATTTATTGATCATTTAATTTGTTGGTCCATAAATTTTTCGAGTAATAACAACATATACTTATGGATCAAAGAGTTTTGTAATATATTGAGCATTTTATTTCAATCTATTTTTAAAGTTGATTCGCAGTGCCAAATCTATATTTATCTGATTGAATATTCAAGCTAGTAATATGCTATCAATTAAGTAGTTTTTGACAAATGTCTAACTTGGAAATAAATTAATATATCAACACTATTTTTAGATAGCTCAGTAAAAAAGCGTCGGCCTGTGGATTCGAGAACCCAAGTTCAATTTCCGCATTAAATTAAAATTACCTCTGTGATTCCCTCATCATTATCATCTTTAGGGAGCGTGATTTGACGACTAGTAACTGCATTTCACGCGCATTCATATATCACTTATCGAGATCTGCTTCGGTAGATTGCCACACCCAGTAATTGGTAAAAGGCGTGATGCTTCACTATTTTACTGACAAACGAAAAAATAAGTAATATTATGAACATGTTATTATTAATAAGGAAGTAATATAAAAAACAATTAATATATTGATTGTATCCCAAGAAAAAAACAATTATTTATTTTCTTAATGCGTCAGACATGTTTCTTCATTCTATTGTGGTTTTTCTGAACAAAGCGAAGTTCTTAGACACGTGTCAATAATGCCACAATCAGTAATGAAATATCGATTCTTATAAATTATGCAAGAAGGTACAGATAATATATTTATTGCGATGAAGACTTGTAACAACAAGTCAATAGTATTTTTAAGGCGTTAGACTAAGGGCTGGAGTAAATACATACATACATACATACAAACAAAACGTCCCTAAAAATGGGGTAAATATGCAATTAATCTTCGCGAAACATAAATAAATAAATAAATAAATAAATATATCATCACGCCTTCTACCCATTACTGGGTGTGGCACTCTGCCGAAGCAGATCTCGGTAAGTGATATATTTTGCGCGTGAAGTTTGGTTACCAATCGTCAAATCACGGCCCCAAAAGATATTAGTGGTGGAGGAGCCACAGGGGTAGTTTTTGAAAGTATAAAAATTGTTTGTCGCTTGTGGGAATCGAACCAGGGGTCTCAGGATCCACAGGCCAACTTCATACCACTGAGCTAGCCACCACATTTAATAAAGTTCTTTATTGTCGATCATATAATTTTTGCTCGTTATAAAAGCATTGTACAAAACTCGGGCACGAAGACATCATTTACACCATTCGCGCAAATTAAAGCACTCGCTTCGCTCGTACTTTAAAATTACGCACATGTACAAAGTATGTCTTCGCGCACTTGTTATGACAATTTCTTTTATAATTATTTGACCAATATTTCATTCCTTAACAAACCTTCAATAACATCCACCCATTAATCCCTTCTTCTCAATTGAGTATTAAGTTCTTGTAGTCCTCTATCACTCTAGCACTCAACTCTTCTTCTTCTTGCAGCAACACTACCTCATGAAATTCGGCTACCTGCCTCAATCGGACCTAGAGACAGGCAACCTCCGTACCGAGGAGTCGCTCCGAGATGCCATCAGGCAACTGCAGAGTTTTGCCGGCCTGGAAGCCACCGGTGAGGTGGACGCACCCACCAAGCGGCTTCTAGCGCGCCCTAGGTGTGGTATGCCTGACGTAGTGGAGGAAGGTTTCGAGGGTGGGCCAGGGAGGACACGGGGGAGGTATAAACGGTACTCGCTGCATGGATACACATGGGGATACACCAACTTGACTTGGAGGTAGGAAAACACTGCAACGTGTGTCTTACTTTGACTATATAAAATAGACTAACCATTTGGACTTCTTTAGTGAAGCCAATACGTCCTAAAGTGTATAAGGGGAAATGGGCCATATAACTTAGTTTACATAATATGAGTTTGTTAATAATAGCCAAATTACGCCCACTTTTGAGGGCTAATAAACAAGTTTATGATGTTAAAATAATAGTTTTTTTATAGGTATAAGTAACGGATGAAATTTGGCACGTGGTGCTTTGCACCTCATGCTAATAGCATGATAAGGGTTAAAAACGCTAATTTCACTCGTGGTACATACAATATTTTTTTCACAACAATAGAACATTTAATTTTATAAACATTCATAATTTCTTTCATACAAGTTCGTCTCATCTTTCGTAATAAATAAATAATAATAAATATATCATTAAGACATCTACCCATTATTGGGTGTGGCACTCTAACGTAGTAGATCTCGGTAAGTTAAATATTTTGCGCGTTAAGTACGATTACCAGTCGTCAAATCACGGCCTTCAAAAATATATGTGGAGGGAAGCTATAGGGGTAGTTTTAATGTGGGGAAAATTGTTTGTCGCTCTTTTAATAAATAAAATAAAAATATATATCCTCACGTCTTCTACCCATTACTGGGTGTGGCACTCTGCCGAAGCAGATCTCAGTAACTGATATATTTTGCGCGTGAAGTGCGGTTAATTTTATATTCAAAATATTAAAATAGTTACATTTCGCAAAATTAAATATTCACAATAAAAGATAATTATCATTTTGTATATGTATGAGTATTCATAGGAAATATTTTATTATAGCCCTAGGGCCGAAAACAAGTGTTTACGCCATCATATCATGGCTGAATCACATTAATTGCAGTCGATTGTGAAAAAAATAGTATATTATGTACTATGAACTGTAAGTGTTAGTTTTTAGGTCAAGAATATAGTTTGGGACATCGAAGCCCGAAGGATCGAGATTTCCTAAACATTCGCGACCTAAAAAATCATTTACAGTTCGAGGTTAGTAAGCTATTTTTTACAATACATGCACAAATAGAACGAAAAGAAAAATAGGTTTCAAAATGAACAGCTGTCAAATTGTTGTCAAAATAAACAGGATCTGATATGTAATATTTACTTACTGTCCACGGTGGAGAGTAAGTAAATATTAAAGTCCTGATATAACCATGGAAACCACTGTACAATAAAAGTTTCACTTACTGTGTTTAAATTTTGTTATTAACAGTTAACTTACAGTACAAGTATTGTAAAAAAATATTATGTTACAACATAAGAACTAACTATGATGGGATGGCTAGCTCAGTGGTATGAAGTCGGCCTGTGGATCCTGAGAACCCTGGTACCCTAGATTCGATTCCCACAGGCGACAAACAATTTTCATAATTTCAAAAACTACCCCTTTGGGAGCCGTGATTTGACGACTGGTACCGCACTTCACGCGCAAAATATATCACTTATCGAGATCTGCTGCGGCAGAGTGTCACACTCAGCAATGGGTAGAAGGCGTGATGATATATTTATTTTATTTTTTATAACTGTTAGAAAAAAGTAAACAGAAACATAGCTATAAGGGCTAATCTCCTTACCCCACTACTTTAAGTGTAGCTGAGTATTTAGAATTACTCATCTATTTTAACCGGTCGCAGGATTCTTACTAACCCGGTGGCGCCGCTCCGATCGAGCGAGCACTAGACAAACTACCTCTCGCGTCGGTAAAACAGTTTTCAACGCATTTATTTTTCAATTTTAGAAATCGATTAGTTCTTGTCCATATGACGGTGTGACTCTAGTTTTTTTCTGTTAGTAAATGTAATCTTCGCACGAAGTAAGTAGTTAGCTGATGGTGCCCCATGTCGGGGTCTTTAAGATGTGGTTTCTGTCAAAGACGTCATTTATGCGCCCTGAAATCACTTCGGAGATCCGTAATTCAATTCAAAACCTTCAAAGACTATAGTTTAGGCACTTTGGACTCAAAGGAGATGCGAGCTTTCAGTGATATTATTACTAACTTCAATTATTAAATCAATTTTGTAATTGTCACCTTTTTTTGATAATTAGAAGCTTCTTCTAGTGTTGAAACAAAGTAAAATCGTAATATATGTGGGTAATGAAGTACAATATGGGGTCTATTGGAAGCTGCAACTGCAGAGCACGACAAAGTTATTCACATTTGGGTGAAAACTATTTAATTAGAATCATATAATCACTCTTCACTAATATCTAAGGGTGATGTTATTTAAAAATAAATATATCATCATTCCTTTTACTCATTACTGGGTGAGGCAATCTGCTTCACGCTCCTCCAAAGATATTAGTAGTGAGGGAGCCACAGGGGAAATTTTAATGTAGTGAAAATGTTTGTCGTCTTCAGGAATCGAACCAGGGTTATCAGGATCCACAGACCCATTCGATACCACTGAATTAATTGTAATAAATGTAAAAAAATATATAAAAATCTGCAATTGCAGACCGCAAATACTGCTTAGGTTGAATTAATTATTTAATTGCAACGTTTTTTGTACATTTTTGCGGCTTCTAGACGAATAACTATATAAAATAGTAGATCACCCTTTTGTAAGATCTGTGGGAGACAAACTAAATAGTAAAATCTGCAATTGCAGAGCGCGACAACGTTCACCCTTGGATGCAAATTATTGATGTATTATTAAATTGCAGTTATTAAATCTCCCTTGTAATTCTACCCTTTACTGATATCTGCGGGTGTTATTATTTAACTGTTAAAGATGAAAAAGTCTATAGAAATCTGCAATTGCATAGCACAAAACCTTATAAGCTTAGGTTCAATTAATTATTGGAACTATTTTTTTTTATAAATTTATAACTTCTAAACGTATAACTAATTAAAATTGAATATCACCCTTTTGTAACATCCATGGGGTGATGAACTAAAAAATATGGTCTGCAATTGCAGCAACGTTAATACTTGGGTGAAAATCGTCAGTGTATTATTTGATTATAATTATATACTCAGTCTTGTAACTCACCCTCCAAGAATATCTGTAGGTATGTAATTGTTAAAAATGTAAATATCTATAGAAATCTGCAGTCACAGAGCACAATATCTTATAAACTTGAGTGTAATGCGTTGATTAATCGATGTATTAATTATTTTGACTTAGAAATGTCTGTTGTTACGTCATCTATTAAAATCTGCAATTGCAGATCTTTACTATATATATATTTTAATCTATAAATCACTTCAAATATATTTGATGTATACAATGTTTTGACCTAGTAATATCACCGGCCCGGATAGCTCAGTCGGTAGAGCATTGGACTTTTAATCCAAGGGTCCAGGGTTCAAGTCCCTGTTCGGGCGATCTTTTTTTATTTTTTTCAAATTACAAACTATAAAAATTATTTAATTAATAATATTAATTATTATACAACTATATCGTACAAATTAAATAATAATACTCATTATAAATAAAAGATTGCCACCTGACAACGAAACCAGAAGTGTCCTTGAGACCTGCATGCTATTCTAGACACACTTGAACTTGTGACGTCATCTCTAGAGGCTAGAGTGCCTCATGTAAACCTCCACATAAGGGATAAGTACCCTTATGTGCTGCCACATACCCTTATATAACCTGCATTGTTGTAGGCAGCATCATAGTACATAGTCTCCAGAGATTTTTTTGCGAATTAATTATTTTAATTTGAACTTTTATTCCTGTTAAACAATAGGAAATTAATTTGTATTGTTATAGTAATTGGATTAAATTCATTATATTAATACACAAATTAATGTAATTAAAATAAACTAATAGTTGATACTTGTTATATAAAATCGCCTTGGTGCTCGGCAACCGTGTATGTCTGACTGTGGAGTTGGTTGCGTAACGAATGATTAAAATTTGAAGAATATTTATTATCATAGATTCCATGCTTCCATCAAATTGGGGTAGCACGAACCCTTGAAACATTCACTGAACATTTATTAATTTTTTTGATTCATTCCGCAATTATATGATGCCAGAATCATAAATAAATAAATAAATAAATATATCATTACGCCTCTTACCCATTACTGGATGTGGCATTCTGCTGAAGCAGATCTTGGTAAGTGATATATTTATGTGCTTACCAGCCGTTAAATCACGGCCCCCAAAAAAGTTAGTGATGGGAGACCCGCAGGAGTAATTTTAAAATAAATAAATAAATATATTATCACGCCTTCTACCCATTACTGGGTGAAGCACTCTGCCGAAGCAGATCTCGGTAAGTGATATATTTTGCGCGTGAAGTGCGGTTACCAGTCATCAAATCACGGTCCCCAAAGATGTTAGTGGTGGAGAAGCCCTTACAGGGGTAGTTTTTGAAATTATGAAAATTGTTTGTCGCCTGTGGGAATCGAACCAGAGTTCGCAGGATCCACAGGCCGACTTTATACCACTGAGCCAGCCACCCCATGGAGTAATTTTAATGTGGTGAAAATGTTTGTCGGCTGTGGGAATCGAACCAGGGTTGTCTGGCTCCACAGGCCGACTCGGTACCCCATCTCATCCCGCAATCATATGACCTATAATTATTTTTCCGTAATAAATACTAAAAACGCAGGTATCTTACATTTACTAAATTATACAATTAATTTTCAACATTTTTAACTAAATTTAACATTATATCTAAATATACATTAGACACTAAAAGCCAGACTCTCTCAAAAAAATTTTAGTTTATCCTGAATTTTGAATTAGCTAATCTTCAAAAAGTGAATTCAATTCCGTTTCTAAAACTTAATAGTAAGAAGGTTATATTAAAGTTTTTTTTTTTGTTTGATGATACGGCTTCAACTGCTTTGGTTACTAGCCGGAATGGTATGATAATGGAAGTGTCTGCGCTGTAGTCGGTCACAGACACTGGTTGATGCCAGCCCTGACCGGGAATCGAACCCGGGACCTCTGGGTCAGTAGCCTAGTAGTCTAAACCACTGAGCCACAGAGGTATTAAAGTTTGTTTAAACTTTTTTGGAATATGGTTTAGCTTAATTTGACAAATACAAAAATTAGGATTAGCTAGATTCTAGTTAAAACTTTTTTCTAGAATTGTGCTGATAAAGATCACCCGTGTGATTCACCTGCACCCTTCACAAACATCTGTGGGTGATTATCCCATTTAACAATTGAACTGTTATTTACCTAGATTACAATTGCATTTGCAGATATCTGTAATGATATATTTCTAATTACAATCCCATCAAATATAAATGAAGTTCTATAAATAATATAAAATTAGTACTTATAAAAGACACGATACTTGCAACATTTGTCACAATTCAAACTATCATGTTATAGATAAGAATTCTAGCAAATATTTACAACAGTTTAATCGACTCTTATCAGTACATATTACAAAACAAAACATTCAACAATGATAACACAATCAATGCTGATACTAGAACAAAAAAAATATCTCACACATGCAAACACTTATATTTTAAAAACACATCAAATGAAATACTACCCTTTATAAGTACTTCTATATTGCTATGGTTACCAAACAAAAAAGGGAGCAAACATCTGCTATACATATGCAACTTTTTTTACCTTTTTAAATGAATAAATAAATATATCATTACGCCTTTTACCCAATACTGGATGTGGTATTCTGCCGTAGCAGATCTCGGTAAGTGCGATTATCAGCCGTCAAATCACAGCCCCCAAAGAGGTTAGTGAAGAAGGAACCACAGGAGTAATTTTAATTTGTTGAAAATGTTTGTCAACTGCGGGGATCGAACCAGGGTTCTCAGGATCCACAGGCCGATTCGATACCACTGAGCCATTATCCAATTTATTTAATTTTTACTATTTGTATCTTTTTTAAATAAATAAATAAATATATCATCACGTCTTTTACCCAGTACTGGATGTGGCACTCTGTCGAAGCAGATATCGGTAAGCCATATATTAATGCGCGTGAAGTGCGATTACCAGTCGTCAAATCACAGTCTCAAAAATTGTTAGTGGAGAGGCAGCGCAAAAAAGTTTGCAAATAATACTAATTTTATAGTTATTTATGTACCAAGGGGAAAAAACAAGTGTTTCTGGCCCGCGGCATGATTATTAGCACGAAGCGCAAAGCGCCCAGGGCTAATAACATGCTCAAGGTCCGAAACGCTAATTCCACCCGTGGTACATACAATATTTTATACACAACAAAATAACATTTAATTATATGTTTAAAAGATTAAAATATGTAAATATATCAAAATGAAATTTTGTAAAATCCAGTATTCACAATAAACAAAAATTATTATTTTATTTATGTATCCATAAAAATTATATTTTTATAGCCTTTTTACTAAAAACAAGTGTTTAAGCCCGCTTTTTAGGGTTAAAACACATGAATTTTGGCCGGATTGCGCATAAAATTAATTTATTAAATTCGTTGTCTACTGAACATTGTTTTAAGATGTATCATTAAGTGTAAATATTAATTGTTAAGTGAAATTTCGCTTAATTTCGGAGCTCTGAATGACTTATGTTCACGCCTCATTTACATTCTTAATCTTTTACACGTCCGTCATATTTTTCTCGCCATCAATCATGTTTTCATAGGATGCCCATACAAGCATTCAT
Organism: Pterostichus madidus; assembly: GCA_911728475.2. NCBI lineage: Eukaryota > Metazoa > Arthropoda > Insecta > Coleoptera > Carabidae > Pterostichus > Pterostichus madidus. The sequence continues at coordinate 847,528 of OU452314.1, read as the reverse complement.
CCTGAATCGCATCTACAGAAATCCTGTTATCCTTGATCACTTTTTGAAGTGTGACCAAGTGGCATAATTCTGTCAGGTTCATTATAAAAATAATGAAAAAGATAATTAATCCGATCCTGTCGAAGGATATGATTGGTTGTCAGGTGCACACCCAATCAACGCTTGTCAATTGTCATCGTTTGCACACTGTCAGTTGTTCCGTTGTACTGCGAATATTGCGAAAATGCAAAAATTAATCTAGTAAGTTCTTCACGTTGTAAAGATCAAAAATTGGTTTGGTTTTATCGCTATCTACTCGTAAAATATGAACGAATATTATTCAAACTAATATTTAGTTTATTATACAATATTTCTCAGTGGTATTGAGTCGGACTGCGCATTTAAGAACTCAGGTTTCATTCCCACAGCCGACAAACAATTTTGACCATATTAAAATTACTCCTGCGGCTCTCCCACCATTAACATCTTTGGGGACAGTGATTTGACGGCTAGTAACCGCACTTCACGCGCATAAATATTTCACATACCAAGATCTGCTTTGGCAGAGTGCCACACCCAGTAATGGGTAGAAGGCATGATGATATTTTTATTTATTTCAAAAGAAATTATAGAAATATGTAGGTAGTTCATATTTTCAATACATTTGCTCTCCCTCCTCTAATATTTTTGGGGGCGAGATTTAACGGCAGGTAACCGTACTTCATGTACAAAATATTTCACATACCGAGATCTGCTATGGTAGAGTACCACACCCAGTAATGGGTAGAAGGCGTGATGATATATTCATTTATGTTTATTTCAGAAGAAATTATAGAAATCTTTAGAAAGTTATATTTTCATTACATCTTTGGGGCCGCGATTTGACGACTGGTAACTGCACTATACGCACATAAATATATCTGATTGGGCAGAGTGTCACATCCAATAATGAGTGAAAAGGCGTGATGATCTGTTTTTAATTTAGAAGCGTTGGAGTGTAATTAAATGTAATTTGAATGTGTTGCGTTCTATGCAGGTGGTAAGCTGATTGTTATAGGAATGCACGTTTAGTAACTTGGTTTGTGCACGTGGCAGCCACACGTGTCAAAACAGCCGCAGTTTAGATAAACACGTGATCACGTTCAATTATATTTAAATGTCACTTTTATATGCTAAATTTATCGTCATGTAATTACTATAAACTGTACTCGCAGATAAATAATTTCTCCCAAAAATTTTACAGGTAGATTCATAAAGCGGATTAGCGCTAATATAATTTTTTATTTCGTTTTTAACCCTCTTTTCAATATACGAAACTAGTTTATTTTAACTGGAAGTAAAAGGAGAGTTAATTAGTATTAAATGTAGTTCATTTCTTTAATCTGTTTTAATTTGAGAGAATTTAAACCAAAATCTAGGAAATTATTTTCTATTATTTCCAATTTTTAAAATATCTATCTTGTGACAGATCCCTATTTTAACAATATTAAATAAATAAATATATCATCACGCCTTCTTTCCATTACTGGGTGTGGCACTCTGCCGAAGCAGATCTCGGTAAGTGATATATTTTGCGCGTAAAGTGCGGTTACCAGTCGTCAAATCACGGCCTCCAAAGATGTTAGTAGTGGAGGAGCCACAGGAGTAGTATTAATGTGGTGAAAATGTTTGTCGGCAATGGGAAACGAACCAGGGTTCTCAGAATCCACAGGCCGACACGATACCACTGTGCAACCTACTCCAATAAAATTAGACTAATTGGATTCTAGAGGATTTAAGATAATTTACAACTGGATCCTCTAGCCATCGTCTTAGAGCACTCATCTAACTTTTAGGACGATTTAAAAGACTTTACAATGATACTAAAGGTTTTAAAACAGTTTCAGGAAATATTTTACAACTGAGATCCTCTAGCCATCGTCTTAGAGCACGCAGCTATATTTTAGGCCGATTTAAAAGACTTTAAAATATTACTAAAGGATTGAAAACAGTTTCAGAAAATATTTTACAGCTGGTATCCTCTAGCCATCGTCCTAGATTACTTAGCTAGCTTTTAGGATAATTTAAAAGACTTTAAAATGATACTAAAGAGTTTAAAACAGTTTCAGAAAAAGCCATCGTCTTAGAGCACTCAGCTAATTTTTAGGACAATTTAAAAGACTTTAAAATAATTTTAAAATGTTTAAGATAACTAGGAAATATTTGGAAACTGGAAACTCCATAGAAATAAAACAACCAAAATGAAAAACTACTTTTGTGTTTCGTCCACCACAAATATTGTTAGAGAGGAGTGATGATATATTTATTTGCAAAATTAATGGTTTATATCGCTCCCGCAAAAAATGGTAAATTCCCCAGTTCAATAAAAACCTAATTACCCTTAAAATGTCTCAACAATCATCCCCAAAATTCTCACCAACAAAAACCGTGTCCTGACCTTCGCTATTCGCACACAATTGACATTTAAGAAATACCAACCCTTGCGTAGTATCCCCGACACTGTTCCAGGGAGAAATCGGGAATCGTAGGCGTTCCTACAATAACGATAACAAAAGGATCCCGTGGGATATCGGATCTCCTAGTGCGACTGATTCATTTCAGCGATTGCTGAAACCTGAAAACTTAACTTGAAAAGTGTGGGCTATCGTCAAAGTTCTTGAATTCAAATTGAAATTACAACTAAGAGTGTTCCACTATAAACTGTTTTATTTTCCCCTAAAATAAGCTCTGCATATATCGAACAAATTACAATTACACTTTACATTTTAGAGCAAGTTTTTGTTTTATTTGACGGCTAATAATCGCACTTCACGCGCATAAATATATCACTTACCGAGATCTGCTTCGGCAGAGTGCCACACTCTGTAATGGATAGAAGGCGTGATGATATATTTATTTATGTATTTGTTTTTGCCATCTCCGGATAAAGTTTTCGATAACTATCGACAGGATAATTAAAAAAATATCGCATCAAAAAATTATTTCAAGTTTTTCAGTTGTAAAAGAACGCTATTTCCAGAATGTTTATGTTACCATCGATATGTCATTGTTTTTTAGTCGTAGGACCAAAAATAACATTTTTACTACAGTAATTTTGTCAATTTGCTTTATTTCATTTTTATTTTTCAAAAGTTTAAGTCATATTAATGAAGTTTGATTGATTGATTTATGGGATGGCTAGCTCAGTGGTATGAAGTCGGCCTGTGGATCCTGAGGTCCCTGGTTCGATTCCCACAGGCGACAAATTTTCATAATTTGAAAAAGCTATCCCTGTGGCTCCTCCACCACTAACATGTTTGGGGGCCGTGATTTGACGACTGGTAACCGCACTTCACGCGCAAAAATATATCACTTACCGAGATCTGCTTTAGCAGAGTGCCACACCCAGCAATGGGTAGAAGGCGTGATGATATATTTATATTTATTTTATTTATATTTTGTTTGTTTCATTTCAATTTGAATAATTCTGCGAATATTTCTAAATTCTATGTATTTCTAGTTACGTAATATTGCCATACTCCGCTACGCGTCGTCCAGTAATCTCGACCCGAAACCTTGTATTTTTAGTCCTAATGAAAGTCAATGACCTCTTATTTATTAATTAATAAATATAAGATTTACCTTTGTTTCATCAACTGAGCTACGATTGTCTAATTCGAAATCTCCATCATCGCAGTACCCTGCCTGCTACATTATTAAGTCTTGATCTCATTAAGGGGCGGAAGCCCCATTCTAGGGAGTTGCACACCACCTCCCCGTTCAATATCCGCTCTGTCGAGATCATTTACACCTTGCTAAATAGCAAACACGTAATCAATGATTCAGTTGATCAACTATTCTGTAAGTTACGTGCAAGTTTTACTCTAATCAGGGACAACGTCGATCAAATTACATTGGGGAGGTGATTGTTGTAGCATCTATAAGAAAAATATCGAGAGAGAATCAGCTGGATGAAAGATTGGTGAATTTGAGGGTGAGAGACTGCGTAGATGATCTAGAATCTCTAGGAATAAATTAATGGGAGAGATAAGTAATCAAATAATTAATCATTTCAAAAACTACCCCTGTGGCTCCTCCACCACTAACATCTTGGGGGCCGTGATTTGATGACTGGTAACCGCACTACACGCGCAAAATATATCACTTACCGAGATCTGCTTCGGCAGAGTGCCACACCCAGTAATGGATAGAAGGCGTGATGATATATTTATATATTTTATTTATAAATAATAGAAAAAAGTTGCTAGAAGAATGAGTATAAATTAGGATCCTCTAGTTATCATCTTAGGGCACTCAACTAGCTTTTAAGATAGCTTAATAGACTTTAAAATGGTTCTTTAGTTTAAGGCAGTTTTAGGAAGTATTTGATAATTGAGATCCTTTAACCATTGTCCTCTATCACTGAGTTAGCTTTTAGCACAATTTACAAGATTTTAAAATTATTTTACAGATCTTAAGATAGTTTAAAAAAATATTTGAATCCTCTAGCCACCGTCTTAGAACACTCAAATATCTTTTAAGATAGCTTAAAAGATTTTATAATGATTCTAAAGAGTTTAAGATGGTTTTATAAAATATTTGGAAACTGGGATATTTTAACCATATAGCACTCAACGAGCTTTTTGGACAATTTAAAAGACTGTAAAATGATTCTAAAGGGTTTAAGATAGCTTTAAGAAGTATTTACATATATACATACATATCTTCACGCTATAACCCAACAAATGGGGTAGCACGACTCCTAAAATCATTCATAGAACACTCACTCATCAAACAATCAGCCCTCGTCATACATTCTCATTCAAACAAACCACCCTCACTTCAACCACATTCATAGATCACTCCATATAAACTCATTCATTTATTACACTCGAAATCATTTATCACACAACAAACCTTCAATCACATCATTCCTATTCACTTATCATTCATTTTCTTCCTTCAACGTACATAACATATGCATAAAACATCTCAAATTACTCACGCTTACTCCTAACAACGAATCTAATAACGAAACAAACAACGAATCTACAAGATTAGAAAAGATGTAAGCGATAGCCTGCACTTGTATATGAAAGAAAAGTCCACACAATGCACTCACTGAAAATAAAACAAAAAGATAAGAAAGGGAGGAGCATCGCTCTGCGCTTGTTTTAGGAAGTATTTGATAGCTGGAATCTTCTAGCCAGCGTCTTAGAGAACTCAGCTAGCTTTTAGAACAGTTTAAAAGAGCTAGCTCAGTGGTATGAAGTCGGCCTGTGGATCCTGAGAACCCTGGTACCCTAGATTCGATTCCCACAGGCGACAAACAATTTTCATAATTTGAAAAGCTACTACCCCTGTGGCTCCCGCACCACTAACATCTTTGGGGGCCGTGATTTGACGACTGGTAACCGCACTTCACGCACTAAATATATCACTTACCGAGATCTGCCTCAGCAGAGTGCCACACCCAGTAATGGGTAGAAAGCGTGATGATATATTTATTTTATTTTTGTCTACGATAAATTTAATGTATCTTTCATGGGTTCGTGCTATCCTATTTGAAGGCCCGTACCCTGATATTATATATGTGTAATAAATTCATAATGATTATTTCTTTAAACTGCTCCACGTCCTCGTATCAAAACCTGCTCCGCTGCACGCTTTAAATATCAGTTTATCTGAGCGCTGTACCAATTAAGATTTCAATAAAACTCTCTTGAACCGGGGAACGCGGGAACATAATAGAAATATTAACGCAAGCATTCGCAGTCAAATTTCAATACCATCACGTCACAACGATCTTCAATTACATTTCAAGGTAGCTAGACTGAAACTGATCAAGTGATCAACCATAGAAATTAAAATATCCCTGGTGAGAAAGCACTAGATGTAAGTTGGCACCTACGACCATCAAGAACACATCACTGCTTCCGTGTGATATGACCACGTGGCTTGTGCTCACCGATATTCTGTGACGTCCTGAGGGAAATAAGAAAATTGACCACACGTCGTAAGAATCTGACAGGATTGTCAAAATTACATCGTAGGTGGACTTGAGAATATTGTTTCTCTCACAAAATTTACTTTCGGCTATCTACCATATACCGGGTGTCTCATGAAAAGCGCGCCTTAGGAGAAAACAGCTTTTTCGTGCACATTGCTTCACAAATTTAGACAAACATAGTTCAAATAAAATAAATTTCATCTTAATATGTAATCACACTTTTAACCTACTTACTGGGCGTGGCACTCTGCCGAAACAGATCTCGGTAAGTGATATATTTTGCGCGTGAAGTGCGGTTACCAGTCGGCAAATCACGACCCCCAAAGGTGTTAGTGGAGGAAAAGCCACAGGGGTAATTTTAATGTGGTGAAAATGTTTGACGGCTGTGGGAATCGAACCAGGGTTCTCAGGATCCACAACCCGATTTGATACCACTGAGCTATCTACCCCCACGTCTTTTACCCATTACTGAGGGTGGCACTCTGCCGAAGCAGATCTCGGTAAGTGATATATTTTTGCGCGTGAAGTGCGGTTACCAGCCCTCAAATCACGGCCCCCAAACATGTAAGTGGTGGAGAAGGCACAGGGGTAGCTTTTGAAATTATGAAAATTGTTTGTCGCCTGTGGGAATCGAACCAGGGTGCTCAGGATCCACAGGCCGACTTCATATCACTGAGCTAGCCACCCCATAAATAATTTTATAATAATATATAATCACACTTTTAACCTATTTACTGGGTGTGGCACTCTGCCATAGCAGATCTCAGTAAGCGATATATTTATGAGCGTGAAGTGCGTCTACTAGCCGTCAAATCACGGCTCCCACAGTTGTTAGTGGAAGGAGAGCCACAGGAGTAATTTTATTAGAGCCCAGCGCATGTTTGAAAGTAAATTTCACATATTATAACGTAAGAATTAATACAAAATAGTATATTACATATCATGAACTGTAAGCGACAGTTTTTAGGTGAAGAATGTAGTTCGGGCCTCGATTTCTTAAACATTTGCGAACTAAAAAAATCACTTACAGTTCGAGGTTAGTAAGCTATTTTTTTACAATACTTGCACAAATAGGAGGAATATAAAAATAGGTTTCAAAATTGACAGCTGTCAAATTGTCAAAATAAACAGGATCTTGATATGTAATATTTACTTACTGTTCACAGTGGACAGTAAGTAAATATTATAGTCCTGATACAACCATGAAAACCACTGTGCAATAAAAGTTCCACTTACTGTGTTCCTATATAAATTTGTAACTAAGAAAATTTTTGTTTTCCATTAAATACACAAAAAAAAGTATATTACGTACCATGAACTGTAAATGACAGTTTTTAGGTGAAGAATGTAGTTTGGGAAAAGTCGAGATTTCCTAAACATTCGCGACCTAAAAAAAATCACTTACAGTTCGAGGTTAGTAAGCTATTTTTTTTACAATATCTGCACAAATAAAAGAAAAAGAAAAATAGGTTTCAAAATTCGCAGCTGTCAAATTGTTGTCAAACTAAACAGGACCTTGATATATAATATTTACTTACAGTTCACGTTGGACAGTAAGTAAATATTAAAGTCCTGATATAACCATGAAAACCATTGTGAAATAAAATAAAAATATATAAATATATCATCACGCCTTTTACCCATTACTGGGTGTGGCACTCTGCCGAAGCAGATCTCGGTAAATGATATATTTTGCGCGTGAAGTGCGGTTACCAGTCGTGAAATCACGGCCCCCAGAGATGTTAGTGGTGGAGGAGCCACAGGGGTAGCTTTTTTTGAAATTATGAAAATTATTTGTCGCCTGTGGGAATCGAATTTAGGGTACTAGGGTTCTCAGGATCCACAGGCCGACTTCATAAAATAAAATACTGTATTTAAATTTTGTCATTAATAGGTAACTTACAGTGTAAGTATTGTAAAAATAAATATTGTAGTTTAGAGACGACACCACCCTAAAACGAGGAAATTGGAATGTCGAATCAATAATATTTTAGGATTCAATTAAATTGTAAAAAGGAATCATTCAAATCCAAAAATAATCTTCTCTTCTATAATCCGATCCTCTTTGATTTTTTAATTCGTCTAATTGATAAAAAGAATTAATAATGGACGCATTTGCATTTGTAATTCAATAACTTGAATTCATTTACTCTGGATACTCTTACTCGTATAAAATGGAATATTTTTAAAAAAGAGATAAAAGCAGAATTTTATAACTTTTTAAAAGCCCTTGCTGATGTTGAAACAACAAAATGTCGTTATACTTACATAGTATGCACGATATCATATGATGACAAACACATTGAAGTTCTAATCCACATCCAGTAATGGGTAAAAGGTGTGATGATATATTTATTTATTTTTATTTTAAACAAAAATTACAAATAATTACAAATAATACTGTCGTCAAATCACGGCCCCCAAAGATGTTAGTGGTGAGGGAGCCACAGGGATAGTTTTTTGAAATTATGAAAATTGTTTGTCGTCGGGAAACCAACAGGAGTAGTATTAATGTGGTGAAAATGTTTGTCGGTAGTGGGAATCGAACCAGGGTTCTCAGGATCAACAGGCCGACTCGATAACACTGATCCATCTATTCCAAGGATGAAAATATTACTTTCTGGCCGAGTCGTAAACAAAATAAATAAATTTACTAATATACCAATAAAATAGTAATAAATCTATTAGTTCTAATATTTACTGTCAAAATTCTAAATATAGAATAGGGGTACAAACATCTTGTCGACGTTGTCATATCTCACATCGGCAACACTGTACATTGTTGGCATGGTTCACATAATTAATAATTATAGGGCCAATTAATAATGATTGTGAAGTGCGGGCATTGGCCAATGACATCACTACACCAAGCTTTACACCAGTGCTCACGATGGTTTGTGGCCACAGGGACGTACTAAACACAATTCAAATATATTCTTCTAAAAAGTACTGTTGCTATTATTACAAAACGTGTTTCTTATACTTTGGATTCACAATGGGTTCATTATTATATTGAAAACAGTTTAATAATAGAGGCTATTGATAAACTGTTTTTGGTAACTTTTTATTTTGTAAGATTGGTACTACTACACAGTCAAACGTTAAATGTCAGTTTAAAATGATAAATAAATAAATATATCATCACGCTTTCTACTCATTACTGGATGTGGCAATCTACTAAAGCAGATCTCGGTAAGTGATATATTTATGTGGGTGAATGGCACAGTGGTATGATGCGGCCTGTGGATCCTAAGAACCCTGGCCCCCACAGTCGACAAAACATTTTCACCAATTTCAAATTACCCCTGTGACTCCCCCACCACTAACATATTTAGGGGCCGTGATTTGACGGCTGGTAACTGCACTTAAGGCGCATAAATATATCACTTACCGAGATCTGCTTCGGCAGAGTGCCACACCCAGTAATAGGTAAAAGGCATGATGATATATTTATTTTATTTATTTGTGAAGTGTGATTACTAACCGTCAAATCACGGACCCCAAAGATGTTCATGAAGGGGGAGCCATAGGGGTAATTTTAATGTGGTGAAAATGCTTGTCGGCTGTGGGAATCGAACCACTGAGCCACCTACTCTATAATTTGCAAAATTTCGAGGAAATAAATCACCCAAAGTAAAAAAAAAATAGAAAATTATACACGTTTTATATGACGCATTGTCACACTCGTTGCGCTCGTCGTTCTCCAAATTGATGTCACAATCTACTCAAATATATATCCTAGTGCTTCTCAATAACAGTTTGAATTATAATAGATAGTTCAAAATTGTAGCCCCCTTTGAAATCTGTTTCCGTACGCCACTGTGTAGCCCCACAGCCAACTTCGAATGCAGCACACGATTGCTCCGTGTTTCTCGGCATGTGTGAGGACTAGTGTGCCATGAACGTGTGTTTATTCTGTTTATGGGGATTGAAATGATATAGGACACAGCCTGTACCTGCAGACAAAGACATACCAACCCTCTATCACCCGGGGTAAAAAGAGATAGCTTGTAATTATATGTTTGCGAAAATGCGTATTGTTCTGCGAGAACTCAATTATTTTATTGTCGTGGCTGTGCAATTGCAGATCGGGATAAATTGCTGAATTATTTCGGTTGTGCGTTAATGGTTGTAAGTTTTTTGTAGTAGTGTATTCGTAGTGAATACAGAGCACGTGTTTTATACTTAATAATGTATTCAGAAGTGTTAGTTTATCTTATAACAAGCATCTAAACATATATGTTGTTATGAATATCATATGGATAAAATGAGAAAAGTTGAATTGGATTCTTTGTCCCAGTTTTGTTTAGATTTTTTACTTCTTTACAATTTTTTCTTTTGTTTCTACTGCCTGTAAATTATTTTAGAAAGAAATATTTCGAACAGAAGTACTAAACATTTTTAGTTGAAGCTCTTCTGAACATAGTTATAGAACTATTATTTAGCTATCACTCTTATGGTATTTTGCACCAACAAAACTTAATTTTCTTATGGGGTTGGTAGCTCAGTGGTATCAAGGCGGCCTGTGGATCCTGAGAACTTCGGTTCGATTTCCACAGCCGACAAACAATTTTCACCACATTAAAATTACCCCTGTGGCTCACCCATCACTAACATCTTTAGGGGGCCGTGATTTGATGGCTGGTAACCGCATTCCACGCGCATAAATATATTACTTATCTGCTGCGATAGTAATGGGTAAAAGTCGTGATTATATATTTATATTTATTTATTTTTATATTTCATATTTATTTATTTATTATTTATGTACAGTGGTATCGTGTTAGCATGTGAACCCTGGTTCGATTCCCACTACTGAAAAGCAAATCTGAAGAGAGTTTTAATTAATCGTGAATTTTGGGTTAGCTAATCTTTTTCTAGTCGGATTAACAAAGTTAATCCAAATCACTAACAGCAAGATTGTCAAAAAGTTTTAGTTAATCCTGAATTTTGGATTAACTAATCTTACGCTAGTGCGACTTAAAAAAGTTAATCAAATTCACTTTCCGAAAACTTAATGATAAGAATATTGTATTAAAGTTTTTTTAAACTTTTTTTGGGAATTAGTTTAGCTTATTTTGAAAAATCCAAAATTCAGGATTAGCTAAATTCTTACTAAAACTTTGTTGAGAATTGAGTTGTAAATGACTAAATGCTAACAAGATTCTATTAAAGTTTATTTAAACTTTTTTGAGTATATATTTTAGCTTAATTTGACCAAACCTCTTTTGAGAATTGGGCTGCAAGTTTATTTATTTTGCTAGAAATTATAGTACAGGACTCGCTCTCACTGAGCCGCAATGTGCTAGCTTGAATGAGATTCGAACTTGGAATATTCGAACGCCGGAACACTATCCACAGTCCTGTATAGTGAAAGTTACAAGTTAAAATGATGAAAGCTACATATCAGAAATAATACAGAATGATATATTATTTACTAATGCCACATTTTTCTATTTTGATTCACGACGGTGTTAAACAAAATATAATCCGAGTATTTATGATACAAAATGATTGACGAACAGTTTTCATAAATCATAATAACACAACACAGTTGATACTCATATAAAATATAACATATGGTCTGCAGTTTGACGGACGGCTTTTGATCTTCAAGTATCACCATTTTAAATATCTCGTGATGCGTCTAAACTCACCAAAGAAACTCATTTCTTTTATTTTTCTTCGTGCTACATGGCTTGTTGACTCAGTGGCGTACATGACTAATTTTTAAAAGGGTGACAATGATTTATTTAATTTTAGTATCATTTTAATAAATTTAGTGTAATATGAATACTAGATACTATTGAGGTAATGGCTCAGTGGTGTCGAGTCGACCTGTGGATCCTAAGAACCCTGGTTCGATCCCCACAGCCGATAAACATTTTCATCAATTTAAAATTGCTCCTGTGGTTGTGATTTGACGACTGGTAACCGCACTTCACGCGCATAAATATATCACTTACCGAGATCTGATTCGACAGAGTGCCACAATCAGTAATGGGTAAAAAGCGTGATGATATATTTATTTATATTTATTTATTTAAAAAATATACCGCTAAACAATTTTGTTTAGGAAAATAATATCGCCAAAATAAATGAGTAATTATTAACGATTAAAAAAAGAATTAAACATGATGAGTATGATGTTATGTCGAAACATTTAAAACTATTACTACGATAAGAACATCAAAAAACACTGTTTATCATACATAATAACTCTTTAAAAACATATGCCTAAGTTCCTCTGAGTATAACCCTCATATTACCATCCTCCCACTCCCTGAGGTCTCCAATTTGTTCCCTTAACACATTCTCATACTGAGGAAGATAGCTGAGCTCGTAACGCAATGTTTTGAGGTCCGGAACAATCTGGATTCAAACTAAACGCACTGGTGTATCAAAAATTAAATTTGCTACATGATGTGATGCTTAATCTGCAATTGCAGACGTTTTATACTCAATATAGTTATTGTAAAAGAATTATATATAGTAATAAACATGCTAGGGTACATAGATAAGCGCGTAACTCGATGGCTAGTGCGGTCGTAAACATCTTGAATTCAAATTCAACTTGCTTTAGTATCAAAAATTGTATTTGGGGTAGTGACACTGCAATTGCAGATCTTCTATACTCAATATATGTATTCTAAGAGTATAAACACGTTAGGATTGATATACAAGCGCGCAACGCGATGGCTACTGGTTTATACATCTTGGATTCAAATCCAACACGCTTTAGTATCAAAAATTGTATTTGGGACAGTTTAATCTGCAATTGCCGAACTTCTACATTCAATATATGCATTCTAGTATCGATGGTTAGCGATCTTAAAGTATATTACGTACCATGAACTGTAAGTGACAGTTTTTCGATCAAGAATGTAGTTTGGGAAATCAAGGCTCGTAGGGTTGAGGTTTCCTAAACATTCGCGACCTAAAAAATCACTTACAGTTCGAGGTTAGTAAACTAATTTTTCAATACCTGCACAAATAGAAGGAAAAGAAAAATAGGTTTCAAAATTATCAGCTATCAAATTGTTGCCAAAATAAACAAGACCTTGATCTATAATATTTACTTACTGTCCACGGTGAATAGTAAGTAAATATTAGGCGTATTCCATTTACCATTTGGATCAGATCTAACTTACATTTATTGAACTAGATCACCTATTTATTTCGCTGGATTAATTCACTGACTTTCTTTCCAGTGCTAGAATTACTAATTCTCTATTTACTTTGAAGTAATTTAACCCAATAAGTGCATCAGTTTGCTTAATTTACTTCATTTAGTCATGTTGTCTAATTTCTCTAAACTGATTTAAGTGAATCAAATGGAGTAGGTGGCACAGTGGTTATCATGTCGGCCTGTGGATCCTGAGAACCCTGGTTCGATTCCCACTGGCGACAAACGTTTTCACCACATTAATACTACTTCTGTGGTTCCCCCTCCACTAACATCTTTGGGGCCGTGATTTAAGGCTGGTAACCGCACTTCACGCGCAAAAATATATCTCTTAGCGAGATCTGTTTCGGCAGAGTGCCACACCCAGTAATGGGTAAAAGACGTGATGATATATTTATATTTATTTATTTATGAATATTGGATGAATTTATACTATTTATATTCTATATTTATTTATTATTTATGTACAATGGTATCATGTCAGCCTGTGGATCCTGAGAACCCTGGTTCGATTCCCACTACCGACAAACATTTTCACCACATTAATACTACTCCTGTTGGTTTCCCACCACTAACATCTTTAGGGGCCGTGATTTCACGGCTGGTAATCTGTTTATGGAGTGACTAGCTCAGTGGTATGAAGTCGGCCTGTGGATCCTGAGAACCCTGGTACCCTAGATTCGATTCTCACAGGCGACAAACAATTTTCATAATTTCAAAAGCTACCCCTGTAGCTCCTCCACCACTAACATCTTTGGGGGCCGTGATTTGACGGCTGGTAACCGCCTTCACGCGCAAAAATATATCACTTACCGAGATCTGCTTCGGCAGAGTGCCACACCCAGTAATGGGTAGAAGGTGTGATGATATATTTATTTATTTTATTTTAAATGGGAAATGAAATACAGCTATTGTAAAAAGTAATTTTGTCAAAATTGTCAACAATATTAATAGTATCAAATATATGAAATCTGCCCCCAGAGCACCATCCCTCATTCCTCTATTCACCCAATCACCCAGTTTGAATATCTAAGTAATTCGAAATCACTGATAAACAAATTGATTTGCTGGGCGGATATGTCGTGTGCGCAGGCGTGCCAACCTCGAGTCGCTTTTAAAACTCAGTGCTCTTCGTCAAAGACTCAGTTGGTGTACAACAGTGCAACGGGCGGTGTTAACCTTTACGCTGTGTAAAGCTCGTGCTTGAGCCTTTGAGGTACTCTCTCTCTGTAGTTGTAGAGTTCTGTGAGAACGGTGGTGACGATGAAGAAGATGCTAGAAATGGTAAGAGATTTGTTACTGAATTAAAGAATGAGATTTGTTCTTAAGATATGTGGTTCTTGGAGCTTTTCTATGGATATTAATATGTCTGGAAGTATTACTAAATATTGTATAGAAGTTTTACTTGAATGCAATATTTGTATTTGTATGAAATAGCCGAGTGAATTTAGGCAATTGTTTGCAGCTCTAATGGTTCTGGAGGAAAATATAATTCGCCAAATTATTTCAAATAATTGTTATCGGACTTGAAATACTTCAATAAACGATACAATATATATATAATTTGAACAATCTAAAAATGCAATATTTGTATTTGTACTAAATGATCGAGTGAATTTAAGCAATGGCTTGCAATCCTAATAGTTCTGGGTTGAAATATAGTTTGTCGAATTATTTCAAACTATTAACCTCTTTTCTTAATTATTTTATATTTCAAATACGTCAATAAACGATACAATATATTTTATTTAAACAATCTAAAAATGTAATATTTGTATTTGTATTAAATAACCGAGCGAATTTAGGCAATGGCTTGCAACCCTAATAGTTCCGGGTTGAAATATAGTTTGTCGAACTATTTCAAACTATTAGCATCTTTTCTTAATTATTTTATACTTCAAATACGTCATTAAACGATACAATATATTTTATTTAAACAATCTTAAAATGCAATATTTGTATTAAATAGCCGAGTGAATTTAGGTAATAGTTCCGGGTTGAAATATAGTTCGTCGAATTATTTCAAACTATTAACATCTTTTCTGAATTATTTTATACTGCAAATACTTCAATGAACGATAAAACATATTTTATTTAAACAACCTAAAAATGTAATATTTGTATTAAATAGCCGAAGGAATTTAGGCAATTGCTTGCAACTCTAATAGTTCCGGGTTGAAATATAGTTCACCAAATTATTTCAAACTATTAGCATCTTTTCTTAATTGTTTTATACTGCAAATACTTTAATTAACGATACAATATATAATTTAAACAATCTAAAAATGCAATACATATTTGTATTTGGTACTAAATAGCCGAGCGAATTTAGGTAATTGCTTGGAACCCTAATAGTTCTGGGTTGAAATATAGTTCGTCAAATTATTTAAAACAACTGGCATCTTTTGTTCATTATTTTGTACTTCAAATACGTCAATGAACGATTCAACATATAATTTAACAATCTAAAAATACAATATTTGTATTTGTACTAAATAGCCGAGCGACTTTAGGCAATGGCTTGCAACCTATTAAGTTCTAGGTTGAAATATAGTTTAACCAAACATTTATTATCCTTTTAAAATGATTTTATACTTCAAATACTTCAGTAGACAATATAACAAATAATTAAAAAAAAATCTTGTACACTAGTTTTAATTGAATAAAAATACAATATTTATTTTTGTAGTAGTCGAGCTAATTTAGACAACTGCTGGCAACCCTAATAGTTCTGGGTTGAAATTATTTCAAACTATTAGCATCTTTTCTTAATTATTTTATACTTAAAATACTTCATTGAACGATCTTGAACAATAGTTTTACTAGAATATAAATAAAGCTGTATTGATAAAAATGCAATATTTATACCTACGCTCAATAACTCAGCGTAGTTTGCATTTAAGGTAGTACTAGTGTGACGGTGGCGCCATCCGTTGTCGAGTGACGAAACTGACGCTCAGAAAAATATAAAAATTGATTAAAATAAGTTATGATTTGAATATCATGAATTGTTAACAGGTTGTTGATCTAGTGAATTTTCAAATACCCACCGTGTGGTGTTGCCATTATAAATTGGGATTCTTAATTTTTCGTTAAAAACAAGGCTTTGCATGGCTATATATCCATTACTAAACGTTAAAAAACTTTCTCCTTCTGATACAATATACATGGATAGTTCTAGAACATCATACTAGTTTTTCAAATGAAATTGCAAAATTTTAGAGGTACACAAACCAAATATGTGCGATTCTGAGTGATGATCGCCATAAGCCCCGTGTATAAGAACTCAACTTTACAAGCGAATATATTTGTTCACAGACGATGAATATGTTTCATATTTTAACAGGATGTGTATGACTATCCAATGTTAACGTGCGCCAAATTTCATTCAGGTCTGCAAAAAAAAATTTCACGCTAGTACTGTCTTTAATATAGTTCGTCAAACACTTTTCACATTTAAAATTGAGAAAAAAAAATAGGTAAAGGGCCATTGCAAAAATTTTGTACACGTTTTGCAATAAAACCGTTCCCTCACTAGTATTACAATATACTATTTTACTGTCAATCCAAGTCCACTCCAAGCAAATTGATGTAATATACCACTTTTATTTCAAGTATTTCTGTATAAAATTACTGCATCTTTTCGATATTAATAACAACCCAATTAACAATGAATTCAGAGTAATTTCTAAACAATTTCATCCATAAATATGAAACAAGCACATCAAATGAATAAACACAGAGCACAAACAAATGTTAAACAAACATTTGAATAATTTATAACAGAGTGTAGCGCGCCGCTAAATAATTCAGCCTAAAACAATTAAAACAGAAAATAAACAGTGACATTATTCAAGTTTTCTTTCTCAGGGGGGGCCAACATTAAATTGTCAACTAGCATGAACATCCGACAGGAAAAAACTTAATTGCTTTTTCACACCTCGCGTCCAAATTAAGAAATAAATTACTCGAAGATGACACTTTGATGAATTAGTAAATTCCGAAATCTACAAGATTAACTGAAAAAATTTACCACATTTCTCAGCCTACAGATAAGACTTTCCACACTTTCTCCACAACTTTATCAACTTGGAAATAAGTTATTTCCCAGGACGATTTCATGCTTTTTAGATGGACCTACAAGTTTCTTAATATTTAGAAATTTACCCCAATATTTACTACTTGAATCCATTTACTTTTTTGCTACTCTGCACAACAGGACATTAATCAGAATTACAATATAAATATAAAAATATATCATCACGCCTTCTACCCATTACTGGGTGTGGCACTCTGCCGAAGCAGATCTTGGTAAGTGATATATTTTGCGCGTGAAGTGCGGTTACCAGTCGTCAAATCACGGCCCCCAAAGATGTTAGTGATGGAGGAGCCACAGGGGTAGTTTTTAAAATTGTGAAAATTGTTTGTCGCCTGTGGGATTCGAACCAGAGTTCTCAGGATCCACAGGCCAACTTCAAACCACTGAGCTAGCCACTCCATTATTACACTAACTTATAATCCTGCCAACAGGGCCGTCTTAAGACCCCATTTTTGATAGTTTCAATATAAATATGTCCGGTAGTACGGCGGTGTGGGTAGCGTTACGGCATTCTTATTCGGAGATCCCTAGTTCGAATCCCACTCAAGCTACAAATATATGAACTGCTACACTACGGTTCGATGAGTCCCCGAACCCTGTACTATAATTGGGATTAAGTTCCTGTTGTACAGAGTAACTTGAAATAAATAAGTAAAAATAAAAGTTTATTGTATTGAATATTTGGTGTCGTATACAGGGTGTCCAATTTAAGTGTGCTAGCTACCATTGCTATCTCGAGAACTATTCTATTATAAATCTAGTAACAATCATTTTTTCCGACTCAACTTTCTTATTTAAAATGAGCAATAATTGTTTTATTTTATTCTGAATTCTACGAATAGTACCCCCATATTATAATTTTCTATAAAATAAAATAAAAATATCATCACGTGTGGCACTCTGCCATAGCAGATCTTGTCAAATCACGGCTTCCGAAGATGTTCGTGGTTGAAGAGCCACATGGGTAATTTATAATGTGTTGAAAATTATTTGTCGGCTGTGGGAATCGAACTGAGGTTCTTAAATCCATAGACCGACTCGATACCACTGAGTTACCTACCCCACATTAATTTAATTTAAATCTCATAGTAATCTGCGTCCTATGAAAGAAACAAATGAAGAAATCATAATATATTTGTTTGTTTAATTAATTATTAAAAATTGTCAATACGACTATTTTATGAAAAAATAAATAAATTTTGATAATCATTTGTTTTTTTAGAGCTGAATGAGAATATTTTCCTTTATTAATTTCTTATGGGTGTAATGGCTCAGTGGTATCGAGTCGGCCTGTATATCCTGGGAATCCTGGATCGATCCTCACAGCCGACAAACATTTTCATCAAATTAATATTATCCCTGTGGCTCCCTCACCACTAACATCTTTTGAGGCGTGATTTGACGACATTTCAGGCGCATAAATATATCACTTACCGAGGTCAGCTTCGGCAGAGTGCCACATCCAATAATGGGTAAAAGGCGTGATGATATATTTATTTATTTATAAAATCATGGTTCTATTGTTGTAATGTATATTATTAAATTAGCTTCTTAGAAATTTCAATTTTGATTATACAAAAGTGGATCCACAAAAGAATTTATTTGTATTTTTTGTCTCCAGAAAGGTCGTAGCTCTGAAAAGTTTGAAAACTACTGCTCTAAACAATGTACTAATAAAATATATACAATGTCGAATGTTCAGAATAAAAGTGTACTAGTTATTAATAAATATTTAAATAACTTCAGGATTTCTGGCGTCCATCATTTGTCTATTTTACCATGTCTACATTAAATAGTTGATTGTTCTAATTTTAATTCCAAAATAAACTAATTAAAATGTAAATGAGGCAGCAGTGATGAATTAAAATAATTCTAGTAACAAATGAAGTTCCCTGGTAGTAAATTATTTTGCGTCAAGTAAGCGTTGTCAGGTAATCAGAAAACTCCGCTTGTTTTGAAATTCTCGTGAATTTATAGCAAACAATTAATTTATAGATTAGTAGTTTATCCACGGAATAATTCATTACGTGATAAATAATATCAGACATATTCTGAAATTAACATGAGACAATCGTTACCGTTTATCATTTCACAATCGAACAGAAGTTATTTATTTCAGCGTTGAGGGCTCTGTAGACTTTAATTTATGGTTGATTTTAAATAAGTTATACTCTTGTACCACAACTATATTCATGCAAGTGTTAAATTTGGAAAAATAGAAGCATTACTAGCCTTATAAATAATTATAAATAAAAATGCCATCACCTTACAATACCAATTACATGTGCAATAGTTCAATGACTTCCCTGCAATTGCAGAGCCCACTACAGTTAGAGTTATCTCAAAAGGAAGTATCGATTCATTTCAATAACTTTGGGTCTCAACATCGGCCATGCGGTTAAATAGGTGTATTTATCGAAAAGCTTAGCTCCGAAGTATTCCAGTGTGTCGTTTAGCGTTTGAATAATTCCACATAGGGAAGTGAACTGGCAAGGGGAGGGGGGGGGAGAGTGAACGCACGCGACATTTCAAAAATATCAACGTTTACGTCGCGCTCATAAAATCACATTACAACCATGCGACCAGGAACCGTGTCATTGACATTTCCTGCCATGAACTTTACATACGATTTATGAGCCTGTTAAACCCTAAATCACCCCGGTATAACCACCTCTATTATCTACTAGTGCATCCCTTATTGCTTATATCATACGCACGTTTACTTCTTTTTTATTACTAAGTTATTAATTATATATTTTTTCTACGGTCGAGCAGAAAATAAACAATTTCAACTGTCAATTGACAATAGAAAGTTGGAAATTGTTGTCTGAATTTTCAAAGAAAGTACTGTCAAAAATGTTTTTAAATTATTTTTTAAGCGTTTGTAAATGGTCGTTGAATAGTTATTTATGTACCAAGGGTAAAAAACAGGCGTTTCTGGCCCGTGGCATGATTATTAGCACGAGGCGTAAAACGCCAAGGGCTAATAACATGCTCAGGGTCAGAAACTGTAATTTCACCCGTGGTACATACAATATTTTATGCACAACAAAATAACATTTAATTATATGTTCAAAAGATTCAAATATGTACATAGGTCATATGTCAAAATGACATTTTGTACAATCAAGTATTCACAATAAACAAAAATTGTCATTTTATTTATGTATCAATAGGAAATATTTTTTTATGGCTCTAGGGCTAAAAACAATTATTTAAGCCCGTTTTTTAGGACTAAAACACATTAGCTGTATTCCATTTGCTACTTGGTTCACTTAAATTAATTCAGATGAATTCAACACATGACTAAATGACCTGATTTATTTATTGGAATGAATTACTTCAAAGTAAACTAAAATCTGTAATTCTAGTACTGGAATTAAAGTCAGCGAAGTAATCCTGTGAAATAAATAAGTGATCTGGTTCAGTAAATGTAAGTTAGATCTGATCCAAATGGGAAATGGAATAAGCCTTATATTTTCGGCTCGGTTGTGCATAAAAAATATTGTGTGCATTTCGGGCAAAAGGCGTCTTTATATAGATGGAAGATCTGCTGTGGGAGAGTGCCACACCCAGTAATGGGTAGCAGGCGTGATGATATATTATTATTATTTAATAAACAAATGCTTATCATCTATTTGTATTTCCATAACCGGTGCGATTGAAACACAAATGACATTTTACTACGAAAACGACCATAAAACAGAATCGGTAATAAAATCCGCTTAAGACGATTACACGAAAAGTCGAGAGCAGAAGAAGAAGAAGCAAAAAAGACGTAATTTTTCCAGCGAAATGGAAACACAAAGATGAATATTTATTTCCAGGATCTACCATCTACAAATCCAGTACCTTAACAGCCCTGGAGATAAGACAAAAGCCTAATTAATGGCGGAAAAATTGTCCGCCATTTTTATTCACATTCATTGATACATTTATACTGTTTTGTTCATTATAAGAGGAATTAAATTTCATACGACTACATTAATTACATATTTCGTGTCGTATTACTACGTCCTTCAACTGTTTGTCCTTTCAACTATAATTTTAATTTTAATTCACACTATTTTATGTCATGCAGGATGTTTCTGCATATTATTAGTTTCACGGTTAGTAACTTCAGTTCTACGAATACTATTTTCATACTCTAATAAATAATAAATAAATTACATTGAGAATATGTTTGAAAGCATGGCGTGATGCTTTATATGTATTGAAAAACTGTTAATATAATTCATGCAAAAGTGTAATAAATCTAACAAGTAGTAGATTAGTAGGATATATAGCATTAGATTGACTATATAATTCGATGCATGGGCATTAATATGCAAGATAACAGAGCTTGCAGTTGTAATTACAAGGTATGCGCTTTCTGAAGCTTTCTTGTGCTTTATATTTAAACCTTGATGTTGCACACACGTAATTCAATTAGTAGCCTGTTTTAACTTAATTCCTACACGGACAAATATATCCTTTACTATACTTAATCACATCGTTTGGTAGAAAACATAATAAATATATTTATAAATAAATATATTATCATGC
The DNA here is from genome assembly GCA_911728475.2 of Pterostichus madidus. Taxonomy (NCBI): domain Eukaryota; kingdom Metazoa; phylum Arthropoda; class Insecta; order Coleoptera; family Carabidae; genus Pterostichus; species Pterostichus madidus. The sequence goes on along the minus strand of OU452314.1, from coordinate 825,730 downwards.
CTTTTATTCGTTACTGGATGTGGCACTCTGCTGTAGCCGATCTCGGTAAGTGATATATTTATGCGCGTGAAGTGCGGTTACCAGCCCTCAAAACACAGTCCCCAAAGATGTTAGTGGAGGGAGAGCCACTAGGGTAATTTGAAATAAATAAATAAAATAAATTACCAATTAATGTTAATCATATTAAATACTAATAGAAACTGTGGTTACCATTATTATTTACTCATGGTTAACATTAATCGAGGTTAAACAGACGATTGAAAAACCGGCCCTAAATATATCATCACGCCTTTTACCCATTACCGAATGTGGCACCCTGCCGTAGCAGATCTTAGTAAGTGATATATTTATGCGTGTGAAGTGCGGTTACCAGAAGTCAAATCACGGTCCTGAAAGATGTTCCTGGAGGGAAGCCACAAGGGTAGTTTTTTTTTTAATATGGTGAAACTTGTATATCGGCTGTGGAGATAGAACCCGGGTTATGAAATTGACGGTGGCATTCCAGATTTCCCTTTTCGTGAGCGACAGATCTACGACAATAGATCTCAGATATCTGATCAATTATATTAGATATTTTATTTATTTGTTACTCTGCACAACAGGAACTTAATCCCAATAACAGTAGCTTATAGTGGAATCCAAACCACTCAGACACAATCGTATTTTTTTGATATAATTTGATGTGAATTAGATTTGAACGCACGACTTCTTGTTTGAGATGTATACGAGATTTAATTATTATTATACTCTGCACAACAGGAATTTAATTTCAATTACAGTAGCTTATAGTGAAATCCAAACCACTCAGATATAATATTATTTTGTTGGATATAAATTGAAGTCCACAAAATTTGTTTATATTTTTATTTTGTTACTCTGCACAACAGGAACTTAATCCCAATTATAGTAGCTTATAATGGAATTCTAACCACTCGTACACAATCATATTTTGTTATATAAGTTGGAGGCAGCAATATTTGAACCCCGAACAATTGATTATTAACACTTGCCTGTGCATATATTGTCATATTGCAGCTCTGCAATTGCAGCTATTTTTTAGCAACCCAGTTCAACACTAAGTTCACTTCAGTTCTCTTGGAATTGTATTAGAATATTTCCAAATCGAATTACTGAGATTCCCATTGAATACTTAAACACTTGAAACTGATATGTATCTTACGATGTATGTATATGTATAATGTAGGTACGGATCTGAGCCATCTATAAATTAGTTAATTTGGTAGAAGGTAGAAGGAATTGAGATGGTTGGTATGAAGTATGTAGTATAGACCCTTGTAAAGTTAGGATTAAATAATTAATGAGATATTTGACGCTTTACTAAATGTCAGCGAAAGGAATATGATCCGTGTGAAATCATTGATTCCTGGGAGGCTTGCTAATATTTTTAAGGGTTTTGCATTTTCCCGAGGCTGTATCTCAAAAACTAAGCATGATATGAAGATGCACTCAACGGCATTGGATTTCTCATGCTTCAATTGACTTGTATACAAATTTTAAGCGATTTTTAAAATTTTCAAAAATGTTCGCCAATTAATTTTCTCCAAACAGTTTTTGGACAATATCATAAAAACTAGAAGGCGTACGTACTTGGGGTTTTGAACATTGGATTCAGCGGGTCAAAATACATATGTATGTAAATTTTCATTACAATAATCATACGAGAAAGAGTTTTAGAGCAAATTGTTTGAAAATCATGAAAAACCTAAGGGACCCCTTAGAAAAATAATTAAAAATTTCAAAAAACTAAAATCGCTCCAAATGATCTTAAATTTTGCTAATAAGTCAATTCGGACTCGAGGAATTCAACGCCGTAGAGCGCAACTTCATATCTTGTTTAGTTTTTAAAATACAGCCTCCGGAAAAATAGTTTTTTCCTAATTTTGACTTCATCAGAAGCGCTCATCGACATTGAATTTCTCGTACTTCCTTTAAATAATCCCAGAGCTGTAAAAAACAGCCATCTTCCCTAAAAACTAAAGGTTTGCTAATATATATAAGGTGAGTAGCCGTGCTGGTCACCACGTTGGCTACACTTTAACATGACTGGTATAAAAACTATAAACCTTGAAACAGGGCCTCAAATACCTACGTGACCATTCACATATGTGACTCTGCATCTCGTAGCTTCATTATTACGATTGTGAACGGCACTTTAATGTCTGAAATACCAATACAAAATCGAAGCGACACTCAAAGGTTCTGTAAATTATTATCATTCATTCGGTGTATGAGACAAATTGTAATTTTGTAAATTTTCATATTTAATTTCTGCCGTTGCGAAATACAAAAAATAAATTTCATTAATTAATTCAGATACAGAATTTTAAACTCAACAACTTTTATTTAAAGCATTTTTGTCTAAAACATTTTGGGAAGCAATGCGCACGAAAATCTGTTTTTCCATGTTAAACGCTTTCTGTAATACACCCGGTATATCAAAATGTTATGATTCACCTTTAAGAATGCTGAAAGAACATTAATAAAATTGTAAGAATAATATTCAGTGAATTCTAGCATATCGTTGGCTCTCATAAACATTTGAAAACACGCGCTTATGTATCTCAAGCCACCTACATTCATTTATTATTTATGATGTTAGCAACAGTTTCAGAGGGGTGGCAAAACATATGAAAGTGGTACTCAGTTGTAAAATATCTGTATGTAAAATAGAGATAGAAAAAGTTCTTTCTTGAATTCATGCTTTTAAAGAAATCATGTTCTTTCAACCCTTGAAACTAAAACATATTTAACTTAGATATCTAAATATGGGGTAGTGGCTCAGTGGTATCGAATCGACCTGTGAATCCTAAAAATCTTGGTTCGATCCCCACAGCTGACAAACATTTTCACCAATTTATAATTACCCCTGTGGCTCCCCACATCTTTAAGGGCCGTGATTTGATGGCTGGTAACCACACTTCACACGCATAAATATAGATTACCGAGATCTGCTTCGGCAGAGTGCCACACCGAGTAATGGGTAAAAGGCGTGATGATATATTTATTTATTTTTTTTAATATGGGATAGTGGCTCAGTGCTATCGAGTCGACCTGTGGATCCTAAGAACCCTGGTTCGATTCCAACAGCCGACAAACATTTTCACCAATTTATAATTACCCTTGTGGCTCCCCACATCTTTTTGGGCCGTGATTTGACGGCCGGTAACTGCACTTCACACGCATAAATATAATATAACTTATCGAGATCTGCTTCGGCAGAGTGCCACGCCCAGTAATGGATAAAAGGCGCGATGATATATTTATTTATTTTTTTAATATGGGATAGTGGCTCAGTGATATCGAGTCTGCCTGTGGATCCTAAAAACCCTGGTTCGATTCCCACAGCCGACAAACATTTTCACCAATTTAAAATTACCCTTGTGGTTCCTCACATCTTTGAGGGCCGTGATTTGATGGCTGGTAACCGCACTTCACGCGCATAAATATATCTTACCGAGATCTGCTTCGGCAGAGCGTTACACCGGTTAATGGGTAAAAGACGTGATGATATATTTATTTTTTTAATATGGGATAGTGGCTCAGTGGTATCAAGTCTGCCTGTGGATCCTAAGAATCCTGGTTCGATCCCCACAGTCGAAAAACATTTTCACCAATTTATAATTACCCCTGTGGCTCCCCACATCTGTGAGGGCCGTGATTTGACGACTGGTAACCGCACTTCACGCGCATAAATATAATATAACTTATCGAGATCTGCTTCGGCAGAATGCCACACTCAGTAATGGGTAAAAGGCGTAATGATATATTTATTTATTTATAAAGGTAACTAAATAGTAAGTAGAATGAAAAAGGGCTATTTGTTCGCATATGATTGTTCAATCCAATTCTGAACTTTGTAAAACAAAAAATTATGTGGAGCTTTGAAAAGCACGGATGCTAGTTTAGCGCATATGCATTTTGTAATTTGAATACTTTTCAAACTAATTTGAATATAAATGTAAAAACGAATTAAAAATTCATCGAGTACGTTGAAGCTTGAAGCTGATAATGTATGATTTAAAATTTTACTAGTTTTCCATTTTATTAGTTATTAAATTACAAATCTGTTTTAGTTACAAGAAAACTCGATTACAAATCATTTTTAAACATTAAATTATATTTTAGCATAGATTATTTTTGGCACCAAATTAGATTCAAACTAAATTCAAAAAAATTTTGAAGCATTTTTATTAACTATATTTAAATATATCATCACGCCTTCTACCCATTATTAGGTGTGGCACTCTACCGTAGCAGATCTAGATAAGTAATATATTTTATGCACAACCGGGCCGAAAAGCATGTGTTTTTACCCTAAAAAGCGGGCTTAAATACTGTATTTTGGCCCGTGGGCTTAAAATAAATAAATCCATAAATAAAATGACAATTTTTGTTCATCATGAATAGTTGATTTTACAAAATGTCATTTTGACATATAACCTATGTACACATTTTAATCTTTTAAATATATAATTAAATGTTATTTTGGCGTGCATAAAATATTGTATGTACCACCGGTGAAATTAGTGTTTCTGACCCTGAGCATGTTATTAGCCTTCGGCGCTTTGCGCCTCGTGCTAATAATCATACCGCGGGCCAGAAACGCCTGTTTTCACCCTTGGTACATAAATAACTATTGTGCGTGAAGGGGTGTTTTTAATGTCGTGAAAATTGTTTGTCGGCTGCGGGAATCGAACCTCAGTTCTCAAATCCACAGGTCTAGTCGATACCACTGAGTTACCTACCCCATAAAGGACTTTTAAAACAGTAAAGAAATAAAAATTCGTAATATATTAAAAAAGATCTTGAGAATTCGTACCACAGATGTTAGTGGAGGGTGAACTATAAATATCATTTAGTTTAATACTTCACTAATCGCACTGCTAGTATGGTAACATTTTTAAAGAAGTTTCGCCATAAAATTTGCACAAAATTAATTTTAATTTATTACTTTTAACATCGTTATAGTTCAAACTAAAGCTACTAAAATATTGTATAGGACTTTTTATAGCCCTATACTCTAATTAAAAGAGCATTAAATCTGTATTCTTCAATATCGTCATAAATTGCTAATACATAAAATATTTTACTACATTGTGGACAAAGAAAAATCAACATAAAAGAACCTATTCTATCTTTTAGTTTTTACCCTTATTTATCTGGGTTGACTCACGTCAAAAATAATAGCTATTACATAAATAAAATAAATATATCATCACGCCTTCTACCCATTACTGGGTGTGGCACTCTGCCGAAGCAGATCTCGGTAAGTGATGTATTTTGCGCGTGAAATGCGGTTACCAGTCATCAAATCACGGCCCCCAAAGATGTTAGTGGAGAGGGAGCCACAGAAGTGGTATTAATGTGGTGAAAATGTTTGTCGGTAGTGGGATTCAAACCAGGGTTCTCAGGATCCACAGGCCGACACGATAACCACTGTGCCACCTACTCCATATAATAGCTATTAAATAAATAAAATAAATATATCATCACGCCTTCTACCCATTACTGGGTGTGGCACTCTGCCGAAGCAGATCTCGATAAGTGATATATATTGCGCGTGAAGTGCGGTTACCAGCCGTAAAATCACGGCCCCCAAAGATGTTAGTGGTGGGGGAGCCACAGGGGTGGTATTAATATGGTGAAAATGTTTGTCGGTAGTAGGATTCGAACCAGGGTTGTCAGGATCCACAGGCCGACACGATAACCACTGTGCCACCTACTCCATATAATAACTATTAAATAAATAAATATATCATCACGCCTTCTACCCATTACTGGGTGTGGCACTGAGCCGAAGCAGATCTCGGTAAGTGATATATTTTGCGCGTGAAGTGCGGTTACCAGTCGTCAAATCACGACCCCCAAAGATGTTAGTGGTGGAGGAGCCACAGGGGTATTGTGGGAATCGAATCTAGGGAACCAGGGTTCTCAGGATCCACAGGCCGACTTCATACCTCTGAGCTAGCCACCCCCATATAATAACTATTTATATAGTTATTTGCTAGTTCACCCAAGATATTAGGGGAGGGTGATAATCAGACAGGCTTTTAGTTTAAAAATCAAACAATTCAATCCTTTATTAATCCTATTTAGCCGACTTTTCACCCTAGTTAAAAATAATGGCAATTCCGTGCTTGGCAAAGTAATCCCTACTTGCTTCTACACCACCTCACTAGAGACAAGTTAAGTGGTTCCTCCAGTGGTTGCTGGGGGTGGTTCACTAACGAATACCCATCCTCTAGAAGTCTAGATTCTAGGAAATTATCATTTGTTGAGACTACTGTCTCGCGGTATTGTTCAACTAACGAGAGACGAGATTATAGGCTTAAGATGAAAAAATATTTCTTAGGCTTTGAATCTTTGATAAATTTGTAGTTTGGGGTGCTTTTGATATAGGGTAGTACTTGATAATAACTTATCTGCCAGTTAACGCAAAGGAAATAATAGTAACTTTTAATAAGATCCGGTTGTACTTCTGTAACAGAGGAAAATTATTTTAAGTTATAAGATTCATGTATTTATATTTATTTATGCTACTTTGTACAATATGAACTTAATCCCAATTAATGTACAAAGTCCGGATTTTTTATAATATTTGTACTGTAAGTTACCTATTAATGACAAAATTTAAACACAGTAAGTGCAACTTTTATTGCACAGTGGTTTCCATGGTTATATCAGGACTTTAATATTTATTTACTGTCCACTGTCAACAGTAAGTAAATATTACATATCAAGGCCCTGTTTATTTTGACAATAATTTTACAGCTGTTCATTTGAAAAACCTGTTTTTCTTTTCCTTCTATTTGTGCAAGTATTGTAAAAAATAGCTTTCTAACCTCGAACTATAAATGATTATTTTAGGTCGCAAATGATTACCCTTCGGGCCTCGATTTCCCAAACTACATTCTTGACCTAAAGACTGTCACTTACCGTTCATGGCACGTAATATACAATTTGTTTTATACCGGCAGCTTTTTAGGAGAGGAAAATGCATAAAAATAAAATGGAAATAACAAAATAAATTATTTTGATCACAGAATGCCAAAATGGTGGCAATCTGTCAAATAAACATGGAAAATAAGGATTGTCATAACATATCGATCAGTAACAGATAATGATTACTGTATTAAAACATTTATTTAATATTTTTAGTGAATTTAAATATATTTTTAAAACATTAATGATTATGATACATTTTAATAAATAAATATAAATATATCATCACGCTTTTTACCCATTACTGAGTGTGGCACTCTCCCGAAGCAGATCTCGGTAAATGATATAATTATGCGCGTGAAGTGCAAGTATCAGCCGTCAAAGCACGGCCCCTAAAGCTGTTAGTGGTGAGGGAGCCACAGGGGTAATTGTTAAAATGGTGAAAATTGTTTGTCGTCTGTGGGAATCGAACTAGGGTTCTCAGGATCCACAGGCCGACTTGATGCCACTGAGCTAGCTATTCATTTAAATAAATAAATAAATAAATAAATATTAATATATCACCACGCATTTTACCCATTACAGGGTGTGGGACTCTGCAGATCTCGGTAAGTGATATATTTATGCACTTGAAGTGCGGTTATCATACGTCAAATCACGGCCCCTAAATATGTTAGTGGTGGGGGAGCCACAGGAGTAATTTTAAATTGGTGAAAATGTTTTGTCAGCTGTGGGAATCGAACCAGGATTCTTTGGATCCACAGACCGACTTGATACCACTGAGCCATTACCCCATACATTTAAATATAGCTCTGTTTTTGCCTGCCCTGCAAATGGCCGCCGTCAACATGCTTGCATCGCAGATATCTATGCATTCTACAAGCAAGTTAACAATCAATTGTTTATATAAAATCCTTGGTGGAATCAGAACCACTCAGACACAATCATATTTTTTAAATGTAAGTTGAAATCAGGCGCGATGATATATTTATTTACTTATTCATAAAATCAATAGCCACGAACACGCAATATTATTTCATTCCAAATTATCAATAACTTCACTATCACGAAAGGTTATAAATTTTCTCTCGGAATCTCCTTAAAACATATTAATTTAATGGTCTATCAATATTTAAACAATATTCATTTATAATCTAGATACTCGTGGACTACTTTTAACAAATGCTAGAGAAAAATGAATGTACTGCAAACACATTTGTATGTAAATGAAAAGAACAGTTTCATTAGTACAAATGGCTGCGTTCAGACTCTATATTTCCTTGTTATTTACATATATGGATCGTAGCATGTTGAAAAAAGAATAAAATGTTATACTTCATAATTACACCAAATGTTCAAGAGGAATTATGAAATTATATGAATTGTTATTCCTAGTTGAATTTAGTAATTACAGTTACTGTTAAGCATAAGTAATGGGGTAGGTGGCTCAGTGGTATCAAGTCGGCCTGTGGATTTGAGAGCTCGGGTTCGATTGCCACAGCCGACAAACAATTTTCATCATATTAAAACTACCCCTGTGGTTCCTCTCCAGTAATATCTTTAGGGGCCGTAATTTCACGGCTGGTAACCACACTTCACGCGCATGAATATATTATTTACTGAGATCTGCTTTGCCAGAGTACCGCACCTAGTAATGGGTAAAAGGTGTGATGATATATTTATTTTATTTTTTATTTGTTAAGCATAAGCAAAGAGGTAGGTGGTTCAGTAGTATCAAATCGGCCTTTGGATTTGAGAACCTCGGTTCGATTCTCACTGCCGACAAACAATTTTCACCACATTAAAGTTATCCTCCACAAACATTTTTGGAAGCCGTGGTTTGGCGGCTGGTAACCGCATTTCACGCTCATAAATAAATCAGCTACAGCAGAGTGCGAATAATAGTCTAACTGAGGTGGACAAGGAATCCTTAGTAGCTGACATGTCTTTGAATCCTTTCAAATACTTGGAGGGTAACAATTTGAGTATATTTATTACCTAATTATATATTCTTCATTAAGGGTAAACTATATATATCATCACGCCTTCTACCCATTACTGGGTGTGGCAGTCTGCCGAACCAGATCTCGGTAAGTGATATATTTTACGCGTGAAGTGCGGTTATCAATAAATAATTAATTAATAAATTAACAATAATAGTAAACAATAAAATAATAGTTATTTATGTATCAAGGATGAAAACAGACGTTTCTAGCCGGTGGCATGATTATTAGCACGAGGCACAAAGCGCCGAGGGCTAATAACATGTTCAGGGTCAGAAACGTTAATTTCACCCGTGATACAATATTTTATGCACAACAAAATAACATTTAATTATATGTTCAAAAGATTAAAATATGTACATAGGTTATATGTTAAAATGACATTTTGCAGAATCAAGAATTCACAATAAATAAAAATTGTCATTTTATTTATGTATCCATAGGAATGATTTCTTTTTGACCCATGGGCTCAAAAGAAGTGTTTAAGACTGCATTTGAGCGCTAAAACACATGTTTTTCGATTCAGTTGTAAATAAATAAATATATCATCACGTCTTCTACCCATTACTGGGTGTGGCAGTCTGCCGAAGCAGATCTCGGTAAGTGGTATATTTTACGAGTGAAGTGCGGTTACCAGTCGTGAAATAACGGCCCCCAAAGATGTTAGTGGTGGAGGAGCCACAGGGGTAGTTTTTGAAATTATGAAAATTGTTTGTCGCCTGTGAGAATCGAATCTAGGGTACCAGGGTTCTCAGGATCCACAGGCCGACTTCATACCACTGAGCTAGCCACCCCATAAACAGACGTAGAAATAAACAAAATATGTAATGTATGTCTTGAATCGCAACAATTTCACCCTGGCCTACATATATGAAGTTCTATCCTAGTGTGAACTACCCCATCGTGTTTGTTTTTGACGTTTCACCCTCGCTGTCGTCAAAGAGATGACATTTCTTCACTAAACACACAACCCGACACAGCAACGTTGTTTAATTAGTTTGTAAGCGGATCTGTCAACTAGGGGCGGTGGAGGGTGCAGAAGGTGACACTCACCTATGGGGTGGAAATGATAAACTACGTAGAAGTTTATACTAGTGGCTTGTTTTTCGGTTTTAATTGTGTTAGGGGTATATTCAGAAAATAGTAATGTCGCTTTGCGTTCCATCAACCAATAATATATAAATTTAATAGTTATGGGGAAAAAATACCCCGCTTGTATATAAATTACATATTTGTTGTTTTGTTGCGTGTCTGGAATCAATAGCCTCACCGAATTTTGATTAAATGATAAATGAGAAAACGGAATAATAGTAAGTATTAGATTTTATCAGCTACATATAATATTTATGGTGAGGCGAACAAATATATTTTTTATTCCGAAATGTTTTATCGGTAAAGAGATCTTGAAGTATATAATCGTTCGGGGACGAATAAAATATTAAATTGAGGGGAAAATATTTTTCATTTGTCTAATATTACAAACGTATTCGAAAAGTAATTATTTTACAACTGCGGCTCGGTGAGTTCGGACCCAATACTGTAATTGGGATTAAGTTCCTGTTGTACAGAGTAGCATAAATAAATAAATATATCACGTCTTTTACCCATTATTGGGTGTGGCACTCTGCCAAGCAGATCTCGGTAAGTGATATATTTATACAAGTGAATTGCGGTTACTAGTCGTCAAATCACGGCCCTCATCAAGGTTAGTTTTGATCTTAAAATATTTTTTTTAATCGCGGGAATCATGATCTCCAAAAATCCGTCTATGAAAATGCGATTTTTTTGTTGAACCAGTTGAAAATAGAAAAAATTTTAAATATGGTTCTATATCATTCAGACTACGAGAAATCGAATGCCGTTGAGCGCATCTTCATATCTTTTTTAGTTTTTGAGTTACAGCGATTTTTGACTTTTTAAACATCTCAACTTTGAAGGCCCATATCTCTAAAACTAAAAGAGATATTGAAATGCGGTTTGAACGAGTGTATTTCTCGTGCTCTAATTAACTTATACTGAAATTTTAAAAATTTTGAAAATTTTACAATTTTTTTCAAAATTTTTTGTTGTCCATATTTCAAAAACTTGAAGAGATAATGAAAATCTGTAAACACCAGTGCATTCCTCGTGTGAAAATACATAGGTATGTAAAATTTTAGATTTTTTGCTCCACGGATACAATTTTTAGAGCAAAATAACAAAAAATGGCCAAAATTCGTAAAAATCTTAAGGGGTACCCCTTCAAAAATAATTAAAAAACAGTGATTTTTCGTTTTTTTGTAATAAAAACTTTATCTGTGCGAATTTTTGCCTGAAATTTTGCATACCTATGTACTTTTACGAGAGGAATTCACTGGTGTTCACAGATTTTCATTATCTGTTGAATTTTCTGAAATATTGAAAAATGAAAATTTTGAAAAATATTGTAAAATATTCAAAAATTTCAAAATTTCAGTATAAGTTAATTGGAGCACGAGAAATACACTCGTTCAAACCGCATTTCAATATCTCTTTTAGATTTCGAGATATGGGTCTTCAAAGTTGATCTTTTCAAAAAGTCAAACCCCTGGGAGGGTTGCGACCCACACTTTGAAAACCCTTGTCTTGATAAACGAGTTATATTAATAATAAATAGCGTGGTTTTTTCCAAGAAAATATTTATTTAAAAGTGTGACAAATGTTTGTGAAATACTTGGGGTGTTAATGACAAACAAGGGTGGTATTTTGGAGTCTGTGTCGGCATTAGCACATTTGTGCGTCCTATTCAAACATCCCTTCTTGCTTTTCGGCCCTTAATGGCCACCCGCATCTAAGGGTTGTTGAGTTTTGTTATTTCTTAGAAACTGGAGACATTCACTGTTGCTTAAATATTAACACAGAATAAGAATACATCCGGTAAACACACATTTTTATTATTTATTTGTGGAAACTAACAATAATAATAAAATAAAATAAATAAATATATCATTGCGCCTTCTACCCATTACTGAGTGTGGCACTCTGCCGTAGCAAATCTCGGTAAGTGATATATTTATGCGCATGAAGTCAAATCACGGCCTCCAAAGATGTTAGTGGAGAGGGACCCACAGGGGTACTTTTAATGTGGTGAAAATGTTTGACGGCTGTGGGAATTGAACCAGGGTTCTTAGGATCCATAGACCGACTCTACCACTGAGCCATTACCCCATAAATAAAAGTTGTAGAGCATAAATTCTGTATCAAAATCAATCATAGTTATTTATGTATCAAGGATGAAAACAGGTGTTTCTGACCCTCGGCATGATTATTAACACGAGGTGCAAAGCGTCGAGGGCTAAAAACATGCTCAGAGTCAGACACGCTAATTTCACCCGTAGTACATACAATATTTTATGCACAACAAAATAACATTTAATTATATGTTCAAAAGATTCAAATATGTACATAGGTTATATGTCAAAATGACATTTTGCAGAATCAAGCATTCACAATAAACAAAAATTATCATTGCCGAAGCAGATCTCGGTAAGTGATATATTTTGCGCGTGAAGTGCGGTTACCGGTCGTCAAATCACGGCCCCCAAAGATGTTAGTGGTGGAGGAGCCACAGGGGTAGCTTTAGAAATTATGAAAATTGTTTGTTGCCTGTGGGAATCGAATCTAGGGTACCAGGGTTCTCAGGATCCACAGGCCGACTTCATACCACTGAGCTAGCCACCCCATAAAATAAATAAATATATCATCACGCCTTTTACCTTATAGGGTGGGCACTCTACCGTAGCAAATCTCGTTAAGTAATATATTTATATGCATCAAATCACGGTCCTCAAAGATGTTAGTGGAGAGGGACCCACAGGGGTAATTTTAATGTGGTGAAAATGAAAATCCACAGGCCGACTCGATATCACCGAGCCACCTACCCCATAAAAATAATGAAGAAAGCTGGTGTGATTCGGTTTTAAAATGATTTCTATTGAACATTCCTGCGCATGTAAACGAATAAAGCGATCAACAAAAATCGCACAAAGTACAAGGTTGACTTACTTATAAAACCTGTACCAATATCGTACCAGGCTATTTCTAAAACACATTAATCTCTTAGTTTACTTTCTTGAACAGTTTACTCCAAATATTTGTACCTTTATTACATGTTCCAAGGACGGAAACATTTAATTATAATTTTTAATTACTTCATGCCATTATTCCACGGGTTTTATTCATTCCTTCATTCGCGTGAATGAATCCGATTATACACAACGAGTTACTCGTGAACACACTCATTTGTGAATATGAATTCTTTACAGAAAACGTCAGTATTTTATCACTATTTTTAGATTTGTTAATGCATTATTATTTAGTGCGTTTATACTAGCTGTTTTTGTAATTAATTGTCGAGATATTTTTGATTTATTTCTGACGTAAATGTGCATTCCACTCGCCACCAATAACCTTATTTATTTATTTACTACTTAATGGGGTAATTTAAACTAAGAAAATGTGTTTATTCTTTTGCTTTCAAACAAAATGTGGGTCTGTTTTTGAATATTGCAAAAAAACTTTTCCAGCCAGATTCTGAAAAAAGTTTTTTGTACTCGCAGCATTAAAAATAAGGTTCACATTACCTTGGAAACCGATGTAAAGTTTGATTTTGTGCACTAGTGCGCAAAGTAAAAAAGCACCTATTTTTTATTATTCTAAATTTTGACTATTAAAACGCTAATTGTACTTATTTATATACACACATTTTAAGGAATTTATAAAAGAAGTAGAGACATTAGCTTATAAAGCTATCAAACAAACATATTTAAGATTGACACGAAAAATAAACAACATACATACATACATATCTTCACGCTATATCCCAACAAATGGGGTAGCACGAACCCTAAAATCACTCATAAAACATTCACTCATCGCACTCATCAAACAATCAGCCCTCGTCAAACATTATCATCCAAACACACCATCCTCACTTCAACCACATTCATAGATCACTCCATATAAACTCATTCATTTATTACACTCGAAATCATTTACCACACAACAAACCTTCAATCACATCATTCCTATTCACTTATCATTCATTTTCTTTCTTTAACGTACATAATATATGCATAAAACATCTCAAATTACTCACGTTTACTTCTAACAACGAATCTAATAACGAAACTAACAACGAATCTACAAGATTAGAAAAGAAGAAAGCGATAGCGTGCACTTGTATGTGAAAGAAAAGTCCACATAATACAGTAACTAAAAATGAAACAAAAAGATAAGAAAGGAAGGGAGTGTCGTCCTGTGCTTGTTTTTAAAAGTGAATTTCACACAATTGCAGTTAAACACTCTACGTAAGAGCTGAAAACGAATTAAAAGATAAGAAATGAAGGGAATGTCGCTCTACGCTTGTTTTTGAAAGTGAATTCCATACAATTGCAGTTAAACACTCAGTGTAAGCTCAGAAAAATAAACAGTTTGTTTTGAAATAACAAATGTCACTTCACGGCATACTTAACTGTCAAAATATAAATTCACGCTTCAAATTTAATAATTTTCCTCATTGTCGATTATATAATTTTTGCTCGTTACAAAAAGCATTGTACAAAACTCGTGCACGAAGATGTAATTTGCACCATTCGCGCACTTGTTATGTAAATAGCTATTAACTATTCCTAAATTTACTGACAAACAATTTTTATCACATTACAATTACCGCTGAGGCTCTTCCTCCACTAACATCATTGGGGGCCGTAATTTGACGGCTGGTAAGAGCACTTCACGCGTAAAAATACATCACTTATCGAGATCTGCTTCGGCAGAGTGCCACATCCAGTAATGGTTAAAAGACGTGATGATATATTTATTTTTTTATCTCATTATTTTACACATTTAGAATCTTTGGTTTCTAATCATGTCTGTAATAACTCATTAGTGTAGGGTTAATCAGTTTCCGTTGGCCGACCTAATTTAGGTGTGCATGCCATGAATTACCCGGGTTTTACAGTGCATCAAGCTGGCATTTACATATCGTGTTTAAATCAAAATGCATGGAGTAAACTCATGTGGTCTATTCTGGGATGAGCGTTGCACGAAATGCAGCTAACAATAATTTCATTTTCTAATATTTTTTTGGTAAAAGATCAAGTTACAATTGGAATAAATGTTAATTAATTCCAACGTGATATGATTCTATCAATACATGACTAAATAATTATAATAATTTATGACGCTTGAACAGAAAATGATAGTTTATATAATTAAGTATTGATTGTATTTATTGTAAAGTATAATTAGTGATTATAGATTAAATCGGGCAGTTCATTAATTTGTAAATATGTTAATTAACATAAATACAACTTCATTGTTTTACGTTGCAAATATATACCGGGTGTCTGTTTTTTGTTATATGAGGAATATAATTTCTCTAATAATTTTAAAGAAAAAAATGTAAATACAAAAGATGTTCAGAATTAGAAACTGCATTAAATGAGCTTATTTTTTTTTATGGAGTAGGTGCCACGGTGATATCGAGTAGGCTTGTGGATCCTCAGAACCCTGGTTCGATTCCCACAGCCGATAAACATTTTCATAACATTAAAATTACCCCTGTGGCTCCTCCACCACTAACACATTTGGGGGCCGTGACTTTACGGCTGGTAACCGCATTTCTCGCACATAATTGGGGAAAAGGCGTGATGATACATAAAATAAAAAATAAATAAATATTTATTTTTTATTTATGCGGTAGATGGCTCAGTGGTATCAAGTCGGCCTGTGGATCCCGAGAACCTAGTTTGATTTCCACAGCCGACAAACATTTTCATAATATTAAAATTACCCCTATGGCTCCCCCACCATTAACATGATTTGACGCCTGATAACGGCACTTCACGTTCATAAATATATCACTTAACGAGATCTGCTTCGGTAGAGTGCCACACCCAATAATGGGTAGAAGGCGTGATGATATATTTATTTTATTATATATATATATATATATATATATATATATATATATATATATATATATATACATTTTGTGTATCCTGAGAAGCTTGGTTCGATTCCCACAGCCGAAAAACAATTTTTACCACATTAAGACTACCTCGGTGCCTCCCCGTCCACTAACATCTTTGGGGTCCATGATTTAACTTCACGCTCATAAATATATCACTTATCGAGATCTGCTTCGGAAGAATGCCATACCCAGTAATGGGTAAAAGACGTGATGATATATTTATATTTTATTTTACGATATCCATCCATTCATACCTACATAGTCCTTTACCATACATTCCATACTCCCAAACCATCTCATCTGCCCCGCACCTATTTTTCTAACAACAATTCTTCTCAATCCTATACAACAATAAAAGTTTAAAATACTTTGTGTGAGCTATTCAATTCCCAAGTTTCCTACGAATTTATTTATTCGCTGCAGTAGCCAATAAAATCCCAATTTCATCATTTATACTACAGTCAATCAATAAAACCCCATTGCTTTCCAACTGACACATATCACGAAAATTGGACATATTTCAAACAGCATTCCCGCTAACATGAACTGTGTTACACACACGTAAAAATGATGAACACCCTCGCACATCATGCATCAAGGTGTGCTCTGGACATGTCGATGAAGCTCCACTTGACTATCGCGTTCACTTGTTTAATATGGCGCCGGTGCTATCGCTCTCAATTATGTTGTACAGAAACTCGATGTCATATGTCACTGGACATGGCAAAGGGGAGGCTTTTGTGAGGTTTCCTCACCCTCAGCAAACGAGGGAGGGTGATTGAGAATTGATCTGGGGTAAGTGGGTGTCATAGCCAGGATGGGTGCTTCACTGTTTTCATTTGTATATCAATTTGATTAAATAGTTGTTTGAATATTAAGGGTAGGACTATTTCTTTTCCAAGCTCATACTCAGGCAGGGAATTTATTGACTGTAATGTTTATTGTATGTTTTGCACAATCGACAAAATAAAATAAAAGTAAATAAATATATCATCACGCCTTTTACTCATTACTGGGTGTGGCAATCTGCTGAAGCATATCTCGGTAAGTGATATATTTTGCGCGTGAAGTGCGGTTACCAGTCGTCAAATCATGGCTTTCAACGATGTTAGTGGTGAGGGAGCCACAATGGTAGTTTTTAAAATGGTGAAAATTGTTTGTTGCCTGTGGGAATCGAATCTAGGGTACCAGGGTTCTCAGGATCCACGTCTTAGTACCTCTGAGCTAGCTAGGAATTAATTTACAAATTATAGAACTATTTTTAGGTAGTACTAGTGTGACGGTGGCGCTATCGGTTGTCGAGTGGCGAAACTGACGTTCAAAAAAATTGAATAAAATAAGTGTTTTATACCTATTATGATTTGAATATCATGAATTGTTAACAGGTTGTTGGTCTAGTGAATTTTCAAATATCATACCACCGTGTGGTGTTGCCATTATAAATTGGGATTCTTAATTTCTCGTTAAAAACAAGGCTTTGCATGGCTATATATCCATTACTAAACGATAAAAAACTTTCGCCTTCTGATACAATATACATGGATAGTTCTAGAACATCATACTAGTTTTTCAAATGAAACTGCAAAATTTTAGAGGTACACAAACCAAATATGTGCGATTCTGAGTGATGATCGCCATAAGCCCCGTGTATAAGAACTCAACTTTACAAGCGAATATATTTGTTCACAGACGATGAATGTGTTTCATATTTTAACAGGATGCGTATGACTATCCAATGTTTACGTGCGCCAAATTTCATTCTACTACCTTAAGTACTAATTTCAATGATAAAAAGTGCTGCCATTTGAATACATTTAGTTAGCCGTCTATATATATTTTGTCTATGACTCAACTTAATAATACAAATGTGTTTCCGCTCCACTCTTTGAGTACCACTGGAGTTCGAAGCCTCTCAATCAACTTGATTACTGATTTCGCTTCAACAACAAGCGAATACGTATTCGTTGTGAAATTAACTATGAAATATTGGAACAAAAAAAACGCGTCTACACCACTGGACTTAATATCTGTCACTGCGCTGACATTTTATTTAGTTTTGAAAAATAGACGCGGTTATAGACCTACAGAGTGTTTCGAAACGTTTGAATAATAGAAGTCTTTCAAAGAAAATTGAGATATTTTTCTCTTTGAGAAAATGTTTCTCAGAAATTATTTTCAATTTATTCTCACTCTCTTGTTATATTATAACTGATAATTATAACATATATCCAGAAGGATTGTATATCTGAGTAGATCGGATTGCTCTATAAGCTACTGTAATTGGGATAAGTTCCTGTTGTGCAGACTAACAAATAAATAAATATAGCACTTACCGAGATCTGCTACGGCAGAGTGCCACATGATATATTTATTTAATTTATTTCAAGGGTTCATGCCAGGGTTGAAAAAAATCCGGGATTTAAAAAAAACCCAACCCACTGGGTTTTTTTGGGTTTTATTGGGTTTATTTGGGCATTATTGGGTTTTTTGAAATATTGACAAATACATTTTTTAATTCAAGTTGTTTAATTTTAAATTAATTTTGTATATTATGTTTATATTGTATACTACTAAACATTAAAACAAAATTTATGTACTATTATGTAATAATTCCAAAAATATATTTATTTTATTGTGAATTAAAAATATAATACGCTCTATTATATATTGTCATACTTATTTAATGTAAAACTATATTTCAAATTTGCCGGTAAAAAGATTGGAAATCAATCAGTTTTTGTAGTACTAATATAATATAAGACAAATAATATTTGGTCTTAAACTAGTTTGATATTGATATTTGTCAAAGTAATGCAATGTGATACTACAATATGATGTAATAAATGATAATTTAAGTTAAACGTTTTATTTTGTAAAGAGATTACGTATTATTACATTGTAAAATAAATAAAAGATATTTAATTTCCGAAATTTGACTCTATCTTAAAATTCACCCTGGGTGAATTTTCAACCATTCAATCAAATGGGTTTTTTAATGGGTTTATTTTTAAGTGGGTTTTATTAAAAAAACCCAGGTGGGTTTTTGACTCTATCTTAAAATTCACCCTGGGTGAATTTTCAACCATTCAATCAAATGGGTTTTTTAATGGGTTTATTTTTAAGTGGGTTTTATTAAAAAAAACCCAGGTGGGTTTTTGACTCTATCTTAAAATTCACCCTGGGTGAATTTTCAACCATTCAATCAATTGGGTTTTTTAATGGGTTTATTTTTAAGTGGGCTTTATTAAAAAAACCCAGGTGGGGTTTTGACTCTATCTTAAAATTCACCCTGGGTGAATTTTCAACCATTCAATCAAATGGGTTTTTTAATGGGTTTATTTTTAAGTGGGTTTTATTAAAAAAACCCAGGTGGGTTTTTGACTCTATCTTAAAATTCACCCTGGGTGAATTTTCAACCATTCAATCAAATGGGTTTTTTAATGGGTTTATTTTTAGGTGGGCTTTATTAAAAAAACCCAGGTGGGTTTTTGACTCTATCTTAAAATTCACCCTGGGTGAATTTTCAACCATTCAATCAAATGGGTTTTTAATGGGTTTATTTTTAGGTGGGCTTTATTAAAAAAACCCAGGTGGGTTTTTGACTCTATCTTAAAATTCACCCTGGGTGAATTTTCAACCATTCAATCAAATGGGTTTTTTAATGGGTTTATTTTTAGGTGGGTTTTATTACATAAAACCAGGTAGGTTTTTGACTCTATCTTAAAATTCACCCTGGGTGAATTTTCAACCATTCAATCAAATGGGTTTTTTAATGGGTTTATTTTTAAGTGGGCTTTATTAAAAAAACCCAGGTGGGTTTTTGACTCTATCTTAAAATTCACCCTGGGTGAATTTTCAACCATTCAATCAATTGGGTTTTTTAATGGGTTTATTTTTAAGTGGGTTTTATTAAAAAAACCCAGGTGGGTTTTTGACTATCTTAAAATTCACCCTGGGTGAATTTTCAACCATTCAATCAAATGGGTTTTTTAATGGGTTTATTTTTAGGTGGGCTTTATTAAAAAAAACCCAGGTGGGTTTTTGACTCTATCTTAAAATTCACCCTGGGTCAATTTTCAACCATTCAATCAATTGGGTTTTTTAATGGGTTTATTTTTAAGTGGGTTTTATTAAAAAAACCCAGGTGGGTTTTTGACTATCTTAAAATTCACCCTGGGTGAATTTTCAACCATTCAATCAAATGGGTTTTTTAATGGGTTTATTTTTAGGTGGGCTTTATTAAAAAAAACCCAGGTGGGTTTTTGACTCTATCTTAAAATTCACCCTGGATGAATTTTCAACCATTCAATCAATTGGGTTTTTTAATGGGTTTATTTTTAAGTGGGTTTTATTAAAAAAACCCAGGTGGGTTTTTGACTCTATTTTAAAATTCACCCTGGGTGAATTTTCAACCATTCAATCAAATGGGTTTTTTAATGGGTTTATTTTTAGGTGGGCTTTATTAAAAAAAACCCAGGTGGGTTTTTGATTCTATCTTAAAATTCACCCTGGGTGAATTTTCAACCATTCAATCAATTGGGTTTTTTAATGGGTTTATTTTTAAGTGGGTTTTATTAAAAAAACCCAGGTGGGTTTTTGACTCTATCTTAAAATTCACCCTGGGTGAATTTTCAACCATTCAATCAAATGGGTTTTTTAATGGGTTTATTTTTAAGTGGGCTTTATTAAAAAAACCCAGGTGGGTTTTTGACTCTATCTTAAAATTCACCCTGGGTGAATTTTCAACCATTCAATCAAATGGGTTTTTTAATGAGTTTATTTTTAGGTGGGTTTTATTAAATAAACCCAGGTGGGTTTTTTTGGGTGGGTAAAATATGAACAACCCTGGTTCATGCTACCCATTTGATGAAACACAGCGTTACCATGTCTGCTATGGCAGAATGCCACATCCAGTAATGGGTAAAAGGCGTAATATTGATAGTAAAATATTATAGTATTTCGGCAATTAAAATTGATTTTTTTTGTTGCGACATAGTACAGCTTCATAGCTATTTTATTACGTATTGTAGGTAATAATTTTAAAATTTTCTGCAACTTAGATTATTCCGAGTTTTGCATGAGCATTTCACATAAACGTAGAATCATTTTAGATCGTATCGGGCAAATGTATTCGCTGTTACAGTAAAAGAGTGCGGTTTTATTATCCGAACACTAAAAGCTTGATAGCGTTCTTAAAAATGCGATCTGGGTGAATGGATGTCACCCTCCACTAACATCTGTGGGTGATAAATAAGATCAACAATTGCAAAACACAAGTTGTGGAGTATCGCATGCCCAGGCCACTTGACTTAGCTGTTTAAATTCCGGGTGACGTCACGAACAGTGGGGCGTTGCTTGTGTGGAAAACATATGCCTATGTCACGTCACATGTCACTTAGATTCTACACACTCAAATGAAGAAGGTTAATAAGAAAGTTCACGGAATAGTTTAGCTAAAGATTGAGATTCATTTCGTGAACTCGTACAGCCATCGACTTAGTGCGCTTATCAACCACAGATAAAATATACATGGTGTGGCTATTAAATAACGAGACTAATGCTGTTTTAACGTTTTATTTTGATTCCATACCTATTTACTTATTATCACTTAAACAATTTTCATAATTTCAAAAACTACCTCTGTGGCTCCCCCACCACTAACATCTTTGGCGACTGGTAACCGCACTTCACGCGCAAAATATATCACTTACCGAGATCTGCTTCGGCAGAGTGCCACACCCAGTAATGGGTAGAAGGTGTGATGATATATTTATTTATTTTTACTGTCAATATACACCCCGCCTCTATCCCTACAATGCTCCATGCGAATCTTCCATTGTTCGAAACAGTGCTGGAAGTCCTCTTCTGTCAGCTCCTTCAGAACGCGTGCCGATTTCTCTTTCAAAACTCAAATCTTGTTGCTATTAAGGCAAATTTCAGCTTAGGAAACAGATAGAAGTCGCACGGTGCAAGATCTGGCGAATAAGGCGGATGGTCCAACACTGGGATGCTGTACTTGGCTAGAAATATCTTGACAGACATTGCGGAATGAGCCAGCGCATTGTTTTGATGGAAAAACCATGACTTGTCCTTCCACAATTTCGGTACTTTTTTCAATATTAGTTTCAGTAGCAGTTTCATGTGAAATTTCACAAGAATTCGTTGCTCTAATGTCGCACGTAACATTTTTTCGACGAAACAAAAAAAACTACTCTAATTAGAACGAATGCTACGGCTATACGGATTGGTTTACAGAAGCGAGAGGTACTGCATTCTAAAGAGAAAGCTTCACTCTAAAAAGCTGACGGTCGCTGGTGTTTGGCGCATACGTACTTTGTAGCAGCGTCAGTCTCGTTATTTAATAGCCACACCTCGTATTGATTTCATTTGAATTAATCAATTTTACTTCAGTTCAACGTAATTTAATAAGTAAAGTATTTTGTTCTCAATTAATTAAAAATTGCAGTATAATCAAAGTAATTACAAAGTTTACAAATTACAATAAATTAGTGAATTTCCTCGGCATTTAACTGTCGAAGCTGTCTTTTGTTATTATGTCCATTCGTCGTAATGTTTGTATAATATAATAGCTTTTATATAAATTGTGTTACATAATAGGAAACTCTTGTATTGTATTGAAGGAAAGTATTGCAGCTACGTATTGTATTTTCCATTTTGTTTACATGAGGTTTATTGTCATTTTTAGTGGGCTATGAAATGATGACGTGAATAATTTATGCTGTACACAAACAATGCTTAAATACTTTAACACATTCTTAATGGGGTAGAGGGCTGTGGAAAGCTACGGTTTGCACCCTAAATACATACATTACATCACGCTATGTACCGACAAATGGGGTAGCTTGAACCCTTCAAATATCATGCAATTTATCTTTAACAAACATTCATAATTTCTTCAATCATGTTCATCATTTAATTTTTAAAACTATCTTAAAGGCTTTAGTATCATTTAAAAGTCTTTTAAACTGTCCTAAAATCTAGCTGAGTGCTCTAAGACGATGGCTAGAAGATCCCAGTTTGCCATATACTTTCTAAAGCTGTCTTAAATTCATTTTTTCAAATTTTTCAACTATCATAAAAGCTAGCTGAGTGCTCTAAGACGATGGCTAGAGGATTCTAACTTTCTTCAACACTTTCGAATTATTTGAAAGTCTTTTTAACAGTCGTAAAATCTAGCTGAGTGCTTTAAGACGATGGCTAGAAGATCCCAGTTTGCCATATACTTTCTAAAGCTGTCTTAAATTATTTTTTTCAAATTTTTCAACTATCATAAAAGCTAGCTGAGTGCTCTAACATGATGGCTAGAGAACTCTAACTGTCTTCACCTCTTTCGAATTATTCTGAAGTCTTTTAAACTGTCATAAAAGCTAGCTGAGTGCTCTAAGACGATGGCTAGAGTATTCTAACTTTCTTCAACACTTTCGAATTATTTGAAAGTCTTTTTAACAGTCGTAAAATGTAGCTGAGTGTTCTAAGACGATGGCTAGAAGATCCCAGTTTGCCATATACTTTCTAAAGCTGTCTTAAATTCTTTTTTTCAAATTTTTCAACTATCATAAAAGCTAGTTGAGTGCTCTAACATGATGGCTAGAGAACTCTAACTGTCTTCACCTCTTTCGAATTATTCTGAAGTCTTTTAAACTGTCATAAAAGCTAGCTGAGTGTTCTAAGACGATGGCTAGAGGATTCTAATTTTCTTCAACCCTTTCGAATTATTTGAAAGTCTTTTTAACAGTCGTGAAAGGTAGCCGAGTGCTCTAAGACGATGGCTAGAGGATTCCAGCTACCAAATACTTCCTATAATTATCTTACATGCTTTACAATCATTTTAGAATCCATTAAACTGTCCTAAAATGTAGCTGAGTGTTCTAAGACGATGGCTAGAAGATCCCAGTTTGCCATACACTTTCTAAAGCTGTCTTAAATTCATTTTTTCAAATTTTTCAACTATCATAAAAGCTAGCTGAGTGCTCTAAGACGATGGCTAGAGGATTCTAACTTTCTTCAACACTTTCGAATTATTTGAAAGTGTTTTTAACAGTCGTGAAAGGTAGCTGAATGCTCTAAGATGATGGCTAGAGGATCCCGGCTGCCAAATACTTCATAAAATTATCATTTGAAAGCTGTCAAACACTTCTTAAACCTCTCTTAAATTCTTTAGAATAATTTTAAAGTTTTTTAAACTGTCCTAAAAGCTAGTTGAGTGCTCTAAGACGATGGCTAAAGCATCCTAACTGACGCCCATTCTTCTAACAGCATTCTTAGATTCTCCCACCCTTAATAACATCATCAGAAAATCTAAATAAAATTATTCACCCTCTTCAATACTTTCTTATAAAATCTTTAATACTTTTTTCATCCCTCTTACGCACCCCTGAAATCACTACGAAATTATTAACCTTTATTTCACCTTTTATTCCGAGGGTTGAAATGAAAACGTTTATTTCACATGAGTCTTGCTCGAATGCAGAAGGGATGAACGCCGTACTGGCCAACTTCAACCAACCTAGGGGTTGTCATGAAATAAAAGAATCAATAAAATCAAATTAAAGTTAATCAAGCTAACAGAAAATATTGTTGTATGTCGTGTATAAATTAGTAATGTATCAATTTTGTTGTAAGGGTGCATCAGAATTACAAGGGTGCAAAATTAGATTATTTTCATTACTTCTGTTCAAAATTACTTCCTGTTTCGCCGGAAGTGACGCATATTGTTTCTTTTCCTTTTCCTGTTTTACAGAAACTGAAATATGACTGACATATTTTTACACAACAAAAAGAAACGTTTCAAAATCATTCCGATCACAAATTTATTTATTTATTTGTTACTTTTTATGGAGCAGGTGGCTTAGTGGTATCGAGTCGGCCTGTGGATCCTGAGAATCCTGGTTTAATCCCCACAGCCAACAAACATTTTCACCAAATTAAAATTACCCCTATGGCTCCTCCACCACTAACATCTTTGGGGGCCGTGATTTGATGACTGGTTTCTGCACTTCACGCGCATTAATATATCACTTATCGAGATCTGCTTCGGCAGAGTGCCACATCCAGTAATGGGTAAAAGGCGTGATGATATATTTATTTATTTATTTATTTAATTCCATGAGAAGAATGTTATTAGAAAAGTGGGTATAAGTTAGTTGAGATCTACTACGGTAGAGTGCCACACCCAGTAAAGGGTAAAAGTAGTTTATTGATGTGAACTCTCCGAAAAAGATTCTTCAAGAAAAAAAAAACAGAAATTAGTATTTTATATAAGTTGAAATCAGTGAGATTTGAACACACGATGTCTTAAGCAAGTTTTACCTCGGTTTTATTCACTGCACCAGATCTCGTTAAGTGATATTTATGCGCATGAAGTGCGGTTACTAACCGTCAAATCACGGCTCTCAAAGGTGTAGGGAGTCACAGGGGTAATTTTAAATTGGTGAAAATGTTTGTTGGCTGTGGACATCGAACCAGGGGTTTTAGGATCCACAGGCAGACTCGATACCACTGAGCCACTATCTCATATTAAAAAAATAAATATATCATCACGCCTTTAACCCATTACTCGATGTGGCATTCTGCCGAAGCAGATCTCGTAAGTTATATTATATTTATGCGCGTGAAGTGCGATTACCAGCCATCAAATCACGGCCCTCAAAGATGTGGGGAGCCACGCGGGTAATTTTAAATTGGTGAAAATGTTTGTCGGCTCTGAGAATTGAACCAGAATTTTCAAACCTACAATAGATGGCACAGTGGTATCGTGTCGGCCTGTGGATCCTGAGAGCCCTGGTTCGATTCCCAATAAAAGTTGCACTGTGTTTAAATTTTGTCATTAATAGATACCTTACAATACAAGTATTGTAAAAAATAACATAAGACTGCTTCGTCGGACAAATTCTGCTATCAAACTCAGTTACATCATTTTAACAATATTTTATTAACAACGTGTAATGGCGTTAGTGTAGGCCAAACCAAAGGCTTGATAGCATACTTTACAAGCTTCCCCTTCAATAAATCTCAGTAACAACCCTTAACAATAAATTCACCCCGATCAATGAAGACACACAACTTTCATTGCAATATAAATTCTCGTCTTGCGCTGTCTATCAACTCTTAGCAATATAAAGAAGCTACACATCTTGGACAGCCCTGAGGGGTTGATAGCACGTCACGGAGGGTCGGTGGGGGTGCAAGTGAAGCGTAGATTGCTACTTGACCGCTAGATGTGTGACGTATGTACCGGCAGAGATTGCTGGAAGGCTAGATGATATTACAACCCTCGAGAGGTATTGCAATGGCTGAAGTTATATTTGTTCGTTTTTGAGGGTTGAGTAAGGTCATACGAGGGCTGAAAGGGACTATTTTGTAGGGTTGTTATCTTTTTATTATATCTGAAAGTGTGTAAAAGAAAGCGATCATATTTTTGTAAGACTAATTTGATTCCGATAACTGAAAAACAATTTTCACCATATTAAAATTACTCCTGTGGCTCTCCCTCCATTAATATATCTGAGGGCCATGATTTGACGGCTGGTAACCACATTTCACGCGAATAAATTTATAACTTACCGAGATCTGCTACAGTGAGTAAAACTGAGGTAAAACTTGCGTAAGACGTGGGTTTAAATCTTCAACTTAAATAAATAATACTAATTTTTTTCAGAGTTCATATCAATAAACTACTTTTACCCTTTACTGGGTGTGACACTCTACCGTAGCAGATCTCAACTGACTTATACCAACTTTTCTAACAACATTCATTTCATGGAATTAAATAAAATAAATAAATATATCATCACGCCTTCTACCCATTACTGGGTGTGGCACTCTGCCGAAGCAGATCTCGGTAAGTGATATATTTTGCGCGTGAAGTGTGGTTAACAGTCGTCAAATCACGGCCCCCAAAGATGTTAGTGGTGGGGGAGCCACAGGGGTAGCTTTTTTGAAATTATGAAAATTGTTTGTCGCCTGTGGGAATCGAATCTAAGGTACCAGGGTTCTCAGGATCCACAGGCTGACTTCATACCACTGAGCTAGCCATCCCATATATAACTTTCAATGTGATAACATAAAGTATGCTAGAAGAAATAATGTTATAAAATAAAAACGTTTTTTCGCGTGTATAGAGTACATTAGAAAACCGATATAACGGAGCCTATTACAACCGATTGGCTAACTAAAATAACGTATTATTGTTTGTTGAATTCCACCCCATATTTTTTGGACTAGAAACCCATGCTAATAAATTTAATTACTCCATCTTTTATGTGAATACCTGCGCAAAATAATTAACAAACATTATTAAACAATATTCATTTACATAATAGGAAACAAAATTAAAATCATTAGTGCTTTATCCTTGTTACACAGCTTCGCCGCCTCGTTGGTGGAGGCGTTGTAGTCACAGATAATACAAGATTACATGCGATTGTTCTCTGTAAATTAGATGCGATATTGTTTACTTAACCCCAGATTAAGTTTACCCCTATATTCTGTAGCTGTATCATTATCTGTTAATGATCGATAAAAGATAATAATCCTTTTTATTTTTCACTATTAATTTACGGTTGATCAGAATTTTGATATCCTGAGACCAGAATAATTTACCCTGGCATTTTTATGTTATATTCATCCATTTTCAATTGACACCAATTTAAAATTACCCTTGTGGCTCCCCCACCATTAAAATCTCTGGGAGCCGTAATTTCACGCCTGGTAACCGCACTTCTCGCGCAAAATATATCACTTACTGAGATTTGCTTCGGCAAAGTGCCACATTCAGTAATGGATAAAAGGCATGATGATATATATTATTATTATAAATAATTTTACAGAACAATGCTTGAAATAAAAGTCACAGCCAACTAAATAATCTCCAACTTTTACTTGAAGCATTTCTCTGTAAAGCAGACGATGCTAAGTGACTTTGCTCCTGTTTGGTTTCTCTTCGATCTATCGAGCCATCTCATCTTCTGCTCGTGGTGACTCACTCAACCTGGGTGTGATGTGGACTCACGTTCATCACAACCTCCTTGAGTGAGCGACTACGGGTGGGTAAACAGCACCAGGAAATCTGATAGGAGGCAAGGCGCGCAATCTACCTAATGTTCAGATATTTACTAAAAATATAACAGCGATAGATTAGAAATATGTTGTTGAAGGGTTCATCTAGTATGTAATGAAGTAGATCTGCACTTGCAGAGCGTAGGATATACAGGGTGTTAAAAAAGTTCCAGGACGGTGAAATATCTCGAGAAAAACACATCGAATCAAGAAACCAAAAACCACGTGTTTCATATTTTGCAAAAACCTATCTAAGCACACCAAACACAAATCCCAACTCCCAGCCCCAGGGGGTGGGGCGGGGGGCAACGTTGAAACCTTAAATGGGAACCCCCATTTTTTATTCCAGATTCGTATTCTGCGAAAAAAAATAAGTTAATTTTATCTGAAACTTTTTTTCCAATTCGGAATAGATGGCGCTCTAAACGCAAAAATAAGTTTTGACATTATTCTGAAAGAAAAGTAAAAAGTAAAAAACGGTTTTTGCAAAATATGAAACACGTGTTTTTTGGTTTCTTGATTCGATGTGTTTTTCTCGAGATATTTCACCGTCCCGGAACTTTTTTAACACCCTGTATAGTATTGGGTGTTTAATATTTATTAAATGTATTTATTTATTTATTTATGGTAGTGTGAACAACAAGAACTATTTACAGTACAGGGTCCAGACTCACCGAACCAGTGTGCTAGTTCATATATTTTTAGCTTGAGTGGGATTCGAACTCGAGATCTCCTGATTAGAATGCTGTAACACTATACATATCACCATACTGCATATAGTTTAGTTATAATAGAAAATGCTAGGTTGAAAGTTTGATAAATATTGCTTCCTTGTTGGCATAGACCGCCGAAGAAACAAATTAACAAATTAAGGGCCTAACAAAGTTCCTAATAAATTTGTCAATCCAACAAAGAAAATAGTACTTAAAAAATAACAGTTAATATAACTAGAGGGGGAGCCACAAAAGTAGTTGAAAATTGTTTGTTGATCTAGATAAGTGATATATTTTTCGCGTAAACTGCTGTCAAATCACGGCCCCCAAAGATGTTAGTGAAAAGGGAGCCACAGAGGTAATTTTAAATAAAAAAAATAAATATACCATCACGCCTTCTATCCATTACTGGGTGTGGCACTCTGCCGAAGCAGATCTCGGTAAGTGATATATTTTTTCGCGTGAAGTGCGGTTACCAGGCGGAAAATCACGGCCCCCAAAGATGTAGTGGTGGAGGAGCCACAGGGGTAGTATTTGAAATTATGAAAATTGTTTCTCTCCTGTGGGAATCGAATCTAGGGTACCAGGGTTCTCAGGATCCACAAGCAGACTTTATACCACTGAGCTAGCCACCCCATTAAGCTACTGTAATTGAAATTTCCTGTTGTACAGTATAACAAATAACAAACCTGTTCCAACAAAATTTCCTATCCAAGTCCGCCATTTTTTTCCTTCTCGGTCATTTTCCTTTTGTCATCTTGGGATAAATGAAGAAAACATTCTCCTATAATAAAGATAAACAGAACGAAATTCTTCTCAACTTCATACGCACAGTAACGCCGTAACGTAGACATAACGTAAGCTCACGCAAACCTAACACAAACTCTAAACTTCGACTTCTCGATTCAGCTGGGGGTGGTGCATCGGTGGCGGCGGTATCCCGGTATCTAGACGTGAGAACATCCTCGTATATTTTATCTCGAGATATTGAATTTTGAACATCGCAAACGACACCGCGTTGGGCAAAATATACACGTGAAAACCAGGAATGCCTTTAATAATTTTATTTTAAAATATTATTAGCATGCCTTTTACCCATTATTGCGTGTGGATTCTGTCATAACACATCTCATTAAGTGGGCGAAGTCAAATCACGGCCCTCAAAGATGTTACAGAGCTGGGCAAGCTACTTAAAAAACGTAGCTAAGCTACAGCTATTCTTTAAAAAGTAGCTAAGCTACAGCTATAAGCTCTATTTTGTAAAATATAGCTAAGCTACAGCTAAAAGCTTTCGTTAGAGTAGCTGTTAAATTTTAAAGCTACTTTTTAAAAGTATTGTATTAAATTTGCCATTGTCATATCATCAGTCTTTTGTTATAATGACTGTTAATTTTGTAAATATCAAAAATAGCAAATACCATTTGGCACCTACTGTGTATTTTTGCGTATTAGAGCCAGTTAGAACCGGCCACAAATAATTATTTTGTGTGGGTTTAGCTTGTACGCATGCTTAAAAAGTAGCTTTGAGCTACAAAAATTAGCTTTAAAAGTAGCTTCAGTTGTTATTTTTAAGCTAATAGAAAAAAAGTAGCTAGCTACAAGCTACAGCTATATTTTTTCACAGTTAGCTAAGCTACAGCTACAGCTAAGGTAAATGTAGCTAAGCTAGCAGCTAAGCTACAAAAGTAGCTAGCTACTGCCCAGCTCTGGATGTTAGTGGAGATGGAGCGAAAAGAGTAATTTATTTTAATTCTATCATAAACTCGAAAAAACCCTCAACAATGAAATAAATTGATTTATGTTCGATTATCAATTGTCTTAAAGTAACTATAGAACTAAACTTGGATAGTAATTAAATCACCGGAAAGAAACAAAACCTTTCAAGGGTTCGACATCCAGATCAAATTCAATTTTGCTTCCCCAAAAATCCATTAGTCGGGTGGAGTACAAACGTCAATGAGAATAAATATAACGCCATAACAATTTTATCATTTAACAAAACTCATTTTTACTTCTGTCATTTATATTTTATATTTTTTGGGGTAGCTAGTTCAGTGGTATCGACTCAGCCTGTGGATCCTGAGAACCTCGGTTCGATTCCCACAATCGACAAACATTTTCACCATATTAAAATTACCCCTGTGGCTCCCACACCACTAACATCTTTGGGGGGGCCATGATTTGAGGGCTGGTAACCGCACGTCACAAGCATAAAATTATTACTTACCGAGATGTACTTAGGCAGAGTGCCACAACCAGTAATGGATAAACGGTGTGATGATATATTTATTTATTTATATTTATTTATGGGGCGGCTAGCTCAGTGGTATGAAGTCGGCCTGTGGATCCTGAGAACCTCGGTTCGATTCCCACAACCGACAAACATTTTCATCATATTAAAATTATCTCTATGGCTTCCACACCACTAGCATCTTTGGGGGAGGCATGCTTTGAGGGCTGGTAATCGCACTTCACGCGCATAAAATTATTACTTACCGAGATCTGCTTCGGCAGACTGCCACAACCAGTAATGGATCAAAGGTGTGATGATATATTTATTTATTTATATTTATTTATGGGGCGGCTAGCTCAGTGGTATGAAGTCGGCCTGTGGATCCTGAGAACCTCGGTTCGATTCCCACAACCGACAAACATTTTCATCATATTAAAATTATCTCTATGGCTTCCACACCACTAGCATCTTTGGGGGAGGCATGCTTTGAGGGCTGGTAATCGCACTTCACGCGCATAAAATTATTACTTACCGAGATCTGCTTCGGCAGACTGCCACAACCAGTAATGGATCAAAGGTGTGATGATATATTTATTTATTTATATTTATTTATGGGGCGGCTAGCTCAGTGGTATGAAGTCGGCCTGTGGATCCTGAGAACCTCGGTTCGATTCCCACAACCGACAAACATTTTCATCATATTAAAATTATCTCTATGGCTTCCACACCACTAGCATCTTTGGGGGGCCATGATTTGAGGGCTGGTAACCGCACGTCACGTGCATAAAATTATTACTTACCGAGATCTGCTTCGGCAGACTGCCACAACCAGTAATGGATCAAAGGTGTGATGATATATTTATTTATTTATATTTATTTATGGGGCGGCTAGCTCAGTGGTATGAAGTCGGCCTGTGGATCCTGAGAACCTCGGTTCGATTCCCACAACCGACAAACATTTTCATCATATTAAAATTATCTCTATGGCTTCCACACCACTAGCATCTTTGGGGGAGGCATGCTTTGAGGGCTGGTAACCGCACGTCACGTGCATAAAATTATTACTTACCGAGATCTGCTTCGGCAGAGTGCCACACCCAGTAATGGGTAAAAGGCGTGATGATATATTTATATTTTGCTTCCATCATTTGTATTTTCAAAATACACTCTTTCAAGAATATCACATACATCATGTTTTTCTCATACAAAGACATTTTAACCCCGAACGGCACTAATAACTATCTCGAGGTTGGTTATCTCAACCACTAACACACCACTTGAGCACAGACGAACCACAAACCACTTCAAGACAGGGTAGTTGGCGTCTAAATAAACCATGAAAAATATCTAAAGCTGTGTGAGTAGATAAAATAAAAACAGAACTTTCTTCATATATAAGTTCATTTAGAAAGTAATCAGCAGTATAAATAACTTTAAATTGAGCTAAAGTTACTTTTAAATTATTATTTTTAAGATTATTTATTCAGGTTCTATATTCGGAGATGTTTACATTGAAAATGTTTACTTGTAAAAATTTATGAAAACTTGCAGACTTTTACGATTTATATGACGTAAACCAGCAGTCCTAAATCAATGGAGCGTTGCCCTCAAAGTATATTCAATGTAGAAAACATGTTAAAAGTTTTAGCAGTCGTAAATAAAACTTTTATACTAACCAGATTTTGGCAAGTTTAAAATTTTGACATGACAATGCTTTATTTCTCTGTGACGGCTCTGCAGTTGCAGATATTTTGTGTGATATCCAAGAGAGTTATATCAACTTTATTACATTCAGTATTCTCATAAAGTAAGATGAATAAAGACTACATAAATATTTCAAATACATAAAAATGTAATAAAATTCTCGTATATATTTTCATATTATTATATTTCTTTTTCTTCAGAAATTGTATTACAAGTTCACCTTTACATTTTGTTGAAAGTATTTTGCAATAACATTACTAAAGAATTTTTAACAATACAATATTAGAAAAACATATATAAAATTATCGAACGAACCAATACGATGTATACTGGACGCAAAGATATAAGAAAATGGCTTTTAGACGCCCCTCACAGCATGTAATTAGTATAGGCTTATCCCAGGATTAAACTGGTAGAAATGTGAAAAGAAACAGAACCGTATTATAATAATTATTTTATTTCTGTTCTTTTCACAGGAAACTAGTGACCTTCTTCTTCCAAAGTTTTATAAACATTTAAAATTAGTTCTTTGGATTCACGTGGTAAATGTACTCGCGCTAATTTAGGTACAACACTTTCGATATCATTATGAGTTTCTTCATCAAAAGGTCTCTACAAATTTGCCATCGGTGCAGCTTTTAAATAAGCACAGTAACAGAGGCAAAGTAACAATGATAATCTTTAAGCAATTTTTCGGCAATAAACATCTGCGACAAACAAACGAGTCTTAATTTTTCCTAGAAATTTATTATCTTTGTGACAAATCTACTTAATGCACCCCTTTGTTAACTGTAGCCAGACTCCCCACTGAGGCAGGTAAAACCCACCTATTATGAAGTCAACTCGATTCCTTATATCTTTGCGTCCACTATAGTAGAGTGTTTTAATAAGCCAAATGCAATATGATAAGGTAATAATGGACATAGGCTTAAAGTTGTAGTTCATTTATTGAAGATTCAATGACAACGTTTCAGCCAAGGTTATGGCCATCTTCAGGTCAAACGTTAAATTTAAACGAATAATAACAAGTAGAATAAGTTACGAAATTGAATATTTAGGGCAAACATATATCAAAAATGAAAAAATAAATTATGAATCTAAAAAAAAATAAATAAATATATTATCACGCCTTCTACCCATTACTGGGTGTGGCACTCTGTCGAAGCAGATCTCGGTAAGTGATATATTTATGCGCGTGAAGTGCTGTTACCAGTCATCAAATCACGATCCCCAAATATGTTAGTGGTGAAGGAGCCACAGGGGTAGTTTTTGAAATTATGAAAATTGTTTGTCGCGTGTAGGAATCGAATCTAGGGTACCAGGGTTCTCAGGATCCACAGGCCGACTAATTATGAATCTAAACGTTGCAAAAAAAAAAAACATGAATCTAAATTTATATGTTTGCCCTGTCTGATCGTCGATCTGAAACAATTATGAAATCCACTAACCTCAAGAAATAAAATCTCAGCCAGTGGAACATCTTGAAATCTCAGTGAACCATCCTTTCAAACATCCGCACCGACATACATACACTAAGGTACTTTCACAATCGCAGTAAAACTAACTAAACGCAAACGCAAACGATCAGCACACCGGACATGAACGTTGTCTTCACGACGTTCCGTTACCACCGAAACAATTCCATTACGACATATCGTAACGCTGTGGTTTTATGTATGATGTGCAAGTACCGGTACGGTTTATCACCGTCTGTAGAAAGGGTGGGTGAATTTAAACGAGGGTGATTAGCGCGACGCCAGTGGAATGAAACGGATTGTTACTGGCGAGAATGGGAATTACTTGGTTCTCAGGGTGCTGTGATTTGACGCATGGTAACTAAACACAACTTAGTTTTTCTATGACCGAATAGAAAATATACTTTTCCAACTGTTAGTTTCAAACAGAAAGTTGACTTTTACCGTTCACCGAGTGGCAATAGCTGTATTCCATTAGCCAGTTGGTTTACTTAAGGTAGTACTAGCGTGAAAAAAAAATTACATATCCGATTGAAATTTGGCGCACTTAAACATTGGATAGTCATACACATCGTGTTAAAATATGAAACACATTCACTGTCTATGAACAAATATATTCGCTTGTAAAGTTGAGTTCTTATACACGGGGCTTATGGCGATCATCACTCAGAATCGCACATATTTGGTTTGTGTACCTCTAAAATTTTGCAGTTTCATTTGAAAAACTAGTATGATGTTCTAGAACTATCCATGTATATTGTATCAGAAGGAGAAAGTTTCTTATCGTTTAGTAATGGATATATAGCCATGCAAAGCCTTGTTTTTAACGAAAAATTAAGAATCCCAATTTATAATGACAACACCACACGGTGGTATGGTATTTGAAAATTCACTAGACCAACAACCTGTTAACAATTCATGATATTCAAATCATAATAGGTATAAAACACTTATTTTATTCATTTTTTACATTTTTACATTTTTTGAAACACACGAGAGATAAATTCATCCCTAAAAAATATGCGGGCGAAATGAATTGTGGGTAGGCAGCTACGAAGAATGGATAGACGTAATTGAGAATGAAGCGAATAAGAAATGATTTTCGTAAAGGTTTTTAACATAACTTACTAGCGATTTATTTTCTTAAACAGTTATTGAGTTTTGTGGCACAAATTTAAATAATCATGGATGTATGCAACGTATATCGAATGAAAGATTGTATATAAATATATCATCACGCTTTTTACCCATTACTGAGTGTGGCACTCTGTCGAAGCAGCGTGAAGTGCGGTTACTAGTTACCAAATCATGGCCTCCAAAGATGTTAGTGGTGGAGGAGCCACAGGAGTAGTTTTTTTTTACATTGTATATAAATATATCATTTTGGTTGAACCTGTTTAAAAAACGAAAAATTTTAAAAAACGGTTCTGTATAAATCAGATTACGAGGAATTGAATGCCGTTGAGCGCATCTTCGTATCTTTTTTAGTTTTCGAGATACAGCGATTTTAGACTTTTTTTAAAGCTCAACTTTGAAGGCACATATCTCGAAAACTAAAAGAGATATTGAAATGCGGTTTGAACGAGTGTATTTCTCGTGCTCCAATTAACTTATACCGAAATTTTAAAAATTTTGAAAATTTTGAAATTTTTTTCAAAATTTTCTTTTACCCATATTTCAAAAAGTTGAAGAGATAATGAAAATCTGTAAAAACCAGTGAATTCCTCTCGTGAAAGTACATATATATGTAAAATTTCAGAATGTTTGCACCGCGGATATATTTTTTAGAGCAAAAAAACTAAAAATGGCCTAAATTCGTAAAATTCTTAAGGGGTACCCCTTCAAAAATAATTAAAAAACAGTGTTTTTTCGTTTTTTTGTAATAAAAACTTAACCTGTCCGAATTTTTGGCTAAAAATTTGCATACATATGTATTTTTACGAGAGAAATTCACTGGTGTTCACAGATTTTTATTATCTCTTCAACTTTTAAAAATATGGGTAAAAGAAAATTTTGAAAAAAAATTTCAAAATTTTCATAATTTTAAAAATTTCGGAATAAGTTAATTAAAGCATGAGAAATACACTCGTTCAAACCGCATTTCAATATCTCTTCTAGTTTTCGAGATATGGGCCTTCAAAGTTGAGATTTGAAAAAGTTAAAAATCGCCGTAACTCGGAAACTAAAAAAGATATGAAGATGCGCTCAACGGCATTCGATTTCTCGTAGTCTGATTTATATAGAACCATATTTAAAAAATCAAGTTTTAAGCTGGTTCAACAAAAAAATTTAAATTTTCAGATATTTTTGCGATCATGTCTCCAGCGAGTAAAAAACTTCAAGCACATAAATATATCACTTACCGAGATCTGCTTCAGTACAGTGCCACACCTAGTAATGGGTAAAAGACGTGATGATATAGTTATTTATTTTTATTTCTTGATCATAATGAAAAATAATATTTCTCGTCCAAGATTAATTAATTAATTATTTCCTTGCTGCAATTAATTTGAATTTTATCTTGATCGATGTAGGGTAAAGGGGGAGATATGCGACATTTGTTCCAGGTCGATGGGGGAATTAATTCCCCGTTGAGAAACGTGCAAACTTAACAAAGTTATAGGGTTCTTAAATTTTATGTCATCTTTTGTTATGAACACGTTTTAATTTATATGTAAGGCTTCAGAATGCCGTCAACTGTACGTGACAACACAAAAATACGATTTTATTATTCTTTTCATCGCTATGAATATGGCGACTTGTATGTTTTTTACTAATTGAATCTTGTACACATATGCGTACATTGTTATTATTATAATAAGAATCTTTTTAAAATTTGCGCTAAAATAACTCAAGAAGGAGTTGTTTATTTATTTTTGTAAAATAATAATATATATTATTTATTTATTTATTTATTAATCATACACTGCCCGACAGGTAAACTCAATTAGAGGGCTGGAAAATACAAAAGTGACATAGAAAAAAAATAATTCAAAATTTATAATCAAATAGTTGACTAAATATGAGAAGAGAATGTTATAGTAACCAAGGCAACAACAGAAAATATACTTTTTTCTGAAACCGGAAAGAAAATGCTTACTTTCCGGATCAATTTTGGTATGGAAAATAGATTTTTACCAAAATAGTCAAGTAAAGTACTTATCTAAGGCTATAACAAAAATAACAGTCTGGTAAAGTACAAAACTGTTTTTTTTTTTGTAACATAGTCTGCTGTCAATACAATTCATATAAAAAAGTGTATGCTTTTTGAATGATTTATAATGAATTTTTGAGTAAATTAAACGGTTTTATAAAAATTAGTGTTTTTACTTGACGAAGCGGTTGTTTGAAATACGAGGCCGCAGACCGAGTATTTTAATCTGCCGAGTCACGTGCACTTTCCTGACTTATTATGTAATATACTATTATAGTACTAGGACTATAAAGAGTTATTTTACAGGACTAGTACTATCAAAATAATATTATAGTACAATTTAACAAAAAATAGTACTATAAAATAGTATATTACGTACCATGATCTGTAAGTGACAGTTTTTAGGTCAACAATGTAGTTTGGATAATCGAGGCCCGAAGGGTCGAGATTTCGTGATCTAAAAAAATCACTTACAGTTCGAGGTTAGTAAGCTATTTTTTTACAATTCCTGCACAAATAGAAGGAAAGGAAAGATAGGTTTAAAAATTAACAGCAGTTAAATTATTGTCAAAAGAACAGAACCTTGATCAATAATATTTACTTACTGTCCACGGTAGATGGTAAGTAAATATTAAAGTCCTGATATAACCATGGAAACCACTGTGCAATAAAAGTTCCACTTACTGTGTGTTTAAGTTTTGTCAGTAATAGGTAACTTACTGTATATATTATTATACGAATTAACAAAAGAATATTGTACGCTGTTCGGACTGAAAGTTTCTTTATTTGATGTGTCTACTCGTGCCATAAAGTTTCACTTTCAGTACTTGTAACGTATATAATAATTTTGGTTCTATGACTAAAAAAACGATGACATATCCATGATAATGTAAACATTCCTGGAAAAGCGTTCTTTTATTATTAAAAAAGTTGAATTAAGAGTGTCATATTCAAGTGGGTGAAAAACAAAATAAACAATGTCTTTAGCTCTTCTACTAATAATATTTCTCATCCCTTCCCTCATATATTTCTTCCCTATTTTACTTTATCTTTCTTTCATTCTCACACATTCGTTTTTGTTTATCTGTTTCAGTCTACGCCCGGATTATCCCCGGAACCTGGACGTAGGTCGAGTCCGGTACGTCTTATCCCGCGCTCTGGATGTTTGGGCTCAGAATTCAAAACTCACCTTCCAAGAGCTGGACAGCGACCAAGCTGATATCCTCGTCTCTTTCCAAAGGTAAGATACCATTAAATATCTAAATAAAGGTTCGTTTACACCACACCCTAACCCTGTACTGGACCAATCATCGACCCTAATTTCCATGAAATTAAGCGCAGGGCGACAGGAATTCAGTATGTTGGACCACTGACCTATACTGTGCGAAGTACATGCATTATTAACGTTTTACTTCAAAGATAGGTGGAACGTTAATTTTAAAATAATTTGGACACTGCCAACATGGATACACAACCTAAACCAATATTGCCACCCTTTGTATTTGTTGTGACAAATGAGCGACGGGGATATTTGTTTAGGGACCCTGATGTATGTTCAATTTTTTGTAATTTGTACGTCGTTATGTACAAATTGGTTCGTTTATTGATCATTAATTATTTGACATATCCAAAAATGTTGAACTTGTTATTATAAATAATTAAAAAATATAAATATATCATTACGCCTTTTACCCATTACTGGATGTGGCATTCTGCTGAAGCAGATCTCGGTAAGTGAAATACTTATACGCGTAAAGTGCGGTTACCAGCCGTAAAATCACGCCTCCCAAGATGTTAGTGATGGGAGAGCTACAGGGGTAATTTTAAAATAAATAAATAAATATATCATCACGCCTTCTACCCATTACTGGGTGTGGCACTCTGCCGAAGCAGATCTCGTTAAGTGAAATATTTATACGCGTAAAGTGCGGTTATCAGCCGTAAAATCACGCCTCCCAAGATGTTAGTGATAAGAGAGCTACAGGGGTAATTTTAAAATAAATAAATAAATCATCACGCCTTCTACCTATTACTGGGTGTGGCACTCTGCCGAAATAGATCTCGTCAAATCGCGGCCCCCAAAGATGTTAGTGGTGGAGGAGCCATAGGGGTAGCTTTTGAAATTATGAAAATTGTTTATCGGCTGTGGGAATCGAATCTAGGGTACCAGGGTTCTCAGGATCCACAGGCCGACTTGATATCACTGAGCTATCCACCCCATGGGGTGGTTGAACTTGTTATTATAAATAAATATAAATATATCATCATGCCTTCTACCCATTTTTGGATGTGGCACTCTGCTGTAGCAGATCTCGATAAGTGATATATTTTTGCGCGTGAAGTGCGGTTACCAGCCGTAAAATCACGTCTCCCAAGATGTTAATGATGGGAGAGCTACAGGGGTAATTTTAATGTGGTAAAAATGTTTATCGGCAGTGGGAATCGAACCAGGGTTCTCAGGATCCACAGGCCGATACGATTCCACTGTGCCATCTACTTGTACTTGTTATTATGTGGATAATAATCAATCCTGCATGCAGGGCCGCATTAAGATACCTCACCCAGTAATGGATAGAAGGCGTGATGATATATTTATTTATTTTTTAATATTTCTTTGTTGTTTTCTTGCAGAGGTTACCACAACGATGGCTACCCCTTCGATGGAAAGGGTCAAATCCTCGCGCATGCTTTCTTCCCTGGGTCTGGACGTGGTGGTGATGCTCACTTCGACGACGACGAAATATGGTTGACTGAAGACAATGATGATAATGAAGAGGGTATGTTTTTCGTTTTTGTTGTTTCTTTTGTACTTGGTTCGAGGATCTTGTATCCTTCTTCTTACTCTTTCATTTCAATGAACTTGAAGATTTCATCATTCGTTACGCAGATGTTAATTTAAAGTTTACGCAGAATTTAAACATTTATGAAGGATGTAAAGATATTATCGGGTGCGGCAAATATACCAAAAATTATTTTTTTCTGAGGTCGTGTTGAAAAGTCGCTGTATCAGCATTTAAAATGTGTGTGGAAAGTATCTTTTTGCAAAGTTCATTGTAGTAAGTAATTGTTTATGATGTCCGTTTCCAAGACAACCATTGTGGAACAATCTTTTTTTAATTAATGAGAAATTTAACAGTAAATACGTCAAATATATTTTAAGAAATAAAATTCACAATAATAAAAAAATAGTATAACATACGTTTGATAACTCGTATATCAACGTTTGTACTCGTTTTGCAATGAAAGCCCGTGCCACACGCCACACTTAATGGTATATATTATACTATAAATTTGAAAATGTATTATCATTAAATAATTTCGATTGGGTGAATGGTATGAAAAAATATTTCAAATAATAGTTGTAGAGAATGAAGAGGCAAGTAATTTCTTATTTAAAAAATTTTCTGTACAGTTAACCGTTTACTCAAAAATCGAGAAAAACTGTGTAGAGTACTTTTCAAACGAGCTACGTGCTGCCATCTCTTCGAAAACTTCTAAACTATATACGTGTGAAAATATTTCAAAACTGAGGGGGTTTCTCAAAAAATGTTTCAAATAAAAGTTGTAGATAATAATTAAATTAAGAAAAGTTATTTGAAACTTTTTTTGATTAGTGCTCCCAATTTTGAAATAATCCCATAAGTAAATGTTACTACTCTACACAAATCTGCGCGCTATATATCATCACGCCTTTTGCCTATTACTGAGTATGGCACTCTGCCGAAGCAGATCTCGGTAAGTGATATATTTTTCATTTGAAGTTTGGTTACCAGACATACATACATATCTTCACGCTATATCCCAACAAAAGGGGTAGCACGAACCCTAAAATCACTCATAAAACATGCACTAATTACATTCATCAAACATTATCATCCGAACACACCACCCTCACTTCAACCACATTCATAGATCACTCCATATAAACTCAATCATTTGTTACACTCGAAATCATTTATCACACAACAAACCTTAAATCACATCATTCCTATTCACTTATCATTCATCGTCTTTCTTCGACGTTTAGTGTAATTTGACTAATTCAAAATTCAGACTAGTTAAAACTCTTTAGTGAATTGGGTTGTGAGAGTATTCTGTGACTTGTTGAGTGCCACTGTGCATCGTCACCGGAAATGGCTATCACCGGAAGAAGCCATCTGCATCTCTGTAGGCAGATTGTTGCCCTGCACTATCTCATCCAGCCACACGCATTCACATACACATCTGAGCCACTAATACATACATGCATACATCACAGACAACATGTGTTTGTTAATTGCGTAGTGTGTGACAAACTGCAGACTGTCTCTTGTCAGCGCTGTTATCGACAGAAACTAATCAATGAAAGAGTTGATGGATAAAACAGTGGGTGGTACACTCAAATAAATGCACTTTTATTTCATTACAATTATTCTCACTTGAGAATCAACAGCGCTAACATTGTACGACAATTATTGCAATTATATTTCACACATTACTGATAATTGTTGTCAAATATATGATATCTTTTAAAGCTCTAGAATTATTTAAAAAGAAGCACGAGATATTCAATATCGTTGAACGCATTTGATGAAGTCAAAGTTAGGGAAAAATAATTTTTCGGAGTTTATATCTTAAAAATTAGACGAGATATGACGATGTACTCAACGACATTGAATTCTTCGTGTTTAAATTGACTTATAAGCAAATTTTTAGCTATTTATAGGGATTTAATTTTTTGAAATTTTTTTAAGCGGAAATTCAACTTTTCCGCAGGCTATAACTTAAAAACTAGACGAGATACGAAGTTGCGCTCTACGGCGTTGAATTCCCCGGCTCCGAATTGACTTATTAGCAAAATTTTAGGTCATTTGAAGCGTTTTTAGTTTTTTGAAATTTTTAATTATTTTTCAAGGGGTACCCCTTAGGTTTTTTACGATTTTCAAACAATGTGCTCTAAAACTCTTTCTCGTACGATTATTGTAATGAAAATTTACATACATATGTATTTTGATCTGCTAAATGCAATGGTCAAATCCCCAAGCGCGTACGCCTTCTGGTTTTTAAGATATAGTCCAAAAACTGTTTGGAAAAAAATTAATGGCGAACATTTTTGAAAAATAAAAATCGCTGAAAATTTGTATACAAGTTAATTGAAGCACGTGAAATTCAATGCCGTTGAGCACATCTTCATATCTCGCTTAGTTTTTGAGATATAGCCTCGGGAATCTAGAAAATCTGATAAGGTATTTTTTTTAGAAAGTTCAACATATAATAAAAATTAATATATCATCATGCTTGCTACCTATTACTGGTAGTGGCATTCTTTCGTAGCACATCTTGATAAGTGATGTATTTATGCGCTTGAAGTACGATTACCAGTCGTCAAATCACGACCTCCAAAAATGTCAGTGGAGAAAATCACAGGAGTAGTTTTAATATAATGAAAGTCGAACCTGGGTTCTCACATCCACAATTCGACTCGATACCACTGAACTAAAACAATAAGCTTTGAATTCATAAACGCTAGCTCGTCTAGCGAGAGCGCTACCCAATGATAAATCAAATACCTCTCTTTCTCTCCCGGATTTCCCGATGGAAACGTGGTAGCAGTCGGGATATTAGCCGCCTTAGGGAACACTGTGTAATCATAAACACCAATTACTGGAAAGGGGCAAATTTTCATCTCCCTTAAGATTGAAATTAGAATTTCAGTTTTGCGTAATTAATTTAAACATAAATTTCATTACAAAAACTTAATATTCCCAGATAGCGCCGCACGATTCAAATTGAATTTTTAATTTAGTTACAAGAAATATTATTTTTCCACTACCGGGCGTAAAAATCACTTTATGTGCCGTCAGATTTGTGACAGAAATATTACATTTTAACTCGCTGTACCGTTGTTAAAAATATTTTACTACTGTTACTAAGGGGAGAAACAATAATAGTATATTAAATGCCAAGGGATTAAAGTGCATAATTTAACGAGGGAAATAATCACCTGAGGGATTAAATGCAGTCGTTGAAAAGGAAGAATAAAGTAGATCTTTTACTCATGGAAGTGCGAAAAATGTATTTTATGTACAACCGGGCCGAAATTTATGTCTATTAGCCCTAAAAAGCGGGTTTAAATACTTCTTTTTGGCCCTAGGACCATACAGAAATAATTCCTATATATATATATATATATATCTCGGTAAGTGATATATTTTGCACGTGAAGTGCGATTACCAGTCGTCAAATCACGGCCCCCAAAGATGTTAGTGGTGGAGGAGCCACAGGGGTAGCTTTTGAAATTATGAAAATAGTTTGTCGCCTGTGGGAATCGAACCAGGGTTCTCAGGATTCACAGACCGACTTCATACCACTGTGCTAGCCACCCCATATTATTTATTGTATTATTATTATGTATTGTTTATTGTGAATACTTGATTGTGCAAAATGTCATTTTGACATATAACCTATGTACATATTTTAATCTTTTGAACATATAATTAAATGTTATTTTGTTGTGCATAAAATATTGTATGTACCACGGGTGAAATTAGCGTTTCTGACCCTGAGCATGTTATTAGCCCTCAGCTATACGCCACTGTAATTGGGATTAATTTCCTGTTGTGCAAAGTAAAAAAGCTAAATTCTAGTATGAGCTGCAGTAATAGGAATTGATTTCCTGTTGTGCATCGTAGCAAATAATACGTCTTCAACTATTTTGAAATGTTTCACCCTTAGTGGCAGCATGTAGCCCTCGTACGATAATCGACCCTTAAAAGGAAAAACTAAACCCATCCGAAGTGATTTGTCTTAATAACAGCGCGTATTCCACGACAAGTACAGATCTCTGGATCTTTCTCCTTCGTTTTGCCCTCATTCTGCTGTATAAGAAAATCTTGCCACTTTGTATTCGTTGCTAGGGATTCCTGACAGCGATAAATGAAATTATGAACTTGAGTGTA
Organism: Pterostichus madidus; assembly: GCA_911728475.2. NCBI lineage: Eukaryota > Metazoa > Arthropoda > Insecta > Coleoptera > Carabidae > Pterostichus > Pterostichus madidus. The sequence continues at coordinate 781,475 of OU452314.1, read as the reverse complement.
CAGCCGTGTAATATATTGTAGGCTATCATAAGAATAAAAACTTATTAATATGATTTTGATGAAGTTATAAACTTTGCTCAGAGATTTTATAGTACATTGGAACAGAATTTAAATAATATCAACGCTGTGTTACATAAAATTTGGTAGCATGAACCCTCAACTAACATTTATTCATATTTCCCTTCATAGGTAATCGTAGCTTAGTGAATAAAACTGAGGTAAAACTTGCGTAAGACGTCGTGCGTTTAAATCTCACTGCTTCAACTTATATGGGGTAGCTAGCTCAGTGGTATCAAATCGGCCTGTGAATCCTGAGAACCCTGGTACCCTAGATTCGATTCCCACAGGCGACAAACAATTTTCACCATTTTAAAAACTGCCCCTGTGACTTCCCCACCACTAATATCTATCTATGGGGGCCGTGATTTGACGTCTGATAACCGCAGTTCACGTGCAAAATAAATCACTTACCGAGATCTGTTTCGGCAGGTTGCCACACCCAGTAATGGGTAGAAGGCGTGATGATATATTTATTTATTTTACTTCAACATATATCCAAAAAATTATTTTTTTTTAGAGAGTTTGTATCAATTAAAAAGTTTGCATCTTCGATGTTTGGTTAAAGTTTGACTGATCCTTTTACCCTTTACTGGGTGTGGCCTCTACCGTAGCACATCTCAATTGACTTATACCCATATTTCTAACAACATTCTTTTCTTTATGGGGTAGCTAGTACAGTGATATCAAGTCGGCCTGTGGATCCTGAGAACCCTAGTTCGATTCCCACAGGCAACAAACAATTTTCACCATTTTAAAACTACCCCTGTGGCTCCCCTACTACTAACATCTTTGGGGGCCGTGATTTGACGGCACTTTACGCGCAAAATGTATCACTTACCAAGATCTGCTTCAGCAGAGTGCCACACCCAGTAATGGGTAGAAGGCGTGATGATATATTTATTTATATTTTATTTTTCGGTTTCGATTTCCACAGACGACAAACAATTTTCACTGCATTAAAATTACCCCTGTGATTCCCTCACCACTAACATCTTTGAGGCCATGATTTGACGACTGGTAACCGCACTTCACTCATATAAATATATCACTTACCGAGTTCTGCTACGGCAGAGTACCACACCCAGTAATGAGTAAAAGGGGTGATGATAACTATATTTTTGTATTTCACATCTTTCTCTTTCTTTCTTGCGAAGGTCTGCATTTGCAGAGCAGTTCTTTTGAGCGTAGCGCGAAAGCTTTGACAACATACAATATTATTCAACAAGAGAGTAAACAACAAAGACAAATGATGCATTTATGTCATAATACGACAAGACATCGGTCGTCTACTTGAATACAAATGGACCTCTAAGTATAAGTTTGTGTTCTTCGTGATGTATGCGTGGGTTCAAATCAATGTTACCGTCTACAGTTAACACAATAGCATGTTAAAAAGCCGACAGAATACATAAAGTTGAACAATGCATATGGTAATTTGGTTCTTTAAGATTGACGCCAGCAAACAGTTGAGATTTTGTGAATGTGTTTCACTTTAAACTGAACTATACTCCGCAATAATTACTCGACATTTGTTACAGACTTCTATAGTCTGTTTTTTAACCAGGAGGAGTAAATGCACAAGTCAGATTTACACTATAGAAAGTTACCAAAGAGTTCGCGCGAAATACAAAAATTTCTTACACATCTGCACTGATTAAGTCTCATGGCATTTATTTTAAAATACAAATGACATTATAAACTCTAATTTGTCACTCCGTATATTATTAATTCTTAAAAGAACTGATTTATGTTAATGTCACAGAAATGCAAAAAACCAACAAGAAAACAGATAACCTCAAAACTTATGACAGTTCTAATAAATCAAATGTAAAATCTATGTACAGTGTAAACTGGACGAAGCACTAGCCAATCAGAAGCGTCAGTTTTAGCGGTTAAAATTTAAATTACTCCTCCTGGTTAAAAAACAGAGTATAGTACTTTTGTATAAAATGTTTCTCAGATTTACATACATACATACATACACACATATCATCATGATATATCCCATCAAATGGGGTAGTACGATCCTTAAAATCATTCATAAAACATCAAATGATATATTTATGCGTGTGAAGTGGGCCAAATCACGGCCCCCAAAGATGTTAGTGGAGGATAAACCAAAGGGGTAATTTTTAATGTGAAGAAAATTGTTTGTCGGCTGTGAGAATTGAACCTGGGTTCTCAAATCCGCAAGTCGACTCGATACCACTGAACTATCTACTTGTTTTAAGATATTTGCATTAATGTTATTCTGGGTTAGTGGTATTAAATCGGCCTGTGGATTCGAGAACTCATGTTCGATTCCCACAACCGACAAACAATTTTCAGTAGTACACAAGAGAGTGAGAATTGAAAATAATTTGACAGATCTTTCGAAAACTTGTTGCCAGGCAATAGTCACGAAAGTCCGTAGGGCTTGAGTGGCTATTGCCAAATGGCAACAAGTTTGAGAAAGATGCTATAGAATTATTTTCTAATTTATCCAACTCTCGAGTGATATTTAATTAGATTATTTTTTGACTTAGCTGTTGAGGTCGATTCATCCAACTTAAAAGATTTTGAACTGGGTCTATATCGATTGATTACTTATTAATGTATTCTTGGAAGTTGTTTCTAAAATTTGTTGGTGTATTTCTGTATCTAAAATACAACTAAACCGATTTTTTTCACACATTTAGTTGACGCGTTGACAGTTTTAAATAATTATTTGACAACTACCTATCATTTGTCACAAACAAAAAAGCACCTATAGAGGTTATTCCCGGGAATAATCACAAGAGCTTTATTCTCAGTATAATGACAGGACTGGTTAAAACGCAGACACGGGACATACAATGAAGCATTTCATTGGTTTTGAGAAACGTCAAAAAATAATCATTATAATTCAATTTGGTGACAAATTTACCCTAAAATTACAACAGCCCTCAGATGCTACAAAAGGGTGATTTATACCTCACAAAACTATTCAAACTTTTCACTAAATAAACATAATAAAAATCAATTGATTAATCTTAAATCAAACAGCATTCTAGAAAAGAATTTAATCAGAAACACAGCACATCAATAATGTATTAATCAGTTGTAAATGAATTTTAAACATAGCTCTTAGCAACTGCTGCATCTAAATATAACTCGTAGTTAGAAACGGGCAACTACAACCGTTCGTATTATACATAGATTAAAATACATCATTACAAAAGCAACCGGTGTGAAAACTGTCCTCGTTTTACGTAAATCTCATTGAAAAACTTGTGGAAATTATCGTGGAAACATGGACAAATATTTGTTGAAACTACAAATAATAGCTTGCGTTGTTTAAAAGTTTAAATAATGTGATAACTAGGTGACTAACTTTATAAATGCAACATGTGACGACTACATAAATACTATAATAGTTCTCATGTTTTTTTGGATTTTAAGTTGGACTTTTAAGTTTGAACTTAAACTATTTTGAAGTTGTGACATAGCAGTGTTTATTTTTATAAGGATTTGAAATGTGGAATATTTTTACAGGTAATAAAATAAATATATTTTTTACAATATTTGTACTGTAAGTTACCTATTAATGAAAAAATTTAAACACATTAAGAAGAACTTTTATTGCACAGTGGTTTCCATGGTTGTATCAGGACTATAATATTTACTTACTGTCCACCGTGAATAGTAAGTAAATATTACATATCAAGGACCTGTTTATTTTGTTTATTTAACAGCTGTCAATTTTGAAATCTATTTTTCTTTTCCTTCTATTTGTACAAGTATTGTAAAAAATAGCATATTAACCTCGAACTGTAAGTGATTTTTTTAGGTCGCGAATTCTGGACCTAAAAACTTGACCTAAACTAACTGTCACTTACAGTTCATGGTACGTAATATACTATTGTACAATTTTTGTTGTGGTAAATAAAAATAAGCTCTATGTACAGAAATAAATAAGTTCTGTGACTACTTATAATCATATAGACTATGCAAATGCATTATTGTTAAATAACTGTTAATGAGTAAATGATATAAAAAATTATTTCAATTTGTAGAGCATTAATAGATGAGTAATTTCTTATTTAAACATTTTTCTGTAAAGTCAACCGTTTACTCAAAAAACACGAAAAACTATTTAAGGAAATTTTCAAACGTGCTAGGTGCTGCCATCTCTTCGTAAACTCCTGAACTATATACGTGTGAAAATATCTCAAAACTGAGGGGCTTTATTAAAAAATGTTTTAAATCAAAGTTGTAGATAATAATTAAATTAAGAAAAGTTATTTGAAACTTTTTTTGATTAGTGCTCCCAATTTTGAAATAATCGCATAAGTAAGTGTTACTACCCTGCGCGCTATATATCATCACGCCTTTTACCTATTACTGAGTGTGGCACTCTGCTGTAACAGATCACGGTAAGTAATATATTTTACGCGTAAATTACGGTTACCAGCCGTCAAATCACAACCTCCAAGGATATTAATGTATCACGGAAAGTGAAGCAGGCGTTTAACAAGGGAAATCCGTTTTTCCGTGCGCATTACTCCTCTAATTATTTTAGACAAAAAGTTTCAAATGGATGTTGTAAAGCAAAAATTTCTACATCCGAATCACTAAAACCAAATCATTTTGGCTACTTCATAACTGCAGAAATAAAATTTGAAAAATCACGGAATTACAATTTGATAGTATTAGCCATGGACTTAGGTCTGCATATATTTTGTCTGTGGTTACATTTAAATTTACACAAAACGCGAGCTAGTATAAATGTCAAGTGAAGAACAAAATGAACAATAAAATATTCTCTTCAAATTACATTTCTCGCTCAATAACTTCTGTATACATAACAATAAAACTTTAATCTGACATAGCCATCATCTTCAGAGTTAACTTGAGATTTCCAACGTTTCTGTCGTTTTCTGCGCTATTACAAAATGCCATCTTGCGTTTCATTATTCTGATGGTCCGCCATTTCCAGGATTATCGTGTAATCCGAAACGTTACGAAAGAAAAAATAAATATATCATCGTGACGTTTTCTCTTTCTTCTACAACCGCGAATATTATTTTTTGTACTCGCATATCATTTAAAATAAGGTTTACGTTACCCTGGAAACTGAAATCAAGTTTGATTTTACGCACTAGTGCTTCAAAGTAAATGAAAAAACACCTATGTTTATAGTTTTAAATTTTGATTATTATGGCCGTATTTATTTGGGATTTTTAAAGTAACCTGCAGGTTACTTGGCACACTTTAAGTAACCTGGAACTAACCTTAAACTGACCCTACTGCCCCAGCTATTTTAGCGGGTTGGTAGATTCAACCCGTTTACTATCTCTTTCTAATCAACTTGTGTTCCTTGTTATTCGTGGCGGCATCGCGATTTGTAATAGTATAGAGAGGTTAGGAGTTATTTTTATGAAAAACCTAAGTAATTTATAATCATATTTTGAAAAAATATACTAAACTATTATTTATGCAGATGATGGAAGAGCAATATGCATTATGTGCTTCTTGCAATATAAGTCACAGAGGATAATATTACGACACATTATTACGACTCCGAAATTCATTATTTTGATAGTGCTGATGACAAAATTATAAAAAAAAACAGACCCTGACGTTATTTGCTTTTTGACTACATATAAAAAATATAAAGATGACTCAAAACATCCAATTAAAAGCGCAATTTAACACACAAACTAAACTAAGCAGATGTCGCTTCGAACATGCATTCAGATTTTCAATTTACCGCCAGTGTTTACAACTGACACTAGATGCATCATTTATTTGGAAGTAACACGAGTTAGTTCTAGGTCAGTTCAGGGTTGGATCAAAATTTCCCAAACAAATACGGCCTATATCGCTAATTGTATATAAGTTATATACAGACATTTTAAGGAATTTATAAAAGAAGTAGAGACATTAGCTTATAACGCCATCAATCAGACATATTTTAACAAGCTTTACGAGAAAAAATAAACCATTTGTTTTTAAATAACAAATGTCAATTCATGGCATACTAAACTGTCAATATAAATTCACGCTTCAAATTTAATAACTTTTCTCACTATCGGTTATTTAATTTTTGCTCGTTACAAAAAGCATTATATAAAACTCGTGCACGAAGATGACATTTGTATCATTCGCGCACTTGTTATGTAAATAGCTATTTTATACTCGCATCATTCATGGGGTAATGTCCCAGTGATATCGAGTCGGCCTGTGGCTTCTAAGAACCTTGGTTCGATCCCCATAGTCGACAAACATTTTCACCTAATTAAAAATTAATCCTGTGGCTCCCCCACCCCTAACATCTTTGAAGACCGTGATTTGACGGCTGATAACCGCACTTCACTCTCATAAATATATCACTTATCGAGATCTGCTTCTGGAGAGTGCCACACCCAGTAATGGGTAAAAAGCGTGTTGGTATATTTATTTATATTTTTTTATTATCGTTCAAAATAAGATTTACGCTACCCTGGAAAGCGAAATAAAGTTTGATTTTACGCACTAGTGCTTCAAAGAAAATGAAAAAACACGTATTTTTGGTTCTAAATTTTGACTATTAAAACGCTAATTGTACTTATATACATTTTAAGGAATTTATAAAAGAAGTAGAGACATTAGCTTATAACGCCATCAATCAGGCACATTTTAACAAGCTTTATTTATTTATTTATTTGTTACTCTGCACAACAGGAAGTAAATCCCAATTACAGTACAGGAGACCTATAGCTTATAGTGAAATCCGAACCACTCAGACACAATCGTAGTTTTGGATATAAGTAGAAGTCAGTAAGATATGAACACACGACCTCTTGTTTGCTAATTAAGAAACGCAAGTTTTACCTCGCTTTTAACCACTGAGCTACGAGAAAAATAAACAATTTGTTCTTAAATAACAAATGTCAAATTGTCAATATAAATTCACGCTTAAAATTTAATAACTTTTCTTACTATCGGTTATATAATTTTTGCTCGTTACAAACAGCATTGTACAAAACTCGTGCACGAAGACGTCATTTGCACCATTCGTGCACTTGTCATGTAAATAGCTATTTCTATGAATTATTGTACCAACCGTCAACCAATTGTTTAATCAAATATCGTGGCAATTGTTATGTTAAACACGGCGTTAGTATATGCAGGTGTTCAACCATTATAATCTAACTTATAGTTCGTAATTTAGTTCCGCGTGTTTTAGCAATGAAGTCAGCTTTAATTAGGTGACTTATTTACTTTTGTTTTTCGTCTTTTATTTGGTTTCCCGTCTTGCTTTCGTCCTTTACGAATGTAGACAGTCTCGTCTTCTTTGCGAAAGCAATTCCTTTGATTGTTTTCTTTTCGTTGATCGTTCCTCGAACCACGGTAGTTCATATTAGCATCTGTTCAGCAGCAATGGTTATTTTAATTCATTTGTTTATGTACATTTAGGTACGAGTCTATTTTTGGTGGCAGCGCACGAGTTCGGCCATTCGCTTGGCCTCAGCCACTCGTCAGTGGAAGGGGCCCTCATGTATCCCTGGTATCAAGGTTTAAAACCGAACTTTGAATTACCAGATGATGATAAACATGGTGTACAGCAAATGTATGGTACGTTTTTATCACACACACGACCATGACGGAAAGTATGTTATTTCAGCAGTCGTTTGATAATGGAACGTTATCGTTTCTCGAGCAACAAGCGTTTATTTTTCTGTTCCCCATAGCAACATTTTAGTTTGTTTAAAAATGATTGTAAGTACAGGTTGTTCAGAACGATTTTTTGATTAATTTTGAGTCAACAAGCCACACGAAGCCATTAAACTTGTAAATATCTGATTAGAACTAAGCCATAATTTTTTGTTTATCTTTTATGGAATATCGTTATTGTTTACATTCAAGAAGAATTGTATAAAACTGCGTTGATGTAACTAATCGTATATAACTATTACTTTATCAGCCCAATTCTCAAAACAGTTTTAACTAATCCTGTATTTTTTTAGCTAATATTCTAGTAACAATATTATGTTAGAATTTGTTTAAACTTTTTTGAGATTATGGTTTAGCTTACTTTGACTAATCCAAAATTCAGGATTCTTTTGATAATTGGGCTGTTTGTTTTCGGAAAGTGAATTGAATTAACTTTTTTAAGTCGGACTAGCATAAGATTAGCTAATCTAAAATTCAAGATTAGCTAAAACTTTTTTGAGAATCTTGCTCTATATTTTTATCTCTTTAGCAGTATTTTTTCAATTTTAGTACATTCGGAAATCTTGTACAAAACAGTTTTTTGTTTGAAAAAAAAGTACTAGTGTATTATATAGCAAGGAACTAAAGCCGCAGGCGGAGGAAATAATCACCTGACGGATTAAATACACTAGTCATGTGATACATACACTAGTTTTCGCATTTCAAGAGAGATATTTTAAATTAATGATTAATTAATTAATTAAGGGCCGCACAATTATTTGTTTGTATTAGGATTGTGGATTAATTAAAGAATCGTTCTATCTGAAGCTTGTCACTCATTTTCTGAACATCCTGTATTATGTGTACCTAGAGCAGAAAGTACTCTATTACCGTTCGTACATGGAGTTTGTTGATCAAGCAGCCGAGAACAACAATCATGCAAGAGCGGTAAGAACACTTTCTGCTCGTGGTACACACAATATTTTTTCTACAGTCATTTAGAAACGCTTGAAAAAACAATTTAAACTTATTTTGACAGTTTTTCTGTTCCGAAATCTGCTCGGCGAGCGGCTAACATAAACATTCTGCTCTCAACTGTCAATTGGAAATATCTATTTTCTGCTCGGTTGTAAAAAAATACATTTCTGATTGAAATAAACATAACTCATATTTTCAGGAGCAAAAGAAGACCGTCTATGGGGTAGAAACCCTATGTACAACCCTCAACCTGTAACACCCCCTCTCCGTACCCGCCCTACCACCACTACAACCCGCCGTCCATACCCCCGTCCCGAAAAACCAAAGTATCACAAACCCTACGACCCAGAAAAGCCTAACTACCCTAAAAACTACCCCGATCGTAAATATCCTCATCATGGTCACTACCCTCATAATCCTGAAAGAAATCCTGAAAGATACCCTAGTAGATATCCTGAAAGGTATCCTGAGAGATATCCTGAAAGATATCCACCAAGAACTCCTGAAAGAACTCCAGAACGTTATCCTGAAAGAGTTCCTGAAAGGAAATATCCTCAGGGAAATAATCCTCCTAACTATTCACCTGAAAGACATCCTGAAAGGACAACTGAAAAGCCTACACAGCCGACGAGACATGCAGGACATCATACTACAGTTAAACCTGAAAAATCTGAAAAACCTGAAACTTGTGACACTAGTTATGATGCCATTTCTGTTATCAGAAGAGAAGTTTTTATTTTCAAAGATGCTGTAAGTATTATATACAAAAAGAGGACGACAATAATTCTCAGTACTAAAGAGAGTGAGAATAAATTGAAAATAATTTGACAGATCTTTCGAAAACTTGTTGCCAGGCAATAGTCACGAAAGCCCGTAGGGCTTGAGTGGCCTTTGCCAAATGGCAACAAGTTTGGGAAAGATACTGGAGAATTATTTCTAATTTATCCAACTCTCGAGTTATATTTAATTAGATGATTTTTTGACTTAGCTGTTGAGGTCGATTCATCCAACTTAAAAGATTTTGAACTGGGTTCATATCGATTGATTACTTATTAATGTATTCTTGGAAGTTGTTTCCAAAATTTGTTGGTGTATTTCTGTATCTGAAATACAACTAAACCGATTTTTTCACACATTTACTTGACGTGTTGACAGTTTTAAATAATTATTTGACAACTACCTATCATTTGTCACAAACAAGACCCCTACAGAGATTATTCCCGGGAATAATCACTAGAGCTTTATTCTCAGTATAATAATGACAGGATTGGTTAAAACGCAGACATGTGACATACAATGAAGCATTTCATTGGTTTTGAGAAAACGTCAAAAAATAATCATTTTAATTGAATAAATCTGCGAAATTTTCTACGATCCGAAAACTTGTATTTTTAGTCCTATTAAAACAAATAACTATTTTGATATGTCCATTAAAAATCGCTTCAAACATAATATTAAAATAATTTTGGACAGTTTTACTGCTTTGATATTTGTTTAAAACTGTTGACATTTTTTTTGTATCCATGGATACTATTAACTTTTCACGCAGTAATACCTAAATGTTACTTATATGAACATCCTTATGAAAAGTGACACTTTATGAACCGAAAACATCCAACTAAAAAATCATTTCACACATAACCTAAGATAAAAACAATTATTATTGTTTCCAGTATCTATGGAGAATAGGAGACAGTGGATTAGATCAATCTTATCCCGTTGAAATAACTCGAATGTGGAACGGTTTACCAAGAAATTTAACTCATGTAGATGCAGTCTACGAAAGACCTGACAACAAAATCGTATTCTTTATCGGTAAGAAACAGTTCAACAAAAAATAATAATTTAAGAACGTTCCTAAAACGTGATTAAAACATATCTTATATTTGTAGGAAAACAATATTTCGTTCACAATGGAAACAACGTCGAACGTGGCTACCCACGACCATTGACTCATCTTGGTTTACCATCTTCTTTAGATAAAATCGATGGTGCCATGGTCTGGGGACATAATGGAAAAACTTATTTCTATAGTGGAACCATGTATTGGAGGTACAATCTCTTTTCATTCATTATTTAATTGATATTTTATTGATTGTTGTTGATTTGTAGGTTCGATGAAGATTTAGGAAAGGTTGAATTGGATTATCCCAGGGATATGTCCATGTGGAAGGGTGTTGGATATAATATTGATACAGTTTTTCAGTGGAAAGATGGTAAGAAATTAATAATATCACCCACAGAGCTTTGTGGAGGGTGATACTTTTTTTATGACCCTATAAGATTCAAGTTTTCTTCCCTTAATTGGGAGAAGATAGTGATACTTTTCATCTCTAAAATCTTTAGAGAAGAAAGTACATTTTTCATATATAAAAACATTAAAGAAATTACGAAAAAACAAAGTTGCGTGAATACTGATTCTTATATTTATTAATAACAATAACTATATATACACTTTGCTGCATTAGTGTGATAAATGCCTTATTACGACACTCAAAATAATTAGATAATTTTGATATTATGTAACGACAGTACATAAAGTTCTTTTTACAATGCTTGTACTGTAAGTTACATATTAATGGCAAAATTGTAACACAGTAAGTGGAACTTTTATTTCACAGTAGTTTCCATGGTTATATCAGGACTATAATATTTACTTACTATCTATCGCGGACAGTAAGTAAATATTACATACCATGGTCTTGTTTATTTTGACAACCATTTGACAGCTCTCAATTTTGAAAAATATTTTTCTTTTCCTTCGCTTTGTGCAAGTATTGTAAAAAATAGTTTATTAACCCCGAACTGTAAGTGATTTTTTAGGTCGCGAATAGTTAGGAAATCTCTACCCTTCGGGCCTTGATTTCCCAAACTACATTCTTTACCTAAAAACTGTCACTGACAGTTCATGGTATGTAATATACTATTACTCTTCGGGCCTCGATTTTCCAAACTACATTCTTTACCTAAAAACTGCCACTTACAGTTTATGGTACGTAATATACTATTACGATTCCTCCACAGAAAACGTCAACTTTACATTGACAGATAAGAGCGTAATTGTCCACTTTTCATAGCAGTCATAGAAAAAGACATTTTATTTAATTTGTATTTTATTTTCATGCCTATCTGATTTTTGACAAAAATGTAACATTTTAATTTTCAAATATCTAGTGCTACAGACATACTAGAATAACATATTTAAACGTTTTAAAAGTAAAATTGACTTTTAAATAATTTTGCATTCTTGTACTTTTGCTCTAAAATGTACAGGAGGGCCAATATCCGACCATTTTAAAAATCCTTTGTTCCGCATTTTTATGCGCTCTCTGTATTTACTTTTTCCTTGTGAAGAAAGTGTCATTCCTCCCTTAGGTATTTTCTGAAAGAAATATCTCATTGTCTTCGCTTGGTAAACAATTAATAATTGTTAAAATATTTTAGCCTTACGATAAGTATATTTTCAGTACAACAACAAGTATTGTAAAACAGCAAGAATGTTTAAAATATGCATAAAATTTATTACCACAGCAATTAAAATTTAGTAATAATTCATTTTAACTACAACTCAAGATAAAATAATAATTATGCGATTAATTTTCAGGAAAAACTTATTTCTTCAAGGGCAAAGGCTTCTGGAAATTCAATGATTTACGTATGCGAGTCGAAAACGAACAACAAACACTCTCTGCTCCTTTCTGGATGGGGTGTCCTCGTCCTCTTGAAGGACCCAACACTCGTACAAGAGAAAAGTTTGTTGGAGAGCCTGCGAGCTCAGCATCAAGACACCTAAGTGTCTTAACACTTGTCTTAATTGTCATTAGCTCAAAGTTTTGGACGTTGATCACATAGTGATGATGTACTAGCTTTATTTTATTTATAATTAATTAAGAAGTAGAATTGTCACATTCTTGTGGTGTCACAGCTTTGTACTTTTAAATTTATGTATTCAGAGACTGAATTTAATTGAAAGCTAATCTCACACCCCGATAAAGGGCGTGGGAGAAGCGTTAGTAATGTATTTGGATTAATTTACGAATATACTATCGCACTGCCAGCGCTTTGATAATCTTTAATTAATATAATTCTATGAGCTTATATCAATCTATTAACCATATATGTGCAATTTACTTGAAGTAAGTTTTTTATACGTCTATTTCGTACTGTTAGCCACGTAGTTAATAATGAATTTCATTGTAAACTCAAGGTTTAACTGGTTGTAAGTCTATTCATAAGTGCCGATTACAGATGAAGAAATTACAAATAGTTTTTAAAGTCAAAGTTTGTAGAATTGTTAACTAATAAATAAAATTGTTCCATTAGATATGTCTCTAGCAGACCACTCAAAAGAGTTTTAGCTAATCCTAAATGTTCGATTAGTCAAAGATTAAATAAACTCTAATAATGGTCGTATTTGTTTGGGAACTTTGGGTTCAACCCTGAACTGATCTAGAACTAACTCGTGTTACTTCCAAATAAATTATACATCTAGTGTCAGTTGTAAAAAATAAATTTAAAATCTGAATGCACGTTCTAAGTGACGTCTGCTTAAATACAAATTGCAATGCCACCAATTCAAAACATATAACAAAAAATACAAGTGATAGAAAATGGGTTCAACCTGCCAACCCACCAAAATAGCTGGGGCAGTAGGATCAGTTCTGGGTTACTTAAAACGTGCCACTTAAACTAAAGTAACCTACCGGGTTACTTTAAAAATGCCAAATAAATACGGCCATAATTTTGTTACCATTTAGAACCCAATCTCCAAAGAGTTTTTGCTAGTCCTGCATTTTGGATTAGTCAAATTAAGCAGAACCAGATTCTCAAAAAAGTTTAAATGAACTCTAATATAATCTTGTTACCATTTAGTTTTCGGCAAGTGATTTGGATTAACTATTTAAAATCGAACTAGAATAAAATTAGTTAATTCAAAATTTAGGATTAGCTAAAAGAAATTTGATAATCGAGCTGTTAGTTTTTGTGAAGTGATTTTAACTAAAATCGGGCTAGAATAAAAGTAGCTAATCAAAAATTCAGGATTAGTTAAAAGAAATTTGAGAATCGAGCTGTTAGTTTTTAGAAAGTGATTTTAATTAAAATCGGACTATAATAAAATTAGCTTATCCAAAATTCAGGATTAGCTAAAAAATTTTTGAGAATCGGGCTTTAACTGATAACAAGATTGTATTAAAGTTTATTTAAACTTTTTTGAGAAAGTGGTTTAGCTTTATTTGACTAATCCTGAATTTTGGATTAGTCAAATTAAACTAAACCATATTCTCAAAAAACATTTAGAGAAATTATAATATAATCTTATTTAGCATTTGGTTTTTGGAAAGTGATTTAGATTAACTAAATCGGAGTAGAATAAAATGAGCTAATCTAAAATTCAGGATTAGCTAAAATTTGTTTATGAATCGGACTGTTTGAATCTATTAAGTTATGCTGAAAGGTAGTTCAGTGCTCTATAACGATGGCTAGAGGATCCTAACTTATACACATTCTTCTAGAATTTTTTTTATATATTCCTTCTATCAATTTACCCTCCAGGTATCGTCTTAGAACACTCAACTAAGTTTTAGCATAGCTTAATAGACTTTAAACAGATTCTTTACAGCCCAATTCTTAAAAGAGTTTTAGCTAATCCTGAATTTTGGATTAACCAAATAAAGCTAAACTATATTCTCAACCTCTAATATAATCTTGTTAGCACTTAGATTTCTGAAAATGGTTTGATTGTAGCTATTCTAAAATTCAGGATTAGCTAGAACCTTTTGAGAATCGGGTCGTATGAGTTTAGTAGGATTTTGATGGTTTAATATCATTTGTAGTCGAGTCGTATGAAATGTATAGTAAATTTAGTTGTTGGCTGTGTATATTTAAAACTTGTGTTTAGCAAATTTAACAGGGGTAAGCCGACAAATCCTGTGATATTAAATATTCTATATAAGTCAATAATTTGGCAATCCTGTGTTCTGTAACATCTACACATTTGATATGTTTTTAATTATTTTTATTTGTTTATACTTTTGTAATTCAAACTAATATACGTTGATGAGCATCATTAGTGATAAAAATATGATATTCATATTTTATTTATTGAGTATGTATTGTAAAATGAATGGATATGCGGTGGTCTTTATATGTATGATAAGATAAGAAAATTATATCTATATTTTATTCCAAATACTGTATCTTGTATAATTAGTAAATAAATTTTACGAAAATATGCTGCCATATGGAATTCATCCTAGCACTATCCTAATCACTATACTTCATCGATATATTTAATTCTATCGAATGAATAGTCGAAAACTAATTAAATCCATGCTTGCATGTCCATCAAGTTCTGGCATTTACTTTAAAGTAATCTATTTAGAGGCATAATTTATGGTGTGTAATTTAAAAGAGGTCAGAACTGAATTAATATACAATAATTTAAATTAAATAAGGCGCTTTCGCTAGGCATTTCGTCCCCGTCCCCGCACCCCGTAATGCGTAATGTCAGCTGTCAGATTGGAACTGTCACCTTCATACTTTAATGTTTGATAAACTAGTGAAAATGTTTTTAATTTGTGTTTAGAATGAGTGGTTTTATTACATTTTGTATTATTTTACTTATTTCCTACTGTACAATATCATGGTAAGTCTAAATAAGCTAGCTGTCATACCAAAACATAACCTCTATATTTTTCAGGATTTTACCTAAGCTTTTAGCATGGTTATTTCAACGTAAATACAATATTACTCTACGTATTGGAAGGATTGGAATCCCTTATTTAAGATTGTGTGACGTGCATATACTTAAAAACGGAATATCTGTGGTAAATACACTGTTACAGTCTGTTGAACAGCTTAATCAACTAAAAATTTTGTAGCACGTCGATGAGATCGGTTTTCGAAGCAGTTTCCTCAATTCTGAAGTGAATAAACTATTCACTCTGGTCGTCAAAGATGTACGTATTAATAAAGATATTGGAAATCAAAAATCTAAGCGAGATAGCCCTAAAAGACTTCTTCAACAAAATGAACTCGATTTTCGGAACAAGAAAATTCCTCCATTCATTACTACTTTTGCACAGGTATTCCTCACATTTTTAACCATATGTCAAGGTATAATTATTGGTATATTTACAGTTTATGGCTGTACATATTTACAATATTTCCGCGATGCTTTTACGAGCCGAAACACCCGGCTGTTTGGTTCACGTAACAGCTTCAGAATTACATTTGGATGGCAGTGTTGTTCAAAATGCAAGAACTTTACTTGTTAATGTTACTTTATCTGAGGCTAAAGTAAAAGTTCTTCGGCATGCTGAGAGTAAGAATGATAATTTAGAGACTTGTTTAGGTGAATTGAATTTTGCTATTACTATGGAAGCGACTTTAGTTGCTCAGGGACCACTTTCTGTTGAAGTACGAGCTTATTTCTTAATTTATTCGACTAATTAGTGTTAAAATTTTAATTATTTTCTTAGAAATTACATATAGGAATGTCTAAAACTAGTGCGGTGATAAATGAAGGATTTTATAGCTTTGTACAAGAACGACAAACCAAAAATAAAGTTGTAAGTAGTTTAGAGGATAAATGCGCTCCAAATATCTACCATCGGATTGCTCCAATTATACCAAAGGTTGCTATCAATTCTTTTATTGTATGTATGCGTTAATTAATTAATTGAATTGTGCAGAATTTTACTTTTAATATTGAAGAAACATCTTTACGCAGTTTAAAAAACAATAGTAGAACAGACTTTGTTTCTACGTTACAAACTTTAATAGTTAATGTAAGATTTAATTCTTATACCAACTATAATATTCAGGGAATGGAAAATCTACCACAAATATATTTTGCTTTCCAAATAAACAATTTCAGTATACGTAGCAATAAAGAAGAATTTTTGATATTACGTACTTTATCAATTGACGCAAAGGTAGGATAAAAAAATCTTTTTCTTCAAATTACTCAAACGAATTTATTCTAGTTGGAAAACAACGTCGTTAATCTTTATTTAAAACTAAACACGCTATCAATTTGCTACAACCACGCGATGATCCACAGTTGGATCCATTCAAATTTCCTTCAAAATAAATTTTTGAAATCTTACACCGAGCAAGAATTGTCGATAAACGACAATACTTGGTTCGAAAATGTAGTTAATTTATGTGTAATAAACGGATGTGTTGAACTATGGCACGTTTCCGCTTTGCTTCGCTTATCAGAAAATGAGGAAACAAACGCCTCGGTAGGATTTGATCACACCAAACTGATCCTAGATCAGTTATTTGAAACCAGAAGTAAGTGAGAATCTTCTTTGAGCTGTAAAACAATTATTTTTATTCACAATCAGTTAGTAATCTGTGCGTCCTCAACCAACAAATAATTGGGATTTGAGCTAATGTTTACTTCACTTTTCCAGCTAGCTGGTAATAGTATATTACATAATAAGTCAGGCAAATGATATTTTATTTGACGATACGGTTGTATGAAATACGAGACCGCAGGCTGAGTATTTTAATCCGCTAAGTCAAGTAAAAACACTGTCCTGACGTATTATGTATACTATTTTTTCTGAAACCGTTTATTTATTCAATATCATGAATAATTCAAAATGTTTAAATGATATGAATTGTACTGACAGCAGACTACGTATCCAAGGTTACAACAAAAATAACAGTCAGGTAAAATCTTTACCAGATTGTTTTGCACTTTACTAGACAGTTATTTTTGTTGTAGCCTTGGATACGTACTTTACTTGACTGTTTAGGTAAAAATATACTTTCCATACTAAAATTGATCAGGAAAGAAGACAGTTTCTCGTCGGTTTCAGAAAAAAACAATTGTTCTACGACTAAGCAGAAAATAGACTTTTCCAAATGTTTAAAGTTGAAAGTTGACTTTACTGTTCTTGCATGGTTGTTGTTCTCGGCTATGCCTCGATCAACAACTTCCATGCGCGAGTGGTAATAGACTACTTTCTGCTCTACGTACAGAAATAACTATTCCGGCTAACTAATGTCACTTTGCCGGCTAGCTAATGTCACTTTCCAACTGGTAAAACAAGAAATAATTATTATTTGCTTTTCTCCGGTAGCAAACTTTCACTAGATTTTCGCAGCTTCTCACAGTTCTGGTGGAGTCAATTCTAACTCACTATCAGACATGATAATGAATATTATACTTATTAGGCAGAGAAAACTCGGAAAATCTTTAAATCAATTGAGATAACTCGACTGACAGATTCAATAAACATTTTGTCAAATTACCTAGCAACACTATCATAAATATCTATGTTAAAACAGATTAAACAAATAATAATAATAATTATGGCATCCGCCCGGCAAGCTGAAGGTCCCCGGTACGAGTCCGGGCGTCTCCTGAATTTTTCTGTCATAAAATTTACTTTAAATTTAATAATACATCTTCCAAAAAAAAAGTATAAATAAAATGAATGTTTAAGACGTACAAATTACTAACTAATTGTGAATAAAATATTATACACACCTCGCCGGATGTTCATTCCAGCCTCGCGCTTATAACTCACGCTCGGTTGTAATGGAGCATTTTCCGGCTCAGTATGTAATATACTATTATAACTATTCGATGTTTAGGTGCTCATTGTACTTCATCCTTGCCCAGAATAATTTTATCAAACCGTCATTGGACCCTAGATTTATTAATAGAGTCATTATGGTGGCATTTATCCAGCCACGAACCAGATACAACTATTTTAAAAAAGCAGCACCCTTGGGGCACCCCCTTATTCTTAGGGGTGGCTTTAATGAAAATTGGGTCCCATGGAAATAAAGAAATTAAAATGGATTCAATGTTGGATTCATTACAATGCGAATGGAGTCCTGCCTTATCTAAATTTCTTCTTCAAGCATTCAAGTATGAGTTGATTTATTTATCAGGATATCAGAAATTAATAATTGTATTTTAGATGTATAAATGAATACAAAATTCCAAATAATAGAATAAATAAATCGGAAAAATCTGCGGCAAATAATGACGGACAGATTTTGATGAACATTTCGTTGTCTAATTTTAATTGTTTCTTTATTACTGAAAACAATGGTAAATATATAAGTTTTTCTCATAATAGGGCGTTGAAATAATTATTATTTTACTGTTTAGTATTTATTGTAACAAGGCTCAACTCAATTACACTAGAAAGGACTGTACATAAAACTTTAACGACAATAAATGGGCTCAAGATGACTTCAATTGAGCCTAATAAATCGTACTATACTTGTATTAGAGCAGAAGATATTAAGGTAAACGTTATTAAATACCGCACAGGTCACAAATAATATTTATGCACAACCGGGCCGAAAAGCATGTGTTTTAGCCCTAAAAAGCGAGCTTAAACACTTCTTTTTGGCCCTAGGGCCATAAAAATATAATTCCTATAGATATATAAATAAAATAACAATTTTTATTAATACTTAATACTTGAATGGGATGGCTAGCTCAGTGGTATGAAGTCGGCCTGTGGATCCTGAGAACCCTGGTTCGATTCCCACAGGCAACAAACAAAATAAATAAATAATTAAATATATCATCACGCCTTCTACCCATTACTGGGTGTGGCACTCTGCTAAAGCAGATCTCGGTAAGTGATATATTTTGCGCGTGAAGTGCGGTTACCAGTCGTCAAATCACGGCCCCCAAACATGTTAGTGGTGGAGGAGCCACAGGGATAGCTTTTTCAAACAATTTTCATCATTTCAAAAACTACCCCTGTGGCTCCTCCACCACTAACGTCTTTGGAGGCCGTGATTTGACGACTGGTAACCGCACTTCACGAGCAAAATATATCACTTACCGAGATCTGCTTCGGCAGAGTGCCACACCCAGTAATGGGTAGAAGGCGTGTTGATATATTTATTTATTTTGTAAATACTTGATTTTACAAAATGTCATTTTGACATTTAACCTACGTACATATTTTAATCTTTTGAACATATAAAATAAAAAATAAGCCACCTATCCCATAAAAATAAATCGAATAAGTATATCATCACTCCTTTTATCCATTACTGGGTGTGGTGGCACTCTGCCGAAGCAGATCTTTTGAACATATTATTAAATGTTATTTTGTTGTGCAAAAAATATTGTATGTACCACGGGTGAAATTAGCGTTTCTGACCCTGAGCATGTTATTAGCCCTCGGCGCTTTGCACCTTATGCTAATAAACATATCGCGGGACAGAAACGTCCTTTTTCACCATTGATACATAAATAACTATTTCAACTGTTTATAGAATTATTGTGGATTTATAAAGCTTGCCCGAATAGACATAAAAGCTCAAAACAATATTAAAGAAACTAACTATCAATTACTAGATGAAGTATTATTTAATTGGTCCACAAATTTACATTTAAAAGTGCTAACTTTGCTAAATGAGATCCATGAATTTAAACTACATTTAGACTCATTTTTGAACTTAAATAATCTACCAAATAATGCCACACAATCTTGCAATAATACAACCGTACATTTATCAGGAAAAGTCGGATTATACATTAAAATATCCGAAAACCATAACATGAGAATATCTTTTGGTAAGAATATAATCATATTATCGGCTAAACAGCTAAAACTTATATTTTTTGTTTTACTTTTAGATGACCTTACAGTTCAAAACTCAAGCGATAATTTAAGCATAGAAAATACAACAACAAATATAGCTATAGACGGCACAGATATATTTACAATCGAAGGATTAAAATTATGTCGAATCCACGACAACGATGAGATTCGTGAAGAACGGTACAATTCCGATGGTTTTCTTCTTCCCTGGAACAAAACATGGGGTATTACAATCAATTTGCTCAAAGCAAGCTTCCCTTATCATCATGAATATGCAGAAGCAGTTCAAAACGAACTTGTTACTGTTTTTAAATGGCTTAAAATTGTTCACAAGCGATCTAAAGTTCCTTTTACATCCGATAGTCCACTTCCAAGTGACTTACTAATTGTGGTAAGTGTTTGTAGTGATTAAAATTGTTGGAAAGAATTGATGAAATGTTTTGTAGATTGGAGAGTTTTTATTTGAGATGAGCGATGATCCATTTGAAGTTAGATTGAGGGATAATTATGAGCTGTTGGAGGATGAATATAAAGAGAGCTTGAAACGACAGAAAATGTTGGACAGCAAGGTAAGATCCTTTACTCTACATTCATAAATCACCAATCATATTTATTTACAACCATTTTTATATATTATTTTACTTAAAAGATATATGAAATGAATTTTTTCTGCGATCAAGTAGAAAGTAAATATTACAAACAGTCTTCAGTGCAGAAAGTTGACGTTTACCGCTTACTGACCGCTAAAGTAAGACTCTCATCGTATCTTGTCAAAATGAATTCAAATTAATTTAATGAATAAATTAATAATGATTTTATATGTATGTATGTATGTATATTCTTTATTGGCAGTTGTAGAAAAAATGTTTGGGTGAAATTCTTGTTTTTGTCGCGTTCGAACGACTTTTTTGTCTGGACCTAGCGGTCTCGGCTAAAAGTGACAACTCTGCCGGAAAGTAAAATTGTTTGTCGGCTGTGGGAATCGAACCGGGGTTCTCAAATCCACAGGTCGACTCCCTACCACTGAGTCACCTACCTTTGTAAATAAAAATAAATAAATATATCATCACTTTTGAACAAATAATTAAATGTTATTTTGTTGTGCATAATATATTGTATGTACCATGGGTGAAATTAGCGTTTCTGACACTGAGCATGTTATTAGCCCTCGGCGCTTTGTGCCTCGTACTAATAATCATGCCACGGGCCATAAACGTCTGTTTTCACCCTTGATACATAATTTATTTCTGAAAATTGTACTCTTATATCTCGCGTAAAAAGATCATTCTTAGCTCAAGTATTTTATAAAACAACACGGTCGGGAAAAAAATGTTTCACTCTATCCCTTTGATATACAAATAACTATTTCTACTCCAGTTTATATTTGAAAGTAATTTAGAAACATGTGACATCGAAAAACTTCTTCCTAATAATCATACTTAGTTAATAAATAGTTCTCATAAAATTAAATACTAGGGGTCAAATTCATAGTCGTGACTCACCCTCACGTCATTCTCATTTCACACTTAAAATCGAAGTAACTAAGGCAACCAAATATATCACTCACCGAGATCTGCTACGGCAGAGTGCCACATCCAGTAGTGGGTAGAAGGCGTGATGATATATATTTTTTTTTATTTTTTTTAAGTCAACTCACTCAAATATGTGCAAATTCTTGAGTTAGTTGCCTAAGTTACATCGACTTTGAGAGTGAGCTGAGGATGAGATGAGAGTGAGTGACGACTGTGAATTTGGCCCTAGGTCTCCGAACTATGCAAGACTCATCTTCACCTCCCCGCTGGCAAAGTAGAAGAACTCTACGCCAGCCTCAACAAAAAAAACGCAGAAATCTACGTCCAACGTTCCAAACAAATGTACCGAGCCGTTCCAATGCGCACTCGTCTCTTCGCGTGGTGCATCTCCGACATCAAAGTCATGGCATTAGCAGATCCCTCCATCCATGGCGCCGAGAACGTAGTCCGTACCATGAAAGAGATAGATCCGGACAGTCCTTGGCCTGAAGAAGGCCTCGAGTTTAACACCTTATGGTGTAGATCTGTTTCGATGGCTTGTAAAGAATGGAAGTATTTATTGAGAGATTTCCCTCAACCGTTGTTGGATATAAGTTGTTTGCATCTATGGGGAAGGCTTGTAGGGGCTGAACAAGAAGCCCCTAGAAGGGGTGAGATTTTCTACTTTGTGATTGAATGAAATTTAAAATGGTGGAATTTTTCAGCTAAACGTGGGGTTACTATTGAGCTGGGGGAACCGTGGGGTTCTATAACAATTGAAAGAGGAATGATACCGTTAAAATTTTATCATGATTTTAACTGTGAAGTACAGCATTATAGTTATGCTTTTGGGCCCTGTTGGGAACCTGTTATTGCTCAATGCAATTTATGTAAGATTTACGACAGAATTTTGGGACAAACCTCCTATATTCTATAACTGTATCATTATCTGTTAATGATCGATAAGTTAGACAACTTTGTTTTTTCATTGTTACTTCACAATTTTGGTAATCTGTGATTAGAAAAAATCCATACAGTAATCATGAACTTATCAATCAGTAACAGATAATGATCAAGCTACCGAATAGTGAGGTAAATCTCTTAATTTATGATAGGTTTCGAGAGAATATCTGCGCCATCTCGAGATCCATCACCACCGCTAAGTTTTTGGGACAAAATGAGACTTTTATTTCATGGAAGACTAACTATGTGTATAAATCAGTTAACAGTTCTTCTACACGCATCTTTAGATCCGTACAACACCACGGAAGAGATGGAATTGACCTGGAGCGACGTAGCTATGGATTGGACAAATGGTACAGTCACTTTTACTATTTTTCATTTGTATTTATTTACCATTTTGGTGTTTTTTTTGTAGCTAAATTTGTGTATAAAGGAGATTTGAATGTATATGTACGTACTGCATCAAAATATGATGATTGTCGCTTGTTACATTTACCTAATTTAAAACTAACAATTAAAATTGATTGGGTATGTTTGGCTGATCCAAATGACCATCATTCTGTCATTCCGTGCGCTCCAGACAAGCTACCAGAATACTCGAGCAATCAGGTACTTTATCTTAGTGTAAATAAATAAATATATCATCACGCCTTTTACCCATTACTGAGTGTGGCACTCTGCCGAAACAGATCTCGGTAAGTGATATATTTATGCGCGTAAAGTTTTGACTTTGATTTGTCACGGCCCCCAAAGATGTTAGTAGAGAGCCACAGGGGTAGTTTTAATGTGGTGAAAATTGTTTGTCGGCTGTGGGAATCGAATCAGGATTCTCAGGATACACTGAGCCACCTATCATCCCATTTTATTATTATATAAATAAAACATAAATATAAATAAATATATCATCAAGCCTTTTACCTATTAGTGAGTGTGGCACTCTGCCGAAGCAGATCTCGGTAAGTGATATATTTTGGGCGTGAAGTGCGGTTACCAGCCGACAAATCATGGTCATCAAAGTATATTAGTGGAGGGGAAGCCACAGAGGTAGTTTTAATGTGGTGAAAATTGTCGGCTGTAGGAATCAAACCAGGATCAGGATCCACAGGCCGACTCAATACCACTTAGTTATCTACCCCATTTTATCTTAATATAAATAAATATATCATCACGTCTTTTACCCATTACTGGATGTGGCACTCTGCCGTAGCAGATCTCGGTAAATGATATATTTATGTACGTAAAATCAAATCACAGCCTCTAAATATTTTAGTGGCGGGGAAGCCACAGAGGTAATTTTAATATGGTGAAATTTGTCAGCTGTGGAAATCGAACCAGGATTTTCAGGATCCCCAGTCCGACTCAAAACCACTAAGCCACCTACCCCATTTTATTATTATTTTATGTTAGAATAATCTGAATTTATTTACTATAAAAATTTTAGGAACACGATTCATTTAGGGCCTTCAGATCTCAAAATATAAACATCAGCATCGCATTAGAAACTAAACCAATACCCAATCAATCTCCGAATGAATTCGATTACCCAACTTTACTGTTATACGGCAGCACTTTACGCTGGATTGAAAATTTAAAATTGATTTTATCCGGAGTAACAAGACCAACAAGAAGAGGAACAATTTTTAAGAACGTTCGACCAAGAAAAATCCAACTCAGTAGACATTACAGAAAAGTACATTTATCACTCGGTCTACACAGATTTCAGATATGTTATTGGATGTCTTTCGCAATGCAAAGAGGATTTGAACTCCTTGGAGGACGATTATCCTCTTCCTCAGAGCATACTCTAGCACTTGCACCGATAGACGATGGTTTGAAACACAGACCTCGCGCTGAATGGTCCATCATGTACATGAACTGCGATTTAACCGAAGCAGAAATTTGGCTGCAAAGCGCGCTTCAAGAGGAAACATCTGAAACAGAAGTATTTCATTCTTAAACTAATCTTTGTTTTATTCTTATCTTTTATTTGACTGTAGGTGATGTCCCTAAGACAGCCAGTAGAGAAATGCTACTGTCTTTCAGTTGGAAAAGTGTCTTATGGTAGAGAAACTGTCTTATTTGGGGGACACAGTTCGACAGACAGAACTAATCCAGGGAGTAAAGACACTCCGACGCATAGATTAGTAGTTTATGATTTGAAAGGTGCTTGGACCAAAAGTAATCGAAATGTTGCTTTTGCTTTGTTTGATACCTTCATGAAAACTAAGGTAGGAAATTTTCCAGAATGCAGTTTCTCGAATGTTTTTTTATGGAATGACCGTTTTTCTGAATTATAATTGGTTATTTCCTGAATGTCTTTTTCCAGAATTTCCATTTTCCCAAATAATGATCCAGTATGCTAATTTATTGTATTTTCACATGCATACATACATACCATCACGCTATATCCCATCAAATGGGGTAGCACGAACCCTAAAATTATTCATAAAATATGCACTTATTACATTCATCAAATAATCAGTCCTCGTCAAACATTCTCATCCAAACACACCACCCTCACTTTAACTACATTCATAGATCACTCCATATAACCTCATTTATTTATTACACTCGAAATAATTTATAACACAACAAACCTTCAATCACATCATTCCTATTTTCTTATCATTCATCTTCTTTCTTCGACGTACCACATAACATATGCATAAAACATCTCAAATTACTCACGCTTACTCCTAATAACTAATCTACCTGTGTAATAAAGTATGCCCGGTAATAATTTAACTGGCTATAAAAATTTTAAATTTGTGTTAAAAACTAAATTTATTCGTAGCAACTGAAGAAGAACTTATCAACAGAAGGACTAAAAGGTTTCCGATGCGAAACAAATTCAACTCCACTAAAATCCCGTCGAAATGTGGACCCATCATCAACAGCACCAAATCCACCAGGAATACAAGTACTTCTTATCCATTTCCCCACCTTATAAACCTTCTTCTAAGTCTAATATATCTCCAGGTGGCACAAGCAGCATCATCAGTCCAAGGAACACCATCACCAAGTAGCAAACTACAGTCTGGACTTGCTGTTACAATGCTGCAACAACTAATAGCGGAAGCTGAAAATAAAAACGTAGTTTTCAGCGATGATTTATCTTCTGCAACTAGACAGCAGCACCTGAAGGGTTTGCAAGCGTGCCAAGAAGATGATGTTCAGCACAAAAATTGGCTGAGTATGTTTTTAAAATGTTTGTCTGTTAAATACTTATGATTGTTTTTTATTTAGTTGCGTTAGTTAACTCTCAAGTTTTGCTCAAAGGATGCGAAACAAAAGGCTACGTAATTTTAAGCGCAGCAAAAGCTGAAATCCTCCAAAGAGTCCATCGACCTGTCTGGAAAGAGCACACTCTAGTTTCCAAAACCACTTGGGTGGGTTCTTTGGAATGTCTGCAGTATTATGCCACTGTTAGTCCCGGAGAAAATGATTCTTTGGATGGTATAAATTATTTTTAACATCACAGAACTTTGGTTAATGATTCTGATACTTTTCAGATAATATAATGTGGTTGACAGTTGATAATATCCAAGAAAAAGATTCAACAGTGATTGCAGATCTTCCAGATGTTCCTGATTTGGTAGGAAGTGGACAATCAGTTGGAGGGGTAGTTAGTGAAACAGTTGGCGCCAGTAACATCGGAGAAAACCCTCCAATACAGGTAGAAAATAAATAATTGTGGATCTAAATGAATTTATATTTAATAATATTTTAGTTGCAAAGAATTGTCTCACGTTGTAAGTGCGAATTCTTTTATGTGGGGTACGGAGACAGTAGTATAGATCCAGGAACAGTTGGGGAGGTTCCTCCACCTCCTCAAGAAGATGTAGGACCTTGGGACCGACAAGAAACTGCTGTAGATGCTTTCACATTGATGCATCATGATTTAGATGTTTGTACGAATTCTTTACAGGTTGGAAATTGATTTATTTCTTGTTAATCAGAATCAGTTACTTTTTTCTACGACCAAGCAGAAAATAGACTTTTCCAATTGTTAAATAAATATATCATCACGCCTTTTATCCATTACTGGGTGTGGCACTCTGCCGGAGCAGATCTCGGTAAATAATATATTTATGCGCGTGAAATGCGGTTACTAGTCGTTAAATTACGGCCCCCAAAGATGTTAGTGGAGGGGAACCACAGGGGTAATTTTAATGTTGCCCAGCAGTAGAGTGTATCATCGTATTCATGGAAACATGAAAATTGTCGCCTTAATTTCCAAACAGAATACTGTCAAAAGTGATTAAAATTTTTTTTTAAACTTTATTAAATGATCGTAGGACTTATGTGCACCTCAAGCCATAAAGTGCGTGAGCTGTAATAGACTACTTTCTGCTGTAGGTCCACATATAACTATTTTTTATGACCGAGCAGAAAATAGACACTTCCAACTTTCAGTTCAAAGCAGAAAGTTGACGATTACCACTTACCGAGCGGTAAAGTAAATTATCAATCAAACAACTCAAAAATTATTTTAAATTCTTTTTTTCCGGACGAAAATAGGCACTTTTCAGGTGTATTTTGTGTCCATAAAGTGCATTATTCCGGTATTATAATGTGTGACATAGTTTTCCCGTATCAAAACAACTCAATAATTTTATGTCTTGTTGGTTGTCTAAAGTTTATAAATTAAATATAAAATAACTAGGGCTCGTGCCACAATTTTCCACCATCGTCCGGTAATATATCACTTTTCCTACTAGTACACAATATATTATTACAAGCGTTTCTAAATGGTCGTAGAAAAAATATTGTGTGCACTTCGAACAGAAAGTATCCTTGCTGCTCTTGAATGGTTGTTGCTTTCGATCAATAATCGCCATGCGTGAGCAGCAATAGACTACTTTCTGCTCTAGGTACACAAATAACTATTTTCTTGTAGTACGCAATGTTGCTGGATATAGTAAACAATTTATTATTATACGTGGAGCCACATCGTAAGAAAGCTTTGGAACGTTTAGCCCGAATGCGTTTTCAGTTACAATTACATAGTATTGAAGACCAAAAGCGCCCGATTCAAAACTTACAAAATCAAGTCAGATGTTTAGCTAGCAAAATCAGACTGTTGGAAAAAGAATGGTATTTAGTTCATAAAGCTTTAGCAGAGGATCCAACTAATCTAGAACTTTTACAAGAAATTAAACGTTTAGAAATATTGGTAAATAAATAAATCATTGTATTTAAAATACTGTTTAATTAATTATTATATTAGGTATATGAATGTAAAGAATTACTGACAAACCAAAGTGAGGAGTTAGATATAATGCTGTCATGTTATAAAGAGAAACAATTATTAGCAACAAGTCGATTAGCAACAACAAGAAATGATAAACCAATCACGACTGTTAGAGCTAATGAAATATGTTTTAAACACGCACAATGGCGATTAACAGAAGCAGATGGACAACTTGGTATCGCAGATTTGGTCCTTAGCAACTTCTTGTAAGCTAGAACTTAAAAAATAATAATTACAAATGAAAAATGTAAGATTTGTTATAGATACACAAAGAATTCAAGAAGCGACGATTCCGTTGAACATTTATTAGAGTTAGGCTATGTAAGAATGACAAATTTACTTCCAAATCAAATTTATACTGAAGTATTATGTCCAACTGAAATACAAAGCACCATGCCGATAGATCACAAAAGAGTCTTAAGAGTTTTTTGTAGAGAAAGACCTCCAGTAGGCGGCATATCAGTCAAAGAACACTTTGAAATAAATGTTGTTCCAATTACAATTGGTTTAACTAAAAAATTCTTCAACACAATGCTTCGCTTCTGTTTTCCTGAAAGAGATCCTGATAATATTGAAGGGGAAACTGGAGAAGAGATTGATGAAAATTCTAGAGGGAAAAAGACTAGAACTTCAGTTAGAAAAACGAAAGATACCAACTTTTATGTTCGTATTGACCCAAAAGATGATGTAGAGAAAATGAAAGTTAGTTTTTACCCACATAGCTTTAAAGTTGATATTTATTTGGAAAATAATTTTCAGGAACGTGCAGAAAAGAATAAATTATTTATCTATATTAAAATACCGGAAGTTCCCGTTAGAGTGAGTTATAAAGGAAATAAAGAAAAAAATATTGAAGACATCAGAGATTTTTCGTTAGTTATTCCCACTTTAGAATATCACAATGTGACTTGGACGTGGCTAGATTTATTATTAGCTATGAAATCTGATTCGAGAAGAGTTATTTTGTCACAGGTACAAATATAGAATCAGCAAAAAAAGTATTAATAATATCTTATTAATTATTTTAGGCAATAAAGCAAAAATTACAAATTAATAGAAATAGAGGCTCAGCTGATGAAAGTGCTTTACCCCATGAAGATGATAAAGCAAGAATGCTTTTTGGTGCTAGACATGTTGTAAGTATACAGTGTTCCATTAAATTGGGTAGTACGAACCCTTGAAATGTTTATTAGATTTATTCTGCAATTAGTCTTCGACAAACAATCATATTTCCTTCATTCGTGTTCATTTTAGAAAATCGTTTTAAATAAATTAATAAAATAAATATATTGCCATGCCTTGTACCCATTACTGGGTGTGGCATTCTGCTGTTGCAGATTAAAGTCTGTTAAATTATTCTAAAAATCTAGCTCAGTGCTCTAAGACAAGGGCTACAAGATCCCAGCTGCAAAATACTTCTTAAAACTGTTTTATATGTTTAGAATCATTTTAAAGTCTTTTAAACTATTTTGAAAGTTAGATAAGTGCTCTAAGACGATGGCTAGAGGATCCCAACTGCCAAATATTTCCTTAAACTGTCTTAAATCCTTTATAATCATTGTAAAGTTTTTTAAATTATCGTAAAAGCTAGCTGAGTGCTCTAAGACGATGGCGAGAAAATTCGAGCTACTAAAAAATTTCCTAGAATTGTCTAAAAGTTTGTTGAGTGCTCCAACACGATGGCTAGAGGATCCCAGCTGCCAAAAACTTCCTAAAGTTATCTTAAATCCTTCAGAATCATTCTAAATTGTTCTAAAAACTAGTTAAGTGCTCTAAGACGATGGTTAGAGGATCCTAGCTGCCAAATATTTCCTTAAACTGTCTTAAACTCTTTAGAATCATTTTAAGGTTTATTAAATTATCTTAGAAGCTAGATGAATGCTCTAAAACTATGGCTAATCCCAGCTCCTAAATACTTGCTAAAATTGTTTTAAATTCTTTAGAATCACTTTATAGTCTTTTAAACTGTCGTAAAAACTAAATGACTGTTCTAAGATGATGGTTAGAGGATCCCAGCTGACAAATACTTCCTAAATCTGTCATAAACTCTTTAGAATAATTTGAAATTGTCATAAAAATTAGCTGAGTGTTGTTAGATGATGGCTAGACCTCAAGGTATTATTATATTAATTACGGATTGATTATTTCAGCCTGGCGATAGGAGCTTGAAAAAAGGCGTAAGCGGAGTATTTAAATTTCATAAATGACATTAGTTGTTTAGAATTTTTGGGACTGGCAAACGAACATAAGTTAGTTAGTGGTCCATGTATTTAATTTTGTGCTAATTCTTCCAGTTTACCAGTCTCAAAAATTACAAGTAAATAAAACACAAAATAAAGTATTTTTCTATAGTTTATTTAAATGTTAATAAGAAAATTCTGTGGTATTTAAGCATAAGGTGTTGTACATTAAATAAATATTATTGAACTATGTATTATACGGCCAAGTAGTCCTGGCTTCGTGTCCAGGATATCTATCCTTGTATTTTAATCCTGTAACTAAAGTTGAGCTTCTGGGGAACGCAGTCACACCATTAAACATTCCGTCCGTTTCTGCAAAAAGCAATTTAATTACAGAACATTATTAATTTATCCGCAAAGTATTCTTGTTTCTTACCTGGATGAAATCGATTATAATCGTATTGAATATGTACATTTTCTGGAAGATCAATATTCTTCATCATATCTAGAGGAACGTTGACATCTACACGAGTTTGATAAAATTCTAGAACGTCATTTGTAGTTTCTATGGTGTGCAATAAAGAGTTTGGCACGGCGTGGTTGAATTCTTTTTCACACGCTGTCAACAATGCGAATTTATTTGTTGCATCGATGCTAGAGCTGTTTGATCCTAGAATACTTTGACATATTTGCTTCAATCTATTTGACACGTCTTCAGGAGGGTCATACGCTTTCTGTGATCGAAGGAATCTGAAATGTGAAGGAGAGAAAGCTATATATAAATAAAATAAATATATCACGCCTTCTACCCATTACTGGGTGTGGCACTCTGCCGAAGCAGGTCTCGGTAAGTGATATATTTTGCGCGTGAAGTCGTCAAATCACGGTCCCCAAAGATGTTAGTGGTAGAGGAGCCACAGGGGTAGTTTTTGAAATTATGAAAATTGTTTGTCGCCTGTGGGAATCGAATCTAGGGTACCAGGGTTCTCAGGATCCACAGGCCGACTTCATACCACTGAGCTAGCCACCCCATAGAGAAAGCTATCAAAGGTAGAATTGAAATGATTGAAAGTAAAGAGTAAACGAGGGATAGTAGAAATGATTTTTGTATTTCATAAGTTGTGCGCGCAGCATCGAAGATATTGACCGGCTGGTAAGTGGCGCCACACAACTGCACTTGATGGAAAAGTACTATGGCAGCCAAAGCAAGTTTGGCAGTTACATTCTGATCGCGCAAGGAGTACACACCCTTTTGCTGCCAAAGATTCCGCCGCAGAGTGGATTTTCGGTGGTATTTTCTTATCAGGGTTCGGTTTCCTGGATTTCACAGCATAAAATTTGACGAGCTGTAAAAAATGTACGGTTAAATTGCGTAAAATGTAAATAAATAGTGATGTAAAATGGTTCGGACAATAGTACGAGACAAAGTTAGCATAAAAACAGAGTGCTGAGTGTGACGTATGAAAATTCCAAGTGTGCAACGATGTGTTAGTATTTTTGTGGTGTTATAGGATACTGATAAATAATATATTTACGTTTTTGGACGAGAAGTGGTTCCCAGTTTTGAACAAACCATGCCTGATGAGTGCCGCCATCGTGTCAGTTGCGGTCCAAGCTACGACATGACTTCGGTTCATGCGTATCGTGCTAATAAGTGTGGAAGAAACAAGCAATAGTGCGGCGTGTGCGCAGCCGCTCACTCACAAACTGTGAAATGCTTTGCTTTGCTTTGCTTCGCTCCCGAATGGAAGCGCTGAATTAGTGGTGGCTTGTTGTTTCCCATCCGCCATTTTGCAGTCGCCATAGAAAGGTGAAAATCCTTTTCAATGTTCGCGTTCGACGGCAAGTTACAAGTGTAAACCGTGTACAAGTTCGTGTGCTAGTGTCGTGATTAAAACAAATTGTATAATGGATCAAACATGACGCACCCAAGCCATCAAACCAACGGAGCAAGTTTGGAGGATTGCCACACTAACTTCTTTGCTTTGGTAAGTCTGCTTTACTTGACTTTACCCAGCAACAAGCGCTAAATCTCCGCTAAAGGAGCTCTCGTCTTTCACAAGCACTCTACAATCACCCAATGCAAACACCAATATGTTGAATCCTGTCATTCCAAACAATCTCTCAGTATCACAACACTTGTCAAGTATTGGCCTAATTTTTTCATCGGTTGAACGTACTAATCATCTTCTAAGCTACTATGTTACTTGCTTTGTTGATCACTCATTTCATTTTAAAGCTATAATTTTCAATTTACGTAACCAAACAATGCACTCGGCACGTGCGGATTCTTCGTGGTGACATTGACAGGTCGCTTGTTTTTATGACCCATGTGCAGTTTTACGACCTTTCGTTTAGATTTTTATCAAACATTACTCTGCATTAAGTAAAAATATTGATTCCCACAGATGTTAGCTTATTGATTATATTTTCTAATTCTTATCTCTAACCACAAATTCCACAATAACAACTGAAAGCTAAGACTACTTAGGTAAGCAAACAATTGACAGTCAAGGGATATCCATAGCACTCTGTGATTTATTAAAGCGTTTTTGGATGTGATATTTTGTTGATGTGTATATTTGTGCGGGCGATTCTAAGTGAGTGCTACGTTGTTGCCATGTCGTTATACCGACGTAACGGTCTCGTTTGAGATGACTGCTTGCTAGTATTATTTAGATCAAGTCGCCTGCGATGCGCCAATGACGCTTTTTAGAAAATACAAGAATTTCTCTTTACCTACACTTCATTTTCACTAGAAAATTTATAAACAAAATACACACAGTTACTCTTAAATAAATATTATTGTAACAGGACGCCTACTACTGTTGTATACATTTAAATAAATCTTAGTCATTTGTCGTTTGTCAATTGTTTTTATACAGTAGAAGGGATAGACTGTCAATTGTTTTAGCTAAGAGTGTCAATCCTTCATTGGTTATCACCGATAAGACTGTTTATATTGTATTATCAGTTTTGTCTTTCCTGAAAACGATACGAATCATAGCTCTGGTTATCTGACATTGACGTGTGTAGCCGCCGATTTGGCAACGCTGTGGTAGCGACTGGTGACAGCGGTACATTCCGCTACAAAAGTACAGTAAACTCACCACACTGGATATTTTAATATGTACAGTAGACCAGTTCTACTTTCAGTGTAAACTGAACCTTAGTTTGACAGTGTTTGTCAACGCTGCGATTAATTTTATCACGTGTGCTTTGACATTTTTGTTTGACATTTTCTTTTGTTTTTCGATACGATTTTGTTGCACGGCTACTGCGATCGGGAATTAGGAAATTTAATTTGTTCATTTATTTGTTAATTAGATGAAATTAGAGCGCTTTTGCGCAATTTATTACGTTTTCACATTGTTCTAATTGAATAAATTACACATGAGCTCTTTAATTATACCAAGAGTTCATTAATCGAATGAAAAACACTTTAAAAACTGTTACTAATATTTTTATGCACAACCGAGCCGAAATTCATGTGTTTTAGCCCTAAAAAGCGAGCTTAAACACTTCTTTTTGACCCTAGGGCCATAAATAAATCATTCCTATGGATACAAAAATAAAATGACAATTTTTGTTTATTGTGAATACTTGATTCTGCAAAATGTCATTTCGACATATAACCTATGTACATATTTTAATCTTTTCAGCATATAATTAAATGTTATTTTGTTGTGCATAAAATATTGTATGTATCACGGTTGAAATTAGCGTTTCTGACCCTGAGCATGTTTTAGCCCTCGGCGCTTTGCACCTCGTGCTAATAATCATTGACACGGGCCAGAAACGTCTATTTTCACCCTTGATACATAAATAACTATTATGCTACCCTAGATACAAAAAATACTTTATAATATTGTTCTGCATTTCTTCGATTTGGGCTCATTTTTATCTTTGATATACTTCAACTGTTGATACAACTAGCCACAAAAGCCACAGAAGCCACAGTTACATTTCTCTCATTTTCAACTAGTATAAAACATAATAAAACAATAAACTGTTTATGATATAGGTAAAATAACATATGTAAATATAAGTAATATAGTTCTTAGAAAGTATCTTAACTTTTTATATTTATTTGATACGAATATTTATCAAAGATAAATTATTATAATCACGTCAGTCGTTGATAACTTGGTATAAACAATTCATTTGTTATTTTACTACAAAATAAAAATATAAATTGCAATAAATATTTAAAATAATGCGTCGTTCTATTTTTCTACACCGCAACTGTGATGATTTTTTCACATGAAAATTAAAAGACTATTTTAATCAAACTACAGATAAAAAAATCAAAACATAAGTTGGTGTACACTCTCGCTAAAAAGCAAGGCTAGAAGATAACACTGAAGATAATATATATATATATATATATATAATTAAATATGATCATGTTTCTAATACATATGTAAGACATATTTACAAATACATTGTTAGCTATGCAAAATATTATTGTGTTTCACAACTTAATGATTAATTAATTAAATAATATCTTGAACAATAATTTATACACAAAATTAAATTTGTAATTAAACTAATTATATTCGATATAATTTGTGGATACCGAATAAGCATGTTTATATTTATATATGATAAGATAATTTTTAATCATCTGTTATCTAATTTGATATGGTCTCAATCCAGATTGTGCAGTTAACAATTAATTATTTTTGTTATTAAAATATCTCGTTTCGGAATCGTGTTACTGCATGCTGATACATAAACCAAAGACCTGCAATTTTAGGTTAGGAATAATATTATTAAAAATTAAGTTAATTCGAATGGTTTGGATACTAATATAATTGTTATTATTTGTTTTTCTGCACAACAGGAACTTAATCCCAATTACAGTAGCTTATAGTGGCATTCGAACCACTCAAACACAATCATATTTTTGTGATATAATTTGAAGTAAGTGAGATTTGAACGCACGACTTCTTGTTTGAGATCGATATCAATTTTAATTATTATTCTATTCTGCATTCAAAAATAAAATTTGTTTTTTTTTGTCAAAAATCAGATAGCCATGAATATAAATACAAATTAAACAAAATCTCTTTTTGATATCTGAAGCTAGGATTTCTTATCTTAATTATTGAGCTGAACTGTCAGAATGAGATTTTGTTTTATTTGTTTTTTATTATCATAGCTATCTGATTTTTAACAAAATATCACATTTAATTTTTCAAATATCTACAAGATGATTAAAAGGAATTGTTATAGTTGGCAATACAATTCCGGAGATCTTTTTATTCCACAGTTGGCACAACGTCAAGTAAAGGCGGAAATGCTATTTGACATTTCTAATAAATACAAATAGGTTATGTCAGGAGTCTGACAGCTAATAGAATTTTGACTTTTTATTAATAGAAATACAGGGTGATCAAAAGGAATTGTTACAGTTGGCAATACAATACCAGAGATCTTTTTATTCCACAGTTGGCACAACGTCAGATAAAGGCGGAAATGCTATTTGACATTTCTAATAAATACAAATAGGTTATGTCTGGAGTCTGACAGCTAATAGAATTTTGACTTTTTAAGTAATAGAAATACTTTAGAAACAAATGTAATAATAAATATACTCAAATTTAAATTTTAAATGTCACTGTCAACAACAGGAAATGAATTTATGTATCAGGCTTACCAATTTCAAGTAGTTTTTTTTATTGCCAACTGTAACAATTCCTTTTGATCACTCTGTACTTTAGAAATAAATGTAATAATAAATGTACTCAAATTTAAATTTTAAATGTCACTGTCAACAACAGGAAATGAATTTATGTATCAGGCTTACCAATTTCAAGTAGTTTTTTTTATTGCCAACTGTAACAATTCCTTTTGATCACTCTGTACTTTAGAAATAAATGTAATAATAAATGTACTCAAATTTAAATTTTAAATGTCTCTGTCAACAACAGGAAATGAATTTATGTATCAGGCTTACCAATTTCAAGTAGTTTTTTTTATTGCCAACTGTAACAATTCCTTTTGATCACTCTGTACTTTAGAAATAAATGTAATAATAAATGTACTCAAATTTAAATTTTAAATGTCACTGTCAACAACAGGAAATGAATTTATGTATCAGGCTTACCAATTTCAAGTAGTTTTTTTATTGCCAACTGTAACAATTCCTTTTGATCACCCTGTAGTACTACAGACATATTAGTATAACAAACTTTTAAAACGTAAAACTTAATTTTAAATTTTTTTTCACATTTGTACTTATGCTCTAAAATGTACAGAAGAACCAATTAACGCCCTTATGTACCGCATTTTTGTGCCCACCTGTACTTATATTATAAGCTCATATTATAATTAATTCTAACAACGACTTATCACATAAGCTACTGATCCCTTAAGGCAGTATCTTTGCCCTTAAATTTCTCTGCCACGTTCGCAAGACCACAACAAGCGTAAAACCCTAGTATAAGCGGTCGATTTGTTCCTGCAACTTAAATGTGCTTCTTAGTTTCTCCCAGGGATGTACAAAATATCACAAAAAACAACAGAAAGTCTAGTGGTACTATGAGCTCGATTTCTGAGTATATTAAGGGACTGTCACTTCCTTAGTACACTCAGGAAGCCAGCTCGTAATAGGTAGAATTGTACCACGTAAAAAAGTAAATATTTGTCTTGTTTATTTACATAATTATAAATAAATCAAATACCATATTTATAAATACAGACTGGTGCTAAAATTATAAAATTCCTGGAATGTTAGTCAGATTCGGTGGCAGTAGATAACATTTATAATGGTTATAAAGTTATACAATCTTGAATTACACACGCATAAAACTGTAATTCATATGTGCTACTAGATTTTGCAGTCATCTTGTCAATAAAATCATCAGTTAATTGATTTATTATCATTTTATCATAGTTTCGCTAATCATAATTATTATAGCTTATAGTGGAATCTGAAAAGTTTATTCACTCGTATTTTTCTGTAAGTTGGAGGCAGCTTTTTGAACTCTTGCTTGTGAAGCGAGATTCCAGAACATTTAAGGCAGCCATCTTTCCAAAAATAAAATTTAGAACATTTCTTACCCAGTTAAATTTTCTAAAAAAACCTCCAGGATCTTTTTCATACTGTCCTGTTCTTAGACAAAAATCCCAGAACAATTATAAGACAACTATTTCCGCTGAAAAAATCTAGAACATTTTAAGACAGCCAGTTTTTCAAAAATAAAATCTAGAACATTTGTTACACGGTTATATATTCTAAAAAAAAATTCAGAATCTTTTTCAGACTATCATCTTTTTAGAAAAAAATCCTAGAACAATTATAAGACAACCATCTTCACTGACAAAATTCTAGAACATTTTAAGATACTCATCTTTCCAAAAATAAAATCTAGAACATTTATTACACGGTTATATTTTTCAGAATCGTTTTCAGACTGTCCTATTCGTAGACAAAAATCCTAGAACAATTAGAAGACAACCATTTTCACTGAAAAAAAATCTTGTACATTTTAAGACAGCAATTTTTTCAAAAATAAAATCTAGAACATTTGTTACAGTTATATTTTCTAAAAAAAATTCAGAATCTTTTTCAGACTATCATCTTTTTAGAAAAAAATCCTAGAACAATTATAAAACAATCCTTTTCGCTGAAAAAACCCTAAAACATTGATAAGAACGCCATATTTTCTAAAGAAAAATCTATGATCTTTTCTGGACTGTCTGAAAAAAAAACATTTCTACCATAGCTATCTTCCTAACAGAAAAAAATCCAGAACATTTATAAGACAAAAGGACCTTTTCCAGCCAATCCTCTTCGTACCACCCATTCTAGTATTTCTTCTTGTACACAGTAAGATTTCTCTTCTTGTACACCCCTGTTGGGGTCACCACTGCTCAGTTGCCGATGTCCGTTGACCTTGATGCTCGTTCTCTGCTCTACCTTCTTCTACTTTACCTGCATATCTTCTTTATTCTTTTCCGAACAAACTAATCGACAAGAATCATGGAATTCTACTCGCCACAATACCACCACCGCTGCTGCTGAACTTATAGACACAGTCGGATGGTTTAAGGGATGCTAGGGGTGAATGTACATGGGGTGGGACCTTGACAAGCCTGGGGGGTGATCGCTGAAGGATTCTAGACAGCCCAGGTGGTCTTACAAACATGCTAAGATGATAACGAAAGCTAAAAGAATGTTTAAATATAAATTGACAAGATTTGATGGTTTTATTTGTTAGTCTGTACAACAATCTCAATTACAGTAGCTTATATTGGAATTTGAACCACTCTGATATTGTCGTACTTTTTGGATGTAAGTTGAAGTCAGCGAAAAATAAATAAATATATCATCCCGCCTTTTACCCATTACTGAGTGTGGCACTCTGCCGAAGCAGATCTCGGTAAGTGATATATTTATGCGCGTGAAGTGCAGGTACCAGCCGTCAAATCACGGCCTTCCAAAGATGTTAGTGGCGGGGGAGCCACAGGGGTAATTTTAAATTGATGAAAATATTTTGTCGGCTGTGGGGATCGAACCAGGGTTCTTTGGATTCATAGGCCGACTTGATACCATTGAGCCATTACCCCATTAATAAAATAAATATATCATCATGCCTTCTACCCATTACTGGGCGTGGCACTCTGCCGAAGCAGATCTCGGTAAGTGATATATTTATGCGCGTGAAGTGCGGTTATTAGCCGTTAAATCACGGCCCCCAAAGATGTTAGTGGTGGAGGAGCCACAAGGGCAGCTTTTGAAATTATGAAAATTGTTTGTCGTCTATGGGAATCGAACCAGGGTTCTCAGGATCCACAGGTCGACTTCATACCACTGAGCTAGCCACCCCATTAATGGGTACTGTAAATCATAATGTTGTAATTTCCTGGTTTCGTAGTTATTTTAAGCAAAAAGGCTTCAAAGAAAACTTTTAAGGCATAACATTCTGCAGCTAAATCAATAAAAAAAATTAAATCTGAAAATGACGAAAATTGCCTCAAAACTAGCCGTGAATTGAAACAAAATGAAACAAAGTTTGTCATTTTATTTGTCAAATCTGTCAAAGTAAATGAAGGTAATAATATAAAGAAATTGTTTTGACAGTTAAAACGTCAAACATTTGTTTAATTTTGTTTCAAATCCCTGGCTATCGATAGTTTTAGTGCCATTTAAAATTCTCTTACACACTACGCAAGAAATAAAATATTAAACAAAAAAATAAGATTCTAGCCAACTGATGTGGCACAGGGCTCGTAGTTACTGTAGTAATGTAAGAGAAGTGCAAATGTTGAGGACCACTGTATATCAATGCAACAGTGCAAAATCTACGGTATCAACGTCCGCTATTCTAAAAATAAATCTCATGGTTTAATTCAAGCAACTATTCGAAAACAATCCAATCATCAGGGATATTTTAGTGGAACACTTACTACACTGATCTCATACAGTCATTGGTTTACTTATGCGCATGATACATTACAACATTCGTAAATTTAGGGGGAGACGCTACAAAAGTCATTTCAGAAACACCGTGTGTTTTTAAAAGTAAGTGACAGTGTTTAGGTCAAGAATGTAGTTTGGAAAATCGAGGCCCGAAGGGTCGAAATTTCCTAAACATTCATGTTATGACAGGTGATTTTAAGCGAATGAAATGCAGCGGCGATATTTATAATTAATCTAATAATTAACCGTACTTACATAAAATGCAGTCCATTAACTGAAAGAATTATATGTCCAAAGAAAGTTCTAAGATATTTAGCTTTAGCATCTGGTAAGAATATACTAATTAAGCACAACAGCTCATTCACATCAAATACTCCACAGGTCAAACTGACCAAGTCACATAACATTCGATATCCTTTCGTATCTGGTTGGTACACCTGGTTAGGGTTACTACAGCACACAAGACTGCTCGCTGTATCGTTGGCGGCCAGTCACGGTTCACTACAGCCCAAAGCTGCTCGCTGCGCCATCGGGAGTCAACCACGATCTCCATACACTCACAGTCTTAACAAGCACTCACACTTGCGCTAACTCAACAATACCATCATCCAATACAACTCACATACGCAAGGAGGACTCACCTCTAAAGCTATCTTGAATATTCCTCGAATATCAAGCACTAACACAATATCTAACTATCTCATCACTACTTTACTTGTCAAACTATGAACTGAAACTAACGTAAGAAATTCGACAACTTGGTTAATAAATAGTCAATCAAACATTACATAAATTATTAGTTGTGTTTGTATGATGATATAAGTAAAGACGGGCTAACGACTAAAATTAATTAGATGAAATAAATGAGATAATGGCTCAGTGGTAATATCAAGTCGGCCTGTGGATCCTAAGAACCCTGGTTCGATCCCACAGCCGACAAAACATTTTCACCAATTTAAAATTACCCCTGTGGCTCTCACAAAACACATTTGGGGGCCATGATTTGACGGCTGGTAATCGCATTTCACGCGTAAAATATATCACTTACCGAGATCTGCTTCGGCAGAGTGCCACACCAAGTAATAGGCAAAGGGCGTGATGATATATTTATTTATATTTTATTTTTTTATATTCACGACCTAAAAGAATCACTTACAGTTCTAGGTTAGTAAGCTATTTTTTACAATACTTGCACAAATAGAAGGAAAACAAAAATAGGTTTCAAAATTGACAGCTGTCAATTTGTCAAAATAAACAGGACCTTGATATGTAATATTTACTTACTGTCCACGGTGGATATCAAGTCGGCCTGTGGATTCTAAGAACCCTGGTTCGATTCCCACAGCCGACAAAACATTTTCACCAATTAAAAATTACCCCTGAGGCTCCCCTTCACTAACATCTTTGAGGGGCATGATTCGACGGCTGGTAACCGCACTTTATGCGCATATATATATATATCACTTATCGAGATCTGCTTCGGCAGAGTGCCACACCCAGTAATGGACAAAGGGCGTGATGATAAATTTATTTATATTTTATTTTTTACATTCACGACCTAAAAGAATCACTTACAGTTCGAGGTTAGTAAGCTATTTTTTACAATACTTGCACAAATAGAAGCAAAAGAAATATAGGTTTCAAAATTGACAGCTGCCAAATTGTTGTCAAAATAAACAGGACCTTGATATGTAATATTTACTTACTGTCCACGTTGAATGGTAAGTAAATATTATAGTCCTGATGTAACTATGGAAACCATCTGTGAAATATAAGTTCCACTTACTGTGTTTAAATTTTGTTATTAGTAGATAAAGTACAAGTATTGTAAAAACACTGTTTGTTGGCCTCATGATATAATATTCCATTACGATATGCCATTTTGTAAAGTATCACTTTTCGTATTGAAATCTCTAGCGTAAACATGGGTGTGCGACACATTATGAAATAAAACAATATTTCGATAAGAAAACCAATTTATTTTTGAAAATAAAAAGTGCGCAATTGGTATTTCCACTAGAGGTAACAATCATTTGTAAGTAGATAAAAATTGTTGCAAGATATGACAACACTGTAAAAATTATGTATTACACAAACAAAAGTATTTACTAGCTAATATAATATTAAATAAAAATGTTATTTGTAAATTGTATTACATGGAAGTATTTTGTGACTCATATTTATTATATTTAAACAAACTAAACATAACAATGTTATTCAAATAATACCTTATTTTGTTATCTTTAACTTTAAAGAATAATTATTTAATATATATTACAGTATAAACTACCAATAAATAAACATAAAAATGGTTAAATTATTCGGATTACTGAGTTGTTAAAGCAATTATTATATATAAGGACAATATTTAAGCTTATCCATATTTTAAAGCTGTCAACATATGAACATATAATAAGCAATCATTCATGTACTAAATTATTCATATAAGAAATATATACCACTTGTCAGTGCCGTAGCTAAATGCAAGAATTGGAAGGGACATAAATTAAAAAAAAATCAACTGTATCTGAGTGATAGTATAATTGAAATAAATTTCTGGTTGTGAATCTACTATTACAGTAATGAAATTACAGATCTCTGTAAGCAATAGAAATATAACATTACGGCGCAAAGTAGATCTCTTGTTGTACCAAAATCCCGCCTTTTACTTGACTTTAAATATAACAATGCTGCAATTGCAGATCTCTGTAGTCTACATAGAGTGTATTTTACCTTGCGAAACCCCCAATTCCGACGCCAGTGGCACGGATAAAGTCAGAAAAACCAGTCATCATTATGTTAATACTTACACAATCCGCAATGTCTTGTGCGACAGGTGGCTCATCGCCATCAGTTAGGCAACTGTTTCACAGATTCATCGCACTGCAATGTTATCATTTCTGCACGTGCAACACTCTTCATTTGATGACCAATTCAACTACATATAACATAAAAATATTTAATTGGGAAAATATTTTACCGTTTGAAGAAAACATAGCACATTTTATATGGAGCAAAAAATATACTTTTTTGTGTCTCATCTGTAGTTGTCTAGATTTGCCACAAAAAGTATCACTTTAATATAAAAAAAATAAATATATCATCACGCCTTCTACCCATTACTGGATGTGGCACTCTGCCGAAGCAGATCTCGGTAAGTGATATATTTTGCGCGCGAAGTGCGGTTACTCGTCGTCAAATCACGGCCTCCAAAGATGTTAGTGGTGGAGGAGCCACAGGGGTAGTAAATTATGAAAATTGTTTGTCGCCTGTTGGAATCGAACTAGAGTTCTCAGGATTCACAGGCCGACTTCATACCACTGAGCTAGCCACCCCACAAATAAAAAATAATATACTATACTTTCCGAGAGAGGAAAAATATAATTTTTTTCTCTCAATTAAAACCAGAGTCGTAAAAAAATATCGAAAAAACATACGATTATGTGTGTTTGAGTGGTTCGGAATCAACTATAAGCTACTATAATTGGGATTAAATTCCTGTTGTGCAGAGTAACAAATATACGAATCTGCATCGGCCAAGTTTGTAAGATAACAGCGCAACGATGATAAATTATTTAATAGAGAACGCGCGACGTAGCTGAGACAAAGTTTACGAAGTGCAATATTTGCTGACGTCGAACTTACAGCTCAATGTTGTTGTCT
The DNA here is from genome assembly GCA_911728475.2 of Pterostichus madidus. Lineage (NCBI taxonomy): Eukaryota > Metazoa > Arthropoda > Insecta > Coleoptera > Carabidae > Pterostichus > Pterostichus madidus. Next base: position 738,180 of record OU452314.1, on the reverse strand, counting down.
GTTCCCTGACACAATTACCATGTGACGTAGTACATTTTGACCGTGTCAAGGCACGCTTTGATGTTTGATAATAACGTCACAACAATATCCTTCAAGTACGTCACTAACATCACAGGTAATTTAGAAAGGACCACGTTTTTAAATCTCAAAACTATTTTAAATTTATTTCAGCTATTCACTAATGAATAGGTACTATAGTAACGCGGTTTAATTCGCTGCTAACTAAACTATTGCTTGGTAGAGGGCAATTTTAACCACTGAACTACGATCGTTTATGATCGATTGTAGGGGTTGTTGGCTTGAAAAATACCGGAAGGTTATTGGTCCCAAAGTTTTTATTTATTTATTTTGCTACTCTGCACAACAGGAATTTAATCCCTATTACAGCAGCTTATAGCGGCAACCACGAATAGTAGACAATGATATAGCTCAGTGCATCAAGGCAATGGCTTACAAAAAGTAACTATTTGTTTCTTGTTATGTGGTGGTATGACTGATACGGTTATCGGTTTCTTAAAATAGACATAGTATTTGGTCGTATCTTTTATTTGTCACCTTTTACGCTATATAGATCTGTACACATTTGAAATATTGTTAAAATCCAATGGCCATGCAATTAACAATGAGTAGATTTACTCATTATGGGGTGACTAGCTCAGTGGTATGAAGTCGGCCTGTGGATCCTGAGAACCCTGGTACCTTAGGCGACAAACAATTTTCATTATTTCAAAAGCTACCCCTGTGGCTCCTCCACCACTAACATCTTTGGGGGCCGTGATTTGACGACTGGTAATTATTACCGAGATCTGCTTCGGCAGAGTGCTACACCCAATAATGGGTAGAAGGAGTGATGATATATTTTTATTTTAGATTTATTCATTAGATTTTATAAATATAAATGTTGTGCCAGGATTTTGATCCTTTACCTTTATGACAAATCTTGAAGCCAAATCCTTATTTTCTGCTGACTACAGAAAATCCCACTTTGACCTCAAATTAAATTCCACTACCTTCGAAGGACCACCCACCTTTCGTGAGACCCACAAACAACTAAGCAATAAAGTCAAATTGAAATAATGGCAAAATTATTAATTTATTTTATACATAAGTGACATTTCATTATTTTCTCAAAATTTCGCCCGTCAACAACTCCAAAACAAAAACTCTCTTTTCTTTTCCTAGCCGCCTCGCTCTTTTCTTCTGGCTTTCTCAAAAATGCAGCAACAATAAATAAATAAATATATCATCACGCCTTTTATCCATTACTAGGTATGGCACTATGCCGAAGCAGATCTCGGTAAGTGATATATTTATGCGCGTGAAGTGCCGTGATCAACCGTCAAATCACAGCCCTCAAATATGTTAGTGAAAGGATAGTCTCAGTGGTAATTTTAATGTGAAAATGTTTGTCGGCTGTGGAAATCGAACCAAAGTTCTCAGGATCCATAGACCAACTCAATACCACTGAGCTCCACCTAGCCCATACACTCATTTTATATGTTGATATAAATAAAAAAAAAAATGTATCATCACGTCTCCTACCCATTACTGGGTGTGGCACTCTGCCGAAGCAGATATCGGTAAGCGATATATTTTGCGCGTGAAGTGCGGTTACCAGTCGTCAAATCACGGTCCCCAAAGATGTTAATGGTGGAGGAGCCACAGGGGTAGCATTTGAAATTATGAAAATTGTTTGTCGCCTGTGGGAATCGAATCTAGGGTACCAGGGTTCTCAGGATCCACATGCCGACTTCATACCACTGAGCTAGCCACCCCATTATAATAGGACATAATACAATTTTTGCATATTCAATTTTGTATTTTGTCTAGGCCCTGTATTATAAGTACATTACTCTGCCAGTAACACATTAAAAAATACAATTGTTCCTGAATCGTTCGGATTCCTCAATAAGCTACTGTAATTGGGTTTAGTTCCTGTTGTGCATTTAAACTACGCTCTGTTGTATCCAACATTTCTTTTTCTTCTAACTGTTATACCATCGTTCGGAGTGCTTGTCCTCGATGGTAGTAATATGTTGTCCGCGCGTCTCTTCAGTGTCTCGCGCTGCGTGTATTGATTGCCGGTGGTGGTGGCGGCGGTCTGGGGGTGGTTTCAGTCACCGCCCCCGATCTGCGCGGCTAGAGACCTGCTCTACATTCCTATGTTACGAAGCTGTAACGACGAAGCAAGGTGTATCACAAAAAGAATTCAATTGTGTTGTTTTAATTATGTCTAGGGGTAGTTTAACAGTTTAAGGGTTGGTCTACTACCCGGAAAATATGTTTGTTAGGGGATTAAAGTGTTAGGAAGTAAATATCGGTGAAATTCGCAGGTTGCTTAGTTTTTTAAATATAAATATATCATCACGTCTTTTACCTATTACTGGATATGGCAGTCTGCCAGAGCAGATCTCAGTAAGTGATATATTTATGCGCGTGAAGAGTGGTTACCAGCCGTCAAATCACGTCCCCTAAAGATGTTGGTGGTGGAGGAGCCATAGGGGTAATTTTAAATTGGTGAAAATGTTAGTCGGCTGTGGTGATCCAACCAGGATTCTTAGGACCCACAGGCCGACTAGATACCACTGAGCCATTACCCCATCAACTTAATCCCAATTACAATACATGGGGTGGCTAGCTCAGTGATATGAAGTCGGCTTGTGGATCCTGAGAACCCTGGTACCCTAGATTCGATTCCCACAGGCGACAAACAATTTTCATAATTTCAAAAACTACCCCTGTGGCACCTCCACCATTAAAATCTTTGAGGGCGACTGGTAACCGCACTTAACGCGCAATATATATCACTTACCGAGATCTGCTTCGGTAGAGTGCCACACTCAGTAATGGGTAGAAGGCGTGATGATATATTTTATTTTATTTATTTTACAATATATGGTACCGAGCTGCAGTGTGCTAGTTCAAATAATTTTAGCTTGAGTGGGAGTCGAACTCGGAATCTCCGAATTCAAATGTTGTAACGCTATCCACGCCACCGAACTGTCGGATAATCAAATTACAAAGCCCGTATCTCGGGTAAATTTAAAGATACAAATTCCTGACCACTACTTCGTGAAGTATGATTTCTCGAAAGCATCGAAGACATGCTCTCAAATATTACATGGTACAATGACTATGCTGATGATATTATGCTAATTTTATTCATTTGTTATTTATCAGCAACTGGACCTTATATATAACACCACCACCAAGAGCTCGATCGTATCCTAGTTATTTATTACAATGAACAACTTTCAAACATGAGAATAATGTTTATTTTAATTATATCTGATTACCAATTACAATAGTTTCGCTGTACTTCTTGTTCAGTACTCTGCAACGGCTAACTGAGGTCTAGGGTTCGAATCCCAGAGTGCCAGAACTGTAATAATTAAATTATCTTTAATTAATTTATTAGCGAAATTAATATCAATTTGATCCACTCAGACATAGTTGTAGTATTTTCATTTGTATACTGATGAATCCGTGTACTCTCGCTTGTGAAGAGACTGCTCTACCGTGGAGCTACAACTGTCCCATGGCAGATCTGCAGTTGCAGATCTCTGTAAATCCTAAGTGTTTTATAGTGACTTCCATTTTGGACGCAGTTGTATTGTTGTCCGAAATTGAAGTCGTGCTGTTGCTTGTAGAAGTATGGCGCAACCATTGAGCTACAGCTGTTTTATATAATTGGGATTAAGCTTCTGTTGTACAAGTCCCACCACAGCTCTGCAATTGCAGATCCCAAGGAAATTAATTCCAATTACGCCGTTGTATTATTGGTTGTTACAATTTAAAATCAGTCAAGGTTTGAATTCTGTAACTGTAGCTGGTGGAAATAGGGCGCAACCATGATGCTACAACCGTCCAACATCTTGGTAAATATGTAGCTCATTTATGTAAGAAATACAACAGCGCCGAAGAAGTGTTAATATGTGTAAGGAATCTTTTGTAGCCGCTTTATTACAATCCTGATACGAGTGCTATTCAACAGGTTGTTCTACTCTCTTGTGCCTCTCTCGGCACGCGTCTCTCCTCTCCGAAGAGAGAGGAGAAGATGGTTCAAATTTAGCGGGAAATGCAATTATATAGAGGTTTTTTCTATAATCATTTCTTCTCTTCTAGACTTTTTCAGAGCTATGTTTATTTAATTTTCACCACATTAAAATTACCCCTGTGGCTCCCCCTTCACTACATCTTTGGGGGATGTAATTTGACGACTGGTAATTGCACTTCACGTTCATAAATATTTCTAGAACCAATTGTAGTTTGTCAAACATTTAAATTTATTTAAAAAGCTGTCTATTTTTAAGGTCTTTTTCAAAGCTATGAATATTCAGTTTTCACCACATTACAATTACCCCTGTGGCTCCCCCTTCACTTAACATCATTGGGGGATGTAATTTGGCGGCTGGTAATTGCACTTCACGTTCATAAATATTTCTAGAACCAATTGTAGTTTGTCAAACATTTAAATTCATTTAAAAATCTGTCAATTTTTAAGGACTTTTTCAAAGCTATGAATATTCAATTTTCTCCACATTAAAATTACCCCTATGCCCCCCCCCCTCCACTATCATCTTTGGGGGCCGTGGTTCGACTTCACGCCTATAAATATATCACTTATTGAGATCTGCTACGGCAGAGTGCCATACCCAGTAATGGGTAAAAGGCGTGATGATATATTTATTTTATGAAGTGCATGAATCTAACTATAGGGTAGCTAGCTCAGTGGTATGAAGTCGGCCTGTGGATCCTGAGAACCCTGGTTCAATTCCCACAGGCAACAAACAATTTTCACCATTTTAAAAAACTACCCCTGTGGCTCCTCTACCACTAACATCTTTGGGGGTCGTAATTTGATGACTGGTAACCGTACTTCACGTGCATAAATATATCACTTACCGAGATCTGCTTCGGCAGAGTGCCACACCCAGTAATAGGTAGAAGGCGTGATGATATATTTATTTTATATTTATTTTTTTCTAAATTAGTAAATGATATCAGCCGATAAGAAAGTATTCTAGAAGTAGCTGGTGCCGATATGCTTCAGTTTTCGCATAGCCTAGCAAAAATATTTGCGTAATATGTGTCATAACATAAAAACTGTGTCCAAAGTCCATTTTAAGAATTTACTAGCTTACAAGAACGTAGTTGAGTTCTCTCTACGTTGTCGGATAGAAAACATGAAGCAACCTAGAAACCTACTTTTATATTTGAGCGACGAAAGGTTTTTGTTTTTTGTGTTGTAGATTTACTACGTTGTATAGTAAATTGAAATAGAAAATATTTAGTATGTCAGAAATATTGCATTGTTGAAAACAACCTTGTTGTATCACCCTCCACTATCATCTCTGGATGATATTTCACTATTGGTGATTGTAATTCAGTCATAATATATTTGTTTATTATAATATTTAATCAAAACCGTTTCACAACAATTTAGACTCTTTTCTCTGTTGAAAAATAATCATAGAGAATCACCCGCCACTAAAATATGTGGGTTACAGTATAGTTAATCAGTAATAATATAATATAATATGGGGTAATGACTCAGTGGTATCCGAGTCGGCCTGTGGATTCTAAGAACCCTGGTTCGATCCCCACAGCCGACAAACATTTCCATCAATTTAAAATGACCCCTGTGGTTCCTCCACCACTAACATCTTTGGGGGCCGTGATTTGACGGTTGGTAATCGCACTTCACGCGCATAAATATATCACTTACCAAGATCTGCTTCGGCAGAGTGCCACACCTAGTAATGGGTAAAAGGCGTGATGATATATTTATTTATTTATATTGCAATTTTAAATAAATAAATAAATATATCATCACGCCTTTTACCCATTATTGGGTGTGGCACTCTGCTGAAGCAGATCTCGGTAAGTGATATATTTTGCGCGTGAAGTGCGGTTACCAGTCGTCAAATCACATAAAATTAAGAAGGCCGCGAAATAATTTATTTGCGATTTGGAAACCACTGAATTATAATTATTTATTTTAATATTTAATCAAAACGGTTTCAAAATGTAACGGAAAGATTAAAAGGAAAGTATACAATGTACTTTAGAAATTTTGTGAAAACATTAATTAACAGTTAAGGTTACCAACCTTTTAATAAAAACAAAAGACCTTGATTAAAATGAAAAACAAACGAATTTAATAAGTACAATATTGTTAATTTAATTAATTATGTCGATGAACCCAAATGTACTAAAATTTTAATGTGAATCGTAAAATACTTGTGATCTGTGGGTGATGCAACAACTAATATCCACACTAAGATCTGTAATAATTAATTGCAGATCCGCCAAAAATATTTATTGTTATATTTACATATTTGTTCAGGGTGTGTATTTTTGTATCTGGAAGCTGGAGCGGGCATAATTCATAATTCAGGAATCGCCGGAGTCGTGATCGCAAAAATGCCAATTTTTTTGTTCAATCTGTTTAAAACCCGAAAAATTTTAAAATAAGGTTCTATATAATTCAGGTTACGACAAATCGAATGCTGTTGAGCGCATCTTCATATCTTTTTTAGTTTTCGAGTTACAGCTATTTTTAGCTTTTTAAAAGTTTCAACTTTGAAGGCCCATATCTCGAAAACTAAAAGAGATATTGAAATGCGGTTTGAACGAGTGTATTTCTCGTGCGCTAATTAACTAATACTGAAATTTTGATAATTTTGAAAATTTTGATAATTTTTTCAAAATTTTCATTTCTCAATATTTCAAAAAATTGTAAAGATAATGAAAATCTGTAAACACCAGTGAATTCCTCTCGTAAAAGTACATAGGTATGCAAATTTTCAGTTAAAAATTCCCATAGATACATTTTTTATTACAAAAAAACGAAAAATCACTGTTTTTTAATTATTTTTGAAGGGGTACCCCTTAAGAATTTTACGAATTTTGGCCATTTTTAGTTTTTTTGCTCTAAAAATTTTATCCGTGGAACAAAAATTCTGAAATTTTATATACATACGTATTTTTTTGCGAGAAATCCACTGGTGTTTACAGATTTTTATTATCTCTTTAAATTTTTAAAATATGGACAAAATAAAATTTTGAAAAAAATTTGAAAATTTTCAAAATTTTCAAAATTTCAATATAAGTTAATTGGAGCACGAGAAATACACTCGTTCAAACCGCATTTCAATATCTCTTTTAGTTTTCGAGATATGGGCCTTCAAAGTTGAGATTTTTAAAAAGTCAAAAATCGCTGTAACTCTAATACTAAAAAAGATATGAAGATGCGCTCAATTATTTTTCTTAGCCTGAATTATATAGAACCATATTTTAAAAAATTTCTATTTTTAAACTCGAGTTTTTGGGCGATCATGACTCCGGCGATTAACAAAAAAATATTTTGCGGATCTAAATTTACGTAGCTACGCAGAAATATATGTGAAATCGAATGGAGAAACCCTCAATTTCATAACTAAAAGTTAGTGAAATTACCAAATAAATGTAAAAATAACTGCAGGATAATTTGAAAGTGACTAACAGCAATTAGTTGTTGAGATGAGACATTAATTTCCAGAGTTAATTCGCTACTGGAGGATAGATCGAGTTTTCCAAGTCGAAGGAAATTTACTAGAATAGATTTTCCCGGCGTCTCATCTCAACTAAGACAAATTAATATTTATGCTACAGTTTCCCGCCACGGAAAATGCTAATTATAAATTTATACTAACTATTTGTGGCTTTATAGTGAGCATACTCGCTTCAGAAGCAAGAGATGCAATATTTTCAATCAGTTCGCGGTAAATTAAAAATAAAAATAAATATATCATCACACCTTGGTAATTGTGTGAAATTCACTTTCAAAAACAAGCGCAGGGACGACACTTCCTTCGTTTCTTATATTTTTTATTCGTTTTCTGACCTTACATTGAGTGTTTAACTGCAATTGTGTGGAATTCACTTTCAAATACAAGCACAGGGCGACACTCTCTCCGTTTCTTACCGTTTTGTTTCATTTTCAGTGACTGCATTGTGTGAACTTTTCTTTCATATACAAGTGCAGGCTATCGCTTTCATCTTTTTTAATCTTGTAGATTCGTTGTTAGTTTCGTTATTAGATTCGTTGTCAGTTTCTTTATTAGATTCGTTGTTAGGAGTAAACGTGAGTAATTTGAGATGTATTATGCATATGTACGTTGAAGAAAGAAGTTGAATGATAAGTGAATAGGAATGATGTGATTGAAGGTTTATTGTGTGATAAATGATTTTGAGTGTAATAAATGAATGAGTTTATATGGATTGATCTGAAGTGAGGGTGGTGTGTTTGGATGATAATGTTTACACGAGGGCTGATTGTTTGATGAGTGATTTTAGGGTTCGTGCTACCCCATTTGTTGGGATATAACTTGAAGATATGTATGTATGTATGTATGTACCTTGGTAAGTGATATATTTATGCGCGTGAAGTGAAGTTACCAACCGTCAAATTGTTGCTTTATAGTTAGCACAGTTCTCTTCAACTATCGTTGATTTCAAATAGTTAGCATTAAATAAAATAGTTATGTATCAAGGGTGAAAACAGGCGTTTTTGGCCCGCGGCATGATTATTAGCACGAGGCGCAAAGCACCGAGGTCTAATAACATGCTCAGGATCAGAAACGCTAGTTTCACCCGTGGTACATACAATATTTTATGCACAACATAAAGTTTCTCAGATAATGGAGATAGTTTCTTCTGAAATTAAAATCACCCCTAGATATCACGGGAGGGTGACATTACGCTTTGAATTTGTCAGATTAAAGTTGCAAGTTTCTATTTAAATTTATCAAAGTTGAAATTATAGTTCTACCATGAGCAACCTTGACCTTGATACAGAAGTATCCAGTTATCAGTTCGTGAATTTTTTATTGTTTAGAAATCATGTAAATAAATAATGTTAAAATATTGGTCATTTATTGCACTTATATACATACATACATATTTTCTTTAACAATCATAACATTTGTTTGAGATATTGTAAAGGAAATAGTAACTATAATTGCTTTTTTTTTTAAATAATTGTGTGTTTTTTTGTAGCTTTTGTTCAGATTTATTTACTTAATATTTTATTTTTAGTAAATATTTATATTGTTCTTAAAGGTTACAATAACAAGATGCTTGTTATGAATAGATTAAAATAGATACACTATTTTTCACCCTCCTCTCACATCTGTGGGTGTCTTGCAATTTAGTTCACACTTTATCCTGCATAAAGAGTGAACCTTTCTACAGGATGTTTCAATAATTCAGGAAAAAGTTAAATGGCAGATACTACATGATATACTAGTCTCCTAATGAAATAATTACTATTTTTAAACGCTAATTTCACCCGTGGTACATACAATATTTTATACACAACGAAATAACATTTAATCATATGTTCAAAAGATTAAAATATGTGCGTAGGTTATATGACATTTTTATAATCAAGTATTCACAATAAACAAAAAATGACATTTTATTTATGTATCTATAAGAATTATGTGTTTATGGCCCTACGGCCAAAAACAAGTGTTAAAACCTGCTTTTTAGAGCTAAAACATATGAATTTCGATTCGGTTGTGCATAAATGTATTTTCCCGGGGTCCTAGTGTTTACTTGTCCCATCATCGTGCGGGAATATATCACTTTTCCTACTAGTTACACAATATACTATTTTTCTCTACCCTATCAGAAAGTAAATTTTTTAGAAATAAAACAGATTTGAGGAAACTATTTTAATTTATTATATATTCCATTGTTTTATTTTAAAGCAATGTTAGTTAGTACAAAGTTGACATTGAAGAGTTGTACGTGTTTGAGAATGTTGGTTTTCCATAATAGTTAAAATAAGAGAACAGAGAAAAACAGTTAACATTTCAATAAGAAAAAAAATGTTGCCGAGGTCAGCTTGACCCTAAGACTCATATTCAAGGTCATTTACAACATCTATGTGTAGATTTATCATAGGTATACTTCACTACAACTATATTGTGTCAAACCTTCACAGAAATCATAAATACTTGACTTATAAAAAAAAAAGAAAATATATCATCACGTCTTTTAACCATTACTGGGTGTGACACTCTGCCGTAGCAGATTTTGGTAAGTGATATATTTATGCACGCAAAGTGCTGTTACCAGCCGTCAAATTACAGCCCCCAAAGATGTTAGTGGAGGGAGAGCCACATAAGTAATTTTAAAATAAATATATTATCACGCCTTCTACCCATTACTAAGTGTGACATTCTACTGTAGCAGATCTTAGTAACTGATATATTTATGCATGTGAAGTGCGGCTACCAGTCGTCAAATCACTGCCCCCAAATATGTTAGTGGGGGGAGAGGCACAGAGGTAATTTAAATGTGGTGAAAATTGTTTGTCGACTGTGGGAATCGAACTGAGGTTCTCAAATCCACAGGCCGACTCGATACCTCTGAATCATTTACACCATATTGTGGTTGATTTATAAAAGATCATTTTAAGTATTGTTAACTACGATTTACAGAAAAGTAGAACGAAGTTCAAAGATAACTTTAGTTAATGTCATAGTTCATGTAAAATAATAAATCTTGCAATTCCATTTTTATCGACAACGGTATTCTATTATTGCAAAAACTCTTAACAGTATGACAACTTGTCTTACAGTAAAGAAAAGTTGGTTTATTACGACCCTGTCAGAAAGTAATATATTCTTCCCGCAATTGAGAAAAGATAGTAATACTTTTCATCCCTAGGGCAACTGGAAAACAACGATATGATTTGACATATTCTAAATATTCTCGTCTAAAAATTATTTCACATTAATTATTTATCTCTAATTTATTTATTTTGCGACCTTGTCACAAGATAAAATTTCCTGTACTCAAGAGAAGAAAGTGATACTTTTCGTCTCTAGAAAATATTTTTTTTATGGAAGAAATTTTTTATTATGTTCCTTGGGCCAAAAATAAGTATTTACGTCTGCTTTTCTTGGATGAAACACATGAATTTTGATCCGGTTGTGCATAAAACAAGTTTTTGATGTCAAAATAAAATAATAAAACTGTGGATTTCAGAGTCTCGGTTCGATTCCCGCAGCCAACAAATAATTTAGGAACAGTGATTAAATATATCATTTACAGTAGAGTCCCACACTCAGTAATGGGAAAAAGGCGTGATGATATATTTATATTCATTTTATAATTATACAAAAAGGGGTGTATAATCAATTTTGAAAACGGCTAATTTTGATTATTTGAACTAGAAATATATTTTGAAACACACTTCAATACGTATCTCAAATCAATAATGACCGAGCTGTAGAAGATAAATAATCAGTTAGGCAGTAATATAAGTAAGAAAATGTCGTTGTGTAGAACAGTAAGAAGAAGTTTCGAGTTCATAACAATACGCTGGTTAGTTTCCGCAGCTGTAGAAAGCCGAGGATCGCTGTCCGTAATGTGGAACAATTCGTACACACGCCACACAGTTTCTCACGTTATGCTCTGTTGCTCGCAACAACGTTCTTGGTGAAATGTTGTGCTGAAGCCACAAACATCATGCGAAAATCAACACAGGCAACCGTACAACTCAGTGAAAAAATAACCAATAGATCGTGTGTTCAAATCTCGCTCACTTCCAATACACAAAATATTTTTGCATCATAAATATGTTTATACACAATTCATGTGTTTTAGGTCTAAAAAGTGGGATTAAACTCTATTTTTTGGCCCTAGGGACATAAAAATACAATTGCTATGGATACATAAATAAAATGACAATTTTTGTTTGTTGTGGCTAGCTGAGTGGTATGAAGTCGGCCTGTGGATCCTAAGAACCCTGGTTCGATTCCCACAGGCGACAAACAATTTTCATAATTTCAAAAGCTACCCCTGTGGCTCCTCCACCACTAACATCTTTGGAGGCTGTGATTTGACGATTGGTAACCGCACTTCACGCGCATTAATATATCACTTACCGAGATCTGCTTCGGCAGAGTGCCACATCCAGTAATGGGTAGAAGGCGTGATGATATATTTATTTATTTTATTGTGAATACTTGATTTTACAAAATGTCATTTTGACGTATAACCTATGTACATATTTTAATCTTTTGAACATATTGTATGTACCACGTGTGAAATTAGCGTTTCTGACCCTGAGCATGTTATTAGCCCTCAGCGCTTTGCGCCTCGTGCTAATAATCATGCCACGGGCCAGAAACGCCTGTTTTCACCCTTGATACATAAATAAGTATTATTGAATTTTATTAGCAAATATACTTTTTAGAGCGTCAATTTTTAGATATTATATCTCAAAAAGTAACCTAGATAATTAAAATCTGTGAATTCCATTGAATTCCTCATATAAAAATACATAAAAAAGTAAATTTTCAGTAGAAAATTCGCTGGGATAAAATTGTTATAAAAGATTTAGTAAAACTCGCGAAAACAAATGGTAAAAGTTGTGTCGTGCGTTATTGAAGGTTACTCTTATAATTTCTGTACTGAAACAAACCATTTTTCTTCACAATACAACCACACTTGCATTTACTACACTAATACGTGTATCACATGTGTAGGAGTGTGAGTAATCTGGCCACCAGTTGCTAAAATAATTCTTTCGTTTCCGAAACGCGCATTCGCCAACTTACCGCGTTTATTTACAGTAGCGAATTCAAGGCCGACCTTGATCTGTGCACTTGCCATCTGTAATGTATTGTTTTACCATCGAGAGCTCTTTCTTCTCAAGCTACCGACCTAACCATAGAACACAACTATCTGTAAAACGCAATTGTAGTGAAATTAAATAAATAAAAATAAATATATCATCACGCCTTTTACCTATTACTGCGTGTGGCACTCTGCCGTAGCAAATCTCGGTAAGTGATACATTTATGCGCTTACCAGCCGCAAAATCACGACCCCCAGAGATATTAATAGAGGGAATAATTAAAAAAAAATTAATAAATAAATATATCATCTCGCCTTTTATCCATTACTGCGTGTGGCACTCTGCCCCTAGTAGATCTTGGTCCCCAGAGATATTAATGGAGGGGATAATTTAAAAAAAAAATTAAATAAATATATCATCCCGCCTTTTACCCATTACTGTGTGTGGTACTCTGCCGAAGCAGATCACGGTAAGTAATATATTTATCCGCGTGAAGTGCGCTTACCAGCCGCAAAATCACGGCCCCCAGAGATATTAATGGAGGGGCTAATTTAAAAAAAAATAAATATATCATCACGCCTTTTACCCATTAGTGAGTGTGGCACTCTGCCGAAGCAGATCTTGATAAGTGATATATGTATGCACGTGAAGTGTGATTACCAGCCGTAAAATCACGGCCTCCAGAGATATTAATGGAGGAGATAAATTAAAAAAAATAAATAAATATATCATCACGCCTTTTACCCATTAGTGAGTGTGGCACTCTGCCGAAGCAGATCTTGATAAGTGATATATTTATGTACGTGAAGTGTGATTACCAGCCGTAAAATCACGGCCTCCAGAGATATTAATGGAGGGGCTAATTAAAAAAAAAAAATTAAATAAATATATCATCACGCCTTTTACCCATTACTGAGTGTGGTACTCTGCCAAAGCAGATCTCGGTAAGTGATATATTTATACGCGTTACCAGGCCTCAAATCACGGCCCCCAAAGATGTTAGTGGTGGAGGAGCCACAGGGGTAATTTTAAATTGGTGAAAATTGTTTGTCGGCTGTGAGAATCGAACCGAGATTCTCAGGATCCACAGGCCGACTTGATCCAATTCTTAAAGGGTTCCTCCTCGTTCTTGAGGGCCTTTCATCTCTTTCTAAACAGTGGAATCTTGACCGATTTTGTTGCGCTTCTAAGCGTCGAGAGAGTCCCTTCGTAGAATGTTCGATCTTTGGTTCTGGTGGCGGTAATGGTGGCGGCGGACCTGGCGGCGGTCGTTGGCCGGACACACGCCTACCGTGCGCAGCCCGCCGCTACAATGCTACGTTCACATGGACGCGGTGTTGCGGATAACTGCAGCGCCATTGATGAGCATCAACAAACGTAATACTCACTTTTGTAATATGACTTTAAGTTGAATAGGAGACGGAATTTCTGGGTGAAGGTGCTCTGCAAGTGCAGATTTGTGTAGGATAAATATTTACCTTGTTTATAATAAATATTAATAGTAATTTTGACAGTGGGTCGATGTGAAAAAAGACAACAAAATGAGAAACATCTGATGCTCAGTTTTTTATTTAATTGTTATTTTTCTGTTATAATTATCTACCTGTTAAATATAGGATTATATATATATATATATATATATATATATATATATATATATATATAATTTTACATTTACGTAACAATCTATTGATAAATTGGGCCTAAATTATTTTTTTTAAATGCAGCTTGAAATACCTGTATCATTGAATCATTTAACTTAATCAATTATTATTACATAATTAAGTATAGGGTAGGTGGCTCAGTGGTATCGAGTCGGCCTGTGGATTTCAGAAACTCGATTCGATTCCTACGACCGACGCTTTTCAGCATATTACCCCTGTCACGGCATCTAAAACTGATGCCGTGATTTGACTGCTGGTAATCGCACTTCACGCGCATAAATATATCACTTACCGAGATCTGCTACGGCAGAATGCCACACCCAGTAATGGCTAAAAAGCATGATGATATATTTATTTTATAATAAAATTTGGTTGTATAAATTCAAATTTAAGCTTCTGTCACGGTTAAAGAACTTTGAACTTTAAAACCACCCTTACAGCTATCGACCATAGAAATATCTCACCCCCACTAAAATATTGTTAACCTTTAACATTAAAGTACATCTGTGACAATATTTCACTCAAAAGCTTTTCAAAATACAGACAAACACCGACACACACAGCCGAGATGATGCTCAAGCCATCAACATATTTTTATCGCCAATAACTTTGAAATGAATATTCAATCTCTCGTCTCTAGCTGTTAGTTCCATAAGTGTTGGCAATCAAAAGATAATAACACCCCCTTTAGTGGGTTATTACCGTTGTAGTGGCAGCACTGCATAGTATAATACACTAGAATTAATGGATATAAATTAATATGCTTGGTTTGCCCTGCGTTGATTCTAACGCAGACATACGATATGCTCACGGTTCTTGCATATTGATAACTACGATTTTAATTGGCGGATCAGTAGATGATCTTATTTTAATGATGACTTCATTTGTCAAGGATGCCTTGATTTGTATTCGAGACAATCAAATATTATTTGACAAAAGAAAACTATAAATTTCATTTTTAATGTTTCAAATACTTAGATTTGTTTTGAGTATAGTTGCTACCCTTAGAAATAGGTAATAGTAGTATATTATAAATAAATATATTATCACGCCTTCTACCCATTACTGGATGTGGCACTTTGCCCAAACAAATGTCTGTATGTGATATATTTTTCACGTGAAGAGCGGTTACCAGCCGTCAAATCACGGCATCTAGAAATGTTAGTGAAGGGAAGTCACAGGGATAATTTTAATGTGGTGAAAATTGTTTATCGGCTGTGGGAATCGAACTCGGGTTCACAAATCTATTTAGCTATCTACCCCATCAATTATATCTATCCATTTATTACTATTGGGTAGATGGCTCAGTGGTACTATCAAAAACCAAGCCATTTCTTTATAGGAATGAATCTTAGAGTTCTCTATCTTGGCTCCATCAATGTACCTGTTGCATTTGAAGTCTAGCGCCTCTAGTGGCATTATTGGAAGCTAATGGTCATTGTGTTCAAGCCACTAGATTCCCTGATGCTCTGTTGTCTTGTGGTCACAGCGCCCTGCGACCTATTTCCGCCCTCAAAATGGATTAATGGATTACTGGTGGTCAAAGAGCAGTCAATATCTAATTACTGCTAGTAATGCAATTGACTGTACTTAGGGGTAATTCCAGATAGATATTTATTTACTTATCTTTCAACTATATATACATACTTCGCGTACCCTGGTTCAATTCCCACGGCCGATAAACATTTTCACCACATTAATACTACTCATATCCCTGTGGCTCCTCCACCACTAACATATTTGGGGGTCGTGATTTGACGACTTCACGCGCAAAATATATCACTTACCGAGATCTGCTTTAGCAGAGTGCCACACCCAGAAAAGGGTAGAAGGCGTGATGATATATATATTTTTTTAATACTACTCCTGTGGTCTCTCCTCTACTAACATCTTTGAGGATCGTAATTTGACGACTGGTAACCGCACTACACGCACAAAAATATATTATTTACCGAGATCTGCTACGGCAGAGTGCCACATCCAGTAATGGGTAGAAGGCGTGATGATATATTTATTTAAGTATATATTTATTTTATATTCTCAGTGGCGTCGAGTCTGTCTGTGGATCCTGAGAACCCTGGTTCGATTCCCACAGGCGACAAACAATTTTCACCATTTAAAAAAAAAATACCCCTGTGGCTTCCCCACGACTAACTGGGGCCCGTTATTTGACGGCTGGTAATCGCATTTCACGCGCAAAATACAACACTTACTGAAATCTGCTTCGGCAGAGTTCCACACCCAAGTAATAGATAGAAGGCGTGGTGATATATTTATTTATTTTATTTAAAAAGTGTCTGACTTATTCTCTTGATATATAAATAACTATTTCAATTTTTGTAAAATATCGCAAATAAATAAAATATTTTATAATTATAGTAGAAGCTTCTAGTAATTTTGTACATCGCAATATAAAGTCACCTTTCACCTTTTGGTGGCGACGGTTGGTGACGTATCGCGTCGCACTTGTTATACTGCGTCAAAGACCCAACGTGGGTGCATAACCCACGCCCGTAGGGGTTGCAATCATTTATAAAAGATACTCCGCAGAATATTGCAGCTGAAAATCACAATTACAGTAGCTTATAGTGAAAATCGAACCACTCAGACACAATCGTATTTTTTTGGATATAAATTGAAGTGAGATTTGAACGTGTGACTTCTTGCTTGTTAATTAGTAATTAATAGTAATAATTTAATTTATATAGCAGGTACCAGCCGTCCAATGACGGTCTTCATGGATATTAGTGAAGGGCAAATCATAGGGGTAGTACAATCCGACACTACTATCAAATTGTAAAATTTTCAGATACAAGTAAGAAATTTAAATGAGATCTTGGCAAATAGTAGTGGCTCAGTAGTATCGCGTCGGCTTGTGGATCCTAAGAATCCCGGTTCAATCTCCACAGTCTACAATTTTCACCAAATTAAAATTACTCCTGTGACTCCCCCACCACTAACATTTTTGGAGGCCGTACTTTGACGGCTGGTAACCGCGTTTCACGCGTATAAATATATCACTTACCGAGATCTGCTTCGGCAGAGTGCCACACTCGATAATAGGTAAAAGGCGTGATGATATATATTTTAAGTGACATTTTTTGTAATTTTAATTTATACCTCTTCAATAACTGGACATTTGTTAAATATTGGTTAACTTTTAGTCTTTAAAAAGAGTGGTTCAGTTTCCACTATAAGCTACTGTAATTGAGATTAAGTTCCTGTTGTGCAGAGTAATAAATAAATAAACAAAAAAGATAGTAATTTTTGGTGGATCCTCTTTATAAATGTAATACTAACTAATCTAGTTTTATCCATATTTTTAGTATCTGTACAATACACAATTATAAGAAGATATAATACGCATATCTAAAACATAATCAATACAATAATAATTTATATAGTTCATACCAGTATCAGAAAATCGCGTTGTTGATGTACAAAACCTTTGATTACATTTTGCGCTGCCACCAAAGTACGACAAAGTGCAAACCTTCCATACTTGACTACGAATACAACCCTTACATGTGACTTCATCCCTTTGCAATAAATACGAACAATAATAATTACACTTACATAATTATCAGCATCAATCAATCGTAGGTCACTGGATAAAACTAAAATAAAACAACTTCTGTTTATATTTCAAATATACGATTGTGTCTGAGTGGTTCGGATTCCAGTATAAGCTACTATAATAGGGATTAAGTTCCTGTTGTGCAGAGTAACAAATAAATAAAAGTATGTAGAAAAAAGGTGGTTATATTTCGTGGTATGAAGTCGGCCTGTGGATCCTGAGAACCCTGGTACCCTAGATACCCTAGATTCGATTCCCACAGGCGATAAACAATTTTCATAATTTCAAAAACTACCCCTGTGGCTCTTCCACCACTAACATCTTTGGAGGCCGTGATTTAACGACTGGTAACCGCACTTCACGCGCAATTATATCACTTACCGAGATCTACTTCGGCAGAGTGCCACATCCAGTAATGGGTAGAAGGCGTGATGATATATTTATTTATTTTATTTTTATATTTAATGTGTTGTAGAATTGGAAATGTCTGGTGATGAA
Source organism: Pterostichus madidus (assembly GCA_911728475.2). Lineage (NCBI taxonomy): Eukaryota > Metazoa > Arthropoda > Insecta > Coleoptera > Carabidae > Pterostichus > Pterostichus madidus. Next base: position 719,801 of record OU452314.1, on the reverse strand, counting down.
ATATCACCTTGGCCTAGTTATTAAGGGGGTGGTAGCTACCTCAGACGTAGAGGGTAGAAAAAATTTCACCAAGGTTACTAGTAAACAAAATCTAGATAGTCAATCGTTACTCTGGTAAAATGCGTATCCAAGGTTACAACAAAAATAACAGTTTGGTAAAGTACAAAACAGTCTGGTAAAGACTGTTTTGTACTTTACTTGACTGTTTTTTGATTTTGTATCCTTGGTACGTAGTCTTCTGTCAATATGATTCTTATCAAAAAAAATTAAACATTTAGAATTGTGCCCCCAAATAATGAAATTAAACGGTTTCAGAAAAAAAGTAGTATACATAATATATCAGAAAAGTGTTTTTTTTCTGAACCCGGCAAGAAAGTGCCAACTTTCCTGACCAATTTTAGTATGAAAAAGTAGGTTTTTACCAAAACAGTCGAGTAAAATACGTATCCAAGGATACAACAAAAATAACAGTCTGGTAAAGTACAAAACAGTCTGGTAAACATTTTACCTGATGATTTTGTATTTCACCTGACTGTTTTTTTTTTTTTTGTAACCTTGGATACGTAGTCTGCTGTCAGTACAATTCATATCAAAAAAATTAAACATTTTGAATTATTGATTAAATTAAACTGTTTCAGAAAAAAATGTATACATAATACATAAGGAAAATGTTTTTATTTGACTTAGCGGATTAAAATACTCGGCCTGCAGCCTCGTATTTCAAACAACTCCTTCGTCAAGTAAAATATCACTTTCCTGACTTATTATGTAATATACTATTACCATGCTAGTAATGTAATAAGAGTTTACATTACTAGTATAGTAAAACAGTCTTTACTGCTGAAACGAGAAATGCGGCCACGTATTTTAATCCGCTAAGTCAAGTAAAACACTTTTTTGACGTATTATGTATACTATCTTTTCAGAAACCATTTAATTTAGTCATTAATTCATTTTATGGGGTGGCTAGCTCAGTGGTATGAAGTCGGCTTGTGGATCCTGAGAACCCTGGTACCCTAGATACGATTCCCACAGGCGACAAACAATTTTCATAATTTCAAAAACTACCCCTGTGGCTCCTCCACCACTAACATATTTAGGGATCGTGATTTGACGATTGGTAACCGCACTTCACGCGCAAAATATATCACTTACCGAGATCTGCTTCGGCAGAGTGCCTCACCCAGTAATGGGTAGAAGGCGTGATATATTTATTTATTTTATTTTAATAATTAATTTTGAATTATTCCATTGGAATAAGTATTATATTACTTTCCTGACTTGTTATGTAATATACTATTACTAAACTTTCCTTATTATTATGTGATATACTATTATAGAAAAATTCTTTAAATAAAAGATACAGAACACTATATTTTTTATCACCTTCAGAATAATTTAAGGTAGTACTAGTGTGACGGTGGCGCCATCGGTTGTCGAGTGGCGAAACTGATGCTCAAAAAAATAAAATGAATGTTGTACCTATTATGATTTGAATATCATGAATTGTTAACAGGTTGTTGGCCTAGTGAATTTTCAAATACCATACCACCGTGTGGTGTTGCCATTATAAATTGGGATTCTTAATTTTTCGTTAAAAACAAGGCTTTGCATGACTATATATCCATTACTAAACGATAAAAAACTTTCTCCTTCTGATACAATATACATGGATAGTTCTAGAACATCATACTAGTTTTTCAAATGAAACTGCAAAATTTTAGTTGGTACACAAAGCAAATATGTGCGATTCTGAGTGATGATCGCTATAAGCCCCGTGTATAAGAACTCAACTTTACAAGCGAATATATTTGTTCACAGACGATGAATGTGTTTCATATTTTAACAGGATGCGTATGATTATCCAATGTTTACGCGCGCCAAATTTCATTCAGATCTGCAATTTTTTGTTCACGCTAGTACTACCTTAAAAACATTTAACAAGTTCAAATCTACAAAGTGCCAAGTAACTCCATTAAACCCCGTGTACAAAATGAGTGTAGTTAAACATATCAATAAAACAGTGTTAACCATTTACCGAAACGCTACATTAACACAACATCCATAATAAATTACTAACAATAGGTGCACATAAAGCACTGCACAATATAAACTTGCATGGCACGACCTTCGCGCAATCAGCGTATTCCTACCTACTTCGTCTCATATTGCAATTGTCGTACCTCGTACCAGTTTTTATACGGTGTAAACCGCACTTTTTATTTTACGAATGCTTTCAATGCATTCAGACTTCCTTACAGGTTGTAAAATGCTGCTCGTTTGCTGCGCGAATGATGAATGAATTGTATGTAACAATGTTGCTGCGAATTAGTTACACCTGACTTACATATTTATTAAATTTTATTTACTAGTTATTGGAGTGATTTCGCTGTTATGCTTGTAACTTCTTGGTTGTGCTGCCGCTTTAAAAGAGGGTCAAATATAACCCTCCAATTGGGGGAGGAAACACAGGGGTTATTTTTACGCTGTGAATATAAGTTGTTAAAAATATATCATCACGCCTTTTATCCATTACTGGGTGTGGTACTCTGCCGAAGCAGAGCTCGGTAAGTGATATATTTATGCACGTGAAGTGCGGTTACCAGTCGTCAAATCAAGTTGTTAGTGGTGGAGGAGCCACAGGGGTAATTTTAAATTGGTGAAAATGTTTGTCGGCTATGGGGATCGAACCAGGGTTGTTTGGATCTACAGGCCGACTTGATACCACTGAGCCATTACCCCATATAAATAAATAAATAAATATAAATATATCATCACGACTTTTACCCATTACTGGGTGTGGCACTCTGCCGTCGCAGCTTGTTTACTTATAGATATTTGATTCTAATCATTGTTGTATATTTGATTAATGTATGTATGTTTGTTCTAGACGGACTTATGCGGCATAAAATGGCGTAAGCTAGTGTGGGGCGAAGCCCCAACGAGCCCAACAAGCCCCAGTGACCCGCTGGACGACCCGGTGTTGCGCAGTTACTCGCACTGTCTCGCCAACGACATCTTGTGCGTGTGGCGGCGGGTGGCGGCTGTAGGTACCGGCGGCAGCTCCTCGGGGGGGCTCTACGACCTGGGTATGCCTGCGCCGCCGCCCCCGATACACCCGCCGCTCAACCTGCACGCCGCCAAGGAACTCTGGATCTTCTGGTATGGCGAAGAGCCGGATTTGAGTGAGCTCGTTGCGCCTGAACTCATTGCACCGGGTGAGTCACAAACAAACATACTTGTTATTTGTGTACCTAGAGCAGAAAGTAGTCTATTATTACCATGAGTAACAAGGACACTTTCTGCTTGAGATGCACACTATATTTTTTCCTGAAACCGGTAAGAAAATACCCGTTTTCCTGATAAATTTTAATGTGGAAAGTCGATTTTTATCTGCCGTAGCTGTGGTATCTTGGATTACTCTTATTTTCGTCACTATTTTCTAACTTTTCTACAAGTTTTCAAATTAACTAAAATTATTTTTCCTGGAATCAGCAAGAAATGCACTTTCCTCACTAATTTTTTTATGTAAAATAAATTTTTATCAAACCAAACCAAGTCAGATAAACCGAAATTTAATAGTATATTGTAACACAAGCTATTATCACATTTATGTTACATACTATTTTTTGTGAACTTTTATTTCTTAAAATCAATATTTGACATCTGTCATTTAATGTTATATTTCACATTAATTAAAAAAATAATAATATTGTTCAACAATTATTTTCTTAGAAATAACATCATAAACGATTTCTTACCGCACTGAATGTTGCTAAGAGATACTTTAAATGTTGAAATGTTGACCGTAAAAAATCGCGAACTAAATATTTCGTAGACGCAACAGCGGCCGCAAAATTGAATTTTATAGCCATTGCTTTAGTAACGGCCGTTAAACTAGAAGTCATTTTGACACTAGAGTTACCATTGACATATAACAATGACAGTGATATCAGATATTTTTATAATTTTGTACAAAACAATTGTTTTATTTATCAAATGTCAATCCCATAATGACATGAAAATCGTTTTTCTGTTTACAAGGATTTAAACTGTTTAAAAACAATAAAATTTATAATTATATATTTTTTACGGTTACATTTTGTCCACGAAATCCTTTAACGCCCTCGAAATGGTCTTACCTCGCCGATAATTTTTCTCTCCGTATGCTAAAGAGAGATTTCGCGTCCTTAATATACAAATAACTATTTTGACAGGGTTTTTTTGTTTTGAAATTAATTTAGAAATGTTAACAGTTTTCATGTATCCATGGATACGATGATACACTCTTACTTTATCGCCCTGTGAGCGCCAAACATTAACTTTCCACCCTTAAGTGATAGTTAGAAATGCCAACTTTCTAATCAGTCCTAAAATTAGTTAATTTAATAATTATTATAAATCTCACTGTTACTTTACCGCCCTGTGAGCGCCAAACATTAACTTTCCACCCTTAAATGATTGTTAGAAATGTCTACTTTCTAATCGGTCCTAAAATTAATTAATTTAATAGTTATTATAAATCTCTGGCAAGTGTTTGTCCGCGTACCATGTAAAATTGAGGTGTGTAGACACACACATGTTCACATATAGAAGCGGAAACCCTAGCGCAGATGTTTCCTCTTTGGGGTTGTTTGCCTTCAACCTTCAACAGACCGCGTACTTCTCTACCTACCCGCTATCTGTATACGCAAGCTGCTGCCGCACACTCATAACATTCTCTTCTTCAATCTCCTAACAAAGTTTATAATAAATATATCATCACGCCTTCTATGTGGCACTCTGCTGTAACAGATCTCGGTAAGTGATATATTTATACGCGTGAAGTCAAATCACGATCCCCGAAGATGTTACTGGAGGGAGAGCCTCAGGGGTAGTTTTAATGTGGTAAAATTTGTTTGCAATGGGTAGAAGACGTGATGATTTATGTTATTTATCTTATATATTATTATTTTATGAAGCAGACACAATTGTTAGGCATACAGCTTCGGTTACTCATTATAGATGGTATAACAACGGCACCTGGGGTACAAAGATAAAATGTAGAATGTTCTGGTTGTATTTGTGGTGAAAGAATCAAGTGTGATTTCGATTAGCTATCTATAGTAAGAACGTAGATGTTGAGCGGCGATCGTTAGGGCGTGTTGTCGACCGTGGGGGGTAGTTTCAGTGGCTGTGGCCTACAAACACACGCGCAACCGTTCGATAGTCTTTCGCCCTCGCCACCGAACTCTCCTACTCAAGGCCGATGCTCGCTTCGTAACGCGGAGAACACAATAGATACACACCAACAAGTTGGAATTCAAGACGCACAACACGCTGTTGTACCACCACAAATCTAGCTAAGTTCATCACGCTTTTTACCCATTACTGGGTGTACTACTCAGATGTCAGTAAGTCATATTTATGCGCGTAAAGTGCGGTTACCAGCCGTTAAGTCACTGCCCCCAAAGATGTTAGTTAAGGAGCCACAGGGGTAATTTTAATGTGGTGAAAATATTTGTCGACTGTGGGAATCAAACCAGGATTCTCAGGATCCACAGGCCGACTCGATACCACTAAGCCACCTACTCCATGATACTTTGTTTTGACAAATTCAAAGTGTAATGTCACCCTCCTGTGACCTCTGAGGGTGATTTTAACACACAGGGAAAATATCTGAAAAATTCAAGACGCACTACATATTGTTAAATAAATATATAAATATATCATCACGCCTTCTACCCATTACTGGGTGTGGCACTCTGCCGAAGCAGATCTCGGTAAGTGATATATTTTGCCGGTGAAGTGCGGTTACCAATCGTCAAATCAAGGCCCCCAAAGAAGTTAGTGGTGGGGAAGCCACAGGGGTAGCTTTTGAAATGATGAAAATTGTTTGTCGCCTGTGGGAATCGAACCTAGGGTACCAGGGTTCTCAGGATCCACAGGCCGACTTCATACCACTGGGCTAGCCATCCCATATTGTTGTAGCATGAAGATACAAATCTAAGTAAGATCATCACGCTTTTTATCCATTACTGGGTGACACTCTGTCGAAACAGAAGTCAGTAAGTGATATTTTTATGCGCGCGAAGTGCGGTTACCAGCCATCAAATCACGGCCCCTAAAAACGTTAGTAGAGAGCCACAGGGGTAATTTTTAATGTGATGAATATTGTTTATCGACTGTAGGAATTGAATCGAGGTTCTCAAATCCACAGGCCGATTTGATACCGCTGAACCACCTCAGTGCACATGCGCATTGCCTCACAATGTAAAGTGCTACCTACGTCATAAGTACCTCAATGGTGACCGTTTTAAATAATTCACTCTTTAATTAGCTATTGTAGATATTAATATGTTACTTTTAATAATTATGGGGTAATGGCTCAGTGGTATCGAGTCGGCCTGTGTATCCTAAAAACCCTGGTTCGATTTCCACAGCGGACAAAACATTTTCACCAAATTAATATTACCCTTGTGGCTTCTCCACTACTAACATCTTTGGGAGCCGTAATTTGGTGGCTGGTAACTGTACTTTACGCGCATAAATATATCACTTACTGAGATCTGCTTCGGCAGAGTGCCACACCCAATAATAGGTAAAAGGCGTGATGATATATTCATATTTACTTATTTTACTTTTAATAATTTCTTGTAGCATTATTGTAACATATTTACAACGCCGTATTGTTGGAATAGGCTATGACGGATCCTTCCAGTGTTCTTGTCTGTGGCTAGTGTAGTGTTTGGCAACGCCGTCTGCCAAAGCAGCCGGCACGCAGTATAGCAGCGGTTCTTGACCCTGAACCGGCCGCACGCCTGCTCGCCCGACGATGTTCTCTCATTCTTGTAGTGGTAGCACTACCACGACCAACAGCAACAACGGCCAACTAAACTGTACGGTGCCGATAACGGCTTGAATGTTATGATGTCGGTATGCGATACGGTTTTCCAAATCGTTGCGGTCAATTCAAAGATTCCTTCATATGTCACCAACACTGCTCTCTGCAACTATAGATCGTAATACTACGAATAATTAATTAATAATCACAAATAAGGGCTCTGCAATTGCAGATCTCAAATAGATGCTCGTAACAATCATAAGTAAATATATCATCACGCCTTTTACCCATTACTGCGTGTGGCACTCTGCCGAAGCAGATCACGGTAAGTGATATATTAATGTACGTGAAGTGCGGTTACCAGCTGTCAAATAACGGCCCCAAAAGATGGCTAATTTTAATTTGATGAAAATTGTTTGTCGGTTGTGAGAATCGAACCAGGGTTCTCAGGATCCACTGGCCAACTCGAAACCACTGCGCCATTACCCCATTAAATTAATAAACATAAATAAGGGCTCTGCAATTGTAGATCTCAAATAGATGCGCGTAACAATCATAAGTAAATATTTCATCACGCCTTTTACCCATAACTGCGTGTGGCACTCTGCCGTAGCAGATCAACAAGTGATATATTTATAAGCTTGTAGTGCGATTATCAGCCGTCAAATCACGACCACCAAAGATGTTAGTGAAGAGAAAGGCACAGGAATAATTTTAATTTGGTGAAATATGGTGAAAAATGTTTGTCGGTTGTGGGACTTGAACCTGGGTTCTCCAATCCACAGGCTAATAATCCTGTAGTTCTTTATGTTTAATTGTCCTTTATAAATGATTTTGCCTCAAAAAAATAATTTCAAAAAATGAAGGACACATCTGATAAAGAGTCACATTTAACAATAGAAAAACAGTGCGGTATTTATTGATTACATAAAAGAAAAGTTTCAAAGTGAATGTAAAAATTTGGTTTTAACAAAAATAAAATTTTATTTAGAAGTAGTTTATATAACAAGGGAGTAAAGTTAGTTATTATTTGTTAATAAAAGATTGCCCTCTACAATAAATGATGTGTTGTCACCGTAGATATTACAGATCTGTTATTGCAGATTTTGTTCGCGAAATTGAAGTTACCTTTCGGGGCGCCAAAAAGTTGGCAATGTATAAACAACAAAATGATAAAATCGGCTGTAAATAGTTTTGTAATATTGCTATACCTTGAGTTGGAAGAGAAACCTTATTTTTTACTCGTTATTAAGTAACATTAAGTAATTTCAGACGTAACAACTTCAACTTACTTCCTACTAAAAAAAAAAATATATCATCACGCCTTCTACCCATTACTGGGTGTAGCACTCTGCCGAAGCAGATCTCGGTAAGTGATATATTTTGCACGTGAAGTGCGGTTACCAGTCGTCAAATCACGGCCCTCAAAGATGTTAGTGGTGGAGGAGCCACAGGGGTTTTTTTAAATTGGTGAAAATTGTTTGTCGAATATATCTTTTACCGAGATCTGCTTCGGCAGAGTGCTACATCCAGTAGTGGGTAGAAGGCGTGATGATATATTTATTTTATTTTAGTAATAGGTAATCGATGCTCGCTTGTCCAATACAAGTATTGTAAAATAAACTATTATTTTATTTTATGGAGGTACCTCTATATCACTCCAAATATTTTGGAAAAACGTACTATTTAATATCTTTCTCTGTTATTAACAGAAATAATTACACCATTCTTACGCCAAACTATTGCAAGGAAAACATATACTAGAATATATCGCTCCCTCCTTTATTTAAAAATGGAGCTTCCCCCTTCTCGCTGCAAACTCTTCACCTGACGCGTGGTTGCGTATGATTCCACCCCAACATTTAAAATTTTACGGCATCAGCATCTGCTAGTGTCAAAATCTCTGTAGTCAGAAATTGAGCCAAAGATTCACTTTTCGCTTTCTGTTTCACTATTTCATACCATTGTCCTTGTCACTCCTTACACCGACCGCCAGCGTTACCATGTTGCCAAATATACATTCCTTGGCGTTGTTGTCACGTGGACGACCGGTTTTGATTTTTAGTTCGGTTCATCAAGAACAGATGTTAATAAGATTTTGATCTTGGTAGTTTTCACTCTGTTACTCTGTACAACAGGAACTTGAAGTAGCTTATAGTGGAATCTGAACTACGAAGATGCAATCGTATTTTTTGGATGGTGGTTTAGTGGATTTGAGAACACGGGTTTGATTCCCATAGCCGACAATTTTCACCACATTAAAAACTACCTACTAACATTTTTAGGGGGTCTTGTTTTGACGGTATTTCATACGCAAAATATGTTACTGAGCTCTGCTGCGGCAGAGTGCCACATCCAGTAATAGGAAAAAGACGTGATGAAATATTTATTTATTTTAAGTCAGTGGCGTACCTAGGGAGGGACGGTGGGTGCGATCCGCACCGGGCACATATTTTGGGGCGGATTTTTTTATATTTAGTTTTAGTTGTAAGAAACTTGTTCACTTCATAAATTTACTATTCGATTTCTACGATTTATGAATTACTATATGATTTTTCTTCATCGTCAAGTCAATGTATTGTTGAAAATATCTCGAAAAATTCCTTTATTACTGCTCTAATGAACTTATACTGAAATTTTGAAAATTTTTAAAATTAAACAATTTTTTTAAATTTTTCATTTCTCAATATTTCAAAAAATTTAAAAGATAATAAAAATCTGTAAACACCAGTGAATTCCTCGCGTGAAAATACATAGGTATGCAAATTTTCAGTTATAAATTCCCATAGATACATTTTTTATTACAGAAAAACGAAAAATCACTGTTTTTTAATTATTTCTTAAGGGGTACCCCTTAAGAATTTTACAAATTTTGGCCATTTTTAGTTTTTTTGCTCTAAAAATGGTATCCGTGGAGCAAAAATTCTACAATTTTACATATATATGTACTTTCACGCGAGAAATTCACTGGTTTTTACAGATTTTCATTATCTTTTCAACTTTTTGAAATATGGGTAAAAGAAAATCTTGAAAAAATAGTAAAATATTCGAAATTTTTAAAATTTCGATATAAGTTAATTAGTGCACGAGAAATACACGCGTTCAAACCGCATTTCAATATCTCTTTTAGTTTTCGAGATATGGGCCTTCAAAGTTTAGCTTTTCAAAAAGTCTAAAATCGCTGTAACTCGAAAACTAAAAAAGATACGAAGATGCGCTCAAAGGCATTCAATTTCTCGTAGTCTGTTTTATATAGAACCATATTTTAAAATTTTTCGATTTTTAAACAACCAAAAAATTTGCATTTTCATTAACTGAATTTTTTGCGATCATGACTCCGGCGATTGCAAATAATATATTTTGAGGATCAGTATAATAATGACAGGATAAGATAAAACGCAGACACGTAACATACAATGAAGCATTTCATTGGTTTTGAGACACGACAAAAAATAATTATATTTATATATTAGTTATGATAAAAAATATTGTAAGATCGTGTGGATTTATATATGGGTCTTGGACACACATAATTTTTATAAATGCTATTGTAATATTTCGTCATTTAATTTCCGGAGCGGTAGAAGTTATTATTTACTAACAAAAAAAAATAAATTTTAATAAATTTGCATACTCGTGTCGTAGTTTTTGTTTGTTTTTTTCTTACAAGAATTAATAAATTACTGTATACAGTGTTTGCAAATAATATTTAACAGTTATCATGTGTCTACAATAATCTGCAGTTGCAGATCTGTCAACGTCCAATAGAACTGATAGAAGGGGAGGAAAAATTTTGTCTGGCTCACACTGTGCTGTAATTTATATAAATTAAGTATAACTCATTAAATTATTTTCTTTTTGTGAAAACCTGAGGTAGAAAAATGAAAAAGATACGAAAATAATAAAAGCAAAAAAATTGTTGATGAAGAAAAATAAAGAACGCAGAAAAATAAAGAACGCAGAAAAACCAGATGTGGAACTCAACAAAAGCAAAACTTGAAGTTTCCAAGCGAAGAAAAAACGGATCTTTTGCATAATACAGTGATATATTTCAGCAACTGAAAGGTTCCATTATAAGCTACTGTAATTGGGATCAAATTCCTGTTGTGCAGAATACAATAAAATATAATCCAGAATTCAACTTATTTCTGTTACTGGCAAAGTGTGTTTAAAAAATAACTGGTACATAATAGTACATTACGTACCATGAACTGTAAGTGACAGTTTTCAAATCAAGAATGTAGTTTGGGAAATCAAGGCCGAATCACGCCACGTACCCATTACTGAGGGTGGCACTCTGCCGAAGCAGATCTCGATAAGTGATATATTTATGCGCGTAAAGTACAGTTACCAGCCACCAAATTACGGCTCCCAAAGATGTTAGTGGTGGAGAAGCCACAAGGGTAATATTAATTTGGTGAAAATGTTTTGTCCGCTGTGGGGATCGAACCAGGGTTCTTAGGATAAATAAATTTATTTATTTATTATTTATTTATTTTGTTACTCTGCACAACAGGAAGTAAATCCTAATTACAGTACAGGGAACCTACAGCTTATAGTGGAATCCGAACCACTCAGACACAATCGTATTTTTTGGATATAAGTAGAAGTCAGTGAGATTTGAACGCACGACCTCTTGCTTGCTAATTAAGAAACGCAAGTTTTACCTCGCTTTTATCCACTGAGCTACGATTGCCTGTCATATAATAATAATAATACAATAGTATATTACGTACCATGAACTGTAAGTGACAGTTTTTAAGTCAAGAATGTAGTTTGGGAAATAACTTACAGTTCGAGGTTAGTAAGCTATTTTTTACAATACTTGCACAAACAGAAGGAAAAGAAAAATAGGTTTCAAAATTGACAGCTATCAAATTGTTGTCAAAATAAACAGGACCTTGATATGTAATATTTACTTACTGTCCACGGTGGATGGAAAGTAAATATTAAAGTCCTGATATAACCATGGAAACCACTGTTCAATAAAAGTAACTTACAGTACAAGTATTGTAAAAAAGTAATTTTTCTCTGGTTTTTTATTTTGTTGTGAAGCCAACATCGTTTTCTCCAATTTAAAAATTACCCCTGTGGCTTCCCCACCATTAACATCTTTGGGGGCAGTGATTTGACGACTGGTAACCGCACTTCACGCGCATAAATGTATCACTTATCGAGATCTTCTTCGGTAGAGTGCCACATTCAGTAATAGGTAACAGGCGTGATGATATATTTATTTATTATTTATTTATTTATATCAAGTTGGCCTGTGGCTCCAAAGAACCCTGGTTCGATTCCACAGTCGACAAAAATTATCACCAATTTAAAATTACCCCTGTGGCTCCTCCACCACTAACACCTTTGGGGGCCGTGACTTTACGGCTAATAACCGCACTTCAGTAATAGGTAAAAGGCGTGATGATATATTTATCTTTATTTATTTATTTATTTTCAACTCTACTTGTTATATTTATAGGCAATCGTAGCCCAGTGGATAAAAGTGAGGTAAACCTTGAGTTTCTTAATTAGCAAGCAAGAGGTCGTGCGTTCAAATTTCACTGACTTCTACTTGCATAAAAAAAACTACGATTGTGTCTGAGTGGTTCGGATTTCACTTCAAGCTACTGTAATTGAAATTAAGTTCCTGTTACGCAGAGTAACAAGTAAACAAATACTATTGAGACGATTTAAAAATCAGTATGATCCGCTCTGTCATGTTTGTGGTGTGTACATTATCAGGGTGGTCACCCCTGTGAACATAGCACACTTGATCAATACACCACCGACTGTTCTCTCCATATCGCTGTGTATGTATTAGCGTATGTGTGTAAAATACTCCGTGAAAATGCGAGTCTTCTGTTGTTAAGCTAGGGTAGTTGTTGGTCTCCGACTTAGGGGTAGGTGGTACCCTGTTGCCAAATGGACTGCTGCCAAGTCACATGATGCCATGATTAACACTGACTTTATTAGAGAGAAACATCTGGCAAATAAGTGACACAGAAAATTGAATTTTTTATCATTAGTATTTACAAAATAAATATATATCATCACGCGTTTAACCCATTACTGGGTGAGGCATTCTACCGTAGCAGATCTAAGTGATATATTTATGTGAACTCTTGCCGCCCAGGGCGGTCTCCAATTTGCCGCCCTTTCTAAGTCAATCAAATGGTGGTTTTTAGAAATTAAAAAAATAAATATATCATCACGCCTTTTACCAATTACTGAGTGTGGCACTCTGCCGAAGCAGATCCCGGTAAGTGATATATTTATGTACGTGAAATGCGGTTACCAGCCGTCGAATGACGGCTCCCAAAGATGTTAGTGGTGGGGGAGCCATAGGGGTAATTTTAAATAAACAAATAAATATATCATCACGCCTTCTACCCATTACTGGGTGTGGCACTCTGCCGAAGCAGATCTCGGTAAGTGATATATTTTGCGCATAAATAGCGGTTACCAGCCGTCACGGCCCACAAAGATGTTAGTGGTGGAGGAGCCAGAGGGGTAGTTTTTAAAATTATGAAAATTGTTTGCCGCCTGTGAGAATCGACAACAAATAAAATGATAAAATCGGTAATTTGGGGTAATTTTAATTTGGTGAAAATTGTTTGTCGGCTGTGCGAATCGAACCGGGGTTCTCAGGATTCACAGGCCAACTCGAAACCACTGAGCCATTACCCCATTAAACGAATAAACGTAAATAAATAATTGTAATTGAGACAAACTATAGGTGGGGAACTTTTTTACCATTGGATGGCATATTTAAATTAGGCGACGACAAATACACTCATTCAAACCGCATTTCAATATCTCTTTTAGTTTTCGAGATATGGGCCTTCAAAGTTGAGATTTTTAAAAAGTCTAAAATCGCTGTAACTCGGAAACTATAAAAGATATGAAGATGCGCTCAACGGCATTCTACTTCTGTAGAAGCAATTCCTTATCAAAAATTTAACATTTCACTAGATTGTCATTTATTTTATTGGTAATCAAGGAGATTTAATTATATTAAAAAATTATCATTTATAAATTTCACTAATGGAAAATTAACGAAATAGCTTTCAATTTCATTGGTTCATTTTTAAATAAATTCGTGATTTTATTAGTTCTCACATAACTCAGGATTGAATTCCTGTTGTGCAGCATACAACTTAAATCTTTCTAGAGTTCTTATTAATTTATTTTCGTACAAAGACTCAGAGAAACTTAACAGCTTAAGTACAAGAACATAGCAGGTTAATAGCTCATAAAACATAAAACAGAAACAGATACATCATATATAAATAGCCATTGAGAATAAGATATTACAACAAGTCTGTTTACTGTCAAACCGAATACTTACAATTATAAATTACTTATCCGTCATTCACATCTGCTCACTGCGTAACACAATCGCAAATCTGCAATTGCAGACCAAGCAAAAATAAAATATTCAGACATCGTAAACTATGGAGTAGCCGACAAACATTTTTCACCAACACTAAAATTAACGTTGTGGCTCTCCGTCCACTAACACCTTTGGGAGCCGTGATTTGACGGCTGGTTACCGCATTTCACACGCAATATATGTATATCACTTTCAGAGATCTACTACGGCAGAGTGCTATATCCAGTAATGGGTAGAAGACGAGATGATATATTTATTTATATTTATTTTAAAATTACTCCTGTGATTCTCCCTCTACTAACACCTTAGGGACCGTGATTTGACGACTGGTTACCGCACATCACGTGCAATATATATTTCACTTATCGAGATGTGTTACGGCAGAGTGCCACACCAGGTAATGGGTAGAAGACGTGATGATATATTTATTTTAAAATTATCTCTACGGCTCTTCCTCCCTATATCTTTGGAGTCGTGATTTGACGGCTGGTAACCACACTTCACGCGCTTAAATATATCGCTTACCTGGATCTGCTATAACAATACCTCACTCAGTAATGGGTAGAAGGCATAAATATATATATATTTATTTATATTATGAAGTCGGCCTGTGGATCCTGAGGTCCCTGGTTCGATTCCCACAGGCGACAAATTTTCATAATTTGAAAAAGCTATTCCTGTGGCTCCTCCACCACTAACATGTTTGGGGGCCGTGATTTGACGACTGGTAACCGCACTTCACGCGCAAAATATATCACTTACCGAGATTTGCTTCAGCAGAGTGCCACACCCAGTAATGGGTAGACGGCGTGATGATATATTTATTTATATTTATTTTAAAATTATTCCTTTGGCTCTATCTCCACTAGCATCTTTGAGGCCATGATTTGACAGCTGGTAACCACACTTCACGCGCTTAAATATTTTACTTACCAAGATCTACTATGACAGTGCAACACCCAGTAATGGGTAGAAGGTGTGATGCTATATTAATTTTTTATTATAAATCGCTTATTTCCATTTACATCTATGCATCTTACAGCGTAGATCTGCAATTGCAGAGCTCTGTAAGAGCAGGTAGAAATAATCGGAAGGAAGTAGAGAACAAAGAATGTAGTTAAATATCGAATGAACTTATTTGACTGGTCAGTTTTGTTTGACAAACTGCTACAATAAATTCAAAGTGATGCTAGTGTTATTTATTACATATATTTGTACTCGATTAAGAAACTAAACTCGTGGTGTATTTTTAAATTGTTGTTTTGTGGCCAAACATCTGTCAAGATGAAAAAACTTGTAGTACATTATTTGAGATGTTAGTTCTTTCGTTTGTTGTTTCTGTATACAGGGTGATCATAACGAACGGAAAAGATTGAAAGTGTAGCTAGGAGACCCTAAAATAATGTTTATGCATAACCGGGCAGAAATTCATGTGTTTTAGCCCTAAAAAGCGGACTTAAATACTTGTTTTTAGCCCTAGGGCCATAATAAAATAATTCCTAATAATACTTAATTTTACAAAATGTCATTTTGACATATAATCTTTGAACATATTTTAATCTTTTGAGCAGTTAATTAAATGTTATTTTGTTGTGCATAAAATATTGTATGTACCACGGATGAAATTAGCGTTTCCGAACCTAAGCATGTTATTAGCCCTCGGTGCTTCGCGCCCCGTGCTAATAATCATGCCACGGGCCAGAAACGTCTGTTTTCACCCTTGGTACATAAATAGCTATTTTATTGCTCAAGAATTGCTGATTATGTTATAAGCCGCTTTGCACCTCGTGGTGATAATCAGCCTTGGGAAAGTCGATTTTTGATATAAGTCAGCGAGTTTTGAACACACGACCTTTTGCTTATTAAATAATAAACACAAGTATTATTCTGGTTATTTCCATTGATCTGTGATTGCAGATTCGCCACGCCCATATGTATTTAGGGTAAAATTCAGAGTTTATTTCTGCATGAGTTTTCGGTTCGCGCGTAAAAGCAAATCAGAAACTTTGCAGCACTTTGGCGGCGGTATCGATCACCTCCACTGGGTTAGTCCGCCGCCACCGCCACCCCCAAGTGCTAATTATCGATCAGCTACCCCCCCCACCCCCAGCTACACCCCTCTCCGAGAGCAGAGAGCGGGCGAGAGAATCGGAGAGAGACATCGATCAGATGCTGAAAGTTCAAAACTTGGATTTATTTTAAACAAACGCATAACTTGTATAAAAAATGGAATCTACATCTTAAAGTGAAATTTTTCTTACATTCTGTAACTATATTATTATCTGTTATTGAACTATATGTCTTATTTTTTATGATTACAAACGTATATAGATTTTAAAATAGGGATACCGGAAGAGTTGAATTTTTTGTCATTCATTTTGTACTTTTCTAAGGCTATAACTACAAAACTAAACGAGATATGAAGATGCGTTCAATGGCATTGAATTTCTCGCGCTTGAATTAGCTTATAAATAAATTTTAAACTTTTTCAAAAAAATTGTATCAACATTTTTTCATATCTCAGTTTTTCAACAATATCTTAAAAACTAAAAGAGATATTAACTTGCGGATTTTACCATTGGATTCAGCAGATCCAAATACATATGTATGTAAATTTTCGTTACAATAATCGTACGAGAAAGGATTTTAGAGTATATAGTTTGAAATTGGCCTAAAATCGAAAAAAACTTAAGGGATGTACCCCTTAAAAAATTTTCAAAAAATAAAAATCTTTAAAAATTTGTTAAAATGTCAATTTGGACCCGGGGAATTCAACGCCGTTGAGCGCAACTTCGTATCACGTTTAGTTTTTGAGACAGAGCCTCCGGAAGTGTCGAACTTTCAAAAAATTTCAGCACCTCAGTTTCTCAACTTTCCAGAGGCTATATCTCAAAAACTAAGCGAGATATGAAGATGCGCTCAACGGCATTGGATTTCTCATGCTTCAATTGACTCGTATACAAATTTTCAGCGATTTCTAAAATTTTCAAAAATGTTCACCATTTATTTTTTTCCATACAGTTTTTGGACAATATCTTAAAAACTAGAAGGCGTACGGACTTGGGGTTTTGACCACTGGATTCAGCGGGTCAAAATACATATGTATGTAAATTTTCATTATAATAATCGTACGAGAAATAGTTTTAGAGCAAATTGTTCGAAAATCATAAAAAACCTAAGGGGTACCCCTTAAGAAATATTCAAAAAATATAAATCGTTAAAAATTTGCTTATAAGTCAATTCGGACACGACAAATTCAATGCCGTTCAGTGCATCTTCATATCTTGTTTAGTTTTTAAGATACAGCCTCCGGAAAAGTTGTATTTACCAAAAAATTTACCCCATCATATTTTGTACTTTCCCGAAACTATATCTCAAAAACTAAATGAGATATACAACCGCACTTTGAGAACCTATGCTATAAAATAATCCTGAAAATTAATAGTAATAAATACCATATCATTCAATAACAAATAATTATCAAGTGAAACTATTTTAATGTAGTTTCATTAAGTTTTCGAGCCCCCGGAACTTTCCGGAAAAAGGTTGTACAAGTTGAAATACCCGGAGTAAAGTTTGTTTGACACAGTCACCACTTAATCTACTGTCTTAACTTTGTGTCATTCACCTTAACGTTACGTTAAGTGTTGTGTCACTTTCTCATTGTTGTTGTTACTGCAATCCTTCAACTGTTGCTTTGTTAGGAAAAGCTGACTATCGCCAGGAAAAATCTAATTGCGCCTGAAAAATGGTAAACCTACGATAACGAATAATTTTTCGATCGTTTTCTTCTTTTAAGATGTTCTGCAGAAGTCTATTAAATGAATAATAAAAACGCGCATAAAACTGACCTTCCGTGGAATCTTATTTTTCGTATCGTAAGAAACTTGTTTCACAGAAAGTTAATTTTCTTTTGAACTCCAATCAGCGCTGCTGAATTGCTGTACTATATACTGAAATCTTTTCAATTATTTCAAGACATATTTCTTTATTAAACTGTTGACATTCTAATATTAATTCGTTAAAGAGAAAATATATTTTAAATAAATAAATAAAATAAATATATCATCACGCCTCTTACCCATGGCTGGGTGTGGCATTCTGCAGGAGCAGATCTCGGTAAGTGATATATTTATGCACGTGAAGTGCCGTCAAATCGCGGCTTCCAAAGATGTTAGTGATGGGGGAGCCACAGAGGTAATTTTAAATAAAATAAATAAATATATCATCACGCCTTCTACCCATTACTGGGTGTAGCACTCTGCCGAAGCAGATTTCGGTAAGTAATATATTTATGTGCGTGAAGTGCGGTTACCAGCCGCCAAATCACTGCCCCCAAAGATGTTAGTGGTGGGGGAGCCACAGGGGTAATTTTAAATTGGTGAAAATGTTTTGTCTGCTGTGGGGATCGAACCAGGGTTCTTTTGATCCACAGGCCGACTCGGATACCACTGCCATTACCCCATTATTATTTATTTATTTTATTTAATATACTTATTGCTATGGTAATTTGAAATTTATTCCTTCCGGGTTAAAAAGTGATACTTCAGTCCTCGAAAAGGAAAAATAAAATGCGCACAATAAATAAATGTATCATCACGCCTTTTACCCATTACTGGCTGTGGCACTCTACCGCAATCGTCTTACCACATCATCCTTTATCTTTGGTCACAAACATCGTCTGAACATGATATTGATCTATTTGGGCCGCACACGGTACACGGCATGTGGCACAGACACGTGTTGTGTTTCCGCTTCCGGAGTCAGCCGGAGTTGAGACCGGAGCGGACTCCGGTGATGTTGCCCCGCGAGCGACACTAAGATCGATAAGTATCATGGAGTGCTATACTACACAGAGACTTCGTGAATAAATATTGTAAGCGGGTCTGCAATTGCAGAACGAACTAAATTTTGTTAAATAAAATAAATATCTCATCACGCCTTCTACCCATTACTGGGTGTGGCTCTCTGCCGTAGCAGATCTCGGTAAATGATATTTTTGGGCGTGAAATGCTGTTACCAACCATCACATCACGGCCCTCAAAGATGTTAGTGGTGGGCAGAGCTGGGCAGTAGCTAGCTACTTTTGTAGCTTAGCTACTAGCTTAGCTACATTTACCTTAGCTGTAGCTGTAGCTTAGCTAACTGTGAAAAAATATAGCTGTAGCTTGTAGCTAGCTACTTTTTTTTCTATTAGCTTAAAAGTAACAACTGAAGCTACTTTTAAAGCTACTTTCTGTAGCTTAAAGCAGAAGGTCAACAAAGTACGCATGCGTACAAGCTAAACCCACACAAAATAATTATTTGTTGCCGGTTTTAACTGGCTCTAATACGCAAAAATACACAGTAGGTGCCAGAGGGTATTTGCTATTTTTGATATTTATGTAGATTAGTAGTAAATTAACAGTCATTATAACAAAAGACTGATTATATGACAATGGCAAATTTAATTATTTCACAATAATTTAAAAAAGTAGCTTTAAAATTTAACAGCTACTTTAACGAAAGCTTTTAGCTGTAGCTTAGCTATATTTTACAAAATATAGCTTATAGCTGTAACTTAGCTACTTTTTTAAAGAATAGTTGTAGCTGTAGCTTAGCTACTTTTTTTAAGTACCTTGCCCAGCTCTGGTGGTGGGAGAGCCACAGGAGTAGTATTATTGTGATGAAAATGTTTGTCAGCAGTGGGAATCGAACTAGGGTTTTCGGGATCCACAGACAGACGCGATACCACTGTGCCACCTACTCCATATTTTGTTAAAATAACAGTTTAGAGATTATAATAATAATCTAGAGATTCATAGTTCGAATCCCAGTCAGGATGTACCTACATTTTAAGTGATTCACCATTACTATCTTCAAAGGAAAGTAGCTACAAAGTCTGTTAAATTAACAAACAATTTTTATTTTATAAGACTATTTTAATGAGCAAAACAAGGATATTTTTAAACCAGTGGTTCTTAAAATTCGCTGTGTAACTTTCTTATTTTATATGGAAACCAATTTTTATTATTTGCTTATTCGATTCAGTATTGTTTCTGAATTCAACGAATACAAAGTCAATACCCTCACATTACAAAATTTTTGAGAAAAATACTCATTAAAATGTCATTAATTTAGTTCAAATCGCATAGGAATCAGTGTGCTGTACTGTAATTGGGATTATGTTCCTATTGTACAACGTATAAAAAATAAATAAACCGTCACTTGTGAAGAATCAGTGCTACCATAGAGCTACAACTATGAATTGTTTTAAATAGATCAAAATACAATCACAAAAAAAATATCTAACAGTATCGTCCAGAAACAATATACAAATTCCATAACTGATTCACATCTCTACAATAAACTAGTGACACATTAAAATTAGTCATCAAAATAAATTAACTAGTTGCAAGTAATATATTTCATCACTAGTTCATATAAACTGAAGCCGAGCATAGCAACAGCTGTTAACATCTACTTAAACATGAAAATATAGTGGCTCTGCAATTGCAGATCCATGTAAAAATTAGTTGAAAGTGTCAATTTTATTTTGAATCCAATGGTGTAATCCCCAGGTCACTAGCTTATCTAGTTTTCGAGATATTGAAGTTTAAATATGAAAAGTACAAAATAAACTAGATCTGCAACTGCAGATCCGTCTCATTATTAGGTAGAAAGATAGACAATTTTATGCTGAATCCAATGATCAAATCAAATAGTTGCTAGCTATTCTAGTTTCCGAGATATTGAGGTTTAAATATAAAAGTACAAAATAAGCTAGATCTGCAACTGCAGGTCTCTCTCAATATTGGGCAAAAGAGACAATTTTATGTTCTATCTAATGGTCAAATCCCCAAGTAGCTACCTATTCTAGTTTCCGAGATATTGAGGTTTAAATATGAAAAGTACAAAATAAACAAGATCTGCAACTG
This sequence comes from Pterostichus madidus, assembly GCA_911728475.2. Lineage (NCBI taxonomy): Eukaryota > Metazoa > Arthropoda > Insecta > Coleoptera > Carabidae > Pterostichus > Pterostichus madidus. Next base: position 698,671 of record OU452314.1, on the reverse strand, counting down.
CAGATCTCTCTCAATATTGAGCAAAAGAGACAATTTTATACTCTATCTAATGGTCAAATCCCCAAGTTGCTACCTATTCTAGTTTCCGAGATATTGAGGTTTAAATATAAAAAGTACAAAATAAACTAGATCTGCAACTGCAGATCCCTCTCAATATTAGTTTAAAAGATAGACAAATTTATGCTGAATCCAATCGTCAAATCTTCAGGTCTCTAGCTACTCTAGTTTTCTAGATATTGAATTTTAAATATGAAAAGTGCTAAATTATTAAGTTCTGCAATTGCAGATCCATATCAAACCTAGGTAAAAAGATAGCTATCATCATGCTTAATCGAATAGTGAAAACCGCATATTTCTATCTTTTTCCAAAAAATGTTAATCTACAAAATAAAAAATGTTATACGAGACGGTCACCCATCCAACAAGTACCCGCTCTCGATGTTGCTTAACACCCTTGATCTCTCTGTGACGCCGCAAACCGCTCGGCCACGGGTTATACTAGTCAATGGCCGAGCGGTTATAGGCGTCGTCGACCGATCAAGATAGTCAAGCAACATTGAGAGAGGGTAGTATTTGGATGGGTGACCGTGTCGTATAACATTTTTATTTTGTAGATTAACATTTTTTGGAAAAAGATAGAAATATGCGGTTTTCACTATTTGATTAAGCATGATGTTAGCTATTTTTTTACCTAGGTTTGACATGGATCTGCAACTGCAAATCTGTTTTATTTTGACTTTTTGATATTTAAAATTCTATATTTAAAAAACTATATTAGCTAACGATCTGGAAATTTGATCATTGGATTCAGCGTACAATTGTCTATCTTTTTACATAATAATGACACGGATCTGCAATTGCTGATCGTCTTTATTTTATACTTTTCATATTTAAAATTCAATATCTCGAAAACTATACAAGCTAGCGACCTGGGAATCTGACCATTGGATTTAAAATAAATAGTCTGTCCTGTGCACTTAATAAAGATATGGATCTGTAATTGCAGAACTGTATTTTACACTTTTTCATATTTAAAATTAATGTGGTAGATGGCTCAGTGGTATCGAGTCGAACCCGGGTTCGTTTTCTACAGCCGACAAACAATTTTCGCTACATTAAAATTATCCACTAACATTTTTGGGGGCCGTGATTTTATGGCTGGTAACCGCAGTTCACGCGCATAAATATATCACTTACCGAAATCTGCTTCAGCAGAATGCCACACCCAGTAATGGGTAGAAGGCGTGATGATATATTTATTTATTATATTAATTTTTCGGTTGTCATTTACAAACTATATCGTGACTGGTATCATATGAAAGATCTTTTTGAAAGAGCTTTCGTACAAAATAAAAAATATACTGCGATATATCTATAAGAAAATTGTATAAAAATCTATGTCTGGCTTTTGTTTACTCTGCGGCATCTTCTCATTGCATTACTGGATGTCAAAGCAAAATAAAAATAATTAAATTGCCAGTAATGGACTTTAGCATCTATTTTTGCTTTCCATGATGTTTCCATCCTATATGGAAGTATAGAAAAATGGAAACAGAAGATAACACACAATGATCGTGACACTTCGACTTTTTTCGCGGTGTTTCGGTTGCGTTTCCATGGTGATATTCCCCATCAGGGGTTGCCAACATGTTGATTATTGGTATTATATAGAGTGATCAGAAATAGGTGTTACAGTTGGCAATACGATTCTGGGGATCTTTTAAACAGTTGGCACAACGCTAGGTAAAGGCGGAATATTTAACATGTCATTTTTGTAAAATAAAATAAAATAAATATATCATCACGCCTTTTACCTATTACTGGCTGTGGCACTTTACCATAGCAGATCTTGGTAAGTGATATATTTAAATTAAATAAATAAATATATCATCACGCCTTCTACCCATTACTGGGTGTGGCACTCTGCCGAAACAGATCTCAGTGAGTGATATATTTATGCGCGTGAAGTGCGGTTACCAGCCGTCAAATCACGGCCCCCAAAGAAAGGTAATTTTAAATTGGTGAAAATGATTTGTCGGCTGTGGGGATCGAACCAGGGTTCTTTGGATCCACAGGTCGACTTGATACCACTGTGCCATTACCCCATAAGTGATATATTTATGAGCGTAGATTCACATCACCACACAAAAAACTATCCCTGTGGCTCCTCCGCCACTAACATCTTAAGAGGCCGTGATTTGACAACTGGTAACCGCAAATTAAGGGCAAAATATATCACTTACCGAGATCTGCTATGCCAGAGTGCCACCCACACTCAGTAATTGGTAAAAGGCGTGATGATATATTATTTATATTTATTTATTTATGACAATAACCCCTGTGACTCGTCTACTAACATCTTAGGAGGCCGTGATTTGACATCTAATAACCGCATTTCACTTGGAAAATATATCACTTACCGATATCTTTTATGGCAGTGTGGCACACTCAGTAATAGGTAAAAGGCGTGATGATATATTATTTATATTTATTTATTTATGACAATAACCCCTGTGACTCGTCTACTAACATCTTAGGAGGCCGTGATTTGACATCTAATAACCGCATTTCACTTGGAAAATATATCACTTACCGAGATCTTCTATGGCAGAGTGCCACACTCAGTAATGGGTAAAAGGCGTGATGATATATTATTTATATTTATTTATTTATGACAACAACCCCCGTGACTCCTTTACTAACATCTTAGGAGGCCGTGATTTTACGGCTGGTCACCGCATTTAACGCGCATATATATATAACATTTACCGAGATCTGCTACGGCAGAGTGCCACACCAAGTAATGGGTAAAAGGCGTGATGATATATTTATATATATTTCTAAACTGTTAATTATTATTTATTCTGAACATATTCATGAATTAAGAGTGTTAATGAACAATAAAAACGAAGCTTATCAACCACGATTCATTTCATCAATAGCGCTCGTTTTCCCGCTCTCTGACGTCACGTGACGTCACACTGACGTAGCAACTCTCTTGCCACGCGTCGTGTCTCCTCTCATGTCCTCTCTCTCTCTCTCTCGTTCTGAAAGTGCGCAGGTTTCAAACTTGCTACGTTCACAAGAGAACAATGTCGCGCGTAAAACCCGACCAGCCATTAAGCTTTTTACGAGATTTTCTTATGATATTCATTCACTTATCGGATGTTTTATAGTTATGAAGAGAATTATTGATTCAAAATTGATTTGTGGCTTACAGCTTCACATAATGCGGTGGTATTGAGTCGGTCTGTGAATTTGAGAACCATTGTTCGATTTCCAGAGCCGATAAACAATTTTAAAAGTGTTTGACGGCTGATTACTTGCATTTTAGGGTAATATATTCATTTCTTAAGATCTGCTTTAGCTTAGTGGCTAAGTTGATTTACCCAAAGTTGGGTAAAATATTTATCAATATGGATTAGAATGCTAATAAATTTCTGTATTGACATGTTAGAACTATTTGACGGCTGGTTACTTGTATTAAAATTCTATATTTCCAAAACTATATTAAAATTACCCCTGTGGCTCCCCCACCACTAACACCTTCAGGGGCCGTGATTTAACGGCTGGTAATCGCACTTCACGCGCATAAATATATCACTTACCGAGATCAGCTTCGGCAGAGTGCCACATTTAGTAATGGGTAAAATTGCGTGGAGGGGCAGCCACAGGGATAATTTTAATTTTGTGAAAATGTTTGTCGGTTGTGGAGATCGAACCAGGGTTCTTAGGATCCACAGGCCGACTCGATACCACTGAGCCATTACCCCATAAAATATTATAATATTATATAAAATTCTAAAATAAATAAATATAAATATATCATCACGCCTTCTACCCATTACTGGGTGTGGTACTCTGCCGAAGTAGATCTCGGTAAGTGATATATTTTACGCGTGAAGTGTGGTTACCAGCCGTCGAATCGCGGCCCTTGAAGATGTTAGTGGTGGGGGAGCCACAGAGGTAGTTTTTTAAAATGGTGAAAATTGTTTGTCGCCTGTGGGAATTGAACCAGGGTTCTCAGGATCCACAGGCCGACTTGATACCACTGAGCTAGCTAGCTACCCCAAATTAAAATAAAATTCTATATTCCAAAAAAACAATATTAGCTAGCGATCTGCGGGTTTGACCATTGGATTCAGCATGCAATTGTCTATTTTTAATAGTAAATAAAATAAATACCCATTACTGGGTGTGGCATTCTGCTATAGCAGATCTCAGTAAGTGATATATCTATGCGCGTGAAGTGCGGTTAGCGAGTTCGATTCTCACACGCGCTAATTGATAAATATTACTCCGTTGATACCTTCTCATCATTGAGGGTTGTATTTTGACGGCTGGTAAACTTATTCTATTGGTCTGACGGTAAATGAAAGCAAATCTAGGTATGATGTACTCCAACTAGTTGCTTGGTGTACTCTGTTCAGGTCTGTAGCGTGCAGAATTCTTCAAGTAGAAAAATTTCACTTCAGGTTCATCAACCCAGCGGAATAACTGAGCTTATGCTAGAGAAATTGTTGTTGGAGAGTTTCAAATGGTTGCACTGTTCGCTGAAAAGATTGGATTTTGTGTAGAGCACCCTGAATTTCTGATAGTAATATTTCAATATTCATATTATTGATTGTAAATATTGTAGAAATTGTTTTGTAAATTATTGATATATTGGAAGTGTTTGGCGGCTGGTTACTTGCATTTTAGGGTAATATATACGTCTATTAAGATCTGATTTAGCATAGTGGCTAAGTTGATTTACCCAAAGTTGGATAAAATATTTATCACTATGGATTAGAATGCTAATAAATTTCTGCATGTTATTGACATGTTAGAACCATTTGACGGCTGGTTACTTGTATTAAGGTAGTAGATTCATCTATCAAGATCTGCTTTAGCATAATGGCTAGGTTGCTTTACCCAAAATTGGGTAAAAGATGTAATAATATCGATAGAATGCAAAAGAAATTTTCAACTTTGTTCTGTAAGTTGTTGACATATTAGAAGTGTTTGACGACTGATTACTTGCATTTTAGGGTAATAGATTTATCTATCAACATCTTTTTTAGTATAGTGGCTAAGTTGCCTTGACCAAAATTGGGTATAAAAGGTAAAAATAAAGACAAAAATGCAAAGGAATTTTCTGAATTGTTATATAAGATATTGACATGTTAGAAGTGTTTGACGGCTGGTTACTTACATTTTATGGCAATAGATTCATCTATCAAGATCTACTTTTGCATAGTGGCTAGATTCTCATACCCAAAATTGGGTAAAAAATTTAATAATATCGATTAGAATGCAAAGAAATTGTCTAAATTGTTCTACAAGTTATTGACATGTTGGAACTATTTGACGGCTAGTTACTTGAATTTTATGGTAATAGATTCATTTATCAAGATCTGCTTTAGTATAGTGATTAGATTGCTACACCCAAAATTGGATAAAAGATGTAATAATATCGAATAGAATGCAAAGAAATTTTCTAAATTGTTCTATAAATGATTGATATACTAGAAGTATTTAATGGATGGTTACTTGCATTTTAGGGCAATAGATTCATCTATCGAGATCTACTTTAGCATAGTAACAAAATTGCTTCTCCCTGAATTGGCTAAAAATCTAAAATCAATTAGAATGCTGATAATTTTTCTAAATTTCTCTTTAAGTTATTGACATGTTGGAAGTGTTTGACGGCTGGTTACTTGCATTTTAGGGTAATAGATTCCATTTAAAGAGAGTATAATATTACAATAGTAATTATGAACAAAGTATAACATAAAAAATATAATAAAGTAAAAATGAAGAAAGTAAAACAAAAACAACAAACTTTATACGTATCTTAATTTGAAAAAACTAAATTACTTTTGTAATTTTGTGTAATTACTAGTACATTACTTGTACTTGCAGATCTTAGTAAATAGCATTAGTTCCTGTATAGTATAATGTACTAAGATCTGCAATTGCAGAACTAATACAATTATACTACCATAAAATTTATTATCATATCATTTTTACTTTAAAATAAACATTTTATATTCGCGTATTTTGGTGGCAGTTGCATGTACATTCCTCATTCAAATAATTCCCTTTTCTGGAAAATCTAACATGTCTAAACTTATTTTCTATCTCAACACAATCTAAAAACACTTCTAACAAATAATTGAACACACAACACACTGTACATTCCGCACAAAAACAATCACTTGCATTCAACAAGTGTTCAAATAAGATACACACTTCAAAGCTACCCTCTGGTCACTTGGTCACTCTGGTAGCTCACTAGATGCTGTACACCCCTTGGAAGAAGAGCAACTGGAAGCTCTTCAATAGCTGCTGTGTTCGCTCGCGAAGATCTCACTTGTTGAGGACTTCTTTTCCTATAGAAAATTGAAAGAAATCTGAGCGGCAGTGAAAGATATATAACTGGACGCCTCGTTCCTCTTTCTACATTTGCATGAATATTAATCTGCAATTGCAGATATTACATACATAACATCACACTCTGTTCTATCAAATGGAGTAGCACGAACCCTTAAAATATTCACTGAATATTGTTATTTATTTATTAGATTCATTCTTTGTTTTAAGTATCATTTATTTTAATTGTCGATAGTTCTTTGCGGGCACATCATCCATATTTATAATACTATTAGGTTTATATATTACGGGTACCTACTGTCAAAAGGTGATACCCTTAAATGATCATAGAGGACTGTTAGAAACTGCTTAACATGTTAGGAAAAAAAATCAATAAACAAAATTGTAAATAAATATAAATATATCACCACTCCTTTCACCCATTACTCTGCCGTAGCAGATCTCGGTAAGTGATATATTTATGCGCGTGAAGTACGGTTACCAGTCGTCAAATCACGGCCTCGAAAGATGTTAGTGATGGGGAAGCCACAGGGGTAGTTTTTTAAAATGGTGAAAATTGTTTGTTGCCTGTGGGAATCGAATCTAGGGTACCAGGGTTCTCAGGATCCACAGGTCGACTTCATACCACTGAGATAGCCACCTTATAGTTAGATTCATGCACTTCATAAAATAAATATATCATTACACCTTTTACCCATTACTGGGTACGGCACTCTGCCGTAGCAGATCTCAATAAGTGATATATTTATAGGCGTGAAGTCGAATCACGGCCCCCAAAGATGATAATGGAGGGGGAGCCATAGGAGTAATTTTAATGTGGTGAAAATTGAATATTCATAGCTTTGAAAAAGACCTTAAAAATAGACAGCTTTTTAAATAAATTTAAATGTTTGACAAACTACAATTGGTTCTAGAAATATTTATGAACGTGAAGTGCAATTACCAGCCGTCAAATTACATCCCCCAAAGATGTTAGTGATGAGGAACCACAAGGGTAATTTTAAATTGGTGAAAATGTTTTGTCGGCTGTGGGGATCGAACCAGAGTTCTTATGATCTACAGGCCGACTTGATACCACTGAGCGGGTAATGGCATATTTGTATAATTTATAAATCATTTCACACACACTTGAAATGAAATAATAAAACAATTAGTTAGAAATATAAGCACAAAGTAAACAGTAAACTGCAGTCCGAGTGTAAACAAAGTAACTCGGATTACTGATAAGAACTGGAGCTGATAAGCTATCTCATTGATAATATTAGAAAAGTGCACTGTGACTCTGACTAACTTATAAGTTGCAGCTGTCGAAATCCAACACCAATATCGTCAATGTCAGAAGTTAATGACTTTGTATATTGGTGTATTTGTAATTACATATTTACGTTGTGGATTCATTTCATTCGTTTGCGATTATTCAATTCAATCATTATTATAATTTATTACTTATTATGTTCATTCATTTTAGATCAATTTATTCATGTATGTTTTAATATAAATATATCATCACGCCTTTTACCCGTTACTGGGTGTGGCACTCTGCCGTAGCAGATCTCGGTAAGTGATATATATATACGCGCGTGAAATGCGGTTACCAGCCCTCAAATCGCGGCCATCAAAGATGTTAGTTTAGGGGGAGCCACAGAGGTAATTTTAATTTGGTGAAAATGTTTGTCGGTTGTGGGAATCGAACCAGGGTACTCAGGAACCACAGGCCGACTCGGTAGAGTGCTACACTCAGCTATGGGTAAAAGGCGTGATGATATATTTATTTTTATTTTATTTTTACAAACATGCAATTGTAATACATCATCACGGTATGTCCTATCAAATGGGGTAGCACGAACCCTAAAATCACTTATCAAACAATCAGTCCTCGTCAAACATCCTCATCCAAACACACCACCCTCATTTTAACCACATTCATAGATCACTCCATATAAACTCATTCATTTATTACACTCGAAACCATTTATCACACAACAAACCTTCAATCACATCTAAACAATCACTCCTATTCGCACTCAGCTATGGGTAAAAGGCGTGATGATATATTTATTTTTATTTTATTTTTACAAACATGCAATTGTAATACATCATCACGGTATGTCCTATCAAATGGGGTAGCACGAACCCTAAAATCACTTATCAAACAATCAGTCCTCGTCAAACATCCTCATCCAAACACACCACCCTCATTTTAACCACATTCATAGATCACTCCATATAAACTCATTCATTTATTACACTCGAAACCATTTATCACACAACAAACCTTCAATCACATCTAAACAATCACTCCTATTCGCTTATCATTCATCTTCTTTCTTCGACGTACATAACATATGCATAAAACATCTCAAATTACTCACGATTACTCTTAATTACGAATCTACAAAGATTAGAAAAGATGAAAGCGATAGCCTGCACTTGTATATGAAAGAAAAGTCCACACAATGCAGTCACTGAAAATAAAACAAAAAGATAAGAAAGGAAGGGAGTATCGCCTTGCGCTTGTTTTTGAAATTGTAATCTAGTGGATAAAAGTAACAGGCCGTGTGTTCAAATCTCGCTAAAATAATATGATGAAGTACTTCAGTTGGCAATGCATTTCTAGGGATCTTTGTATTCCACAGTTGGCACAACACCAGGTAAAGGTGGAAATACTATTTGACATGTAATTTTTATAATAAATACAAATAGGTTGAGTGATAGAAATACTTCAGATTATATTGCTCTGTGAGTAATGTTCAGAAATAAAAGGATGTGGATAAGAGAAACAACAATTTTTATTAATTTAAATTTTTAAATGTTACTGTCAACTACAGGAAATTAATTTATGTATCAGTCTTACCAACTTCAAGTATTTTTTTATTGCTAACTGAAGTAAGTACTTACTTCTGATCAGTTTATAAACTATACTGTAATTGGAATTCAGTTCCTGTTGTACAAAATAAATAAATAACTGTAAGCTGCTATAATTGGGATTAAGTTCCTGTTGTGCAGAGTAACAAATAAATAAATACAATTGTTATTCACAGTGACTGTACCTGAGAGTTTTTTTTTTTTGAGTGTACTTAAAAAGAGGTAATTTGAAGTATATTTGAAACATATTAAAACCATCTTTATTGCGCTTTATTTGTATGTAAATCATCGAAAATTTTTGTTCTCTTTGCGATGTGTGATTGGTTCAATATTTCGCCGCAAATGACCGTTTCAGGAGCGCTGTAAACTTGCACCACGTGCTCCTTTCAGCCTGTTGTTGCCATGGATACTGTAAGGGTTAGTGGAGGGGAGGGCGAACGAAGTTGTAGAGGGCGACACTGCATGGAACAGTCAATGAACGAAAGAGAAACATTACTGATTTATTGCAAGAATTTGGATATTTTCTAGCTTTCTTAATGTTATTATTAATTAAATGTTTAAATAATTCAAATGTTTATTTGTTAGTACTGTTATTAAATAGTAGAATGGTAAAAAAATGTGTGGAAAATATGAAATTCGTTTCGATCTTTATTCTTTTGTTGTATTGATTTGAAAATTTCTATAATATTATTTCGCGTATTTTTACATATATTACGACATATTTATATTATTATTTATTGATATTAATACATAGTTATTTAGATAATACAATTTCATTATGAACTAATATTAATTCACATTAATTAATTATTAAAATTCATTACATTTACATCATGATATAATTATTTATTCGAATGCATAATTTATTTGATTTGTATGTTGCACTTGTAATATATAAATATTTTAATATGTGGGCGATAATTGAGTGCGTTAATCGATGGCTACAGCCACTACAAGTTTCGGATTTAATCCTAAAAGTGCATCTTTATGTTAATGGCACATTAAAAGGAAATAAAATAACTTTTATGCACAACTGGACCGAAATTCATGGTAATTAGCCATGAAAAGCGGGCGTAAACACTTCTTTTTGGCCCTAGGGCCATACAAAAATAATTCCTATAGATACATAAATAAAATGACAATTTTTGTTTATTGTGAATACTTGATTCTGCAAAATATCATTTTGACATATAACCTATGTACATATTTGAATCTTTTGAACATATAATTAAATGTTATTTTGTTGTGCATAAAATATTGTATGTACCACGGGTGAAATTAGCGTTTCTGATCCTGAGCATGTTATTAGCACACAGCGCTTTGCACCTCGTGCTAATAATCATGCCACGGGCCAAAACGGTTGTTTTCACCCTTGATACATAAATAACTATTATGTCTCATCTCAAAAATGAACGACTGCGCTTTGTGCCTCCTGCTTATTATCATGTCACGAGCCAGGAACGTCTGTTTTCACCCTTGGTACATAAATAACTATTATGCCTCATCTCAAAAATGAACGACTGCGCTTTGCGCCTCGTGCTTATGATCATGCCACGGGCCAAAACGCCTGTTTTCACCCTGGGTACATAAATAACTAGTATGCCTCATCTCAAAAATGAACGACTGCATTTTAATTCTAGAAAAACTATAAATAATTTTTGTCTAATATAATCGAAGCCGTAGATGTCGTAGACATTCTGTATATATGATACGTGTTATGCATAAATTTCTATTCTAAACTATTTAGTAAGTTCTGTTTTATGAAGCTTGCGTTCCTATTGTTTAAACGGTTGTAATATGTTCGACCTTGCATGTGTAATACGATATACACACCTATTACACATCGCAGTATACTGCAAATTACGAATAGAGAATTCAAAATTCTAAGTTCTTTGTGTGTTCAATCTAATCACATCATTTAATTGTTAAAAGTTCTTGCTAATTTTTTAGTAATCTGTTACAATTTTAAATAATGTTTCGTATGTTTATGCACAACCGGGCCGAAATTCATGTGTTTTAGCCCTAAAAAGCGAGCTTAAACACTTGTTTTTGGCCCTAGGGTTAAAAACAAATAATTCCTATGGATACATAAATAAAAAGACAATTTTTGTTTATTGTGAATACTTGATTCTGCAAAATGTCATTTTGACATATAACCTCTGTACATATTTTAATCTTTTGAACATATAATGAAATGTAATTTTTCGGCATAAAATATTTTATGCACAACCAGGTCGAAAAGTATGTGTTTTAGCCCTAAAAAGCGGGCTTAAACACTTCTTTTTGGCCCTAGGGTTAAAAACAAATAATTCCTATGGATACATAAATAAAAAGACAATTTTTGGTTATTGTAAAATAAAATAAAATAAATATATCATCAGGCCTTCTACCCATTACTGGGTGTGGCACTCTGCTGAAGCAGATCTCGCAAATCACGCCCCCCAAAGATGTTAGTGGTGAAGGAGCCACAGGGATAGTTTTTTTTTTTTTAAATAAAATAAATATATAATCAGAGATAGTTTAAAAAAACAAATAAAAAAAATATATCATCACGCCTTCTACCCATTACTGGCTGTGGCACTCTGCCGAAACAGATGTCGGTAAGTGATATATTTTGCACGTGAATTGCGATTACCAGCCGTCAAATCACGGTCCCCAAAGATGTTAGTGGTGGAGGAGCAACAGGGATAGTTTTTTTTTTAAAATGGTATAAATTGTTTGTCACCTGTGGGAATCGAACCAGGGTTCCCAGGATCCACAGACCGACTTGGTACCACTGAGCTAGCTACCCCATAAATACTTCATTCTGCAAAATGTCATTTTGACATATAACATATTTACATATTATAATTTTCTGAATATATAATTAAATATCATTTTGTTATGCATAAAATATTGTATGTACCGCGGGCGAAATTAGCGTTTTTGGCCCGTGGCATGATTATTAGCACAAGGCGCAAACCGCCTGTTTTCACCCTTGGTACATAAATAACTATTTCGAGTTGCGAGTATATTTTGACAGACCTAGTCGAAGGCAAGGCTTGCAAATTGCGAATTCTCGCAAAAAAGTTTGTGGTCTAGTGAAACAAATAACTATTCCGTATTGGATTTAAAGATATTTTAATTCGAATTTAATTTCAGTGACCTATATACAATATTTCATTCTTCATCGATAGTTAACGATAATTTAGTCGTCCCGAGAGACGAATTTACCCAGCTTTTGTGCTTCTATATTTCAAACAACATCGACCGCGTTTCTAGAATTCTATTTTAGTAAAATTTAGTTTTTAAATAATTGTTGGTATTGATTGATAAGTATTATTGTCATTTATTATCTGCTTTCCTGTTTGTTCATATTTATCTTCGTAAATATTTTTAGCAAGATTTGTTTATAAATAAATTGATTGTTTTTAAAATTACAGGAAGAATAACTGTAGCTATAAACATATTAGGTATCATGCCTGGTTATTTATATGTTTTGTTATCATTTCTTTTTGTTTTGATAAGATTAAATTCCTTCGTAATGTTCAGGACACTTGCAAATATCTTAGATTTTGTCTTTGTTTATTGCATATTTTAATTATGATTTCATATTCTTCTCGTTACAACAATTATATCACCATTATTAAAGTTTTAATTAAATTTAAATTAATTGTGCTGCCATCTGTGATTGCTTGTCTGGTCATTGTGACTATATTCACGGAAATACTTGGTTCTAACTAACAACCAAAAATATAACAAAATCTTAGTAGTACGTTGTTTTTTATAAACTATAAATTCTCCACATGGCCTGCTAAATCTTTTAGTATTAATTTCCTGTTGTGCAACGTGACAAATAAATAATTAAAATAGGTAAAACTAAAGTATACTCGCATTATTTTGATACAGAGTGATCAAAAGGAATTGTTACAGTTGGCAATAAAAAAAGCTACTTGAAATTGGTAAGCCTGATACATAAATTCATTTCTTGTTATTGAACGTGACATTTAAAATTTCAATTTGAGTACATTTATTATTACATTTATTTCTAAAGTATTTCTATTACTTAAAAAGTCAAAATCCTATTAGCTGTCAGACTCCTTACATAACCTATTTGTATTTATTAGAAATGTCAAATAACATTTCCGCCTTTATCTGACGTGCCAACTGTGGAATAAAAAGATCTCTGGAATTGTATTGCCAACTATAACAATTCCTTTTGATCATACTGTAGTTTGCTAAATGATAGCACTGTATAGTAGTTCTTGTTTAAAGTGATTTTAAAACAATGATTTACCATTACTTTCCGGGCAGTTTATTATTTCGATTAATAGCCTAACTAAATCTAACCTAACAATCTGATTTATTCTCGATCGTATCATGTAAAATTTCTAACCTAGCTTTTATGTGTCAAACTACTGTCAAACGACAAGAGGGTATACTGCAACTGCAGTTTAACCTCTTTTATAAATTGTAAGTTTCTCACATAGCCTGATAAATCTGTTATTATTAATTTCCTGTTGTGCAGTGTGAGAAATAAATAATTAAAATATTGTATATTGTTTCAGATGGCGAACAAGGGTCTTGGGAAAGTGGCTTGTCGTACGAATGTCGATCTTTACTCTTCAAGGCGTTACATAATTTAATTGAAAGGTAAAATTTTATTTTATATTTATTCATAAACCTTATATTAATAATTATGTTTATTTGCAGATGTTTGTTATCTCGGGATTTTGTGCGATTAGGAAAATGGTTCGTGCAACCGTACGATGGCCCGAAGAAAAACATTGGAGCCAGGTAAACCAACATTCTTTCAAAAACCTTCTTTATCATACTTAAGTAGGGAAGCTATAGCTATCACGATTCTTTAAAAATGTAGCAGCAAAGCTTCCAGCTATATTTGGTAAAAAAATAAAGTGTAGTTGATAAATTTTGAAGCTATTTTTTTGACATTAACAGAATGACATATTTCAAAATCAAAATGGGGTGGCTAGCTCAGTGGTATGAAGTCGGCCTGTGGATCCTGAGAACTCTGGTACCCTAGATTCGATTCCCACAGGCGACAAACAATTTTCATAATTTCAAAAGCTACCCCTGTGGCTCCTCCACCACTAACATCTTTGGGGGCCGTGATTTGACGACTAGTAACCGCACTACACTCGCAAAATATATCACTTACCGCGCAAAATATATCACCGAGATCTGCTTCGGCAGAGTGCCACACCCAGTAATGGGTAGAAGGCGTGATGATATATTTATATTTATTTATATTTACTATTGATGTTTCTGTTCCAGCACAACGCATTTATCTTTCTCCTTCGCTTTCTTCGTCCACGGAGAAAGCACCGTTTGCGCTAGCGTAGATGTGAGGCAACATCCTCCAGTAAGAAGATTAACAAAAGGTCATCTTCTTCAAGCACAAACCTCTACCAATGGCTTGCAAGGTTAGAAACAAAACCCATCCACATTTAAAACACTCTACTAATGCAATCTTTCTCTTCTGCAGGTATCCTGGCACCTTTTGGATTGTCTGGAAACCTGACTGGTCAGTCTTTCAAGTCCTCCGATGCGGCTAGTCGTATCTTGGACGATTGGGGACACTTTTATCCGATGGAGAAGTTTTCCATGATGGATGGAGAGTATTCTGGAATGCCTCCAGCTGTCGAAGTCATCGTCGGCGATGTGAAGATGAGGTATCCGTCCTGTTATGTCCTCGTGACTGACATGGATGAATCTAATTATATGCACGGGATGCTGAGTGTTACTGGGAGCGGACAGAAAACTAATACGAATTGTAAGTCGAAGAGAAATGCTCCCTTATAAAAAATGTGTGGAAATTGGCACTCCTGTACATTTTAGAGCAAAACTACAGGAATAAAACATTGTTTAAAATTAAATTTTATGTACAAAAAGTATAATTTTTGTGTACTGGCATGTGTGTAGTACTAGATATTTGTAAAATAAAATGTGACATTTTTGTCAAAAATCAGATAGCCATAAAAATAAAAAACTAATAAAATAAAATCTCATTTTGACAATTCAGCTCAACAATTAAGATAAGGAATACCTGATAAAGCTGTCAAAACGATTCTGTATAGTTTTTTTATTATTATTATTATTTTATGGCTATCAGATTTTTGACAAAAGTGTCACATTTAATTTTTCAAATATCTAGTACTACAGACATTCTAGTATAACAAATTTACACTTTTTAAACGTAAAATTAAATTTTAAATAATTTTGTGGTGCAATCGGGCCGAAATTAATGTGTTCTAGCCATGAAAAGCGAACGTAAACATTTGTTTTTGTCCCTTGGGTCATTATAAAATAAGTTCCTATGGATATATAAATAAAATATTTATGTATCCAGGGTGAAATCAGGTGTTTCTGGCTTGTGGCATGATTATAAGTTCGAGGCGTGAAGTTGTCATTTTATTTATAAAATAAAATAAATATATCATCTCGCCTTCTACCCATTACTGGGTGTGGCTCTCTGCCGAAGCAGATCTCGGTAAGTGATATATTTATGCGCGTAAAGATGTTAGTGGTTGAGGAGCCACAGGAGTAATTTTAATGTGGTGAAAGTGTTTGTCGGCTGTGGGAATCGAACCAGGGTTCTCAGAATCTAAAGGCCGACTTCATACCACTGAGCTAGCCACCCTATATATTTATATATCTATAGGAAATTATTTTATTATGGCTCTATGGGCAAAAACAAGTGTTTACGCCCGCAATTTTAAATGTTTTTTGTTGTGCCTAAAATATTGTAGGTACCACGAGTGAAATTAACGTTTCTGACCCTGAGCATGTTATTAGCCCTTTGCGCCTCGTGCTAAATCATATCACGGACCAGAAACACCTGATTTCACCCTTGATACATAAATCACTATTTTATTCTTGTATTTTTGCTCTAAAATTTACAGGCAGTTGGAAAAATCCTATATTCCGTATTTCTGTGGCCACCCTGTACACCAAATAAATAATTATTGTTTCTTGCTAGTGGACTGCGGGGCACCATCAAGCATCCAATCACCACCTCCATCCCCCGTGGCCATCAACAGCCGGGTGCCTCAACCAGGCCCTCTAACAGTGTCTGTAGAACACACGGCCTCAATACAGCGACCACCAACCGCTGCTACACTTCTCCCAGAGCGCATGTGGCAGGAGTGCGTCATGGGGGGCCCACCAGCATCGCAGCAGAGCCATGACGGACACTGGGACTTCGTGGATCCGACGAAGAGGACGCCGTGCTCCTGTGCAAAGTGAGAGAGATTCAGTTGTGCATGGGGTGCGTTTGCCAACGAGATCATGTTGGTGAACTGTCCGTTTATTAGATTGATGTTCTTTAGCAAGCCGTAATGTCTGTAGTTTATATGTATAGTAGAACCAAAGACAATCGAGAGCGAAGTCGTATTAGAAGTAGTGCTCTACTAACTAATTAAGTTGGGTTTAGATTAGTAACAAAACATTCATGGTGTCTACCAACATGGAATTTAAAAACATACCTTGAAATCCTTGAATATCCGTGAATTTTAGTAAAATACCTGAAAAAAAAAAATTTACTTTGAGGTTTTTTAATATTTTGTAATGGCTCAGTGGTATCAAGTCGGTCTGTGGATCCTAAGATCCCTAGTTCGATCCCCACAGTCGATAAAACATTTTCACCAATTTAAAATTACCCCTGTGGCTTCCCCACATCTAACATCTTTGAGGGCCGTGATTTGACGGCTAGTAACCGCACTTCACGCGCTTAAATATATCACTTACCGAGATCTGCTTCGGCAAAGTGCCATACCCAGTAATGGGTAAAAGGCGTGATGATATATTTATTTTATTTATATTTTGGAACAAAATTGATGTTTGAAAGTTCGCGGCTATTTTTTTTTGTTCCACGTTTTACAAATTTTATTAGTTATTGTAACACGATTTGTTACAAAATCCTGTTCATATTGTTACTGTAACATGTTACGATTCAATGTTTTGTTAGTAGTCTAGTTCCGGCTGAGTTAGTAGAGTGATATTGAAGTATTTTAGTAGTTTGATTGTTACTATGTTGTAATTTGGCATGATTAGAAGTGTTGCTCGAAATTGTAGAATGTGTATTTGTTACGAAGTCAGCACTCGATTTGCAGATGATAAATGATTTCTTAATGGGGGTATAAATTGTGTGCTGCGGTCAAAATTTAAAAGATAAGAAGAAGAAAACATCTGCTGGAGAAGAGTGTCGTTGGTTCTCGGCGGGCGGATAGTTTGACAGTTGTTGCGTTTCAGGTGTAGAAAGTACTTGGGCCCCAGCAAGTCTTGTGGGCGGGCGGTGTCGAGCAAGGGCAAGGGGGCCCGCCGGGTCCCCTTTCACCGCCGCTCCCCTCTGCCGCTCGATGACAGGTTGGTTGGATGGTTCTGCTCTGGTTGATGGTTGATGGTGGCTTAGCTTAGCATGTGGAACTTGTCTTGTCATGCAGCTAACGTACTAAATCAGTTCGAGATGATTGATGTGCTGACTTGTAACAAACAAACAAACATGGGTTCCAATTCCACACACACACACACACATCAATAATACGCATTTCTCACAGGTTTTTATCCCATCCACATGATGTCTACCCGCCTGGAAATCCTGGAAAAAAACATTCATACACTCAATAATAATTGTGAATTTTTTTTTACTCAGCAATTGTCTCCCGGTTAATTGGAAAAAAGATCTATCTCTGCCAATTTTTTATCCAGTTTACAATAGTTATTTATGTACCTAGAACAGAAAGTAGTCTACTGCCGCTCGTGCGTGCATGACTTTCTGCTTTAGGTAAATAAATAACTATTGTTGAATTTTGGGCTTCAAAGATCGATTTTGCTATTTGAAATCCTCAAATCGTCTGGAATTTTTAGTTTTGAAATAGGTAGACACCATGATTCCTTTTCTTTTAACATAATAACATCATTCCAACATTTGGTGTGTGGCACATATTTATCATTCATTCAATCCTTTAAAAATCCATATTCCATATATAATTTAGGCATCTACATTTCAGCATAATCATTTCGGATTGTTCCTAACATATAAATCGATTTCCAACTAAACTTAAACATCAATTTCTCTTTCAGATACCACCAGGGCTCCTGTACGCCTCAAGGGGGCCCACCTTCGTACCCTCGCACTCAGGAATCTCTCACAGTCCCATCAGTGGGTTCACCACCTTCAGCAGCGCCCTCACCGCTTCCAAACAGTCATTCACAACCTGCATCAGTTCCACCAGGTGATCAGACGATGCCAACATTATCTCCTCAGCCTACGGCGCAGAATACGTCACCTACCGACAAAGCAACAACTCCTGGGGATCCATTGAAAAGCGTGGGGTCTCCGACGAGTCCGCAGCAGCCTCAGAGCTCAGGGGCGGGACAAGAAAGAAGTGAACATCAAATAGCGAACCCCACGCCGGCTGTGACGTTGAAGAGGCCGGTGTTGACGTCGAAAGAATACGAAAATGCTGTCTTAGAAGAAGAACAAACACTGGATTTGTTGTATGATTACTCCACGCTTGATGCATGGTAAGTTAGCTTATTATAAACAATGAAAATTAGATATTAATTTTATTTTGAATAGGTTAAATCATCCGGTGAAAAGATTCAAGCCGGATTCAAAAGAAAATAAACTACAGAAAATGGGTAAACCAGGTGATATTTATTCGTTGTATGGCGGTACACCCAATGGTGTTCAGACTCAAAACAACGACATCTCAAATATGAACGGGAACAATCAACAATGCTTTATTAAACAGGAGATCAAGCAGGAACCAGGAACCAACTGCATGGTAAGTTTCATTATTCATTTATTCATTAAATTGTCAATTTGTAGTAGTTTTGATCGCACCTGTAGTTTTGCGAGACTTTCGGATTGAGATCAATTTGAGACTGTTATCTCGATATCTTTTTCTCGCTATATTACCAACTGCATTTTATAAACAGATATTAATTTATTACAACAAAGAACCAAAATGCTACATACTTCCAGAACTAGAACTCGTATGTTCAATTTTTCATTTAATTGTTATAATTATCTGCCTGTTAAATATAGGAAAATACATTCTTTTTACATAAAATCTCACTTAATCTCAACACACTTCTTGAGTGTCTCAGCAAAATATAGCTGTTTGTTTACAAAACACATTTGAGATTGAAGTGAGTATTCATACCTCTCATCTTACCGATCTGAACTTACTGAAAACAAGCTCCGTTCGAACTGAGTTACTGTTGATGTTGACAGCTGGCTTGATAATAAACATTAGTTATTTTATTTGTTATTATACTTATTTTGATTACAAAATTTTAAAAAATTACGAGCAGTGACTTACTAACAGTAACCGATCTTGAAATAAGAAAATCATATAAATAACATAGTAAAATTTTAAGTTATGTTGTCCAAACAAATCAAACTTTTACGAATTAATGAAACAACTGTTCTTTTAAAGAACATTTATCTTAGTTTGGTTTAGCTCTGCTCAGCTAATTTCAGGTCAGATCAGTTATAAGTGAGGTGAGCGGAGAAATAAAAAGAATGTGCTTCTCTGTTAGTTTATATGTACTTAACAATCGATTGATAAATCGGGCAATAGTAAAGTAAAAGATATGGTAATATTTATCATTTATCTTCTTTGTAGATGGAAAACGAATCGTGTGTATCAACAACTCCGCTTCCCAGTGGAATGAAGCGACCTGGTGATCCGTACGAGTTCGACGAAGAAGGTGGAAACAACGTGAACATGGATGGCTTCAAACGAGGCCCCAACGTCAAAGAAGAGGGTAAAGAAGTGAAGAAGTGTCCAGCAGGGAACTTGTTCACTAATGAGGGTCTTCAACCATCTTACAAAGATCTGGATCAGATATTTGATAATTCTGATGACACGAGTAGTGATGAAGCAGTAAGTTGATAATGATTTTTATCCGTGATAAATAATGTAAATAAATATATCATTACGTCTTTTATCCATTACTGGGTGTGGCACTCTGCCGTGGCAGATCTCGGTAAGTGATATATTTATGCGCGTGAAGTGCGATTACTAGTCGTCAAATCACGGCTTCCAAAGATATTAGTGGTGGGAGAGCCACAGGGGTAATTTTTTAATTTGGTGAAAATGTCGGCTGTGGGGTTCGAACCAGGGTTCTCAGTACCCACAGGCCGACTCGATACCACTGAGCTATATTACCCCATATATTATTATAATTTTATCATTGTTATTAAACTAACAATTAGCATTTTAATGTTGATATTAATAAATAAATATACATGTATCATTACGACTTTTACCCATTACTGGGTGTAGCACTCTGCTCCTGCACCTCATCATTAATAAAATATATTATCACGCCTTCTACCCATTACTGGGTGTGGCATTCTGCCGAAGCAGATCTCGGTAAGTGATATATTTTGCGCGTGAAGTGCGGTTACCAGCCATCAAATCACAGCCCCCAAAGATGTTAGTGGTGAAGAAGCCACAGGGGTAGTTTTTTTTTTTAATTATGAAAATTGTTTGTCGCCTGTGGGAATCGTATCAGGGTTCTTATGATCCACAGGCCGACTTCATACCAATTAGCTAGCCACCCCATTATTATTATGATTAGTGTTCTACTAAAATTAAATATTGTTACAGTTACAAGTACAAACACCTCCTGGGTCAAACAAATCAATGGGTCCAAACGAAGATACAAAACGCATGTCCGGTTGTCATAGCAGTGGCAGCGGTCCAAACACAGGGATTCTCCGACCAGAAGAGCTTAGTAAAATGTTCCCAACACCTCCTTCACTGGAACACAACCCAGTGGCATCACCATGCGGCCAGCTTGACGTTCCTCCACCAGATCTAGCCGATCTAGGAATAGTTAGAATCAAACAAGAACCATACCCGAACCTCGGCAGTCCAGCAGAGGAAAACATCGAAGACTGGAGTTTTGTGTTTAAACCTCCGTTGATTTGCAAGATGGTAGGGAGTAGTAAATATGCTCCGTTGACAAATCTACCCAGTCAGAATCTTCCTCCAGTTGTGTTACCATCTCATTGTGTGTATAAACCATCCTGGGTATCACACAGCGAAAAACCACCCAGTCAAACAATCAGTAGTCATCCGGTTGCGCCGAACGGTTTAAACTCGCGACCAGGTTCAGTGACAAGTAACCAGCATAATCCTCATACGGTACCGTTTCCTCCGAGTCCTCTACACACTGCATTCCGTCCGCCTCCTCCACCGTACGAACTGTCAAGTCCTGCCACTAGTACTGCCTCTTCATATCTCAACAAGAACTTAAACTCTGTTGAACCTGCCCCGACTCCATCGATTATTCGCGCACCAGAAGCGAACTCGCTATTAGTTAACATTCTATTAGCTGATACTGCTTTAAATATCTTCAGAGACCATAATTTTGACAGTTGTACGTTGTGTGTTTGTAACGCTGGACCAAAAGTTGTTGGAAACATCCGAGGTGCTGATGCTGGCGTGTATTTAGCGTCAATTTCTCCGCCAGCGCCTGCGCCCCAAAATGCTGCTCCTAGTTCTCCGTTCCCTGGAATGGGTTTAGGAGGACCTCCACCACCTTACGGGATGTTAAGTCCGCCTCATCATCAACCAATGACGCTAACAGATGAAGATCCAATCAGATGTAGTTGTGGATTCAGTGCAGTTGTTAACAGAAGATTATCACACCGATCTGGATTGTTTTACGAAGATGAAATGGAGATAACAGGAATTGCTGAAGACCCCAGTGAACGTAAAAAAGGATCATTGTTTACTTATTTATTATCAACAAGTTCAACTAAAATGGATCCATCTTTAGACCGCGACCAAGTAGATACAATCCCACAAGGAATTCTAGAACTTGTCAGGGAACAATGTGTTATGCTGCAAACGACCAGTAACTCGTTATACCGAGCAGCTCGGTTATACCGAGGACACACATCACCTCCTTATTCCACAACTGTCAACGTTTTAGAATTTACAGACAGTAATGAAGTTACAAGCGTTGCTTTAGAACAAAGTCGACAAGCAGCCTTGGATTCAACATCTTTAGCAATGTGTAAAATCGAAGAAATGCAACATCGAGGACACGGAAAGACAGCCAGTCAATTATGTGTCCACAAATGGCCATTCCTTCGAGCTAGTGGTCCTCAATGTCACCAAGACATCGTGAGAGTTATGAAGTCTTTACAACCGTTACTACAAGAAGCAATTCAAAAGAAATGTACTACAAGATTATGGGAAGCACCTTACACTGTAAAAGGTCCTTTAACATGGCGACAATTCCATAGATTAGCCGGTAGAGGAACAGATGATCGGTGTGAACCTCAACCAATACCATCTTTAATCGTGGGTCATGACAAAGACTGGCTTTCTCTTTCACCGTACGCGCTTCAACACTGGGACCGTCTTCTTCTTGAACCGTATTCTTATTCGCGTGATGTTGCGTATATTGTGGTCGCGCCTGATAACGAAGCGATTTTACCGCGAGTGAGGACGTTCTTTAAAGAGTTAAGTACCGCGTATGAAGTGTGTAGGTTAGGAAGACATAGTCCGATAACGAAAGTGCTTCGAGATGGTATTCTAAGAGTTGGGAAGAATGCTAAGACGAAATTGGCCAATGAACCCGTCGAGGATTGGTTTACGATGCTGGGGGATACCGATACGACGGATATGATCAAATTATATGCTCAGGTAATTTACTATCTTTTGAATCTTTCACTAATAGATTGTTTAATAAGAAAATTGGTAGTTTTTTAGCGAGTGTAAAAGTTTAGTGAACGAGTGTAGCGAATACATTTATTTTTTCTGAAACCGGCAAGAAAGTACCTACTTTCTTGATCAATGTTAATATGGAAAGTAGGTTTTTACAAAAACAGTAAAGTATGTATCCAAGGCTACAACAAAAATAACAGTCTGGTAAAGTACAAAACAGTCTGATAAAGATTTTACCTGACTGTTATTTTTGTTGTAACCTTGGATACGTAGTCTGCTGTCAGTACAATTCATATCAAAAAAATTACACATTTTGAATTATTTATGATTAAATATTGATTAAATTAAACGGTTTCAGAAAAAATTGTATACATAATACGTCAGAAAACTGTTTTTTACTTGACTCAGCAGATGAAAATACTCGCCCTGGTTCGTCAAGTAAAATATCACTTTCTTGACTTATTATGTAATATACTAATACACGTGCTTTACCTTCTTTTCTTACGCATTAAACATGATATTTTTCGTGTAAGTAAAGGAAATTATAGTTATTTGTGTATTAAGACCGTAAAGTGATACTTTGTTACCCATGCAAGAGGAATAAAGACACTTTACGCCCGTGGTACACATAATTTTTCCTATGATTGCATGTTCAGTTATTAAAAAACGTATTCTTACTAAAAATTAATTCGTTCTGTCAATATAACAAGTTTCTGTTTTGTTTGTATCTTTGGTAAACTATTAAAATATCTTTTTTCTCGCGTTGCCATTGGAAACTAAGTGTTGCTAACCAGATCGCATTTTACTACAAATGTTGATTTGTAACTATGGGCCAAGTTCATAATCGTGATTTACGCTCACCTCATCCTCATCTCACACTCAAAGTCGAAGTAACTAAGGCAACTAACTCAAATTGTACAAATTCTTGAGTTAGTTGCTATGGTTACTTCGACTTTTAATGTGAGGTGAGGATGAGTCACAACAATGAATTTGGCCCTAAGAAAAGAGCTGTTTTCCATAAAATACACAAAAAATGAGTAAACTGTTCGTTGCTAACGAGTAAAATCGCATGTTAATATGTTGATTTCTAACTTAAAAATGGTTTTTTTTTTCATTAAATACACAAATAAATTTGTAAACTGTTGGTTGCTAATGAGTAAAGTGTTACTAACGAGTAAAATCATATATTAATATGTTGATTTGTAAGTAAGAAAATGGATATTTCCCATTAAGTATACAGAAAATAATGTAGATCTAGTTTTTCTCGCAGAACAGGGAGGAAAATTAGTTTTCCCTCACTATAGAGGAAAAATTTGCATTGTTGCATTATTAAAAATTATAAATAAATAAATAATTTTTATTGAAAATTCGTATGTAAAAGTAACATATTACTTTAAATCTTTAAATTATCTTACAATCTGGATTCAAATAAATAAAAAATAACCTTTATTGTAACAACTAGTTTATTCCCTAAATGTCATCAAAAAAGCTTTGTGTTTATTACGAAAAGGAATCTCTCATTTAAATTCTAGTGGAAAAAATAATCGCTTTCCTCTCCAGTGTAACAAATAACAATTATTGTTTGTTTTAGGCTTGCAAGCATCACTTGGCGCCTCATTTACTGCAAGTGCCAATGGATAAATCATTATTAGACCCACCAGATAATGGGGACAAGTCAACGATAGAACGGCCAATGCCAAGTCCAATGCCACCTCCAAGTACGCCAGATAATAGTCAATCTAGCTCTGATAAAGCACCCTCAACACCTAAAAACGATCAAGGTTAGTTACGAAAATCATTCACATTTTGTAATATAAATATAAATAAATATTTCATCACGCCTTTTACTCTTTACTGAGTGTGGCATTCTGCCGTAGCAGATCTCGGTCAGTGATATATTTATGCGCGGGAAGTGCAGTTAGTGGAGGAGGAACCACAAGGATAGTTTTAATGTGGTGGAAATTGTTTGTCGACTCGATACCACTGAGCTACTTATTTTGTAATGTTTTTAAAATATTGTTTGTATTTTCCAGAAGGTGACTCGCAAAGAGACACAACCCCTACGATCTCGACACTTTCGGAGCCGATTCACGACGACGACGACCAACAAGCGCCTAGTGTGGTGGTCTACCTAGTGGAACCCTTCACCATGGGCAGTGATCACCAAGATTTACAACGATTAGCTTGCGTTGCTCTCCTTCGATGTTTCCAATCAGTTCTTTCTGCTGTTCCTGACCACATTCGGACCAATATTAGTGTACAGGTAACATAAACTATTAGAAATTAAAAATAACTTATTATTAACAGTTATTTGCGTGATTTTTTATTATTCACGCAAAGTAATTGCAGCGTGAACTGAAATCATCATATTTTAATCAAATAATAAGAGAAAATATCTTAAATTTATCCTTTTAAGCGCGCAATAAAATATTCAACCGCGCGTTGCCCGGAGATATGCGCGATAAAATGTTTATTTGCTTGTATATAATAAATGTAATCTTTTCACAGTAGTCGTCGTAGAAAAATAAATAAATGTGTCTTTTGCAGATAATTTCACAAGAAAGCATAGTAGAACTAGGTCGAGCGAGAGAACATAACCGACAAAGTGATCACATGCGCGCATTAGCGCTTAGCATATTCTCCCAATGTCGAAGACTTCTGGTACATTCATCAAATGTTAAATCACTCACAGGCTTCGGAACCGCCGCTATGTCTGACCTCTTCCTCAAAAGCAAAGACGTAAGTATTAAAAAATCTCTAAAATAATACAATTTGTTATATGAATATTCATTCTAGGAGAAAAACCGAGCTCCTTACAAGATGTACACACCTCCGTACGTATTAGCGCCTCTAAAAGAACGCGCTGAATCCGCGGAATCCTTCGGCCAGACCAGCACAGAACAATGTTCTGTTCTTTACCTTAGCTACTGTCTCTCCGAAGACCAAAGCCTTATTCTTGCAGTTGCAACCGATGAACGAGGAGAAATCTTCGAAACTGTAACTATTAATATTGATGTTCCAAACCGCAGCCGAAGAAAAAAGGCTTCCGCCAGAAGAATAGGCCTGCAGAAGCTGATGGACTTTATCCTAGGTGTCATGTCGCAAAGTGTGGGACCTTGGAGACTAGTTGTCGGCAGAGTAGGAAGAATCGGCCACGGAGAACTGAAAGGCTGGAGCTGGTTACTTAGTAGGAAATCGTTGTTAAAGGCGTCGAAACATTTAAAAGAAATTTGCAGCCAGTGTTCGTTGATGTATCCACAGATAGTACCATGTATTATGAGTGCTTGTTTAGTCAGTTTAGAACCCGACTCAACTCTGCGATTAATGCCGGATCAATTTACTCCCGATGAACGATTTAGTCAAGTGAGCGTTAACTCGCAATTATCAACACCTCACGACGTAACCTGCACACACATCTTAGTTTTCCCAACGAGTGCAACGACTCAATCATCTCAAACAGCGTTTCAAGAAACACATATCAACGGTCCAGAGTTAGGCGATGATGAACTGTTCAACGCATTGAACGACGATATGCCAGAAGGAATTGATGGAATGAACGATTTCAATGATATTTTTAGCGTATGGCCTGAGTCAGGACCTGGAGGTGGTCAGAGTCCCAACGGAAGTCCTCGTCGAGAAGAATCCCGCCCTGGAAGTCCAGGTTTCCAGGGCGGCAACGGAAGACAAAGTCCATTTCCTTGTGCGGCTAATTCTCGGAGTGGTGAATCTGCTGAAGAGGTTGGGACTCTGCTGCAGCAACCCTTGGCGCTGGGGTATCTGGTGAGCACGGCGCCTACGGGGAGGATGCCCAGGTGGTTTTGGGCTTCGTGTCCGCATCTGGAGGGTGTTTGTCCTGCGTTCTTGAAGAATGCTTTGCATTTACACAGTCCGGCGATACAACAGAGCTCGGATGATTTGCTGCAGCAGGCTGCGGTCACGTCACATCCCCTCGACTCGCAATATACCACTGATGTACTTAGGTGAGTTGACAACTATACTGAAATCAATTTAACGATAGACTGGCGTCATCCATCTTGATAAAATTCAATAAAATCATTAAAAACTGGTGCAATGTTTAATGACAGTTTTAAAAATAATGACATTGAAACACAAATCTTTATATAATAGAATATAGAATAATAGTTATATTTACTATCGATTCATGTATTGAAAATAATTATTTTTCATTTCACGACACATAATTTCTGTCTATATCAAGTTGTCATTGAGTTGTTAGATGCATGATCAAAAATTTAACTTTGACTTTGATCTACAGTAGTTTTTAAAGACAATATAACAATACCGATAGAAAAAAATTGTCAAAGGAATGTCAATTAGTAAATTGTCAGTAATAATATAAAAAGAGAGTGAGAATAAATTGAAAATAGTGTGACAGATCTTTCGAAAACTTGTTGCCAGGCCCGTAGGGCTTGAGTGGCTATTGCCTGGCAAGTTTGAGAAAGATACTGGAGAATTATTTTCTAATTTATCCAACTCTCGACTTATATTTAATTAGATTATTTTTTGACTTAGCTGTTGAGGTCGATTCATCCAACTTGACGCGTTGACAGTTTTAAATAATTATTTGATAACTACCGATCATTTGTCACAAAGAAAAAAGCATCTACAGAGATAATTCCCGGGAATAATCACAAGAGCTTTATTCTCCGTATAATAATGACAGGATTGGTTAAAACGCAAACACGTGACATACAATGAAACATTTCATTGGTTTTGAGAAACGACAAAAAATAATCATTAATGGTTCAGTGGTATCAAGTCGGCCTGTAGATTCAAAGAACCCTGGTTCGATCCCCAAGGCCGACAAAACATTTTCATCAATTTAAAATTACCCCTGTGGCTCCCCCTCCACTAACATCTTTGGGGGCCGTGATTTGACGGCCGATAACCGCACTTCACTTACCGAGATCTGCTTCGGTAGAGTGCCACACCCAGTAATGGGTAAAAGGCGTGATGGTATATTTATGTATTTATTTTTATTGATTTAAAATTTGTTGGGGTACCGGATTGTCTCTAAAATATTTACTAAGTCTCTTTTTGATGACGTCAGTCCATGTGTGTAACTTTTTCACTATAACAGTGGTTTGTGAATGATGAATGTTGAAATTGTAGATTCGTACTGGAAGGCTACAACGCGCTGTCATGGCTCGCATTGGACTCCAACACACAAGACAGGTTGTCGTGCCTGCCGGTGCACATCCAGGTACTTATCCAACTCTATCACTTGACGGCGTCGCTGCTGTAGGGCCCCAAACCGGCCGCGTGACCTGAAGTTACTTGGAAACACTCGTTTCTTACTACTACGATCAATTACGTGTGTTGAACGATGCAAAGCTCAAATGTGTATATTGTAATTTTGGTCACCGACGAATTATGTACAAAAAAGTGTGATAAGGGGCTATCCCGTTTTATATACAAGGTGTCCGATATGTATATGTGTTCTAAATTGTTTTCCAATTGACTTCAGATCATTCTTATGTACAGTATAATCAAAAGTGTACGTTTTTGGGTAAATTTAGTTCTATGCATACATACGCGTTGGCAAAACGTTGAGATTAGACTGACTGACTTTGATGATGAAATCAATTCACAACTTCTGGGGAAACCATTTTTCCAACTTATATAGCTGACATTTTATTAGGAATAATTATCACACATTGCTGTTCACATGATCATTTCAATTCATTTCATTTCCTCTATTTCCCATGTGAAACTATAACGCCAATGAATACAATTACGAGATCAGGTCATCCAGAGTTCAAGTAAAGGAAATGATTGAATTGAATTTCGGAAAGTTAGTAAGTAACAAGTGTGAAACTGCCAAAGTATTTGTATTGCAAACACCATTACGTACAATACCTGAATCTAATAGGTTGAGTTTCATTTAAACTCTTAACATTTGTAAATAACCAATTTTATTAAGAAAAAAAATGAAAAAACCAAGAAAAAAATTAGTAAAAATAAAACACAACACCTCATTGAATAAATATTTTATCCTCGTTTTAATAATTATTTATTTATTTTTGTTAGTAGTTACGTAGTCACAGATGATATTATGATGTGTACGTAGAACTAGTTGTAAGTGTGTTAACATATTTGTAATAGTGTAAAATGAATTGCTGGGGCCAATGGTAAACGTATCTTATTACATTGCCTCAGTCTGGTGTATTTCGTCATGAAATTCGTTCGACGAATTGTTGTGCGTTTTCGGAACAGTTTCATGGCATTTCATACTTCCATTGAGATGTACTTTTGTTACCTAACTTAGATTAATTACCTAGACACATGAAATGCTTGCATTTTATATTATCGGCTTTCCCCGCGTTTTAAAAAACAAACAGAGATCTCAAACTAAACGCGCGCGTTACACATACTAAATATCGGAACTGTGTTTCAAGACCAAACTCTCGTAATTTTATCTATCAGCCAGGTCGACATTTAATAAACGTACACGTAGTGTTTGGGAAATATTTAAAACGAAGAGAAATCCAACTTCATGACAACTCCGTGCTGTTTATCAGTTATTTCTTCCAAGGTTGCTAATGATTTCATTTGATAAAAAACAACATATATATAATATATATTTTACAGTATTTTATAACGTAATATATTATACTTATCGGAGTAAAATGTGTGTGTTACCGTTCGGCGGGGCAGTGATGTTATTTTCTTTATTATTTAATTTTTCACAAGGAAAAACACTTCACAAAATGGTTATCAGGACTGTTGTTTGTTTTATTAATATTTATGGCGGTGTTCGATGTATCGGACCTCGCGTTGTACATACATATTAAAGTTACCGTTTTTCGGAACTGTCAATTTTAGGGAATTGGGATTATTAAAGTAATGTAGTTAAATAAATTTGTACATATTTTATTGATATAAATTAGTTGACTACTTAGTGAAAATACATACATGAAATGTTAATAACTTTATAAAGTAATTATATACATATTAGTTAGGAATTATTAATAAATAATGACTCAATGAGTATTTACATCATTCTAGTTTTATTCTATTCTTAACTCCAAATATATGAATGTATCCTTAAAACGTAAGTACAATTTGTGTTTTACATTATAATTACTTTATAATTTTATAAGATCCCCCGTCAGCGATTCTAATTTCTCTTGTTGAATTCGCTGCAAGTGTTTCCAAGCTGTCAAATCTGTTAAAATCGGTCTCCCATATGTAGTGTGAAGTTCTCTAAATGTGATTTTGTTTCTAACATTCCCTTCCGCTGAGTGTCTGTTGGTTTCATCAATGCGATCTAAAATGATTTACATTTATTTGGATTTTGACAGATTGTGCAAAAGGTTAGTAAATTAGAGATTACGTACTACTAGGTGCTGATCTCATGCTGTGAGATCGCTGATGAACGCTGCCATCGGACCGATTAAATGGATTGTAACGCTGCCGCGGAGGAGGAACTGGAGATCCAACAGCTTGTGCCAGAGGTACAGGATTTTCTACAAACCATCAGTTGAATTTACCTTCAAAGTAAATTAAATATAGAATATACCTTCTATATCATCCAACTGCCGTTGTAACTCTGCCACCATCAGTTTCATGTAATCATATCCCGCACAAGCGAGTGCTTTCATCCATCCTTCCATAGATTCTTGAGAATCTGCCCCCAGGACATAGCAGCGATTATTTGGTCCATGAAATTCAATTTTAAAACTGTACTGCTCATCGTCTTCTGCTAGTTCTACCGAAAAACTTATTTCAATTGAATGCAACATATTCTAAACTTACCTTACCTATTGTACATCCTTCTAGTATTATTACACCAACAGGTTCCTTTTCTCCACGTTTTTCAAAGTAAAATAATAAGTTTCCTTTCAGTACAAACCATCGTTTTTGAAATGATTTATTGACTTCTCCTCTTTTATTTAACCAACCTTCTTTATCAACTGGTGTGGCAGATATTGCAAAAGCACTCAAGTTTTTTTCGTTTATTTTCATTGTGACTGTAAATATTTTTATTTAACACACATATTTGTTTTTAAACAAGTTGTAATAGTTTTTCAATCAAAATGTAAACGTCAAAAGTATAAAACCTGTACTTTCTACAGGCGGGAAAAATATGCATGAGCTTTGGAAGCAAAAGTATAAAATATTACGTTTTTGGCTTAAATATAGCTTATAATTTTAAATTTTATTACAAGCTTGAATAATGATCAATTTTAAATAATATAGAGTAGTTTTTATTGATTAAAAATAAAGTTATTTTTGTAATTTAAACATTCAAAATTTGAATACGCCTCTAGATAAAGTAGTGTACTAAAATGTCGGTAACATGCGTAAGTTCAAGTTTTCGCTATTAAATGGCATTGGCGCTACGTACTGTGTCATGTGAAGCCGTTAGCTGTCAAGGTATTGAAAATTTAATTTTTAGACATTTTTGAAAGTTATTTGAGTAAAATACACAGTATTATTTATTGAAATGCAGATATATTTAATCGTTTGCTACTAGTGATTTAAAACTGATATGAAATGAATGCAAGTTACAAGCAAACATGGGGTATATGAGTAGTGTTTTATACTTTAAATGCACATTAAAATGTTTAATAGATTCGTACGTTTACAGAAAATCGTTTCTTGTAACCATTTAGCAAGAAAGAACTGTGATAGCAACGATAAAGTGGGAGAAAAATTCACAGACGATTTGACAGCATCCTATACTGTGACTCCTCTAGAGTGCAGATGCTCCTGGCAAGTCAAATTCAACCGCGGGCGCAGTCTTCATCGCAAGAGACGTTCTTCAGACAAAGAGTTGAAGATGTAAGACAAATGTACATCAAGCTGCTGTTGAATGAAACTGAGTTCTAGACGTGGGGCGGAGGACCTATTTATATCTTCAAGAAACAGGTAGAAATATATAAGTAACCCAAATAAATTCAACTTTGAAAAAGAATTCACTCTAGCAATGCCAATAGAAA
Source organism: Pterostichus madidus (assembly GCA_911728475.2). Lineage (NCBI taxonomy): Eukaryota > Metazoa > Arthropoda > Insecta > Coleoptera > Carabidae > Pterostichus > Pterostichus madidus. Next base: position 666,768 of record OU452314.1, on the reverse strand, counting down.
AACAATGCAATATTTAAAAAAAATCAAATATTTCTAAGAGAATAGTTCCAGAATTTCATGTTTTGATAGATGGCAGCAGCAATTTAAAAAAATCAATACTTGTTACATTCCACACTAATTGGCTTGGAATGTGATAGTTAGTTCCTTGAATTGGCGTGGGAGCTGGCGGCGCTAATACTTGAATATCATTGTGGGAAATTTAAAATATATGTCTGACTTGAATAAATAAAAACAAATCAAAATAAAATGTCAAATATTTGATGCAATATTATCAGTTTATGTTAAACTTAAAATTTAAGTTTCATTGATTCAAACAGGCATTAACAACGATTTTAAAAACATACACAGTAAAACGTTACATTTTTTTCTTGTGTCTTTTGTATCTGTTGCATTTAAAGCTGTAGCTCCACTGTACTGTCTTTAAATTAATTTTCTGTTGTGTAGCAGAGCAAATAAATAATGAAATAAACATAATAAGCTATTGTAGTTGTTTAAAAAAGTGATATTGATTTAACCAAAAATTCTCAAGTTGAAATCTCGCTGACTTCAACTTGTATTAAAAAAATACGTGTATATCTGAGTGGTTTGGATTGCACTTAGAAGAAATTACTGCAATTAGGATTGAATTCCTTTTGTGTAAAGTAACAAATAAATACTGTTTGTCAGGTTGTATAGTAAATTAAAATAAATAAATATTTCATTTTCAGACATGCAATCAAAGAACGTGACATCGCTTTCCGTGGGCAAAACCTTCGTGGACGACTGTTGCATCCGAGACGTGCATCATCACCGACTACTACTACCACTGGGTGTGGGTTTATCTTCAAGAAACAGGTCGGAAGTTTTATTTTAAGTGTTCATATGTTTTAAACATATTTCCAAAGATATTTAGTGATAGTTTTTAGGAAAGCTAACTTTGAAGACAATTTGGGATTTTTTTTAGATAAAAATTATTTTGACGCATATCAAAATTTCGATATCAAGGAATAAATTTTAAATGATCTTTAAGGAGATTGATAAATGAAAATAGTGAACGAATTGTGAAATTATACCAACGAAAATGTAGTATTTTTCACAAGTTTTACTTTTTGCACGATTTTCAATAATTACTTTTAAAGATCGTTTAGTATTTTTTGTGCTCAATTTTTTATTTTTTTTTGGTATTTGTTTAATTGTATGTTTTTCCTAATGTTTTCAGCTATTCTATGTTACTAATACATTGGTTTTATGTTTCTAGGGACATAACGGGACCAGCTGGAGATGTAACCAGCGTTACCGGAGTCTGTATCATCATCCTGGATTAGCTGGAGATGGAAGCAGCTGGAGATGTAACCAACATCACCGAAGTCTGTATTATCATCCTGGATTAGCTGGAGATGTAACCAGCGTCCTGGAAGCAGCTGGAGATGTAACCAGCATCACCGAAGTCTGTATTATCATCCTGGATTAGCTGGAGATGTAACCAGCGTCCTGGAAGCAGCTGGAGATGTAACCAGCATCACCGAAGTCTGTATTATCATCCTGGATTAGCTGGAGATGTAACCAGCCTCCTGGAAGCAGCTGGAGTAGTAACCAGCATCACCGAAGTCTATATTAACATCCTGGATTAGCTGGAGATGTAACCAGCGTCCTGGAAGCAGCTGGAGATGTAACCAGCATCACCGAAGTCTGTATTATCATCCTGGATTAGCTGGAGATGTAACCAGCCTCCTGGAAGCAGCTGGAGTAGTAACCAGCATCACCGAAGTCTATATTAACATCCTGGATTAGCTGGAGATGTAACCAGCGTCCTGGAAGCAGCTGGAGATGTAACCAGCATCACCGAAGTCTGTATTAACATCCTGGATTAGCTGGAGATGTAACCAGCCTCCTGGAAGCAGCTGGAGATGTAACCAGCATCACCGAAGTCTGTATCATCATCCTGGATTAGCTGGAGATGTAACCAGCGTCCTGGAAGCAGCTGGAGATGTAACCAGCTTTACCGGAGTGCAGCAACATCAGAAATGCCGAGATTGAACATCAAGTCCGCTGCTCGCAACATCTTTGTAAGAAAATTATTATTATTATTAAATTATTTGGTTAAAAGTCAGTTAAAAGCAATAATAAATATGTTTTGTTTTAAATTTATAATTTACAAACATATTTATTTTAAGAACTAATAATGAACCGATTGGGGTGATTAACTATATTTTTAATTCTCAAAACGTTCTGGAATTATTTCAGAGTAAAATATTTAAAATAAAAGATGTATGTAAATAAATTTGTATCACTCATAATTAAAATATTTTTCTCTACTTTAATTTATGACCGATTTTAAGCACGAAAATAAAGTGAATCACCCTTATCTATTATTATATTTTGTAAATTAAGATAGAGAAATATTTTTACCCACAATAATTATTTCCAATTTAAAAATATAAGTTTTAAAAGTTTTTTTTTACAATATTTAAATTGATTTTATTTTAAAGACTGGAAAAAGTGATTGAATTATTATTTAATTATTTGAATAGTTACTTATTTGTATTTAAAATAGAATTTAAATATAAAGAGCATGTGAAACCAGCCACCAAATAATTCATTGTAATTTACTATTTTATTAATATTGTTTGTAACTGTTTCTAATTTATTTTGTTGTTGTTTGTTTACAGTCGCAGTTGCAGCAGCGATGAAAGCCAATTTTCCGCTAAGCGTCTTTGGAGAGGTTTTCCGCTTAGCACGTCGACGTACGCGTAGGAGAATTCCTGGAAAATGGTTCAGCTTCTTGCCTCTCAAGTCACATCCAGGAAGCTGGGACCAGGCTTTATATTTAAAATAAAAATTGTGTCACAAATAAATAAGATGTGGTACTAATAAACTAAATATTACAAAATATACTTGTCTTTTATTATAATATAGTAACAAATACATAGATATTTATAAGAAAATGTGTTGTAAAATAAATTATTTAGGAAATATACAGCCCCAGACAGTAACCGAGGCATTTATCACCATCCAACAACATCGCCTAAGTCCTGGTCACCTTCTGCAGAGTTCCTGAAGCCGATTCCAACTGTAAAGTTCACCCAATGTGAGTAAAGTAATTTTATATTATTCATAACTTTATTTTGTTAGTAATAATTGCAAATTTTAATCTAGTACTTTGTTTTTATGTTTATAAAGAATCCACGTACATGGAATCGTTTCTGTAACTCACCTGGTGCACGGGACTCGTCTTGGAGCCGCTAGCATCTTCAACAGTGGCACTGGAGTCGTCGCAACCTTCTACAAAATTCCCGGAGTCGACATTAATCTCTCCAGTAAATCAGAAGACTCCCAAAAATAAAATAATATCCCCAATTCACCCATCATAGTATTGTATTCAATTGTACTTGTAATATAAATATTAGTGTCTTTTATATACAGAATATCATAACTTATATTGTAATAAAAAATGTAATATAAATGTTAGTATCTATTGTATATAGTTTAAAAATGATAATAAATGAATTTAAAATAACTTACATTCTTTTATTTATAATATCCTTCTCTGCACATCAATATTTTATGAATAAAATGATAGTTTAAGCGGTAAAAAGAAATCCAAGATACACTTATCCATTGACAAATTCACACAGATGCACCAATACATAGACACTCAAATAGACTCACTAATACATTGACAAATTCACACAGATACACCAATACATTTACATTCAAGCAGCCGTACCAATGCATTGACAAATTCACACAGCCAGGGATAATTTGTTTGAATGGATTAGTGCGCGATCTACCCTTTGAATATATATATCGTAGTAGATATAAATATTCAAAGGATCTACCATTGCTCACTACACACACACATCTCTGCCGAATCCGCCGCCGCCGCCACTATCTTCCGCCACAACGCCGCCGCCGCCACCATCGTCACATCTTGGTTTTTACACACACACACACACACTTCAAGAAATCGCACAATAGTAATCTCAGTGGCGCTACCTTTTCCTACGGAGTTGGAACGGCTAAAAAAGGAACTAAAATTTTAATTGGTAGGCTAATTAATCATGATATTTTAATTAGCGATTTCCGCGATAAGTAGACGTTATTTGGAGAAATGTTTCAAATAAAAGCAGTTTATTTTTTAATTCTCTATAACTCTTGGTTGAAACTTTTTTCTCTACAACCCTTAACTTCGGAGATACAAAAAGCCACCCTTAAAGTGAAATATCTACCCTACTAATGCAAATATTGGGGTCGTCCGAGAATTTCGCATCGAATATGAGGGTCTAGAAGGTGTATGCAAAATTTCAGCGAGATAGAATATATCGTCATTTATTAAGCTTTTCAGAATCAAAGGTTAACCCCTTGGTGTATGAATTCCTTAATTCTTAATCTTTTTCTGATCTCGCTGAAATTTTGCATGCACCTCCTAGACCCTCATATTCGATGCGGAATCCTCGGACGACCCCAACATTTGCATTAGTAGGGTAGTTATTTCACTTTAAGGGTGGCTTTTTGTATCTCCGAAGTTAAGGGTTGTAGAGAAAAAAGTTTCAACCAAAAGTTATAGAGAATTAAAAAATAAACTGCTTTTATTTGAAACATTTCTCCAAATAACGTCTAGTTATCGCGGAAATCGCTAATTAAAATATCATGATTAATTAGCCTACCAATTAAAATTTTAGTTCCCTTTTTAGCCGTTCCAACTCCGTAGGAAAAGGTAGCGCCACTGAGATTACTATTGTGCGATTTCTTGAAGTGTGTGTGTGTGTGTGTGTAAAAACCAAGATGGTGACGATGGTGGCGGTGGCGGCGGCGGCGTTGTGGCGGCGGCGGCGGATCCGGCAGAGATGTGTGTGTGTAGTGAGCAATGGTAGATCGCGCACTAATCCATTCAAACAAATTATCCCTGTCTGTGTGAATTTGTCAATGGATTGGTACGGCTGCTTGAATGTAAATGCATTGGTGTGTCTGTGTGAATTTGTCAATGTATTAGTGAGTCTATTTGAGTGTCTATGTATTGGTGCATCTGTGTGAATTTGTCAATGGATAAGTGTACCTTGGATTTCTTTTTACCGCTTAAACTATCATTTTATTCATAAAATATTGATGTGCAGAGAAGGATATTATAAATAAAAGAATGTAAGTTATTTTAAATTCATTTATTATCATTTTTAAACTATATACAATAGATACTAACATTTATATTACATTTTTTATTACAATATAAGTTATAATATTCTGTATATAAAAGACACTAATATTTATATTACAAGTACAATTGAATACAATACTATGATGGGTGAATTGGGGATATTATTTTATTTTTGGGAGTCTTCTGATTTACTGGAGAGATTAATGTCGACTCCGGGAATTTTGTAGAAGGTTGCGACGACTCCAGTGCCACTGTTGAAGATGCTAGCGGCTCCAAGACGAGTCCCGTGCACCAGGTGAGTTACAGAAACGATTCCATGTACGTGGATTCTTTATAAACATAAAAACAAAGTACTAGATTAAAATTTGCAATTATTACTAACAAAATAAAGTTATGAATAATATAAAATTACTTTACTCACATTGGGTGAACTTTACAGTTGGAATCGGCTTCAGGGACTCTGCAGAAGGTGACCAGGACTTAGGCGATGTTGTTGGATGGTGATAAATGCCTCGGTTACTTAGTCTGGGGCTGTATATTTCCTAAATAATTTATTTTACAACACGTTTTCTTATAAATATCTATGTATTTGTTACTATATTATAATAAAAGACAAGTATATTTTGTAATATTTAGTTTATTAGTACCACATCTTATTTATTTGTGACACAATTTTTATTTTAAATATAAAGCCTGGTCCCAGCTTCCTGGATGTGACTTGAGAGGCAAGAAGCTGAACCATTTTCCAGGAATTCTCCTACGCGTACGTCGAACATACGCGTGCTAAGCGGAAAACCTCTCCAAAGACGCTTAGCGGAAAATTGGCTTTCATCGCTGCTGCAACTGCGACTGTAAACAAACAACAACAAAATAAATTAGAAACAGTTACAAACAATATTAATAAAATAGTAAATTACAATGAATTATTTGGTGGCTGGTTTCACATGCTCTTTATATTTAAATTCTATTTTAAATACAAATAAGTAACTATTCAAATAATTAAATAATAATTCAATCACTTTTTCCAATCTTTAAAATAAAATCAATTTAAATATTGTAAAAAAAAACTTTTAAAACTTATATTTTTAAATTGGAAATAATTATTGTGCGTAAACATATTTCTCTATCTTAATTTACAAAATATAATAATAGATAAGGGTGATTCACTTTATTTTCGTGCTTAAAATCGGTCATAAATTAAAGTAGAGAAAAATATTTTAATTATGAGTGATACAAATTTATTTACATACATCTTTTATTTTAAATATTTTACTCTGAAATAATTCCAGAACGTTTTGAGAATTAAAAATATAGTTAATCACCTCAATCGGTTCATTATTAGTTCTTAAAATAAATATGTTTTAAAGATAGTTATTGTAAATTATAAATTTAAAACAAAACATATTTATTATTGCTTTTAACTGACTTTTACCCAAATAATTTTAAAATAATAATAATTTTCTTACAAAGATGTTGCGAGCAGCGGACTTGATGTTCAATCTCGGCATTTCTGATGTTGCTGCACTCCGGTAAAGCTGGTTACATCTCCAACTGCTTCCAGGACGCTGGTTACATCTCCAGCTAATCCAGGATGATAATACAGACTTCGGTGATGCTGGTTACATCTCCAGCTGCTTCCAGGACGCTGGTTACATCTCCAGCTAATCCAGGATGATGATACAGACTTCGGTGATGCTGGTTACATCTCCAGCTGCTTCCAGGACGCTGGTTACATCTCCAGCTAATCCAGGATGATAATACAGACTTCGGTGCTGCTGGTTACATCTCCAGCTGCTTCCAGGACGCTGGTTATATCTCCAGCTAATCCAGGATGTTAATACAGACTTCGGTGATGCTGGTTACATCTCCAGCTGGTCCCGTTATGTCCCTAGAAACATAAAACCAATGTATTAGTAACATAGAATAGCTGGAAACATTAGGAAAAACATACAATTAAACAAATACCAAAAAAAAATAAAAAATTGAACACAAAAAATACTAAACGATCTTTAAAAGTAATTATTGAAAATCGTGCAAAAAGTAAAACTTGTGAAAAATACTACATTTTCGTTGGTATAATTTCACAATTCGTTCACTATTTTCATTTATCAATCTCCTTAAAGATCATTTAAAATTTATTCCTTGATATCGAAATTTTGATATGCGTCAAAATAATTTTTATCTAAAAAAAATCCCAAATAGCTTTCCTAAAAACTCTCTCTAAATATCTTTGGAAATATGTTTACGACATATGAACACTTAAAATAAAACTTCCGACCTGTTTCTTGAAGGTAAACCCACACCCAGTGGTAGTAGTAGTCGGTGATGATGCACCAGGTCTACATGAGAATCAGCTTGTTGTTGTTCTTCACGTCTCGGATGCAGCCGTCGACCTCGAAGGTTTTGTCCACGGAAAGCGATGTCACGTTCTTTGATTGCATGTCTGAAAATGAAATATTTATTTACTTTAATTTACTATACAACCTGACAAACAGTATTTATTTATTTGTTACTGTACACAACAGGAATTCAATCCCAATTACAGTAATTTTTGTCTAAGGAAAGTTCAGAATTTTTTTAAAAGAGGATGGTTGTGTTTTAATTATTCTAGGATTTTTTTAAGGATAGAAAACTGTCTTGGGAAAGTTTAGAATTTTTTTAATGGAAGATAATTGTCTTATAAATGTTCTAGGATTTTTTTAAAGGGTAGAAAACTGTTTCAGGAAGGTTCAGGGTATTTTAAGAGAAGATGGCAGTCATAAGTATCACACGTGTCCATACATATGTCATTAAACTAATAAATATTTATAAAATATAAATAAATCTAGCATTCTCTATAATGCTAATGAATTGAATGATTCAAATATTTAACTTTTGATTCGAATTTAAACCAATAATTTTCATTATTCAATTGAAGATAAAACATCAACAAACATTTGCAGATGTGAAGAGGATTCTATGCACTCACTGCTTAGAATTGAAATAAGATATAATATATTCACTGTTTTACAATTAAGATAAAATATTTATTTATTAATACATCATTTTTTTTAAGATAACTATTTAGTATCTCATATAACTAAAATATACAACCTATTGTTGAAATTATATTTATTTTATATGTATATATCTTATTCCTTAATATATACTTCAATCCAATCAGCAAAACTAGATACTCTGGTGAAGACATCCGGGTATCCAGCAGCACACGGCTTTCCCCAAGAAACAATACCACAAACCTTTCCTTTGTACACCAGCGGTCCACCAGAATCTCCGTGGCAAGCTCCTTCACCTTCCTTAGTGAACGTACAGATTTCCGATGGGATAATTTTGTTGGAATGTCTCTCCTGGCAAACTTCATTGGTCAAAGACTTCAGGTGAATGAACTGGAGGGTTTCTGGAATGTCTCCAGGGTATGAGGTTCTCCCCCATCCGCTAAGCAAAAGATCTTCATCGCCACCGATGTCTTCAGTGTTGAGTTCGCAAGGTTGCACATTATTGGAGAATTCAATGTCTTCGGCAACGTGAATGAGGCCAACGTCGTTAGTGAGCTGCCAGGAGTCCCAGTCTTTGTGGACGATTGTCTTCTTGACTTTGTATACACGTGCGTCAGGATCATTGAGCTTGACGGTTCCTGCGGCGACGCTCAAGTCGTCGATCGACCATCTGAAATGACAATTAAATTAGCATCATTATTCATAAATAAATATATCATCACACCTTTTACCCATTACTGGGTGTGGCACTCTGCCGCAGCAGATCTCGGTAAGTGATATATTTTGCGCGTGAAGTGAGGTTACCAGTCATCAAATCACGGCCCCCAAAGATGTTAGTGATGGAGGAGCCACAGGGGTAGCTTTTGAAATTATGAAAATTGTTTGTCCCTTGTGGGAATCGAACCCGGGTTCTCCGGATCCACAGGCCGACTTCATACCACTGAACTAGCCACCCCATTATTCATATTTCTTTTAATTTTTTTTTTAGGCAGATGGATGCGTGAAAAATGTATCAGGATTTTTTCAAGGAAGGAAACTGTCTTATAAATGTTCCTGGATGTTTTTAGAGAATATAATTGACTGAAAAAGATTCAGGATTATTTTCAGAATATAACAAGAGAGTGAGAATTTAAAATAATTTGACAGATCTTTCGAAAACTTGTTGTCAGGCAATAGTCACGAAAGCCCGTAGAGCTTGAGTGGCTATTGCCAAATGGCAACAAGTTTGAGAAAGATACTGGAGAATTATTTTCTAGTTTATCCAACTCGCGAGTTTTATTTAATTAGATTATTTTTTAACTTAGCTGTCGAGGTCGATACATCCAACTTAAAAAATTTTGAACTGGGTCCATATCGATTGATTACTTATTAATGTATTCTTGGAAGTTGTTTCCAAAATTTGTTGGTGTATTTTTGTATCTGAATTGGAACTAAATCGATTTTTTTGCATATCAGTTATATACTTTTTATTAGCCTACTTTGAAATATAATGCATAATGTATTTTTCTTTATTAAAATATTTATTTAATATTTTCTGTAAATTTAAATATGTGTATGCACAATCCCGAAAAGCATGTGTTTTAGCCCTAAAAAGTGGGCTTATACACTTCATTTTGACTCTAGGGCCAAAAAATAATAATTCCTATGCATTTATAAATAAAATGACTATTTTTGTTTATTGTGAATATTTGATTGTGCAAAATGTAATTTTGACATGTAACCTATGTACATATTTGAATCTTTTGAACATATAATTAAATGTTATTTTGTTGTGTATCAAATATTGTATGTACCACGGGTGAAATTAGCATTTCTGACCCTGAACATGTTATTAACCCTCGGCGCTTTGCGCCTCGTGTTAATAATCATGCCACGGGCCAGAAACGCCTGTTTTCACCCTTGGTACATAAATAACTATTTTAAAACATGAATGCTTAGCGTTATTTTTGCCTGTGCTACAAATGGCTGCCGTCAACATGCTTGCCTCACAAATATCAAAGCATGCTACAAGCAAATAACCTATCCATTGTTTATATAAAAGAATTAGATTTTTTTAAAGAAATGGCAGTTGTTTTAAATTTTACTGAGACATAATAAAGTGTTCATTCTTACCCATCAAGACAATGAGCTGCACACAAGATCCATCTCTTGTTCAAGATGGTTCCTCCACAGTTGTGGTTTCCTCGGACTCTCAAGGAAATCTGCCAAGGGAACTGACCCAGTTTCGCATCACTTCCTCCAACAATTCGCCAGTCGAACGGCGACGCAGCTAAGAGACAAAATTATTTTTATGCACAACCGGGCCGAAAAGAATGTGTTTTAGCCCTAAAAAACAAGCTTAAACACTTCTTTTTGGCGTGATGATATATTTATATTTATTTTATGCACAACCGAGCCGAAATTAATGTGTTATAGCCCTAAAAAGCGGGCTTAAACATTTCTTTTAGGCCCATGGGCCAAAAAGAAATAATTCCTATGGATATATAAATAAAATGACAATTATTGTTTATTCTGAATACTTGATTTTACAAAATGTCATTTTAACATATAACCTATGTACATATTTTAATCTTTTGAGCATATAATTAAATGTTATTTTGTTGTGCATAAAATATTGTATGCACCACGGGTGAAATTAGCGTTTCTAACCCTGAGCATGTTATTAGCCCTTGGCGCTTTGCGCCTCGTGCTAATAATCATGCCACGCGCCAGAAACACTTGTTTTCACCCTTGGTACATAAATAACTAATTTATTTCTTAATTCTGTGCAACAGAAACACAATTTCAATTATTCTCTGCTAATAGAACTTTTATTTTTTTCAGTCAGCGAGATTTGAACTCAAAGACTCACAAAAGACAAAGTAATTTAATATAAATTATTCAACTTACCGGCGAAACTAGCCAGAGCTAAGACAAGTACAATAGGACGATTCATCTTGGTATGATGTTACCGTCATCTTGGGCAGTATTTATACTAACTCAAATTATGATTTCTTCCGATTAAAAGTATATATTTCCTTTGTTACTTTGTTTAATTCACAAAGCAATAATAATCGCAATGATAAGTTGAGATTAAGGATCGGTATTTCTGAAGTGGATGCACTAGAAAATGTAATTGAAACATTTTCTAAGGTCAAGATGACTTTCCTTATCTGTCATCTATTGATAAACAATGACTATTGCTATTTTATACTTGCTTTTATTGAATGATTCTGCCCTAAATATGCAAGTTTTACTAGTATTTCATCATAAATAACAATGAGGACGTACGTAAGTATGAAGTCGGCTTGTGGATCCTGAGCTCCCTGGTTCGATTCCCACAGGCGACAAATTTTCATAATTTGAAAAAGCTATCCCTGTGGCTCCTCTACCACTAACATGTTTGGGGGCCGTGATTTGACGATTGTTAACCGCACTTCACGCGCAAAATATATCACTTACCGAGATCTGCTTCAGCAGAGTGCCACACCCAGTAATGGGTAGAAGGCGTGATGATATATTTTTTTTATTTTTTGTTTGTTACAGACAATTAATGTCTGGAAAAAATGACTGGATTTTATGTAGGAAAGATGACTGTCTTATAAACGTTCTAATATATTTTTTAGAATCGATAATTGTCTGAGGAAGGTACAGGATTTTTTTTTAAAAGATGGCTGTCTTATAAACCTTCTAGGATTTTTTTAAGGGTAGATAATTGTCTTAGGAATGTTCAGAACTTTTTTAAAGAAAATATTTCTGTCAGAAAATAGTTCAGGATTTTTTTGAAGGCAGAGAGTTGTCTTATAAATGTTCTACAATTTTTTAAAGTTAATATTGCTGTCTGAAAAATGGTCTTTTTTTTAGATAGCTTTTTTACAAATCTTCTAGGATTTTTTTACGATAGATAATTGATCAGATTGTTTTTAAAGAACAATTGCTGTCTTATAATTTTCTAGGAATTTTTGTAGGGTAGATAACTGTCTGAGGAAGGTTTAGAATTTTTTAAAGGGAAGATATAATTATTCTAAGATTTTTTCAAGGGTAGAAAACTGTCTAAGGAAGCTACAGGATTTTTTTAAGGGAAGATGGCTGTCTCATTATTATTCTAGTATTTTTTTGAAGGTGGAAAACTGTCTAAGGAAATTTCAGAATTTTTTAAAAGAAAAGATGATTGTCTTATCCTTATTCTAGGACTTTTTAAGGGTAGAAGACTGTCTCAGGAAGCTTCAGGATTTTTTTAAAGGGAAGATGGCGATCTTTTAATTATTCTAGTATTTTTTAAAGATTGAAAATTGTCTAAGGAAAGTTCAGAATTAAAAAAAAAATGGCTGTTTTAGTTATTCTAGGATGTTTTTAAGGGTAGAAAACTGTCTAAGGAAGCTTCAGGATTTTTTTAAGGGACTGGGGCTGTCTTATAATTATTCTGGTATATTTTTAAGGGTAGAAAACTGCCTAAAGAAAATTAAGAATTTTTTAATGAAAAGATGGCTGTCATACTTATTCTAGGATTTTTTTAAGGGTTGAAAACTGATTAAGGAATCTTCAAGATTTTTTACAAGGAAGATGACTGTATTATTTATTATTCTAGTATATTTTTAAAGGTACAAAACTGTCTAAGGAAGATTTGGAATTTTTTAAAGAAAAGATGGCTGTCTTATAATTACCCTAGGATTTTTTAAGGGTGGAAAACTGTCTAAAGAAGGTTCAGGATTTTTTAAGGGAAGATGGCTCTCTTAAGAATATTCCAAATTTTTTTAGGGAAGATTACTGTCTGAAAAAGGTTCCAGAATTTTTGTAAGATGGTGTCTTATAAATACACTAGAATTTTTTTAAGGAAAGATAACCGTCCTTCCGCGGTCGAATATATTTTAAAGTAATTTAAATCAAAGTAAATAATAATAACCAAATATTCAAATTTTCTATTGACATTTACCGAAAACAATAACAATTTTTACTGTCATTTTGACGTTTATACTTTTACAAAATCTTACAAAAAATGTTTTATAATAAATGTACTCAAAAACTAGTAAATGGATTAATGTTTTAAGCATTTTACTAGCCCTACTCTCAATGGGAGAACTAATATTCACCGCATCCACTTTATATTTAGTCAGTATTATTCTATCAAAAACTGGAGGGTACATAACAACAATCTGTGGCCTAATCGCGAGTTTAGTCTCTATGCCTACCGCATTTAAAGTTCGATCATTTTACAGGTAAATGTACAGTCCCACCGCTCTGCAGTTGCAGCTGATAACCGCAAAACCGTTTCAGTTCAATGGAAATACGAGTACATCATTTTGATATGCAAACTTACCACCGTTACATGCTGTACATTTCTCTTGGGATTCAAGCCTTCTGCATCATCGTCTGCTGCGTTTCTTTCACACAAAATCAGAATATTGAAATAGCCCTAACCTCAGCTATAACAAGATATCAGCGGCGATTCACCGACAAGAAGTTTGTTGACGTTACTCAGATTTTGTTCCAATGTTGCGGGATATTTTCTTACCAAGACTGGGCACAAGACACGTGGATTTCTTCTACTAAACAAGAAATATTTTGTGAGAAAACTGTGTAATTTTTTAGTCATTTCATTGCGTTTCTTTTCTAGCTTGAATTGTTACAGTAAACCTGCTATGAAAAAAGTGGATTCCTCGTCAATAGCTACTGAAGAAAGCATGAAATTTTTATTTTCTGTACCTTACTCTTGCTGCAAGGTAGAAAATCCGAAACAGTGTCGTAATTTTGATTTAAAATGTTCGGGTGTCACTACGATCAACACTAATGGTTGTGTAGATGATTTAACTAGTTTCATAATTTCTATTTTATTCTCCGAATTTATTATCGTCTTGTTTATTATTATAATCATTGTAAGTTCATTATTATTATGATGTAATCATGTTTATATTATTTAACTGATTTTTAAGGTAGTGTTGTTGAAGCTTCTAATCATGGAAGAATATGAAATTTGTCGTGATGAATTTGAAGATTTTGAGGGTTTGTCAGAATATTTAAACCACAATGATTTGAACGATGATGATAATACGTAAGTCGTACAAACAATTTTAAATAAAATCATTGGTAAAACTACAGTATAGCCTCTTGCCTTATTTTGATGTTTTGTCAAATGGAGATGTTCATGTTTCCAATGATTTTAAATCAATGATTTATCGTTACTTTTCGGGCGGTTTATTATTCCGATTTTAGATTAGCTCGCTTCGCTCGTGTTAATTCCTAACCGAACCTAACCTAACCATCCGATTTATTCTTCATCGTAAAAGCAACAATCCATCTGTCAACTATTTAATTTTTGAACCTATTTTCATTAGTGTTTACCTGCAATTATGTGAAATTCACTTTCAAAAACAAGCGCAAGGACGACACTCCCTTCGTTTTTTATCGTTTTCTGTTCTTACATTGAGTAGCTAGCTCAGTGGTATGAAGTCGGCCTGTGAATCCTGAGAACCCTGCTTCGATTCTCACAGGCGACAAACAATTTTCATAATTTCAAAAACTATCCCTGTGGCTCCTCCACCACTAACATCTCTGGGGGCCGTGATTTGACGACTGGTAACCGCGAAAAATATATCACTTACCGAGATCTGCTTCGGCAGAGTGCCACACCCAGTAATGGGTAGAAGGCGTGATGATATATTTATTTATTTTTACATTGAGTGTTTAACTGCAATTGTGTGAAATTCACTTTCAAAAACAAGCGCAGGGCGACACTCCCTCCCTTTCTTATCATTTTGTTTCATTTTCAGTAACTGCATTGTGTGGACTTTTCTTTCATATACAAGTGCAGGCTATCGCTTTCATATTTTCTAATCTTGTAGATTTGTTGTTAGTTTCGTCATTAAATTCGTTGTTGGGAGTAAATGTGAGTAATTTGAGATGTTTTATGCATATGTTATGTACGTTGAAGAAAGAAAATGAATGATAAGTGAATAGGAATGATGTGATTGAAGGTTTGTTGTGTGATAAATGATTTCGTGTGTAATAAATGAATGAGTTTATATGGAGTGATCTATGAATGTGGTTGAAGTGAGGCTGGTGTGTTTGGATGAAAATGTTTGATGAGGGCTGATTGTTTGATGAGTGTGATGAGTGATTTTAGGGTTCGTGCTACCTCTTTTGTTGGGATATAGCGTGAAGATGTATTTTCTTACCTAGTTTATGCGTCAAACTACTGTCAATTGATAAGAGGGTATACTGGAGTTAAACCTAAAAAAACATTTAATTTATTTGTTTCAGAGATGATATTCACTGGCAAAAATTTACCAACAGTGTTGAAACTCCTAAAATAAATCCAACTGCTCAAGACAAATTACTTTTAGAAGAAACTGCTAGCTATGGTATAATTGAATTTGAATCTTCAAGTGTTAGTGCTGAACTAGTTCCAACATCACAAGAACAATTAGTGTTGTCACATGAAAAGAAGGCGGAATTAGTATCTACAGCATCGAAGAAGACTTGTGTTTCTAAAATTAAATCAGAATCAAAAAAAGAAGTAACTATTCCTCCAGTGTTATCAAATGAGAGGGATGAATCTGCACCTTCTACGAAGAAGAAATGTGTTTGTATTCCTCCAGATAAGACATTTGAGTTGGTGTCAACTTCAAAAGAGTTTTTATTGCCTCCAGAAGAGTCGGACACAAGTATCCAGTCCGACTCAGAAGATGAAATCTTGCCAAAAGGAACAACTTTTCGACTGGTAGAAACAGAAAGACAAATAACTCCTGTCGAAGTTACTTATGATACATTTTATCTTGCCTCTAGTTGCCAGA
The DNA here is from genome assembly GCA_911728475.2 of Pterostichus madidus. Taxonomy (NCBI): domain Eukaryota; kingdom Metazoa; phylum Arthropoda; class Insecta; order Coleoptera; family Carabidae; genus Pterostichus; species Pterostichus madidus. The sequence continues at coordinate 650,872 of OU452314.1, read as the reverse complement.
AAAGAGTTAGATTCGAATAAAACTTGTTAGTAGTGTCTCTTGTAAAAATAAACTATTTTTCTGATAGTTTTAATTTATATTGTCTAGTAAATACTTTGTACATATAATCGAAGAAATAAAGCATTTGAGAACTAATTTATTATACAGTACGTCGAATTCTTCTCTAACATCTTAACATTAAAATATAATACAAAATAGCACAGTCTAATTTGATAAATGGCAAGAATCTTCAAAGAAGCATCCAGTCAAATGTTAACACTTTGTTTAAGTTCCAAGAACTGGAAGGGTACGTGTAAAGTACAATGTTTATGTTCAACCACAAGATGGCCTCGCCTAGATGATGCTCCAACTACTAAAACAGTTTCTCCTTTCATTAGAACAGGTCCATCGTTACCACCATCTTCAGGAAACGTCATTTTCATGACTCGCGTCTGTGGATAACCTAGTTTTGTATTTCCTGTTACAGTGTACGATCTACTGGGTGGAACGGGTGGAGGCCGCTCTAAATCCAACCCAAAAAGTGTACAAGTCTGTTGAATGATCTTACTGTCACATTTCTCGTTAGGGTCAGGTGGTGGAGTCCCTGCAATTGGTTGAGGGCGAGGTCTTTGACAAGCACCTCCTCCTGAAGGTCTATTACTAGTCTGTGCTTGTGAGGAACTACCAGCATTTAACATTTCTTTTTCTCGTCGAATTGTTGCCCATCTACAACGAAGCCGCCATCCTCTCCAAGTAGCTTGAATAATTGTAGCGCTTTTTTGTCTTTTAGCTGTACGTAGCTTTTCTAGATGTTGTCTAATACCTTCACTTAAGAAAATATGTCTTTTACCCAACGCCCAACTTGTTGAAACAACCGTGTTATGTTGTTTAGCCACAAGATCAACAACGCATTGTAGAATAAGATGACAGTCTTCCATGACTTTATCTTCAGTTCGATTTAATCGAGGAAAAAGTGCTAATAATCTATATCTTGCGTTGAACGCTTTAAATCTCATCCGATGAGGGTACCCTCCAGCCATAAGATTAACAGTTTCTAAGACTTGCAAAGAACGGATTTGACGTACAACTATTGCACGATCAAATATGTTAGGTGTTTCGGTGGAGTTGCTTCGGATGCATCGGACAAAATGAGGTCTAGCGTGGACTAAAGTACGTAATAAATTATCTAATCTTGTATGAAAGTCTTGTGTTAAAGTTGAAACTGGTTCATCACCATTTAAAAGATCTGTATGTGACGTAGGTGATATTCTGAAACTCACACCTCGTGGTACGTTTTCTAATGAGTACAACGCTTTCAGTTCACTACCAAATAAATGTGTAGCAAATCCAAAATTGCAACTATGCTTGTAGAAAACTGCTACCAGATCATCTGGTATGACATCTTTGTTAGTATCCAAAAAATCTGAGGCATCGTAAACAACCCGTCCTGCAAAATGTTGTATTCCAAACAACCGTTGTTCTAGAGGTTTAGGATCAAATAATCTTGTATTATGTTTGTGTTGTACCCTCATTTTAGCAACATAAGACTCAGCAGTACCTCTTATAGAACATTCCACATCCAGCATACTCAACAAACCAGTTCGTAAAGATGATATTAGATCAATACAAGGAACATTATCAACATAATCAACCTCAACTTCACAATTTATGCCTTCATCTCGACATGATTCAATGCTAGACTTGAAAATATGTGTATTGTAAAAATGCTGCATGGTTTCCGCACATAAATTAATACACAAATGTTCAAGCTGACTGGGTTTCGGATCTTCGTAACCAAACATATCCAAAATACCAATAAATCCATCTGTGGCATGCCTCACAGCGTTGTTCAACGCTGCCATGGATTTACTCCCGGCATTTGTGCCTCCGATTGTACTAGCATGTTGGCTGGTTACTTCTGCTTGATTATGTACCGATTCATTTGAATCTGAGCTTAGGGTACCGAGTGTACTACCTAATCGTTTCAAGCTATTGGCTCGTCGGACGATTGTGGCAACTGTTCGACAGTATAAAGCTTTTGCAAGACAATCACGAGTCATGTTTGACATATTAGCATCACAAACTGATTTAAGAAGCTGACCTCGTGCGTTGTGTGTTCGGCTGGTGAGACCTCGGAATAATGCTGCTCCGGAAACGCCTAGGAGGCCGGCGACAGCGTTGAGCTCGGCTTCACCGTTTACGTCAACTTCGATGCCTTTTCCGTCGACGAACTGGACGTTGCCGAGGAGAAGAACTGCTGCTAGGACGCGGACGACATCTAGGAATGGAATTCCTAGGATTCCGAGGCATGTTTTCCATGCTTGGAATCTACAAAAAAATACAATTAGAAATATGTTAGTACAGAGTGATCAGAAGGAAGTACTTCAGTTAGCAATAAAAAATACTTGAAATTGGTGAGACTGATACATAAATTTATTTCGTGTTGTTGACAGTGACATTTGAAAATTTAAATTGATAAAAATCGTTGGTTCCCTTACCCACATTCTTTTAGTTAAAGTATTTCTATCACTTAACCTATTTATATTTATTATAAAAAGGACATGTCAAACAGTATTTCTGCCTTTACATGACGTTGTGCCAACTGTGGAATAAAAAGATCTCCAGAATTGTATTGCCAACTGAAATATTTACTTTTAATCACTCTGTATATTGAAAACGGAATGGACTGACGTCATAAAAAAATATAATTAAATGACTGACATAGAGTGCAGCTAGGATTACTTGGTATATATGTAAGCGGTTTTAAATTGTAATGCGCACAACTTCTTTGGAGAGGTTTTGTGACGTAAAAACAGCTGTTCGGGCATAGATCACTGCGCCACCTACAAAATGAACTTTTTTTTTTTTGGCGAGATTTGAAAAGAACCTTTCTTTTACACTCAAACGCACACACACACACACGCGCACAGATTTGTCAATTGACGGCTGATGATTCCCATAGAAAGCTTGGAAAACCACCTTTTTTTCAGGCAAAAAGTGGTTTTCGTTTGGGGGTGGTGGGGGGAAGGGAAAGGGAGGCTAGTGAAAATCAATTCACGCTTTTCAAAGACTAGACTTTGGGCGACTTCGGACATAAAATTGCATCCAATTTGTTTCAAAACTGACAGGGGTTTAAAAAGTTACGTTTTTTGTGATTTTTTGGGTGACCGGTTTTTTTTTTTTTAAGCAGTGTAGTTTATAAAAACTATTGCAGGTTAAATTCAAGTCTTATTTGATGTACAAACTGTAAAATAATTATTTTTATGCACAACCGAGCCGAAATTAATGTGTTTTAGCCCTAAAAAGTGGGCTTAAACTTATTTCTGGCCCTAGGGCCAAAAAGAAATAGTTCCTTGATTTTACAAAATATCATTTTGACATATAACCTATGTACATATTTAAATCTTTTGTACATATAATTAAATGTTATTTTGTTGTGCATAAAATATTGTATGTATGCCTCGTGCTAATAATCATGCCGCGGGCCAGAAACGCCTGTTTTCACCCTTGTTACATAAATAACTATTAATACATGAATCGATAGTAAATATATAGCTATTATTCAATATTCTTATATAAGATTTCTGTTTCAATGCCATTTTTTTATTATTTAAATATTGCACCAGTTTCTAATGTTTTTATTAAGTTTTATTACGACGGATGCCATCAGTCCTCTTTATAACTTTTGCAGTATAATAATATAATCGTCTTTTTCTTACCTGGTGGCATCTTCAGCAATATCTTGTCTGGTATCTCCATGTTTCAAGTATCTTAGAGTAGCAGGAGAGCATCCTTCGAGGTTTAACTTTGATCTTTCTTCAGTTGAAAGTCCTGCCAGCATCTGGTAGAAGATGTGGTAGTTCTTCTCACCTGGTAAAGGTCGAATGACTCTTGTTTGATCCAAAAAGTAACAGTGGATTTTTGTACGGTACAAGGCACCGTCTGTCACTTGGACTTCGATGAACTGACCCTGAAAAGAACAGAAATGTTAAGATTTGACCAACTGAAACAATTCCTTTTGATCACTCTGTATTAGGAAGCCAGAAGATAACACTTCAAATCCTCTTTTAGATAATAATAATTAGATTTGTTTTGGACGCGATAATCTAATTAAAAACGCAATTGCAACAAATTTTGTAGTATTAGATAGACAGATTAAATTTTTGACACTCTAGTTCATTCACTTAAATCATTATTTTATCTTTAAGCACGTACTTAATTGTCCAAAAATAAAATATTTAGTTTTTTACTTAAATAAAATAAATACAGAGTGATCAAAAGGAATTGTTACAGTTGGCAATAAAAAAAACTACTTGAACTTGGTAAGGCTGATACATAAATTCATTTCCTGTTGTTGACAGTGACATTTAAAATTTAAATTTGAGTACATTTATTATTACATTTATTTCTAAAGTACTTAAAAAGTCAAAATTCTATTAGTTATCAAACCTCTGACATAACCTATTTGCATTTATTAGAAATGTCAAATGGCATTTCCACCTTTACCTGGCGTTGTGCCAACAGTGAAATAAAAAGATCTCCGGAATTGTATTGCCAACTATAACAATTCCTTTTGATCACCCTGTATAAATATATCATCACGCTTTTGACCCATTATACTGTGTGTGGCACTCTGCCGAAGCAGATCTCGGTAAGTGATATATTTATGCGCGTGAAATGCGGTTACCATTAAATTGAAAGAAAAAATCAAAAATAATATAAATTTGATGGATTGTAACCAAGGAAACGTCAAAGATTATGAAATTTTAATGACAAAAAAATTCTATTTTTTCACATGTGAAGAAACATAAATTTCGCGTATCCATAGCGATGTAAAAATGTAGTTTTTTTGACTGTTGTAGAAAAAAAAATAATTTTTTGTATCATCATTTTTTTAAAAACAATTTCATTCTACTTACAATTCGACTGGATTCAGAGTTAGTAGCAGTCTTAGCAGATCCAAGCGACCTTAACACAGTAAACGCTGCTGCTAAGTGTTTAAAAGCATCCGTTTCCGGTCCACCTCCAGCTACAGCAAACAGCTGCCGAAGAAGTAACATCGACGCATGACTTTTCCCGGAACCACTAGTTCCTGCAAAGATTAAAATTAATTCTTTTGTTGTTAAATTGATCAAATCAGCTATGTAGCTCATCAACCATGATTGAATTTAACAGCTGGAAGTAGAAGGCTTACCAGAAAGAATGATGGCTTGTGGATATCCAGTTTCTGATTGTTGACGGACTGCTTCTTGTACTACTCGGTTTAGCTGAGCACTAAGGGCTAACCCTCGAGTGCTACTAAGGGTTAAGGGGTTGCCGACGTCTCGGTAAGGGTTGACGCAGAGGAGGATGGGTCCTACATTCGTCTGCAAGAAATATAATAATGTTATAGCATAACAAGTAACAATAGATTGGTGAAAGAACTACAGGATGATCAAAAGGAATTGTTATAGTTGGCAATACAATTCCAGAGATTTTTTTATTTCACAGTTGGCACAACGTCAGATAAAGGCGGAAATGCTATTTGACATTTCTAATAAATACAAATAGGTTATGTCAGGAGTCTGACAGCTAATAGAATTTTGACTTTTTAAGTAATAGAAATACTTTAGAAATACATGTAATAATAAATGTACTTAAATTTAAACTTTAAATGTCACTGTCAACAACAGGAAATGAATTTATGTATCAGGCTTACCAATTTCAAGTAGTTTTGTTTATTGCCAACTGTAAGAATTCCTTTTGATCATCCTGTATATAGGATCAAATTATGGTTTTATGACCCTGGTAAAGCTCTGAAATTGCAGATTTTAGCTGTAGAGGGCGCTACAGCTTATAGTAGAATCCAAAATACTTGGACACAGTTATAATTTTAGTTATAAGTTGAAGTCAGTTTGAACTAAGAACTCTGCTAGTGTTCGCTTATATTTTTGTTAACCTGAACCGACTCTTAAGTTGCAGATCTCAGTTATAAGTGCAGTTACAGCTTATAGTAGAAGGTATTGGTGGAATTATGTGATAAATCTATAAGTAGATTAGTAAATAATAAACAAAATTACAACAATATTTGCTGATAAGTAGAAAAGAACAAATAAATAAATAAATATATCATCACGCCTACTATCCATTACTGGATGTGGCACTCTGCTGAAGCAGATCTCGGTAAGTGATATATTTATGCGCGTGAACTGTAGTTACCAGTCGTCAAATCACGGCCCCCAAAGATGTTAGTGGTGGAGGAGCCACAGGGGTAGCTTTTGAAATTATGAAAATTGTTTGTCGCCTGTGGGAATCGAATCTAGGGTACCAGGGTTCTCAGGATCCACAGGCCGACTTCATACCAGTGAGCTAGCCACCCCTTTTTGTTCATCATTTACAGATTTATGGATCTATAAAACTTACGGAATTACACATAATTCCACAATAAATCACTCGGAGATAGATAAATTTCAATTATAAGTTGAAATCAATATGTGAAATGTAAATCGATTACAAGATTGTTGAAACAGATTAATAAACAAATTTCTAACGCGTTGTACATATTTCTGATTTCTTGGTGAGTCGAATGAAAGAACGAAAGTGGTCTTGTGAATATTTGGGGATGGTTTGATAACAAGCAGACCTCAAGTAGTGGTCATTGAACAGCGATGACCTTGGCTTGGTTGTAGAGTGCAAGTGCGCGTGCATGGCGTGGCTGGGCCCGGGGGCGGGACCACTACACTGCTGCACGCGCACTTGCATTCAACATCGTGCATGTCTTCAGAGACTGCGATGATGGATCACAACACAACACAGCAGATTTCAACAACAACAACGAAAACAAGACATGATATAAGTATTATGAATGTGGATGAACGTGTGAGATTGTGTGAATGTTCTAAGAACAAATTGATGAATGTGATTTATGGTTTATTACGAGACAGAAGAAATGAGCCTGCACATGGTGAAACATAATACATAAATAAATATATCATCGCGCCTTTTATCCATTACTGGGCGTGGCACTCTGCCGAAACAGATCTCTGTAAGTGATATATTTATGCGCGGAAGTGCAGTTATCAGTCGTCAAATCGCGGCCCCCAAAGATGTTAGTGGTAGGGGAGCCACAGGGGTAATTTTAAATTGATGAAAATATTTGTCGCCTGTGGGAATCGAACCAGGGTTCTCAGGATCCATAGTATACAAATCTTATTTTTATACTTGCATCAGTCAAAATAAGGTTTACATCACCTTGGAAACCGATGGAAAGTTTGATTTTGCGCACTAGTGCGTAAAGTAATTGAAAAAACACCCAATTTTTATTATTTTAAATTTCGACTATTAAAACGCTAATTGTACACACACACATTTTAAGGGATTTATAAAAGAAATAATGGGGTAATGGCTCAGTGGTATCCGAGTCGGCCTGTGGAGCCCAAGAACCCTGGTTCGATCGCCACAGCCGACAAAACATTTTCACCAATTTAAAATTACCCTTGTGGCTCCTCCACCACTAACATCTTTGGGGGCCGTGATTTTACGGCTGGTAACCGCACTTCACGCGCATAAATATATCACTTACCGAGATCTACTTCGGCAGAGTGCCACACTCAGTAATGGGTAGAAGGCGTGATGATATATTTATATTTATTTATTTTATTTATAAAAGAAATAGTAGCATTAGCTTATAACACCATCAATCAGACATATTTTAACATTTGTTTTCAAATAACAAATATCAATTCATGGCATACTTAGCTGTCAATTTAAATTCACGCTTCAAATTTAATAACTTTCCTAATTGTCGATTATATAATTTTTGCTCGTTACAAAAAGCATTGTACAAAACTCGTGCACGAAGACGCAATTTGTACCATTCGCGCAAATTAAAGCACTCGCTTCCCTCGTGCTTTAAAATTGCGCTCATGTGCAAAGTATGTGTTCGCGCCCTTGTTATGTACATAGCTACAAAATGCTCTGTCGTAGTTTCAATTCTCTTAAATAACAAAAGTTCTACCAACTTACATAAAATTGGCTGGCGGCGAACCTCGCCTGCAAACATTTCATAACAGCATCTTCAGTAAGCGGTCCTTGCAGATGTATCAAATCCTCCAACGAATTACTCGCCACGGGGGTCTGCGGATGACATAACACCACCTGCTGCTGTGGAGGTGACAACTGTCCGACGACGGGTACAGATCTTGGTGGCACCGCCGGCTGAACGACTGTAGGAGGTGCTGCATGTACTGCTGCTGTCGTGGTGGTCGTGACCGCAGCGCTAGGTGCACTAGGTGGCGGTTTAGTTGAAGGAGAGTTAGTTGCAGGTGCTGAGACATGGAGGCGGTTTCGGAGGGTTACTAGCTCGGTGCTTAAGGTACGGAGGCGTTGTTGGAGGTGGACTGCTTCGTTTGATGATGATGCATCTGGAAAATTGAGGTTATGTTATTTGTAAACTTAATAAACACACTAAGACCCAGTTTTTCCATCACCGGGTTACTCTCGATTAGTGTTAATTATGATTATATAATAATGGATACTATAGTTTCTACAGAGTGATCAAAAGGAATTGTTATAGTTGGCAATAAAAAAACTACTTGAAATTGATAAGCCCGTTATTAAATTCATTTCCTGTTGTTGACAGTGACATTTAAAATTTAAATTTGAGTACATTTATTATTACATTTACTTCTAAAGTATTTCTATTACTTAAAAAGTCAAAATTCTATTAGCTGTCAGACTCCTGACATAACCTATTTGTATTTATTAGAAATGTCAAACTGCATTTCCGCCTTTATCTGACGTTGTGCCAACTGTGGAATAAAAAGATCTATGGAAATGTATTGCCAACTATAACAATTCCTTTTGATCACCCTGTATTATTATTTAATCATGATTAACATTAATCTGTGATTGAAAAATTGGCCCTTAATATAGTATATTATTAGACTAGATTGATCTCGATTGATACTAGATTTAAAATCAATCTCGAGTTAAATTAATAAATAAATATATCATTACGCCTTCTATCCATTACTTTTGGGGGCCGTGATTTGACAGCTAGTAACCGCACTACACGTGCATAAATATATCACATACCGAGATCTGCTTCGGCAGAGTGCCACATCCTGTAATGAGTAAAAGGCGTGATGACATATTTATTTTTAAAGTTAATTTTTAATTTTTTAATTTAAATTGTTAGAAACATTGAAGATTCGAGTTTCGTCTACCTCGTCTCGAATTTGAGACCAAAAACTTATCTCGAGCAAGACGAAAACGAGAAAACATCTCGTCTCAGCGGGGTATGATTGGTGCTGCCATCTTTCAAATGCTACAGTTTTCTTATTTCCTAACGTCTGCAAAAACTTCTGCACGTCTGTATAAATTCAGCGACGCATGTCAACTACATAACGTTTAGTTACGCATAACTGCGTATGTTGCGTCTTGCGTTACCTAGAGATATTATAGATATCGGTCACACGATCAAGAAACTAACTTCAATCGCATGCAAATTGCAGACATGCTCTCCGGAGGAAATTGTTAGGACAATGATGCAATTATAATAAGAGAATAATTGTTTGTTGTGCTCACGTGAGCATCTTCAGTCAATTCCATGATCTGCTGTTGCAGACCTTGGCAGAAGAGGTATTTTAACAAATTTTAATTAGCAGTAATGGCTCAGTGGTATCGAGTCGGCCTGTGGAACCATGGTTCGATCCCCTACAGCCGACAATTTAAAATTACCCCTGTGCCTTCCCCACCACTAACATCTTTAGGGGTCGTGATTTGACGGCTGGTAACTGCATAAATATCTCACTTACCGAGATCTGCTTCGACAGAGTGTCACACCCAGTAATGGGTAAAAGGCGTGATGATATATTTATTTATTTATATATGGAGTAGGTAGCACAGTAGTATCGTGTCGGCCTGGGCATCCTGAAAACCCTAGTTCGATTCCCACTACCGACAAAACATTTTCACCACATTAATACTACCCCTATTGCTTCCCGCTTTGGGGGCCTTGATTTGACAGCTAGTAACCGCAATTCATGCACATAAATATCTCACTTATCGAGATCTGCTTCGGCAGAGTGCTTCACCCAGTAATGGATAAAAGGCGTGATGATATATTTATTTATTTATATTTTTACTTATTTATTTGTTACTTTGCATAACAGGAACTTAATCCCAATTACAGTAGCTTATTGTGACCATCTTTAACTAATTGTACAAATATGCAATTGCAGATCTTTACAAAAGAGACATTTTAGTAAATTTTAGTAGGAAATAAACAACAGATTGATTTGAACAGAATTATTTGATTTATTATTTATTTGTTAGTCTGCACAACAGGAACTTAATCTCAATTACAGAAGCTTATAGTGGAACCCGAACCACTCAGACACAATCGTAATTTTTCGATACAAGTTGAAGTCAGTGAGATGTGAACACATGACCTCTTTATAATTAGTAAACCCAAATTTAATTCGATTTTATTTACAAGTATAAAATTGCAAATTCAACAACACCCGCCCTAAGTCTATAAAATCCACCTACGGTCGTTTACAAACTATTCCAGTCCGCGTAATTTTTTCCTGAGCACACAATGGTCGTTGCAACTTTCTAAACTGTCATCCAGTGTTGTCATAACAACATAACAACAACGAAACGAGTTGACAAGCTCTTGGTTGACCACACGTGTTACTATTACGAAGGAAGAAGTAAATATTACTACATATGATGTCTACATTCATGTGTGATATAAATAATTGACTTTAGATTATAATAATGGGTTTAAGTGGGCTGTATTGTACTTTTTGTGATTAAATAAATGAGAGAAACATGCAGAAATATTTGTATGTTTTGAGAGCTCTGCAATCGCAGATCTAATGAAGTAATGAGCTATGCTATCTATTTATTTTAGTAACTAACTTAAATAATTAATAAATAATAAATAAATGGGGTGGCTAGCTCAGTAGTATGAAGTCGGCCTGTGGATCCTGAGAACCCTGGTACCCTAGATTCGATTCCTACAGGCGACAAACAATTTTCATAATTTCAAAAACTACCCCTGTGGCTCTTCCACCACTAACATCTTCGAGGGCGTTGATTTGACAACTGATAACCGCACTTCACGCGCATAAATATATCACTTACCGAGATCTGCTTCGGCAGAGTGCCACACCCAGTAATGGATAGAAGGCGTGATGATATATTTATTATTAATAAATAAATGAGTTTATATGGAGTGATCTATGAATGTGGTTAAAGTGAGGGTGGTGTGTTTGGATGAGAATGTCTGACGAGGACTGATTATTTGATTAATTTAAAGAGTGAATGTTTTATGAATGATTTTAGGATTCGTACTACCCCATTTGATGGGATATAGCGTGATACTATGTATATATGTACAATTAACTTTTGTTGCGGAGTGTACTAAGAACTATTATAACTATTTTGAACTATAGAAATCAGTCGGTATGAGTCATGCATGATATATATGATTTAGTAGGTGATACTATTTAAATTTTCAGTTTAAATGACAAGTACTAATACTTTAATTAGTCATATATGATTATATAACGACTTTCTCATTTGGTACAGTTTGTTGTGGGCCGCAATTTTTGTAAATAGCAATTTTTTCATAGACCAATCAATATCGTGGAAAAAAGTGATTTATATTTATTATTTAATATCTTAAGAAGTAAAATTGATAGAGTTGTACGAACTTCACTGTTGGATTCAGCGTATTTTGCCGCATAAGTACAAATATTTTTATTGATTTCATTGTTCTAATTAATTAATTAGAGCAAAAAGTAATTATTAATAAAAATAATTTTTATTCAAATCAAAAAATAGATCAAATAAAAGTTGTAGAGAAAAAAGTAATAAATATTTTGTTTTATTATAAATTTTGTGTAGTATTAACGGTATAGCCGCAAATAAGCAAAAACTTTTTGGCAAGTTTAAAATGAGACTGGTGGCGCCATCTCTTCGAAAACTGCTGAACTATATACGTGGGTGCAAAACATAATTTTCCTGATTTCTGGGAAGCAACAAGTATTTTATTTCATTTTAACGTTGTGTATCATTAACGGTGTAGCCATATATCAAGAAAATATATGTTTGATTCCCACGTATATAGTTCAGCAGTTTTCGAAGAGATGGCACTAGTAGTCTCATATGAAATTACCGGAAACGTTTTTCCTAATTTTGGGCTAAACGGTTAATGTTACAACAAAATTATAATGACAGGATATACTTGTAATTTTTTTCCCTACAACTTTTATTTGAACCATTTATTGATCTAAAAGGAAATTTTTTTTTTTATAATTACTTTTTGCTCTAATTAATTATTTAGCCTAATTAAATCAATAAAAATGTTCATACTTATACGGAAAATCACGCCGAATACAATGGTGAACTCCTCATGTTCATAACTATTTTAGTTTTTGAGTTATAATCAATTTTTGAAAAGCAAAATTTAATACAGCAATTTTGGTTCTTTCCTGCCTTTATTATAAAACAAATCCGCATCAAAATAAGATCAAATATAGGTCAAACTGTGCTTAATTCAATGGTGAACTCATACACAGTTACAAAGTAACCATTTCACAATATTGCACAATGTTCGCAAAAAAAATAATAGATAAATGATTCAAGATTCAAATACAAATTTCTCTACATGCGGCAAACATAAACGCTTCGTTCATACGTTGATTGCAAAACGCAAAACAAGAAAAGTGTTAGTGATTCAGCTGATAGCCACTTGACGCGAACATGTGAATTTGCTTGAAGAACGTGAGAAGGAACTGTGGACCTGTCAGAGGTTAGAATTAAAAACATTGAGTAACAATGACTTATTTCTTTTTACTTCTGTGATTCATAAGTTTGAATTTGGTGGAGGCAGATTAGAAATTCATTGTTCTGTTACGCCTTTCACTTGTCTATTATTTACTGCTTCACTTCTTCAGCTTATGGTAAATTGCCAGACTGCCATAACCAGTGAACACACAGTAATCGAAAATACGATTGTGTCTGAGTGGTTCAGATTTTTTTTTTTTTATGAAACTACATTAGAGAGCTAGGGTACAAAATGATGTCTCATTTATTCCAGTGACAGAAATGGATTTTTTAATAGATTATGTCATGATAAACATGAAAAAAAAAGAAATTAGATTTGGGAACGGGTGGCAACTATAGATGGCGCCGATGTGAATGCGCCGATTTTAAGGGTGGTTGTTGACATATTTTTTACAGGCTAATTTTCCGTTTAAATTATAGGCTTTGGTATAATTAAGTAATAAAAATGGTAGACAGAAGTTTTGGCTGATGATGCATGCGCGACAAAATCGGTCAAAGTAGGCAATTTTTATGGTGTCGTGCGACATACTACTATTTGTTCACGATGAATACATGACAAAAAAATTATTGCTGGTTGCTCATTGATGACAGAAGCTCTGAAAGTGGACTGGTGTAGGGATCAACAACCACCCTTAAAATCGGCGCATTCACATCGGCGCCATCTATAGTTTCCACCCGTTCCCAAATCTAATTTTCTTTTTTCATGTTTATCATGACATAATCTATTAAAAAATCCATTTCTGTGACACCCAGTAATGGGTAAAAGGAGTGATGATATATTTATATTTATTTATTTTAAAACCATCCTTGTGACTTCCCGTCCGCTAACATCTTTGGGGACCGTGATTTGAGGGCTGGTAACCGCACTTCACGCACATAAATATATCACTTACCGAGATCTGCTTCGGTAGAATGCCACACCCAGTAATGGGTAAAAGACGTGATGATAAATTTATTTAAAATTACCCTTGTGGGTTTCCCTCCACCAACATCTTTGGGGGCAGCGATTTGATGGGTGGTAACCGCACAAAATATATCGAGATCTGCTACGGCAGAGTGCCACGTCCAGTAAAAGGTACAAGTCATGATGATATATTTATTTATTAATATTTTCCTAGTTTGGGAAATTTTTGTATCGGCGCCACTGGTTGTACTACGTTCATGACTCATCAGAAACATAAGAATAAATCATGCTTAACGTGAAAGAGCCGCCATGTTTTTCCGCTAATCTCGGGTCGATCTAAGCAGCAACAGCAAGCACTGAAGACGAAAGAACGGAGCAGAATGCTTGGTGTAGCTACAGACCTCGATGGCTCACAAACGCAAGAACCTGACCGAAGATACCTATAAGCCTCAGACATAAATCAGCGTTTTTATTTTATATGCTCTAGACAAGAAATTCAAACTGTTTCATTGACTTGAAATTTACTTCTTTTTTAAACGCTTGTCAATTCGAGGTCCTTGCGTCGATTGTCTTCAACTGAGTACTAAGTACATATTAAAGGAGGTCTCATAAAAATTTCATTCAATTATTTTGAATACAATACGAGATATAACTCTTTAAACAGAAATACGAATTGGAGACATCAACGTTAGATCAGAACACAATCCAATTGACGGGTCCATGTTTGAACCCTTGTCAATCCAATAACCTTCCGACGATGAACTTCAAATTTTAACTAAGTATTAAATATATATTAAAGTATATCTCATATAAATTTCATTTAATTATCTTGTATACAACACGAGATATAATACTTTAAACATATATAAGGCTACAAACTTAGATCAGAAAACAAAGCAATTGACGGGTCCATGTTTGACCCCTTGTCAATCCAAAACGCTTGCGAAGATTAACTTCAAATTTTAACTAACTACTAAGTACATATTAAAGTATGTCTCATACAAATTTCATTCAATTGTCTTGGATACAACACAAAATATAAAACCATAAACAGAAATAAGATTTCAAAATTAAATCAGAAAATAAGCCAATCGACGGATCCATGTTTGAACCCTTGCCAATGCAAAACGCTTGCAAAGATTAACTTCAAATTTTGACTGACTCTTAACTACATATTAATGTAGGTCTAATAAAAATTTCATTCGCTTATCTTCAATACAACACGAGATATAACACTTTAAACAGAAATAAGAATTCAAAGTTAAATCAGAAAACAAACCAAATGACGGATTCAAATTTGAACCCTTGTCAATCCAAAATGCTTTAGTCGATTAACTTCAAATTTTAACTGATTACTAACTACATATTAAAGTATGTCTCATCCAAATTTCATTCCCTTATCTTGCATACAACACGAGATATAACACTTTAAACAGAAATATGACATGGAGACTTCAACGTTAGATCAGAACACAAATTAATTGACGGATCCAAATTTGAACCCTTGTCAATTCAAAATGCTTTAGACGATTAACTTCAAATTTTAACTAAACACTAACTATATATTAAAGTATATCTCATGTAAATTTCATGTAAATCCGATGCATAGAACATGAGAAAAAAATTATAAAGTGTTGACAAATCATATTTTTGTATTCTCAACCATTCCTAAATTATTGTTTGGCAGTACAGTGCTGTATCTAACGTTACGGCATTCGAACCCGGAAGTCTCGAGTTCGAATCCCACTCAAGCTTAATATATATATAAACTACCACACTACAGTTCGGTGAGTTCGAACCCTGTACTGTAATTGGGATTAAGTTCCTGTTGTACAGAGTAGAATCTTTCATGATAACCGATTATTTTCTGCCTGTTCTCTACGCCTATTAATCTGTTGGAAGCTATCTGAAGTATTTCCGGAATCTCAAAACAAAATAAAAAAATAATTACGTCATATAAAAACCTACTTTTGCGAATGGAGAATCATTAAAATATTGGGAGGCAAACAAGTGCTTCTGCTATTCATACTAAAAAGATATGAATTGAAAAGGTACTGCTACAAGTTCGGTACCTGCCGGGTCAACTGAAGACAGTTAAATGTCTTTGTGTTAAATCTACCTGTTCAGAAGACAGTGGTGATAATGCTCTACCTGTAGAAAAAGCTTCTATTCTATTGGTGGTTCCTTTTTTCTTGAGTGGTTCGTGATATTCATATGTTACCATAGGCGGAGGCAAAATTTTTAAAATTATTTTACAGAAAAATAATTTCTTGTTTCATATTACGTCTTCTACCCATTACTGGGTATGCCGCTCTGTCGTAGCAGATATATTTTTACGCGTGAAGTCAAATCACAACCACCAAAGATTTTAGTGGAGAGGAAGCCATAGGGGTAGTTTTAATGTGGTAAAAATTGTTTGTCGGCTGTGGGAATCGAATCCGGGTTCTCAAATCCACAGGCCGACCCGATACCACTGTGCCACCTACTCCGATAGAAAAAAAAATTCACTGTTTTATATAACACTTTCTACCCATTACTGGGTGTGGCACTCTGCCGTGGCAGATCATGGTAAGTGATATATTTTTGCGCGTAAAGTCAAATCACGGCCCCCAAAGATGTTAGTGCGAAGGAGGAAGCCACAGGGGTGGTTTTAATGTGGTGAAAATTGTTTGTCGGCTGTGGGAATCGAACCAGGGTACTCAAATCTACAGGCCGACTAGATATCTTTGACCCACTTACCCCATAAATAAAAATAAATAATTCAGTGTTATTTCATTGCTTTATATCACGCCTTCTACACATTACTGGGTGTGGTACTCTGCCGTAGCAGATCTCGGTAAGTGATATATTTATGCAATTACCAGCCGTCAAATCACGGCCCCCAAAGATGTTAGTGGAGGGTGAGCCACAAGAGTAATTTTAATGTGGTATAAGTTGAAGTGAGGTTTAAACTTATAATCTCTAGCTTGTAAGGTAGCAGCGCTACCAGTATGCTACAACTGTTAGTATAGCTACTGTAAGGGATAGTTACCAGCGGTGAGAGTTAATGGTAGATTGAGTGATTGGTTTTGTATAGACATTGGCGTGAAACAAGGTTGTGGGATGTCTCCGTGGCTCTTTAATTTGTACATGGATGTATTGTTACGAACGGCGTTGAATGGGGTGGATGGTGTACATATTGGTGGTAGTGTTGTGCCTGCGTTAGCGTATGCGGATGATGTGGTTGTTATGGGTGAATCTGAAGAGCAATTGAGACGAATGATTCTAAATATAAATGAAGTAGGAAAAGATTTAAATTTGTTATTAAATGTCGATAAATGTAAAGTGTTAGTGTTTGAAAAGAGCGATTTGGTGACTGATTGTAATGTTTCGGTGAATGGTGTGAGATTGGGTCAAGTGAATGAGTTTTTATATTTGGGTAGTATGTTTTCAAGGGATGGACGTATTGATTGTAACCTACAATTTTAAAATTAGCTACAATATTGAACTATGTAAAATAAATATAAATTAATATATCATCACGCCATCTACCCATTATTGAATGACATATTTTGCGCGTGAAGTGCGGTCACCTGCCGTCAAATCACTGCCCCCAAAGATGTTAGTGGGGAGGGAGTCACAGGGGTAGTTTTAATGTAGTGAAAATTGTTTGTCGGCTCCGCGAATGGAATCCGCGATCGACTCGAAACCATTGAGCCCTACCCCATAAATAAAAATAAAATAAATAATACAGTCTAACATGTTGGGAACCAGTGGTGTTGGATGTAAAATATTCTTCAGAGAAGAGCAGAAATCGTGCTTACAAGTACACAATTAGAAAGTACTAAATTAATTGCCGACAACACGCTATCCTGCTCGATGCTGGAAAATTTATAATAGCAAAAATCCTTGCGGCTAAGTTATAACTTGCACTAGTAAATCATCGGCAGGATTATATATTCATGAAACATGCATAACTGGCCGCAAAGTGAAGAAGAGTTCTGCAGAAATTAATTAATTAATTAGGATGGATTTAGCAAAAAAGTTGAGGTGTTTTTGCTTTAATCATGATCATGTTTAAAGGCTCGTAACTTTAAAATTAAAATGAGTACTGCCCTGATGATTTCAGGATTGAATTTAGCAGACTTTTAACTATATATAACTTAATTTTCAGCTACTTTAGAGCAGTAGTACCAACTTTATTAAATAGTTACTAAAAAGTCATAATATTAATAAATCAATTTTAAATTATACATAAAAAGGGTGGTTTTTGGCCCTCAATATCTTAAGAACTAGAACAATTAGAGATGAGCGAACATCACTACTAAATTCGGCATAGTTTTGACTAAATGTGACTAAATTTTGAGCTAGATTTACTCAGTAGTACCAACTTTATAAAATAATAATTATTGATGCTAGTCAGTTTTAAGTTTAAAATGAAAAGGATGATTTTTGCCCCTCTATATATTAAAAACTAGAATAGTAAGACCTGTGCGAATTGCACCACTAAATTCGGCATAGTTTTGACTATATGTGCCTATAATTTGAGCCAGTTTTATTCAGTAGTACCAACTTTATAAAATAATTATTAATGCTAGTCAGTTTTAAGTATAAAATGAAAAGGTTTTTTTTTGGTCCTCTATATATCAAGAAATAGAATGGTTAGAGATGCGCGGACTTCACCACTAAATAAAGCATAGTTTTGACTATATGTGGATAAATTTTGTGAGCTAATTTAGTGCTGTAGTACCAACTTTATCCATTAATTACTGAAAAGTCAAAATATTTACTCAACTTTAAGTTTAAAATGAAAATGATGATATTTGGCTTTCTATATATTAAGAACTAGAATAGTTGGAGATACAACGACTTCACCATTGATTTCAGCATAATTTTTACTATAAGTGTCTTAATTTCTAAATAGTTTACTTTAGTAGTACCAACTTTATAAAATAATTAAGTATAAGTCCAACATGCTAATCATCTTAATATAAAAATTTAAAAGGGTTGTTTTTGGCCCTCAATATCTCAAGAACTAGACTAGTTAGAGATGCGCGGATTTCATCAATGAATTCAGTATGGGTTTCACTACATATGCATAAATTTTGAGCTAATTTAGTTCAGTAGTACCAACTTTATAAAATACTAACCAATTTAAATTAATAATAAAAAGGATAGTTTTTGGCTCTCAATATCTCAAGAACCGAACCAGTTAGAGATACACGGACTTCACTATTAAATACAGCATAGTTTTGACTATATGTTACCACTTTTCTAGGTAGCTTACTTTAGTAGTACATACTTTTTTTTCCACAGTCATCAAGTCACCTCCATCGAAACTTAAGTAGCTAGATACAACATCTTCTGTTGCTGCAACATTTCTTATCTACATTGCGTCACCTAAGTACAGTTACCAGCACACACATACACACACGTGGGCTCTCACGTGTCGCATCCACATTCGACAGAGTACAGCAGTTGTAGATGACAGTAGGAAGATTAAACTAAGCAATTATAATTGACCAGCACGTGACCTCACTAGATCTAGGCGGCGTAGAAACCATCCAGACAGTTGAATGTCGTTGTGGTTAAAGTAAATTCACTGGAAAATTGAAGGTGGTTCACGTGATAGCTGAGAAAGAGATGGTAGAAGATGATTCCGGGTTTGAATTGAATTTGAATTGGTTCTTATTCAGGCGTTGAAGTCTCCAAGGATATTTTCAACCTCACAATAAATAAAATAATAGTTATTTGTAGCACTAGGCTAGAAAACTGTACTTTTTTGAATGCGAGCATATTTTGACAGGCCGAGCCAAAGACGGGGTTTGCAAATTTCGAATACTCGTAAAACAGTTTCTAGACGAGTAATACACAATATTTTTGGCGCTAACGAATGAAATTATTGATTTGAAATTACTAAAAAACTTTCAAACAGTTCCTAATTTTTACCGAATGATATACGGTAAATACATAGTTTCCGAACGAGATATGTAAAACTGTCGATCTCGGATGGAGGTCCGAAAATAAATAATCATTACGCCTTCTACCCATTACTGGGTGTGGCAGTCTACCGTAGCAGATCTCAGTAAGTGATATATTTATGCGCGTGAACCAGCCATCAAATAACGGCCCCCAAAGATGTTAGTGGGGAGGGAGTCACAGGGGTAGTTTTAATATAGTAAAAATTGTTTGTCGGCTGTGAGAATCAAACCCAAGTTCTCAAATCCACAGGCCAGTCAACCTCATAAAAGATTCGATTATATTACAGAAATAATTCAAGTTTCATCTTCTACAAATTCTGCTGGAGGCAGCAAATAAAAGTAATCTTGCTGCACCTAGGGGTCGAACTAAGGTCGCAAAGTATAAAGTAACACGGAACTCATATTCTTCTCTTCACGAAGAAACTCAACAGCGAGCTCAACAGTTGATGATAATTATATAATAAGCACTAGACCACAGAGTCTGATACAGCAAATTGTAGCTATGCAGCTGATGCAACTAGTCAAGTTGTGTTCCTCAAAGGTCAGAGGTTACACCAGCTGCTGATTTCAAGTTGGTACTTCCGTATTGTTGATGGCACCTGCCAGAGAAGACTTCAAATGTATACTAGCATTTTACAACAAAGAAACTTCTATAGTTTTGGAGAGGATATAATGAATTGTTTACCCAAATATGGGTGTAGTAGCGTTGTTAAGGTTACGATATATTTTGACCTGGATGTACAAGTTACCAGCTATCAAATAATAGTAACGATAATGTGGTTAGCGTTACGGTATTTGAATCCAAAGATTCTGAGTTCGAATCCCAGTCAAGATAAAAATATATGAACTAACATACTGCGGCTCGGTGAGTTTGGACCCTGTACTGTAATTGATTCTAAGAGTTGCATAAATAAATATAAATAAATCATAAATCATTACGCCTTTTTACTCAGTACTGGGTGTGACACTCTGCCGTAGCAGATCTCGGTAAGTGATACGTTTATGCACGTGAAGTGCGGTTACCAGCCGTCAAATTATGGCCCACAAAGATGTTAAAAATAAAATAAATAAATATAGCTATTTGTATCATTACGAGTAAAAATACAAGTTATCGGGTGAAGTAATAAAAGTTGCCAGACGACGCGTAGCGGAGACTGGCAATGTCATGTACCGACCCAATTATTTGTTAGTTTTATTATAAGTTGTTATTATTAATTGTATATTTTATGTATTATTAAGAAATTCAATATTTAGTTAATAAGATAAATTCAGCATCTCCTAAAGTCCATTTCCAAGGTCTCTTCTTTCTCACATTCCTTGTTATCTTGAACCATCCATAATCCAATTGCGGACACTAACCTTCTTCCCCTACCATAATCTGATAGTTTTACTGTATATATATGTTAGTTTTAGTTAATTAAGTGTTCATAGTTCTAAATTCTTAGTTCTGAGTCTTAGGGTTCTTAATCTTAGTTCTGAGTCTTACTGTTTTTAGTCTTACTGGTATTACCAGATTGCAATTTTTGTACAAATTAAAAATAAAACAAGAACATTACTTGCGCAACACAAATACGTCGCCTGATTTTAATAAATAATATATATTGGATACTTGTGCATATAAATTGGTTTAGCACTCCAATCCGGTATCCAACAGCAATACAGTATTTTTTAGTCCAGCTAAAACTTTTTTTTTTACTTATTTAGAAAATTTAGCAGATTTATTCAAATTAAAATGAAACAATTTTAATCAAATTAAATTATCCATGTTTCTCCTCCTCCACTAACATCTTTAAAGGCCATCATTTGACGGCTGGTAAAGCACAAAATATATCACTTATCGAGATGTGCAACATCCAGTTATGGGTAAGAAAGTGTGATGATATATTTATTTATTTTATTTAATAACAAAAATACAAATATGTCCGAGTGGTTCCGATTCCACTAAAACCTGCAGGTCCCATGTACCGTACCTGACATTAATCTCCTGTAGGGCAAAGCAATAAATAAATCTAAAACTGATACATAATTTTATCCTGCTGCGGTATTTGTAAGTAATCTTTAAGTAATGATAATAAATATTCCACGTCTCATATTATTCTGTAGAAGATAAAGTAAACAGGTCCGTATTGAGGTATAATCACTGAAGCGGAACAGATCATGATTGCAACGTGATTGTTGTTTAACGGTAGTGCTTATTTTATAAACAGAATCTTTCAGAATACGCGGAAATACAAAATATGACCAACTATTTTCTGTTGTCAATCCTTCCTGAATTATTTTGGAAAAAATATTTCAAATAAAAGTAATAGATTATGAATTTTTTTATATCTTTTATCTGAAGCATTTTCCTGTAAAATTCTTCAGGAATGGTTGGCAGCATCTAATACCAAATGGAAGTTATTAAAATTTTATGACTTATTTTAATTAATAAATGTAAAAGCAATATGCCTTTTAATATTTCTGTAATTCGCTGTAAAAGTCGTAAATCTACACATTTATTTAATTTTTTTCTAAGAAGAAGTATTTATTGCGAATTGGAATTCTTTAATATTCTAGAATTTAACAGAGACGAAACCTGTTTATTTTTAAACGGAAACAATTGCAATCTTCACCATTTTCACCGTGATTTGACGGCTGGTTATACTCTATATTACTAAATAAAGATCAACAATTGCAGATCTTTCATATGCAGGAAAGATGCATTATTTATTAACAATTGGAATTCCTTAATATCCCAGAATTTAACAGACACGAAATTTATTTATTTTTAAATAAAAACAATTACAATCTTCGCCATATTTACCCTGATTTGACACCTGGTCAGTGGCGTACCTAGGAGGGGGCGGTGGGTGCGGTCCGCATCGGGCGGCACATATTTTGGGGCGGCATTTTTTATACATATTTAGTTTTAGTTGTAAAAAAAAACTTGTTCACTTCATAAGTTTACTATTCGATTTCTACAAATTATGAATTAATATATGATTTCGAATTTTTTTTTCATCGTCAAGTCAATGTAGGGTTGAAAATTTTATCTCGATAAATTCCTTTATTACTGCCTAATTTAACTATGCCATCCAATGGTAAAAAAATTCCCTACCTATAGTTTGTCTCAATTATAATAATTTTTTTTATGTATTAATTTAATGGGATAATAGCTCAGTGGTTTTGAGTTGGTCTGTGGATTCTGAAGATTCCGGTCCTGAGAACCCTGGTTCGATTCCCACAACCGACAAACAATTTTCACCAAATTAAAATAAACCCTGTGGCTCCCCCACCACTAACATCTTTAGGGGCCGTGATTTGACGCCAGGTAACCGCACTTCACGTACATAAATATATCACTTACCGAGATCTGCTTCGGCAGAGCCACACCCAGTAATGGGTAAAAGTCGTGATGATATATTTATTTTTTTAATTTATAAAAACCACTATTTGGTTGACTTAGGAAGGGCGGCAAATTGGAGACCGCCCCGGGCGGCAAAAGTCCTAGGTACGCCACTGCACCTGGTTCTGCTCTATATTACTATGAAGATATCTGAAATTGCAGATCTTTCATATGCAGGAAGAAATGATAGTTTTTGTACAAGGATGGTTGTTTTCTATCGTAAATTAAAATGGTGGTCTGCAGTCAGACACAACGGCTCTAGAGACTACGGACTCTAGATTTAAGAGGCGTTGCTAAGAGGCACGTGAAGAGCTTTCAAAGATATAAGAGATTGACATTAAACAGTACACAAGCTTTCATGAAATTTATATTATCGATTCTCACAGCTGACAATGTTCACAACATTAAAATTGTTCCTGTGGCTCAACTAACATCTTTGAGGACCGTAATTTGGCGGCTGGTAACTGCACTTCACGTATCTAAATATATCATATACTGAGATCTGCTACGGCAGAATGTCACGCCCATTCATGGATAAAAAGCGTAATGATTTGACAACTGGTAACCGCACTTCATGCGCAAAATATATCACTTATCGAGATCTGCTTCGGCAGAGTGCCACACCCAGTAATGGGTAGAAGGCGTGATGATATATTTATTTTATTTATTTTTAATTTAAAAATGGGGTAGCTAGTTCAGTGGTATCAAGCCGGCCTGTGGATCCTGAGAACCCTGGTTCGATTCCCACAGGCGACAAACAATTTTCACCATTTCAAAACTACCCCTGTGGCTCCCCCACCACTAACATCTTGATTTGACGACTGGTAACCGCACTTCACGCACAAAATATATCACTTACCGAGATCTGCTTCGGCAGAGTGGCACACCCAGTAATAGGTAGAAAGCGTGATGATATATTTATTTATTTATTTTATTTTTTATTTAATTTAAAAAATATATATTATCCAGATTCGATCTCTACCAATTTTTGAACAGTAAAATTCCGATTTTCTTCACTGTGCAACCCTTCAAAGTACAAAATATCGTCAGAGACTTCAACAGTCAAACAGAACACAAACCTTTCTAACTTAAAACAATCTCTAATCGCTCTACTGTTATAATTTTGCTGTGTGCACATCTACGTATCTTTGAAAGTACTTGGCAGCAACACAATGGAACCGGTTTCATTGTAATTTCTTTCAGTGCTGTAGAGCCACTACCATTACCACTACACGCAGCAAGCTCGCCTGCAAAAAGGATATTGTTTTGTGTTTTGAAAATCGAAAACGGTATCGAAGCATGTGCTGGTTTGTTTTCCAATCACTTGTTTTTGTTTGTGAAGGATCTGATGCTATAGAAGCAGAAATTAAAATTGAAATTACAGTACTGTAGTATCACTGTGATATAATAGTTATTTGTGGAGCTAGAGCAGAAAGTAGTCTATTGCCGATCGAGATGCATACAATATTTTTTCTACGTTCATTTAAAAAGAATTAAAAATCATTTTTGACAATTTTCTTGTTTGGAAATACGGGAGACAGTTTTTATGTATCCATGTACTATAATATTAATTTATAGTTACCAAGGTAACAAGAGAAAATAAGCTTTATAGTACATAGTACAATAAAGTGTTCATTTTACGATACTAGTACTATAAAAATAATATTATATTATAGTACGATTTAACAAAAAATAGTACTATAATAGTTATTTATGTACCAAGAGTGAAAACAGGCGTTTCTGGTCCATAAACTATTAGCACGAGGCGCAAAGCGCTAATTTCACCTGTAGTACATACAATATTTTATATAAAATATAAAATAAATAAATATATCATCACGCCTTCTACCCATTACTGAGTGTGGCCCTCTGCCGAAGCAGATCTCGGTAAGTGGTATATTTTGCACGTGAAGTGCGGTTACCAGTCGTCAAATCACGGCCCCCAAAGATGTTAGTGGTGGAGGAGCCACAGGCGTAGTTTTTGAAATTATGAAAATTGTTTGTAACCTGTGGGAATCGAATCTAGGGTACCAGGATTCTCAGGATCCACAGGCCGACTTCATACCACTGAGCTAGCCACCCCATATTTTATGTACAATAAAATAGCATTTAATTATATGTTCAAAAGATTAAAATATGTATATAGGTTATATGCCAAAATGACATTTTGCAGAATCAAGTATTCACAATAAACAAAAATTGTCATTTTATTTATGTATCCATAGGGCCAAAAAGAAGTGTTTAAGCCCGCTTTTTAAAGTTCGATTGAACAAACACAAAGTTAAAACATCATAATTAAAGTAAATGATAAACTTTTTTTAATAAATAAACTTGTTCTAAGTAAACATTCCATTCTTGTTGTTCTTGTGATGTCTTCATCTAGTGTTAAGTCTTGCAGTACATACAAACATACATACTACAAGTGTATTGCAGATTCAAAACACGTATTTGAAGTACGACACACGTAAATGGTGTGTTCTACTGAATGTGAAACATGGGCTTTCCAATTTCCATACTTACTAAACTCAGTGGATTAAAATACTTGTATTTCAAACAACCACTTCATCAAGTAAAACATCACTTTCCTCACGTATTTTGTTTACTATTTTTTCTGAAACCGTTTAATTTAATCAAAGATTAATCATAAATAATTCAAAATGTTTAATTAATAGAAAATGTTTATATTATTTTGATATGAATTGTATTGACAGCAGACTACGTATCCAAGGTTACAACAAAAAAGCAGTCCGGTAAAATAGAAAACAGTCAGGAATAGTAAATTACATAATAAGTCAGGAAAGTGATACTTTACTTGACGAAACGGTTGTTTGAAATACGAGGCCGCAGGCCGAGTATTTTAATCCTCTGAGTCAAGTAAAAACACTTTCCTGACGTATTATGTATACTATTTTTTCTGAAACCGTTTAATTTAATCAATGATTAATCATAAATAATTCAAAATGTTTAATTTTTTTGATATGAATTGTATTGACAGCAGACTACGTATCCAAAGTTACAACAACAACAAAAAACACTCAGTTTAAATACAAAAAAGCCAGGTAAAACTTTACCAGACTGTTTTATACTTTACCAGACTGTTATTTCTGTTGTAGCCTTGGATACGCATTTTACTTGACTGTTTTGGTAAAAATTTACTTTCTATACTAAAACTGGTGACGAAAGTACGCACTTTCTTACCGGTTTCAGAAAAAAGTCTTTACTAGACTGTTTTGTACTTTACCAGACTGTTATTTTTGTTGTAACCTTGGATACGTACTTTACTTGACTGTTTTAGTAAAAATTTACTTTCCATACTAAAATTGCTCGTATACTTTCCGTTCTCAGACTTTACTACAATAATTTACAGAAAAATACTTCAAATAAAAAAGTTAGAGAATTTAGTTAGCTATAACTTTCATTTAAAGCATTTTTCTATAAAATAATTTATAAACAATTGACAGCGAAACATTAGCTAATCATCGTTCTATTACTGTCACATCGCCATCCCGCGCGTCCCACGACAAATGACGGTCAACATCGTTCTTATTTTGTTTAACTTTCAACTGTTCACGCGCTATCTATACAATCTCAATCAATTAACAAAAAACTGCCGTATTTTCATCCGGACTTCGCTCCGGGCGAAACAAGAGAGTTCCTAGTCCGGTTTTAATACCGTTGGACTCATTTTGTGATTGTTCGAAGAAGTATGTTTTTTTTTTTGTTAATCGTTTACGAACTAGATTTGATTTTATGGCGACTAGCATGATACCAACTTGATAAAAAGGCCATTAAATTGACATAAATATTTCATTAAGTTTGTATGCTCAAACAGGAATTTTACATTGAGGTATTTTCGAAAATGGAAAATAAATTGAGAAGATATTCCTAATCGTTCGTTTGTTTGTTTTTCAGCTTAGTGATGTCGATGGTCACTTGTTGACAAATTGGACAAAAGCAGCAGAACAAGTGACGGTCTGAACACATGCTTGGACATCAGAGCAGGATTTACTGGTTTTTTTTTACACTGGTCCAATGAATATCATTTACAAAGATTATTTTTTATATATTCTGTAATAAATCAGAATTTGATAACATTTTTATTTTGATGTTTAATTCATGAGAGTTTTAATAGTTTTAAATGAAATTCATTAATATTTTTAGCTCAAGACTTTTATGAAATATTATTTAAATTGAAGAGAATTCTAAGAAAAATTTTAATTTATTTTAAAAGTTGGGTAAATTGCTTTTAAATAAATAAATATATCATCGCATCTTTCTACCAGCTTCTACTAGCTGTAAATGATCTGCAATTGCAGATCCATACTTTAATGTTAAGTATGAATACCTGACGTCAATCAATATTACATGAACTACAATGAAGTGTGATTACCTGCCGTCAATTTAAAGTACCCACAGATCGATTATACAGTCCAAAACACAAATTTGAAAATAACTTCACTTCTAGCTAGTTCTGGTGACTGTAGCAGCTCTGCAATTGCAGATCTATCAATATTACATGAACTACAATAAAGTGTGATTACCTGCCGTCAATTTAAAGCACCCACATATCTATTATACATTGTACAGGACAATTATTTTTAAATTAAATGAAAATAACAAAATTTCTAGCTATTCCTACTGGCTTCTACAAGTCTGCAATTGCATATCTATCAATATAACATAGTCCACTATGACGTGTGGTTACTTGCCGTCGATTTAAAACACCCACAAATCTATTATACATCGTACAAAACAATTATTATTAAAGGAAACCTATTTGTAATCAAGGAATTTTCTAATTTTTCCTGCTGGTTCTATCAAGTCTGCAATTGTACATCTATCAATATAACCCACTCTACTATGAAGTACCACTACCTGCCGTAAATTTATACCCCCCCATATCTATCTAGATTATAAACAAAACAATCATTTTCAATTAAATAATTTGCATATTTCAAAACAAGGAAACTCGTTGAAAACTTCAGAAACAAAACTTGTAGAACAAGAAAAAAAATCTGTTACTGGAATATTAGAAGACAAAGATAAAAAATGGTGGTCACCAACGGTTCTAGGTAATTTGTGTGGGTCGCACAAACAACATATCATCTTTACAAATTAGTATAAGTCGGTCGGCTGTTAGACGAATTTGAATAGCAATTTATTTCAGTGATTTCCAAACTGTCTTTTTTCTAGCTTTCTACCAATCATATATTTTTATCTATTACACTGTACACTACAATAATTACGGGTAATCGTAGCCAAGTGGATAAAATAAAAGTTAAACTTTAGTCTACTAATTAACAAGCAAGAGGTCGTGGGTTCAATACCCGCTGACTTCAACTTATATCTAAAAATACGATTATGTTTGAGTGGTTTGAATTACAATAAAAACTATTGTAATTGTTTGGCAGTACGGTGGTGTGGATATCATTACGACATTCGAATCCGGAGATCTCGAATTCGAATCCCGCTCTAGCTAAATACATATGAACTAGCACACTACGGTTCGGTGAGTCTGAACCCTGTACTGTAATTGGGATTCAGTTCCTGTTGTACAGAGTACAATAAATAAATTGAAATTAAGGTCCTGTTGTGCAGAGTAACAAATTGTTCTAACAAAATAATGGTTATTTTTAGGTGCTGGTTAATCTAATATGCTTATGTCAATTGACTGAAAAATTTTACTAGTTACTAACAACATATTAAAGTATGTCTCATAAAAATTTGGTTCAATGTCTTTGCATACAACACGAGATATAACACTTTAAACATAAATGCAATTTGGAGACTTCAACGTTAGATCAGCACACAAACAAATCGACGGATCCATGTTTGAACCCTTGTAGTTGCAAGATCCTTTCGTCGATTGACTTCAAATTTTAACTGATTACTAACTACATATTAAAGTATGTCTCATAAAAATTTCATTCAATTATCTTGGATACAACACGAGATATAACACGTTAAACATAAATAAGACTACAAACTTAGATCAGAAAACGGGTCCATGTTTGAACCCCTGTCAATCCAAAACGCTTTCGGCGATAAACTTCAAATTTTAACTGAATACTAAGTACATATTAAAGTGTGTCTCATAAAAATTTCATTCACTTATCTTGGATACAACACAAGCTATAACGTATCAAACAGAAATATAACTTGGAGACTTCAATGTTAGATCAGAACACAAACCAATTGACGGATCCATGTTTGAACCCTTGTCAATACAAGATGCTTGCGTCGATTATCTTCAAATTTTAACTAAGTACTAACAACATATTATAGTATGTCTCATAAAATTTTCATTCGATTCTATCGCGTACAACATGAGAAAAAAATTATTAAAGTTAAGGTATTTATTCTATGACAACTTTTGACTATTATCTATCAGATTATCTACACCTATTGTATGTCTAAGAGTAAATCTACATATAAAACTGTTTAACAACTACTGGATGACTGCAAATCAGAGACATAATTCAATAATTTTGTTTAGCAATTCAATCAACAACGGTTCTTTGACAAAATCATTGAATATATTAATAAATTGTAAACAATTATGTTTTGTTGATTTTAACAGAGGTTAAAAGGTTGGTAAATCTGCTAAAAATTCAATGTTAACTGTTAATTTTTACGATTTATTATTACTAACATCTGTTGTTAAATAACTTTTATTAGTAAATAAATATAAATATATCATCACGCTTTATACCCATTACTGAGTGTGGCACTCTACCGTAGCAGATGTCAGTAAGTAATATGTTTTTGCGCGTTAAGTGAGATTACCAGCCGTCAAATCACGCCCCCAAAGATTTTCGTGGTGGCGGAGCCACAGGGATAGTTTTAACTAGTAAAGCATTTTTTAATTATTTGTCAAGCCTTATTAACCCATTTTAGAAATAAATTCTTTAAATAAAATTGATAGATAATTTAGTTCTTTTTCTAGAATAATCTGACAGCAGAAAAAATGTAGCTAATAACCTGCATATTAACTCCTCAAGATTAAAATCGTTCTTTGATTAGCAATTGTAGAAGAAGTAGACTCTTCGACGCCTTCGCAATTCAATATCATAATCATTACATATAGTAGGCCATGATAATGAGTGTAAGTATGTATGTGTTGGTTATTCATGTTCATAAAGGATTAATAAGTGATTTTATTGTGAAGCAAACTAGTCTGATTCTAAAATAAAAGATAGTTAAGTACACTTGATTGTCAACTTATTTATTTGTATTTAATTCTATTTACTGTAGTTTATATTGTACTCAAAAACAATCTTATTTTTTTGGGTATAAGTTCATGTCAGCGAGGTTTAAACTTATAGCTCTAGCTTGTAGGGTAGCAGTGCTACCAGTATGCTACAACTGTTAGTATAGTTACTGTAAGGTATAGTTACCATCCGTCACAAAATTTTCAAATTAATTAATATATTATCACGCCTTCTACCCATGACTGGGTGATATAGTGATATATTTTGGGCGTGAGGTGAGATCACCAGCCGTCAAATCACGTCCCCCATGGTTGTTAGTGGGAGCCACAGGGGTAGTTTTAATGTGGTGAAAATTGTTTATCGGCTGTGGTAATCGAACTATTATTATGAAGTGTTTTATGCAATTCTAAATGCAAGAAATCTGCAATTGCTGTTATTGCTTATGAATCTACAGTGTTGTCATAGTGCTATAACTACTCGTAGGTATATTTCCCAGCCGTCAAAACACGTGTACCGATGTACAGTTTAAAAATGGTATAACTTCATAAGTTAATTTAGTTTATAATGCAATCAAGATCTGCAATTGCTGATTTATATTTAGTTCTAGACTGTAATCCTTCAGCACTCGCTCCTAAAGCAGCAGTACTACCATGGTACAACAACTACTAGCAGTACTGTATCAAATATCAATTGAAGGTGTTATAAGTGATCTGCAATTGCTGATTTATGTATATATCGAGGAGACTTTTATTTTATAACTTCTAGCTTGTGCATTGATGGTACTACTAGTAATACTACCTATAATACGAGTAAATAAAGCAAACAGAACAGTAAATACGTTTGAGTTTACTAGGCAATTCCAGGCGTTGGAAAAATCTGCAATTGCTGATTTCTCTATAAATCAAGGCTTGAATTCTTTAACTCTCGCTTGTTAAGCAATAGCACTACCTAGTTGCTACGACTACATGTAAAACTAATAAATAAATAAAGCAAGTTATACAATAAACTCGATTGAGTTTACAATGCAATTCTAGGCGTTAAAATGATCTGCAATTGCTGATTTATATACGAATCAAGGGTTGAACCCTGTAACTCTCGCTTATGCCGCGATAGTACTACCTAGTTGCTACGACTACATGTAAAACTAATAAATAAATAAAGCAAGTTATACAATAAACTCGATTGAGTATATAATGCAATTCTAGGTGTTAAAATGATCTGCAATTGCTGATTTATATACGAATCAAGGGTTGAACCCTTTAACTCTCGCTTATGCCGCGATAGTACTACCTAGTTGCTACGACTACATGTAAAACTAATAAATAAATAAAGCAAGTTATACAATAAACTCGATTGAGTATATAATGCAATTCTAGGTGTTAAAATGATCTGCAATTGCTGATTTATATACGAATCAAGGGTTGAACCCTTTAACTCTCGCTTATGCCGCGATAGTGCTACCTAGTTGCTACGACTACATGTAAAACTAATAAATAAATAAAGCAAATTTTTCGCTAAATGCGATTGAGTTTACAACGCAATTCTAGGCGTTAAAAACAATCCGCAATTGCAGATTTATATATGAATCAAGACTTGAACCCTTTAACTCTCGCTTATGCAGCGTTAGTATTACCCAGTTGCCACAACAACACATAAAACATACAAATAAACAAAGCAACCAATACAGTATAATCGCGCTTACAGATACCCTCAGATAAAACACCTTCAGGTACCCTCTACCCATCCTCCATAAAATGTAAACATCTTCATCACAACACAAAGACCTTTCCTCACCAACTACCCCACCTTGCAGCTTCTTCTCAGTCTCCCAGAACTTCTGCAGCTCGGTAAAGTACTTGTCCAATATAAACACTTTGGACAGACCCAACGTCGCCATTTTGTCCGCCTAGTGATGCACTTCCATGGCGTGTGCTCTTCGAGGAAGGCCTCCACATCACCAAACTCACACACAGTGGTTCACTCGACACACAGCGCGACACACAACAGCTACAGAAGAACGTACGATGTACGCGGTACACGGATAGCAGAGAACGCGATATCTTGTGACGCAGGTGCACACGCGAAGAAGGTTCAACATGGACTGGTGCCATGGCGGGAGAACTGAGGTATGATGGGTGGTCATGTGACCGAGGTGAAAGACTTGGATGGTGTATGCGAAGGATACTTCTGCACGGAACAGAAGAGAAAATAAATATATCATCACGCCTTTTATCCATTACTAAGTGTGGCACTCTGTCGAAGCAGATCTCGGTAAGTGATATATTTATGTGCGTGAAGTGTGGTTACCAACCGTCAAATCACGACCCCCAAAGATGATAGTGGAGAGGGAACCATAGAGGTAAATAATTTTATTATAAAAAATAAGTATACCATCACACCTTCTATCCATCACTGCACATGGCAGTCTACCAAACCAGATCTCGGTAGATGATATATTTATGAGCGTGAAGTGCGGTTACCAGCCGTCAAATCACGGCCACCAAAGATTATAATGATGAGGAGGCCACGGGGGTAATTTTAATGTGGTGAAAATGTTTGTCGGCTGTGGGAATCGAACCAGGGTTCTCAGGATACACATGCCGACTCGATGCTTCTGAACCACCTACCCCATATAATGTAGAATATAATAAAAATAAATATATCATTACGCCTTTTATCCATTACTGGGTGTAGCACTCTGCCGAAGCAGATCTCGGTAAGTGATATATTTATGCGCGTGAAGTACGGTTACCTAAAGATATAAGTGGTGGAGGAACCACAGGGGTAATTTTAATGTGGTGAAAATGTTTGTCGGCTGTGGAAATCTAACCAAGAGTCTCAGGACCCACAGGTCGATACGATACCACTGTGCCACTTATTTCATCAACTATATTATGTAATCAAAGAAATGATTTATTAATTGTACTTGCAAAAGCGAGCCTAATTAAACAAATGCAAATAAAAGAATATTAATTTAATCGCATTATGTCACTGTAATGGGGTATGTGGTTCAGTGGTATTGAGTCGGTCTGCGGATCCTGAGAACCCTGGTTCGATCCCCACAGCCGACAAACATTTTCATCAATTTAAAATTACCCCTGTAGCTTCCCCAACAATAACATTTTTGAGGGTCGTGATTTGACAGCTGGTAATCGCACTTCACGCGCATATATATATATATATATATATATATCAATAGAGTGCCAGACCCAGTAATGGGTAAAAGGCGTGATGATATATTTTATTCTTTTATGCACAACCGGGCCGAAAAGCGGGCTTAAACACTTCTTTTTGGCCCATGGGATGCATAAATAAAATGACAATTTTTGTTTATTGTGAATACTTCTGCAAAATGTCATTTTGACATATAACCTATGTACATATTTGAATCTTTTGAACATATAATTAAATGTTATTTTATTGTGCATAAAATATTATATGTACCACGGGTGAAATTAGTGTTTCTGTCCCTGAGTATGTTATTAACCCTCGGCGCTGTGCACCTCGTCCTAATAATCATGCCACGGGCTAGAACCGTCTGTTTTCACCCTTGTACATAAATAACTATTATTTATCAAGTCTGTTTCTTGACCGCTCGTCGTAATCTCTACATCCAAGTATAGTTTGCAATCACGACTCCTGGCGTCCGTCCACTCTGGTCGGCAGGTAGAGGTGCCATCTCGGCTGCCATGAGCTACCATCCAACTCTGGTGCTACGTGCTCCAACACTGAAGACTGCGGCTGACTGGCGAGCTTGGCCCACCGACCCTAGCCTGCAGCTCAGCTGACCTCGATCAACATTCCTTCTTCCTTCGGCAAGTGTTGGACTCAGGTGCATGGCTACGCACTTTCCTCGAGGAGGGACCCAACAAGGTTTAATAGGGAATTGAACACAGCAGCTACTGTAGCTTATTTATTTATTTATTTACAATAGGGGTAGGTGGCTCAGTGGTATCGAGTCGGCTTGTGGATCCTGAGAACCCGGCAATCAACAAACAATTTTAAAATAAATAAAAATAAATAAATATATCATCATGCCTTCTACCCATTACTGGGTATGGCACTCTGCCGAAGCAGATCTCGGTAAGTGATATATTTATGCGCGTGGAGTGCTGTCAAATCACAGCCCCCAAAGATGTTAGTGGTGGAGGAGCCACAGGGGTAGCTTTTAAAATTATGAAAATTATTTGTCGCCTGTGGGAATCGAATCTAGGGTACCAGGGTTCTCAGGATCCACAGGCCGACTTCATACCACTGAGCTAGCCGCCCCATAAATATAAATAAATATATCATCATGCCTTTTACCCATTACTGGGTGTGGCACTCTGCCTCTCGGTAAATGATATATTTTGCGCGTGAAGTGCGATTACCAGTCGTCAAATCATGGCCCCCAAAGATGTTAGTGGTGGAGGAGCCACAGGGGTAGCTTTCGAAATTATGAAAATTGTTTGTCGTCTGTGGGAATCGAACCAGGGTTCTCAGGATCCACAGACCGACTTCATACCACTGAACTAGCCACCCCATACCAACTTTCCTGCTTGCTAATAATAGTAAATATATTATTTACTGAGATTTGCATTACAGATGAGTAAAATGCGTGATGATATATTTATTTATCAGTTTCATACAATGTAAAAGATGGAAGAACCAGTTTAATTTCTGGATTATACGTACAAATTAGCGATTGTGGCGCAATGGTGAGTGTAGTGCGAACTAACACATGTCTTGCATTCTCGAGGAATCAACCTTCACGCACTTGTCACACTATAATTAATTCATTATATAATTAACCGTTTTATAGAAAAAATAACACGAGTTTTTGTACCTACTCTTCTGCTGTACTGATGTAAGTAGCGGATAAATATTTTTAATTGATGGAATTGTAACTCACTAACACAAAATACATTAATTTAATAGTTAAGGTAGTACTAGCGTAAAAAATCAGTGGTATGAAGTCGTCCTGTGGATCCTGAGAACCCTGGTACCCTAGATTCGATTCCCACAGGCGACAAACAATTTTCATAATTTCAAATACTACCCCTGTGGTTCTCCACCACTAACATCTTTGGGGGCCGTGATTTGATGGCTGGTAACTGCACTTCATGCGCATAAATATATCACTTACCGAGATCTGCTTAGGCAGAGTGGAACACCCAGTAATAGGTAAAAGGCATGATGATATATTTATTTATTTATTTTATATATAATTATTTAAAAATGTAATATTGTACTTGCTATGGGCAGAGCTGGGCAAGCTACTTAAAAAAAATAGTTAAGCTACAGCTATTCTTTAAAAAAGTAGCTAAGCTACAGCTATAAGCTATGTTTTGTAAAATATAGCTAAGCTACAGCTAAAAGCTTTCGTTAAAGTAGCTGCTCAAAAAGTAGCTTTAAGCTACAAAAAGTAGCTTTAAAAGTAGCTTCAGTTGTTATTTTTAAGCTAGTAGAAAAAAAAAGTAGCTAGCTACAAGCTACAGCTATATTTTTTTACAGTTAGCTAAGCTACAGCTACAGCTAAGGTAAATGTAGCTAAGCTAGTAGCTAAGCTACAAAAGTAGCTAGCTATTGCCTAGCTCTGGCTATGGGCTTGTTTATTTTTTGTAAAAAATAAATATAAGAATAAATAAATAAATAAATGGCATTAAGTTTATGTTGTTCATAGCAACAACACAAACATATAGCTGTTATTATTTCTGTTTGAAGTTCTTTGCCTAGCACATTCTATTTAGAAATAGGTTAAATATAAAAATATCAGTAGCTGGCGAACAATTGCAGCCTACGTTCAACAGTCGTAGTACAGTTGTTGCATAGTTCATGTTCATATTATGTTGCAGTTACCTTTGAGAACCAAATGCTACGGTTTCGATAATGCCTTAGATTTACGATCAAACCGTGCAAATTCAACAAAATTACTTTCCCAATGAAAACATGAAGCATTTCAGTTCGTTATTTATGTATTTTTCGCGCCTCCGTTCAACATTCACAGTTTTACATATCTTAAAATCGTTCAGAAACCATGCGTTTACCGAACGACGTTCAGTAAAAATTAGGGAGCTTTGTAATGGTAGCATTGGCATCACTGGCTGTCAATAATATAATAAATAAATAAATATATCATCACGCCTTCTACCCATTACTGAGTGAGGCACTTTGCCGAAGCAGATCTCGGTAAGTGATATATTTTGCGCGTGAAGTGCGGTTACCAGTCGTCAAATCACGGCCCCCAAAGATGTTATTGGTGGAGGAGCCACAGGGGTAGTTTTTGAAATTATAAAAATTGATTGTCGCCTGTGGGAATCGAATCTAGGGTACCAGGGTTCTCAGGATCCACAGGACGACTTCATACCACTGAGCTAACCACCCCATAAAAAATAAATATAAATATCCACCCCATTAATTAATGGATTAAGTAGCTCAGTGGTATCGAGCCGGCCTGTGGATCCCAGGTTTGATTCAAACAGCCGATAAATTTTTTTCACTAATTTAAAATCACCCATCTGGCTCTCCCACCACTAACATCTTTAGAGGCCGTGATTTAACGGCTGGTAATTGCACTTCACGAGCATAAATATATCACTTACCGAGATCTGCTTCGGCAGAGTGCCACAACCAGCAATGGATAAAAAACGTGATTTATTATTATTTATATGGGGTGGCTAGCCCAGTGGTATGAAGTCGGCCTGTGGATACTGAGAACCCTGGTTCGATTCCCACAGGCGACAAACAATTTTCATAATTTCAAAAAAATAAAAAACTACCCCTGTGGCTCCTCCACCACTAACATCTTTGGGGGTCGTGATTTAACGACTGGTAACCGCACTTCACGCGCATAATATATCACTTACCGAGATCTGCTTCGGCAGAGTGCCACACTCAGTAATGGGTAGAAGGCGTGATGATATATTTATTTATTTATTTATATTTATTTAAAATCGTTCAGAAATTTGCAAGTCTCGTCCTGTCAAAATATGCTCGTACTCACAAAAGTCCACTTTTCGGCCTAGTGATATAAACAACTATTCTACACTGCACAACAGGAAATCGATCTTTTTAACAGTAACTTCTAGTAGAATCCAAACCAACCAGACTCAGTCAAAGTAATCACAAAAAGAATGCGTCTGTCCATTTTACGATTCAAGTAAAAAAGGCAAACAAAACAAAAACAGAACCTAAACAATCGACAGACGAGAGAGACAGTTGCTAGACGACAAACAAAACCATTCCGACCAGCAAGGTTATCTTGAAATATAACTTACACAAATGCATAAAGTATTCCCTGGAGTCTAGCTGTTAGAATGTTATCAGCGATGCCAGCGCTTCCGAAGACCCTAGTGGCCATCTTAAGAAAGAATTACGTTGGTTGATTATTATTCATAGTTGATTTTTTATGCTAATAAGTGTTAACTTTAATTATTTCTTATTGTATGGGAGTGGATAGCTTAGTGGCAAGCTATTGGAATGTGAATTTGAGGTTAACTAATGTGGTTTCCCCTCCACTAATATCTAAGGGGTCGTTATTTGACGGCAGTGTGCCACCATAGACAAAACATATTACGAAAAATCAAGCCATAGGTTTAACATGGACATTGTTTCCAATGGGGTGGCTAGCTCAGTGGTATGAAATCGGCCTGTGGATCCTGGGAACCCTGGTTCGATTCCCTCACGCGACAATTGTCATAATTTCTAAAACTACCCCTGTGGCTCCTCCACCACTAACATCTTCGGAGGCCGTGATTTGAAGACTGGTAACTGCATTTCACGCGCAAAAAATATATCACTTATCGAGATCTGCTTCGGCAGAGTGCCACACTCAGTAATGGGTAGAAAGCGTGATGATATATTTATTTTTTTTTTATTTATTTCTCGTAGTTTCTGGACAAATTCCTGCTGGACGAAACAATATAACTTTTCTTCTTCAACAGTATCACGACTTGATTATTGGTATTTTCATAATACGATCGTGACTGCTTCAAATTAAACGTTTGTAATATGTCAAATCGACGTTGAACTTACAGTTACCAAGTTGCGTAACCGCGGTCATGTGGTTCTTACCGCGGTTATGTTTTGGTAGCTGATTTCGAAAGAGGTTCTTCGTGATGCCTTTGTTTAATATTATTATTTAAAAAAATAAATATATCATCACACATTTTACATATTACTGGGTGTGGCACACTGCCGAAGCAGATCCTGTAGTAAATGCTTCCATGATAGTACCACCTTAAGGATTAATTTAAAATAATATGACACTAGATATGAAATTGAGGATTTCACCATTCGATTTCACATATATTTTTGCGTAGATCTGCATATTTTGATCCTCAACATATTTTTTTTTTAATCGCCGGAGTCATGATCACAAAAATTCCAGTTATTGAAAATGCGAATTTTTTGGTTGAACCAGTTTACAAACTGAAAATTTTTAAAATATGGTTCTATATAATTCAAACTACGAGAAATCGAATGCCGTAGAGCGCACCTTCATATCTTTTTTAGTTTTCGAGTTACAGCGATTTTTGACTTTTAAAAAATCTCAACTTTGAAGGCCCATATCTCGAAAACTAAAAGAGATATTGAAATGCGGTTTGAACGAGTGTATTTCTCGTGCTCCAATTAACTTATACTGACATTTTGAAAATTTTGAAAATTTTACTATTTTTTACACAATTACTTTTACCCATATTTAAAAAAATTGAAGAGATAATAAAAATCTGTGAAAACCAGTGAATTCCTCTCGTAAAAGTACATACGTATGCAAAATTTCAGTCAAAAATTCGTATAGATAGAGTTATTATTACAGAAAAACGAAAAATCACTGTTTTTTAATTATTTTTGAAGGGGTACCCCTTAAGAATTTTACGAATTTTGGCCATTTTTAGACTTTTTACTCTAAAAATTGTATCCGTGGAGCAAAAATTCTAAAATTATACATACATATGTATTTTCATGCAAGGAATCCACTGGTGTTTACAGATTTTCATTATCACTTATTGTTTTTTAAATATGAGCAAAAGAAAATTTTGAAAAAAAATGTAAAATTTTCAAAATTTTCAAAATTTCAGTATAAGTTAATTAGAGCACCAGAAATACACTCGTTCAAACCGCATTTCAATATCTCTTTTAGTTTTCGAGATATGGACTTTCAAAGTTGACATTTTAAAAAAGTCAAAAATCGCCGTAACTAGAAAACTAAAAAAGATATGAAGATGCGCTCAACGGCATTCGATTTCTCGTAGTCCGTTTTATATAGAACCATATTTTAAAATTTTCGGTTTTTAAACTGGTTCAATCAAAAAATTCGCATTTTCATTGACAGAAATTTTTGCAATCACGATTCCGGCGATTAATAAAAAAATATATATGGAATCCTCAATTTCATATCTAGTGTCATATTATTTTAAATTAATCCTTAAGGTGGTACTATCATGGAAGCATTTACAACATGATCTGCTTCGGCAGAATGCCACACTCAGTAATGAGTAAAAGGCGTGATGATATATTTATATTTTTAAATAATAATATTAAACAAACGCTTTTATATAATGGCATCATGAAGAACTTCTTTCGAAAAACCAGGTACAAGTGAAAATACTATATTTTTATAATAAATACGAATAGGTTGAGTGACAGAAATCCTTTAGATCAGTGGTATTTAAAGTGTGGGTATGGCTTAGCATAATTTGACTAATTCAAAATGCAAGATTAACTAAAATCTTATAAGAATTTGGCGGCTAGTAATTACAGTAAATTTTGAGAAGTAAATCTAAGATGGTAAATGTATGATAAGTCGATAGGATATAATTGTTAAATAATTGGATAACTGGCTTTATTTAAAGTCTTTATTCAAAAGACGACGTTTCGGTTCTGATTAGAACCATTATCAAGTCTAAAAAATTAATTGTTACAACGTTAAATAACATTAAAAGTTTACAAAAATAATTAATAACCATACCATGCAAATTTTTATTTTAAAATGTCATTTAACTTCATCTAATTAAGGTATGGTTATTAATTATTTTTGTAAACTTTTAATGTTATTTAACGTTGTAACAATAAATTTTTTAGACTTGATAATGGTTCTAATCAGAACCGAAACGTCGTCTTTTGAATAAAGACTTTAAATAAAGCCAGTTATCCAATTATTTAACAATTAAATCTAAGATGGTTAATCTACTATCTAGGAGGATTTGCAATTACGTACAACGCATATGTCTTCCTCAAGAACTGTTTCTCTTGAGTAGAAACACGTGTACGTCATAACGAAAGCGTCCAAAACTATAAAATTGTTATGGGCTGTTCTTGTACATAACAAAAATACCTTTGTTGTTTATCAGAAGAAATTCTTGTTCTGGTGGCTTAGTGGACATTGTGTGCTGCAGTGCTGGAATTCTGGCTCCCCGTTGATGTTCTTATGAGTTTTTAACTCAAGATTACCTCAATCTGGTTATTTTACAGTTAATTTTAGAAGGCTTGAAGATGACATGTTTATAGTAGCGATATGAATATGAATTATTTGACATGGAAAAGACAAATATTTTTATTTTTCACTCAATTGAATATGAAACTATTATTTTAACTTTTTCAATAGTAAAAGAACTTTATTTCAGGAATGTTTAGATACGTCATCATTTTTTTAGTTCTAGGACCAAAAACAGCCTTTTTACTACAGTTATAAATAAATAAATAAATATATCATCACGCCTTTTATCCATTACTGGGTGTGGCACTCTGCCGTAGCACATCTCGGTAAGTGATGTATTTATACGCGTGAAGTGCGGTTACCAGCCATTAAAACAAGTCCCCCAAAGATGTTAGTGGGGAGGGAGCAACAGGGGTAATTTTAATATGATGAAAATATGGGAATCGAACCAGGGTTCTTAGAATCCACAGGCCGACACGATACCACTGTGTCACCTAGTTCACAAATTATAAATATAAATAAAATAAATAAATATATCAGCACGCCTTCTACCCATTACTGGGTGTGACACTCTGATGTAACAGATCTTGGTAAATGATATATTTATGCTCGTGAAGTGCGGTTATCAGCCGTCAAATCATGACCCCAAAAGATGTTAGTTAATTTACTATTATGTACATAAATATAAAAAATAGCAAATACCATCTGGCACCTACTGTGTATTTTTGCGTATTAGAGCCAGTTAGAACCGGCAACAAATAATTATTTTGTGTGAGTATAGCTTGTACGCATGCGTACTTTGTTGACCTTCTGCTTAAAAAGTAGCTTTAAGCTACAAAAAGTAGCTTTAAAAGTAATCATATAACGCCCTAAGGAATTATGAACTAAACATAGAGTTTGAATTTGAGAACCCGAGTTCGATTCCGACAGCCGGCAAACAATTTTCATCACATTTAAACTACCCCTGTGTCTACCGCACCACTAACATATATCACTTACCGAGATCTGCTACGACAGAGTGCCACACCCATGATATATTTATTTATATATTTGTTTTCCGTCTCTGCTGTGTTACACGGAGGTAATATTCGTGATGAGGTCACACAACAATGTTACGCATCTCATCCCGTCTCGTGAATTAATTTTAATTTATTAAAATACCGTTGAGCTAATCTTCTAGTCAGTCATCAAGGCGACGGCGACTGATGGTTGGCCACAGCACTCGGTAGTCAAACTTATAATTTGTTGTCGCATGCGAGCCGCGTAATTACGGAGCTGGGGCTCTGCCCTGAGTTCGGGGGCCCAACCACCTATTATTAAATTCCTAGCGTTGATAGATTAACATAATGTGTACGCTAGCTACCGGCCATCTGCCTCGTAAATACCTAACACGAGTCAGAACATTCTTTTACTTGGAATTATAAATATAATCGAGTTGGCAATCACAGATCTGCTATTGCAGATCTGTACCCTATAGGGTAGGTAGCTCCTCCTTCAATAACACCATTGGGGGTAATTATTTGACGGCTGGTAATCGCACTTCACACGTAGAAATAAATCACTTACCGAGATCTGCTTCAGCAGAGTGCTACATCCGGTAATATGTAAAAAAGCGTGATGATATATTTATATTTATTTAATAATAAATAAACTTTTGATTCAATAGTTCCGAAGAATATGTTAAAATAATCCAATTCCAAAATTTTGATTAAACAAATATATTATTTTCAGGGTAGGTGGCTCAGTGGTATCGAGTCAGCCTGTAGATCCTAAGAACCCTGGATCGATTCCCATAGCCGACAAACATTTTCACCACATTAAAATTACCCCTGTGGCTTCCCCTCTACTAACATCTTTGCAGGCCGTGATTTGACAGTTGGTAACCGCACTTCACGTGCATAAATATATCACTTACCGAGATCTGGTTCAGCAGAGTGGCACATCCAGTAATAATAATATATTTATATTTATTTATTTATAATTAATTACTCATTAAAGTCAACGGTTTTCGAAAAAATAGTAAAATAAATAAATATATCATCACGCCTTCTACCCGTTACTGGGTGTGGCACTCTGCCGAAGCAGATCTCGGTAAATGATATATTTTGCGCGTGAAGTGCGGTTACCAGTCGTCAAATTACGGCCCCCAAAGATGTTAGTGGTGGAGGCGCCACAGGGATAGTTTTTTGAAATTATGAAAATTGTTTGTCGCCTGTGGGAATCGAACCACCCGATAAAAATAAATAAATATATCATCACGCCTTTTACCCATTACTGGGTGTGGCACTCTGCCGAAGCAGATCTCGGTGAGTGATATATTTATGCGCGTGAAGTGCGGTTACCGTGAAGTGCGATTACCAGCAGTCAAATCACGGCCTCCAAAGATGTCAGTGGTGGGGAAGCCACAAATTGCTGAAAATGTTTGTCGACTGTGGAGATCGAACCAGGGTTCTTAGGATCCGCGACACGATACCACTGAGCCATTAGTTATAAACAAATATGATAAATAAATGAACGTAGTTAAAAACCAATTAAATTTGAACCTGCATAAACAGCTTTAAAAAATAACAACTAATTGTTGCTTAAATTAAAATTTTCTTCTTGTCCAAAAATTCTTATGATTAGTGTCGTACGTGTTTTATTTTCCGTGCGTGAAGCAAGATTTTTCTTGTTTGGTAACGAGTTAAAAAGATCGGGCTGGTAATTACACTTTGCGGTAGATTTTCGCCCGAGGGCATTTCACGAAAATACGAAGCAGTAAGTATTATATTTACATCAGTTTTTTGTCAATAAAAACTTGATTAACTATTTTTTTTGTATTCATGTCTTCATAATATACTTTTTGTTAATATGTTTCAACTTACAGTTAAAGAAAATTTAGAGTTTTTGATTTAGTTCTAATTAAATTGATTAATTGTTTTTTTGAGACAAGTATTTCTAATATTTTAATATAAATTTAATTGTTGACAGTTCTTTTATTTTATTGTTATATCAAAAGAAATATAAATCAAATAAAAATAAATATATCATCACACCTTGTACCCATTACTGGGTGTGGCAGTCTGCCGAAGCAGATCTCGATAAATGATGTATTTATGCGCCTGAAGTGCAGTTTCCAGCCGTCGAATTATGGTCCCCAAGGATGTTGGTGGTGGGAGAGCCACAGGAGTAATTTTAAAATAAATAAATAAAAATAAATATATCATCACGCCTTGTTCCTATTACTGGGTGTGGCACTCTGCCGAAGCAGATCTCGATAAATGATGTATTTATGCGCTTGAAGTACGGTTTCCAGCCGTCAAATTACAGTCCCCAAGGATGTTGGTAGAGGGA
This sequence comes from Pterostichus madidus, assembly GCA_911728475.2. Taxonomy (NCBI): domain Eukaryota; kingdom Metazoa; phylum Arthropoda; class Insecta; order Coleoptera; family Carabidae; genus Pterostichus; species Pterostichus madidus. Next base: position 606,843 of record OU452314.1, on the reverse strand, counting down.
GAGCCATAGGACTAATTTTAAAATAAATATATCATTATGCCTTTTACCCATTACTGGGTGTAGCATTCTGCCGTAACAGATCTCGGTAAATTATATATTTATGCGCTTTAGTTCGTTTTCCAGCCGTCAAATTACGTCCCCCAAAGATTAATTGGAGAGGAAGCCACAGGGGTAATTTGAATGTAGTGAAAATTGTTTATCGGCTATGGGAATTGAACCAGGGTTCTTAGAATCCACAGAACGACTCGGTATCACTAAGCAACCTACCTTAATTTTTTTCTGTTACTTATAATACAAAAGTGAAAGGGAGAATACACCTCAGTTAATAGTATTTTTCTGGTATCAAATATCTTAAACTCATCACATACGAATCCAAATTAAAAGAATCTTTTGTAGTGCTGTTGTACTTTTTAACGACCCCAAAAAGCGGATTTAACAACAGAAGAACCTTGAAGCAAGAAATCTGCTTTACCAGTTTCTTGTAGATAGTCTCAAGATATGAATAACGCCATCTAGTTCTTAATTTAGTAATAAATATAATCCTTGACCCGTCTTACACTCTTGTAAAACACGTTGCTGCAATCACGGCGTAGAGATTTCAACGAAACGTCAGGAAACGTTCTCATACTTTTATTCTTTTTTACTTTTACGAACGATCTGGCTACAGTGTGATTAGAACTAAGTTTTTCAGTTGGCAACGGAAAAAAAGTACTTGAAATTGGTAAGACTGATATATAAATTTATTTCCTATTGTTGACAGTGATATTTGAAAATTTAAATTTATAGAAATGGTTGTTTTTCTTACCCATATTCTTTTATTTCTTAACACTACTCACAGAGCAATATAATCTGAAGTATTTCTATCACTCAACCTATTTGTATTTATTATAAAAATGGGGTAAGTGGCTCAGTGATGGATTTAAGAACTTCGGTTTGATTCCCACAGCCGACAATCAATTTTTATTGTGGCTTTTCGCCCATATTTTTGGGAGCCCGTGATTTGAAGGCTGGTAACCATACAAAAATATATCACTTACCGAGATCTGCTACGGCACAATACCAGAAGTCGTAATGATATATTTATTTATTTTTTTATTTAATAATCGACATTAGCTCTGTAATGCAGACTCATCCAGAACTACAAATTTCATAGATAAAATCGCTGTCAAAATAAATAAGAAAAAATAGGAAAAAATTTTCCATCACTTGTCTCGTAATTCCACAGAGGTTTTACAGCACGTTTGCATCAACTTCTCAGGTCATCAACAAACGGCTGGTCAGTTCAGCTTTAACCATAGACGCGTTTCGTCGTTCCGGACTCATCAGTATGGTGGGATCATTTATCCAACTAGATCAACTAGGAAATAGTGGATTGTGATACCGACTTAGCTGAACTGACTGATGTTAACCTATCTACAACGGCAACATGACATGAGAGCTATGGAGCCACTCGTGGTGCCATCTACCGACCAGCCGTTTGTTGATGACCTGAGAAGTTGATGCAAACGTGCTGTAAAACCTCTGTGGAATTACGAGACAAGTGATGGAAAATTTTTTCCTATTTTTTCTTATTTATTAAGACTCAATTCCACATCGCAATAGATATTTTGTCTTTTGTTTTAAAATCGATGTCCTTTAAATATATTTAAGTAGACGTCTGTATATTGTCTATACTCAGCAAAATTGCTGTACCTGCCTATACCACTCGTACTTCTAAAGATACTAATTTCCTTCCGACTGTACCTTGCCTCATCCGTCAGACTTCATCGTCTGAAGCATCACATATAATGACAACAACGTGCTTATTTTGCTAAATAAAGTTATTGATTCTTAGAAATAAATAAAACTTCATTCACTTATGTCTATAATGATGCACGTACTTATTTGTACCCAGCATGCATTATGATGTGCTCAACACGTTCTTCATTCTCACCAAAAGATAATCATCATCGTTTAAGATTTAGATAGATGAGTTTTGATGAATGAGTAGTAACGAGGAATAGATGAAGCAAGTTCATTTTGGGTCTAGGATTTGACGGCCAGTAGAGATTTTTAACTTTAAAATTAATCAGAAGTAAGTGTTTCAGTTGGCGATACAATTCTAGAGATCTTTTTATCGCACAGTTGGCACAACGCCAGGTAAAAGTGGATATAACATTTGATATGTCAGTTTTATAAATAAAATAAATATATCATCACGCCTTTTACACATTACTGGATGTGGCACTCTGCCGTAGCAGATCTCAATAAGTGATATATTTATGCGCGTGGAGTGCGGTTACCAGTCGTCAAATTACGACACCTAAAGATGTTAGTGGTGAGAGAGCCACAGGGGTAACTTTAATTTGTTTGAAAATGTTTATAAAATAAATAAACATATCAACACGTCTTTTATTCATTACTGGATGTGGCACTCTGCCGTAGCAGATCTCGATAAGTGATATATTTATGCGCGTGAAATGCGGTTACTTGCCGCCAAATTACGACACCTAAAATGTTAGTGGTGGGAGAGCCACAGGGGTAACTTTAATTTGGTGAAAATGTTTATAAAATAAATAAATATATCAACACGTCTTTTATCCATTACTGGGTGTGGCACTCTACCGTAGCAGATCTCGATAAGTGATATATTTATGCAGTTACCAGCCGTCAAATCGCGGCCTCCAAAGATGTTAGTGGTGGGCGAGCCACAGGGGTAATTTTAATTTGGTGAAAATGTTTGTCGGCTGTGGGGATCGAACCAGAGTTCTCAGGATCCACATGCCGACTCGATACCACTGACCCATTACCCATATGACAATTTTCTAATTATATAAATTTAGAATCCAGGCTCTTTAGACCTTAAACCATCGCTTTTATCACACTCTTCTACCTATTACTACCTAACTATATCAATAATACAGCTAATAGTAGCACTAAGGTAGCGCTATCGCTTCACAAGAGAGAGTAAACCCTCACTACATATAACAGTTTTCGAATGACACAAATTTAGAATCCAGGCTCTTCAGATCATAACCCATCGATTTTATCACACACTTCTACCTATTACTACCTAACTATATCAATAATACAGCTAATAGTAGCACTAAAGTAGCGCTATCGCTTCACAAGAGAGAGTAAAACCTCACTACATATAACAATTTTCGAATGACACAAATTTAGAATCCAAGCTCTTCAGATCATAACCCATCGCTTTTATCACACACTTCTACCTATTACTACCTAACTAAATCAACAATACAATTAGTAGTAGCACTATGGTAGCGCTATCGCCTCAAAAGCAAGAGTAAACCCTCACTAAAGATATGAAATCTGCTATAAATTAAATAAATATATATGTACGTCAAATCACCACCCACAGATGTTATTGGAGGGAGACCCGAGCCTCAATAAAGTTTAATTTCTCGCGTAAATAAAATTTAATTAGGAATAAAATTACTATGAATCAGACACAGTACTACAAGGGCGTTTTTATGCCATACCGGACAATAATTTTTAAAATAAATTTCAAAACATCAGTTAATTTTTATTTATTCTGTTGGTATTTCGTAAATCATCTGCCTGGTGAACAATAAAAATATTATCGTAGAAGGCATCTACAAATTTTGTAGACAGGACAGTATTAAGGAATTTTTTAATTAGTCTGATTTTAATAGGTTGGACAACCAGCTGTCATAAAAATAACAATTTATTAATTGCTCTTAATTACTAATCGTCTAATTAAATAATTAATCTCGTTTTAATGACAAGATTTCTATCAGGAATTTTATGTTTATTTGTTTACTGTGAAAGCCTGTTATATCTTTTGTTTTATTTCCGTTGTCAAAAGTTTCTAATAGAGTAGGTGGCACAGTGGTATTGTGTCGGCCTGTAGATCCTGAGAACCCTGGTTTAATTCCCACTGCCGACAAACATTTTCACCAAATTAATACTACTCCTGTGGCTCTCCCTTCATTAACACCTTTGGGGGGCGTGATTTGACGACTAGTAGCTACACTTCATGCGCAAAAATATATCACTTACCGAGATCTGCTTCGGCAGAGTGCCACACCCTGTAATGGGTAGAAGGCGTGTGATATATTTATATATTTTTATATTTAAATATTTCTAATAGATGGGGTGGCTAACTCAGTGGTATGAAGTCGGCCTGTGGATCCTGAGAACCCTGGTACCCTAGATTCGATTCCCACAGACGACAAACAATTTTCATAATTTCAAAAGCTACCCCTGTGGCTCCTCCACCACTAACATCTTTGGAGGCTGTGGTTTGACGACTGGTAACCGCACTTCACGCGCAAAATATATCACTTACCGAGATTTGCTTCGGCAGAGTGCCACACCCAGTAATGGGTAGAAGGTGTGATAATATATATATATTTTTTTCATTTAGAAAATAGTCATTTATGTATCAAGGGTGAAAACAGGCCGTTTTGGCCCGCGGCATGATTATTAGTACGAGGCTAATAACATGCTCAGGGTCAGAAACGCTAATTTCACCCGTGGTACATACAATATTTTAAGCACAACAAAATAACATTTAATTATATGTTCAAAAGATTAAAATATGTACATAGGTTATATGTCAAAATGACATTTTGCACAATCAAGTATTCACAATAAACAAAAATTGTCATTTTTTTATATATAAGAATGATTTTTTTGTATGCACAACCGGGCCAAAAAGCATTTGTTTTAGCCCTAAAAAGCGGGTTTAAACACTTCTTTTTAGCCCTAGGGCCTTTAAAAAAATAATACCCATGGATACATAAATAAAATGTCAATTTTTGTTTATTATGAAATTGTCATTTTATTTATGTATCCAAAGGAATTATTTTTTTATGGCCCTAGGGCAGAAAAGAAGTGTTTAAGCTCGCTTTTTAGGGCTAAAACACATGAATTTCGGCCCGGTTGTGCATAAAAATGCTTTAAATTATTCAGCAATGCTTGATAGAAGAAAAATGAAAATTCTTCTCTTATAGTTCTGTTATTTTGTAATAAAAAAAGTACAGTTCAAATACACTTTGTTATCTATAATAACAGATACACGTTTGATGTAATTATAACATTGTTAAAAAAATTATTTCACACATATTTAATATGACAAAATAATGATGATATATTATGATATAATTTGATGTTATTAGAATGAGATTATACCTGATTATGTGTGTGGTAGTTACGACAATTTACATGAACAAAAATTAGAAAATAACTTAGAAATAATATGCATATGTCTCAACAAATACGGTAGTAGTCTTTTAAATTGTCCTACAGGGCCCCAGCTACCAATTATTTCCTGTATTTTAAACTCTTTAGACTCATTTAAACTGTCCTAAAAGTTAGTTTAGTGCTCGAAGACGATGGCTAGAGGATTCTAACTATCTTTAACCCTTTAGAATTATTTTTAAATATTTTAAACTGTCCTAAAAGTTAGCTGAGTGCTCGAAGACGATGGCTAGGGGATTACAACTGTCTTCAATCCTTTAGAATAATTTTTAGTGTTTTAAACTGTTCTAAAAGCTAACAGAGTGCTCTAAGACGATGGCTAGATAATCTGTTTTACCTAATACATCATGAAACTATTTAAAACCCATTAGAATCATTTGATATTCTTTTAAACTGTTCTAAAAGCTAGCAGAGTGGTCTAAGACGATGGTTAGAGAATCCCAGCTATCAAATACTTCTTGTAATTATTTTAAACTGACCTAAAAGCTAGTGTAGTGCACGAAGACGATGGCTAGAGGATTCTAACTATCTTTAATCCTTTAGAATTATTTTTAAATATTTTAAACTGTCCTAAAAGTTAGCTGTGTGCTCGAAGACGATGGCTAGGGGATTACAACTGTCTTCAATCCTTTAGAATAATTTTTAGAGTCTTTTAAACTGTTCTAAAAGCTAACAGAGTGCTCTAAGACGATGGCTAGATAATCTGTTTTACCTAATACATCATGAACCTATTTAAAACCCATTAGAATCATTTTAGATTCTTTTAAACTGTTCTAAAAGCTAGCAGAGTGCTCTAAGACGATGGCTAGAGGATCCCACCTCTCAAATACTACTTAAAATTATTTTAAACCCTTAAGAAAACTAGTTTAAATGCAGTTACCAGCCGTCAAATTATAGCCTGCACAATTAATCATTCAGTCAACATTTTCGTTGAAACAAAATTGCATTTCGTCATTCTTCTTGCAACAGTAACTTCTTGTATGATACCAAGAAGACACATGGTGACATGTGACTGTCTTTTACTGTGGATGGTACGGAAGAGATTCGGGTGAAGGGGGGCACGATGCGATGCCATTGTTACGGTTTTTATGTCGGACAAGTTTTGCGACTGACGTTGAATCCAAAGAAGTTTTTCATGGCTGATGTTTCTTCGACCCGCCAACTCTTATATTCCGGCTACAAGAAGATGAAAATTCGAACAATACCTTTATCTTTCTATTGGAATATCTTACTAATAATCAATTGTAGCCCAGTACTTATATCGGAAAAATATGATTGTGTCTGAGTGGTTCGGATTCCACTATATACTACTGTAATTGGGATTAAGTTCCTGTTGTGCATAGTAACAAAATAAATAAATAAATAATTAGAGATGGCGCTAGATGGGGTGGCTAACTCAGTGGTATGAAGTCGGCCTATGGATCCTGAGAACCCTGGTTCGATTCCCACAGGCGACAAATAATTTTCATAATTTCAAAAGCTACCCCTGTGGCTCTTCCACCACTAACATCTTTGGAGACCGTGATTTGACGACTGGTAACCGCACTTCACGCGCAAAATATATCACTTACCGAGATCTGCTTCGGCAGAGTGCCACATCCAGTAATGGGTAGAAGGCGTGATGATATATTTATTTTATATTCTATTAATCATTAAGGTAGATTATAGTTCAGTTTTAGTAGTATATTAATTTTAATTGTTCAGTTTAGAAGTGCTGCTTTGTCGTAGTTTCAAATTTTGTCACCAGGTTCCCATTCTTATTGAGATATTCCAACATCTGCAATAGCAGAATTGTTAGTGTCAAGAATGGCGGAAAGCGAATAGAATTTATAAATATTGAAATGAATGAAAAGATTATAAATGTATCTATATCTAGATAATTACGGCCATTTCCGGACAGTTATAGTATAGATACAATATTCATAAGCAATGAAGGCATTGTAAAAAAATGAACTAATTTATGCAGATGATGATAATTAAAACGAAGTTCACAGGTAATGGTATCACATTTAAAGAACTGAAACTTGTATTCAGTGCTGAATACCGTTACTTTGTTGATCTGCTACTGTACAAGATCTGGATTTGTTTGTACAGTCCCTGAGAAAAGTTTTATAAGTTATGAAAATGTATAAACTTTGCAAATATATATTTGTTTATTAAACAAATTAAATATGTCTTTAGCTAATTGTTCTGAGGGTAGATCTGTACTTGCAGATCTTATATTGACTTTACGGGTATGTATGAGGTAGCTACACAATTTAATGCGTAGTTTGTAGCCCTAGAAATTTAATAAACAGATTTTATGTAAAATAAACTTTATTTAACCGACAAAATATTATTTTACGTTACTTCATTTAGGGGTAGTAATAATAAAATGTGTTACATTGAACCTCCTTGCCGAGGGCTATTAAGTTTCAACTCTTAATAGACTTAAGAAGTCTAAGAAAACTTCAAAAATCAAATTTAAAATATGGAGACTTCAATGCAAGATCAGAATAGGAATAGTTACTTATATAAAAAAATAAATATATCATCACGCCTTTTATCCATTACTGAGCGTGGCACCCTGTCGAAACAGATCTCGGTAGGTGATATACTTATGCACGTGAAGTGCGGTTATCAGCCGTCAAATCATGGCCCCCAAAGTTGTTAGTAGTGGGAGAGCCACATGGGTAGCTTTTTTTTAAATGGTGAAAATTGCTTGTCGCCTGTGGGAATCGAACCAAGGTTCTCAGGATCCACAGGCCAACTTGATACCACTTAGCTAGCTACCCCATTTATATATAAATAAATAAAAATATATCATCACGCCTTTTACCCATTACTGAGCATGATATATTTATGCACGTGAAGTGCGGTTATCAGCCGTCAAATCATGGCCCCAGAAGATGTTAGTGGAGGGGAAGCCACAGGGGTAATTTTAATGCGGTGAAAATGTTTGTCGGCAGTGGGAATCGAACTAGGGTTCTCAGGATCCGCAGGCCGACTCGATACCACTGAGCTACCTACCCCATAAAACGAGGGAAGAAAGTGAGACATATTAAATCATACGATTGTTTTCCTGTTGCCATAGATACGGATTTACTTTCCTTCCTTATGAAAGAAAAGTATCACTTTTTTGTCTCAATTGCAGGAAGATATTTTTTAAACAAGATCATAAAAAAAAATCACTATTTTTAAACTTAATTCCATTGTAGTACCTGTAAACCCGTGCGTGCTCTATTAGCATATTAAACCGCCATTCATAAAGCCACTAGTGATTTAGCATGTCGTTAAATAGATCGCTCACTAACTGTAGACTTAGCCACACACTTAGTCTGTTGCTAAGAAAACGACGCGATAATGAACGCTCCAATGTGATTTAATTGACAGTTTTAAAGACTTTCATTACGCGTTCTTCGCTATCTGCAGATTTACGAACGTGAAGAAAGATTATTCAAGATCATTTCAGGTTATTTGACTCTTACTACGAGATAAATAAATATATCATCACGCCTTTTACCCATTACTGAAGTGCGGTTACCAGCCGTCAAATCACGGCCCTCAAAAGTCACAGGACTAATTTTAATGTGGTGAAAATGTTTGTCGGCTGTGAGAATCGAACCAGGGTCTTCAGGATCCACAGGCCGACAAGTGTTCAAGCTCGCTTTTTAGAGCTAAAACACAAGCTTTTCGGCCCGGTTGTGCATAAACAATTTTATTTTTATCCAGCATTACAGTTGTAGCATTTTGATAGACCTCTCGCTTCACCGGCAAGAGTACAATACAACTGCTACTATACCTGAGAGTAAGAAAAACAATTCTTATTTTATTCTCGTCTAGCATTTGAATATTTATGACGCATTACGAATTAATTCTCATGTATTCTCATCATAACTAAAACCTGTGAACGAGTTTTAAATGACTCCATTTCCGAGTCAGTTAATGACTTGAAATTGCGACTAAATGACTGAAACTACAGTTAGATGCTGTGATTTGGAACATCATAATTATCAGGAAATAGAAAAAATGCGCATTTGAAACAAAACACAAGCGTTGTGTTTATTTAATTACACCCATTCACAAATAATTAACAGATTTTAACACTCATTTAGTGTTGACTAATGTATTGTTAAAAGTAGCATTATTTTAATAGTTATAAGTTAGAGTCACAACTGTCACTCATGATTGTATGTTTGTAATTGGCTTCACATTTTCAGATCTTCTAACAATTGTAAGTTGAGGGATAAAGAATCCTTCTTTGTCTTAAAACTGTCTGAAATACTTTAGAATCCTTTAAAATTCCTTATATATTTTTACATAATTAATGGGGTGGCTAAGCTCAGTGGTATGAAGTCGGCCTGTGGATCCTGAGAACCCTGGTACCCTAGATTTGATTCCCACAGGCGACAAACAATTTTCATAATTTCAAAAGCTCCTCCTGTGGCTCCTCCACCACTAACATCTTTGGGGGCCGTGATTTGACGACTTCACGCGCAAAATATATGACTTACCGAGATCTGCTTTGGCAGAGTGCCACACCCAGTAATGGGTACAAGGCGTGATGATATATTTATTTAAATAATTATGTATATTTTGATCCTGTATATATATATTTTTAATCGCCGGAGTCGTGATCGCAAAAATGTCGGGTAATGAAAAAGCCAATTTTTAGGTTGAACCAATTTAAAAACCGAAAAATTTGAAAATATGGTTCTATATAATTCAGACTACGAGAAATCCAATGCCGTTGAGCGCATCTTCATATCTTTTTTAGTTTTCGAGTTACAGCGATTTTTGACTTTTTAAAAATCTCAACTTTGAAGGCCCATATCTCGAAAACTAAAAGAGATATTGAAATGCGGTTTGAACGAGTGTATTTCTCGTGCGCTAATTAACTTATACTGAAATTTTGAAAATTTTGAAAATTTTACTGTTTTTTACAAAATTTTCATTTCTCAATATTTCAAAAATTTGACAAGATATTGAAAATCTGTGAACACCAATGAATTCCTTTCGTAAAATTACATAGGTATGCAAAATTTCAGGTGAAAATTCGCACAGATAAAGTTTTTATTAGAAAAAAACGAAAAATCACTGTTTTTTAATTATTTCTTAAGGGGTACCCCTTAAGAATTTTACGAATTTAGGCCATTTTTAGTTTTTTTGCTCTAAAAAATTTATCCGTAGAGCAAAAACTCTGAAATATTACATACATATGTATTTTTTTGCGAAGAATCTACTGGTGTTTACAGATTTTCATTATCTCGTCAACTTTTTGAAATATAGGCAAAAGAAAATTTTGAAAAAAATAGTAAAATTCTCGAAATTTTCAAATTTTCAGTATAAGTTAATTGGAGCACCAGAAATACACTCGTTCAAACCGCATTTCAATATCTCTTTTAGTTTTCGAGATATGGACCTTCAAAGTTGAGATTTAAAAAAAGTCAAAAATCGCTGTAACTCAAAAACTAAAAAAGATATGAAGATGCGCTCAACGGCATTCGATTTCTCGTAGTCTGAATGATATAGAACCATACTTTAAAATTTTTCGATTTTCAACTGGTTCAACAAAAAAAAATCGCATTTTCATGAAACGAATTTTTTGAGATCACAACTCCGGCGACTCGATACCCTTCATATATCAATATTTCTTCTCACCATATTCAAATATAATTTCTGTAGCATGTCAAGCATACATAACACTTTACCATCCACTATAACAAGTTCTTTATTTGCGTAAAAGTCATCCTAACTTGTTAGCATCAAAGCTGTTAGAAGAAGAAGAGTTTCTGAGCACGGTAGCAGAATCTTAAGACGTCCTACGATATCTTAAAGTTGCTGCTAAGCTCGTATGTCTTAGATAGTGTCACAATTAATAATGTTATTTATGTGGCGGTTTAGCTAAAGATAAAAAATATTAGTGGTGTTTAGTTTCTGCTGAAGACATGATCAGAATAATTTATAAATAGTTGATACTCTGCACAACAGGAATTTAATCCCAGTTCATAAATTTTCCAAATAAAATTTTGCTAAAACAGTGAGTCAGCATTTTATTTATTAGTTTTGATCACCTCTATTGAGTTCTTAAAAATAAAATAAATAAATAAAGTAATATATCATCACGCCTTTTACCCATTACTGGGTGTGGCACTCTGCCGAAGCAGATCTCGGTAAGTTATATATTTTGCGCGTGAAGTGCGGTTACCAGTCATCAAATCAAGGCCCCCAAAGATGTTAGTGGTGGAGGAGCCATAGGGGTAGCTTTTGAAATTATTAAAATTGTTTGTTGCCTATGGGAATCGAACTAGAGTTCTCAGGATCCACAGGCCGACTTCATACCACTGAGCTAGCCACCCCATTTTTTTTTTGCTAAAACAGTGAGTCTGAATTTTATTTATTAGTTTTGATCAACCCCATTGAGATCTTTAAAATAAAATAAAATAGTTATTTATGTATCAAGAGTGAAAACTGGCGTTTCTGGCCCGTGGTATGATTATTAGCAGGAGGCGCAAAGGTAATGGCGAGGGAAATAGCTGAGTGGTATCATCGGCCTGTGGATCCTAAGAACCCTGGTTCGATTCCCACAGCCGACAAATATTTTCACCAATTCAAAATTACTCATGTGGCTCCCCCACTACTAACATCTTAGATGGCAGTTATTTGACGGCTGGTAACCGCACTTCACGCGCAAAATATATCACTTACCGAAATCTGCGTCGGCAGAGTGCCACACCCAGTAATAGGTAGAATTATTTATTTAGTTTTGATAATATATGGGATGGCTAGCTCAGTGGTATGAAGTCGGCCTGTGGATCCTGAGAACCCTGGTACCCTAGATTCGATTCCCACAGGCGACAAACAATTTTCATAATTTCAAAAACTACCCCTGTCGCTCCTCCGCCACTAACATCTTTGGGAGCCGTGATGTGACGACTGGTAACCGCACTTCACTTGCATAAATATATCACTTACCGAGATCTGCTTCGGCAGAGTGCCACACCCAGTAATAGATAGAATTATTTATTTAGTTTTGATAATATTTTAGCATCATTGTAATACATTTACAACTAAAATTGATATGCGAAAAATATTTCTTCAAAAGCCATAGTATCGGAATAACCTATTATGAAATAAACGTCAGTAATACCAATAAAATAAAAACCCCAAGTTTGCAATGTTAGCAATCTAGTATATGATTTATTTGCTACGGTATGTTGGCAACAATTGATTATCGGACGTTAGTAATTTACTATCAAGATTATAGTTGTATTAAATCTATTTTGAAGCTATTTTCCTGTCAACCTCATGTTCTAAGAAGTGCGTGCTTCATCGTAAATATATTAACGAATCATCGTTCAATAGATGCTGAAGAAATTGCTGTTGTGAATAAGTGGCGAAGAAAATAGTTTGTCTATTGTAGAGTAATAAATTGTTCCAGGAAGGAATCAAATAAAACGTAGTGTTTCCCTTGTTCTGTGAGCAAATATATGTATACAGAGTGTCTTAAGAAACCTGAGCATTTGCGAATAAAATCGTTTCATTGCTTCTTAGAGTATTTTACAGAAAAATGTATAAAATAAAACTTGTAGAAAATTAAATTCCTTATCCAACTATCATTTTATTTATTTAAAATAACGTTTTTACAATACCTGTACTGAAAGTTACCTACTAATGACAAAATTTAAACATACGAGTAGTAAGTGGAACATTTATTGCACTGTGGTTTCCATCAGGACTTTAATATTGACTTACTGTTAACCATGAACAGTAATTAAATATTACATACCAAGGGTCCGTTGAAACCTGTTTTTCTTTTCCTTATATTTGTGCAGGTATTGTAAAAAATAGCTTACTAACCTCGAACTGTAAGTAATTTTTTTAAATCGCGAATTTTTGGGATATCGAGGCTCGAATTCTTGATCTAAAAATTATCACTTACAGTTCATGGTACGTAATATACTATTTTACAATACCTGTACTGTAAGTTACTCATTAATGACAAAGTTTAAACACAGTAAGTGGAACTTTTATTGCACAGTTTTCCATTATTACATAAAAAAAAAAAATAAATATCATCACGCCTTCTACCCATTACTGGGTGTGGCACTCTGCTGAAGCAGATCTCGGTAAGTGAGATATTTTGCGCGTGAAGTGCGGTTACCAGTCGTCAAATCACGTTAGTGGTGGAGGAGCCACAGGGATAGCTTTTTCAAATTATGAAAATTTGTCGCCTGTGGGAAACGAACCAGGGACCTCAGGATCCACATGCCGACTTCATACCACTGAGCTAGCCATCCCATTATTACATCAAGACTATAATATTTACTTACCACCCACCGTGGACAGTAAATAAATATTATAGGTCAAAGTATGTTTATTTTGACAATTAGACAGCTGTTAATTTTGAAATCTATTTTAATTCTTTTTTCTCTTTGTGCAGGTATTATATAAAATAACTAACCTCGAACTGTAATTAATTTATTAGGTCGCGAATGTTTAGTAAATCTCGATGCTACATTCTTGACCTAAAAACTGTCACTTACAGTTCATGGTACGTAATATACTATTACATTATCCTGGAAACTGATATAAAGTTTGATTTTACGCACTAGTGCTTTAAAGTGATTAAAAAGATACCCATTTTTACGTTATTTAAAGCTTTCTGTACATCGGGAGCCGTATTTGAAAATACATATTCAAATGGATCAGATATATTTTCACCATCTTTACAAGAAAAAAATTAAAAAAATTCTTCTCATTTTACAAGTTCTAGTATGTATTTCTACACGGGCTTAATCTGCAGTTGCAGACCTTTGGACGGTAACAAGCCGTCAAATTGGTACAAATATTTCATGCAACTTTAAATAATGTTTATTTCTTTATTAGGTCAAGTAATACTTCCTTATTCCAACCTTACCGCTTCGCTATTGTTTTATGAAGTTTGTCGACACCCTGTATAGTTTTATTTCATTTGTTCTTTATGTGTAACTATACAATAAGTAACAGTATAGTCACAGAAAATTGCCATAACGAATAAAATTAAATAGCAATTATTGTAATAAAATTTCTGTTCTTACCTTGTCGGTGAGTTTCTGCGTCTGTACTGCCTTCTGCAACTCTGCTCAACTTCTTCTGCAAGGCCTCCTTCTCCTTGTATCTGCAAACAAACATACCATCATCAAAAACCATTTCATATTCGTCTGGCAAAAATGCTGCAGAGTTTCGCTATACAAAAATTAATATAAACCAAAATATTTATGGACTTGAAAGTTTTACCATTGTAATCAGAATAGTTTTTTACATATATGTGAATATTTTTATTAATTTTATTAGGCTAATAAATTAATTAGAGTAAAAATTAATTTAATGAAAAATATTTCGTTTCAAATCAAAAAATGGTTAAAATTTAAGTTGTAGAGAAAAAAATACTGAGTATTTTCTGTCATTATAAATTTTCTGTAACATTAACGATATAGGCAATAATTACGAAAATCTGTACCGGTAATTTGCAAATGAGACTGGTGGCGCCATCTCTTCGAAAACTGGTGAACTATATACAAGGGTGAATATCTCATAACTGCGGGGTTGTATCGAAAAATGGTTCAAATAAAAGTTGTTAAGAATCTAAAAATTAAGAAGTTTTATTTGAAACTTTTTTGAATTAATTCTACCGTTTGAGAAATAATTACTCATATATGTTAAGGCAAATTTTGAGGGTGAAGTTTATTCCACGAGTCGCAGGCGAGGGAAATAATCATCCGAGGGATTAAATAGACTTTAGTCGTGTTGTATAAATAAAAAAAAAAATATAAATATTTCATCACGCCTTTTACCCATTCCTGGGTGTGGCACTCTACCGCAGCAGATCTCGGTAAGTGATATATTTATGCGCGTGAAGTGCCATCAAATCACGACCCCCAAAGATGTTAGTGGTGGAGGAGCCACAGGGGTAATTTTAATTTGTTGAAAATGTTTGTCGGCTGTGGGAATCGAACCAGGGTTTTTAGGATCCACAGGCCGACTCGATACCCCTGACCCATTACCCCATAGTCCTGCGATATATATACTATTTTAATTATCTTTGTTCAGTTGTACCAACATAAAATGTAAAAACACAATTTGAATTTTTTTTCTTGCACTAATTCACATTTTTTATCCCAGAAAATTTATGGGGCAATTTAAGTCAACACTAATACTTATGCAGAAGACTACGCAAAATCCATTGGTGAAATCCCCACATCTCTAACTACTCTAGTTCTTAAGATATTAAATTCCAAACATAAGCATTTTTTTTCAGTTTATTCCATGGCAAGTTTCAGTTAGTTACTGTGTTTTAACTGTCTCCTGCTGTCCAAAAACCATCCAGTTACAAATGTAATGTCACTAAGATCTACCATCTAGTATCTAGTTAGTTTTGTAATGTTGGTAAGCTTGTCTAAAGGTTCCATTTACGTTTAATTGTCTGTCAAAATGTCTGCTTCAAGAATAAGATATACCGGAAGAACAAACATGCATTCAACGTAATTATGTACGTTGCAATGTATCTTGTATGTAAGAGGTTTTATTCAGGAGGAATAAGGTTCTATTCAGTAGGATTTCGTCGGAAAACTAGCAAAGAATAAAGGGTACAGCGTCTGAGTGGACGAGAATTCAGTTTATTTACAATTAGTTAGTAGGCTGTGAGTTTCTAAACAATCAAACAGTTGGAAAATGACTTATTGTTTAATTCGCTTTTCCAGCTAACTTGCAATATTTTTTCCTATGACCCGAGCTGAAATAGAGTTTTCCAAGTGTCAGATGAAAGCTGAAAGTTGACATTAGTTGCTTGCTGAGCGGAAATGTAAGAGTATATCACCTGTCGCCTGAATTTCCAAACAGAAAAACTGTCCAAAATTATTTTTTTCTGAAACAAGAAAGGGCCTACTTTCTTCACCAATTTTAAGATGAAAAGTAGATTTTTACAAAAACAGTCAAGTAAAATACGTATCCAAGGCTACAATAAAAATAACAGTCTGGTAAAATACAAAACAGTCTGGTAAAAATTTAAACATGTTGAATTATTTATGATTAATTATTGATTAAATTAAAAGGTTTCACAAAAATTGTATACATAATACGTCAGGAAAGTGTTTTCACTTGACTCAGCAGAGTAAAATATCACTTTCCTGACTCATTATGTAATATACTATTAAATTATTTTTCAACCGTTTCTAAATGGTCGTAGAAAAAATATTTTTTCTGAAACCGGCAAGACAGTGCCTGTGATCGTGGCCAATTTTAGTATGGAAAGTAGATTTTTACCAAAACAGTCAAGTCAAGTACATATCCAAGGCTACAAGAAAAATAACAGTCTGGTAAAGTACAAAACAGTCTGGTAACGACTTTACCTGACTGTTATTTTTGTTGTAATCTTGGATACGTAGTCTGCTGTCAGTACAATTCATATCAAAAAAGTTAAACATTTTGAATTATTTATAATTAATTATTGATTAAATTAAATAGTTTCAGAAAAAAATAGTATACATAATACGTCAGGAAAGTGTTTTTACTTGACTCAGCAGATAAAAATACGAAGCCGCAGACCGAGTATTTCAGACAACCGGTTCGTCAAGTAAAACATCATTTTCCTGACTTATTATAAAAAAATAAAAAAATAAATATATCATCACGCCTTCCTAGCTCAGTGGTATGAAGTCGGCCTGTGGATCCTGAGGTCCCTGGTTCGATTCCCACAGGCGACAAATTTTCATAATTTGAAAAAGCTATCTCTGTGGGTCCTCCACCACTAACATGTTTGGGGGCCGTGATTTGACGACTGGTAACCGCACTTCACGCGCAAAATATATCACTTACCGAGATCTGCTTCAGCAGAGTGCCACACCCAGTAATGGGTAGAAGGCGTGATGATATATTTATTTATTTATTTATCACGCCTTCTACCCATTACTGGGTGTGGCACTCTGCCGAAGCAGATCTCGGTAAGTGATATATTTTTGCGCGTGAAGTGCGGTTACCAGCCATCAAATCACGGCCCCCAAAAATGTTAATGGTGGAGGAGCCACAGGGGTAGCATTTGAAATTATGAACATTGTTTGTCGCCTGTGGGAATCGAATCTAGGGTACCAGGGTTCTCAGGATCAACAGGCCGACTTCATACCACTGAGCTAGCCACCCCATTATGTAATATACCATTCTTTCCGTGCGTAGTTATTTGAAATTCTACTGAATGCGGCTCTGTTGTCCCGCGAAAAACTTGCGTAGTGACAGGCAGGAAGGCCCCAACAACCAACAACACAACTCGTTGTTGTACAACGTGCAACATATCTTTATCTCGCATACAGTCATACGTAAGATTCGTATGCTTTCATAGCTAGCTTTGATGTTGCAGTTTCTGACATCGTTATTCGTTTTTTTCGCGATGCCATGTGTCATAATTCTATCAAATCCTGACATAAATTCCTGCACAATCGACTGTCGTTTGTTTTATTGCCATCGTCTAGTGTTTCACATGTTTTCTGACGGTGTTATTTATTAATAGTTAAGAATAATTTATTAGGGATGAAAGGCTATGATCTGCAGTTGCCGGTCAGGGTTACAGTCTACAGAATTAACAAAATTAATAAAGATACAAAGGAATTAGCTAAAGAGACTATCTAAAAGACAACGCCATAGACAAGATAAAAAGTGCTGCAGTTGGTAATAAAAAAAAAAACTTGAAATTGGTAAGAGTGAAAAATAATAGTTATTTATGTACCAAGAGTGAAAACAGGCGTTTCTGGCCCGCGGCATGATTATTAGCACGAAGCGCAAAGCGCCGAGGGCTAATAACATGCTCAAGGTTAGAAACGTTAATTCCACCCGTGGTACATACAATATTTTATGCACAACAAAATAACATTTAATTATATGTTCAAAAGATTCAAATATGTACATAGGTTATATGTCAAAATGACATTTTGTATAATCAAGTATTCACAAAAATGTAAAATAAATATATCATCACGCCTTCTACCCATTACTGGGTGTGGCACTCTGTCGAAGCAGATCTCGATAAGTGATATATTTTGCGTGAGAAGTGCTGTTACCAGCCGTCAAATCACGGCCTCCAAATATGTTAGTGGTGGAGGAGCCACCAAATATTGTATGTACCACGGGTGAAATTAGCGTTTCTGACCCTGAGCATGTTATTAGCCCTCGGCGCTTTGCGCCTCGTGCTAATACTTATAGTACGAGCCAGAAACGCCTGTTTTCACCCTTAGTACAGAATTAACTATTTTGATTCATAATCAACATATCAAACAACATATACCCTTTAGGTAGTACTAGTGTGACGGTGGCGTCATCGGTTGTCGAGTGGCGAAACTGACGCTCAAAAAAATATATAAATTGAATAAAATAAGTGTTTTATACCTATTATGATTTGAATATCATGAATTGTTAACAGGTTGTTGGTCTAGTGAATTTTCAAATACCATACCATCGTGTGGTGTTGCCATTATAAATGAGGATTCTTAATTTTTCGTTAAAAACAAGGCTTTGCATGGCTATATATCCATTACTAAACGATAACAAACTTTCTCCTTCTGATACAATATACATGGATAGTTCTAGAACATCATACTAGTTTTTCAAATGAAACTGCAACATTTTAGAGGTACACAAACCAAATATGTGCGATTCTAAGTGATGATCGCCATAAGCCCCGTGTATAAGAACTCAACTTTACAAGCGAATATATTTGTTCACAGACGATGAATGTGTTTCATATTTTAACAGGATGCGTATGACTATCCAATGTTTACATGCGCCAAATTTCATTCAGATCTGCAAATTTTTTTCACGCTAGTACTACCTTAATGTATGTTCCCTAAGTTATGAAATATCCTGTATACAGACCTCTCTATCAACACTAAAAGATAAAAGTCTTTCTAACCTGCAGAAGAACTCCGGTCTAATTCGATGTCGCGCCAGGAAATCATCATAGACCCGGAGCACCGCAAGAAGATGTGCCGCGGCTCTGGAGTTTTGCTCGTATGTCTCATCAGGCAAGAGCATCCTCTAAGCCGCACCTGGTGCATGATGTACGCAACACTACACTTACACACTTGCACTAGGTCTTATTCAACACTATGAAGATGGTGATGAGGGCTCACATTGTGATGATGATGTGCACTGATTATGTGTTCAACACTTTGGTTTATTACAGACGTAAAATTAAAGAAACACTAAATATTATGCTTATTATTAATAAGTCCACTAATTGTCATTTGAATGTCTTTGATGCCGAGGAAGAGGTGCCCCCAAAGGTATCTGTAAATAAAGAAGAAAGATCAAATATAATTGTTTTTTTAATTATTCTACAAGAAAGAACAATTTTCTTCCCTCAAGTGGTAGAGCTTTTTAATATATATTTATTAAAATAAATTCTTGACCGTATATCATATTTCATACAATATAAAACCACACCATAAATGATATCTTTATTGCTGAAATATCAAAGTTAAAGTTGAATAATTCCAAACGCTCATTTAAATTTCGCACTGCCATATTGCAATTACGTAGTTGCATTAAGCCAATCACAGAGCTTTGTCTGAAACGTTTGTCGGTGCTCAATTTTACTGAGAAGAAGACGAAGAAGAAACAAGCATTCAGCATTTACGATTCTGCCAATGACGTATAATACTAGACCAGAGCTGGGCAAGCTACTTAAAAAAAAGTAGCTAAGCTACAGCTACAGCTATTCTTTAAAAAAGTAGCTAAGCTACAGCTATAAGCTATATTTTGTAAAATATAGCTAAGCTACAGCTAAAAGCTTTCGTTAAAGTAGCTGTTAAATTTTAAAGCTACTTTTTTAAATTATTGTGAAATAATTAAATTTGCCATTGTCATATGATCAGTCTTTTGTTATAATGATTGTTAATTTACTATTACGTACATAAATATCAAAAATAGCAAATACCATCTGGCACCTATTGTGTATTTTTGCGTATTAGAGCCACTTAGAACCGGCAACAAATAATTATTTTGTCTGTGTACGCATGCGTACTTTGTTGACCTTCTGCTTAAAAAGTAGCTTCAGTTGTTATTTTTAAGCTACTAGAAAAAAAAGTAGCTAGCTACAAACTACAGCTATATTTCTTCACAGTTAGCTAAGTTACAGCTACAGCTAAGGTAAATGTAGCGAAGCTAGTAGCTAAGCTACAAAAGTAGCTAGCTACTGCCCAGCTCTGTACTAGACGAATTATGTCGTATTCAAGTCAATGCAGTGTTGTGAAGCAGAAAAGGATGGAATAACTTTTGGGTCCGCCGGGTGCGCGGCAAGGAGCGAGTACACTTTGATGTTATGCAAGTTGCTCCTTGCCGCGCACCCGCCTCACCAACCATTTATTCTATCCCTTTCTGCTTCACAACAAATGCCGTTGTTATCCGTCTAGTTATGTTTTGTCTAAGGATTCTACTGACAACGACACACGTTACGCGAAGTTACGTGTTATTTATCTCTGTCTTATCTGTCTCTCTTTAAGCTAAGATGCAACTACGTCATATTCGTTTGTTTCGAAAGTTTAAATATTTTTATCATGCTTAATACAAGTTTGAAAAAAAAATAAAAGTTTTGGGTATAATAATTTTATTACGTAGATTAATATATAAAAAATTCAAAAAAGTCTTGAAAGGCCCATTGAGAGAAGAAAGTGATAGTTTTCATCCCTAGGATTCTTAAAGAAAGTAAATTCTTATTTGACTATAGCGGAAAGTAGGGTTTACTGAGCTAACAACCCCAATTACATTGGCTCAGACGATATAAGTAATTATTGTTCATTGAGTAAGTGATCTATCATTGAAATTTCCATAAAATATAAATAAATTTAACAGCTATTTGTATGTAATTCTCGTGTAAATATCCTGACAGTAACGCGAAACCATGATTAATAAATCAACCGATCGCATACTGCATAAAACTTACTAATTAAAATTATACGGTGATTGCTTATGCTTACTCATATGTATATATGTGTGTATGTACGTATATATGTATAAGTACTTAGCGGATATGTGGTATAACGGTTAATATGTTTTAGAAGGGTAGTTTTTAATTTTATAATATAAATAAAATAAATAAATATATCATCACGCCTTCTACCTATTACTGGGTGTGATACTTTGCGGTAGCAGATCTTAGTAAATGTTAAATTTTGTGTGTTACCAGACGTCAAATCACGGTCCCTAAAGATATTAGGGGAGCCGCAAGGGTAGTGGTAATGTGATGAAAATGTTTTTCGGCTGTGAGAATTCAACCAGGGTTCTCAGGACAAAAAATAAATATATCATCACGCCTTCTACCCATTACTGGGTGTGGCACTCTGCCGAAGCAGATCTCGGTAAGTGATAAATTTGGGCGTGAAGTGCGGTTACCAGTCGTCAAATCACGGCTCCCAAAGATGTTAGTGATGGAGGAGCCACAGCGGTAGTTTTTGAAATTATGAAAATTGTTTGTCGCTTGCGGGAATCGAACCAGGGTTCTCAGGATCCACAGGCCGACTTCATACCACTAACCTACACACCCCATAAAATATAAATTAAATAAATAAATATATCATCACGCCTTCTACCATTACTGAGTGTGGGCACTCGGCCGAAGCAGATCTCGGTAAGTGATATATTTATGAGCGTGAAGTGCGGTTACCAGCCGTCCAATCACGGCCCCTAAAGATGTTAGCGGAAGGGAAACCACAGGGGTAATTTTAATATGGTAAAAATTCGATACCATTGAGTCACCCACTCCATAATACCCTTGTGGGTGTAGCAAATCACCCTCCAGCACCCCAGGAGGGTAGCAGGTGATGAACAATAATAATTATTCATACAACATTAGGCTAAGGAACGAAAGTAATTTATTTATTTATTAAAAAAGCAATTTAAGTAATGTAATAACTTTAATTATTAACCATTAAAAGACGAATTAAATCTTTTTTTTATATAATTCTTCATTTCAAATGTAACTTATAATGAAAAACTCCTAAGAAAGCAATACACATTATAACAAAAACCAGTTTTTTGTTAATAAAATATTTGTGTCTTTATTGACAAATAATAATTAATACTCGAGGAACTCTCACAGAAGCACAATTCAACAATTTAACACTTTCTTTACCGCTGCGATGCCGCTTGCAATATTTATAAACTACTAGCTCAATGGTATCGCGCTAGATTGCGGATTTGAGAACCCGGGTTCGATTCCCACCCCTGTGGCTCATCTTTGACGGCTCGTAATCGCACTTCACGCGCATAAATATATCACTTATTGAAATCAGCTTCGGCAGACTGCCACACCTAGTAATGGGTAAAAGGCGTGATGATATATTTTATATATATATATATATATATATATATATATATATATATATATATATATATATATATATATATATATATATATATACATTCTCCCTGTGGCTTTCCCAACATTAACATCTTTGGAGGACGTGATTTAACGGCTGGTAACCGCACTTCACACGCATAAATATATTACTTATTGAAATCTGTTTCGGCAGAGTGCCACACCTAGTAATGGGTAAAAGGCGTGGTTTTTTATATATATATATATATATATATATATATATATATATATATATATATATATATATATATATATAACATTCTCCCTGTGGCTTTCCCAACATTAACATCTTTGGGGGACGTGATTTAACGGTTGGTAACAGCACATCACGCGCATAAATATATCACTTATTGAAATCTGCTATGCAATGTCACGCCCAGTAATAAATATATCATCACGCCTTCTAACCATTACTGGGTTCGACAATTTGTCGTAGCAGAGCTCGGTAAGGGTGGTTACCAGCCGTTAAATCCCGGTCCCCATATATGTTAGTGAAGAGGAAACCATAAGGATAATTTTAATGTGGTGAAAATTGTAGGTGGCTCAGTGGTATCGAGTTTGCCTGTGGATTTGTGAATCTCGGTTCGATTCCTACTGCCGACAATTTTTACCACATTAAAATTAACCTTGTGGCGCCCTCTCCACTAACATCTTTGCAGAACGTGATTTGACAGCTGGTTACCATACATAAATACAGTTACCGAGATCTGCTATGCAGAGTGTCACACCAAGTAATGGGTAAAAGGCGTGATGATATATTTTAATTTATATTAATATTAATAAATTTATCTTATTTTAGTATTGATTTCATATAGAAATACGAAAGTTGCCTGGCAAGTTTTTTAAAATTACTCACATTTAATGCTAATGCATCCAAGATTACAGATTTTCTTAATTAGCTGTAAAGTGGCTTTTAGTAATCGCGCTTAATGTGCCTCATTTATTATGCCTACTTTTGTGACTTATGGCTTTATATTTACTAAACAGTATTTAGTATCAACCGCTAGACTGTCAAATATCACTAATAAACTTGTTTTATGCACAACCGGGCAGAAATTTATGTGTTTTAGCCCTAAAAAGCGGGCTTAAACATTTGTTTTTAGCCCTAGAGCCATAAAAAAATAATTCCTTTGGATACATAAATAAAATGACAATTTTAGTTTATTGTGAATACTTAATTCTGCAAAATGTCCTTTTGACATATAACCTATGTACATATTTTAATCTTTTGAACATATAATTAAATGTTATTTTTTTGTGCATAAAATATTGTATGTACCACGGGTGAAATTAGCGTTTCTGACCTTGAGCATGGTATTAACCCTCGGCGCTTTGTGTCGTGCTAATAATCATCCCGCGGGCCTAAAACGCCAGTTTTCACCCTTGATACATAAATAACTATTATTAGCCCTCAAAAGCGGGCGTAATTTGGCTATTATATCCCTAAGGTGTATAAAGTTGCCAATCAACAACTTTTAAATCAAATAAAAATTGTTGTTTTTGGTAAATGTCAGACAACACAATAAATTGAGTATTGTTGTTCGTAAAGCTCTTTTGACTTCAGTAGTACTAATTTTAGCAGTATTTGACATTACTAACAGAGTAGGTGGTACAGTGGTATCTAGTCAGCCTGTAAATCCTGAGAACCCTGGTTCGATTTCCACAGCTGACAAACATTTTCACCACATTAATACTAATCCTATGACTCCTATGACTCCCCCTCCACTACCATCTTTAGGGGCCGTGATTTAACGGCTGATAACCGCACTTCACGCGTAAAAAAATATATCACTTACCAAAATCTGCTTCGGCGGAGTGCCACATCTAGTAATGAGTAGAAGACGTGACGATATATTTATATTTATTTATTTACATAGCTTTAGCACCAATTACTTAAAAAATAAATAAATATATCATCACGCCTTCTACCCATTACTGGATGTGGCACTCTGCCGAAGCAGATCTCGGTAAGTAATATATTATGTGCGTGAAGTGCGGTTACCAGTCGTCAAATCACGGGCTCCAAATAATGGTAAAACCAGGTAAATTAAAACTATCTAATGACAATATAAAAAACTTACAATATACAAAGAATCCATTCACAATAATCACAAAGAAGTCTCACTCCACTTATCACAACGTACGTCCTCAACTTCTTCACCACTTTGACATCTACCACAACAATGTGCGTGCTGCACGTATCAGTGACAGTCGATGTGTGGCGCGCGACTTCAAGAGCATCTTCGGCGCCGGAGGAATCACACACAACGTGGTTCTTCCACGCGCATGCGTTCTTCAGACGCTGTTAAGTATTCCGACAAGCGGGAAGATGCAAGAAAACTGAATTTGGAGATACGTGGGAAGACAAACGGTCTTTGCAAACACAATTGGTTTTTTTTTTTTAATTTGGTGTTTTGCTACTCTGCATAACAGGAATTTAAACCCAATTACAGTAGCTTATAGTGGAATTCGAACCACTCAGACACAATCGTATTTTTTGTATATAAGTTGAAGTGATGATACCGGTACCAGCCGTCAAATAACAGTATCTACAAAGATTTTAGGACGAACTAACAGCTATGAAAATAACTAAAATAAAATATTATGGAGGGCGGTACTATTACTAAGGAAAAAAAGAAGTATATTATCAAATTTTAAGGTTGCCACGCCTATACTCTGCACAATAAGTCCATCAATAATTTACCTCGGAAGATACACCCACAATATACAGATCCGTAACATCAAATTTTATAGCACCGTTTTTAATATTATCTGTAACTCTGTTTCAACTTAAAACAGATTAACGAAATAAACTAAATTTAATCCTAATTCACTCTCTTTTTAACTCAAGTTAAAATAAACTGGTTTTGTTTATTGAAAAGAGAGTTAAAAACGAAGTAAAAAATGGTGTTAGCGCTAATCCGCTTCATGAATCTACCTGTATATTACTATAATTTCTATAATATTTTTCTCAAGTTGTGAGCAATGAAATTGGATGAAATTTTTATGAGACATACTATAATATGTTGTTAGTATTCAGTAAAAATTTGAGGTCAATCAACGTAAGCATATTGGATTGACAAGGGTTCAAACATAGATCCGACAATAAGTTTGTGTTCTGATCTAACGTTGAAGTCTCCAGGCTGTACTTCTATTTAAAGCATTATATCTTCTGTTGTATGCAAGATAATTGAATGAAAGTTTACTGAGACAAACTTTAATATATCGTCAGTAAATAGTACAAATTTGAAGTCAATCGATGCATTCATCTTGGATTGAGAAGGACTCAAACCTGGACCTTTTGTTTGTGTTCTAAACATTGAAGTCTCCACGGTTTGCTCCTGTTTAAAGTGTTATATCTCTTGTTGTAAGCAAGATAACTAAATGAAATTTTACTGAGACAAACTTTAATATATCGTCAGTAAATAGTAAAAATTTGAAGTCAATCGATGCATCCATCTTGGATTGAGAAGGACTCAAACCTGGACCTTTTGTTTGTGTTCTGATCTAACGTTGAAGTCTCCACGGTTTGCTTCTGTTTAAAGTATTATATCTCTTGTTGTAAGCAAGATAACTAAATGAAATTTTACTGAGACATACTTTATTATGTCGTCAATAACAAGTAAAAATTTGAAGTCAATCAACGCAGGCATACTGCCTTGACAAGAGTTCAAACGTGGATCCGTCAATAAGTTCGTGTTCTGATGTAACGTTGAAGTCTCCACGTTTTACTTCTGTTTAAAGTATTATATCTTTTGTTGTAAGCAAGATAACGGCATGAACTTTTACTGAGACATACTCTAATATGTCTTCAGTAACCAGTAAAAATTTGAAATCAATCGATGGATGCATTTTGGATTGAGAAGGACTCAAACCTAGCCTTTTTTAAACATACATAAAACAATTTTTTTTTTACTTTTCCGACGTAATCGTTAGCAAGGATCTTGAATAAAAGTAAAAACAATACACTATCAGCAGTAAGGCTTAAGTACGTCGACTGTCAGCTGTTAAGATCGTCACTTGTCTCTTTATAGCAGTTATGGAAGGATTTGCAGTGCAGCAATGTTAATTGGATGCACTTAATTGAAAATTACTGATAATAAATAACAATGTATCTTTTTCTTCGTCGTCGCACGTTTTACGGCAGTAGTTCTTGATATACCGACTCTGCAATTGCAGATCTAGGTTATAAGTACGGCATAGGAGACCTACAGCTTATATTATCATATTATAGTTTGATAACGAGTCGGTCTGAGATTTTGAGTACCTCGGTTTGATTCCCACAGCCGACAAATAGTTTTCCTACATTCCTGTGGCTTCCCCACCACTAATATCCTTGAGGGCTGTTATTTGACGACTGGTAACCACACTTTACGCGCAAAATATATCAGTTACAGCGGCAGAATGCCACAGTCAGTAATAGGTAATAGGCATGATGATATGTTTCTATACATTTAATACTGACAAAACCTCCCTTTACCATAAAATAGTAGTAAGCCACATTAATTCAATTTAATCACATATTTTCATTATTTCAATTGGAGACTTCAACGATTAGTCAAGCCACAAAATCAAAAATAATTATACTATCCACACACACGATACCTGCATATACTCTCGCATAAACATGCGTGTATATATGTATGTATATGTGATAAACAAAGACGCAACTACAACATTAAAGAAAGATAGCGAATACGTAGCTTGAAGCAAAGAAGTAACAGACCTATCATATAGTCACCATCTCATTTTGAGCTGGAACGGTATGGTATAAGAGTAATCCAAGATACGTCAGGATTTCTCACGCGTGCAGGTTGTAGTTACTACCAGGGACGTATTTGAAATATTTCCAAAAAGTATGAACAGAAATAAAAGGGCTAGTGGCATTGTATCTTACAATATAAATAGAATGGAGCAGGTGGCACAATGGATCTTGTGAACCCTGGTTTGATTCCCACTGCCGACAAACATTTTTACTATATTAAAATACTACTTCTGACAATTTGACAACTGGTAACCGCACTTCACGCGAAAAAATATATCACTTACCGAGATCTGCAAAAAATTAAATCGCTTCAAATGAGCTAAAACTTTGCTAATAAGTCAATTCGGACCCGGGGAATTCAATGCCGTTGCGTGCAACTTCGTATCACGTTTAGTTTTTGAGACAGAGCCTCTGGAAGTGTTGAACTTTCAAAAAATTTCAGCACCTCAGTTCTTCAACTTTCCAGACGCCATATCTGAAAAACTAAGCGAGATATGAAGATGCGCTCAACGGCATTGGATTTCTCATGCTTCAATTAACTTGTATACAAATTTTCAGCGATTTTAAAATATTCAAAAATTGTCGCCATTTTATTTTTCCTAAACAGTTCTTGGACAATATCTTAAAAACTAGAAGGCCTACGCACTTGGGGATTTGACCATTGGATTCAGCGGGTCAAAATACATATGTATGTATATTTTCATTACAATAATCGTACGAGAAAGAGTTTTAGAGCAAATTGTTTGAAAATCATAAAAAACCTAAGTGGTACCCCTTGGAAAAATAATTAAAAATTTCAAAAATCTAAAAACGCTTTAAACGCCGTTGAGCGCAACTTCGTATCACGTTTAGTTTTTGAGATAGAGCCTCCGGAAATGTTGAACTTTCAAAAAATTTCAGCACCTCAGTTTTTCGACTTTCAATATCTCAAAAACTAAGCGAGATATAAGGATGCGCTCCACGGCATTGAATTTCTCGTCTTTCAATTGATTTATAAACAAATTTTCAACAATTTTTATTTTTCAAAAAAATTTCATAAAAATTTTTTCATGTCTCAGTTTTTGAACTATATCTTAAAAACCAGAAGGCATACGCACTTGAGGATTTCACCATTGGATTCAGCAGGTCAAAATACATATGTATGTAAATTTACATTACAATAATCGTACGAGAAAGAGTTTTAGAACAAATAGTCTGAAATTGGCCTACAATCGAAAAAAACCTAAGGGGTACCCCTTAAGAAATTTTCAAAAAATAAAAATTGTTAAAAATTTGCTTATAAGTCAATTCGGACACGAGGAATTCAATGCCGTTGAGCGCATCTTCATATCTCGTTTAGTTTTTAAGATATAGCCTCCGGAAAAGTTTTCAAAAAATTTACCTCATCTGATTTTCTACTTTCCCGACACTATATCTCAAAAACTAAACAAGATATGAAGATGCGCTCAACGGCATTGAATTTCTCGCGTTTCAATTAACTTGTATACAAGTCAGCAATTTTTATAATATTTCCCTATCTATTTTTTATGCGATCGTTCTGTAAACGTAAATCAATCTTTGCGATATATATTTGCATATATCATTGGTGATGTTGAAACCTCAAGGTCGGAAGAATCACGAAGAACTTCGCAGATTCCCAGCGACAAGAATTGCAGGAGTTCTGGAATTTGTTGTTTTGTTTCAACAGAGAACAGAAGCATAACGAAGCTATTGTTCTACCCTAAATTCTATAGAATTGGAAATAAATGCTTTGATTTTATCTGGAAGATAAATCAAAGAAGCGATGTTTATTCCAAGATAAAACTGAACAATTATTTTTGTACGCAGATTGACATATAAAAAATCATATTTTTGTGGAATAGTCTATTACAAAATGTCGTGAAATTACACATATATTATTTTTTTCAGAGATAAAATGCATTGCAAATCTGTTAAGAGCCATGTAATAACTGCGACATCAAAATTGAATGGAATATTCATACAATGGAAGCTGCTGAATAGATGAATTAAATCCAATTTAAACTGCATCCTCAATTTAATTCAGCACATTGTTAGACACTACTTACTTATATCATTTATCAAGTTTTTCATCATTAAATGAAATTATTAATATATCGTCACGCTTTGAGTATTTTATTTTTTTCTCTAAGTTGTTACATGCAAAAACAAACAAAGTTCACTGTGATACAAATCACTATATTTATAAATATACAAATTTTTTATAAATATAAATATATCATCCTGCCTTTTACCTTTACCAGCCGTCAAATCGTGCCCCTCAAAAATGTTAGTGGTGGGAGAGTCACAGGGCTAATTTTAATGTGGTGAAAATGTTTGTCGGCGATGAGAATCGAACCAGGGTCTTCAGGATCCACAGGCCGACTCGATACCACTACCAATAAAAATAAATAAATATATCATCATGCCTTTTACCCATTACTGGGTGTGGCACTCTACCTTAGCGGATCTCGAGAAGTGATATATTTTGAGCGTGAGTGCGGTTATCAGCCGTCAAATCACGACCTTTAAAAATATTAGTGGAAGAGGGAGCCACAGACTGACTCGGTATCCTGTTAAAAATGAAACTTGAAAAATATATATTTTTTTTTTGCATTTTCGAGAGTAAATGACCTTCTTTATTCTTCCTTTTCAAAGACTGAAGTGTCACTTTTAATCTCGCAGGGATTAAATTTCAAATCAAATTACCGTAGCAACAAGTACATTATAAACCTCAAAATATTTCACTTTATGTTGCCTAAGTTACTTAAAAATGTATATAATACTGTCATTGAGAATTGTATGTCAAATCAATATCAAAATTAATCATTAATTCAATACTACAAGACTAAAGTGCATTTAATCCTTCAGATGATTATGAACTATATCCTCAGGACTAAATTATGCACTTTAATCCCTTAGTATATAATATACTATTTTCTTCAAACGTCGGAAAAACATGACATTTCAGAACTCCATGCAAGCAATTGAAGTTATCCAATTAAGCGTATATTTTGTACGAAAAATATTCCAGAATCCATTCAAAATAATTCTCAGAATTTACCAACAGTACTTCTTACAAGAAAAAGTTAAGAATGGTACAATCTATCTAATAAAATGTCAAACATGTTTCTTAATATGCCCGTAGGGGCCAATAAGGCGCTAGTTGCTTGTCTAAAGACATAAAATCTAAATAGTTCGATTCGTAATTGTTTAATGAGTGTTTGGACATAACTGTTTTCCATCGTCGATCATTTGTTAATACTGAAAACTGGTTCTTTTTTATTTAGCTATTCTAGGAAGTAAATGTGATGGAACCTCGGAACTCTACACACGCTAGCCATCGATTTAATGCACTTTACTACGACGGACAACAGGAAAATTAAATATCTCTAATAGACTTTGAAGTATGGGCTCTCAAAGTCTACCCTTCTACCCATTACTGGGTGTGGCACTCTGCTGAAGCAGATCTCGGTAAGTGATGTATGTTTGCGCGTGAAGAGCGGTTACCAGCAGTCAAATCACGGCACCCAAATTTGTTAGTGGAGGGGGAACTACAGTATTGTTAATGTGGTGAAAATTGTTTGTCGCGTATGGGAATCGAACCCAGATTATCAAATTCAAAAGTCGACTCAATACCCCATTAGGATACATTTAATATATAAAATAAATAAATATATCATCACGCCTTTTACCTTTTACTGAGTGTGGCACTCTGCTGCAGCAAATCTCGGTAAGTGATGTATTATTTCGCGTGAAGTGCGGTTACCAGCCGTCAAATCACGGGCCTCAAAGATGTTAGTAAAGAGGGAGGTACAGAGGGGTAATTTTAATGTGGTGAAAATGTTTGTCGACTGTGGAGATCGAACCAGGGTTCTTAGGATCCGCAGGCCGACACGATACCACTATGCCACCTACTCCATGGAGTAGTATTAAGGTAGTACTAGTGTGACGGTGGCGCCATCGGTTGTCGAGTGGCGAAACTGACGTTCAAAAAATTTGAATAAAATAAGTGTTTTATACCTATTATGATTTGAATATCATGAATTGTTAACAGGTTGTTGGTCTAGTGAATTTTCAAATACCATACCACCGTGTGGTGTTGCCATTATAAATTGGGATTCTTCATTTTTCGTTGAAAACAAGGCTTTGCATGGCTATATATCCATTACTAAACGATAACAAACTTTCTCCTTCTGATACAATATACATGGATAGTTCTAGAACATCATTCTTGTTTTTCAAATGAAACTGCAAAATTTTAGAGGTACACAAACCAAATATGTGCGATTCTGAGTGATGATCGCCATAAGCCCCGTGTATAAGAACTCAACTTTACAAGCGAATATATTTGTTCACAGACGATGAATGTGTTTCATATTTTAACAGGATGCGTATGACTATCCAATGTTTACGTGCACCAAATTTCATTCAGATCTGCAAATTTATTTTTCACGCTAGTACTACCTTAAATGTAAACATACAAATTCGCTAAGCCAAGAACAGAGTTCTTTTCTTCTGGAGGGAAAAAACTCTTCGTTCTCACACTTGATCGGTGGGCGTGGCGATCCACGACGCACTTGACCTGGCCGTAATTAGAGCCCGCGTGACCCGGGTCATCCGTGACCCTCGCATATACCCCACAGAAATATGTCTATCTCTCTCTTATGAGAAGAGTTAAGAAGTATTTACCACAAGTCCTGTAGTTCATTCATAGGAAGACACTTTGTATAGGACAGACGAAGAGGGTGAATAGCAGATTGTGTTGTCTTTGTTGGGTGCGTTGGGTGAAGATGGGCTAGCGCCTCTTGTGGGAGGAGGAGAAAAAGACAGTGACGTGCGAATGGAGTCAATAAAATGATAATAAATATAAAATAAATAAATAAATATATCATCACGCTTTCTATCCATTACTGGGTGTGGCACTCTGCCGAAGCAGATCTCGGTAAGTGATATATTTTGCGCGTGAAGTTCGGTTACCAGTCGTCAAATCACGGCCTCCAAAGATGTTAGTGGTGGAGAAGCCACAGGGGTAGCTTTTGAAATTATGAAAATTGTTTGTCGTCTGTGGGAATCGAATCTAGGGTACCAGGGTTCTCAGAATCCACAGGCCGACTTCATACTACTGAGCTAGCCATCCCATATATAAATACTTTATAATTCGAATTTTATTTGTAAGCTAGCGTTGGGTTAATTATCATATTGGTGGTATATCTGCTCTGCAATTGTAGATCTTTGTTATAAATAATATTAAATTATTTGGGATAGGTATCGAATCGACCTGTGGATCCTAAGAACCCTGGTTCGATCCCCACAGCCGACAAAACATTTTCACCAATTTAAAATTACCCTTGTGGCTCCCCCACTACAAACATCTTTGGAGGCCGTGATTTGACGGCTGGTAACAGCACTTCACGCGTATAAATATATCACTTACCGAGATTTGCTTCAGCAGAGTGCCACATCCAGTAAAAGGTAAAAGGCGTGATGATATATTTATTTTTTATTTTTATTATATTATTATACATTAAATGCCCCCCAAAAATGTTTTTCACGGCGCCACTGGATAGCCCAGAGCATTCACCGATCTGCAAACATAATTACATACATCCAGCAACCGCCCACAAAAAGATTATAGTGAGTACGGGCCTGAAACAAGAACATATACCCTCGTAATCTAAACTTGTATCAAAAACTGCTGAAATTTTGTATCTGCCTGTACTGTACTCGTATTTCAATTGTTCTCGGTATAATCCGATCACAAATGTATACCATGATTCACAACCAACCCCTCTAGCTCTTCAAGCAATCGTTCTACCTATACAGTTATTTATTTTGACAGTTTTTATTCCCAGGTATAATCACAAGAGCTTTATTCTCAGTATAATAATGACAGGATTGGTTCACACGCAGACACGTGACATACACACAATGAAATATTTCATTGGTTTTAAGAAACGTCAAAAAATAATACTAATTTTATTTTTCTAGCCCGTGAAGCAATCCTTACAACCATTGATCATCAACTTTTTTTACCAAGTAATAATCGATGAACGTGAAAGTTTAATGAAATTAATCGAGCAGAAGCTTATAATTAAAGTTTTACTAATGACCGAATTTAGTCTAAAAAAATCTTAATCACATTTGATGACTATTTCTTTTAACTCGATCGGAAAATCATTAAAAAATGACAGAAAAAATATTCTAGACCAGGTACAAAATATCATCTATCAGCATCTAGAAATACAAGTTTGTTTTTGAAATAAAACAAAAAAATATAAGCTACAATAGAAATTTTAATCTTACGGACAACAAAATCAATTTTAAATTTTGTGTTCCGTTTAGCATGAAATTCTTCCGCTTTAAAATAAAGCCGACGAGGAGAGAGAAATCGTCTTAAAAACTATAACACTAGTATATTGACATTATTTTAATAAACGGTTTACTAATAGTTTGTTTATGCACAAGGCAAGATTCTTTTATTAATCTAAATAAATTAAATAAATATATCATCACGCCTTCTACCCATTACTGAGTGTGGCACTCTGCCGTAGTAGATCTCGGTAAGTGATATATTTGTACAAGTGAAGTGCTGTTACCAGCTGTCAAATCAATGCCACAAAGATGGTAATGGAGAGAGAGCCACAGGGATAGTTTGTAATAAAATAAATATGAATGTATCATCACGCCTTTTACCTATTACTGAGTGTGGCACTCTGCCGTAGTAGATCTCGGTAAGTGATATATTTGTACAAGTGAAGTGCTGTTACCAGCTGTCAAATCACGGCCCGTAAAGATGTTAATTATGGGGGAGCCACAGGGGTACTTTTAATTTGTTGAAAATTGTTTCTCGGCTATGAGGATCGAACCGAGGTTCGCAAAATCCACAGGCCGACTCGATAAATAAGTAAATAAAAAAAAACAATTTCTTTTTTCGTCCATATTTTGAAAACTGTTAATAATATCTAGTTGATGGGGTGGCTAGCTCAGTGGTATGAAGTCGGCTTGTGGATCCTGAGAACCCTGGTTCGATTCCCACAGGCGACAAACAATTTTCATAATTTCAAATACTACCCCTGTGGCTCCTCCACCACTAACATCTTTGGGGGCTATGATTTGACGACTGGTAACCGCACTTCACGCGCAAAATATATCACTTACCTAGATCTGCTTCGGCAGAGTGCTACACCCAGTAATGGGCAGAAGGCGTGATGATATATTTTTTTATTTTTTTATATCTAGTTATAATCGATTTCTTGACCCAAATTACATTGGCCTAAAGTACTCACATACTTATATTTTATGTAACTAAATTTTCATGAATTTCCTCGAAAATTTTCTTTCTAAATGACATACTAAATGAATTTTCCGGAGGTTAAGACCTACATAGATCGTTTTTTGTTGTCGAAAGACAATAGAATACAAAGTTTAATCAAAATCATTAGAGCCGATTCCGAGAAAATTGATAAACACAGATAGACAAACAAGAATTGATACTATTTTGAGAATAAAAAATTCAATCTGTGAGTAAAACATTACATAACCTTCAATATATGTCCCCGTATAAAAACATTATTTAATTATACTAATCGTACAACTATAATAAATTTCCTCTAATCTTGTTCACGACATGCGATTTATTAGTACACAAAGCCGACATTATCTATAATTATGAATTCAAATTAATGGGGTACAAAAATTACCCATTTTAATTTAGTTTTGCTTAAACAGTCGTTGCAAGTAGATCATCATTGTTACAAGTTACTAAACAAACAATTCATACATTTTAGTTTGTGAAATATTCACAATGAATTTTGATAAAATCTTACCGCTCTTTGGAGAATTTGGAACTTACCAGAAATTGATGATTTGGTTAGTGCTACTGCCGGGAAATATACCATGTGGATTAAATGCATATAATCAAATATTTATGGCTTCATATGTCGAACATTGGTGTAAAATACCTGAATTGGAGTATCTGTTGCCAGGCAACGAAGAATTGTATAAAAATGTCAGGTAAATTATTCATTTTATATTTTGACTATTTGTTTTTATGCACAACCAGACCGAAAAGCATGTGTTTTAGCCCTAAAAACCGGGCTTAAACACTTGTTTTTGGCCCTAGAGCCATAAGAAAATAATTCCTATGAATACATAAATAAAATGACAATTTTTGTTTATTGTGAATACTTGATTTTACAAAATGTCATGTTGATATATAACCTATGTACATATTTGAATCTTTTGAACATATAATTAAATGGTATTTTGTTGTGCAAAAAATATTGTATGTACCACGGGTGAAATTAGCGTTTCTGACCCTGTACATGTTATTAACCCTCGGCGCTTTGTGCCTCGTGCTAATAATCATGCCGCGGGCCAGAAACGTCTGTTTTCACCCTTGATACATAAATAACTATTTCTAATTTCTGGTTTTATTAAGAGGTCGTGTGTTCAAATCTCGCTGACTTCAATTTATATTAAAAAATATAATTAAGTTCCTGTTGTTTAAAGTAACAAATGAATAAATATAAAAAATATTGTTGCAGTATTCCAACAGAAATAATAAATGGTAAATTAAAATATAGTAAATGCAAAATGAGAAATCTGAATTACACAAAAATAATACAGAACGGTCTAGAAAATTATTTGTTAAATGAACAAATAAATTTAGCAGAAACAATTGAATGCCAAAATGGATGGAATTATAAAAAAATTCTTGGAGAATCTTCAATTATTTCTGAGGTACGAAAACTATGGTTTCCATTATTATTTAAAATAAATATAATAAATATATCATCACGCCTTCTACTCATTTACTGGGTGTGGCACTCTGCCGAAGCAGATCTCAGTAAGTGATATATTTTGCGCGTGAAGTGCGGTTACCAGTCGTTAAATCACGGCCCCCAAATATGTTAGTGGTGGAGGAGCCACAGCGGTAGTTTTAGAAATTATGAAAATTGTTTGTCGCCTGTGGGAATCGAACAAGGGTTCTCAGGATCCACTGGCCGACTTCATACCACAGAGCTAGCCATCCAATTATTATTATTATTTAACCATGATTAACATTAATCGAGAGTAAACCGATGATTGAAAAACTAGCTCTTACTGTATTTAAATTTTGTCATTAATAGGTAACTTATACAGGGTGATCAAAAGGAATTGTTATAGTTGGCAATACAATTCCAGTGATCCTTTTATTCCACAGTTGGCACAACGGCAGGTAAAGGCGGAAATGCTATTTGACATTTGTAATAAATACAAATAGGTTATGTCAGGAGTCTGACAACTAATAGAATTTTGACTTTTTAAGTAATAGAAATACTTTAGAAATAAATGTAATAATAAATGTACTCAAATTTAAATTTCAAATGTCACTGTCAAGAACAGGAAATGAATTTATGTATCAGCCTTACCAAGTTCAAGTAGTTTTTTTTATTACCAACTGTAACAATTCCTTTTGATCACTCTGTAGTATATGTATTGTAAAAATTTTACATGGGTAATTTAGCTTGTAAAAATTTCGAGAAAAATTCATTTCCGTAGTGAATAAACAGTTTAAATAAATGCCGTTTACTAGTGAGTAACAAATAGTCTATTAAACAAGTTATATAATAATTTTAGTGGGACCTAGTATGTGATAAAGAAATCTACCCCACGCTGGCTCTAGTGTTATTTGGGGCAGGAGGCTTAATAGGAAATTTTCTCTTTGGTTACGTACAAGACGGACTTGGAAGAAAACCAGCATTCTTTATTTATCTAACAATTCTTTGTATATTCGGATCTGCAACTGCATACGCGAATAGTTTTGAAATGTGGACAGTGTTTCGAATTGGGGTTGGTTTTACCATCCCTGCTATTATGGGCACCCCTATGGTCTTGGGTAAGTCTTTGAAAATATATTTATTATTTTTTTAAAATTCGAAGTTGTAGTGTGTTCCGGAATACAGATATGTAATGTTGGTTGCATGAGTAGACTTCTATGTATTGATTAGTTTTAATTAGATTTGATATATTTTGGGGGTTGTATCGATCATGTTTGTTGTTATTCAAATACAAATTAAATA
Source organism: Pterostichus madidus (assembly GCA_911728475.2). Lineage (NCBI taxonomy): Eukaryota > Metazoa > Arthropoda > Insecta > Coleoptera > Carabidae > Pterostichus > Pterostichus madidus. The sequence continues at coordinate 569,408 of OU452314.1, read as the reverse complement.
TAAAATCAAAAAATAAATATATAAATAAATATATCATCATCACGCCTTCTACCCATTACTGAGTGTGGCACTCTGTAGAAGCAGATCCCGGTAAGTGATATATTTTGCGCGTGAAGTGCGGTTACCAGTCGTCAAATCACAGCCCCCATAGATATTAGTGGTGGAGGAGCCACAGGGGTAGCTTTTGAAATTATGAAAATTGTTTGTCGCCTGTGGGAATCGAACAAGAGTTCTCAGGATCGACAGGCCGACTTCATATCACTGAGCTAACTAATTTATTACGTTAATTAAATTAGATAAAAAAAAATATATTTTAGAGTAGCCCCTTTGAAGTTCATTGTTTACAATATTTCTGACATATCAATTGATCAATGTCAGATTAGAACACAACAATTAAAATTTCCTTTACATCTCATTTCTCCTTTGCATCTTTTAATTCCAAAGTACTACTAACTCTACTTATAGTTAAACTAGTACTAAACAAACATATAACCTCTTTCACTAACTTATCTACTCATTTCCAGCTCTAGAACTAGTCGGGGCGAAGCACCGATCAAAAGTAAACATATTATCAAACATAATTTACTCACTGGCTTTGGTGGGCCTCTCCTCCTTGGTCTACATCTTCCGAGAATGGCGAGTTCTTGCACTAGTAACCTCACTACCATTTATCTTCTACTTTTTGTACTGGTTCGTAATGCCTGAGAGCCCCCGATGGCTCATGAGTCAAGGGAAGCTCCAAGAGATGCACAAAGTCATGAAGATGATTGCCAGGTACACATACACACTGAAGGAGTCACAAAACACTGCTTTTTTTTAAAGATGGTGGAGTATTTTAATTTGGTTTGTGCAAGTTGACACAATAAGGGACAGCTGATGCAATGACATGCGCATTGATGTTTTGCACGCTTGTGCAAATTTGCGGTAATTTTAAATTCATAATTATTTGTTGTTTGATAAATTTTTATTTTATTTTCTGTTTTATGAATTGTAAATGTTTAGATAATAATTTATTTTGTTCGGAAAGTGGTACAAAAGCTCTTGGGTTCGATTTTAGTTGTGTAATTATAATACTTAATACTAATTTGTTTCATTAGGACTAAAAATACAAGTTCACGAAAAATGTAATAAAGATTGACGGACGACGCGTAGTGGAGTATGGCAATATTGCGAGACTCGAAATAAATAAATATATCATCACGCCTTCTACCCATTACTAGGTGTGGCACTCTGCCGAAGCAGATATCGGTAAGTGATATATTTTGCGCGTGAATTGCGGTTGCCAGCCGTCAAATCACGGCCTCCAAACATGTTAGTGGTGGAGGAGCCACAGGGGTAGCTTTTGAAATTATGAAAATTGTTTGTCGCCTGTGGGAATCGAATCTAGGGTACCAGGGTTCTCAGGATCCACAGACGACTTCATACCACTGAGCTAGCCATCCCATAAATAGTATTTATGGAACTGCGTATCTACTACAAGAAAACAAATTAACACTGATTCTTGTCATTAAATCGACGGCTCGAGCCGTCTAAGCTTCCGGATACAATTCCAACTCATTTATAACGACAACTTTATTATTACTAATATATTTTCAGAGTAAACGGTAAAACATCTTCAGAAATTCAACCCTACTCATCAACTCTCACCACCCTCCTTCAAAATCAACTCAAAACACCTCAAGTGACCTCCTCGTACGGAATACTCGACTTGATTCGAACCCCGAACCTCAGGATGAAGTCAATCATCATTACTTTCATTTGGTTCGCCACCACGAGTGTTTACGTTGGTCTGTCGTACTACGCACCCTCTTTAGGGGGTGATGAATACCTGAATTTCTTCTTAGCGGGGGTTGTTGAACTACCTACGTATTTATTTCTTTGGCCATCGATGGAAAAATGGGGTAGAAGGTGGATTTTGTGTGTTAGCATGGTTGTTGGAGGAAGTGCTTGCCTTGCAACGTTTTTAGTAGCAAATGGTAAGTGGTAAAATGGATAAAATGTTAAACAAGTTAAGATTTTAACATTTTAAAGAAACATTTACATATACCGGATGTTTACTTTTTAAAATTAATAGGAAAAAATCTATCGCCAATTGATAATTTTACAACACATATAAATACATCATCACGCCTTTTACTCATTACTGGGTGTGGCACTCTGCCGAAGCAGATCTCGGTAAGTGATATATTTATGCGCGTGAAGTACGGTTACCAGTCATCAAATTACGGCCCCCAAAGATGTTAGTGGTGAGGGAGCCACAGGGGTAATTTTTAAATTAGTGAAAATGTTTGTCGGCTTTGGGGATCGAACCAAGGTTCTTAGAATCCACAGACCGACTTGATACCACTGAGCCATTACCCCATTTCCCAAATTAATAGGGAAAAATATGTCGCCAACTGATAATTTTACAATTATATTCCTTATAAAACAAACAAAAAGTAGACATCGGGTATTTCACACACTGCCAAAGCTAGCTGATTGCTCTAAGACGATGGCTAAAGGATTCCAACTGTTAAATACTTTTTAAAAATGCTATAATCCCTTAACAATCATTTTAAAGTTTTTTAAACTATCGTGAAAGCTAATAAAGTTCTCTAAGACGATGGCTAGAGGTTCTCAGCTCCAAAATACTTCTTAAAAGTGTTTTAAACCACTTAGATTAATTTTAAAGTCTTTTAAACTGTTCTAAATGTTAGCTTAGTGCTCTAACCATCATCCACATTAATATTTTGTTTATACAGCTTTGCCATTTACATTTCAACTAAATTATATTTATATCTGTTACAGATTCCTTGGTCACTTTAGGATTATATTGTGTAGGAAAAATGGGTATTTCATCTGCTTTCGTTGTTGTACTTCTAATGACGTCCGAATTGTACCCAACAGTTATTCGAGGTCTTGGAATGGGTATTTGTTCAGTTTTTGGAGGACTTGGGCCAATTGTAATACCTTTAATTAATTATTTGGTAAATCATTTTTCTAATTTACTCAAAACACTTGATTGTTATAATCAAAACTTTACTATAATTTAAAACATGTTTGTCCAAAATATTTTGGGAAGAAATGCTTTCTTTTTTTCCTCAAAACATTATTAATTCTTGTTTATTTTCAGGGTACAGACATGCTAACCTTACCATTAATAATAATGGGCTTCCTGTTAATCCTTGGAGGATTAAGCTCGCTTCTTCTTCCAGAAACACTCCACAAGAACTTACCAGAAACATTGGAAGATGGAGAAAAAACTGGATTAAATTATTTCAAATGCTGTAATGCAACAAGTTCAAAAAATATTGACACAGTCTCATGGCAAGAATCAGGCTTATAATGATCGTTTATTGTATAAAAATATGTAATAAAATAACAATATTATTTCTATGATTTCGTCTTACATAAAAAATACTGAAACTACTGGAACATGCCTCCATTTTGCTTAACGACTAATTAAAATTGCTAACAATACATAGTAACAGTTAAACTGATTTTAAAAGTAAACTATGAAGCATAGAAGGTGGTAACTTTATTATAATTATGGCAACACTTAATATATCTAGAATACTGCAAATAATTATGTCAAAAAGATTGATTTTTGAGTAGTTTTGACAAATAAAAATACTTAAAATTCCCCAAAAATTGAGATCGTTATTGTTTCGAAAAATATGTATATATAGATCAATATACTGGGTGGAGCATAAATAAGGAATATTGATATTAGCTCCTGAAACAAACTATTAATCGAAATAATTTTAAAAAGGTTTTGAAGGTTTGTGATTGAGGATATTTTTGCAAGATATTTTTTATCACTAGATATTTTTTCACAGTGAAGAGGACGACATTTAATGTATTTTTTTTTATCCCATTCGAAAGAGTATTTTTTCTCTATACAAACATACCAAAATTAATAATACTTTATTTGAAAAAAAATTGAGAAAAATCGTTTTAAATAAATTCAATTTTACTGATTTTTAAACGGAATTTATTTGCCACAGATAAAATGATAAAATATTATTTTTTGATATGTTTGTATAGGATGCGGGCAGTCACGTGACAATGTGATGTATAAACAGCTGTTTGGGCTGCAATCACTGCGCCACCTATAAAATAAACTATTTTTTTCGGAGGAAATTTGAAAAGATTCGTTGTTTTCAAATCTCGTCCCAAAAAAGATAGTTATTTTTGTAAGTGACGCAGTGATCACAGTTCAAACAGCTGTTTTAAGTTACATTGTCACGTGAGTGCCGGCATCCTGTAGACAAAATAACTTTTTCGACTGAGATAAAAAAAATTATAGCAATGCATCCTTTTCTCAGTGAAAAAATGACAATCGATAAAAATTATCTGATTTTGTCAAAATATCCGCAATCTTGGAAACGATTTTTTAATTATTACGATTAAATGATGATTTCAAGAGATAAAATTAATATTCCTTACTTATTGGACACCCTGTATAGCAGCCTTAATCTTATCTAAAATCACAATTGTCTTAAGACAAACATACGATATATAAAATGATATATGAGCGTTGGGATGCACCAACTTATAAAAGATATGAAATATCTAAACGACAAAACAAAACACAAATATGATTCCATATTAAAAACTACCCTTCTTCGTCACAAAAATGAAAACAAAACTATAAATATTGCGTAACAATTGCACAACATAAAAAATAAGTAAGTCTTACGCTTCCGCCATGTTGGGGCAGTCGCATCCGGTGTATCCGCCGATTTCCACCGCGTACTGAAGAACATTCCTCCAATACTTGTCCATGACGAGTAAATGAGGATTGCCGATGATAATTAGTAGGGCTTGGGCTCGGCTAATCGCGACATTAAGTCGTCGAGGACTAGAGATAAAGCCTAGACCATATTTTGAGTCCTTTTGGGCGCCTTTTTCGTTGGAACGAACGCAGCTTAAAATTACGATTTTGAATTCTTGGCCTTGGAATTCTTCGACACTTCCGATTTTTGGAAGATCGAGGTTTCGTTCTAAGATGAGGTCGCGGACTTGTTGACCCTGGATAAATAGAATTATTTTAAAGTCTTTTTTAGTTGTTTTAAAAAATAGTGGAGTTGTCTAAAGTGATATTTAGAGAATCCCAATTGTCTTAGAATCTTTAGAATCATTTTAAACTGTCTTAAAAGCTAGCTGAGTGCTGTAAGACGATGGCTAGAGGATTCCAGCTACCAAACACTTTTTAAAACTGTTTTAAATCATTTAATATCATTTTAAAATCATTTAAGCTGTTCTAACAGTTAGCTGAGTTCAATATATATTTTTTCCAAAATTTCAGTTAATGAAAATGCGTTTTTTGGTTGAACCAGTTTAAAAATCGAAAAATTTTAAACTATGGTTCTATATAAAACAGACCACGAGACATCGAATGCCGTTGAGCGCATCTTCATATCTTTATTAGTTATCGAGTTACAGCGATTTTTGTCTTTTTTTAAATCTCAACTTTGAAGGCTCATATCTCGAAAACTAAAAGAGATATTGAAATGCGGTTTGAACGAGTGTATTTCTCGTGCACTAATTAACTTCTACTGAAATTTTCAAAATTTTGAAAACTTTCAATTTTTTTGAAAAATTTTCATATCTCAATATTTCGAAAAATTTAAAAGATAATGAAAATCTGTGAACACCAGTGAATTCCTCGCGTGAAAATACATAGGTATGCAAATTTTCAGTTAAAAATTCCCACAGATACAGTTTTTATTACAGAAAAACGAAAAATCACTGTTTTTTAATTATTTCTTAAGGGGTACCCCTTAAGAATTTTACGAATTTTGGCCATTTTTAGTTTTTTTGCTCTAAAAATGGTATCCGTGGAGCAAAAATTCTGAAATATTACATACATATGTATTTTTTTGCGAGAAATTCACTGGTGTTTATAGATTTTCATTATCTCTTCAAGTTTTAGAAATATGGGTAAAAAAATTTTTCAAAAAAATTGTAAAATTTTCAAAATTTTCAAAATTTCGGTATAAATTAATTGGAGCACGAGAAATACACTCGTTCAATCCGCATTTCAATATCTCTTTTAGTTTTCGAGATATGGACCTTCAAAGTTGTGATTTCTAAAAAGTCAAAAATCGCAGTAACTCGCAAACTAAAAAAGATATGAAGATGCGCTCAACGGCATTCGATTTCTCGTACTCTGAATTATATAGAACCATACTTTAAAATTTTTCGATTCTTAAACTTATCATTTTCATTAACCGAATTTTTTGCGATCATGAGGTGCGGCGATTAAAAAAATATATATTTTTTGAGGATCAAAATATGCATATCTTGTCTTTAAATTATCCTAAAAGCTAGCTGAGTGCTCTAAGACGATGTCTAGAGGATTCCAACTACCAAATATTTCCCAAAACTATTTTAAATATTTTCGAATCATTTCAAAGTCTTTAAATTGTCCTAAAAGCTAGCTGAGTGCTCTAAGACAATGGCTAGAGGATTCCAATTACCCAATACATCTTAGAAACATTTTAAATCCTTTAGAGTCATATTAAAGTCTTTTAAATTGTCCTAAAATGTAGCTGAGACGATGTCAAGAAGATTCCAACTATCAAATATTTCCTACAATTATTTTAAACCCTTTATAATCATTTAAAAGTCTTTTAAACTGTCCTAAAAGCTAGCTAAGTGCTCCAAGGCGATGGCTAGAGAATTTCAGCTACCAAATACTTCTAAAACAGTCTTTAAACCGTTTAAATGTTAGCTTAGTGCTCTAAAACAATGGCTAAAGAATATAATCATTTACCTGTCTTATGTACGGAGTAATAATACCAATATCATCTGGTTTTAGACCAAGTAGATACAATTCATTCACATAATAAAACACTTGTCCCGCCTCCATCGGATTATACCAACTCGGACAATCAGGGGTTTGAAAGTTCTGTCCTCGAACCCCGTGGAACACCAGCGCAGGGGGATGTTTACCCTTCCTCTCAGGAAGCGTTTCTTTTATTTGATGGAGCAAATCAACTTCAGCGCTTTTCTTTGATGAGATCTGCCAGAAAAATAACAGAATAGTGTATTAAAATACAAGTAGCATAATGGCGAGAGGACAAACGAACGAACGAGTGCTAGATTTGCTTTCTGTAACGAGTGTTTATATTATTTTCTGTTTAAATTTTCTTTTACATAATTTCTTGATAGAAATAGTTGACATTTGCCATTAAGGGAAATTTTTGATAGAATAGTTAAGTTGGTGACAGTGATTTGCAATTGATTTTGTGCGTTACATAGATATTTGTATAAATCGTGTTTTTTATTTTGTCAGTTGTCTAGATTTTTTGTGTATTTAGGGCTAAATTTATAGTCATGACTCACCCTCCTCATTTTCACCTCACACTCAATGTGGAAGTAACTAAAGCAACTAACTTAAATATACAAATTCTTGAGTTAGTTCGACTTTGAGTGTGAGGTGATGAGGTGAAGGTGAGTCATGATTATGAATTTAGCCCAAATACACAAAAATCTAGGACATAATCAATTGCAAATCACTCCAAATTCATAGCTATGACTCACCCTCATCTCATCCTCACCTCACACTCAATGCGGAAGTAACCAAGACAACTAACTCAATAATTTGCACAATTTAAGTTCGTTGCCTTAGTACTTCGACTTTGAGTGAGAGATGAAAATGAGGTAACTGGATCATGATCTGTTAATGATCAATGACAACTTTTAATAATAACAATAATTTATCCTGACATTTTTGTTATTTTCACACCTTTTTTTACTTATATACGTAGCTGTTATTATAAAAATTAATGTAATGACATCTCAACGACAGTTTCATAAAAAGTGTAAATAAAAAAAAATCTTTTTTATAACATTAGTTTCATACGAGAGTAAAATACCTAAAAATAAAATAGAAAGAACAGAATATAGTTATTTATGTACCAAGGGTGAAAACAGGCGTTCCTGACTCTTGGCATGATTATGCACGAAGCGCACAGCTCTGCAATTGCAGATTTTTATCATAAATACATTATAGTAGACCTATAGCTTAAAAGGGAACTCAAAATACAGATTCAATTGTGATTTTGATTATAAGTAGAGTTTAAACCGTCGAGCTCTAGCTGGTGAAGCGATAGCGCTACTTTCGTGCTACAACTATTCGTACATCTACTAAGAGCTATTGTAGAAGGGTAGCTACCCCGACTAATGGGTATTTACGGATTATTATCATTTAAAAATAAAACTAGATTGAGATATTATAGTTGAAAACTAAACTCTCGCTTGTGCCGCGACAGGTCTAACCATCAAGCCACAACTATTCTAAATATTTTAGTTGTTACTACTGGATAGATTATATATAATATTGGAATTAAACCCAGGTCTTGTAAGGTAACAAGGCATCATTTTTAAATGAATCGTCTATGCGATTTTTGGTAGAGGCGCCGGTACTATTTTATAACTATCAATTAATACGCAATTTTAATAAAATAGTTATTAGGGTGAAAACAGGTGTTTCTGGCCCGTGGCATGATTATTAGTACGAGGCGCAAAGCCGTGGGCTAATAACATGCTCAGGGTCAGAAACGCTAATTTCACCCGTGGTACATACAATATTTTATGCACAACAAAATAACATTTAATTATATGTTCAAAAGATTAAAATATGTACATAGTTATATGTCAAAATGATATTTTGCAGAATCAAGTATTCAAAATAAACAAAAATTGTCATTTTATTTATATATTCATAGGGATGATTTTGTTATGGCCCTAAGGCCAAAATCAAGTGTTTAAGGTAGTACTAGCATGAAAAATTTTGCAGAACTGAATGAAATTTGGCGCACGTAAACATTGGATAGTCATACGCATCCTGTTAAAATATGAACCGTCACACTAGTACTACCTTAAGCCCGGTTTTAAGGGCTAAACACATTAATTTCGGCCTAGTTGTGCATAAAATCGTTTAAGCATGAAGCTCATTCTAGCACCAATATGCATGCGTGAATATATTATTCTAATGTCGAAACAGAGAAAAATATAGAAGTGTATCAAAGTGTGATTATTTACTTACGGTTGATATTAGTTCGTTTTGATAGAACAACTGATTTGGGCACGTCAACAGCTCGGGTAGAGATCTGTAGTTGTACACTAGTCGTGTTACTAATCTTGGATCGTAGCCACCACTATCAGGAAAGCCAACAATATCTCGGTTGTAAGGAAAACGGCTGATGACTCTTTCAAAGTAGGAATCAGCAAGACCGTATTCTTTACTTGCTAGAGAGAAGACGCAAGGGCCTAGCTGCATCGGATCGCCTGAAAATTATACATAAATAAATAAATATATCATCACGCCTTTTACCCATTACTAAGTGTGGCACTCTGCCGAAGCAGATCTCGGTAAGTGATATATTTATTGAAGTTTTTATTGAAATGTTAACTTGTAGCATGCATTGGCATCTGTGAGGCAAGCATGTTGACGGCAGCCCTTTGTAGGGCAGGCAAGAATAACTATATAAATTTATGGGGTAGGTGGCTCACAGATATCGAGTCAGTGGATTTGAGAACCTGGGTTTAATTTTCAAAGGCGATAAACAATTTTCACATTAAAATTACCGCTGTGACTCCCTTTCTAACATCTTTAGGAGCTGTGATTTGCCTTTCATATCTTTTTGGTTCATTTTCAGTTACTGCATTGTGTGGACTTCTCTTTCATATACAAGTGCAGGCTATCGCTTTTATCTTTTCTTATCTTTATAGATTCGTTATTAGATTTGTTGTTAGGAATAAGCGTGATTAATTTGAGATGTTTTACGCATGTTATGTACGAAGAAAGAAGATGAATGATAAGCGAATAGGAGTGATTGTTTAGATGTGATTGAAGGTTTGTTGTGTGATAAATGATTTCGAGTTTAATAAATGAATGAGTTTATATGGAGTGATCTATGAAGGTGGTTAAAGTGAGGGTGGTGTGTTTGGATGAGAATGTTTCACGAGAACTGAGTATTTGATGAATTTAATTAGTGAATATTTTATGAATGTTTTTAGGGTTCGTGCTACCCCATTTGATGGGATATAGCGTGATGATATGTATGTATATAAATAAATATCATCACGCCTTTTCTCCATTACTGGATGTGGCACTCTATCGAAGCGGATCTCGGTAAGTGATATATTTATGCACGTAAAATGCGTTTACCAATTGTCAAATCACGACCCCCAAAGATAGTAGTGAAGGGAAGACACAAGGCTAATTTTAATGTGGTGAAAATGTTCATCGGCTGTGGAAATCGAACCAAGATTGTCAGTATTCACAGGACGATTCGATACCACTGAGCTACCTATTCCACAAATTTAAATACAAAAAAAATGCCATATAATACAACAGAGTAATGTACGTTTTGCCTTTCCTACAAATGGCGACATACCATCAAAAAAAATCCTTGTTTCTGCCACACAAATTTCACTTCAGTCACACTTAAAATAATTCTATTACACAATTACACAACCAATTTCACTTCAATCGCACTAGAAATAATTCATTCACGCACCAATTACACAAAATAAAATATTATATTTACCTGCTAAGACAGTCTGCGCCGACGTTATATCCAACAAACTCAACGGAATCATAATCTCCGGTTCAGTACTCTGCCCGGCTTCATCAATCAAAATATGGGTAAAATGTCCTCGAGCAAATCCCATCGCATACAGTACACCCACCACCATACAAGTACCAACAGTAATCCGATGTCTGCCCAAAACAGACGCTTGCAAATTCGTATTAACCCCATTTTGCACCTCATTCCTACTTTCTCGACTGCCTTCCCTGGCCAGATCTCCAGTTACACAATACGGCACTAGCTTCTTAGGAATAGTACCTTCAGCAATGCACCGATAAGCCACCATTCGAACCAAATCACCAGGTTTTAAAACCCCAGAATCTAACAATCTGATAGCGATCAAATCAGCCGCGCTGTTAGACGGAGCACAAACAAGCAACCGACTATCAGGAATCAATCTTAAGATCTGGAGGATGGTTTCTATTAGAGTTACAGTCTTTCCGGTGCCTGGAGGACCGAATATAAAGTATGGAAGAGGACGAGCTACTCCTAACAGGATGTTTTTCACAGCGGCTTTTTGAAAATGATTTAGTTTTTTATCGAACCATTCTAGTTTTAATTTGCCGCTGTTATCTTGAGGTTCTATTTTTGGAGGTGATGCCGTACGAGGCTTTTTAATACTTCTCATGGCCAATCGTACATACGTTGATCTAACAACTGGTTCAGATTCAATTTCAGGTGGCGTAGTATAATCATCCTCACAATAAAACTGAATTTGAGGTTCTTTTGTGACCACTGCAGATGGAAATAATACCTTTTTACATAAATTCCTGCTAGCCAAATCAATCGCGAAGTGATAACGACGCATATTAGTTCTTGAAGAGTGGAATTCAACGGAGTAATCTTCACCTTTGTAAAGGTTGTGAAAATTCTGATGGAATTTTAAGTAAATATGACATTTTCCAGTTTTATGGACATGTCCTTCCAGTGGCTTAGCTGATGGATTCTTTGGATCAGTCGCAATAACTTTATCTCCGATTATAATTGAAGGTCGTCTTTCAGATAAATCTGGTACTTCCAGCATCAAGAACTCACCATCTTTAATAAAAGTAGCCAAAGGGACATCATAGCGTCTCATATTAACCTGAAGCGCGATTTCTTCCAAATATAAAAGATAGTGAAAGACATCTTCATAGTTTTGGATGTTTAGCTTTTGATTGAAACATGCAGCAAGTTCACCTACTGGAACATCGGTTAACAACATGTTTTGTGCCATCAAACCAAAGATATGTTCGACGAAAGGTTCTGGAATATCGTACGATGGAAGTTTATTGGCAATAAAGTTAGGTGGCTTCACCGGACGCTGGCCAATAATAACGTCTTTGTTGGCATTTTGGAAACTTCTCCAAGCTTGTGTAGCGAGTGCTTTACTATTTTTGTGCTGGTAATTCCTGCCAGTTGCAATAGGAGTCTTATTCGGTGGGAAAACCATAATTCTGATCCACCGACCAATGTTGAAACCATCAAAATTAATTACAATCATTTCTTTAGTCCGTCCCATGAATTTAGCTACGCAGCAAATCTTGAAAAACAGACTTTGTTTTGGACGAATTATGATGTTGTTGTCCAATTTCGGGCTTTCTAGCAATAGCTGGCTTTTATCAGAGTAGGTTTTGAATTTAACGTTCAAAATAGTTTGAACATCAGTGCCTTTATTGCGAATTTCAAACGTAATGATTTGTTTTTCCCCGATTTTTTGTAAATTAGCTTGCGCGTATTCAGGCAAAAATATGTCGTTTTTATCCATTAACAGTTCTTTTTCTTGTTTGTTGATTGGAGTAACATAATTACGATTAATCGTTGAGCCAGATGGAAGAACTTTAAGTGCGCGCCATAAAAATATTCCATTTTCCGATTCGATTATCTCAGCGGTGACTTTGTCGTTAATAACTGGAACATATCCTGGGGCACAGACATCTTTGTAAAATAAAACGTCTTTATCGATTTGGCCAGATTCGGTGTGACGATCAAATGATTTAATCAATCCTTCGATGATTTTATGTCGAAGAGGCGAGATTTTAGTAATATCTAACAGTCTGCCAGATAAATTCGGGACATTTTCATCTACTTCTACTATCGAATCTAAGGAGAGCCAATCTCCCACCATTGGAATAAATTCCGAATGGATTTTGTTTAGATCAAGCTCAAAGTCTTGATCTAGTTTAATAATACGACCGTTTCTACCGATAACTTGAGCAACTTGGGTTCTATCAGAAATTGGACGAGGCGCATTTAGAAGTTCCTCCTCCCAATCATTGTCTTTTTGAAAAAGAATTTTGCATATCTTAACTTCATCCCCTTTTTTATACGCTAAATATTGCACAGTCATTCCAACTTTAAATGCTGATATTTTATTATGCTCGAAAAATAAACTACGATCGATCATGCCGTAATGTTCGTCGACGTAAGTAATTTTTCCAGAGGCCTCGAAGCACTCATTTTCTGGAACTTTCTCGGTTTCAACGTGGTGGAGAGCTTCAACAGGACCTGCAGCTTCGTCGAGAAGACCTTCTTCTTCATCTTCAAGTACCTTTAAGGTTTCGTCTAAAGATAAAGGTACTTCATACACATCTTCAGAAGATGGTTGATCAAATAACTTTAAAATATATTTGATCAAATTCATCTTTTGGGCACGACTTACCAAATTCTTATTCGGTATATTTTTTCCTGTAATTGTAAAGTTAAAACTACAGAAAATGATCTATAAAATGTTTGTTTACTACGTAGGTTTGTCTCAATTTTATAACCCGAAAAAATTATAGCTAATTTATAAAATAAAAGGAAAAACTATACTTCTAAACAATAAATTAATGTAGAAGAACTTACCAGACATGTTGGCTGGCTTTAAAAAATAATACAACACGTAAAAACAATAATAAATAAACACAGAGTAAGAACTACGATGTAAACTAAAGCCGGCAAGAAAACGGTTTGAACGGAAATGATTTCACAGATACATTTTAACGAACTTACCCCAAATATGAAGTACTCAAATTGACATGTTGCTTCAGTGCTTTTAAAATTAATATAGCATCAACTATAATAGTTTTTAGGTATTTATATTTACCAAACGTAATTAAACAGTTTGCACAATCTCTAATAACAGTAGATAAGGCAAAAAACAAAGATAAACATGATTAAAAAGATGCGCAGAACCCAAAATGATCGAGTACGCAGCCGGAAGTTTAGTGAAATTTAGTAGATTCTTCCAAAAATATATAACTATATTTTTCACTAGAATTTTGACAGCTGTCAATGTCATCGGAAGAATCATAACATAATGTGAAAATGATATTAAAAGAAATTAATAACACACTGACTTTAGTGTGGAGTCACGCGTTAGCTAGAATATCTTTTTTACTACTCATATTTATTTCTCTTCTACTGTCCATATTTTTCAGGTTATACAATTTCACTTTCTCAATTTTTATCAAAAACTAAATTGTTATTTTATTTCCAGCATATTTTCATCAATTGTAATAATAATCAGCTATTTTTGTGGGTGTGTTGTAAGTTTCTGTCTGATTAAATACCGATTTGAGGTTGGTTTTTGCTTACAACGACTAACAAACTTTTATCATGGTCAAACTACTCCTAAGAAAAAGTTTAATAATTCCTGCACTATTTGTGATAATTTAAATTGTAATCGACACCAAAATGCACCAGTCAAAGAACCTTGGAAGGGACTATTACTCACTGCAGAACTGAATACAGCAGTTGAAAATGTGAGATAACCTCACTTTTTACTTAACAACCTATTAACAGTCATTATTTTCTAGTTTTACAACAAAATTCTAGAAAATTATATTTGTTCCTGGTATAGTAATTTCACCGATGACGTTTCTTTCGTTAACGAACTCCGTTCATCTGTCAGATACGCAACTTCTTGTTTACTCCTCCGATATCTCGATTTAAACATCGGAGATATAATTGCAAATAAATTAATTCCTTGTACAATTCGTCATATTGACGACTGCATCCAAATTCAGGAGAAAGCGGAGAAAAATAATTTAAAAATCGACCAAGCTGCGATTTCTTACCTTGGCGGGCGAATTCATGCAGCAGTAACTAACAGAGATAATGAATTAAATTACTTAAGACATCTTATTGATTGTATTCTTCCAAAAATTTTATCCAAATCTCAGTTGAATTGTAAAAGTTTTAGTATTTTAATCAGGGAAATTATTTCTGGATGGGTATTCTTACCTTTAATGGATATAATTGCGGATCCAAATACGTTTAATTTTTTAGTAAATATTACTATGTCTTATAAGAAGAAACACGGGAAAAATATTCATAAAAACTTTGAAAAAGTTGAGCTTTTACACAATTTTGTAAATAATGATGTAAAAAAAGCTGCGTTAGGTTTTGAACTAACTAAAATATTTAAACAACCCGATTGTCTTTACGCGTTTATGCAATTTTTAAAAGAAGAGGGTCCTGTTAACATTCTTCAGTTCTGTTTGGATGTAGAAGAATTTAACAAGAAATTGTTAACACCTGAGTTATCTAAAAAAGACTTAGAAAATTTGCATTCCGAAGCGATGCAATTATATAATTTATATTTAAAAGAAGGTAGTTCAGATTATATCGGATGTTCCAAAAATGTTGGTTCATGTTTTGAGAGTTTATTACAAGGAGGGCCGAACGATATACCAAAATTAAGAACATCAACACCTTTGTACACAGCTTATGATTTTGCGTTTAATATTTTGGACACTCAGTGGCTACCAATATTTTTTCACAGTGACGAGGTAATCTCAATCGCCTCAAGATGAATAAAACCAATTTATTTGTAACTAATTTTGCAGTTTTACAATGTAGTATGTGGATCAAAGATTACTTCAAGTTACAGTAAATCTCCAAGCCATAGGTAAGTCTTTTACTTCATTTATATTCATAAATTCTTACCAAAAAAATGTTAGATTTGTTACGCAATCACAAGGATCACCTAGTAAAAACAGGTCTACTTTTTTGAGCTAATAAACTGTGATTGTTAACTAATTGTACGTAATTGTAGAAGTAAGCAAAAGCCCTCTGAAAATAATTCGGGACCCGTGTCAAAAATTAGTAGTGGATTAAATAAAATTAAAAGTACTTTACGGACACAGCCAATTGAGGGATCAGTTTATCAAAGTGAGCCACAAACTTTTGAAAGTGAACCACCGATGTTTATAGAAGAAAATATGTACAGAGACCTCAGTACTTGGAGAATTTCTATCTCCAATCAAGAACAAGTAATTATTATTAGCTGACAATATCAATATTTTTAATATTATGTTTGTTTTGACAGATGCAAGGTTCAAAACCAGTGACTATATTTTATATAAGTATTAAAAGGATAGATTCTTGTTCGGAAAGCGACCGATATTGGACTGTTCATCGAGTGGATCAAGATTTTTATACTTTAAAACTGAAACTAGTTGAGTTTCATGGAGAAAATGTAATCTGTGATAGTCCGTTACCTCCTAGAAGGTAAGCACGAACCCGTTAACTATGATCCTTCGTTCCTGATAATTTTCCCGATTTTTTTTTGTGGAATGACCGTTTTCTAGAATTATAATTAATTTGAGAACATGGGTTCGATTCCCATAGCCGACAAACAATTTTCTCCACATTTAAACTCCATTAACATAATTGGGGGCCGTGTTTTACGGCTGGTAATTGCTCATCACGCGCATAACTATATTAATTAACGAGATCTGCTACGGCAGAGTGCCACACTCAGTAATGGGTAAAAGACGTGATGATATATTGAAATATTACAGGGTATCGTCTCTAGCAGAAACAAGAAGACAAAAATACGAAGAATTTATTCAATCTCTTCTCCAAAAATCAACTTTAAGAGGAAGCGACTTATTATATACATTTTTAACTACAAAAGAAAATTTTACCCTTCTCGCTGATAACTCTGTGCCAATAGTTAGTGATTTAGAAAATATTTATCAATCTGTTGCACATAAACTTCGGAAAGAAAAAGGACAGTACTTAGATTCGTTTATGAATACGTTTTTGATGTCAACAGAAACTTCGAAAATTAAGTAACTATAATTTTCTACTAAATTTAAGTACAGAAATAATTTAATTTTTTTTATAGTAAATTTGAGAATCCTGATATCGGAGAAGAAGCCGATACTGGAATTATTTTTGAGAAAAGTGCCAGTAAACCTAGGAATATTAAAAACACAATTTTTGAAAATAATTTTGGAATAAGTTTACCAGAAACAATCGACTATACAAGCACTATGTTTAATCCACAAGATATAGTCGAATGCTCATATTATTTACGTAAGTTACAACTTTTTAATTACTTTTATGCACAACCGGGCCGAAAAGCATGCGTTTCAGTCCTAAAATGCGGGCTTAAACACTTGTTTTTGGCCCTAGGGCCATACAAAAATAATTCCAATGGATACATAAATAAAATGACAATTTTTGTTTATTGTGAATACTTGATTTTACAAAATGTCATTTTAACTTATAACCTATGTACATATTTTAATCTTTTGAACATATAATTAAATGTTATTTTCTTGCGCATAAAATATTGTATGTACCATGGGTGAAATTAGCGTTTCTGACCCTGAGCATGTTTTTAGCCCACGGCGCTTTGTGCCTCGTGCTAATAATCATGCCAAGGGTCAGAAACACCTGTTTTCACCCTTGGTGCATAAATAACTATTATGCACAAGCGGGCTTAAATACATCTTCTTGGCCCTAGGGCCATAAAAAAATATTTCCTATGGATACAATAATAAATAAATAAATGGGGTGGCTAGCTCAGTGGTATGAAGTCGGCCTGTAGATCCTGAGAACCCTGGTTCGATTCCCACAGGCGATAAACAATTTTCATAATTTCAAAAACTACCCCTGTGGCTCCTCCACCACTAACATCTTTGGGGGCCGTGATTTGACTGCTGGTAACCGCACTTCACGCGTAAAATATATCACTTACCGAGATCTGCTTCGGCAGAGTGCTACACCCAGTAATGGGTAGAAGGCGTGATGATATATTTATTTATTTACATAAATAAAATGACAATTTTTGTTTACTGTGAATACTTGATTCTGCAAAATATCATTTTGACATATAACCTATGTACATATTTTAATTTTTTGAACATATAATTAAATGTTATTTTGTTGTGCATAAAATATTGTATGTACCAATGGTGAAATTAGCGTTTCTGATCCTGAGCATGTTATTAACGACGCTTTGCGCCTCGTACTAATAATCATGCCACGGGCCAGAAACGCCTGTTTTCACCCTTGGTACATAAATAACTATTAAATGTCCTTTACAGTCCGGAATATTTTTCATGCACCGAAAGGCGTTCTTCAACTCTTCAGTGGTATTTCCAGCGTTGCGTCACAAGCGATTGACAGTTTATCAAAAATTTTCATCGAAAAAGAGATTAAATCTGCTCTTTCAGAACATACTTTGGCACATTTGGTTAATTTACTACAAGGTAGGATAGTTTTTAGGGCTTTTTTGTGAATTATAAGTTATATTTTGTTTGTAGAAACTCTTTTCGAACATAAATCTGATCCAGCAACAGCAGTAGAATTAGAACAAAGAAAAATTACTGCGTTTAATCATTTTTCGAACTTAAATCGAGGATTTTTTTGTTACTGGCTAGGGTTGGACATCAATGAAGGACTTATGACTTTGCTGCAGATTCTTCAGCATCCTCAACTTAACAAACAGGTTGAGTTAAATGACAACTGGTGTGAGGAATCAATAATATTTATGTATTTTTGCAGCTGGCGTACTCCTTTTTGGATATCCTGGTTTTAGAATTATTTCCTGACTGTAATTTAACATAAATCTATGAAAATTTGTTAACCTGTATTTAATTTATGATTACTTAGTCATTCCAAACATATCTGATTTTATTTTGTTAATGTGTATTAGTTGTTAATAAAGTTTTATGGAAATGTTACCAGTTATTTAAATATACCTATATAATGTTCAATACAGTAGGGTAGCTGTGGTATCAAGTCGGCCTGTGGATCCTAAGAACCCTGGTTCGATTCCCACAGGCCACAAACAATTTTCCTCATTTTAAAACTACCCCTCTGGCTCTCCCACCACTAATATCTTTGGGGGCTGTAATTTGACGGCTGGTAACCGCACTTCACGCGCAAAATATATCACCGAGATCTGCTTCGGCAGAGTGCCACACCCAGGAATGGGTAGAAGGCGTGATGATATATTTATATTTACTTATATGTTGAATATATTGTAAAGTAAATATATATATATATATATATATATATATATATATATATATATATATATATATATATATATATATATATATATATATATATATATATATATATATATATATATATATATATATATATATAGTAAGTTAAAATAGTATTTCATATTAAATGGGGTAGCACGAACCCTTTAAATATTAGTTAGATTCATGCACTTCATAAAATAAATATATCATCACGCCTTTTACCCATTACTGGGTGTGGCACTCTACCGAATCTGATCTCGGTAAGTGATATATTTATGTGTGTGAAGTGCGGTTACCAGCCGGCAAGTCACGGCCCGTAAAGATATTAGTGGTGGAGGAGCCACAGGACTAATTTTAATGTGGTAAAAATGTGTGTCGACTGTGGGAATCGAACCAAGGATCCACAGGCTGACTCGATACCACAGAGCCCATCTACCCCATAAAATAAATATATCATCCGCCTCTTACCTATTAGTGGGTGTGGCACTCTGCCGAAGCAGATATCGGTAAGTGATATATTTATGCGCGTGAAGTGCGGTTCCCAGCCATAAAATCACAGTCCCCGAAGATGTGAGTGGTGAGGGAGCCACAGGAGTAATGTGGTGAAAATGTTTCTCGACTGTGGGAATCGAACCAGGGTTCTCAGGATCCACATGCCGACTCGATACCACTGAGCATTAATATTGTAAAAGGTTGAATAAAACGTCATTTTATGTAACATGAATGTATAATATACCAACAAGCACAAAAATAGTACATTTGATTTGTAAACGCTTACAAAATTTGTGCAATATTGTATATGTATTACCCTACAAGATTTCTTTATTTATTTATTATTTATTCTACTCTGTACAACAGGAACTTAATCCCAATTACAGTACAGTGTCCGGACTCATCAAGCCGTAGTATACTAGTTCATATATATATATATTTAGAATGAGTGGAATTCGACTCGAGATCTCCGGCTTCCACAGCCGTAACGCTATCCACACTCCAGTTATAAAGAAATCTTGGAGGTATCCTGGTATAAAATACCACAATAAACAACATTTTTACAAATTTCAACATTCATAAACACAAAAATCACATGAATGTCTACAAAAACAACATTTAAGTGCGGTAACATTAAATTATCACTTGACACGACTTTCGATAAAATAATTGACTCCTTATAATAAAATAAAATTAACAATATTTTATAGTTAAAATCAAATCATAATATTTGTTCTACAATCAATTTAAAAAAAAATAGACACATTTTAGAACACAATTTGACCCAATGAAATCACACATTCATTTGTATACATAAGAGTTTGTACAATAAATATCTTAAAATTACTTTCTCTCGATTAATCTACTTATTGCCATAAGCGATACAAGCTCTTATGTATTTTTTATTAGTATTTTACCCGTTCTACTTACTACGAGGGATGCACCACACACTATTTCATTTTATCTGACTTTACAGACTTTCACAGGTCTTAATACTCAATCATTTTCCCGATTGTTTGCCTTAATTACAATTTTCCGGAAGGATTATTTCCTGAATGCCTATTTCTATTTTCCCATGTATAAATTTTATGAGTACTTTTTCACTTATTTATTTTCTCGTGAAAATGCATTCTTATAATCTGCGTTCGTGAAATTGTCATTAGGGAAATTGGATTTCTTTAAAACTGTTATTCGTTGAAACTGACACTCGGGAAAATGGTAACATAAAATACCATTTTTATTTAGTTTTTAACTCTCTTTCCAATTCACAAAACGAGTTTATTTAAACCTGGGTTAAAAAGAACTCTTTACAATACTTGCACTGTAAGTTATCTATTAATGACAAAGTTTAAAATACTGTTGCTGAGTTGCATGAAAGTTTTATCGGTTCATTAGCAACTACCGGTTCAATAAATTTCAGAAAATCCCTGGACGTATTCCATATGCAATTTGGATCAGATCTAATTTACATTTACTGAACCAGATCACTTATTTATTTTGCTGGATTACATCGCTGACTTTATTTTCTGTACTAAAATTACTGATTCTTTTTTACTTGGAAGTAATTCACCCGAAAAAGTGCATCAGTTTGCTTAATTCTGTTCATTTAGTCATGTTGTCTAATTTATCTGAACTGATTTAAATGAACCAAGTGGCAAATGGAAGCTCCTATTGATACTGTTGTTAGATAAACAATTCTTTAACTAAAGAGCTCTTTATTTTTTTCTTGCAACCCAGCATGTAAATGGAACTTTATTGCACAGTGGTTTCCATGGTTATATCAGGACTTTAATATTTATTTCAGGGTCCTGTTTATTTTGACAATAAATTGACAGCTGCCAATTTTGAGACCTATTTTTCTTTTTCTTCTATTTGTGCAAGTATTGTAAAAAAAATAGCTTACTAATCTCAAACTGTAAGTGATTTTTTAAGTCGCGAATGTTTAGGAAATCGCTTACAGTTCATAATAATATACTATCAATTAGCATCAAATGTAATTCATTTCGTGAACCTGATTCAATTTGAAACAGAGTTATAGTTAATATTAAAAGTGGTATTATCTGGCTGTAAGAAATTCGTAATAATTCCCTCAACTATGGCCGCTACTAGTGCTTGTCAATATCGGCGGGTCGAATTAGTGGTCAATCTCATACTTAAAATTAAATTAACTATAAAGCTACTTTGCACTAGAAATGTGATGCGCCTAAAACGACTTTTGTTTGTTCAAAAGACACCCAGAATATTAAGGACCATGGAGCCATCCTTATCCAGACAGGAAGGAATCCTTTATATAATGCGAAAGCGCCTTCATTGGATACCGTTTTCTTCAAACAATCCCAAGATGATTTGTAAACTAGAGGACTGCAAAAACAAATCATGTTAGAATTGATTTTTCTTAAAACTTTCTAGCTTCATCGAGAAACAATTTTTTACGGCCTTAACTGAATGTTAGCTTTTATTTTCTCATATGCGGGTCGAAAGTTGGTTATTTTCCTGCCTTATTTATAATTGGTTTCATAGCAACCCTCTGCGCAGTCTTAGATATTTATTTATTTATTTATATTTCGTACGATTTTTGTTTAAATGACATGAAAGAATGATCGTAGAAAAAATTATATTTATACTGCTAGAGGAAAGTCATTTCCTCCCTTGTCACCTGTGGGAGGCAATAATACACTTTTTTCTAAGGTTGTGTTGAAAAATTATCATATCAACATTCCAAATGAGTGTAGAAAGTATATCTTTTCGTACGATTTTTGTTTAAATGACATGAAAGAATGGTTGTAGAAAAAGTTATATTTATACTGCTGGAGGAAAGTGTCATTTCCTCCCTTGTCACCTGTGGGAGGCAATAATACACTTTTTTCTAAGGTTGTGTTGAAAAATCATCGTATCAACATTCAAAATGAGTGTAGAAAGTATATCTTTGCAACATTCAGTGCGGCATGATCGTTTATGATATTGTTGCCAAGACAACTATTGTTGAACAATTTTTTATTTGAATTAGGACCAGTTTTTTCATCTCCGGTAAAGTTCCGAAGAACTATCGGCAGGATAATTGAAAAAATATCGCATCAGAATATCCCATCCAGTATAATTATTATCATTTGTACTGATTTTCATGCGATGCTTTTGTCACGATTGTGATTTGTTTGAATAACTGTTGCATGGAAACTTTATACGCCCTAGGGCTATAATAGCCAAATTACGCCCGTTTTTGAAGGTCAATAAACAAGTTTACGATGCCAAAATAAATAAATACATTCACTGGGTAACGGAATTTTATCCTATTAACTGGATTTTCTCAGTATAAAACTGTACTTATTAGTTGAATTTAAAAATATTTCACATATAATTGATTGAAAATAGACTAAGGGAAATTAATTCCCTAAAATTTTCATAGATACTTACTTTCCTTTTGCATCATTAGGTTGATTCATAATTCTAGTCTTGATGACATCTGCAGGAGTTCCCATACCAGCAGCAACAAAACCAGCTATTGCTGAGCCCATAACATGGACCACGGGACCGTCCTTCAGGTCTGAATGTGTCAGAATGAACCTTTTAGCGGTGTCATAGGTTGTTAGGTCGCCGAGGTTCACCAGAGCTGCACGCTGCACGTTTGGAATTGAACCTAAAGAATTTCATAAATAAACTTACTTACTGCTAAATATAAAAATAAATATATAACGACTTTTATTCATAACTGGGTGTACCACACCCAGGAATAGATAAAAGGAGTGATGATATATTCATATTTATTTATTTTACGTAATATAAAAATAATTGTCACCTTTCCACAGTCCTCGAATTCCAGAAGTTTGCAGAATCTTCACAAAAGCATCATAAAGTCCTTTCACTCGCGGTGGTTCACCCATCATTCTCCTCTTGCCCTCCATTTGAATATGAACCTTCAGGAGGTCCATCGGACTCGCTAAATACTGCGCTACCGATCCAGCAGTGATACCACCTAAAGAACAATCAATCAAAAACAATCACAATAAGTTATCGGTTAACTAACTGATAGCTGATGCCCACAGAGGAAAATTTTTGTCTTTCTCTGCGTGGAAGACATCTTCACGAAGCTTTTGATAGCAGATGATCCTCGTTCCTGAGTAGACGGTATGGCGGAGGAGTGCTGCGGAGGTTCCTTGCCAGAGCATCATCACGCCTTCTTCGCGGACGATTCCTGCTGCTGTTTTGAACATTCCTCGATGAGGGGCCTACAAGATTCATATTTATGCAGAGGTGTCAGATTAAGACGAATGTTAAACCCTAAGTTAACTTTTAGGGCAGTTTGAATCTGGGGGTGAAAGATAAATGTGGGAAAGGATTGAACTACCTTTCTTTCTCATATATACAGGGTGTAATGGGGTGGCTAGCTCAGTGGTATGAAAATGAAACAACATAAGAAAGGAAGGGAGTGTCGCCCTGCACTTGTTTTTAAAAATTAATTTCCTACAATTGTAGTTAAACACTCTATGTAAGAATTGAATACAAATCTTTGGAGGCCGTGATTTGACGGCTGGTAACCGCAGTTCACGCGTAAAATACCTACCGAAATCTGCTACGGCAGAGTGCCACATCCAGTAATGGGTAGAAGGCGTGATGATATATTTATTTATTTTATTTATCTGTGGCAACTAAAATTCATTTCCGGTAAAAATCAGTAAAATTGCATTTATTCAACATTATAAAATATGGGGTAGTGGCTTAGTGATATCGAGTCGGCCTGTGGATCCTAAGAACCCTGGTTCGATTCCCACAGGCGACAAACAATTTTCATAATTTAAAAAAAAGCTACCCCTGTGGCTCCTCCACCACTAACATCTTTGGGGGCCGTAATTTGACGACTAGTAACCGCACTTCACGCGCAAAATATATCACTTACCGAGATCTGCTTCGGCAGAGTGCCACACCCAGTAATGGGTAGAAGGCGTGATGATACATTTATTTTTATTTTATAAAATAAGTTTGGAATATTCATATATTCTCCTGAAATAATTATTTTATCTATAAATAATTTAAAAAACCGTTTTAAGGTTTATGATTGCGAATATTTTATTGAGATCAGATATTTTTTATCGATTGTCATTTTTTTACAGTGAAGAGGATTTACTATAATTTTTTTGATCCCATTCGAAAAAATAATTTATTCTCTATACAAATATATCAAAAAATAATAATAATTTATTTGAAAACAATTGAGAAAATAAATAAAATAAATATATCACTACACCTTTTACCTATTACTGGGTGTGGCACTCTGCCGAAGCAGATCTCGGTAAATGATATATTTTGCGCGTGAAGTGCGGTTACCAGTCGTCAAATCACGGCCTCCAAAGATGTTAGTGGTGGAGGAGCCACAGGGGTAGTTTTTGAAATTATGAAAATTGTTTGTCGCCTGTGGGAATCGAATCTAGGGTACCAGGGTTCTCAGGATCCACAGGCCGACTTCATACCACTGAGCTAGCCACCCCATATATGGGGTGCTACTTTATATGATAGGATATAGCGTGATGTTATGTATGTAATTCAACTTACGGTGGTGATTCTAGCATCTTGCTTGTTTGCTAACTCTCCCTGAATCTGCAGCCTTGTTTTTGTTAAATCTAATGGATAAGTAGCTACAACAAAAAATTATTTAAATATTTCAATCTTCAAATATTTGTTTTCAATGAGATACAATCAATTTTTATCAGTAAAACTATGATAATTGTTAATCAGATGAGGTTTATTTTTAAAGTAGTGGACAGAAAGGTCCTTGGAACTGTGGCATTGAATTCCAACGAATATTGAGTAATAAAATAAATAATATACCTAATTCTGCGAGACTGGCAGCAAAAACGGACACGAGATAAGTACACCACAGGGAGTCTGCGTAATTATACTGCTTTTCAAGCAATTGATGACTTGCTACAGGCATATTGGATTTTTTCTCAACTCCTGCAATAAAAATATCGAATGGTGAAAGTTCTGTACAAATAAAAATGTATATTGATTGTGTTAGATTGTGTAACAAAATTCAATACATGAATAGCCAGTCATTCTAATGAAAAATTCATATATTTTAATTCATAGTTTTTGTATAATTTTGAATAGCAAATTTGTTTATTTATGAATAAATACATTATAGTGCTCATTGCGTAATAATAAAATGAAAACATGCATTTTCTTGTTAATTATTCTACTTAATTAATATATATTAAAAAATGGATTTTTTTTGAATTTTTGAAAATAGAAAAACAAAGAAATAAATATCAAAGTATGCTATGACAACAGAGTTTGTTGGTTATGTCGAATGACAGTTCATGTTTAAATAGTTAAAATGCAGTGATAATAAAAGAAAATAAGGTACTTACCACATATAAATTGTTAAAAAACAGTTAATAACTTAAATTATTGTTAAATCAGTGCTTTTATAACGACATTCTACCGTATACTGCGACGAAGCTGTCAACAGAATGACAGAAGTTTTTTACCAGAATGATTTGTTAAATTTCGACCCAGTTTTGGAGGAATCAAATGTATTATCACCTGTTATATACCACTTAATAAATAGCTGATAAATGTTTCTGTAAGCATATTTATTGAATTATCAATTATCATTTTCATCGGTCATATAAACTATTTATATTGGAGCTTTGTACTATGAACCATGGTCATGATCATGAAAATCAGTTTAAAATAGTTAACAGTTTTATTTATTGCGTCGAAAACATCATTCGTTAGGTGTAATACGATATTCTTTTGACCCATGTGTAAAAAATACTAAACAATGTCATATTTTATCGATTACATAACAACATATGATCAACATTTGAGACCAGATTATTTTTTAACTTAAAATAATTACATTTGCTCCTATTATATTTGGGTCGTAACAATGTGAAATATATTAACATATCATTAATTTCTAATCGATTATTGATCGATTGAGCGTATGTGCAAGTAACTGTTAATATATTTATTTCAACAGTAATATGACATAATACAGTGTGAATAAATTGAAAATAAATAAAATAAATATTGAATTAAATACTAAAATATTGTTGCCGTCACGCGCTACTAAAATAAGTTCATTTATAAATAAACTTTTGTAATTCTTTACGTAAATAAAGAGCGAAATATTTAGCTCAATGTGAGGTCATTTATTTCAGAATTTGTATCGATAATAGTTACTATAAAAAATATAATTTCACTATCAAATAATGCTGTTATCAATAAATAAATATGTAACAATCTAGTAGGCTTGCCCTACACTATATATATTTATCTTTCTTATCAATTTTAATTTTTTTCCGTCCGAATGTTTTGCTACAATTTCAAGTACAATTATGAAACTTTGTTTATAAAAATAAATTAGATTTTACATATTTTCTAATATTTTGTCCTAGTAACTAAATACAAAAGTATTAATTGATAAGTATTATTAATTTAATAAGTATTGTAATATTATAGTTATTAATAAATTGCTATCAACAAATTTTTGAATTTAAAAATCATTTTAAACATTTATCATGTTAACAACATTGTAAATTATTTTTATGAAGTAATGAAACAAAATAAAAAATAAAAATTTAATAATAAACAAAGAATACATTTATTAATTGATATATTAGTGTGGAAAAGATAGAAAATATGTTCGGAAAAGCGAGAAAAATTCATAGACGAAGATTAGACAAAACGTCAATATTGGTAGTACTGCGTGAGTAGTACACATAATCATTTCATGAAATATCGTTCTAAATATATGTGTAGTGCATTAAATTTCGTAGAAAATGAAGATGATCAATTAAAAATATTGCATCAGTTCCTCGAATAAACATTTACAGTAGTTTTTATCAAATTAAATAAACTAAAATGTACTGAAGTGTCACTTATCTAAAGGTGTCTTCCGCCATTATTTCATACGTATTTAGATATTTTCTACTGTGCTGTGGGAGTGTACTCCTGAACAATCAGACAGAAAATTTTAGAGGTTCTAGTTTATAAAAGTAGTGTTTGTTTAAAATGATTGATGTATAACAAAGTGTTGATACAGTGGAACATAAAAACAGGTGTATGAGACAAGTTTATTATTATAAAATTAATAATCAAAGCACTCCTTTGTACTCGTTCGTGATTTCAAAGTGAAGAAGTGTAATTTAGTGACAAAAACATTAAATAATGGAAGCGATAGCCAAACACGATTTTAATGCCACTGCAGAAGACGAGCTAAGCTTTCGAAAATCTCAGGTTTTAAAGGTATGCCAGTGATTTCTTCCTCTCTGCCTCCAGTATTGCTATAAATCCTTCTCAAATTACAGATACTAAACATGGAAGATGACATGAACTGGTATCGAGCAGAACTGGATGGTAAAGAAGGCTTAATTCCTAGTAACTACATAGAAATGAAAAATCACAGGTGGGCTACAAACTGTCATATTCTTTCTGCTAGCATAAACAATGTTTTATCGTATTTTTAGCTGGTATTACGGTAGAATAACGAGAGCAGATGCTGAGAAATTGTTACAAAATAAACCAGAAGGAGGCTTTCTTATTAGAATAAGTGAATCATCGCCAGGCGACTTTTCATTATCAGTCAAGTAAGTAGTTTTGTTATTTGATCACTTTATCTAAACACACATAAAACTAGAAATTTGTTTGACGTATTCTTGGAAATCCCCATATTTAACATAAAAAGTACTAATAAAACTACAGTATTCTTTTGTGGTTACTGACAAGGTTAAAATTATCTCCTAACCTTCAATTTGATTCGGTTGCAAACAGTTCAATCATCACGAAATTCTTTTTTTCTTCGACCGAGCATAAAGTAGACAATTCCAACTGACAATTGAGTGCAGAAAATATACATTTTCCACTTACCGAGCGATAAAGTAAGTGTATCCATGGATATATGACAACTCTCAACATTTTCAAGCTAATTTCAAAACAGAAAACCTGTCAAAAGTGTTTTTAAATTCTTTTTATGGACTTCTAAACGGTCGCGTTATAGTTATTTGTGTACTTAGAGCAGAAAGTAATGTATTGCCGCTCGTAACAACTATGCAAGAGCAGCAAGAACACTTTCTGTTGGAGGGCACACAATATTTTTTTTCTAAGACCATTTAGAAGAATTAAAATCTTTTTTGACAGGTTTTCTGTTTTGAAATTCGCTTGAAAATGATTTTAAATTATTTTCAAGGGTTTTTAAACGGTAGCAAAATAGTTATTTGTGTAACTAGAGCAGAAAGTAGTCTATTGCTGCTTGTGCATGAAGATTGTTGATCGAGAGGTAACAAGCATGCAAGAGCGGCGAGTTTCTGCTCGAGGTGCACACAATATTTTTTCTACGATTTAGAAACGCTTAAAAAATCATTTTTGACAGGTTTTCTGTCTTGAAATTCGCTTGAAAGGATTTTAAATTCTATTTAAGGGTTTATAAACGATTGCAGAATAGTTTGTGTATCTAGAGCAGAAAATAGTCTATTACTGCTCAATCAACAATTATGCAAGAGCAGCACGGACATTCTCTGCTCGTGCTGCACATAATATTTTTCTACGACCATTTAGAAACGCTTGAAAATAATTTAAAATCATTTTTGATAGTTTTCCTGTTTTTAAATTCGCTTGAAAATTATTTTAAAGTCTTGTCAAGGGTTTTTTAATTGTTGCAGAATAGTTATTTGTATACCTAGAGCAGAAAGTAGTCTATTTCCGCACTAGCATGGAGATTGTTGATCGAGAGCAACAACTATGCAAGAGCGGCAAAGACACTTTCTGCTCGAAGTGCATAAAATATTTTTCTACGATCATTTAGAAACGCTTGAAAATAATTTAAATTTTTTTTGAAAGTTTTCCTGTTGAAATTCGTTTGAAAATGATTTTAAATCCTTTTCAAGGATTTTTAAACATTTAAACGGTCGTAGAATAGTTATTTATGTACCTAGAGCAGAAAGTATTCCATTGCTGCTCGCAAAAATTATGCAAGAGCGACAAAGACACTTTCTGCTCGAAGTGCACAAAATATTTTCTCTACAATCATTTAGAAACGCTTGAACAGTAATTTAAAATAATGTATGACAGTTTTTCTGTTTGGAAATTCAGTCAACAGTTTTATATATCCAATGACAACTTACTACTTTCAATTGATAGTTAGAAAAGTCTATTTTCTGTCCTACCTCGAACAACAATCTCTGGTTGAGCGTAATAGCCTACTTTCTGCCCTAAATACACAAATAACTTTTGAAAATTGTAGATGATGATTTAATGATTGATTTTTGTCAGGTGTAGCGACGGTGTTCAGCATTTCAAAGTCCTGCGCGACGCTCAAGGAAAGTTCTTTCTCTGGGTAGTAAAATTCAGTTCGTTGAACGAATTAGTAGATTACCACAGATCGACCTCCGTTTCCCGTTCGCAAATTGTCAAACTGAGGGATATGGTCCCAGAAGAGGTAATGACAGCTAATAATTTTTAAAAGAGGTAAACCGTGTGATGTCAAATACTGTCTCTCTTCCGTCTCTATCTTTCTGGATTAATGTTTCTAGCGCTTAACAATCATTTTTGCAGTGTTTTACTCTGAATGGTTTCTGCTTTTATTATCTTGGTTTTGATAAGAGTTTCCGGGCAGATTATTAAACTGTTTAGTTGAAATAATTTAGGGAAAAATGTAAGCGGAAAGCATGGTGATAAAGTGTGCAGTTATTTGACATTAACACTGGTTGTTTATTATTTTTTTGTTGCTTGTATTTTACAATTTTTTGGTATGAGTCATTATGTTGATTACATTATTATTATTATTATTGGAATGCTATTAAGGAATCACTATTTCATTCGCATATTTATTCACACCACACATGTCTTCTTCAAAATATATACAGGGCGTAACATAAATAAACACTATTCATATTATTTCCTGAAATAATTATTTAAACTGATTATTTTTTGACGTTTCTCATATAAATAAATAAAATAAAATATATCATCACGCCTTCTACCCATAACTGGGTGTGGCACTCTGCCGAAGCAGATCTTGGTAAGTGATATATTTATGCACGTGAAGTGCGATTACCAGCCGTCAAATCACAGCCTCCAAAGATGTTAGTGGTGGAGGAGCCACAGGGGTAATTTTAAATTGGTGAAAATGTTTTGTCGGCTGTGGGGATCGAACCAGGGTTCTTAGGATCCACAGGCCGACTTGACAACCACTAAGCCATTACCCCATGTTTTTTTAGCTTAATTTCACTCATCTAAAATTCAGGATTACCTAAAACTCTTTTGAGATTTGGAAATATAAATAAATAAATATATCATCACGCCTTTTACCCATTACTGGGTGTGGCACTCTGCCGAAGCGATAAGTAATATATTTTGCGCATAAAGTGCGGTTACCAGCCATCAAATCACGGCCCTCCAAAGATGTTAGTGGTGGAGGAACCAAAGGGGTAGTTTTTGAAATTTTGTTTGTCGCCTGTGGGAATCGAACCAGATTAGATTTTATTTAAACTGTTTTGAAAATATGGTTTAGCGTAAATAAATAAATATATCATCACGCCTTTTACCCACTACTGGGCGTGGTACTCTGCCGAAGCAGATCTCAGTAAGTGATATATTTATGAACGTGAAGTGTGATTACCAGCCGTCAAATCACGGCCTCCACAGATGTTAGTGGTGGAGGAGCCACAGGGGTAATTTTAAATTGGTGAAAATGTTTTGTCGGCTGTGGGGATCGAACCAGGGTTCCCACAGGCCGACTTGATAACCACTAAGCCATTACACCATGTTTTTTTAGTTTAATTTCACTAATCTAAAATTCAAGATTAGCTAAAACCCTTTTAATAATTGGGCTGGTTAGCATTTGAATATCAGAAAGTGATCTGGACTCAGAGAGTCATAATTTTCCATTTTCAACTTAGTTTTCTAACTCACAAAAAGAATCGTTTTTTATTTGGCTGTTCGAGTGGTGTATGCTTGTGTCTGACATGTTTTGGTCCCGCAGTGCCTTGTCCAAGCGCTGTACGACTTCATGCCTCAGGAAGCCGGTGAACTCGAGTTCAAACGAGGCGACGTGATCACCGTGACGGACCGCAGCGACCAGCACTGGTGGCACGGAGAAATCGGCCATCGTAAAGGACTCTTTCCCGCTACATACGTGACTCCGTACCACTCGTAAATAAACACTCATATCTATCAACAACACCACCGTTTCATACATCCCCCCCGTGCGCGGCCTACTTTGCATTTAGTTGGAGATTTTACAAGCTGCATTTTTAACAGATTGATCATCTTAAACAGGCAGATTCATAAAACGGATTAGCGCTAACACCGTTTTTAATATTATCTATAACTCTGTTTCAAATTAAAACAGATTCAAGAAATAAACTACATTTGATGCTAATTAACTCTCTTCTTAACTCAAGTTAAAATAAACTTATTTCATATATTGAAAAGAGAGTTAAAAACTAAATAAAAAATGGTGTTAGCGCTAGTCCGCTTTATGAATCTGCCTGGAAATTAATACTGTCTACTGGCTTCGAATTCCTGTATTGAACAGTGAAAAACCGACCATTACATACTTTGATTTTGGCGAATTTTTTTTTTGTAATATACAGGGTGTTCAATTTAGTTGTGCCACCGTTGCTATCTCGAGAATTATAAGAGCTACAAGATTGGTTAAATTGCCAAAGAAATACCATTTTTGTAATGTCCAGTATTATAAAGGACAGAATAAATTTACTTCCATAGTTAATGTAATTTAATTAACAAATTCGAATCAATTTTATTTATTTTATGGCATATACAACGTTACTGTCAAAAATTGGACTGTCATTTGAAAGAATTTAATTTACTTTGGAAGTAAACTTATTTGTCGTTTGTAATACCGGTCATTAATATATTACAAAACTATTAACAAAATTTTTCGACCAGTGGTTCTTAAAATACGGAGTGCAACTTTCTTATTTTAACTGGGAACCTATTTTTTTTATTCGATTCAGTAATTTTTTTCAGAATTCAAAGACTTAAAAGATTAGTACTTACAGAACAACCACGAAAGACTATATCGAAAGTATGAAGTCTGTAAACTTTGTGTTTATGCGCAGCGACAAAGACAACGACTAAGACTAAAACAGTAGCTGGAAACGCTCAGCTGTATTCACATATGACAAACTCTCAAGGTTATGTCGAAAAACTAAGACTAAAACTATGTTAAGAGGTGGAAACAAGGCATTACAACATTTTTGTCAAAATGCGTATTAAATTGACATTCTTTTAATTAAAATCACACAAAATCAGCGTGCTATGATAGAAACAAATAAAGGAAACATAATATTTTTGTTTGTTTGATTAATTATTATACATCAATACAATTATTTTGTAAAAAAATAAATAAATTTTGTTAGTCATTTGCTTCTGTCATATCACATTGATTCCTATGTGATTTTAATTAAATTAATGTCAATATTTGTCAAAAAATTTGTAATGTGAAGGTACTGAACTATAGTCATTAAATTCAGAAAAAAAAATGAATCGAATAAGCAAATAAAAAAAAATAGATTCCTATTTCAAATAAGACAGTTAGGGCCAAATTCACAATCGTCACTCACAGTCACCTCATTCCCACCTCACACTTAAAATCGAAGTAACTAAGGCAACTAACTCAAATTATGCAAATTTTTGAGTTAGTTGTCTTGGTTACTTCGACTTTGAGTGTGAGGTGAGGATGAGATGAGAGTGAGTGACGACTGTGAATTTGACCCTTAGACACCGTACTAGCCGAACAAAAATTTTGTTCATAGTTTTGTAATAGATTTACAAAATGCTATTTCTTTGCTAATTTAACCAACCTTGTAGCTCTTACAGTTCTCGAGATAGCAATGATGACACAACTAAATTCTACACTCATGCTGGGTTGCATGAAAGTTTTATCGGTTCATTAGCAACTAACGGTTCAATAAATTTCAGAAAATTGCTATTGATACTGTTGCTAGATAAACAATTCTTTAACTAAAGAGCTCTTAATTTTTTCTTGCAACCCAGCATCTGTATAATAGAGTGGTAGACACCTTGGTAAATTAATTTTGAGTTTGAGAATCTGAATACAAACTGTAAATAAATGAATATTTAATTCAAAATATACAACGATTTAAAAATGTACGTTTCAAATAAATTGATCGGTTAGTAACTAAGATAAAATGAATAACTAATATTCAAACATTTTTGTTGTTATTTCTAATAATTTATTATTATATTAATGATAGAAATAGTGATCTATTTATTTGGAACAAATTGCCGTTTCTGAATATTCTAAAATAAATGTATACGACAAAAAAATGCAGCTTGAAAAAGATGTTTAACGAAAAATCACTCCGTTCTTTCAGATTCAAGTAATGCTCACTCAAAAGTGCTGAAAAACAACTCAAATATTAGTTGAAGCACTTATTACAGATATTCAAAGCTCTTGATTTAACAACCACTAGTCGGCGACTATCTTATGACTTATTTAGTGGAGCGTGGATCAATAGTTTTGAATGTAAGCCCTCGTAACAATTAATGCCATGATTATTCTAATTTCATTCATTTAGAATAGAGAAACGTTTTTTACCGGTAGTTCAGTTTAAAATTGGGTAGAACTGTCAGTCATAAAAATTTCACGTAGTTTTTGATTTTGAACCCAATCTTGTATATATTAAGTATGTATTTATGAAAAACTGAAGCTACCAGTAAAATATGTTTGATAGTATACTATAGTTATTATTTTAAACGCTAGTGTGTTGAGTTATCGTGAAGAATTGAGTTAATTTGATATTTTTAACCCTCGAGTTAAGAGTATTGAACCAACTTGTTTTAGTTAATGTATATACTAACTTACAACTATATATCTAATGTGTCGCTTATTTTTTCTTATAAAATATGAGATAAAATATTATCAAGTTTCAATGATGTTAATTTTAAAACGGTTTGTCTTGCCGTTTTATAATTAACAGTAAAACATTTATTTTTGACACTTTACATCGTAA
Source organism: Pterostichus madidus (assembly GCA_911728475.2). Lineage (NCBI taxonomy): Eukaryota > Metazoa > Arthropoda > Insecta > Coleoptera > Carabidae > Pterostichus > Pterostichus madidus. The sequence continues at coordinate 535,076 of OU452314.1, read as the reverse complement.
TAAAATGTGCGGTAAATACTGAATGATATTGTGACTGTGTTTTAATGGCGTCAAATATTGTAGTGCCTTTTTGGTTTTGTGTTTTGCCAGTACAGACGGTAAGCCATGTTTGTTTTTTGATGTTTTGAAGTGATTTGCACCAGTTTTTGACCTAACACTTCTAAGTTTATAATTATGGCTGTATTATCTTCATTTGTTTGAAATTCTGAACATATTATTATTATATTGAATTATTATTTAGAGATTGTAAGATGTATATTTTTTCGTTTTTGCTAATAATAAATATATAATCAAATTTTAATATACATTTTTTGTTTCATTTTTACTTTCTTATACACAGTATAAGGAAGTATTGGAATCGTGAAAAAAATCGTTGACGAGATTTTTGCGGAAATACGTGTTTTGAGGTCCACTGAATCCGTTTTCATCATTTTCTCAATGATGTCTGTGTGTGTGTGTGTGCGTGTGTGTGTAGATGGATGGATGGATGAATGGATAGATGGATGGATGGATGGATAGATGGATGGATGTGTGTCCGAGTGTGCAATATCTCATGAACGAGATAAGATTTGTTAACGAAACTTGGCAATTATAAGTTTCATGAAGAGGAAGTTTACTGGACACAATACAATAAATACCATTTATTTCCAAAATGGATTCAGTTACGAAAAAAAGTTTCAAATAAAAGATGTTGGCAAAAATATTTGGAACACAAAATTTTATTTGCAATTTTTCTGTATATGCGTCTAATTTTGAGAAAAACTAATTTTTATATTTAATAATATGAAATATATATATATATATATATATATATATATATATATATATATCATCACGCCTTCTACCCATTATTGGGTGTGGCACTCTGTCGAAGCAGATCTCGGTAAGTGATATATTTTGCGCGTCAAGTGCGGTTACCAGTCGTCAAGTCACGGCCCCCAAAGATGTTAGTGTGGAGGAGCCACAGGGTTGCTTTTGAAATTATGAAAATTGTTTGTCGCCTGTGGGAATTAATAATATATTCCAATAACCATAGTAGCAATAGCAATAGAAATAAAAAACATAAATTTTAATTTTCGCTTTATCTAGTTATCTATATCTTTTTTCGGAAAAACATATACATCATTTAAATGGTCAACTAACTTTGCCTCAATTTAATCGACTTCGTATCTCACGGTTCTTGAGATACCAAGGGTTAGGCTCGAAAAACGGACATTCTGTATATGCCTCATCAGTAAAGTTAGACATAAAGTAGTCAATATTACTAAAAAATTATACGTAAACAAATTTGATAAATGCTGAATTACTGAAAATCTAAATTACATATATATTCTGAATATTAAATATGCTGTGTATAAGAAAGTCGTGTGATGCCCACACCAGATTTTTTTACTTTTGAAATTGAAATTTGCCGCTTAAATTACTTCATATCGTTCCGCCAATGAAAACGCTTCAAATGAGCAGTAGTACCAACAAGATATAGATAAATATTTGGTGTCTTCCAGCTGCTCTCTCTTTTTATGAGAAGTTCCCAGTGGCATCCATAGTCGTAAGTACATTTTTATTTCCGTATTTATTTCAATCATCCTTTATTTGTATTAAATGAATTTAATACAGACAATTAATTCAACCATGTTCTTTACTTTGCCATAATTATTTTTATCTACAATTTCTTAGTTTTCTAATGAATTTAAGATTGTTGTCTTAACCTCTAAAAAGCGCATGATGTTTTATTTTATGTTTGTCGTAGGTTATTCGTAACTCAAAATAGCGCAAAGATGTCGGGAAGTTTAGACGTGTTAAGTCTGAAAGAAGATGATGTTACGAAGATGCTGGCCGCTTGCACCCACCTGGGGTCGCAAAACGTAGACTTCCAAATGGAACAATACGTTTACAAGCGTCGCCAAGACGGAGTCCACATCATCAACCTCCGCCGCACGTGGGAGAAACTTCTCCTGGCTGCTCGTGCCATCGTGGCCATCGAGCACCCAGCTGAAGTGTTCGTGATTTCCTCGCGCCCGCACGCCCAGCGCGCTGTGTTGAAGTTCGCTGCTCATACCGGCGCTACACCCATCGCCGGGAGGTTCACTCCTGGTGCGTTTACTAATCAGATCCAGGCTGCGTTCCGAGAACCGAGGTTGCTGATTGTGACGGATCCTGCTTCTGATCATCAACCGATCACTGAGGCGTCTTATGTCAACATTCCTGTTATTGGATTCACGAACACTGATTCTCCGTTGAGATTTGTTGATATTGCTATTCCTGGCAACAATAAGGCCCCTCATAGCATTGGGTTGATGTGGTGGCTTCTCGCAAGAGAGGTAAGCAATGATTACTATTTTTTGATGATTTATTTATGTTTGTTATGATGATAAAACTCCGTTCCATTTTTTTCTGATGAAAACAGTGCTGAACTATATTTTTCCAACTGATGTTTGACATTAAATCAAGCTGTCAAAATTGCAGGAATTATGACGTGTTAAAACTTGGAATATTTTTGTTTAGGTGCTCCGTCTTCGTGGGTCCATTCCTCGTGACACTAAATGGGACGTAGTTGTTGATTTGTTCTTCTATCGTGACCCAGAAGAGGCTGAGAAGGAGGAACAGGCGCAGAAGGAACTCGTTGCTGTCAAACCAGAGGTAACCTCACTTTTCTATCTGTCAAACTTATTTCTGTCATAGACCCATAACGAATTAATTCAGCAGAGTGCAGCTGTCAAATTCAAATTTTACTTGTTTGTAATTCAATCATTAATATTTTTGAAAGGTTTTTTTTATATGAATGTTGCAAATTATAAATTTAAAGTGAGGTTAGAAACAGTTGCCCTCTGAGAATGACGTGATAACGTGATGGTTAAGAGCCAAATTCATAGTCGTGACTCACCCTCATCTCATTTTCATCTCACACTTAGGGCCAAATTCATAGTCGTGACTCACCCTCACTTCATTCTCACCTTAAACTTAAAGTCTAAGTAACTAAGGCAACTAACTCAAAAATGTACAATTTGAGTTAGTTGCCTTAGTTACTTCAACTTTGAGTGTTCAGTGAGAATGAGGTAAAGGTGAGTCATGACTATGAATTTGGCCCTTAAAGTCGAAGTAACTAAAGCAACTAACTCAAATTATGCAAATTTTTGAGTTAGTTGTCTTGGTTACTTTGAGTGTGAGGTGAGGATGAGATGGGGGTGAGTCACGACTATGAATTTGGCCCTAAGTCTATTAAATGATGAGAATTTTATCTAAGGAACCTCTGAAAACCTGTGATTACACTTTAAATCTGATTATTATTAACAACATTTCTTCCTGTTGCGCTGTTAAGTTCTCTTGTTCATGATTTGATTTGATTCCAGACGAAAGTGGTGCACGAGCCCGCTGACATGGTTTGGGCTGAAAGCGACCACCAATGGCCTGAAGACAACGCCACCGTTGCTGCTGCAGCTGCTGCTCCAGCACCAGCTGCTTTCAGCGCGTCCGAGGATTGGGCCACTCAGGTCCAGGAAGAATTCAGTGCAGCGCCTGCTGTTGCTGGAGCTCCAGCTCCTGAACCCACCACCAACTGGGCTGGTACCACCCCCAACTGGGCTTAAATTATGTAACTTTTTATATGTACGTTTTAATAAATAATAACGTATTTAAATATGTTTGTTTTATTTGTTGGTTATGGGTTGGTAGTTGGATGTAGTTCAAACTTTTACCGATAGATGGCAGTTGTGAATTGTGTTTGACAGTCAGTGTTTTTGGACGAAAAAAGGTGTTTTTAGCTGTATTTTGTCCTAGAAAATATGGTAAGAAGTTAATTAATAAATATTACTTTGTTTCTATTGATAATTTACTTAATAGAAACTTTTATTTTACAGGAAGTACAGGATATGGTTTCTTATTCCCGGCGGGTGCTAAATGTAAGTAACTTTATATTATAAAATATAAGTTTTATTGTCAAATTAAGATGGTTTTATACTGCGGCAACTTTATTACAATTTTTAATGGAAAAGCGAGATTTTCAGTTAATTTTACGGGCGGGAAAATGAGGGAACATAAATTTTGATAAGCTCATTATTAGACTTTACATTCGGTAATAAATTCTTTTAATGCCTTTTGAAGACTGTTACACAAAATGAAAAACTGATAATTTCTCGAGTTATATATCGTTTAATTACTGACAGTTCTTACAAAATATACAATACTTTACAAATTAATTAGTTGATAATCTACCATGTACTCGTAATCTATAAACACAAGTATAATCTTCATTTCCATGGTTACTTAATACTTCGAATTCAATTAATTCATATGATTTTGCTTCTGTTGGATAACTAATTAGAAAAGTTTGCCTTGGGGGCCCTTCTATTGAGTAAACAAACTGCCCTAAAGGAAAACCAAACTCTGCATATTCAGAAAACAGCCCCTGAAAGTAGAATCAAATCATGCAAACAGAAAATAGTATATTACGTACCCTAAACTGTAAGTGACAGTTTTTAGGTCAAGAATGTAGTTTGGGAAATCGAGGCCCAAACATTTCCGACCTAAAAAATCACTTACAATTCGAGGTTAGTAAGCTATTTCTTACAATACTTGCACAAATAGAAGGAAAAGAAAAATAGTAAAAAAAATAAATATATCATCACGCCTTCTACCCATTACTGGGTGTGGCACTTTGCCGAAGCAGATCTTGGTGATATATTTTGCGCATGAAGTGCGGTTACCAGTCATCAAATCACGGCCCCCAAAGATGTTAGTAGTGGAGGAGCCACAAGGGTAGTTTTTGAAATTATGAAAATTGTTTGTCGCCTGTAGGAATCGAACCAGGGTTCTCAGGATACACAGGCCGACTTCATACCACTGAGCTTTGACAGCTGTCACTCACGTGACATAGTGACGTTTTTCTGATGTAAAAACAGCTGTACGGACAAAGATCACTGCGCTACCTACAAAATTAACTATTTTTTTGTAGGTGGCGCAGTGATTCTTTGCCCGTACAGCTGTTTTTACGTCACAGTGTCACGTGAGTGCCCGCATCCCATTGTCAAAATAAACAGGATCTTGATATGTAATATTTACTTACTATTCACGGTGTAAGTAAAGTAAATATTAAAGTCCACTGTGTAATAAAAGTTACACTATGTTTAAATTTTGTCATTAATAGGTAACTTCAGGACAAGTATTGTAAAAATAATATGTATTCAATTCGTACACTTATCGTGAAATGTTTTGGAGTGGCCATGACTTCATTTTGAGTTAGTAAACTTGTAGAAACATGTTCTAAAGTCACAGCAGATATAAAAATGTTATTAGAGAGTTTGATTCGAATTTTTCCATAGCTTCCTTCGAAGGCAAAACATTTTCCTGGTTGAATATCGGATTGAATTAGAATTCGAGGGTTCGAATACGATCGAAAATGAAATAAACCGAATAGAACATAATTTATATTCGACAATTTTGCTGTAGTAAGAGGAGTGGAAATAATATTACCTCCTAGCGTTTCTAAAGCGTAATCTAGAATTGGAAAAGTTGTAATTTTTTTTGACTTGTTTTAAGATGAGTTTATACCTCTTAAGCCAAGTTTGTCGGCGTCGTAAACTAATAAAGCATCTTTGATCATATTCTGGGCTTTTTCCTCGTTTAAAATTCCCGGTTTTTCGGGTGTTGTCATGAGTAGTTTGTGGATTTGCTGTTGCAGCGCTAATGTTTTCCTGTCGCTAGCCTGTTGCTTTATTTGGAGGTAAGCAGCAGCCTGTTGCATCTTTCGAAGTTCATTCAACATTTCTTGGTAAATTAATGGACTATATGTTTGGATGTACATGGAGTCTGATTTTTGGTCGTTCGTTCGACCTAATTCAGTGTATGGAAGACTTGGTAGATTCGTTGGAGTAGGAACTAGAGGTTATGTTAGTTTCAGGATTTGTATGTTGTTTAAAAAGTTGACTTACCGTATAAATATGCTAATAGAATTGCAGAAAATGCTATGAAACATAGTAAAAACGATTTGTAATACGTTTTTATAAAATCTATGTAAAAATATAGTGGAACTGACAGCAATAATGATTCATTTTCTCTTGTTCTTTCAAATCTGCTGTTTGGTTGCGGTGAATTAATACTTGTAAAGTAATTAAATATATTTAGCTTCTTTAAAAACTTATAAATCATAGTCAACAGTTTTAATTAATATATTTTAAGCAAATAAAAGATTTTTGATTAACACCTGTCAAATTGATAGCACGTTGCGCTCATTAATTGTTTCCTCTGTCTCCAGGGCCGTCTTAGTAGGGTTGTTGATTTTTCGAATATTCGAGACTTCGAATGTTCGGATTTATTGAACTTTCGAATTTAGATTCGAACTTTTTGAATATTCTGAATTTTCGAATTATTCGAATTGTGAATCTGGATCCTAACGTGAACATGGCATGTTGATATGAATTATTTTCAGAATATACTCATTTGCAGAGTTTTTGTATTAATTCATAAGTAATTATTATTAATTATTATTATTTGACAAATTAATTCAATTTAGACTTAAAATTTCGCTACACTGTCAAAAACGTTTTTATTAAGGCGTTTTTTTTTATTCTTTTTATTGTCATTTTAAAACGTTTTACTAAAAGTTTGTAGCATTTAGATGGGCGGTAAGAGAATAGATGTCATAATTAAGACGCATAACTTGCAGAGTTTTTGCTGGATATTTCGCCGAGTTTATTATTTAATTCGTGGCTGACTTTTCGCGAATTATGCGTGAGCATGTTTGGGGCTGACAAATGGCGTTAATTCAGAGACAAAAATTCGTAAATTCGAAGCTTCAAAAAATTCGAAAATTCGTAAATTCGAAGCTTCGAAGTTTTTCTGACGGAAGTTCAAAACATTCAAATGATCGGAAGTTCAGATATTCGAACTTTGGTGGAAATCAACGACCCTACGTCTTGGGCCATGCATGGGCCCTTGGGCACACAGAATTTGGAGCCCTTTTATAAAGTAAAAAAAAGTGTCCTGAGCTCGTACCCCATGTGCCCTTATGGAAAAGACGGAACTGTCTGTCTCTTTCGATACAAAATACAATAAATCAAGTAATAAATATTTATTTTTTATAAAAATACAATAAATACACAATTAATATTGTTCATTTACACTATTATTTTGGTAAGTTATAACATTATGGTTTTCATCTGTTGAAAACCACCAAGCAAAAACAGCCATAATTCCATCGACTACTAAAATCAATGCACCCGGAAAAAGGAAGTTTTTGAAAAAAGTATTGCGTTTCAAAATACTTAAGAAGGAACTGAAATTTGACAAAAGTTTAAATAAAACCGTTGGAATAAACCCTAATAGTCCATTAAAACCTTGAAAGTTGTTGAGAAATTTTCCAAAAATATTTTCTGCTTCTTTTTCTTCACTGTAGTTTCCAGTGTCTTCTGAAGCACTTCTGTATTTGTAGGCGAATCCGTCATTGTCATGATCGAAGGCTTCACCATCGAAAAGAGACTCTACTATAAACGGAGCTGAAATTTCTAATTTATGCAGAATAAATTTAACCATTTTAATAAATAAATTATCAAATTTTTGCGATTTTTTTACTGGATAAGAATATTTAGTGTTGTATTGTGGGTAGTAATCATCAGAAATTGCAGATCTTTCAAAATCTGAAACATGACATAAACTTATTTGTTCAACAGATTAAATTCAATTGTTTACCGGATGTCAAATCATTTTCAGAACTGCTCGGGTAATTTTCATTTTCTCGGACGTTTTCAACAGCTTCTCGCAGGGTTGCCAAACGTTGTTTTATATCATTATAAAGTATTTTTTTGTCGTAATCATAATCTGCCTCTCTTTTATTTCGTTTGTAATTTTGTGTTCTATACATATCATAATTTGGTTCTACATTTTGGGAGTAATCAATTTCTTCTTCTATGTTTTCATGGTGTGGACAAGGTTTATAATGTTGGTATTGAATTTCTTCTTCTGGGTACGCATACTCTTGATGTTCTTCTTGTTCTTGTTGAGGATGATATTCTATTTTAACTGGGATAGCTTTAGGTTGGTACACATGATGTAAGACAGGTTTTGTTTCTGTCACTTCTTTGTTATACTGTTGGTTCTTGATTGGTTGGTATTCTTCATTGTTGTACTCTTTTTCTGTAGTAACCTGCTGCTGATTTACTCCATATTTCTCATTGTTGTATTCTTTTACTGGTTGTGGATGTTCAATAACTTTTACTTGTTGTTGAGGTGTATATTCTTTCGCGGGTTGTTGATATTCGTTGGTTTCCTTGACAACCTTGGTAGGATGCGGCGTTTTGATTGACTGATATTCAATTTTATTGGCGGGAACAGGTTCGTTTGGTTTACTAGGGGGGTATGGATGATATTGAGGGTTATGTACTGGGTATGAATGTGAATCAGGGTATTTTTGAAGGCAGTAAGGTAGCTGGTAAATTGGTGGTGGTGGATGTTCTATTTTAGAAGGAATATCATGGATTTTAGAAGGTATTTTCTTAGCTGTTTTGATAAGTTTACCAATTGATGCGCTTGGAGTTGAATCATGAGCTGGTTCATCAACAGAAGGACTTAAAATATCAGCAAATAAGCTTTCAAGTTGTCTGGATGACAACGGTAGTCCATTCTTGGTATTCTGCAGGTTTTTAAGTGTCATCAAATCAATTTCATGTTGTAGATTATCCAGTTCTTTTTCAATATCGCCAGGAAGATCCAAACTTCGTGATAGTGGTTTATCCAGTTGTTTTAACTGATTTTGAAGGGCTGATATTTTAGTTGAAGTTGAAAGTTGTTGATTTTTACCTAAATTCTCTTCTAGACGACGAATTTGTTCTTTAAGGTCTTCACTTTGAACTGGAGGTGATTTGATCGACTTAATATCATGCTCTAGCTTTTGCAGTTTTAGTTCTTGCCTAGTACGTTGATGCTGAGTGTCCATTTCTTTTAACTCACGTTCTAACTTTTCTAATTTCGATTCAAGTACAGATGATTGTCTTATTTCTGAATTAGGTTGTTGCATAGAGCGGAATATTTTCATTAAAGTACTTATTTCTTCATCTGTTTTAGGTTTGTTTACTGCACTGTCTTCTGTTGCCCGTAGCAACGCTGATCTTAACTGAATCTTTTCTTTTTCTTCTTCTTTTTTTAGAAGTTCATTGAGTATATCTTGCAAGCTTCTTAGCTCAAGATTAAGATCAGATTTAACATTTTTTGGGTGTTTTAGCAACACAGGGTTGGTAGGAAAGTGCCGCGGGGGTTGTAGTTCATCTACAAGTCTTTTTAAATTCTCTATTTCATCTCTTTGTTGATGTATTTGTTTTTCAAGTTCTTCTATACTTCCTACGGCACTTTGAGGTCCACCGACTTGTTTCGCAAAGCTAAAGACGGACTCCTTTAACTTTTTAATATCTTCAATTAGTTTTGTCGTCTCCGGAGGATGGTTCTGGAAATCTGTATCTTCTGGTTGTGGATTTAGTTGACTGGTTGATATTTTGCCTTGGTCTTTCAGGTCATCAATAAGGCCTTCAAGGTTCTTGGTTTCTTCCTCTGTTAAGTTTCTTGAAAGAGGGAATTGGGCACCTAGTTTTTGCCGAAGTTGTTGCTCTCGAAGTGTTTGCATCATGTGACGGATTTTATTTATTTCATTTCTTACTACAAGAAGGTGAGTTATGTCTTCGGTTGCTTGGGATTCTGATGGAGGTCCTTCTGGATTTTGACGGATTTTTGAAGAAGTTTTCTTGGTATGTTCTTCAGATGATGATGATGAACTGTCATCAATGATTGGTGATGTTATTAACTTTTTAATATTTGATTGTGGTTGTTCTTTTTGGGGTTCTTCTTCAAGTTCAGCCTCTTGAGGAATTGTTCTGCCGTAAGTGCTTACGGTAGGTTTAGGTAACGATTTTATTTTGTCTGCGTTTGGATCAAAAATAAAGATCCTTGGTTCGGCAGCTTTTCTTGCAAGTAAAGATCCTTCTAAGTTGTTGCGGGCGGTCTTAAGCTTGTTCCGGAAGTTCTCGATGAGGGTAGTAGGGCTGTCGACCTCACGAAGACGACCGATGGTTCTCGAAGAGCGAGGGGTTTCGCCTAGAAGAAATACAGAATTAAATAAGTTGTATATAATTATAAATATAAATAAAATAATAGTTATTTATTATACAAGTGTTTTATTAGGTATATAAAACACGCAAGAAAAGTTTAAACACGAGACCGAAGAGCTCGTGTTTAATATTCTTAAGTGTTTTATATACCAATAAAACACGAGTGTAATACAAAATTTTATCCACAACTCATAATTATAGGCACCGAAGAAGATTGGTCGTATCGTTTAACGTTGATTCAGTTATATACAGTTTCTCAAAATACGGTAGATTGAAGTAGTTGCTAAGTAACAAGTTGTTTACAATGTTTTATGGAATATAAAACCTTAGGGTTTTATGAACCATATAATTCAACTGAAATCAGTGTAATAATGTCTTTATTATATATGAGTTGTGGATAAATAAATATATCATCACGCCTTGTACTCATTACTGGTTGTGGCACTCCGCCGAAGCAAATTTCGGTAAGTGATATATTTATTGCAAAGATGTTAGGGGTGGAGTAGCCACAGGGGTAATTTTAAATTGGTGAACATGTTTGTCGGCTGTGGGGATCGAACTAGGGTTCTCAGGAACCACAGGTCGACTCGATACCACTGAGCCACTACCCCATTAATAAATATAAATAAAATAAATATATCATCACGCGTTTTATCCTACCGAAGCAGAACTCGGTAAGTGCTATATTAAGTGCGGTTATCAGTCGTCAAATCACGGCCCCCAAAGATATTAGTGGTGGGGGAGCCACAGGGGTAATTTTAAATTGGTGATAATGTTTATCGGCTGTAGGAATCGAACCAGGGTTCTTAGGATTCACAGGCCTACTGAATACCATTGAGCCATTATAAATATACAATTGCATATTTGTATGGGGTAGGTGGCTTAGTGGTATCGAGTCGGTTTGTATATTTGAAAAACCGGGTTTGAGTCCCATAACTGACAAATAATTAAAATTACTCCTGTGACTTTCCCTCACTACTAACATCTTTGGGGGTCGTGATTTGACGACTGATAATCGTACTTCACGTGCATAAATATATCACTTACCGAGATCTGCTTCGGCCGAGTGCCATACCCAGTAATGGGTAAAAGGCGTGATGATATATTTATTATATATTTATTTTATGAAGTGCATGAATCTAACTAATATTTAAAGGGTTCGTGCTACCCCATTTAATATGAAATACTATTTTAACTTACTTGTATCTGTACTAGTCGTTGGATCTATATCCTTATGTACTCCAGTTTCATTGGCTGGTTCTTCCTGTCCTTTGTCCTTATTGGCTGCTGATATATCACCACTTTTTCCCTCAATTTCTTCTTTATGTTTCTCAGAATCTTTCTCAAATCCTTCGACCGGCTTTTCTTTGCCATATTCTTCATCAGGAATCTTCAAAGTTGGTTCGACTTTTCTAACATTTTCCGCTTTAATTTTCTCCTCATGTTCAACTTCATTGTGAACGTCCGTATTTCCATTTCTGTCACTGATAGATTTACTAGTAACACTTGAAAGTAACAGTAGTAACACTGTTACTTTGATGAAGAACTTTAGTAGTTGATGAATCATGAAGGCTGGGTAACACTGTATGATTCAAAGATTCGGTTGTGAATGATGGGTAAGCGATTGTAAGAGCTGTTTTTGATGAACGAAGAAGTAAAAATAATTTTGTCATTTGTTTATAAATAAATTGCGAATTAATGAAAGTATTTAGGTCATTTAATATTGCACTAATTTGGTGTTGAGATTTTAGTAAAGATGGTATTTGTGTAGAGCGGCGAATTATTAATTAATTGTGTGATATTGATGTAAATTTGACGGCTGGTAAAATATTTATCATGTAGCAAGAACAGCGATGAATTGTCAGGAATTATGAAACTATTTAATTAATATTTTAAGTAAATATTTTATTTGTTGCTCATTTGTAAACGTCATTTATTTAGCTGTTTGGTAGCTATGTAAATGATCTTTACCGTTATTAACTTGTAATAGTATATTACATAATGTCAGGAGAGTAATAGTTTATTATGTAATAAGTCAGGAAAGTGATATTTTACTTGATGAAGCGGTTGTTTGAAATACAAAGCCTCAGATCGAGTATTTTAATCCGTTGAGTAAAGTAAAAACACTTTCCTGACGTATTATGTATACTATTTTTTCTGAAACCGTTTAATTTAATCAATAACTAATTATAAATCATTCAAAATGTTTAAATTTTTTGATATGAATTGTATTAATAGCAGACTACGTATCCAAGGTTACAACAAAAATAACAGTCCGGTAAAATCTTTACCAGACTGTTTTGTACTTTACAAGACTGTTATTTTTGTACCCTGTATTGTAATTGGGATTAAGTTCCTGTTGTACAGAATAGAATAAATAAATAAACAGGGGTACGATTGCTTGTTGTAAAAAAAGAAAAAATATTTAGCTATAATTTCAAGAATAAATAAATATATCATCACGCCTTCTACCCATTACTGGATGTGGCACTCTGCCGCAGTAGATCTCGGTAAGTGATATATTTTGCGCATGAAGTGCGATTACCAGTCGTAAAATCACGGCCCCCAAAGATATTAGTGGTGGAGGAGCCACAGGGGTAGTTTTTGAAATTATGAAAATAGTTTGTCGCCTGTGGGAATCGAATCTAGGGTACCAGGGTTCTCAGGATCCACAGGCCGACTTCATACCACTGAGCTAGGCATCCCATTTCAAGAATATTCTTCGTAATAAATTAAACCAATTTGAATTTGACTCTACGTCGTATTGTGCTCACGAACGCCACTGGCAAGAATTTCAAATTCCAAACACGAGATTTTAGAAAATGAACCATCATTTATACTACTAATTAAAGACCTTGTTTTCGCAAAATAAATGATAATAATTACTGCATACACCTATTGGCCGCGTGGTTGAAATTCTGCCATGGACTGTACACCCTGACACTGCAAATTATTAGCGGAATTTTTTGCATAGTTGTACATTTTTCATTGTGTGATTGTGACCCGAATTTTTGTTCTAGAATTCATTTTGAGTTTATTGTTTTGTTTAAAAGTATTTGAAATATGGGGTAACATATATTTCGTTTGTTTTTATGTATTTTGACGTCATTATATTAAGAAATTATTTATTGCTATTAGTTTAAGAAATAATAAATATATCACTTACCGAGATCTGCTACGGCAGAGTGCCACACTCAGTAATGGGTAAAAGCCGTAATGATATATGCATTTATTTATTTTATTTTAAATTGGCATTATGGAAATAATGCCATTGTTGTCTGGGATCAATACTTATTGATTGTTTTGTGAACACAAAAAACTTTTAACGATTGCTAAAGACATGAAAGAGGATAATTCCTTTAAGATAGTACTAGTGTGACGGTGGCGCCATCGGTTGTCGAGTGGCGGAACTGACGCTCAAAAAATATAAAAATTGAATAAAATAAGTGTTTTATACCTATTATGATTTGAATATCATGAATTGTTAACAAGTTGTTGGTCTAGTGAATTGTCAAACACCATACCACCGTGTGGTGTTGCCATTATAAATTGGGATTCTTAATTTTTCGTTAAAAATAAGGCTTTGCATGGCTATATATCCATTACTAAACGATAAAAAACTTTCTTCTTCTGATACAATATACATGGATAGTTCTAGAACATCATACTAGTTTTTCAAATGAAACTGCAAAATTTTAGAGGTACACAAACTAAATATGTGCGATTCTGAGTGATGATCGCCATAAGCCCCATATATATAAGAACTCAACTTTACAAGCGAATATATTTGTTCACAGTCGATGAATGTGTTTCATATTTTAACAGGATGCGTATGACTATCCAATGTTTAAGTACAACAAATTTCATTCGGATATGCAAAAAAAATGTTCACGCTAGTACTACCTTCATGAGTACATTTCATGTATAGATTTTTACAGATTGTGGTAGTATGAATATTGATAAGGGTGATTTCAATTTACAATCTAAAATATAAATGAAAACCTCAAAAATACAAAAAGTTGTGCTAGATGTGAATTTTTGGTTGAACCTGTACAAAAATCGAAAAACTTTATTATATGGTTCTATATGATTCAGACTACGATAAATCGAATGCCGTTGAGCGCATCTTTATATCTATTTTAGTTTGCGAGTTATAGCGATTATTGACTTTTTTGAAATCTCAACTTTGAAGGCCCATATCTCGAAAACTAAAAGAGATATTGAAATGCGGTTTGAACGAGTGTATTTCTCGTGCGCTAATGAACTTATACTGAAATTTTGAAAAATTTGATAATTTGCAATTTTTTGTTGAAATTTTCCCGTGTCAATATTTCAAAAATTTGAAGAGTTATTACAAATCTGTGAACACCAGTGAATTCCTCGCGTGAAAATACATAGGTAAGCAAATTTTCAGAATTTTTTCTGGGCGGATAAAAGTTTTAGAAGAAAAAAAAACGAAAATCATTGAAAATCACGAAAATCTTAAGGGGTACCCCTTCAAAAATAATTAAAAAACAGTGATTTTTCGTTTTTTTGTAGTAAAAACTTTATCTGTGCGTATTTTTGCCTGAAATTTTGCATACCTATGTAGTTTTACGAGAGGAATTCACTGGTGTTCACAGATTTTTAATATTTCTTCAACTTTTTGAATTATTGAGACAGGAAAATTTCTCAAAAAAAATGTAAAATTTTCAAAATTTTTCAAATTGCAGTATAAGTTAATTGGAGTACGAGAAGTACACTCGTTCAAACCGCGTTTCAATATCTCTTTTAGTTTTCGAGATATGGACCTTCAAAGTTGAGCTTTAAAAAAAATCAAAAATCGCTGTAACTCGAAAACTAAAATAGATATGAAGATGCGCTCAACGGCATTCGATTTGTCGTGCTCCGAATAATATAGAACTATATTATAAAAATTTTGGATTTTTGAATTGGTTGAACTAAAAATTTATATTAACCATTTTTATGGGATACGTGGCTCAGTGGCAACTAGTCGACCTGTGGATCCTGAGAACCTTGTTTCGATTCCCACAGCCGACAAACAATTTTCACCACATTATAATTACCCCTGTAGCTCCCCCTCAACTAACTCTAACTCTTTGGGTGGCGTGATTTGATGGCTGGTAACCGCACTTCACGCGCATATACATATCTCTTACTGAGATCTGCTTCGGCAGAGTGCCACACCCAATAATGGATAAAAGGCATGATGATATATTCATTTTATTTATATTTAATAATTAAACCGGGGTGGCTAGCTCAGTGGTATGAAGTCGGCATGTGGATCCTGAGAACCCTGGTTCGATTCCCACAGGCGACAAACAATTTTCATAATTTCAAAAGCTACCCCTGTGGCTCCTCCACCACTAACATCTTTGGGGGCCGTGATTTGACGACTGGTAACCGCACTTCACGCGCAAAAAATATCAGTTACCGAGATCTGCTTCGACAGAGTGCCACACCCAGTAATGGGTAGAAGGCGTGATGATATATTTATTTATTTATTTTATATTTACCCCTTACAAGTTTTCTAGTACCTACTCAGCAACCAAATTTTCATTTCTGTGTCCCGGGTTGCAGGGTCTCACATACATCATATAATATTACATAAAATTAATCACCCTTTATCCCTGCTCTTCTAGGGGTGGCAGTAACTCACCCCGGCTGCATGCACGCCCCTGGACCAGACAAGCATGTGTTTCAACCCCAAGTGCATGTGTAACCCCCGCAAAGAAAGAGATAGACTATCGTTTGGCCTAGTAGTGCACTGGTGTGGAAAGAGATGGGTATATGGACCTCAAAACTGAATAATTTGTAGGGGTGGACACCCCTAAAGCTTGAGGATGAGTTATAGGGAGGGAGCGCATAGGCGGAGGTGGAAATTAATTTTTCCCTTAATTGAGAGAATACGATCATTTAGAAACGCTTGAAAAAGAATATGCTATTCTAATTGGACGGCGTTTAAAGAAATATTTAACGCATATCAATTTTAGTTGAAAATGTGTTATAATAATGCTACAAAAATGATCAAAAGTAAAGTATTAATATTGAAAATATTTACTTAAAAAGTGAATTATTCAAAACGATCGCCATTGATGTTCTTGTGACGTAGGTGGTACTTCACATTGTGAGGCAATGCGCATGTGCACCGAGATTGCAATTCGGGATAAAATTATATTTAAGTACAACAATAACATCTTTGGGGGCCGTGATTTGTCGGCTGATAACCGCACTTCACGCGCAAAAATATATTACTTACCGAGGTCTGCTTCGGCAGAGTGCCACACTCAGTCATGGATAGAAGGCGTGATGATATATATTTATTTATTTTATTTATAATTAAAATAATAAATGTTAGAACAACAGAAGAACCTAATACATACATCAAATTCTTCTATTTTAATTGAGCTCATTTTTGTATATTGCATTTTTAACAGAAATAAGCCATGTAAAAAGTTCAACTTTGACCAATGTATAAAATAGTTATTTATGAAAGCAGGCTTTGCGCCTCGTGCTAATAATCATGCTATGGACCAAAAAGGCTAAGTTCACCTGTGGTACATACAATATTTTATGCACAACAAAATAACTTTTAATTATATGTTCAAAAGATTCAAATATGTACATAGGTTATATGTCAAAATGACATTTTGTAAAATCAAGTAGTCACAATAAATAAAAATTGTCATTTTGTTTATGTTTCCAGGAAATTATTTTATTATGGCCCTAAGGCCAAAAACAAGTGTTTACGCCCGCTTTTTATGGCTAAAACACTTTAATTTTGGCCCAGTTGTCCATAAAATAATTTTAAAAATGTTCACAGCAAAAAATACGTGACACCAAAAATACAAGGTATTCTAAAAATATTAGCTGACCCTTATCTTCTATATTTCATGTCTTACAATTACTGTTTACTGTCTTATCTTGTATTTCTCCCCCTTAATTCTGGTCTGTACCTACGCCACTGTTCAATATCATTCCCTATACGATCAGTTGTGAGATCCGTCGATGTAATACGTTTCTATAAAGGAAATTAACATGTCTGTAGCCAACATTGCAGGATGCAATCTGTTCCTGTTTGCAGATCCGGGTTCCGGGTAATCCGGAGTTGCCAGAAATCAACCCTCGTAACCCCGCAACCCCTTCAAATTCTCTGGAAAACGACGACATTGTATACAATAAACTTTATTATTACAATTGGTTTTCTGGATTTTATTTTAGGTTAATTAGTGATCTGCAATTGCGGAGCTGTACTGTTAATAACTTAATGCCTTATAGTAATGCTGTTGCTTCAACAGTGCGAGTTTAAAAATTTACTATAAGGTACTGTAATTGGGATTAAGTTCCTGTTGTACAGAGCAATAAATAATGGTAATTTTTGTAAAACTGTATTATTATATAAATGTTATAGTGACAAAGGTAACAACAGAAAATAAGCTTTTACAGTAGTAATACCATAAAGAGTTATTTTACGATACTAGTACTATAAAAATAATATTATAATACGATTTAACAAAAAATATTGCACACGTACTGAAAATGTCTTTATTGAACTTGAAATTGTCTACTCGTCGTATAAAGTTTCACTTTCAGTACTTGTAACGTAATAGTTATTTACTTTACATGTATTGAAATTGCAACTTTATAGGACAAGTTGAAAATTTCCAGGGCGACTCCTGGAAGCCTTCGAGTCTATTAAAGACACTTTCAGGATGAGCAGCGTACAATATTTTTTGTTAAATTATACTATATTATTTTTATAGTACTAGTACCGTAAAATTACTCGTTATTGTATACCTGTAAGTACTATAAAAGCTTATTTTCTGTTGTTACGTTGGTCACTATAACATTAATATTAAAGTATGTATAATTTTACAAAATAATAATTTGTATAAAATTGTAACAAGTAGCTTAGTGGTATCGAGTCGGCTTGTAGATTTGAGAACCCGAGTTCAATTCCCACAGTCGACAAACAATTTCACTGACATCTTATATAAATATATCACTTACCAAGATGGGGTAGCTAGCTCAGTGGTATGAAGTCGACCTGTGAATCCTAAGAACTCTGGTTCGATTCCCACAGGCGACAAACAATTTTCATAATTTCAAAAACTACTTCTGTGGCTCCTCCACCACTAACATCTTTGCGGGCCGTGATTTGATGACTTCACGCGCAAAATATATCACTTACCGAGATCTGCTTCTGCAGAGTGCCACACCCAGTAATGGGTAGAAGGCGTGATGATATATTTGTTCATATTTTTTATATTAAAACTTACCCCTGTGGCTCACCCACTATCATCTTTGGGGGCAGTAATATGACAGCTGCTAACTGCACTTCACACGCATTAATATATCACTTACCAAGATCTGCTACGGCAGAGTGCCACATCCAGTAATGGGTAGAAGTCGTGATGACATATTTGTTAAATTAAAACTTACCCCTGTGGCTCACCCATTATCATCTTTGGGGGCAGTAATATGACAGCTGCTAACTGCACTTCACACGCATTAATATATCACTTACCAAGATCTGCTACGGCAGAGTGCCACATCCAGTAATGGGTAGAAGTCGTGATGACATATTTGTTCATATTTTTTAAATTAAAACTTACCCCTGTGACTCACCCACTATCATCTTTGGGGGCAGTAATATGACAGCTGCTAACTGCACTTCACACGCATTAATATATCACTTTCCAAGATCTGCAACGGCAGAGTGCCGCACTCAGTAATGAGTAGAAAACGTGATGATATATTTATTTCATTCTTTCGTGCGCAAAACTTTCAGATAAAATTGAACCGCAAGTAAAACATACTTTTTTAAATCTCGCCTGCTTATAGCCATTTTATCATTATTTATGATGTCTGTTCAGGACTTAAAACTGCTGTATTATACAGAAATGTGTGTATATTCGATTTCCAAAGCCTTCTACACAAGAAACATTATTTATTCCATTCTGATAGCGAACAAGATTAATGAGAAAACCGTTAATATTTATATTAAAAGTTGTGTCATGTTAAATATGCAAAATATATTGCTTAAAGCTCTGTAGAAAGCTTTGAAATAAGTTTATAATAAGCTCAAGAACAGGAAATAATTGTGTATGGTAGATTCCCTTATACAGGGTGGTGGTTGTAAGGATAAACATAAATTATAAAATAAATATATCATCACGCCTTCTACCCATTACTGAGTGTGGCAGTCTGCCGAAGCAGATCTCGGTCAGTGATATATTTTGCTCGTGAAGTACGATTACCAGCCGTCAAATCACGGCCTTCAAAGCTGTTACTAGTGAGGGAGCCACAGGGATAATTTTAAAATGGTGAAAATTGTTTGTCGCCTGTGGGAATCGACCCAGGGTTCTCAGGATCCACAGGCCGATTTGATACCACTGAGCCATTACCCCATAGAAAAATAAAAATAGATAAAATAAAATAGAAATATATCATCACGCCTTTTACCCATTACTACTACAATTTTCACCACAGTAAAACTACCCTTGTGGTTCTCCTCCATCTTTGGGGGCCGTAACTTGACGACTGGTAGCTGCACTACATGCGTATAAATATATTACTTACCGAGATCTGCTATGGCAAAGTGCCACACCCAGTAATGGGTAGAAGACGTGATATATTTATTTATTATATTTAATATTATTAAATAGTATACAGGCCATCGTGGTTCTACGTATACTGATTAAAAATCAAGAGGTCATGTGTTCAAATCTCGCTGAATGCTCTGAGACAATGACTAGAGGATTCCAAAAAACAAATACTTCCTAAGGTTATCTTAAATCTTTTAAAATTATTTTCAAATCTTTTAAATTGCTCTAAAATGTAGCTGAGTGTTCTAAGCCGATGGCTAGAAGATCTTAACTAACAAATGGTTAATAAAATTACCTTAAACCTCTTAGGATCAATTTAAAGTATTTTTGTAAGGAGAGTTAACATGTAAAATAATCTATTTTTTATGGAATATCTAAGTGAAATGTTTTTTTCAAATTTTTCAATTATAATTAATGCAATAGATACATTATTTTGTCTCTATCTTTAATAGTAATTTAAAAATATGGAGGTGGCTGAGTGTTAACAAATCAACCTGTGAATATGAGAACCCGAGTTCGATTCCCACAGCCGACGAACTATTTTCACCACATTAAATTCACTCCTGTAGGTTTCCCTCCATTTATATCTTTAGGGACCATGATTTGACATACTTCACATATATAATAAATAAATAAATATTGAAAATATTCTTTATTAAAAAATCACAAATACAAATCAAAATATAAAAGTTTTGTGGAGCTTCTTAGTTCCATCCTTTTATTAATAAATTAATATGCAAAAATAAAAATAAACTGTTATTAATTATTCTTTAATATGAGTAGAATTTAATAAAAGGTTGGTTAAGCCTCGCCACCACGACAAGGTGAGCTCCTTCGGCAAGGACCTCCCTCC
Source organism: Pterostichus madidus (assembly GCA_911728475.2). NCBI lineage: Eukaryota > Metazoa > Arthropoda > Insecta > Coleoptera > Carabidae > Pterostichus > Pterostichus madidus. Next base: position 514,527 of record OU452314.1, on the reverse strand, counting down.
CTCCTCTCTTACTATTAACAAGAAAACAATAAGTTAATCTTTATATTTATATGAAAGCGCTATAGCTAACTAAAATGTCAATAAACCTAAAACAGATAAAATATTAGTACATACATGAAATAATAAAACAATGCCGGCTCCAATAATTTATATAGCGCTATAGTTATCACCTAAAACAGAAAAAAATATTAGTACATACATCATACTCGTCAATAATAATATAATAATAGTTATGCTTACCAATTGTGGTTTTATATTAATCCTCGGAATATGATAATCAATAAATATATAATATTTTAGGCAGCTATAGCGCTTTCATATAAACACTAAAACAAATAAAAGTTAGTACATACATAAATAAATAAATATGTAGTAAATGATCCGGCTATAGCGCTTTAATCCCTGAAACAGACAAAAAAATAAAGATTAGTATATTCATAAATAAATATAGAATAGTATAGCTGGCTATAGTGGCATAAAATAAACCCTGGTCCTGTATCCTCCAGTTCTTGAAGATCTTCGATGCGCACCAATCCTGAAGATCTTGAAGCCGAGTACTCCATCCTTTGCTCTTCAACACACTCACACTTTTTCACTTTTCACTCTCACTCACTTTTATTAAATATTTTTATTTATAGTTCAATCATTGAAATGTTCTTAATAGTGTAAGCAAAATAAAAATTTCTCATTTAATGGTGGAGAATTATAATATACTAATAATTATATAAATAAAATGAAATACAATTTGATGAATATAATCTACTTCTTATAATTCACATCTCTTTTACCCTTTCGAGTATTGAGTGTCGAATTAAACCAAGAAAATAAAAATAGAAATGCACTGTACTTATCCTACGACCCGACTTAAAATCTAACGCCCGACTTATATCTACACGACCCGACTTAAATCTAAACGACCGAACTTATAACTAAACTAACTTATAACTAGTGGTGCATTCCCATTTTCATTTGTTCAAACTAAATATTTATTTTTCTTGAATGTAAAAAAATATTTAATATTAATTTTTTAGCTATATGGTAGAAATAAAATATCAAATTGTACTTGTAAAAGTTGTAAAAGTGGGTGAATACATTGTAAGTTAATTGAGAGAAATAATTAAAATGAATACAGCTAGAAGAACATTTCAATAGATCGATTTAAAAAATGTATTAATACACACACATCACAAACTTGTATTCTACTAGTTGATCGCAGGAGTTCTTTCTTCAGACTGATTTGTCTCTCCAAATAATTGTATATTTATGCAAGTACCCCAGCGATTAAATTAGTCAGCCGCCACTAATTTCTCTTTATTTTAAATTACCTAATATAAATTATGCTGCGTAATGGATGAATCAATATTACTTTGAATTTTTATTTTTAACTTTATTGCCCTGTTATATAAATTTATTTCTATGTATTTAAATCTGCAAATTTTATTTTTTTAATTAGCTATTTGCAGACCTTCAATCAGAGCTGGGCAAGTACCAGGACCAAAGTACTTAAGTATAAGTACCAGGACTAACCATGGTCAGTACTTGTTATGCAGTACTTTTTCAAGTACAGCTTGAAAATACTTAAGTAAAGTACCAGTTTTTTTAGACCAAAGTACTTAAAAAATAAGTATTTTGCAAGTACCAGTATTGGGTATATTCGTATGAAATAGTTTTCCTGTTATTGTTATTTATTTTAATAACAACATATTCTAAATATACATTTTGAAAACATGATTATAAAATTAAAAGATTTTTTAATTTAAAAATAAATAGGTACATGCAAAATTTAGTATATAGTCGGAAATTACAAAAAATCAGTCTTATATATATATATATATATATATATATATATATAAAACAAAAAATAAAAATATACATGTCTGTGCTCGTCACGTTCACGTCACAGTACAGCACAATAAAAAAAACTGCATTACCCGCGAACTCAACGTACTTCAATGTTTCGAAATATTTAAATACTTTTCGTGATTTTAGTAATATTGACGTACTTAATTATTTGAAAAGTACTTCAATATTTTTTACATTTACTATACAAAAATGTAAGTCTTACAAGCTGAAATTTAGTACTTAAAAATTTCAAGTATTAAGTAACACAAAAATAAATGTACTTCAGTATAAGTATTAAGTACTAGAAGAAACGAAAAATTGGTACTTAAGTACTAAAGTACTTAAGTATTGCCCAGCTCTGCCTTCAATTAACGCTAATATATAAGGGGGTGGCTAACTGAGTGATATGAAGTCGGCCTGTGGATCCTGAGAACCCTGGTACCCTAGATTCGATTCCCACAGACGACAAACAATTTTCATAATTTCAAAAAGCTACCCCTGTGGCTCCTCCACCACTAACATCTTTGTGGGCCGTGATTTGACGACTGGTAACCGCACTTCACGCGCATAAATATATCACTTACTGAGGCAGAGTGCCACACCCAGTAATGGGTAGAAGGCGTGATGATATATATATATTTATTTATATTTTTTAAATTTTTTTATGGGATATGTGGCATGGTAGTATCGAGTCGACCCTACCTTAACATCTTTGTGGGCCGTGATTTGACGACCGGTAACCGCACTTCACGCGCAAAATATATCACTTACCGAGGCAGAGTGCCACACTCAGTAATGGGTAGAAGGCGTGATGATACATTTATATTTATTTATATTTTTAAAATATTTTTATAGGATAGGTGGCATGGTAGTATCGAGTCGACCCTACATTAACATCTTAGTGGGCCGTGATTTGACGGCTGGTAACCGCACCTTCACCATAAAATTTAGTCATAATATAAACTCTAGCTTGTGCATCAACAGAGTTAACCATACAGTCACAATTGTTAGTATAAAATACTGGAACACATTTTTTGTTAGATGCGCTTCTTCCGTAAGTGCGCTACCCAGTGTGCCACAACTTCCCCTCAGACTGTATACCAGTACCCTCCGACTATCCCTCTGTCTCTATATCCCTCTCTATCTTTTCTATCTCTTTCCATCATCTTCCTTCATATTCTTGTCTGTCGTCCTGCGCATGCGTCCAGGATATTGACTGGTCCGTCATGCCGCCATTGTGCCGAGTTAGTTTTCCTCCCGCTAGAGGGATATAGTGTTGCGGCGATCAGAGCGCCTCCGCCAAAACACGCGTGCGGGTTAGAGTTAAATGTGTGAAGCTACGACGTACGGGTAGAAGAAATTTGGGGTGAATTTTCAAACGGAATTAGAGGTATGGTTTTATTAAATTGGTGAAGTTGTGCTATTGAGATTTGTTATGGTAGAGTGCCACTCCCAGTAATAGGTAAAAGGCGTGATGATATATTTATTTATATTATATACCAAGGGACTTAGGTGCATTTTATCTTGAGGGTGAAATTTATTAAATGCATTTCAGTCATATGTGGTATGTACACTATTTTTTGCATTTCAGGTCATACATTTTGAATAAATAATTAATTTTGATATTGACTGGACATATAATTCACAATGACAGCTTTATACTAATTTTTACGTAATTTAGGAGTAGGTGACACAGTGGTTATCGTGTCGGCCTGGGGATCCTGAGAACCCTGGTTCGATTCTCACTGGTGATAAACATTTTCCCAAACCACATTAAAACTACCCCTGTGGCTTTACTTACATCTTTAGGAACCGTAATTTGACGACTGGTAACACGCAAAATATATAACTTGACAAGATCTGATACGGCAGAGTGCCACACCCAGTAATGGGTAAAAGACGCGATGATATATTTATTTGTTTTATTTTTGTAGCGGTAATATTTCAATCTTTTAACAATGTCCTTAATAAATTTATCTGTGAAATAAATACATAAATAAATATAAATATATCGCCTGTTATCCATTACTGGATGTGGCACAATACCGTAGCAGATCTCGGTAAATGATATATTTATGCGCGTGAAATGCAGTTACCAGTCGTCAAATCACGGCCTCCAAAGATGTTAGTTGTCGGGAGGCCACAGCGATATTTTTACCCATTACTGGGTGTGGCATTATGCCGTAGCAAATCTCGGTAAGTGATGTATTTATACGCGTTACCAGTTGTCAAATCACGCCTCCAAAAATGTTAGCGAAGGGAAAACCATAGCGGCAATTTTCTAAATAAATAAAAATATAAATATACCGTCATCCCTTTTACCCTTTACTGGGTGTAGGTGTGGCATTATACTGGGGCAAATCTCGGTAAGTGATGTATTTATACGCGTTACCAGTCGTCAAATCACGGCCTCCAAAGATGTTAGTGGAGAAGAAGCCACACCAGTAATTTTTTACATACATAAAATTATAAATATATCATCACATCTTTTACCCTTTACTGGGTGTGGCACTATACCGGGACAAATTTCGGTAAGTGATGTATTTATGTGCGTTACCAGTCGTCAAATCACGGCCCCCAAAGATATTAGTGGCGGGGATAATTTCTTAATGTGAAATAAATAATAGTATTGTATTCAAATGATGAAAATGAATAATCATTGCTCGATGCATCATTAAAAACTTAAGTTATGAGATTGAAAAGTAATAAAAATATCCTTGTCTGCAACAAAGAGAGCATTAGAACGTAAGTCGCAGCTCCTTTCAGGCCCACTGCAATATATGTGGAGCTAGTATACGTATAGCCAGCAAGGTATTTATGTCATTATGTTTATGTTATGAGCAAAAACCATCGAAATACCAAGTAAAACCATTATAAATACACGAAACCATTAAACAAATATCTCCGTGTCGAGTTGGCGTGGAATCCGCTTGAAAACAAGTGAGTAATAAGTGAAACAATCGACGATCGTGCGTCTGGTGACAAGTGCTAGTGTCATGAAAGCTCACTAGATCTTTCCCATCGTTAGGAAGGATAAAAAAAGGTGTTAAACGGCTATAATGTGTAAAATATTGTGTAGAAATGAAATCTACGACAGCTGTGGTTTTAAACTGAGTGTAGGTGGCTGTGCGTGAACGTTTTCAACTATTTGTTTCGTACTGACGTCTCGTGCTACGCCATTTTGCCATACATTAGGTTTGTGTATTTGAGGCGTTTTCGATATATTTTCTAGAGATTTGTATGTGATGACTGAGTTTTGAGGGCTGTTTTGCAAGACGGAGGATTTTTCGGAGGGTTTTTAAGGGTTGAAAGGAGGGTTTAGTATCTGGGGGAAGGTTTTATTAGGGTAGTTGATCGTATTGTTTATAGAACATTACTGACCTAGTAGTTCGGAAAAGACAGAAAATTTACACAATTTTAACGTGGTTTCAATGAGTTACTTTTAATATTATTATTTGAAATATTAACTAAAATACTTGATAAAAGTAATTTTAAATTATTTATTTGATATCTTTTAAAAGCTTCTAATGCAATAAATAAACAAATATTGTTTTTATAAATTAATTTATACTAATTTTTGAAGGTCCACACACAGGTTTAAACATCTAAAGTAGATTTATAATATTAGCAACTTCATTTCATAAAAATTTTTTGCACGATCAAATTATATCAGTTTAACAACAATACGTAAAATATACTTCTTCTATAAGGCACTATAATTGGGATTAAATTCATGTTGTGGAAAACAACAAATAAATTAATAAAATGCACCTTTTTAACGTGATTTCACTAACACTGTTTTAATATTTTTATTTGGGACATAAACTAAAATACTTGATAAATATAATTTTTAATTATTTATTTGACATATTTTTAAGGTTTTTAATGCAACAAATAAACAAATATTGTTTTTATAAGTTAATTTATGCTAGGTTTTGAAGGTCCACACACAGGTTTAAACATTCAAAGTAGATTTATAATATTAGCAACTTCATTTCATAACAATTTTTTGCACAATCAAATAATGACAGATTAACAACAATACGTAAAAACTACTTCTTCTATAAGTTACTGTAATTGGGATTAAATTCCTGTTGTGGAAAACAACCAATAAATTCATAAAATGCACTTCTTTAACGTGATATCACTAACACTGTTTTAATATTTTTATTTGGAACATAAACTAAAACACTTGGTAAATATAATTTTAAATTATTTATTTGATATATTTTTAAGGCTTTTAAAGTAACAAATAAACAAATATTGTTTTTGTAAAGTAATTTATACTACATTTTGAAGGTTCATATACATTTTTAAACAGTGAAAATTAATGCAATATAGGATTTTATAACAATTTTGCACGATAAAATAATATCAGATTTTAGACTGCCAAACTTTTGCATATAATTTACAACAATACCTAAAAAATCCAGCCACTATAAGCTACAATAATAGGTATTAAATTCTTGTTGTGCAAAGTAATAAATAAATTAATAAAATACAGCTTAGTTTCAATATTTTTATTTGAAATATAAACATAATTTTAAATAATTTATTTAGTATATATTTAAAGTTTTTAATGTGATAAATAAACAAATGTTGTTTTTATAAATTAATTTGTATTACTTTTTGAAGGTTCACATATAGTTTTAAACAGTCAAAGTTAATATATTATATTAACAAATAACATTAGCAATATATTATTTAATAATTTTCCACGATGAAATAATATCAGATTTTAGATTGTTAAACTTTTACATATAATTAATAACAATATCTAAACAATACTTTCACTATAAGCTACAATAATTAGTATTAAATTCCTGTTGTGCAAAGTAATAAACAAATAATTAAAATGAACCTTACTTTTAATATTTTAATTTGAAATTAAAATTTTTAGTAAACATAATATTAAATAATTTATTTTGCTACATTATAAGGCAAATTTCTAATATGTGTAACAAATAAACAAATATTGTTTTATAAATTAATTTATACTACTGTTTGAAGGTCCACCTACATTGTTATACAATAAAACTTAATTTAAAATATTCACAAACACATAAATATTATTTTGACTGACTATTACACAGCAAGTAGTCATAAATTGACTTCAATTTATACCTAAAAATATGAGTGTATGTAACTGGTTCGGATTCCACTCATTCCTGTTGTGTGAAGTAACAAATAAATAAATAAACTTCACTCTAAAAATACGTTTCAATAATAACAACCAACACTGGTTTGCCAAAATGAATAATTGGGCGCCTCCACCAATATTCGACCTACACCAATCATATGACGTACAGCCACGACATCAAATTTAAAAACATTAAAATATACAATATATAAATTACAGTCCACAATTCTAGACTTCTAAAGCACATCTCTATTTTATTCACACGTAAGATCAATAGTTAATTATCAAAATGTTCGATGTGAGTTTCAAAATTTAATAAAGAATAATTTTATTTTAAATTAACTTCTTTTACTAATTTCTCCTTATTTTGTTTGTTGCTTTGCTCAGCAAGCTTTGCAAGACAAAACAATATTTTCTCAATTGTTATAAACAAATAAATATATCGAATAATGTTTCAGCCTTCTAGATAACGATTTTATTATTTATTTACAAATTAGTGATTTGTAAAACAGTTGAAAAAAAAATCAGTGTACTTTATGTATGTTCAAACATTTTGAATTGGTAGTGAATTTGTGCGTTTTTATGGATTACAAATGGATACTGAAATTTGAGGACTGTTTTTCTACAAAAATGGTGAGTACAGGCATGGTTTTATGTTGGATATTTTTAGGAATTTATTAATTAATTAGTTAGAAGCGCTAATGAAAAATAAATATTTAATGTATTGTAAATTTTATTATCATAAATTTCTAGAATTTATTTTTGAGTTGAGAGTTTGAATTTATTATCATTTATATGCAAATTATTATTATTAAATTGACAACAAATCGCTTAAAATTAATTTAAAATGCATATTGATAATGAAGTACATCGTAAAACGATGGCTGGTAATTCTACATTGTGGCTTAAATAGGCTGTAATACAAATCTGCTATTGCAGAGCAATTAAATAATAATTACGTAAAGATCTCGGTAAAGATATTACGATATATTTGTAATTAAATATTCATGTGCTATACCCTGTCCTAACTTATTTATGGGTGTTGTTATTTGACGGATGGTAGTCCCAGATTACGGCTACAATATCCATTAACGCAGATCTGCAATTGCAGAAACGTTGAACAACAATTGTACGAAATATTTGACAATATATTTGTAAATAAAATTCTTGTAGTTTATCATGCACTAAGTTATTTATGGGTGTCGTAACTTGACGGATGGTAGCCTTAAGTCACGACTACAATATTCTGTAACTCAGATCTGTAATTGCAGAGCTGTTGAATGAGAATTAGGCGAAAGACTTGATAACATATTTATAATGAAATATACTTGTACTTTATCCGCTAGTAATTTATTTATGAGTATCGTTATTTGACAGCTGGTAGCCTCAAGTCACGACTACAATATACATTAACGCAGATCTGTAATTGCAGAACCGTTGAACAACAATTGCACGATATATTTGACAATATATTTGTAATTAAAATTCTTGTAGTTTATCATGCACTAAGTTATTTATGGGTGTCGTAACTTGACGGATGGTAGCCTTAAGTCACAACTACAATATGCCGTAACGCAGATCTGTAATTGCAGAGCTGTTAAACGAGAATTAAGCGAAAAACTTGATAACATATTTATAATGATATATTCTTGTACTTTATCTGCTAGTAATTTATTTATGAATATCGTTATTTGACAGCTGGTAGCCTCAGGTCACGACTACAATATGTCTTAACACGGATCTACAATTGCAGAACCTTTAATCGAGAATTATACGAAAGGCATGACAATATATTTTGAATTAAGTATTTTTGTAGTTTACTATGTACTAACATATTTGTAGAGATTGTTATTTGACGGCTGGTAGCCCCAGATTACGACTACAATATGCCTTATCGCAGATCTGCAATTTCAGAGCCGTTAAACAAGAATTGCTCGTAGAACTTGACAAAATGTTTATAATTAAATATATTTATAGCTTAATTGTGGGTGTCGTTATTAGAAGGTTGGTTACTTCAAATTCTTGTTAAAATATGCTTTAATACAGATCTGCAATTGCAGATCAATTAAACAAGTATTGCGTAAAATTCGAAACGATATAAGCATGTTGATCCATATTATTTCATTTATTATAACTATTTGTAATGGGGTCGTGGCTCTGTGGTATCAAGTCGGCCTGTGCATCATAATACCCCTGGTTCGATCCCCACAGCCGACAAAAATTTTCACTCCTGTGGCTCCCCTACCATTAACATTTATGAGAGCCGTGATTTGACGGCTGGTAACCGCACTTCACGCGCATAAATATATCGAGATCTGCTTTGGCAGTGTGCTACACCCAGTAATGGGTAGAAGGCGTGATGATATATGCATTTATTTATTTACAAATATCAATTCTTTTTTTTCTTACATGATCTGCAATTTGAGATCTAATATACCCAAAATTATGCGAAATGTATGTTGATAAAATAACAAGTATTATGAAATAAAAATATAAGTTCCACATATGTACAACATTCAAATCGCAGTTTCTTAATTAAAATGAAAACAAATTCAAGCCGAGAAAAAATGAAAAGCATTTGTAACAAGGCTGTCACGGCGTGAAATGTGCTGAAAATGTCAGAACATTGCATCCAAACAATAGAAGATGAGCCACCATCATAAATAAGCATTCTCACATTTATACACAATGAGCAGACACCAAATAATACGTTTTTTATTCAGTTTTTTCCGAGCTGTTTTATTTAAATTAAATGTAAAACACAAAAAATATTTCTTTACCTGTATTCCACTACAATGAATTAAATAAATAAAATAAATAAAGATATCATCACGCCTTCTTCCCATTACTGGGTGTGGCACTCTGCCGAAGCAGATCTCGGTAAGTGATATATTTTGCGCGTGAAGTGCGGTTACCAGTCGTCAAATCACGGCCCCAAAAGATGTTAGTGGTGGAGGAGCCACAGGGGTAGCTTTTGAAATTATGAAAATTGTTTGTCGCCTGTGGGAATCGAATCTAGGGTACCAGGGTTCTCAGGATCCACAGGCCGACTTCATACCACTGAGCTAGCCACCCCATTGAATTACGTATAACTATTTAACGTCTAGCGAGATTGGAACACAATTACCCTTGTGGCACCCCCTCCACTAATATCTTTAGGGCACATCACTCGCATAAATATATCACTTATCGAGATCTGTTACGGCAGAGTGCCACACTCAGTAATGGGTAAAAGTAATATATTTATTTATTTTATGCATAACCGGGCCAAAATTAATGTGTTTTTACCATAAAAAGCGGGCTTAAACACTTCTTTTTGGCCCATGGGCCATAAAAAACAATTTTTGTTTATTGTGAATATATGATTCTACAACATATCGTTTTGACATGTAACCTATGTACATATTTTAACGTTTTGAACATATAATTAAATGATATTTTGTTGTGCATAAAATATTGTATGTACCACGGGTGAAATTAGCGTTTCTGACCCTGAGTATTATTATTAGCACGAGACGCAAAACGCCTGTTTTCATCCTTGGTACATAAATAACCATTTTATTTAAATTTATAAATTCAATATTATTGATAGTTATAGAATAGTACAGGCGCCTCCACCTAAAATCGCATAGACGATTCCTTTAAAAACGATGTCTTGTTACCTTACCGGACCTGGGTTTGATTCCAATATTATATATAATCTATCTTGTAGTAACATCTGAGACATTTTGGATAGTTGTGGCTTGATGGTTAGACCTGTCGCGGTACGAGCAAGAGTAATTTTCAACTATAATATCTCAATCTAATTTTAATTTTAAGTGATAATAATCAGCAAATACCCAATATTTGGGGTAGCTACCCTTCTACAATAGCTCTTAGTAGTTGTACGAATAGTTGTGGCACAATAGTAACGCTATCGCTTCACCAGCTAGAGCTCGACGATTTAAAGTATATTATTTTATTAGTTTTGAGTTTCATTATAAGATATAGGTCTACTATATTGTATTTATTACAAAGATCTGCAATTGCAGCGCACTTGTTATATAAATAATTATTTTATGTTTTACGAATAATTGAACTGTAAAAATTATATAGCAATTTTTGCTGCTTTTTGGCTTCATAAACCAGTATTTCTAGATTCAATTCTTGTTCGTAGCAACCATAATAAAATAAGTACTATAGTCGTCTGCTCCGAGCGTTGGATAAAAATATATGTAATGAAAACAAAATATTGAATAAAGGATCCTTTTGAAAATAAAAATAAAATTCTCGATAAAAATTTGCGAACTCTGTTGAAATAATAATATAAAAATATTCGGTTCCTTTTACAAAAAAATAGAATACACATCCTTTGATGTTACCGCAAACTTAGGATAAAACAAAATAAACACGAGTCCTAAACGTCATCCTTGGTTGCTATGGCAACCGAATCCATTCACTGATACATACCTACAGACATCAATTTGGTTACTTATTCTGTGACGACTGTTGAAATTTCTTTTATTTCGTTTAGAAAAACATTTCATTTGTCTATTCAATGTTTACTTGTTTTGTTTGTGAGTGACAACTGGCATTTAGAAATGCCATTTAATAAAATGTCAAATGAATTACCATAGTTACAAAGATAATAAACAGAGAAAAGAAATATATCATCCTATTACTGGGTGTGGCACTCTGCCGTAGCAGATCTCAGTAAGTGATATACATATGCGCGTGAAGTGCGGTTATCGGCCGTCAATTAACGGTCCCCAAAGATGTTGGTGGCGGGGCAGCCACAGGGATTATTTTAAAGTAGTGGATCTGTCGGTAAAGTTTACATTATTTTTGTAAATTAATTAAAAATTAAAAATAATTAAATGGCATTATTTAAACGAGAATTTGATAGAAAAACTGAATGTATTTGATTCTTATTTTGTTTTAATTTCGTGGTTAACAGTAATTAAATTGTAATTTTGAAAATTTTCGTTTTTAATTTCTGCCTACCCCAGAAAAAAATGTATATTTTTGGTTGAACCAGTTCAAAAATCCAAAATTTTGAAAATATGGTTCTATATAATTCAGACCACGACAAATCGAATGCCGTTGAGCGCATCTTCATATCTATTTTGGTTTTCGAGATACAGCGATTTTAGCCTTTTTTTAAATCTCAACTTTGAAGACCCATATCTCGAAAACTAAAAGAGATATTGAACGAGTGTATTTCTCGTGCCTCAATTAACTTATACCTGAATTTTGAAAGTTTTGAAAATTTTGCAATATTTTTTCAAAATTTTTCTTTGTCAATATTTCAAAAAATTGAAGAGATAATGAAAAACTGTGAACACCAGTGAATTCCTCGCGTGAAAATACATAGGTATGTAAATTTTCAGTTTTTTTTTTGGACGGGTAAAAGTTTTAGAATAAAAATACTGAAAATCATTGAAAATCACGAAAATCTTAAGGGGTACCCCTTCAAAAATAATTAAAAAACAGTGATTTTTCGTTTTTTTGTAATTAAAACTTTATCTGTGCGAATTTTTGACTGAAATTTTGCATGCCTATGTATTTTTACGAGAGGAATTCACTGGTGTTCACAGATTTTTAATATTTCTTCAACTTTTTGAATTATTGACATAGGAAAATTTCGAAATAAATGGTAAAATTTTCAAAATTTTAAAAATTAAGTTATAAGTTAATTGGAGCACGAGAAATCCTCTCGTTCAAACCTCGTTTCAATATCTCTTTTAGTTTTCAAGATATGGGCCTTCAAAGTTGAGATTTGAAAAAAATCAAAAATCGCTGTAACTCTTAAACTGAAATAGATATGAAGATGCGCTCAACGGCATTCGATTTGTCGTGCTCTGAATTATATAGAACCATATTATAAAATTACCTTAATATTGAAAATTTTGAAAATTTTAAATTTTCCCGTGACAATATTTTAAAAAGTTATTGTAAATACCTATAAATATTTCTCAAAAAATATCATCCCTAATACAACCCTGCCCTAAATATCCTTATTTACAGAAGCAATATATTTAAATATAAACCTGCCCTTCAAAATTCCAGTCATCTTTTGTCTAAATACGCCTCTGGGTTTCATAAAATTATTTTATTATAAGTCTTTACAAATATTTCTCCTAATTCAACCCTGTCATAAATATGTTTATTTATGAAAGCAGTATGTTTACATACAACCCTTTCCTTCAAAATTCCATTCTTCTTTAACCTAAATGCGCCCCTGTTTTTTATAATTTAATTTATTATAAATATCCACCAATATTTGGCATAAACATATCACCCTTAATACAACCCTGTCATACCAATCCTCATTTGCAGAATCAATACTTTTAAATACAATCCTGTCCTTCAAGATTCCACTAATTTATTTTTGAATACGTGCCTGTCGTGCAATAATGAAATCTCTTTCATACTATTCTTCTTATTCCTCCCCTGTCGCATATGTAAAATTACCGGTACTAAGTGGTCCATTTTTTGTTCCGGATTCCTTCTACCCCTTAGTCCAGCCCTGCGAACGATTTGTATCGTATGACACGGGTTCCAAACCTGTCAAATTTTTAACAGTTTCTTTTAACGTTTTCAGTCAGCTATGAAATACTGACTGCGGATCGTTGAAACTGAAAGAACGTGCTGAAAATGAGGCTGAAATGTTGTCTGAAACCCTGAAAAGGGTATGAACTTCACACTCAAGCAGATTTTTTGTCAGAAGTTTTTTTTTCCTTTAAACAGGACTAACGTTTGTTGGAAAACCGAAAATTGTTATAATACATGGGTTTTTTTCTTTCCTGTTGTACCTCTAGCAATTTGTTACTCTGCACAACAGGAACTTAATCCTTGAATTAGATTCAATTAAACGGTTTCAGAAATAATAGTATACATAATACGTGAGGAACAAGCAATCGTAGCTCAGTGGATAAAAGCGAGGTAAAACTTGCATTTCTTAATTAGCAAGCAAGAGGTCGTGCGTTCAAATCTCACTGACTTCTACTTATATCCAAAAAAATACGATTGTGTCTGAGTGGTTCGGATTCCACTATAAGCTGTAGGTCCCCTGTACTGTAATTGGCATTTACTTCCTGTTGTGCAGAGTAACAAAATAAAAAGTTTTTTTTTTCTGAAAGTGCCTACTTTCATGACCAATTTTTGTATGGAAAATAGATTTTTACCAAAACAGTCAAGTACAGTACGTATCCAGGGTTACAACAAACATAACAGTCTGGTAAAGATTTTACCTGACTGTTTTGTATTTTTTTATTATTACATTCTGTCGACATAAAAAAGTGTATAGAAATTGTCATACAATTCAAAAACAATTAATAATTATACATCGTTAAAAAATTCGTCCATATTATAATATGCTTTTAAAATTAAGAATTGTTTCAGTAATTTTTTGAAACTAGAAGGAGTATTAGACCTTTTAATGAATTCTGGCAATTTATTAAATATTTTTAAACCTAAGATCTGAGGTGAAAGTCAGTTTTTCGTTGTAACCTTGGATACGTAGTCGACTGTCAATACAATTCATATAAAAAAATTTAAACATTTTGAATTATTTATGATTAATCATTGATTATAAATTAAACGATTTCAGAAAAAATCGTTCACATAATACGTCAGGAATATGTTTTTACTTGACTCAGCGGATTAAAATACTCGGTCTGCGGCCTCGTATTTCAAACATCACTTTCCTGACTTATTATGTAATTTGCTATTATAAGCTACAGAGTGATCAGAAGTAAGTTTTTCAGTTGGCAATAAAAAAAAAACTACTTGAAATTGGTAAGACAATGACATTTGAAAATTTAAATTAATAAAAATAGTTGTTTCCCTTATCCACAGTAGGGTAGTAAATATATCACAGTTTAAAACGCTTAAATAGGAGAAATTTGGCTAACAGGATAACGTAATCCTCTTTTCTCACTCCTACAGGACTCTAGGCTCGTGCTGAACACGCCAGCAGTTTTTAATACAACGACAGATAGATAAGGACAGAGCTAATGGTAGACAGAGATATAGGAGGGTGGAAAGTAGATTAACGTAAATTAGAGATGATTAAAAAATGGAATTATTTTGCCCAGAAATAAATGCAGAGCTAATAATAGAAGAACAAATTATCATTGACGAATTGACCATGTGATAATAATATTAATGGAGTAGCTGACTACTTTAAAGCACTAGTGCTCAAAATCAAACTTTACTTCAGTTTTCAAGGTCATGTAGACCTTATTTTGACTGATGTGAGTACAAAATCCTATTTTCCCATGTTACTCGCCTAAAGCCCTCTATTTGTGATCACCCGGTGTATTATTTCCTACCCCCGCTTCATCTACATTCATAATTCCTTCGATACAATATCGATCAATTTTTCCTGCACCTTCTACCATATCTTTAGAGTATAAATAAAGTCCTGTTAATCATATTTTAATCTTGTTTAATTAAAAATTAAAATCGATACAAATTCGCAACCAGCAATATAATCTTGCGAGGCGGGCAACAAACTCAATTTCAACAAGGGGCAAACCTGCGTTATATATTTCAATATTTCAACAAATGTTCAACTGTTTCTTTGTGTCCAAAAGCAGGCCGATCATAAATAACTCGGTGACAAGTAATTTCACTACCCCCACGCATAATTCGATGCTCTATTGTTTGCAAGGGTGTGATTAGTTACTGGAGGATTCGTCCAGAAATGCTACAATGATCAAACGTTCCTAAATTATTTATTTACAATACTTGTACTGTAAGTTACCTATTAATAACAAAATTTAAACATTAGCTGTATTCCATTTGTCACTTGGTTCACTTAGATCAGTTCAGAAAAATTAAACAACTTGATTAAATGAACTGAATTAAGCAAACTGATGCAGTTATTGAAGTCAATTACTTCAATATAAATTAGAATCTGCAATTTCTCTACTAGAAATAAAGTCAGTGAAGTAATCCAGCGAAATAAATAAGTGATCTGGTTCAGTAAATGTATGTTAAATCTGGTCCTAATGGCAAATGGAATACACCTACAGTAAGTAGAACTTTTTTTCACAGTAGTTTCCATGGTTATATCTAAGACTATAATATTTACTTACTATCCTTCGGGCACAGTAAGTAAATATTATTACATATCAAGGTCCTGTTTATTTTGACAACAATTTGACAGCTGTTTTGAAACCTATTTTTCTTTTCCTTCTATTTGTGTAGGTATTGTAAAAATATTAGCTTACTAAACTCGAACTGTAAGTGTTTTTTTAGGTCGCGAATGTTTAGGAAATCTCGACCCTTCGGGCCTCAATTTCCCAAACTACATTCTTGACCTAAAAACTGTCACTTACAGTTCATGGTACGTAATATACTATTAGCGAGAAATATTTTTAATAAATTACCAAGGGTGCTTCTAGCCCGCGGCATGATTATTAGCACGAGGCGCAAAGCACCGAGGGCTAATAACAAGCTCAGGGTCAGAAACTCGAATTTCACCCGTGGTACATACAATATTTTATGCACAACAAAATAACATTTAATTATATGTTCAAAAGATTAAAATATGTACATAGGTTATATGTCAAAATAACATTTTGTAAAATCAAGTATTCACAATAAACAAAAATTGTCATTTTATTTATGTATCCATAAGAATAATTTTTGTATGGCCCTGGGGCCAAAACAAGTGTTTAAGCCCGCTTTTTAGGGCTAAAACATATGCTTTTCGGCCCGGTTGTGCATAAATAATATATTTATGTAAGTGTAGGTTCTCTAGCCATTACTTTACTGCACTCGACGACCTACTATTAAGTTCCTGTAGTACAGAAGAACAAAATAAATAAATAAATCAAAATTGTGATAGATAACTTTTTGGTGGAGGCGCGGCACATACAACACAATTTATTTATCATCCCCTATTGCCTATATAGAGCTCCCTTACGTCACGTCACTTTCATCCCCTATTAAATAGAGTTATAGTCCACAGTGGCTCCCGCCCCCCACCCCCACCCCTAGCATCTGCTAATAACGCCACAATTCCAGCAATTCAATCACGGTTGCCATGAATAACCCAAATCAACATGACAACGACGAAACGCAGCCAACTATTCATACATTCAGCTATTTCTCATCCCCCTACCCCTTGGTACACGGCCTACTCTGATGTGAGAGACAGAGATTTACAAACAACGAATACTACAGATCTGGCATTTCTCGAATATTGTATAAGGATTTCTTAAGATGGAATAAATCAAATAAGGGATTCATTTGTCTTGACAAATGAGGGAGGGTTTCGTAGAGAAAGAGGATCTGCAATTGCTGAGCTGTACATAACAATAGTTGTTTGTTTCGCTAGGCCAGAGGCTATACTTTTGCGAAAACAAGGCTTGCAATTTGCAAGTACATATGTTCCTAGTTTTTACTGGACAGCGTTCGGTAAAACATAGTTTCCGAACGATTTTTCTGTTCGTAGAACTATTATTGTCGGACAGAGGCGCAAAAAAAATATAAAAATATGATTGTGGCAGAGTGGTACAATTTAATATATAAATAAATAAATATATGGGGTAATAGCTCAGTGGTATCGTCGGCGTGTGGATTCTGAGAACCCTGATTCGATCTCGTAAGCCGACAAACATTTTCACTAATTTAAAAAATTACCCCTGTGGCTTCCCCACCACTAACATCTTTGGGGACCATAATTTGAAGACAAGTAACCGCATTTCACACGCCTAAATATATCACTTACCGAGATCTGCTTCGGCAGAGTGCCACACTCAATAATGGGTAAAAAGGCGTGATGATATATTTATTTATTTATTTTTATAATTAAATATAAATATATCATCACGCCTTTCACCCATTACTAGGTGTGGCACTCTGTCGAAGTAGATCTCGGTAAGTGATATATTTATGCTCGTGAAGTTCGGTTACCAGCCGGTTAATCACGGCCCCCAAAGTTGTTAGTGGTAAGGGAGCCATAGGGGTAGTTTTTATTTGGTGAAAATGTACAATTTAATATTTTAAAAATATAATATTTTACTGTTTTATGCACTATTTTTATTCTCTATGTTCTGGTTGGTTGCTAAGCAACAGAAACAAAATCGAAACATTGTCAAGTTGCAATTCTCACCACGTGTCGTTACAAGTCTCACTTTACCCTTTGTGTGACGTCATTAGCAACCCCCAGAACAAAAGAACGCGAGTGGAACAAAACGGCATCGGGCAGGTCGCATGCCTTCGACAACTAGTGTAATTGCTCTGTTTAAATTTTATACATGTGCAGGACTGGACTCAGAATCATTCTGATTTTACGTTATTTATAAACTATCAATTATATTTATTCCTAGAATATCCAATATTACGTACCACGAACTGTAAGTGACAGTTTTTAGGTTTCGACATCCCAAACATTCGCGACCTAAAAAAAATCACTTACAGTTCGAGGTTAGTAAGCTATTTTGTACAATACTTGCACAAATAGAAGAAAAAGAAAAATAGGTTTCAAAATTAACAGCTGTCAAATTTTTGTCAAAATAAACAGGACCTTGATATGTAATAATATTTACTTACTGTTCCCGGTGGACAGTAAGTAAATATTAAAGACCTGATATAACCATAGAAATCACAGTGCAATAAAAGTTGCACTTACTGTGTTTAAATTTTGTCATTAATAGGTAACTTACAGTACAAGTATTGTAAAAACAATCTTACACTTTCATCTACATTCCTAATTTCTCTCATACTATGCGCCATCTTTTTTTCATCATGAATTTTATTCATCCTTGTGTTTCTCACTGAATGCGGGCCTGTGTAGAGCTTTAAAAAGCTCGCGCTGAATTGTGAAAATTGTGACTTTGAGGTTGACTGCCATGTCAGTAAAGTTTCACCCGCTTCTAATCTACATCTGTCCCCTATTTATTCCTTTTTATTACTCTCAGTTTAAGGGTTACTTTTATGTCGTTTTTAGTTTTACCCAGAATTTGCAAACTCCAAATTAATTAAGCTTAATATTTATTAGTTCATTTGTAACACGAAGACGAAATAAAATATTTATTTTTTCTACTGTCATGTTGACAACACAATATATCAACAGTCAAAATTGATTAGACGACTGGTACCCGCACTTCACGCGCAAAATATATCACTTACCGAGATCTGCTACGGCAGAGTGCCACACCCAGTAATGGGAAGAAGGCGTGATGATATATATATATATATAAATATATTTTTTTTGTAAATAAGGATGGAGCATCTTTTTACAATACCTGTACTATAAGTTTTTTATTAATGATAAAATTTAAACACAGTAAGTGAAACTTTCATTCCACAGTGGTTTCCATGGTTACATCTGGGCTTTAATATTTACTTACTATACACCGTGGATAGTAAGTAAATATTACATATCAAGGTCCTGTTTATTTTGACAACAATTTGACAGCTGTCAATTTTGAAACCTATTTCTCTTTTCCTTCTATTTGTGCAAGTATTGTAAAAAATAGCTTACTAATCTCAAACTGTAAGTGATTTTTTTAGGTCGCGAATGTTTAGGAAATCTCTTGACTTAAAAACTGTCACTTACAGTTTATGGTACATAATATACTACCAGTTATTTTTTATACACACTTTGCCAATAACAGAAATAAGTTGAAGTCTGGATTATATTTTATTGTATTCTGCACAACAGAAATTTGATCCCAAGTACAGTAGCTTATAATGGAACCTTTCAATTGCTGAAATATATCATGCCTTTTACCCATTTCTGGATGTGGCACTCAATCACGGCCTCCAAAGATGTTAGTCACGTGTGAAGTTTGAATACCCGTCGTCAAATTACAGCCCTCAAAGTAGTTAGTGAAGGGGGTGCCACAACGGTAGTTTAATGAGGTGAAAATTATTTATCGGCTCTGAGAATCGAACCCGGGTCCTCAAAGCCACAGACCGACTTAATACCACAGAACCTCCTCCCCTATTTATGTATTATATGTTTACTAAAGCTCTCAATCTTAAAATCAGTCATCCTGCCACCCCCTACTCTACGGCAACATGGCATTAACATACTTCCCCGCCATTTTGAATAATAATCAAATGATAAAATGCTTCATACACGCATATTGGTCAGATACAGAAGCAGAAAATGGAGCGCGAAATGCTGCAGTTCGCATTCCAATGTCCTGCTGCTCTCTCGTCGGTAATATCGCGTGAGTTTTTACCGGCACCGCACCGCTCTATCGATAAGTTAGCACACGATGTGGGTACTTGTTGCCAGATTTGTTACATGTTTATTTATTGCCCCGTTTTTGTGATAAAAAATCTTGGGTATTGATTTGCTAGTTGACGAATAGGGGTTTTTGTTTCCTACAGAGGTTTTTTGTATTTTTTCCGGAATATATACATATTTAAGGGTTGGTAGGTTTACCCGTAGTGCTTTGAAGCGATGGAAATTACCGGAAAAAAATTTGGTTTGATGTTAGTCATTATTAAAAAGAAAGATTATTTTTTTAACTAATTTTAATGGAGTGGCTTAGTGGTATCGAGTTTACCTGTGGATCCTGAGAACGTCGGTTCGATTCCAACAGTCGACAAACATTTTCACCAATTTAAAATTGCTCCTATGGGGTAGCTAGCTCAGTGGTATCAAGTCGGCCTGTGGATCCTGAGAACCCTGGTACCCTAGATTCGATTCCCACAGGCGACAAACAATTTTCATAATTTCAAAAACTACCCCTGTGGCTCCTCCACCACTAACATCTTTGGGGGCCGTGATTTGACGCCTGGTAACCGCACTTCACGCGCAAAATATATCACATACTGAGATCTGTTTCGGCAGAGTGCCACACCCAGTAATGGATAAAAGGCGTGATGATATATTTATATTTATTTATTTTTTACTAATATCGCGAAGGTTGTAATTTCCCGGCTGGTAACTGTATTTTCCGGAAAAATTAAGTTGTATACTAAGATCTGCAATTGCAGAATTTTCCCAAAAAAGCGGGATCATACAAAATATTAATACCGTGATATGCCTTATACTACTGTCTATGAATATCATATATTGTTGACGGAATTTTCTTGTAAAAATATGTATTATCGTGATCTGCATTTGCATATCTGTCCTTGTAGACTATTTTTTTATTCTATTTATTGCATTACGCTCTCGCTGTGGAGTAGATGGCTCAGTGATATCGGACAGAGGATTTGAGAACCCTGGTTCGATTCCCACAGCCGATAAACAATTTTAACTATATTAAAACTACCCCTGTGGCGCCTCCTTCACTAACATCCTTTGGGAATCGTGATTTGACGGTAATCGCACTTCACGCGCATAAATATATCACTTACCGAGATCTGCTACGGTAGAGTGCTACACTCAGTAATAGGTAGAAGGCGTGATGATATATGTATTTATTCCTATTAAACATAAGTCATAACAAGGATCCGCAATTGCAGAACAATCCACTCAAAAAATATAGACGGTATTTTCAAAACTTTATTTTATTTATTTATTTAAAAATACATGTAGGAATACAAGTAGTAAATCGCATCTATTTGTCCTTCATTGTCCTTGCCCCAGTCAGCTACTATCACTTCAGCACACTCCCAACATTGTTTGTGTCATCCTTTGTTGCCTAGCAACGCTGTTGATCCTGCAGCACCTGCACCACTGCTTTCATACATACTCCTATCTTCATTTCACTAGTTTTGAACTGTAAGCCGGCTGAAAATCCTGAAATAATTTATTGTTTTCATTGTCTACCGAGTCTCTGTGGCTTCCCTGTGGCTCTCATGTGGCTCGCCGCCAGCAGGAAGGCCTGAATATAAATACATGATTGAGGTTTTGTTTTAGTTTAATTATTGTCCTGTACTTTTCCTTTGGAAATAGGAATAGAGGAGGAATGGAATGAATGTAATTGTAGCGTCGGAGTAGGAATTAATATTTATTATAATCTCGTCTGTACGCAGGCGTTTGGTTGTAAACTCCATTCAAAATTGTTCAAATATTAAAGATATTGTTATGAGTAATAAACAAAATAAAATTTTAACTTTAACAACTGTAGCTGGAATTAATATTAACAATATTGTTATACTTAACAAGAAATTAATCTCAGTTACGGTAGCTTATAGTGGAATCTGAACCACTCAGACACAATCAAATCTTTTGGATATAAGTAGAAATCTCTTATATTTGTTAATTAAGAAATTAAGAAAAAAAATATGAAATATTTGGCAGCTGGTATCCTCTAGCCATTGACTTAAGGCACTCAGTTAGGTTTGAGCACAATTTAAAAAAATTTAAATAATTCTAAAATATTTAAAACAGCTTTAGGATGTATTTGGTACTTAGGATCCTCTAGCCATCGTCTCAGAGCACTCAGCTAGTTTTTAGAGCAATTTAAAATACTTTAAAATTATGGTATCCTCTAGCCATCGTCTTAGAGCCCTCAGCTAAATTTAGTGCAATTGAAAATACTTTAAATTGATCCCAAATGGTTTAAGTTCATTTTAATAATAATTTGTTAGTTGGGATATTCTAGCCATCGTCTTAAAGCACTAAACTACGAGTACTATAAAATGATTCTAATGGATTTAAGGTTTGGTTTGTTGAAACATTTAGCCGTCGTCTCAGAGCACTCGGCTAAATTTAAGGCCAATGTAAGATATTTTAAAATTATTTTAAAAGGTTCATAACAATTTACAAAATATTTGGAGGTTGAGATCTTTTACCCTTCGTTTTAGAGCACTCAGCTAGCTTCTAGGACAATTTAAAATACTTTAAATTGATTCCAGGAGGTTTAAGGTAATTTTAATAACCTTTTGTTGGTTAAGATCTTCTAGTCATCGTCTTAGAGCACTCAGCTACATTTTAGAGCAATTTAAAAGACTTTAATATAATTTAAAAAGATTTAAGATAACTTTAAGAAGCATTAGTTTTTTGGAATCCTCTAGTCATTGTTTTAGAACATTCAGCGAGATTTGAACACATAACCTCTTGATTTTTAATCAGTAAACGTAGAACTGCTACCAGTATACTTTTTAATAATATTAAATGAAATAAATAAATATATCACGATTTCTACCCATTACTGGGTGTGGCACTTTGCCATAGCAGATCTCGGTAAGTGATATATTTATACGCATGTAGTGCGGCTACCAGCCGTCAAATTACGGCCCCCAAAGATGGCGGGGAACCACGAGGGTAGTTTTAATGGTTCAAATTGTAGTAGTAATGGGTAAAAGGCGTGATGATATATTTCTATTTTATTTTATCTATTTTTATTTTTCTATGGGGTATTGGCTCAGTGGTATCAAGTCGGCCTACGGATCCTAAGAACCCTGGTTCAATCCCCACAGCCGACAAACATTTTCACCAATTTAAAAATTACCCCTGTGGCTCCCCCACCACTAACATATTTGGGGGCCGTGATTTGATGGCTGGTAACCGCACTTCACGCGCATAAATATATCACTTACCGAGATCTGCTTCGGCAGACTGCCACACCCAGTAATTAGTAAAAGGCGTGATGATATATTTATTTATATATTTTATTTTATTATATACAATAAAACAAAATTGAGAAAACTTTAACATTAAAAATTAATCAAGAGAATTGTCAGGCTTGCCAACTAAACAGGGTATCCAACAGAAAATTTGTTGTCACTCATTTACAGTCATCCTCTATTTATTTCCAATGTATATGATTCACTAATTCCTCGAACATTACATTAAAATCAATGTTTCTATAAACTCTGATTCATCTGTTACTTTTTCTTGTTAGCGATGATTCATCATCATTTTGTCCGCCATTATCATAGCTACAAACAACAAAGTCGAGTTCTGTTCCAAGTGAAGTTCATTTCATTCCTCGAATACGAAACAGCGCTGAACAAATTCTTAGAAGGATTTGTTGCCGGCTGTTGTAATCGTTTCTAAGTAAACTTCACTTACATATTTGAGTGCTTCACAGATACTTACAGTTAGTTCTTGCGCGACACTAAATTGTTTGTGGATGTATTATAAAGTTGAGAACATTTGGAAGATGTAAGACTGCAGAGACGAGTTTTGTCTCAAGTTGGATTCGTTACTAATTATAATTACATGGATATATAAATAAAGTGATTTATATGTTTTTAACCTGTTTTATGTATATAGATTTATTGATTTAGCAGCGTTGTTACTCCTTAAATTAGGGAAAAGATACTTGATTTTAAGATAGATTTCAAGAAATTATTATAAAATAGTTTTTAGCTAACTTTAAAATTATTCTAAAGCGTTTAAAACAACTTTAGGAAGTATTTGGTAGTTGGGATCATCTAGCCATCGTCTTGAAGCACTTAGCTACCTTTTAGTACAATTTAAAATAATTGTAAAGAATTTAACACAGTTTTATGAAGCATTTGGTGGCTGAAATCTTCTAGCCATAGCTTTACAACACTCGACTAATTTTTAAAACAGTTCATAAATGATTTTAAAGGATTTAAGACAATTTTAGGATATATTTGGTAATTGGGATCCTCTAATTATCATCTTAGAGTACTCAGCTAGTTTTTAGGACAATTTCAATGACTTTAAAATGATTCTAAAGGATTTAAGACAGATTTAGGCAGTATTTGGCAGCTGGACTCCTCTAGCCATTGTCTTAGAGTACTCATCTAGCTTTTAGGACAATTTAAAAGTCTTCAAGTCAGTTTTAAGAAACTGAAATTAGCTATATTACGGTAGTACTAGCGTGAAAAAAAATTTTGCAGATCCGAATGAAATTTGGGGCACGTAAACATTGGATAGTCATACGCATCCTGTTCAAATATGAAACACATTCATCGTCTGTGAACAAATATATTCGCTTGTAAAGTTGAGTTCTTATACACGGGGCTTATGGCGATCATCACTCAGAATCGCACATATTTGGTTTGTGTACCTCTAAAATTTTGCAGTTTCATTTGAAAAACTAGTATGATGTTCTAAAACTATCCATGTATATTGTATCAGAAGGAGAAAGTTTTTATCGTTTAGTAATGGATATATAGCCATGCAAAGCCTTGTTTTTAACGAAAAATTAAAAATCCCAATTTATAATGGCAACACCACACGGTGGTATGGTATTTGAAAATTCACTAGACCAACAACCTGTTAACAATTCATGGTATTCAAATCATAATAGGTATAAAACACTTATTTTATTCAATATTTAAATTTTTTTGAGCGTCAGTTTCGTCACTCGACAACCGATGGTGCCACCGTCACACTAGTACTACCTTAAGTCAAAGCATGATTAAACTATTCCTATTCAGCTGAACTCTGCAACCAACAAGCCATATCTGTAATGCTCATCACCTGCACTACTAACTAAGCTTTGTTTTCTGTTTGTTTACAGATCTCGGTGTGTTGTCCAGCAGAAACAACACCAGCACCAGCAGTACTCGTCGTTGTTGTTCGAATGTTGTTAGCGTTACAACGGTGCTGGCGACGGCAGTGAGCGCGCCATGCCGGCGGCGGCGGCGCGCTAACGTCCCAGCGCACGTCCGCCACCACCACCACTACCAGACACACCACCACTGCCCAGCGCGGCCCCACACACCACGGACCAACACGTCAACAGACACAGGTAACATTACACATCTGTGACACTTGAAACAGTTCGCACCATTTGGCGGAGGTGCCACTAATTTAAATAAATATTTTGTCGGCCCATTTGAACAATTTTAGCTCTCTCTCCACTAACATCCTTGGGGACCGTGACTTGACGGTTAGTAACAGCACTTTTCGCAAACAATATATCACTTATTCAGAGTACCACATCCAGTAATGGGTAAAAGGCGTGATGATATTTGTATTTATTTATTTTTAAATTACATCTGTGGCGTCCTCTCCACTTACATCTTTAAGGGCTGTTATTTAACGGCTGGTATCCATATTTCACGAGCACAAATATATCACCGAGATCTGCTTCGGCAGAGTGCCACAACCAGTAATGAGTAAAAGGCGTGATGATATATTTATTTATTTGTTTTTAAATTACCTCTGTGGTGCCCCTCCATTAAAATCTTTGGGGGCCGTGTTTTAATGACTGATATCCATATTTCATGTGCACAAATGTATTACTTACCACATATGCTACGGCACAGTGCCACACTTAGTATTGGGTAAAAGTTAAGATGAAATATTTATTTATTTTAAAATTACCTTTGTGGCGTCCCCTCCACTGTGATTTGACGGCTGGTAACCGCACTTCACGGACATAAATATATCACTTACCGAGATTTGCTATGGCAGAGTGCCACACACAGTATTGGGTAAAAGTCGTGACGATGTGTTTATTTATTTTAAAATTACTTCTGTGGCGTCTCTTCCACTAACATTTTTGGCGGCCGTGATTTGACGGCTGGTCTCCACACTTCATGCGCACAAATATATCACTTACCGAGATATGCTACGGCACAGTGCCAAACCCAGTATTAGGTAAAAGTCGTGATGATATATTTATTTAGTTATTTTAAAATTACCTCTGTGGCGTTCCCTCCACTAACATCTTTGAGGGCCGTGATTTGACGGCTGGTATCCTTACTTCACGTGCATAAATATATCACTTACCCAGATGTGCTACAGCACAGTGCCACACCCAGTATTAGGTAAAAGTCGTGATGATATATTTATTTAGTTATTTTAAAATTACCTCTGTGGCGTCCCCTCCACTAAAATCTTTGAGGACCATGATTTGACGTCTGGTATACATACTTCAAGCGCATAAATATAACAAGATGTGCTACGCCAGATTGCCACACCCAGTATTGGGTAAAAGGCGTGATGATATATTTATATTTACATTGTAACCATCCATCAAATTACTACTCCAAATATTACAGAAAATTTTAATAAACAAATTCTTAAAAATGTCCATGTACATCGATAACATTAATTTAAAAAAATTCTTGTTTTGTACTTAGTAATTCAACCTTAACGCGATAGCATCAAATTCCCCTAAACGTCTACTTCGGAAAACTCAGAAATTCCTATTTTCATTCCACGAATAAACTAAAAAAAAAACCACATTAATTTATTTCGTTGATAACATCCTATTTTTTGTCCTTCTCACTTAGCTCTCATCCCACATATAAAACCTTCATCTCTTGGTAATTACCCCTTAAAACCCACCCCTAAATATTCTCTTTTCCCCTCTATTTCCCCACCATCTTTAATTGCATCTAATTTAACTGACAGCGATGTTACAATCGAATAAATTGTAAGAATTTGCGAAACAAGTGCTTGAGAACAGAACTCGGTGACTAGATGATGTGCAAATGAATTTTTTCCAAACGACTAGCTAAATAAGTAGATATGAATATTTAAAATCCGGAATAAAACATGAATATGCATGGCATACTACGACACTCACTGAATATATTATTCTTCAAATTTTGCATTGATCTCTGACGAATATATTTTGAACAGGATTTCAACACGGATATTTTCGAATTATGCCATCAGTTCTTCTGCTCATTTTCCACTGGCATAACTGTAGAGTAATAGCTACTGTTCACAGTAAAAATTACTGCATTCATATTGCAGTAATGGAACAAATTTAAAATCAAAATATAAATAAATATATCATCACGCCTTCTACCCATTACAGAATGTGGCACTCTGCCGTAACAGATCTCGGTAAGTGATATATTTATGCGCCTGAAGTACGGTTACCAGCCGTCAAATCACAACCCTTAAAAATATTAGTGGAGGAGGAGCCACAGAAGTAATTTTAAAATAAACAAATAAATATATCATCACGCCTTTTATCCATTACTAGGTGTGGCACTCTGCCGTAGCAGATCTGGGTAAGTGATATATTTATGCCCGTGAAGTACGATTACCAGCCGTCAAATCACAACCCTTAAAGATATTAGTGGAGGAGGAGCCACAGAAGTAATTTTAAAATAAATAAATAAATATATCATCACACCTTCTACCCATTATTGAGTGTGGCATTCTGCCGTAGCAGATCTGGGTAAGTGATATATTTATGCCCGTGAAGTACGGTTACCAGCCGTCAAATACCGTCTCTCAAAGATGTTAATATGGTAAAAATTATTTGTAGGCTATGGGAATCGAACCTAGGTTTTCAAATCCACAGGCCGACTCGATACTACTGAGTTACTTACTCCATAATTAAAATTACCCCTGTGGCTTCTTCTCCATTAATATCTTTAGAGGTCGAAATTTGACGCGCATAAATATATCACTTACCGAGATCTGCTACGGCAGAGTGCCACATCCAGTAATGGGTAGAAGGCGTGATGATATATTTATTTATTTATTTTAAAATAGTTACTGTACTTGGGATTAATATTTAGTTCCTTTTTCGGCTAGGATGGAATATTTCCAGTCCCTGTTTAAAATTCTCTGCACTGATGTTCAATTTAATAAACTAGATCACGCGAACAAAAGACAACGAAAAAAAAAATGGCTAAAAGAAGAGTGAAAACTACCCACTACCGTTTTCTTTTCCTTCTTTTCCGAATTCAGATCTCGTGTCAGAGAAATGCACATCAAATTAGCATCCCTTATACGTGATATCCAATGATATACGTTTTCTCTACCCCTAAAATAAGGGTGTGAACTAGGAATCACTCAGAGACCTTTTATTCTACAGCTAGAGACGTCGGATTTTTTTGTAAGGGTTAAGTTGAATCAAAATTCATCAAATGGAGTAGGTGGCTCAGTGGTATAGAGTCGGCTTGTGGATTTAAGAACCTCGGTTCAATTCTCAACATTAAAACTACCCTTGTGTCTCCCTTGCCACTAACATTTTTGAGGACCGTGATCTAACGGCTGGCAACCGCACTTCACACGCATAAATATATCACTTACCGGGATCTGCTACGGCAGAGTGCCACACCCAGTGATGGGTAAAAGATGTGATGATATATTTATATTTATTTTATTTATTCAAATTTCAAATTATGGAGTAGCTGGATTTGAGACCCTGGGTTCGATTCCCACAGCCGACAAACAATTTTCACCACATTAAAACTACCCCTATGACTCCCTGGCCACTAACATCTTTGAGGACCGTGATTCAACGGTTGGTACCCGCACTTCACGCGCATAAATATATCACTTACCGAGATCTGCTACGGCAGAGTGCCACACCCAGTAATAGGTAAAAGACGTGATGATATATTTATTTATAAGAATAATTTTTACTTGTCCAAACACTGTTATCATAATGGCATCGTTGCTGCACGAAAACTTTCTCTAAAGTGAATTCAAACTTTATTTTTTCACCCTCACGGCTTTGTTCCTCTTCCCTCCCACCTCACTATTTCCGGTGGTAGATACCGGAAGTTGGATGGACCAATCGCGTGCACAGAAGAGCAATTGAACGATGAACAAACGTGCAAACGATGAAACTTTACTAATTCCACAAGATGGCGCGTCGATCAACCTTAAGTGCTCGGAAAGAAAAAAATACTGATTTTTTATTGCCGGTTACTGAGTGTTACTTGTGTCTCTGGATTAAGGATAATGACCAGTTTCTTTACAATGTTAAATTTGGAGTAAGACTGAATGAAAGATATTTTTAACTGTCAAATGTTTTTAAATTATTTTAGAAGAAAATGCTTTAAATAAAAAGGATAGAAAATTTAGTTCTTCATAACTTTATTTCAACTATTTTTTTCTAAAATAAATTAGAAACGTTTGATAATCAAAAATATATAAAGATGTTTTTAATAGTTATTTGTGTACCTACAGCAGAAAGTAGTCTATTACGGCATGGAGATTGTTGATCGAGAGCAACAACCATGCAAGAACGGCAAGAACACTTTCTACTTGTGGTGTAAACAATATTTTTTCTACGACCATTTAAAAACACTTAAAAAATAATTTAATATAATTTTTGTCAGTTTTCTGTTTGGAAATTCAGGCGACAGTTTTATGTATCCATGGATACAATGATACACTCTTACATAGCCGCTCGGCAAGCGACAAATATCAACTTTTTTCTGTTGCCCACGATTGCATAATAGTATATTACATAATAAGTCAGGAAAGTGATGTGTTACTTGATGAAGTGATTGTTTGAAATACAAAGCTGCAGATCAAGTATTTTAATCCGCTGAGTTAAGTAAAAACACTTTCCTGACGTATTATAAAATAAAATAAATAAATATATCATCACGCCTTTTACCCATTACTCGGTATGGCACTCTGCCGAAACAGATCTCGGTATGTGATATATTTATACGCATGAAATGAGGTTACCAGCCGTCTAATCACGGCCCCCAAAGATGTTAGTGGTGGGGAAGCCACAGGGATAATTTTAAATTGGTGAAAATGTTTTGTCGGC
This sequence comes from Pterostichus madidus, assembly GCA_911728475.2. Taxonomy (NCBI): domain Eukaryota; kingdom Metazoa; phylum Arthropoda; class Insecta; order Coleoptera; family Carabidae; genus Pterostichus; species Pterostichus madidus. The sequence goes on along the minus strand of OU452314.1, from coordinate 484,230 downwards.
TGTGGGGATCGAACCAGGGTTCTTAGGATCCACAGGCCGGTGTGATACCACTGAGCCATTACTATTTTTTCTGAAACCTTTTAATTTAATCAATAATTAATCATAAATTCATATGAATTGTATTAGTTTTTGAAATTTTGAAAATTGTTTGTCGCCTGTGGGAATCGAATCTAGGGTACCAGGGTTCTCAGGATCCACAGGTCGACTTCATACCACTGAGCTAGCCACCCCATTTAAATAATTCAAAATATTGAAATAATATGAATTGTACTGACAGCAAACTACGTATCAAAGATTAAAAAACAGTCAGGTTAAAATCTTTATGACATTGTTTTGTACTTTACCTGACTATTATTTTTGTTGTAGCCTTGGATACGTACTTTACTTGACTGTTTTGGTAAAAAATCTACTTTCCATACTAAAATTGGTCAGGAAAGAAAGCACTTTCTTAACAGTTTCAGAAAATAGTTATTTGTGTACCTAGAGCAGAAAGTAGTCTATTACCGCTCACGTATGGAGATTGTTGATCGAAGCGTAGATGAGAGCAACATTCATGCAAGAGCGGCAAGGATATTTTCTGCTTGAGGTGCAAACAATATTTTGTCTACGGCCATTTAGAAAGAATTAAAAATAGTTTTTGACAGTTTCAGAAAAATAAATAAATAAAACAAAGTAAATAAATAAATAAAAATATCATCACGCTTTCTACCCATTACTGGGTGTGGCACTCTGCCGAGGCAGATCTCGGTGATATATTTTGCGCGTGAAGTGCGGTTACCAGTTGTCAAATCACGGCCCTCAAAGATGTTAGTGGTGGAGGAGCCAGAGGGGTAGCTTTTGAAATTATGAAAATTGTTTGTCGCCTGTGGGAATCGAACTAGGGTTCTCAGGATTCACAGGCCGACTTCATACCACTAAGCTAGCCACCCCATTAAAAATAATAATAATAATATAACAAAGTTATCCTTAAACATAGAGAAAACGGGGTAACATTCAGTAATGCAATAAATATTTTCGATCAGATACGAAACTATCCCAGCCCTAAACGCAATAAAACAATAAAAGTCGATTCTTTCTCCCACTGCTGGCATCTGGTGTTCAAGTTATAAACCACTCAATCATGTTTGACAGTTGGATATTAAACCCGAAGTTCCACCTCCAGTTCTCTAGCTACCGTGCAGTATCAATCTCGCTGTATAATCTGCCGTGATCTTGATAGCAATAATTGGCCGTCAAGTTACCGTCATAAAATCGTCCCTAGGCTGCGCAAACTTTACGTTATGTGCGTTGCGTTAAGGAAACGACCCAAATAACAAATTACGCCCTGGAATCATTACGTCACTAAACCATAATCGCTCTATGAAGTCCTTGTTAATCAGCGTACTTTACTTATCCCTAGGATTAAACTTAATAAATAAATATAAATATATCATCACGCCTTTTACTCTTTACTGGGTGTGGCACTCTTCCGAAGCAGATCTCGGTAAGTGATATATTTATACGCGTGAAGTGCGCTTACCAGCCGTCAAATCACAGCAAAGATGTTAGTGACAGGAGAACCACAGGAGTAATTGTAATGTGGTGAAAATTGTTTGTCGGTTGTGGAAATAGACCATTTAAAAATGTCCGCGACCCCTAGGTGTTTATTTTTTTAACTAACAACTTAGTGCCGCCAAATGGCGGCGAACGAGATATTTAAAAATGAATTTAAGTACAAAGTAACTAAAAAGGTTTATATTGAAAATGAAAACTTATTGTAGCACCTATCAAAATAAATGAAGTATATTCATCAGTTATTTATAAATGATGTTAATATGATAGATTTCGTATAATAACGTATCCATTCTTTTCTTCTGTTCACGTTTTGAGGAAGAGTGAAATGAAATGTTGTTTTTTTTTTGAATTATTATAACAACCCTGTACACACCATATAAATAGTACCCGTCATAATTACTATTATTAATTACTTTTCAATGAAGAAACAAATACTAAGCAACAAAAATAATCGACCTGTCACTTGTCAAATCATAGACAAAGATGAGTATACGGCACTAACTTTTTTTATCTCCGTCTAACGTTTGCACATGCGCAATGAATATTTAAAATGGTCTATTGAACTAGGGTTCTTAGGATCCAAAGGCCGACTCGATACCACTGAGCCACCTACCCCATATACAAAATAAATACATAAATATAAGTATTGAGTAAAAATAAGTATAATTATTAATTTAACCCTATGTAATTAATACAACAATTACTAAATTCTTGTTAAATGATCCATACGTAAAAAATATAATTTTTCTTAGTTCGTGCAGTAATAATTCCATAAATGGTAAAGGTAAATAAAAATGTAGTTTTTGCTTTACGTCAAGTGTTTTTTACAAATTGCGTTGTATGTCGATTAAAACGTCATTAAGAATCTTTGATAATAAAACAAAGTTGTTACTATAAACAAACCATTGTTTTGTACGAACCGCTGCCACCAAATAACCATGCTGATATTTTTATGTTTAACTCTTTCAGTGAAATTATAATTAAACCTTCGCCAAAATTATCACACTGCAATTGCAGACCTATCACACCCAGATTTGGGAGGAAGGCATCCTGATATATTTATTTATATAGTGTTATATACATATGTTCTAAACTAAAATTCAATTCAATAGAATGTCGCGAGGCTGTCGAAGACAGTAAAACTTTTTTGCAAGTTTAGGATTATTTTGTCAGTTCTAATATGTTTTTTTTTGCTAGTATCTTTGACAGATTTTCTAGGGATATTTTCAGATTATATTGGCAGTTAGGTAATAAACTTGGGGGTGTGAGGAGGGATGTACAGTTTATAGTAGAATTCGAAATACTTAAATAATTATAAATAAGAAAAATAGGAAAACAAAATTTGTGATAAGTGATGGAAATTTTGTTTTCCTATTTTTCTTATTTATTAAGACACAGTTCCACATCGTAATTGACTTTTTGTCTTTATTTTATTTAAATAATTATCATCAACTTCTTCTTCTTTCAAGTTGTTTACTATATTCCTCCTGTTTCTTACCTTCTACTGTCCTTTCTATTACGTCTTTCATTAGACATTATATGTGGTAGGTTTCTCAGTGGTATCGCGTCGGCCTGTGGATTTGAGAATCTCGGTTCATCGTATTAAAATTACCTCTGTGGCTCCTTCAACACTAACATCCTTAGGAGTCGTAATTTGACTTCATACGCATATTATTTATCGAGATCTACTACAGCAGAATGCCACACCCAATAATGGGTAAAAGGCTTGATGATATATTTATTTATTTTATTTATTTGTTTGTTGTATGTTGTGTATAGGGTAGTGGCTCAGTGGTATCAAGTCGGCCTGCCAATTTGAAATTACTCCTGTGGCTCCCTCACCATTAACATATTTGGAAGCCGTGTTTTAACAGCTGGTACCCGCACTTCACGCGCATAAATATATCACTTACCGAGATCTGCTTCGGCCGAGTGCCACACCCAGTAATGAGTAGAAGACGTGATAATATATTTATTTATTTTATTTTATGTTTGTTGTATGTTATGGGGTAATGGCTCAGTGGTATCATGTCGGCCTGTGGATCATAAGAACCCTGGTGCGATCCCCACAGCCGACAAAACATTTTCATCAATTTAAAATTACTCCTGTGGCTCCTCCACCATTAACATATTTGGGAGCCGTGATTTCACAGCTGGTACCCGCACTTCACGCGCTTAAATATATCACTTACCGTGATCTGCTTCGGCAGAGTACCACACCCAGTAATTGGATAAAAGGCGTGATGATATATTTATTTATGTTTGTTTTGTGTTGTTATAGATGTCCTGACGGCGGGTCCCGGGCCCCCAGGATGCCGGTGGACGATGCAGGAGGCTCCTCGGGGCAGCCTGCAGCATGTCCCGCCGGCTGCCCGGGTGACCTCCTCTCCGAGCGGTACCGCTTCGCGCACTACCGCTACCACCCGCAGCACCAGCACCAGCAGGCCCCGGACCACTACTACATCCCGCCACCCTCACCAGCGCCACAGAGTGACCGCTTCGTGCCGCCTCCACCTCTCTCTCCACCACCAGCTACACCCTCGCCTGACTGCTATCCCGCCAATCCTTTCCCATCCCCTACAGCCAACACACCTACCACCGCCTTCATTCCTCCACCACCTCTCTCTCCCTCACCCACGGAGAAGTTCTCGCCGAAGCCGGATAGATTCTCTGGAAGCAGGTGAGAATACGTTTCATTCTATATCCTAAATGCTTCAAAATTTAACAACATTAAGCTGACACAATCATTGAAGCACAATTAAACAAAAACTTTCAGAAAAATTAAGTAATAATTCATTACCAAAGAACGAAATTTATTACTGTTATTTTATAAAAAATAAGTGGGGTTGTGTTGAGCAAATAGTAATGTACCATAAAAATAATTGTTTACTAATTAATTACTCATTTATTACTAGTTAATTGTTGAAACAAAAATTGTCATTTTATTTATGTATTCATAGGAATTATGTCTTTTTCGCCCATGGGCCAAAAAGAAATGTTTAAGCCCGCTTATTTGGTTTAAAACACATACTTTTCAGTCCTGTTGTGCTTAAAAGTTTATTTTAGTTGTTAAAAATATTTTATTCCTAGAAGGTAGAAAATTAAAACAAATTTTAATCGTTTATATTAATTAAAATAATAAATACTAGTCTCGTACAAAAATAGTTATACTTCTATCCTTTAGTGTAAACGAGTAATATTCACATTCACACATTCTTTTCTCAATTAAGGTAGTACTAGCGTGAAAAAAATTTGCAGATCTGAATGAAATTTGGCGCACGTAAACATTGGATAGTCATACACATCCTGTTAAAATATGAAACACATTCATCGTCTGTGAACAAATATATTCGCTTGTAAAGTTGTGTTTTTATACACGGGGCTTATGGCGATCATCACTCAGAATCGCACATATTTGGTTTGTGTACCTCTAAAATTTTGCAGTTTCATTTGAAAAACTAGTATGATGTTCTAGAACTATCCATGTATATTGTATCAGAAGGAGAAAGTTTTTTATCGTTTAGTAATGGATATATAGCCATGCAAAGCCTTGTTTTTAACGAAAAATTAAGAATTCCAATTTATAATGGCAACACCACACGGTGGTATGGTATTTGAAAATTCACTAGACCAACAACCTGTTAACAATTCATCATATTCCAATCATAATAGTTATAAAACACTTATGTTATTTTATTTTTATATTTTTATGAGCGTCAGTTTCGCAACTCGACAACCGATGGCGCCACCGTCACACTAGTACTACTTCAAAAGAAGTAAATTTTACTTTCTCCAATAACAACAAATTTACTGGATGTTTTAAAACAATAATAGTATATTACATAATAAATCAGGAAAGTGATATTTTACTTGACGGCCGAGTATTTTAATCCGTCAAGTAAAAACACTTTCCTGACGTATCATGTATACAATTTTTTCTGAAACCGTTTAATTTAATCAATAATTAATCATAAATAACTCAAAATGTTTAAATTTTTTTATATGAATTGTACTGACAGCAGACTACGTATCCGAGATTACAACAAAAATAACAGTCAGGTAAAACCTTTACCAGACTGTTTTATACATTACCACTGTTATTTTTGTTGTAGCCTTGGATACGTACTTTACATGACTGTTTTTATAAAAACGTACTTTCCATACTAAAATTGATGAGGAAAGTAAGCACTTTCTTGCCGGTTTCAGAAAAAAATAAATAATCATCCCCATAGTTCGCACCACTAACTTTTCTAATCTCTCTTTACAGATTATCCTACCACCAGCCAGAACCACGCTACCCTCCGGATCGGTACCCTTGCTACGCAACAACAGAAAGATACCACTCTCCCCAATACCACCACACCTCCGAGAGATACCCTGCAAATGATCGTTACCTCCCTCCAACAGCTCATACCCCTGTAGAACGATATGTCCCTCAACCCCAAGAAACCTACTACCACCAATACCAAACCTACGAACGATATCCTCCAAAATGGAGTCAGAACAATTCAGGCGATCCTTACATGCGTCGAGATCTCGGCTACCATCACCATTATAGACTACCCGTACCCTTCCAACACAATCAGTACCATCGTATGAGGTACAGCCATCTCGGCACTCCAAACAGAGCGAAATGTTGTTCACAATACCAAGATTACCAACTGTCAAAATCATCCCCTGGGTCGAGTAGCAGTTCTTCCTCGGTTACAAGCCAAGGGAAGGAGATCCAAGGGTACGTTCAACATCAAGGGGAGCTGTTACAGTGCTACCAACAACAAGGAAAAGAGCTGCAGTGTTACGCGTCGCCGGCTGTTAGGGGGAGTGGTAGTAAAGTGACTTCAACGGGTTGTAAGCATATTTGTTCGAGCCCTAGTGTGGAGTATGTGGGGGCTAGTGGGGGGAGACATGTTTGTGCGACGCCACCACCACCGAGGAGTGCTTCGGCGGGAGGGGAGCCGCATTGTGGGGAACAGTGTTGTCTTAGGAGGCCCGGAAGTACGATTCATACTGCTACTATTTGGTAAGTGTATTTTATTTATTATTGTTTATTGTATTTATGGTTTGGAAGGTACAGTGACGTAGGGAGACTACAAATAATTTATTTAGGAATAAAGTATATATACCGGATGTATCAAGAAACGCGAGCAAACTTGGGAAAATAGTTTTTCCGTGCGCATTATTTCCTAAATTATTTTAGAGAAAAATGCTTTAAATAAAAGTTGTAGGGCCTAAAATTCTGCATCCAAATCAATAAAATAAATTTATTTTTTGTATTTTGTAACGGTAGAAATTAAATATGAAACCTCATAAAAAATGATTTTTTTTGATGGACCAGATTAAAAATCCAATTTTTTTTAAATATGGTTCTATATCATTCAGGGCACGACAAATCGAATGCCGTTGAGCGCATCGTCATATCTATTTTAGTTTTCGAGTTACAGCGATTTTTGACTTTTTTAAAATCTCAACTTTGAAGGCCCATATCTCGAAAACTAAAAGAGATATTGAAACGCGGTTTAAACGAGTGTATTTCTCGTGCTCCACTTAACTTATACCTGCATTTTGAAAATTTGGAAAATTTTGCAATTTTTTTGAAAATTTTCTCGTGACAATATTTCAAAAAGTTGAAGAGATAATGAAAATCTATGAACACCAGTGAATTCCTCGCGTGAAAATACATAGGTATGCAAATTTTCAGATTTTTTTTTGGACGGATAAAAGTTTTAGAACAAAAAAACTGAAAATCATTGAAAATCACGAAAATCTTAAGGGGTACCCCTTCAAAAATAATTAAAAAACAGTGATTTTTCGTTTTTTTGTAATAAAAACTTTATCTGTCCGAATTTTTGCCTGAAATTTTGCATACCTATGTATTTTTACGAGAGGAATCCACCGGTGTTCACAGATTTTTAATGTCTCTTCACCTTTTTGAATTATTAACACAGGAAAATTTTGAAATAAATGGTAAAATTTTCAAAATTTTCAAAATTAAGTTATAAGTTAATTAGACCACGAGGAATAAAGTCGTTCAAACCGCGTTTCAATATCTCTTTTAGTTTTCGAGATATGGGCCTTCAAAGTTGATATTTGAAAAAAGTCAAAAATCGCTGTAACTCGAAAACTAAAATAGATATGAAGACGCGCTCAACGGCATTTGATTTGTCGTGCCCTGAATTATATAGAACCATATTATACAAATTTTCGGGGTCAGGGTCAGAAACGCTAATTTCACCCGTGGTACATACAATATTTTATGCACAACAAAATAACATTTAATTATATGTTCAAAAGATTAAAATACGTACATAGGTTATATGTTAAAATGACATTTTGTAAAATCAACTATTCACAATAAACACCAATTGTCATTTTATATATGTTTCCATAGGAATTATTTTTTTATGGCCCATGGGCCAAAAACAAGTGTTTTAGCTTGCTTTTCAGGGCTAAAACACATTAATTTCGGCCCGATTGTACATAAAAGTTTTTTGCGCAAAACAATCAATAAATATTGATTTCAGACAACAATGGCAGTATTCCATAAGGCCAATTTAAAATATATTTAAAAGTTAAATTTAATTAAGCATTAAACCTGAATAAGAAAACTTTTCAGTTTCAGCAGTCTTCAGTACAAATGAATCTTTCAAAAAACATTTAATTCAATTTCAACTTCTTGTGAGGTCAGCCCAAATTTACATAAATCTAAAAATTATCGCGTTTTAATTCTGGCAATAAAGTTTTATAATTTATTTTTCTGAACTACCCCGTTGTAATGCCTCTCTTGAAACTTGGCAACGCTGTAAGTGTACACTCATGCTGAAAACATCGCGATGCTAATATTGTTGCTTTGAACTTGCATATTTAGTTACAAGATAATTATAACTTTACGGAAAACATACTGGATAGTTGCACAACTTTAAACCACCCTTAAAGTAGTTTTAAGGGTGCATAGATAATTAATTAATTGATAGTAATGATGAATTGTTTCTTGATAACTAATTTAGTTAAAAAAATTAGGTAATAATTAACTTATATTAATAAAAAATTACAGACTTATGCAAAAAGATCTACTGAATACAAGGGTGAAATTTTCAGGGCAAAATGAAATATATTTTTTTAGTTATAAAAAATCAAAGTCAGAAAATATTTTTCAGCATCCAACATTACTGTGCTGTTGTGCGGGTTTGCCTGTATAAATATGAAATATTTTCCAGTAAACCTATGAGCTTCTGTACCGTTTTATTTTTAATTTCTTGTATGTGCTTGTGACGTCACAAGTATCTTTCATTGTCTTTAATAGTACTCAACTTGTTTAATTTAATGAGTGCAAATAATATAAGAATTATTTATTAGAAAATTTTATAGTAGTTGAAAAATAAATATATCATTTACCGAGATTTGCTTCGGCAGAATGCCACATCCAGTAATGGGTAAAAGGCGTGATGATATAATTATTTATTTAAAATTACCTCTGTGGCTCCCCCACCCCTATATCTTTGGAGTCGTGATTTGACGGCCGGTAACCGCACTTCACGCGCATAAATATATCACTTACCAAGATCTGCTTTGGTAGAGTGCCACACCCAGTAATGAATAAAAGGCGTGATTATATATTTATTTATTTATTTAATAATTTAATTAATTCTCTTTATTTCGATTATGGTAAACAAATAATAGACAGTCCATATATGGTAAATTTTATAAATTTATACCTTCCCTAGCATTTAGTAACGTTTCTGTTATACTAACTGCGTTTAGAAACGTTTCCAAAGTACACCATGATATCTACACTTATCTCTTTCCTTTCCACATATCTCTAAATAACTCTATCTCTTTTCCACGCACAATAACATCAGTCCAAGGCACACCTGTCTCATATCAAGAGGTGAAACTGCAAAAAATATATTATAGTTAACATATTTATGCAATAATATCAAAATATGTGAAGTATATAGTGTGTAATCAATAAAATCAAGTGCTCTGTGACTGGAAAATGGAGCTTGATGACGTGTAAGTCAAAAAACAATTGAATTTTGTGACAGTTGAATGTTTTATAGGTTATGAGTGCTTTGGAGATAAACAATTGCATGCTGGTGTATTTTTTCATTTGTTTAGGCATTTGTTTTAAGAGCTTTATCAACAATTGTTTTTACTTTGTCTTTTGTTTGCGTACAAATATTAATATTTTTGTTTTTATGACGCATATGCAAATTATTACATAAAACGAAGCATTTAAAATATAATTATATATCTAAGAATAGCAATTATGTGTAGTCACTTCATGACTAATTGTTTTTCTGTTACGACAAATAATCAAACTTCTAATTCAATGTACCTAATTAATTGTACAAATATTTATTTATTATCATTTTAATAAGTTTTCAATTGTCAATTAATTAATTTAATCAATAATTAAGTAGGCTACAGTTTTGTTCACATAACAATTGAAAGCAATCAACGATAACTTGATATTTAATTAATTAATTCATTATTCATTGAATTAATTGATTAAAAATCTTTATATAATAATATTGTTTGACTACGAAACGTATTAAAATCCAAGAAATGCATAAACCTTGGAAATGAATTATTTGCTCAGTAATGCAGTTAAAAATATGTAAAATTTTGCAATAAATCGGATACCATCATTTGCAATTCAAATGGGAGCTATAGAAGGGTTTTTCATAATTGATCTACAGTACTGAAAATCCTGAAATTCCTGAAAAATATTTCGTTTACATTTAATCAGAGAAAAAAATATATATTATTACGCCTTTTACCCATTACTGAGTGTGGCACTCTACCGTAGCAGATCTCTGTATGTGATATATTTATGTACGTGTAATGCAGTTACCTGCCGTCAAATCACGGCCACCAAAGATGTTAGTGGAGGGAGACCCATGCACAATAATAATTTTAATGTGGTGAAAATTGTCGACCTGCGAATTTGAGAACTGGGACTGACAAACAATTTTCACTACATTAATACTACCCCTGTGGCTCTTCCTCCACTAATATCTATGGGGGCTGTGATTTGACAGCTGATAACTGAACTTTACGCGCATAAATATATCGCTTACCGAGATTTGTTACGGCAGAGTGTCACACTCAGTAATGGGTAGAAGATAAGATGATATATTTATTTAGTTATTTACAATTATTTATTGACTGTGGAAATAGAACCCAGGTTCTCAAATTTACAGGCCGACTCGATACCATTGAGTCATTTACCCATTAATCAGAGAAAAACGGATTAAATAAATTTTATTTTTACACTAAATAACTATTTTCTCAAAACAAATTTAATATAAATAAAATGACGTTATGTTCCTTAAATTGGGGGTAACACGAACCCTTAAAACATTCATACATCCAAGAATTATTCTCCGATAAATCTGGCTACCCAAAAGCTAGCTGAGTGCTCTAAGACGATGGCTAGAGGATCCTAGCTGCAATAACAAAAAAAAATAAAAAATATCATCATGCCTTCTACCCATTACTGGGTGTGGCACTCTACCAAAGCAGATCTCGGTAAGTGATATATTTGCGCGTGAAGTGAGATTACCAGTCGTCAAATCACGGCCCACAAAGATGTTAGTGGTGGAGGAGCCACAGGGGTAGCTTTTGAAACTATGAAAATTGTTTGTCGCCTGTGGGAATCGAATCTAGGGTACCAGGGTTCTCAGGATCCACAGGCCGACTTCATACCACTGAACTAGCCACCCCATATAATATATAATATATAATTCAATAACAATTTTCTAAAACCAAATTTAATATAAATAAAATGATGTTATGTTCAATAAATTGCGGGTAACACGAACCCTTGAAACATTCATACATCCATCATTTAAAGATGTTGGTCTAGGATTTGCTAATACTTTGCAAATTAAAGTAATTTCGTTCGATTTCGGTAGAGGAATAGTATACAATTGTATAGATGCTTTACAAGTAAAATCTGTTTCTTTGAAATTTTCCCAGGAGTATTTATCATCTATCAAGTGCATTCTGTTCGCACATTGTGGAAGGATTGATCTGTTCCCCAATAATTTTAAAGACATTTGATGAAACGTCCATAAACTGCAATTGCATTCCCATGGATTATTATCTATAGAAAGTTTCAATTCTTGTTTCAATTTCTCAAATACATTTGCATCTATATATGTCAGTTTATTGTAAGATAATATTAGTTTCTTAAGTTTTAAATTGTGGTTAAACAATTGAGCTCCAACATGGTGGATAAATCTGCCTTCCTAAAAGCTAGCTGAGTGCTTTAAGACGATGGCTAGAGGATCCCAGCTGCCAAATAATTCAATAACAATTTTCTCAAAACAAATTTAATATAACTAAAATCACGTTATGTTCCATAAATTAGGGGGTAACACGAACCCTTGGAACATTCATACATCGACCAATTAATCTTCGATAAATCTGGCTTGTTAAAAGCTAGCTGAGTGCTCTAAGACGATGGCTAGAGGATCCCAGCTTCCAAATAATTCTTAAAATGATCTTAAACCCGTTATTTGAAAGTCTTTTAAACTGTCCTAAAAGATAGTAGCTGAGTGCTTGAACTCGATGATGTTATTTGCGTGGAAATTCTATAGAATCAAAGTCATTTGTTTGTACTATAGAATATAATCTAGCCAGTTCCGATTACACGGAATAACAAAACAATATCGTGCGGTTGAATCACCGGATTCTCGTGGTCTGCAATTGTGGATAAAATAAAGAAATTATGAGAAATAGCAAAATGCGAAATTTGGAGTATGACTGAGAAGTTAGGAAGTTTCTAGTAGGCCATGACATATTGTAATAAGTCACGAGAGCATGTAAATAATGATGTGGTCTATTTATGTCTTTTTCATAGCCTTGGTAACCTGTGCGCCTGTCCTTGTTTCACAACACTTTTTTATTTTATTATTTGTTGACTCATAATCGTAGATATGATAATTGTTTATTCAAACTTTCCCGGAATATTATAATTGTAGTCATGGTTACGTTGTTTGTTAGTAATATGTTTTATTTTTCTCGGAAATTATTTGTAAAATTGCAAAAGTAAGAATTGCTTCTCTGCCACAGACACATTTGTAGATTTAGAGTTCTAAAAAAATTGTGAACCGTTGAAAATCTCTAAAAATATTCATACTTATAGGAAAAAGTCCGCGGAATCCAATTTTGAAACCCGCGGGGCTCTATCTAGTCTAAATTTTGAGGTACAAGCATTTGATTATGAGAGTATTTTTAATACTGTTAAAAATCTATTTACATTTTCACAAGTTAGATTTGGCGCTCTAAAATTTCTATTAACTATTGAATAGCTATAAAAATATTTATACTTATAGAAAAAAGTTCGCAGAATCCAATTTTGAAAACTGCTGGTCTGTATCTAGTCCAAGTTTTGTGTTACAAGTATTTAATTATGAAGCTAGTTTCTTAAATTGATAAAAATTTACTTACAATTTGCCTAATTAAATTTGACGCCCTAAAATATATATATTGACCATTCAAATTCTATAAAACTATTCATACTTCTAGAAAAAAGTCCACAGAATCCAATTTCGAAATCCGCTGGTCTCTATCTAGTCTGAATTTTGAACTACAAGCATTTTATTATAAGAGTAGTTTCTTAAACTGTGCAAAAAATCTATTTACATCTTCCCAAGTAAGATTTCGCGTTCTAAAATATGTTTTGACCATTAAATATCTATAAAAATTATTCATACTTTAGAAAAAAGTCCACAGAATCCAATTTTAAAAACCGCTGGTCTCTATCTAGTCCAAATTTTGAGTTACAAGCATTTTATTATGAGCGTAGTTTCTGATACTGTTAAAAATTTATTTACATCTTTCCAAATTAGAGTTTGCGTTCTAAAATTTGTATTGACCATTAAATATCTATAAAAAATATTCATATTTATAGAAAAAAGTCCACAGAATCCAATTTTGAAAACCGCTAATCTGTTTCTAGTTTAAATTTTGAGTTACAAGCATTTAATAGTCAGGTTAATCTCTTTAGCTATTAAAAATCTATTTACATCTTCTCAAGTTAGATTTTGCGTTCTCAAATTTGTATTGACCATTACATATTTATAAAAAAATTCATATTTACAGAAAAAAGTCCATAGAATCCAATTTTGAAACCCGCAGGTCTCTATCTACTCAAAATTTTGAGTTACAAGCATTTTATTATGAAAGTAGTTTCTTATACTGATAAAAATCTACGTTATCCGAAGTTTAATTTGGTTTCTAAAATTTATTTTAACCATTACATACCTATAAAAATATACATATTTATAGAAAAAAGTCCGTAGAATCCAATTTTGAAACCCGCAAGTTTCTATCTAATCTAAATATCAAGTTACAACCATTTTATTACAAGGGTAGTTTCTTAAACTATAGTTCAGATTCCATTAGAAACTACAGCTCTCTTGCAGTTAATACCATGATAAATTCTGCAATTTCACATCAGTATAAACAATACAAAATATACGCGGATACATTTACAATAAATTGCTAATCCTAATTAATCCAAATTTGTGAAATTAGGGCTTAAAATATCAAGCGAACTCCAGTAATCAGTCAACTCCCGAAACCGGGAAACTGGGGCTATTGTTTCGGACAGTTCTGTTTATGACATGTGTCACTTTTCACATATAACCTGTACACTCACTCTAAATATACAGATTCATCAGTTATCAGTCAATACCAGCCAGTTGATTAATTTATGACGCTGAGTGTCACTTGCAACGATCAAAATGCGAATTAATTTTCGTCAGTTACAGGTTTTTAAATTATTGGTGGAGCTACTGAAACGTTTGATGCTATTTTATGCTTCCATTATTTGACAGATTTATTAGCTTAAATTGCATAGATCTTTTATAGGAAATTGTAAGAAACTAACCTTATAATCTAGTGTTTTAACTTTAAAATTAAACTTAATACGGATCTGTAGTTTTCAAACGAATTTTTGTATACTGGATGTTTCACGAACAGCGGGCAATAGGCATTTAGTATGGGAAAAGAGTTTTTTCGTCCGCATTGCTGCACAAATTATTTTAGACAAAAATTCTTTAAATAAAAGTTGTAGATCTTGAAATTCTGTATCTTAATCAATAAAGTAAATTTATTTTCTGTTTTTTGTACCGGCAGAAATTAAATGTGAAAAATTACAAAATTACAATTTAATTAATGTTAACCACAGAATTAAATATACATTATTCACAATCAGTTAGTAATCTGTGCGTTGCCAACTGACAAAACAGTTGAGAAGTGAGTCATTGTTTACTTCACTTTTCCAGCTAGCTAGCAATTTTTTTTCCGGCTAGCTAATATCACTTTCCAACTGGTAAAACAAAAAAATTGTATATTACGTACCATGAACTGTAAGTGACAATTTTTAGGTCAAGAATGTAGTTTGGGAAATCCAGGCCCGAAGGGTCGAGATTTCATAAACATTCGCGACCTAAAAAATCACTTACAGTTCGTGGTTAGTAAGCTATTTTTTACAATACTTGCACGAGTAGGTTTCAATAGGTTTCAAAATTGATAGCTGTTAAATTGTTGTCAAAATAAACAGGACCTTGATATGTAATATTTACTTACTGCTAATGGTGGACAGTAAGTAAATATTAAAGTCCATGGAAACCACTGTGCAAAAAAAGTTCCACTTACTGTGTTTACATTTACTCATTAATAAGTAACTTACAGTACAAGTATTGTAATAGTATATTACATAATAAGTGAGGAAAGTGGTTTTTTACTTGACGAAGTGATTGTTTGAAATACAAGGCCACAGGTCGAGTATCTTAATCTGCTGGGTCAAGTAAAAACACTTTCCTGACGTATTATGTATACTATTTTTTCTGAAACTGTTTAATTTAATCAATATTTAAATTCAAAATATTTAAATTTTTTGATATGAATTGTACTGACAACAGACTACGTATCCAAGGTTACAAACAAAAATAACAGTCAGGTAAAGTCTTTACTTGACTGTTTTGTACTTTACCATCTTTACTTGATTGTTTTTGTAAAAACCTACTTTCCATACTAAAATTAGTCCAGAAAGTAGGCATTTTTTTGCCGATTTCAGAAACAAAAATAATATTGTTTGTTTTTCTCCGCTATGGTCAATTTTAAATATCGTACATCGTATACGGGACCTACATGATTATACATAATTCTTCACATTGTAAAATATGTACGAAGTATCAGAGTAATCCCAAAGCCAGAATCACACCACCAAATAAATCTTTATCGCTCAGTATTTCACGTAAAAGTCCGAAAAAAAAGCACGCACTGGAATCCATCTTCCCAGAGCCGATTCCCGGAATCCGGTAGAGTCCAGAAGTGCGTGAAACCCGGAAACAGACTCCGGACTGACGTGTGTACGACCGGATGCACACGTTGCCTGTACTGTTTCCGGTTCGATACCGGAAACATGGCGTTAATCCTTACAGAACATCCGAGGATTTTCAGAATGTTGAAAAGTCGAAAAGAAGGAATTATTTGACGAATGGGTGAGCTGGGCAACTATTATTTTTTTGAATTTATGTGAAATATAACAGTAAATGACAGATGTTAATTATTTATTTTAAGAAATAACTGTTTTCGACCATAGGAAAAATTGTATGTAACATTTGTATTACAATATAGTATTTTGGTGGAGGCGCCTTTCAAATAAAATAATTTTACTATCCTTATGGCCCCTCTACCTCATTTTTGGGGGGTCCTAAATTGACGTCTGGTAACTATACGTTACGCTGAATATATTATTGAGCAGTTATAGCACAATGGTAGCGCTGTCGCTTCACAAACAAGAGTTAAATCTTACTGATTTATTTTACTACCCTTATAGTTCCTCCTCCACATTTTGGGTGGCCGAAAATTGTCGTCTGGTAACTACACTTCATGCTGAACATATTATTGAGCATTTTTCGCACAATTGTAACGCAGTCGCTCACAAACAAGAGCTAAATATTACTGATTTATTTTACTATCCTTATTTTTAGGGGTCGTAAATTAACATCTGGTAATTACACATCACGCTGAATATACTATTCAGTAGTTATAGCACAATGGTAGCGCTGTCGCTTCACCAACAAGAGATTAATCTTATTAATTTATTTTACTACCTTTATAGTTCCTCCTCCAAATTTTTGGGGGTCGTAAGTTGACGTCTGGTTACTTGCCTTCACGCTGAATACCTATTCAACAGTTGTAGCACAATGGTAGCGCTGTTGCTTGATAAACAAAAATTATATCTTGCTGATTTATTTTGCTACTCTTATGACCTTTTAAACTCATATTTAGGGGCCGCAAATTGACATCTGGTAACACACATCACGCTGAATATACTATTACGTAGTTGTAGGACATTGGTAGTGCTGTCGCCTCACAAACAAAAGTTAAATCTTACTGGATTATTTTACTACTCTTATGGCCTCTTCACCTCATTTTTGGAGAACGTTAGTTGACGTCTGGTAACTACACATCATGCTGAATATACTATTCAACAGTTGTAGCACAACAGTAGCGCTATCGCGTCACAAACAAGAGTGTAATCTTCTTAATTTTAATTTACATCCAAAAAAATATGATTTTATTATAGTTACTGAAATTTAATATTAAGTTCCTGTTGTGCAGAGTAATAATTAAATAAATAAATGATATTCTTCTTGTCGGCGTGAATGTCTGCTCCTGTTCTCGTGCTTTAGTCCTGCTGCTCTAGCAAGGATATCAGGATATGAAACTCAACTCGCGTTAGAGACAAGAATATCGATTATCCTGGCAACCAACGACCGACATTCGCAAGGACACTGCTCTCGCGTGTTCTCCACTCTCCTGCTAACTCTCTCTCTCTCTCTCTTTGTAGGGAGAGAGCACGCACTTCTCTCTGTGTATAGTCTGTTCAAAGGATGTTGAGCAAGCGTAGGAAGAAAATAAATAAAGCAAAGTATTTTTATTTTATTTATTTTATTTATTTTGATTGTTTCTTACAAGGAATCTAATTTGTTTAAGGTTAATGTAAAATAAATATATCATCACGTCTTCTACCCATTACTGAGTGTAGCCCTCTGCTGTAGCAGATCTCAGTGATATATTTATGCGGTTACCAGCCGTCAAATCGCGACCCTGAAGGGAGTGATAATTGTTTGTCGGCTGTGGAAATCCGCAGGTCGACTTGGTACCACTGAACCACCTACCCCTTATCATAATAATAAATAAATAAATATATCATCACGCTCAGTGGTATTCGAGTCGGCCTGTGAATCCTAAGAACCCTGATTCGATCTCCGTGATTTGACGACTGGTAACCACACTTCACGCGCATAAATATATCACTTACCGAGATCTGCTACGACAGAATACCACACTCAATAATGGGTAAAAGGCGTGATGATATATCTATTTATTTATTTTATCACGCCTTTTACCCATTACTGGATGTGGCACTCTGCCGTAACAGATTTCGGTAAGTTATTTATGCGCGTGAAGTGCGGTTACCAGCCATCAAATCACGGCCCTCAAAGTTGATAGTAAAAAGCGTGATGATATATTTATTTATTTATTTTATAATTATTATTCTCTCTCCCTCCAATGTGTACAAAATAAAATGAACATACAATACACATATATTTTCTTTCATCTCTGTTTAGCATTGCCTTTCTCTGTCTGTATCCTTTCATTTCCTGGTCCTGTCCGCTTCTCCTGCCCTCGATGTTCCATTGTTTTGGTGCCCCCACCCTCAAGTATTCATTGAACACGGTTTTCGGTTTTGTTTCGCGTTATTCGCTTTTTTTCTTGTGTTCCCAACCATAGTAACTTGATTTTTTATTAGAGGTGTTTATTTTTTATCAGAGTCGAAATTAAAATTGTAATTAAATGTTTGGACCCACAAAAAATTAATTTTTGGGAGTTTAATTAATGTGTTAGTAGCGATACGTAGAAATTAATTAGTAAATGTTCATCTGCACTTGTATGGAGCATGTGTGTGTGTGTGTGTGAAAACTTATTAAGGCTTTAATTAGAACGTAAATAAAATATAAATATAAATATATCATCACGCCTTTTATCCATTACTGGGTGTGGCACTCTGCCGAAGCAGATCTCGGTAAGTGATGTATTTTTGCGCGTGAAATGCGGTTACCAGTCGTCAAATCACAACTCCCAAAGATGTTAGTGGTAGGGGAGCCACAGGGGTAATTTTAAATTGGTGAAAATTGTCGGCTGTTAGGATTGAACCAGGGTTCTTAGGATCCACAGGCCGACTCGATACCACTGAGCCATTACCCCATATCAACTTAAAACCCCAAACAATGTTGACAAGGAGCTATAAAATAAAATAAAATAAATATATCATCATGTCTTCTACTCATTACTGGGTGTGGCACTCTGCCGAAGCAGATCTCGGTAAGTGATGTATTTTTGCGCGTGAAGTGCGGTTACTAGCCGTCAAGTCACAACTCCCAAAGATGTTAGTGGTAGGGGAGCCACAGGGGTAATTTTAAATTGGTGAAAATTGTCGGCTGTTAGGATTGAACCAGGGTTCTTAGGATCCACAGGCCGACTCGATACCACTGAGCCATTACCCCATATCAACTTAAAACCCCAAACAATGTTGACAAGGAGCTATAAAATAAAATAAAATAAATATATCATCATGTCTTCTACTCATTACTGGGTGTGGCACTCTGCCGAAGCAGATCTCGGTAAGTGATGTATTTTTGCGCGTGAAATGCGGTTACCAGTCGTCAAATCACGCCCCCAAGAGATGTTAGTGGTGGAGGAGCCACAGGGGTAGCTTTTGAAATTACGAAAATTGTCGCCTGTGGGAATCGAATCTAGGGTACCAGGGTTCTCAGGATCCGCAGGCCGACTTCATACCACTGAGCTAGCCATCACAGGGAGCTATAAGGGCAGTAAAATAATTTTTCGCATTTCTTGGATTAAATGACCTACTTTATTCTTCCTTTTTGAGACTGAAGTTTTACTTTTATTCCCGGAGGGATTAAATTTCAAATTTAATCGCACAGTTAAACAAGCATAACCGTAGCTACAACCTCAAAATATTTCACTGTTTATGTTGCCTACATTATCTAAAAAATTGTATAATGTTTTTAACGGCGCTTCCACCAAAAATTACTAACAATATTTTTTACTTCACACTACAGAGATCTGCTATTGTAGATCTGTCATATTCATCGTGTTTTGACGACTGGTAATCGCACTTCACGCGCATAAATATATCACTTACCGAGATCTGCTACGGCAGAGTGCCACACCCAGTAATGCGTAAAAGGCGTGATGATATATTTATTTATTTATTTATTTATAAAATATCATTAATATTAATTTCTGGAACAAGTTTAATGAGCCGTATAATATTTATCTTGTAATATATGACACTTCATTTAACCACGATATGATTTATCTCTAAAATAATATTTGGGGTGTAAGTTAGAGAAAGGTTCTGCAACCACGTTAGTAATAGATGATTTGATCTGACCGAATCTCATTGATTTTAATTTATTGTTGAAAAAAATATTCGTATAGGTTTTTTATTTACCCGTTTGGTCTTTTGTGCTTCGGCGAAAGATGTAGGGGATGAAAAATTGATGTAAATGTCACAGAACATGATAGAAACCAAAGAGAATTTGTGTACTCTACTGCGTAAAAGTATTGGTAGGAGAAAATTCAACAAATAAATTAAATATATAAAGTAGCTACTTTTCTAACTATAGTATGGACAGTAGATTTTTACCAAAGCAGTCAGGTAAAGTACGTATCCAATGTTACAACAACAAAAAACAGTTAGGTAAAGTACAAAACAGTAGCTAGCTTAGTGGTATGAAGTCGGCCTGTGGATCCTGAGAACCCTGGTACCCTAGATACCCTAGATTCGATTCCCACAGGCGACAAACAATTTTCATAATTTCAAAAACTACCCCTGTGGCTTCTCCAACACTAACATCTTTGAGGGCCGTGATTTGACAACTGGTAACCGCACTTCACGTGCAAAATATATCACTTACCGAGATCTGCTACGGCAGAGTGCCACACCCAGTAATGGGTAAAAGGTGTGATTATATTTTTATTTTATTTCAATACTCGTGTAAAGGAGATATCTTCTGACTAATTAACATTGACAAAGACCCTCTGAGGTCAATAAAAAGGTCAAACGAAGGCCGTAGGTTAATCTATTGTCAGTGAAGATTACAAACGACCCTCATTACTAGGCATAAAGCTGGTTGAGGCACATCTTGGATAAGTCATATTCAAATGACATGGATTTATGCGCTGTACGTGTAAGGACTAGTCTTACATTAGATTAAGGCTAAATACTACGTTTACAGGTGTGGTTTAATCCTGGACTAACACTAGAATGTAATTAGGGTACCATTGAATACCCCCAAAACGAACTGGAAGGTGATAATATAAAAATTAATTTACCTTCTCTATCAAAAACATTTTCTATAACTTATTATTAACTATACGGGATAGGTGGGTCCGTTATATCGAGTCAGCCTGTGGATCCAGGAAACCCTGAGAACCCTGGGAACCCTGGTTCGATTCTCACAGCCCACAAACAATTTTCACTACATTAATACTACTCCTGTGACTCCCCCTCCATTAACATCTCTGGGGGTCGTGATTTGATGGCTGGTAACCGCACTTCACGCGCATAAATATATCACTTACCGAGATCTGTTTCGACAGAGTGCCACATTCAGTAATGGGTAGAGGGCGTGATGATATATTTATATTTATTTATTTTTATATATTATTTAATATATGGCCTAGCTGGCTCAGTGGTATCGAGTCGGCCTGTGAATCCTGAGAACCCTGGTTCGATTCCCACAACTGACAAACATTTTTACCATATTAAAATTATTCCTGTGACTTGCCGAGATTTGCTTTGGCAGAGTGCCACACCCAGTAATGGGTAAAAGGCGTGATGATATATATTTATATATATTTTATTTTTTTAAATCTCAAATATAGGGCAAATGGATTTGAGAACCCAGGTTCGATTCCCACAACCGACAAGCAATTTTCACCACAGCAAAACTACCTCTGTGGCTCCCCCTCCACTAACATCTGTGAGGGCCTTGATTTGACGACTGGTAACCCCACTTCGCATAAATATATCACTTACCGAGATCTGCTTTGGCAGTGTGCTACACCCAGTAATGGGTAGAAGGCGTGATGATATATTTTATTTATTTATTTATATATTTCGCGGGTGAAGTAATTAGTAGAGAAAAGTAGTGACATATAATAAGCGAAAATATATGTAGCCTAGCGCGTACGACGATGGCTAGCTGAAATATAAAATTCTCAACTGTCGCATTTTAGGCGACATTTCTACCTTCCGAGCTACAACTAATACTAATATTGTTGTTATATTTATAGTTAAAGCTTCTTAAACCCTTTACCAATAATTTTAAGTATCCTCCACCCTTCAAATTATTTGTATCTAATTTTGACGTACAGTAATACTAAAATCGAACTAATTTTCCGCGAACATATCTCCTGAGTACGTGCCTGTCTCGTACCTGAGTTGACACATAGCGATTGTTCGTACAAGCGCTTAGGGGAGGTTCTTTTCTCTAGAGGGTGACCGAAATTCATCCCTTAGCAACCTGTATCACATACGAGTTTGAATTGATAAAAAATTCAATTCACCACTTTACTATTTGACTCTATGTTTCTAGTTAACCCCAAATTGATTTCTTTTATATAAAATATAAATATAGGGGTAGGCTACTCAGTGGTTACAAGTCGGCCTGTGGATCCTGAGAACCCTGGTTCGATTTCCACAGTCGACAAACATTTTCACCACATTAAAATTACCCCTGTGTTTTTCCGTCCACTAACATCTTTTGGGGGCCGTGATTCGACGGCTGGTAACCACACTTCACGCGCAGAATTATATCATTTAGCGAGATCTGCTTCGGCAGAGTGCCATACCTAATAATGGGTAGAAGACGTGATGATATATTTATATTTATTTTTTATAAAATATAAATAATAACCATTGCGAGTTCTTTTATAAAATGTTCAATTTAAGAACAGCCTGTGTATAGAATATTCAATTGGCAAGGGCAGAAAAGGCAATTTAGCAAATATGCACCATTAAATTGAGTCCGTAGAACGACTAACATATTAACAAGTCTGCAACGGACAGTTACAAATTAAAAACAAAAAATATCACCCTATTTTCAAAGCCTTCTAAACTCGCAAGGAAAATAAGAGAGAATGGTGTTTGAAACCCGGGATACAAGACCGTAAAGCCAATTGTGTAAACACAGCAAACATCATTCACCAATTATCATTTTGCCTGCGTGTTACGCTGCACAACAGGAACTTAATTTTAGTTATACATAACCACTCGGTTGATTCTGTATCTTGCGGTAGCATTTGCGTGAGTAAAATGTCTGACGTCACTGTATTCTTTCTAGTAACTTTCATGAGGAATTTAGTGCCTTAAGTTTTCACGCCAAATTTAGTGTTGGTAAAAAAATGCCCGCTAAAGCTATTATTATTAAAAAACGATAATCTGAAACAATTTTAACGATTACTGATTTCGATAAGTTACAATAAAATATATACGCTAATGTAACTCTGATGACAATAAAATAAATAAATAAATATATCATCACGCCTTCTACCCATTACTGGGTGTGGCACTCTGCTAAAGCAGATCTCGGTAAGTGATATATTTATGCGCGTGAAGTGCGGTTACCAGTCGTCAAATCACGGCCCCCAAACATGTTAGTGGTGGAGGAGCCACAGGGATAGCTTTTTCAAATTATGAAAATTTGTCGCCTGTGGGAATAAATAAAACTAAAGATTAAAGTTTCAAATACACAGTTACAAGGTTACACTATACTATGGGCTAAATTAATAAATACAGAAATGTAACATAATTATTTTTGTAAATAATTTGTCATAAATTGTTCAAGCACAGCACAGAAGTTTGGTTAGAAAAACACAAATAAACAGTAAAATGAACGACAGATATACTGTTAGAATGAGATAGATAGTGTCGCAAATTAGAAACAGGACCTACGTTGGTCACGCAACAATATTTGCGTGTCTCGCAACTCGTAACGTCATATCAATAAGTTCGTAAAATATCCGTCAGATGGTTTACAGCATGCATGTGACAAATCGTGTTAGTATGAGTGCCGCAAGTAGTCACGCAAGATACAGAATCAACCTCCTGATGCAATCGTATTTATTTATTTATTTCTACTCTGTACAACAGGAACTTAATCCCAATTACAGTACAGGGTGTGAATGCACCAAGCTGTAGAGCGGTAGTTGTTATACAGAATGTAACATATATTTATTTATTATTTGTGTATTTATTTTTCAAATTTTTACTACTTGCAAGCAGTTGTAGATGTGATAGATCTGCAAATTCTACAAGATATGTTTAATTTTTTGGTGGAGGCGCCTTTCAAAATAGAAAATATAATTATTTCTGGCTTGTGTCTTATGCCCTATATTTTTGGGGGTTGTAACTTGACATCTGGTAACTAGACTTCAACCGAAGTATATATTGAGCAGTTGTAGCATCATGGTAGGACTGTAGCTTCACAAGCTAGAGTTCAAATTACAATTAAAAATACAAATGCGGTAAAATAAGCTACCATAATAGGGATAAAATTTCTTGAGATCTGCAATTGCAGATGTTGGATAGACAGTTGTAGCTCCATGGTAGAGCTGTCGCTCTCAGTAATGGGTAAAAGGCGTGATGATATATTTATTTATTTTTTAATTATTTCTGAACCAATTCCACTATAAGCTACTGTAATTTGGAATAATTTAATTGAGATCTGCAATTGCAGAACTGTTATGTTTGAAGGACAGTTGTAGCTGTATTGTAGAACTGTCGCTTCAAAAGCAAGAGCTTACTGTGAGCGTTTGCTTTTGAAATTTAAATTTATAAACAAAATACGATTGTGTCTGAATAGTTTAGATTCTATTATTATAAGCTACAGGAATTGAGATTAAGTTCCTGTTGTGCAGAATAACAAATGAATAAATTTATCAGCTCTATGATATATCCTTCTTAAATATATTTAAGTGGTTTGATTTGACGGCTGGTAACTTTACTTCAAAGTAACTATTTTGTCATTGTTTTATCAATTTTAGAAAAACATAAATCTAACAAATCTCTGTGAGCTTATAAAACATTTACACCCTATTTAATATTTCACGGACGTCACTGGAGACGCACCCGAAAAAAAAATAAAAAACTCGTAAATAATATAATCACCTTCGTAAATTGACGAGTATAGTTTTTCAACAAAGGCTGCAACAGATTTTAATTCAATGACTTTTCCATTAAAATTGAAAATGGCCGCCTGGTAATGGTGTATTCTGTGATCCGCAAAACAGAACTGCTCGACTGGTTGTCTAAATTATGTAATGAGTCGAATGCAGAAGTTTACGACGTTGGAAGAGCCCTAAATTTTATTTTAAATTATTCTAGGTGGTGTTAACCCCTGAAGGACATTGTAGGGTCCTTAATTGATGTAAAATTTTATT
Source organism: Pterostichus madidus (assembly GCA_911728475.2). NCBI lineage: Eukaryota > Metazoa > Arthropoda > Insecta > Coleoptera > Carabidae > Pterostichus > Pterostichus madidus. The sequence continues at coordinate 459,114 of OU452314.1, read as the reverse complement.
GTTGATACTACAGTAGATATATTGGTACCTTATATCACTCTTAAAGGACAGTACCAGCTGTCAAAGTAAAGCCCCGAATATATTAGTGTAGAAAAAGCTACAGGAATAATATTTGTCAGTTTACAACTAAATTACAAAAAAAAAATATATCATCAAGCCTTTTACCCATTACTGGGTGTGGCACTCTGCCGAAGCAAATCTCGGTAAGTGATATATTTTTGCGCTTGAAGTGCGGTTACCAGTCGTCAAATCACGGCCCCCAAAGATGTTAGTGGTGGACGAGCCACAGGGGCAGTTTTTGAAATTATGAAAATTGTTTGTCGCCTGTGGGAATCGAATCAGGGTTCTCAGGATCCACAGGCCGACTTCATACCACTGAGCTTTAATTATTTCGGGAGGGTGAAAATTCTGCAATTACATATCCTGTTATGATTTAAATTAAATAAATATAAATATATCATCACGCCTTCTATCCATTACTGGGTGTGGCACTCTGCCGTAGCAGATCTCGGTAATAGTATATTCCGAAAATGAACCACAGTGCGGTTCAATTTTACCACGGTTACGGTTAGAATGACATCATAACGGAACACTTTCACGATGACAGTTGTCACTTGACAGATGAGTTTCGAAATGTGAAATTTATTTAATATGGAAAAATGTTTATATTATAAAAATATTGTATTCTGCATCACACCTGTTTTAACTTAAATATAGGGATAAAAAAATAACACAAAGAAAAAAGTAAATACGAGCTTCAGAACAAATAATAAATTCATCTAATATGAATATATACTGTTAAATAATAAAAATACATGTTTATTTATCAGTCATCATAAAAATATAGTTTTATAAGACAAAAATCCACAAACACTGCAAAAGCCGCCAAACACGTTTCAAACTTGTCAACAGCAGCTGTGAAGTAACCAAACTAATCGCCGCTCGAGCACGGTTAGTTTGGTTATTAAAAACTAACCTCAATTTTCAAAAACCGTGTTCCGTAATGAAACCGGTTACTGAAAAAACTAACCATGGTTAGTGTGGTTCATTTTCGAAATACACTATAAGTGATATATTTATGCACATGAAGTACGGTTATCGGCCGACAAATTACAGCCCTTAAAGATGTTAGTGGAGGGGAAGCCACAGGGGTAGTTTGAAAATAGTGAAAATAATTTGTTGGCTGTGGGAATCGAACCCGGGTTCTCTAATCCACTTACTTATTTGAGATTTAAAAGATTCCAAATTTGATTTCAATTACTATTATACTAGGTATTATTTTTTGACGGTTGGTAACCCTCAAATGGTTTAAATTGTTTTAGCTCAAGATCTTTGTAGATACAGATCTGCAATTACAGATCTGCTTGTGTCTAAAACTTAATATCAGACGTGTTGAAATATTTATTTATTTTAAAAATTAATATTTCTTAGATTGTAGAACAATGTGATATGTAGTTCGTTTTTAAAACAAGTTTAAAAATAAAGTCGGGTAAAAATAAAGAAATAAAAGTTCGTGTCGACGGCACTGGTGTCCGACTGTCACGTTACGTTCGTACCTCGACGTCGTTTTTAATATTTTAATGGAAAAATGTATATAAAGAAGAGAAAAGTGCTCGGAAACTCGAGGAAAGATTGTGACGTCATGCCTTGAAGAAAATCATACATATATGCACGCATACAACCCCTATATACCGGGTGGTGCTTCGTAAGGGTGAACATAATGTTGTAATTTCCTGCTTTGACAGTTTTTTTTAGCTATCAATTCCGGAAGGATTAAACTTTCTCCAAATTTTACCTCATCAAATTTTGTACTATTTCGAGGCTAGCTCAGTGGTATGAAGTCGGCCTGTGGATCTTGAGAACCCTGGTACCCTAGATTCGATTCCCACAGGCGACAAAACAATTTTCATAATTTCAAAAGCTTCCCCTGTGGTTCCTTCACCACTAACATCTTTGGAGGCTGTGATTTGACGACTGGTAACCGCACTTCACGCGCAAAATATATCACTTACCGAGATCTGCTGCGGCAGAGTGCCACACCCAGTAATGGGTAGAAGGCGTGATGATATATTTATTTATTTTATCTCAAAAATTAAACGAGATATGAAAATGCACTTACCGGTATTGAATTTCTCATGCTTCAATTAACTTGTATGCAAATTTTCAGCAATTTTTATATTTTCCAAAAATTCCACCAAATTTTCTCATAAAATAGTTTTTGAACAATATTTCAAAAACTGGAAGACATATGAATTTGGGGATTGGATTCAGCGGGTCAAAATACATATGTATGTAAATTTTTATTACAATAATCGTACGAGAAAGTGTTTTAGAGCATATTGTTTGAAAATCGTAAAAACCTAAGGGGTACCCTTTGGAAAAATAATAAAAAATTTCAAAGAACTAAAAACTCTTCAAATGAGCTAAAATATTGCTAATAAGTCAATTCGGACCCGGGGAATTCAACGGTGTTGAGCACAACTTCGTATCACGTTTGGTTTTTGAGATAGAGCCTCCGGAAGTGTTGAACTTCCAAAAAATTTCAACCCCTCATTTTCTCGACGTTCCAGAGGCCATATTTCAAAAACTAAACGAGATATGAAGATGCGCTCAACGGCATTGGATTTCTCATGCTTCAATTGACTTGTATACAAATTTTCAGAGATTTTTAAAATTTTCAAAAATTTAGCCATTTAATTTTTTCTAAACAGTTTTTGGACAATATCTTAAAAACTAGAAGGCGTACGCACTTGGAGATATCACCATTGAATTCAGCAGGTCAAAATACATATGTATGTAAATTTTCAGTACAATAATCGTACGAGAAAGAGTTTTAGAGCAAATTGTTTGAAAATCGTAAAAAACCTAAGGAGTACCCCTTCGAAAAATAATTAAAAATTTCAAAAATCTGAAATCGCTTCAAATGAGCTACAATTTTGCTAATAAGTCAATTCGGAGCCGGGGAATTCAACGCCGTTGAGCGCAACTTCGTACCACGTTTAGTTTTTGAGATAGAGTCTCCGGAAGTGTTGAACTTTCAAAAAATTTCAGTACCTCAGTTTTTCGACTTTCTTATCAAGGCTTCTAAAACTACCCAAAGCATTTGACCGTCCTTCCTGCTAGACGATCGTAGTTTCACTAATCTCCGGCGGGCGTTGTGGGCGCTAGCGTCGCGGGTTGACGAGGGTCGTAACCGGAAGACGCTTGTTCATATGTGAAGTTCCGGCTCAAATTTCCCAGATAATTGCTGGGGACGCGGACGACACTGTTCAGAGATTAGGTTCTTGCCAGTGGCGGAAAGAAAATACTTTTCAGTAAGGGATAATATAGGGAACTGAAATTTATTGATCTGCAATTGCAGAACAAGAGATCATGCGTTCAAATCTCGCTAACTTCAATTTATATTTTTGAAATATAATTATGTTGCCGTCCATTATTTATCCGAATATAATTTTATGGAGTAGGTGGTACAGTGGTATCGTGTCGGCCTGTGAATCCTGAGAACCCTGGTTCTATTCCCACTACCGACAAACATTTTTACTACATTAATATTACCCCTGTGGCTCTCCCTCCAATAACATCGTTAAGAGCCGTGATTTGACGGTTGGTAACCGCACTTCAAGCGCATAAATATATCATTTACTGCGATCTGCTTTGGCAGAATGCCACACCCAATAATGGGTAGAAGGCGTGATGATATATTTATATTTATTTTTTTACATTCTGGAAATTAGCATGCTGAAAAAAAGTTCGGGAAAATTGTTATTCTAGAATTTTCCTAGATTTTTACAGCGTATTAATTTCCAGAATAAAATTTCCCGAATTAAGATTTCCAAAATAACCTTTTTAATAAAATAACTATTTTCCCGCATACTAATTAAACGAATACAATTTTTATGGGGTAGCTAGCTCAGTGGTATCGAGTCGGCCTGTAGATCCTGTGAACCTCGATTCGATCCTCACAGCAGACAAAACAATTTCACCAATTTAAAATTACTCCTGTGGCTCCCCTACCACTAACATCTTTGGGGGCTGTAATTTGACGACTGGTAACCGCACTTCACGCGTATAAATATATCACTTACCGAGATCTGCTTCGGCTGAGTGCCATAACCAGTAATGGGTAAAAGGCATGATGATATATTTATTTATTTTATTTATACTATCCCTGTGGCTCCTCCACCACTAACATCATTGGAGGCCGTGATTTGACGGCTGATAACCGTACTTCACGCGCATAAATATATCACTTACCGAGATCTGCTTCGGCTGAGTGCCATAACCAGTAATGGGTAAAAGACGTGATGATATATTTATTTATTTTATTTATACTATCCCTGTGGCTCCTCCACCACTAACATCTTTGGAGGCCGTGATTTGACGGCTGGTAACCGTACTTCACGCGCATAAATATATCACTTACCCAGATCTGCTCCGGCAGAGTGCCACACCCAGTAATAGGTAAAAGGCGTGATATTTATTTTTATATAAAAGTAAGTTTTTGATCTGTCTGAATCTGCAGATTCGAATACCATACCACTATCCACACTACCGTACTGTTATTATAAAGATCGTTAATATATTCCTGATTTTGTTTAGTCTATTAGCAAAGTTTTCAAACCAATGATATGCCTTCAGCAAAATTCATTTAATTATTTGTTTAATTATTCAAACATTCTCATTATATGTCAAAACAAACCATAGAACAAGCAACAAACAAATGCATTTTATATACAAAAATAAAAGAAAAACAACTCCTGCTAGTCCTGTAACTATCCATAACATTGCGAAACAAAATACAAACAAAAAAAGCGAGCAACGGAAACAAACTACAAACAGAAACCTTTTAAGCTACGTTCTGTGCGCAAATAAAACCACTATTTTAAAGTTTTTAGCGGCGTGTTATATAATTCTGGACAGAGTCGTCCTTCGGGAACACCTTTCTTATCTTCCAGAAAGCGGATCTGCAATGTGCTACTGTACCATCATCGAAATAACAAGAATGAAGGATAAAAACATAAAATATGTTTTGAATAATAGCTATTAGTGAATAGTTAAAAATAATGTTTAACATCAGAGATATAAGCGATTATAAATATAGTGACATCACATGTCCGGAAGGTTCTCATTGGCCACAAGTATTTTCGCGGAGTAGAACGTAGCTAAATATGACATCTCAGCATTGGTTTTTCAATCTGTAACTGCAATTGTGTGGAATTCACTTTCAAAAACAAGCGTAGAGCGACATTTCCTTCCTTTCTTATCTTTCAATTCATTTTCAGTTCTTACGTAGAGTGTTTAACTGCAATTGTGTGGAATTCACTTTCAATAACAAGCGCAGGGCGACACTCCTTTATCTTTTATCTTTGTAGATTCGTTGTTAGGTTCGTTTTTAGAATCGTTGTTAGGAGTAAGCGTAAGTAATTTGAGATGTGTTATGCATGTTATGTACGTCGAAGAAAGAAGATGAATGATAAGTGAATAGGAGTGATTGGATAGATGTGATTGAAGGTTTGTTGTGTGATAAATGATTTCGAGTGTAATAAATGATTGAGTTTATATGGAGTGATCTATGAATGTGGTTTAAGTGAGGGTGGTGTGTTCGGATGATAATGTTTGACGAGGGCTGATTATTTGATGAATGTATTTAGTGGATATTTTATGAGTGATTTTAGGGTTCGTGCTACCCCATTTGTTGGGATATAGCGTGAAGATATGTATGTATGTATGTATGAATTCAATTATCTTTTGTTTTAATTCAAATTAAAAGATTTAATACATGAATAAACGATAAAACCCTTAAGGGCAGTATTAAAATGTTAATTGAAATTTCATTTAGCTTGATCATTCAAATAAATACAAATAAATATATCACCACGCCTTTTACCCATTGCTGGGTAACACTCTGCCGAAGCAGATCTCGGTAAGTGATATATTTATGCACGTGACCAGCTGTCAAATCACGCCCTCCAAATGTTAGTAGTAGGGGAGCCACAGGGGTAATTTGAATGTGGTGAAAATTGTTTGTGGGCCCTGGGAATCGAACCGAGGTTCTCAAATCCACAGCCCGGCTCGATACCACTGAGCCATCTCCATTTCATTACCTAATAATGAATAAATGTCATATAAAAAAGTAAAAATTCAACCAATCTCCTTTGTTTTAAAAGCAATATAAGTTATAATTGAACCACTTCGCATAAAATGAAATTCCATTAAAACGGTATTGCGCACAAATTAATAATAATATTTATGTACATGATAACATTAATTTGATACAATTATGTTCGCTTAATCTAAGTTAATTATAAATTAATCAGAGTGTACAACATTGTAATAATTAGTAATGAACTGAAATCGCAAACAAAGCATTGACAATCGCCAGTGACTAATGCTAGACAGAATGACAGTTGACAACGATGTTGTCAAAATTTTTTGACGTCATGATGAATTGTCCCTCTATTAATGAGTTTACTTGATAGGGATATTTGTTAATGAGAAGTTGTTTGACAGATTTCAGCGGGACAGAATCGTTTTGAATGAATTGTTAAACGGAAAACATGAAAAAATGTTTTCGAATATTCTGTACTTGCTGGCGCCTCCACCAAATTGTGCACCATGTTCTTATAATTGAAGTATAAAAGTTTTGTAGTAATTCTCGCTGATTTATAAGTTCACTAGCTTCTTAAGCAAGCATTACCGGGTTTCAAATCTTGTTAATATTAATTAATAATTACAATAATACCATTATTATTATAAATAAATAAATATATTATCACGCCTTTTACACATTAGTGGGTGTGGCACTCTGCCGAAGTAGATCTCGCGTGAAGTGCGGTTACCAGCCGACGGCTCCTAAAGATGTTAGTGGTAGAAGCACCACAGGGGTAATTTTAAATTGGTGAAAATGTTTGTCGGCCGGTGGGGTTCGAACCAGGGTCCTTGGATCCACAGGCCGACTCGATACCACTGAGCCATTACTCCATACATAACTATAATAAATTGTTGAAATACGTATCAAGTTTTGGTTGTTGTATAATTGATCTATAAAAATTATGTAGTAGTTCTTGCTGTATTATAAATACACTGGCTTCATAAGCAAGCATTGCCCGGTTCAAATCTTGTTAATAATAATAATAATATATAAGGTAGGTGGCTCAGTAGTATCAAGTCGGCCTGTGGATTTGAGAACCCCGTTTCGATTTCCACAACTGTCAAACAATTTTCACCACATTAAAATTACCCCTGCGGCTCCTCCTCCACTAATATCTTTGAGGACCGTGATTTGACGGCTGATAACTGCAGTTCACGCGCATAAATATATAACTTACGGAGATCTGCTTCGCTAGAGTGTCACACCCAGTAATGGGTAAAAGGCGTGCTCGTAATAATTAATCATTATGATAAAACAACTATTATGACTAATTTAAAATATAGTACACATTGCAGGTGGCAACCAGCAATACGTTACTGCAAAGATTGTTGATGTTTTCAGGGGCGTACTTAGTCTTTTTTGCAGGGGATATTGTTAGAAATTTCGTTTTATAGACTGTCTGATGCTATACTCTGTTTTTTAACCAGGAGGAGTAATTTCAATTTAAACCGTTAAAACTGACGCTTCTGATTGGCTAGTGCTTCGTCCAGTTTACACTGTACATAGATTTTATTAGAGCTGTCATAAGTTTTGAGGTTATCTGTTTTCTTGTTGGTTTTTTGCATTTCTGTGACATTAAAATAAATCAGTTCTTTTAAGAACTAATAATATACGGAGTGACAAATTAGAGTTTATAATGTCATTTGTATTTTAAAATAAATTCCATGAGACTTAATCAGTGCAGATGTGTAAGAAATTTTTGTATTTCGCGCGAACAAAAATCTAGTAACTTTGTTTGGTAACTTTCTATAGTGTAAATCTGACTTGTGCATTTACTCCTCCTGGTTAAAAAACTGACTATAGTTTAGTTAAAACATTGGTTATCTAGCAACAGTATCAATAGAGATTATTTGAAACTTATTGAACCGTTAGTTGCTAATGAACCGATAAAACTTTCATGCAACTCAACAACAAACTGCTACTATAATTGGAATTAAGTTCTTGTTGTAAAACTAGCAAAACTGTGTTAACTACGTCACTGTACTCTATACTATCACTACATAGAAGTAGTATTATTTTCTGTTCTTGTATTATAAAATAAATAATGTTTATTTATGTTTGTTTCAGGCGTCCAACATCTCACCACGCGCCTCAACAACAAAACCCCTCTCCCACTCCAGTCCAACAACCATTAGACCCCCCACCACCAGATCCCCATCCTCCCCACCCATCCCATGTCCCCCACTCCTCCCACTCAACCTCATCCCTTCCCCATCCTTCCCTCCAATCACAGCATCCATCTCTCCAATCACAACATCCATCCCACCAATCACAACACCCGCCCCACTCGACACAACATGCTCCCAGTGCCCCACCACATCCTTCTGTCCAATCACAACATCCTCCCCACCAACCACACTTAGAAATACCAACTCCTGTACAACAAAAAACCCCGTCTCATCCGCCAGCTGTTCAAAGAGCGATTTCTTTACCTGCTGCTTCGGTTACTGAGAGATACCATCAACAACATACACAACAACCTACTATACAACAACAACATCATGTTTCTGCTTCCCAACAACAGCCAGTCACGCAACAGCGGCCAAGGCTAGAGTACAGTCAGAGTGAAAGAATACCCAATAGAGAACGGCCAAAGTTCGCAAGATCGGGAAGTAGAAAAGAAGCTGTTAAAAATTTTATTAAGAAGGAAACTGCGAATTTTTTTGGCGTCGATGAGGAAACGGAAGTGGATCAGCAACTTAGGTGGCTGGATAGAAGAAAAAGACTCGCTTCCAGGTACATATTCACTTTTAAACAGGGCTACAAACTGATGAAAAATCGGTTCAGTTTTGATACCAATTTAAAGTAATTAATTTTTATAGGGAAGGTGGCTTAGTGGTAGCAACCTGTGAATTTGAGAACAAGGGTTCAATTCCCACAGCCGACTAGTAATTTTCACCAATTTAAAACTACCCTTGTGGCTTCTCCACGACTAATATCTTTGGATGCCGTGATTTGACGGATAATAACCGCACTTCTCGCGCATAAATATATCACATACGGAGATCTTCTACGGCAGAGTGTCACATCCAGTAATGGGTAAAAGACGTGATGATATATTTATATTAAATTTATTTTATTTAGATTTTGAAACAGTTCATGAACTGGTACACAAAATCGATTTGGCTCAGTTAATTTTATTTAATTTTTTATACAAATAATTAAAAATAAAGGTCATTAACATATCGATCAGTAACAAATAAATGACCCAGTTACAAAATAAATATCATCACGCCTTCTATCCATTACTGGGTGTGGCACTCTGCCGAAATAGATCTCGGTAACTAATATATTTATACTCGTGCATTGTGGTTACTATCCGTCAAATCATGGCCCCCACAGATGTTAGTGGCGGGAGAGTCACAGAGATAATCTTATAAAATAAATATATAAATATATCATCACGCCTTTTACCCATTACTGAGTGTGGCACTCTGCCGAAACAGATCTCGGTAACTAATATATTTATGCGCGTGAAGTGCAGTTACAATTCGTCAAATCACGGCCCCCAAAGATGTTAGTGGTGGGTGAGCCACAGAGGTAATTTTAAAGTGGTGAAAATTATTTATCGGTTGTGGGAATCGAACCGAAGCCCTCAAATTCACAGTCTAACTTAATACCATAAAAAAAAAATATATTATTTATCGAGCGTATTATAATATATAAAACAGTTAATTAATAGTCGTAGAAAACATAATTAAAAATCACTACTGTTTTTTCTAGAACATACGGCCCCTTAAAAGACGAGTACACCCCTCGAAGCCGCTACGCAACTCTTTCTTATTCCGGTACTGGACCTGGGGCAGGTCTGGGCACACCTGGTGTCGGTGGTGACAGCGATGGTGCTCCACCACCGTACCCAGGTGATATGCCGGACGTGCTGCCTTCTTCTGCCGACGTAGCAGATGCTGGTGGATCTGGAGGACAAGATAGAACGCATCCTGTCCGCAGGAAGGAATCTGTAGCGAGGATGACCTGGGATGGAATCAGCTACGTTGTTAATGTAAGTGGAAGATTGAAAGAATATTCTTTATTTGTTACTCACTTGTAAATGACATTTATTCAAATTGTTTAGTAGCTAGGTAAATTATACTTTATTAGCTACTGACTTGTAATAGTATATTACATAATAAGTCAGGAAAGTGATGTTTTACTTGACGAAGCAGTTGTTTGAAATACAAAGCCGCAGGTCGAGTATTTTAATCTGCTGAGTAAAGTAAAAACACTTTCCTGATGTATTATGTATACTATTTTTTCTGAAACTGTTTAATTTAATCAATATTTAATCATAAATAATTCAAAGAGTTTAAATTTTTTGATATGAATTGCACTGACAGTAAACTACGTATCCAAGGTTACAACAAAAATAACAGTCAGATAAAATCTTTGCCAGACTGTTTTGTACTTTACCAGACTGATATTTTTGTTGTAGCCTTGGATACGTACTTTACTTGACTGTTTTAGTAAAAACCTACTTTCCATACTAAAATTGATGAGGAAAGTAGGCACTTTCTTGCCGGTTTCAGAAAAACTTTTATAAAGCTGGTCGATTGATTGGCAGATGATGCTTTTTTTCTGGATGTAAACAAAGTTACTAAGTACTTATTTAATATTTGAGTATAAAGGATAAATCTCTGTTAATAGTTTATGTAAATAGGGAGTTTTGTTTGTTTGGGGAATATCTGTCTGCAAGGGTGGTATTTAAACGGAAACAGTTGAATATTTGAACTACCTGATCGTATTTGTATTGTGCTTAACACAGAGTTAAGCTGCTGAAACTTTTGACAGCGGAATTGATTTGTATTTGTCATTCATGATTACTCGTCACGGAAATTTAATTAATTAATTATCATATTTTTCTACCCATTATTAGATGTTCTACAAGGTTCTGCAATTGTAGATTACAGAATTTAGAATGCAATTTTGGTGGAGGTGCCATTAAAAATCTTCTGCATTTGCAGAAAGAAATAGTACTTGTTAGATTTGCTGATATTCTAAAATTAGTTATAATTTTATTCTGAGCATATCAACTCTGCAATTGCAGATCTTATGGCGGCCAGAAGCTCTGCTATTGCAGATGATTAATTAATGAAGAATATTTTTTGCGTAAACTCAATTTTGGAAGGAATTCTTGATTAATAGAATTGCTGTGATTCTGAAATTAATTATAATTTCATTCTAAGCGTATCAGATCTGCAATTTCAGATCTTTTAGCAACCAAAAGCTGTGTTATTACAAATTATTAAGAATATTTTGTGACGTAACTGCTATTTTAAAAAGCAACAATTCTTGATTGTTAAAATTGCTGTTATTTTAAAAACAATTTTATTCTGAGCATATCTGCTCTTGAATTGCAGATCTTATGGCGGTCAGAGGCTCTTCTATTGCAGATTATTAATTTATGAAGAATATTTTTTAATATAGTCGCCATTTTGAAAGAACTTCTTAATCAATAGAATTGCTGTTATTTTAAAAACAATTTTATTCTGAGCATATCAACTCTACAATTGCAGATCTTATGACAGGCAGAGGCTCTTCTATTGCAGATTATTAATTTATGAAGAATATTATTTAATATAGTCGCCATTTTGAAAGAACTTCATAATGAATAGAATTGCTGTCATTCTAAAATAAGTCATAATTTTATTATGAGTGTATTAGCTCTGAAATTGCAGATCTTATGGCTACTACCAGCCTTTAAAGTACAACTATAGATAATAGTGGAGGCTGAAAATAATTTGTTACATTTTTTGTTTGTCTGTTGATATTATAACTTCGGCTGCCAAATTTTTTCTTCTTAATGGCTTTCAATATCTTTTAAGAACTTGTTAAATAAATGATGAATCTCATTCATATGTCACTTAATATTAAGATGTTTTGTGGCTTCTCTCCAAAATGTTTTTGTGCCACAATCTTTGTCTGTTATTAATATTATTCATAAACAATTCCTAAAACGTTCTTATTTAAAACGAAATGTCGAATGTCTTTCTCGAATAAACGTTCTAAAAAATGTTAGGGTGTTAGAAGTTTTTTGACAAGGAGACAAAGAGGATTTCAGAGCTGAAATTTGATAAATTACACATAATAAGTAGCGAACTCCCAGCAAAATAAATTTGAAAACGCGTCAGAAAGCTGAAACTCAATTTCAGGATCGATCCGGGAGCTTTTGACGTTGAGTGAAACGCACAATGAAAGGATTGTTGTCTTATTACATTCACCAATCAGATTTATACCTTTATATTTATACAAAATTGTATGATAATGTCACTTCACCTTTTGCTCATCATTTAAACTATTTTAAAAGCTAGTTGAGTGCTCTGAGACGATGGCTAGATGATCCCAACTACCAAATGATTCTTAAAATTACCTTAAACATCTTGGTATCGTTTTTTAAATAGTTTAAAATGTCCTAAATGCTAGCTGATTGCTTTGTGACAATAGCTAGAAGATTTCAGATTCCAAATACTTCCTAAAACCGTCTTAAACCCTTTAGAATATATTTTTTTAAATATTTTAAACTGTCTTAAAAGCTAGCTGAGTGCTTTAAGACAATGGTTAGAGGATCTAAAGTACCAAATGATTCTTAAAATTACCTAAAATCTTTTGGTATCATTTTAAATTATTTTAAATTGTTCTAAAAGCTAGCTGAGTGCTCTAAAACGATGGCTAGAAGATCCCAACTACTAAAAGATTCTTAAAATTACCATAAACGTTATGGAATCATTTAAAAGTATTTTAAATTGTCCTAAAAGCTAGCTTAGTGCTCTAAGACGATGGCTATAAGATTCCAACTACTAAATGATTCTTAAAATTACCTTAAATATTTTAGAATCATTTTTAAATAGTTTAAATTGTCTTAAAAGCTAGCTGAGTGCTCTAGGACGATGGCTAGAGGATCCTAACTACCAAATACTTCTTAAAACTGTCTTAAACCCTTTAGAATCATTTTCAAAATCTTTTAAACTGTACTAAAATCTAGCTGAGTGCTCTAAGTCTATGGCTAGAGTATCCGAACACTAAATAATTTTTAAAAGTACTTTAAATCCTTTGGAATCAGTTAAAAGTATTTTAAATAGTCTTTAAAGCTTGCGGAGTGCTCTAAGACAATGGCTAGAGGATCCCAGGTATTCTGTATATCATTTCGGCAACTTATACGTACTGTTCCAGCAGTATTCACCAGAATTAATTAGTTAATTGCAGTAAAATTTCTTACATCTTGTTCTTAGTAAGTTTCTTAGTGAATGTATAGACCTCTTGCTAGTGTGAAAGCTCTTGTGGTTCTCGGAAGCTTCCGTTACAAAAGCTCTAAACGGAAACGAACAAAAGCAAGTGTGAAACTTTTCAGGATCATAAAGTTTCTTTCCTCTTCTTTACTTGAGCGTATGTTGTTTTGATTGTAAAGTTTCATTCTATCGCAACGGTGAAATCGAGGAAAAAATTTCAAATTTCATTTGTGGAACTCAGATTGGAAAATAAAATTTTTCTTTTGATGTTTCATCTGTCATCTTGTTCCACACGCGCAATAAAATTATTTTGAATCGAATTTTTTATTGCATATTAGAGCACTTCCTTCACAAAATAGACTTCTCAAATTCAAACATCACTGAGTTTTTTATCAAAAGTTTTATTACATTTTTATTTTTTACAAACAAATAAATTCATATATTATTGTGGTACCTCCTCAGCAATCATTATTCTACTTAGATCTGCAATTGCAGCACTGTCACATCCAGAATAATGTACTTAAAAGCTCATTAAATTCATAGTTAAGAACACATTAAACATTTTGAAATAATATGACTGTAATATTTTAGTGTTATTAGTTTTTAAAATTATTTGTTTTGGTATTAATACCGCATATTTTATGATGATATAAACCAGCATCTCTTATGTAAGGTTCTTGTCATTTTATGGCACATAAAAATTTTATGTTCATCTTAGAAAATATAAAATATTACAACAAGTTGCACGACAGATACATATTTGTAACATGTTCAAAATTTTGATAAAAATCTCTCAAATTTATATTTATGAACCAAATTAAATGAAATTATGTATGTATGTGGATAAAACTGCTCTGATTCCACTATTGAAATCCGCAGTTCTCGAACTATTCTAGTTTTTGAAATATTAAGACTGACAGACGAACCTTTTTTATTTTAAGGTGGTTGATGATGACTGATCTGTTATTATTTTAATAAATCAAAACTATCCGATGGAATTAGCTAAAAATTAGGTCACATACGTAAAAAAACTACCCATAATAGAATAGTGAAAACCACACATCTCAAATTATTCTAATTTTTGACATATCACAAAGGAAACAGGAACCATTTTTATTTGGTGACATATGATCAGTTATTATTTTATTAAATCAAAATTACCCGATGGAATGAAGTAAAAATTTGTTTACATATGTAAAAAACAACCCTAAATCGAGTGGTGAAATCCGTATATGTCTATATATTCTAGTTCTTAAGATATTAAGGGTGAAACAGGAATCATTTTTATTATTAAAGTGCTTCATGATAAATGATCAATTATTATTTTGTTAAATAAAAACTACCCGCTGAAACTGGTTACAAATTAGGTCAGATATATAAAAAACAACCCTGAATCGAGTGGTAAAATTCGCACAAGTCTAACTATTCTAGTTCTTAAGATATTAAGAGTGAAACGGGAACAATTTTTATTTTTAAGTTGCTTGATGTTGACTGATCAAGTATTATTTAATTACATCAAACTAACTTGTATAATTAGCTAAAAATTGGGTCACATATGTAAAAAACAACCCTAAATCGAGTGGTGAAATCCACACATGTCTAACTATTCTAGTTCTTAAGATATACAGGGTGAAACAGGAACCATTTTTATTTTTAAGGTGCTTGACGATGAATGATCAATTATTATTTAATTACATCAAAACTACCCGATATAATTAATTAAAAATTGGGTCAGATATATAATAAACAACCCTGAATCGAGTGGTAGAATCCGCACATGTCCATCTTTTCTAGTTCTTAAGATATTAAGGGTGAAACAGGAACCATTTTACGTTTAAGGTGCTTGACTACAATGATCAGTTATTATTTTGTTAAATAAAAACTACCCGATGAAAGCAGCTAAAAATTAGTTCAAATATGTAAAAAGCAACCCTGAATCTAGTGGTGAAATCCGCACATTTCTAACTATTCCAGTTTTTGAGATATTAAAGCATTTTTATATTCAAGTTTTTTGACTTATTTCATTTTTTAAAGAGTCTAAAACCATAGCAACTGCATCAGGTGTACATAAATAACCAACAAATAAATTTATGCAAATAATATTTCAATAAGCTAACGCAATGCGCGCCAAGGGATTGAAGTACGAACGGTGGAATATTTTTCGAAGGGGTGAGGGTTCATCCCCAACTTGCTGCTGGTCACGGGAGCTGTAAATTCATTCCGTCGCTAGCCTTTTTAACTCGGATCTCTCGAACGGCGAACAGACCTGATTTATGCACAACTTTTCCAGTTTTTTTTTCTTTCTACGACTACGAAGTCGGCAAATTCGTATTGTAAAAACTTTTTTTATTGCCTTTTGAATTATGTCGGTACATTTTTTGCGTATTTCACAATACACAATGATTTGTTAAGCCTTTTTCGCGGTGTTTTGAGTAAGCGACTGGCGTGATGACATTATAGTGATTTGTGGAAGAATTATTATAATTATGGGTGTGGAACGTATGTATGTAACTTTGTTTATTGTTAATTCAAATGCTTTAGATTCATCAAAATGTATGAGCTGTATGCTAATAATTTCCTATCGATATTTACACATTAAAATATTGCAAATTAATTACTGTAGTTTATTAATTGATTTCGACACTCGCGTAATATACAGCTCCGGATATCCGAAGCGATACTGGATTGTGTGATATACCATGAGTAGGGCCCTAATAAATTCCAAACAACATTAACATGTTAAGTATCTTTCTGCGATATCGTTTGCATAAATGCATTGCTATGCAAATTGGATAAAAATTAAGTTGTTTCATCGAAATATCTATTTGGATTCATCGCAGGTTTATACAATGACGTTTGAATTGAAATTGTGGAAATTATTTTATAAAACAAACCATCCATTTATTATCCAATCTCACTTCTTCAATTTCGCCATCAAATTTGATAAAATGACACACAATATTCTTCATATGCTGGGTTGCAAGAAAGTTTTATCAGTTCATTAGCTACTAACAGTTTAATAAGTTTCAGAAAATCCTTATTAATGCTGTTGCTAGATAAACAATTCTTTAACTAAAAAGCTCTTTATTTTTTTTTTCGAATAACCCAACATTAACCTCACAAATTACAATACCTATTTTTTCCAATTTAGTTACGAAATGTTAACATTTTAATATGCCAGTTTAGTTGTGAAAAGGGTCATTTATTAATTATTAGTAGGATACAAATTATAACATTAGGAAAACAATTTATTGTAAAAGTTATTGGTACAATTTTTAAATTTAGTATGCTTCTTTGATGTTAGTATACAAATCTAAATCTTGAACATCTTCAGTAGACATATGCAATAATTCGTCCTTCCGACATCCTCCAGCAAATCCAATTATCAAAATAAACTAGAAAAATACAAATAAATGTTTTACATCAACCAAAAGTTTGAAATACCTTCAATGCCAAATAAATTTCATCGTCTGCTTCCTTTACAAATCTTCTGAAATCTTAAAATAACTTCTTTCGCAGTATCTTCTATGCCCGATGGTATAGAATCTTCAGATTCACACATTTTTAAGCACAAAACTAACAGTTAATAGCTGTATTCCATTTGCCACTTGGTTCACTGAAAGCAGTTCAGATAAATTCGACACATGACTAAATGAACTGAATTAAGCAAACTGATGCACTTATTGAGGTGAATTACTTCAAACTAAAATAGAATCTGTAATTCTAGTACTAGAAATAAAGTCAGTTAAGTAATCCAGCGAAATAAATAAGTGATCTGCTTCAGTAAATGTAAGTTAGTCTGATCCAAATGGCAAATGGAATACGCCTATTATTTGCTAAATAAAAATAAAGCCAATTGAATAAATAACAACGCCTGATTCTTCATAGCAACGTTTGCCGTTTCGAAGTAAAAGATTACTACGATTATTTTATTAAATTACTCTACTTTGTATCTAGATTGGAATTTTTTTTATATGAAACACATAGTAAAATATGTCGTTAACACACGTTTTAGTGATAAAAAGCACATTTCACACTAGTTGCATAAATAGCTATTCTGTTGATGACAACAATGACATCTTTTTCGATAGAAATATTGATTACAAAAATGTGCGGCAACAATAATAGTTAGATTAAGTTTTCGTATAGTTTGTCCCAGTTTAAAACCTAGTCCAAGGCTATTTGAAGCTCGTTGTACGTCCAAGTGGAGTCTAAAGTAGCCCCAAGTGCTACGAGTTACTCACCACGGGGGCTACATTTCAAACTACACACATTTATAGCTGAATTAGTTAATGAAAATACTCGTATATCATGACCACATTTACTTTGCAACCGAACATTAGCATACGCACTTGTTAAATAGATTAGTTCTAAACAGGCAGATTCACAAAACGGATTAGCACTAACACTGTTTTTAATATTATCTATAACTCTGTTTCAAATTAATACCGATTAAAGAAATGAACTAACTTTGATGTTAATTAACTCTCTTTTTAACTCAATTTAAAATAAACTAGTTTCGTACATTGAAAAGAGTGTTAAAAATTAAATAAAAAATGGTGTTAGCGCTAATCCGCTTTATGAATCTGTCTGAAAATGTTATGTTTTAAAAATAAATATTCTACAACCTTCTGGATGTGACGCCAATATTCATCTGCAACTGCAGATCTCTCATAAGACATTTAGCCCCAAATCAGGTCTCATATTAGTTAGTAAAAGATTTATCCTGTAATATCTATAATTTTTTCTTATTTTAATACCATTTTGTTCTCTCTGCAGACCTTAACGAAACACAGACCGCGACCACGTTCACAAGTGCGTCAATGGTCAAGAAGTTACCCGCCAGAAGACCTACCTAGTGAAATCTTAGAAGACGATGTCTTTTTTGAAAGACCAACGACGCCTACTTCTCCAAGTGGTGTACAGGATGGTGGAGACGCTCCTGATGCCCCACTGGAACCTAGACCTGCTCCTCAAAGGTAAAACTTCTACCAACAAATTTGAATAATAACTTCCTGGTGCGCTGCTAAATAACTATTTTAATCTTGTACTTTTTGTGATAGATACTCGTCAAGAACGGGTGCTCCAGGTTGGAGAAGAGACACAATAACCCAAAGAAGAGATCAACAAAGACCGGAAATAGGAGGATCCAGGATTTGGTCAGCTATGCTGGATACAGTTCTGGATAATTCCGATAGGAGGCAGTATGGCATGGGATGGGTCGGAAAAATGTTTGGGTATGAGTCTAAAACGTTTCTTAATGATTTTATGGAAAAATACTTCAAATAGAACTACATAACATCATGCTATATTCCATCAAATGGAGTAGCACGGACCCCAGAATCATTCATAAAACATTATCTCATTAGATTCATCAAATAATCAGTTCTCATCAAACATGCTCATCCAAACACACCACCCTCACTTCAACCGATCCCTTCATATAAGCTTATTTATTTATCACACTCGGAATCATTCATCAAACAACAAACATTCAATCAAATTCATTCATTCACTCCTAATCACTTTCACTAATCTATAGTGATGGGCTAAGATAATTAACCGAAAAATTAATTACCATGATTGTCGTTAATGAACCGGGTTAATTTTGAACTCATAATTAACCGGTTAATTTAACTTTTACTGCCATTTTACAGTTTGGTTAGGTTTAAATAAAATGTAAAATAAAATAAATAAATATATCATCACGCCTTTTACTCATTACTGGGTGGGACAATCTGCCGTAGTAGATCTCGGTAAGTGATATATTTATGCGCGTGAAGTGCGGTTAATAGTCGTCAAATCACGGCCCCCAAAGATGTTTGTGGAGGGGGAGCCACAGGGGTAGTTTTAAATAAAATAAATAAATATATCATCACGCCTTTTACCCATTACTGGTTGTGGCACTCTACCGAAGCAGATCTTGGTAAGTGATATATTTATGCGCGTGAAGTGCGATTACCAGCCATTAAATCACGGCCCCCAAAGATGTTAGTGGAGGGGGAGCCATAGGGATAGTTTTAAATAAAATAAATAAATATATCATCACGCCTTTTACCTATTACTGGTTGTGGCACTTTGCCGAAACAGATCTCGGTAAGTGATATATTTATGCGCGTGAAGTGCGGTTACCAGCTATAAAATCACGTCCCCCCCCCCCAAGATGTTTGTGGTGGGAGAGCCACAGGGGTAGTTTTAATGTAGTGAAAATTGTTTGTCGGCTGTGAGAATCGAACCGAGGTTCTCAGGATCCATAGGCCGACTCGATACCACTGACTTAGCTACAATATGCAAAATTAACCATTCTAAAGTATGAATTTCATTTAACTTGTTAATTAACATAAATAAATATATTATAACGCCTTTTTACCCATTATTGAGTGTGAGTGATATATTTATACCATTGAAGTGCGGTTACCAGCCATTAAATCACGACCCCCACAGATGTTAGTGGTGGGGGAGCCACAGAGGTTGTTTTAATGTGGTGAAAATTGTTTGTCGGCTGTGGAGATCGAACCAGGGTTCTTAGGATCCACTGGCCGACTTGATACCACTGAGTCACCAACTCCATATTTAACTGATTAATTAACATACGTGTAATTAACCGGTAAATGCCCATTACTATTAATCTCTCATCGGCGTTCCATATGCTCAGAACATCTCAAATAAAAATTGAAGTATTTTTCTGTAAAATGTTCCAGCAACGACTGACAGCTCAAAATATATTTATACAAATTACTATTTCATTATTTCGAGTACATTTAACACTTCTACCAAATCAAGA
This sequence comes from Pterostichus madidus, assembly GCA_911728475.2. NCBI lineage: Eukaryota > Metazoa > Arthropoda > Insecta > Coleoptera > Carabidae > Pterostichus > Pterostichus madidus. The sequence goes on along the minus strand of OU452314.1, from coordinate 438,956 downwards.
AAGTTCAAAACTGACTGTAAACTTTAATGATGTTCCAGACGATCAATGAGATCATCTGTGGCACAAGAAGAGCGAATCAAACAACAATTAGACGACCTCGAGGACTACAGACCTTTATTCACGTACTGGGTCACGACTGTCCAAGTTTTAGTACTCGCAATATCACTCATTTGTTACGGATTCGGTCCTTTCGGCATCGATTTATACCAACGTAGTGGACAAGTTCTTGTCACGAGTTTATCTCTTCAGCAAGTCGAGTACATGGAGCCTGCAAACTTCTGGTAAGCTATTTAAGTGAAGAAATATTTCTTGTATGTTTATTTTTTGTTTTGATGCAGGTTTGGACCCAGGGCTGCAGATTTAATTCATTTAGGGGCAAAATTTGCTCCTTGTATGAGGGTGGACACTAAAATAATGAAGGAAATTGATAAAATGAGAGAAAAGGAAAGAGAAACCGCTTGTTGTATTAGAAATGATGATTCGGGGTGCGTTCAATCTTCGCAGGCGGATTGTTCTGTGAGTATTGCCTTTATTTTTAATTATTTACGATAAATGAAAGTATGTTTTATTCTACTCAAAATAATAAATAAAATAGTACTTTAACAGCAAGGGTAGATAATAAAACACCTTTAGAAGCAAGGGTAGATAATAGTTATTTACGATATAAAAGGGATAAGAGCATCATTATGACAGACGTGTCAAATTTGCGCAATGAGGCGATGGCCGAGTTTTATAATCACACAAGTATCTTAATAATGCATTATCACACGTATATCGTTCAAAATTTTGTTTACGACTATGAAATTAATTAAAATTAAAACAAACATGATTTTGAATTGGTAGTTCATTAAAAAAATTGAACAGAAATCATGGTAACCATCATTTTGAGTGCAATAAGTACTTTTTTAAATACCTGTACTGTAAGTTATTAATTAATGACAAAATTTAAATACAGTAAGTGAAACTTTTATTGCACAGTTGGTTTTCATGGTTTCATCAGGCCTATAATATTTACTTTCCATTCACCGTGGTCAGTAAGTAAATATTATAGATCAAGGTCCTGTTTAATTTGACAGCTGTGCAGTTATTATAAAAAATAGCTTACTAACCGCGAACTGTAAGTTATTTTTTAGGTCGCAAATCTCGACCCTACGGGCCTTGATTTCTCAAACTATATTCTTGCCCTGAAAACTGTCATGGTACGTAATATACTGTATTAAAGCACTAGTGCGTTAATATTTCCAAAAACACACTAGTGGCCAAATAAAGTACTTATCTCACTCAAAATTAATGTCACTTACAGTTCATGGTTTGTAATATACTGTATTAAAGCACCAGTGTGTTAATATATCCAAAAACGCACTAGTATGCTAATAAAGTACATATCTCACTCAAAATGAATGCGATAAGTGTCATCGCACGGTCGTAGATTATCGAATCGTAAAATATACCCCATTCGCTCATTCATCCCTCGTGAATTAACATTTTTCATTTGACGATAAAAATTTCTTTATCTTCTTCTATATAATAAATAACTATTGAAACAATAATGATTTTGGTTCTGCAATTGAATAATTTAATCTATTACAACCCAATTCTCAACAGAGTTTTTGCTAGAATCTAGTTAATCTTGAATTTTTTGAGAATGTCAAGTAGGGATTTAATTTAATATTATGAATATATTGTAATATTTACTAATGATTGTGTGACAAATTTCGATCATATTTATAATCTGATGTCTGTTTTCGTACCAACTGGTTCGAGGATTACGACCAACGGTATGTTATAATCTGTTTTGTCTTTTGTACAAAGCATGACTGTTTGTTTATGTTTAACTATTATTTAACAATTTATTTTAAACGTTTTCCAATCATCACATTTTTCACACATTTCTATATATCTTTTCTTTTAAAATCATTTGCAACAATGAATTGGAAAACGTTACAATAATAAATATATGCAATATGGACCTGCAAAACTTTCAGAAGACGATTTCCACCTGGAAGAAATGGTCTGCAGGAGATTCTGGACCCGGAGGGCGAATTTCAGGGTCTGTTTGTGGTCTGGACCCAAAGTAAGTAATACCTTACGATTGCTACTTAACTCTTAGAATTTTTGATAAGAAAATATGAGTTGTAAATAGATAAATTAATTAATTAAAATACTACCCATCGTTTGGATTACTTATAAATAAAATAAAAATAAATATATCATCACGCCTTTTACCCATTACTGGATGTGGCACTCTGCCGAAGCAGATCTCGGTAAGTGATATATTTATGCACCTGAAATGTGGTTATCAGCCGTCAAATCACGGCCCTCAAAGATGTTAGTAGAAGGGAAGCCACAGGGGTAATTTTAAATAAATATATCATCACACCTTCTACCCATTACTAAGTGTGGCACTCTGCCGGGGCAAATCTCGGTAAATGATATATTTATGCGCGTAAAGTGTGGTTTCCAGCCGTCAAATCACGGCCCTCAAAGATGTTAGTGGAGGGGAAGCCACAGGGCTAGTTTTAAATTAAATAAATAAATATATCATAACGCGTTCTACCTATTTCTGGGTGTGGCACTCTACCGGGGCAAATCTCGGTAAGTGATATATTTATGCACATGAAGTGCGATTACCAGTTGTCAAATCACGACTGTCAAAGATGTTAGTGGAGGGGGATCCACAGGGGTAATTTTAATATGGTGAAAATTGTTTATCGGTTGCGGGAATCGAACCGAGGTTCTCAGGATCCACAGGCCGACTCGATACCACTGAACTAGTTAGAGACTATGATTTGGTCTCATTTTTAAGTCAAAAATGTTTTCATTAAAAAATTAAAGGTCAAGAATATATTTTTTCTTTTAAACAAGAACATGTTAAAAAAGTTACGTGAGACGCGACTCTTGGAATATAAAATTATCTTCTTCATAGATTTTGTGACGCTCCCGCAAGTGTTCATCCTTACGAATGGCCAGACGACATCACCAAATGGCCAATCTGCAGAAAAACAAACTCCTTCACTCAGCGACGTGGTGCAGGTGGAGGTGGAGCCCGACTGGGCCCCGGTACCTCGGTGGGCACCTCCACCAGAGATAAACTAGCCGAGCACATGGTCTGTGAAGTTATAGGACATCCGTGTTGCATAGGAATTCATGGACAATGTAGAATTACAACCCGGGAATATTGTGACTTTGTAAGAGGTCATTTTCATGAAGATGCTTCACTTTGTGCCCAAGTAAGAGGATTTAAATTTCACTATTAACAATATAAGTAACTTAATACCCCATATGGGGTTGCACCGCCTCTCGCGAAGCTTTCTAGATTTATGTGCTAGAGTAATCTCTATCCTTTCATTTCTGTTCAATTGTTTTCATTGCACTTTTTCATATCTTTCTGTCTCTTGTTTTATTCTTCCATTCCTCTATTCCTGTCGTTCTTAAATCTTCTTCTACCTCTCATAACCATGTCGATCTCTTCTTCCTGATTTATATTCTATTATTGCTTTTATTGTATCCGTTTCTTCTGCTCAAGCAATCTGACTCTCTATCACTTTATCATTTTTACTCTATCTCTTCCAATTCTTGGTCTATTTAATAAATTTAGCTGATATTCTGAGTTCTTTCACTACTATTCTTTCTCTTTTTATGGAATCAAAAGTTTGTTTAAAGTCTATAAAAAGCATTTCAGTGTATATTGTATTCGAGAGTTTTTTCTAGTAATAATATAATAATATATAGGCGCGGTGCATGTTAATGCGCATCTCTTAACATGATGTGACGTCACCCGAACCAAGGTTTGTCAGTTCGAATCCGCCTGTCGACAAAGTATGATTTGTCGTTAAATTAAAAAAATACAGTTACTTGTATTAATCATACTCGGGCGCTATAAGCTAGTCACTTATACATATGCCTTAAAAAAATAATATCGACTACGAAAACCGGCAGTACGGCAGCGTAAAACCTGCGCCATTGAAGAGGAAGAATATAATAATATTTTTTCTGCAGGTGTCTTGTCTCGATGATGTGTGCGGGATGGTCCCGTTTTACTTCATGGAGACGCCAGATCAGATCTACCGGCTCTGGACAAGTCTATTCCTCCACGCGGGTGTCCTGCAGCTCCTCGTCACCGTGCTCATCCAGCACTTCCTCATGAGGGACCTGGAGAAACTGACAGGATCATTTAGGATCGGGATCATCTACATCGGATCGGGCGTCGCTGGGAATCTGGCTAGTTCGATTTTTGTACCCTACAGAGCTGACGTAAGTGCTTGATATTATTTTTTAGGAAGGAAATATGCTTTTAATTTGACAAGAAAAAGAAAAAACAGTTTGTACAATATTTTATTTCAGTATAATTTAGACCAGTGATTTGAACAATTCCAGTTGTGTGTTAATAATGTGCATGTGTGTGTGTGAATGTAGGTGGGCCCCGCCGGGGCGCAGTTCGGACTGCTGGCATGCCTCATCGTGGAAGTGCTGAACTCGTGGCCAATGCTGAAGCACCCACACTACGCGCTCTTCAAACTGCTGAGCATCACATTCGTGCTTCTGCTGTTCGGACTGCTGCCCTGGGTGGACAACTATTCTCATATCTTCGGTTTCGTCTTTGGATTTTTATTGTCCTACGCTTTTTTGCCTTTCGTTTCGTTTGGTCCTTACGACCGGCAAAGGAAAATAGTTTTGATTTGGGTTTGTCTGACGTCGGCTGGAATTCTATTCGTTTGTCTGATTCTGTTGTTTTACATCATTCCGGTGTACGATTGTGAAGTTTGTACGTATTTTAATTGTTTACCACTGACTAGGGATTTTTGCGCGTCTCAAAATATCAACTTCATGAAGGAAGAACCCGTAGTATGACAAATAATTTTACGGTTACATGCCGTAATTGTAAAACCTACCTTGACAGCTGCGATTTTTCGCGGAAATTCTCTTCGATTTCGACTTGGAATCAATTGTGAATTGATTCGGTATTTGATTTAATAATGCTCTTAAAACACGACCAATCTCATAAACAAGTGTCATATTTAATAATTACTTGAATTATAATATATTATTTATATTAAATATATGTGAAATGTAAAGTGAAAAACCCAAAAAAAATCATAATAATAATATTTAATATAATATCAAAACTCTGAAGTGTGTGTTAAAATTAAAATTTAACTTTGATACATCGTAAACAATGTGGATTTGTGAAAGTGCATGTGGGACTTGTTAAGAAAGAAGAATCATGTTATCACCTTTCCTCGTATTTGATAGTTTTGTGATAAATTTTCAAACTATCTGTATATTTATAATTTAAAAATCAAGACAAAATTATACTACAAAACGAACAAAAAATAATGTGATATAAACTAACCTAAAAATGGAAAATTAAAAAAAAGTTTATTACGTTTACTGTTAGGTCTGGTGAAATGGAAGATAAGAACTTGATTTTTAGTTGAGCAACGAATAAATACCTGCGTCTGCACAACCAGAACCTGCTTTTTCGACGGCGGGTGACACCTAACCTAACTTACAGTTTCCCCAGGTAAACCATTCCGTATAAACAGCAAGTGAACTCATTATTAAGCTATAAATACTCTTATTTGTATGTGTTTACTTATAAAATTATGAATTATTGTAAACAAGATATTTTCAACACTATAGAATATGTAGTTCTGTATAAAATCCAGTGGATGTGTATGACACCATTCATTGATTGTGTAAATATAACGTACTACTACAGCAGCTCTGGTTGTTACAGTATGTTTGCTTTTTGCGTGGAGTTAACGTAATGATTCTCACTTAACAACACGACTCATTATTTATCGTCATTTCAATCAAATAACTGCAACGATTTTTGCTCACTCTTTCCACCAGTCATTTCTGCAGTTTTTCGTTCATACTATAAATATCAGTAGATTATAGTACGCAATTTATTCAATAACCTTTCGATAATCTAAAATTGTAATTCAATTTTTTCGGATGAACTGTCATGTTACTGTCATTGTCTTATATCTCTGAGAGTACTTTTTGAGCTGTCAGATTCAAATTTTTACTGTAAAAATTGCTTTTTCGTATCAATTTCGGACTAAAATGAATATTATTAATGTGAAATTATATGTAAATAATGTAAAAAAAAACAAGATAGAGTTGCATTTTGGATTATTGGAAAGTTTGTGTGTATTTCAGAGATAACTGGTGCGAAATATTGGCAAATATACAACAATTTAATTTTCTATCTATCAACAATAATCACACATTCCGTATATAGAATTATTTGGTCTTAGATTAACCAATAATATTATGTTTATATTCACTCGACTGACTAATTCTTCTTCGTCATTACTGTAACTTCACTTTGTAAACGTGACTTGAGATAAAATACCTAACCTCAATATATACATTGTAATGTAATACTACTGTAACGTCTGTAGAACTATATACATGCTAATCTTAACGCATTTTAGTCCAAAAACGACTGGTGACATTAGAAAGAAGTGAAAATCTGTGATTTTATTTTGCGTTGAACACAGAGACCGAGAAAATGTTTTATATATTTTATAAAAAATTGAAGCGGCGACTTTTTTGGACTGAAATGAGACTTCTACATCTGTTACGATATAATTGTATCACAGTTCGTGCAGTAATGTAGATATATTTTTGCATTTCGAGTCCTTGAACAGAAAGATATTCAAGGATAATCTACATTGATTGTGGTACAATTATATCTGAATTATTACTTACATCAGGTGTTAAATCTAAGACCAAGCCTTAACATTATACTGATATAATATAAACATAAAATAAAATAATTCTACACATACAAGACTCGAAAACATTTAATATTTAATTTCTTTTTGGGTTCATTTGGTATTTAGACCTTTCGTAAATAAATTAATTCATATCTTTGTGTAAATAGTTTTAATATTGTTCATAAATGTAATAATTTATTATGGTAAAATTATATTACTAAAATATCCACAGTTTTAGAGTATGTAGTAGCCAGTAGTTAGGTTATGTTCTTTATTTTAATTAGACCTTGCAGACATGACCGGTAAGTGAGCAATAGGATGCAGGCACTCACGTGACACTGTGACGTAAGAACAGCTGTTCAGCCAAAGATCACTGCGCCACCTACAAAATGAACTATATTTTTTGGACGAGATTTGAAAAGAACCGTTCTTTTCAAAACTCGCCACAAAAAATAGTTCATTTTGTAGGTGGCGCAGTGATCGCAGCCCAACAAGATTTGAAAAGAACTGTTCTTTTCAAATCTCGTCCCAAAAAAATAGTTTATTTTGTAGGTGGCGCAGTGATCTTTGCCCAAACAGCTGTTTTTACGTCACAGTGTCACGTGAGTGCCCGCATCCAATGTACTTCTGTACCATAATCGAAGTAACAAGAATGAAGGATAAAAACATAAAATATGTTTTGAATAATAGCTATTAATGAATAGTTAAAAATAATGTTTAACATCAGAGATATAAGCGATTATAAATATAGTGACATCACATGTCCGGAAGGTTCTCATTGGCCACAAGTATTTTCGCGCGGTAAATAAGAAACATATGCGGAGTTTACCGTAACTAAATATGACAGCTCAGCACTGGTTTTTCAAACTTCGCCGTTTGCTGACATGTTCAACATATTGTATATTATATAAATAAATATATCATCACGCCTTCTACCCATTACTGGATGTGGCACTCTGCCGAAGCAGATCTCGGTAAGTGATATATTTTGGGCGTGAAGTGCGGTTACCAGTCGTCAAATCACGGCCCCTAAAGATGTTAGTGGTAGAGGAGCTACAGGGGTAGCTTTTTGAAATTATGAAAATTGTTTGTCACCTGTGGGAATCGAATCTAGGGTACCAGGGTTCTCAGGATCCACAGGCCGACTTCATACCACTAAGCTAGCCACCTCATATTGTATATTTATTACTATAATTTAATTTCATGTTCTTGGCCTTGCAACTTTTATAAAATATGTTTTTCAACATAGTAAGATTATTTTTCAAGTATTCAATCGTATATTACTTGCACTCTTTGAACGAAACAAGTTAAGTACCACTGAACCGAACTTGGGACGTCACAACCTCAACACAAAACTTTAAAAAATCATATTTTTGTAATATAAAGAATATTCAACCCGCGTTTTCACTGATCGTTATAATTTATCATGTAGTTTCATAAAAAAAAAATAGGTATAGGACCCTATTAGACCTTGTAGAAATGACCGGTAAGTGGGCAATTATTGATGAAATACTTAATCAAATATGCAAAACAAATGACTGATTGATAGTTGATATAATTCAGTTTTAAATCGATAAACTAATACCGTTCTTGGTTATATTTATATTTATTTCAAACATTCATGCATTTGCAATGTGTAATAAATTAAAAGATCATTTTTAAAAGGCCTCCTTTGACGACAAATACGCATGCGCAATTGTATACTAATTTCTGAAGGTGTTTAAGACATACGTTATAGAAAATTAGCAATAGACACGAGGAAATATTGGCATAAAGCATGTCGTAGCCATGCAGCTGCATTTCCAGATGTTCAGATGTTCTGCAGCATTCTAGAAACGGGCAGTGTGGATCCTGTCTAGTTGACAATTTGTTAAATTTTAGTTTAAAATCGTTGTGTTCCTTTTATTTATATTAATTTAATGTCAGTGTAAACGGCAACAGTGTGGTGAAAAGTGAACTATGCCATTTTCAAGATCTAAATTTGTAAGTAGGATACTTTCAATTAACCTATGAATAGATTTTTTGCAAACTCGTGATTAAAATTAAACAAACAATGTAAATGACTTTGAACAGCTTTGCTATTTTGGTGTAATTTACTTTGAAATGACATTATTAAAACAGTTATTTATGTTTTTGCTGTCAGCATGAAGCAGAGACATACGTCTGTGAAACAACTGCAGTTAGGAAAAAAATCGATTTTGCCAAAACAAAAGCGCATCTTTCAAACAACTAAACAAATGACTGCATGATTGTTTGGCATTTATTTTCAATAACAAAATTTTGTATTACCATTAACAGTTGACTAATTAATAATGTAATTAGATTTTATGCTATTCTGTGGCACTTGCCAAAAGGTTTCCTGTGCCAAAATAAATTATTAGTTCCCTGTCAAATTGTGGGTAAATCTTTACGGTATTTATATTCGATTCTGCATTTTTGTGCACAATATTTTTAGTATCGAAGTTCTGTTTTATGATCAAATGTTGAATTTCTAAATTTTGGATCTATGCCAAACGTTGAAAACACAAAAGTCATTATAGGAGTATACTGCGTACATTTCGAATTACCTTCGTTTATTAGTCTAGTAATATAAAGAAATAAGTAAACCATCCAGAACATTTGAAGAAATCCAGTATTTTTGGCTAAATAATCGCGACTGCCATGGAACAGTCTATTTCATATTTTGGCGAGATTTTTACTACAGTTTAATGCAATAAATTTATTCTTAGAACTTTTAAAAATGTCGTAACTTCTGGCTTAATTTGTTTATTATTTCCCGATGTGCTTTTTTTTCTGCAAAAAACATTTTTCATTTGTTATTGTTTATGAACAACAATCGCCAAACAGAGTGCGTTTTATAATTGATGTTAGTTGCAACCGCCTGGCGTAGATGGCAGCATTTGTCTGGTAAAGAGCAGTGATTTTGAATTTTTCACAGGTTCGAATCACTGCACTGTAAACTATTACTTTTAAAACAACCCCCGGCTTCGTAAGGATCGACTTTCTTGATAGATGTGAGTACAATAAAGACTTCTTTTGCCTTTTTGTTAAAATTCACCTCTTTAATTTTGTTCACGAAACAGTTGGTGGCGGTCACACATACTTTCAACTGTTTTTAGCAGATGAATAATTTGGAAGTTCCAAATATAAATACCCCAAACATTTGGAACTTGCATTTATTTTATCCGCTTGCAAAACGTAAAAATAATAAATTTACACTTTACAAATAATTTTAACTCTTAACTAAAAGAATTTGTAATCTGCGATCTTTTCAGTAAAATTTTAATCTATAATAAATCATGTATGCTTCAATCATATAAGGAAAACTTATATAACAAACAAATGACGAATGATATAATATGTGTCAACAAAATTCTTGAAATCGGAGCGGCCTTGGTTACACTGTTCACTTGTTTCTACCGTGGTGTAGTTTTTTGTTTTAACCTATGAAAATACGATAAACTATACATTAGTTTTTGCACATTTTTTATCATTTCTGATAACATATTAAACTGATAATGTTTTAAGTATAAGATTACTTTAATAATTTAGTATAACTATACTATTTAGTCACATACTAAGTAAGTAATATTTTATTTTACATATTCATCTGTATTCATAAAAAAGGCATATAATTTTGTAAACAAACAATATTTCTGTTCTCGCTGTCATTGCAGTATAGTTCCGATCTTCTTATGTCATCCTGACGTCATAAGTCAAGATAAATATTTTGTTTTTTTGTTTCCCGGTAAAAAAAGCGACAAAAACTTGCTAACCTGATCTTCAACTGTTTTAAACTCACATATTTTGATTTTGGAATGGCAGTAGGCCTTGCTAGACCCTCATTTATTTATAAATTAATTCATCTAGCATTCTAGATCCACCCAGACCTGCAATATTTACAATTTTCTCATTAATTGAACATTTATTTAATTAACAAATAGTACAATTATTTAAAACGTAGTATTTATTGATAAATATTGTTTTTGTTTACCGGTAAAAAAGCGACAAAAACTTGTTACCTATACCTGATCTTCAACTGTTTTAAACTCAAATATTTGCATTTTGTGATGGCAGTAGGCCTTGCTAGACTCTCATTTGTTTATAAATTATTCCATACAGCCTACTAGATCCATTCAGATCTGCAACACTTTTAATTTTCTCATTAATTGAACATTTATTTAATTAATAAACAATACAATTACTTAAAACGTAGTATTTATTGATAAATATTTTGTTTTTTGTTTACTAGAAAAAAGCGACAAAAACTTGCTATCTATAGCTGATCTTCAACTGTTTTAAACTCAACTATTTAGTTTTTTTGTTTACTTCAACTGTTTTAAACTCAAATATTTTGATTTTGAAATGGCAGTAGGCCTTGCTAGACCCTTATTTGTTTATAAATTAATTCATATAGCCTTCTAGATCAATTCAGTTCTGCAACACGTACAATTTTCTCATTAATGTAACATTTATTTAATTAACAAACAATACAATTACTTAAAATGTAGCAATTAGTTCTAGATTGCAGTAATTCTTATAATTACTGCGGCGCACCTTACATGCAATTTGCTACAGTAACTTAATTAAATTCGAATGACCTTTAATCGTCCTTTAAAAATGATTTTCCGAGTAGCTGATGTTCATTTGTCCAGCAACGTGTACGTAAACAACTGCAGTTCAAACATATTACGAATAAATAATCTCTTGTGACCATATATGGATATGCAGACTTAATTGAGCGCAAAATAAAGATTCATTCTCACCCACATTTTAGGGAGAATTGCATCAGGTTAAAAATGTAATTGATGTTTAAATATTTAATTGGACAGTTTCATAGATAGATGTGATGGCTAGTAGTAGCTAACAGTCCTGGGTTCAATTCCAATCCCTTAAATATTTTTAGGTAGCTCAGTGGTATCTAGTCGGACTGTGGATCCTGAGTACCCTGGTTTAATTGACACAGCTGACAAACATTTTTACCACATTAAAATTACCCCTGTGGCTCCCCCTCCACTAACATCTTTGAGGGCCGTGATTTGACGTCTGGTAACCGCACTTCACGCGCATAAATATATCATTTACCGAGATCTGCTTCAGCAAAGTGCCACACCCAGTAATGGGTAGAAGGCATGATGATATATTTATTTTATTTATTTTTTTATATTTGTAATTCAATTCAGCAAGATTTCAATTCTAGCTAGTGATGAGAGAGTGTTACCATGATGCTACAACTATCTTAAATTAACCATTTATTCCATATAATACAATAGTACAGTAGTGGAATCCTAAATACGAAAAAATAGTCTCAATTTTGTTGTAATTTAAAACAGCAAAAAAATGGGTAACAAAATTTATTTATTTATTCTACTCTTTACAACAGGAACTTAATCCCAATTACAGTACAGGATCCGCACTCACCGAGCTAGTGCTAATTCTTATATATTTAGCTTGAGTAGGATTCGAACTCGAGATCTCCGAATGCAGTAACGCTATCCATACCACTGTACTGTCGGCTGATTGCCGAACAATTCTAAATCCATTTATTAAACTTCTCTATTTTTCTGAAGGTGACATCTGCAATTGCAGATCGAAAGTCGTTAGAAATATGCGTTTTTAATAGTCAGAATATGTGTTAAACTCTGATTGAAGTAATTCTGCAATTGCAGATCAACTACAGCTAAAAAGGCGTGATGATATAATTGTTTTCTTACTAAGTAACAGTGGTTAAAGATAGTGGTTAATAAACTTACTTAAAAGTAAATAATTATCATTGATTTCGTCATATATGGTCATCTTTAAAAATAACCTGTTGTTGTTTGACAAATATAATGCTAAAAAGTCGTTTCCCATATTGTAATATATTATAGAAATGTAAATTTATATAATTTGATTAGTAAAGGCGTCAATTTTTTTTACGACTTGTCAGAAAGTGTTTTATATCCCTCGGGAAGAAATGTCTCTCTTTCTTTCCTAGTTATGCAAATAACTATAAAATGCTCCAAATATTCCTGCCCCTGTTTTAGCAAAACTTTCTCTTTGTATCTTGATTTGTCCCACCTACCACATAAATCAAATAATAAATTATTAAAAATCAAAATCTTCAAAGTATATTCCACGCTATGTGCTGTAGAGATCTTCAATTGTAGATCCTTCAGCCTCAGAATAAATACATGGCAATACTTTTGACAGTAAGAGTACAAAAGCAAGAAGTTTTAAGTTTCCAACAGGTTTCACATATTTCTTTTCGATCGTCCAACTTTGTAGGGATTTTATAATTGCAGTTTTGGCAAACATTACTTGTTGAACTTGTAAACTTGTCACGGACACTTTCATTTCGAATTTTTCTCACAAAGATATCTCAAATAAAGAACGCACAAAATATTATTAGTGAGCTTGAACAAAAATAAAAACATTCTTGTGTGGGATACGCCATCAAATTTAAATTTATGATTTAATTTCTCTTCAGATAGTAACTGATTAATTTGTACTTTCTATTTTCCAAATTTGGAAACAGTTATTAATTTGTTAATTAGTTTAGAAATTATTTTATAGGCTGAACCCTACTAATAAATATTGAAAATGTAGCTACTTCAGAAATTGGGCTCTCAAAATTTTATTTATGATTCTAAATTATTAAAAAAATTAATACTCGTATTAAAAACTTCACAGAATCCATAATTGAAGTCGGATTTAAAATATCTATTTTAGTTTTTGAGTTATTGTTTCTGAAAATGGTTGTTTTTATTTTTACAGACCTACTTTAAATTTTTTGTTCTAGTATATTTATCCGTAAATTTAAATCGATAAAAATATTTTTACTTACGTATAAAAGTGCACAGAATATAAAACAGGTGTTTCTGGCCCGTGACTATGATTATTAGCACGAGGCGCAAAGCACCGAGGGCTAATAACATGCTCAGGGTCAATATTTTATGCACAACAAAATAACATTTAATTATATGTTCAAAAGATTCAAATATGTAAATAGGTTATGTCAAAATGACATTTTACAAAATTGTAATTTTAGTTATATATCCATAGGAATTATTTCTTTTTGGCCCTAGGGCCAAAAACAATTGTTTAAGCCCGCTTTTTAGGGCTAAAACACATGCTTTTCGGCCCGGTTGTGCATAAAAATATATCATCATGCCTGTTACCCATTACTGGATGTGGCCCTCTGCCGTAGCAGATCTCAGTGATATATTTATGCGCGTGAAGTGTTGTTACCAGCCGTTAAATCACGGCCCCCAAAGATGTTAGTGGCGAGAGAGCTACAGGGGTAATTTTAATGTGGTGAAAATCTCGGCTGTTGAAATCGAACCAGGGTTCTCAAGATCCACAGGCCGACTCAGTACCACTGAGCCATTTACCCATTAAAATACAAAATTGAAGTCCTCATATTAATATTTTGAATAGTTTTTGAGTTATAGTCAATTTTCTGATGTAAAAATAGTTTATGCTAAGTTAAAATCATTTTAAATTATTAATAATCATTAAAATAAATGATTATCATCTTAAGGTAATTTCTAGAACAATTATTTCCCTTTATAGAAAAGCGCACCCACGTTTAGTACGATTTTCTTATGTAGACGTTTCTCGAATATGCTAGAACCCCCCTCCATTTTCTCGTGTCCTATTTATACAGAACGCCTCGTTCCAAAACTTCATTTATTTGTTACCAAGCAACGAATACACATCAGCTTCTGTTACAATCAACTTCATTGTTGCCGTTTATTGTATCGATTGTTGTAATCAAACATTCCATTGTTGCAATCAGTGAAAGTCAGTGATAATTTACCTTAAAGTGCAATACGAATATACCAGTGAGTCATCGTTGTTCGCGACCTTTAATTGGATAGACTTTGAAAGAGTTGTCCTTCTATAAATAAGTGTGATTCTGATTTCGGTGTTTGCATGAGTTGAGAACTGCTTTGCGCATTTATTCCCAAAATGGAATCGCCGGTTGTTGTAGAAAATTGCGCCCAATTTACGAAGCCAGTTGAACCAGACGTGAGTTCTTTAACACTCTTTTCTACCCATTATTATAAAAACAGTTATCTGGATTTCATTTTAAGGGTTCTTTCTACTTTGAGAATTCAATTTTTTTTAACTTTTTTTTACAGAAGGAATCAAGATATCGTTTTGAAATTTTTCAGGTATATTTATTCACACTTTAGGAGTACAAAAATAGTTTTTTTTTTATTTTACATTGATTTATTGAGCACACGAATTTTTTTTCAAAATAAGTAAATATATCTCACGCCTTTTACCCATTACTGGGTGTGGCAGTCTGCCGAGGCATTTTGTTGTGCATAAAATATTGTATATACCACGGGTGAAATTAGCGTTTCTAACCTTGAGCATGTTATTAACCCTCAGCGCTTTGCGCCTCGTGCTAATAATCATACCACGAGCCAGAAACGCTTGTTTTCACCTTTGGTACATAAATAACTATTTTCTCATTATCAAGGTAGAAAAACCCCTTAAATTTATTACATTCATAAACCTTCAGTCACATCCATTATTCATTTGTTTCTAGGCCGCCCAACATTCTCTCACAACAAATATGCTTTCTCTAATCATTAATAAAAGAACTAGAAGATAATTCTGTAATATTGGGTAAAACTAAATCATGAATAGATACTAATTATGTATTAACTAAATTGTATAGTACACTCATGCACCCAAGTAGGCTTTAAAATAATTTTAAATTATGTTAAAAGTATGTTTTTGTCTTCAGACTGGTTTCCCCTTCGACGACAGTGATTATGAATCCGATAATCACTTCCAAGCCCGACTGAACGACATCGCATCACGCCACCCAGAGTTCGCCACCCATTTCCGGGGATTCGACGACTTTCCTTCGTCACTTCGCCGTAAACGCCACACTTCCGGTTCATCTGCAGAACCTGACGACCGTTCTGGACCTTCCACCGCTGGCCCTGGCCCATCAAACCGTTTTGCAGATCATTCATTTCCTTCCGGTTTTAATCGGTTTCCCTTCACGCGTCATTTCGAAGAAGAGTTCGCTCAGGAACCCCACAGGGAAGACAAACCACCAGAGGTTCCAAAACAACACGAGAAAAGAGGAAGGAAGCCTAATCCGTACCTACCACAACATTTGAGTAATACTGTTGATCTAGGACAGAAGCAACCACCTGTTCAAGAGACGCGAAGTCAAAGATCGATGTCTGCACCACCGGAAAACCGCGCCCAGAGTTCGAGGGTGGAACAAGAACCATCGAATGTAACAGAAGAACCACCAGTTATGGGGAAGACTTTCTCTCGACAGCCACCTCAATCTCAACAGTCTCAACCTAAAGAAAGAATCATCCCTATTCATGTTGAAGGACGAGACGATCCTGTTCTTCCTAAAAATCCTAATTTAAGTTCTGGCGGCAGCGCTGAAAAAGTATTTGGCGGTGAAAGGGTTCAAACTGGCTACCCTCCTCAATTTTCTCAACCTCAGGGGCGCCAACAGGACCCTCAGGCACAATATCGACGACAAATGTACGAACAATTTGTTCCTCAACAAAACAAGCAACAAATGCCGCCTCAAAATCAACAGCAACAGCATCAGCAGCCGTTTGTTGCTAGGCAACAGACTCCTCCTGCTCAACAAGCTCCTAGGCAACAGACTCCGCCTAGACAACAAGCTACGCCACCGCCTACTGGACCGCAATCCAACGATCCGTTAGATAAAATCAAATCAGTAAGAAATGATGTCATGGCATTGATGACTTCCGTTCAAGAATTCCGCGGAACGAGAAAAGATCGAGAGTATTTATATTTGGACGAAATGTTGACAAGAAATTTATTAAAATTGGATAATATTGAAACGGAAGGAAAAGAAAATATTCGGTCAGCTAGAAAAGAAGCTATTAAATGTATCCAAACTTGTATTAATAATTTAGAAGCCAGGGCTCAGGCGAAAGAAAAAGAGTTGAAAAACAGTGGAGAACCAATCGAACAGCAAGAAACAGTTGAATCTGTCCCAGAAACAACTGAACAACCTCAACAAAAATCAGAATCAACAACTTCACTGCCTGAAAAACAACAGACTGACGTACCAAATCCTCCGAAGTTTAAATCACAGGCAACTTTGATTATATCCCCTCCAAAAATAGCTGAACCTCAAGAAAAAGTTGAAGAACCATCTGTTGAAAAGATGGACGTAGATGACGCTTCAGTAGAATCAAAAGAATCAGCGGAAACAGTTGCTTCTACGGAAACAACTGACAGTCAGATTTCTTCTGAGCTTCAGTCATCTGAAATATCATCAAACGATTCGCAGCTGTCTGCAATCGAATCTAGTCAATCGGCCAATAAGGACACAACGGAAAAATAAAACAATTGAACTGAACTCGAATTTCTTGTCCGCCTTAACCATCTGTGTTGATGTCATAAAATCTTGCATTTAGGAAATATTTATTTTTTTTAGTTGGTATGCCGTAATTTTTGTTGCGAATTGTGTATTGTAAATAGGTCTTTATTATTTGTAAGTTGTGCCATGTGTATAGTTGTCTGTTGAAATATAAAACAACTGAAGAAATATTTGACGTAATTACTAAATTTTAAATATTTCTAAAGGCAAGATTTCTTAATTACTAACACCGCTAGTATAAACGCAGATTTAATTAATTAAAATCGTTTATACTAGCCGTTTAACTGTTTTATATGTTGTGATAGTCCGTATGGGATTTGATCCATACTTAACAATAAATTAACAATGATTGTTTATTAAATTTCGTGTTTCCGTATTGCTAGTAACTTAATTCAATCTAAAAGTTGAAAAAAATCAACGAATTTTTAGGTTATCTAAGAAACTATACTCATGTCCACAAAAGATGGTGCTAGTGAATAAGCAGAATCAATTTACGACATACGTAATGTAATTTACCAGTAAAGCACTGCTATTTATTTCGCACGAAGGCAGCTACAGATATTCGGAATGAAGTATGAAGTTAGGAATATAAGGTTCGAGTTTTATAACTATTTTTTTAGTACAACTGAGTTGTCAGATAAAGTATTATGTTTACTAGTGTAAATACGTGATGTATATTTGCATTATTTATTATTATTGCCTTAATAAATGAAGCATGTACAGAAATGCGCCTTGTAAAATTAGCATGACTAGCTTTAAGTAGTGTGAATAATATATTTCTTTATTATCAATACGAATTTGTTGGTAGAACATTATCAAATTACCATGTTTTACGAAAATACTTTATAGTTCTACCGAAAAACAATAAAAAACATTCAGTAAAACAAAAACTCTTATTTGTATTATACCCATAAGTATAAATGAGCACACAGCCTTTTCACGCATGATTATTGGCGCGCAGCCTTTTACTGTCGTTTAACAGGTGCTGCCATCTGTCTTATTAGTTCACTTCAAATGTCAAAATATTTTTGACATACCGGTGTTTATAAATCAAAAACGGTTAATTAATAATTTAAAAACTACATAAAACTATTCAAATTAGTGCTTAAAGTGTTGCTAAATAAATAAACAATCCTCCTACAATAACATTTCCGTTTATTCTGTCGATTTTTTAAATGAAATTTGTGATTTGCTTGAGTGAACCGCAACATGAGGGTGATATTGTTTAATTATTATTGTGCACCTGGACAACCTGGTCTAAACTGCAGCACCTGGCCTCCTGATAAAGGTAAGTGACTAAATATACGTTTATTTACTTCCGCATGGTGGTTTTATGATAAATATAAAGTTCATGAACGCGACAATATTACATACAAGTTGTCAGAAACCGGCAGTTTTGTTGTACAAATGTTTAGCAACAAATATCAAACATTTTATTGACAGCTACTTTATTTATTGAAGCATACAATTTATACAGGATATTTTAACATCAATAACAACGTTGTAGGTGCTAAAATACTTTGAAAATTGTACAGGAAACATACGTATATTGTTGTACAACAAATGTCCGACATTTTCTTGATTTATTTCATTATTTATTTAGAAAAATTGTAGGAAAATAATACATAGTACAACTGATAATATTATTAACCGATTTTATAAATCGAATGAATTACAACAATCAAGACCTAATAATTTTTGATCAAAGTTTATATAAAAAATCACATCTATGTTTTATTAATATAAGGGTACTATTTGAATATTATTTACAGCTTTTATTATTCAAAAACATATTTTTCAATACATTACAACAATTTGCCTTAAAATACTATTTCGCTATCGTCTTACACATGTGTGGTATAGGGGTAGGCGATCATTTGAGCTCGCTTCGGTTTTATATTTTCATTCGACTGTAAACTTTAGTGTAGAGTGGACGTTTTTTAATAGTTCTGTGAGAAAATTACGAAATATTCAACGATTATCAGTGCTGATGATTTGAAACATATTTATTGGATATCTATATGGTTTATCGTAAGTATATTGTTTATAATATTTTATTTAGAGTATATATTGGTGAAAAATTAAACAATATATTAATAAATATGTGTATTAAATTTATAATTGATTACATAAATAGTTAGGCATTTAATTAATTTATTATTTTGTTTATATGGGGTAATGGCTCAGTAGTATCGAGTCGGCCCGTGTATCCTAAAAACCCTGGTTCGATCCCCACAGCCGACAAACATTTTCACCAATTTAAAATTACCCCTGTGGCTTCCCCACCACTAACATCTTTGGGAGCCGTGATTAGACGACTGGTAATTGCACTTTACGCGCAAAAATATATCACTTACCGAGATCTGCTTAGACAGAGTGCCACACCCAGTAATGGGTAGAAGGCGTTATGATATATTTATATTTTGTTTATGAGTTGTTATATTTAACTATAGTTAACTTTAATAATAATTTAATTATTCCGTATAATTGTGGTGTATGATTCATCTTCTACCCTTTGTGTGGGTGCTTTATTTCGACAGCTGGTACAACAAACTACAAATATTTTGCAATCAGATCTGCATTTCAGATCCGCTAAATATAGAATAATAGTATATTATATACTAAGGGACTAAAGTGCATAATTTAATCCTACGGGTGAAATAATCATCTGAGGGATTAAATGCACTTTTCTCCCTGTGGTATATACACTATTTTTTTCACTTCCTGTCATACATTTTAATATTTACTTCATATATAATTTACATAATTAATATGAGGCAGATGGCTCAGTGGTATCAAGTCCAAAGAACCTTGGTTTGATTCCCACAGCCGACAAACATTAAAACTACCCCTGTGGCTCCCCGCCATTAACATCTTTGGGGTCCGTAATTTGACGGCAGAGTGCCATACCTAGTATTGGGTAAAAGGCGTGATGATATATTTATTTAATTTTATTTAATAGTGATTAAATTTTAATTTTGTAAAGTCTTATATTTCATTTCTGTCCACCCCACAAAAAATATTGATTGAACCAGTTCAAAAATCGAAAATTTTTATAATATGGTTCTATATAATTCAGACTACGACAAATCGAATGCCGTTGAGCGCATCTTCATATCTATTTTAGTTCTCGAGTTACAGCGATTTTTGACTTTTTTAAAATCTCAACTTTGAAGGCCCATATCTCGAGAACGAAAAGAGATATTGAAATGCGGTTTGAACGAGTGTGTTTCTCGTGATCCAATTAACTTGTACCTACATTTTGAAAATTTTGAAAATTTTGAATTTTTTTTCGAAATTTTCCCGTGTCAATATTTCAAAAATTTGAAGAGATATTAAAAATCTGTGAACACCAGTGAATTCCTCTCGTGAAAATACGTAGGTATGCAAATTTTCAGTTAAAAATTCCCACAGATAAAGTGTTTATTACAAAAAACGAAAAATCACTGTTTTTTAATTATTTTTGAAGGGGTACCCCTTAAGAATTTTACGATTTTTAGCCATTTTTCGTTTTTTCGCTCTAAAACTTTTATCCGTTCAGAAAAAATTCTGAAAATTTGCATATCTATGTATTTTCACGCGAGGAATTCACTAGTGTTCACAGATTTTCATTATCTCTTCAACTTTTTAAAATATTCACACGAGAAAATTTCGAAAAAATTTTCCAAATTTTCAAAATTTTCAAAATTTAGGAATAAGTTAATTGGTGCACGAGAAATACACTCGTTCAAACCGCATTTCAATATCTCTTTTAGTTTTCGAGATATGAGTCTTCAAAGTTGAGATTTTTAAAAAGTCAAAAATCGCTGTAACTCGGAAACTAAAATAGATATGAAGATGCGCTCAACGGCATTCGATTTGTCGTAGTGTGAATTATATAGAACCATATTTAAAAAAAAAATTATTTTTGGACTGGTTCAACCAATTTTCAAAATTTTTTTTGTAATTTTGGTGTTTTAATGGTGCAGAAAAAGTATATCATCCACCACTAACATCTTTCACGTGCATAAATATATCACTTACCGAGATCTGCTTCGGCAGAGTGCCACACTCAATAATGGGTAAAAGTAATGATATATTTATTTACATTTTTAAATACAATAAATAAATATATCATCACGCCTTCTACCTATTATTAGGTGAGACACTCTGCCAAAACAGATCTCGGTAAGTGATATATTTTGCGCATATAATGCTGTTACCAGTCGTCAAATCACAGCCCCAAAACTGTGATTGGTGGGGGAGCCACAGGAGTAGTATTAATGTGGTGAAATTGTTTGTCGGCTGTGGGAATCGACCCAGGGTTCTCAGGATGCACAGGTCGACACGATACCTCCGTGCCACCTACTCTTTTATTATATTTTATTTATATAGTTCATAATAACAGCATTATACAAATTTTTAGGCAACGTAGGCAACATAAACAAAATGAAATATTTTGAAGTTTATATTATACTTGTTATTTCGGTAATGCTTGTTTACTTGTCAATTTAATTCCTGGGGGATTTAAAGTGACACTTCAGTCCTTGAAAAGGAAGAATAAAGTAGATCATTTACTCCCGCAAATGCGAAAAATATATTTATCAAACAAATTATTTAAAAATTCTCTTTTGTAATTTTTCCTGAATGGGGTTCTGTTCAGGACACGTGTTTCTCAGAATTATCCTTTATGTAGTCGAGGAATTGACTGACGCATTCTTGGGTCATAGACGTCCGTCCTTGGGGGGACAGAGGGGCAGTTAACTGATGAACGCTCTAGATAAAATCAATTTTACTGTCGTTTGGTATTTGACAAGTTCTCACCGGCCCCTAAGTAACCATCTGAGGTCTACGCCCATGAGTTTCGCCTCTGCAAGGGGTATTTATTATGTATGAAAGACTTTATAGAGAATTTTGATTTGGGCTGAAAATTAAACCGCATCACAATTAGTTATAATAATAAAGTCTGAATCATTAAAATATAAATGAAAAATAGTCATTTAAAATGTAAGAATATTTGAGTATATTAAAGCGATGGTCTACACCTTTACATGTCCTGGGTTCAAACCCAGTTTACCTGTATTTCTTAAAAGATTTATACATATCCTCCATTAACATCTATGGATGATACGACAGTTTATCACCCTTCAATAATAATTAAAAATAGTCAAATGTCAAAATAATTGGGTACATGAAAGTAATAGCTTACTGTACTACGGGTCCTGGGTTCGATTCTTGCCTATCAGTATCTCCCGAGATATTTAAGCTCACCCTCTTGAAATATTTATGGGTGGTATCACCCTTTAATAATAAATAAAAAATAGTCAAATCAAAATGTAAAAATATTTGAGTATATTAAAACGATGGTCTACAGTTCTACATGTCCTGGGTTCAAATCCAGCTTGATTGTATCTCTCAATAGATTTATATTCACCTTCCACTAATATTTATGGGTAATAAGACACTTAATCACCCTTCAGTAATGATTAAAAATAATCTGGTACATTAAGGCAATAGCTAGCTGTACCACAGGTCCTGGGTTTGATTCTAGCTTATTAGTATCTCCCAAGAGACTAAATCTCACCCTCCCGCAATATTAGTAGGTGACAAGATAACTAATCGCCTTCATAAATTTAAAAAGCCAAATTATTCAGGCGTCTTCGCCAAATTTCGTTCTGTCTATTATTTCTTTTCCACGTTAACTAATACTTCCACTCTGATGGAATCGTCCATAAATGACATCCCCTACTCCTGCGTTAACGATAGCAATCTTCAGTGCGTCGCATCAAGGTAGTTACTACCCCAAAGGGGCCCAAAAAATAAATTATTATCACAAGTTGAATTTTTACCTATCCACTTACTGCATACACTTTCTGACTGCCAGATAAGGGTAGATAGAGGGTGAATACTATGTTGTAGAGGGGGATGGATGTTCCGAGGGGGTAGATAGCACTTGATAGGCACTTGTTTTGAGTGGGTTGTTCTTGTTTCCCCCTTTTGAGGGGTGCAGCATCAGGTAGCGGTTGATTGTGAAGTGTACTTGATGATTGTGCGATTCGGTTTTATTTTTTCAGGGGTGGATCACGAAAAGTGGGCTATGGAAAAATAGTTTTATTCATTCATATCTTTTAGCCCTAAAAAGCGGGCTTAAACACTTCTTTTCTGCCCTAGGGCCATAAAAGAAATAATTTCTATGGACATATAAATAAAATGACAATTTTTGTTTATAGTGAATACTTGATTTTACAAAATATCATTTTGACATATAACCTATGTACATATTTGAATCTTTTGAACATATAATTAAATGTTATTTTGTTGTGCATAAAATATTGTATATACCACTGGTGGAATTAGCGTTTCTGTCCCTAAGCATGTTATTAGCCCTCGACGCTTTGCGCCTCGTGCTAATAATCATGCCACGGGCCAGAAATGCCTGTTTTCACCCTTAATACATAAATAACTTTCGTGCGCATTGCTTTTCAAATTAATTTAGACAAAAATACGCCTTTTACCCATTACTGGGTGTTGCATTCTGCCAAAGCAGATCTCAGTAAGTGATGTATTTATGCGCGTAAAGTGTGATTACCAACTGTCAAATCACGGCTTCCAAAGATGTTAGGTGAGGAGTAGTTTTAATGTAGTGAATGGCTCAGGGAATGGAACCCAGGTTCCCAAATAACAAGACTCCTCCAAACATATCGTTTTTATTTATTAAATTAGTATTCTTCTGAGTCCGTCCCTGGTTCCACCCCAACAGACAATCGCCAAGACACCCCCTCATTTCATTTTACGACTCCAACCCCCTTGGTGACGAGTCGCCGCTGAGATATTGATTCCCCACGGCCTTTGGTCAGTCCTACGTCACTTGGTCCGAGAATCGACCGAAAAACAACTGCCTGTCGACACCGAACAAACGCTATCGAACCACGTTGTATCTTCGCGAAATTCAAATTGTAGTTTGCCGTGGCCACAACCGCCTTGGATGGTGTTAAAATGTGATTGTTACTTGTATTTAACTGTTAAAAGTGATTGGAATAATTATTGGTAAGTTTCAAAATCATTCGGGGGTGAATTATTTATTTATTGGATGGGGTTAGCTTTAAATCGCACTTTTCTTCCTCATATATAAAGATGAAATAAATATATCATCACGCCTTTTACCTATTACTGGATGTGGCACTCTGCCGTAGCAGATCTCGATAAGTGATATATTTATGCGCGTGAAGTGCGGTTACCAGCCGTCAAATCACGGCCTCTAAAACGTTAGTGAAGGGAGAGCCACAGGGATAATTTTAAATAAATAAATATAAATATATCATCACGGCTTTTACTCATTACTGAGTATGAACTCTGCCGTAGCAGATCTCGGTAAGTGATATATTTTGCGCGTAAAGTACGGTTACCAGCCGTCAAATCACGGCCTCTAAAGCGTTAGTGGAGGGAGAGCTACAAAGATAATTTTACATAAATAAATATAAATATATCATGACGCCTTTTACCCATTATTGGGTGTGGCACTGTACCGTAGCAAATCTTGCTAAGTTTGTGGGTGTAGTACGGTTATCAGCCGTCAAATTACGGCCCCGAAGACGTTAGTAAAGGGAGCGCCACAGGGATAATTTAAAATAAATAAATATAAATATATCATGACGCCTTTTACCCATTACTGGGTGTGACACTCTGCCGTAGCAGATCTTGGTGATATATTATGCGCGTGAAGTGCGGTTACCAGTCGTCAAATCACGACCCCTAAGACGTTAGTGGTGGGAGAGCCACAGGGGTAATTTTAATGTGGCGAAAATGTTTGTCGGTTGTGGGAATCGAACCAGGGTTCTCAGGATCCACAGGCCGACTGAGCCACCTACCCCATTAGGGATAATTTTAATGTACTGAAAATTGTTTATCGGTTGTAAGAATCTACCCCATACATATATAAATAAAAATATTATTGTTTTAGGTAACCCACTGCAAAATATGCTCCAATTATATCAACAAAAAACAGCTATAAATATTTTTACACCATCAGCAACAAAAATGTGATATTTTCGTCCAATGAAGATTCAAAATCGCTCAAAACTACTTTCAAAATGAATATGGAGCTCAATACTACAGTCCTCACCGATCAACAACTCAACAATGGCCTTTTTAACAACATTGTTGAGTTCCAACAATCAGATAGCCCTCAAGAATACTTAACAACCGTCCAAAATGATTTACAAATCAGTTCAGAAATATATTTATCAACAGAAAATGATGACATGCCGCTAAATATAATAAATCTACGCGATAATCAAATAGTAAAAATCGAATATCAAAACGCGTCAGGAGTCATAAACACCGAATATATTATGAACGACAATTTTATGACAACACAGTTTATTAGTAACATAAATAACAACAGTAATGTTGTCATAGAAACACCAGAAGTTGAAACAAAAAACGACAAAAACGATTTATTAAAAGACGAAGTAGTGAAGTCAATACCCAGTCCAGAAACAGACGAAGATCTACCCTTAGAAACCGATCTCCCCAGTTTAAATTGGCTACACAATATTACCAACATAATGGCAGTACCAAATATCCCTACGCCGCCGATTTCACCGCCACCTAGTTCAGTTAAAAAACATAATAAAAATGTGAGTAACTGTCAAGAAGATCTTACGATAAATATTAATTTTTACAAGAAAAATGGGGACAAAAAACCGCCTTTTTCGTACGCTACTTTGATCTGTATGGCTATGAGTAAAAATGGGAATAAAATGACCCTTTCTGCCATTTATAATTGGATTAGGGAAAACTTTTTGTATTATAGAAAAGCGCATCCAAGTTGGCAGGTAAATATTTTTTTTGGTAGTAAGCACTGCACTGGAAAACAGTAGCGCACAGTTTTGTATTCACTGGAATTGTTTATTTATAGTAGCTTATCTTTTGATGCGATAGCACTACCATTGAACCCTTTAACAATGCGTGCTAACCAGTAGACAACAACAATAGACTATTCTACAAGAAATTGATTATTTTATATGTTAATAAAATAAATAAATAAATATATCATCACGCCTTTTATCCATTACTGGGTGTGGCACTCTGCTGAAGCAGATCTCAGTGAGTGATATATTTATGCGCGTGAAGTGCGGTTACCAACCGTCAAATCATGGCCCCCAAAGATGTCAGTGGTGAGGGAGCCACTGCGGTAATTTTAAATTGGTGAAAATGTTTCGTCGGCTGTGGGGATCGAACCAGAGTTCTTAGGATCCACAGGCCGATTTGATACCACTGAGCCATTATCCGATACGATATTTATAATGAACTATATTATATTAATCACGTTCCAACTGTTAATATTAAAGTAATAATACAAATAATTATTGTTGTAGCGTTATTGTAACACATTTACAACTAAAATTGATTTTTGGTGACAACGCCAAAACTGTTTTATTTTAATTTATACTCACCCTCCACTAACATCTATGGTTGTTAAGACAGCTAATCACCCTTTAATAATAATTTAAAATAGTCAAATGTAAAAATAATTGGGTACATTATGGTAACGGCTTGTTGTACTACAGGTCCTGGGTTTGATTCTCGCCTATCAGTATCTCCCAAGAGACTAAAGCTTATCCTCCCATAATATTTGTGGATGATAAGACATCTAATCTTCTTCAAGAACAAATTAAAAATCAATTCATTTAGGCGCCTCCACCAAATTTTGTTCTTTGCATTATTACTTTTCTGTTTAACTACTTTTTATTTTTATCTCCAATCTGTAATTTAATTGTACCTACAAATATGTTCATTCTGCCAATGAATTATGGAAAAATATAATATCGGCGGAATTATATTTGAAATTTAATCCCTTCAGAATTAAAAGTGACACTTCGAACGAATCTTTTCAAATCACGTTCCAAAAAAGTAGTTATTTTTGTAGGTGGCGCAGTGATCGCAGCCCAAACAGCTGTTTTTACGTCACATTGTCTCGTCTTCTATTTGGATTTAAACCCGCTTTTTAATTACGCACAATTTATTTATCACTACTTTGCACAACTGCACTTTAGATCTATACAGTTCTACCACCACAAAAGACTAACAAAATCTCTCTACACAGAACTCAATCCGCCATAACCTCTCTCTCAACAAATGCTTCGTAAAAGTAGCTCGTTCCAAAGACGAACCA
This sequence comes from Pterostichus madidus, assembly GCA_911728475.2. NCBI lineage: Eukaryota > Metazoa > Arthropoda > Insecta > Coleoptera > Carabidae > Pterostichus > Pterostichus madidus. The sequence continues at coordinate 411,682 of OU452314.1, read as the reverse complement.
GGAAAAGGCGGCTTCTGGCGTTTAGACCTCGAACGTCTAGAAGAATCCCGTCGTTCCAAACGTCGTTCAAGCCTCACCGTCCGATTACCTCGCTCCAGACACCAACAGAAACAAACCAAACCCGTCCGGAAACGCTACCGTCCGCCAGCATCTGGCGCCAGTGAAAGAAAACACAATATCTTGTCAAATATTCAAATCTGTGGCGCGAATTCAGACGATGAGTCGACAGTCGATAAATCAGAGTACATCCTGCCGGATATACCATCGGAAGAAGAAAAAGAATTGAAGGAAGAGAAGATGATGGTGCCGGCGTCCATGCCTAACCAGAGCGTGGTGATTGAACCTGCTAATCAAATGCTAGCTGAAGATGAGTTAGCTGGGCTGTTGCTGGCGTCGGTTGGCTGGGATGATTGTCAGTTGGAGCTGTTGGATTCGTTGCTAGATTCATTGTAGATTGGTTTGTTTATTGATATCTGGGCGTTGTTTTGTGTTGTCCAGGTAGCCATGAAACTAAATTATTTTTAAGGGTACAGATGCGAAGTTGTTTTTAATTTGGGAAATTTATAAAATGAATCATGATTATAGGATGCGGGCACTCACGTGACACTGTGATGTTTTGTGCCGTAAAAAACAGCAATTCGGGCAAAGATCACTGCGCCACCTACAAACTGAATTATTTTTTTGTGGCGAAATTTGAAAAGAATGGTTCTTTTCAAATCTCGTCCCAAAAACAATAGTTCATTTCAAATCTCGCCACAAAAAATAGTTCATTTTGTAGATGGCGCAGTGATCTTTGCCCGAACAGCTGTTTTTTACGTCACAAAACATCACAATGTCACGTGAGTGCCCGCATCCTTTGGATACATAAAATCTCAATATTTTCAAGCGAATTACAGAACAGAAAAACTATCAAAAATGATTTTTAATTATTTTTCAAGGGTTTCTAAATGCTCCTAGATAAAATATTGTGTGCACCTCGAGGAGAAAGTGTTCTTACCGCTCTTGCAGGGTTGTTATGAGCGGCAATAGATTACTTTCTGCTTTAGGTACACAAATAACTATTATCAATAATAAATATTTTTTTCATGGCTAGGTAGATACCATAAAAATGCACCCTCGTAATATCCAACTGGTTTGTACGCTTATTTCAATAACTCTTTCTTCTTTTAAAAAAAAGTGTCGTAACTATCTTAGTAGAGTGCAGATTTTAATTTAACAAGATTTGCTGAATTTAGCAAGTTAAATAATGGCTGTAGCTTAAGAAATCTAGGTTAAAATATTTTCAAAATAGTCAGAAAAAAAAAGATTTATAAAAAGCATAAGATCTGCAATTTTAAAACTTATAATTTGATCCTACAAAAAATTCTTTAAAAACATCACTTCTAAATTTGATTCAAAATTAATTAGAAATTATTTCAAAGCCTCTACTAACATCTGTTGCAATTAAACGTAGTAATAGGTGATCTAGAAGGATCTGCAACATTGCAGAACATCCCAAATCCCACAAAAATTAGTAGCACAAACCTTCAAAACTTTCCACATCATCCAGAAACATAATTCCTTTCATACAAGCATATACCTTCAATTAAATTGATTCATTTATTCCTAAAAAAACTTTCACCCTTAATTTCTCCAATCTTTCATTCGACATACGTTCCATTTCATCCCCAGAAGCCTCGTCTACCTCCTCAGCTATTCTTCTCCACTTGGAAGTCATAAATAGGTTCTAAGAAAAATGTAGAGTCACTGAAATAAGTGTATGTCATAAAAAGTTGAAGATACTACTTAACAAATTTTGTTTTAAACTAAAGAGGCATGCTCATCTCAAAGAAAACTATTTTATTATATCTGAAATATAGAAAAAAGTTTGTACTTTTTTATATAAACTTTTAAAATCACATACTAAACTAATAATCAAATACTATTGTAAACTATTGAAAACTTTATCAGCTACGCAAGCAATATTATTGATAAAATATGCTCATTTTTATCAGATCCGTCCAAAATATTGCCTTGAGTCAATAGAATATTTATAAAAATATAAGAAAGAGGTTGTATTTATGAAATTGAATGTACAGTGCATTGTATATTAAGAGAGACACAAAGTAATGTAATTAATTATTATTATTAAGATTGTACTTTTGATCACAGTGTGCAGTGACTTGTTGCACAGCGTGGTAGTGAAGCTGTTTTTACCATTGGTACAGTCAAAAATTATTTCTTGGTAAATACAATAGAACAAGATTTGAACCTGACTGTACCATTGGTTTTTAATAAATAGAAGTGCTCTAAATCTTCCGTCCAAGTATAATTAATAGTAGAGTTCTCAAAAGTATTAAGAAGTAATATTTTTCAATGACATCTGGTATTCTGAATGCATTACTAACTAGCTGTAATAGAATGCTAGAGCTCGGATAAACGAAAGTAAAATTCTGAGAGGAGTGTCTTCGGAGGTCGCTACTATCGTCGGTACATTCAGTGTCAAAAAGTTAAATTTAAATACATGAACTAAGACGGCTTGTAATTCTTTCCATTTATAAAAAAATAGAGTGATCAAAAGGAATTGTTTCAGTTGGTAATACAATTCTGGCGATCTTTTTATTCCACAGTTGGCAACAACGCCAGGTAAAGGCGGACTATTTGACATGTCTAATAAATACTAATAGGATTTTGACTTTTTAAGTAATTATAAATGTACTCAAATTTAAATTAAAATTTTCAAATGTCACCATCAACAACAGGAAATGAATTTATGTATCAGGCTTACCAATTTCAAGTAGGTTTTTTTTATTGCCAACTGAAACAATTCCTTTTGATCACTCTGTTAGATAGATTAATAATAAATAAATATATCATTAATAAATTTGCATAAATACTCATATTGTACATGGTGCGGCGGCCAAGTGTTTTTACTGAGACTGTATATTTAAATTTCGCGCCAAAATAGAGTCACGCCATTCGTTATATACCTAAATGGGTGGAGTTAATGCGCATTCCAGCCACGGTTTTACTTTAGTTTCTTGAGCTCTATGAATAGCAGACACATGAGAAATATTTATATAGTCATCTACTAAGTAAAAAGTCGTAGTTTTAATTGTAAATTTATTTATATTTTATACATAACATATTCATATAATTCAAAGTGTGTTTGTCAGTAAATGCTGTCACTTTTGTGTGTCATGGTTTTAATACAACAATATAGAAGTGATAGATTGAAAGAAAATTACTTATTAAGCCCTAATAATATCATAAGAATCATAAAGAAATAAAGTACAAAATTAATATATCTACATCAGCTTAAATAAATATTTGTATATCAAGGGAAGAAAGTGAAACATTTCTTCCCTAAGGAGACGTTTCATTTCCCAAAGGAAGAATTACACTTTCTTCGTGAGGTATACATATCATTTTTTTCTACGACAGCAGAAAATAGACATCCAACTGTCAGTTGAGTTGGCCTGTGGACTTGAGAGCCTCGGTTCTATTCCCACAGCCGACAAACAATTTTCAACTCATTAAAATTACTCCTGTGGCTCCTCTTCCATCTTTGAGGGACCGTGATTTAACAGCTGGTAACGCGCATAAATATATCATTTACTGAGATCTGCTACAGCAGAGTGCCACACCCAGTAATAGGTAACAGGCGTGACGATATATGTATTTATTTTTTATAGTTGAGAGCAGAAAGTTGACATTTGCCACTCGCCGAGTGGTTAAGTAAAAACTGTCAACATTTCAAAACAGAAAAACTGCCAAAAATGATTTCTAAATTCCTAGTTTAACAAACTAAAAAGTGTTCAAAAACGCTACATTAAAAAACAATTTACTGATTGGTTCGTGAAAAAAAAACAATTGTACATCGTTCTTAAAGTATTCCAGACATCTCTCCCTCCTAAATACAACCCTGCATAAATAAATAAACGCCCTAAAAACTACATAAATTATTCCTAATAAAGATGTGAATTTTTCTACTTTTTCCAATTGTCAAAAAATTAATATTTTTAATTATATCAGCAGCTTTTTCTGCTACCATAGCAACAGCTGCGTTAGGATTGCCACTTGGCAACGTAGGAAATACACTAGCATCAACAACAAATAATTTATTCATTCCCACTACTTGAAAATTAAAATCTACAACAGATTTTGAATTCGATGGATCGCCCATCTTGCAAGTGCCGCCAGGATGATAGCTAGTTAACGATAAATGACGTATGTAGCATTCCCAATAATTTTTAGAATCAAATTCAAAATTTTCACAACCGGGAAACACTTCCGTATTAATTGTCGCTCCTAACTTTTGCATCGATTCAGTTTGAACAATATTTTTGATAATTTTAATACCTTCCAATAAAATATCAACATCATTTGCATCAGATAAATAGTTAGGATTAATTTCTACTGGAACATTCGGATCAGAGCTTTTTAATCTGACTGTACCTCGACTTTTAGGGTGCAAAACAATCGGTAGAATACTAACTACTTGTTTGCCGACTAAATGACTAAAATAATTCGTCCAGATTTCTGTTTTAAGGCCTAAAACATTCTTTAAATGTTTTCCTGCGTCTGACGAAACCCCTGCTGGTAAAATCATGAATTGTACATTTGGTTGGACCTCTAATTTGTTGGTTTTTGTGTGACAAAATCCTATAGCTTCACAACCGACTGTTACCCAAGGTCCTTCTCCGTAAAAAAAATATATATAAGCAGAAAATGGTGAAACTAATGTTTCTATATTTACTGATAATGTTTTATTCAAAATAATTAAGTCTAAACCGGTGGTAATGTGATCTAGTAAGTTTAGACCTACTGGTAATTTTTTTCTGCATCGTACTTTGACTTTAGTAAGGTGTTTTTGGGGCCCAACACCTGAGAGAAGTAGTAGTTTCGGAGAACCTATAACTCCTGCTGATAAAATAACTCCTTTCCTAGCCCTAATTAATTTTTTGTCCCCTAAATAAGAAAATTGTAATTCGCTGGCTTCGTAATTAAATTTAAAAATGATTTTATTTGCGTGAGCGCTTGTAAGAATCTTCAAATTTGGGTAATTCTTTTCCAGTAGGCTATGAGATGTTGTCCATCTTTTTCCTTCTTTTATTGTTACATATGGTTTCATAAATCCTGAAAAATAATAGTTATTTATGTACCAAGCGTGAAAAAAGGCGTTTCTGGCCTGTGGCATGATTATTAGCACGAAGCGCAAAGCGCTTTATGTACCAAGAGTGAAAACAGGTGTTTCTGGCTCGTGGCATGATTATTAGCACGAGGCGCAAAGCACCGAGGGCTAATAACATGCCCTGTGTCAGAAACGCTAATTGCACCCGTGGTACATACAATATTTTATGCCCAACAAAATAACTTTTAATGATATGTTCAAAAGATTAAAATATGTACATATATGTCAAAATAACATTTTGCAGAATCAAGAATTCACAATAAATAAAAATTGTCATTTATGTATCCATAGGAATGATTTCTTTTTGGCCTGTGGGCTAAAAAGAAGTGTTTAAGCCCGCCTTTTAGGGCTAAAATACATGAATTTCGGCCCGGTTGTGTATAAAATTATTTATTGAATATAATTAATCAATTTGTTGAGGTACCTAATCCAGGAAGTGAATTTATATTTTTTACTGGATATCCTAAGTATTCAGCGGCATCTAAAATTGCTTCTGCTAACGAAGACACGAATTGTAAATTGTTTAAATATACTGGACTATCTGTAAAATAAAACAGTTCATTTATTATTTATTTAGTTGCGGATAATTCAGTTAAAAACGTACCATACTTTGTATTTAACCAGTTTTCCGACTTCTTAAAGTAGTACAAAACATCTTGGTCGTAATTATAATCAGTTTTGTTCTTAAACCATTGTTTATAATCATCTGGATGTCCTCGAACATGAACCATGTTATTGATCCTGTGTGTACCTCCAAAGATCTTCCCCATTGGCCAATAACTTATCTAAAATGTCCAGAAATTGTTCTTGTTATTATGCAAGTAAAGAAACGTAAAAAAACCGGGCACAGCACCTACGTTATTTTTCATAGCTCTACACGCAAATTTTTGTGGAACAGTTTCATACTGCCAGTCAAAATCGGATTTCTGTAGCATTGGTGAGATAGCTGGGACATCAAATAAGAAATTTGAGTACGGCCCTGCTTCTAATAATAAGACTTTGTTATTTCTTTCTTGGGCCAAACGTAAAGCGACAATACTGCCTGCTGTACCGCTTCCAACTATGAAAAATAGTTGTTTTTTCAATTAAAATGGTAGTGTAATATATTGTAGAGCTTACCGATGATGTAGTCGTAAGTTCTGAATGGTTCATCGTAGTCTTGACAAAGAAAATTCTTAAATAATTGAGTGTAAACGTGAATGTTCACAAAGATGTTGAAACCTATTATTGCTAAACCAAATAAACATATAACAAAAAAGTACCGCAGCACAAAAATCATTTTTATTTAACTATAATTGTTTTGCCAACAGATTTATGTCTTAATTTAATGACTAAACTATTCATTTTCACAGTATTTTATGTTTGATCATAAGTCACTCTTGATTTCAAAATATAGGTTAGATTTTTGACGTTTCCATTTGACGTCTGTCAAACTGACGGTTGTGAAAAGTAGACATATTTTTATATAAATAATTATTAATATATACTATAAACTATTAATATATGCAGTTATTGTACAGTTTTGATTGGACATAAGCTAAATATTTATTTTTACATAATAGAGATTACTTGCCACATGCTAAAGTATGGAAAACGATATTAAGACAAAAGTACTGGCTTCTTTGAACAAAGAGTTCGGAAATAACATTAAAAACCTTTCAAAGTGCTACGAAATACAACAGAAATATCAAGAACGAAAAGATGAAATCGAAAAAGCTGTAAGTACTATCACTGTATCATCAACAAAATCTGTAACTTCCAAATTTGTAGCTCTCTTTGGAAATAGATGAAGCTCCTTCTAAAATAGCATTAGCTATGAACAACATCGAACAAAAAATAAAAGAAATAGGGTTAGTTTCTTCAAGATACAACACATTATCCGAGAATATTTGTAACCATTTAGAAGAGACAGACATAATCCGAAAAACCATTGGAGGTTATGTTGATCAAATTGACACTTTGGAGTACACAGTTAAATATTTGAATGTAATCCAAGAAATAGACGACTTGAGGTATAGTTTTTGTGAGTTTTTGTGGGCGAAATTAAATATTTGAAGTGTTTTAGTGCGGAATTACAACAAGCAATGACAGCTAAAGACGATGAACAATGTGCAACAGTTTTTGCAAATCTCTGTGATGTCAGTCGCAGCTTATTAGAATCCCCAGCCAGTAATTTACGCTTATACTTAAAAGAAACTTTACATTACTGGCATAATTTACTCAAAGATAAATATGCAATGTAAGTAAACTACTAACATAACCTCCAAATTTATTGACAGCTAATTTAACTTTTAGCGAATTTGAGGAAGTACTGAAAGCAATAAAATGGCCATTTGTAAGCTCAAATTTCAGTCTCGTGACACCTTCTTCTCAAAATATCCAAAAACTTCAACTATTGTCTGAATATTTGCTTCAGATTCAACTTCCGGAAGAATCTGCTTCGCCAACTGTTACCTCCGCTCTTTTGTGTGATTTTCCTCCTCTTTCCTTACCTATCGCTTTCATGATTCGTCCTTTGAGGAAGAGATTCATTTACCACTTTTACGGAGCTAGACAAACCAACAGGATTGATAAACCGGAGTGGTATTTTACTCAGATCTTAAGTTGGATTCGGGATCATCAAAAATTTGCTGTCCAGTACATTCAACCAGTTGTTGATCAGCTAGGATTCGTTCACATCGATGTCAAGGTAATAATTCAGACATGTTTAGCAGGTCTTTGAGGATGATTTCGTTATTTTAGGTTGAGTTGATGCGAGGTTTAGTTCAACTAGCTGTTGAAAAACTTTATTCCGATCTTCCGACTTTACAATACGATGATTTTACCTTTTCTCACTGCGTTGACGAAGCTCTGGGCTTTGATCGAGAGTTAAGAGAAGCTTATGACTATCCTTCGAATCAACCTAGTGTTCTGGCGGTTTTAACTCAAGCCCAAGTATTTATTAAGTGGCTGACGATGGAAAAAAAATGTCCGAAAACAAAATAATTACTGGAAGGTCAAAAATTAATCAAATATTTTTTATGATAGATGCAACAGAAAAAATTGATTCAGTTCTCGCATCTGCAGACGCATTTTCATCTTTAGCTTCCGATGTTGATGAACATATGATAACAATTTGTGCAGATATGTTTGTAACACTTCTTCAGACTATTACTGAGCGTTATGAGGCTCTTCCGCAACCTGGACACCGGTTACAGTTTCTTGAACTTCAGCTGGAGTTATTGGACGATTTTAGGTACATATTTTAAGCCTAACAGCTATTCTGCAGATTTTAGGGAGGTTAAAATATAAATGGGATAGCTAGCTCAGTGGTATGAAGTCGGCCTGTGTATCCTGAGAACCCTGGTACCCTAGATTCGATTCCCACAGGCGACAAACAATTTTCATAATTTCAAAAAAGCTACGCCTGTGGCTCCTTCACCACTAACATCTTTGGGGGCCGTGATTTAACGACTGGTAACCGCACTTCACGCGCAAAATATATCACTTGCCGAGATCTGCTTCGGCAGAATGCTACATTCAGTAATGGGTAGAAGGCGTGATGATATATTTATTTATTTATTTTAAAATATAAATGAGGTAGGTGGCTCAGTGGTATTTAAAAACCTCGGTTCGATTCCCGTAGCTGACAAACAATTTTCACCACATTAAAATTATTCATGAGGCTTCTCCTCTACTAACATCTTTTGGAGCCGTGATTTGACGACTGGTAACCGCACTTCACGCGCATAAATGTATCACTTACAGAGATCTTCTACGGTAGAGTGTCACACCCAGTAATTAGCTTTTAAGTCACCCACAGATATTACTGGAGGGTGATTAAGTATCTTGATTCACCCAAAATGTTAGTGGAGGGTAAATACACAATTAAAATAAATATATCATTACGCTTTGTGCTAAATTCTGGTTCTAGCAGCACAAAAACAGTTTAATCACCCTTAAATATTACTGGAGGGTGATTAAATGTTCTGAATTACCCAAATATGTGAGGAGAGGATAAATAAATAAAAATATATCATCCTCACTCCAAATTCTGATTGTAGTAACCCATCTATTAATCTTTGAGCTGTTAGGTCACCCATAGATATTACTGGAGGGTGATTAAGTATCTTAAATCACCCATAAATGTTAGTAGAGAATGAATACATAATTAAAATAAATATATCATCACGCCTTGTCATAATTTCTGGTTCTAGCAGCTCTGGAGTAGTTTAATCACCCATACATATTACTGGAAGGTGATTAAGTATCTGGAATCACCCACAAATGTTATATATAAATAAATAAATAATTAAAATAAATGCATCTTCTCGCCTTTCTTGCAATTCTAGTTGTAGGAGGTCTTCTACTAATCTTTATCACCCACAGCTGGTCTCGGAGGGTGATAAAATATCTGTACATATTTTCAGGGTGAGATTGTTGCAACTAATTCACGTAGAAGCCGATGATCCAATAGAATCTCGTCTTCCACAAATAGCGAACACTGTAAACTATATTGAAAATGTTTTATACGATTGGGGAACTACAGTTGTACGTATAACTATTTTTCTGTCAACATCTTCGAAGAATCTACTAAATACTTTATTTTCAACAGCATTACTTACATTTATACCATTATAAATCACAATTTGAAACTATGAATTCATCAAAAATCAGTCATGACTCCGATTCGGAGATGGAGTTAAATTTAGGAACGGTTTTTGATGAAACTTTGGCACTTTATAAACATATGCGGATGGATTTGATCCATACAATGTGTGATTCAGTTATTCATGATGTTGCTGCGAGGAGCAGGCCCTACAGGAAGGACAGGTGGGCCCCACAAACACATAAAACACCAGCTTTATTTTAGCATTTGAATCAAATCAAAAAACTACAAGATAGGAATATATAAAACTGTTTTCACATTTCCGGGAGTAGGTGACCTACTTTATTCCTTCTTTTCGAAGACTGAAGTGTCATTTTTAATCTCCGAGGGATTAAATTTCAAATGAAATCTCTCGGGGATTAAATTGACAGGTCAACAAGCATTACCGTAACTTCAAAATATTTTATATTGTTTATGTTGCGTAAGTTACCTAAAAATTTGTATAATATTAGGCGTATTCCATTTGCCATTTGGATCAGATCTAACTTAAATTTACTAAACCAGATCACTTATTTATTTTCCTGGATTTCTTCGTTGACTTTATTTCAAGTACTAGAATTACTAATTCTAGTTTACTCTGAAGTAATTCACGCCAATAATCAGTTTGCTTAACTCAGTTCATTTAATAATGTTGTCTAATTTATCTGAACTGATTTAAGTGAACCAAATGGCAAATGGAATATTGCTATTGTCACCGAGAAAACAGTTTTTCCGTACGGATTGCTTTCCAAATTATTTCAGACAAAAACGCTTCTAATAAACGCTGTAGAGCTTAAAATTCTACATCTAAATCAATAAACTAAATTTATTTTATGTGTTTTGTAAGGTCAGAAATTGAAATCTTACTTATTTCTTCCAAATTCCAGATGGGCGGACATGAAGGCAGAGAAAGATTCTCGAAGTATGTCTTTAACGCCAACAGCTTGTCCAATGTTTGAAATTTTAGCAACACGGTTACACCAACTAACTAAATGCTTAGCTAGTCAACTATTTAGGAATGTCTGGCATTGTTTAGCGGAAAGATTGGACACATTTCTTTATGAAGAACTGGTTTTAGAAAACAGATATAATGAAGGCGGCGCCCTACAACTTAAATTCGACATGAACAGGAATCTTTTTCCACTTTTTGCGCAGTTTACTGAAAAACCTGAGAGCTATTTCAATAAGTATGTTTTTTGTTTACTAGAATTAACTTACATATTTTTCCTGAAACCGGTAAGAAAGTGCCTACTTTCCTGCCCAATTTTACGGAGTGATCAGAAGTCAGTGTAGCCTCGGGAAAGTACAGAATCTGATGGGGTACGTTTTTTGGAAAATTCTACTTTTCCGGAGGCTATATCTTAAAAACTAAAGGAGATATGAAGATGCGCTCAACGGCATTGAATTCCTCGTGTTCGAATTGACCTATAAGCATATTTTGAGCGATTTAGATTTTTTGAAAATTTCTTAAGGGGTACCCCTTGGATTTTTTTCGATTTTAGGCCAATTTCAGACTATTTGCTCTAACATTCTTTCTCGTACGAATATTGTAACGAAAATTTACATACATATGTATTTGGACCCGCTGAATCCAATGGTCAAAACCCCAATTACGTACGCCTTCTAGTTTTGAAGATATTGTCCAAAAACTGTTGTAAAGAAAAATTTTGGCGAACAGTTTTCAAAAAATAAAAATCGCAAAAAATTTGTATACAAGTTAATTGAAGCACGAGAAATCCAGTGCCGTGGAGCTCATCTTCATATCTCGCTTAGATTTTGAGATATGGCTTCAGGAAAGTAGAAAATCTGATGAGGTAAAATTACACTTTTTTTTGTTCACTCTGTAATATGGAAAGTAGATTCGTACCAAAACAATCAGGTAAAGAACGTATCCAAGGCTACAACAAAAATAACAGTCAGGTAAAGTACAAAACAGTCTAGTAAATACTTTACCTGACTGTTTTTTGTTGTTGTAACCTTAGATACGTAGTCTGCTGTCAATACAATTCATATAAAAAAAATTGAACATTTTAAATTATTTATGATTAATTATTGATTAAATTAAACGATTTCAGAAAAAATAGTATGCATAATACGTCAGGAAAGTGTTTTTACTTGACTCAGCAGATTAAAATACTCCACCTGCGGCCTTGTATTTCAAACAACCGCTTCGTCAAGTAAAATATCACTTTCCTGACTTATTATGTAATATACTATTATTTAACAATTTTTCTAGACTGTACGAATCCTGTATCTTGCTGACACTAGCTAAGGGCTCCGCCCTGTTATTAAGGGAGACAATTATAAGCCTAGAGGGTGCTACAGGGGTCGAAGATAGACGTGGCATGGCTTTAGAAGAAACTGGAGTGTCCACATTTTCTCCAAAGGAAGCTGTGGATATTTTAAATTTACGTAATGATATAACTTCGTTTAATGATTTGCTAAGTGGATTGTAAATGATTTTGTTAATTTTTTATAGGGAAAATAATATTTATAATAATTAAATGACAAGTTTATATCTTTTTTTCAGTTGTAAATTTGTAGTACCACTTTTAAATTAGGGAGAGGATGGATTATTATTTATTTATGCTACTCTGGACAATAGGAACTTAATCTCAATTACAGTACAGGGTCCAAATTTACCGGTCCATTGTGCAGTAGTTCACATACAGGCTGTTCAATTGTTAATTCCACACAATTGCAATTAAACACTCTATGTAAGAACTGAAAATGAATTAAAAGTTAAGAAAGGAAGGGAGTGGCGCCCTACGCTTGTTTTTGAAAGTGAATTCCACACAATAGCAGTGAAACAATCAATGTAATATGAGAAAACGGATTCAAAGATAAGAAAGGAAGGGGGTGTCGCTCTGCGCTTGTTTTTGAAAGTGAATTCCACACAATTGCAGTGAAACAATCAATGTAATATGAGAAAACGAATTAAAAGATAAGAAACAAAGGGAGTGTCGTCCCTGCGCTTGTTTTTAACTTGTAAAATAGTATTTCTTTGCTAATTTTTCCAACATTGTGGGTCTTATAGTTCTCGAGATAACAATGATGACACAATGAACACTTTGTATATATCTTGAGTGATATTATTATATTTATGTCGAAATGTAAGTCCTGTGGCACTTCCAAAATGAGGTAACATTAAATAATTTAAATTAACATCCTCTGATTTAATTTTTAAATACCGGAAGTTTCAAAACGCATTTTTCCACGTATCCACGCCCTTATAAAAAGGCCAAGGTCGTTATAGATTTGCCTGAAGCTAGTTTGACTCACCACTGACCCAGAGAACAAGTGAACGCCACAACGAAACAACTGAGGATCATATTGTGTTGTGGTGTGCTGCAGACAAGATCGTAGTTACCTTATTGCGTCATTGTTTGTATTTATATTGCAAAAATGTTTTCTGGATTTACTAGTAAGTATAATTTTAATTTACAAGCAGATTTTATTTGATAACGACAGTAACTTGTTTTGAAATGGTTCTTTTGTTTTATTGAACTGAATTGGAAATGGTTTTAGGTCAGATATTTGCGAAGAAGTATTGATTTTACTGTGTTTTGTTTTCTGTACTACAAAATATTTTGTGTATCCATTTATTATTATTATTATTATTTTTTAAATAATGAAGTGTTCCATTATTCTGTAGTCCTAGAATCTGTATTTATTGATTCTTATAGTTTTATTATTTTGTGTCGTCAATAAAAAATGTTATTATCCTATTATTGATTTTGTAAAAGCGTGTCAATCTGTTTGTTGAATTATTTAACAAGTTTTCATCCGGTTTATTTATTAAAACGAAATTTGGAAACCAAAATGAAAGTTGCAAGTTAGAAACAACTGAAAATTATTTCCGGCTGCGTCATTAAATAATTGCTTTATAAATCAAGGCCTACTGAAATTACGTCTTGAAATCACGTAAATTTGTAAAATTTTTGCGAAAATAAATGCGATCATTTCTATATTTTCTTTCCATTTTAAGATATAATTATAAATGAGTAAAAAATGTTTATTTACACTTAATGTAAATTAGTTTTTTATGCAAATGTAATTTATTAACGTTGCGCAAAACATAGACAGCGTAGAAAATATTCGATGATTTAAAATAAATATATCATCATGTCTTTTACCCATTACTGGAGGAGGCACTCTGCCGTAGCAGATCTCAGTAAGTGATATACTTATGCGTATAAAATGCTGTCACCAGTCGTCAAATCACGGCCCTCAAAGATGTTAATGGTGAGGAAGCTACAAGGCTAATTTTAAAATAAATAAATATATCATCACGCATTTTACCCATTACTGGATGAGGCACTCTGCTGTCACCAGTCGTCAAATCACGGCCCTCAAAGATATTAGTGGTGAGGAAGCCACAGGGGTAATTTTAAAATAAATATATAATCACGCCTTTTACCCATTACTGGATGTGGCACTCTGCCGTAGCAGATCTCAGTAAGTGATATATTTATGCGCGTAAAATACGGTTACCAGTCGTCAAATCACGGCCCTCAAAGAAGTTAGTGGTGAGGAAACCTAAGGGGTAATTTAAAAATAAATAAATATAAATATATCATCACACCTTTTACTCATTACTGGGTGATGCACTCTGTCCTAGCAGATCTCGGTAAGTGATATATTTATGCGCGTAAAATGCGGTTACCTGTCGTCAAATCACGTCTCCCAAAGATGTTAGTGGAGAAGCCACAGGGGTAGTTTTAATGTGGTGAAAATTATCGGCTGTGGAATACAAACCCAGGTTCTCAAATCCACCACTGAGCCATCTACCTCATGATGATAATTTCTAATAAACAATTGATCATCTATCTGTATAATGACGTCATATTCCACTTTTTTAGGATAGGAATGTACTTTAATGTTAAAATCAATATATTGTCCCAATTTTAATTTTATTCTACTCCGCCACTGAATAAAGATAGCCTTGATAGTTTGCGATATCCGATGATGTCATTGTAATTAGAAAAAACGCCGAATACCATACATACTACTTCATAAACCTAAATATGATGCTTATTTAAATTTATCACATACTTATACAAACAAAATATTAGTTCATACATTATTTTCGTATCATACCATCTTTTGGATGCCCTAATAAATAAAGTAACACATTTATCCATTAAATTAGTTTATATTTTGCCATTTTGGATGGCTAGCACAGTGGTATGAAGTCGGCCTGCGGATCCTGAGGTCCCTGGTTCGATTCCCACAGGCGACAAATTTTCATAATTTGAAAAAGCTATCCCTG
Source organism: Pterostichus madidus (assembly GCA_911728475.2). Classification (NCBI taxonomy): domain Eukaryota; kingdom Metazoa; phylum Arthropoda; class Insecta; order Coleoptera; family Carabidae; genus Pterostichus; species Pterostichus madidus. Next base: position 396,610 of record OU452314.1, on the reverse strand, counting down.
TGGCTCCTCCACCACTAACATGTTTGGGGGCCGTGATTTGACGACTGGTAACCGCACTTCACGCGCAAAAATATATCACTTACCGAGATCTGCTTTAGCAGAGTGCCACACCCAGCAATGGGTAGAAGGCGTGATGATATATTTATTTTTTATTATTTATTTACCATCATCTACATTCATAATAGAATTATAGGCATAAGTGTAATATTCTTGCACCGTCCAACTGTTATTTTAATAAAATAAAAAAAATATATCATCACGCCTTTTACCCATTACTGAGTGTGGCACTCTGCCGTAGCAGATCTCGATAAATGATATATTTTGCACGTTACCAGTCGTCAAATCACGGCCCTCAAAGATGTTAGTGGAGGGAGAGCCACAGGGGTAGTTTTAAAATAAATATATCATCACGCCTTCTATCCATTACTGAGTGTGGCACTCTGCCGAAGCAGATCTCAGTAAATGAAATATTTTGCGGGTTACCAGTTGTCAAATCACGGCCTCCAAAGATGTTAGTGGTGGAGGAGTCACAGGGTTAGTTTTAATGTGGTGAAAATTGTTTGTCGGCTGTGAAAATCAATATCACTGAGCCCACCTATTATTATATTAATAATAATATCTTGTTATTATTTTAGCATCCCTGAAAAATTTTGGCAATCGTGCTGAATCTCTCTTCGAGCGAAAAAAGAAAGACACCAATGAAATAGTCGACGACAAAAAGGCCAAAACATCTGAATTTGTGGACACAACCGTTAATGATGTAGAAAAATTCGTTTCCGAATCATCCAAAGAAGCTAAAACAGCGAAACAAAACGCAGTTCAAGGTTTGGAAAATGAATTTGACAAAGCAGGTAAAAACATCGACAATAAAGCTCAACAATTCGAACAAAACATGGATCAAAAAGCATCCCAAGCCGATGCTTACGCCAACAATCAAGCTAATGCCTTCACACAAATCTTGGAAAATACTGGAAAAGCCCTGGACAACAAAATCCAAGAAGCTGGATACGCTGTTGGACAAAAAATCGCTCATGTTGGTCAACTAGTCGATGGTAAAAAACAAGAACTTGATCACAACGTACAAGAAGCCGGTACAGCAGTTGGAAGAAAAATCGCTGAAACTGACCAGTATGTTGAAGCGAAGAAAGGCGAAGCAAAGAACAAATTTGATGCAACAGGAAAGGCAATTGATAACAAAGTACAAGAAATGGGACAAAATATTGGAAATAAAATCACAGAAACAGGTCAATATGTTGAGGCGAAGAAAGGCGAAGCAAAGAACAAATTTGATGCAACAGGAAAAGCAATTGATAATAAAGTACAAGAAGTTGGACAAAATATTGGAAAAAAAATCGCAGAAACTGATCAGTACGTAGAAGCGAAGAAAGGCGAAGCAAAAAACAAATTTGATGCAACAGGAAAGGCAATTGATAATAAAGTACAAGAAGTGGGACAAACTGTCGGAAGAAAAATCGCAGAAACTGACCAGTATGTAGAAGGAAAAAAAGCCGAAGCAAAAAACAAATTTGATGCAACAGGAAAGGCAATTGATAACAAAGTACAGGCAGTGGGACAAACAGTGGGAAAGAAAGTCGCAGAAGCTGATAATTTTGTCGAAGGGAAGAAAGAAGCAGCTCGAAGAACTTTGGAAGATACTGGAAAGGCCATCGACAATAAAATACAAGAAGTATGTAGATTTAAGTAGATTTAACAGCTTTACAAATAACACAATTGCTAGAAATCATACTCATAAAGAACATTTTTCAATCATGAAATTAAAGATTGTAAAAGAATACTTTATTTTACAGGGAGCCACAAACGTAGAAGAAGTACGTAAATATATCAAACTAATCCTGCCTGTTTCCCAAATTCTGGGCTGGTTGCTCTTCTACTAAAACACACACTATTAAAAAACTTACAAATATGTCGTATATTCTGTAACTGCATCATTATCTGTTAATGATCGATAAGTTAATGACAACTTTTATTTCTCACAAGTATCACGATTTATTCCGACATTTTTAAGTTATATTCATGCATTTTTCAAATTTTATTTATGTAGCTGTTAGTAAAAAGAATAATATAGTGACAGCTCGCTGATAGCTGTGTAGAAAGTACTATTTTTACAATACTTGTATTGTAAGTTACCTATTAATGACAAAAATTAAACACAGTAAGTGCAACTTTTATTGTATAGTGGACTTTAATATTTACTTACTGTCCACCGTTAACAGTAAGTAAATATTACATATCAAGGTCCTGTTTATTTTGACAACAATTTGAGAGCTATCAATTTTTAAACCTATTTTTCCTTTCCTTTTACGCAAGTATTGTAAAAAATAACTTACTAACCCCGAACTGATGTTTGTAAGTGATGTTATTAGATCGTGGATGCTTAGGAAATCTTGATCCTTCGGGCTTCAATTTCATAAACAACATTCTTGACCTAAAAACTGTCACTTACAGTTCATGGTACGTAATATACTATTTTTTTTTATACCGGCAGCTTTGTAGGAGAGAAAAATGCATAAAAATAAAATAGAAATAACAGAATCAATTATTTTGATCACTTAAAACCAAAATAATTATTAAAAATTTACGGTTTATCACAATTTTGGTATTATGTAGCCAGAATAATTTATTCTGACATTTTAATGTTATTTTCATGCATTTTCCAAACTTGAAAAAACAATTATATATTGATAGTGTAGAAAGTAATATTTTTTATACCAGCAGCTTTGTACGAGAGCAAAATGCATAAAAATAAAATAGAAATAACAAAATCAATTATTTGAATGCCAAAATGGTGGTAATCTACAGAATAATAATGAAAAATAAGGGTTGTAATTAACTTATCGATCATTAACAGATAATGATCTACTTACAGAATACGAGAGATCTCTAATAATGACTATTTTGTAGGTTGGATCCAATGTAGGTAAAAAAATCAACGAAACCGACCAATATTTAGCGTCCAAAGTTAATCAAGCCGGTGATAAACTCGAAGGAGCAGAAAAATCACTCGATAACAAAATGAAAGATCTTAGTATCGCTGCAGATCAAAAACTGTCCGATGCTGATCAATACGTTGGCACAAAACGCGAGGCAATGAAGCACAAGATTGATGATACAAATAAGAAAGTTCAAGGTGGTGCTGATTCCTCAGCAAACGAAGCTCTTGGATTCTTGTCCAAAACTAGAGGAATTATGGATTTCAAGAAATAATTTTTCACTTTTCAGCTCTTGCTTACGCTTAACATGATCTTGTAGAGCATAAATTATGTTTGTGCCTTAATAGTATTGTTTGTTTTTTCACAATTATTTATTTGTAAGATAATGCAGCTATTTTTGTATTCATATGTGTTTAAAAAAATACAACTAAGTTAAAGAAAAGCGTTTATTAATGTTTATTTCAGGCTTATAAATAATTAAATTATCGTTGACTGGTATCTCGAGGTCTGTAAACTATTCCGCGGCTCTTCATTTCACGTACCACACCGTTTGGTAATCGTCCGGAAACAGAAATCGCGTAGACTCCTTTACAAAACCGATCTGAAAGGATGTAATAATAATTAGTTTATAAATAAACGTTGTAAAATGTGGTACTTACTTATTCTTTGCCATTTGCACACCCAACTATCTTCTGGACTCATGACAGCTATCATTCTGCAACGAAATTGAGGTTAGTTAAAATAATAAGAAGTTTCCAACTACATACCCATCAAAATTAGAACTAGTACAGTCGTATACATTGTCTCGATTATTTTTCATACGAAGGAATTCGTCACAATTGTCGCAGCCCTCGTACTCGAATTGATCAAAAGTCTGGAAAAATGTAAATTGTAGTGTGAAAACTACTGTATTTTGTATCGTACCTTAATTAGAGAACAAACTAGGCAGGAACGCAGTCCACGAAGGTCTTTTGGGACAGTTTCCAAAGTCATTTTGTATTTGTAACACGAAATAAATATAAGATAAAATACGATTTTCAGAGAACTGTCAACAACATCAACACCCAGTTGCCGTTTGACAGTTATCAACAGTTGGTGAAACTGGAAAATTCACCAAACAGTTGGCGCAGTGTTGCCAATATAGTGATTTCATCACTATATTTCATCTAGTGGATTTTATGAAAAACATGTTGAAATATGCTATATCAGACGACGTTTTGAAATTAATAGATACTATAAAAACATACGATAACGATATTAGTGTATATGGTACATTGTAGGACATAATTTAACATTTTTGAAATATGCCGCATTCACGTTGAAAATTTGAAAGTGACTCACTTTAATACCTGTTATGTAATATGAATTTAAAGACTATAATTTTATTATATACATACGTACATACATGTAAATGAAATATAAATGTTGGATTATTTATTATTTATTTGGTGATTTCTGGTGACTTTTAATTCAGAAATTTGCGACTTTTCTTCTCATACTATTGGCAACACTGAGTTGTTGTAACTGGAAAATTCACCAACTGTCAAATTTCAAATATTTGCACGTTATTATTTTTGACGTTTAGTTTGCACATTGTTTTCAATTAAAATAAAGTTTGTTGTATTTTTAGAATTGATTATTAAGTGAAAATGAAGAATTTGCACGGATTTTCTGCTTGTGAAGACGACGAAGTATCTCTGTGCGAAGTAGACGGACGACTGCATTGTATGAAGTCTGATTATGCCAACATTTCTACATTTACAAACTCTGTAAGTTGAGTGATGAATTTGTATTGTTAACTCATTACTATTTATCTATATTAATTAATTAAGGTCGATCATCACCCAAAAATTCATATCACTCGAGATATGCTGCATTGTGTAGGTTCGGGTGATGAAAGTCGAGCCTTATTTCTACCGGTACACGAACCGTTTTTTAAACAGGTAGCAAAAATTGTGTACGTATTTTTCCAATATTTATTGTTAACTCAGTCTAATTTTAACATTTCTTGTAGCTATGAACAAGGATTTACAGAGGCATTACGTTTTGTAGCTAGAGAAAACCGAAACACTTCTGAATCTGTCAAAGTTCTTTCTAACTGGGCCCTAAAAGCTATCAACATACTTTCCAGAGTTCATGATGTGTTTCAACCCTATAGAATACCAGACAGAAAGAATCTTGTAGCTACTTTTTCACGAACAAGAAACTGGCAAAACAGTCCGATAAGGTAACCTCAAAAAATATTCCCAAATGATTTTAATTTATTAAAATATATTTTAGATGCATAGCCTGGCATCCTAATTGCACAAAAATAGCTGTAGCAGCTTCTGATGATAGTGTACGAATATATAGTAATGATTCAAACCTAGTTCCGATATTAAAAAGCAAGTTACAAAAAAACATTTCTGATATTTCCTGGCGACCTTGTTCCGCTTCTGAAATCGCTATAAGCTGCGAAACATGCATTTTAATTTGGACAGTGGACCCCAACTCAGTTGTAAGTACAAATTTTCCCTCATTTTTCATTTCTTTTACAAGATTTCCTTTTTTTAAAGGTAACTCGACCTTCAACAGCTAATTCTTATATTCTCCGTCGCATACATCATTCTCCTGTTACTTCAATCGCTTGGAGCCCCCATGGGGAATGTTTAGTGAGTGCTTCGGTTAGTGATGCTTCCCTTTTAGTGTGGGACGTCGCCCTGGATCAAACGTGTATCCTCAAGCGAGCTGGGGGCGTTGGAAACACTCTGGTTCAGTGGAGTCAAGATGGCAGTAAATTGGTAGCTGCGACTAGCGGTTTAGTCTTCAGGTAGGATTATATCTTCCTAGATTTGAACCCGGGTTATTTATAGTGATGTGGGTCATTTATTGTGACCAGTTAGGTCACTTATTTGGCCAGGGAACATAAATATATGACTGGTCATTTTTAAAAATGACCGCGATGGCTTATTGTGCTATATTACGACATAAACTTCATTAATACACTAATTTCTCGATTATTATACTTTTATGTTTTTATGTCTACTTCTACCCTATTTTTGTCGTAAATGAATAATATTTTTGTTATTTTTATATTTATTTAATATATTTTTCGCACTTCCGGGAGTAAATGACCGACTTTATGTTTCCTTTGAGAGGATAGAAATGTCACTTTTAATCCCGGAGGGATTAAATTGACAGGTATGCAAGCATTATCGTACCAACAAGTATATTATAAACCCCAAAATATTTCACTTTGTTTATGTTGCTAAGTTATCTAAAAATAAAATAAATAAATACATATATCATCACGCTTTTTACCCATTACTGGGTGTGGCACTCTGCCCGGGCAGACTTCGGTATGTCAAATCGCGGCCTCCAAAGATGTTAGTGGAGGAGGAGCCAAAGAGGTAATTTTAAGGTTGTGAAAATTGTTTAAAATTTAATTCTGAGGGTGAATTTTATTTCACGAGCCGCAGGCAGGGGAAATAACCACCTGAGGGATTAAAAGCATTTCAGTCCTGTAAATAAATAAAATAAATAAATAAATATATCATCACGCCTTCTACCCATTACTGGGTGTGGCACTCTGCCGAAGCAGATCTCGATAAGTGATATATTTATGCGCGTGAAGTGCGGTTACCAGCCATCAAATCACGGTCCTCAAAGATGTTAGTGGTGGAGGAGCCACAGGGGTAGCTTTTGAAATTATGAAAATTGTTTGTCGCCTGTGGGAATCGAACCAGGGTTCTCAGGATCCACAGGCCGACTTCATATCACTGAGCTAGCCACCCCATAAATTAAATAAATATAAATATATTATCAATTAACTATTTTATTCTTTCTTTTCGTAGACTAAAGTGTCACTTTTAATCCCGCAGTGATTAAATTGACACGTATATTATAAACCTCAAAATATTTCATTGAATAATAGGATGTAATATTTCATTTTATGAGAAATGTGATTCTAGACGAATTTTAAATTTTTAAAAGTGACCAGTCCCTGACCGTTCATTTATTATTAGTCATTTACCGGATAATAAATGGTCATCTACCATCACTAGTATTTCATGAATATTCCAGGGTGTGGGAGTGTCGTTCATGGACCGCAGACCGCTGGACAATCACTTCCGGTCACATCCAATCATCTTGTTTCTCTCCTTGTGGTTCTATCTTACTTTTTGTGACTTCCACTGAACCTATCCTTTATTCTCTTACCTTCACTGCGTCCTCGTGTAGCTCTAGCTCTGTGTTTGCAACCCCGGGTGCCCCACAGAGCGGCAGCAGTCCTCAACAAGCTACACCATTATTGGATCTCGCCAGAACTGAACTTATAAATGGGGATAGATTAGTTGGAGGCCTTGTTCAGACCATTGAATGGTGTCCTAGTGGACGATACTTGGCTGTCATGTTCAAGGAAACGAATTATGTTGCTCTTTGTATGGTGCAAATTAAACCCAATGTTCAAGTTACACCTAGGTAAGATTATTTTTGTACTCGCATTATTCAAAATAAGGTTTACATTACTTTGAAAACCGATGGAAACTTTGATTTTACGCAATGGTGCGCAAAGTAATTGAATAAAACACCAATTTTTTTATAGTTCTAAATTTTATCTATTAAAATGTTAATTGTACTTATATACATACATTTTAAGGAATTTATAAAATAAATAGAGACATTAGATTATAACGCCATCAATCAGATATATTTTAACAAACTTTACGAAAAAAAATAAACAATTTGTTTTCAAATAACAAATGTCAATTTATGGCATACTTAACTGTCAATATAAATTCACGCTTCAAATTTAATAAATTTCCTCATTGTCGATTACATAATTTTTGCTAGTTACAGAAACCATTGTACAAAACTCGTGCACGAAGACGTCATTTGCACCATTCGCGCAAAGTATGTCTTCGCGCACTAGTGATGTAAATAGCTATTATTAGTACAATAAAAAGTCCCAAAAAACTTGAATTTGTTTCTCAAATGATTTTGAGCTCGTAAAAGCAGTATTTTATAAATAAAATGTTAATAAATAAATATATATCATCACTCCTTTTATCAATTACTGAGTATTGCATTTTGCCGAAGCAGATCTCGGTAAGTGATATATTTTCCGCGTGAATTGCGGTTACCAGTCGTCAAATCACGGCCCTCAAAGATGTTAGTGGAGGAGAAGCCACAGGGGTAATTTTATTGTGGTGAAAATGTTTGTCGGCAGTGGAAATCGAACCAGGGTTCTCAGAATCCACAAGCCGACACGATACAACTGTGCCACCTACCCCATAAATTAAATAAATATAAAAATATCATCATTGGGGTAGGTGGCTTAGTGGTAACGAGTTGGCCTGTGTATCCTAAGAACCCTGGTTCGATTTCCACCACATTAAAATTACCCCTGTGGCTTCTCCTCCACTAACATCTATAGGGGCCGTGATTTGACGGCTGGTAATCGCACTTCACGCACAAAATATATCACTTACAGAAATTTGTTAACGGCAGAGTGCCACACCCAGTAATGGATAATGGGCGTAATGATATATTTATTTTATTTATAACACGCCTTCTATCCATTACTGGGCGTGAATAAATATCTACTAAAAATGAATTTAATTTCTAGCTCGCTGGTGTGCGGACAAAATGGCGAATATCCATGCACTATTACCTTCCAAAAAAATTTTAAAGATGGTTCTTGCTTAACTATTGGTTGGTCCAGTGGACGCATACAATATTTTCCATTAATTTATTCCGATAATAAAATAAATAGTTCGCCATCAAATGTGAATAAAATGGATGGATACGATTCGACTTTTAGAAATAATTATTCCAGCTTTTAATAAAGGTATTTTTCACTATTTAATCATGTTTTGTACTGAAAAATAAAGAATTCATAGTTTTGTAATGTTTTTCATAATTTATTAGTGTATAAATAAATATTTTCTTGTAATAATAAATAACAAAAATAAATATAACAATATATACAATATTTTACAGATAGACTTTAACTCTTAAATATTATTTTAAACAATAACAAGATGCATTAAAATATCGTAATAATTGCATTTTCTAACAGTTTCATATAATTTTTTTTATGGATTTCTTAAGATTAAAAACATATATTTGTACTTGTCGAGATAATTAATTAATTTTGGTCCTTTTTTAGTCGATTTTTCCTTTTCCGGTAACTTTATTTTGAACGAAAGGTGTTTTATAAATATAAACAGACGCGATGGATCCCAAGCATGCGCCAATCCAGTACACTACAATGTGTTCTGTCAAAGTGTTACCGTTGCATCCAAATTTAAGGGATGTGGCTAGAACAGGGTTGAAATATCCTCCGGAGTAGTTGAATGCTGTGGAGAAGACAACAATGAAGGTTTGTAATCAGTTTTAATAATTAATCGGTTATTTAAAAGTGTCAAGTTAACAGGTGGTTGTGTAATTTTGAGGTTAGAATTTTATTTTTGTTGATTGATATTTTAAAATAGTGATGTTTTATGTGTCAAAACTAATATTATTTGAGTTTTTGAATATGTGTAGACATAAATTATATTGATATTTGAATAAATACGCAAAAGGTGATTGTTTCAACAAGTGGTTGTCATAATGACAGCTGACATGAAACCATAAATCTTTGCAGCTTGTACAATCGCTGAGTTATTATTTAAATACATCTTTTAGGATAATTTACCTGCAACAACTAAAGACGTAGCGACGAAGGAGTCAATAGCAGTCCCATATTTCATTCCAGTGTCACTGATCGACCTCGAAGCTACCCGACACATGCAAGTGGCTATACATTCAATCAGGGCCCCATAAATCATCGGCACCTGCATGAAAATAAATTCAAGTAAGTCACATGAGTTATTTATACCTGCTTTTTATTTTGGGCATCTTATTTTTGTGTAAAATAGTTCAACCTTCGTAATTGACGTCAATTCGATGATGTAACGAAATATATTTATTTATGTTTGCGACGTTCATCTCGCGTTGCTATAGTTACTAGCCAGAATGTCTGGCGCCAAAATCTGATAGAAATTCTCTCCGAAAATCGATACAACACAAATTTCACCTTTCATTCGTTTCTGACTCGAACAGAACTTCTACAACAGATCTCACTAGCTAGCAGATGATATATTATTTGATTTAAAATTAATTGTAGTTAAAATACATCCAGATTTTTTTATATATGTGCTCAAAAGTTTGTCTCAACATAAATAAAAAATAAATATATCATCACGCCTTCTAACCATTACTGGGTGTGGCACTCTGCCGAAACAGATCTCGGTAAGTGATATATTTTGCGCGTGAAGTGTGGTTACCAGTAGTCCAATCACGGCCCCCAAAGATGTTAGTGGTGGAGGAGCCACAGGGGTAGTTTTTGAAATTATGAAAGTTGTTTGTCGCCTGCGGGAATCGAATCTAGGGTATTTAGGGTACCAGGGTTCTCAGGATCCACTGGCCGACTTCATACCACTGAGCTAGCCACCCCATAATTAACTTTAATATTGCACCAATTCTTATTACATACATACATACATATCTTCACGCTATATCCCATCAAATGAGGTAGCACGAACCCTAAAAATCACTCATTACATTCATCAAATAATCAGTTCTTGTCAAACATTCTCCTTCAAACACACCACCCTCACTTTAACCACATTCATAGATCACTCCATATAAACTCATTCATTTATTACACTCGAAATCATTTATCACACAACAAACCATCAATCACATCTATCCAATCACTCCTATTCACTTATCATTCATCTTCTTTCTTCAACGTACATAACATATGCATAAAACATCTCAAATTACTCACGCTGACTCCTAACAACGAATCTAATAACGAATTTAACAACGAATCTACAAAGATTAGAAAAGATGAAAGCGATAGCCCTGCATTTGTATATGAAAGAAAAGTCTACACAATGCAGTAACTGAAAATGAAACAAAAAGATAAGAAAGGAAGGGAGTGTCGCCCTGCGCTTGTTTTTGGAAGTGAATTCCACACAATTGCAGTTAAACACTCAATGTAAGATCAGAAAACGAATTAAAAGATAAGAAATGAAGGGAGTGTCGTCCCTGCGCTTGTTTACAATCTCATTAATATATTATTAGATTTTAAATGCCGCTTTTAGTGGCACTAAATGTCAAATTAATTGTAGTTAAAATATACTCAAATTTTTGATATACTTAATCAAAAATTTGTCTCAAAATCAACTTTAATATTGCACCAATTCTTATTACAATCCAATTAAGATAGAAAGTAATCTTACTCTAGTGCCTCTGTCAAATTCGCGTCTCACACCCTCAATTTCACCTCTTGTTAAATATTATGACCCTCGATATTATTGGAGGGTGATAATCAACCCCTACCTGTAAATCAGCTGAACAGTCTTCAAAAGCACGATCCATATGATTGTCAGTAACTTCTAAATTCCATAAAAACTGGACGTATTTAAAAACCATGACACCTCCAGTTATTTCAGCCCATATTTTCAATAACGCCATTCTTATGTCAGCTTTGCCTTCGATGACGTCCTCTAGGTGGTTGTAGGGACAAGCTGTCGCGTCGCCCCAGTTCCATGACCACCAGATTGTTAAAGTGAAGAGAAAAATCGAGTACATTGACACTCCATAGTTGTCGGCAACTAAAAATATAATAACAATTAATTGGTGACATTTTTATTGGTAAATTAAATTCGATTTGGGACTGTACTAGATTGTACATGTACAGTAGTGGATTAAATGGATCTGCAACTGTAGATCCAGGTTTTTTAAGGATAAATTCAAGGCGTGGTGATATATTTATTATTTGTGACAGATATATTTTGAATTAACATTTGTTTATTCTATTTCTGGCTAGATTTTTATAGAATCTGAAGTCTGCCTTGATCCAGATCTAGATTTATTGATCTTTAATCTAGATTATACATAAAATAAGCTAGTTCGGTTTGTAATAAATATGCAAATTTTATTGGATAATCTAGAAACGTGCCCGATCATTTTCTCAAATACAGTTTACTAAATATAAATAAATATATCATCACACCTTCTACCCATTACTGGATGTGGCACTCTGTCGAATCAGGTCTGGGTAAGTGATACATTTTTCGCGTAAAATACAGTTACTAGCTGTCAAATCACGGCCCTCAAACATGTTAGTGGTGGAGGAGCCACAGGAGTAGTTTTTTTTAATGGTGAAAATAGTTTGTCGCCTGTGGGAATCAAACCAGGGTTCTTAGGATCCACAGACCGATTTGATACCACTGAGCTAGCTACACTAATTTTATAAATGCATTTTTCCTTTTGGTCTATTTTTAGAATAACCATTTTCTCGAATTACTATTTTTATGGGGTAGGTAACTCAGTGGTATCGAGTCGGCCTGTAGATCCCGAGAACCCTGGTTCGATTCCCACAGTCGACAAATATTTTCACCACATTCAAATTACCCCTGTGGCTCCCATTCACCAACATCTTTGGAGGCCGTGATTTGACTGCTGGTAACCGCACTTCACGCGCATAGATATATCACTTACCGAGATCTGCTTCGGCAGAGTGCCACACTCAGTAATAGGTAGAAGGCGTGATGATATATTTATATTTATTTTACTATTTTTATGGGATAAATGGCTCAGTGATATCAAGTCGGCCTGTTAAGAACCCTGATTCGATCCCCACAACCGACAAACAATTTTCACTACATTAAAATTACCCCTGTGGCTCTCCCACCATTAACATTTTTGTGGACCGTGATTTGACGGCTGGTAACCGCATTTCACGCGCATAAATATATCACTTACCGAGATCTGCTTCGACAGAGTGCCACACCCAGTAATGGGTACAAGATGTGATGATTATATTTATATTTATTTCATTAAATATTAATGGAGTAATGGCTCAGTGGTATCAAGTCGGTCTGTGGATCCTAAGAACCTTGGTTCGATCCCCACAGCCGACAAATATTTTCACCACATTAAAATTACTCCTGTGGCTCTCCCACCACTAACATCTTTGGAGGCTGTGATTTGACGGCTGGTAACCGCTTTTTAACCGCACCTGATGCGTATAAATATATCTCTTACCGAGATCTGCTTCGGTAGAGTGCCACACCCAATAATAGGTGAAAGGCATGATGATATATTTATTTTATTTTTTAAATCTGCAGTTGCATCCTTTAATTATTAATAAATTAATGTACAATATAAAGAACTGTTTTTAACTGTCTTTAAATAATATTTTACCTCCAGAACAATTAAATACTTTCTCAATAATTCTTACCTATAATAAGCTCAAAGCAACTGGCACACAATTCAGCTGCAGCGATCCCTTCATGAAATAGGGCCCTCATATGAGGGTTCGCAACGAATTTATCAGTTAAACACCTCCCTATATGGGCTAGGGCAAGTGTTAAGACAATATAAAGCCCTGAGACGCTCAACGAAGCCCATTTCAAATTCATCCACGCGTTTAAAAATTTTGGAGCCATGTTGGAGTAGAATATCACAGATATGTCGCCGATTGGGGCTGAAAATAGACGAATAACGGTTAATATCCTTAGAATATATTTGTTTGTTAGTTACAGTAGCGTATAGTATGAAGCCTGTTCAAATTAAAATTACCCCTGTGACTCCCCCCACCACTAACATCTTTAGGGCCGTGATTTGACGGCTGATAACCGCATTCCATGCGCATAAATATATCACTTACCGAGATCTGCTTCGACAGAGTGCCACATTCAGTAATGGGTAAAAGGCGTGATGATATATTTATATTTATTTTATATTTTACAAACAATTTTCACCACATTAAAACTACCCCTATGGCTCCCTGTCCACTAACATCTTTGGGGCTTTGTTTTGATTTTACGCGCATAAATATATCACTTACCGAAATCTGCTTCGGCAGAGTGCTACACTCAGTAATGGGTAAAAGACGTGATGATATATTTATTTTATTTTTTTTACAAACAATTTTCACCACATTAAAACTACCCCTGTGGCCCCCTGTCCATTAACATCTTTGGGACCGTGTTTTGATTTTACGCGCATAAATATATCACTCATCGAGATCTGCTTTGGCAGAGTGCCACACCCAGTAATGGGTGAAAGGCGTGATGATATATTTATTTATTTATTTTATCTAAAATTGTAGCTGATATGTACTCGAATTTCAAGTAATGTATGCTTGAAATTTGTCTAAAATCAGCTTATATTAATTAATTTAGCACCGTTTTATTATAATAATCTTTATTAACTAAAGATAATTACCTATCTACTAGTGCTCTATTAGAATCAAACTAAATATAATCTTATATATATATATATATACATATATAGTTATAATTAAAATTATCAATGATTTATTTTTAATTTATTATCAGAAATAGTAACAATATAATTTTATTATTATATTTAGTAGCCGTATTTCATTTAATAATTATTTATAATATTTTAGTTTTTTAATTCCAGGCCATCCAAAAATATTTACCGAGCAAAATTACTTTCTTTTACTATCTCTGGGTCAAATTAAAATCTAGTGCAATAATATATCTACTGAGATCTGAATTATAGATAATATTAAATTGAAAATATAATAAAATTACTTACGCAACGGTTGCCAAAGCTCACTCGATCATCGCCGCAGAACTACTGTTGAAAAGTTGACAAAACACTAACGCTAGTTCTATTTTCATCCTGAATACGTTGACCGAATACAAAAAATCGTCTCCCAGAAAGATACGACTATTTTAAATTTCAGTTGCACGTGTGACTGTCATTTATTTACAAATATACATATAGTGATCTCTACTAGAGATTGATGGTGTTTTGTTTGAGGTATATTTAGTGTAATTGTTACTTCCGGCCTCGAGGAAACAATTGAGCAGAGATTGAATGGTATAGAAATGATTGTTTTACTAACATAGTAATGAAATAAATATAGGAATGAATTAAAACAACTTATTTTAGCACTTAATAAATATTTATTTGTATCTATATTATTTTTAATTCATATATAAACAACAAATTATACTTGTAAATTATTTAAATATTATTTTATGACACAGATACATCACATATGGTCATAGTTACAGTAATACTAGCTATATTTTGTTCCAATTTAAGCAGAAATATATTGGAAAAGTATATACCAAGGGACTAAACTGCGTAATTTAATCCTAAGGGTCAAGTTTATTTTATTTCATTTTAAAAATACAAGTATTCTACGATCGGGATAGAAATAATCAATTTTTAACCCACTTTACTGTTATTTATTGTAGCCAATAACTACGGGAGTAAAGTATTTTAGTCCCGTTGCTATCAGTATTTTAATTCCGAGGCTAAGGAATAGTATATTATATATAATAAGGAAGTAAAGTTAATAATTTAATCACGAGGATGAATTTTATTTCACGAACCGCAGGCGAGGGGAATAATCATCCGAGGGATTAAATGCATTTTAACCCTGTGGTATATACACTGTTTTTCGCAATTCCAGCCATATATTTTGAATTAATAATTAATTTTGATATTGTTTTGACATATAATTTACAATGACAGCATTATACACATTTTTTAAGTAACTTAGGCAACATAAAGTAACATATTTTGAGGTTTATAATATACTTTGTTGCTATGGCAATGCTTGTCCATTTAATCTCCAGAATTATGTGTCAAATTCACAGTCGTGACTCACCCTTACCTCATCCTCACATCACACTTAAAGTCGAAGTAACCAAGGCAACTAACTCAAAAATTTGAGTTAGTAGCCTTAGTTACTTCGAATTTGAGTGTGAGTTGAGGATGAGGTGAGGGTGAGTCACGACTTTGAATTTGGCCCTAAAAGTGTCATTTCAGTCCTCGAAAAGGAAGAATGAAGTAGATCATTTACACCCGCAAGTGCGAAAAATTATTTATTTATAATTCTTTTTAGCCGTGAAAACATTTTTTCTTGTCATAGCAACAACTACCGCTTCCTTTTTTCTTTTATCTGTCCCACCTTTTTTCTTTTTCAAATCATTACACATCTGTTTAAAACATGTGCTATTCACAACTTTAAAAACAATCACCTCCATCAAAAAACAAATGAAAGCCAGTAAATTCCCAAACACCAGCACAACAAACGCACCTTGTAGATGCGCAATTGTCAAGTTTATATCGCCATCTACATCATGTTTCGGTTGTTCCTTTGTTCGCATATTTATCAAATGTTTTATTTCGTTAATCCATTTTACTGTTAATCCACTTGTAGTAACTTGTAAAATAGCATTATTAAATTCATCTATAAATGGAAAACTTCGAGCTGTTAACATGTGTACAGGGTAGGATATAAGATTCTTTTTGGTAATAAACAATTGGTTGTAGCCTCTTTCGTTAGCTATTCTTTTGTCACCGCTAGCTTGAATATACATCACATAAAACAAATTCGAAATTGTACATAAATCTTTGACACTAGCAACTTCGACTAACCAATCATAAACATTTCTGTTGGCAAAACTGGTATTGGTCAAAAATGCTTCATAAATTTCACCAGTTTGTGCCGTATTAAATATTTTATGGTAATCAGGAGTACCACCTATTTTTATACCCGAATCTAATATTTGTTCTTGCGTTTCCAATTGGGTTTCAAACAACGGATTAGTTAGCACGTTTATAAGAGCACTTTGGTATAACGAACAAACTATTATTCCATACAGAGCTGTTAGTATAAAAACAAACCTGATTATTTGTGTTTTCGGTTGTAGAAATAATGCATTACCGATCAGTAACTGTAGACAAGTCAAAAAAGACAAACTAAAACTTTGATAACTTTTTATTTCGTTGTTTAAGTAAGATAGAATGAAAAACATTATTCCACTGGTGAAAAAAACTGTTAGACACGCTACCCAAAGCTTCAAATTAAATATTACGAACAAGCATTTCCATCGAGGGGCTGGTTCAGCCTTTGGGGTTATCCATCGGAGATATTCAAAATGATATGTGTTCGTTACATCAAAATCTTCGAAAATGTCACCGTTGGCTATCATATTTCCAATTCCTACCGCGTAATTTTCTTTCATAAATTTCTGGGCTCCTTCCCAAAGACTTTCATTATTTCTCGTCCAATAATACTCGGTTTTATTATAAACAGTATAGGTGAAAGAAATGTTTAATTTTTCACCGATTATTCCTAATAATTTTATTTCAAATCCGCTGTTGTTTTGAACGTTTATTACGAAAGGTGGACTGTCGATGGCACATACTTCTATACTACAGTTGTTGATTTTATTCAATCGTAACTTGTTTTCAAATAAAATGTATTTATTCATTCTTTGACCATATTCACATTTATCCAATTGGTAGACTTCTGAGTGCCTGATACACTCACCTGAAGAAGTACTCGGGTATAAAGTGAAAATTCCGTGGAAAAAATAATTATTTTGAGGTACAATCACGAGAGAATTCAATATTTGGTACTTCCATAAGTATTTTAATATTTTTTCGGATTGTTCTTCAAAATCTGTTCCTAAATGTGACATGTATACTACAAACTTTGCTTTAGAATTGAATGATTTTGAGTGAATGATTTGGAATGCTTTATTTTTAAAGTTACTTAAACAGTCGGTCACTAAAACGTAGTATTTACTAACTGCAAACTTATTATTTTTATTTATAACTGGAATCATTTTTGGAACAGTTACAAATTTATCATTTGTATTATTTTGTGGTTCCCCAATGATTTCTGTGCTCCAAAAATGTTGTAGATGGATCCATTTAATTATATTGGTCTCTATGGCACTTGCAGCAATTGTTAGATTTCTTGTGGAGCTTAAAGTTAGAAATCCGGGTCCGAATGAACTGTGTAGTATGCTTATAATGCAAGATGTACCTTGGTCCTCTTCTAATGAGCTTATAATATTTATTGGTGATGCAACTATTGCGTTTGTTGGAGATATGTAGAAAGAAATTGTTAAAATAATTATTGTTGAAAATATTTTTGACATTTTACTGCACTTTAAAACAGTTGTTGACAGTTTAAAAGTTCTTGAAGGTATAAATAAAAATTATATGACGTGTTTAAAATATGTTAAAAGAGATTTTAATCGGTTATTTACACAGTACATCCATTTAATTTAAAAAAAAATCGTAATTTATTTGACGTGTTTGCATGTTAGCATGTTGCAAAATATTAAAAAATATATAAATAAATATATCATCACGCCTTGTACCCATTACTGGATATGGCATTCTGCTGTAGCTGATCTCGGTAAGTGATATATTTTGTCCTCACCAGCCGTCAAATTACGGTCCTTAAAGATGTTAGTGGAGGGGGAACCACAGAGGTAGTTTTAAATAAATAAATATATCATCACGCCTTGTACCCATTATTGGTTGTGGCATTCTGCCGTAGCAGATCTCGGTAAGTGATATATTTTGGCCCTCACCAGCCGTCAAATTACGGTTCTCAAAGATGTTAGTGGAGGGAGAGCCACAGGGGTAGTTTTAATGTGGTGAAAATTGTTTGTCAGCTGTGAGAATCAAACTCGGGTTCTCAAATCCAAAGGACGACTCGATACCATTGAGCCACCTCAATATGTACATCTTTATTGTTTGTTGATCTCTTGATTAAGGCTTCACACCCACAAATGGGTAAATAGGGCGATAAGTTTTAAAAATTCTCGTAATTTTGTATGTAGATAACTTATTTTACATGTAAGTGTTGCTGGTAGTATAATGTTTGGCGTATTATTTGAATAAATTTCTTTTAGTTTTATTCTCGGTTTTATTTATAGTTACGCTCTATTTTTCCTGAATTTATGAATTTCTATTACTCACAAACCTACTTTTTATTAGATAATAAATGACTCATGTTATAAAAAGTGAATTTTTCATAATTACTTTCAATTTTGCAATAATTATCTACTAGTAGTGGGGCAGAATGAATTGTAATGTAATTATATTGCGTGATTTGCAGTCATTTTTCCAATGTCATACTATTTTATGCGTTTTAAATATTCAATACCAGAATCGAATTGGAATTATTGAGCTTTTCGTACTAAAGTGTGTAATATAAACGTAGTAGCCGTACTGTATTGGAAGTAGTAATGGTTGACATCAAGAATGAATTGACAGATTATGTTATATCAGTGTTTATTTAACACTGTCAATAAATACATTTCATAAAGTTCAAATTTTAGTGCGTGCCACATAAAGTTATATCAATAAATAGCAGTTATCTAGACCTGTTTACGGATAACCTAAAATTTTTGACATCTCCAAATTTGTAGCTGTTAAAGTCGTCAATTCCACACATTTATTCAATTATAACAATGAATCCTTTGAAACAAACAAAAAGTAAGTGATTTTACAATAGTATACTACTAGTAAATAGTATTCAATCAATCATTAAAGTCATTCATTGTGTGAAACGTACAACTAATATTTTTTTCAGATCTACTCTGACTTTGTATTTATTGTTTGTGTCTAATCTTTCTAACTGGTAATTATTGCTTGTGTTTGTCTTAATCATGAGTCGAAGACATAATCATGGTGGTAAAGTTACTTTAGGAATGCTCAAAGGTAAATTAAACGTTCGTAGCGGCATGGCTGTCGAAAATTGTAGTTTCTGTTTTCATATGCACCGTTTTGAACCAGCATCATTTTTAGCACTTATTTGTAGCTAAATATGTAAATAAATGCTTAAATTCTTCGCTAAATATAACTTTTAATCTAATATGTGATATTGAACCATATTTTGTTCATCGTATCGTATTTCATTGCCAAGTACGACAGTTATTTGATATAAGGCTTCCGTTAACAGATAAAGCTAGATTTTTCTTGGACTTTACACCTATTGTAATGTTGTATCATTTAATAATATGTAATTAGGAACTAGTTGTAGCATTACGGTTGAGATCTTGCTTTAGAAGTAGAGCCGATTCCAATTGGAATTAATATGTTGTAAACAAATAAGCTCAAGATTAAAAAAATAGAACAGGTTTAACAATAGCTTGGTTGTTATTGAAAGATAACAAATTTCTAAGAAAAACTTAATCTTAAAAAATGTTTAAAACTACCTATAGATAAGATAAGTTGCTACTGTTGCCAATATTGAATTATTATAGTGCCTATTTCCTTTCTAAAGTGCCTAGATTAGATTTGTAGATAAGCTTTTTTAATTAATTTTAAACCACTTTTAAAGCGAAATTTAATATAAAAACAGTCCTAAATAAATACATGTTTATGTCTATATGTTTTCAATTTAACAATTGATTAATTGTAAATAAAATTCTACAAAAATCTGCTATACAAAAATTAGAATAAACAAAAGAGTAATGAAGAGGAATTGTTACAGTTGGCAATAAAAAAACTACTTGAAATTGTTAAGCCTGATACATAAATTCATTTCCTGTTGTTGACAGTGATATTTAAAATTTAAATTTGAGTACATTTATTATTACATTTATTTCTAAAGTATTTCTATTACTTAAAAAGTCAAAATTCTATTAGCTATCAGACTCCTGACATAACCTATTTGTATTTATTAGAAATGTCAAATAGCATTTCCGCCTTTATCTGACGTTGTGCCAACTGTGGAATAAAAAGATCTCTGGAATTGTATTGCCAATTATAACAATTCCTTTTGATCACCCTGTAGTTATTTATGTACCAAGGATGAAAACAGGCGTTTTTGGCCCGTGGCATGATTATTAGCACGAGGCGCTAAGCGTCGAGGGCTAATAACATGCTCAGGGTTAGAAACACTAATTTCACCCGTGGTACATACCATATTTTATGCACAACAAAATAACATTTAATTATATGTTCAAAAGATTCAAATATGTACATAGGTTATATGTCAAAATGACATTTTGCAAAATCAAGTATTCACAATAAACAAAAATCGTCATTTATGCATAACCGGGCCGAAATTCATGTGTTTTAGCCCTAAAAGCGGGCTTAAACACTTGTTTTTAGCCCTAGGGCCAAAAAGAAATAATTCCTATGAATACATAAATGACAATTTTTGTTTATTGTGAATACTTGATTTTACAAAATATCAATGGGGTAATGGCTCAATGGTATCCGAGTCTGCCTGTGGATCCTGAGAACCTTGGTTCGATCCCCACAGTCGACAAAACATTTTCACCAATTTAAAATTACCCCTGTGGCTCCTCCATCACTAACATCTTTGGAGGCCGTGATTTAGGGGCTGTGATTTGATGGCTGGTAACCGCACTTCACGCGCATAAATATATCACTTGCCGAGATCTGCTTCGGCAGAGTGCCACACTCAGTAATGGGTAAAAGGCGTAATGATATATTTATTTTTATTTACAAAATGTCATTTTGACATATAATCTATGTACATATTTGAATCTTTTGAACATATAATTAAATGTTATTTTGTTGTGCATAACCCTGAGCATGTTATTAGCCCTCAGCGCTTTGCGCCTCGTGCTAATCATCATGCCACGAGCCAGTAACGTCTGTTTTCGCCCTTGATACATAAATAACTATTATGTATCCATAGGAATTATTTCTTTTTGGCCCATGGACCAAAATCAAGTGTTTAAGCCCGCTTTTTATGCCTAAAACACATACTTTTCGGCCCGGTTGTGCATAAAATTGACTGTAATTCTCAAGTTTAATAATGGAATATTCTACTTTTTGTATAGTACTGCTGAGTTGCAAGAAAAAATAAAAATCTCTTTAGTTAAAGAATTGTTTATCTAGCAATAGTATCAATAACAGCTGTATTCCATTTGCCACTTGGCTCAGTTAAATCAGTTCAGATAAATTAGACAACATGACTAAATGAACTGAATTAAGCAAAATGATGCACTTATTGGAATGAATTACTTGAAAGTAAATTAGTAACAGGAATTCTAGTATTGGAAATGAAGTCAACGAAGTACTCCAGTGAAATAAATATATGATCTGGTTCAGTAAAGTTAGATCTGATCCAAATGGCAAATGGAATACGCCTAGCAATTTTCTAAAACTTATTGAACCGTTAGTTGCTAATGAACCGATAAAACTTTCATGCAACCCAGCTCAATCTTACACCCAAAATATCTTTCTGTTAGTCTGTTAAGTTTGCTGTTAGAAGTAGAATTTCTCTTGCTATCATTTGCTTTTATTATTTAGGTAAGCCAATAACAACATCTGTTCCTTCTTTTGCAATTCGTTTTCATGCTAGTGGCGAAGAACTAGAGGAATTATACCCGAGCGAAGAAGAGGAAAAATCTGAAAGATCTACAACAGAAGACAAGTCGGAAAAGCACTCGGATGGACATACTGGCACCACAGGTAAAGAAATAAATATATTTTCTCTGGGGATCGTGCTCAGAATATATTAATGAATGAGATTGAAAATAATTTTAAGTGAAGAAAGATACTTATTTTTTTACTCCACTAACATCTTTGGGAGCTGTGATTTAACGGCTGGTAACCGCACTTCACGCGCCAAATATATTACTTACTGAGATCTGTTTCGGCAGAGTGCCACACCCAGTAATGCGTAGAAGGCGTGATGATATATTTATATTTATTTATTTGAATCCTTATGTGAAGAAAGTATCATTGTTCCCTTAATATACAAATAACTATTGTTTATAATTTCAAAATAAAATTCTTAAACAAACTTATCAGTATAGTAAATAATTTTAATACTTTTTTTATCACAATGACTCACCAAATTCAATTTCAGAAACAAATAAACATGAATCAAGTCCAATGCGTGATTATTTAAACAAATTCGGAAAACGATCATCAAGTATTGACACTGGAATCAACGAATCCACCCTCAATAAAGAAACCTCCGACCCTTGGCGAATATTCAGTGAATTTAAGGGCAAACTTACCAAAACAGTTGAAGAAAAACTCAGCGAAATCAAATCCAAAAACAGCGAAGGAGAAAACAGTCCAAAATTATCCCAAAAGGACAAAAACAAAACCAACAACAGCAAAGAAAACTCCGTTTCCGATTCCGAAGAACAATCATTCTCCGAATGTTCTATAGCAAAATCTAGTGGGTTAAGCTCAACAGCTGAAGATCTAGAAATGTCTACCGATGATGAAAATTCCCTAGCAGATAGCGAAAAAACCCCGACAGATAACACAACTAAAGAATTTGTTGAACCACCCAAAAAACATATCTTAAGACACAGAATTAAAAATCCTAAAAAGAGTTTTGTACAATTTACAAAAGATGAAGAAAACGTCAAGATAACATCTCTATCAACAGTTCTTGAAAAAGACGTTACCGATGATGTCGAAAGCGGCGTCGAAGCTTGTGAAGAGCTTTCTGAACCTAGGGATCAAATTCCTCCTGAAGATGATGCTCAAACTCTTGTAGCGCCTTCTGGTTTCGTTGATCTAAGATTATTGGATGGGACTCTGCCTCATAGTTATTTAAAATCGACAATATTTTGGTCAATTGTTGTTTTAGTTATTTCGGTGATTTATTTTGTTCCTCTGCCTCAGTTTTTTTGGGGATTTGTTTATGGTTGTTTATTAACAGCTATTTTTTGTTTTGGTTATTATAAATATAAGATTTGTGGTTTAGAATTTGAGTTAGGGAGTAAAATTAGAAAATCTTTGACGAAAACGAATTTGCCTATTTTGGAAGTTCCTGCGGTTAAGGAGTATCAACCTATGACTAAATTTGAGGTATGTGACACTAAATATTGCTATTATTATGTTTTTATTGTTTGTAATTAAATTGGGATGGATTTGAGAACTTGGGTTCGATTCCCGCAGCCGATAAACAATTTACATCACATTAAAATTACCCCTGTGGTCCCTCTTTCACTAACATCTTTGGGGATGTGATTTGACAGCTGGTTCTGTGCATAAATATATCAGTTATCGAGATCTGCTTCGGTAGAATGCCACACTCAGTAATGGGTAGAAGGTGTGATGATATATTTATTTATTTTATATTTTGTTTTTATTGTTTATAATTAAACTCAATGAATATGAGAACCCCGGTTCGATTCCCACAGCTGACAAACAATTTTCACCAAGTTAAAATTATCTTTGTGGCTCTTCCTGCACTAACATCTTTGGGGCTGTGTTTTGACAGCTGGTTCTGTGCATAAATATATCAGTTATCGAGATCTGCTTCGGTAGAGTGCCACACCCAGTAATGGATAGAAGGCGTGATGATGTATTTATATATTTTATTCTTATAATTAATTTAAAGTGCGATTTACACATTGGGTGTATATTAGAGCGCATAAAATCGTTGGCTGCTGCTTCAAACTGTCTGGATTTAATTCTAGTCTACAGCGATGTACAGATACAAAATACGCATCCTGGATTCAACACCAGGATGCATATATTCATGCATTACTTTGTTACAGAACATTTGAAAAATGTTATTGCTCATTTGGCTTAATTATTTAATTGTTATATTTGTTAGGGGTGGATGAACGAGTATCCAGACCAGTACGACCCCCGAACTTACCACATAATGAACACACAATCTGTATTTCTCAAACTAGAAGGCAGCGTCCTTCGTATCTCCCATACCCGGGCCAAAATCCCCAAAAGGGCCATGTGGAACGAAATTAAACATCGTGTCACCTTTACACACCACAGAATATACAATTTGAAGGGCTCACAAATTATGCTGCTTCCAGCTGGACTCATACACAAAAGGTTTTAATAAATACAATAGTTATTTATGTACCTAGAGCAGAAAGTAGTCTATTTCCGCACATGGAGATTGTTGATAGAGAGTAACAATCATGCAAGAGCAGCTAGAACACTTTCTGCTCGAGGTGCACATAGTATTTTTTCTATGACCATTTAGAAACTCTTGAAAAATAATTTTTAACAGTTTTTCTGTTATGAAATTCGCTTCAAAATATTGACAGTTTTAATGTATCCATGAACAGTCTTACTTTACCGCTCGGCGAGTGCCAGACGTCAACTTTCTGCACTCAGTTGACAATTGGAAATGTCTATTTTCTGCTCGGTTGTAGAAAATAGTTGTGTATCTAGAGCAAAAAGTAATCTATTATTACACGCGCATGCAGATTGTTGATTTTATGCTCGGTTGTAGAAAATAGTTATTTGTGTATCTAGAGCAGAAAGTAATCTATTATTACATGAGCATGGAGATTGTTGATTTTTTTGCTCGGTTGTAGAAAAAAGTTATTTGTGTATCTAGAGCAAAAAGTAATCTATTATTACATGAGCATGGAGATTGTTGATTTTTTTGCTCGGTTGTAGAAAAAAGTTATTTGTGTATCTAAAGCAGAAAGTAATCTATTATTACATGAGCATGGAGATTGTTGATTTTTTTGCTCGGTTGTAGAAAAAAGTTATTTGTGTATCTAGAGCAGAAAGTAATCTATTATTACATGAGCATGGAGATTGTTGATTTTTTGCTCGGTTATAGAAAATAGTTATTTGTGTACCTAGAGCAGAAAGTAATCTATTATTACACGCGCATGGAGATTGTTTAAGAACTACAACCATGCAAGAGCGACAATAACACTTTCTGCTCGTGGTGGAAACTATTTTTTTCTACGCGTAACCCTTGAAATTAATTTAAAATAAATAGTTTTTCTGATTTGATATTCGTTTGAAAATAGCTGTATTCCATTTCCTACTTGGTTCACTTAAATCAGTTCAGATAAATTACACAACATGATTAAGTGAACTGAATTAAGCAAACTGATGCACTTATTGGGGTGAATTACTTCAAACTAAATTAAAATCAATAATTCTAGTACTGGAAAATGAAGTCAATGAAGTAATCCAGCGAAATAAGTGATCTGGTTCAGTAAATGTAAGTTAGATCTGATCCAAATGGCAAATGGAATGGGCCTAATGTTGACAGTTTTTATATATTCATGGATACATTCTTACTTTACTGTTCAGCGGGTGGCAAAATCTTATTGCTGCTTGGTGAGTGGTAAACGTCAACTTTCTGCACTCAGCAGTTGGAAAAATCTAGTTTCTCTTCGGTCGTAGAAAAATTTGTTTATATTATCAGCTAATTATTTATATTTTCCAAGATTGTGGAGCAAAAAATATCCAATTTGCATTATTTTAAACAAAGAAAAAATGAATTTAGATTTAAATACTGATCGAAACACCGAAGAAATTGATCGTGATGATGAACAAAAATTATCCAAGACCTTCAATTTGAAAAACAACGAATTTAATACTACTACTACTGATACTAGTGTAAGTATTAAAAATATATTTAACGCCCCGTGCTCACGGATAAAGTTCTATGAGAAACTATTTAAAAAGTAGTCAAAAAACTTTCTTGCAAATTAGTGGCGCCTCTATCGACGAGTTTTTGTGATAAGCTGCTAACTTCACGATTATGCCACAGTAATCAGCTGTCAGCTCATTTCATATCAAAGCGTAACTGACAGCTTTGCAAAGAATTTTCATGACATGTTCTTTCTAAAATGTTTCTCTGAAAACTGCTTTTATACTAATCTCAAACTAATTCTTTAGCAGGAAATTCACGAAGATGTGAGTCAAGTTGAAATGCATATCCAGAGCCAGGTGTTAGAAGATGATAAAGAAATTTATTCGGAAAGTTTTAGTGATGCTGTTCAAGAAGAAGACAGAGATGATGTGAGCATCACAGCTGCGGATTGGGACACTTTAACTTTGGATGACGCTAATGTAGTGGAAACCAAGATTTATTTGTTTCCAAGGACGTGCCGTGATAAAGAAGACTGGTAAGTCAAACAATTCAATTTCTTTCGCATGAAAAACTAAGTACCGAGAATTGCTTTTCGTTTTTTACGTTTTTGTTTAAACCTAATCAAACTTTCAAGTGGCAGAAAAAGTAAAATTAATACGGTTAATAAACGTCAATTATGGTTTCACTAGAAAAATATTGTACTATTTTGAGTGATTCATCAGCTTATAATCGTATTCAGAGCTGCAATTGCAGAACTGGTATTCCCAGAAATTAATTAAAGACTTCATAGATTTAGGCCCGGTTGTTTGTATAGAGCTAGCTATACTAAAAACGTTATAAAGATTGGCTGACGTCATCAAAAAATATAACTAGATGGAGTATTACTACTTTTACATGTAACCAATTCACGCCTTTTACCCATTACTGGGTGTGGCACTCTGCCGAAGCAGATCTCGGTAAGTGATATATTTTGCGCGTGAAGTGCGGCTACCAGCCGTCTAATCATGGCCTCCAAAGATGTTAGTGGTGGGGGAGCCACAGGGGTAGTTTTTGAAATTATGAAAATTATTTGTCGCCTGTGGGAATCAAACCAGGGTTTATTTATTTTTTATTTCGTTTTTACTCTCTTTTCAATGCATGAAACAAGTTTCTTTTAACTTGAGTTAAAAAGAGTGTTAATTAGCATTAAATTTAATTCATTTCTTGAATCTGTCTTCATTTTAAACAGAGTTATAGATAATATTAAAAACGGTTTTAGCGCTAATCCGTTTTATGAATCTGCCTGTTAAAAACTAATGTAGGTGAAAGTCAAAGACTTTATGCCAATGGCACACTGGTCGAGGAGCATGAATGAGCGTCGAGGAACTCATCAATGAAACAACAGAACGCACCCGTCATCGATGAAAAATAGAGGCGCCTCTATTTCCATCGAGGAGTTCCTCGATGAAACGATTGTGTCTCATTTCACACGTATTATTGTGTCTCATTTCATGTTAGTGTGGGCTGTCATTTTAGTTTTGCTTTGTGCTATTTTTTCGTGTTTGTTTATTTTATCAGTCAGGGTGCGTTCTGTTGTTTCATCGATGAGTTCCTCGACGCTCATTCATGCTCCTCGACCAGTGTGCCATTGCCATAAGAAGAACAGATTTTTTGATGTTTGAAACAATTGTTCATGAATCTGGTAAATTAGTGACAGCTCGATATAGATAGAAATGATATGTTATCGTGCAAAATATAAAATAATTATTAAAAATGAAAAATAATTATTTTCAATACATGAATCGATAGTAAATGTAGCTATTATTCAATATTCTTATATAAGATTTGTGTTTCAATGCCATTTTTCTTCTTAAATTGTCATTTAAATATTGTACCAGTTTCTTATGATTTTATTAATAGTGTATTCCGAAAATGAACCGGTTAGTTTTTTTAGTAACCGGTTTCATTACGGAACACGGTTTTTTAAAATTGTGGTTAGTTTTTAATAACCAAACTAACCGTGCTCGAGCGGCGGTTATTTTGGTTACTTAACAGCTGTTGTTGACAAGTTTGAAACGTGTTTGGCGGCTTTTGCAGTGTTTGTGGATTTTTGTCTTATAAAACTATATTTTTATGATGACTGATAAATAAACATGTATTTTTATTATTTAACAGTATATATTCATATTAGATGAATTTATTATTCGTTCTGAAGCTCATATTTACTTTTTTCTTTGTGTTATTTTTTTATCCTTATATTTAAGTTAAAGCAGGTGTGATGCAGAATACAATATTTTTATAATATAAACATTTTTCCATATTAAATAAATTTCACATATCAAAACTCAGCTGTCAAGTGACAACTGTCATCGTGAAAGTGTTCCGTTATGACGTCATTCTAACCGTAACCGTGGTAAAATTGAACCGCACCGTGATTCATTTTCGGAATATACTATAAGTTTTATCAGGTTGGATGACGTCACTCAATATGTATAACGTTTTCAGTATAACACCATGTTAAAAGTTAACAAGATGGCCGACGCCATATATATTTTCTGATTTTTGTGTTTCAATTAGTTAATATCAACTTTAAAGTGCTTATTGCTAGTTAAATAACAATGGTAAAACAATATTTATAACTAATAATTATTAGTTTTATTGTATATTACAGAAATTATAACGTTTTAAAATATTGAACTCTCATAATTTTTGACACTTCTTAGATGCATGTTTTTATTCTAATTTAACTTTTTCGCATATTTGTCAACGTTTTATGCAACAAAACTATAATGTAACATTATTTCTGTGTTTAAATATAAAAATTTAAATAGCTATAGCATCCGATTCAAATCTAGCTAACCTCAAATAGAAGACAAAAAAACTGTTAATATTCTGAGTGTAGATGTGATTTTCCTCTCGTATAGGTTTCGACGACTGGTAAAGGCCACCCACGACATCCCTCCAGAGTCAGAAGCCGCCGAAGACGAGATTTCAACAGCGATATCTCAACCTGTGGTTGATCCAATCGAAACAGGAGCGCCCTCATGTTCAAATGCAGGTCAAATAGGTCAAGAAAGTGAAATACAGTTAACTACAGCGGAAAGTAACACGAAAAAGAAAATAAATGATCGCGAGGAGGAAGAGGATTATGCCTTTTTTATGGCGAAGTTTAATCAGGTGCTGAAAAGTGATCGTAAGATGCATGAGCCGTGGCTTAGACGAAAGTTGTTGAAAGTAGGTTGCTGTTTTTATTTATTTATTTATTTTGCTTGCTGCTATTTTACACAATCCGAACTAATCTTTTTTTAGTGATGGGCGTTTATTGGTTAATTCTAAGACAGATACGGCATATTTAGCTTATTATTTACTAATATTTATACAAATTTGTTCTTTAAAATATGAACTTGAATGGTTTTCTATGTTTCTCATCTTTAAATTTAATACAAAATTAGAAAACGCTACCATAATATACTTTTTTAAATCAATATTATAACTTACACGAATAAATAAATATAGCATCACGCCTTCTACCCATTGCTGGGTGTGGCACTCTGCCGAAGCAGATCTCGGTAAGTGATATGTTTTGCGCGTGAAGTGTGGTTACCAGTCATCAAATCACGGCCCTCAAAGATGTTAGTGGTGGAGGAGCCACAGGGGTAGCTTTTGAAATTATGAAAATTGTTTGTCGCCTGTGGGAATCGAACCAGGGTTCTCAGGATCCACAGGCCGACTTCATACCACTGAGCTAGCCACCACACAAAGCTATAAAATTAACAAAATAAACAATTTAATTTTTCTTCGACCGTGCAGAAAGTAGACATTTCCAACTGTCAGTTGAGAGTAGAAAGTTGACATTTGCGGCCTGCCGAGCGATAAAGTAAGAGTATATATCATCGTATTCATGGATATATGGAAACTCAACATTTTCAAACGAATTTCAAAACAGAAAAATTGATAAAAAGTCCTTTTAAATTCTTTTTTGTGTTCGCATCATTTAAAATAAGGTTTACATTGCCTTGAAAACCGATGGAAAGTTTAATTTTGCGCACTAGTGCGCAAAGTAATTTTGTCTATTAAAACGCTAATTGTACTTATATACACACATTTTAAGGAATTTATAAAAGAAATAGAGACATTAGCTTATAACGCCATCAATCAGGCACATTTTAACAAACTTGAAAAAATTAACAATTTGTTTTCAAATAACTAATGTCACTGCATGACATACTTAACTGTCAATATAAATTCACGTTTCGAATTTAATACATTTCATCATTGTCGATTATATAATTTTTGCTCGTTACAAAAATCATTGTACAAAACTCGTGCACAAAGACTTCATTTGCACCATTGAATTTTTTCCTAGATCATCCATTCAATCTTTTGTTCTCCACCAATTAATTAGTTGTGCCTTAATAGCCGCTGCTCGCATCAGTATTAATAGTGCATTGTAGATGCTTTTGCACCCTTTTTATTTTCTTATTTCGAAGAAAACCTTGGTTTGGTATAAAATCAGTCATATATTGTCGTAAGTCTTTTTATTATTATTTATCTTGTTGTTAAACTACACTAAATACTTGTAAGGTAGTGTAAGGTTAATAATAATGTCTTATTTAGGCTCGCAAGAAGAAATCTTCTCAAACAGAAGAGGAAAGTGAAGAAAATGAACAAGAAATTCCTCAAGACAATTATTTGTGGCTCAATAGTCTTCTAGCAAGAATCATCTACGATGTTCGGAAACATGATAAAGTTATTGAAAAGATCCAAAGCTTGATTCAAAAGAAAATCGGTACTGTAAAGGTTTGTTCACATTTATAAAAATAAAAATAAATATATCGTCATGTCTTCTACCCATTACTGGGTGTAACACTCTGCCGAAGCAGATCTCAGTAATTTGTCTATTTATGCGCGTAAAGTGTAGTTACTAACTGTCAAATTACGACCCCCAAGGATGTTAGTGTGGGAGGAGCCACAGGAGTAATTAAAAACTCAATAAATAACTACATCATTACGTCTACTACTTATTACTGAGTGTGGCACTCTGCCGTAGTAGATCTCGGTTAGTGATACATTTGTGCGCGTTACTAGCCGTCAAATCAACGCTCCCAAAGGTGTTAGTGACAAGAGAGCCATTGGGGTAATTTAAAAAATAAATAAATAAATATATCATCACGCCTACTAGCCATTAATTGAGTGTGGCACTCTGTCGCAACAGATCTGTACAAAAGATATATTTATAATCGTGAAGTACAGCTACCAGTCGTCAAATCACGGCCCCAAAATATATTAGGGGCAGGGGTCTACTTATTGCTGGATGTGGCACTCTGCCGTAGCAGATCTCGATAAGTGATATATTTATGCGCGTAAAATACAGTTACCAGCTGTCAAATTACAGTCCGCAAAGATGTTAGTGGAGGGGAAGCCATAAGGGTGTCCTGTTTATCTTGACAATTTGACAGTTGTCAATTTTGAAACCTATTTTTCTTTTCCTTCTATTTGTGTTTACTAACCTCGAAATGTAAGTGATTTTGTAGGTCGCGAATGTTTAAGAAATCTCGACCCTTCGGGCCTCGATTTTCCAAACTGAATTCTTGACCTAAAAACTCTCACAGTTCATGGTACGTAATATACTATTACTGTCCACAGTGGATGGTATGTAAATATTAAAATCCTGATGTAACCATGAAAACCACTGTGCAATAAAAGCTCCACTTACTATGTTTAAATTTTGTCATTAATAGGTAACTTACAGTACAAGTATTGTACATACATATATACATACATATCTTGACGCTATACCCCAATAAATGGGGTAACACGAATCCTAAAATCACTCATAAAACATTCACTCATCAAACAATCAGTCGTCGTCCAGAGCTGGGCAAGCTACTTAAAAAAAGTAGCTAAGCTACAGCTACAGCTACAGCTATTCTTTAAAAAAGTAGCTAAGCTACAGCTATAAGCTATATTTTGTAAAATATAGCTAAGCTACAGCTAAAAGCTTTTGTTAAAGTAGCTGTTAAATTTTAAAGCTACTTTTTTTAATTATTGTGAAATAATTAAATTTGCCATTGTCATATGATCAGTCTTTTGTTATAATGACTGTTAATTTACTATTACGTACATAAATATCAAAAATAGCAAATACCATCTGGCACCTATTGTGTATTTTTGCGTATTAGAGCCAGTTAGAGCTGGCAACAAATAATTATTTTGTGTGGGTTTAGCTTGAACGCATGCGTACTTTGTTGACCTTCTGCTTCAAAAGTAGCTTTAAAAGTAGCTTCAGTTGTTATTTTTAAGCTAATAGAAAAAAAGTAGCTAGCTACAAGCTACAGCTATATTTTTTCACAGTTAGCTAAGCTACAGTTACAGCTAAGGTAAATGTAGCTAAGCTACTGCCCAGCTCTGTCCTCGTCAAACATTTTCATCCAAACAAACCAGCCTCACTTCAACCACATTCATAGATCACTCCATATAAACTCATTCATTTATTACACTCGAAAAGAAAAATAATAATAAACATTTTTCAGCTTCCATATTTCATCGATTCAATCCTCTTGCACCATCTAACCATCGGGGCCTCTGCCCCAACTCTCTCCAACATCCAGAGCCCCATTCTCGACGAGCGAGGTCTGTGGCTCTACATGGACATCGTCTACGACGGTGTGACCTCCATGGGTATTGTAACCAAGCTCAATCTAATGAAACTAAAAGAACAAGCTGGCAAACAGGACGAACCATTGTCTAGTGGTGATGAACGTGAGGGGCGAAGTCCTATGTTTTATAGTGATGTGGAAGATAGTGCTGAGTCCAGTGATGAGGAAGTGTGGACCGTTCAATCGGTCGCCAGCACGGATGGCAGTCAGACGTAAGTCACAGTATTGGTTAAATAAATATTAAAATAGTTTATATGCGCAACCGGGTCGAAATTCATGTGTTTCAGTCTTGGAAAGCGGGCTTAAACACTTCTTTTTGGTCTTAGGATCATAGTAAAATAATTTTTACAATACTTGTACTCTAAGTTAGCTATTAATGACAAAATTTAAACACAGTAAGTAAATATATATATATCATCACGCCTTCTACCCATTACTGGGTGTGGCACTCTGCCGAAGCAGATTTCGGTAAGTGATATATTTATACGCGTGAAGTGCGGTTACCAGTCGTTAAATCACGGCCTCCAAAGATGTTAGTGATGGAGAAGTCACAGGAGTAATTTTAAATAAATATATCATCACGCCTTTTACTTATTACTGGGTGTGGCACTCTGCCGAAGCAGATCTCGGTAAGTGATATATTTATACGCGTGAAGTGCGGTTACCAGCCGTCAAATCACGGCCTCCAAAGATGTTAGTGATGGAGAAGTCACAGGAGTAATTTTAAATTGGTGAAAATGTTTTGTCGGCTGTGGGGTTCGAACCAGGGTTCTCAGGAAACCACAGACCGACTTCATAAGACTGAGCTATAATTATTATTATTGTTATAATGTTTTATCACGTTTTTGAATGTACTAATTTTATTTTATTATTAATTTTGCAATAGTTCAACAACGTCCAGAAAACCAAATACAGGCAGCAGAAAATTCTTACAAATGGTGGACAAAATTGCGTCTTCAAGATACTTTCAACAAGTAAGTTTTTTTACACCATATTACCCTATAATATTTACACCACTAACTATATTTATCAGCTGTCAACAAATTAGAAATTTATATTAATCAGTGAATGATTTTTCCAGGTAGCCGAAAATAAATACATCAAACGAGCAATGGAAGGCGTCTCCAAAACAGAAATCAAACTAACAGTTCAAATCCAACACTTAGCCGGCACCTTGGTGGTAAATATTCCCCCACCACCTTCAGACCGGATCTGGATTGGTTTCCAAAGCAACCCGGAATTGAAATTAACTGCTCTACCCACTTTTGGGGAAAGGAGCATTAATTTTATGCACGTTTCAAGATGGATTGAACGGAAACTTTCCGTCGAATTCCAAGTAAGAAATCAAAGAAACTGTTTTACAATCATTTTGTTACTGAAACCGGCAAGAAAGTGCCTACTTTCCTCACCAATTTTAATATGGAAAGTGGGTTTTTACCAAAACAGTCAAGTAAAGTACGTATCCAAGGCTACAACAAAAATAACAGTCTGGTAAAGTAAAAAACAGTCTGGTGAAGGTTTTACCTGACTGTTATTTTTTGTTGTAATCTTGGATACGTAGTCTGCTGTCAATACAATTCATATCAAAAAATTTAAACATTTTGAGTTATTTATGATTAAATATTGATTAACTTAAACGGTTTCAGAAAAAATAGTATACAAAATACGTCAGGAAAGTGTTTTTACTTGACTCAGCAGATTAAAATACTCCACCTGCGGCCTTGTATTTCAAACAACCGCTTCGTCAAGTAAAATATCACTTTCCTGACTTATTATGTAATAAACTATTTTGAATATTTTAAGAATTTATTCTGTGACGTTTTGTGACGTAAAAACAGCTGTTCGGGCTGCAATCACTGCGCCAACAAATTGAACTATTTTTTTGAGACTAGATTTGAAAAGAACCGTTTTTTTCAAATCTCGCCACAAAAAAAGTTCATTTTGTAGGTGGCGCAGTGATCGCAGCCCAACAAGATTTGAAAAGAACCGTTCTTAAATAAATAAATATATCATCCCGCCTTCTACCCATTACTGGGTGTGGCACTCTATCGAAGCAGATCTCGGTAAGTGATATATTTATGCGCGTGAAGTGCGATTAACAGTCGTCAAATCACAGCCTCCAAAGATGTTAGTGGTGGAGGAGCCACAGGGGTAGCTTTTGAAATTATAAAAATTGTTTGTCGCCTGTGGAAATCGAATCTAGGGCACCAGGGTTCTCAGGATCCATAGGCCGACTTCATACCACTGAGCTAGTCACCCCATATCAAATTTCGTCCTAAAAAACTAGTTCATTTTGTTGGTGGCGCAGTAATCTTTGCCTGAACAGCTGTTTTTACGTCATAGTGTCACGTGAGTGCCCGCATCCTATTGTCTGTTGGTAATAGACATATTTTTTGAAAAAGCAATGATCGTTCGCCGGGATTTGAACGAAAGATTGCACGAAAACGCATGAGTATTCGCCGAGTGTTTGTAGCTCAATTGGTGAGAGCAGTCACCATACGAGTGAACGATTCTGGGTTGAAATCCCGGCGAATGTTTATTACTTTTTCAAAAATTCTATTTTGAATATTGTTTTTGTGTTTGCAGAAATTCCTAGTGTTACCAAATATGGAGGACTTTGTTCTACCGATATTATTACCGCAATTACCACAATGAATCCGGTAACGAATTGTTAGTGAACCGGTAAGATTGCATTCCTTTTTTTATAATCTTCCCTTTTTCTATCAGACTGTGGTTTTCATGTGATAAAACATAAATAATAAAAAAAAAACTGTATTTCTATATTATTGTTTTATCTACAAAATGTTTGTAGATACGTTGATTTTATTTTGTTGTTGGTACTTAAAACAGTTTTATTTACAAGTTTACAATTTTTAAAGTAGACATATCACAATAATATTTGTTACACTACAAATTCCTTAAAACTTATGATTGTGACTATAAATATAATAATAATCGCACTGTTTTATGCATTATGTGCAATTGTATTACAAAGTATTATTAATTTATTTGAAAAAGTGACTGCTATTATAAATTAACTTATTTTAAATATTCCTAAATTATTTTAGACAAACAAAATTGTTTAGAAATGTTTGATAAGTATGTTTTAGCAGTGAGTCAGTCTTGTGCATTTAATTTTAAAAAGCACCGAATTGTAAAGATGAAAGCCATTTAAATGTGATTAGAAGGGATAAAAATGAGTGTCAAATTCAGCAAAACTGAAAAAAATTGCCATATTTGTGTAATTAATTGTCGAAGGTGATTGGTGCATTTTAGATGGTCATAGACTGATTTTATGAAACAATTCGCAGCCTAAATATTAGAATCACTTTAAATAATTATTTTATTTTCATAAAAATAAATAAAGTTTGGATAAAAATAATATAGAGTAAACTTATCATGCCAAAGACTTTAAATAATAAATTTTATAATAATAATCAAGGATTTTATAACATTGTATATTTTTTTAACTTCTAGTTTAATAATTAAAATAGTTCAAAATGTTTTCTCTAATATTTTTGTTGTATTTCATGTATTCTGTAAATTCACAAATGTATTTGTGCTACACATATTGTTGGAAATAAATTTTAAATTGATGTTTTTAAAAATCAATCACTTCGTTTATTTATGTATTATTTTCAGTTTTGTTACAACTTCTTTTCTTTATGGTGAAGGTCTTCCTCTTCTAATCTATCTCGATAAATTTACAGCCCGATTTTCAAAAAAGTTGTACCTAATTCTGCATTTTGAGTTAGTTAATATTATTCTAGTTCGATTTTAAAAAGATAATCTGAAAACTTATGCTGGGTTGCAACAGTATCAATAGCGATTTTCAGACATTTATTGAACCGTTAGTTGCTAATGAACCGATAAAACTTTCATGCAACCCAGCATAAATGGTAACAATATTATATTGGAGTTTATTTAAACCTTTTTGAGAATGTGGTTTAGTTTAATTTGTCTAATCAAAAATCAAGATTAGCTAAAACTATTTTGAGAGTTGGGCTGTTAAAATATAAGTATTTTTAATCTTCTTTAACAGAATTAAAAACTGTAAAATATGAACACGCAGTTCGAACAACCTGGAAAGCAAAATCGAAATAGAAAACCCCTCTAACGAACTGAAAATAGTTATTTGTGTACCTAGAGCAGAAAGTAGTCTATTACCGCTCGTGCACGGAAAGCAACAACCATGCGAGAGCTGTAAGGACATTTTCTGCTCGAGGTGCTCACAATATTTTTTCCACGACCATTTAGAAACACTTAAAAATAATTTAATAGTTTACGAACCATTACCGACGTACAGAAAATAGTTATTTGTGTACCTAGAACAGAAAGTAGTCTATTACCGCTCGTGCACGGAAAGCAACAACCATGCGAGAGCTGTAAGGACATTTTCTGCTCGAGGTGCACACAATATTTTTTCTACGACCATTTATTTAGAAACCCTTAAAAACAATTTAATAGTATATTACGAACCATGAACTGTAAGTGACAGTTTTTAGGTCAAGTATGTAGTTTGGGAAATCAAGGTCCGAAGGATCGAGAGTCCTAAACATTCGCGACCTAAAAAGATCATTTATAGTTCAAGGTTAGTAAGTTACTTTTTACAATACTTGCACAAATAGAAGGAAAAGGAAAATAGGTTTCAAAATTGAAAGCTGTTAAATTGTAATCAAGATAAACAGGATCTTGATATGTAATATTTACTTACACATGGTGGACAGTAAGTAAATATTAAAGTCATAATGTAACCACTGTGCAATAAAAGTTGTACTTACTGTTTAAAATTTGTCATTAATGGGTAGCTAGCTCAGTGGTATGAAGTCGGCCTGTGGATCCTGAGAACCCTGGTACCCTAGACTCGATTCCCACAGGCGACAAACAATTTTCATAATTTCAAAAGCTACCCCTGTGGATCCTCCACCACTAACATCTTTGGAGGCCGTGATTTGACGACTGGTAACCGCACTTCACGCGCAAAATATATCACTTACCGAGGTCTGCTTCGGCAGATTGCCACACCCAGTAATGGGTAGAAGGCGTGATGATATATTTATTTATTTATATTAATAGGTAACTTACAGTACAAGTATTGTAAAAAATCATTTTTGACAGGTTTCTATTTTAAAATTCGTTTGAAAATGTTGACAGTTTTCATGTATCCATAGATACACTTATTTTACCGCTCGGTGACCGGTAAACGTTAACTTTCTGCACACAACTGGCAGTTGGAAATATCTACTTTCTGTTCGGTCGTAGAAAAACAGTTTTCAGTTCTGAAGTTTTCATTAATTGATTATTAACTCTTGTATTATTACTGAACGTGACAGAACTTTCAAAAAAATAATTCTAGTCTTTAATTAGCGTCTTAAAATATTAAAAAATCATGTTACCATTTCAAAGGACTCGAGGGACGCAGGAGTAAACTTCCAAGCAGTCAAATGAAACGGTTGTTGAGCTCTAACTATAATAAAAATAATTATTTTCTTAATTCTTTCGGACTTTTCAAACCAACCGCTATTATAAGCTGCCTGCGAAATTTGAAAGCACTGAAAAAATAATTAGTTCATATATGATTTAATATTGCTTATAAAACTGTGTTTACTTCCGTAGTTAGTAGATCGGCTGTATAACAATGAACAAACAGTTCCCATAATGCTGCAATTATAAAAATCACGTTGCGCAGAAAGTTGTAGGTGTCGCCTCCAAACTAAAAAAGACATTTTTAAATGAGATTGGACAATTGGAGCCGCTCTTCAAGATCTGCAGTTGCGGAATTGGCTCCATAATACATGTAAGGCTTTATGATATATTTATTTATATTATTTGATATCTTACCAATGAAATTATTAATCCACTGACACATAAAAAGCCGGCAGAGAAAAAGAATTGTAATAAAATTGTTTTCGTTACACATATTTCCAAATCATTACAGAATCTGTAACAAAAATAATTGGATTGTAGTTATCTTTCCAAAAAAAAATCTAGAACATTTATAAGATAGCCATCTTTCCGAAAAAAAATCCTAAACATTTTCCAGGCAGTCATTTTCCTAAAATAAAATTCTAGGATATTTATAAGTCATCCATCTGTCTTTAAATAAATTCTTGAACCTTCTTTTAGCATTAACATTCCCAAAAAAAAAATGCTAGAACATCAATCAGGCAGATTCATAAATCAGGTTAGAGCTAACACCATTTTTTATTTCGTTTTTAACTCTCTTTTCCATATACGAAACAAATTTATTGTAACTTGAGTTAAATAGGATGCGGGCACTCACGTGACATTGTGACGTAAAAACAGCTGTCCCGTGAAAGATCACTGCGCCACCTACAAAAATGAACTATTTTTTGGGACGAGATTTGAAAAGAACCCGGTTCTTTTCAAATCTCGTTCCAAAAAATAGTTCATTTTTGTAGGTGGCGCAGTGATCTTTCACGGGACAGCTGTTTTTACGTCACAATGTCACGTGAGTGCCCGCATCCTATGAGAGTTAATTAGCATTAAATTTAGTTCATTTCTTTAATCTGTCCTAATTTGAAACAGAGTTAAAGATAATATTAAAAACGGTGTTAGCGCTAATCCGTTTTGTGAATCTGCCTGTATAAGACTATCCATCTTCCAAAAAATCAGATACTTACTCACAAAGATCTTGATGTAAGTCTACACAATGATATAAAAATATTTCTTGACGATTTTCATCTTCTTCAATGACTGTAAAATTCGTCAACCGATACTAAAATAATTAGTAAATAAAAACATTACTTGATAAGTAAATATTTCAAATATTCTTCAAACCTGTAATAGTCTAAATTGTCCACATAGATTCAGAACTAAAAAAATAAATAAAGTATCCGATGCAATTAACAGAATTATACTGCCCATCGTGGCAACCGTTTGCAACAAGTAAAGTGCATCAAATAATGGATGTTTATGTTTATCTGTAAAATATTCAATTAAATTCCTTAACAAAACTTTAAATTTCAGTGGTATCAAGTCGGCTTGCGGATCCAAAGAATCCTGGTTCGATCACCACAGCCCACAAACATTTTCACCACATTAAAATTACCCATGTGGCTTCTCCACCACTAACATCTTTGGGGGCCGTGATTTGACAGCACTCCACGCGCATTAATATATCACTTACCGAGATCTGGCTTCGGCAGAGTGCCATACCCAGTAATAGGTAAAAGGCGTGATGATATATTTATTTATGAGGTTGGTAGCTCAGTGGTATCAAGTCGGCCTGTGGACCGTAAGAACCCTGGTTCGATTCCCACGGCCGAAATTTTCAACACATTAAAACTACCCCTGTGGCTCTCCTACCACTAACATCTTTGGGGGCCGTGATTTAACGACTGGTAACCGCATTTCACGCGCATAAATATATCACTTACCGATATCTGCTTCGGCAGAGTGCCACACCCAGTAATGGGTAAAAGGCGTCATAATATATTTATTTAAATAATAATATAAGGTAGATAGCTCAGTGGTATCTAGTAGGCCTGTGGATCTAAAGAACCCTGGTTCAATCCCCACAGCCGACAAACATTTTCACCAATTTAAAATTACCCTTGTGGCTCTCCCACTACTAACATCTTTGGGGACCGTAATTTTATGGCTGGTAACCATACTTCATGCGCATAAATATATCACTTATCGAGATCTGCTTCGGCAGAGTGCCACACCCAATAATGGGTAAAAGGCGTGATGATATATTTATTTAAATAAAAATATAGAGCAGATGGCTTAGTGGTATCAATCGGCCTGTAGATCCTGAGAACCTCGATTCGATTCCCACAGCCGACAAACATTTTCACCACATTAAAATTACCCCTCTGGCTCTTCCACCACTAACATCTTTAGGGACCATAATTTAAAGGCACTTCACGCGCATAAATATATCGCTTACCGAGATCTGCTTCGGCAGAGTACAACAACCAGTAATGGATAAAAGGCGTGATGATATATTTATTTTATTTTTAAATTCCTTTCATACAAACTCGACTTAATCATTTCATCTTCAATCATTCCTTTTTCCACGCAACCCTCAGCCTTTAATTCACCTATATTAGCTGGTAGCCAAGTTTCAAAAGGTAGAATTAACTCTGGCTTATTTCCAGGTTTCGGAAGAACTCCTAGCATTTGTAAAATCGGTTCTATGATCCAAAGTATACCAGCTAAGAACAGAGTAACCATTTGGAAAACAGTTAAAATGTAACAGAATTTTCCATAACTTCTTAAAATATCCTTTTCTTTTTCTGCGCTACATTCATTCTTGCTCCAGAAATCTTCTTCTATCGTTGTGATTAATTTTGAGAATTGTTTGCGATAGAACTGAAATGATTATAATAGTATATTACATGATAAGTCAGGAAAGTGATATTTTACTTGACGAAGCAGTTGTTTAAAATACAAGACCGCAGGCCGAGTATTTTAATCTGCTGAGCCAAGTAAAAACACTTTCCTGCTATTTTTTCTGAAACCGTTCAATTTAATCACTATTTAATCATAAATATAAATATATCATCACGCCTTCTACCCATTACTGGGTGTGGCACTCTGCCAAAGCAGATCTCGGTAAGTGATATATTTTGCGCGTGAAGTGCGGTTACCAGTCGTCAAATCACGGCCTCCAAAGATGTTAGTGGTGGAGGAGCCACAGGGGTAGTTTTTGAAATGATGAAAATTGTTTGTCGCCTGTGGGAATCGAATCTAGGGTACCAGGGTTCTCAGGATCCACAGGCCGACTTCATACCACTGAGCTAGCCAGCCCATTTAAATAATTCAAAATATTTAAATAATATGAATTGTACTGACAGCAGACTACGTATTCAAGGTTACAACAAAAATAACAGTCCGGTAAATTCTTTACCAGACTGTTTTGTACTTTACCAGACTGTTATTTTTGTTGTAGCCTTGGATACGTACTTTACTTGACTGTTTATGTAGAAACCTACTTTCCATACTAAGATTGGTCAGGAAAGTTGGCACTTTCTGGCCGGTTTCAGAAAAAATATATGCCGGAAGCTTTTGACTGAGAGTATACCATGTAATTTAAATATTTAAAGCCGCATAAAATTGAACAAAGGACGGCGCAGATATTTAAAGAAACTTCGATTATATCTGGCCATCCTAAATAACTAGAATATGTCGATGTCCATAAACAATAAATTGGACAAGTTAATGCGATCATCATGCTTTTTAAATTGAATGTACCATTTTTTTTGGGGTAACTATCAATTAAATTTAGTACTTTTCTGGGTATTTTACAATAATTTTCTAGTTCTGATTTGAAATGTGACATTTTGATCTTTGGAAATTGTTGAATATTTTTTTACATTTTATAATATGGTGCAAAGTAAAAATGGGTCATAAATCATAGATAATCTGTCTAGTAATAACTATAATCAAGAACTATTACTTTGACACAATTATGTTCCTGTTTGAAGTAATAACTTTTTTATGTCATACATTTGATATTATATTCTGTTTATAAATTATAATATCACAGTAAATTGTATAAAATAGTCTGTATTTTATACCAAATGTTATCAATTACTTTTTTCTTTTTATGAACGAGAAATTATTGATTTATAAAATTGACATTTTTTAGACGGCTTTCAAATCAGTAAAAATAATCGGTTTTCAAAATTCAATTCTCCATTCCTTGAATTATACTCAAATTCTCATCCCTTATTATCAGCCCTCATTTAAAAGTAATGGTTGAGTGGTATCGAGTCGGCCTGTGAATCCTGAGAACCCTGGTTCGATTACTGTAATTGGGATTGAATTCCTGTTGTGTACAGTAACAAATAAATAAATACTGTTTGTCAGGTTGTATAGTAAATTAAAATAAATAAATATTTCATTTTCAGACTTGAAATCAAACAACGTGACATCGCTTTCCGTGGACAAAACCTTCGTGGACGACGGCTGCATCCGAGACGTGAAGAACAACAACAAGCTGATTCTCATCGAGACCTGATGCATCATCACCGACTACTACTACCACTGGGTGTGGATTTACCATCAAGAAACAGGTCGGAAGTTTTATTTTAAGTGTTCATATGTCTTAAACATATTTCCAAAGATATTTAGAGATAGTTTTTAGGGAAGCTATTTGTCTTGAAGACAATTTGGGCTTTTTTTTTAGATAAAAATTATTTTGACGCATATCAAAATATCGATATCAAGGAGTTAAATTATAAATGATCTTTAAGGAGATAGATAAATGAAAATAGGGAAAGAATTGTGAAATTGAATCAACGAAAATGAAGTATTTTTTACAAGTTTTACTTTTTGCACGATTTTTAAAATAGTAGGAAAATGTGAACACTGTCGCTACAATTTTTCGTTAAAAACAAGTTTCAAAATTAATTTGCAAAAAGCTTCCATCAGAAACAAGAGTTCATGGATTGAAACCTCGCTGTCTTTAACTTTTACCTAAAAATGTAAATGCTTTCGAGTGATTCAGATTCAGTTCTTGAGATGAATTTCTTGTTCTGCAGCGTAATATATAAATAAATAGTCGAGAGTTGTAACTTCGACAATAAATACAAGTGCGTCCAAGTAGTTTTGATTCTATTAAAAAAATTATGTTCTCTGCAATTGTAGGAGTGAATAACACAATTTAACGAAATAAAAGCAAAGTTCACGATATTAGTCGTGGTCATGTGCCACGTATGTCGAATGAAAGATTGATGAAATTGAGGTATAAACGAATGGGTATGATTGAAGATTTGTTCGTGAATGAAAGATGAATCGGTCATATGTGAATGGAATTATGAATGTGGATGAATTAATTACGGGGTGAATTTATTGAATGTACAGTCAATGTTTCAAGGGTTCGTGCTACTCCATTTGTCAGGATTAAAGATAAATAAAAAACTGCAAAGATTTCATGTTATTAGTTGTAATTAAATAATAACTAGTCAGATTTTAAACTGTTGAATGCTATAGGTGAGATAGTTTACTGATGGAAGTAATATTTATTTTATAAAAATACGAAAACAAATTCAAGAAAATTATTATTATTGATATTTGCAGTTGGTTTACATATATATATTAACACTTTTATTTTATCATACGCGACCATGGCATATCTTCCGTACATCTGTGTCTTACATAAAAGCAATTTAATTGAATTATCTATAATTGGCCTGAATAATGACTATGAAATATTATTTTATGTTGAGTATTTTTGATATACTAAATATTTATTTAACATTTTAAAATTAAATTCTAATTATAGAGACGTTATAATTTAAACGTTTTATCGGGAATTTGTATTCAAAAACAAATCATACATGTATTACAATTATTTACATATGTTAATAACAAACAATAGCAATAATAAAATTATTTATAATAATATCAAAAGTAAAATGATAAATATTGTATTTGTAGTGTATATTTTTATTCTTGAATCGTTCAAGGTAACATTTATAAATTTTCGTTAGAACTTGTTTCACAGTTAGTGAGTCATTGTTCGGTCGAAACCTGCAAACTCGTACCATCGCTCGGGCTAGCATTGTCCATCTCTCTCTAGCACATTGTAAGCATTGGAATGATTGCGCAAGACTCGCTCACTTGCCTAGAATTCGTTGTGGTGTACAGACGTAGATATCGCGCTCCGTACTTTTGCTGCCTTTTAAAAGGCCATCATACCTAACAATTGTCCTCCAACAACGCTAGTGCCTTCACGTGTGGGCCCAACAT
The DNA here is from genome assembly GCA_911728475.2 of Pterostichus madidus. NCBI lineage: Eukaryota > Metazoa > Arthropoda > Insecta > Coleoptera > Carabidae > Pterostichus > Pterostichus madidus. Next base: position 352,139 of record OU452314.1, on the reverse strand, counting down.
ACTTTCTACATAATTTCTACATACATTTGGCAAGCTTTGTAAGCGTATCGCGAACCGGGTGTGGCGAGTCCCTCGAGACCAAGGTCGTAGTTTGGTGTGTAGGCGGGTCGCCCAGCTAGAGAGTACTCTGCCGATGACTTCGTGGTCGGGGTCGCCAAATCCCCTCGTTAGAGGTGGCCTTTGGATTTCCGGGCAAGTACATAGAGGCTTCTCTTCCCACGAGCACTGTGGAGTACTCTCCCTACGACTCGGGTAGGTTCAGTAGGCGTAAACCGAGAGGTCGGGGCTACGGAATATAGTCCACGTCTTTGCATTAAGTACAAGCACACTTCCGGCTGCTTGTCGTAGATTCATTGCGCCACTTGACACTTCAAAATTAGCTATTTGTACACAGAAACTTAGGTAGGGATAAGGCAAGAACAGAACCGAAGAAAGAACAAAGAAATCAACATTGAAAACAACGTGAAGATCAAGAAATGTATAAATGGGATGTTATGGGATGAATGGAATGTGTGGTATAAATGGTGTATGCTGCATGTCATAACTTGTCTATTGTTCTATTTTATTGCATTTTGTTCTGAGTTTCTGTTTCAGGTTCAACAATCATCAAATGTCTTTATGTATGTTTTATTTCTAATGTTTCCAACTATTCTATGTTACTAATACATTGTTTTTATGTTTCTAGGGACATGACGAGACCTGCAAGCATCTTCTGCGGCCTCAGCATCATCATGGAGCAGTTGGTGTTCTAACCAGCGTCAACGGAGCCTGTATCGTCGTGGACAACATCATCTGAGTCAATATCACTTCAACTATGTCAGAAGTTGGCTGCGCAGTATCAGCAGTCATCGCAGAATGTCGTCCGCAGCTCACAGCAACAATGTAAGAACATTATTATTTTTTAAATGAGTTGTATTTAACCGAGCATCAAAATATTAAAGTTTGTCTGCTTATTTATCAATTTAAACAGTTAAAATAAATATTCGGCACAATATACAGAAAATAAAATAAGTAAGAAATATTGAAATTAATCTCCTAAAATAATCTTTTAATCTAAATAATTAAAAAAACGTTTCGAAACTTTTTTAAATTATTGAGAATAAGTGATCATTTCAAGAGATAATTCCAATGTTCTTTACTTATTTTTCTGGATAGTTTATTTACTATTTTTGGCTTTCAATAATTACTTTTAAAGATCGTTTAGTATTTTTTTTTTTTGGTATTTGTTTAATTGTATGTTTTTTCTAATGTTTCCAGCATTCTATGTTACTAATACATTGGTTTTATGTTTCTAGGGACATAACGGGACCAGCTGGAGATGTAACCAGCATCACCAAAGTCTGTATTAACATCCTGGATTAGCTGGAGATGTAACCAGCGTCCTGGAAGCAGCTGGAGATGTAACCAGCATCACCAAAGTCTGTATTATCATCCTGGATTAGCTGGAGATGTAACCAGCGTCCTGGAAGCAGCTGGAGATGTAACCAGCTTTACCGGAGTGCAGCAACATCAGAAATGCCGAGATTGAACATCAAGTCCGCTGCTCGCAACATCTTTGTAAGAAAATTATTATTATTATTAAATTATTTGGGTAAAAGTCAGTTAAAAGCAATAATAAATATGTTTTGTTTTAAATTTATAATTTACAATAACACTATCTTTAAAACATATTTATTTTAAGAACTAATAATGAACCGATTGGGGTGATTAACTATATTTTTAATTCTCAAAACGTTCTGGAATTATTTCAGAGTAAAATATTTAAAATAAAAGATGTATGTAAATAAATTTGTATCACTCATAATTAAAATATTTTTCTCTACTTTAATTTATGACCGATTTTAAGCACGAAAATAAAGTTAATCACCCTTATCTATTATTATATTTTGTAAATTAAGATAGAGAAATATTTTTACCCACAATAATTATTTCCAATTTAAAAATAGAAGTTTTAAAAGTTTTTTTTTACAATATTTAAATTGATTTTATTTTAAAGACTGGAAAAAGTGATTGAATTATTATTTAATTATTTGAATAGTTACTTATTTGTATTTAAAATAGAATTTAAATATAAAGAGCATGTGAAACCAGCCACCAAATAATTCAATGTAATTTACTATTTTATTAATATTGTTTGTAACTGTTTCTAATTTATTTTGTTGTTGTTTGTTTACAGTCGCAGTTGCAGCAGCGATGAAAGCCAATTTTCCGCTAAGCGTCTTTGGAGAGGTTTTCCGCTTAGCACGCGTATGTTCGACGTACGCGTAGGAGAATTCCTGGAAAATGGTTCAGCTTCTTGCCTCTCAAGTCACATCCAGGAAGCTGGGACCAGGCTTTATATTTAAAATAAAAATTGTGTTACAAATAAATAAGATGTGGTACTAATAAACTAAATATTACAAAATATACTTGTCTTTTATTATAATATAGTAACAAATACATAGATATTTATAAGAAAATGTGTTGTAAAATAAATTATTTAGGAAATATACAGCTCCAGACTAAGTAACCGAGGCATTTATCACCATCCAACAACATCGCCTAAGTCCTGGTCACCTTCTGCAGAGTTCCTGAAGCCGATTCCAACTGTAACGTTCACCCAATATGAGTAAAGTAATTTTATATTATTCATAACTTTATTTTGTTAGTAATAATTGCAAATTTTAATCTAGTACTTTGTTTTTATGTTTATAAAGAAGTTCCACGTACATGGAATTGTTTCTGTAACTCACCTGGTGCACGGGACTCGTCTTGGAGCCGCTAGCATCTTCAACAGTGGCACTGGAGTCGTCGCAACCTTCTACAAAATTCCCGGAGTCGACATTAATCTCTCCAAGTAAATCAGAAGACTCCCAAAAATAAAATAATATCCCCAATTCACCCATCATAGTATTGTATTCAATTGTACTTGTAATATAAATATTAGTGTCTTTTATATACAGAATATTATAACTTATATTGTAATAAAAAATGTAATATAAATGTTAGTATCTATTGTATATAGTTTAAAAATGATAATAAATGAATTTAAAATAACTTACATTCTTTTATTTATAATATCCTTCTCTGCACATCAATATTTTATGAATAAAATGATAGTTTAAGCGGTAAAAAGAAATCCAAGATACACTTATCCATTGACAAATTCACACAGATGCACCAATACATAGGACTCAAATAGACTCACTAATACATTGACAAATTCACACAGATACACCAATACATTTGCATTCAAGCAGCCGCACTAATACATTGACAAATTCACACAGACAGGGATAATTTGTTTGAGTGTATTAGTGCGCGATCTACCATTGCTCACTACACACACACATCCCTGCCGGATCCGCCGCCGCCGCCGCCGCCACTATCCTCCGCCACCATCGTCACCATCTTGGTTTTTACACACACACACACACACATATCAAGAAATCGCACAATAGTAATCTCAGTGGCGCTACCTTTTCCTACGGAGTTGGAACGGCTAAAAAGGGAACTAAAATTTTAATTGGTAGGCTAATTAATCATGATATTTTAATTAGCGATTTCCGCGATAACTAGACGTTATTTGGAGAAATGTTTCAAATAGAAGTAGTTTATTTTTTTATTCTCTATAACTTTTGGTTGAAACTTTTTCCTCTACAACCCTTAACTTCGGAGATACAAAAAGCCACCCTTAAAGTGAAATATCTACCCTACTAATGCAAATATTGGGGTCGTCCGAGAATTCCGCATCGAATATGAGGTTCTAGAAGGTGTATGCAAAATTTCAGCAAGATAGAATATATCGTCATTTATTAAGCTTTTCAGAATCAAAGGTTAACCCCTTGGTGTTTGAATTCCTTAATTCTTAATCTTTTTCTGATCTCGCTGAAATTTTGCATACACCTTCTAGACCCTCATATTCGATGCGGAATTCTCGGACGACCCCAATATTTGCATTAGTAGGGTAGATATTTCACTTTAAGGGTGGCTTTTTGTATCTCCGAAGTTAAGGGTTGTAGAGGAAAAAGTTTCAACCAAAAGTTATAGAGAATAAAAAAATAAACTACTTCTATTTGAAACATTTCTCCAAATAACGTCTAGTTATCGCGGAAATCGCTAATTAAAATATCATGATTAATTAGCCTACCAATTAAAATTTTAGTTCCTTTTTTAGCCGTTCCAACTCCGTAGGAAAAGGTAGCGCCACTGAGATTACTATTGTACGATTTCTTGATGTGTGTGTGTGTAAAATCCAAGGCGACGATGGCGGCGGCGTTGTGGCGGAGGATAGTGGCAGCGGCGGAGGATGTGTGTGTGTGTGTATGTGTGAGTATTGGTAGATCGCGCACTAATGCACTCAAACAAATTATTCCTGGCTGTGTGAATTTGTCAATGTATTAGTGTGTATGTGTGAATAAATATTTTAAATAAAAGAATATAAGTTATTTTAAATTAATTTATTGGTATTTTAAAATTGTACAACACTAACATTTATATTACAAGTAAAATATATTACAATATAAAATGATTAACAATATTATGTATACGAAAGAGAGTAATATTTAAATTAAAAATACAATATTATATGAGGCTGTTATTTTATTTTGAGAGTCTTCTACTTCAGCTGATGTCAGCTTCAAGGATTCTGATAGAAACTTGCGAGTAATCTAGGAGAAGATGTTGACTCTGCGGCACTCTGCTGAAGGAGGTGACGCAGTTGATAACATCACGACCGTGGAGGCTTTAAAAACAAAGACAATGTATTAGATCAAAATTAATCATTATCACAAACAAAATATAATTATATATAATATAAAATTAATTTTTAAGGGATACTGAATGAGTTATTAATATCTTAGGATTTTTTAAGGGATGCTGGATGTGTTATAAATAACTTAGGATTTTTTTAAGGGATACTGAATTAGTTATAAACATCTTAAGATTTTTTAAGGGATGCTGGATGAGTTATAAACATCTTAAGCTATCCCTGTGGCTCCTCCACCACTAACATGTTTGGGGGCCGTGATTTGACGACTGGTAATCGCACTTCACGCGCAAAATATATCACTTACCGAGATCTGCTTCAGCGGAGTGCCACACCCAGTAATGGGTAGAAGGCGTGATGATATATTTATTTTTTATTTAATACACTACCTACTGGGTGACAGCTGATGTAACTCCAATGATTCTGCCAGCACTTTGTGAGTAATCTAGGAGACGATGCAGATTCTGAGGGACTTTGTAGAAGATGATGACGCTGTTGAAGACATCACAGACTCCAAGAAGAATCACATGCTTCAGATCGGTGGAGATTACATAAACATAAAGACAAAAGTATTAGATACAAATTTGCAATAATTACGAATAAACTTATAAATAATTCAGTTTACTCACATTCATGTTGTTGAGGGTGAAGTTGCAGCTGGGCTCGATTTCAGGAACCCCGTTGATCATATTAGAAGGTATCATTACTTCAATGGCATCGTTGACGATTCCGGGCCACTAGATTAACTAGCTATAATTTTTTTAAGGTAAGGTGACACTGAAAAACGTTCTGGATGTTTTTTGGGGAAGATAAATGATTTATAAATAATCTAGGAAATAATTAAAAACTATAAGAAAAAAATCTACATTAGCTTTAAAGAAAGCGACTTTCTCTTTCATTTTAGGGTAAATTAATGACACCTACCTCATTTTTTAGGGATGACAGTCTTGTAAGTTTTGTTGATAAATAAACAATCAATCTAACACAATTTACTTATTATTTAAATAATAAAATTAAAATATCTGAAACAAAAGACCATTAAAAAGCACAAAATATCAGTTTATAATAAAATATTATTATTATTATTATTACGAAAGCACGCATTTTCAATATATAGAATAATTATTTACAACAGTTTAATTCTGCTTCGTCCAGTCGTACCTATCTGTCATCATCGGAATCAGAATCGTTGTGGTCGCGGATTGCGGCTGGGTGATCGCGTTTCCGTTTCCTGTTGCGCTGGTGCTCACCAAGTAGCCACCAGAACCGCCGCTGGAGCAGCCGTCGAAGACCTACCAAACCATTCATTTATTTACTATAATTATTATTATGAAAGGGTAGCTAGCTCAGTGGTATCAAGTCGGCATGTGTATCCTAAGAACCTCTGTTCGATTCTCACAGCCGACAAACATTTTCACCACAATAAAATTACCCCTGTGGCTCCCCTACCATTAACATCCTTGGGAGCCGTGATTTTATGGCTGGTAACCGCACTTCACGTGCATAAATATATCATTTAACGAGATCTGCTTCGACAGAGTGCCACACCCAGTAATGGCTAAAAGGCGTGATGATATATTTATTTATTTTATATTATTATGGGGTTGGTGGCTCCGTGGTATCAAGTCGGCTGATCCTGAGAACCTCGGTTCGATTCCCGCAGCCGACAAACAATTTTCACCACATTAAAATTACCCTTGTGACTCTCCTACCACTAACATCTTTGGGACTCATGATTTGACTTAACGCGCGTCAATATCACTTACTGAGATCTGCTTCGGTAGAGTGCCACACCCAGTAATTGGTAAAAGGCGTAATAATATATTTATTTTATTTATATCACGCCTTCTACTCATTATTGGACGTGACACTCTACGGTAGCAGATCTCACGTGAAATGCGGTTACCAGCCGTCAAATCACGGTCTACAAAGATGTTAGTGGAGGAAGAGTCACAGCTTTATCTCTTCTAAAATATAAATAATGAAAATTGCGTTTGGAAAAGTATATTACGAACCATGAACTGTAAGTGACAGTTTTTAGGTCAAGAATGTAGTTTAGGAAATCGAGGCCCATTGAGTCGAGATTTCCTAAACATTCGCGACCTAAAAAAATCACTTACAGTTCGAGGTTAGTAAGCTATTTTTTACAATACTTGCACAAATAGAAAGAAAAGAAAAATAGGTTTCAAAATTGACAGCTGTCAAATTGTTATCAAAATAAACAGAATCTTGATACGTAATATTTATTTACTGTCCACGGTGGATGGTAAATAAATATTAAAGCCCTGATATAACCATGTGGCAACCACTGTGCAATAAAAGTTCTACTTACTGTTTAAATTTTGTCATTAATAGGTAACTTACAGTACAAGTATTGCAAAAATGACATTTTAACTACCACAATTCAATACCGTTATCGCAATTCATTTTTACATAATCAAACTAATGGGGTGACTTGCTCAGTGGTATGAAGTCGGCCTGTGGATCGTGAGAACCCTGATACCCTAGATTCGATTCCCACAGGCGACAAACAATTTTCATAATTTCAAAAACTACCCCTGTGGCTCCTCCACCACTAACATCCTTGGTGGCCGTGATTTGACGACTGGTAATTGCACTTCACGCGCAAAACATATCACTTACCGAGATCTGCTTCGGCAGAGTGCCACACCCAGTAATGAGTAGAAGGCGTGATGATATATTTATTTATTTTAAACTAATCGATAATTCACCTGGTGGTATAATATTGGTCTCCAGTTGACGTATGGCCATCATCTGCAGGGAGTGCGGTGCAGACAGCGAACAGGTGACACGAACACCGCTCTGCGCCGCGGTAGAGCTCACCATGGGGTAGAGACGCTTGCCGCGGAGTCCTGTGAAAGCCACCCCCAGCGGACGTCTATTAAGATAAAACTCCAGTGTTCCAGCCACTAGATCCAGATGCGCGCCAACCAGCGAGCCGCGTCCGAAACGGGGGCCGTACTCGCGTTGTCGGCCCGCGTGCTGCACCGACCCACGGTAACTGTAGCCCCATGACTCGGAATCCTGGCCCAGGAGAGAACAGAAACGATAAGGCCAGAGATGCATGTCTACGTTTTCTGTACCCACGCCAACCATCTAAAAAACAACAAATTATATGTTTTTCAAGGGTTTGACAGGTTCAACACAAACCACATCTGTGCCATACAGAGCTGTCAGCATCTTGATTTCCCAGTAGTAATGGTAATTTAGCTCAAAAGATTCTTTTCCTCTGACAGCAGCAGTTCCTGAACTGAAAGTCTTGTGGAACAAGACGTCTTTCTTGTTGTCAGAAACTGTGGCACTCTTTGAGTTGTTCGAGTCATCCCAGGTCCATTCGAGGAGGCTGCAGTCTTCTCCACATTTACAAGTTATAAAATTGTTCTTATATTTGCTTGTATTTGTAGAAGCGTTACATGAACAGTAAGAGTCGAAGAAACCTTGTATAGGTTCGTTGACGTTTAGTTTCACGACAATCATTATGGTTAAAATATATTAAACTATGCAAAAATCAACTGCAGAGTTTATGTTCTTGTCTACATAATAAAATAGAATGTACAACACCTAAATCACTAGTAGATGGATAAACACGATTCACAACTTGTAAACAACTATATACAATTCAAGAATTAATGTATTACTTTACATTATATTGTATATTAAGTATTTAAATTATATTTTACCACTTAAAAAGCAGTAAAATTACTTAAAAATCAGCAAAACAAATAACACATTGTGGCATTTGACAGTTCACATTGCCAATTTCTCAATGTGACATCAAAATCAGTGTTACAAACTGTGCAATTTAATAATTCAAGGTTAAACTTCATATAGAGCTCGGCAAATGAATGTGAAACCCAGCGAGGAATGCCTTGAAGATACATTCAATGTTAAAAACTCGAGTAACAAAGATCGTAATTTAATTGATTTTATAAAATAATAACACGGCAACTCTTTTCATTTATAGAAGTAGCATGTTAAGCGAACAATAATTATAAGGAATTAATAATAAATAAATTTATATAAATGTCCATCCAACGACCAAGTGTTTTTATTGTGACTGTACCGAGTCACACCATTGGTTATATACCTGAATGGGTGGAGTTAAAACGCATTCCAGATACGGTTTTACTTTCGTTTGCCAAACTCTACTCACTTATCGAATGAGAGTTGTATGGCGCATGTGCGAGAAATTAAAAATGATTTCAATGGTTCTAAAAGAGCGGGTAATATTTTACCTAATTTAAAAATGTGTCAAAATTATTACAAATATTTACTATTATCAATATTCTCATTTAAATACTTGCATTTATCACATATTAAAAAATAAATATAAAAATAACGCACTTACAGTGTTCCCGTGTCCTCCATGTTGACGTTTTCTACCTGAAAATGAAAAGTGTGACAGTTAGAAAAATGTTTATTAGCAACAATTTGATAGTTTACAGAAAATTACAATAAACATCATTCGATAAGTACTATTTAAATCATTTATATGAACAATAAAATTAAATATAAAGTAAATGAAAAGTACATCATCTGAAAAATCAATAAAATCTTGTGCGTTGAAGGAAAGCACCGCTAAAACAGATTTCCACTTCTACCGACGTACATTTTCCTCGTATCAGACAATGAGTCACAGTTTGCTACACAAAATCACAACAAACAGTTGTCAATAATGTGTAAGCGATTGTTGATGGATTTCCAAAGTGTTTGGATGATGTCTGAGTCAATATCGTGGTAATCAAACCGTCCACTGATAGCCATGACACGAACTTACAACAGGTATTAGTATTTATTTATTGTGGGGTGGTCTGCCCGATGCATTTCTGGATCGACAAGCGTAGCGCTCAGTGGGGGCGCCGAGGCTGCGGTAAGGCGATGGTGACGCCGGTGCATCGCTTCCAGGCCGTGGAGGCCGTCGTGGCACGAAGCCACCACCAGCACCCGCGGTATCCTCGTCACAGCTCGGCTGCCCCCCTGCCGGGGCCCACCACACGCCCCCACACACATCATCATGCTCCTGAACTTGATGCGCCAGTGTTTTTGGATCATCATCATCCACATCTCGCCTGCCAGTGAGTGGAATTTATAGTAATAATGGATGAATGAAGTAGAGACGAGTACACGAATATTTTGAGGATAGGTTATTGCGTTATAAATGTTATGGGATATTTTTTTTTTGGAAAGTTGATTGTATAAAAAGGTTCAGATTTTATTTTTTAGGAAAAATGGGTATGTTATAATAAATGTTCTAGAATTTTTTTCGGGCAGATGGATGTCATAAATATTTTAGAATTATTTTTTGGGATGATGACTGTCTAGAGAAGGTTCTGGATTTTTTTTTTGGAAAGATGAATGTCTTATTAATGTTATAGAATTTTTTTTGAGGAAAATGACTGTCTAGGAAACGTTTATGATTTTTTACGGAAAGATGGCTGTCTTATAAATGTTTTAGATTTTTTTTGGGACAATGACTGTCTAGAAAAGATTCAGGAATATTTTTTGAAAAGACAGCTGTCTAGTACACGTTCAGGATCTTTTTTTAGAGGATATGAATGTCTTATAAATGTTCTAGAATATTTAGTCTGGAAAATTATTGTCTAGAAGTCCAGGAATTATTTTTAGGAAAGATGACTGTCTCATAAATGTTCCAGGATGTTTTTCTGGGTAAATTACTGACTACAAAATGTTCAGATATTTTTTTCGGGGAGATAACTGTCTAGAACAGTTTCATGAATATTTTTTGGAAAAATAGTTATCTAGAGAAGGTTCAGGATTTTTTAAAGAGAATATGGATGTGTTATAAATGTTCTAGAGTAGTTTTTCTGAAAGATGACTGTCTACAAAAGGTTGAAGGATTTTTTTTTTAAGAAAAGAAGTGTCTATAAACATTTAAGATTTTTTTTTTAGGAAAAAGGGATATCTTATAAATATTCTAGAATTTTTTATGGGAAGATGACTGTTTAGAAATCTTTTTAGGAAGATATATGACAGAGTTTATTTGTTGCAGCGGCGGTGTGGTGGGTGGTGGGCCCTCTCTGGCAGCAACCGGGCGACTGAAATGCGGCATGTGGGCATCCTTCGCTCTGGTGACGGTGTTCATGGCCGGAGCGAAGTTTTATTTCAACACTCAGAGTACTGGGCTCGAGGTACTAGTGTTTTGTGCACTGCTGGTGATTGTGTTGTTCGCTGGTTGCGCTGTGTCACTCTGTGAAGCCGTCACTCAACCCGCCCAGCCCCAGGTGAGAGAAACCCAATTTTAATTTACAAAACTATTTTGCAGATACTTGCCATCATTTTGACGTTTTTGTAGCTAATTAAAATTGACAACTTATACGTATATATTCAATAATACATTTCAAATGATTGCATAATTTCGTGACATAGAGTTTGGGGAAGATGGCTGTCTTATAAAAATTATAAGATTTTGTTTGAGAAAAAAACTGATTACAAAAGGTTCAATAATTTTTATTTCATGAAAATGACTGTCTGGAAAATGTTCAGGAATGTTTTATGAAAAGATGATTGCCAACTAACAAATCAATTTATTTCCAAACAGGCTGTTGGTGTATCAACAGCAGCAGCAGTAGCAGCAGCAGCCGTGCCGAGTGCCAGCACCACTAGCAGCGCAAGTGTAGCTGTATCAGTAGCTCCACCAGCTCCGGTGGAGGTTCCTGGTAGAGGTCCTGAGCCACCACCACCCCCCTATCACATTGCCGTGCTGCTGCCGCCGCCGCCCGCGCCCCCAGCGCCGCCCAGCCCGCCGCCCACATACGACAAGGCTGTCTCCGTCAGCTAAACATACTCGCAATCAAACACTGACACTGGCGACACTCAGAGCTTCTACACCCAGATATGGGTATAAGGTGTGGGGATCATTCTTCATTTAATCGTATATATAAGTATACAGATGTTCTACGGAAGCATGGGACTACTATTGCTTGTTTGATTACTTTACTGGGAAATGTTTCAAATTTAAAATCAGCACAAAAATTGACCAAAAATGTATATTATTTAAATAGTTGTCCGATTGAAACGTATAATTTTTTTACCCACTTATTTAGACAAATTTCACAAGTAGTATTGAGTCGGCCTGTCGATTTGAGAATCTGGGTTCGATTTCTACAGCAGACAAACAATTTTTACTACATTAAAACTACTTCTGTGGCTCTCCCTCCACTAACTTCTTTGGGAGCCGTGATTTGACGGCTAGTAACCGCACTTCACATTCATAAATACATACATTACTTACCAAGATCTGTTACGGCAGAGTGCTACACCCAATAATGGGTAGAAGGCGTGATAATATATTTAATTTAATTTAAAATGGAACAAATTGACAAGATAATTTTTATTACCATGATAACTGTAGTAAAAATGCTATTTATGGTCCTAGGACAAAAAAAAACTGATGTATCCATGGTAACGTAAATATTCTTGAAATATCGGTCTTTTACTAATGAAAAAGTTGAAATTATATTAATTTACTTTACTTAAAATGAAACAAAACTAATAAAAATGCTATTTTTGGTCCAAGAACAAAAAAAACCATAACATCTCCATGGGAACATAAACACTGATGAAAAAGCGTTCTTTTACTATTGAAAAAAATTCAAATAATACCGTCATATTTAAGTGGGTAAAAAAACAATAATTTATGGCCAGTTGCGTCAACAAAACTTAATTTAACTAAATAAAAACAAATTAAATGTTTGACAACAAATGTCAAGTATTCCACATGACGTAATTTTGATTTGTTTTTATTTATTTAATCCAATGGGGTAATGGCTCAGTGGTATCGAGTCGGCCTATGGATCCTGAGAACCTCAGTTCGATCCCCACAGCCGACAAACATTTTCAACAAATTAAAATTACCCCTGTGGCTCTCTCGCTACTAACATTTTTGGGGGTGCGATTTGAGGGCTGGTAATCGCACTAAACGCGCATAAATATATCACTTACCGAGATCTGCTTCGGCAGAGTGCCACACCCAGTAATGGATAAAAAGGCATGATGATATATTTATACATATTTATTAACTTTATCTTTGGGGCCGAGATTTGAGGGCTGGTAATCGCACTTCACGCACATAACTATATCACTTACCGAGATCTGCTTCGGCAATAATGAGTGGAAGGCGTGATGATATATTTATTTGTTTATTTAAACAAATTTGAATATTTTCCGTGTAAAGTAATCACAACATGAGGGAAACAAGTATTTGTGCGTGATACACTTGTTAAGCTAGAGAGAGCAAGAATGAATGGATCGCAAGTGTCAAGTGGGCCAGGTTGTCAGTGTCTATATTTTCATCTCGTCTCGTCTCGTCTCTCGTTGGCTGTGCATTCCTCTACTTAGCGACGTTGCGTTGGCTTCAAAGACTTTGGATCGTTTATAACTTACTCCAAACATGATAATCTTTTGTAAATACCGATATATTTAATACTCTTCTAGCGTTCAAACATTCACAAGTGTTTGTGTGTGAATGTTTGTTCGCAGAGAACATGGTTTTGTAACTTGTATTTAACGTGACTGTGTGTGTCTATTCGTATTTAACCGCGTTTCGTGTTCTTTGCACAACCGGATCCAACCGACACTACTTCTCTACTCTTTACTATTTGAATCGTTATATATATTCCATTATTTTTTAATATTTACTTTTATATTTATTTAAAATTTATATGTATATTCGTAAATAAATTGTTCTTATATAAAATCTACATTTAAAAAATAAATCAAGTTGTACAATGATGACCACCCGTCTCATTTATTTATTCCCTTTCCAAATTTTGAAACATCAACAGCCTGAGTCTCAAAAAAGTTTTAGCTAATCTTAGTTATTCTACATAGTTCGGTTTAAGAAAGTTTATGGGGTAATATCTAAGTGGTATCGAGTCGGCCTGTGGATCCAAAGAACTCTGGTTCGATCTCCACAGCCGACAAACATTTTCAACAAATTAAAATTACCCCTGTGGCTCCCCCACCACTAACATCTTTGGGGGCCGTGATTTAATGGCTGGTAACCGCACTTCACGCGCATAAATATATTACTTACCGAGATCTGCTTCGGCAGAGTGCCACACCCAGTAATGGGTAGAAGGCGCGATGATATATTTATTATTATTATTATTTTACTGTCCAAAAATCAAATGGAATAGTTATTTATGTATCAAGGGTGAAAACAGGCGTTTCTGGCCCGTGGCATGATTATTAGCACGAGGCGCAAAGCGCCGAGGGCTAATAACATGCTCAGGGTCAGAAACGCTAGTTTCACTCGTGGTACATACAATATTTTATGCACAACAAAATAACATTTAATTATATGTTCACAAGATTAAAATATGTACATAGGTTATATGTTAAAATGGCATTTTGCAGAATCAAGTATTCACAATAAACAAAAATTGTCTTTTTATTTATATAATCCATAGGAATTATTTCTTTTATGGCCCTAGGGCCAAAAACAAGTGTTTAAGCCCGCTTTTTAGGCCTAAAACACATGCTTTTCGGCCCGGTTGTGCATAAACATTTTTTTTTACAGGCAAATTCACAAAACGGATTAACGCTAACACCGTTTTAAATATTATCTATAACTCTGCTTCAAATTAAAACATATTAAAGAAATAAACTTAATTTGATGCTAATGAACTCTCTTTTTAACTCAAGTTAAAATAAACTTGTTTCATACATTGAAAAGAGAGTTAAAAACGAAATAAAAAATGGTGTTAGCGCTAATCCGCTTTATGAATCTGCCTGTTAATGATTTAGCTTATAATGTGACTTGTCTAAATTTAGGATTAGCTAAAACTCATTTAAAAATCGGGCTGTAAATGTATTAAATTATATAGGATAAGTGGCTCAGTGGTATCCAGTTGTCCTGTAAATTTGAGAATCTCGGTTGGATTCTCACAATTTTCACGTTAAAATTTCACCTGTGGCTCGCTCTCAACTAATATCTTTGGGGATCGTAATTTGACGGTACTTCACGCGCATAAATATATCACTTACCGAGATCTGCTAGAGCAGAGTGCTACACCCAGTAATAGGTAAAAGGCGTGATGATATACACTCATATTTTCTTTTTTAAATGAATTAAAATAGTATAGATTTATCAGCACATATATTTATATATTAATATAATAACATTTACTTAATATATTTATAAATAAAATCATTCTTAAATATAAAATCTAGCATTGAATAAATAAATAAGTTGTACACAGAATCTTGTAGGTGACGCTGAGTCCAATCAGTTTCAACTCTAAAACGTTTCCTTCCGATGCAACATCTCGTTTGGAATGTAAAAGGAATGATTAATTACTCACCAAGAGTGAACACCGAACCCTCACACGCGTTGTATTTCAAACAATTTCACATCGGTGTCGTACCAAACCGGTGGCTCAACATTTCGTAAATAAATCACGCCCCACATGTACGTTCGGAACCATGTGGTGGTTCCTGCGTTAGCCTGGTATTTCCGGATCAAAATCGGGTGAGGAACTGGTAGAAGACCTACTAGTGTACCGTGTTGAAGGAACTTTAAGATTTCACTTTCGTCTGTTAAACCCCTGAAAATTAATACCTGTTTTACAATTCATAACTCTTTTTGTAGAATTAAAACTATCCTTAGGGGATGTGATTTAACGGCTAGTAACCACACTTTATGTGCATAAATATACCAGTTACTGAGATCTGCTACGGCAGAGTGCCACACCCAGTAATGGGTCGAAAGAGTGATGATATATTTATTATAAAATTACCCCTGTGGCTTCCCCTCTACTAACATCCTTGGGAGTCGTCATTTGACGGCTGGTAACCGCACTTCATGAACATAAATAAATCGCTTATCGAAATCTGCTATAGCAGAGCGCTACACCCAGTAATGGGTAAAAGGCGTAATGATATATTTATTTATTTATTTTAAAATTATCCCTGTGGCTTCTCCAACACTTGGAGGCCGTGATTTGACGGCTGGCAACCACACTTTACGTGAATAAATATATCTGTTATCAAGATCTGTTATGGCAGTGTCACGCCCAGTAATGGGTAAAAAGCGTAATGATATATTTATTTATTTTAAAATTATCGGTGTAGCTTCCCCTCCAATTACATTCTTGGGGTTCTGATTTGACAGCTGGTGCACCGCAACTCACGCGCATAAATATATCAGTTTTCGATATCTGCTACAGCAGAATGCCACACCCAGTAATGGGTAGAAGGCGTGTTGATCTATTTATTTATGTATTTTAAAATTATCCCTGTGGCTTTTCCTTCATTAACATCCTTGGGGGTCGTGATTTGACGGCTGGTAGAAGGCGTGATAATATATATTTTTTAATTTTATTTTTAACTTACTTGTCAATGCAGATTTTTTCAACTTGAGGCACCAAAACTTGTAATAAACGCATGATGGTCTGTAGAGGTAGTTTGCTTTTCCAGGAATGGACCCACTCGGCGGTAGGGACCCATTGTTCAGGGCTGCGCCCTTCTTGAGAGCCTGAGGTCACCCTCAAACTTCCTCGCTGTTAAATACAACCAATTTATTTATTTATTTGTTACATAATACAGATGATTCTCGAAATTAAAGGGATTCAGTCAGTAAGTATTCATTATTGTTCTGTTGGCGTTGTTAATAGTAGTTTCTATCTATTTAGGTAGATTGTAGGGGAATATTTGTTGACTTACCGTGTTGACAGATCGCTTTATAACAGCATCACCATCCGGTTCTTTCTCATCTTTCAAAATTGCTTCTTCTTCTTTCTCTTTGCCGTTCTGTTGCTGCTGACTGGTCATCACGGTCCCGCCAGCCACTAAGTCCGCTGTTTGCTGATACTGAGCCTAAAATATTTATTAGTTTAGACAGAATTAAAATTAAACACTGTCTTAGCAGTAGTTGTAGCTGGACAGTTCAGTATTTTTTTAAAGAAAGATGGCTGTATTATAGTGTTCTAGAATTAGTTTTTTTGGAAAGTTGAGTGACTAAAAAAAGTTCAGGAATTTTTTTAGGGGAGATGGCTGCCTTATAAACGTTCCAAGGTTTTTTCTGGGAAACTGATTGACTACAAAACGTTCAGGATTTTTTTTCAGGATGATGGATGTCTAGAAAATATTCCAGAATATTTTTTTCTGGAAGACGACTATCTAGAAAAGGTTCCAAATTTTTTTATAAGAAAGATGGTTGTCTAGAAATGTTCTGGAATTTTATTTTGGAAAAATGGCTGTCCAGAAATATTCTGGATTTTTTTTAAGGAAAGATGGATATTTTACAAGTGGTCTGGATTTTTTTCTGGAAAGATGGCGCTCTAAAAAGCATTCACGATTTATAAATGTTCTAGAATATTTTTTCTAGAAGATGACTGTTTAGAAAAGGTTCTTGTAATTTTCTAGGGAAGGTGGCTGTCTAATAATATTCAGGATTTTTTTTTAGGAAAGATAGATACCTTATAAATGGTTTAGAACTTTTTCTGGAAAGATTACTGTCTAAAAAAGTCAGGATTTATTCTTAGATAATATGGATATCTTGTAAATATTCTAGAATATGTTTTCTGAAAGATGACTATCTAGAAAAGGTCCTGGAATATTTTTTTTTTGGAAACATGACTGTCTAAAAACGTTCAGGATTATTTTTTTAGGTAAGATGACTGTTTATACAACCTTCAGGATGTTTTTCAGTCAAACTGGTGGCCTTACAAACATTCTAAGAAGACTAAAGAACTTACTGGTTGTTGAACAGGATGAGCTGATTCCCTCTCGGTCATCATTCCAATTCCTGGCGTTTCCGGCAACGTCGCCTTCAAAGTCCCCGGTTCTGCAGGTAGAGCTGGATGCGATCCTTCCATCAGCTCTTCGGCGAGGTTATCATGACTCGTGGCGCTCGCCAGGACTTTATGGGGCGCCGGGGGGCGTACTCCACGTTTAGAGAGACTCTTCGTGATGGAACCGTAGTCACAAGGCAGGTTCGCAAGCGAATGAAACACTTGGCGTTTACGGATAATCGTATAGACTAGATTTGAATTTCCTAAAAATATTATTATTAGTATAAGTTGTTATTAGCACTAGATTATTTTTTCTCACCATCGAACTGGTACTGGATGATGTTGTTGAATATCTCAAGTAAGAAAAAGACTAGATGGTGATTGGTTGGTGAAGAAAATAGGAACCAGGGTGTGCTGAACGCTTCGAGAAGGTGCAAAAGTTTGGTACTTGCTACCATGGACAATGTCTTCAAGTACGGCGACACTAAATACGAAAAAACATTTTCAAGAGTTTCATCAACTGCTACAAATTGGAATATCTTAATAAAAATGCGGCGAAATTTGAAGCTAAAGCAAAGGGGCAATGTTGCTATTGTTTCAATATTGTTTTTGTGTATTATTTTAAATATTATGCAAGAAAATTGAACTTAAATTTCTTTCTTATACTTTCTTACTGCTGTAAGTACAAATTAATTGTAATTATGTTGTATACTTCATATGAAATCCAATAATAAATGTGTAATAACATTTAGGGCCAGTTTTTCAATCACCGATTAATGTTAATCATGATTAAATAATAATGAAAACCATGGTTTCCATTATTATTTAATCATGATTAACGTTAATCGAGAGTAAACCGGTGATTGAAAAACTGGCCCTTATAGGTTAAGTGAAAAATTGAATTTTCTCCAAAAAAAAAACAATTAAAATGGAGAAAGTATTGTTGTGTACCTGAATGTAAAGATCAAATTCATAGTCATAACTCACCCTAATATTATTCTTACCTCGCATTCAAAGTCAAAGTAACTAAGGCAACTAACCGAAATTGTACAAATTCGTGTGTTAGTTGGTCGTAGTTACTTCGACTTTAAGTGTGAAATGAGGATGAGGTGAGGGTAAGTTATGACCATGAATTTACCCGCAAATCTACTGCAAAGAATAATCGAACAGTTAGATTCCACACATAATGCTTACAACAAAATTAACTACAAAGATTACAGGTCTAGTTACTAAATTACGTAACTAAATTGAAAAAAATTAATATATAACTAAAACTGAACAATAATCTACCTAAATTATGAATAAAAACTTACAAAATACTGTAAATATATGAAATACTACAGCCTGCAATGATACACTTGCGCAAGTCAAACAAAAGTGCTCCTGGGTTCAATTTTTGAGACGAGTTTCAACGCCATCTCTTATTAACTATTGTTAATAGAGTTCGACAAATAAAAGTGAAACCGTTGCCGGAATGCGCTTTAACTCCACCCATTCAAGTATACAACGAATGGCGTGGCTCTAGTACAGTCTCAGAGAAAACACTTAGCCGCCACACCAGACATGATACGGAAATTTATTAATGATAAATTTCAATCATTATTATTATTCTTTTGAGATGCTATTTTCATACATGGAAATAATTATACACTGTCTTATTAATTCATAAATTCAAATAAACCGGCATTTTTTATATACAACTTTTGACACTGAATGTACCCACAAGACATTCCTCTCAGGATTGCACCTTAGTTTGTTTAACTCTATTTATTAAACATTATTTAGTTGCATTCAGTAATTAAATTGGATTAGTATTTAAAAAAAATTAATTTATCTAGTAATTCATATACCAATACCAATTAATGTTGCAGCAAATAGAGCAAAATTCTTTTTCTAATACACACTTACCATTGACTAGGATGGTGAGGAGGCAATCAAATAGCGGCTGCAACCTCTGGTGGCCCGTGGTGATGATCTTGTGGAACACGGTGACGAGCAGATCAGCATGAGTCCCGGTGAAGACTGGAATATCCATCGGGACAGTTGCTGTGTACGGTTTGTTTAAACGGACACCGAAATTTCGTTCGCCAGACAGCAACAAGAGGATGAATACTCCGATGTGCATCAGGCCGACTCGAGCTGGTGTAAAATAATAAATAAATATATCATCACGCCTTTTATGCATTATTGGGTGTGGCACTCTACCGTAGCAGATCTCAGTAAGTGATATATTTATGCACATGAAGTGCGATTACCAGATCCACCAAAGATGTTAGTGTAGGGGAAGCCGCAGGAATAATTTTAATTGTTTGTCAGCTGTGGGAATCGAACCCAGATTCTGAAATATACAGACCGACTTGATACCACTTAGCCACCTACTCAATTATATATTTAATTAATTATTATTATTATGTGGTGGCTAGCTCAGTGGTATGAAGTTGGCCTGTGGATCCTGAGAACCCTGGTACCCTAGATTCGATTCCCACAGGCGACAAACAATTTTCATAATTTCAAAAGCTACCTCTGTGGCTCCTCCACCACTAACATCTATGAAGCGGCCGAGATTTAACGGCTGGTAACCACACTTCACGCGCAAAATATATAACTTACCAAGATCTGCTTCGGCAGAGTGCCACACTCAGTTATGGGTAGAAGACGTGATGATATATTTATATTTATTTTTAAATGTGAATACGACTATTTTATGAAAAAATAAATTTTGATATTCATTTGTTTCTTTATAGCACACTGATTCCTATCAAACCCAATAAACTATTATTTAAATTTAAAATTGGTTTTAAATCAAATCTAATTATATACAAGTCATTAATGCGCAGAAATGTCAAATCAATAATATGTAAATGTCAAAACTTACATTGATCGGCTCTGGAATCGTTCAAGTGATACAAAATGGGCACCAGGATTTCCAAAACATCACTACTCTTCAAAACAAAGTATAAAAATTTCTGCAACAAACCAAAAACAATAAACACCCTTCAACAAAACCCTCCTCAAACAAACAAACCTTATTATAATCACACATCTTCCAGAAGAACACCAGCAGCTCCTGATGAAAATGAACCTTCTTCGTAGAATTCGGTAAATAAGTCTGCACAAGAGGATTGTTCAACAACCTCGTCACCCCTTTCAAAATAAACTGAAAGTCTTCATCTCGATGAATCCGCGACAAATAATTAATAAATAAATTATCCGCGACCTGCGTGTCATCCCCGGGTTCAATTCCACAGTGGGTCAAATCATGATCAAGCGCAACAATTAAAATCTGCAGAGCTGTTTCCACGAGGGGCTCCGCACTGTCCGCCCAGAGGAGGTGGTTGTACGGAACGCCTAAGCCAACCGGGTCGTATGCACAGACAGTATTTAGTAGAGAAGTAAAAAGAGGCAAAGCGTGGCGGTTGTCAGCGCTCGCGATATGCGATACCCATTTATTAGGGGTAAGAAGATCAGAAGGAGGTTGATACATAGTTTCAGAAAAGCAGGTTAGAAGTAGTTTTAGTAGTTCGGTTCGGCGGAGGTCGAGTTGTGGATACCGAGGTGCTGATTGGGCGAAACCGACACCAGCTTCCCAGATGTATTCGCAGCTGTCAATTGCTGATAGTTCTTCAGCTTTGTCCTGGAATTCAAACAATCAAATACTGAAGCAGTCTAGAGCAGTGGTTTTTAAACTGTGGGTCGCCGAGAGCTATTTACAATTTGTAAAAACATATACCTATGGGGTACCTAACTCAGCATCTTTAGGTGGATATTTTTGGAAACATTTTCACATTAAAAATTACCCCTGTGGGTCGCCCACTACTAACATCTTTGGGGACCGAGATTTAACGGCTGGTAACCGCACTTCACGCGCATAAATATATCACTTACTAAGATCTGCTTCGGCAGAGTGCCACACCCAGTAATAGGTAAAAGACATGATGATATATTTATTTATATTTTTAAAATTAGCTAATTCAAAATTCTTTTGAGAATTGGGCTGTATTATAATTTTGTATGGAGTGGCTAGCTCAGTGGTATGAAGTCGGCCTGTGGATCCTGAGAACCCTGGTTCGATCCCCACAGCCGATAAAACATTTTCACCAATTTAAAATTACCCCTGTGGCTCCTCCACCACTAACATCTTTGGGGGCCGTGATTAGACGACTGGTAACCGCACTTCACGCGCAAAAATATATCATTTACCGAGATCTGCTTCGGCAGAGTGCCACACCCAGTAATGGGTAGAAGGCGTGATGATATATTTATTTATAATTGTTGTGTTAGCTACATTCAGTTACTCTCGAGCTGTCAAAATAAATTATAAACTTACCGGGCCAGATTTGCGGCTTCCCACGACGGTAAAGTCCGGACAAAACAACAAATCCTGTAATCACAATCATTTTTACAAAATATTCTAACCTTACTGACAGTTATTGACTTACGCAAATGGCATTGATGAGTGACTGCGCCAAAGGCAAAGATTCCTCCTCCTCATCTTGTTGACTAGGTAAAGAGGACCAAAAGAACCCTCTCCATTCAGGATCTTCGAAAATATACGGCAATAACCGTGTCAAAAGCCTAACACAATTCAAAACAGTCTGTTGTTCATATTGTGTACGACAGCTGTTGTCAACTGCTTTTACAAGCTTTTCAACAGCTTTGTAGCATAATGTGGCGAGATTGGATGGAGCTTCTTCACGTAAAGCTCGTATTTCTCTCGCTGGGACTAGAGTAAAAATGTCTTGAACACTGGAAACATTCTCTGACCAAAATTGTTCCCAAAAGTTGTCATCGCCAGAGTCAATTGGCTGAAAGTGTTGATGTTAGGAGTGTTTCGTGAGTTTGACGTTTATATTTACCTGGGTTTTGGATGTGAGCTGTACTACAGCTTTACGGAAATTTAGTTTTGTGTCTACGTTCCCCATATTGTAGGAAAATAACGAAAAATGTCAGTTTGATTGTGATATGACGTTTTCTTTCATTGTACGGTAACTACTGCCGCCTGGTGGAAAAAGGGTGAACTAAAAAACCATAGACCTTATAACATGGAACACAAGAATCCATAGAGCTACAAAAAATTACTAGACCTATTTTTCATTTTTTGAAGCTTCATACATTTCATGTTTTATTGATTCAGTACATGTATAAAATATATTTATTTTCGAATTCAAGTCTTATTAATGTTTATTAATACAAAAATGCAAATGACTAAAATTATTTCACCTCAACAGTCTTCAAAAATGCTTCACTTTCGCAGATAAGTTTATCCAGTCTTTCCCTTGTTGCACTGGACTGTCCAGGTTGTTTCAGCTTTTCCCTCGCTGTCAAAATAGCTGCTTTATAACCAGGAACATTGTGGAAAATCCTAACATGTCTTTCACCAGTTGTATATAGATATTTTCCAAGGGAATCGAACCCAATAGCAGTGATAGGGCTAGCAGGACCGTAAACGTTTTCCAAACGTTTTTGTAGGGCCCCATCTCGGGTATGGTAAAAGGAAATAGCACCCAAAGAAGATATAGCAACAACTTCAGCGTTTGGCGAAAGAGCAATTCGAGTTAGTTGAGATCCAGCGCCATCGTACTGTCCAGTGATCTTCAAATGTGGATCTTCCCCTTTTTGGTACTCAACTTTAAACAAAAACAACATAATGACAACAAATACTTATAGATTACTTGAAAAACTTTTTTCTATTGCTAATGTCATTTTAATGCCTATGGCACACTGGTCGAGGAGCATCAATGAGCGTCGAGGAGCTCATCGATGAAACAACAGAACGCATCCTGACTGATAAAAATAAACAAACACGAAAGATTAGCACATAACAAAACCAAAATGACAGCCCACGAAAACATGAAATGAGACACAATAATACGTGTGAAATGAGACACAATCGTTTCATCGAGGAACTCCTCGATGGAAATAGAGGAGCTTCTATTTTTCATCGATGACGGGTGCGTTCTGTTGTTTCACCAATGAGCTCCCCGACGCTCATTGATGCTCCTCGACCAGTGTGTCATAGGCATTAAATACGTTACATAAATGACTATTACCATTCGTTTGGAAAAGTTTCCACGTGCCGTCCTTGGAAACGGTAGCCATGTGAGAAGTATCCGCATCAAATGCAACATCATAAATGCCTGAAGTGTGTCCAGTCAACTCAAAAGCCCTTTTCACATGATGAAATTCCCCTGCTTTGAAACCAACCTCCCAGACTTTAACATCCGGGGCAAACCCGGAAGCTACAACGAATCTAGCACACGGAGAAATCTTAGCACACCAAGTATTCATTAAATAAGTATCAATCTTTTGTAGTTCTGCGCCTTTGAAGTCCCATAAGCATAAATCAGTTCCTGATGAACAAGACAGCATGAATTTACCATTTGAAGCGATTCCTAGGGAAATAATATCGTGTGTATGAGATTTAGGGAATGTTACAGCTTTGTTGATGGATTGGATCCAACCGTCTTTTCTTTTTTCAAGACGGTAGACTTCGACAGAGTTGTCGGTGGATCGAACGATTGCAAATGCCTTTGTATCGGGGCTGAAACGAACCATTGTTGGATGGTCGAAGTCTACGTTGACCCGCAGAGAACGACGGTGGTCTTTGCCTTCTATGTCTTTCAAACACCATACCACCACAGTTCGATCTGAAACAATCATTATTTGCAGTACATCAAGAAATATAAAGCACAAATTTTATCCTATTAGAAAATAATACAGAGTAACAGAGTGATCAGAAGGAATTGTTTCAGTTGGCAATAAAAAAAATTACTTCAAATTGTTAAGCCTGATACATAAATTCATTTCCTGTTGTTGACAGTGACATTTAAAATTTAAATTTGAGTACATTTATTATTACATTTATTTCTAAAGTATTTCTATTACTTAAAAAGTCTAAATTCTTTTAGCTGTCAGACTCCTGACATAACCTATTTGTATTTATTAAAAATGTCAAATAGCATTTCTACCTTTGTCTGACGTTGTGCCAACTGTGGAATAAAAAGATCTCTGGAATTGTATTACCAACTATAACAATTCCTTTTGATCACCCTGTAGTATGAATGAAACACATTTTTACAAACGGAAAACTATTTATTTTTTAATGTTATTAACAAATATTTTCACGTAAAAAATTTGACAGAGAAGTTCTAAGGTCTTTCTCTCTCTGACATGTGCATAAGAACAAAGGTCTATTGAATACAAAGGAAATATTTTTTTTCTAAGTGCACTATGAATCTCTTTATTTCCCTCGATAAATAATAAAGTTATCATAAAAATTTAGATGCTCTTGACAGATATCAATTGGATGTCACTCTAAAGTCAAATCAAACCGTTGTTTACCAGTTGCCATGGATACAGCGTCACTTCACTTCCCTAGGACTGAAAAGTATAATTTTTTTCTCTCATTTCAGGTTGTAAAAAATATATTTGTTTGGGAATGGGTATTGATATATTTATCTTAAAATCGATTTAAAATAGAGTCACGAGTACAATACGTCTCTCGAAACGTAATGAAAGTGAAAACAAGTCCGTGACCCACAAATAAATCATAAGTTGTGCTGTGAAGGTGGAAATACTTTCTACTTTCACTCTCTGAACTTTGAAATAAAAATCAAGCCGGCTCACGAGTCATATGGTACATTCAGATGCACAAGTAGAGGAGAAAGTGTCAATTTTTGAAAATTTTATCATTTTATCTCAAGTAATTAACTTTCATGCAAGTACCACATGCTTAATTGCCATCGTTCTGAGTCACTGAACTCTGAAAAAATGATGAGTAAGGAAAATGCGTCAACATTTTTCAGGAAAAGGATGTGGGGATTTCTGACGAAATAATGAACAAGTTTTTTCAAAATTATTTTACAAATGTATTTATAAATTTATAAAAAACAACAATTTGAGATCCACTCAATCGAAATATGGCAACAATTGTTATTTTTTGATTAATTTTACACGGTCCGCACTTTTAAATTCGTTAAAATAATATCAGTCAATCCCTATCGTCTGCTCTTACGTCGAATCGTCGTCATATATTTAAGTTCGAGGCACAATTAGAAATAAATTAAAATTATTCGCTCGCAATTAAAATTATTTCGCAGTTTGTGGCTCTTCGCTTTCGTTTCACTATGTACAACTTATAATCTAAACATGAACAATGAGATTCTACCGACAAGGAACAAAGAATACAAACTAAACATAGAAAAGAAAGATAATTAATACGTACGGAATACGTAGTAACAACACAATAAATAACAACAACGATGTTTATAACGTAAAAAAACATTCTTTATTTGTGAGAATGTCGATGGGTGACGGTGAAGAGTCCGAGGGGGGCCGGGGGGGGGGCATCGATGAACAAATAAATAAAACACACATCACTCAATCAATCACTATAGTTTATGTTGTTGATAGTGCTCGAGGATCGGCCGGAAGTCTTTCCGTACTCGCCACAACATCAGCTCCATGGTAGCGCGCGCGTCCTCGTAGCTGTTATGCCCGGCGCTTCCAGTCTGGGTCTGAATCTCGCGCTTTAGGTAACAAGACGCCAGCGATTTTAGCGAACGGCGGAACGGAAGTCCATTATAATGCGGGAAGGTAACAGCTGTGTCCACTATTGTAGAATGAACGATCCTCATCGCACGAAGATCATTCTCTAATCCGTGGCCCACTAGCACGCTATTAGCGTTTATGAATCCCATTAAATCATTCTGAACTTCTTTTAAACTCTTTGAACTGTGTTTGTGGATATCCTTTGCGGTGATTCCAGAAAATCTCGTGTTGTAATCAACTATTTCATGTTCTGGTCTTACGAAACTGTCGTAGACTAACCGGCCATCGATTCCAACCACTGTGACTTTAGCTAGTTCGAGTCCACCGACTGTATAGCACATCTCGCAGTCGAGAGCGTAGATTCCAAAGTTACCGTCTGGTGGAGGTGTCTTTCGGGGCCTCGTTCGGGCGTAGCCTTCAAAGGGGCCATTGAAACCTACCCCAACGCCGTTCCAGACGTGGAGCTTCCCTGTGGTGCAACCTAGAGAGTTTTGGGTGCGCTGGCAGCAGGAATAAGTAGAATGTTGTGCGATGCCGTTGTAAGATCGTTGTAGTTTGCCCCAGTGGTAGACGCAGTGCTCCTGGGTGAGATATTCACCATCGGGGGCTATGAAGAAGCCCTGGCCACATCTCACACATTGACGTTGCTCGCTGATACCCTCGAGAAGGCCTACGGCGCCGCCGCTACTGCGAACAGTTGGATCATCTGAACTAGCAGAACTATCATCTGTCTCATCTTCCAAGGACGTGGTGCTAGAATCACTGCTGCCATGTCCGGAGTCCTTGGAACCAGTTCTAGACTTCCAAGCTTGTTTAATTTCCGAATAATCCACGAATTTTTGTTGTGGAATAAATTCCTGTGCGTTGACATCGAACCTGGAGGCTTTGTAAGGATTGAATTGGTTTGGAGCGGTGATGGGGCTCTTGAAGATGATGGCACGGCCAGGATGAAGTTCACTCTCCACTGGGTAACCTAGTTGGAGGAGTTGGTCGTGACCTAGGAGGTATTGACGTAGGAAAACTGAGAGTTGTTGCTCATTGAGACCGAGCTTGGTGAATTGTCTCAAGGGAGGAACTTCAACGCGCTTCGTGCGTGATTTCTTCTTTTCGGCTGGTGGCGAGTTGTCCTCGCGACGCCGGTTCTTACGTTGGCGACGGCTCAGCCTTGGTGCGGTGTTCTCCTTGTCAGGGGCACAGTCGGCAGCGACTCCGCCGGGTTCAGGCTCTTCATACAACAAGACAACCACGTCAAATCAACACAAACACCCGCTGCACGCGCACTACACTGCACTGCACATGTATAGCCACTCAACTCACTACAGTCAAACCAGACAGAAGTTGATGCGTAATTTACAGGAAAACATGATTCAAATGTGACGTCATTAGAATAAGTAATTTACATAAAATTTATACGCGGTTTCCCGATAAAGAATTCGTAAAATCAAACAAATGATGTCAAAAAGAATGGTTAATCTTGATAAAATTATTTTCGCGTTATGTCATCGCGTTATTGTTCAAGTATGAGGTTTTTTTCGGGTCTTTGTGGAAAAATGAGTCAGCTGGGTGACAGGTAATCAACTTCATTCCAAGTATGCAGTAAGCGGACAGTGTAAAATGTAATCAATCAAATTAGGTTAGAAACTTACCGTCTGAACAAGAAGCCAGGTATTTTCCGTTGCTGGAAAAGTCCATGTCCAAAACTTGTCCCGTGTGACCTTTCAGCGAAGTCAAAAGCCAGGGATGAGTATAATTTTGCTTCTTTGCCTCTGCGGGTTTTCGTTTGGATGGTTTCGCTGCTGTCGAAGTCTCTTTTGTGTCTTTATCTGCTTTAATCACATCTGCAATTAATATAAAATATTAATACTGACTTGAAAACCGTTGATAAGTGTCAAAAAATTTAAAGCTTCCATAAATAAACAAATGGTTTACGTTTTTGACAAGTTAACATGAAGTTCAGGGCAGAAAAATCACATCAAAATTTAGTTTAAGACAATAATTATTTATATTTTTATAGCTGGTTAAACTCCATGGTAGGAGATGAGCTATTTTTACGAAAACCTTACTCTTAGTAGTTAAAAATACACCAAACGTCAAACCACGTGTTTTCAAAGTTCCACGTTGGAGTCTCACAAACAACTCGATTTTAGCATGATGTAAACAAAATTCAAATCGCGTTCAACACACATACTAATGAATGAACAAGTTTCCTTACTTTTTACAACAACAGTTTCACAGTTTTGGTTATTATTCTTCAGCATACGAACAATGTACATCAGCAGCAACACACAACCACCAATAATTGCACTTATGAAAAGTGATGAATACAAAAACACGTTTGAATTACTTTCTATCATCGCGAAACTGAATTTCCCGGAGAAAAACGAAATTTACAACACAAGTGTCCAAATCAAAATCACATGTAAATCACAACAGACGCAACGCAAGGAACGAACCGAAACCGATGTGCAGTAACCAGAAACTAAAATTCACCAATCGCGTGCTTCACCGATAACAGATGTCAACCGCGCGGGAAATTTGAACCAGATATGCCAACTCTTTTCTTCTATTTTCATACCGATACATGATTAAATGTTGCTCAAATATTCTAGACGATGTCTTGTGCGTTGAGCTCGACATTTACTAATGTGTGACTGTTCGGCTAACAGATGTTTTCGTTGGGAAACCAGCAATCGTTGTGGGAGACGAGATCAGTGCTCGGCATATTCAAACCACGTTTGGCGACGCCTTTGCGCACAACCGGCCAACCAGGCGCCGCACTCGGCCACTCGCTCTCGCACTGCCGCTACACCGTTACAAATAATTACAATTTCGCGTACACCAACACTACGCAACTTTTATTATTATTGTAATCAAAATCAACAACTACGAAAACAATCAAAATGTCCGTCACACTTGATATTTCAGATAAATCTTTCAAATTACACTTGTAATTTTGCATGCGACTTGAAACAGTATTTGTTGTCCTTGGCAACAGTTTTGTGTTAGTGTATTACCTGATTGTTTTTATCTGTATCCCAATTCCAAATTCGAAAAATCGGTTTTTGGAAGACATAACATCTAGTCTGGATGATCGGGAGATACTGAGGAGCCATTTTTCTCCCGCCTGGCTTATATACCTTTAACAAGAATGGTTTAACTTGTACCAATGAGTAATTACCATTATCTTCAGCTGATAACAGTAAACCAACCGCATTATAAGAAAAGCACACATACACAAATTAAACATATTTTAAATGTATGATAATGAACAATAACAAAAGTGACCTTCGCGTCTTTGTTGGCACAACAATCAAACAAATCTTTAAAAGTGGAACAATTTTGATGGTTCGCTACACAAATATTTGCCAATATTGACATTCATTCCATACAATTGAACTTGGGCCATTTAAAAGTCACTTTTATTGTTCATATCGGTCATTTAAAAGCACTTAAAAAATCAATTATACTTTTTTTTTAGTCATGACTAATAAATAAATATTACTAGATTATATTGTTTATATTGTGCCCCAACAAAAGAACAAATAAACTATTTTAAATCGTCCAATCATGCTAGGGATATCAACAATGAAAAGCGCATCTTTTGCCGCGAAACTCCTATTTCAGTCCGCGATTTAACAGTGTAAATATACTTGTAAATATTACGCCACAAACTGTTGTAAAGACCGAACACCAAATGAAATACCAAATGACGCATTCAATTTCTAGCGTACAGACCAAAAAGGAAATTCCTTTTATTTAATTTTAAACTAAAAATAATATCGACGTGATAACACACACCCCCCTCTTATTCGTTTACGAGGAAAATTTGACGATCTGACGCAACTAATCGCTGGGAAACAATCGCCTATCGGAAGGAAACTATGCGTTATTAAATTTTTTATAAGGAAATATTACTGTTAAATAATTTCTGTTACGTCAGTATTTTATGAGGGTTGGGTGACACTTTTACAGACTTCCTACCACATTAAGACATGCAATTGCAGCTCTTACTTTCTTTAAAATTTATAGAAGAAACTAATTATATTAAATTAAAAAATAAATGCACTTTTATAAATAGTTTCCAAATATTGGAGACTCTGAGATCTGCATTAGCAGATCTTACACCCTAAAATCGTGGCATAAGACACCATAATGTATTTATTATCAAAATAATTATATTAAATTTAATAATAAATGCGGTTTTATAATAAATAGCTTTTCTAATATTTGTGGGGTTGTTTTAACGGTGTATAACCACTCTGAGATCTGCAAATGCAGATCTTACACCCTCAAAAATTAGCAGAAAACCCCATAATGTATTTATTGTCAAGATAGTTATCTTAAATTTAAAAATAAAACCGCTTTTATAAATAAATATTTTCCAAACATTATTGAAGCTGTTTTGACGGTTTGTAACTGCTCCAAGTTCTGCAAATGCAGTATTTTCCAAACATTATTGAAGCTGTTTTGACGGTTTGTAACTACTCCAAGATCTGCATTTGCACCCTCAAAAATTATCAGATGATGTCATCATATATTTATTGTTAAGATAGCTTTCAGCAAGTTTACTTTTGACCCTAACTGTACTTTAAATCCTTTACGAGATAATCTTCTTATTTAAAGGATTTTAAAATTTCCAAACAACTTGAAGAAAAACAAGTTTCTTCTGAGAATAACTGTATCCATTTACAGTTACAGCAATTTCTGTTTCATCCGAATTACTTTCGTCATCACTTATTATTTTATAGATTTCAATTAAATAATAAATGATAACGCACCACATACTTACATTATCTTACTTTTCTTCTTAAAAATATTTCCTGGACTGTATAGATGATTTTATTTTCCCAAATCAGTCCCAAAACGAGCATTAGTAGAATGGTCAACCTAAAAAACAATAAATAATTAGTATATATTTGCTAGTCTATACAAAAGGAACTTAGTCCCAATTACAAAGTAATTCGGGGTAGGTGACTCTGTGGTATCAAGTCGGCCTGTAGAGTTAAGCACCTAGGTTCGAGTTCCACAGGAAAACAATTTTCACCACGTTAAAACTGTGGCTGTTCCTCCACTACGATCTTTGGAGGGCCATAATTTGATGGCTGGTAACCGCACTTTACGCGCATAAATATAACATTTACCGAAATCTGTTTCGGCAGAGTGCCACACTCAGTAAATGGGTAAAAGGGGTGATGACATATTTATTTATTTATTTAATGCAGTTCTACGAATAGTAAAATCGTTCTTAAAGCATTATTAGTATTTTCCAATATCAGATTTGTTCCAAAAAACGTTTTCACTTATCAAGTATGTCAAGTTCATATAAAAGTCAGTAAGTGGCATCGCGTCATATCAGATGTGAATCATTCCTAGCTACGTGAGTGTCGCATGCCACTTGTGCTTCAATTTTTCTCTGAGGATCAAATGATACGATTCTTTGTAATCCCGTTACAGTTACGTAACTGTCCTTTGGATTCTTCGCATTACTATCGTGTTTTGATTTCCGTTCTGTTATCGCGAGATAATATTTAAAAAATTTTGGAATTGATGTAATATTAACCATATTGTCGTCATGAATAAATAAATAAACTTTTATGAGAACCAACCGGTTTTTTTTGGGAATAAATTTATTATTAATTTGAGATGTTTTATGCATATGTTATTTATGTCGAAGAAAGAAGATGAATGATAAGTGAATAGGAGTGATTGGATAGATGTGATTGAAGGTTTGTTGTGTGATAAATGATTTCGAGTGTAATAAATAAATGAGTTTATATGGAGTGATCTATGAATGTGGTTAAAGTGAGGGTGGTGTGTTTGGAGGAGAATGTTTGACGAGGACTGATTATTTGATGAATGTAATGAGTGAATGTTTTATGAATGATTTTAGGGTTCGCGCTACCCCATTTGAGGGGATATAGCGTGATGATATGTATGTATGTAAATTTATTAAATTTACTGTACGTGACTATAAGATTGAGGAAATAAAGTTATGGCCAGGTAGAAAGTGTTTTTAGGGCAGATGATGAGTGTATTATGTATACGTAACAATAAAACTACTCATAATGCCGCAATTCTTTTCTATTTCTTCAACAAATGACTATATTCTGAAACAAATGTCAACAAAAAAACAATTTCTTCCTCAAAATATAACGAAACAAATGTGTTTTGTGGAACAATAGCGCATCAGACTGACTCGAAACAAAAACAAACTCTAATAGACTTTTAAATTATTTTATTGCAACGTTCCGATTTTGTTTCACTGCACCGGAAGTGGATTTCATTGGCCGGAAATGAGTGAAAGTTAAACTATATTCTTATGACTATATTTGTTTCGATAAAATAAATAAATAAAGTAAATATATCATCACGCCGTCTACTCATTACTGACTGTGGCACTCTGCCGAAGCAGATCTCGGTAAGTGATATATTTATGCGCGTGAAGTGCGGTTACCAGCCATCAAATCACGGCCCACCAAAGATGTTCATGGTGGAGGAGCCACAGGGATAATTTGGTGAAAATGTTTGTCGGCTGTGGGGATCGAACCGGATTCTTAGGATCCACAAGCCGACTCGATAGCACAGTTATTAATAACCAGTTCAAAAATCGAAAATTTTGATAATATGGTTCTATATAATTCAGAGCACGCCAAATCGAATGCCGTTGGGCACAACTTCATATCTTTTTTAGTTTTCGAGTTATAGCGATTTTTGACTTTTTTTAAATGTCAACTTTGAAGGCCCATATCTCTAAAACTAAAAGAGATATTGAAACGCGGATTGAACGAGTGTATTTCTCGTACTCCAATGAACTTATACTGAAATTTTGAAAATTTTGAAAATTTATAATTTTTTTCAAAATTTTCTTTAACCTATATTTCAAAAAGTTGAAGAGATAATTAAAATCTGTAAAAACCAGTGAATTCCTCTCGTGAAAGTACATATGTATGTAAAATTTTAAAAAATTTGCTCCACGGATATAATTTTTTGAGCAAAAAAACTAAAAATGGCCAAAATTCGTAAAATTCTTAAGGGGTACCCCTTCAAAAATAATTAAAAAACAGTGATTTTTCGTTTTTTTGTAATAAAAACTTAATCAGCCCGAATTTTTGGCTGAAAATTTACATACTTATGTATTTTTACGAGAGAAATTCACTGGTGTTCCCAGATTTTTATTATCTTTTCAACTTTTTTAAATATGGGTAAAAGAAAATTTTGAAAAAAATTTAAAAATTTTCAAAATTTTTAAAATTTCAGTATCAGTTAATTAGAGCACGAGAAATACACTCGTTCAAACCGCATTTCAATATCTCTTTTAGTTTTCGAGATATGGGCCTTCAAAGTTGACATTTAAAAAAAGTCAAAAATCGCTATAACTCGAAAACTAAAAAAGATATGAAGATGCGCTCAACGGCATTCGATTTGTCGTAGTCTGTATTATATAGAACTATATTATAAAAAATTTCGATTTTTGAACTGGCTCAATCAAATATGAACCCATTTAATCTTACAGTCATCGCCTAAACGAACTAAACAATTTTATAAATTCTTAAACTACAGCTCTGCAACTGCATATCACGCACCAACCCTCAATTCATAAAACAGATGGTTATAGAAATTAATTTAGCTTTCTTCAGCGAATAAGATTTGATCCCAAGGTTTGCTAATGTTATAGCCATCGATAAATTGTTAGAAAAACTTATATACAGTCTTACATGTTCTTATCGCACGCGTATAAACATAAAACCGAATTCTATGTGTTGATTTAGGGCAAGGCAACAAAAACAAACATATTTATCAAAAGTCAGAGAAACGATATATCAGTGCGAATAAAAGCAAAATAGCGAACTTTCTCAATTTTCAGACTTTCTATTTTCGCATGATGTGCGTAAACAGACGTACACACGCTGACAAATACTTACAAATTAAATAAATCAACAACCAAACATGTGCAAAGATCTAATAAACCTCTTTTAGTAACACACAGTTCAATAACATTAGTAAAGAAAATTGAATCTCACACCCTTAAAAATTAACAAAGAAAAATATAAAAATAAATAAATATATCATCACGCCTTCGACCCATTACTGGATGTGGCACTCTGCCGAAGCAGATCTCGGTAAGTGATATAGTTATGCACGTGAAGTGCGATTACCAGCCGTAAAATCATGGCTCCCAAAGATGTTAGTGGAGGGAGAGCCACAGGAGTAATATTAAATAAATAAATAAATATATCATCACGTCTTTTACCCATTACTGAGTGTGGCACTCTATCGATGCAGATCTCGGTAAGTGATATATTTTTACGGTTACCAGTCGTCAAATTACGGTCCTCAAAAATGCTAATGGAGGGGAAGCCATAGGACTAGTATTAAATAAATATATCATCACGCCTTTTACCCATTACAGGGTCTGGCACTCTGCCGAAGCAGATCTCGGTAAGTGATATATTTATGCGCTTGAAGTAAGGTTACCAGCCGTCAA
The DNA here is from genome assembly GCA_911728475.2 of Pterostichus madidus. Taxonomy (NCBI): domain Eukaryota; kingdom Metazoa; phylum Arthropoda; class Insecta; order Coleoptera; family Carabidae; genus Pterostichus; species Pterostichus madidus. The sequence goes on along the minus strand of OU452314.1, from coordinate 317,581 downwards.
ATCGCTAGTGACCTGTGAATCCTGAGAACCCTGGTTCGATCCCCACAGCTGACAAACATTTTCACCACATTAAAATTACCCTTGTGGCTCCCCCACCACTAACATCTTTGGGGGCCGTGATTTGATGACTGGTGACCGCACTTCACGCGCATAAATATATCACTTACCGAAATTTACTTCGATAAAATACCACAGCCTTTAATGGGTAAATGGCGTGATGATATATTTATTTATAATGAAATTGCAATTTCACATTGTGATGTAATGCGCATGTGTACCGAAACACTAATTCGGAACAAGCTTATATTTAACCACTTGAATCTATAAGTGTATTTAGTACTAATCCTTATTCAAAGACGTCGATTAGGGGAGCAGATAATGCCTCCAATAACAGTTATAACATTTTTGGAAGGCACAAGATGATGTATGGGGTGGCTAGCTCAGTGGTATGAAGTCAGCCTGTGGATCCTGAGAACCCTGGTTCGATTCCCACAGGCGACAAACAATTTTCACTATTTTAAAACTACCTCTGTGGCTCCCCCACTACTAACATCTTTGGGGGCTGTGATTTGACGACTGGTAACAGCACTTCACGCGCAATATATATCACTTACCGAGATCTGCTTCGGCAGAGTGCCACACCCAGTGATGGGTAGAAGGCGTGATGATATATTTATTTTATTTTTATTTTTACAAGATGATAATAATGAATATAGTTAATCTGTATTTTTGCAAACAAATCGGTAAATATAACTGTTTTATTCAAAGTAGAAAATACTACAATTGTTTTTAAATTGTGTCCAAACTTTATCAGTTATCATCGTAATCATAATAATGATGTCGCTATCTCAAATAATAAAGTTGTAGAAAACTCATGGCTGTCTCATTTTTGTCGCTAAACGCAAAGGAAATGACTATAAATGGATAGTTTTGAAGGTCATGTATTTTAGTGTCGACAAACTCGTATTATTGTTGTAATCACAAGAATTTTTTATTAAATTGAGTGTTGACCCGTCGTCAGGGTAACTGACCTTGTTCCTTGTTGTTTGTCCCAAAATAAATGACGATTTATTAGGAAAATACCAAATACCGACAATTCACATTATTACACTATTTACAAAAAATGTTACATGAATGGAAATATAATTCAATGATAAGTTGTTGAACTATTTATAAAATACACATCGGATATAAATAAGTAATTGAATTTTGTGCGATGCGCAAGAGTAGCTGTTACTGTAAGTAAGTATTTAGTAAAAGAGAAAGTAAAGATGATAGATTGCACAATTTAAACGGATGTCTTCATTTCACTGTAGTCATCATCATCATAATCATCATAATATACATACATACATAAATACTGACTTGCTACCTGAATATTTAGAAATAAATAATATTTACTGTAATTATTAATTACAAATATTTAAGGATTAATATATTAGACCCCGTATTATTTGACTTTAAGTTTAACATATCCCTCAGAGTTGCAGATCCTTTCCAGTGAACACAATCAAGAAATCCATGAACAAATAAGTTAAGTAAAAGTGGCAGAAATTGTGATTCTTTCATGAACTTGTATCTTAAATAATTTAAAATGTTCTTGTAAATTCCAGAGCAAGTTGTAGAACTTACTGCCGGTAACAGCCGTCAACTATTCAAGAACAAATAGATCAAGTAAAAGTGTCAGAAAATTTCTTTCTTCCATAAACTTGTCTCTAAGATAATTTAGAAAGTTCTCGCAGATTTCAGTGTAAGAATAAGCTCCGCAATTGCAGATCACATTGAAGGTAACAACTGTAAAAGATCCTAAATGATTTCAAAGACAAGTACTTGAAATAAAATTGGAAGAAAACTTATTCCCTTCATGAACTTGTTTCTAAAATAATTGAGGAAGCTCTTGCAGACCACACGGTAAAAATATGCTCTGCATTTGCAGATCTCATTACAGCTGACAGTCCGTAATATTCCTAAATGATTTCGGAGACAAATGCTTCAAATATAATTCAAAGAAAATTTCTTTCTTTCATGAACTTGTCTCTAAAAATATTTCTTGCAGGTTCTAGATCTAGAAAAAGCTCTGCAATTGCAGATCTTATTTCAATTGGTAGCTGACTATATTCCTAAATTATTATAGATAAATGTTTCAAGTAAAAAAAAAAAATAAATATATCATCCATCAAATCACGGCCCCCAGCCGTAAAATCATGGCCCCCAAAGATATTAGTGGAGGGGAAGCCCTAGGGGTAATTTTAATATGATAAAAACTGTTTGTCGGCTGTGGAAATCGAACCCGGGCTCTCATATCCACAGTCCGACTCGATACCACTGAGCCACCTACCCCTATCTGTGAAATATTAGTTTTTAAAATAATTTAGGAAGCTTGTACAGATCCCAGAGCAGGAAAAAGCTTCCGAAATAATTTCGAAGACAAATACTTCAAAATAAAAGTATAAGAATGTTGTTTTTCTTTCAAATACTACAAAAATAATTATAGTATACAAGTACCATGAACAGTAAGTGACCGTTTTTAGGTCAAGAATGTAGTTTGGGAAATGGTGGCCCGAAGGGTTGAGATTTCCTAAACATTCGCGACCTAAAAAATCACTTACAGATCGAGGTTAGTAAGCTATTGTTTACAATACTTGCACAAATAGAAGAAAAAGAAAAATAGGCTTGAAAAGTGACAGCTGACAAATTGTCAATATTCACTTACTGATCACGGTGGACAGTAAGTAAATATTAAAGTTCTGATGCAATAAAAGTTCCACTTACTATGTCTGCATTTTGTCATTAATAGGTAACTTACTGTACAAGTATTGTAATAGTATATTACATAATAAGTCAGGAAAGTGTTTTTTGTACATGTCTTGTAAAAAGGAAGTTTTTGTATAGATCCGAGGACAAGCAACAGTCTTTTGCAAGCAAGTTGTGCTGATAATGAGTAATATTTTTAGAATATAATCTATAACAAGTTACAGTCGCATTAAACAAAATTTACAGCCAATTTTCAAGTACAAATAACTCATATCGGTCGATAGTTATTCATACCGGAAACTCTGCTGACCTGAGTACACTCAATGTAACAATAATTCGCCTTCGACGCGTAAATAATAACAAATGCAGCGCGTAGGTTGCCAACAAGTTTCCGTGTTGAACAGGGACACCAACAAATACTTTAAATGAATTTAAACTAACTTTAAACAAGGTACAAAAAATGTTCAGGGTACGACAGACATTATTTATTTAATTTATTACTGAACTGTCAAATTAATACACTTTAAAATGATTCTAAAGCGTTTTACAAAAATTTAGGAAGTATTTGGAAGCTGGGGTTCTCTAGCCATCGTCTTAGGGCACTCAGCTAGCTTTGTGGACAATTTAAAAGTCTTTAAAATGATTCTAATATAAATATATCATCACGCCTTCTACCCATTACATAAATTTTTTGGTTGAACCAGTTTAAAACATAATTTTTCTTTAATATGGTTCTATATAATTCAGACTACGAGAAATCGAATGCCGTTGAGCGCATCTTCATATCTTTTTTAGTTTTGTAGTTATAGCGATTTTAGACTTTTAAAAAATCTCAACTTTGAAGGTCGATATCTCGAAAACTAAAAGAGATATTGAAATGCGGTTTGAACGAGTGTATTTCTCGTGCTCCACTTAACGTACACTGAAATTTTAAAAATTTTGAAAATTTAACTATAATTTTTAAAATTTTCTTTTACCCATATTTCAAAAAGTTGAAAAGATAATAAAAATCTGTAAACACCAGTGAATTCCTCTCGTAAAACTACATACGTATGCAAATTTTCAGCCAAAAATTCGGACAGATTAAGTTTTTATTACAAAAAAAACGAAAAATCACTGTTTTTTAATTATTTTTGAAGGGGTACCCCTTAAGAATTTAGCGAATTTTTGCCATTTTAAGTTTTTTTGTTCTAAAAATTATATCCGTAGAGCAAATTTTTTTAAATTTTACATACATATGTACTTTCACGAGAGGAATTCACTGGTTTATACAGATTTTCATTATCGCTTCAAATTTTTGAAATATGAGCAAAAGAAAATTTTGTAAAAAATTGTAAAATTTTCAAAATTTTCAAAATTTCAGTATAAGTTAATTAGAGCACGAGAAATACAATATCTCTTAGTTTTCAAGATATCGGCCTTCAAAGTTGAGGTTTTTAAAAAGTCAAAAATTTCCGTAACTCGAAACAGTATTTGGTAATTGTGATCTTCTAGCCAGCGTCTAAAAGCACTCAGCTAGCTTTAAGGACAGATTAATAAACTTTAAAATGATTCTAAAAGTTCTCTTGTACAAAGATCATTTCAACTGCTTGTTGCAGAATCTTACTGGTGGCAAAATCATGGTTTAGATGTTATTGACTTATTGTAAGGTGTAGACAATGTTTTAAAAGTTTTCAAAAGTTCGTTTTGTTAATAAAAAAAGACAGTTAATATGTAAATAAACAAGAAAAATGTGCAAATTTTCGAATAACACGTTGAAAGGTCAACGAAAAAGAGACCAGAAGATCCAACGTCCTCTAAAACTAAAAATTAAACGCAACCAAGAGCGTTCAACTGAATTTTTCAGTAATTTCTAGTATTCTGTTTTGTTTCGGGTGATTCTCACGTGTTTCATTCACACAATGAAAAAAGAAGCCCGTGACTCACAACTAGCTTTCTATTTATTATTAGAAGCTAGTTAACTATGATGTAAAAATGTAATCATTGCTTTATAAATTAATCTTTACTCATTTATCGATTACTAATCAATTGACTTTGAATTGAAGGCAGCTGTACAAAAACACCTCAACGAAACTAACAAAAAACAACCGCATTATTATTTATTCGTTTGTTTACCTCGTTGTACATTTATCTAAATACGCCGTAATATTTTAGATATCGTTATCTTTCATTAATTTACAACTAGAAGTATTCACGAATGATACAAATTATTTATTTATGGGCGAAGTTACTAATATATTAAATAGACTTTTTATATAAGGAATATATAGCTATAGCTTTATACTAAAATAAAATTTCCATTTTAAATATACATTAAAAGGGAATTCCGAGATATTTGTAAAATATTTCCTTTGATAAAACAATTATTGGTTTTACCATTTATAATTTTATTAATAAATTTATTTCTAATTCATGTTACCCTTGAAAAACTAAACTCAAATATATATATAACTAGTAGCTCAGTGTATCTATCAAGCAGTAGTTCGTAGGTTCAAATCTCGCTGACTTTAATTTATACTAGGGTTGTTGATTTTCACCGAAGTTTGAATTTTTTAATCTTCGAACATTCGAATGTTTTGAACTTCGTCAAAAAAACTTCGATGCTTCGAACTTTCGAATGTTTTGAAGAAATAAATAAATAAATCTTTGATTTAGTTTCTATTTTAGGGTGATTTTCTTGCTAAAAGTGGGGTGTGATGTTAATCAGACACTTGTAGATGTCTGACGCAATAATCCACGTGTTTTTCAACTGTTTACGATGGTCAGTTCGTTGTGAAACTATCAACAGATAGTTAAATATCGCAATCAACAAAACAACAAATATTTATAAAACAAACAGCAACCGCGTGATAAACAAATGAACTCTTTTCCTTTACATACTAGCGCTTCCGATTACAACATTTAAACCAAACATTTTAAGTAAATAACAGACTTTATTTACATCGACTTTATGTAAATATTGGACGAAATAAAATCATATTTTACCGAAAGAAAAATCAACAGTTCTTGCAGATTAGATATTTGGTTTACTCTGGAACCAAAACACCATACTAGTGTCTATTGGGCCTTAACCCATCGCTTTTAGAACATATTTGGTAGTTGTGATCCTCTAGCCATCGTCTTAGAGCACTCAGCTAGCTTTTAGCATAGTTTAAACGACTTTAAAATTATTCTAAAGGGTTTAGGACAACTTTAAGGAATATTTGGAGACTGGGATCCTGTAGCCATCGTCTTAGAACACTCAGCTAGCTTTTAGGACAGATTAATAAACTATAAAATGTTTCTAAATTATTTAAAATAGTTTTAGAAAATATTTGACCTAAATCCGTCGCGTAAAGTACTCAGCTACTCAACCAACCCTACAAAACAATTTAAATAAGCAAATAGTAAAAATATAAATAAATAAATACATATATCATTACGACTTTTACCCATTACTGAGTGGGGCACTCTGCCGAAGTAGATTTCGATAAGTGATATATTTATGCGCGTGAAGTGCGGCTTCAAATTACGGCCTCCAAAGATGTTAGTGGTGGAGGAGCCACAGGGGTAAAAATAATAATTGTAAATTCGTTTATCAGTACATAAACATGATAAAAAAGATTCTATTTGATTATAAAAAAGTAAAAACATATCTGACGTGACAACAATGATAAAAATAAGTAATTTATTTAAATTTGCAACATTCTTGTGACATCTTATATTAAAGTTATCAGATTGAATTCTTTGTTCGCAAAATCAACAAGTTATAAACACAAATGAATCAAACAACAGTATATCGTATAAAATGGAACGTGCTCGAGTACACATATGAGTACATAATTATCATAATACAAACAATGGCTTTTGTTTGAAATGATATTAAACATGATACGCAAATGATTAGTTATGTTTAACATTGTGGAGTCAGCGTATATAGCAAGTCTGCAGAAAAGACTAAACAAAGAAAAGGTGATATTTGATCCGAAAATTATACTAGTGAAGTCATTTCATGGACTGGATCTGCAATTGCAGAGTGGAGAGTCTTAGAAAAGACACAAGACGTAAATGACTCAAATATAGGTGGGAAATTAAAAATAACTTCTGAATGATGATTTGATGGCAGTTGGAAATTTCTAGCCATCGTCTTAGAGCACGCAACTATAATTTAGGAGAGTAGGTGACACTGGTATCTTATCGACCTGTGGATCCTGAGAACTCTGGTTCGATTCCCATTGCCCACAAACATTTTCACCATATTAAAACTACCCCTGTGGCTCCGCCACCACTAACATCGTGATGATATATTTATTTTATTTATTTAATTATTTAAAAAATATAATAAATAATTATGGGGTAATGGCTCAGTGGTATCAAGTCGGCCTGGGGATCCTGAGAACCCTGGTTCGATCCCCGCAGCTGACAAAACATTTTCACCACATTAAAACTACCCCTGTGGCTCCGCCACCACTAACATCTTTGGGGGCCGTGATTTGACGGCTGATAACCGTACTTCACGTGCATAAATATATCACTTATCGAGATCTGCTTCGGCAGAGTGCCACACCCAGTAATGGATAAAAAGCGTGATGATATATTTATTTATTTATTTTAAATAATTCTAAAGATTTTAAGACAAGTTTAAGAACCATTTGATAATTGGGAAAAATTTTAATTATAAATTGTATCTCTTGCACTAATTGAATATAGTAATTGCTATTCCCAATTGCTAATTGGACAGCTATGAAGGCAACTTCTGAAAATAAATTGCATCTTGGGTAATTTATGCTGCAGTTGAAGTTTCTAGCTGCATTTAAATTTGAGTTTGTCCCTGTTTATATAATTTTCTGGGCTATTCATGTACCGTTACACGGAAAAGCAGGTGGCAAGGTCCTCCTCTAGCGTCACACATCAATGCAAGGACTTGTTAGCAAGCTGTGTTCATGTTCAAATGCGACACGATGCAAAATAAACTTATCAGACAATGATACACACGCGACGATATACAAGGACATTCACTACTTCATCACTACACATAGTACACACTTCAAAATCATACACACATACACATAACTATGTTAATAAGTGGATGTGTGTATGATAACACATAGCTTAGATACGAGTATTTTATCTGTAAGTCGCAATTTCAAATACTTCAAACGAACTTAAACTATTTTCAAGAACTTCTACGTCGAAATCAATTAGCAGAAAATTTATTTATTCACAAAAGTTGTTTTTAAAGTAATTTAAAAACGTTTGGCGAACGAAAAATATAATAAAAACTCTCATTGTTAGTATAAACGTCGATTAAAGATGACTAATTTTAATTTTTGTTGTCACACATTAGTACATAAGTTTTCTTTAAATTTATTTGAAGAATTCATCGTTAAAATGATTTAGGAATAATTCACAATTTAAAAAAATAAGTTAAACACCTTTAACTAACATTAATACTGGCAGTAATTGTTAGTCTAACTTTTATTGTTAGTATAAACGTCAATTAAGGGTGTCTCAGTCGGCCTGTGGATCCTGAGAACCCTGGTTTGATTCCCACAGCCAACAAACAATTTTCACCACATTAAAATTACCCCTGTGGCTTCCCGTCCATTAACATCTTTGGGGGCCGTGATTTAACGGCTGGTAATCGCACTACACGCGCATAAATATATCACTTACCGAGATCTGCTTCGGCAGAGTGCCACATCCAGTAATAGATAAAAGGCGTGATGAGATATATTTATATATATATTTATTAAATTTATTTATCAAACATTTGTAAATAAATTTTCTACCGACATATTTAAAGAATTTGTTGCTAAAATAAATGGTACTTAAAAATAAACTTTAATTCTAGATGGGTGTTTTTTTTTGGAAGGATTACAAGCCCTCGATGAAAACGTAACTTGTTACGAACGTGTGTTTGAGCATGTAATGGTGTTTGTGCTATAGCCTACTTTCTCGCTACTAGCGAAAGTTAGTCGAAGGGTTAAAGAGAAGTTCAAAGTTCATCAAACTTGAGCCACTTCAACCGTATCAAATACACAAACGTTATATGGACACACACTGATTCAAAAATTAATTATAAACGTTAATCCATGATATTCCATTAAATAAGGGTAGCACGAACCCTTTACACATTAGTTCCTGATTATTCTGCTTTCCTGAAAGCTAGCTGAGTGCTCTAAGACGATGGCTAGAGCATTCCAGCTTCCAAATACTTCCTGAAACTATTTTAAGCCTTTTAGAATTATTTTAAAATCTTTTAAACTGTCCTAAAAACTAGCTGAGTGCTCTAAGATGATGGCTAGAGGCTCCCAATCTCCAAATATTTCTTACAGTTGTCTTAAACCCTTTAGAATAATTTTTAAGTCGTTCAAACTATCCTAAAAGCTAGCTGAGTGCTCTAAGGCGATGGCTAGTTTATCCCAGCCTCCAAAATTTTTTAAAAATTGACTTAAACCCTTTAGAATAATTTTGAAGCTGTTTAAACTATCCTAAAATCTAGCTGAGTGCTCTAAGACGATGGCTACAGAATCCCAGTCTCCAAATATTCCTTAAAATTGTCTTAAACCCTTTAGAATAATTTTAAAGTCATCTAAACTGTCCTAAAAACTAGCTAAGAGCTCTAAGACGATGGCTAGAGGATCTCAGCCTCTAAATATTCCTTCAAATTGTCTAAAAATCTTTCGAATCATTTTAAAGTCTTTTTTACTCTCTTAAAAAGTAGCAGAATGTTCTAAGACGATGGCTAGAGCATCCCGAAAACTAAATACTTCCTAAAATTATCTTAAATTCTTTATAATCATTTTAAAGTCTTTTTTATTATCCTAAAAGCTAACTGAGTGCTCTATGACGATGGCTAGAGGATCCCAGCTACCAAATACTTCCTAAAACTACAATATATACTTGAAAATAATTTCAAAGTCGTTATCCACATTTATAATTCATCTGACAATGTGTTCATACGTAAATTATTTCGCATAATTTAATTGCAACAAGTACAAAGTGTACTCAGTGAGGCTACTCAGCAAATTTCAATAATCCAAGGTTTACAAAACGTAAAATCAACTCAGCTCCAACTGGCGATGTTTGATGTTCAATAAACAATTTCTAATTAGTTCGACTAGTAATTTTTTCCTCCATTGTTTAGATTAATTGTTATGACTAATGTTTTGTTTGAATTTGAATCAATTTGACCTTGTTCATACACAAAATATATTCGATTAATTTGCTCATTTGCATAAAAATATTAATAAATCTCTTTCATACCTTGTATTTATTCCTGAACGTTTTTGCCATGCAATTGCAGATCTGAGAGTAGATACCTTCATTGTAATAGTTTAGGGATCAAATTTGGTTTCGTTGAGTCTTTATCCATCGCTTAGACTAGCAATCCAATCCTAAAAATCATTTAGATAAGTAAATAATAGTTATTTATGTACCAAGGGTGAAAACAGGCGTTTCTGGCCCGCGGCATGATTATTAGCACGAGGCGCAAAGCACCGAGGGCTAATAACATGCTCAGGGTCAGAAACGCTAGTTTCACTCGTGGTACATACAATATTTTATGCACAACAAAATAACATTTAATTATATGTTCAAAAGATTAAAATATGTACATAGATTATATGTCAAAATGACATTTTACAGAATCAAGTATTCACAATAAACAAAAATTGCCATTTATGTATCCATAGGATTTTGTTTTTATGGCCCTCGGGCCAAAAAAAAGTGTTTAAGCCCGCTTTTTAGGGCTAAAACACATACTTTTCGGTCCGGTTGAGCATAAAAAGTATATTTCAGGCTGTTAAGACGATGGCTCATGTTATAAATTTCAACCTTGTGAGTAAATAAGTTAGTTTGTTTCGCATAAATTTATATTCAAATATCTGGTGACCTCAGATAGGCATGTTTTTGTTTTTAAGGTTTAGAAGAAAGATTGTTTATCGGTCGTTATCACGACCATCAAGTTGATTGTCAACTCTTTTACGTCTTTTCCTTCACCTGTTGTTGTTTATAATAACAACTATTTATTAATAAATATTATAATTTAGATAATAAAAATGTAATATCATTTATTGATTAATATCTATTATAAAAATGTTTAATTACGATTGCACAAAGCCTTTATTATTTATTAAATAATATGAAGGTCTTCTTGCTTCATTGAAATACATATAATTTTATTTATTTACTTCTGCAATAGCTCGTAACAACTGACATCTTTGGGGGCGTAATTTGACGGCTGTGGACGTAAAATTATATCATATTTATTTGTATACTGGCTTTATTATTGTTTCGGAATGGCACACACCTATTTTGGCAAAGTTACGCGTTGTACAACTTCCAAAAATATACATTCTCTCACAGAGCTAGAAGGTGCGATGTTTATTTACTTTCAGAAATCAGAAAAAATTGAATAGAGGCCAACGACCTTTTATCTTCTTCCCAAGTGACTTCTCTCTGTTTACAAAGCTAAATTTAGCCAATAGTAAATCAAAAAAACTACCATAAACAAAAAAGATTAAAACTGATTTATAAAAAAAAATATACTTGAACGATTCAGGTGCTTATAATATTTGTTTTCCAAGTAAACAACAAACAAAAACATCTCGATCAGAGGACGAAAAACAAAACGCAGAAGGAATGTCAGACAAATGACGCGCGGTTTATTTTTCCGAATTTTGTTTCTTAATGAATCATATATTTTTTAATTTTTGTATTGCTAAATTTGATGATTAACATTTAAAAGAATTTTTTGTTTTGACTTATTTATATAAGTTTTGTTATTATTATATGAAATAGCGTGTGAAAAGAACGTTTATATAATATACGGAAATATAAACAATCATTATTGTACGCGTAATTAAATAATAATTATTATATAACTGAATTATAATTGTAGGCACAAAAATATATTTTAAATTATCATACATAGAAGATATATTATAATAATTATTATTACTAGACCCGGAAATCATTTGTATAAATTCATATTAATGAGAACCACATTTTTTCCTGTAAGATATTAATAATTATACTCAATAAATCAATCAATAAATATATATATATATTGCTATGAATATTCATCGTAATATAATATTAATTACAATTACAAATCGAATAATGGGGGATTCAAGTGGTAGAGCTTTTTAATATATATTTATTAAAATAAATTCTTGACCGTACATTATATTTAAGACAATATAAAATTATACCATAAATGATATCTTTATTGCTGAAATATGAAAGTTAAAGTTGAATAATTCGAAACGCTCATTTAAATTTCGCACTGCCATATTGCAATTACGTAGTTGCATTAAGCCAATCACAGAACTTTGTCTGAAACGTTTGTCGGAGCTCAATTTTACTGAGAGGAAGACGAAGAAGAAATAAGAATTCAGCATTCTACGATTCTACCAATGACGTATAATACTAGACGAATTATGCCGTATTCAAGTCAATGCAAACGCCGTTGTTATCCGTCTAGTTATGTTTTGTCTGAGGATTCTACTGACAACGACACACGTTACGTGAAGTTACGTGTTATTTATCTCTGTCTTATCTGTCTCTCTTTAAGCTAAGATGCAACTACGTCATATTCGTTTGTTTCGAAAGTTTAAATATTTTTATTATGCATAATACAAGTTTAAAAAAAAAATAAACATTTTGGGTATAATAATTTTATTACGTAGATTAATATATAAAAAAATCAAAAAAGTCTTGAAAGGCCCATTAAAAAATTCAAAATTAATTTAAATGAAAAATACGCCTTGTAATACGTGACCCGCATATCACTCATGCCAAATAAGTTGTATACCTACGAGGCGTAATTCAAATTTGAATAATTTTTGGGAAAAAAATAAAACTACGCTGTCATTCACATCCTGCATTTGTAAATTAATTATACAACTATTTATGTGAAATTCTGTGACGCGTTCAATGTTCTAATGAAACCAAAAGTTGGCACAAAATAAATTTGGAATAAAATCAAAATCTATTTACAAAGCACGCATCATTTTAAATCAATAATAATATGACGAAATAATTGCTAATAAGTTGTTCAAATAAATAAGAAAGGCTATGGAAAACAAAAATTAAATAAACTTGTCAAAATTTTGTGTAAAATTATTTTTTTGCAGAAATGCCTCGAAGAACAGGTTCATCTAACGTGAAAACAAGTCGCCCAGCTGGGACTTTTGGCCGACAAACTCGAAATTATGGGTAATTATTTATTTACTTGTAAATGAAATAAATAAATATATCATCACGCCTTCTACCCATTACTGGGTGTGGCACTCTGCCGAAGCAGATCTCGGTAAGTGATATATTTTGCGCGTGAAGTCGTCAAATCACGGCCCCCAAAAATGTTAGTGGTGCAGAAGCCACAGGGGTAGTTTTTGAAATTATGAAAATTGTTTGTCGCCTGTGGAATCGAATCTAGAGTACCAGGGTTCTCAGGATCCACAGGCCGACTTCATACCACTGAGCTAGCCACCCCATATTTTACTTGCAATGATTTTAAAAATAATGCGAATCATCTAGAAATTCCCGGCATGCTCTTTGCACCTTTGACGTCAGGAACTGCGCCAGAAGACTCAAACCACGACATGAAGCCAATTTCTGTCTTTCTCTAATCATGTGATTTTCCAGGTCGTCTAAAACACACTTAAGTGCTTTTCAAATAATATACTTAAAGATTAATTAGTAGATTTTAACTTTAAAAAGGTATATTTTACTTAGAGTAATTTGTCTTTCTGTTAAAAAAATAATTGTAGTTGAATTGAGACTTTATTGATTTATTTATTTTTAGCCTAGTGTGTTTTGGACAGCCCTGTAGTCAACTTTTCTATAAAAGTTCCCGACTGTACCTCGCGACGTCATTCTATATTTGATACGCACGTTCTAGAATAATTTGTGCAAGTCGCAATTTTTACATAATCACAAATAGTTTTCTGTCAATTGTGTTGTGAAAAACTAAATAAATAAAAATGCCGCGTCGTGGACGTTCTGCCAGCCCGCCTCCAGCCCCAAGAAGGTAAAAAGAGCAAAAGAAAATAATTATAACCTAACTTTTAACTTACCTTGTTCTTGAGTGAGTAAATGTGTGGTTTCTTTCCAGGACAACATCTTCAGTGCCGGCTCATCCTCCCCCACAAGCCGCCGCCCCAGTCCACGCAGCCCCAATGCAAGCCCAACAGCCCTCCATGTTCCAGCAGATGGCTGCCACTGCTGGTGGGGTCGCAGTAGGATCCGCGGTGGGCCACACAGTCGGCCATGCCCTCACTGGGATGTTCAGCGGTGGTTCTTCGAACGAAGCTCAAGCTGCTCCAGTAGCAGGAGCACCCGCCCCACAGCAACAAGGTGCTTATCCTAACGAGCCTCAGGGGCCCTGCGCTTGGGAGATCAAGCAGTTCTTGCAGTGCGCTCAGGGACAAGCTGATCTGTCTTTGTGCGAAGGATTTAACGAGGCTCTTCGACAGTGCAAAGCTACGCATAGTATGTAAAAATCAATAGACTTTACCCCTCTAGCACACAATTGAAAATTATTCCTAATGTGATTTACACAATAGTTTTAATAGTAAACAAATTTTAATGTGTTGGATGATTTAATTACTTATCCACTCGATATTTCCAAAATTGAAATTTGGTTTGACGTTTTGACAGTTTACCTAACCTCAAATTTTGTACCAACTTTTTTGTTAAGTTTATTTAATAAATTTTATGCCATAAAAAAATATTCCGAATATTTTTTTACCTTTTAATAGTTATGTAACAGCTTATAACTAATTTGTAATTAAATTTATGTAGACAATAAAATAAGTTTTAGTTGTAGGAAACACTGGGTTTTGTTTTTATTTATAAAAGGATCGGAGGAAATAAATTATTTACAATTAAATGATCCAGTTACCTTTTCTTGGAACTTATTCATAATTTTCTGTTGTATATCCATACTCTCTTCCAAATCATTCAACAGCGACGTTAAGTTCTTAAAATCACTTTGAAGTTTCTTCTGTTCTTCAAGATTACCATCATCTTGGGCTGTTAACTCTGAAAATGTTTTGTCAAGGTCTATTTCATCCTCGCTTTCGTCTGTTATGACTTCTGGTTCGCTGTATTCTTCAACTTCGACTAATTTGATTTTATTTTTAATCACTTCTGTACTGTACCACCAAGGAAGTTCTCGAAACCCTTTTAAAACCTCGCTTTTATAGGCGACTGTATAAACTGCATGAGTTTTATCGTAAAATTGTGTATTAGACAGTTTTTCTAAAATAATCACTTGAATAACATCTGTCCAACACACTACTCTCATTTGCTCTTGAAAGTTTGAATTTAAATCAATTTTATCCAGTAAAAGACTCAATAATTTTAGCACAATACACGTTGGATCTGTAAAAATTTTACTGCAATATTCTTCTAAAATATCTTGAAGATCACACTGATCTTTTGGCGGCCAAACATAACCAAATTTTGGCAAAAATAATGATTCTGTTACTTTCTTAACCTTGTTCAAATAATATTTCGAATTCCAGTAATCAGGAAAATACTCATAAGTACATGGTAAAAAAATCTGTTGCTGTTTTACAAATGGTTTAAATTCACTTGGAAAACTTATTTGATTCGTTAAATCAGGATCTAAAATAATATCTAACGATTTTTGTAACGACTCATTGTGTAGTTCTATCGAAATATTTGGTTCGCGTAGTAAAATATTTAGTCGTTCGTTGATTTGACAACTGGAACGAATCCTGTACCAAAATTCTTCTCCAATACAGTTCCGTAAAAATACTGGTAACGCGTCCATTTCTAAATTAGGTTTAGCGATTACATTATTCGCTAAAAACTTTAAACTCGAGCTTAATATAAGCTCTAGATTGTTGTCGGAAGAAAATAAAACCTCATAATCTGTTATTCGTTCTTTTTCGATTAAATAATTTAATTTTAATTGTTGTACGATTGTTGATTTATCGATAATTTTGCTGTCTTTAATTATTACTACAATTGGGAGTAAAACACTTTTATTTAAGATTTTAATTAAATGATTGTAGGTCGATTGAGTAACACTACCGAAATTAATAAAAATTAGTCCGTTTAAATAAATAGAATGATTAAAATCGTTCAGTTCTTTCAAACAATAAGTGAGTGAACCTCCATTGTTGGCATTACATCTTTTGACAATTAAATTTTCATTGTTGATCTCCTGCCAATCAAATGCATTCTTTAATGATAAATAAAACCGATTTACCTTTGAGTCATTTTGTTGAACAGTCCTAAAATTCACCCCAACTTTCCAAAAAAGATTCAAATTCAGTAAACTTTCAGTTGTGCACAACTTTTCGAATAAAATTCGGTAAACGAGATTGAAAATATTTAGGGATTTTATTGGATTTTGTTTGGTTACTTTTATAGTGTCAGGGACGCCTCGTTTATAACGTTTGATATCTTGAAGAGTGATGTTTTGACTAGGAGTGTACAGTTCTTCAGCTTCTGAAGAAGCTGATTTATTTGAGATCCAAACTGGATTGTCGAAGAAGTTTTTACGTTTTTTGCGAGATATTCTTGTAAGATTTCGCCAACGTCTTACAAATTGCAGAGCGCGTCTTTTTTTAATGTTTTCTGATATTTCAGAAAGTCTAGTTCGAACTAAATGTTTTTCAACTTTGTCTAAAACGTTATTTAGCACAAAACTAACATCTGTTTGTATTTTAAAGTCAAGTTTAACGGCCTCTTGTTCTTTCTGTTTGTTTTCGAATATTTTTCGTTCTTCTTGTAATCTTTTTTCCATTTTAATTCTTGCTTCTCTTTCTTCCTTTTCTTTGAGTTTCCTCATACGTTCTTTTAATTCTTCTCTATCTTTTCGAAGTTGTTCATCTTTATTTTGCTGAACGTGATCTATTTTTTTGACAGGTGCTACTGCTGGGCTCCAAACTGGTTCATAAGTTGTTGATGTGGTTATAATTGGTTGTGGTTTCGTTACAATCGGAACAATTGGAATTATATTTGAAGAAGGGATAAAACTAAATGATGGACCTGCAGGAATGGGTTTAAATTCGTGTTTTACTGTTTTAGGGACCTGGATTTCATTTCCAAAAATACTGCTAGATGCTGAAGATGACTTAAATTGATTCTGAGGCGGCTTGGACCAAAAGGTATTTTGCAAATCGTTATTTTTGGTCAGGTTTACTGTTAGCGGACTTTGGCTACGATTTTCATCCAAATTTTGAGGTTTAAACTTGGGAAAACTAGCCCCATCAGGCTCACTAACAATGTTTTCATTAATTTTCGGAACAATATCTTCCTTGTCAGACGTTTTTTGTTCTTCAATTTCGTCAATTTTCACTTGTTCATTTACACTTTCATTTATTTCTTGACGATTAACAGAACATTTCCCTAAAAATTCTTGGTATTTTCCTTGGAATACTTTAGGTAGTTCTGTAAACATTAAAAACCCTTTCTCATCGAAACTATTATGCGGGACATGTCTTTCAAAGTCTTTTGGAGGTAATGAGGCCCCACAAACCACTTCACCAACGGAGCACCCTCTTTTAGACTCAATAATATGTATAGCTCTTTCTAGAGCAAATGGCAGGTCTGGTTGTTGAAACATTCTTCTGTCTAGTACAACATGAGTCTTTTCGACATTTAAACACAGACCATAATATTCTATAAACTCTACAGTGTTCTGGAAGTCTTCAAAAGCTAAAGTTCTACAGAGTTCTACTATAGGATATTGCATGTAGGGCTGTCGTGGCGAGTAGGACTTTAAAATAGTTAACAGAGCTTTAAACCGAACTTGGTTGAAATATCTCAGTAATATACACGCGTTTAGGTAAGTTGTACTTTTAACGAGCTTGAAAAATCGCACATAATTATTTTTATCAAGCGCTGAATAAACTTGAAGAGCGAATCTTATTTCAGATGATTGTTGGATGATTTTGTCAAGTTGCTGTACTTCCCACATAAAATTACCATCATTCAAGTTTAACAGAACAATATACGCGCGAAATTCGGCCTCATTGGGGCAAACCACCCCATGTTTCACCCTCAAATCATGATACATGTATTTCAAAGTCTGCAGACATTTTGTCAAGTTTTCCGTGTTGATTTTATCATCAAAAACGCTGACATCTTCATTGACTAACCTCGCAGCGCAAAACACATGAAATCTAGCGCATTGTTCGACTAACTTCACGCTGTCTAAACAGCAGAGTTCTTGCTGAGTGACGTCTTTACGAATACCGCGAGTTCGATCCCAAACAAAGTGATACCACTCAGCTAGATTCGCGTCCGATTCACAGAGATCCATGATTTTGTGAAGAAGGTACCCCATTGTCAGAAGGAGCACCTTAACGGGGCGCAGCTCGTGGGGGAGAGGCGATTCTTGGTCAGCACTGCTGCGGGAGTATTGTTTAACCGCCAGGTTATGATTCATACTTCCCTTGTGAGCAGAGAGTTGTTCGTATGATGCAACTTGATGCTGAACTTCACGCATTAATCGCTCTTTTTCGGGGCACATGTCAGGGCAGGTTCCGATGGTTTTCGCTACACTAGAGAGTTCAGATTGACGAACTGTCCTCGAACGGATTAATTTATCTCGTGCGTCGAGAATTCGGAACTTTTCTTCACTTGTTGATGCTGAATTCATAACTAGTTTTAGTAGCTCCTGTTCTTGTTCTGTATTTTGTGTCATGCTAAAATATTTTTAGTTAGAAATGTATAAAATGTCAAAAGAAATGTTTGTTACAAACCTGGTTACAACGTCTGGTTTTGTTTTTGGTTTTTCGACTTTCCATTGACGTGTTTTGGATATTTTCGGTGATTTTGGTGTTTTTGGCGTCTTTTTGACAATTGGTGGTTTTTTAGGAGAATCTGATGGTTGTTCTGGAGAATATGTATTATTTAAATGAAATATAATATTGTAGTAAGTTAAATACCTTCTGGGCGTAGAGAAAAACCTCGATGTGAAGAATAACTACCCCGCATTGCCTCCAACTCTGACTGAATATCAGAATCCATTGGCCAGTGTGAATTCAACGACTTCTTACGTGGTTTCTTCTTTTCAGTGCTGTAATTTATTGTTTGTAATTGTAAATAATATGTATTGTACAATTTACATACGATTTTTGTTTAGTCCATGCCACTCTGAAAGATACTCCTTCATAATCTCCACTTTCTGTCAAGGCGCGGACCCCACTTTCTTCATTCGAGTATTCAACAATACAAACTTTTTGTTTAGGCCGTAATCTGATACGTAGAAGTTTACCAAATTGTTGAAAATGATTTTTAGCAACATTTTTATCTAACAATCCCTCTGGTACATCAGAACAACTACAAATATCAATATTTATATACTGCTGTCAAAAATATAACCACAAAAGTTTACCTTATTGAAAACTTCATTAAGTCGGGGCTTGTAGCATTTTGTTCACTTGCCATATTGTAAACTTAGCTGGAAAGTACTGCTTTATATTTAAATTATTAATATAATCGGTAATAATCGCGTCATTTATGTTTTGACAATGTTTGACACAGCCCCTTCGACTGACACCTCGCAGTGCTACAAACCTAAAAATAGAAATAAATTAACAAAATATTTATAATAAATATATCATCACGCCTTCTACCTATTACTGGGTGTGGCACTCTGCTGAAGCAGATCTCGGTAAGTGATATATTTTGCGCGTGAAGAGCGGTTACCAGTCGTCAAATCACGGCCCCCAAACATGTTAGTGGGGGATAGCTTTTTTACCAAATTATGAAAATTTATCGCCTGTGGGAATCGAACCAGGGACCTCAGGATCCACAGGCAGACTTCATACCAAAATTAAATAATTGTAATAATTAGGAAAATGGAGGTATAAAACAATCAATAGACCAAAAATTTGTATATTTAAATAACATTACATATAATACTTTAAAGAACATTTTCTTCTTAAGAATTTTACTTCTTACGAGATCTTTTTTGTTTCGGCTCCTCTGTAAACCACAAAAAAACATATAAAATCAACTTTATTTAATTAGAACCCACAATATCTTACCGACTACAGCGAAAATGCTCCTTAGCTTTTCGTAGGTATCGCCCAATTTCTCTTCGATTTGTTCATTAGTCGGAAAACTATCTTCAACTTCCGGTACTTCAATGTCCAAGAACTGTGCTTTAACCAACGCAGCTTTAGTTTCATATTCGTAACTGTGAATCTTTTCAGGGCTGAAATTTTTAACCTTTAGTTTATCTATCATTTCGCACATGTAGCTAAGCTCGCGATCATTTTCTGGGATTTTATTAGATGTAGATTTAGTTTTGAAATCAATCTCTTCACTATCCTCATCAGATGGATACTCGCCAATTTCTTCTACATCAACGCAGACTTGACCCACGAAGCAAGGTTTGTGTTGGAACACATCTGTTTCGAATTCGATCAATTGTGGCTTCTGTCTGTTGCCTGAAAATATTGTCAAAGGCTGAAATCAAGCCTAGATAGCTACAAATAAGTCTTACCTGTTCCAAGATAGGCACAAATTAAATATTTTTTATTCTTCCTACAATAATGCCACAAGTCATCAAATAGATTTTGCTTGTTCGGGTAATCCGGTTCGCTGTCGGTTTCGTCTTTTTGTAAGATCAAACTTCTTTTATGTAAATAATGGATGGAAGTTCTTTTATCTTTAGTTAAATACAATAAACGAAATCCATTTGGCATCTGTTCCTGCATTTCTTTCAAATCTGTTTTTTTGACGATCATATCTTTTTCGATCGGAATTTGAACCAACCATTTATCCTCGTCAAAGATCTTTTGATCTTCGTACTCGTACTTCACTTGGTTTTTAGTTTCACGAGAAATATTACAGATTGCATACAAGTTATTTGGTTTAACTAAATGTCGGACTTGAGTCCAAAATGCAAGTTCATGGCCTTCTTTACTAAACAGTCTAAAATATTGCCGCCTAATTGTAACTTTATTTTTTATAATATACTCCAAAATTTCGTTAATATCTTCGACTGAATCATATACTCGATCATCTTCTAAAATATCTAAAGGTACATCATTTGCAGTTTTTAAAAGTTCCCCATAAAATGTTTCATATTTAAAGCCTGCTTTAAGAGGCAAAACAACTAGTTTAACGTTTGTTTCTTTAAAAGACGCAGCAACATCTATGGCGCTCAGGTTTTCTTGGACGTCTCCCTTATGGGGATCATCATCATTTGTCATTAAGACAATGTGTGGATTTATTTTACCTAGATTTTTCATCTGTTTTAAGCATTCCGAGAACGTAAAGCGTAAAGATGGAGCAGTTGTTCTTTCAAATTCCTGTTGCAAGTCCCCTGTTGTTTTCTGCAACAGTTCCAGTATCTTTTTGCTTGAATCGATGATATTATCATTCAAGGCAGTTAAAACAATATCATCGTCTCTCAGAAGACAGACTGAAATATTTCTTCTATAACCTCGTAGCAGCATCCTGTCCATTTGTTGATATACAGCAGCCAAGCATTTTTTAATTGGGCGTGTATCATCGAACATACTCGGACAAACATCTATTAAGATAATGCCAATGTTTTTCAATCCACTATAAGCGTCTTCATCAACCCATAGGTCTTCATTTTCATTATCTTCGTTGATTTCGTCGTCGGACATGGCGCTATGCAACGGAATTTACGATGTACACGTTTAAAACTTCTTTAAAAAGTAGTTCAAATACGCAATAGCTGAAGTATTCTGTCGATTACTTATCAAAAAACTTTTTATTATTTACTTAAAAATTTACTGGCTTTTTTATCTGCGACGCAATTTTGCCGGACAATACAAACAGGTTGTTTCTAGGAAAAATTCGATTCTGAAAATCAATGTTGCCAATATACTGGGTTCGGTGTTACTACTTCACATCGGCGTTGTGTTGCTGCAATCTTCACATGAATGATTTTCAAACTGTCAAATTTTAAGGTTATCTTATTCCAAGGAAAAGAAAAATTAGTTTCAACACGTAAAAATGAGTCATTACTCTTGAAATTAGTGAAGAATTAATTGTTAATTAGTGGTATTTGTGCCAAAATATCCATCTGAGACATGGAAGTACAAAATGCAAAAGATTCTGACAGTGGTAATAATTATCATAATTAACTAATATCTCGATTAGGTTTAATACATTTTCACTGTTTAAATTATTAGAGGAACAGAATAAAATGGAAGTGCTCAACGAGAAAATCGTTGAACTCGAAGTGGAGAATAAAAAAATACGTGACGAATTCAATGTCCAACGAGCAAAAATGAAGGACTTGTTTCTACAAAAAGAAGGTACGTTAATCCTATCAAAAGATAACAAACACTCAACATATCTATAATTGCAGAAGAATTTAACAAAGAGAAGAGTCGTCTTATTGCCGAATCCGATAAATTAAAGGACGAATTAAACGAAATTCGAAGCCAACTTCTTATAGCAGGAATGAAATCAGAAACCGATTTGGAAGACGAAAAACGTAAAGCTCACGAAGAGATCGCTACTCTGCAACAACTAGTGCACGGTTTATGATTTCTTGAGCTCCTATTTATGTCATATTCACTTCAATTGTTTTTCAGAGACCGTAGAAGAATCTAGTTCATCTAAAACTATATTTGATTCCGAAGTTCGTAAACTATATTCGACTATTCAACAATTACAGGAAGAAAATCGCGATTTGAAGACTATTGGACAACAATCATCTCCTCATCACACCTCACAGGTAAAAAAAGTGAAACTTTGTAAATAATAATTACCATGACAATGAATTTTTGTAGGAAAAATTGAAAGTGAGTATGAATCACTTTTATTTATTTATCTGTCCTTGACCGAAAATGATTTTAAAATGCTAATTTTTATTTAGTAACATAATTTTATGCATTTGTATATGTTTAATAAACATGTCAGCTGATAAAGATTATCATGTTTAATGCATTGATAACAAATGTTTATGAATACTGTAGTTAGTTTTGTAGTTGAAACGTGGTATTTTGTTGTTGTTACTTTTAGGAAACTACTAGTTTAGCACCTAGCGTGATGCTGAGCGCTGTAACAAAATCTCTAGCTCGAAAGTTAGGCGCAGACGCATTTTCTACTCAAGAAAACTTGGAAGAAAGCATGAGAAAAGCTCAAGAAGACGCTGAAATGCTTCGCTCGTTAGTAGTGCCACTAGAAGAAGAAATCAAAGCTTTAAAAGACAAGCTCCGATCGACTGATGATCAACTCCAGCGCTGTAAATTATGTGCACACCAACCTTCACCATCTGTAGATCATCATTCATTCCCAACTGAAACCTCCACGCTAAATATTTCAAATCTACCGATAAATTCCGCCGAAGGAGACTCTTTACAAGGTCCCACACTTCCAGCAGAGGCTTTGCCTTCGCCCCAATCGCCTCCAGGATGCGATATGTGCGTGAATTACGAAACACAACTAGTTTCAGAACAGAAACAAAATTCTGAGCTGAAACTTAAATTAATTACTTCGCAAAAAGGTATCGAAAGACATAAAGAAGAGCTGCTAAAAGAAATCGGGTTCAGAAAGGATATGGAAGAAAAATGGACACAAAAAAAGGAAGAACATAAGTTACAAGTGTCTGAATTAAACAAAAGAACTCTCTGTGCCGAACAAGATCTTCAAGAACTTAGAAGAACATTCAGTGAGTATTCTTCTGCGCTTACTGAGCAGTTGGGGCTTTTAACCCGGGAACGAGAGCATGTTCACGAGAGATTAGTCACTTTACAACGAGAAAATGATCATTTAGTCGGTAAATATACGACTCATTCGCAGCAGCTACAAAATGAAACTATAAATCTGCCAGACACTGTCGAAGAGTTGCAAGAAAAGTTGCTGAAGCTTCAAGAAGACTTGATTATTGCTGTGGTTGGCAAAGAAGCTGCGCAAGAACAAGAACGCACCCTTCAAGGTGAAATCTTGATGCTGAGGACTCAGAACTCGGAAACTGAGAAATTATATACTGATTTGATCAATGATTTGGATGCACAAAGGTAAGTTGCTATTTTAGAAGAATTGGATGCTCTATTTAAAAGACATTAAAATTATACTAAAGGATATAAGGCAGTTGTTTTAGGAATTATTTGGCAACTGGAATCCTTTAGCCATCGTCTTAGAGCACTCAGCTAGATTTTAGGGCAACTTTCACATTTTAAATGATTTTTAAGTTTTAAGACTATTTTAGGAAGTATTTGACATCTGGGATCCTTTAGCCATCGTTTTAGAGCACTCAACTAGTTTTTAAAACAACTTTAAACATTTTAAATGATTCTGAAAGGTTTAAAACTATTTTAGAAAGTATTTTACAACTTAGATCCTCTAGCCATCGTCTTAGAGCACTCAGCTAAATTTTAGGGCTACTTTAAACATTTTAAATCAATGTGAAAAGTTCAAGACTAATTTAGGAAGTATTTGACAATTGGGATCCTCTAGCCATCGTCTTAGAGCACTGAGCTAGCGTTTAGGACAGTTGTAGAAAGTTCAAGATAGTATTAGGAAGTATTGGCCAGCTGAGATCCTCTAGCCATCGTCTTAGAGCACTCAGTTAGCTTTTCGTACAATTTAAAAGACTAAATGATTCTGAACAACTTATGTATATATTTTTTAGACAAGAATCCGATAGATTGGATAAAGAAAAACGTCATTTATCTGCAGTTCACGAAAAATTCCGTCAAAACGAAAAAATGTTACGAGACCAACTTACACAAATCAATGTACAACTCGGCGAAACACAAAAACTAGTGGTAAGTATTTTCACACTTAAATTTCACCCTCTACCAGCATCTTTGGGCTAGTAACTTCTTGTCAACATGATTTTCATCCTCTCAGTGGTATCGAATCGGCCTGTGGATTTGAGAATGTCGGTTCGATTCCCACAGCCGACAAACAATTAAAACTACCCCTCCACTAACATCCTTGGGGGCTATGATTTGACGACTAGTAACCGCATTTCATGCGCACAAATTTATCACTTACCGAGATCTGCTATGGCAGAGTGCCACACTCAGTAATGGATAAAAGGCGTAAAGATCTATATTTTGATTGATTTTAGAAACAATTAGAAGAATCCAACTCCGAACTTCGCCTCAGAGTCGGTTCCCTCCAACAAGAACTCGATAACAGCGAACACGTCCAAAAAGATTTCGTGCTTTTGAGTCAATCACTCCAAGTCCAGTTGGAGAAGATTCGTGCGTCGGACACTCAGGTCCGATGGCAGTTCGACGACGACGTCGACGAATGTCCAGGTTGTAGAAGCAGTTTCAGTAGCGCAGGTCCCGCAAGAAGAAACAAACATCATTGCCTACATTGTGGACAGATCTTCTGTCAAGGTTGTTTGAACCGAACCGTTCCAAGTGGCCCCAAAATGCGTCCCGCGAAAGTTTGCGACGTTTGTCATACGTTGTTGGTGAAAAGCTCCGCCCCGTATTTCAGCACTGAGCCCCCGCATTCGCCTGATTAAGGTTTGACGACACTTTCATGTAAAAATTTAACAAATTTCATGATTCGAGATTATTTTAATTATTTTAAATGTTTTAGCTACTTCTGTGATGATGTAAAATTGTGTTTCAATCGCTTTTAAAGTGAATAATCTCCTATATTCTGTAACTCTACCATTATCTGTTAATGATCGTTAAGTTATTGATTATTTTTCTTCTTAATATTCTGATGCTGAGTTGCATGAAAATTTTATCGGTTCAGTAGCAACTAGCGGTTCAATAAATTTCAGAAAATCGCTATTGATACTGTTGCTAAATAACTAAAGAGCTCTTTAATTTTTTCTTGCAACACAGCATGACACTAGAATAATTTACCCTAGCATTTTTATGTTATATTCATGGATTTTGCTTACTAATATACGTAGCTGTTATTATAAAAAATAATATAATGACAGCTCACTGGCAGTTTCATAAAAAGTTACATTTTTTATACTGGCAATTTTGTATTAGAGCAAAATGCATCATAAACGTAACAAATTAAATAATTTTGATCACAAAATGCTGAAATAATGATAATCTACAAATAAATCATAAAAAATAAGGGTTACCATTAATTTATCGATCATTAACAGATAATGAGTAGTCATGAAAAATAAGGATTGTCATTAACTTACCGATCAGTAAGAAATAATGATTGTGTTACAGAATAGGGGTGGAATATCGTAAATAATTAAATTCCAGTCCCGTGTAAATAGTTTTAAAATCGATTCAAATATTTCATTGTTAAAATAGGAATTTTGTGCAAAATAAATCAAAACTTGTATTGATGTTGATGTATTTTATCAAATTATTTTCAATAAATTGTAAGAATGGTGCCATAACAGAATCTATTTCCATTTTTAGGGTTTGTGGCATTCAAAAAGTTCAAAAACTAATAATTTTGTAGCGATAGTTGTATCGGAATTTTGTTGTGAATATTTATATATTGTTTTATTATTATACAATAAAATATTTAAGAAAAATTATGATTATTGACTTACTTTGATGAGGGGGGCTGCTATACACATTGTCTTTATTATAAATATTATTTATATTATTAGAATTTATCTGGAACAAAACCATTAAATAATAAAAAATAAGAAAAAAGTCATTAGGGTAGATTTAATCGTTAATTTAACTAATCCTAACCATAAAAATTATTATTTTCTGCAATAATAATTACATTTTCTGAGGAATTCATAAAAATAGAACCACAAAAATGTACAAAATTCGCTAAAAAAAATCTAAATAAAATAGCGAGTCAGTCATTTTGAATATTCTACAACAGCACAACATATGAAAAAATAAAATAAACAAATTACTTACAAAATACCAATTTAAAATATAATCCTGGAAGTGTTTAGTTCTCGTCGTAGAGTGGGGTGGCGTCTCCAATGGACATCGAATGGGGTGAAGTGTTAGTTCTTGGAGTGGAACGCCCTGATCGCGGACTCTTCCCCATTCCGGGAGGCCCTTTGCGGCTGCTTGACGAGCTGCGGATTGATTCTGTATCGTATTGAGGCGTTCCGCGTATATCATCAAATCTGTAACAGAAAAAATAGTTGTTTTTCTACAACCGAACAGAAAGTAGAATTTTCCAACCGTCAGTTGAAAGCAGAAAGTTGACATTTATGGGATAGGTGATTCAGCGGTATCGAGTCGGCCTGTGGATCCTGAAAACCCAGGTTCCATTCCCATAGCCAACAAACATTTTCACCACATTAAAATTACCGCTGTGACACTCTCATCACTAACATCCTTGGGGACAGTGATTTGACGGCTGGTAACCGTACTTCACGCACATAAATATATCACTTACCGATATCTGCTTCGGCAGAGTGCCACACCCAGTAATAGGTAAAAGGCGTGATGATATATTTATTTATTTTTATAGTTAAACATTTCTAAAACTCTTTTCGCCGCACTCATACCTAGGTGTACGTTGTCCAGTACTCGAGGGCCCTCTCGGCGTAGCCCTCCCCTCATTTCTCGGTGTCCCCGTTCCACCATCTCTCGACTTGAGTCTCGCCCAAGCCTCAGCAGCTTTCTGCCAATCCATGGGCTCTGCACTAGAGCCTGCATTACCACTAGGAGGTCCTCGTGAGCCCGGGACTCCACGGGGTGACGACCGAGGTGCATGATGCGGCGGGTGATGCATGTGTCCAGCGGGGGTGCGCTGTGCGGGAGTTATACTACCTGGATGTAAGAACGGACCGGACATATGAGGCCCACCAGGTGTTGCGCCTCCGTAGCGAGGTGTTTGTGTGGTGTGGGGTGTCTGGTAGGGTGTCATGAATGGGGTTTGACCGGATGGGGTGTAGGGTGTGTTGATGTAGGCTCCTTGAGGACCTGGAGCGTAACCACCACCTGGAAAAATATACTTCATTAAATATAATTACAAATTTATAATGAAAACGTTATAAGGATGGATTGACGTTATTAACACAGCCGACAATCATTTTCACCAAATTAAAACTACCCCTGTGGCTCTCCCACCACTAACATCTTTGAGGAGGTCTTGATTTGACGGCTAATAACCACACTTCACGTGCATAAATATGGGTAAAAGACGTGATGATATATTTATATTTTATTTATTTAAATCTTACCTGGTGTATGAGGATAATGCGGCGTCTGATTAGCAACAGCGGACAAACTCTGCAACATATGACTCGGTAAATTCTGTGCCACCCTTTGAATAGCTTCCGAATTGACCACTCCAGGTGTAGCCGCCCCCATCGGCGGCCCCTGATACGGCGTTCTTCCTCTAGGCGTCGAGGGAGTTGCACCAGGTACCGGATCTCGAAAATGTTCTTTAAACCACTTGAACAACAATGCCACAGAGTCGAAGATCTGTTGCCGGAACCGGAAACCATCCGGAGTGATTGTAACATACTCGTGGCGACATCTACTCCGAGGTAGATACGACAGTAAGAACTTTCCTGGATAGTTCTTGCAAACGGTGATGAAGTAATGGATTTTACTAGGATTTTTCTTTTTTTCTTCTTTGAGATGTTCTTCCATTTTGTCTTTTAGCCCGCCTTCTGAGTCTTTGTAGTAGCGGAAGTAGAGAAGGTCGCGGGCGTGAGCTGCCATTGGATTGACATGTCGTGCGATTATTTCGTCTAGATCTTCGAATTCTTCGTTGCCGATCCAAAGACTTGAGCCTAAGCTGAAAGCGTTTGATTTTCCTTCTTCACGGACGTCTATGTGTTGATAAATACCATCTGCGATCTTCCAGGTAATTGTTAAATGATCTGCACCTTTTGAACTTGGTCGAATGATGACTTCTCCTTGATCCATGTTCACCATTAACTTCTCTGCTTCCATAAAAGAGATATTATGGAAAGCAGGATGAACTATAACTCTTTTAATATACGTCTGTCGCTGTTTATTTTTTTTCTGATCAATTTCTTGTTTGGTATCTCGATCTTCTTGATCCTGATCGTAATATGGATCTTTTGGTGGCCGCCATTCATGTTTTTTATCCGCTAAATCTGAGCTTTTTGATGTACAGTCAACCGAGAAACGCTCAACATCTATTTTAGTAATTCTGCAGTGAATCATTTGTCCGATTCCAACTCTTTCTTCCGGGTTTGTAACATGTTTATCACTGAGATTTTTTATGTGAATGTACCCGGAAATACCGTTGTCGAATTTTAGTTTGACTCCAGTGGCTTGGCCAGGACAAGCACCCGTGTCAAAATGATTCCACACTTCAGACAGTTCAGGAAAATCATTTTTAAGACAAAATGGACATTGCCATAAGCCGGTTTCATCATTTCTTACTGGATTAGCTTGATCTAGTTGTTCGCCTTGTGGCTTCCGGTGGCTAATTCCGGTAACGGAAGATAGAACCATTTTTCCGATATAGAAAGTTTCCGGATTTTCTTTAGTTAACATATCAAATAACTCTTCAGGATTTGCAGAATTGTAAGGTGTCCGTAAATCTTTGTAACGACAATTAAGTTCCGCCCGGATGTCATATAGTGTTATACTTTTATTTCCAAAGCCCTGACGTTCTAATTCTTCCGCGAAAGCATCTAAATCTAGATCTTTAAGTCTTTCAGGAGCTTCTAGAATCTCTTCTAGAGCACCAGCAGGATTTGCATCTTCATCATCGTATTCTAAAGCATCAACAGCCATTTTACGAGCCCATTCGTACGTTTCCGGATGGACTCTACTTCCGTCCAAAACCTCAACGTACGCTTCAGTTGAATCTCCTAACGAATTTGTATCGATTTTTATAAAACCGGAACAGTTAATAAAAACTTTCGGGCCCATATGACAAGCGGTAACTAATTGTGTACGATTTTCCAGTCGCTGATTTGTCTGTTTGAGAACTTTAAGTAAAGCCTGGCCTTTTCTCGGCCCTAAACCACATATAAATTGTACTAAATTACTTGTATGAGATTGTTGGACAGCTAAATTAATATCAACACCAACTTCATTCGTACGATTTACAAATTCCAAGTACAAATTTTCCAAAAGTTCCTCACGAGGAATCTGTTCTTGCAAAGAATGATATCGAAGCGATAAAATTTCTTCATCTGCAGTACAAAGTTGCGAAAATTCAATCAGTGGATCCTGCATTCTTCGAGCTAGCGAACAAGCTTGCCGCAATAATTCAGGATATTCCCTAAAATCAGTTGTACCTTTATTTGACATTGCGTAAACTTTCGCGAGCTCATTATCAACTAGTTCGACAGAAATCGATGGAAACTGTTCATCTTCAACTAAATTCGCGACAACTTCTTTTAAATCTTGTGCAATCATCAACGCTTCTCGACTTTCACCACCAATGGAGATTACGTGAGGCTTTTTAGTCGAAATAAAATTTTTCAAAGCAAGTAAATCACTTTCTTTTAAAAGTTTCTCTTCGTGTCTAAAAGAATTCTTTCGTTTTAATATATGAGGAAGTCTTAAATAGTCAGTAATGTCGCCATCCGGTCCCGCCATGCAAGTAAAAGCGGCTTGGGAATAATCCGGAACGTAAGCAATCGCCATCACTCTTAAACCTTTTGAAGTGTCCCAATCATCTTCTTCTTCTTCAGGAAACTCGACTTTGTAAGGCGCGACTTTAAGCCAGTTGTAGAGCTTTCTACAACAAGCTTTAAGCACACATTCTCGCGATTCTGCCAGAAGAGCTTGACGAAGCTCTCGACGTAGATCAGGAAGGATGAATTTCACTAAAGCTCGTTCTACACTTTCTACACGTAATGAATTCCAATCTTGAACTTGTTTACTAAATTCGTCTCGAATATAAAGTTGTTTGACTTCATCAATATAAGATGAGCTGGTATTTCCTTCGATTTTCTCATCGATTGTTAACGTCAAAAGTTTTTCTTCTTCCGCAATAAATAATCTCAAAAACTGATCGCCTGTCAGATCTCTAACAGGTTTGTCTTTTAAATATTTCATACTGTAACAATTATGGGCTTCATCGATTTCTTTGAGACCTTTTTTAGTTGGTTTAACTGTCATTTTAGCGCGCTCTAAAAACACTTCGCGAACACATTTTCGTACAAGTGGTTCTCGTGCAATTTGAACGCTAACCATGAACTTGGCAGCTTGTAGAACTTCATCAGCTGTTTGAAACTTGGTTCCAATATAAGCTTTCGCACTTTCTTGTGGTTCAGTAGGTTCCTGTTCAACTTCATGTCGTTGATAATTATCTCGTAAGTTTTCAGCAAATTGAGCGGGAGTTAAACCGAATTTCTTTGCGAGACCATCGATTCCAGCTCTTGAACACATCGCATAAGGTCCGGATCTTGCCGCGTATTTTAAAGTAGCTTCTTCGTGGATAGGTTCTTCGATGTCTGGTTCTTCTGGTGGAGGTTCTTCTCCAGCTTCTTCTGCGTCGGCTAACTGCTGAAGACGTTTGGCGCGTCTGTCTGCTTTACGTCTTTCGCGTTCTTTGATTTTGTGTTGCTCTTGCATTGCTGCTAACTCATGCGAGTAATAAAGAGAAAAGTGATTGTGAACATCACGGAGTTCGTCAGAAGTTTGAACATTTTTTAATCGATCAATGTCTTCATCGCGCATAACTCGGACATTATCTGGAATCGGTGCATCTGGATCTTTCATAAGTTGATCTAATTGATATGAACGCATTTTTTCAAATAGATTCAACAAGTTTTGTTTACGTGTTTTTAGTTGGCACCACTTGGCATCAAACTTGTACACTTTCCATAAATCATTGATGTTTAGTTCTGGTTGAACGTATTCTTTTCGGTAGAAAGCGATGAAAGGAACTTCAAGTTGTTGGTTCCGCATAAAATCCAAGGCTTTGCGGATTTTACCAACGGTTTGGAGGCCCTTCTTGGCTCGTTCTCTTGCTTCGGCGGAGAGATGAGCGTCTTGAACAGAAACTGTCGGTTTGCAGAATGCTTGTTTGTAAATCCACTCGGCTTCGTCGTCAAGTTCTGTTGAATCTTCTGATACAGGAGTAACTGGAAATTCTCGAAGTTGCATTCTTTCCGGAACATCGGTGTTTCGGATTTCGTTGTCCAAATCAGTGAAGAAGCCTCGTTTGAGTTCACTAGGTTCGTAAACCTCGAAAATTGATTTTCTGGAGGGCTTTTTACGCTGAGCTTTCTTAGGACGACGCCTAGAGATAAAATAGTGATTTAAATCCTTCTTATAGCAAACGAAAATGAATGTTTCTTACCTTCTTTCTCCGTCTTCGGCGTCATCATCAACATAATCATCTTCTTCGTCGTCCTCTTCGTCGTATTCATCTTCATCGTACTTGGAAAATTCATCATAATCAAAATCAACACCAAATGTTTCTTGAGCTTCTTGTAGCGCTCTGAAAACATTTATAAAATATTTACAACATGAAAATATTTCACAAGATTGTATACGTACGCGTCGCTGAAAATCGGTTTTCTTTTCTTTTTCTTCTCGGCAATTGGTCGACCTTCATCATCAACAATAAAGTCATCAGCATCACTGTATTCACCTTCCGATGCTTCTTCATCAAAATTTTCTTGTTCAATAACTCGATGACTTCTTTCTGAACGTCTTTCGTCATCCTGCAATATTAGAACACAGCCTATTTTATTATAGATTCACAAAAACTCGTAACAAGTACAAAAAAGGTTCGATACAATATATACAAAAATATTTTAGTCACTTACGGGTTCATCTCTCTCCTTTGAAGCCGAATTTCATAAAATATGTTAGTAGATTTGTTTTTAAATAAATACAAATAGAAAAATCTTAAACTCACATCATCTGAGAAAAGATCTGCAGCAATAGCTTCTCGATCTTGCCCTTCATCTTGTTCGCCTTCACCTTCGGATTCCTCATCTTGAATTCTTCGTAACCGTTTAAATTTCTGTAAAAAATACAAAAATATAATAAAAATTGTTAAATATTTGGGGAAAATTAACTTACCCTTCGTTCTACTTTCACACCCAAATTTTCTTCAATTAAATCATAATCTTCGTCTTCTAAACGATCGTCATATTCTTCGTCGTCACTTTTCTTCCTCTTTTTTGATCCTCCAGAAGCGTCTGAATCTTCTCCATCACTTTCTTCAATCGGATTATCGTCAATTAAGTCTTTTAGTTCTTCTCTCAATCTGTCATCATCGTCTGCGGAAAATGATAGAAAAAAGCAGAAAATTTATGATTTTCTTAAAGAAAAATTAGTCAATTACCTTCTTCCTCCTCTGAACTGTCTACAGCTTTAGCACGTTTGGCTTTTTTGCGTTCATGTGGTTCTAAATCTTCTTCCTCCTAACCAAAGAAAAAAACAAGTTAATCAAGAAATATGAACGTTATTTCAATCCTCTGTATGAATAACAGACGGAAAAATGTTTACTTTGGAATAAAATGCAGAGAATTTCTAACATAACGCAAACAAAACAAGATTCGAACCCTACTTTTGTGCAACAACTTACCTCACTCTCTTCAGCCTCCGATTCGATGAAGTCTGCCATGATTTGATGTGCTGGATATGAATACGCTCCTACAGAATTGATGTGATTATATTAATTGAATATTTATATTATAATAATTAAATAAAATAACATTTTAAACACACCTACGAAATGCTTGATTAAAAATGGCTACCCAAATGTCAGCAATAGCAGTTCACAATAAAATGTTACTACAAAATATTTTCATGTGACTGTTCTACTTATAAATCATAGTAATTTATTTATTAACCATAATAATTAAGCCATAATGCAATTATACCTTTATTCTTTATAAATATTAAGGTTTTAAAGAGTATTCCATGACTGGCAAATAAGTGTGAATACACCTTAAAATAATTTGACAGCTGTGAAAAAGCAACCTTAGTAGTTCATTTTCACATAATTTAATGAGTGAAAAATGTATAATTCCGTCATGATATCGCATATAGGTAAAAGATAACCCAGGGAATATAATTAGGATTATAGTTGTTTTATAAATTTCAATGTGTTGTTAATGTAAATTTTGTAATTTTAACGTAAAAATGGTATCCACTGACAGCATAAAATCAGAATATCCATTGCATTTCTTAGTCTGGAGTAATAGTCATAACGAATTAGAAAAT
This sequence comes from Pterostichus madidus, assembly GCA_911728475.2. NCBI lineage: Eukaryota > Metazoa > Arthropoda > Insecta > Coleoptera > Carabidae > Pterostichus > Pterostichus madidus. The sequence goes on along the minus strand of OU452314.1, from coordinate 283,811 downwards.
GAACTGAAGAAAATTGAGGTAAGTACTTGTCAATAGTGTACATGACTCATCTGACAGGAGTAATTTACAGCATGATAAGGAAAAACGAGACCCGAGAGGTAGAACACCTTTAATGCTCGCTGTAACTTTAGGCCACGTCGAATCTGTCCGTCTTTTACTAAATTACGATGCTAATGTCAACTGCGAGAGCACTGACGGGTGGACAGGTAAATTTCACACAATTCCACACCACTTAATCACTAATGATGACTGTTTGATTAGTTGTACAAGAAGCAGTAGCAACTGGTGATCCGGAACTAGTGCGTCTGGTACTCGATCGGCGTGAACACCAGCGATACTCCAGCAGAATCGCTGGAATCCCAGAACTATTACGTCGTTTAGATCAAGCTCCCGATTTTTACGTCGAAATGAAATGGGAGTTTACAAGTTGGGTTCCTCTAGTGTCTCGGATGTGTCCAAGTGATACTTACAGGGTGTATAAACAAGGAGCAAACGTCAGAGTGGACACCACCCTCCTCGGCTTCGACCACACCTCCTGGCAGCGCGGCAGCCGAAGCTACGTATTCCAGGGCCAACCCGACGGTGCTACGATGATGGAAGTCGACCACGATTCAAGACAAGTATACGTAGAAAAAATGCAAGTTGAAAACTCGTCCTCATCAGCAGGTGTCGCCGGAAATGAAGATACTGTCTCTCACAGACTTACCAGCCCCATTGTATCAACTTTCATCGACACAGATAAAATTAGTTTCGAGCGAAATAAAGCAGGAGTTTGGGGTTGGCGTTCGGACCGCTCTGAAGCCGTCAACGGATACGATTGTAAAGTGTTTAGCGCTAGTAACGTCGAGTTGGTAACAAGAACTCGAACTGAACATCTAACAGAGACAGATAAAGCCAAATCTAGAGGCATTCAACCTCGGACTCCTCTCCAAAGTTTCTTAGGCATCGCGGAGACGACAATCAACGATGAAGGACTAGAAACCACGGAACCTACAACAGAAAATCCACCAATACTGCAAAATAATATTTTAAATATGTCCGTGGAAGAATATTTTGATCCGACCTCAGCTAAAACCAATCCTGGACGAGATGTTGGCCGTCCAAGAGAAATCAGCACGAAGATTCAAAGATTTCGAGCGACTCTCTGGCTTTGTGAAACGTATCCTCTGTCTCTACAAGAGCAAGTAATGCCCGTCGTTGACCTCATGGCAATATCTTCCACTCATTTTGCGAAACTGCGTGATTTTGTCCGATTGCAACTTCCAGCAGGGTTTCCAGTCAAAGTTGAAATTCCCCTATTTCATGTGTTGAATGCTCGAGTAACGTTTGGCAACGTTTTGGGGCTGGACGACCCCGCGGCGGCCCCAGGAGTTCAGAGAGTCACGGAGACTGATGGAAAAGTCACTTGTATCGTCGATGACAGATGTTTTGCGCCCCCAAATGGTTACACGCTGCTCGGAGCGGATTCTAGAAGACAGTTTAGTGTTGAGGAAGAAGATGATTTGCTACAGTTTGCAATTCAACAAAGTTTGATTGAAGCCGGAAGTGAAAGAGAGGAAGTTGATATTTGGGAGGCATTGAAAGGTCAGAGACCAAATCCACCGTCGCCGGGATCTTATGTTGGTGAAGAGGAACGACAGCTGCAAAGGTTTGTATATTTCATAAAATATTTCAAGTCTCGCAAATGCTGATTTTGCGTTGCAGATAAAAAAAACACGTCGATATGTTTTGTTTTTGTTGCTAGGCGAGTATTGCTAGGGTAGTGTTTGCTTCTAGGGCTATCCAGGCTAGTTTAGCTTTGTACCACGATGACGAGGGCGCAGCACTGGAGCCCAGCCCTGTTGCGGAATCTCCGGATCCGGATTTACAAATGGCGCTCATGTTAAGCGAGCAGCAACGCTTAGAAGAGGAAGAGAAACGAAGAGAAGAACAAAAAACTCTGGAAGAAATTTTACGATTATCTTTGATTGATAAATAAATTGTCTTTTCATTCGATTATTCATCAAATTATTACAATTTTTATTATTATTACTATAAAAAATATATCAATAATAACATTATTATTATTTACTCCATATTTTCTTGTGCCCTGAAATATAAACATAAATTAAATATTTATAAATAATTTTTTATACAAGATTCTTACTTGTTATAAATGGTTGTGAGGATCTGAAGACTTGGTTCGAATCTCTCTTCGTTTTTGTTTGCCTGAGAAATCCATTTTTGTTTAACTCTGGCCCATCTTTGTAAATGGTTACGAATTAGTTCATCTTTTGGAACAGGTGCTTGTTCTTCCTAAAAAAATATACCTAAACTGTTATAGAAACGTAAATTTCCAGTTAACAAAAAACTTACATAGTTCAAATTGATATCATCTTTTTGCTGATCTCTCTGTTCGGGCAAGGGCGAAGGCACTCTGCCGCAAGAAGAGGCCACAGGTCGTGGCAATAAATGTACTTCACGTAAAAATCTTTCTCCCGTTGAAGAATCAAAATCGTTTTCATCTGGAGTTGATGCACGACGTCTATAAGATAATTGTTTATAAAGTATTGCTTGGAAACAATTTAGGAGAACATTACTTGACAATAGCATGAGGATTTCTTGGCTGATTGGCCATCCAGGCTCGGCATATCGGATACAAAGGTGTGTCTTCCTCAAATCTAGCTAAATCTACGCTCCGATCAAAAAGTTTCATAACATAGGTATGATGATACGCCGCTGCTGCAGGCGAAGTATCAGATCTTCGACGTTTAACTCTGTTTTAATAATAGAAATTAGATGTAAATAGTAAAAGAAGTATATATAAAGTACCTGTCCTTCTTCCTGGGAGATCTATAGCGATATTTCCGCGTTTCTTCTTCACTTGAACCACTTTCATCGTCGGTTTGTTCGACTAATTCTTGGAGAGCACCTTTCAAACGACCACGAGCTACTAATACATCATCTCCGTACAAGTTTTCCTCTTTAACTTCAACTTTTATTACTGGAGAAGTGCTGGAAACTTTTCTTTTCTTAGACATTTTTGAAACGTCAGTTTACAAACATCCTCCGTTTGACAACATACGCTCTGACGGAGGCTCACTGAACTAACAAGAAAAATCAATACTTTTTAACCAATCACAACTTTAGCGCTAAATTAAAAAATATTTGAAACTTCGTTCGAAATCATTCCACTAGGTTTTGTCCTCCCAAAACATTATTAAGATAAATGTCTTCTCGAAATGAATCGCAAATCATTTTGAAGACAATCATCTTCCCAAAAACAAATATCCTACAATATTTGAGAGCTATCTTCTCTTAAAAAAATATGAAAACATTTTACAGACATCAATCTTCACCTTTTCAAAATTAGATAAGGTGAAATCGATAGCCTGTTTTATTAAGATTGTAGTGCTAATTACTTTAATAATTAAAATAACTTTTTAAGGTAGCATTATAAAGACAATTTAAAGCAATAAATGTAAGAGTAATTAATAAAATTTATAATAAAATTGATATATAAACAGTTCATTTCTAAATCTATTAAAAGAAATAAACCAATGAATATTTTATTTACACAGTAAGTACATGAATACAAATGTATGTGTTTATAAAGCATTGATCAGTTCCTGAATGATGACAAAAGACTGATCTCCGTCCTTAGCGTGCAGGTCAGTGACTTCCGTCACTCACTAATCATCTGTAAAAATAAGAAATAATTATAAATATACACTTGAAGTGAAATAAAATTAATATACTTACAGAAATGTTGCAAACAGCGAACTAAAAATAAATAAAGCGAAGCGAAGACCCGTGAAGATCAAACTCTCTCTGAAAAACACAACGGAAAATAAGTGACTGTTTGATGGAGTTGAAACCGTGTCAAACTTACGTGTGTTGTTGTTGAAGGGTTGCAAAACAGATCCCGCGACGTACTCAGCTCCCTGATGGCTGCAGACGATGATCTCCAACATCCAGCGAGGGCCGACAGCTCGTTGCAGATCCATCCGATGCTTCCAACGGCGGCAGAGTTCATCCAGCGCTGGTACCTCTGAAATTAAAAAAAGCAAATTAATAATCATGTGTAACGATTTAAAAATTGTAAAACTTAATCTAAGATTAAATTAGTTATAAATAGGTACCTGGTTGAGTTCTTCTTTGACCTGCAACAGACAAAAACAGAAAAACAAACAAATTAGTAACAGACAAATTATAATTTACAAACAAACTTACACAAACGACGTACCAAGCTTCCTGAAGGCCGCAGGAGATGATCTTCGACACACGATCGCTTCTTACTTCTTTCTTCTTCCATTACCTTACCGTTACCATACCATTATCTTACCATTACCACATAAAAACAAATAATAAAAGATCCAGCGATGTCCAGCGCCGGCAGACAGCTCCCTCCGTCGACGGTAGGCAGCTCGCTCCAGCGGCGGCAGACAGCTCCCTCCAGAGGTGGCAGACAGCTCACTTCATGGGCGGCAGAGTTCATCCAGCGCTGGTAGCTCTGAAAATAAAAAAAAAGCAAATTATAATCATGTATAAAGGTTTAAAAATTTTAAAACTTAATCTAAGATTAAATTAGTTATAAATAAGTACCTAGTTGAGTTCTTCTTTGACCTGCAACAGACCAAAAACAGAAAAACAAACAAATTAGTAACAGACAAATTACAATTTACAAACAAACTTACACGTACAAAAATATACCGCTTCTTTTACTGAAAGAAATACATGGGAAATGGGTTAAAACAGTAACATGCACTTAACTAACCATGCTCTTAACTAACATGCCATCTTCATGGGTCTTCATCTTCAACTGAAATGAAACGGGTGAGTGCCCCCAAGTGAATCTAATCTATAAACAGCAACCGATGTGTTGACTGTTATTAGCAAAGCAAAATTCAGTGAAAAACAAATTGGATTATTCCGAATCCCGTTTATAGCCGAATTACGCGATACCAGAAGTCTGGGCACGGGTTGATGGCACGAGTATGTCACCATCAGGGCCAAATAATACAGCACCCTCTCACCTCCGGCTTTACTAGAATGCTTGTAAAGATCCGGGACTACCCCTCCATAACACGGACTGGTATATTTCCCGGCAGGACCGATATATACCCTTATAGCCCATCACAGTAACCACATCACAAGTGTGCGGAGGCAGTCGAGAGGTCCGAAGCCCCTACTCTCACGATTCCACCGAATCGTGATTTCAAGACCGGCACCAGCGACTGGGGCCAAGGGGCGTCTATCTATTCACAACGTGAATAGACATAATGACTTACCCCCGGAATCCTTACCGTATACACCCGATGTGGACAATGAGTTTTTACTGCACCCACCAACATCGCAGCATACCTACTATGATCCGACGTAGTATACACCTGCATAAACTACGTTAAACATTGCAAAAATATTCGCGAAACATTATCCTACCTAACCGCGAGCATAGTATTATTCATACTATTTCGCAACCTGCAACCTGTGTTGCTTAAAATAATTAATTTTGATATTTTAAAACGCGATGGCTGGGCAAACCATTTTTCCCAAACGTGAACCACCATACATAACCAAAAAAATACACAAATACAATATTAGCTAACATTCCACCCAAATAAAAAAAAATTGATTGATTTTAATATAATTTGGAATATTTTAATAAAAGAAGTTCCGAGAAACAAAAATAAAAGATAGAATTTAAGCACAAAAAAAGCGTGGCTTCCGCAAGCACTTCAATCTCGGAACTAATTTTGTTGATATTTTCATACCATCAATTGTTTATTTGGCAAATGCAGTCTTCCTATTGGTCAATTCATAAACGTCAAAAATCATTATTGCCAATAGTTAGTAAAAAATGAAAAGTCACTAAATTGTCAAATGTAAAAAAGATTAATTAATTTATTTTAAAAAATATTTAATTTACAATTCTGATAGCCATTTTTTCAAGGATTATGAATATTTTTTCCAAAAAATTGTAGGACGTCTAGTTTTTGAGATATTTGTTTGTAAAAATACACACCCTCTTTGACAGATTACATACATAAAATCTTTATTTTACCACAATTTAATGATATTTTACTTTCTACGTAATTGCCTCATAATAATTTAACTATACCAATTCGTTTCCCATGTATGTCTAGCATAAATTTGAAATTCTATGTAATATATGTGTCCTAACCACATATTAAAAAAAACAGTTTTTTCTCTTTAAAACTTCTATTTAACTAGTAAAACATAATAAATAATGATTAACTACTTGTATAAATACTTTTACAACACCTCATTACAGCTGATTCATATTTGATTAAAAATTCAAATTTTACAAGCAAGAACCTATATTTTTTTTGGAAATCATCAATTAAATTTCCAAAAGCCGATTTAATAGTATTTCTGAACATAAAAATCTATATAATATATAATTCTACAAGTTTACATGTACATAATTTAATGTAGAATCAAAGCAAACAGTCATTTTGAATTTATATGTATATATTCTACAAATACACAAATGAATGTAAGATGTCAAAAGGTGTTTGAACCTTATCTCATCATATTACAATCTATGTAACAATATATAGGTATATTATCATTGCAAATTGTGTAATTAATATGTACTTCAAAAACAGGACTTCCACTTTGTCTTTTAAGGTAATCATTGTTCTGTAGTAATCATCTCAAATAAGTTCTCCAAATCATTTTTAAGACAGTCACCAAGAAGCATCATCAAGCGTCCTGACGCAAAGGTACAATTTCTAATTGAATTTATTTTTGCTTTTGCTCTGAACTTACCTTTTAAAATGCTTGTTCTTGTAGTACGTTCTGATGATTGTTTATATGTAATAAAAACCGAAACCAGTCGACAATTAAATAAAACGTTGGCTTAAAAACAAGATTATTTAATTTATCTCATAAGTTTTAATTGAAAAGGATAAAGAAAAACAATAAAAGTTGAGTTTTATTTGTTTATTCGTTCGGTCTATCGAATTAATGACCATACAAAAAAAAAATATTAAAATATATTTCGTATTTTAATTGTAAAAATACAATAGAATTAATTTATTGTATTTTTAGATTAAAAAGACCACACACATACACACTTACGCACACAACCTTTTTTTGCCGATTGGAACATTATATAAATTACGGGATTTTAAAGTTTTATTAAAAAAAAATATATTACAGGAGTGTGAATGTAAGTAAACGGTAATTATTCGGTAACAAATAACAAACGTAAACGAAAATTTCGTTGTTCCGAATAGTGAATTTTCCAACTGACACAGTTACTACAACATGAAATATCAAAATTACATTTCGGAAGTTCTGGAATACGAATACAACAAAATGCTCGCAGGAATGATGACGTCTTACTATCAAAATAATATATTTTATTATTTATCACTTACATAGTAATCAAAATTTAGCTCAATAAAAAAAAAATCGCCCGATACATTCGACACGAGTTTGTGATGAAAGAAGCGCTTCGTTATTCTTTGTTTTGAACGGGCTTGGAATCATAAATATGATTAGTATTTTAATTGTTTAGTGCTAAATTAATTATGTTGGTTTTACAACTCATCCTTGACGGTGTCGTCTTGTTCCAATTCCTCCTAAAACACAAAACATTTCCAACGTGAAATCAGGAACACAACCCAATTCTAAAAAAAGTTCCAGCTAATCCTGAAATTTGGATTCGCAAATCTTATTTTCTGAGGTAATGGCTCAGTGGTATCCAGTCGGCTTGTGAATCCTAAGGATACAGGTTCAATTCCCACAGCTGACAAACATTTTCACCAATTTAAAAATTACCCCTGTGGCTCTCCCAAAACTAACATCTTTGGGGGCCGTGACCAAACGGCTGATAACCGCTCTTCACGCGCATAAATGTATCACTTACCGAGATCTGCTTCGGCAGAGTGCCACACCCAGTAATGAGTAAAAGGCGTGATGATATATTTATTTATTATTATTTTATTTAAACTTTTTTCAGAATATGGTTTAGTTTAATTTGACTAATCCACTAACATCCTTGGAGAGCCGTGCTTACGCGCTTAATTATATCATTTATTGAGATCTGCTTCGGCAGAGTGCCACACCCAGTAATGGGTAGAAAGGCGTGATGATATATTTATTTATTTTCAAAATTCAGGATTCGCTAAAACTCTTTTGAGAGTTGAGCTGTAAATGTTTATCTTACCTCGGCATCAGGAGCTTCCTTTCCATATTCGCCCCCAGATTCCAAGAACTTCGTCAAACCTTCCAGCGTTCGCTCTCCATTGTACTCCACGACCTTGTTGTCTCCCTTGGAGTAAAGTTTCAACGTGGGGAAACTCGTAATCTTCGTGTGTTCAAGTTCATTAACAGTCGCGTCCATCTTAGCTACGACGATGCTGTCATCATTCGAAAACTTCTCTCCCAACTGTTCGTAGATTGGAGTCAACTGCTTGCAATGTCCGCACCAGGGAGCGTAGAACTCTACGAGAACGTTCTTCTCAGGATCCATAGCAACCTCGTCGAAGTTGGTGGCCACGAGCACCTTCACTGGAGTCTTATCCCAATCTTCAGGAAGTTCCTGACTCAGGAGATGTTGTTTCAAGTTTCCGTCCAAGAATTTCTGTACGAAGCTCTTGATGGAATCAGCGGTTATATCTTCTGTTTCAGGTTTGAATTTAGCCATGTCTTCCTCTAATTTAATGATGCGTAAAGCTGGGATTTCTTCCTTCTTCATTCCGAAGAATTCCAAAATTCTTTGGTGATCTTCTTCATCGGCATCGATGGTCACGAAGAGAACTTGGTCGCGGAAAGGTTTGGCAACGCTGCGAGCTTTTTCGACGTATTCATCAAAGTGTCCGGCTTCCTTGGAGAAGAACATCAAAAGATGGCTCTTGATTTCACCTCCGAAGATCTTTTGAGCGGTTTCATGATTGAAATCAACGATGAGAGGTAATGCTTGGGCAGCAACGAATTTCTTAATGTTCTTGTCAGTGGTTTCGTCTTCGAAGACAACTTTGCCTTCATCGAACTTCTTGAAGAGGATGATGGAACCGCATTTGGCTTCATGTTCATTGTAGACGGATTCTTCGGAGGTGATGGCGAAGGGATGATCATCGATAGTTGAAGCAGCAGACAAGAATGCTTTCGCTTGTTCGGAAGTCTGATCTTTGAAGAAACCAATAATTGCGACATTGCTGGCTTCGATGAATTCTTTAGCTTCTTCAACAGTCTTAAGTTCTTTGGCTGGTGGACCAGTCTTCTTCTTCAACCAGATGACAATATCATCGGCTTGTCGCCCACCTGTTAATTAATTATGACTCATTTTAATTTCAGATAAGTTGATTGGAAAAACAAATTGGTCGTCAAGCACAAATAACTATAATTAGAAATTACTTATCAAGTACCTTATCTAAATACTTGAAAATTGAAAATAATTACTGATAAAAATTCAATCTTACCGTTGTATTCCAGAGGGGTGCCATTCTTGAAGAATTTCAAGGTTGGATATCCACGAATACCATATTCTTCAGCTAATTCAGTCTCTTCGGTGGCATCTACTTTACCTAACTTGATGTTAGAGCCTTGATGGTCCAGTTCTTTAGCCGCTTTTGCGAATTCAGGTTCTAAGGCCTTGCAATGTCCACACCACGGGGCGTCTAAATAAATTAAACATCAATTAGAACTTTCTTGATCAATAGAAATCAAATACATCGAAATAATGAAGCCGGATGTAAATAAAATATTGTTATTTATTGAATCACAAATGTAGTAAACAAATGTGTAAAAATAAACCGCAACAGAAAGAAAATTAGACGGTTGACGTGTAAAAGAAAGGTCAACGACCATCTCCACGTCTTCTTCCATGTTTTAACAATTATTTTATCAAGGTTTTTACATGTAAAAGATGTGACGTTTACGTTTTCAGTAAAATATGTTTTCAATGACTAACCATGTTGTCGTGTCACATGAAAAACTGTCACATCAAAATGAATAAATAAAAAACATGCTGGATATTTTTAATTGCTTGTACATACAACAACACTTGTATAATTAAATAACAGGACTTTGAAAGAACACTGCATGCTTGTACAAACATCAAACAATGTGCAATATTGTACTACATGTTTGACAGTTATATTAATATATTATAGTTATTTGAAAAGTATAAAATGATATATTAGTAATTAATAAAGTAATAAAACATGATTTACAACTATACTTACAAAATTCGACCAAGATAAATTCATTATCAGCGGTAGCAGATTTGAAGTTATCTTTCGTTAAAACTAAAACACCCTCATCGAGTTTAATTTCGGCTTCCGAGTAAACTACTACTAGAACCGCAAATAAAGAAAAGATTCCGTATAAAAATCTCATTTTGCTACACAAATACCGGCGACTGAACCAAAACTGCAGCGACCATGAAACGCCACGACACGAAATGAAGAGAGAAGGATTGCTGTCGTCTGGTTTTGTCTTTTAAAACGTGGCAGAATTCGTGTGTACATCTGATTGGCCTGACTCGATTTTGACGTCATTCATCTTGGAAGGATTTTCAAAAATATCTATTTTTAACAAAGATCATTCTAAACAGTATCATCGTCTAGTGTAAAATGCAAGTATCGGTATTTTGCAATGGATTTCATTGGCATCTTTTTCTCATGTATATTTGCTTTGTGTGAAAAATCTGGTTTATTGCTAATCTAAAATATGTTTTACAGCTTCTATAGTAACCACATCACCTGAAAAATGTAGTAAATAATAAAATAGACAATTTTCCTTAAAATTATGTCAAACTGACATAATTAACGCATGTGCGAAAGACAATTACAACATTCCAACCAATCAAGAGACAGATTTGGTTTACGCGCAAACTTTTCAAATATAAAAAGATGTACATTGCTGAATAATCCATAAATATTGTATTAACTAGAAACTATTTTAGAAAAATTATGGCAACCATTGAAGATACAGTTACATCAGAATTATATGCGGAAAAACCATACATTTCCAATTCCAAACCGATGAACAAAAACAGTACGTGGCCGACAAAATATTCAAATGATTACAGTACAATTAAAAAATTATCTTTATAGATGTAGTATCAAAATTTTACTTCTCTCTTGCGCCAAACTCACCCAAGTTTGATAAAGATGGAGATTTGATTGTTGAGAGAAAACCAAATCAAAAAGACACTTCCAACTGTATTGAATTAGGTACAAACTACAAATCGTACAAATTCTCATTGTAAATAACTTTACACAATTTTGTAGAACATAGCAACCGAACAGTATTAGATTTAGTTGGTCTGCAAATTTGGAGAGGAGCATTATTGTTAGCAGATTATTTAATTTACAATAATAAGGAGTTTCGCAACAATGGAAAAATTCTAGAGCTGGGAACCGGAGTTGGTTTGACAGGAATTGTTGCAGCAATGTTTTCTCCCGTGATTTGCACAGGTAAACATAAATAGTTGTAATCATAACTAGTACAATGTTTAAAATGTTTCTAGACCTAAATAAAGGCGGAATCTTAGATTTAATACGTAACAATGTACAAAGAAACAAGACATTTACAAAGTTTCTTGTAGACACTAAAGAACTGGACTTTACACTGCCATTTTCTAAAGATATCGAAAAAATCTTACCAGATGTCAAAATCATTCTAGCTGCTGATGGTTTGTCATTATTTTAATTATTGTGTACTATTTTATATTCCAAGTTTTCTTGCAGTTATTTACGACGATGACATCACAGAAGCTTTTGTTAATACTTTACACAAACTTTTGCAAAAACCACCCAGCCGTCAAATATTTATTGCTCTTGAGAAGAGATTTGTGTTCATGGTGGATGATTTAATGACCAATGCACCTTGTTATGATTATTTTGTTGATTGTTTACATAAGTTACAAAGCATAAAAGGCGTAAAATTCGAAGAATTGACAACTGATTTTCCTCAGTACTTTGATTATGACAGAGTCAAACAACTTGTTCTATGGAAGATTACCTCTAATCATAAATAAAAATACAATTTTATAAATATACACAACGGATTTAGAATTAAATAAATTATTTCTTGTACCAAGCAGCCATGTAATCACTAGCACTTTTTTTGAGGCTCTGTTTTAATCCTAAACCTGTTTCTGGAGTGAACTCTTTTCTTAATTCTTTATTTCTTTCTTGTTGCTCTAGTTCTTTCTTTAGAGGTTCTATCGTTTGGCCTAGAATTTCATCGTCTGCATAATGAACAATTTTAACATCGGCGCTAAACCGTACGATTTTTCTGATTTTTGCTGGTTTCGGAATGGGGTTATCATCTTTTGATTCATCATCAAGAGCTGAAAATATCAAAAACATAACTAAATACTAAAGATAAATGTTTAATTTGATTACCTTCTGATGTATCTGTTTGATATGGAGTTAATTCTTCGGTAGTTTCTGCATTTTTTTTGTCTTGACTGACAGTTTTTGGACCATCACCAGTATTGTGGTCTGTAACTGTCATTTTTTCTTTATTCGGGCCATTTTTACGCTAGAATTCATTAAATATTTATTAATTATAGTGTTAAATTAATATTGAGTACATACTTTATCTTTTTTGTTTTTATTTCGTCCGATTTTGTGCCAAGGATCCCATGTCAAAATTTTTGAAAGTCCCGATGGTTTTGTTACAAGATTTGAATCTGAATTTTGTGATTTATTTTTTAATAATGACTTGTACTGACAATTCTTTTTACTTTTATCCTTGAAATATATAAGTATAAAATAGTATCATATAAAATTATATGAAATAAACTTACAGTTGCGGTGTGAATTAAATTATCGTAACTGTTTCTGGTTTTCAGACACGGCGGCAGTATTTTTACATGCTTCGGATCCTTTTTAGTACTTTCAGCTACATTTTCATTCTTTTCTGTTTCCACCTGGTCTAAATATTCATCATAAAGTTATTTTATAAATATAAAAATAGTAAAAACAGACCTGTGTATCGTTAGGAATGGAATCTTTTTCACTAGATACATTTTTACTTTTTTCGTCAATTTTTATTTCATTTTCTAATTCTTTTACATTTTGAGTGTTATCTTCGATACCTGATTGCATATTGTACTATCGAGATTTATTAAAATCAAGTTCAGTTTTTGTATAAATTAATAAATGAAAATTTTTCTGTGAAAGTCAAAATAATTTTGTTGGCATAGAAATCAAAATGATCTCTTGTCTTTATAAATTCTTGATTTGCAAATAAATAAAAGAAATTATTTGTCTGTAAAGAGTTTATACATTTATAACTACAAACGAAATGGAATACAAATAATAATATAAAAATTAATGCAAATGAAATAAGCAAATGACAAGAACGATTGCAATATATTAAAAATTATAAATATCTAATTTTTACATTGAAATTTACCAATAAAAACTAAAATACGTATTTTGAAACAAGTTTTACTAACAAAAAAACTTATTATAATAGATGTAGCATTTGTGTAAAATATGCTACGAATATTTTAACAATTAAAATGTCAATATGACAAAATAAAACTGAGATTTACGTGAAAACATTGCTTATATAAAGTAGTATAAAAACATGTAAAATTAGAAATGGTAATAATAAAAAGCTTATATTACAAAATATGTACAAATAACAAATCATGTCTAATCGCTTCAATGCGGTCAAAAGAGTTTCGATTTTGGGAAAGAAAAAAATTGTAAATTTTTGGCAATAAGGCACAAGTTAACTTGGAGAAAACTAGAAAAGAAATCATTAAATAAGTAGAAAAAATAACTGACTAGAGATAAACATAAATTCACGACAATTCTGTTGCAACGGCAGAAAATATGCAACAAAATCTTGTCAAATATTGCTTCGAATACAATAATTTGGCAGTGAGTTATTTCAGAACACATAAGCTTGAGGATAGTTGAGAACTTCTATTCATTATAAAGTATTAATAATATAACAATAATAAATTAGTTCATTCATACAGCTTACCAAAAAAAAACACATCAAAATCAAAACTTCCTAATTTTAAAAATATCTCAAGACTGAACTGGAAACTATCAATGTATAAGATCACAAAATTCAATTTCCCTGAGATTCTTCCTTCTTCAGAGTCAACGACAACCGTTTCCTACTGGAATCCGCTGTTGATTTTCTTCTTAATGGTAGTTCTACATTATTTGTGTTTGCCTTACGTCTGGCTTGTCCCGAACCAGGAGTTGACACCTTCCGGACCACGTTTGGAGTTTTGATAGTTTGTGGTGGCTGTTGAAATACTCCTGATTTCACCCAGTTGTCCATTTGGGCTTCTCGAGACTCTTTCAGAACTTGTCTGATGGCCCCTGTCTCTCCTACTAGTTCCTGAAGCTTTTTAATGGTTGTATATAAAGTTACTGGACTTATCAGACCGAAATCAAACAGACTACACATGTGTAAGACGAAATTACGGTACAAGTTTTTCATTAAAAGTTCTTTTCCTTTATTTTGAAGGAAAATTGTGCACGCTAAAGGTATTTGGCAGTCACCTACATAACCATCCTTCATTACATGAAGATTCCAAAGTTTCATTAATTCTTTTTCACCTTCGTTTACGTCAGTAAATTCATCAATCATCATCGAAGTTTTTGTTTGTAGCCACTCAGGATCATTCTCTCCCTCTGAATCTTGATCCATTTCTTTCGGATAAATCGGTAAACAAGTATTAGTATGGTGATATAGTCTATTATGTCCGGTTATAAATGGTCTTTGTCCGTCAAATTCTAAATCGTCCAACTCTAAAAATTCGTTTAAACTTGGTTTTAATCTTTTTGGACGACATACTAAAATGTTTGTGACACTAGCACGACGAACTGGACCATTCCTCGAGAAAGCACAACCGGAAGGTTGAGCGATCAAGTCGTGAGGACTTCCGGTGTAAGAACCATCGTAGAGTTCGTTTATAGCGACGTCGATTCGCGCCCCTTGAGCGATGGGAACGTAGGTGAAGGTAAACCTCGAGTGACATAACTTTAAATGTTTCAACAACGCGTAAAGAACAAGACAGTTCACCGAGCACCAAGGGCAGTGTAGATCCTCACACGCTTCTGTTTGTTGTCGACTGTTGTTGTTGTATAAAAACTGATAAACAATCTGTAGTTTGTCTGATTTAGAGTTGTTATTATTGTTGTTGACAGTGTTGTTTGGTTGTGGGATGTTTTCTTTGTTGTTTTCAGTGATGGAATAAAGTTTCGGGCGCTCGACTAATCCACGACTTGGTTCGTGGGTCCAACCGAGTTTAAATTTAAGTACTGGTCCTTTGTTAAAGCTATCAAAGGGACCATAAGCCTCATTTAAATCTGTGATATATTCCCAGCTGGAATGTTTCCGTGGAGAATTTTTCACGTTTGTTGAAACATCTTGAAGACTTAGTTCGTAATCACCGTCTGTTAGTAAGCATCTGTTGTGTTTATCATACACTATCAGTTCTGAACCATATAATTTCGAACCTTCGATGGTTTTTAAGATGTTAGTGGTTGATTTTCTTCTTTTTAAAGCTGGTTCAACAATTTCATCATCGTTATTCGAAAGAGAATTTATGTTAGTGTTGTTCGGCAAACATTGAACACGTAGTAATAAAATATATGATTTTACTAATGGACCATTGGATAAACTAAATGATTCAGTTGGAATGCTGATAGTAGGAGCCATGGGGGGAGCAGACTCGTCGGAGGGATTGATAGGTACCTCTGCAGTTCCAAAACTCACTTGCATGATGGGTGAAGAAGAATCTTTACGCTTCTTATGGCAGATTTTTAAAAGTATTGTTTCAACCAACGCACTTTGTGGATGAGAATCTAGTATTTTGTCGTAAAATCCTAAAAATGTTAGTGTCATATACCCGGCCAGGACTGTAGATGGTATGTCGTTTCTTTTGGTGGTGATCCGATCCAAAAGTGTATCTATTTTGAAGGTTTGGCGAATCTTGTGTGTACGGGACATCCGTTGTTTCATGTAGAGAAGCGTACGGTTCAGGAAAATTGGCTGTTAAGGAAAATCAACATTACAAGTTAATGTCAATGCATTTGGATATTGTCCCAAGAAAATGCTGACAATCTCTTGTAGAAGAATGATTGTTCATAGTCAATATTTTCTTAGGACAATAAATAAATAAATAAAACTAATAACTTACTGATATCATGTTCCTGGTACGAAGAAAACGATAGATTTGTGTTGGTTCTGAAAAGTTGCATTTTTATTAATTTATACAACTTTCTTAGCAACAAATGGAATGATTCTTGTCTACAATAATTATAAATACTTTGTCCTACTATAACAATTAGTAATAATAAAGAAAAGTATATTATTTCTAAAGATACACCCCTTTGTTTATGACAGTGTTGTTTCTGTACAACAATATGGTTAATTTTTTTCTGAAAAGTATTACAAATAGAAAAATAAGATATAGTGACAGTGAATAGTTAGTACAAAGGAAATTAAAAGAAAAAACAACAGTAACATTTAAATTACAGGTCTTTGAACGCTGGTCACCTAACCAAAAAAAATCCACTTACTTTCGAATGCTTGTAAGAATAGTTCATGATCTGCTTGTATATGGTCCATTCGTGGATTCTTTGATGATTCCCCATCTTTTTCACGTTTTTTCGGTGGCATATTAAATTAAAATAAAACTTGGATAATTTGTACGCGCGAAACAACACTAACGCACAGTACTCAACACTGCGTTTAGTTGTTATCGTGTGTCAGCAAATCAAAGTTTGTTAAATCAAAAAGCTCTCAAATATCCAACAGAATACAGTAGAATGATGAACACATATATCTTAATAGAAGCACTCAATTAATTTAACTATTACTACGAAAGAAAATACATTTTATTGGAAAGTTATTATATTTTTCCTGCAGGAAAACGTACCGTGTTCATGGATGCGCACGCGTACGTCATGAATGATTAACCGCTTTTTTTCAAATAATCGTCATTTTGTCCAAAATACATATCATTCTTTGTGGGATTCTTTAATAATTGCAGTATTTATTGATGTAATAATCAATAACATTCACTGTAAACTTTTACTGGTTTCGCAAATGTCACCAGTGTTAAGTTTTTCGAATTATTCAATCTGTGGATAAAGTTATTGTTGATAAGCTTTGTAATATACTTAAAAATATATAAAACTGGGTGAATTATAAAAGTAAATTACCGAAATAGACCATTATTTCGTATTTTTTAAATGCCAAATTGAAAGTTGACATTTGACAGCTCGTTGCACTGTTGAGCATATGATTGGTTGGCATTTTTCAGCAACATGGATTGCATAGGTAAAAATTCTCTATTTTATTATAATTTATTGCTAATTTATCATTGTATTTATTCCTTAAACAATCAGTACATGTAGTTTCTTTGTAAATACAGTTTAACTCAAGATATCAGATATTTTTCACAGACGAATTTAAAATTTTAAATGCAAGTCATTTATAAATTTATTAATGTATTTTGTACTATTTTCTGTATAAACTATTTAATATTCATTATTTAATTATAATTGTTTACGTATTTACTGCATTATTTATGTACTTGAATGACGATCAACAAGTTATTTTGAAAACGAAAGTAAGGTTATATCAATGAACATTTTCCAGAAACGGAAAATACAGAGACTATTCCTCCTGTAGATGTAAGTACCTCAAACAATAGCACAGAAAACATCGCAGAATGCTCCACAAGTTCAAGTAGTAAGCCAGAAGTAACAGAGAAAGTTGGCGAGCCAGTAGATGTAAAAGTAATTTACAATAAAAATAAATTTGATGTTTCTACCACGTTAAGTACAACTGTCGTTGAGTTAAAAAGAGAATTACAAGGTTTAGTAGGTAATACGTTATCTTTTATTCATTGTTATACATTCTCACAAGCTTTCAATTTACAGGAGTTCCAGAAAAAAATCAGAAATTAATGTTTAAAGGTTTATTAAGAGACGAACAAACTTTAGGAAGTGCAGGCGTCACAAAAGGTGCTAAATTAATGTTAGTAGGTTCAAAACCGACCGATATTATGGCCGTCACTTCAGTTACAAAACAGGTATAGTCATTTTTAAACTCTACAAGCACTGCATTAATTACTTTTTACTTCTTAGGACGTACAAGAATCAGAAAAGGCAACTGCTAGCAAAGAACCACTTTGTAAACAGAAAATTCATCGCAAAGTTCTGGATAAAGGTGTTCCGGAAGATGCTATGCCAGGAATCAAAGGCGCTAAGGTATTTATTATCTACATTTATGGTGTGGCTAGCTTAGTGATATGAAGTTGGCCTGTGGATCCTGAGAACCCTGGTTCGATTCCCACAGGCGACAATTTTCATAATTTCAAAAACTACTCCTGTGGTTCCTCCACCACTAACATCTTTGGGGGCCGTGATTTTACGACTGGTAACTGCACTTCACGCGCAAAATATATCACTTACCGAGATCATCTTCGACAGAGTGCCACACCCAGTAATGGGTAGAAGGCGTGATGATATTTATTTATTTCCCTTAATGACGATCCAATCAAATATAATAATTTCCAGGAAAACTTACCTCCGTTCCCACTTTCGGGAATGTTAAACAAGCATGGAGGAAAACTTAGGCTCACATTTAAGTTAGAACAGGATCAGTTGTGGCTGGGGACGAAAGAACGAACCGAAAAACTTGCTATGAGTTCAATTAAAAGCATCGTCTCTGAACCTATCGAAGGATTCGAACAGTATCACATGATGGTGAGTTACTCAAGTTGATTGTTTAAGGGCATCTGAAAGAGTTGTGTGGTTTGTAGGGCATTCAGTTGGGCCCCACGGAAGCATCGCGGTATTGGGTGTACTGGGTCCCCGCGCAGTTCATCGACGCAATTAAAGACGCCATTCTAGGCAAGTGGCAGTACTTCTGATCGGTTTGAGTTGGATTTAAAATCAACTCGGTGGTACTACAAATGCAACACTTCTGTTTGTTCAAGTGTAGTACTGAAACTTTTGTGATTTACATGATATAGGGTTTAATATAATTATTAATAATTGCCGTTTCTTTAATTTCTTTGTTAGATTTGTTCTCAAATAATGAAGTGTTATTTGTTTGATAATCAATCTAACATTTTGTACTGTGTGATTATTTAAATTCAAATTATAAATGTGTTTTTCTTAAATAAAGGACTTCTTAATATTTATAATATTACCTACTTGTTTTCTTTACTTCGGTAGGACAGCTATATTCATACACATTGTATAATAAAATGTAAAATATATTTCAATATAATTTTTTACAAGTAAAATCTCATTATGGCGAACTAAATTCTAGTACAGATTGTATTTGGATTGGAAAACGATGGCAAGGTACACGAGGTTGACTAAATAAATATATACGGCAAGTTTTTCAAGAACTACCATCTCAAACATTGTGCAAAATTATAAACACACGCAATAAAACTTTACAATAAATATTTGTATAAAAATGTACAAGTTTAAGCATAAAATTATTGGTAACAAAGGCGACTAATATATATTATAAGGCACATACACTCTACCTGACTACAAAACTTACGTATTAAAAATGAGATTCATTGATTAATTGTTAGACTAGACTGAAATCTCAAATGTTACAGAAATATTAAAATTGTACTAAAATACTTCCTGAAAACTTAGGTACTAACTGGAAGAACAATCTAAAAACTTTCTAACTATATTCCGACTGAATAGTAAGACTAAATTCTCCTTTAGCTATCGTTGTTCCATGATACCACACTCTAGTATCCAGCAACACTTTGGAACCACAATATTAATGAAACAAACATGTTTGAAATTAAAATGACATCACTTACTTGCATCTCCAGGTTCCACATAGAAACTAAACGATTCGCAGACGTCTTCGCATTCAGGTGATGGGATCAAATGCCAGGTTTTGTTGCCTAATAACTGCGCTTGCCACATCAAACGAGAAATAAAATCCAGCTACACAAAGAAAAAGATAAAACGAGAACTGAATGTTTGAATTGTTAACTTACGTGCATATTTGCTCCTTGGTCGTAGCCCATGAAAATGTATTCTCTGTTGGATAATTCACTGTCTACAGGTAGGAAATGAGGTATTGGGTAGAACTTTCTCATTTTATTTAATATTTCAGGATTACAGTTACACCTAATAAGAAATATGGGAAAAGTTAAACTTTGCAGGTTATATTTTTGTGATCTGTACTTACCAGCCAACGTACCAAGGCGTCTCACCTGGAAGAAACTTTGCCCTGGCTTCTGACATGGCAAATACATCCCTAAGCGTTGTAAAATCTGAGTGAAAATGCAAAAATTGGCAGTCTTCTTCGACACTCTCATATGAACCTTCTGTTTTGTCGTACAGCTGTTTCAGGTAGTTAAAGTTGAATTTCTTTGTTGCAGTCCAATGCTTCACCCCATTTTTAATAATAATTGGCTTGGAACTATAAGCATAAGCTGCAAATTCTTCCCTAGTAACGTTTGGCAAAATAATAGGACGAGAAACATTCAAACAAAATTGGCAGTTGGATATTGGGCGCGTTGCTTCCCAAATGAAGTAATTGTTGGGCAAAATACACCTTGTGCCTAGTATTATATCAATTATTAATGATAGATCTATAAATACTGATGCTAAAATGGCTAAAAATACAACTAAAAGACACGATAATAATGGAACACTGAGATTATTTTGTACGCTGCACACATCACGTAATTGATTTAATTTGTAACCAGAACTGATCATCTCTCTGTTGATTGTGAGAAATGATTCTTTTAATTGTTGTCTTTCTTTTTCATTGTTGGTTACCTTAGTTTTTGCCATTACAAATAAATCATTTGTAAAGTCAACGAACTGTCAACTTGACATTTGTATACGCAGCCATGATGACGACGTCACACATTAGAAATTGCGGAATATTTAAAATTCATAATTAATTAATAACAAATTTATTTCGTTACTAAATGTTTACAATAGACTATATATTAATAAATATTAAATATATTAAAGGCCTTTGGAATGATATGTTAATATGTGCTGTAAATTTTAAGTGCATCACTCTAAAAATATATTTTTCTTTATCACTATCACTTTTTATCTAATTCCCTAATAATTTGGTGTTAAAATGTTTCAAAAAATTTAAATATGACTAGGATACTTCTTTACACTTTCAAAATAATGCCCAGTACAAATTTCACAGACTTTTCTTTCTTTAATTCTATTTAAATCTTCATAAACTTGATCAGCAGCGCTAGTAAACTTTACAATTTGATTTTGCAACCAATTCTGAAAACTTTCAGTTAAATCTTTCAGAAAAGTTACATTTACTGAATTGTCATGATTAAAAGCTGAAACTAGAATATGGGACAAATCTAAATTTTGTTCAACAGATAGATTTTGTACAAAATAAATCAAAAATTGGCACGCGCCAACTGTGTACGAAACCATTGGATGTAGTTTCGTAAAATCGTTAACATTTTCATGAATTTCAGACAGAAATTTAATCAAGATACTCATGTACATATGTATGATATCTTCAGTATAATTTTGGAATAATACTGTCACGGTATCTAAATCTAACTTGTTGTTGATGAGTTCTTGAATGATTTTACCGACCACCGAAGAATTAAGCAATAACTTTTCGCAACAAGTAGTTATAAAGAATTGTTTGGCATCAAAAGTAGCTTGAGTAATTTTTGATGCATTTTTCGGCGTTTCAAGGTACGACGGCAGAGTTTTAAGTATATTAACTCGATTTTCTTTAGTTACAGATGCAAATTCCATTGGATCAACAATATAATTACTATTAATTTCAACTTTCCCTTCCGGAGTTATAGTATACCGTCCCCCATGTTCATTTAAATCTTTATTAATTCGCGCTAAACCCGCAAAGAAATTATCTGGATCATTTATGTTACGTATTCCGGATATAATCTCCGCATTTCCGGAAATGTCGCCTTTGATTCTCCGCGATTCCAACTGTGCCTTCCGGAACAACTTCCGGTGACGATTGCTCCGCAACTGCTGCTCGTAATGCAACAAAGTTTGACTCTGTGTCTCTGAAATTATAGAACTCGCAGTGCGGAAGTTTGAGAATGAATTGTGGAAGAACAAAGCAGACGACGCCACTTGGAATATCTCCAAAGCACTAATTCGTTCTTTTTTAATAAGTTTGTCGATAATGTTGTAGCTACAAAAGGCGAAATTTGTTGCAGACCCTACTATGTTAGCTGTTGTGAGTGTATTGAACGCGATTTGAGCCGCTTTGCTGATTTCAACGCCTTTGCTAGCTGCTCGGGTCAGAAGCCCAGACGCAGCGGATGCGGAAGCGCCCAGAACACCTACTGTTGTGTTCAACCAGCACCAGCGGGATTCAGAATTGTTTAGACTGATACTCTGATAAAGAAAGGCAGAGATGATAACAAGATTAAGAAGATTGTTCTTTCATACCTGATCGTGCTTCTTGCGGTCTACTAAAGTCTGCACACTTCTTGTTACGGAGTATATTCCGACTCCAATTCCGCCGATGGCTGAAGCTGTTAATAAAGCTGGAGCTACAGCGATTCCAGGAATCGCGGCTGCAACGAAAGTTAATGTGGTCCCAACAGAAATCGCAGTTCCTGCGTTATCCGCGCCTTCTAGAACTTTTTGTCCTATTTTACAAGCAGGAGAATCTCTAGTTTCCAAAATAACGCGGACCTAACAATAAACAAGTTTAAGATGAAGATGTAACAGTAATTGTTGATTCTTACTTTTTCTGTTTCGTCCTCAATTATTTCTCCGACGTATTGTCCATCTTTTGGGTACATCATTTTACATTTTGGTAGTTTATTGTTCTCCAAATATTGTTCCCAGCTTTTATAAACTCTAGCGCTGCTGTCGATGTATATTTTACAGTTTTTTTCTGTCGAACTATCTTTTTCATCATGACATTTCTTTAATACAAAAACTGGTTCAACAATGACAGTTTTCTTTTTATTTTTCAGTTCACAACAAACGAAAATTATACGTAGCAAAATGACAGAAGAGTTTTCTAGATAATCTAGAGAATATAATAGATAATTAAACATATTTTATGGTCTGTAAAGGTTTACAAATACTTACGATTGATTATAATTGCTTTGTATATGTCTTCTATTTGTCTGTTTTGTTTCTTAGTGTATCCAGTTGTTGTATCTTCAACAATGTTGTCTTTTATTTCATTAGGGCTTCCAAAAATAGCGTAACCAAGGTTTCTTTTGAGAAATATGTGTTCGGTTTGGGTATAAGCATTCCAGTCTCTATCTCCGAAGCATTCGTAATAAAATTGTTGTAAATCTTCAGGATTTATTGGCACAGGTTCTGCAGAATCTACATCTGTAGTTGATCCATGAATATGTCCACTTTCATCCTAGAATTTAGAAAATAATTTTACTTTTTGAGATTCTTGCAGCAAAAGTAGAAATATACTATTATATATACGCCCTTATTCATCGTGAATCTATTGTTAAACTTGATGGATTAGATAAAATAATAAAATCAATAATATTCCGACTAAAAAATAAACATTACAAAAGTTGGAATTGTTGATAAGGTTTTTGAATTTTGCCTCCAAAAAGTTAGTTCATGTGTCATTCACAATAATAATTCATGAATCATAATTGTTATTTTTAGAATGATTAAACACATCAAATACTCTCCTTCACATATTGCAAACATAGATAATTTACTAGATAATATGCTAAAACGATTTATATGATCCATTAGTTAGCAGCAGGAACTGAAATTTTAAATGTGAACTTACCATATTGCGATACAAAATGGAGTCTTCTTATGTTTTTGTGTAGTTTAGACGCAAAAAGCTACTATAAATTCAATTAAACATATAATATCACTCTTAAATGTGTACTAAATAGATATGGATCATACACCACTGTCTTTTTCATCAGCTTCTGTTGGTTTAGTCGCTGATCGATCTGATTTGTCAGCTGGAATTCTAAATGTCAGCGACCAAGGTCAAGATAACACTAAACGACGCAGGTAGACTTTATACTTCCACAAATATGCACAACTATCACTACAGCTTACATCTTACAGCTCCAATCGATCCATTAAACGCCGCAGATTTGACGATGAATTAGTTGAATACAGCCTAGGCCTCCCGGGTGCCTCAAACATCAAAGTATTCACAAATTCCTCCACTTTTAACACCGCTTCTATACATATTTCTCTGCTACAGAATGCAAGAACACGCACTCATTCCATAAACGCAACTCACGCTGAAATTCCGACAGCAGTGAGTCCCAGTTATCCAGTTTCTGTAAATCCGGTCGTGCAGACTCAACCAGCCGTTTCAAGCGACAACAAACGACGTCATGTTGGAAAAGCTGTTGCGAATTCGTCACGAAGAAGTAAGAAAGGTCGTCAACATAGCCAGCTTGCTACCAAAGATCTTGGAAGATGGAAACCTACCGATGATTTAGCTCTCATTATTGGTGTTCAACAAGTATGTACTTTATTTCATGTTTAAATCATGTTTGATTTGTTTGTTTTTACAGACAAATGATTTACGGACGGTACATTTGGGGACAAAATTCTCATGTAGATTTACAGTTCAAGAGCTTCAGCAACGTTGGTATGCTTTGTTGTACGACCAAGCAGTTTCTAGAGTTGCTGTTGCTGCTATGAGGAATCTACATCCGGATATGATAGCTGCTGTTCAAGATAAAGCTCTTTGGAGCTCCCAGGAAGAACAGCTACTTTCTACAATTAAATCTGTAAGTTTTAGGGACACATTTCCAACAGTTATTCCATTGTTTTTTTTTATAGCAAAGCTCACCTGTTCCTCTTGGTACCTTCG
This sequence comes from Pterostichus madidus, assembly GCA_911728475.2. Lineage (NCBI taxonomy): Eukaryota > Metazoa > Arthropoda > Insecta > Coleoptera > Carabidae > Pterostichus > Pterostichus madidus. The sequence goes on along the minus strand of OU452314.1, from coordinate 258,995 downwards.
AAGAACTTTTAAGCAAACATCCCGACGTATTCTATCCTTCTCGTACCGCGAAGTCTCTCCAACGTCATTGGCTGACCCTCCGAATGTACCACCTCCTCCCTGACCAATCTATTGCACCGTTGCCGTCCACTGATCACCCTGCAGTCCTGGCGTTCCACGATGCTGAAGACGCCATCCAGGACGCTGAACTTCAAGAGATGCAAGATGAAACTCTCGATAGAGAGGTTCGTTTAGCTCAGAGAAAGAACGCTCATGAAATCAGACACCTGGAGAACGAAATCGGACGGTGGCATGTCCTGGTGGACTCTGTTACGGGTGTCAGTCCGGGGGATTTGGATAATCAGACCTTGGCGGTGCTTAGAGGGAGACTTGTTAGATATTTGATGCGATCTAGAGAAGTAAGATTGAATTGTAAACTAAATTTTATTTTTATTTTAACGATTTATCTGCTAGATAACTATTGGAAGATCGACTAAAGGTCACGTAGTGGACATTGATTTATCTTTGGAAGGTCCAGCTTGGAAAATCTCCAGACGACAAGGAACTTTAAGGTAAATCATTAACAAGATTTGTTGAAACAATTTTATTTGTGAATTTCTTACAGATTACGAAATACTGGTGAATTCTATTTGTCTTCGGAAGGTAAACGACCAATTTTTGTGGACGGAAGACCAATTTTGTCCGGGAATAAAGTACGATTGTATAATAATTCTGTTGTAGAAATAGCTTCTTTAAGATTTATTTTTTCTGTAAACCAAGATTTGATTCGTGTGATTCATAATGAAGCTGTCAAGTTAAATGTTCCTCCTTAATTGTTTTTGTATTATAATTGTAATTCCATAAATAAATATATACCAATTATTATGCTTTTTTTGTAGAATTTCTATATCAAATTACGTAAATGCGCAGATCACGTTTTCAGAATTACGTCAAATTTACAACTGTCAAATAACGTACAGGAGGTTAACAACTCAAATATAATAAAGAAATGGGCAATTCTAGTGAAAAAGTAACTGCAGAAATAGTTCCTGTTGTTCAAGAGAAAAAGCCAGAAGAAAAAAAGAAATTAAAACCTTGTTGTGCTTGTCCAGAAACTAAGCGTGTGCGGGATGCATGGTAGAAGATGAAATTATATTGTTTTGGCCATTTAATTGTTGCATTTTGTTGCAGTATAATAGAACATGGTGAAGAAAATTGTGTTCATCTAATAGAAGCTCATAAACAGTGTATGAGAGATCAAGGATTCAATATTTAAAACACATAACCTCACTAAGTTTGTGGCAGCTTTGTAGTCATTTTCTTATGCTTTTTCTTTTAGTTAGTGTAAATCATTTTAAATTTAAAACTTAATTATGGATGATTGTAATAATACAGCTTCTTCTGAAGAGAACAAGGAGGAGGTTGAATTGCAGCAATCAAGAGCATTTTTACGTGAAAAGTTTCTCCGATTAATTGCAAATATTTCAAGTAAGTTTACTTAAATTTCAAACTATTCAGCTTCATCATTTGGTTTCTTTGTAGATGGACAGGAATGTAAGTTTAAGATGTTCGAAAAAACAACCATTCAAGCGAAAATACGTGCTGTTGATTTGGAATTCCTAAATATTGCAGTGGAAGATCTTCAAACTCCGTACCTACCCATTGAAAATGCAATTTTGAGGACCAGTGACATCATTTCAATGCATTTGTCAGATGTACCTACTGAATCATTAATTATTTAATTATCTATGCTGACGAATCACTTCTGATAACTCATGTTTCGAAATTGTGAAGCAACATTTGTAAAAATTGCTGAAGTTTGTAAATAGACTAAAAACTGGAGTACTTAATAAATATAGCAAGTGTTTTGTTGTTTGTATATTGCATTATTTAATTCTTGCGATTTATCTTCAAATACTCTTCTAGAAGAGGTAAATTAGCCTTGAAATCTTTAATTATAGGATGATAGACATTTGCGTCATCAAACGTCATAGTAAAAATCCCGCCTTTTTATTGACGTTATCTGTTTGTAAATGGGCCATTGTAATTTTTTTCTTATCAAAGATAATAATTTAGTACAGATAATATAGCTAGTTGAATATAATAATCAAAGGCTTCATCAATAATAATGATGACGTCATAATCAATCTATTTTTTTCGAGTTATAAATATTGTGTTTCGAGGGTCGCCGCTAGAAGTCATACAAGTCGACAAGACTGACGTCATGTTTCGGCCATTTTAAAACTGCTATTTGTGAAACGGTGGAATAAATCATTTTGTATGCTTTATCATAATTAAGATAATATAAATCGTGTTATAGATAAGAATTTACAGTACACAGGTCGAAGCCATGGACGATAAAGCATCTTCGAAAGAATTAGACCAATGGATAGAGCAACTGAACGACTGCAAGCAATTGACAGAAAATCAAGTTAAAACACTTTGCGACAAGGTACGTTTAAAATTCCTTAACGATGATACCGAACCTTAATCAAAACAATGAACCATTAATTGCACACTTATTCCACACACTTTTCCCATTACAAATATTACAACACTCACGCATACAACGCACCCATATTACTAATACCTCCGTCCATCATTCCACTTGATCCATTAATATGTTTATAATAGTTCATTCAACCAAAGTACACCATCAGGATTCATTCTAAACATGTCATATAATGAAAACAAACATTCATCTACTGAACTAGATCCCTGATAAGTAAGATTAATGTTTTTTACAGGCAAAAGAAATTCTTGCGAAAGAGTCAAATGTCCAAGAAGTGAAATGTCCTGTGACAGTTTGTGGGGATGTCCACGGGCAATTCCACGACTTGATGGAATTGTTTCGAATAGGAGGAAGGTCCCCTGATACGAATTATTTGTTTATGGGTGATTACGTTGATCGTGGTTATTATTCAGTTGAAACCGTCACTCTTCTTGTTGCGCTCAAGGTAAAAGTTTTTTCATTTGATATTACTTTACAAATATCAGTTACTGATATATAATTACGTAGTTTCTTCATCTATTCTTTTCTAATTTATCTAGAAAGTTCCGATTAAATTTCTATTTTTTAATTGTAATAATTTCATGTAGTTATTGATAATATTATTATCTGTTGTAACCGCAAGTTTGGGAAAAACCTTTTGTACTGCAAATAAATAAATAAATTGACAGTTATTTCTGTGTGTGTAGGTACGCTATCAAAAGCGGATAACGATCTTGCGCGGTAACCACGAGTCGCGGCAGATCACCCAAGTTTACGGCTTCTACGACGAATGTCTTCGTAAATACGGCAATGCGAACGTGTGGAAATTCTTCACAGACCTGTTCGATTATCTTCCGTTAACTGCGCTCGTAGACGGACAGATCTTCTGCTTGCACGGGGGGCTCAGCCCTTCTATTGACACGTTGGACCACATCCGCGCCCTCGACCGCCTGCAGGAGGTGCCCCACGAGGGACCCATGTGCGACCTGCTCTGGTCTGACCCTGACGATAGGTGAGAGAAATAAATAATCGGAATCGAGCAATTATTTCTGAATACAGTTCTGTTTTAAAAATAAAGCGCAACAACCTTCTAAACTGTTGGAATATTTATACTTTGTCGGTAGATATGTTTGAAGTTTAGGTAGGCGTGACTTATTGGCACTAACATCCGTTTTTATTCATAACAGGATTATGAATGAAATTTACCAGCGATTGGAAAAATCTACAATGTTTTAGTTGACGCGAAACTATAGTAAAAAGAAAATTAATAGTGCGTAGTCTGATTTAAGTATTTCTACCGAAGAAGGCATTAACTTCAGATTGTTCTAAAATTTAGACAGCGTAGATATTAATTAAATAAAAGCGCTGTCAAAATTTGTAAACTTGTGATTTCTTAATTAAACCGCGTTAATTTATAAAGTAAACGTCAAGATTTTTAAAATGTTTTAGTATTTGGTCGAGATAAATATAACGAATAAGTATTCGTGGTTTGAAGCATTTCTTGTGTTTAGTTTTTAAATAATTACTGGTTGAAACTTCGAAAATGCTGGATACAGTTACGCTCATTTAAAGAGAGCCTCTCGTGTTCTGTTTTCGAGCGGATGCTTTGAGAAACGTGAAAAATAATGGTCATTATTATTTATATGAAACTTTATTATAATAAATAACATTAAATATACATGAAATATGTATAGAAACACCGAACACAGGAAATTGGCTCCCCTGTACATTTGAGAGTAAAAGTACAAGAATAAACAATTGTTTAAAATTAAATTTTACGTTTAAAAAGTTTAAATTTGTTATAGTAGCATGTGTGTAGTACTAGATATTTCAAAAATAAAATGTGAAATTTTTGTCAAAAATCAGATAGGCATGAAAATAAAAAACAAATAAAACAAAATTTTATTTTGCCAGCTGAGTCAAGAATTGCTTATCTTAATTGTTGAGCTGAACTGTTAAAATTTAATGCAAGTAAAAGACGGCGAATTAATTTAATAGTTATTTTAGTGGAAATCGATATTAACTGTCAGTTTACAAATTAATTCGACCTATTTTTCCACCATTCGTTACAATATATTGATATTTCTTTACCTTTCCATTTTTCAAATAATTTAGCTTTATAAACAATAAAATAATTAAATATAGCAACAACTAGATGTCTTTATGTCCGACTATAGATTTGAGAATCCGGGTTCGATTCCCATACAGTCAACAAACAATTTGCACCACAATAAAAATACCCCTCCACTAACATCTTTGGGGACGGGATTTGATGTCTTATAAGTGTACTTCACGTACATAAATATATCACTTATCGAGATCTGCTTCGGCAGAGTGCCACACCCAGTAATAGGTAAAAAATAAATAAATATAAATGTATCATCACGCCTTCTATCCATTACTGGGTGTAGTACTCTGCCGAAGCAGATCTCGGTAAATGATATATCAAATTCCCCAAAGATGTTACTAGTTGGGGAGGCACGGGGTAGTTTTAATGTGGTAAAATTGTGTATCCGCTGTGGAAATCGAACCAGGGTTCTCAAATCCACAGGTCGACTAGATACTACTGAGCCATCTACTCCATTTATTTTTATTGATATATTTATTTTGTGATGTGTTACAGAGGCGGCTGGGGGATCTCGCCGCGTGGCGCCGGCTACACATTCGGCCAAGACATCTCGGAAACGTTCAACCACTCGAACGGACTGACGTTGGTGTCGCGAGCGCATCAACTTGTCATGGAAGGCTACAACTGGTGCCATGACCGTAACGTCGTCACCATCTTCAGCGCGCCCAACTACTGCTACCGTTGCGGTAACCAGGCCGCCATCATGGAGCTCGATGATGCTCTCAAATATTCATTGTAAGTGAACATGCTTATATTATTAACGAAATTTATCATGTCATTTAGATTTTGAGTTTGAATTGTTCTACTAAAGCCAATGTACAGCTAATCGTAGTTTAGTGGATAAAAGTGAAGTAAGACTTGCGTTTCTTAATTAGTAAGTAAGAAGTTGTGCGTTCAAATCGCACTCACTTCAAATTATATTCAAAAATATACGATTATGTCGGAGTGGTTCGGATTCTCGCTATAAGCTGTAGGTCCACTTTTCGGGAAGCTATATCTTAAAAACTAAACGAGATATGAAGATGCGCTCAACAGCATTGAATTCATCATGTTCGAATTGACATATAAGCTAATTTTTATCGATTTTTATTTTTTGAAAATTTCTTAAGGGGTACCCCTTAGGTTTTTTTCGATTTTAGGCCAATTTCAGACTATTTGCTCTAAAAAAAATTCTCGTACGAATATTGTAATGAAAATTTACATACATATGTATTTAAACCTGCTGAATCCATAGCTAAAATACCCAAGTGCATAGGTCCTCTAATTTTTGAGATATTGTACAAAAAATGTTTTAGGAAAAAAATTTAGTAAAACATTTTTGAAAAATAAAAATTGCTGAGAATTTGTATACAAGTTAATTGAAGTACGATAAATTCATTGCCGTTGAGCGCATCTTCATATCTCGTTTAGTTTTTGAGATATGGCCACGGGAAAGTCGAGAATCTGAGGTGTTGAAATTTTTTGAAAGTTTAACACTTCCGGAGACCTTATCTCAAAAACTAAACGTGATACGAAGTTGCGCACAACGGCGTTGTATTCATCGGGTCCGAATTGACTTATTAGCAAAATTTTAGCTCATTAGAAGCGTTTTTAGATTTTTGAAATTTTTAATTATTTTTCCAAGGGGTACCCCTTAGGTTTTTTACGATTTTCAAACAATTTGCTCTAAAACTCTTTCTCGTACGATTATTGTAATGAAAATTTACATACATATGTATTTTGACCCGCTGAATCCAATGGTCAAAACCCCAAATGCGCACGCCTTCTAGTTTTTAAGATATCGTCCAAAAACTGTTTAGGAAAAATAAAATGGCGACAATTTTTGAAAATTTTAAAAATCGCTGAAAATGTATGTACAAGTTAATTGAAGCACGAGAAATCCAATGCCGTTGAGCGCATCATCATATCTCGTTTAGTTTTTAAGATATGGCCTCGGGAAAGTCGAAAATCTATCGGGATAAATTTTTTGAAAAATGCAACTTTTCGGAGACTATATTTTAAAAACTAAACAAGATACGAAGTTGCACTTAACAGCATTGTATTCCTTGTGTCCGAATTGACATATAAGCAAATTTTTAGTGATTTTTTTATTGTTTGAAAATTTCTTTAGGCCAATTTCAGATTGCTCTAAACTTGACTTGATTCCCTTCATGTACAAATAACTATTATTAAATGTTGTGTGTGTTTCAGCTTGCAGTTCGACCCGGCACCACGTCGTGGTGAACCGCACGTCACGAGGCGAACCCCAGATTACTTCCTCTAAGCAACAGACAAACAAAGTCAGTCGCATCTTTTCTCTTTCGCTCGCCATCACACAGCCGATCACCCACAAAGTCATTTGACATCATCAGCAACACACACACACAACAAACACACACACAGATTATTTTATTTCTTACCGAATGCTGTTGTAACCATCTACAAGAGATGACCGAACTCTGTCACCTTTTCGTGGATGTTTCCAGCAGCAGTTTGATTTTCCTGGTGGTGTGAATTGACGATCGTGTCCGATTACTTTTTTTGTACGCATTTGGTACTTTTTGATTGTAAGTCGTGCTTTAAATAAAACCTGCGAGCCGTTGAGATTAGAAATATTAAATACCCGTACAGTCGAATGCAAATCGCATTACAAATTATCCCCAGTTTTAATTCAATTTGCACAGCAATAATGATGTATTTCCAGTATTAAGACCGAACAATCATTGGGAATTTGAGAAATTGAATTAGAACGTTTGTAATGTAGTATTTATATTATTTTTTTTTTTCAGTTTTTACTTCATTCATTTCTCATTAAATCTTAAGTCTTCATTCACGTTTTACTCTTCTTGAAAATGGCGAACCATCGCGAACATTCAGAGGCAAGTCCTTCTATAAATTTGTGTTTTTACTTGAATTTTGTATCAAACTGTACACATAACTCTCTTGACTTGTAGAGCGTTAAAATTGTTAGTTAAATAATATGATATAAGATTTCAGTGTCGCTAAATGTAATAATAATTTCTAAGCCTGAACTATGTGTTGAATATCGTAAAAATCAAGTTTATTTTATGAAAATTCGACCCCAAAATAGGATGCGGACGCTCACGAGACAATGTGGCGTAAAAACAGCTGTTTGGGCTGCGATCACTGCGTTACATACAAAATTTACTATTTTTTGGGGACGAGATTTGAAAAGATTTGTTCTTAGTTATATTCTTTGGCTGTAAACAATTATTTAAAGTTTACTGTGTTGAATTTATCGTTTATTTATTGTTTATGACAAATCTAATGGATTTCGGGCACATGTGACCGACCTGAAGTTGATATATCGTTCATAATTAATCAAATAAATAATAAATAAACACACATGTGTATTTTTATATATAAACGATAAATTCAGCACAGAAAACTTGAAATAATTGTTTACAGTTAAAGAATATAACTAAGAATAAATATTTTCAAAGGTGGTGCAGTGATCGCAGCCCAAACAGCTGTATTTACGTCACATTGTGACGTGAATGTCCGCATTGGAGTCATTTTATTTCGTGTGGTTTATTTCACGTTGACTTTGATTCTAAACGTGGTTAATTTGCCATTGGAATTATCTCACGATCTAAACGCTTTTCTCACTTTCCTTTCTGCATCAACTAAATTTTAATTTATTTTACTCGGCATTCTTTTATTTCTTCAAACCGATTTTTGTACCGCAAGTCTGGACTAACTTAACAATCTAACGCCCTATAATTTAGCCCAGACTTTTAATCTTAAAACTGTTTAATAGTTGACACTAGGCGTCAGATGTAATTTAAATAAAATAATAACGAGTTAAATGATTGATGACTACTTAAAATAGTTGCGTGAAATAATTCCGATGGTGTTCGTAGTTGTGAGTGAATGATTTGAATGGCCGATTGATTTTGTTAACTTTATGATATTCAAGATTGAAGATTGGCACACTATTTAAACCTAATCATACGCCTAAGTGTGATGTTGTATAACTTAGAGTTTAAGAAACACAACATATGTAACAGACAAGCAAAATTTTCAGTTGAAAACGACAGAGCGTGACTAGGACAGCTTCAACTGCTCTTAGTCCTGGTTTCATTCTTCAGTTGTGCGCAGTAGGATTGTATGTTATATAAAGTGATTAAATTTTCATTTGTACCAATTATTAGGACCTTTATTTTCACCACTAACTACTACTAGAATATCCTACAATAATGGTATCGTGTTGGACTGTGAATTTGAAAATTTAATTTATTATCCCTGTGATTTTTCCTCTACTAACATCTTAGGGATCCGTGATTTGACGGTTGGTTACTGCATTTCATGCGCATAATTATATCACCAAGATCTGCTACGGCAGAGTGCCACCCTCAGTAATGGATAAAAGGCGTGATGATATATTTATTTATTAACTAGGTGTAGGTGGGTCAGTGGTATCGAATCGGTCTGTGAATTTGAGGACCCGAGTTCGATTTCCACAATTTTCAACACATTTATTTTATCCCTATGGCTTTCCCTCCACTAACATCTTTAGGCGCAGTGATTTGACTACTGGTAACCGCATTTCACGCGTTTAAATATATCACCGAGATCTGCTACGGCAGAGTGCCACCCTCAGTAATGGGTACAAGGCGTGATGATATATTTATTTATTTATTAACTAGTCTGTGGATTTGAGAACCCGGGTTCGATTTCCACAATTTTCATCACTGTGGCTCTCCCTCCATTAACATCTTTGGGCGCAGTGCTTTGACGACTGGTAATTGCACCCAGTAATGGGTTAAAGGCGTGATATATTTATTTATTTGATTTGATAAAGAAGTAAAATGGCAAACAAAGGACTATTAATAATCTGTTGCTAACTAACTAAATCTAAAAATAAAAGATACGGAAAAGTAATAAAATAAAAGCTATTCACTCTTATCAAATTGGGTTAATTTAACTATCTGTCTACTAACAACACTCGTTAGTATTATTGCTCAAACAATAAATCTATTTTGCCTGGGGCTGGTATCAACAGTGAAAATGCAAATCGATTTATATGAAAACATGTTTATCATTATCGTATGATATTTGTTTGCTGACTTTCAAGGTTTGAATACTTAAGAAACTGGATTTTCTGGTGTTTATATATATAAGTTATTTAATTTTAATACAAGTTTGTTTAGTTTTAAAGACGCTTTCAATTAGAAACTGCTCCAGAAGAAATTGCCTGCAGCATGGCAGATTTTAAGGTTAGAAACTTGTCTTAAATTTATTTATTTTACTTTGGAATTATAAACTTGTTTATCATTGGATCTTAGCGGGCGTAATTTAGCTTTATAGCGCTAGGGTGTATAAAGTTACCAAGCAACAGTTATTTGAACAAATCAAAATCGTGATATATGGATAAATGTCAGACAACACAATAAATTGATATTGTTTTTCGTAAAGCTCTTTTGATTTCTGTGGTACTAATTTTCCCAAATTCATCTAATATTTCTTTGAAATAGTTATTGACATATTCCATTTTTATTTGACAATAAATTAAAATAATATAGCGACAATAACAATCTACGTACAAGCATAAAAACCACAACATATCTAAAATGAACAACGCCAGCAAAACAATAACGAATACTTACTGACGGAATAGCACTTGGGAAATTTAAACATTTCCTTTTGATTATGCCCTTAATAGATAAATAACTTCATATTATATATTTTTATGGGGTAATAGCACAATGCGTGTCGGCCTGTGGATCGTAAGGTCCCTGGTTCGATCCCCACTGCCGACAAACATTTTCACAAATTAAAAAAATTACCCCTGTGATTCCCCCACCACTAACACCTTTGGGGACCATGATTTGACGACTGGTAACCGCACTTCACGCGCATAAATATATCACCGAGATCTGCTTCGGTAGAGTGCCACACATAGTAATGGGTAAAAGGCGTGATGATATATTTATTTTTGGGGTGGCTAGCTCAGCGGTATGAAGTCGGCCTGTGGATCCTGAGAACCTTGGTTCGATCCCCACTGCCGACAAACATTTTCACAAATTAAAAAAATTACCCATGTGGTTGCCCCACCACTAACACCTGTGGGGACCATGATTTGACGACTGGTAACCGCACTTCACGCACATAAATATATCACTTACCGAGAGCTGCTTCGGCATAGTGCCATACCCAGTAATGGGTACAAGGCGTGATGATATATTTATTTATTTATATTATATATTTTTGAATAAACTATTTAGTGTGTGTGTGTTTTTTTTTAGTATCTTTACGGTTTTGACTCTGAGTTCTCCAGCGAGGATCCCAAATGTCCTGGTTCTCTCCCAGAAGGTCAAAATAATCCCCAAAAGTGCCCATATGGTCTCTACGCAGAACAATTATCAGGAACAGCATTTACTGCACCTCGACTTCACAATAAACGTTCTTGGTTGTACAGAATTCGTCCTTCTGTCACTCACGAACCTTTTGAAGCCATCTCCAACGGCAAGTTGATGGATAAATGGGACGATATATCTCCCAATCCGAATCAAGTAAGAAACCAGATTATTTTTAGTGAAATGTTTAAACAAATTGTATTTTTCAACAGCTAAAATGGAATCCGTTTGATATACCTAAAACCAATTTGGTGGACTTCTCCGAAAGCTTGTCAACAGTTTGTGGAGCTGGTGAAACAAAATCCAGACATGGAGTTGCTATCCATATTTATTCGTGTAATAGTTCGATGATAAATAAGGCAATGTACAATTCTGATGGCGATTTTCTTATTGGTAAACTTTTAAACAAATGATTAGGGTTGTGTAACTATTTCTTATTGTTGACAGTTCCTCAACAAGGAAAACTAAATATTAAGACAGAATTTGGACGGATGAGTGTCACACCGAATGAAATATGTGTCATTCAACAAGGAATGAGATTCTCTGTTGAAATAAGTGAACCATCCCGTGGATATATTTTAGAAGTCTACGATAATCATTTTCAGTTACCAGATTTAGGTCCAATTGGAGCAAATGGTTTAGCAAATCCGCGAGATTTTAAAACTCCAGTCGCTTGCTATGAAGATGTTGATGTCCCTTATACTGTGGTGTCAAAATTCCAAGGTTGCTTGTTCTCTGCAAAGCAAGATCACAGTCCGTTTGATGTTGTAGCTTGGCATGGGAATTATGTTCCGTATAAATATGATCTAACTAAATTTTGTGTAATCAATTCAGTGTCTTTTGATCATTGTGTAAGTAGATGTTAGTTTCGGAGGGATATTCGTGTAAAGGAATGTTTTTTCATGTAGGATCCATCTATTTTTACGGTGCTAACTTGCCAATCAAGTAAACCAGGAACTGCAATTGCAGATTTTGTTATTTTCCCGCCGAGATGGTCGGTGCAAGAACGTACTTTTAGGCCTCCTTATTATCACAGTAAGTTGACTTGTAATAAATATAATTACAACAAATATCGCTTCTTTAATTGCGGAAGAGTCATTTTTTATAAAATCTATTGTAAATTTTGTAAATATACCGGGTGTGTCACGAAAATCACGCCATAGGCGTAACTTGGGGAAACAGTTTTTCCGTGCGCATTGTTTCCCAAATTATTTTAGAGAAAAATGCTTTAAATAAAAGTTAAAGAACTTATAATTCTGCATCTAAACCAATCAACTAAATTTACAAAATTACATACATAATATGACGCTATATTCCATCAAATGGGTTAGCACGAACCCTAAAATCATTCAAAAAACATTCACTCATTAAATTCATCAAATAATCAGTCCTCATCAAACATTCTCATCCAAACACACCACCCTCACTTTAACCACATTCATAGATCACTCCATATAAACTCATTTATTTATTACACAACAAATCTTCAATCACTCTTATTCACTTTTCATTCATTGTCTTCGGCGTACATTACATATGCGCTAAACATTTTAAATTATTCACGGTTATTTCTCTAATAAATAGATGACTAAGATTGAAGGTTTATTGCGTGAACAAATGATTCCGAGTGTGAGGAATAAACGAGTTCATATGAAAAGAATTATGAATGTGGACGATGTCAAGAATTGTTGATGGCTTGTCTTTACATTGCTTAATGATTACAATTGAGTAGGCATGTGGAACGTTTGTCGAATGAAAAATTGGTGTATAAAACAATAAATATATCATCACGCCTTTTGTAAACCGGTAAACAAATATATAGCAACATAATGGCTATTTGATTTTATTTTGTAGGAAATTGTATGTCAGAGTTTATGGGGTTGATTCTGGGTAGTTACGAAGCCAAGGAGGGCTGTTTCTTACCTGGTGGAGCAACTTTACACAGTGCGATGACACCCCATGGACCGGACGCCCAATGTTTTGAAACCAGCTCGACTTGTCAGCTGAAACCAGCTAAAATTGCTGAAGGAACGATGGTACAACAAACATTACAATATGTTAAAAGTAACACTTTATAATTTAATTATTTTTTTTAGGCTTTTATGTTTGAAAGTTCTTTAAGTATGGCAGTTACGAAATGGGGTGAACAAACCTGTCAGAAAGTTGATCCCAGCTACTATAAATGTTGGCAAGGACTTCAAAAACATTTTAATCCTGAAAAGAAAGATGCTTAAATATTTAATCAATATATTGTTCAATAAAAGTTTATGTTGTTGTTATTGAATTATTTTTATTATTAAAATAAGAATACTAAAGTAAATGCACTAATATTTTGACAGTACAAATCATTTTCGAAATAACAAACATCTTAAATAACTTAAACTTTAAAAGGATTCAGGAAGCAGCAGGTTCTAGCTCAGATGCAGGCGTTTCCGGTTCCTCATCATTATAAATATTCTCAGCCATCTGCCAAACTTGCATAATATTATCCTCAGAAACAGAACAAATCACCCAGGGTTCATTTGGATTCCAACTAAAGTCAGAAATCTTTGCGGTGTGTCCTCCGTGAATAAACAACAACTCTGGAGGACCATCTTCAGCGTCTTCAGCGCTTTGTTCCTCGCCAATCTTTGACAGGTCCCAAACGTGAAGTCTGCGATCCGTGCCAGACGATGCGAGAATTGTTTCGTTATGTGGGGACCACTGAACTTGGAAGATTTCATCTTTGTGTGATTCGAACGAGTGTAGTTTTAACTTGAGGTTACGTAGATCCCAAAGAGCTACAGTTTTATCAGCACTGCCCGTGGCTAAGATAAACTCCGAGTACGGATTAAAACTCAAACAATTAACTTCCGCGGTGTGAGCATCAACGGTGTGAGAAGGTTTTGAAGTGTTGTTGCATCGTGTGTCCCAAATCATTAGTTTCTGATCATCAGCAACAGATCCGAACAGACTTTCGTGTAAAAGATGCCAAGCGACATCTTCTACAACAGCTGTATGCCCGGTGAAGATGGTCTTAGCGTCTATGATGCGATTTTCTTTTGGCGTTGCGTTTATATCCCATAAACAAATAGTGTGATCGTCGCTAGCTGACAGTAAATAACCGTTGAGGTTAGGATTCCAGGATAATCCATAGCCTTCTTTCTGATGGCCACGGAGCCGTAAATCTGGGTGACATTCCCCGCTTGGATCGGGTTTACTTGGGTGTTTTGTGTAATCAAAGACTAATACATCACTGGAGGGTGTTTTTGTGGCAATGACGCAAGGGTTTTGTGGCATGTAACGAGCGCGATTCACCTCACCTTCATGGTTAATCTTGATTTCAATTTCTATTTTACCAGAGACGGAACCAAAACCACCGAATTCACCTTTTTCGTTGTCGTAGTGCGAGGCGTCAAACTGAGCGTCTTCGTTTGGAAGTTGAACGCTAGCGATCAAAAGGTGATTTTGTTCGTCGGAGGTGTGAGTTCCAAGGATCAGTCTGTGGATAGAGTGGTCTTTCCCGTCAGGGCGGGTTACATCTGGCAGCCACTGAGCTGTTAACGATGGCCATTCCAAAGCATGTGTCATTACCAAATCGTATAGGAATGGAGTGTTTTTCTTCCATATTTTGTACTCTTCGTTTATAACTCGCTCCTCCACTGCATCATCAAATGTTTCTACAAAAACACAAGCCTTATTTTAACGTCTGTAGTACAACAAAAACATGGATTGTTTACTTTCAAATAAAACATTTTCAAGATGTAATTCTATTATAGACGTTTTGTACTTACCAGCGTCTCCTTTATCACCCATAATTATTGTTTTAGAAACACAGCTATACTAAGTATTTGCTAATATATTTTTGTGCCCGCCAAATCAACCGGCATCCATGAAACTGTCCAAGGACGACGCAATTTTGTAAACGGCGCAGACGCTTTTACATGTGGTGGGGCAACCGGATCTTCCGGAAATTCAAATATTTTGTACTCTAAAAAGAAAATTATTTATTATTAAAAAAGAATACAATTAAAAATACTCCTACTGGGCGTTATTATTAATTATTTACGATTTTATTTGATCTGTCAGTAGCACCGCAAAAAATTTATAAATTTGACATATCTTTAGTTGGTTTTTTATTTTAGACTTTACAACAAATACAAGGAGTTAATAAACAGTAGAAATAATCCCAAGCAAAAATTCAAGTATAATACCTTGTTTATAAATGATTATAATAATGAAAATTATAAAAATAAGCACGGACTATACCAAATGTCATTTTGTTTTATTGATATTTACGTATTTGCAAATGGCGGACTGAAGACTTTACTAGTAGAAAAGTGATGTTTGTGTTGAAATAATACATTTAATACAGTTTTAAAATCATTTAAAATACTTGAAAATTGATGTTCATGTTATGAAGATATACAAATAAACGGTTAGTATTCAAATAGTGTAATAATTTGTTACTTTTCGAGTAGCATCAGTTGACTGGATTTGCTCTCAATCTGAGGTTGTTGTAAGAGATTTGTTATTGTATGTATTTCCAAAAAATATGGTAAATATGTGAACAAGAAACTCTGGCACAACACTGAGTTGTGCATTTATGTGTTAAGTGCTGTGAAAATGTACAGTGTTTTGGTAAGATCTTGACAGAATTTGTAGTATTAGTTCATTTGGAAAGGTAAGTTTACAACTTTTGTATTTTAGTATTAACGTGCTTTGGTAAGTACGATCATCTTTACTTACTAGTACTTAAATATTGTTTTCTTTATTTGCAGAATTGTGATTCTTATAAGTGTGCTTCTGTCATCGGGTCAAACGTTTTTGACGAAAAATCGCGTAGTTATTGTGTAGTGCACAATGGAGCCATCAAGTTCTTCGATTAATGTTGAAAATGAACCAGACCTCGATGAGAACAAGGTATGTAACAAGTTTCTTGAAGATATACTTCAGTGTCTAACTAGGTTCCACATTGCAGACTCTTTTAGTACTCAACAGTAAGTATACGACTTTTATTTTTTTATCATAAAAGTACGGAGATTCTGAAAGTGTATTTTCCTAGTGAAAAGTGTTTGGCGGTAGTTCGGTTTTCGTTTGTTTTTATCCTTTGGTTTTAACAGGTGAGCTTGATTACTTTTTACGAAATTTCTTGTGAAAAGTGTACAATGTAACTGTAATCTTTTAT
The DNA here is from genome assembly GCA_911728475.2 of Pterostichus madidus. Classification (NCBI taxonomy): domain Eukaryota; kingdom Metazoa; phylum Arthropoda; class Insecta; order Coleoptera; family Carabidae; genus Pterostichus; species Pterostichus madidus. The sequence continues at coordinate 242,871 of OU452314.1, read as the reverse complement.
CAGTATGAGTGGTAAGCGAATATATTTCGGTACAGGGAAATTTTTTACCGGTTTACAAACAAATACAAACAGTATGAGTAGTTTCACATTTTATTTTAACCGTTATCAATCCTTTTCAAACAATCCTTTTAACATTCTTCATTACTCTTCATAATCCTTTTCTAGTTATCTCGTACTATACTACAATTGTTACTTTAAATACCGTATGTAATCTTGTATATTTCCATCTCTCTAAACATGACATTAATCTGGAATATTTTCCAGTTGATTACACAAAAAGTCAAACTCGAAAATGGAACATACAACTACGTGTTCTCCCGCAATGTTGATGACCAGCACAAGGCTCACTGGCGTTGCAATATCTGCGACGTGGTGGTCGGCGGTGCGTTGGCGAAGCACGCCATCGGCCGCAAACACCAGGCCGGGCTGAACCTTGCGGCGCATCCAGTACTGCTGTGGAACCGCAGCATTCCACCCGCTCCCAGACCTGTTCTCGACATGCGGCTAGCTCCCGGCGAGCCCGTTCCCCCTGGCTTTGAGAACGAAGTGAGAGGCGTCACCGAGATTCAATCTAGTTTGGATGCCTATCACTCAGGTCCTCTGATAGGCTTAGAATATCTCATCGAATTATCAGCTTATGAAGATGAACGCGAACCTCAGTACGTGTGTCTGCTCTGTGACAAACGCGGCGACCCTCGCACCGTCATGGCACACTTGGTAAGCTTCAACCATCGCATGACGTATCTTCAAACTCATTTTCCGACGGCGTATCGAGCTCTCGCGCCCTACACCAAACAGTTCCGGCGCAACGTGCAGAATATCGTCACCAGCATCTGTGAACAGATCGAGAAACGATATGCAAGAATGACGCCGCAAGCTGCAGATCGCGAGACTTTTGATCGCACCAAACAGATGTACTTGGAGAACGTCAGCAAGGACACGCATCCCAGTGAACGCATGGGGGAGACGTTTGAATATCTTGTGGACAAGGATGCCATCATGGCCGGACCAAAAGGTGAAAATACTTTTAATTATGTTTCAAGCAGATTTATTAATGAAATTTATTTGTTACAGATGCAATGATTGAAATAAAAAAGGCGAATGAGGAACAGTTCAAAGGTCGCCAGTACAGGAAGACAGGCTCAGTTCCTGGAGCAAAGGATAAACGGGACCCGTCGCCTCCTGTAGTCGCTGCACCAGCAGTAAAAAAATCTTCAGCAAAACAAGACCGTCGATCACTTTCCTCCATCAGCTCTATCTCTAGTTCCTCTCTGAGCAGCCATCATTCACGTTCTCGGTCTCGTAGCCGTTCCCGAGGGCGTTACATGCGCCGTGCTCCACCTGGGGCCCACCATTCGCGCTCTCGTAGTCGTTCACCACCACCTCGTCGCTACTACCGCCGCTCTAGTCGCTCGCCAAGTCGATCACCGCCGCCCAAGTATCATCGCCGCGAAGCTTATCTCCCTCCTGGTGGGCCCCATTACCGCCCAGGGGCTCGCCTCCCCTGGCAACGACCAGACTATGCTCGTAGTCGCGTACACTACCTCGACCGAAAAGTAGAGCAACAGAAATCAGGCAAAAATGACCGACTCGAAGATTACAAAAAACAGTGTTTAGATATAGAAGACGAAATGGTGAAAATACTTGAAGAACACGAACGAAATCCAGAAAAACATCCCATGTATCCAGAAGAATGGAAAAAGTTCTGGAACCGAAGATACAAAGAACTCCAGGCGGAGAATAAAGACCCAACTAAACATGACTTTAAACCGGAATGGATCGACTTTTGGAATAAACGCATGAAAGAACTCCACGACCAAGAAACTAAATCCAAAAAGGAAGCTTTAAGAAAACGTTTAAACCTCCCAGAAGAGCCTCAACCAATCAGCTTTAAGATTATGAACAAAAAGAAACAAACAAAATCAAACTCAGTGGAACCATCTTCCTCCAATCCAAACATCGAATCAGACATCATCATCATCGATGATTCTAAAGACGATGACATCATCAAAGAGCGGAAACGAAGTCACAGTCCCTGGGAACCGGAACTTCCCCGAGAGCGCGAAAGAGAACGAGATAGAGACCGAGATAGAGAACGTGAACGAGAAAGAGAACGAGCGTCAGAAAGAGACAGATATCCTGATTATTCCCGGGATTATTACAAACCTAAATACCGGGATCCACCTCCAATTGACCGAGAACGAGAACGTGATCGTGACCGTGAACGTGAACGTGAATATAAACGAAAACCAATCTCACCGAAATACCCCGAAAAAGAGGAAGAAATTAATGTTGTAGCTATTTTGAGACTCCTGACCGCTTTGGAGGAGAAGCTGGGCTCGTTGGGCCCCAAAGTGATTGATCTACTCTCGCAGGCGCTGGCGCTAGAGAAGGCGGAGGCCAACTCTGCGGACACGCTTCTCGACAATGAAGTGAATTGTGTTTTATTTGAAACAGTGAAAGAGAAGTTGAAAGGACAGCTGCTGGCTGGGATGGTGGAACAGTCTGCGGAGAAGACGTTCAAGAATGCCATTCAGAAGATTGCTTCGGTGCTGCATTTTGCCTCCGAGCGCAAGAAGACCAAGGACAAGGAGACGAAGAACAAGATTCTGGAGCCCGTCAAAATTCCAGGTGGGTGAAACTATTTCATTTTTAATTGAAAAAAATATATCATTGCTCTTTTTACCCATTATTGGATGTGGCACTCTGCCGTAGCAGATCTCGGTAAGTGATATATTTATACGCGTAAAATGTGATTACCAGCCGTCAAAGATGATAGTGAAGAGAGAACCACAGGGGTAATTTAAAAAATAAAAATAAGTAAATATATTATAACATCTTTTACCTATTATTGAGTGTGGCACTCCGTCGTAGCAGATTTCGGTAAATGATATATTTATACGCGTAAAGTGCGATTACCAGCCGTCAAAGGTGATAGTGAAGAGAGAACCACAGGGGTAATTTTAAAAATAAATATATCATCTCGCTTTTTACTCATTATTGAGGGTGGCACTCTGCCGTAGCAGATCTCGATAAATAATATATTTATGCGCGTAAAGTGCGATTACCAGCCGTCGAAGGTGATAATTTTAAAAATATAAATTAATATATCATCGCGATTTTTACCCATTATTGAGTGCGGCACTTTGCCGTAGCAGGTCTCGGTAAATGATATATTTATGCGTGTAAAGTGCGGTTATCAGCCGTCAAATTACGGTCCCTGAAGACGATAGTGAAGGGAGAGCCACAGGGTTAATTTTAATGTGGTGCGAATTGTTTGTCAGCTGTGAGAATCGAACCTTGATTCACAAACTTTTATTTTAATACCAAATACAGCATATTTAGCTAATTATTTAACAATAATTACATAAATTTATCATTTAAAAAATTTACAATATGAATTTAAATGATTTTCTTTTAAGTGAATACAAAATTAGATCACATAATATATTTTTTTTAATTAAAAAAGAAATAAATATTATAACTTACACAAAGTAACAATGTTAACAGAATTAACAACTTCTTTCGTGTAAAAGAATAATAAAGTATAGAATATTTTTCATTTTTACATTTTGTTTAAACCTCAACAAACTTTAAAATGGCTAGGAAGTAAAATTAACTAAATAATTATGAGAGCAAAATCAACCCGGTTAATTACCGTCAATTATGATAATTATTTCTATAGGTATTGGGGCGATCGACAAAGGTGCGATTGCTAAACAAATCGCAACAGCTTTAGTAGCTCAGGGCAAAACAGATGTGACGCAAGCAGAACTAGAGCAATTAATAAACGCGGTAGTAGGAATGGCCCAAGCATCGCATCAAACCGGAAAACCCATCTCCACAGCCTCCTTCGTTCAACAGCTCAGCGCCCCACAACAAGTAAGACTTCGCCCCTCGTTTCCTTTACAAACCATTAATTATTATAAAAACTTCCAGTGCACAGACATTTCAAACCTCCTACAGTCATCGTTTCTCAGTGCTGTTAAATCTGAGCCAATGGCAAGCGCTCTTCAGCTTCTCCAATCAGTGGAGACCTTCTCCTCAGGCTTGCCAACACCTGGAGCCATGGACAGCCTCTCTGATTCAGAGCTAAAAACCCTCCTGCAGAACTTTAAAGACTTATCCACTGACGAGCAACACAGCTTAATCACCTATCTTAAAAAACTGGAAGCTAAGGAACCCGACAGAGTTGAACGTTTAAGAAAGTTTGTTAAGTTGGGCCCCAGTCAGCTAGACGGAGACAAGTCCTACACTTCTGGAAGGATTTCACCGTTTTCCAACCGCGAAGCCGGAGCCAATCCAAGCGTGGAAGACATGGACGAGCCTCCGAAGAAGATTCCCACTCCTACGATGATTAAACCAGAAAAACTTAAAATCGATTCAGATGAAGATGAAGATTATAGTTATGAAGATGTTTTCAGAGCTGCTTCAAAGAACGTCAACGACAAACAAATGGAAGATCGCCGGTTAGAAGAATCCAAGAAAAATGAAAAGGCAAATGTTAATCTAACAGACGCTAAAATGTTAATCGCGAATTTGATGGGGCAACTTGGACAGAAAAATAATTCCGGATTAAACCTTCTTGGTTTAGCTAGTGCTAGCTTAATCAAGCCAGTTGCAATTATCGAAACTCCAATTGCAAGTAGTTTTAAACCGATTCAAACCATCACAAATCAGAGTTTCAGCAATCCTGGCATTCCTTTTAATCAGGCTGCGCCTGTTAACCCTAATATTCCTCCTGTGCAGCAGTTTCCCCCGGGAACTAATCAATTTAATTATCAGCAGCAACCTAATCGACAGTTTAACACGGGTTTTGATCCCTCGTACCCGCAAAATAACTATCAAAATCCACAGAATTTCAACCAAGTGAACCCAGGACCAGAGTTTAATAATTTCGGAGCGGATTTTGTAAACTCTTATGGACAGACGATGCAAAGTCGACAGCCGTATGGAAGAAATTATAATTATTATAATTAAAAACAGACGAGTTTTTATTACTGTGTATATATTTATATTAATTAAGGATAGAATTATGTGTTTTTGTTACTATTTCCAACTATAATAAATATACATTCTACATTTTAAATATGGCTTATCTTTTTGTGGTCAAATACGAACAAATTTATCAGTTAATCGGTAATGTGTGTGACATTTTGTGTAGTTGATTTATTAATGTTCATTTTAATGGCTAGATTTCAAAATTAGCTGTCCTGTCACTTATAATCCGGCAAGCTGGCATAAATGTCATATAGTTGTCACTCAAAATATTTGTTGACAAGACAAAAATATATTGATTTAATTTAAGTTTATCTATACTTTATAATTGACTGTTTATTTCCAGCCAGAGGTAAAGTATTCATTTATGTTTTTTTTATTTTAAAGTTGTTTAAGGTTATATTTCGTGGTAAAAGTAAAATGGCTTTAATTATGCTGTAGGTATAATATTCATTTGAAATATTGTTAATTTAAAGTTCATTACCCTTTGTTTTATACATCAATAATGTTTCTGTAAAGCAAATAACCCGAAAATGTTAAAAACAACTTGATAGGTTATGTTATTGTTTATCTTGCTTTCAGGCTAATATTATGAAGAAAATGAAACACTAATATATATTTATTGAAACTATAAAGAAGTCCAACAAATTATTGAAGAGAAAATTTACAAAAATAGTACTTACAAAATGTCCCAGATACATAAAAGATATGTAAAAACACACGAAGCTACTACTAGTCCTAAAAAATGTAAAATTTTACATAAAACTGATGAAAATCTAGAAGACTTAAAGCTCAAGATAGAAAGAATCTTAAATGCGTATCCTATATCAAATAAAACGTCTGCACAAAATATATCGGTAGTGGGAACTTGTCCAGTAACAAATACAGAAAAAAACTACTTTACTTTTAATCAAGCAAATTTAATCAAAATTCCACTAATAACAAGTCCCACGTATCAAAATAATTACTCAGAATCATCAAACAACAACACTCAATCGTTAAATAAGAATACATCAATACACAGCAACTTAATTTATTTAACAGGCGCCCCAAATACTGCCAATAATAACTCTGATTTAAGCGAAACAGACTTACAAGTTCTACTTCAAAACTTCTATAAGCTCGAAGGTCAAGAACAACAAATGTTAATATCGCATTTAAAGAAATTAGAAGGAAATAAACCAGATGTGGTACAAAAATTAAAGAAATTTGTCCGAGTTTCTTCGCCAGAATTAAACAACGTTCAGGAAGGTGACGCCGAATTGAATGATTTGGATGATCTCGATGACATCTTAGAAGAAACAGACAAATTATTCACAGATTCCGATTCAGAAGATGATTGTGTCGTTATAGATATTCCTCAAGTTTTAGAAACAGAAAAAATTAGTGAAATATTGGCAAAATCTGCTGAAAATTCTCTAGTTAACCGAAAAGAACAAAATAGTACAAAAGGACAACAAATTCAGATTAATTTGTTATCTAATCATTCGGCAAACAAAGAACCAATTGGAAACAGATTAACGTCCAATAAAATAGATAATTTAAATAAAACAGATGTAGAAAAAAAATCACCAACAAAATATTTGGAACGAACAAAAAGAAATAAAAGAACAAATTGTCTAAATGTAAATCTAGAAAAGTCCTTACCAATAAAATTAAATCAAAATAAAACAGAAAATTTGAACAGTTTTAAACAAAATTGGAATAAAATTAATTCCGAAAGAACCATTGAATTAGAATCAGCGATAGACCAGGAAATGCAAGCAAAATATTTCGGTTACAGGAATTATGAAGAAATGAAACAATACTTAGAAAAGACTGGAATATATTGTGATAGAAATTCTTATTTTTCATTTTCTGATAACGCCTAAACAAATTTTTATTCTTTAACTTTTACACATTTGTTTTATTCATAAGTATTTCTAAAATAAAAAATAAATACAGAAAAATATAAATAATCAACATTTAATTTAACAAAACTTGTCTCAAAAGAGCCTCTATTTTCTCGGTAGCCCTCTCTTCAAGAACTGGGTTCATGCTCAGCTTAGGGGCTTCACCTGGAGGTTCTCCCATAGCCTTCAAAGCCAAGAATTCGGCCATACGGATTCGACTTCCAGATACTTGCATCGATGGAGGCAACGGGTACAATTCTTTATTAGTTTCTTTATCGTACGGCGACAAAAGATCTAAAAATTTAGTCATCATCTCGTAAGTGTTTGATGTGTAAGGAGTGTCCTCAATTTTTCCTCGGAAATATCCCTCATGGAATTCATGCTGATAGGGAATCTGCCCCATTAATAAATGTCTGAAACGTATAAAATTACAAATGTGGCCATTCTCTGAATTTGATAAAACTTACCCATCTTTTTTGTGTTCTGGACAGGGAAATACACAATAAAATTTTCTATTATTTCCGTTGTTGTAAACGCGGTAAGCGAGTGCAACTGAATTTTTAACGCGTAGACTTGTGACAAAAAGAGCTAAACGTCTATCAGCAGCTGATTGAGGACCCCGCGCATCTGGTGTAACACAGCTGATAGTATCAGCCATCATATACAACTGTAAAGTACAAATAAATTACAAGAACTCAGTAGTTTTAGTTGAACTTACGTTCATTGGAACTTCATCCGCGGCTGCAAACCCAAAAATTGTCAAACATTTTTGTGTTTTAATTTTCTTGGAACCTTTTAGTTGTTCATCGGTAATTTCCACGAATTTTCCTTGAAATTTGTATCCTTTAACTACATCGGATTGTTGAACTTTTCCGTGAGTATTTACATCATACCAAACTTTAGCAGAACTAACTGGTTGGTTATCGACCGCCGAACAAGGTAGAAATTTGATCATTTCACGAGATCTGGTATTTCTGTGCACAGCGACAGGAATCTCTAAACCAGGACCAATATTCATTTTAACATACCAGAGGAATGGAACCTTTGGTTCGATTTTATGAGCGAAAAATACATTGGGTCCATTTTCTTTGTCTAGGAAAATGGCGTTATTAATTTTACTCAAAACTGCATAGTTGCTTTTCTGTTCTGGTGTTATTTCGCCTATTGGAATGATTGTATTGAGCGTAGAAATTTCATGTTGCTTAAAAAGTAGTGGTACTTTAACATTGAGGCCTATTACGTATAGCCAAGCTTGTAGATAAACGATTTCTTCATTGATTACATCTATCTTTGCTTCGGTTTTTCCATCATAGTCTATACTTGACGACAAGTCAGTGATAAACACAATTCTTTTTATGTATTCAGGTAAAATTATATCACTCTTGAGTTCTTCTAAGGCACCGTTGAGAACGTACAAAAAATTATGAGATCTGAGATTTTCATCAGCTTCTGCAATTTGTGTTTTTATAGTTTTCAAAAGTTCTAAAGAATAATACTGCCAGTCGTTGACAACATGCTTAGATTTTAATTTAGGGTGGTTAAACAGTATGATTTTCTGGAGATCTCTGGTCGCTCCTTTAGTTTGAGCAAAGAATTTTACAGCTTGGATTTTGTACAATAATTTTAACCTTTCCTCCACATCTGATTCGCAGTCTACAATGAAAACTGTTGCTTCTATTCTCTTTTTTGGGGGCATCTTGATGAATTTGATTATAAAATTCTTTGCTGTAAAATACTGTGTATTTTTTAACCGGTAAAATTACTGCGTTGTTGCACTACTACAAACAAACCACTTGAAAATGAATCATAAAAATAGTAACGCAAAGAAGAAGTACGGTCCATGAAATGAAGTGAGGTTCAAACACAGATTTACTTATTATTCAAAGTTTGACGTTTATCATTTATGTATGTCATGTGAAAGTTTTGTTGAATGCTTCCATCCTGTAATGGAATTATGATAAGCTGTTGCAGTATCACGACGAAGAAGATGTCGTACAGCTGCTGTCTACTTATATGGAAAGTATTCCCAACGATGAGGGACGTGGTGCTTTAAGAAAGAGTGTTTTTTTAGATCAGATTATTATATTCCGAGTTGATTATTTCATTGGTGTTCTATTAGTAGCAACACTAGAGTCCTAGTCATCTTTGGTAGAGTTCTCGAGCCAATATCGTCTTCTAGAATCGACGGTTTTGAAACCACTTCAGATATTTTATAGGTTCTTGTTTGTAAAATTTGAATTAGCTCTAATGTACGTTTGTAAAATATTGAAATAAGTAGTAAATCATTATTTATTATGTTTTATTAGTTAAATAAAAGGTTTTAAAGTAAAAAAAAACTACTTTTTTGATTTTGTAGAAAGTTCAAATTTTACATAGAATTTCAAATCTATGCTAAAGAAACGTGGGGAACTAATTGATATAGTTAAATTATAATGAGGCAATCACGTAGAAAGTAAAATATCATTAATTTGTGGTAAAATAAAGATTGTATGTATGTGATCTGTCAAAGAACGTTTGTATTTTTATAAACAAATATCTCAAAAACTAGACGTCCGAGAATTTTTTGGAAAAAATATTCATAATCCTTGAAAAATTACCTATCATAATTGAAAGTTAAATATTTATTAAAATAAATTTCGTAATTTTTTGACATTTCAATCTGTATAGTTACTTTTCATTTATGTTGGCTATCATGTTTTTATTTTCATTTTGAACTGTCAATTTTTGTACTTTGATCGACTATTTATAAGGAAAGTTACGTGTTCTACAACTGATATTTTATATTAAAGTTCGAAATGGCTCTTAAACAAGTTATGAAACGTTTTAATCCATCATTTTTTAACTCGATAAGATGTTATTCAAGTGCTGAAAAGTTAGTAGAAGCTAAAGTAAACGAGAAGACCGGGATTACTACAATCACTTTGCAAAGGCCTCCAGTAAATAGTTTAAACACTCTACTATTGACTCAATTATTGGAAAGTTTGAGAGATTTACAAGGAACAAAAACAAGAGGCGTCATTTTAACTTCCGTGAGTAAATTAGCATAGAAATGTGAGTAACAATTAAGTTTAATTATTTTGATTTGACAGTCAAGCCCAACAGTATTTTCTGCAGGTTTGGACATTTTGGAAATGTACAAACCTACCCCGGAAGGTTTGGAGAAATTTTGGACAACTTTACAAGACACTTGGTTGGCTTTATACGGCTCTGAATATCCTACAGTCGCTGCCATAAATGTAACTATTTTTAAGGTTAGCAGCAGCTGTCAAACTACAATAAAATTTTTGTAGGGCCACGCTCCTGCCGGTGGCTGTCTCCTGTCAACATGCTGCGAATACAGGGTGATGTTACCTAAATATACCATTGGTTTAAATGAAACTCAGCTTGGGATCGTAGCGCCGACTTGGTTTCAAGATTCGATGAGACATGTCATTGGTGCTAGACAAACAGAACTTGCTTTAACATCAGGAAGAATGTTTACTACCGAAGAAGCATTCAAAATTGGATTAATTGATGAAATTGCGACTGATAAAAATGACTTGATGACAAAAGCTGAGAATTTTTTGATGAGATTTGCCAAGATTTCACCGGCTGCAAGAAATCTTACCAAAGTTACATTCAGGAGGAAAGAGCTTGCTGTAAGTGAAATTTATGAACTTCACAGGGACAGTTAGTGATTCTTGTTTGTTTCAGGCGTTGGAAAAGTCCCGCGATCAGGATCTTCAGATGTTTTTAGCAGTTGTCACTCAACCGGAAGTCCAAAAAGGGTTGGGTAAATACATCGAAATGCTCAAAAAGAAAGCTTCTGCGTAAATGAAGTAAGTATCAAATCAAAATATATTTTTGTATAATATATCGCGTTTATACAAATAAATATACATTGTTAAGATAAAGCTGCGGTGATGTCAGGATTCATTCCTGGAGTCTCCATGTATATTTCCTCTAATTCTTCCCGTTGACAATCCAGAAAATGATTAATTTCTAAAACCTTCCCTCTGTTTCTTGATATTTCATTCCTGGACGAAAATACATTAGAATTGCAGCACTAAATAATAACATTAATAAAATAAGGTTGCAGGGATCCAATAAAGTATAATAGTTATTTATGTACCAAACAGGCGTTTTTTGGCTCGTGGCATGATTATTAGCACAAGGCGCAAAGCGCTGAGGGCTAATAACATGCTCAGGGTCAGAAACGCCAATTTCACCCGTGATACATACAATATTTTATGCACAACAAAATAACATTTAATTATATGTTCAAAAGATTAAAATATGTACATAGATTTTGTCAAAATGACATTTTGCAGAATCAATTATTCATAATAAACAAAAATTCTCATTTTATTTATGTATCCTTGATGGCCCTAGGACCAAAAAGAAGTGTTTAAGCTCGCTTTTTAGGGCTACAATAAAATTAATATCGGCACGGTTGGGCATAAAATATATTAAAAGGATGTATCAAACTTACACAAAACTTATCATCAGCTTCAAATAATACAATCTAACACAAATCAAAATGGGGTGGCTAGCTCAGTGGTATGAAGTCAGCCTGTGGATCCTGAGAACCCTGGTTCGATTCCCACAGGCGACAAACAATTTCAAAAACTACTCCTGTGGCTCCTCCACCACTAACATCTTTGGGGGCCGTGATTTGACGACTGGTAATCGCACTTTACGCGCATAAATATATCACCCAGTAATGGATAGAAGGCGTGATGATATATATTTTTTTACTAATCAAAATATAAAATGTTAAATGTTCTTTTAATATGTTTTATACTTCCTCCCTGAAGCCTTATTTTATTTATATTATTATTTTTAGGATTCTAAATATTTCTATTACCAAATAAAAACATTATCTTACTTTTGTAAGTTAGTGACAAGATTCTGGAGCCATTGTTTCGCTCTGGAGACTAAACGATCCTCTCTGCCGTCAATTAATTGCATGTGGATGTCGTGGGATGCGGCCACCGCATTGTTTTGAAGTTCTTTGTCTTCACACAACTTTAATATTTAACCAATCCCATCATTATTATAGTAACAATGATTTAAAATTATTTTTCAAACATTTTTAAATGGTCGTAAAATAGTTATTTGTGTACCTAGAGCAGAAAGTAGTCTATAGCCGCTCGCACATGCAAGAGCGCCAAGGACACTTTCTGCTTTTGTTGCGTGAATGAAATACAGAAAGAATTTCTTACCGGTTTCAATTCATCTATAATAAAAGTATCTTGTGCGTTGTACGAAGCAACAAGTTTATTTGTCGCTTCAAAAACATTTTCCATATAAGCAGCTTCGAATCCTCTGAGTTGAGTAAAATATCCTTGAGCTTCTTCTATAAACGAATTTACCAGTTCGGTTAAAGCGCGCTCAAAATTCAAATTAGTTTCTTCCAGTTGATCAAAGAGGTTCATTTCTAAACCCATCAACTCTTTCCAAGTTTGATGAATCATTTCGTTAAACATGTCGATATATTTCTGCATGAATTCTACATCGGAGACGTAATCGATGTCGTCGTCATTTGCATGATAAGCTACGCGTTCTTCTTTTAGTTCTGCTATCATTGTCGCTTTTTTCTCTAGATATTTATCCATGACTTCCTTTCAAATGGTTTTTATTTAATTCAGATTGTAAAGAAATTGAAATAAATGTGGTACCTGACTTTTGAGTTGATTTTCTTCTTTGGCAGTTTCAACGCACTTGTAAAATTGAACCATTTCAATTTTTCTTGTTTGATATCTTTCTTGGCCCACTTCAAACAGTTTTCTAGTGACTTCCAAGAAAATGACTTCATATTCATCGTTTAAATCTTCGACTTCACTGATTTGAAGCAAAAGTTTACCGTCTGGATCTTTCTCAAACAAGGAATCAAATAATTGTCGTCCTCCCAAGAATTCAACAAAACTGTCTGCGTGTAATTCTGCTTCTAATCTTTCGTCTTCTTCTCTTTGTACTTGTGCGATTTCTACGGCTTCTCCTTCAATCACTTCTTTCAGTATTTGTCTAAAAGATACACAGTTTTGAAGCTGTATAAAATTCAGATGAAAATGTACCTGAATATTTCTTGACCAATTGTTCTTTCTTCTTCTGCTATTCTTTTATATTCGTAGTACATTATTTGTGGTAAGAATGTAGCTACAAACATGCGAAAATCTGAGGCGTAAGAACATCTATTTTCGGCCATGTTTAGTGATCGTAACTTTTTAAATCTTCTTAAATGAAAAATCTAAAAAACAACAAATTAAATAATGTTTTCATCTTAAACAATGAATCATACAGTTTCTCGGTTGATTATTTCATTTTTTCCGATGCTAAATATATGTAGATTTTTCAACATATGCATGTTTTCAATCACAGAAATTCTGTTACTATACAAGGTGAGTACTTCTAGATTAACAAGTTCTTCCAAGTTTTCTATAATTTCTATTTCATTATAAGACAAATCCAACTCTTTTAAATGAATTAAAGCGTCTAAATTTTCAATCTTTTCAATCATATTGTTACTTAGGCTTAATTTTGTAAGGCCTGTCAGAACCCATAGATAGTCAATGCGCAATATATCTATAAAGAGACGTGTTCAAAGTTTATACTTTTGAAAATGTGTTTTGGTAAGTTTTCTACTTAAAAATTCAAGTCTGAGGGCAACAACTTCATCCATGACAATTCCATCTTCTCTGGCAAGTCGTCCAGCTTCTCCAGAAGGCCTTTGTTCATCAATTGCTTTCAAAAGCATTTCATTGTTAATAACAGCAGGTGCTATATCTTTATATAGGATATCTTTGCAGTGATCGGTCATTGTGACTTTTAAATGATATTTTTAGCTAGAATATTGTCAAAATTATTGATTAAATACGTTTTGTTGCCATAGGAATAGAAGAAAATAATATTTTTTAGGGAAAATAAATAAGGTAGTTTTTTATAAATAGTTTTGAGGTGCCATGTAAACGTAGTATACGTAACTAGACAATCAATAGACCTTTTACAATATTAAGTTGCAGAAAGAGATTTAAAACGTCATAGTTGTGATTATTTTTAGTTTAAAATTATATTTAACTGTTTAAAGTAAGTTTAATTGTTTGTATTAGCTTTGTAATTAAAAAATAAGTATTATATTTAAAAAAGTAGTATGAGAATGACGTTGTTTTGACTGACTGTTCAGTGTTATCATTTTGACAGGTCAAGTGACAATATCAAAACTTAAAACCGAAAATAAATAGTTATGTCGTTTTTTGGAGTAGGCTCCTTGGGTGGAAATCCATTTTCCACACCGGTTGGACAAAAAATAGGTAAATTTTCAATTTTTCTTTCCATATGTGTCAACTGTCAAATTTGTTTAATTTTGTATATCTAATCGTATTTCTCTTGATAGTTATGACGTAAAATCGATTAATACTTGAATAAATCAAATATAAGAGCATATAAAACTTTTAGAGATGATTATTTATAGTTTAACAACTATAAACAATAAAAATATGATTCATACTCCTACGTAATCCATCTCCCAATACGCTGCTTTTTGCGTTGTATTTTATAACTAACTATATCTGAATCTTTTCCTTGAAGAACAAGCTACAGATGGTAGCTTAGCCTCCGAAAACTGGGCGTTAAATATGGAAATATGCGATTTAGTAAATGAAACCGACGACGGCCCAAGAGATGCCATCAAAGCAATCCGAAAACGACTAACACAAAACGCCGGCAAGAACTACACAATAGTCATGTACACTTTAACAGTTTTAGAGACTTGTGTTAAGAATTGCGGTCGCAGATTTCACCTTTTAGCGTGCAACAAAGACCTCGTTCAAGAACTGGTGAGTCGAATCAACAATGACGTGACACATCGTCATGGTTACATTGAATCCGTTTGTTTATAGGTTAAATTAATTGGACCGAAGAATGATCCGCCAACTGTTGTTCAAGAGAAAGTTTTAAGTTTAATTCAATCTTGGGCTGATGCTTTTCGTCATCAGCCTGAACTGGGTGGTGTTGTGCACGTTTACCAAGATTTACTAGCTAAGGGTATCGAATTTCCAGCCACGGATTTGGACGCAATGGCTCCGATACACACACCAGAAAGAGTAAGACTTCTGCAACACAATTCTTTACACAGTTTTAAGTTAATCCTAAAATTTGGTTTAGTCAAATTAATCTAAACCATATTTCCAAATAATTTAAATAAATTTTAATATAATTTAGTTTTTGGACAGTGATTTGGATAAAATAAATATAGCATCACGCTTTCTACCCATTACTGGGAGTGGCACTCTGCCGAAGCAGATCTCGGTAAGTGATATATTTTGCGCGTGAAGTGCGGTTACAAGTCGTCAAATCACGGCCCTCAAAGATGTTAGTGGTGGAGAAGCCACAGACGTAGCTTTTGAAATTATGAAAATTGTTTGTCGTCTGTGGGAATCGAACCAGGGTTCTCAGGATCCACAGGCCGACTTCATACTACTGAGCTAGCCATCCCATTTGATTTGGATCAACTGTTTAAAATTGAAGTAGATTAAGATTAGTAATCCAAAATTCAGGATTAGCTAAAACTGTTTTTGAGAATCGAGTTGTTTTGTTAATAGTGTATATCAGTGGTTTTTAAAATGTGGTCATGACCTCTAAGGAGGGGGGGTTGTCGGATGATATTTACAAATTTTAAAATACATATTTCCAAAGATTCATCCCGTTGCAAGCTTTTATTTAAATTTTAAGGATTAATGAAATGAAAAATATAATATATACTATTTATTTACATATTTATATTCACGTTTGTTTCTGTTTACGGTTAATTTAAAATAATATCAAACTAGATATGAAATTGGGGATTATACTATTTAATTCCTCATATATTTCTGCATAATTATGCATATTTTGATCTTCAACATATATTTTTTTTAATCGCAGGAGTTGTGATCGCAAAAATGTCTGTTAATGAAAATGCCAATTTTTTTTTGTTGAACCAGTTTAAAAATCGAAATTTTTAAAATATGGTTCTATATAATTCAGACTGTGAGAAATCGAATGCCGTTGAGCGCATCTTCATATCGTTTTTAGTTTTCGAGTTACAGGGATTTTTGACTTTTTTAAAATCTCAACTTTGAAGGCCCATATCTCGAAAACTAAAAGAGATATTGAAATGCGGTTTGGACGAGAGTATTTCTCGTGCGCTAGTTAACCTTTACTGAAGTTTTGAAAATTTTGCAATTTTTTCAAAATTTTCATTTCTGAATATTTCAAAAAATTGAAAAGATAATGAAAATCTGTGAACACTAGTGAATTCCTCTCGTAAAACTACATAGGTATTCAAAATTTCAGGCAAAAATTCGCACAGATAAAGTTTTTATTACAAAAAAACGAAAAATCACTGTTTTTTAATTATTTCTTAAGGGGTACCCCTTAAGAATTTTACGAATTTTGGCCATTTTTAGTTTTTTTGCTCTAAAAACTGTATCCGTTGAGCAAACATTCTGAAATTTTACATACGTATGTACTTTTTTGCTAGGAATCCACTGGTTTTTATAGATTTTCATTATCTCTTCAACTTTTTGAAATATGGGCAAAAGAAAATTTTGAAAATTTTTTAAAATGTTCATAATTTTCCAAATTTCATTATAGGTTAATTAGCGCACGAGAAATACACTCGTTCAAACCGCATTTCAATATCTCATTTAGTTTTCGAAATATGAGCCTTCAAAGTTGCGATTTAAAAAAAGTTTAAAATCGCTGTTACTCGAAAACTAAACAAGATATTAAGATGTGCTCTACGGCATTCGATTTCTCACAGTCTGAATTATATAGAACCATATTTTAAAATTTTTCGATTTTTAAATTGGTTCAACCAAAAAATTCGCATTAACCGAATTTTTTGCGATCACGACTCCGGCAATTAAAGAAAATATTTTTAAAATATAATTTTTCATGAGTTTCTTAATTAGTATGCAAATTTGTTGTTTTGTTTACCTATACTTGTGTATGAGACTGTCAGAACCACCTTTAGGAGAAAATTTTCCTTTACTAATATCTGTTGTTTTATGTTTATAATGTACATGATTAAATCATGGCTCCTAAAAGTTTGGAAACTACTGGTATATATGAACAGTAATTGATGTGTGTGTATGTTGTAGAGTGTATCTGAAATAATGGACATCCCTCTGACGATGGAGGTTCCTCCAGCGGTGCCGCACAGCTCTCCAGGTGCTCCACCAACAGCACCTGGTGCTGCGCTGACTCCAGAACAACGTGCTAAGCTTCAGAGCGAGCTAGACGTGGTGCAAGGAAACATGGCCGTGCTGGGGGAGATGTTGAGTGAAGTAACGCCTGGGCAAGAGCAGCCAGGTGACCTGGACCTCCTTCAGGTAACAGCAAACAAATTCAGATGTTCGCGATCATTTTCCCGAAGGTGTTTTGTATTTCCTGAATATCTTTTTCCAGAGTTTCCATTTTCTCGAATGCCTTTTTAAACTTTTATTTTGATACCAAAAACAATATATGTAGCTAATTATTTTTCATATATAAAATAAAATAAATATATCATCACGCCACAGAGGTAATTTTAAATTAGTGAAAATATTCTGTCGGTTGTGGGGATCGAACCAGGATTCTTAGGATCCACAGGCCGACTCGGATACCACTGACCCATTACCCCAAGAAGAAAGTATCATATTTTAAAATGGCAGGAGAAATTAAATTAACCGGTTAATTATGAGACCAATTATCAACCGACAAATAATTTTCACCACATTAAAACTACCCCTGTGGTTCTCCTGCCACTAACATCTTTGGAGGCCGCGACTTAACGGCTGGTAACCGCACTTTACGCGCATAAATATATCTGCTACGGCAGAGTGCCACACCCAGTAATGGGTATGAGGCGTGATGATATATTTATATACCATTTCGATTAATTATTCTCCTGTATCACTAAGAAATAGTATACAATATAAACCGTCTTATCTTAAGCATTCTAATTTGTTAGGAACTGAACGAAACTTGCCACCAAATGCAACATCGTCTCGTCGACCTCATCTCACAACTTTCCAACGACGAACTAACAGCCGAGTTATTACGCATCAATGACGATTTAAACAATTTATTCCTGCGTTACGGCCGTTGGGAGCGTAACAGAGAAGCAGGGGGCCCTGGGGCTCAGCACTCAGCCTCAGCGCTGCTCGCCAAGGCTGTAGGACCTCCACCCAGCAAACAACTGCCTCCAGAAGATAGTCTGATTGACCTGGGGGACGACGTCTTAATAGATCAGCTCGCTAAAATGGGTAACAGGAATATAATATCACTCTGGGATGTTAAAATGTTATTGATGTTTTTGTGTAGGAGTGTCTGGTGTGAGTGCGTCTACGCAATTGGCCCAGTTGGGTACAGTCAGCGCTAGAAATGGACCTCTGGATAAAGATGATGAGTTTGACATGTTTGCTCAGTCACGAAATGCTACCTATGAGACCACGAAAACTACGTAAGTTTATTATTTATTTATAAATATATCATCACGCCTTTTACTCATTACTAGGTGTGGCACTCTGCCGAAGCAGATCTAATAAAAACTGACTTAGCTGTTGAGGTCGATTCACTTAAAAGATTTTGAACTGAGTCCATATCGATTGATTACTTATTAATGTATTCTTAGAAGTTGTTTCCAAAATTTGTTGGTATATTTCTGTATCTGAAATGGACCGAAATCGATTTTTTTCACTCATTTTACTTGACGCGTTGACAGTTTTAAATAATTATTTGACAACTACCTATCATTTGTCACAAACAAAAAAGCACCTAGAGATTATTCCCGGGAATAATCACAAGAACTTTATTCTTAGTATAATAATGACAGGATTGGTTAAAACGCAGACACGTGACATACAATATTGGTTTTGAGAAACGTCAAATATGAAAATAATGTATTATTATTCCGCGTTTCTGTGCACACCCATATAATACAATAGAGCAATAATTTTGCTTTTCCTGCAAATGGCGTCACACCTCCACCACTTGCCTCATTTGTACTTTGTAAGTTAGCTAAAATCCAGTCGTAAAAAATCTTTAAAATTCTAGTTACAGATCCGAAATAATAAAGTGTTTGTTTTATATTAGTGGCAGCACGTACGCAGACAACCTGGAGCCGGACCAGGTGGCCGGGGGGCTGAGCACCGTCGTGGCACAGGCTCGCGTTAAACCGGTGAGTGTATCACCACCTAGTTGTGGATAATTTAGTTCTGATTGGTTGGTGTTATTGTTTTGTGAACGTTCTGCTAAGTTGCGCTGTTTGTTGTTTGTTTCCTTGCGTAGACAAGTGAGGACCGCGAGTTTGACGAGATGGCTGCGTGGCTCGAGGAGACGGTAAGTACATCCTTTTGTCTCTGAGTAGATGTAGTGCTTTGTAGAATTATGCAGCAAGTATCTTATATGCATGCAACAGCTATTTTATTGTTTCTATAAAAATATATTATTTATAGACCGGGTGACTAGAATTGATTAACAAATTTTAAGTTGGCAAGCCTCGTCACTGTCAACATGACAGCTGTTGATTATTTTTTTAGGTTAAAGTTCTTCAAATTTGGTGTTATTATATTTAACCATTTTTATAAATAAAGGTGAAATAAAGTTTAACAATGGCAGGGAATCAAATTACGATTATATTTTATTGGATATATTTGAATTAGACAATCGGGTTACAAATATAAAACTTAATATATATACTAGGTGTATCACGAAAAGTGGGCTCTAAAGGAAAATAGTTTTTCCGTGCGCATTAGTTCCCAAATTATTTTAAACAAAAATGCTTTAAATAAAAGTTGTAGAGCTTAAAATTCTGTATCTAAATTAATAAACTAAATTTATTTTCTGTGTTTTGTAACGGTAGAAACAAAATATGAAAATCAGATTAATCAATAATCAGTCCTCGTCAAACATTCTCATCCAAACACACCACCCTCACTTTAACCGCATTCATAGATCACTCCATATAATAAACTCATTTATTTATTACACAACAAACCTTCAATCACATCATTCCTATTCACTTATCATTGATCTTCTTTCTTTGACATACATAACAAATGCGTAAAACATCTCAAATTACTCACGCTTATTCCTTTAACAACGAATCTCTAAAAATTAGAAACGATGAAAACAATAGCCTGCACTTGTATATGAAAGAAAAGTCCACACAATGCAGTCACTGAAAATGAATCAAATAGATAAGAAAGGAAGGGAGTGGCGCCCTGCGCTTGTTTTTGAAAGTGAATTCCACACAATTGCAGTTAAACACTCTACGTAAGAACAGAAAACGAATTAAAAGATAAGAAAGGAAGAAAGTGTCGCTTTATGCTTGTTTTTGAAAGTGAATTTCACACAATTGCAGTTAAACACTCAATGTAAGATCAGATAACGAATTAAAAGAAAATAAAAGAAAGACTTTACACTTGTTTTTGAAAGTAAATTCTACACAATTGCAGTTAAACACTCTAATGTAAAATCAGAAAACGAATTATAAGATAAAAAAGAAGGGAGTGTCACTCTACGCTTGTTTTTGAAAGTGAATTCCACGCAATTGCACTAAAACACTCTAAGTAAGATCAGAAAACGAGTAAAAAAGATAATAAACGAAGGGAGTGTCGCCGCGTAATAAGATGAAAATATATAAAAATAAATATTTGTAGCCTGGCGACATCCAAACAGAAGAATCAATCACCAGTAGCGAATTTGAGCGTTTTCTTGCCGAACGAGCAGCAGCAGCGGACGCTCTGCCCTCCGTGCCAACCGATGGACCCGCAGCAGCGCCCCCCACCTCCACCACAAGACCCAAAACCAAAGATGAATCGGGTATGTTTGCTCTGTGAGGTGCTCCGCGTGTACACGTGCTGATAACTAACGTCTCGACTTTTTCACATCTTCACCAAGAATTGACGTTTGTAAAAATTATGTATTTGTGGTTCTAGTCACGAAATAAATGCGTTTAGTGAATGAATAAACTTTTCAAATGCTCAAAAATTATTATTGTTAATCATGAAATTGATTTTGAGGTTAGGTTTGATTTTACAAGTTGAAAAGTAGTAAAATAAAGTGTGTTTATTCACTAAAAACGGTTTTACTAACCATAATCATAGTATTAACTTATATTTGTTAATTTTTCAAATAGATTTATTATTTGTTTTTATTCAAGTTTGAAGAATGTACAAAATTTTATTGGTTGAAAAACTCGGGACGTTAAAAAGTAAATTTTACAACCTGCTTGAGCTAAAATAGATGTAATATATTTAAATCAGTATAATATCAGTGTCATTTGGATATTTGTACTTATAAAAAGTACTAACTTTATATAATAAGCAGTAATGATATTTTATATATGTTGTATGAAACATAATCTCAAAAAAATGTATGACTGATTATTTTTTTCTTTAAAATACAAACTTTTTAAGAATTGTTTTCAACTTTCTAATTATTAATTAATGCGTTTTATTGATTTATATCTGATTTATTCAATTGTATATATCAATCTTTTAACTGTAAATAATTTCCTTTTATTAAAACAAAATTTATTGTCACAGTTGAAAACAATTCAGTTGTTAATTTGTTACAAAAATATTTATTTTAATATTATTCACTCACAAAATGGCACATATGCAAATAGACATGTATAACAATATAGAATTTTGCGAATTTTTAAGTAATATTAGCAAAATATACTAAAACACGTTGATAACTAGTATTATTTTGTATTTGCTGCAGAGAAAATGATAGAAATTCTAAATAATAATTATTATAATCACTCAAATGCATTTAAAATATACCTAAGTAGCCTAGTTATTTGATTTAATATTAAATTACCAATTTACAACTTATTTTAGCATAAAAAAAAAACATTAATCTCGCAATAATCCGATTAATTTTTCAAGTCAATGCTATTGTCAATTCGATTAGATGCGAATGTAAACGCACCAAATATTAGTTACTTCTAGGTTTCGCCACTTTATTTGTTGTGACGTTTTTGACAAGAGCTGACTAGTTTTCAAAAAGTAGACATGTTTATTGTGAAGTTTTTCTGTGTGTTTTCTTCATTTTCCGTGGCTTTTCGCCATAATTTGAGGCAGTCTGCGTAAAGGTAGGATTTTTATATCATTATTGCGAGATAAATGTATATTTGACGTAAAATGCGAAAGATTTGAGTAATCAATTGTGTGCTTCCCTATGTTTTGATTATATATCCGAAAAAACGACTAAATGTAAAGAGTGCCGTTAATATATCGAAAAACCTTGTGTTATTATTGTTGTATATCAATTTATTGTAATTTTACATCATTTGGTTGTGGATAAATTTGTTAATTTATCATGAAAACTAAGAGAAAATATTTTCATTTAATTCACAATAAAATGTACACTAAGTCGAGCTTGTATTAATATTTAGTTCGATTTTAAGTATTATACCTATGTTTATTTTGTTTTTACTCTATTTTATCATATTTTCACCCATTTTACATAACATAAACACACTACACAACTTTTACAAAAAACTTGTCTTCTGCTAACAAAATATGCGCCCGTTTTATCGATTTCTAGAAAGTTTTTAATACTTTCCCCTTTCTTGGGGTTGCTATGGTTTTGTTATATCAATAATTACTGTCAAAAATCTAGAACATTATTAAAAGCGAGAAAATGGTATTAAGTAAGTAAAAACTGTTGTATATTTTAGTACAACAACTAATAGTTTTTATATTAAAGTAACAGAAGACCTAGTACGTAAAAAATCAGAGCATAATGAAAGCGAAATCTGTACATTAGAAGAGCTATCTTTACATCAAGAGAATATTGAAAAAATCGAACATTTACAAAACTGGTGTAGGAACTTACAAATATTATTATTACAAAGCAATCTTATTTCAAAAATAGGTACTTCAGACTCATACAAATACTTTTGAATATAATCTACCAATATTTTTATAGAAAATCTTCATAAATTAAAATGTCTACAGTATTTAAACTTAGCCTTAAACAACATAGAAGTTGTAGAAAATCTGGAACGTTGCGAATCGTTAGAAAAACTAGATTTAACCCTCAACTTTATCGGTAACATAGAAAGCATTTGTAGTTTAGCCAACAACATTCATTTAAAAGATTTATACTTAACCGGTAATCCATGTACTGATTTTACCGGTTACAGAAACTATGTTATAGCAAAATTACCTCAATTAGATAATTTAGACTGTACAGAAATCACCCGATCCGAACGATTGAAGGTAACAGCTGTGTGATTTCCAAAAACTTTTAGAGATTAATATTTGTTTGTTAGGCACTTCAGCTGATTACAACAATCGAAAAAGAGATTGTAATCGAGCAACAACTCTGTATTCAACAAAGAATTGATCAAAGAGAGAGGCTAGGTAAAGTTGACAATCAAAACATTCCTGATGAAGTATTTTGGAAACAAAAAAGTGAACATAGCCCTGAGGTTAGAGTAGAAATGGCTCGAAGGCAAATAAGAGCTCAAAAAAACGATGAAAATGACAAGGAACAAAATAATAAACCTCGTATTTTATTTAATAAAGATGGTAAACCGTTCAACATAAATCAAGCTAAGATTAAGTTCAAACTAGAGTTTGAAAACAGCAACGAAATCATTTTAGATTTATTTATTTACAAGTAAATAATTTACCAATACACTACCAACAAAAATTACTCCTTAAATTTTATAGACACCTGGATACAAACTTACTAGATGTAGATATTCAACCGACTTATGTCCGAGTGTACATTAAAAATAAAATATTCCAGTTAGTATTACCCGAAGAAATATTAACAGAGAAATCTGTAGCGCAAAGATCGCAAACTACAGGACATTTAGTTTTTAAAATGCCGAAATTAAACCCGAAAAATTATAACGACAAAAAGGTTGAACACGAGAAAGATGTTTATAAAAATCCCAGCGATCTTGAGAAGCAACAAAGGTAGATTAATAAGGAAGAAAGTGGACCATTTCTTCCTTAAGGTAACGTTTTGTTCCCCGAGGGAGGAATGACACTTTCTTCACGAGTAATACACATATTTTTTTCACTACCCTATCAGGGTCGTGAAAGAATTTAATGAGGAATAAATAATGAACTGGAATTAATTTTTAGACGAGAATATTTAGAAATTGGACCAACTCGATTAACACAACTTTGCAATTTAGTTGAAGGCAAAAAAGAAACAAAATTTGTTGATGATGATAGCGTACCACCCTTAGAATAAATTCAATATATTTTATACAATTTCAGATATATATTTATTCGCTTCCACAGCTGTTATATATTTGTTTCTCTGCTAGAAGTGTTGGTTTGTATCGTTCAAAATCGGGTTTAAATAAATAAATAAAGCGAATATTAGTTGTACAACTTTATTTAAAAAGCTGATATAGATAGATACATAATATTTTTACAATATGCAAAATGAATTTGACATGAATTTGTTCAATTTGTGACAAGTTTGTTGTAATATGGCAATAAGATCAGATCATTAATTTATAACACAAGCTGCAATTGTTTTACATCTCATTTAACAGATGGAAAAATAATGCAGCTATAGTTACTTGTGTATCTAGAGCAGAAAGTACTCTATTACCGCTCGAGCATGGAGATTGTTTATCGAGAGCAACAACCATGCAAGAGCTGCAAGGACACTTTCTGTTCGAGGCGCACATAATATTTTTTCTACGACCATTTAGAAACGCTTGAAATATTTAATAGTAACAGTATATTACGTACCATGAACTGTAAGTGACAGTTTTTACGTCAAAAATGTAGTTTGGGAACTCGAGGCCTGAAGGATCGTGATTTCCTAAACATTCGCGACCTAAAAAATCTCTTACAGTTCGAGGTTAGTATGCTATTTTTTACAATATTTGTATAAATGGAAAAGAAAAATAGGTTTCAAAATTGACAGCTGTCAAATATATATAATAAACTGGACCTTGATATTGCAGTATTTACTTACTGTTCACGGTGGACAGTAAGTAATTATTAAAGTCATGTAACCATGAAAACCACTGTGTTTAAATTTTGTCAGGTAACTTACAGTTCAAGTATTGTAAAAAATAGTTTTGACAGCTTTTCTGTTTGGAAATTCGGGCGAATGTTTTCATGTATCCATGGATACACTCTTGCATTGTTATTCGAGTGGCAATTGTCAACATTCTACTTTCAAATGACAGTTGTAAATGTGTATTTTCTGTTTGGTCGTAGAAAAAATAATATAAACAGTCTTACATTGTATAGCGTTCCATTAAAGTTTAAAATCATACCAATAAGCTAAGATATAACAGTTATTATCATAAAATGACGTATATTTATTATTATATTTACAGTTTTCATTTCACACGACATTGGATTTAATTAAAACTAACTCAAACACTGATTGGTTCAGTTTCGTGCTCACTTTGTCCTCAAACAGTGGTTCTCAAGCTCTAGGAAGTTGAGAACCACTGGCAGGGAGAATAAAATGACGGATAAAAATCAATTGAAGCAACTAAAATTACATTTCGTTTTATAAAAATATGACTGCTAAGATATAGACATTCAAATAAGCGGTGTGCAAAATATTCACACAACTATAGTTATCCACACTGAGTTTTGTAAACTGATGAGATTCTTTCATCTGAAATTTTGGGGAGATCTTTCGGTTTTTCATCTGCAACTTTGCTAGCGATCAGACTGAGCTCTAGAATTTATTTTAATGATTTCCGGTGTTCTAATTTCGTTTAAAGCTAATCTGGCGTTAAAAAAATGATTGTACGGTAATTTTAAATGTTTATTTTATTATTCTAATCAATTCAGATGATTCTGGCTACAATTAGAGAATTTTAATAGTCATGTAAAATTGTACTATAATATTAATGTTATTGTAACCAACGTTACAACAGAAAGTAAGCTTTTATAGTACTAGTACCATAATGAGTTATTTTAATATTATAGTATGATTTAACAAAAAAAAATTGTGCACACTTGTAATAGCTATTTACGTTACAAGTAGTGAAAGTGAAACTTTATAGGACGAGTAAACAATTTTTGAGTCCATTAAAAACACTTACAGAACGAGCAGCGTACAATATTCTTCGTTAAATCGTACTATATTATTTTTGTTGTACTAGTTTTTGTTAAATCGTACTATATTATTTTTATAGCTTTAGTACCGTAAAATAACTCTTTATGATAATGCTTATTTTTTTGTTGTGACCTTGTTTATTATAACAATATTGTAGTATCATTCTACAAAGTATTATTGTTATAGTACTATTTTTTGTTAAATCATACGTATAATATTTTTATAGTATTATGATCGCAAAATAACTCTTTATGTTACTAGTACTTTAAAAACTTATTTTTTGTTGTTACCTTGGTTACTGTAACAATATATTATTTTTATAGTACTATTTTTTTGTTAAATCGTACTAGAATAATATTTTTATAGTATTAGGATCGTAAAATAACTCTTTATGATACAAATACTATAAAAGCTTTTTTGTTGTTGTTACATTGGTTACTATAACAATATTATAGTATGATTTTAAAGTACTATTTTTTGTTAAATCGTACTAAAATATTATTTTATAGTACTAGTATCGTAAAATAATTCTTTATGGTAGTACAGAGTGGTCAAAAGTAAGTGTTTGAGTTGGCAATACAATTCTGGGAATCTTTTTATTCCACAGTTGGCACAATACCAGATAAAGGCGGCAATACTATTTAACATGTCATTTTTATAATAAATACAAATAGTGATAGAAATACTTTAGATTATTGCTCTGTGAGTAATGTTCAGAAATAAACGATTTTTATTAATTTAAATTTTAAAATGTCGCTGTCAACAATAGGAAATGAATTTATGTATCAGTCTTACAAATTTCAAATAGTTTTTTTTTATTGCTAACTGTAATAATTACTTTTGATATGTTTGTAGTACTATAAAAGTTGATTTTCTATAACTTTGGTTACTGTAAGTTAATATTATAGTACAATTTTACAAAAACTCTTTAACCGCTTTGTAAACAAATCGAATCACTTATAAGTGTTCTTTCTTCACCTGGGGATCCTCTTCGCCGTGTTCTCCGCTCATCTCCCGTTGTGTTAACTACAGACGTGGAACGCCATCATCACATGTGTGGTGTTTGTTGAGTTGACTTGACTGATGGTGTGAGTGTGGTACGCTGTTAACAGCAAGACCTCGACGAGCTCGCCTGCTGTCTTCTGTCCACGGTGACTCTGTCCACACTCTCGCCAGGTTCCCTACCTGCTGTCTTGTCCAGGATAGCCTCGGCGAGCTCGCTGAATGCGCGCTCAATGTTGATGTTTGCTTTGGCGGAGGTTTCCATGAATCTGATTCCGTGCTCGCGTGCAATCTAACAAAATAAATTGTTATTAGTGGATTTTCCGGGATTATCTGGTAAAAATGTGGTGTCGGTGATAGCGTTTTCCTGTATTTCCGTGTAAACAGCGTTGCCAGAAATAGAGATATATTTTTGAAGTTGCTAACATAAAAAAATATTTATATTTTTTAAATAAATATATTTTATCACGCCTTTTACTCATTAATGGGTGTGGCACTCTGCCGAAGCAGATCTCGGTAAGTGATATATTTTGCGCGTGAAATGCGGTTACAAGTCGTCAAATCACGGCCTCCAAAGATGTTAGTGGTGGAGGAGCCACAGGGGTAGCTTTTAAAATTATGAAAATTGTTTGTCGCCTGTGGGAATCGAACCTGAGTTCTCAGGATCCACAGGCCGACTTCATACCACTGAGCTAGCCACGTCATATAAATATATTATCACGCCTTTTACCCATTACTGGGTATGACAATCTGCCGAAGCAGATCTCGGTAAGTGATATATTTATGCGCATGAAGTGCGGTTACTAGCCATCAAACCACGGCCGCCAAAGATGTTAGTCGTGGGAGAGCCACAAGAGTAATTTTTAATTGGTGAAAATGTTTATCGGCTGTGGGGATCGAACCAGGGTTCTTAGGATCCACACGCCGACTCAATACCACTGTTTATTATTATTTATAAATGTAGTTGTTAGTATAAAAAATAATATATCAGCTCAATGACTGTTCCGTAAAAAGTATGCTTCCAAATATTTTTTTTATATATACTGGCAGTTTTTGTACTAGAGCAAAATAAATAGAAGGAACAGAATAAATGATTTTGATCACATAATGCCGAAATGATAGTAATCTACGGATTAATAATAAAAAATAAAGGTTGTCATTAAGGTATCGATCATTAACAGATAATGATTGAGTTAGAGAATAGGAGGAATCTTCATGGCGTGTTTCAAACAATTTTAAATCTGGCAACACTGCGCAAAACAAAAGATAATAATTTGCTACTTACAGCTTCACCCCGTTCCCGACTGACTGCTCTTTTGTCGTCCATATCGCTTTTGTTTCCTAAGATCATTTTCTCTACATCCTCATTGGCGTGCTAGAAACAAAGAAACAACAATAACCATGGAGAATTTGTCAAGTTTTCTTTGTGTTTACCTCGTCGATATTCCGTAACCATTTGACGATATTCTCGAAGCTTTTTTCATTTGTAATGTCATAGACTAGCATGATCCCCATAGCGCCCCGATAGTACGACGTGGTAATAGTGTGAAATCTTTCTTGTCCTGCGGTGTCCCATATCTGAAGTTTGATTTTTTTGCCTCTTAGTTCCACTGTTTTGATTTTAAAGTCTATTCCTGTAAATAGTGTTAATGATAGGTGTCGTTATCGTTCGTTTAAAGTGCGTGAATCTTATAATTAAGAACAAAGTTACAGCCAAGGACAAGTTTATCAATAACTGATTGACACAGAGTAAAATGAACAAAAGGAATTTGATGATTGGACAGTATTTTAAGTGTTGACATCTATGATATCATCCATAATTTCGTAGAAATATCGCTATTAATGATATGTAGGCTGTTAAATAGATAACTAGTTGTTATTTTGAATGAAATTATATGAATTATTTTATGATTTATTGTACATTTGATTGAATATGAAATAGGTGAACGTCGCCAAAGGTGAGCAGGGTGTGAATGCACGATAATAAATTAAAAATTTGGTCAATTAACTTAATTAATTATTATATACACCCAAAATGATGACCATAGTTTTACGTACCTATTGTAGATATAAATGTGGTTGTAAATGCATCATCTGAAAACCTGAACAATATACACGTCTTCCCCACACCGGAATCGCCAATTAACAATAATTTAAATAATAAATCGTATGTCTTTTTAGCCATTTTCGCAGTTACAAACTGAAAAACTGTCTTTTCTTCTTTTAATAAATCGCTGACAGGGTGGCCAATCTAGTCACTCAGTACCAACATACAAGAGATTTGGTCATGAGTAAAATTAGAAATTGCCATGAAAAAGAAATGGAAATTAATGATTTAAATATGTAGGTGAAAGTCCAAAATGCAATAATTATATGATAAAGAAACATGATGTGCAATCTTTCTTTATAAAACGATGATTTTTGCATTGATTCTTAATAATTTAATCATTTTTAGTCGTTCCACATGCTTGTCGGGCTCAAAAGTAAGCAGAAATAATTATATTTGATATCTTTACGTTCTCAAATATAGATTTGTTATCATTTAATCGAATTATTAATCATTTTGTACAATGTATAAAAAAGAATTATAAAAACAACTTTTAATTATCTTGTCATTGAAAATGTAGTATAAATAATATACATACAATAAATAAATAATATTTTATATATTTATCTCAATTTGATGGTAATTATAGCTCAATTTTATTTTGTAATCTACTATTTGCAACTTTGATTACGCATGTAGTGTATTTTTATTTACTTCCATTGGCGACACTAACAAAGATGGCGGCGCCTGCGCTTTGACATTTCTTGAACCATCCCGAATATTCTATGACAGTTACAGTATTTTTTTAAATACAGCGTTTATTTGTTGATAAATTGAGTATTTTGATAGCTGGCTCAACCAATTACAACTGTTTTAACATATATTTGGATTATAAACATCGTCTTCTTGAGGAATAACAAACAAAGTAAGTGTTTTCGATAGCTTTACTTAAAAATGATGTAAGGTACTTGAGACTGACATTTCTTTTTGCGGCAAACATTTTTATGAATAAATAAGATTTGTATAAATATTTGTAAATTTAAAGGGCTGTTTTATGCATTACTAGCAAGCTTGGCCTCTTGCAAGCTTCTATAACATGGAGCTTCTCGGATAAACAAATATTGCGAAACTACAAGATAACATGAAAAACAAATTTATTTTGCATATCAGCTAATGAACGGCTACCAAATTTATTATTTATTTAGGCACGTAATAAAAAAAAAGTAAGTGTTTTGCGGAACAAAAATGCATGACGTATCGAGTGATAAAAATATCGATTTTTCTAAATAAACATCAAGTAATGCGTCATAAGACTTCTAAACTGCACTTATTTATTTCTTAAACAATTTTCTCATTTTGCAACGTCCTGTGTATGTTCAAACAGGGAATTTCTGCTAACCTCAAAATTGAAGTGAGTCATGACCTAGTTTTATTTACATATTACGCACTTTCACAAGATTATTGAATCTGACAGTACTGATTGGACATTTGATAATCACGACAGACCGGTTGAAGTAGACAGATAGTGATATTTGTTATTAAATAACGTTGATTTTTCAGTCCTGTGAAATTATAAGTTTTAATTAAAGAAAATGACGACTTGGAATCAAGGAGGACCAGGTTTTTATCCTCCACCAGGTAAGCTATACATTTTTTAAACTTTTTTTGTTTTCAATTACCCAGAAACTATTTTGAATTTCTGGAAAACCTGGAATTTAAAAATATGCCTTGAATTCCTTAAATTTTTATAAAATACCTGGAAAAAAATTATTTACCATCAAACAAAAATTTTAATTCAATTTTTCTTATATTTTGGAATAAAATTGATGTTTCAAATTTCGCGACTATTTTTTCTATTTGTGTTGCTGTACAAGAACTTGATAGAAATTGATTTTTTTTTATTTTGAAAAATATCTTTATATTTATAGATATATTTCTACAAAACTACCTGGATTTTTTTTGTAATATGTACTTTAAAGTTCTTGAATTTTCTGGAATTTTATAATTTGAAATTGGTACATTTTTAGATATTTTTAACTGACTAAAACCTCTTGTAGATCCCAACCAAGGCTACTATGGGGCCCAACCAGGTTACCCGCCTCCAGCACAGCCATATCCAGGCGCAATGCCTCCAGGTGGTTACCCAGGCGGGTACCCACCCCAACAAGGTGGCTACCCACCTCAACCTGGGATTGCACCACCGCCGTATGGGCATCAGCCGCCTCCGATGGGCCCTATGGGGGGTTCCCCTGATACAGGCAAGGAGAACATTCCTTTTCGGCAAACCACCGGTTTGTTTCATAATTTATTGATTGAGAGAGAGTTGTTATTTTGGGGAATTTGCTACTAATGAGTTTTAAGTAATTAGAAAGCATGGAGAATTAGATTCATAATCGTTGAAATAAAAAAGATAAAGTTTTATCAGTTAATTCTATTGTTTTTGCGAAGTAATTTTAGTTGGAAAAATAGTTTTATCTCTGTTGAGCAATTTTTCCATTAAATATAATTTTTGCAATTGTTTAAATTGCTCCTAAAATTACTGAAAATTATGGCAATAAATTTTGAAACTACAGTTTAAGTTGCACTATGATTTTTTCTGCTATTAACACTTTGCTATAGCCTTGACTTTGCGCTAGCTTCATGTGTCATTTATTATCGTATGTTTGCTGGTATTTCACACCTTAGAAAAATGTTGTTTGCTTTTGCGCATGAATTGATAACAGTGGGATTATTTTATTTATTGGTACATACGATTATTTTTATTCCATTTGTTTGAAACAAATATTTAAGCATAATATCCTCATGAAAATGTTTCTGATAAATATTTGGAAACAGGACAGGAAATGAAATAATCGTGAATGATTTTAGCTGTAAATAAATATGTAAAAAATTCTTCACATTTGAAAACAGCGCTGCAAATCATCTCTGAGGCTTTGTGGCTTTATTTTTCGCTGTAGAATAGTTGTAAATTATTTTTGCTCTACTTTGTCAGAAAGTACAATTTTCTTTCCTTAATTAAAAGAAGAAAGTAATATTTTTTTATCCCAAGAGAAGAAAGTAATGGCCGTAGAAAAAAATATTGTGTGCATCTCGAGTTCTTGCTTCTCTTGTATGATTAGCTCTCGGCTGTGTTTCGATTAACAATCTTCATGCACGAGCGTCAATAGATTACTTTCTGCTCTAAATTGTATACCTATAGCAGAAAGTAGTCTATTTCTCTAGAGAAGAAAAGTAAAGCCATATCCATAGCAACTGGCATCCAAATGATACCTCTTCAAAAAATAATAATAAATCTTACTTAAATATTTAATTTATTTTACTTTCTGATGCGGTAGTAAAAATAGTTATTTATGTATGAAGGGTGAAAACAGACGTTTCTGGCCCGTGGCATAATTATTAGCACGAGGCACAAAGCAGGGCTAATAACATGCTCAGGGTTAGAAACGTTAATTTCACGCGTGGTGCATACAATATTTTATGCACAACAAAATAACTTTTAATTATATGGTCAAAAGATTAAAACATGTACATAGATTATATGTTAAAATGATATTTTGCAGAAGCAAGTATTCACAATAAACAAAAATTGTCATTTTATTTATATATCCATAGGAATTTTTTTTTTATGGCCCCTAGGGTCAAAAACAAGTGTTTAAGCCTGCTTTTTAGGGCAAAAACACATGCTTTTCGGCCCGGTTGTGCATAAAATTATATGTATATCTTGTGAAGAAACTATCATTGTTTCCTGAGGTAGTTTATATCCCTTGGGAGATAAAACGATACCTTGAGGAAGAAATGTGATACTTTCTTCCTTTTATATCGAGTGCATATTTTTTTTTGTTATATATTTCTTATATAACAAAAAACTATTAAATTCAAACGTTATACCGGCGTCCAAATTTTTGTCTTTAACTTAAAAGTATCGAAGTCTAAACAAATCATCTTGATATAGGAATGTACGGTGGCACCTCCCAAGACGTGGAAGGCGACGTAAAAGGCTTCGACTTCTCCGACCGTTCCATCCGTCGAGGATTCATCCGAAAAGTCTACGCCATCTTGATGTGTCAACTAACCATCACCTTAGGTTTCATAGCTCTACTGGTTTACCATAAACCATCTCGCACCTACATCCGACAACACACAGAGCTCTGGTGGATCGCTCTCGTGCTCATGTTGGTTTCACTGATCGCCATGGCCTGCTGCGGGGACGTCCGACGTAAAGCACCGATGAATTTCATCTTTCTAGGGATTTTTACCTTTGCTGAAGCGTTTATGTTGAGTATGGCAGCATCAACTTACGATGAACAAGCGGTTTTGTTGGCGGTTGGAATAACAACTGCTGTTTGTTTGGGGCTGACCTTGTTCGCGTTTCAAACTAAATGGGATTTTACTGTCATGGGAGGCGTTTTGTTAGTTTGCGCGATTGTTTTGATGGTATTTGGTCTCGTTGCTATCTTTGTAAAGATTAAGATTTTGACCCTGGTTTATGCTTCACTTGGCGCACTGTTATTTTCGTTTTATCTCATCTATGATACTCAGCTTATGATTGGAGGGAATCATAAGTATTCTATTTCACCGGAAGAGTATATTTTTGCCGCTTTGAATTTGTACTTGGATATTATTAATATTTTCTTGTATATTCTTACGATTATTGGTGCATCGAGAGATTAAACTGTTTAATTTGTAATTGTTAGTTAGTTACTATCTGTATAAATTGTTAAGGGGTCTTTCTTGTTTTTTGGGGTTAAAAAGGAGTTTTTAAATTATTTTTTATATTTAAATCAAAACTGTTTATTAAATAGCATTTTTTTTAATAGACATTAATATATACTTTAAGGAATATAATAAAATATCCATAATTTCCTTTGATGTAAGGCCCTAAGTGTGTGCACAAAAATGATCCAAAAAAAGGCGCTCCGCGGTGCCCACAATTGCTCCTCGTTGGTTCTTAAACAAAAAAACCAAACGACATTAGAAAATACTTAGATCTTCTTCGTCCTCTATGGAAAAGTTTTGAAAGCAAAAATTAAAAAATAGAGTTGTTCGAAAAATGTGTTCCGATCTTGAATTTTGAGAAAAATAGCTGGTTTTAAAACAAATTTTTCAAACTGTAATTTTTAATTAAATTAAGTATATATTTTCAAATACCGTTTGGTTTTTTGTTTAAGATGAACCAACGAGGAGAGCGCTTTTTTTTGACCATTTTTGTGCACGCGCGTAGGGCCTAATATCAAAGGAAATTATGGCTAATATATATTTTTTTATATACCTTAAAGTATATATTAATGTCTATATAAAATTGCTATTTAATAAATGGTTTTGGTTTAAATATAAAAAATAATTGAAAAGCTCCTTTTTTAGCCCCAAAAAACCAGAAAGAGCCGTTAAGTAACGCTTCAAAATTACAATAATAATAACAGTTTACAAGTTAGCACTGTTACTTTTCTATTTATGAATGTACTAAATAAAATACACAATTAATAATGTTAGTTCATTGTTGTTACCAAGCAAATAATAATTGCCTACGATATGCTCATCATGTATAATGTTCTCAGCTGTTGCAGCAACTGGTGAAATTGTCCATAAACAGTTTGTATTAGAGGCATTTAGCAGGTGTATAAGACTGATATGGATATTGGAAAGTATTTATTCTTAGTTTAGAAACTAGTAAATTTGTATTACAACCCAAATTATTTCATATTTCGTCTTCAATTTCTTGGTGATTTGTGGTGTGCATCGTTTAACTAATAAATCATATTTTTGTTAACAATTTTTTATCTTATTTAAGTTTTTGTTTAATATGTTTCAAAATGTAATGGAAATAAAAGTTGCTGTAAATAATTTCGAAGCTGTAGATTTAAAAAGTTAAATGTATACAAGTCCTAATAGAATAGTGCGTAAATAAAAATATTTAAAACATACATTTATATCTATTTATTTCCGGCGAGATTAAATTTGAAAGTTAATCCCTCCGATAAAATCTGGATCAATTGACAATTTTACATATATATCGTCACGCTATATCCCATCAAATGGGGTAGCACGAACCCTAAAATCATTCATAAAATATTCACTCATTACATTCATCAAATAATCAATCCTCGTCAAACATTCTTATCCAAACACACCACCCTCACTTCAACCACATTCATAGATCACTCCATATAAACTCATTCATTTATTACACTTGAAATCATTTATCACACAACAAACCTTCAATCACATCTATCCAATCACTCCTATTCACTTATCATTCATCTTCTTTCTTCGACGTACATAACATATGCATAAAACATCTCAAATTACTCACTCTTACTCCACGTTAAAACTACCCCTGTGACCCTGCACTAACATCCTTGGGGGCCGTAATTTAACGGTTGGTAGCCGCACTACAC
This sequence comes from Pterostichus madidus, assembly GCA_911728475.2. Taxonomy (NCBI): domain Eukaryota; kingdom Metazoa; phylum Arthropoda; class Insecta; order Coleoptera; family Carabidae; genus Pterostichus; species Pterostichus madidus. Next base: position 207,460 of record OU452314.1, on the reverse strand, counting down.
GCGCAAAATATATCACCGAGATCTGCTACGGTAGAGTGCCGAACCCAGTAATGGGTAGACGTCGCGATGATATATTTATTTTTTTTATTTATAAATTATAATGGGGTAATGGCTCGGTGGTATGAAGTCGGCCTGTGGATCCTAAGAACACTGGTTCGATCCCCACAGCTGACAAAACATTTTCATCAATTTAAAATTACCCCTGTGGCTCCCCCACCACTAATATCTTTGAGGGTCGTGATTTGACGGCTGGTAGCTGCACTACACGCGCAAAATATATCACCGAGATCTGCTACGGGTAGAGTGCCGAACCCAGTAATGGGTAGAAGTCGCGATGATATATTTCTTTTTTTATTTATAAATTATAATGTTGTTTTTATTGTTGTATTAACAACCTATTGTTGTTTTCAGATGTGTGAGTGTTGTGACGTGACCAGAATCCAGATCCGGAGCAGGAAGCTTGCAACTGCAGATAAAAGGTAAGTCTTTACTATTTTATTTATTAAAATAACTTTGTGAAACAATGTACGAGGTATTATTTAATATATTTGTTAAAATCAGTGCTTAGAACTAAAAGAGCTCGTTAAAAATTGTAATTAAAGAGATCTATACAATATTATCAGTAAAAATATCATCGGAACAACCAAATTTAAATATACAACGTATTTAATTAGCTATAATTAATGTATCTAACATCATGAAAATATAAAATTAGTATTGTGCACAAAAATAGATTTTATTTTGATATAATAAAATTGTATGATATTAAAATATCATTAGTAAATATAACAAATATTTTTGCTGATCTACGAGACGAGATATCGACTTAAAAATATATTCATACCCAGATTTTTTTCATTACATAAAACAGTATTCTACGTGAGGTCGATTTCTACACCATGAAAAAATATCGATTAATTTTAACAGTCTTTATTATTAATTATATACAAGTAAGTAAAAAATAAATTATTTCACGTACGATTAACTATTACTTTCTATAACTGTACATAAATAAGCAGCGTTCATTGATTTATCAATTTCCATGTCATCTTCGGAATCATTTGACATGTTTTCTTCTTTCGGGATTTTAACCAGGGCTTCGATGTCTTCTTCAGAGTTAGTAGAAGGGATTTTGTCTAAAGGAGCAGCTAGTGATAGTAATCCGATTGATAATAAACCGATTTTTGGTGGACAACCAAACATTGCTTCGTAAGGCGATCGTCCGATACCTAAACAAAAAATAGTTTTGTGTACCTAGAGCAGAAAGTAGCCTATTACCGCACGCAATAAACATGCAAGAGGGGTAAGGACACTTTCTGCTCGAGGTGCATACAATATTTTTTCTACGACCATTTAGAAACGCTTGAAAATTAATTTAAAATAATTTTTTCCCTGAAACGGACAAGAAAGTGCCTACTTTCCTGACCAATTTTAGTATAGAAAGTAGATTTTTACCAAAACAGTGTAAGTAAAGTACGTATCCAAGACTACAACAAAAATAATAGTCTGGTAAAGTACAAAATAGTCTGGTAAAGGTTTTACCTGACTGTTATTTTTGTTGTAATCTTGAATACGTAGTCTGCTGTCAGTACAATTCATATAAAAAAAATTAAACATTTTGAATTATTTATGATTAAATATTGATTAAATTGAACGGTTTCAGAAAAAAATAGTATACATAATACGTCAGGAAAGTGTGTTTACTTGAGTCAGCGGATTAAAATACTCGGCTTGCGGCCTTATATTTCAAACAACCGCTTCGTCAAGTAAACTATCACTTTCCTGACTTATTATGTAATAAACTATTACAATACTCGTACTATAAGTTACCTATTAATGATAAAATATAAACACAGTAAATGGAGCTTTTATTGCACAGTGGTTTCCATGGTTACATCAGGACTTTAATATTTACTTACTGTCCACCGTTAATAGTAAATAAATATTACATATCAACGTCCTGTTTATCTTAACAACAATTTGACAGCTGTCAATTTTGAAACCTATTTTTCTTTTCCTTCTATTTGTGCAAGTATTGTAAAAAATTGCTTACTAACCTCGAACTGTAAGTGATTTTGTAGGTCGCGAATGTTTAGGAAATCTCGACCCTTCGGGCCTCGATTTCCCAAACTACATTCTTGACCTAAAAACTGTCACTTACAGTTCATAATATGTAATATACTATTAAATAATTTTTGACAGTTTTTCTGTTGGAAATTCTGGCGACAATTTGATACAATTATACATTCAAACAATGCCTTTCGGCGAGCGGAAAATGTCAACTTTCTCCTTTCAACTGACAGTAAAGTGTATTTTCTGCTCGGTCGTAGAAAAAATTATTAATGTTATAAATAGTTCGGTTCGATTCCTTACTTGAGTGTATTGCGCGGTTTTGTTGAAACTGAACAAATTTAAGTCCTTGCGTCCAATCTAGATTTTTATTTACATCCATCCAGGTTGTTACAATAACTTTTATATTTTTATTTATTTCGGACGTTTCATCGCTAGCTTTTCCATGAACAATTTTTACTCCTTTCCAAAGATTATGGAGCTCTTTTAGCACTAAAATTACTAGTTCTCTATCAATTGATTGTAAAATTGCTGGCGCGCCAAATGTTGTATAAATATCTAGCAAATTCAGGGCGATTTCTTTGGCTATTTTAGTTTTAAGTGGTTTTAAAATGATAAATTTTGTTAGATGGTCCTTGTAAATTAAAATATAATTGTAGTCATTGTAGTTTGACATATTTATTAAGTCAATTTGTGCCCGAGAGCTAGCAACAAAGTCTGGGAGAGGTTTTGAAAATAGTTCTTTCTTTTTTGAGGTTAGTTTTTTTTGACAAACCTCACATAACCTCAAATAAAGCATAACTGCTTCTTTCGTAATATTACAATACTTCATTTTAAGTTCTCGAACCATTCTGTTTCTTCCTCCATGCCCTAAAGCCGTGTGAGTTAAATTTAATATGTCAAACAGTTCTTCATTTGTCACATAGTACAAAATAGTTTGAGAGTTTCCATCTACTGGTTTGATTAGTTTTTCCTTTCCGTGAATAATCAACACATCATATTTTTTAACCAATCTGTAATCTTTAGTAGTTTTGTTACTCTTTGCTGTCTTCAGTTTCAACTTTGAGTTCTTAACATCGTTAATACGATGATTATATTCGACAACACTTAAAAAAGCTTTGTTATCCGCTCGCTTACTTGCAAGCATGGTTTCTACGGCCTCGTTAAACTTTTTCCTCATATTATTTGCATCCATTTCTCCGTAAAATCACTACACAAAATAACTGAGGTTATGAATTTTTTTCACAGATTATTGTGTTTGGCTGATTTGAATAGCGCACAATAATGGCCGGTCATTGTTGCTATTGCGAGAATGACCGGTCGATATTGAGATTGGCCTCTTTTTAGGGGCAATGTCATGATTGACCGGCCAACTGACAGCTCTTGTCAACGAACATTTCTTCCATGTACAGTCAAACAATGCAATATGAGGCGTATTCCATTTGCCATTTGAATCAGATCTAACTTACATTTACTGAACCAATCTATGCGTTAAATATTTCTTTAACGTCGTACTGTTAGAATAGCGTATTGTTAAATTTCTTATTTTATTTCTGTAAGTCAATTTATCATATTTTTGTAATCATAACATTTTTATTTCACACCCATCTGAGACTAGCAGCATTTGGTCTTACTATACATTGAAGTATTACGCCTTTCACTATGCAACCTGCAATGCATACCTGTAATGTTGGTTGCTGGAACACAGGCGTATTTTTACTATTTTATTTAAAAGAAAGTAATTGTTAAACGCTTATTATTTAGTAAATAATAATTATTAAACCATAAATAATTGATTTTACTAGAGATCTACTAGCATGAACTTTAAATTACGTCCACAAGGGAGTCTAACAGCTTCCCAAGACTCTTTAACAATAACCTATCAAAATGAAGAATATTTCAAGGGTACAGTCAACGTAACAAACCCTGGAAAAGTGACATCCACCAGTAATGGTCACTTTACTTTACTAAAAACACCCCCTGCGAATTTACTGCTAAAAATCTCCCCTATTAAAGAAGAAAATGGCCGGTTTAAGACCGAAAATGTCACGCCGATTAAACATAACATATGTCAATATATCAAACATGATAAAATATTGTATTCAGGTTTTTTAAAGTTTGGTAATTTACCCAGAAATTGCCCTATAAAGCCGGGTGAATTTTATATTCATAATTATAGGGTGCCAGTGGAAGATTTGCCACCGATGGTGCCACCAGGAAAATATAAACTCATTTTTGATATAGCTAATGATGAAATTAATCTTTTAAAAATTGAATGGGTCGGTAGTATCCTACTTAAATAAATAAATAATAACGTTTTAATTTAAATACAGTGAACTTTTATTGCACAGTGGTTTCCATGGTTACTTACTATTCACCGTGGACAGTAAGTAAATACAACATATCAAGGTGACTTATAATATACTAACTATTATCGTATAATGTATCTAAATAGTGGTAATAAATAAACAAAGCATTTTGTTGTTATTGATTTTTGTTAAACAATGCATTAAAATGCAACAAAATATAATTTTATTTGTACTTAAATTATATCTATTTCCTCTTCCGGTTATATAAATTCACATACATCCGTTAATAATAAATATAATAGATAACATATAAATATATATATATATATATGTAGAACAAGAATAATATTAATTTCAGTTCACCTACAAAATGAAATACTATAATTTTATAATTTTTATCGCATTTTTTTGTCCAATTATTCGCGCTACTCAGGTATGGGAACAATTGAATCTAAAAACTTTTTTACAATACTTGCACTGTAAGTTACCTATTAATGACAAAATTTAAACACAGTAAGTGCAATCTTTATTACACAGTTGGTTTCCATGGTTATATCAGGACTTTAATATTTACTTACTGTCCACCGTGAATAGTAAGTAAATATTACAATATCAAAGTCCTGTTTATCTTAACAACAATTTGACAGCTGTCAATTTTAAACCTATTTTTATTTTCCTTCTATTTGCGCAAGTATTGTAAAAAATAGCTTACTAACCTTGAACTGTAAGTGATTTTTAGGTCGCGAATGTTTAGAAAATCGCGACCTTTTGCGCCTCCATTTCCCAAACTACATTCTTGACCTAAAACCTGTCACTTACAGTTCATGGTGCGTAGTATACTATTTCGATTAACTAATAATGTTTATAGTATACTCTCATAACGGATACTTTAGAAGTAAAACACGTCGATCATGCTATTGGCGAAGTAATCACTTTCGTTGAAGATGGCGGAAAAAATACAGCTAAAATGAACGTCAATGTTACTGTGAAAAAAACATTACCTACAAATGCACTGATGCAAATTTCGCCTAAACAAATGGTTAATAATAAATATGTAAGCATTGGAGTACCCATTCAAAAAATCTTCTGCACGTATATCCGAGATGATACACTACTTTATTCGGGGTTTGTAAAGTCAGGAAGTATGCCTGTCAAGTGTCCTGTTAAAAATGGCTTTTATTATATGAGAAATTATGTAGTTGATACGTCAACTTTTCCCCCAGTTCTACCAATAGGTAAATATAGAGTTACCCTGTTACTTACAACGTTAGGGAAACCTATTTTTAATATAGAGTGGACAGGGCAAATATTGAATAAAACTTAAACATGGTAACAATTCATTTAGCCATTTGGCTTTAAAATTAACTATAATTTTATTTTAAATATTGTGTTACTTGTGTGTTAAAATATTTGTATAATAAATATAAAATAAATTGTTTTTATGTTGCTGCACTACAATATCAATATTTTATTATACTTATTACATAAATAAATATAAATATATCATCACGGTAGAAACCCATTATTGGGTGTGGCACTCCGCCGAAGTAGATCTCGGTAGGTGATATATTTTGCGCGTGAAGTGCGGTTACCAGTCGTCAAATTACGACCCCAAAGATGTTAGTGGTGGAGGAGCCACAGGGGTAGCTTTTGAAATTATGAAAATTGTTTATCGCCTGTGGGAATCGAATCTAGGGTACCAGGGTTCTCAGGATCCACAGGCCGGCTTCATACCACTGAGCTAACCACCCCACTTACTACATAACTGTAAAATTTAATGAACTGTAACATTAGAAATTTGGGTTTAAATTTGTAATAGTTATTTATTTTATTTTAGCATCATAAATTTGTTTATTGTCCTCAAAAGTGGGCGTAATTTGGCTGTTATCGCCCTAGGGAGTATAAAGTTGCATGCAATAGCTTTTCAAATTCAAAATTTGTATAATATGGTTCTATATAATTCAGAGCACGACAAATCGAATGCCGTTGAGCGCATCTTCATATCTATTTAAGTTTTCGAGTTACAGCGATTTTTGACTTTTTTAAAATTTCAACTTTGAAGGCCCATATCTCGAAAACTAAAAGAGATATTGAAATTCGGTTTGAACGAGAGTATTTCTCGTGCCCTAATTAACCTAAAAAAATTTAGAAAATTTAGAAAATATTTTTCAAAATTTTCATTTCTCAATATTTCAAAAAATTTAAAAGATAATGAAAATCTGTGAACACCAATGAATTCCTCTCGTAAAAGTACATAAGTATGCAAAATTTCAGGCAAAAATTCGCACAGATAAAGTTTTTATTACAAAAAAACGAAAAATCACTGTTTTTTAATTATTTCTTAAGGGGTACCCCTTAAGAATTTTACGAATTTTGGCCATTTTTAGTTTTTTTGTTCTAAAAACTGTATCCGCGGGGCAAACATTCTGAAATTTTACATATTTATGTACTTTTTTACTAGGAATCCACTGGTTTTTATAGATTTTTATTATCTGTTCAACTTTTTGAAATATGGGGAAAAGAAAATTTTGAAATAATTGTAAAATTTTCAAAATTTTCATAATTTCCGTATAGGTTAATTGGAGCACGAGAAATACACTCGTTCAAACCGCATTTCAATATCTCTTTTAGTTTTCGAGATATCGACCTTCAAAGTTGAGATTTTTAAAAAGTCTAAAATTGCTGTAACTCCAAAACTAAAATAGATATGAAGATGCGCTCAACGGCATTCGATTTCTCGTAGTTTGAATTATATAGAACCATATTAAAAAAAATCAATTTTTAAATTGGTTCAACCAAAAAATTCGCATTTTCATTAGCCAATTTTTTTGCGACCATATGACGCCGGCAATTAAAATCAAATATTTTGAGGAACAAAATATGCATATCTACGCAGAAATATATATATGGAATCGAATGGAGAAATCCTTAATTTTATATCTAGTTTCATGTTATTTTAAATTAATCCTGAAGGTGGTACTATCATGCAAGCATTCACGACAGATTTTAATTTTTAAAAAATTCCATCTATCTGTGTAGTGAAGTGTTGTTTCGCCCAGATTTGGGTAAAAGGTAATTCCTCACGACTTAAAATTAAATTAACTGTTCTTCTAACATAGCACGTACAGTCTAGACTAAAATAATTCGTACCACGTTTATATTACATCAAATATGAATACCTCTAGTAATATAATTTAGTATGCAGCATAATTCATGTGGTGTGTCGCTGTAGTGGCAGCACTGCATCATCACTCCACTTCCTGTTAGTGTTTCCTGTAACATAATTGTCTATTCCGATAAAATGAGACAAGCGGGTTATTCGTTTAATGTATGATTTAATTGAATATTTCCGACGCTAGTGGCATATAAATAAAATTGTTATTTTTCCTCGAGTATTGTTTTTGGTATTTTCTAATTTTATTTTTGTTTTTTGGCTGAGAATTTGTTGCAAAATTTAATTAAAATTCACATAGTTTTGTAGTTGATACATAGCAAAAATAATAACACGAAATATTTGAAATTTATAACGTTTTTGACGCTCAAAATAAATTCCGAGTGGTGGTTTTTAAGGGTGAACCTAGATAACATGTAAAATTATAAAAAAAAAAAAATATATCATCACGCCTTTTACCCATTACTGAGTGTGGCACTCTGCCGAAGCAGAGCTCGGTAAGTGATATATATATTAAATAAATAAATATGTCACCACGCCTTCTACCCATTACTGGGTGTGGCACTCTGCTGAAGCAGATCTCGGTAAGTGATATATTTTGCGCGTGAAGTGCGGTTCCCAGTCGTCAAATCACAGCCCTCAAACATGTTAGTGGTGGAGGAGCCACAGGGATAGCTTTTTCAAATTATGAAAATTTGTCGTCTGTGGGAATCGAACCAGGGACCTCAGGATCCACAGACCGACTTCATACCACTGAGCTAGCCATCCCATATATATATATATATATATATATATATATATAAAGCGAGCTTAAACACTTGTTTTTGGCCCATGGGCCATAAAAAAATAATTCCTCTGAATACATAAATAAAATGACAATTTTTGTTTATTGTGAATACTTGATTTTACAAAATGTCATTTTGACATATAACCTATGTACATATTTGAATCTTTTGAACTTATAATTAAATGTTATTTTGTTGTGCATAAAATATTGTATGTACCACGGGTGAAATTAGCATTTCTGACTCTGAGCGTGTTATTAGCCCTAGGCACTTTGCGCCTCGTGCTAATAATCATGCCATGGACCAGAAACGCTTGTTTTCACCCTTGCTACATAAATAACTATTATATGAATTTTTTGCACATGTGTGTAGTTGTAGTTACATGAATAGAACATTCGCTCCACAAGCAAGAGTTCGTGATGAATAATATATGTATGAGTGGTACAACATGTTAAAATGTAAATAATGCTGAAGTAAAACATGTGATTGATGTAACAAGTTATATAAAATGAGTCAATTCATTTTATATCACTACTTTCACTGGCCATATGTTCACTAGTATTGCGTACTACCATGACACATATATATAGAACTACGAGTACACCATCTTTACAAAAAAAACCATGCTATATATGGAATCAAGTTTGCCTAGCTTTTCCAGCGCCGGCTCTAGGGGGAAATATTCCATTTGTACTATAAAAATAATATTATAGTACGATTTTACAAAAAATATTACGTTTATTCACACACACACATACAAAGTCATAAATAAAATAAATATATCATCACGCCTTCTACCTATTACTGGGTGTGGCACTCTGCCGAAGCAGATCTCGGTAAGTGATAAATTTATGCACGTGAAGTGCGGTTACCAGTCATCAAATCACGTCCTCTAAGGATGTTGATGGAGCAAGAACCACAGGGGTAGATTGAATGTGATGAAAATTGTTTGTCAGCTGTGGGAATCGAACCAGGGTTCTCAAATTCACAGGCCGACTCGATACCACTGATACTCATAAAGAATTTATATATTTTAATCAACTTTGTAGCTTGTTATTATATTTCTGCAATTGCAGATTATAGAATAGCTAGAAACTAATATAGTATATAATTATATACTCGTATATGGGGTAGGTGGCACAGTGATATCGAGTCGGCCTGTGGATCCTGAAACCATGGTTCTATTCCCACAGCCGACAAACATTTTCACCACATTAAAACTAACCTTGCGGCTTCTCCACCACTAACATCTTTGGGGGCCTTGATTTGATGTCTGGTAATCGTACTTCACGCGCATAAATATATCACTTACCAAGATCTGCTTCGGCAGAGTGCCTCACCCAGTAATAGGTAGAAGGCGTGATGATATATTTATTTATTTATTTATTATTGTATGTTTATTTATTTTTCTGTCGCAATTTTTTTTATCAGTTACAGTCTATTTTTAAATAATCTGCAAACAGTAACATCATGTAAAAATAAAACAGACATATATGTATATATGATTATGTACACATTTTATCTTTGTTTCTCGGCAAAACAGAAAATCACTTTACCACAACGATAAAATTATTTTTGTTAGTTTCCAACTTTATTATCACGCGAGGTTGTTAACACATAACCTTTGCTCCATTAAATGCTAAAGTCGAATTAAAATCTACTCCCTTTATAAATAAATAACATCAGTTCTACATCTTCGGTGACTTTATACTCTTGTTATAAATTATTGTGCGTTTAAAAGAAGAATTAAAATGAGGTTAATTATTGAAGAAACCTCAGCAGACGTTGCGGAGTGGTCTGCGAAATATGTGATCAAAAAAATAAAGGATTCAAACCCAGGACCAAATAGATATTTTGTTCTGGGGCTACCGACAGGTATTTTATAGTTATATTAAATCGGACTAGAATAAGATCAATTAATTAAAAATTCAAGATTAGTTCATCCTTTTTGTAAATACTTGTAGGTAGCACTCCTCTTGGAATGTACAAAAAACTAATCGAGTACCACAAAGCCGGAAAAGTCTCCTTTAAATATGTGAAAACATTTAACATGGATGAGTATGTGAATCTCGCGAGAGACCATGAACAAAGTTACCATTATTTTATGTGGAACAACTTCTTCAAACACATTGACATCGATCCGAAAAACGTACATATCTTAAATGGAAACGCATCTGATTTACAGAAAGAATGTGAGGACTTTGAAAAAGAAATTAAGTTGGCTGGGGGTGTTGATCTCTTCGTTGGAGGTAGTTAATATATTAACACGTCTTTAGCATTTTAACAGTGATTTTATTAGCTCTGCAAGGGCAGATCTTACCAGGCAAAATTAATGAGTAAAATGACATACACATATTTTATTTTGGCATCATAAACTTGTTTTATGCACAACCGGGTCGAAATTCATGTGTTTTAAGCATGAAAGGCGGGCTTAAATACTTGTTTTTAGCCCGAGGGATATAAAAAACATAATTCCTATGGATACATAAATGACAATTTTTGTTTATTCTGAATACTTGATTCTGCAAAATGTTATTTTGATATATAACCTATGAATTCGTATAAAATAAATAATTTTCAAAACAATGCATTTTAAAATGCTTTTTTTTTAACTGGCCAATAACTAGATTAATAATTTTTATGTACAACCGGGCCGGAATTAATGTGTTTAAGCCCTAAAAAGCGGGCTTAAATACTTCTTTTTGGCCCTAGGACCATAACAAAAATCATTCCTATGGATACATAAATTAAATGACAATTTTTGTTCATTGTGAATAGTTGATTTTACAAAATGTCATTTTGACACATAACCTATGTACATGTTTTAATCTTTTGAGCATATAATTAAATGTATATTCCTGTTATGCAAATTTTGGTGGATGCGCCTGGCCTACTGCACTATTTACATGAATTCAACTTAAAACCTAATAAATATATAATTATGATTTTAATTTACTTAAGTTTATTAATGAATAATTATTGTTAGGTATTGGTCCTGACGGTCATATTGCATTTAACGAGCCAGGATCATCACTAGTGTCTAGAACCAGAATAAAAACTTTGGCACAAGATACTTTAGAAGCGAATGCTAGGTTCTTTGAGAATGATATTATTCAGGTTCCGAAACAGGCTTTAACTGTAGGGGTGGGAACTGTCATGGACTCCAAAGAGGTTTGCAATTATACAGAATTAAGTAGAAAATATAAACGTACATAATATAACAAATGATATGATAATTACCAATAATATTTTGACATGAATTATGAGAGCGCAGCACGAGCTGTACTCCTGAACGACAAATTTAAATTGTCAAAATATTATTTGACAATTCTCATAATGAAGAATTTGACATTTCGATAGATGATTTTCAATTGACATTTATGAAAATAGCATTTATTTTATTGGTAACCAAGGAGATTTATTACACTTAAGCTATATTCACAAATCGAAATTAGTTTTTGTTTTATGTTTTACGTTTTAGTGTGTTTTTAGGTGGCATTCACAAATAGTTTTGCTTTTGTCGGTTTTAGTTAGTAGTGATATCTATCATAAATTTTAAAAAATCGGTTTTACTCAGAAGATCGGTAATACAGTAAATGCAACTGTCAGATATGCTAAGTTACACGTGCTGTCATAAGTTTGTTTACTTTCGTATTTTTTGGAAGAGCAAGGTAAATATTATTGTAATAAGAAGGTAGGTATTAATTTGTTATTAAACTATTTTAGATGATTTGATTAGCAAAACTACACTTAAAATCTTTTTATTTTCATTCATTTTGACACTTGAATAAAAACAAATTTAGGTTATGGTCAATGTGAAGGATGATAGAAAGAGACAAGTATATATCACTATATCATTCTACGCTTCGTCCTATTGGTCTATTCTTAAGTATAAAACGTAAAACTAAAACATAAAATTGGAGTTTGCAAACTTTTGTGTTAAAACCAAAACTAAATACTGATTTGTGAATGGCTGCATAAGGTAACATGACTACAAGGTTATTAAAACATAAATGGAAAACATAAAACAAAAACTAATTTCGATTTGTGAATGTAGCTTAATGCTGGGTTGCATGAAAGTTTTATCGGTTCATTAGCAACTATCGGTTCAATAAATTTCAGAAAATCGATATTGATACTGTTGCTAGATAAACAATTCTTTAACTAAAGAGCTCTTTATTTGTTCTTGCAACTAAGCATAAAAATTATTACTTATTAATTTCACTAGTGGAAAACTATGAAAATAGCTATTATTTGTTTGGTGTATTTTGAAACAAATTCATGATTTTATTGGTTCTCACATAACCATGGTAAATTCTCACTTATAATATAATTTAGTGCACTGCATATTGATAAGAAAATAGTTATTCTTATATATTTCCTTCTACAACTAACTACGATAAATAAATAAACTAAATATAATGATATACCTAGGTAATGATATTAATAACGGGTGCACATAAATCCTTCGCACTTTACAAAGCGATAGAGGAGGGCGTCAACCACATGTGGACAGTTTCTGCTTTTCAACAACACCAGGACACCATCTTTGTATGTGATGAAGATGCTACCCTCGAGCTCAGGGTTAAAACTGTTAAATACTTCAAAGTAAGTTGAGAAAACATCATAAATTAATCACCCTGGTGATTGCTTGAGATCAAATCAACAGAGGGTAACATTTTAAACTGAAATATTTTTATTTTAGTCACTAAGTGCTGTCCATAGAAAACTAATTGAAGACTGAAAATACTGAGGCCGGAATTGGATACATAAATAATTATTTGTACTGTACCAGTGTTTGTAGCATAGCTTACTACCCTTAATAATACTATATATTTACAAATTCGTTTATATTAATTCATGCAAAAGTCATTAATGGGGCCATAACTTTACTAGGTTAATTACAATGTTAAATTTTATGAGTTAAAGTTGCACTTGTGTTTAAAGTTAGATAGAGTGACTTTAGCTTTAGCTTTAAATGTACATTTAGAAAATGTGGGTACAGTCAATATGAATTGAAATAAATGAAATAATAATAAGTAAATAATATTTTACAAAATATTATTATAGGATACGTGGCACAATAGTATCTAGTTAGATTGTGGATATAAGAATCCAATTTACACCACATTAAAACTACCCCTATGGTTTCCTGTCCACTAACATTTTTGGGGGCCGTGATTTGACTTTACGCATATAAATATATCACTTACTAAGATTTGCTACGGCAGAATGCCACACCCAGTAATAGGTAGAAGATGTTAATTTTTTAAATCTACAGAAAACAATCATTCTAGTATTCAATATATATTTTTTTACTGTTTGAATTTGAAATGGAACTTACATAAATATGTTATTAATTTAGAGACCTTTGGTTCCTAGAGTAAATATATAAAATAATCAATTTAATCATAGATGTATAAATGATTATCAATGGTAGAATCATTTTTGATGATTCAGTTTTATATTTTGTATGATACGTCAGTGTAACGGGAATTGAAAATAGTTGACAGTTGAAATATAAAATACTGACGTGACTAATTTACTAATTAGATAACAAATGTATTAAAATATAATTAATAATCGAAGAGATCATCTGTTGTTATTACCTTTTAAGTATCAATATTTAAATTTACTTTTTGACCTTGCCGGAGTTCTATGATTCACAAAAAAAAATATGATAATACAAAACATTGATATAAATACTCTTTACAACATTATAAATTTCTTAAAAATATAAATAAATATATCATCACGCCTTCTACCCATTACTGGGTGTGACACTCTGCCATAACAGATCTCGGTAAGTGATATATTTATGCGCGTGAAGTGCGGTTACTAGCCGTAAAATTACGACCCCCAAAGATGTTAGTGGCGGGGAAGCCACAGGGGTAGTTTTAACGCAAGATCTGACAAAATATTTTAAATTTATTCTCACTCTCTTGTTATATTATTACTGAAAATTAATCAGAAACTGTTGCTGTATCAATCTCAGTTAAAATAAGGGTGATTTTCACATCTGCAATAGGGGGGGGGGGTAAGAGTGCCCGTTAAATTTGAAAAACAAATCAGCAACTCTGCTAGAACATATTCTGGTATTTTTTTCATAACATGCATTGATGATAAGTATCTGTAAACGGTCTAATAATAATGAAATTAATTATGAATCAGCCTTATTCAGTTCCATAGAACCGAGAACACCATGTATGGAAAGAGAAACTAACTGTAAGCCTAGCAACCAATAGTCGGTTAAACAAAATACGTAATACATCCTTTTGCGGTGTATTCACTCTCATATTTCCTTCGCGAATGATAAACATTATCATATTTTCTGTGTGATTATATGTTTTATAATATTTTTATATACATGCTATGCTATCGCAAATTATGAAATATTAACTTTATACTAACATCTATAGTTTACTATATTATATTAATCACGTTCTAACTGTCAATATTCAGACAATAATACAAATTTGAGAAGTACTGTTATTTATTATTTTAATTATTGTTGTAATTAAATATTGTTTTGTTCCGAATTACCAACTCAGTGCACATGCGCATTACCTCACAATATGAAGTGCCATCTACGTCACAAGAACATCAATGGCGATCGTTTTAAATAATTCACTTTTTAACTAAATATTTTAGATATATTAATACGTTAATTTTGATAATTTTTTTAATATTATTGTAACACATTTACAACTAAAGTTGATATGTTAAATATATCTTTAAACGTCGTACTGTTGAAATAGCCTATTACATTTAAACACTCTGTGTTGAAAAAGCTATCCCTGTGGCTCCTCCACCACTAACATCTTTGGGGGTCGTGATTTGACGACTGGTAACCGCACTTCACGCGCATAAATATATCACTTACCGAGATCTGCTTCAGCAGAGTGCCACACCCAGTAATGGGTATAAGGTGTCATGATATATATATATATATATATATATATATATATATATATATATGTAAGAACTGAAAACGAATTAAATAGATAAGAAAGGAAGAGAGTGTCGTCCTACGCTTGTTTTAAAAACAATGTTCTTTTACAAAGTTCTCTACAAATTTCATTTCTCACTAATTCATTTATAACGCTATTAATTGTAAGTATAATTGCCGATTGTAATTATTAATTGAATGTAAACAATTTATAAGTTTATCAAAAGAACATAGTCATAAATAATATAAATTTGTGTGTCATATTTAAATTATGATACACATTCTGTTGTCTTGATGACCCGTCTTTGTTTCTTAAGACACTCTTTCGACCTTGGTAGTTTCCTTTGAGACAGTACAGCCCTTGCCGGTTTCAAATAAATACTTCAATTCGTGATTTTCTGATGAGTTAAACAGTATTTTTAGTAGTCATCTGGAATGCTTTCATTTTGTATTTCATTTAACAGTTATATTTAATATCCTGTTGTGGAAAGTAACAAATAAATGTTTCATTTAAAATTTAGAGAATAAATGACATCATAATATTGCTATCATACTTATTTTTTTATCAATCATTTGATGACATATCTAAAAATATAATTTATGTCATAAATTTTCCAAAACTCAAGTAGTGTTACTAAATAAACAGTGTTATTCTAGAAATTTAAATTTCTCGATAATTTAGTTTATTAGTTTTCATATCTATTGAGTCCATCTTTCGTAATTACACATTAATTTTACTGTAAAAGAATCGTAAAAAATATAACATACATTTTTCTTGATTAATTTCGCAATGTTTAATTATAAAATTAAATTAAAAGGAATACTTTCTGTAATCACTCTTCAGGAATTTGCGGAATGTACACTCAGGAAACTGCAGTATATGCTACTGGGAGTTACACAACCAGGCAAATCAATCCGGCCGGCATTTTTATACTTAGTTTCAGTTGTAAAAAACAACTTGTTCACCTCATAAGTTTACGATTTCGAATATTTTTCTTCATCGTCAAGTCAATGTAGGGTTGAAAATATTATCTCGAAAAATTCCTTTATTACTGCCTAATTTAAATATGATATCCAATGGTAAAAAAGTTCCCCACCTATAGTTTGTTTCAATTACAATTATTTATTTATGTTTATTAATTTAATGGGGTAATAGCTCAGTGGTTTTAAGTTGGCCTGTGGATCCTGAGGACCCCGGTTCGATTCCTACAGCCGACAAAAAATTTTCACCAAATTACAATTATCCCTGTGGCTTCCCCACCACTAACATCTTTGAGGGCCAGAGTGCCACACTCAGTAATGGGTAAAAGTCGTGATTATATATTGATTTTTTTTTAATTTATATAATATATAATAATATATCATCACGCCTTCTACCCAATACTCTGCCGAAGCAGATCTTTGTAAGTGATATATTTATACGCGTGAAGTGCGGTTAACAGCCGTCAAATCACGGCCCCTAAAGATGTTAGTGGTGGAGGAGCCACAGAGGTAGCTTTTGAAATTATGAAAATTGTTTGTCGCCTGTGGCAATCAGGGTTCTTAGGATCCACAAGCCGACTCATACCACTGAGCTAGCCACCCCATTTTTAATTTATAAAAACCAGCATTTGATTGACTTAGAAAGGGCGGCAAACTGGAAACCGGCCTGGGCGGTAAAAGTATTAGGTACGCCACTGCGCTTATAACCCTTTTTTCGTGATACACCCGGTATATATTGTACGGGAGGATGATTTGAAAGGGTGACTTGTACTGCTAGGGTGGTTGCACCCTGGATTTTTAGCCAAGTACCCAATTTTTTTCTCTTTAATATTTTACAATTATTTTAATTGAACAAATAAATAAATAAATATATCATCACGCCTTCTACCCATTACTGGGTGTGGCACTCTGTCGAAGCAGATCTCGGTAAGTGATATATTTTGCGCGTGAAGTGCGGTTACCAGTCGTCAAATCATGGCCTCCAAAGATGTTAGTGGTGGAGAAGCCACAGGGGTAGTTTTTGAAATTATGAAAATTGTTTGTCGCCTGTGGGAATCGAATCTAGGGTACCAGGGTTCTCAGGATCCACAGGCCGACTTCATGCCACTGAGCTAGCCACCCAGAACAAAAGTATTTATTTATGTTTTATACGTAATCCAAGTTTAACGGCTCTAGTTCTAATAAGCACTTTATACATATAACGTTTAGTATATCTCAATATTTATCGCTGTATAACTACATTTTAACATGTAACCATATTTACTCAACTTAGATAAGAACTTTTTAAAAGTACTCTACGTACAAATAATATTCATATTACGTACATACATACACTAAAAACAACAAAAAACCAAAACGCACTTTTACTAGTAAAACATCTACAATATGTTAATATTTAAACAATCAAAATCTCCATCCAAGTCACGTGCAATCATCCAACCATTTTTTCCACACCATCCATCACCCATCACCTACACCATGCCTCACTTGTCCAACTCTACCTGTAAGCAAAAGTAAGCATATTCCAAGTAACGTTACACCCTTCCAACCACTCACCCAATATTCCTCCCTCGATACATATAGCATACGGTCGAGAATACATTACACGCGAGGTGTGCGCGACCAGCGGTGGTGAAGTGGGGCATGGGGGGGATCGCGGGGGGCATCTACGTGGCCCGGTACAAGAGAGCTGTTGCTGGACAGTCTCGAACTAACCTCTGGAGGTATCGTTTGTGAGTGATTTGTATTATAAGTGAGTGCGCTGGCAACAATGGCGAATAACCGAGCAACGAAAAGTGGATTTGCTGCGGAGGCACAGAGAAAGGTAAGAAGTATTTTGTTTTTGGGGTGGAAAGCATGGAATTGGGGTAGTTGTTCGTAGGTGCGTTTCTAAAGAGGGGTAATGGTAATGGTTTTCATGTTATCTGTAGTTTTGTTGCAGATTCAAACTGATTTATTAATTGAATTAGATTTAATGCTAATATTGTTTTTAATGTAGGATAAAATTAATTAGTATTAATGGTAATCCAATTTATTAATCTGCCTGTTGATTATTAATTAATTAATTTATTTATTTAGAAATGGTTACGTAGCTATTTAGTTGTACGAGTTACGTCTGTTTTGTAATAAGCTGATTATATAGTGAACTATAACTTTTAGTGGAATTAAAACCACTTTAAAGTAACTGTAACTGAAGCCATTGTTAATTTGGAATCTTGAACTCTAGTTTTTGATGCTACAGCACTACCATGATGCTACATCTGTCTTGTAACAAGCTCTTTATATCCAAGAGAACTATAAACTACATTATAAACTACTTCAAGAAAGTTGTATTTTTTATATATATTTTCAAGTCTGTGAAATTTTTTATCTCGAGCTCTAGCTTCTGATGCTACTGCACTACCGTGTGCTACAGCTGTCTTATAACAAGCTCGTTATATCCAGGAACTCTATAATTTATAATAAAATCTAAATTGTTTCAATAAAATTGTTATTTTTGATATAAATTCAAGTCTGCGGAAATTCTGTTCTCGAGCTCTAGCTTCTGATGCTACTGTACTACCGTGATGCTACAGCTGTCTTATAACATGCTCGTTATATCCAGGAGAGCTATGACTTATAAGAAAATCTGAACTGTTTTAATAAAATGGTTATTTTTGATATAAATTCAAGTCTGCGAAATTTCTGTTCTCGAGCTCTAGCTTCTGATGCGACAGTACTACCATGATGCTACATTTGTCTGTAAATTCCTCTTATAATAAGCTCGTTATATTTAGGAGAACTATAGCTTATAGCGGTATCGAAACCATTTCAAAATAACTGTAATTGAAGCCATTGTTAATTTGGAATCTTGAACTCTAGCTTCTGATGCTACAACACTACCATGATGCTACATCTGTTTATAATTCGCTCTTATAACAAGCACATTATATACAGAACAACTACAGCTTATAATGAAATCTAAACGGCTTCATTAAAATTGTAATTTTTTATTTAAATTCAAATCATCGAAATTTCTTCTCTCGAATTCTAGCTTCTGATGCTACAGCACTACCATGATGTCTGTCTATAATTTCCTTTTATAACAAGCTCGTTATATACAGAAAAACTATATAACTTATAATGAAATCTAAATGGTTTTCAATAAAGTTGAAATTTTTAATTGAAATTCAAGTCATTGAAACTCTAGCTTCTGATACTACAGCACTACCAAAATGCGTCATCTGTCTGTATTTTCCTCTTATAACAAGCTCGTTATATCCAGGAAAGCTACAACTTATAATAAATCTAAACTGCTTTCATAAAATTGTAATTTTTTATGAAAATCACGTCATCATAATTTCGTCTCTTGAACTCTAGATGATGTGATATATTTTGTGCACAAAATGCGGTTACCGGCCGTCAAATCACAGCCCCCAGTGATATTAGTGGAGATGAAGCCACCGAGGCAATTTTAAAATAAATAAATATATCATCACGCCTTTTACCCATTACTGGATGTGGCACTCTGCCGAAGCAGATCTCGGTAAGTGATATATTTATGCGCGTGAAGTGCAGCTACTAGCCGGCAAATCACGGTCCCTAAATATGTTAGTGGAGGGGAAGCCACAGGGGTAGTTTTAAAATAAAATATATCATCAATATTTATTTTTTATATTTTCTCCCTTAGTAGAAAGTTAACAATAAATTGAAAAAACCTGGCAAAATAATTTTTGTACATATGTATATAAAATAATCAAATTTTGTATGGCATAGCTTTTTGCAGAGCCGTATTACATTGTAAAAATGATATTCACAATATTTCTAATAAGTATTGTTGAATGATTTATAATTTGTCCACCATCTGTGGTCACAACTTCATCTGTTTCAAACAGGTGGTTGGTTGTATCATTGCATAGGTACGTATACACTAACGGAAAATTTCGAAATGAACAAGAAACCGGCTCACGAAGAGTTCAAGCAGCTTTGAGGCCCCTATATTGATTTTTCGACATGACCCAGATAACTGGATCTCAGTCAGGGTTGGCTGTGGACGATATTGTGTTGTTTTTGACCTGGATGAGACATTTGCAAGGAATGTTGAAGAAGAAGACGATGATTATCTTAAGAGGATAATAACGGTTGGGTTTTTCTTAAATATGTATTTAAGATTGTCTAGAAATAGACGCCAACGTGATAAGATAAAGCCAAAGAAATGTGGTTGATTTCTACTTGTATTCAAAATTAAAATATAGGGGTAGGTTTGTAGATTTAAGGACGCGGGTTTGATTCCCACACTCGACAAACAATTTTCACCATATTAAAACTACCCTTCTGGCCTCTCCTCCACTAATATCATTAGAGGCCGTGATTTGACGACTGGTAACTGCACTTCACACGTATAAATATATCACTTACTGAGATCTGCTTCGGCAGAGTGCCGCACTCAGTAATGGGTAAAAGGCGTGATGATTTATTTATTTATTTAATTAAATATTAATGGGGTAATGGCTCAGTGGTATCAAGTCGGCCTGTGCATCCTAAGAACCCTGGTTCGATCCCCACAGCCGACAAAACATTTTCACCACATTAAAATTATCCCTGTGGCTCCCTCACCACTAACATCTTTGGAGGTCGTGACTTGATGGCTGGTAACCGCACTTCATGCGCATAAATATATCACTTACTGAGATCTGCTTTGGCAGAGTGCCACACCCAGTAATGGGTAAAAGGCGTGATGATATATTTATTTATTTAATTAAATATTAATGGGGTAATGGCTCAGTAGTATCAAATCGGCCTGTGGATCCTAAGAACCCTGGTTCGATCTCCACAGCCGACAAAAAATTTTCACCAATTTAAAACTACCCTTGTGGCTCCCCCACCACTAACATCTTTGGTGGCTGTGATTTGACTGCTGGTAACCGCACTTCACGCTCATAAATATATCATTTACCGATATCTGCTTCGGCAGAGTGTCACATCCAGTACTGGGTAAACAGCGTGATGATATATTTATTTATTTAATTAAATATTTTAGATATGAATACGTTATTTTGATAATTTTTGTAGCATTATCAACTAAACAACTAAAATGCGTTAAATATTTCTTTAAATATCGAACTGTTGAAATAGTCTATTGCAGATTTCTATCTTCTGTAAGGGTTGTAGTAGCTTGTTGGTAGTGTTGTCGCTTGAAAAGCGAGTGTATAAAGGTTTCAAACACGTAAAATGGTAAAATGTTTTGGTTTTTTTCCAATCTTGAAAAGTATTTGTGAGTGTTTAACTACTCGTAGTCAAGGTGAAATTATTTTGATTATTAACGTTAAATATTCTGATAAGAACTCGTTGATTCCTACGTGGTTTTACTTTATTTATAAGCTGTAATATATACATACAGTCTATAATTAATTAATTCATCGTATACTAATAAACTTATTATGGGGTACGTGGCTCAGTGGTATCGAGTCGGCTTGTGGATTTAAGAACCCTAGTTCGATTCCCACAATCGACAAACAATTTTCATTACATTAAAACTACCCCTATGGCTTTCCCGCCACTAACATCTTTAGGGGTTGTCATTTGACGGCTATACCCATTAATGGGTAGAAGGCGTGATGATATATTTATATAATTACCCCTGTGGCTTCTCCACCACTAACAACTTTAGGAGTCGAAATTTGACGGCTGGTAATTGCATTTTACGTGCATAAATATATCTCCTACCGAGATCTGCTTCGACAGACTGTCATACCCAGTAATGGATAGAAGGCGTAATGATATATTCATATAATTACCCCCTATGATTCTTCAACTACAAACTACTTTAGGGGTCGTAGTTTGACGGCTGGTAGCCGCACTTCACCCGTATAAATATATTACGTACCGATATTTGCTACGGCAGAGTGCCACACTCAATAATGGATAGAAGGCGTGATAATATATTTATTTATTTTTGTTTCATTTTCTTAATTCCTTTATTTCGTTTATGGTACAGGAACATATTACAGAATGTTTATGATAATAATTCTAGATAAAATAATATTATATGTTTTTTTGTATGATTCACATACTGTATCATCATCGGTCAGTGTTCTGTTGAAATATTTGTAGAGTGCTTGCTTATCAAAATATGTAAGTCCACTTTAGTTTTCTTTAGAACGTCGTGTTATCTCCTTCTAAGAACTTAGTAGAGATAAACAGACCTACTTTATCTTTCAAACTAGCGCAATATTTTAGCAGAGGGTTCAATAATATTATAGTTTTTTCGTGTACATTGCAAGAGCTATACGTCACGATTCATTAATAAATCTTTATTATTTTTTACAACAAAATAGAAAACAGGTAAAAATTATTAACATTTTTTTGTGGAATAGCCTATATTATAAGTTATAAAGAATAAGATTTTCTAGCGTTTTATTATGGAAGCATTTCTGTAAAAATCTAGTAACTGATTGTTTTTAATTTATTTGAATAACAAAGCAACGTGATAATAAATATTCGATTGAGCAAATAATTTGTCATAAGCGTTCAAACGATCAGTTTACTGATGTATAATGTTGTCATGTCTAAAAATAGATTTATGTTTGATCATATGAAACAAATACTTATTCACGCCATCTGCATCAAACACTTCTATAGTCCTTATGCAGATACTAAATTAACTAACTACCATTTTGCAACTGTTTATCTTTTTTCACAGATTGTTAAAGATAATATTTATTAACTGTTCCATGTTGAAGTGCACAGCTCTGCAATACGCTATTCCACAAAATTTTGATTATTTTTTATGTTAAACTATGTACAAATAGTATATTACGTACTATGAACTGTAAGTGACAGTTTGTAGGTCAAGAATGTAGTTTGGGAAATCGAGGTCCGAAGGGTCGATATTTCCTAAACATTCGCGACCTAAAAAAATCACCCTCAGTGCGAGGTTAGTAAGCTATTTTTTACAATACTTGCACAAATAGAAGGCAAAGAAAAATAGGTTTCAAAATTGACAGCTGTTAAATTGTTGTCAAAATGAACAGGACCTTGATATGTAATATTACTTACTGTCTACGGTGGACAGTAAGTAAATATTAAAGTCCTGATATAACCATGGAAACCACTGTGCAATAAAAGTTGCACTTACTGTGTTTAAATTTTGTCATTAATAGGTAACTTACAGTACAAGTATTGTTAAAAAATATTTTTTCCGTTTTTTTATTTTGTTGTAAAGTTCCTACTAAGAAAAAAAAAGGTTTATTAATTAATCGTGACGTAGGTAGCTGTTGGAGACAAAGATAGCATTAGTGCTAAGAGAGAAAGCATAATAATGGGAAAGAAGGCTTTCTTTTTTGAGAGAGATGGGTATACTTTGATAAGAGCGCGAAACATCTCACGGAACTAACTTCACGCTTGTCTTTGACAGTTTTTACTAATATTATACGAAATTTGTAAAGAACTATATATTATATTAATCACCTTCTAACTGTTAATATTCAGATAATAATACAAATAATTATTATTCTACAAAGTTAAGAAGTAAACATTAATGTACAATTTTTAGGTTCAATTAAAATGTAAGAATTTGAGAAGTACTAGGCTACTGTGCTATTCCAACATTTATTATTTTAATTATTGTTGTAATTAAATATTGTTTTGTTCCGAATTGTCATCTCGGTGCACATGCGCATTGCCTCACAATGTGAAGTGCCACCTACGTCACAAGAACATCAACGGCGATCGTTTTGAATAATTCACTTTCTAATTAAATATTTTAGATTTATTAATACGTTAGTTTTGATATATTTTTTTAGCATTATTGTAACACATTTACAACTAAAATTGATTTACGTTAAATATATTTTTTAAAACGTCGTACTGTTGCAGATCTTAGAGCATAGAATAATTTTTCAACGTAGAGATATTTTCCTCTCATTATTATTAAGTTATTAATAGTTGAGAAGAAAATTAGAGCATCCTTTTAGTTAATTAGTATTTTAATTAATAATTTTTAAATATAGGTTTGTGTATAAATTATACTGAAATTTTGGAAATCTACCAGACCATATAATAGCTACTTCAGATCGTCTTTTTCACATTAGGTGCGATTTTTTGTTTGTTTTGAAGGTCATAGTAAGTTGGTTTGACCTTCTGCAAGTTCGTTACTTCTTAAGAACTGTTAAAAAAAATGGCTGACTCATTAAAACAGACTTTGGACGGAAGAAAGAAAGAATGATGAATAGTTGTGCACATTTATTTATAGAAATGAATTCAAATTTACTCAAAAATTTTAAACAATCCTGAGATTTTTGGCCGTATGTGAACTAAAATTTTAATTATATTTAATTATTATACACTACTTTAATTAAATAATTGTTACCAACATGTTTTATTGCCTAATTATTTAAATATAAATAATAGCCTCCTATACTATAATAGAAATAAAGAGAATTAATAATAAAAACATTACAAAAATATATCATTACGCCTTCTACCCATTACTGGGTGTAGCACGCTACCATAGCAGATCGTGGTAAGTGATATATTTTACAGTTACCAGCCGTCATATTAAGATCCCTAAAGATGTTAGTGGAGGGGAAGCTGTAGGAGTAGTTTTAATATGATGAAAGTTGTTTATCTACTGCGGGAATCGAACCCGGGTTCTCAGATACTACTGAGCTATCTACCTTATTAAAACATAAAATATATATTTTGAATTATTATTGAAAAACCGGGCCGAAAAGTATGTGTTTTAGCCCTAAAAAGCAGACTTAAACATTTCTTTTTGGCCTAGGGGCCAAAAATAAATAATTCCTATGGGTATATAAATAAAATGACAATTTTTGTTTCTTCTGAATACTTGATTTTACAAAATGTCATTTTGACATATAACCTGTGTATATATTTTAATCTTGTGAACATATAATTAAATGTTATTTTGTTGTGCATAAAATATTGTATTTGCCACGGGTGAAATTAGCGTTTCTGACTCTGAGCATGTTATTAACCCTCGGCGCTTTGCGTCTCGTACTAATAATCATGCCACGGGCCAGAAACACCTGTTTTCACCCTTGGTACAGAAATAACTATAATATATCGAAACAAAAAGTTGTAGTATCCAAGCAACCAACCTAACACTCGAGCATCGCAGGTGCCTGACCCAATTCCAGACAGGCGCAACGCTTGTTTAATATTTTACAATAATCGATATTATGAAGGTGTGGCACTTTCTAACGTATAATATTTTGTAGATAAACAGCAAGTACAGTGACGAACTAGCTCAGGAATCTCTAGAATGGGTGAAAGTGATCACCCAGGAAGACATCAGCGTCGCTGGGGACATGGACAACTTCTACGATATACTAAAAGACGGAAAGATTCTTTGCAAGTGAGAATTTACACTAGTATTTTGTGTGTGAATGTACTAAATGTATTTCTGTTCGTAGATTGGTGAATGAGATTCAACCGGGAAGTGTAAAGAAAATAAATGATACCAAAATGGCGTTTAAATGTATGGAAAATATTAATGCTTTTCTGGAAGCTGCCAAAAATTTAGGAGTTCCCGCTCAAGAAACATTCCAAACTGTTGATTTATGGGAGAGACAGAATTTGAACTCTGTTGTGATTTGCTTACAGTCCCTGGGCAGAAAAGTAAGTGTTAGATATAGAGTGTATTACATAATAAGTCAGGAAAGTGATGGTTTACTTAACGAAGTGATTGTTTGAAGTATAAGGCCGCAGGTTGAGTATTGTAATCTGCTAAAAATCCTGGGACATATATTAGACACATATCTTCCCTTAAAAAAAAATCTGAATATTTTACAGTCAGTTTTATATCCTTAAAAAAATCCTAGAATATTTATAAGACGGTCGTCTTCCCTTAAGAAAAATCTTGTACCTTCCCCAAACAGTTCTCTACCTTTAAAAAAATTCTAGGACATATATTAGACAGCTATCTTCCCTTAAATTCTGAACATTCTTCAGACAGTTTTCTACCCTTAAAAAATACTAGAACATCTATAAGACGCTCTTCTTCCTTTAACAAAATCCTGTACCTTCATCAAACAGTTTTCTACCCTTACAAAAATGCTATAACATTTATAAGACAGCTATCTTTCCTTAAAAAAATTCTGAACATTCTTCAGATACTTTTCTACCCTTAAAAAATTCTAGTACATCTATAAGACGCTCTTCTTCCTTTAAAAAAAATCCTGTACCTTCATCAAACAGTTTTCTAGAACTTATATAAAACAGTTATATTCCCGTAAAAAAATTCTGAACATTCTTCAGACAGTTTTCTACTCTTTAAAAAATTCTAGAACATTTATAAGGCGACCTTCTTCCCTTAAAAAAATCCTGTACCTTCCTCGAACAGTTATCTACCCTTAAAAAATCCTAGAAAATATACAAGACTGCTATTTTCCCTTTAAAAAAATCTGCACATTCTTCAGACAGTTTTCTACCCTTAAAAAATCCTAGAACATTTATAAGAGTTTTCTACCCTTAAAAAAAATCCTACAGTATTTATAAAACATCCAACTTTCATTAAACAAATTTTGAACCATTTTCCTAAAAATAATTCCTGGAACATATTTCAAGACAGCCACCTTCTCTTAAAAAAAATCTAATTTTTTCCCAGAAAACCCAGAATTTTTTTGAGACAATCAATAACGTTATTTATTTTCAGGCTGAAAAATTCGGCAAGCCAGGTATCGGACCAAAAGAATCAGAAAAGAACGTTCGTAATTTCACCGACGAACAGATGAAGGCAGGTCACGGTGTGATTGGACTGCAGATGGGTAGCAACAAGGGGGCCAATCAATCGGGAATCAACTTCGGGAACACGCGTCACATGTAACCACGACAACCAGCGTCGTTAGGCGTCTCCATCGTTACGCGGGGCGTGTTACAACGATCAAAACAAAATGTTATTTATGTATTTATTGTTGCACAAAAGAGAAAAATCCTCGATGCACAAAATTGTGCCAATTATTTCAGTAATAACATAGCGGTAACGTTTTGAAGAGTAGAATATATTTTTTGAAACTATGATTGTAGATTGTAATGATTGAATATCTATCAATATATTCACCGCTAGTTTGAACGCTGATAAGACTAAAATCCTTTATCAGCGTTCATGTTAGCAGTATTGATACTTAAAAAGTATAGAATTGTAAAATAAGTTATTTCTTTATTAAAAAAAAAATGAAAACGACATCGTACAACATTTATTTTAACATTTCATATGTTTTACAAACTAAAATGTCTTCCTACTTATACAAATACAAACTACAGTGATCAAAAGGAATTGTTTCGGTTGGCAATAATAAAAAAAACTACTATTGGTAAGTCTGATATATAAATACATTTCCTGTTGTTGACAGTGACATTTAAAAATTTAAAATTAGATCGTTTTTAGTTATATTTTCCTTAAATATCCATAAATAAAATTGTTGTTTCCTTCATCCTTCCTTTTATTATTTAACATAGCAATAATCTAAAGTATTACTCAAAAAGTCAAAATCCTATTAGCTGTCAAACTCCTGACATAACCTATTTGTATTTATTAGAGACATCAAATAGTATTTCAGCCTTTACCTGGTGTGCCAACTGTGAAATAAAAAGATTTCCGGAATTGTATTGCCAATTGTAACAATTTCTTTTGATCACTTGTAAAACATAATTTGTCAGGTAATTAAAAAAAAAAATAAGTATAAATCTTCTTATACGATCTCCATCTATAAATAAATAAATATTAATCGTGATATATGAATGAATAAGTATAATAATAATAATACCTCTACATTGTTTTCGCTTGTTTTACGTTTCTTTTTGAGTTTCATCTGTTTTGCATACTCAATATGCTGTTTCAAGCAAACATACTTTTCAGGCTTGTGTCTGAAGTATTCTTCAGCTACAGGAATGTTTAAAATTTCAGGTACCATGTAGGATTTCAGCCAGCCGACCAAAGGAGTTCTTCCAGCTGTGTAGCTAGCTTCTTTGTGGTAGAATAAAAGTCCGTCTACACTTGGTAAGTCATTTTCAAAGTGTGGATATGTTTCAAAACTTTGTTTTAATATTGAGTAATCACAGATTGTATGAGGAATATATTTAAAAGTGTACGTATTATTAGTAGAAGGGATTTCTAACTCTGGCGTCTCGGCAATTTTAGATTGAAGCCAAAAAAAGCGACATTCAGCATCACATTCGAGGAAGGTTTGATCTGACCACAATAAAACGTCTAATATGTAAAAAGTGTTGTTTTTCGCGCTCCAAATGCAATCTAGAATTGTTGTAGTTCGTGTAGACTTTTCGGAATTGTAGGAACCTCCTGGCAGAGCGGATTTAAACTTATATTCAAATTTGCCTCTTTTTGAGTAAGATTTTGTTGAATTCTACATCAAATACTTTAAATAATTATTGAGTATTATTTATTGATCTTTTTACCTTTTCTGCCACGACTAAATTCCGATGTCCATCCGGGCAAAACTTCATAAACCACGAAACATCCAAATCTTCAGGCACTTCAATGAACCATTCGGAAAACATTATTTTATGGTTATATTCTCTGACGCTTGTATATTTTGGAGTGTGTTTAACAGTTTTTGATACTTCTAACAGTTCATTTATTCCTCGTATTTCATCTAATATGTTTTCTCTACGCCTATAATGAAATATTTAACAAAGAAAGGTGTGTTGACATGTGCCGGGATAAATTAAAGTACCTTTTTTGTTCTTGTAGAAGTTTGTCGCGTCGTTTATTTTGATCTATTTGCAAGGAGGCTTTATAAAGATCACAAAAAATACTTGGTTTAAGTTTTTCTGTCGATTCTTCCATATTTTTGAATGAAAATACGTAAAAACCGTCAGAAGTAACCTGAAAACTGTTTGAAATGTCAGCTGTCGCTGTCACTGCAGTAGTTATTTATGATGCTAGAGGTCTCCACTTCTCCAGCTGTTTGACAGTAGTAAAAATTCAAAAGTCATGTAAAATAATATTTATTTTTATATAACAAATACAAAATAGTTTGACACCGTAATCCATATAAAAATAAATAAATAAACCGTTTCCGCTTAAAATACAAATTTTTAAATTATCAGTGAAAAGTTATTGGAAAGGAGTTTTGTATCCACCAAAAACCTTTTCCAGGTGCTCTGCAACTGCAATACACAGATGATCGTTATATGGTGCAGCAACAACTTGAATACCCATCGGTAATCCATCTTTACTTAATCCTATCGGAACTTGAGTAACTGGAAACTGAAGAACATTGAAGATCGACCAATAACTAAAGTTAAAAGGTCGCAAGTACGCTGTAAAGTGATAACTCGCTGGCCAGGTGTATGATGGATAAAGAAGAACCCCATTTTTATCCAAGAGTGTCTACAATAAAACAACATGGTTATGAACATGGAGTCACCAGCTAAAATGACAGGTTAGTTTACCAAAAGTTTAGTTCGTAGTTTTGTAGTGAGTTCTACAGCCCAAGTTTCATTTTCTTTCGGCATGACAACATCATCAGCTAGTTTTAAAATTGCAGCAAGTGTAAATGAACTTTGCCCAGTCAGTTTTTTAATGATTTCCATCCATACGTTCAATGGTTCGCCGTTGCCGATTTCGTGTGCGAAATTTGTCGGTTCTTGTGTCATCCAATATCGCCAAAGTTTGTAAGAATATTGGAGCTCTTCTATATCTTCCAAACAAACAACTTTTTCTTCTGTTTCGTCTGGTAGTTCATCAATAAAATGGTTTACAACTCTGAAATAAATCAGTTACTTAATTATATTTTTGGTAGAGTTGAGTTAAACTTACTTTTTCATGAGCTCTCTCATTTCTAAACAAACAGAACTGCTTCTTCGATCCAGAGAATCTTGAACGAAATAATATTTTAGCTTTCTAACATCAACAGTAGCATCCAAACGAAGTTTTCCAATATTTTTTCCGACTAGAATTTTAAGTATTGGTTTGATATCTGCAGCATGGCGACACATGGGGCCTGGAACAACCATTGTGTGTTTTTCTAGTCCTGTTCTCTTTGTTAAACCTTTTGTTGAGATCAAATAAGACGTTGGTTTGTGACCGAAGATGCCACAGAAGAAAGCCGGCATGCGAATTGAGCCTCCGATATCCGTTCCTAAAACATTCACATCCATATTTCATCAAATTATACATCTCATTAACAAATTTCACTTACCAATGCCGAAAGCAGTACCGCAAGCTGCGATAAGAGCAGCTTCGCCCCCAGAGGAGCCCCCTGTAGTCCTAGTAGTATTGTATGGATTTAAAGTTCGTCCGTAGATATTGTTGTTTGACTCCTGCCATAAATTAAACTCTGGTATGTTTGTATTAGCAATCAGAATGCCTCCTGCATCGTTCATTAATTTAATGACATCGGCATCGTCTTTTGCCCGAATATCCTTTCGAGAAACCATTCCGAAAGTGTGACGGAGCCCTGAACATGACGTGCTTTCTTTCGTTGTGAAAGGAACACCCAAAAATGGCTTGTTTTTGAACGTTTCTTGGGTGGTTTTCCCACTAGCAATATCTTTATCAATTTGTTTGGCTTCTTCGAGAGCTTCTTCAAATCTGTTGTCAGTCACAGCGTTGATGATGCCGTTTACTTGTTGGATTCTGTCGATGTAAGCTTGAACAACTTCTTCAGATGTTCTTTTCTTGTCACGGATGCTGGCAGCAATGCTTGTTGCACTTTCTGTTAAATAGTTGTTTGAAACTGCTGGGATTTTAACCTCTTTGCCATTGTAGAACCAGCCGAATATACTGTCAATTAGTGTGTCAAATAATACTCGGATGTTGAACCACAGAAATAGTAACAAGTTCATGATGAATTTTCTAGCTTCTTTCTTCTGTCTGCGAGTAGAACTCTGTGAAAAGTGAAATCATCATGTTTTCAAATGAATTTTGATATTTGTACACCTACCTTTCGTGACTTGCTCATTTGTGATTTTTGTGTGCGTACTTATAAATGATTTTATCGCTTTTACGAACAATTAGGTGATATTTTTATGTAATCTACTGATATTTGTTAACAACCAAAAGTTATTTATCTAGCGAGTCATTGGCATCGACAAACTAACCTTGAACTTGATAGGAAATAAAAATTATGGAAAGCTGTTTACTGATTACAAACCTGTACTATTATTTTTTTAACTTTGTTTATTATTGTTGCTATTAATTATTAAAACAGTTATATATTTAAGTTGTTATTTATTATTATTAATATATTGTTTTAATGTTTATAGAGTCATCACAGATCAGCAATCATTTCCTGCAGCCTCAGCATCATCTGGAAGCAACTGGTGTTCAGGACCAGCCTCACCGAAGGCTATAAGCAATTATAATCGTGGACAACGTCACCGAAGTTAATATCTTTTCTGTAACCATCCCAGAGACTTGTCACAATTATCAGCAAATCCGAAAATGAATATGAAGTCCGCAGTTCATTGATTGCAGATCGACAGACGGTATCTCATTCCACTTCTGTAAGGCGGAGAAAAGAAACAGGTAGAAACCCAAACAAATTCAATTTTGAAAAAAGAAACCACTCTAGCAATGCCAATAAGAAAATAATGCAATCCTAAAAAAACACAAGTATTTCTAGAGTTCTAGTTTCAGAATTTCATTAATTAAACCGACGAAAATGTAGTATTTACTTTTGTCACTTTCTGCACGATTTTTAGAGTAATGTTTCAAAATCAATATGCAACGAGCCTTGATCAGAAACAAGAGTTGATGGATTCGAACCTTTCTGTCTTAACTTATACCGAAAAGTATGTGCTTCCGACTGATTCGGATTCAGTTTTTAAGATTAATTTCCTGTTGTGCAAAGTAGCAAATAATTTACAAAACATAATGTTGAGATGTGTACAATGCGGAAGAAATGTCACGAGTTATTTCTAAACTGAACTTGTAGAATTGTAGTTCGTTGTACAATCCCTCAACACGAATGTCGAATGAAAGATTGCTGAAATTAACGAATAAATGGATGAATATTTTTGTTATGGATTCAAGTGTTGTAAATATGGAGCTTGTAGCATATTTGGCATTAGGAAATGTTAGATTTATTCATATTATGGTAATATTTATTAGTTTAACGACATATGCAAAAATTGCACGCCATGCAGTCACACTGGAATATTAAAATTGATGTTATCGACTCAAATGTTGAATATTTAGACTCTGCGGCATATTTACTATTTAAATATGTTACATTTATTTATTTTATTATCTATAATTTAAAAGTATTTGAAAATTGTCGCCAATACGTATATTATAATATAAAGTTCATTTTCTTTATTTTATTATTTGTCTAAAAACTACATATATCTTACTGTATTCTAACAATAAATAATTATAACTGATTTTCAACTATTATTTAAGTACTATCAGTTATTTTTTCCCTAAAAAAATAATGATACAGGTACTTAGAGGACACTAGATCATTTAGTTTGGGGCACTTTCTAAAACAAGTTTAATAATAACGACCGCCAGTAGTTTGAAGGCCGATCAAGAGTTTGCTATTTTATTTTGGAAGCATTTCTCACATTTAGCAACGCATAAATATTATTCTGTAACTCGGATCATTATCTGTTAATGATCGATAAATCATTAACAACCCTTATTTTTTATGATTAATCTGCAAATTGCTAACAATTCGCTGTCATGATAAATAAAAATAAATAGATCATTACGCCTTTTACCTATTACTGGGTGTGGCAGCTAATTTTCGGTAAGTATATATTTATGCGCGTGAATTGCGGTTACCAGTCGTCAAATCACGACCCACAAAAATATTAATGGTGGGCAAGCCACAGGGGTAATTTTAAATTGGTGAAAATGTTTTGTCGGCTGTGAGAATCGAACCAGGGTTTTTAGGATCCACAGGCCGACTTGATATCACTGAACCTCTACCAGAAATGTATAAGATAACTATGAAAAATATAAATGATAATTAACTTGTCTATCATCAACAGATAATGATACAGTTACAGAATAGGGGGAGGTGGGGAGGAGGAATGTTGAAAAGATAAACACAAATAACAATCTAGGTACTACACAAAACACTCAACAAATAATGAACCGTACTTGCTCGCCTCTACAAAACTGAACACAACTCTATATGCCGACCCGAGTGCAGGTTCTTTTACCCAAAGATGTTGGTGACAAAGTTGGAGAAGCCACTGGAGATGGAAGACAAGATGCCGTTGTCTGTAGACGCGGCTGTCTGGTGTTGGTGTAGATAGGAGGGCCCAGCGTGGCTCCCTTGTCCTGGCTTGGGGCCTACGCTCTGCCCTGGACGGTAGAATGGACCGTCGCTTCGCTATACGCGATAAATAACATATATTTATAACTGTCGCATTGTGTCAAACCATTTCATTTAATTAATCATTAACTATAAATCATCCACAATGTTTATATATTGTTTTTAAATGAATTGTGTTGACAACAGATTACGTATCCAAGATTACAACAAAAAAAAAACAAAGATCAAGTAAAGTCTTTATCGCTTCACTGTGTTTTTGTTATTGTTGTTGTTGCCTTGGATACATGATTTATTTGATTGTTTTGGTAAAAATCCACATGCTTTCCATACTAAAATTGGTCAGGAAAGTAGGCACTTTTTTGCCGGTTTCAGAAAAATGGATTATCTTTTGATGTTTACAGTTAAATCAAATCTGAGACATGTTTAATTTATTTGTGAGTGTACCAGCTCTGCAATTGCAGATTTGATTGTGGTTACAGGCTGTTAATATTCACTTAAAACACATATAGTTGTATTTTCTTTTAAAATTTTTATATTTAAAGACAGTTATCAAAGTTTATTTGACACGTTTGTATAAATGAAATGTCTCACTTTCATCTCTTCATATACAAAAACTATTCACCCTCAAGTATTTATAAAAGAGAACCAAAACCAAGAAAATTAGAACACCGTGAAATTTATGAAGATATACAGAATGATCAAAAGAAATTATTTCAGTTGGCAATACAAAAATCCACCTGAAATTGGTGAATCTGATACATAAATTCATTTCCTGTTTTTGACAGTGACTTTTTAAAATTTAAAATGAAATTTGAGTACATTTAATTCTTATTAGTTTTTAGTTATATTTTTCTTAAATATCCATAAATAAAATTGTTGTTTCGCTCACCCTTTCTTTTATTCCTTAATATAACAATAATCTAATGTATTTCTATTACTTAAAAAGTCAAAATCCTCTTAGCTGTCAGACTCCTGACATAACCTATTTGTATTTATTACACACGTCAAATAGTATTTCCGCCTTTAACAGTCGTTGTGCCAACTGTAGAAAAAAAAATCTCTGTATTGCCAACTGAAACAATTCCTTTTGATCATTCGTGTAATTTTGATATATGTATATACAATGTGTATGTCCGAGGGGGTTGGATTAGTGTTACTTACACCTCTGACTGAACATTACAAGCTAATCATCTGGAAAATGAATGGCCTCCATATTGTCGTTTGTGGTGACCGCATCTGCAGCGAAAGTGGGCACATTCACAACAGCCTGGCGGTCACTGGACGAGCTGTGAACTGCACCCTCTAACTCCTAGTGGACACACACAACACACACAAAGAGAGTAGGTACCTCATGCAACAGAGAAGAACAACAGTGAGTCTTACGTGTTAGTGGCGAGTTTTACTTCGTGGTCGCGCGTGCACCGGTGCACCGACCTTCAAGCAGCATCAACACATGCAACATTTTACTTACAATACACACACCTTCATTTATTTCAATATTTACAACATAGAATCAATTTAGAGTTAAAATAATTGTATATTACGTACCATCAACTGTAAGTAACAGTTTTTAGGTCAAAAATGTAGTTTGAGAAATCGAGGCCCGAAGCGTAAAAACATCATTTACAGTTCGAGATTTTTTTACAATACTATTTTTTTACAATACTTGTACAAATATAGAAGAAATAGAAAAAAATAGGTTTCAAATTTAACAGCTGTCAAATTGTTGTCAAAATAAACAGGACCTCAATATGTAATATTTACTTACTGTCCACCAAGGACAGTAAGTAAATATTAAAGTCCTGATGTAACCATGAAAACCAACTGTGTAATACAAGTTCCACTTACTATGTTTAAATTTTGTCATTAATAGGTAACTTACATTGTATATATATGACAGCTATCTTCCCTTAAAAAAATTCTGAACGTTCTTCAGACAGTTTTCTACCCTTAAAAAAATTCTAGAACATTTATAAGCTGGCCTTCTTCCCTTAAAAAAATTCTGTATCTTCTTTGAATACTTATCTACCCTTAAAAAAATCCAAGAACATTTATAAGACAGCTATTTTCCCTTAAAAAAATTCTTATCATTCTTCACACAGTTTTCTACCCTTTAAAAAATTCTAGAACATTTATAAGACGGCCATCTTTCCTTAAAAAAATCCTGTATCTTACTCAAACTGTTATCTACCCTTAAAAAACTCCTAGAACATTTATAAGACTGCTATCTTCCCTTAAAAAATTCTGAACATTCTTCAAACAATTTTCTACCATTAAAAAAGATCCTATAGCATTTATAAAACAGCCTATATTCCTTAAAAAAAAATTGAACCTTTTTCAGACATACATCTTCCTAAAAATAATTATATAAAATAACTGTGCAATAAAAGTTGCACTTACTGTGTTTGAATTTTGTCATTAATAGGTAACTTACAGTACAAGTATTGCAAAAATATATATATATCACCACGCCTTCTACCCATTACTGGGTGTGACACTCTACCGAAGCAAATCTCGGTAACTGATATATTTATGCGTGTGCAGTGCGATTATCAGCCGTCAAATCACGGCTCCCAAAGATATTAGTGAAAGAAGAGCCACGGGGGTAGTTTAAATGTGATGAAAATTATTTGCCGGCTGTGGGAATTGAACCCATCTACCGCAAAGAATTAAAAAGGTAATCTGCTTTTCCCAATTTAAAATATATGAAAAATATAAATAAAAACAGTTCTTACCTTATGTGGAATAAGTGTGACATTCAACAAGGTCGGATGTTGTGCCACAACCCTAAAATCAACATCCCTCGGCATGTATCCATCCGCGTACACCTCCAACTTGTATTCACCAGGCAGAAGAATCCTCCAGAACTCTCCATACTTAGTCGTATGGAATCCAACATCCCTGCCTTTAATTTTAAGCGCAGCTTTCTCCAAGGGATTCCCATTATCATCCATGACGAAGCCATGAACACCTCGGTGAGCTTCCGCAAGGAATTTGATCAACGCGTCGCGGTTATCCTCCCAATATTTGGGCATCTCCGCCGCGGGGGGATACTTGCAGCAGGATAACTCGAGTGTGACCTCCATACACCCGTACCAGACGTAGTTGTAGTCCTGCATGCCACCTGCAAGTACAATCAACATGAGTGAGTGTTCCCGAGTGAGAGAAGTGAATGTGTGTTGTAACCTGTGAGTGGGTACCAGGCGGCGCCGTTGGTGACGCCGCGGGTGAAGCCGGGGGCGGAACTCCTGCACGCGACGCCGCGGGACATCTTGGCGTGGTTGTTGCTGTATGTGAGTGCCAGATGCTTGAAGACATCGTCGTCGGGTGTTAGAGATGGTGTGGACACGTAACTTTGGAACACTGAGAACAGCCCTTTATAAGTTCTTGTCAGCGACTTATTATTTATACTTATTTTTTTCAGACAGAATATTTTAACTAAATTATCAACGATTTGTTTATTTTTGTTAAAATCAAGGTGGAAAATAATTTAGGATGTTTTTAACACGGCTGTTTTAAAAATACTGGAGGATTTAAAAAAAAAATAATAATTAGAAAATGTTCAATTTTTTTAAAGAGAATGTTAGTGCTGGATTGCATGAAAGTTTTATAGGTTCATTAGCAACTAACAGTTCAATAAATTTCAGAAAATCGCTATTAATACTGTTACTAGATAAACAATTCTTTAACTAAAGAGCACTTTATATTTTTCTTGAAACCCAGCAGTCTTATATTTGAGGAATATTTATTATTTTAATGCACAGCCGGGCCGGTGTTTTAGCCCATGGGCCAAAAAGATAAAATCCCTATGGATACATAAATAAAATGACAATTTTTGTTTATTGTGATTACATTAACATCTTTGGAGGCCGTGATTTGACGGCTTGTAATCGCACTTCACGCGCATAAATATATCACTTACCGAGATCTGCTTCGGCAGAGTGCCATATCCAGTAATGGGTAAACGGCGTGATAATATATATTTTATTTATTTAATATTTGATTCTGCAAAATGTCATTTTGACATGTAATTGATGTACATATTTTAATCTTTTGAACATATAATCAAATGTTATTTTGTTGTGCATAAAATATTGTATGTACCACGGATGAAATTAGCGTTTCTAACCCTGAGCATGTTATTAGCCCTCGGTGCTTTGCGCCTCGTGCTAATAATCATGCCACGGACCAGAAACGTCTGCTTTTACCCTTCATACATAAATAACTATTATTATTTACCTGAATTTTAATAATTAGCACGTGATTAATATAATATAGTTCTTCAAAAATTTCGTATAAGTAAAAATGTGGCAAAAACAAGTGTTGACAAGCGTGAATTTAGTTTCGTGAAATGTTTCGCGCTTTTGTCAAATTATATCCATCTCTTAAATAAAAGAAAGCCTTCTTTTTCATTTTTATGCTTTCTTAATATTAATACTAACTTTGTCACCAAGAACTACCTACGTTACGATTAATTAATACATTCTTTTTCTCCCTCACTTGGAACTTGACCACAAAATAAAAAACCAGGCAAACATTATTTTTGTACGAAGATTAACATACAAAATAATAATTTTTTAGTGGAATTGCATATTGCGATGAAGTTTCTGTTATACAGAATAGCATAAATAAATAAATAAACTTACTAAACAACTTTCACACTTTCCCGGTAAAAGATTTAAGCAAATGATAAAATAACACTTGATTACAAGAATAAAACTAACAAGAATGATCTCACCAGCGCACAGAGCAGAAGATCGACAGATTCCTTTGTGAGCAAGACAAGAAAACAATCATTGTCTTTGTCAAACATTCTTAAATTACTTACAACAAAAATCACAACTCTCTGTAACATCAACAACAAAAAGCTAAAAGTTCACTTACTAGAATTAGGCGTATTATCAAACGGATAACTAGCAACTAGGGCTCCGCCATGCAGCCCCCCAGACAACACAAACTGTATCTTCGACACCCATTCCTTCACCGCTTCCGTTTCCGGCTGCGTTCTTTTATTATTCTGTTTGAAGTAATCAGGAAAGTTACGATTCAAATCGAAACCATGCGCGTTGTTTCTTCCTTGCGAGCCATCACAAACTCCTTCTTTAGCCACTTCAAACCCATCTGGGTTCATCGACGGCAGAAGATGGACTCTAGTGTTGTCCAGCATCCACCGGATGTACGGATCACCGGAAGTGTAGCTGTTTACTAAGTAATTCGCAAGATGCAGCATCAGTTCCCTGCTAACAGCTTCGTTTCCGTGCATATTCGCAACGTATTTTACATCAGGTTTACCAATCATATGCTCGTAGGGTGAGGAAGATACTACTAAGACCCAGAGGTCGCGTCCTTGGACAGATTTTCCAATAGAATACAGAGCAGTTAAATTTGGAAACCTTGAACTAATAGACCGAAGATATTTAGTCATTTGGTCGTAGTTGTGATAGGTGTAGTCGAGCTGGTAGGGTTGTTGGTTTTCTGGTGGTTGGTAGTACCTGGAGGAAGCTTCTTGGTCGGTGGAGACGGCTCCCAAGGCCCCTTGGAAGGGCATAGCTCCTGCCAGAAGCAGCAGAAGCCACATTGTTGATCAGGAGCTGAAAAAATTATAAACAATGCTGTCAATCAAGTGGAAATGATTATAAAACGGATGTTGAAAAAATTTCTATAGATTTATATCCGTATTTGTGTACAGTCTGGTTCAAATAACTCATTTGAAGGTTGAAATAATAAAAGAGAAAATATAATTACGAAATATTTAACAAGATTTTATTTATACTGTGTACCAATTTCAAAATATTAAATTCTAGAAGATTTCAAAGTATATATCATCACGTCTTTTACCCATTACTGGGTGTGACACTCTACCGTAGCAGATCTTGGTATGTGATATATTTTATGAGTAGAGCTGCCAAATTACGGCCTCCAAAGATGTTAGTGGAAGGGAAGCCATAGGGGTAGTTTTAATGTGGGAAAAATTGTTTATCAGCTGTAGAAATCGAACCCGGGTTCTCAAATCTCATAGGTATATATTATAAAATAAATAAATACATCATCACGCCTTTTACCAATTACTGGGTGTGGCATTCTATCGAAGCAGATCTGATGCAGATCTCGCTAAGTGATATATTTATGTACCGTCAAATTACGGTCCCTGAAGACGTTAGTGGAAGGGGAGGCCTAGGAGTAGTTTTAATGTGGTGAAAATTGTTTAAATTTTGCATCTAAATATTAATTACTGTCATAAAGACGGGTTGAATAATTTTTAGTAATGCTATTATTTTAATCAATTGAGAGGTAATTGCTGGATAAAAATTCATCACAGCCATCTTTCTTAAAAAAAATACCTAAACATGAAATAAACAACAATTTGTCTTTAAAACATTCCTAGACTTTTACAAGACTGTTATATCTTCGTTAAAAAAAAATTCTAGACATTTATAAGCCTATCATCTTTTTTAAAAAAATTCCTCGACATTTACCTTCGCTAAATAAATTTATTTATTTATTTGTCACATTAAAAACACATAAAATGGAATGTAGTTTGAGTTGGGTTTTTCCTAAAAATTCAAGTATAAATAGCACTGATAATCTAAGACATAATCATAATGAGTCGCTAATTATCAGCAGACATTTGATCTGTACTTTTCACATA
This sequence comes from Pterostichus madidus, assembly GCA_911728475.2. Taxonomy (NCBI): domain Eukaryota; kingdom Metazoa; phylum Arthropoda; class Insecta; order Coleoptera; family Carabidae; genus Pterostichus; species Pterostichus madidus. The sequence continues at coordinate 167,293 of OU452314.1, read as the reverse complement.
AATTACTGTCACATTATTTTGCAATTTTCTAGGTAATTTCACGCTTGACATGATTAAATAATTAATACATTGTTTCAACAACATTTTTCTGCATTTTCACTTGGCTTTTCAACTTGTAATGAATATAATTTGCACTTACTCTGACAGTTGTGTATGTTGCCCTTGACCTTCGCCCTTCAGGGCACCCGTCTACCTAGCTCTCACCTCAATCGATGACTTGAATCAAGTACAGCAAGCACAAAGAACAGTTAAGTGGTGAATGTAGCACAAGTTATGATGCGCGGAGCACAGCACAGCACGACACGGCACGGCACGGTGGAGGAGCAGAACGACACTGCAGTCTCAGAGTCGGAGAGACACACGCTTGTGAAATGCCCCTCTCACAATCAAGGCACTGGGGCAACATTTAGATCGGAAATGGGAAATTGTAACGGGATTCTGATTCTTATATTGCTCTGTGGGATTCGATTCGTTTACATTCATTTCATTCGGTGCATTTTAAATATTATTATAATAAGAAAAATAATAGCAACAACATATTTCTATTTGTCAAAGTTCTGCAATTGATATTTTGTCCTTGTAAATTTAAACATTGTTATAATAATATTCTAGGTATTGAGTTGGATTGTGGATTTGAAAACTCGGGTTTGATTCCCACAGCCGATAAATAATTTTTATCATATTAAAACTACCCTTGTGGTTTCTCATCGTTGAGGGCCGTGATTTGACGACTGGTAACTGCACTTCACGAGTATAAATATATCACTTATCGAGATCTGTGCCACACCCAGTCATGGGTAAAAGGCGTGATGATATATTTATTTGTTTATTGCAATATTTTAAATGATAAAAAAGAAACAAATGGAACTAGTCTATGTGTAATAAATAAAGTCGTAGATATTTGTCAAAGTAAAAAATAACTCATGTCTTTTTAAAATAAACAAAAACGAAATATACCATCACGCCTTTTATTCATTACTGCGCGTGAAGTGCGGTTACCAGCCGTGAAATCACGCCCTCTAAAGGTATTAGTGCAGGAGAAGCCACAGGGGTAATTTTTAATGAAAATTGTTTGTCGACTGTGAGAATCGAACACGGGTTTGCAAATTCATAGTTGGAATTGATACCACTCACTTACTCCATAAAAGAATATAAAACTATAAAATTGATTAAATTGAAAGGGTTCATGCTACTTTATTTATTAGATAACGCGTAGAACTACTTTTTTTTAAGATAGCTCAAAAAACAAAAAAAAATCCTGAACTTTTTTAGAAGCATTTATCAACCAATAATAATATTTAATATATATTTTAGACAGTTATTTTCTTAGAACATATACAGGTTGAACACAAAAACACGGAACATAAGAGTTTATTAACACAGAATTTTAAAATAAATAAATCATCACGCCTTGTACTAATTACTAGATGTGGCACTCTGCCGAAGTAGATCTCGGTAAGTGATATATTTATGCGCGTGAATTACGGGCGCCACAGGGGTAATTTTAAATTGGTGAAAATGTTTGTCCGCAGTAGGAATCGAACCAGGATTCTTAGGATCCACAGGCCGACTTGATACCACTGAGCTATTACCCAATAATGCTCAGTGGTATGAAGTCGGCCTGTGGATCCTGAGAACCCTGGTTCGATTCCCACAGGCGACAAACAATTTTCATAATTTAAAAAAAAAACTACCCCTGTGGCTCCTCCACCACTAACGTCTTTGGGTGCCGTGATTTGACGACTGGTAACCGCACTTCACGCGCAAAATATATCACTTACCGAGATCTGCTTCGGCAGAGTGCCACACCCAGTAATGGGTAGAAGGCGTGATGATATATATATTTTTTTTTTATATTAACAAACATTTTGAAAATGACTACATTTAAAAAATGGTGTTTGTTTGCTCTTTTAACGATCCTTGTAGCTCTCATAGTTCTCGAGATAGCAATGGTGGTACAACTAATTTGAACAGCCTGTATATGAGACAACCAATTTCCAAATCCAAATTCTGAAACTGTGTTAAGATACTTATCTTGTGCAATAAAAATTCCTTCAAACGTTTCAAAGTCACAAATTTATTATTTTCGATTATTTATCAACTTGCAAGTTTTATTTGAAATATAAAATATATGTGACCCGTACTATGATCTGCTGTTGCAGAACATACACACAGTTTCGTGTAATTATTGTAATTAATATACAAACCGGTAAACATGATTATCTATATTACTCATGCAAAACGTATTTTAATATTCATTTAACCAGTTCAACAACATCATCATCTCGTTAAAACCATTCATTACTTCATCAAATACGATTTAACCAAGGCCATCACTACAATCAAGATCGACAATTGCAGATCTAACATAATGACAACGATTTCAAGTATTTATGAGGTAAATGGCTCAGTGGTATAGAGTCCTTGGTAGCTGTAATTTGACGACTGGTAACCGCACTTTACGCGTATAAATATATTACCAAGATCTGTTACGGTAGAGTGCCACACCCAGTAATGGGTAAAAGGCGTGATGATATATTTATTTGTTAAAGTATTGAATTTGACCTTGAAAAAGTATGTCAAACAACGGCTTCTGGGTTCATCGACCCCTGTGACCGTGAGCCATCGTTCGAGCGCCATCGTTTCGTCTCACGTGACGACGTCGACGCTTCGATCAATGAAGCCGGCGTCATTTCCCCCTAAACTAGGATATTGATCGTTCGTGCGACGACGGCAAAGTTAAACCCACCCGCGACCCGCGACCCGACACAAACACATTCAGTACAAGCTAAAGAACTGATCAAGTGTTTTAGACACGATGTCTGGTGAGTAAACCACCCAGGGATCTAAATGCATAGTTGAAATCAGTGTCGGTAGATAATGCATTGATTACAACAATAGATCAAGTGTTTGTTGTCATAGCTACAGAATAACATTTGTTTAGCGTTGTTTACTTTTATTATATTTGCAATTTAAATTATGTGTATAAAAGTGTTTTTCTATCGTCAAACGACGCAAAAGCATAAAATAAAAGTCAGAAATCAATGATATAATGAGTGTTTATAAAATTGGTGGGCAGATCCTTCTCGGAATATTTTTATCATCTCCGTTATCAGTTTACAAATAAAAGGTGTCAGCGAATTTAACTTGGCGGTTTAGATGTGTGTTATCTTATTGAAATTCTCTAGTTAGTGACTTCCTGTCATTAGAGGAAGGTTTAAAATACCTTAGCTATAATTATTCCTAGCGATGTCAACCAGTAAAGTACGTGGATAACGAATAAGAAAGCGTGATTTTAGTCTGTTCATGAACTGTGACTTCTAGTGTATTGTTTGTATTGTGTTTGACCTGGTGAAGTTGTTGAATGATTTATGGAAAGTTTAAAAGTGTAGGATGGTGTGTGTCCCACATTTGCACATGATGTGCTCAGAACCTCCCACTTTCATTAACATCAACACCAACATCAACTTGGTGCAAATTTGCCATTTTTAGCTGTTGCTCAAGTGCTTAGTTGGTTTGTGTTGTTTGTTGGTGGTTTAATGGTTTGTGATGGCTACAATTTCTCAAAGTTTTGTTAAGAATAGGATTCGTGAGTTTTCCAAAAAAGTAGGGAAGAAATTTGTACCGATGATATAAATTTCTTATAGAATTATTTTTTAAAACTGCCTTTTAAACTGACTTAGAAGTTAGCCGAGTACTTTTAGGCGATGGCTAGATAATTTTTAAAGGGTCATTCACATTTCTTTATAACTTTCATTTATTTTTAGTTTTGACAGATAAAACGTCAAACATTTGTTTAATTTTGTTTTAATTTCATGGCCATCGATAGTTTTGAGGCAATTTTCCTCATTTTCAGATCTAATTTGTGCCGTTACACAGCATGCAAAATTAATTTCGTGTATTGATTTAACTGCAGAATTTTACGCTCAAAAACTTTTATTCAAAGTATTTTTGCTTCAAATAATTAGGCAAGCAGGAAATTAGTGTTTCTGATTCTACACATGTTATTAGCCCTTGGCGCTTCGCGCCTCGTTCTAATAATCATTCCACGGGCCGAAAATGCCTGTTTTGTTTGTGTACAAATGACAGAAGTGGTGTATTTTTGACAGAAATTATAATATGAAATGTTAATGTCTTGAACAAATAAAATAAAAATAAAATATATGGGGGTAGGTGGCCCAGTGGATTCTGATATTCTCGGTTCGATTCTCACAGCCGACAAACAATTTTCACCACATTAAAATTACGTCTGTGGCTTCCCCACCACTAACATCTTTGGGAGCCGTGATATAACGGCTGGTAACCGCACTTCACGCGCATAAATATATCACTTACCGAGATCTGCTTCGGCAGAATGTCACACCCAGTAATGAATAAAAGGTGTGATGATATATTTATTTATTTATAAAAATTTAAAGTTTGCAAACTTTTTTTAAATGAAATTTCTTAAGTGGTGTAATTATTAAGTGAAATTTCGCTTAATTTCGAAATTGTTAATAAAGCTTTAAAGATCTTAAGAATTATTTAAAAGTGGGGTCGGAATTTGAGAGACCGCTACCGACAAACAAATTTCATCAAATAAAAACAATCCCTGTGGCTCTCCCACCACTAACATCTTTGGGGGCCGTGATTTGACGGCTGGTAACTGCACTTCATGCGCTTAACTATCTCACTTACCGAGATCTGCTTCGGCAGAGTGCTACACCCAGTAATGGATAAAAGGCATGATGATATATGTGTTGTGGTTGTGTTAGTCTCGTGTATGAGTGAGTTACCTCTGTTTTAGAAAGATGGTGCAGGAGGAGCAGGCAGAGATTACATCGGTTTCGCAACGCTGCCCGACCAAGTGCACCGCAAGTCCGTGAAGAAGGGTTTCGACTTTACACTGATGGTAGTGGGTGAATCCGGTCTGGGTAAATCCACGCTCATCAACAGTCTGTTCCTGGGTGACTTGTACAAGAGCCGGCGGGTGCCCGATGTCACTGAGAAACTGAAGAAGACGACGTCGATCGAGAGGAAGACGATGGAGATCGAGGAGCGTGGTGTGAAACTGCGTCTGACGATAATTGACACGCCAGGTTTTGGTGATGCGGTGAACTGTGAAGACAGTTGGAAGGTTTGTACTGATTATATTGATGATCAGTTCAGACAGTATTTCACTGATGAGAGTGGACTCAATAGACGGAATATCCAGGATAATCGAGTGCATTGTTGTTTGTATTTCGTTCCACCCTACGGACATAGGTTAGTTTCACTTGTCACTATTCATCTACACACAATTATACAAGTGTTTTTGTTAATTATGTTCCTAGGGTCGTTGATTTCTACCGATGTTTGAATTTCTGAGACGTTCAAACATTCGAATGTTTTGAACTTCTTCAGAAAAACTTCGATGTTTTGAAGCTTCGAATTTATGAATTTTTCGAAGCTTCAAATTCTTGAATTTTTTGCCACTGAATTAACGCCATCTATTATCTCCAAACACGCTCACGCATAATTCGTGAAAAGTCAGCCACAAATTAAATAATAAACTCGGTGAAGTATCCTGCAAAAACTCTGCAAGTTTAGGCGTCTTAATTAAAACATCTACTTTCTTACCGCTATGGACTTTTAGTAAAACGTTTTAAAATGACAATAAAAATGATACAAAAACGTCTTAATTAAAATGTTTTTGACAGTGTAGCGAAATTTTAAGTCTACATTGAATTAATTTGGCAAAAAATAATAATTACTTACGAATTAATACAAAACTCTGCACATGAGTTTATTCTGAAAATAATTCATATCAACATGTCGTGTTCATGTTAGGATCACAATTCTATAATTCTAAAATTCTAAAATTTAGAATATTCCAAAATTCGAATCTGAACAATCGAAAGACTCAAATATTCGTAAAATCAACAACCCCTGATACACACCATGCATGAATATTTTTCTAAAAGGTTTTTGGATAGTTTTAAGAAGTATTTGGTAGTCTTTTCAACTACTAAATATTTTTTAAACCATTTAGAATTATACAATAGTTATATGTGTATCTAGAGTAGAAAGTAATCTCTTACCGTTCGCACTTGGAGATTGTTGATCGAGGTGTAACCGAGCGGTAAAGACACTTTTTTGCTCGAGGTATACATAATTTTTTTTGTTCTACGACCGAGTCGACAATATACTATAAATTCATGTGTTTTAACCATGAAAAGTGGGTTTAATATAAATATACCTGGTATATCTTATTAAATGGATTTTAATACTTTGTAAAACCATCTTAAATTATCTAAACAGTTAGTTAGTTTGACAGCTAACATTCTGTAGGCACCAGCACACCGCATGAGAAATAAAAATACAAATTACTTTCAGTTTAAGACAAATGGACCTAGAATTAATGCGACGACTCCACAGAAAAGTTAACATAGTAGTAATAATCGCTAAAGCCGACACATTAACCACCACAGAAATTAAGAAACTTAAAGAACGAATCCTCCAGGACATTAAAGACAACGAAATACAGGTACACTCCACCAACACAAACACAACTGTACAACGCAACTTTACACTTTGTTTCTCTCTCTCTACAACAGATGTATGAATTCCCCGATTGTGACAGCGACGAGGACGAGGACTTTAAACAACAAGATCGAGACTTAAAAGCTACCGTACCTTTTGCTGTTGTTGGTAGTAACACGGTGCTAGAAGTCGCCGGCAAGAAGATCCGGGGACGCCAGTATCCCTGGGGCGTCGTGGATGGTAACTAGCACTTTTTTATCACGTCCCTGTTAAATAATAAATGATTCTTATTTTAATTGATAGAAGAAAGTGATATTTTTTACATGTTCCGTGAATATAGAGAAAGTTTTGATATGAGATAGTGTGCATAGTTAAACTGGATGTATTATGAAAAATAGGTTTTATGGGAAAACAGTTTTTTCGTGCGCAACGCTTCAAAAATTATTTTAAACAAAAATGGTTTAAATAAAAGTTGTACAGTTTGAAATTCTGCATCTAAATCAATAAATTAAATTAATTTTATATGCTTTGTAGCGGCACAAATTAGATCTGAAAATGACGAAACTTGTTTGAAAACTATCGATAGCCATGGAATTAAAACAAAATTAAACAAATGTTTGATGTTTTATCCGTCAAAACTGTCAAAAAAATTTCTACAACTATCAAAAAACTAGACATTTTTACATCGTCATGGATACGTGAAATTTGTGTTTTTTCCACGATTAAAAAAAAATATTTTTTTTTCCATAAATATGTCAAATTACAAAATCATTGAAGTCGACCTGTGGATTCTGAGAACCCTGGTTCGATTTCCACAGGTGACAAACATTTTCAAAAACTACCCCTGTGGCTCCTCCACCACTAACATCTTTGGAGCCGTGATTTGACGACTGGTAACCGCACTTCACGCGCATAAATATATCACTTACCGAAATCTGCTTCGGCAGAGTGCCACACCCAGTAATGGGTAGAAGGCGTGATGATATATATATATATATATATATATATTTAAATTCAAATTATTTTTTGTTTGTTTCCTTCAATGTACTTGAACAAATTAATCATTATTGTATTATTCTTTTTTCTGTCTAAAATAACAAGTTTTCGTGAAGCAAGTGTGTTGTTGTTGTTTCCAGTTGAGAATCCAAGTCACAGTGATTTTATAAAGCTTCGTACAATGTTAATATCAACGCACATGCAAGACTTGAAGGATGTGACGGAGGATGTTCATTATGAGAACTTCCGTGCGCAGTGCATCTCGCAGATTTCCCAGCATGCGTTGCGTGAACGAGGCAAGTTGAAACGAGAGTCGGGACCAGCCTACGACCACAACACCAACATCACTGAAACTGACCGATTGTTACTACAGAAAGACGAAGAGGTACAAACACGAGCTGAACAATTTACAATCAACTCTCTGTTGGGGTTCTCTCTTTTACGACAATTTAGAAGACTTTAAAAATGGTTGAGTTGATGTGTATGTAAATGAGATGTTGTTTGTTATAGATTCGAAGGATGCAGGACATGTTAACGCAGATGCAAGAAAAGTTAAAAGGCCAAGAAAAGAAACACGACAGTATTATAGATGTTTAAAATAGTGTGTAGAGCCGCCTCTTTGTTAAAAGTGTCTTGTGTAGTTTTACTAACTACCGACTATTACATATACGGTTTGTGCCAAATACTATCTATACCAATCAAACTTATCTATCTTTAGAAAACTTATTCAAAAATCAAAATATATACCTATGTGTGTGTGTGTGTGTGTGTGTGTGCGCGCGCGTGTGCGTGAATCAATCTATTTGTCGTGGACTATATGTAATATTTTGTAGTTATAAAATTATAATTTATACTTTGTAATTTATATACAATATTTATAATAAACTATTTAGTCAAATTATACCAAAAAATAAACAATTAGTAACAACAAACAGTTTTCATTTCATAAATAAATCAGATTATGTGAACAAAATCGAAAAACCAAATTATTTTATGCACAACCGGGCCGAAAAACATGTGCTTTACCCCTGGAAACCATCAATAATAAACTCAAATTGCAATATTCAATTCGTATTTTTACATTACTTATTATTACTTTCATTACATTCACTTAATAATTTAAAATTATAATTAATTGGTGTAGTTTAGTTAATTAAAAAAATCATGAGATTTTTAGCGCGATTTAAATCATAGACACCCTAAAATAAACACAATTTAAAGCTAATAAAATCTTTAATTTTATATAAAAATGTCAGTTTATCTTGAAAATATACAATAACTTTACTAATTTATCACATATACTTGATAATAGCTTACAATACGTTCAATATTGTAATAATATACATTATATTTAGTATTGAATTAAGTCATTTCAGTCCTTACAGATCTTAACCTTTAATTAATTTACTAGAATTTCTTCATTTCGCTCCTCCCTCGACCAGGGTTGTTCTCTCGCACTAGCAAACGCCACATAGAATAAATTAGCACCAATATTAATCCCCGCTGCTAAATAGAAAACCACCCGCCACTGTCCCAGCGTCTCCCTGCCTTCAATCAGCAGCCCCACCGCGTACGGAGCCAAAAACCCACATGTATTTGCCGCAGCATTCGTGATCCCATACATCGTACCAGCGAATTTAGGACTCAACGCGATATGGTTCATTTGATTTCCCGCGTACACCGCCCCCGCAAACGCCCCAGGAATGGTCAACATCAGCTGAACAGCTGTTCGGTCACACGACAGCCACGCTACACCCAACAAACCCAGAGATGGAACCACTGAACCAATAGAATTAAACAATTTGTATGAGGTTGCCAAGGAAATGTAGTTCTTACTCAACAACCAATCAGCGAAGATGCTGATGACGATCCCTAACAACCAACTTGTTAGGTAGGGAAGCGCGGACAAAAGAGAGTTTTGTTGAATGTCAAAATGAAGCATATTATTCATATAAGTCGGAAATTCGGTTAACTGAGTGTAAAAAGCCCAAGATTGGCCACACTGCGTCACTAAAATAGCCCAAAGTGGAACACAAGTTACAAATTTACCCCAAGGTATTTTACTGTTACGATTATCTTGATTCATTTCACCGACACATTCTTGGATGTACGCTTTTTCTTGCGGATCAATTCTAGGATGTTTACTTGGGGCATCAAACACGAAATACAACCAAAAAACAAACCAAATTAATCCTAAACCACCGAAAAGATAAAAACATAACGGCCAACCACCCAAAAAATCGAGAGAGCATAGCCACCCCGATACCGGAAGAGACACAACAGTTCCAAAATTAGCTCCCGCGTAAACCAACGCAGCAAACTTGCTTCTTTCTAGCGGCGGCACCCACCGAGCTAACATGGCGTGCATGGCGGGAAAGGTGACACCTTCACCCATACCCTCGAGGACCCGCACTGCGATAAACAAAGGAAAGTTGGTGTAGGCGGCGATTGGAGACAGAAGTGTAAAGATAGCTGTGAGGAAAACTCCTAAACCAAAGACTAATCGACCACCGAACAGTTCACTAAGACGTCCACCAGGCACTTGTGTTAACACGTAACCGTAGAAAAACGACCCTAAAACGATACTCTGAGTTGCTTCGTCCCACTGGAATTCACCGTCTTTCTAGAAACAAATATTTGTAAAACTGCCGTGCTAAATATCAAATTGTTTGTGCAAATAATGACGCATTTATTAAAAAAAAATGTTAACCGCGTGATAAAAAAATAAATATCGATAAATGATGACTCAACAATCAATCTAAAATAAGTTATGTACTTACTGGTTTGATAGTATCATTTGCGCTATTGGGAATGGGGCAAACATCAATAACACTAACGTTAGTTTGTGGAATAGCAGAATTGTTGACCATGGCAACAATTGCAACAGAAAGATTGACACGCATTGCGTACACGTTTGCAAAGCCAAAAAATCCTAGTAGACCTAAAATATCCATCAATTATACTTTGTAGAATGTTAATAAAGACTGACAAACCTAATATATATCTTGCTTTCATCCGTTGTTTAGTATCTTCCACTAAAATGTAACAATGGAACTTAGTAACAAAAGAAACGAATAAAAAAAAGTTTGTTTAACCTGTCGGGGGTATAATTCTAGTTAGTTCATCTTCATCCTCATCCTCAAAATCCTCAATATCCTCACTCTCTTCTTCATTATGAAAATCTTTGCTATTTAGTGACTGTGTGTCTCTTGAACTTTGAAACATTTTGGATGGATGCAACGTAAACGTGACACTGTCATACGATTTAACACAAGTGATGGACAGAAAGCAGTTTCAATGATTACGATTATATGACTCACATGTATCGTACATAATAGAGATTCGGTAATATTTATGGAAATCAGTGCACTATTGCCTTGAAAAGGAAATATAACGTCTTATCTCTGAATGACAACAGAGAAACGTCAAAATGATGTTAGTGTTTATTTCCTCAGGTTGGTACTACTTGTCCTTGACACGATGGTAAAGCTAGCTACATACTTGTTAGTTTTCATCGAGAAAAAATGTAATTATTAATTAATTAGATCAATCGGAAAATTCAGAAAGAAAATGTACAGGTTCCTGAATGTACTTGGAACATCAATAAATATATTTCATAAAAGATATGAATATAAATAAATTGATTTCGGTAATAATCTGAAAAAGCAACGCGTGCTTCAAAGTGCAGATTGGTCCTGAATGTATCTTTGCCAAGAAGAATTTTCTTGCTACTCGTGTAGAAAAAGGATCTAAATTAACGAAATGGCTTCTAGTCAAGACGATGTAGACGTATTCGATAGTTGGGAAGAGATGGACAATACAGAAGTAATAAATTACTTTCTATAAATACTAAACTAAAAAGTATTCTAACCTTAAATTTCGTACCTGTCAATTTTCTAACGTCGATGAATCCTGACTTTTTACTCAACTTTCTAATTTTTTCTAGGTATTAGAACGCAAATTAAAAGAAATATTACCTCGACCAGGCAAAACAATAGATACAAATAGGTAATTTGACTTGATTGACTCTTCCAAAAAATTCTGTCACCTTGTGATTTTAGCTGTAGTAACGGGCCAGTAAACGTAATATTATTAGGAGATAATGCATTGCGTTCGCAATATGTGCCTCCAGAACCAACAGTGAAAATATTAAAGCGACCTACAAAGGATACGCAAGTGTTGAACGGTGATTCCAAACCTAGGCAACAATTTAAAACTTTGAAACAAAGGGAACAAGAATACGCCGAGGCAAGATTACGAATATTAGGCGAGGCTCACAGCTCAGAGAAAGATGAAAGGTGCGTGATTGTTTCAAAGTGTATGTGAAATATAATTATATAATTGCATTTTTAGGATATGTGGGATTCAAAATAAACCTCCGAACTCAAATCAAACTAATGCCGGACCTGTGTTACGACTGCCGAAGGGTCCGGACGGGACCAAAGGCTTTAATCTACGTAGATAGTACACAATTGTTGTACGGTGAACAAACTTTATAAATTGTTGAAAGACTAATAATTTTATACACCATGACGATTAGTGAAATTTTATTTAAGTGCAGTGATGATGAATTATTATTTGTAAATAAGAATCTATGTTGATTGTGCATTATTATGTTTTTAAACTTAGATTAGGATTGCTTTAGTTTACATTATGTATATTTTAATTAAGAAATTCTGTAACCAATTCAATACGTACGGTCTGTTGTTAGAAATAAGGATTTATACATTTGATACTTGGAAGATTTAGGGATCAATCGTGCTTTGGTGACATTTTCAACTTAATTTAATCGCCCGGCTCGTAACTTTTAAACCACTACTATGCTCACAAATTTCAATATTTTGTTGGTCGGGTGATTATCTGTCTAAAATTCAATATTTTTCCTTCTAAATAATTTTAAAACTAGTACAAAGTAATTGAAGCGGAAAAATATTTTATACCTTGTACATATTTGGTTTGAAATTACGTATTTGTAATAAATTGTTTTCAGTGTGTTGATTTTTGAGCTTTCTATATACTTATTATTATTAACTGTATGTATGGCGTGATTTTTTTTATAAATCTAAATTATACCGGGTGGTGCTTGATAAGGGGGTGAACATGTACGATCATAATGTTTTAACTTCTTGCTTTCATAATTATTTTAAGCAATAAAACTTTTAGGGCATCATATAAAACTAAATGAATTTTATGCACAACCAAAAGCATGTGATTTAGCTCTAAAAATCGGGCTTAAACACTTATTTTTGGCCCATGGGCCAAAAAGAAATAATTCCTATGGAAATGATAATTTTAGTTTGTTGTGAATACTTGATACATATAATTAAATGTTATTTTGTTGTGCATAAAATATTGTATGTACCACGGCTGAAATGAGCGTTTCTGACTCTGAGCATATTATAATAATAATCATGGCACGGATCAGAGACGCCTGTTTTCAACCTTAGTACATAAATAACTATTATGCACAACCGGGCCGAAAAGCACCTAAAAAGCAGGCTTAAACACTAGTTTTTGGCCCACGGGTGAAATTAACGTTTTTGACTCGAAGCATGTTATTAGCCCTCGACATCTTGTGCCTCGTGCTAGAAACGCCTATTTTCACCCAAATAACTATAGCATGTTGTGTAGCACCATAAATTAGATTGAAAATAATGAAAATTGTCATGAAATTGAAACACTTGTTTAATTTTGTTTCAACTCCAATGACTGTCGATAGTTTTGAGGCAATTTTCGACATTTCCAGTTTAATTTGTGCTGTTACACAGCATACTAAATTTGTGTATTGATTTAGCTGTAGAATTTTATGGCCTGTTTAAAATAATTCAGAAAGCAGGAAATTACAACCCCCTTACCACACACACCACACCACCCAGTATATGAATATATTATATTCTGCAATTATTTAAATAAAACGTTTAACTAATTTGCAGTCTAAAATTTATTTAGCTCATCACAAATCAGTATAAAAATATAAAAAGTATTTTATCACATTTGTTATGTTCGGGTTAATTTCGTGATTGTATCCAAGATTCGCCGTCGTTCTTCTAATTCTCGTTGGGTGTCGCACAGATCTCGGTCGCGTAAAGAAATCGTTTCTTCGTGACGTTTTCTTAATTCTTCTAATTCTCGAACTTGTTTACTTAAATCATCAATTTGTTGCGCATTTTTCACTAAAATCGTATTTTTCTCATCCAAACTTGCCTTCAGTGTCAGTACATTATTTTCTATAACTTTGGATGCTTTAACGAGCGCAATGTTCTTGTTTACCGTGTCTTCATATTTCTTCGATAGGAACTTGTTGTTTTGAATGTTTTCATTTACCTTTTGTTCTAATATATGTATACTAGCAGCCTGGTCTTCTATTGTTTTATCAGAGCTAGCTAACTGTAACGATGATTCTTTGTTTTTAACTTGTTCTTTTGTTAATCGCGCGTTGAGCGATGCGATATTTTCTTCGCTAAGTTTTAGCTGTTTTTTGGATTCTTCGTTGCATTGCTGTGCATGGAACAAGAGCTGGTGTAACCGAGTGACTTCAGTGGAGACCTGCGCCAAACGGTGCTGCAGGTGTGTTACGTTTTGGCTAGCGGCTTCTAAGCTAGCTTGTGCTGCCCTCTCGGCATGTCCAATCGCTGCCATCTTGAACTCATAAAGTTCCATCACTTCTGAAGTGGCTATACTTTGCACTTGGTTATTGTTTAGCGCTTCGTTCATCCGATTGATTACTCGATCAAGTTGCTCAAGTTGTGAACCGGAAATGATCGGAACTGTAGTTGAATACAGCCCTTCCGGATAGTTCATTTGTTGTGGTTGACATTGATGCTGGGTCATGATATTTGACGGCTGGATTTCTGTCATAATTCGTGCGATTTCTAACAATGGAAACTGTTTACACTTGGCCATCTCAAACACTAGTAATTTTGTGTCTAATTGGCAGGAAGAATAAAAAGCGTGGGCTAACACTGCATGCATTTGTTTATGCCCGAAGATTTTCCCTAAAAGTGGTTCCCAATTTTTACCAACTTTAGCTAAAGCACAGACTAAAGCAACTGCATGAACGTATAGTTCATTTAATTCGCTTGTGAATGATTCTTTTAGTCGGGATTCGCCCCCGGCATTGAGGTGATGGTCCTCTGTTTCTAATAGCGCGTCAAATATCTTTAAAATTGAAGATTGTTTTAATGTTGCTGTTACTTTACTTGAAAATGATTCGTTGATGACTAAAACACGTAACAGTTGTAGCAGAGCGGTTAACTTTCGTCCCTGTTCGCTGTGAGTGAAAGAAAGGGGCCCACCAGAGGGCACAGAACTGTCTATGATGTGTAGGAGGACACTTAAGCCCGAGGCGAGTGGTTCTAGCACTTGGACCTGGTTCTGTTGTTCCGCTTTGTTTTCTGGTTGAACGGCGATGCTTCGCAACAATGACAGACTTTTCGAAGACACTATTTCAGTTTGAACCCATCCTAAACTAAGCTGAACCATTCGAGCGTGTAATTTCCGCAATTCCGGGATTTTCATTTCGATTAATGAATGTAGAAACTCAAATAGTAACGCCATACATTCTAGATCAGTTTCTGAATCGTCGGTAGTGTTTTTTTCTCGTTTGAAATTGTTTTCGACCGCGTTGAGAAGTTTTACTACGTCGTCATAGTAATGTTCGTATAAACAAACAGCTGAAACACTATCTTTCTCGTTTTTAACTTCGAGGAAGAACTCGACGATGTGTCGAAGACGGATTAAGTCTTTGACTTTGAATGCTTCGACTATTGTACCGAAAGTAACGCGGACAAATTGTAAAATGTCTTCTTTAGGGACTTCACCGTTTATATGTTCTAGGATAATTAATAATTTGTAGACTTGGACGTCTGTAGCTGGGTTCTAAAAATAAATTCAGGCGGCTAGTTTGTTTATTTCAATATAATCCCCTTTATTCTGTAACTGAATCATCTATTACTGATCTGTTCTGACTTAAATAATTTTATTGTTATAGTAAATTATTCTGGTCACAGAATACTGAAATTACGAAAATCTATAAAGTAATTATGAAATATAAAAAGCTGTCATTAACATATCGATCGTTTATAGATAATGATCCAGTTACGAAATAAGTGGGAATGATGAATATCGTACCTTCATGGCCATGATAGTTTTAAGAAATTGTTTTGTGTTGACAGTTCGCATCAGAGTATAAATCACAGGCAAATTTTTGTGACACAGATTTAAAAGAACTCCTAAAGATAAAGAAATAACTCCTTCGTCGCCCTGTTGTATCCATTTGGTTAAAGTCGTCAACAAATGTGGAAGATACGATATCTGCCATGATATATTAATACCATACGTCAGTTCTTGCATTAAAGTCAAAAGTTTCTGTTTTTTATCCCTAGCAAGATGATCGCCTAAAAGTCTGCTCAAGATTGGAAGAAATTGGTAAGTATGAATGAGTGCTTTGTGTGCAGACTTATTTCTGCACGCTTGTTGAAGAACTGTGACTGCGAACCAAGCCAAAGGTGATCTGGGGTCCAAACTACTTATAAGTTCATGTAAACTGACGAAAAATTCAGCGACAACACTGCTATTTGGATCGAAAGTGTTTATGTCTAACGATACACCGATCAACTAGAAAGTAATGGTTTTAATTGTGAGAAATATGTAGGTATTGACATTCTAACCTGTAAAGTGCGACTTAGAATGCTGGCAACATCTTCTGACTTTGTTTTACTGTATTCTTGAGCCGCATTGATAAATTGTTTCATGCGACTCTTTTCTCCTGAAGTATTTGCCGAAGAATTACTTAGAAAAGTGTTGCATGCGCTCATTTTCCTTATAAATATATAATACACGCTTCCCGACAATAATTTTGTGTAATAACTCAAATAAACCACTCTTTTATAACAAATTCAAAATTTATTGTTCTATTTTGATATTTAAATTTGTTTAACCGTTGACAGCTACATTAAGCAGTGTTGCCAACGAACATTAGTGAAAAATCTCAATTTTGTTTGTAAAATATCCCTAGATCATTATTTTCGAAAAGGGATCGCGCCATATAGAATTCAGTCGATAATTTTCAAATCGCCAAATTAGTACTCCATTGTAAATAATTTTGCAATAGAAATGTAGTTTACATCACTTGTACACTATCTGATACAAGAAGCACCGATTATTTTATGCTTTATGAGGAAAAATTATAATTTTTAATTGACAGATGACAGCGATTCTATTGTTCGAAATAGAATTCTATATGGCGCGTTCCAGGGGCAGATATCTCTAAAAAAAAAAACTATCATTTTGTCAGTTACCGGCCGCTGTCATTCACATCATGGTATAATATTTAGTAGTTGTAGCATATTCGAGAACACAAAATTAATATCTCCATAAATGTCGCTAGCGTTCTACTGTAGATGAGACAGGTAAAATCTTTCAAAAAGTTGCGTTTTTATTTTGGGAGTCACTACATTGGCAACACTGAGGTTAAGTAACTAGATTAAGCATAAAAATATCCCTGTGGAAGTCACCAAACGCGCACACATCAAAGAAAAAGAAAAAGTTCATGTAAATTCCAAATGGCATGTATGATGTTTATATATTAAAATGTCATCGGTAGCAAGAAACGAAAGAGATGTTGTACTTTGTGAAATAACAAATTTTGTGCTATGTACAATCACTACAAAATAAAAACATGTATATAAAAACCATATAAATTGTTGTTTAATTAAAGAATGTACGAAGAGATGATCAATTTAAGATGCATAAAATGGTAAGCTAATCAAACTTCTTTACTATCTGTTGGTGTCATCACTAATTTACGTTCTTTCTACTTATTTGATCCATTAAATACTCCCCGAAAAAACTCCCAACAAACAGCTGTTATATTTCAAGAAACTAAACCATATTTTGGCCTAATTAATCACTGTACATCGGCTAATAATTAATTAAAATGCAAAATAAAGAAAAACTACATTCACCAGAAATTTTGCGCAAAAATACGCCCAAGATCCTGCAATCCACATGCCACATATGCGAGGAGATTGTCTGCATTTTTCAGTAAAATTTCATTAGAAAAATGCCTTCAAACGATAATTTAAACATTAATTTGATAAATAACACATCAGCATTTCAGTAAACGAGCATAAATTGTGTATAATTTAGTGCCGAATCAACAAAATACTCCGCAATTTGTTGAATTAACAAAAAAAATCGTTGAGCAAACAAGTATAAAAAGTTTGTAATATTTTTAACTGCATGTTTATCAAATTTATGATAAACCGAGTCGGAAGTAGCGATAGTTGTCTTTTATGAGTGTTCTATCTAAATCGTGTCGCAAAACTGTACAAAAACATAAAAATGATGTAATTTAATATATATTTTCGAAGTTGATGATCAATTGAACAGGATCTACGGTATAATAATTGTAATAACAAATAAATAGTCCGCGCGAGTTTTTTAATCGCCGACGGGTATTATGCAGGTGTAATTCGTCACTATTGTTGCTATCATTAATGTTCACGTTTACTTTTATTTGTTGTTATCTCATGTTTAGTTAACTTATTTCGTAGCACGCGTCCAACAATAATAAAAACAATATACTTTTGCGATTCATTTCAACCAAGTACGTGACGATTTTTGTGAAAAACATTGGCATAGAATGTTCTTCGAGAATATTATAAGGTATTTTTAAGTAATATTATTTAACAAGTGTTTAATTGGTTTTTGATGTACAGAATGTTATCACTTCAAGGTTCATTAATTTATTTGTTTATTTTATCTTCGCTTAAACTTGTATTATTTTTGTTTTCCGTATTATTCATTAATTAATAATA
The DNA here is from genome assembly GCA_911728475.2 of Pterostichus madidus. Lineage (NCBI taxonomy): Eukaryota > Metazoa > Arthropoda > Insecta > Coleoptera > Carabidae > Pterostichus > Pterostichus madidus. The sequence continues at coordinate 148,976 of OU452314.1, read as the reverse complement.
ATAATATTACTTTAGTTTATTATTTATTTGAAGCTTTTTATTTAAATATTTATTATTCATATATAGAGAGTTTATTCTAATTAATTTTATTGTGAACCAAAACAAAAAAAATTTGAAATTTGCAAAAAGTTGTTTTCCAAAAGTATACATTTTAGTACAATGGGATTTTTATCCTTTTTATTAATAACAATACAATTAAAATAATCAAAATAACGTTATATAATTAAGAGTATCTATATATTAACTTTTTCTCTCACTTCTATAAAATAATATTCAATCCTTCTTATTATGGCTCTACTAACTAGTAATTATTATTATTATATACTGGGTGTGGCACTCTACCGTAGCTGATCTTGGTAAGTAATTTATGATCGTCAAGTCAAATCACGCCGCCCAGAGATGTTAGTGGTGGAGGAGTCACAGAGGTTATTTTAATGGTTGTTATTATTATTCAGACTACTAAATATGGGTTGGAAATTTGTACAACTAATTTCAGAGTAATTTTTCCGTTCCATGCTTAGAAATATATGCTTCACTAACCTTTTGTTGCTCATAGGACGCACATCAGCCGTCAATTCATCTTCGCATTAGCGATTGGAATGCTCTCCGGCTTCACCTTCGCCTACTTGATGCTAGTGACAAGCAGCAGCTCTCTCGACAACACCTGGTTCCCATTTCCTCTCGGAGAAGACGATCCACATTCCTCCAGCGCACTAGCAGGTGCTTCGGGACCTCTCACAGATCCAGGAGCTCACAATCACCCGCACGAAGAGTTCCACCACATGGAGAATCACCAGGTTGCTGAAGAAATTAAGAAGAAAGTTCGAGTGTTGTGCTGGGTCATGACAGGTAGATTTATACAATATTTCTTATGAAATGGTATAATAATATACTACTTTAGCTCCGCAAAACCGTTGTGAAAAGTAAAACTTTAGTTCCGATATTTTTTGACATATCAGAGCGCTGCTGTCCGTTCCACCGATCGCTGACGTATATTGCCGAGTTGGCCCGAATGTCAAGTTTGACAGATGTAACTAACCTAATAAAATTAAATATAATTCTGCGATTTTAAAATTTTGTCATGTCAAAAACTACCCTCCATTACTTTTCTTATCAGTGATTGTGAAAATAATAAAATAATGATTTTTAGGACCAACAAATCACGCCAAGAAAGCGAAACATGTGAAAGCAACCTGGGGAAAACGTTGTAACATTCTTCTCTTTATGAGTTCCGCCGAAGATGCTTCCCTACCAGCTATAGCACTTCCAGTTAGTGAAGGCCGCGATAATTTATGGGCAAAGACTAAAGAAGCCTTCAAGTACGTCTACCAACACCACAAAAACGATGCTGATTGGTTCTTGAAAGCTGACGATGACACGTATGTCATTTTAGAAAATCTACGATACATGTTACTTCCGTATAAACCTAGTGAAGCTCTCTACTTTGGTTGTCGGTTTAAACCGTTTGTGAAACAAGGTTACATGTCTGGTGGAGCTGGTTACGTGTTAAGCTCCGAAGCTTTAGGAAGATTTGTAGAGAAAGCTCTGCCTGATTCGAAGCTTTGTTCGAGCTCTCATCAAGGAAGTGAAGATGTTGAGATGGGCAAGTGTTTGGAGCGAGTTGGTGTAGTTGCTATGGACACGAGAGATTCGTTAGGACGGGGGAGATTCTTCCCGTTTGTTCCGGAACATCATTTAATTCCAACTCCGGTGAATAAAGATTTCTGGTATTGGAAATATGTTTATTACGAAGCGAAACAAGGAATGGATTGTTGTTCAGATAACGCGGTTTCGTTTCATTATGTGTCGCCTAATCAAATGTATGTTTTGGAATATTTGATTTATCATTTGCGCCCGTATGGTATTTCGTATCATGTGGAAATGCCGGCTTTGTTAAGTGAAAGTTCAACAATACAAGGGAATAAATCTAGTAATGCTTTCAATAATACAATCGTCAGCGATACGTAATTCCAATCTCTAGTCGGATACACACACACCAAATATTCTCTTCTAGTTGCTGTTGCTGTCATTCCAGACGCTCTTTACTCTTCTTGAAAGCATATCGTAACTTTGTGTTTCTATTTCTAAGGAATGATATTTTATAAGAAATCAAATATATTTTACATATTTCGTGTGACTAGTCAACAAAAAAGTCTCGGATTTTATCTCAATACTTAGGAGGCAGTCTAAATATTTCTATTACTATGTAATTATGATCCTGTTATTATAATTTTGTACAGTATGATTTTATTATTGTGCCATGAATATTTTTTATTGTAGCAATTGCAATATTTGAGATTTTCTGAAATAAATGTTTTTAAAACAATTTATCTATTTATTTTATTATTTATTAACTGTCCATTTGATAATGAAAAGTTATTTTTATCCAAATAGATTGTACAACAGGTTTATGGAACGCAACCGCTTGTCAAACACTTTATCGCGTTTACACGATTAAATTTTCAAAGATAAATTTATAATATTTAAGGTCAACGATTATAATTTATTATAAAATTAATTAATCATGCAACTGATTAAAAACTTCTTGATAATACAAGAAAACTGTCAAGTAAAGTCAATTTGAATTCCATGTAAATGTAAAGTATAAACGTACTACGCACATGCATATTTTGAATCATCAGAAGTAGGCGGATGTCTGTTAAATTTCTGCCGAGAAAAGTTAAAATAAGTATGACAAAATACATAACAAATGTTTAACAGTTATGTAATAATCAAATTCCAAGTTTTCTCTTAAATTTTCCGTTCTAGTTTAACTGCAATGTGTTAAATTTCCATCACTTATTTTGACAATGAGGTAAGATGAAAAAATATGGTTAAAATTTGTTGGTTATCAATTCAAAATAATCATTTTCAGATCTCAAATGAGATCTATAGCCACTTTGGCTGTCGGAATTTCCCTTTTCGGTGCAACTGGTTATTTTCTCTACTTACTTTTAAAAAAAGACTCCGATGATGACTACAGTGAAACGATTCCAATCACAGTTTTACAAACTAAACTCGAAGTGAAAATACCTAAAGAGATGGTGCGCAATGTCATCGGAAGAAACGGCTCTCACGTCCGAGAGATTGAACGTAAATCTCAGACAAAAATCTGTTTCAAAGATCAGCAACCAGATGAAAAGTACAGAGTTTGTGTGATTCGTGGCGCGAGCAAGAACTGTGGATTAGCAGAAAGCTTAATTCATGAACTGTTATCATATCAACCTGTGATTGAAACGAAAGAACTGTGGGTGCCTTGTGTCTCCATCGGCAGAATTATTGGAAGGTGTGGAGAAAGAATCAGCTACATAACTCAGTTATCAGGAGCTAAAATACATGTTTCTGATGCTGACAGTTTAGATGCGACCGAGAAACGTATTCTTATGAAAGGTAAGACGAATATTTCATAACGAAAACAAGTAGTGGCTTTATTTTGTTACGCATTTCAGGAACAATCGAACAAATCGAACTAGCGAAATCTTATATCGTAGATATTGTCCGAGAAGATGCAGATATTCGTAAAAAAATAGAAACAAGACTTGCACAAAGGGAACCGCGAGGAAAACCCAAAACAGACACAAAAAACAGTAAGTTTACACTTTTAAATCTGTCAGTTTGACAGCTAAACTCTCATATGTTTTTGACAGATGATTCAGTGAAACAATCGTCAGAAAAACTGTCTTCAAACGGAGGCGGCGATGGACAGATAGAAGTGTACGTGTCCGCTGTCGTAGATCCCTCGCAGTTCCATCTGCAGATAGTGGGCCCCAAAGCCAACGAACTCGACCAATTAGTAGAAGAAATGACCGAATATTACAACATACAAGAAAATAAAGAAATGCACATCATTCCTAAACCACAAATCGGTGAAATAGTCGCTGGATTATTCCAACACGACAATAAATGGTACCGAGCAGAAATCAGCGACTTGAAACCGGAAGCGGAACCTCCCACAGCTGAACTCTTCTTCCTAGATTACGGCGATACAGAAGAAGTACCTATCGATCAAGTTCTAGAGCTTCGAACAGACTTTTTACGTCTTCGATTTCAAGCCATCGAGTGTTATTTATCCAAAGTCCGACCTAACGACGGTTTCTGGACGGAAGAAGCAACTGACAAGTTCTGTGAGATGACACAAGTCGCTCAATGGAAAAAACTACGTGCTAAAATCAGCGGCTACAAGGATCGAACCATACAAGAGAACCAAACAGATTCGTGTCCTGGAAGACGGTCCCGAAGAGAAGGTTCTCCAATTCCTGGAGTGGATTTATACGATATAAGTCTGCAGGAAGATCTGGACATTGGAATGGAGCTGGTGAGACAAGGATTTGCTGTTCTGGATGAAAGTAGAAAGCAAATGTCAAGCAGTACGACGAGTATTGAATCGAAATCGTCCAAAACGGAATCGGAGAAGGATTCGCACTTTGTCAACGGTAATATTGATAAAACTGATAGTTTGAGTGATTCAGACACTTGTAAAAATAAAAATGGGAGTGTACATGAGATGTAAATTAGTTTTTGTACTTATAGGGGGGCTTTGATTTTGTTGAATTATTTTTGTAACTTGATTAAAAGTCCCTAAAGCTGTAATTATTAGTAGTAATATTATTTATATTTCGTCTAGATTTATAAATTTGGTGCCTTTGAAGCTTACAGGAGCTTTACGTAGTTTAGAATTAAAGCTTTAAGTTGTAGATGTTTTATGCATTTGTTGCACAGATTTAGATGTGCCATTTTTGAAGGAATTTACTTTTTTATGTGCTTAAAAACGTTCGTTAAGTTTCTACAATAAAGTTTACTTTATATCAACACCTTTTTTTTTACTTTCTCCTTTCCACAGACGATAAAACACCGCACAATACCGAAAGTTATTAGTTAAAACAATATAATTTTTTATTTATTTTTACCGGATATCGTAATGGTTGATTGAGTTTTTGCGTACGTTTACTAGTTTTTATTGTTTAACTGTGACGACCTAGTATTGATTAGTTTTGAGAAAAAGTAGAGAAAGTATTCGATTTGACGATATATAATCCCGAGATATTGCACAGATTAACACATTCTATTTACAACATTGAATTGATAATCATCAACAACAATCAACATGAAGTCTGTAAGTAATAAACTTTATTTTTCCAATTGACAAACGTTCCTAAATCATTTTAAATATAAAATCATTTAGGAATGTTTCTTTGCTGGAAAATAAAGTTAATCAAAAAAGAAAATAATAATAAATATGTACCGGTAATAATAAAAAGCGGATTTAGGTAAAAGAGAGTAACTATTTCTGTCTCTTCTAGATTATTGCCTTATTTGTCATGGTCCTCTTCTTGGCACTCTCAGCCGAAGCTCAACCTTCATATCATCAAGTACCTGCAGCTCGTTACTATAGAGCCCCCAGGTCGGTGGCGGACATCGATGGAGGCCGCGTCCAACGCCAGGCTGGCGGAGAGCATCACCACGATGTGGCTGACTTTGGGGCCCACACTGGACACCATGGGGCCTTTGGATGGTACGCTGACTTCCCTGTCCACTCTCATGGCAACTAATCTCTAACTTTGGATGATTTTGGATTGGATTTGTGCTTGTTATGTAAATTGTTAGTGACTGTTAATGTTTTTTGTATTTTTTCTGTAAAATAAAAATGAGTTTTCGAGAATAACTTGTATTGTTTTAACAGATATGTGGGTAATATATATTTTTAATACAATCAGAATGTTACATTCATTAAAATACATTTATGGTTTCATTTGGAAGAATTTCTGGGGTTATAAGATCAAATTTGAGCTACGGGTTTCTCTCTCTAAATGGTTCTAGTTTCAATATTTTGGTCACATAAGTTTGTAACAACAATCAACAAAATACAACGCTCTAATTGAAGCAGGTTTCTACACCAATCCGGTCCCGAAACTTACAAATTGACAATATTTTATAACGTATACGAATATTGAAAATATTTCTTTCTGTAGTTGAATGCAGCACCGACTTTTACCTTAATTTAGGCCTTAGGTTTCAAATAAATTCTTTGGGTTCTGTCATTTTAGAAAACTAATAGTATAGTCAATAACAACGGTTCTTAGACACATTTAACAATTAAATTAATAGTTAAGCTCTATGAATTCATCACCATTGTGTTTTAATAAAATCTATCGTAGTTTCTTCCAAAAATATGACCGTGACGTCACGTAATCCATACTACGCGAACAGTATACGAGCAACTTTAACTGGATGTACTAAAAATAATGTTTACAAGTTATATTGACGTCCCAGACATACGTTTGGAATAGAGTTTAGTAATATTATTGCATACAATTCATCAATAAATTATTATATCCATAAACATTCATTATTTATCTCATAAATATCACTAAAAGTTTACCGTTCTATATAGAATTGTAATACTTACGCTACTATAATCATAAATTAACTATGTTGACATTAAATCATTGGCCTCCGAATTTGTAGGTTAGGTTAGTTTTAACATTTAGTTTCGCCAACCCATCACAACCTTTTTGAAAGGAATAAAAAGCGCATGATTCGGTGAACTGTCAACAATACATCAACATTACAACACTCAACAATTCACAATAACACAATCATAAATACCATTCAAAATATCTTCGGTTGTTGAAGCTGCCATCACTGTTGCCAACCCCAGCCGCTAGCTCAATACCAACATACGGCTCTGGTTGTCCTAAAACATACCCCACATATCTAACTCTACCCCCTCGGATTTTGCCCTCTGGTCCTATCACTTTTACCCAGTTATCACTGCGTAAATCTTTAATTCCGTGCGGCAAGAATGGTTGCCAATTTCTTGGCGGAGATGAATCTGTCAAAAAAATAGATTATCATTTTGAACGCAAAATAAACAAGAACTACCTCTAGTAGGGCAGGGGGCAGACGCCCGTCTTGATCTTGAATGAGTAGTATGCGACAAATCACGTCCACTAACAATACAATCAATACTACTTCTTAAATATGCTTCCGCTTCTTCAACTAACGAATCTGTCGAGTCTCCGCTGTCCTGGTCGCCATGTAACTCTGGCAAAGAACCGTTTATGTATCTCAAACCACCAAAACCTATAAAATCTACATTATAACCATGAAATTCGTTTACAAATATAGGTTATTAACCTGATTTTCCGTAACGAGAATGTGAATGTCGTAACTGTGATGCTGGGTATTGATGTAAATGACCGTAAGATGACATAAATGGTACAGATCTCGACCTGGTTGGCGAATTTGGCACAGATCTGTACGGCCCATGTCCTGAGAAATTGTGTAATGTATATTATTTTCAATAAATAATAAAGATTTTTTACCTGTTTGATTATATCTTGAATTGTCGAAAGATGCAGGAATGTTATGTCTCCATTGCGATGAAGAATAACTTCTTCTTTTGACGTTATCAGGTAAATCAAAACTATTTTGCATGTTTATTGACGTTAAAGACCCTCTGTACCGATTTAAGTACATGTTACTGTTATCAACAAATTTAGTTGAGCTAAAGTTAGAGTAATCACTAGGTGACCAAGTGAATTTCTGCGAGTGAATAAAATTAGGAGAAGTCAAACTATCTCCAGTATTGTATCTTTTAAGAAACTGAGGACCTGGTGTGTTCAAATATTGACCGTAACCACAATTTTGAACAACTTCCTGGCCCTCTTGGTACAAATGATCAGCAGATCTTGACAATTCCGGCACCATACTTGTGAAGTTAATATCGGAAAGTAAAACCCGTCTAGCTTCTTTAGTTTTATCCGATAGTCGAAGACTTTTCTGCGACATAGGCATCGGAAACTTTGAAGGAAGAGTTGTAAACTGATGCTGGACTTTATGTGCCAGGTAACTTTCAGATTTCCAGAAGTTCGGCAACGCTGAGATGTCAGTTTGAGCTTCTGATTCAGTTTTAGGCGACTGATTTTCGTTTAGGATCGGCCTGGGGGAATTTTCATTTCTAGCACTGAATTTAACAGCGAATGTTCGAGTGTTGTGTTTGGACATGGCTTCCCGGTGCATGATCGGTCGGTACGGCACTGGATTTGGACAAGTATTGCGGCGAGTTGATGAAATTGGAAGTTCAGGATCAACTATTCCACATTTTGAAATGTCTGTCTCGACTAGAACTGAATTATTCGACCACATTTTGTGTAGATACTTTTCTTTATCGTCAAACTTATCAAAGCTTTCATCTTTATCTAAAGATCGACTTTCAAAGCTTGAATCTTGGTAGGAATAACAAGATTTTAAGCTTTTATCGCGTTGTGATTCATTTTCAGTGTTTTCCCTGTTGATGGAGTTGTCAGATTTTGAATTATGTATTTGAAAGTTTAAGTTTTCTGTATTTTCATTTTCAAAGTTATCGGTGGCTTCAGTTTCGTGGAACACGTCATCGTCGAGGTCCTTGTCCATGGTATCGCATGACAAATGCAGATCAGGTGTGTCAAAATCAACTGTTTTATAGTTTAAGAGTATAGGAGTGTCGCAATCGTTTGTTTCATCATTTCCATCAGCTATTGAAACTAGTTCTTCTTTTATTACAGTTGTAGTTTCGTCTGTGGTAAAAATGAGCTCTATGTCATCAACTTCTTCATTGTCTGGGTCTGAATCTTTCTGGTCTATTCTGTCGTCCTCCAGGTCAACAGGATGTTGTTCTTCCATGGTTGATTTGTTTATGACAGTTATTTCCGGTGTGGTGGTGCTTGAATCACTTGTTTCATTATTTGATGGCTCAGATTTCCGTTTGTTTCCTTTGGGTGATTTTAATGTCACGTTGACTGTTATTAATGTTTGTCTGGGTGAATTTGTTTTCGACTTTAAAGTACTAGATTCATTTTTAACTGACCGTTTAGGTGATTTCTGTAATTCTGTATTAGGTTTTGGTAGTTTTAATGACGGCTCAGGCTGTGTAGTATTTATCCTGGGTGAAATCTCTTCAAAATTTAATTTTCTGGGTGACTTAACAACTGTTTGTACATCATTTGTTTTATTGGTTATATCAACTATTTCAGGTTTTAATATACTTATTCTAGGACTGTCAACTGTCTTTCTGGGTGATTGTTTTATTTCAGTAATAATTGAATCATTGGTATCTGTTTGTAAACTGTGCTCATTATAAGTAGTGTCTCTTGAATTATCTGTTTTGTTTTCTTTGTTTATAGTTTCTGAATTAGTTTGACAGCTGTCAACAGTAATGTATGGAATAGATGTTTGTGTTGTAGTCTCTTTAAATTCATGTACACTGATGATTTTTTGTCGCAGAATATGATTCTCAATTGACAGAGTTTGCAGAGCGATTTCACAAGATTCCGAAGACCAAATTCGTTCTTTCAGTTGTTCAATCTCGACTCTAGAACGTTCTAGAGCTGCTCTAAGTGACACAACAGTCTGATGAAGAGCTCGAACTGTATCTACCTCTTTTTGGAAGCTACTATTTTCCAATACGTCCATTTGAATTCACCGTCTATCCGAACAGGCATTCTGGTGTCGCTAATTATAGTCCTTGACAATTATTTCATCGCGAACTTAATTTAAAATACACTAAAATCTATTTAGACACTGTTGTTTAGACAGTTAAATCATTTTTATTTGGTTGACATGGTTTGTTGGTTAAGGATTGTTTGCACCTACAACAATGACTTGTCCAACAGCAGTGAATGATGATTTGATTATAAAATGACGCAAGAATGAGTGGTCACTTGAATTTGGGTCGAGGTATTGTTTGTTAGTTATTTATTTGATATTAATTTGATTGTAGAAATCAGCGCGCACCTTTTGGAAAATCAATAACATTTGCGGACCCTGGGAGAGACTATTCTTATCATTGAGCAGAGTGAATCTACCTGATTCACTATATATTTTATTCATAATTTACGTTGATTATTTTAATAAATTAACACTCAGTTTTATAGTTTATTTATTGTATTTTAAAACAGTTTTATTTATGGTATTATTTTTACATTTTAATTTGAACACGGAAACGATTAATTAATTAAATAATTAATTATTTATTATTATTATTATGTAGATTGTTTATAATTTTATGATTAAAGATGAAAGCAGAACGGTAACAAATTACTTTCACCAAACGATTGTTTGTTTGTTTGTGAGTTGTTAGTAAATAGGTAACTTAGCAGCGGCCTCCGAGATATTAGCCAATTTACAATCAAGTATCGTTATAATAGGAGGCCGTTCTGATTGTTTTAAAACTGAAATTCGGACTTCGCATCGTTCTAATAAATAAATCCATTTTAAACGGCATTTATCGTCGTCCGACATTTTCAAAAAATCATTTGCCTGTGGAAATATTTCATTCGAAAACACTCAACTATTTAGAAAACTTTAAATGGACCGAAATAAATGTAGTAAACTACTTACAGAAACTTTAAGGACCTTCTCGGCGACTTGGCCAGTTAATCTACAATTCGGAAGTGATCCAGTGTGATCCGTTAACATCACTTTAATATTAAACTGATTATTTGGTTCCCCTTTTTCTGATCCTGAACCTACAGGACATTCTAGATTCACACAAGTCTTTACAGTTTTATTTATAACATGATTACATCTTTCACTACAAAAAAAAAATAATGTCGAATATAGTTATTTGTGTACATAGAGCAGAAAGTACTCTATTACTACATGCGCAAAGGGATTGTAAAGCAACAACCATGCAAGAGCGGCAAGGACACTTTCTGCTCGAGCAGCACACAATATTTTTTTCTACGAACATTTAGAAACGCTTGAAAAAGAATTTAAAATCATTTTTGATAGTTTTTCTATTTGAAAATTCGGGCGAGAGCTTTCATATATATCCATGGATTCGAGAATACACTTTTATATTGCCGGTCAATAGTAGGAAAAGTTTATTTTCTGCTCGGTCGTAGAAAAAATATGTTTTCTTCAAAAATAAAATGGAATAACTCACCATCTTGTAATTACTAGCGGAGTGAATCCATCCAAATCTAGTTCGTACACAAATGTAAACAATAAAGCTGTGAATCGATTGTTATCGGTTGAAACTAATGCTGAATCTGGATTATCTGGAGCCAACGCAATGTCCATAACCCGTCTGCATGTCATTACTTTGTTTATAGAACTTACTACAAAGTAAAAAACATTAAAATGTCACCCAAAAATAATCAAATCAACACTTACAGTCCGGAATATTGGAAGCAATTTGATCTGAAATAGAAACCGGATGAATCGGAACTGTTTTGGCGTACTCTCTCAAAGCTTCCGCTTGTGGAATTAAAGGATCTTCCGTTATAATTGTTTTCGAGTTAGGGACAGCGACCATACTCCTCTCAAAGTTTGACCAATCTACACGCATATCCGAAAGAAATAAAATAGTTTCTCTCGGTTTCCAATTCGATGCTCTAAAATGTCAAGCGATAAACAAAACCATAACCACAAAGTTCTAATTTACCTATTAATGAATTCTTCATCCCAAAAATTGATACGTAAACCAACATGACTACGATCCAATAATAAAACGTCCCTTTTTGTTAGTTCCCGACCGTCTGCCTTAGCTTTAAACTTCTTTATTGGACTAACAAACTGAACAGCGGCTAACAAATCAACGAAATCACCGCGGATTGTCGATCCATTGTTGTAAATGTCAGCTAATGTCAAATAGTTTGCGGCTGGTTTGGTTGGATAATGTAATAATGGAAGAAACGAATGATAATTGTCTCCATCGTGATGTATAATTGAGGCTTGTTCCTCGTTAAGAGTCAAGTAATACGGAGAAGTGACAGATGGACGATATTTTTCATTGTTGTCATCAATATGACGCAGCGATATTCTCGGGTGCATTACATCAACTAAATACATTTATTATTGAATAAAAATCACTATTGTATATTATTTTGTACGTACCAACGTCTCCGAGACAGAATTTTTGCTTTAAATGATTGACATAGTCATCGCTTCCCCAACAAGTGACGTTGATGTAATCAGTGAGCGAATCACGTAAAGTAAAATTCCAAACACCTTTTTCCGTCTGCTCATTCTTACCAGCGAATAGTTTCACGTCTTGGGAACGGATTATGATCCCAACAATCACTGCATTTGTAATATTTTTGTTTATAGTACGCAAGGTAACGCATTGCAATCCTGCGCCTTCCGCCATTGTTGATAAATTGTTCAATTGTTTTTCTTACCTAGCAGAAAAGCAACGCTTGCTTAGATTACAAAAACACTCATAATTATTTCATTGTAAATACCTAATTAATACTTCAACTAAAATAAATAAAATCAAGTCCTTCTTCAAGATTTAAGGAATTTAAATTATTTTCGAAAATACCGTTAGTCATATCCTACAGAAAAAATCGAAATATTACAATTTTTGATTGACACATTTAACAAATAATTATGTACCAATTTTACACAAATAATAAATGGTTTTTGGGCATTTTTAAAATGTACAATATCTATTTTCCTCGTTACTTTTCTCAGTTTTTCATCGTAGACTTCGTAAACTTTTCCTATTTTATTTTTATCAACATCGCATAAAGCAACGACTTTTACTTGATTTTCCGGCTTCAAACTTTTATAAAACTTTCTACCTTGTTTTCCAGCATTCCAAATTGTAAACTGATTCCAATTTAACAATATTTTAGACTCCAATCGTTCTAATCTTATATTCCAAATAGTTTCTCTACAATAAATGATTAATAATACTTTTATACAACATAATTATAAAAAATATTTACTCTCTTATTGAAAACGTTGTTGCATTTGGATGATAACGATATATCAATAAATTTTCATCGGCTCTTACAATTTTTCCCGCTAGATCTAAATGTTTATAAAAGAAAATTAAATCTTCAGGGATTCCTTTACCATTTTCACTAAAGTTTTCGACTCTAAAATCATTTGTAATGACTTTAAATTTGAAATAATAGTTCGGAAACAATTCTTACCGGTTGTAAACTTCTCTATGACAAAACCAAGTTGGCATGATGACTGTTGGGCCGTTTGAAGTAAAAACTTGATTATTTAATTGCGTTTCATTGAGATAATTTGCCCAACGAGTGTACCGAACAGTTGAATTGGCTGGATCTCTCTCAAATTTGCTTCCTATTAACTTTAAACGAATCATTTCAATTGAATTGAATTTATATTTAAATAAATACTTACTGTATTGTCTGGGAACATTTTAGCGGTTTTGTACTGATTTAAAATTCTGTTGGGCAACATAATGTCATCCTAAAATGATGAAAATCATTTATAATTGTCTACAAAGGTATAAAATCAACTTACAATATCCTGAAAGCACAGATATGTTCCAGAGCTTACTCCAATCGCTTTGTTTTTGCCGTAACCAACTAAAAATGTACAAAATAAATTTGTGTATTTGTTAATTTGATAAATAAATTACCTCCTTTGAATGTGCCGCTAGTATTGTTATAAATTTGAAACTCTATATTATTTACTTTAAATATCTGTGCCCACATTTCAAGTAATTCTTGTGTACTGTCGTTGCTGGCATCATTACAGACACAGATTTCAATATTTAAAGTGTTCAAAGCAGTTTGTTTCAAAATGGAACAGAAACAATCATCTATCCACTTTTCTCCGTTGTAAATTGGAATAATTACAGACTAAAACATGATATATTATTGTACAAGTAACACAGGAATGATTATAAACTTACAACATCAAAATGTGATTGTTGGTTTTGATTAATTTGATTGTTCATTTTTGCACCCAAGGCAAAATAATTTAACGACGCTTATGAAGCGCTGACGAATCTAAAAATAAACAAGTGCATTCACAACGATAAGATTACATTGTGACTGCAATATTGTTGTTAACAACATTGCTTAAGTTAAGTATAAACTGCCATTTTGTTACTTTGTAGGTAAGTTTGTCTTGAAATATTTATAAAATACTTTTTATTAAACATGTACAAACATTTATTAGCTAAGTTAGAAACCGGTGCAAATATTTTCCAGATAAAAATGGCTGATTCATCAAAAAAGAATTCGCTTTGCGAAAAACTAGAATGTTCAGTCTGTCTTGACTATTTCCAAATACCTATAAGACAATGTGTAAAAGGACATAGCTTTTGTGACAAATGCATCAATCCCCAATATATCAAAAGCTGCCCAGAATGTCGGCAACCAATTTCAGAAGCAAGAAACTACAAACTGGAAGAACTGATTGAAAGTTTTGACTTTCCTTGTGAAAATAAAACCGCTGGGTGTAAATATATGTTGAATAAACATGACATGACGAAACATAAACTTGAATGTCAATACCGCAAATTAAAATGTGAAGGCAAATTATTCTGCGGTTGGAGTTGCGACTGGGAAGGACAAAATATTCAAGAACACTTTAAAAACAAACACGCAGGACACACTAATTTACAGTTTAATTCAACTGCAACTGTAGGTTACAATTCCACATCAAATTTTAATGACATTCAATTAATCTCTGCGCATTATCAGCTTTTCTGGTACAAGCACCGCATAGATATCGCTAAGCAAAAAGCTTTCTGGGCTTTTCAACTCATTGGACCTAAAACAAGGGCTTCAAAGTTCTACTACGAGTTTGAAATCTTTGTAGAACCACCATCAGTACGTAAATTCAAAATTACTGAATATTGTGACAACGATGTTGAAGATATTGACAAAATATTTGAATCGGAAAAGTGTGTAGCGATTCCTCTGAAAGCTTTGAAACATTACGTGAATAATAGTAACGAGTACAGCTTCAGATTTCGACTGATGAAACTCAAGAGAGAAGATTGTGATTTGAGAAAACCACCCGTTAGAGTACACAAACCAAAGAAGTGATTGGTTTAGATCATGTTTCACTGGATTATATATCAAATATATTGTTACATTTTCTTATTTTGTATTTGACATGACATACCTTTACATATAATTTACGGGATGTTTAAATACGTAATTGACAATAAACTACTTCCAACACAATTATATTTATTTGCATGTTTATATTTTATGTTTTTTAATCCTTTTTCACTTTGCTAATCGCATGGCAAAATTGACAGTTTGCAAAATATTTTCATTCCGCCCCTGCCCCTCTAGTAACCACGATTACCAATCATAAAACCAGAAATATATCTAAAAATGTTTTGACGTTTGACACGTGCAGACAAAAGTAAGGTTATATTATTGTAAACTATTAAAATGTCGCGTTTAATTATAAAAAATTTACCTAAAAACGTAAGTATCTATTCATATTTACCCACATAAATCAGCTGTCAATTAATTCCTTGTAGTTTAATGAAGACAAAATTCGGAAATTGTTCTCTGAAAAAGGTGACATCACCGACATCCAATTAAAGTTCACTCCCAATGGTAAGTTCCGACAGTTTGGATTTGTAGGATACAGAACTGAAGAACAGGCACAAGAAGCCATCAAATTCTTCAACAATTCTTTTGTACAAACAAGCAAAATCAAAGTTGAAATCTGCGCACAGCTAGGAGATGATTCCAAACCAAAAGCTTGGAGTAAATATGCTTTTGACAGTTCAGCCTATAAAAAAGACCACAAAAATGAGACTAAAAATGACCAAGAAACAGAGACAGTTGACGAGGAACCAGAAGAACCGAAGAAAAATAAAATAAAAGAGCTCGTTGAAAAGGTATGTCAATAAATATATTTCTTACTTGTTTAAGTCTTATCGAAATGTGTTTCCAGTATAAAGATGATCCAATGTTTGAAGAATTCATGCAGTTGCATGGCTCAACAGACATTAAAACACTTTTGGACAAACTGGAAGAAGGAGCAAAAAAATTACAAAAAAGAGAAGAAGAAAATGAGAAAGATGTTAAAGAGGAAGACACCGACGATTCCGGACACGAAAGTACGGAAGAAACTGAAGATAAAGTTGCAAATAAAAAAATATCTGATTTGGAAGTACGTACAATTTTAATAATTATTGTACATGAGATAATAATAATTATTTTTTAATAGTACATGAAAATGTTGATGACTAGTAGCGCAGAAAAAAAAACTGAGCCCAGAAAACGAATGGAAAAAAAACCTAAAGAAGATATGAAATTATTTACACTCAAAGTAAATATGACAATTTTTTTAAATTTCAATTGATTAATAAATAATTATTGCAGCTTCGCGGTTTACCATATGTTTGTAAAAAGAAAGATATAAAAGATTTCTTCAAACCTGTTACACCTTACACCGTTCGCCTTCCTGTAAAAATAAAAGGAATCGCTTATGCGACGTTTAAAACCGAGAAAAAAATGATCCAAGCTCTCAACAAGGACAGAAGCTTCTTAGGTATTAATTTATTTATTAATCGATTAATAAAAATTAATTTGAAAGTCTTATTTAGGCGGCAAAAGAATTACAGTCTACAAACATTCAAGTACGAAGGAATTAGAAACAAATGAAGACAACAGCAACCCATTAAAGAAGAGATGGGTCTCCCAGGAAGAGTCTCTGAAGAATGAAGAAGATATTACTGAATCTGGAAGAATATTTATAAGAAATTTAGCTTATACTACTACAGAAAGTGATATCCAGGACTTGTTTTCAAAATATGGTAAGTTTCAACAAGATTTGAACCTTTTAACATTGCGTGCTAGCCATTTCCGCAGTTTTAAACGTATCTTGCATTCTTCGGATTGTACTTGGACGTAGGGGATGCTTTTAATGTCCTAACTGTTTTGCTTTTATTAAATTGTCTTCCGGAATTTGTATATATTAATATTGTGATATTTTGACTTAAAAATATTAAAAATGTATAATTTATTTTTTCACGACTATACCAGAAAGAAAGTTTATTCACAATTAGTTAGTAATCTGTGCGTTTCCAACTATTAAAACAATTGGGAACTGAATCATTGTTTACTTCACTTTACCAACTAGCTAGTCATTTTTTTTTTGTACTCACATTATTCAAAATAAGGTTTACATTATCTTGGAAACTGATGGAAAGTTTGATTTTTCGCACTAGTGCACAAAGTAATTAAAATAAACACCCATTTTTATAGTTTTAAATTTTGACTATTAAAATACTAATTATGGCTACCTCAGTGGTATAAAGTTGGGTTGTGGATCTTGAGAACCCTCCACCACTAACATCTTTGGGGGTCATGATTTATCGGCTGGTAACCGCACTTCACGCTCATAAATATATCGAGATCTGCTTCGGCAGAGTGCCACACCCAGTAATGGGTAGCAGGCGTGATAATATATTTATTTATTTATTTAAATCGGGGGTAGTTTTTTTGAAATGATGAAAATGGTTTGTCGCCTGTGGGAATCGTACCAGGATTCTCAGGATTCCATACCACTGAGCTAGCCACCCCATAAATAATAAATAAATGTCTCACAAATAAGTATGATTCCAGGTCCGATCACAGAAGTAAATTTACCAATTGACAAACAAACACGACAATTAAAAGGTTTCGGAATAGTAACATTTCTAATGCCAGAACACGCTGTTCGGGCTTACACGGAGTTAGACGGATCCATTTTACAAGGTCGAATGCTTCATTTACTACCTGGAAAATCGAAAGATGTTCCCGATGACGTTGCCAACACAGAAGGGCTCAGCTACAAGGAAAAGAAAGCTCTGCGCGAGAAAGCAAGTGCTGGTTCATCACACAACTGGAACGCATTGTTCATGGGTCATAATGCCGTGGCTGATGCCATCGCAGACACTTACGGCGCTAGTAAAGAACAAGTTCTGGATGGAAGAGGATCCGGAAGTGCCGCTGTACGATTGGCTTTAGGAGAGACTCAGTTAGTAACACAAACGAAAGAGTTCTTGGAAGAAATGGGTGTTAGTCTTGATGCTTTCAATCAGGTAAGAAACAAACAAATAATAGATTACATACCGAGCAGAGACATGCTCTATTACAGCGTGAGACTGTTAGTAATCTGTACGTCATTAATCATGTCTGATAGTGTGTTAGAGTTGACTCCATCAGAACTGCGAGAAACTGCGGAAAAAGCTATTGAAAGTTTATTACCGAAGAAAGCAAATAATCATTATTTCTTGTTTTACCAGTTGAAAAATAACATTACCTCACCAGAATTGTTATTTGTGTATCTAGAGCAAAAAGTAGTCTATTAACATTCACGCATTCACAGCAACAACCATGCAAGAGCGGCAACGACACTTTCTGCTTGAGATGCACACAATATTCTGACCACGTGTTATGATTATTAGCACGAGGTGCAAAGCACCGAGGGCTAGTAACATGCTCAGGGTCAGAAACGCTAATTTCACCCGTGGTACATACAATATTTTATGCACAACACAATAACATTTAATTATATGTTCAAAAGATTAAAATATGTACATAGGTTATATGTCAAAATTACATTTTGTAAAATCAAGTATTCACAATAAACAAAAATTGTCATTTTATTTGTGAAGCCATAGGAATGATTTTTTATGGCCCTAGGGCCAAAAACAAGTGTTTAAGTCCACTTTTTAGAACTGAAACACATGTAAAATCTTTTTTGATAGTTCTTCTGTTTAAAAATTCGATTGAAAATGTTGACAGTTTTCATGTATCCATGGATACGATGGTACTTTTACTTTACCGCTCAGTAAGTGGCAAATGTCACCTTTTTATTTTCAACTGAGTTCGAAAAGTCTATTTTCTGCTCGATCGTAGAAAAAGAGTGTTGTCAGCTTTCTAAAAAAGTGAAGTAAAACAACGACTCACTTCCAAGTTTGATTGGTTAGAAACGCACAGATTACTAACTGACTGTAAACAAAAACATTTTCAACCAAAAGAAAATACTCTAATGATGTATATTTTCATAGCCAAGTCCTCAACGATCAAAAACTGTCATCTTAGTAAAAAATCTCCCAGCACAAACGCAACCTGGCGAAATACAAACCTTATTCGCTCCTTTCGGTCTCTTAGGGCGCGTTGTTTTACCTCCAAGTGGCGTAACAGGTACTTACAACATCAAACACAACAAACAATCTACTAACATATCAACATTTTTCTAGCTTTAGTAGAGTTCATTGAGCCGTCAGAAGCACGTAAAGGTTTCACTAAATTAGCCTACACTAAATTTAAGAACGCTCCACTTTATTTAGAGTGGGCCCCAGATAATACATTTACTACTCCTGCTAAACCAAATCCTGAAGCGAATCAAGTAAATACAAATGTAGAGAATAAACAACAGATAAAAGAAGAAATAAATAATACAGTAGAAGAGAATAAAAATGTAAAAGACAGTGAAGAAGACGACGAGGAAGATCCAGAACCAGATACGACTTTGTTTGTTAAGAATCTTAACTTTACAACAACTGAAGACATTTTAAGAAAAGTAATCATTCAAAATATAATGTTGTATTTCTTTATTTATGATGTGTTTTTAGCATTTCGAACCTTGCGGAAAATTAAACTACGTTTCAGTTGCAATGAAGAAAGATCCACAGAATCCAGGACAAAAATTATCCATGGGTTACGGATTCGTCCGGTTTCAATATCAAAAAGGAGCCAATAAAGCTCTATTAGATCTACAAATGTCAACTTTAGAAGGAAAATCGCTAGAATTGAAACGATCCGAACGAACTTTACAGTAAGTAACATAAAACACTTGGAAATGACAAATATTTCACGGTTATTCGTTACAGGAATGAAGTAAAATCAACTAGAAAAAAAACAAATGTAACAAAACAGACCGGCACAAAAATTCTTGTACGAAATATTCCATTTCAAGCTAATAGGAATGAAATCAATGAATTATTTAAAGCTTTTGGTGAAATCAAAGCTCTTAGGCTTCCGAAAAAGCTTACAACTGGGGCTGAAAGACACAGAGGGTTTGCTTTTGTTGATTACGTCACCAAGAGTGACGCAAAGGTATAATATCTTATTTTCCTACATAAAATGTGAGCTTAACAACTAAATTTATTTTACAGAGAGCATTTCAATCTCTTTCTCAAAGTACTCACTTGTACGGAAGGAGGTTAGTCCTGGAATGGGCAGCTGCTGAAGATAATGTCGAAGATATTCGTAAAAAAACAGTGAAACACTTTCACCAAACTGAAGAAGTCAAAAGTAAAAAGAGTCGACTGGATGCAGACACTTTTATATCTAATTGATTGTAGTTTTATTAATAAAATACTGTTATTTTATTACTTTGTTGTATTTATTTGACAGCTTGTCAAAATAAAATTTTAAATCTGACAACTGTTGCCATCTATCCGCAAAGACGTTACTCTCGTTTGTTTGTTTGACAGCTTGTCAACTAAATTTTAAATTTTCAGATAAAATTGCAATTTTCTCTGTAAAAATTACTGTTATGTGTGTAATTTCTTCAAAAAAACAGTAAGTTATATTCTTTATTACATATTTAATAATATACAGTGGACTACAGCTTGAATTATTTTGTTTTACAAGCAAACAATGGCAAAATCGAAAGGTAGTCCTGAAGTTAAAAACCTTCCCATCACGAACAAACCGTATATTTCATGTATTCGAATTCATGGACTAAGAATTTTACCTCCTATAGTAAGTCTACTACTTGTATTTGAATATTTGGTTCAATTAGATATATTAAAATTGCAGTTAAGTGAAGAAAAACGTCATCGTATGCAGTACTACAAAGAACTTGCCATCAAAGTAGAAGAAAGAATCAAAAGCAAAAAACTAAACAAACCTAATTCAGATTATACCGATGACTCTCTATCAACGCCGTACGTTGATTCAAACTCTTCATCGGTTAGTGACAGCGTTATCTACTCCAGCGATGAAGATCAAACTTACAAGAGTCAGATTTTCAGCCAAAGTTGCCAGTCAGATGTATTGAAAATGTTAACCGATAGTCCTAAAACTGCGATAACAAATGTGCCTTTAAAAAATAGCGAAGAAAGTGATACGACTAAGTGCTTAATCAAAAATATGAACGATCTTCCAGATACAATTCCATTGGAAAATACTTTAACGCCAAAACGAACAAGTGATAACAAAAAATTGTTTACTAGCAATGTAGTTGAAAAGATGAATGCCGAAAACGATAAATCATCTTCCATTTTTTACGAAGAAGCCGACCTTAAACTTAAAGGAGCTGGAGACAACATCATAAACCATTTAGATGAAAATAAAAATGAATCTCCTAGGAATATGCCTCCTCCGCTGCTTATACGAAGTAATTCATACACACTAGATTCCCCAAGTCCATTTTTACTTGCGTTTATGAAACAGAATAATTCTCATCCTTTTGAGATCAAATCAAATGATATTAACAATAAAAAACGTCGAACTTGGGACCTTGAGAAAGCCAGAGAGAAATGGTCTTCAATTGAACACGATTTAAACGTCGTAGCAGAAAAAAACTTCGGCTACAAACGTAATGAACATTTTAACTCACTTCCGACTAGTTCTGCTCCGAGTCCGGACATTAAAATGTTTGACAGTCGATTAGAAAGATCAGACTCTTCACATTTTCCAGAAAAGGAATCTGATATTTCTATTTTAGAGCCCTCAAAACAAATTAAAAGAGTGGTAATGACCCCATCAAAAGATTTCGAAACGAGTAGATTTATAAAAAGTTTTGTAACCCCTCTTCGACCATTAAATCCTGAAAAAGATGTGAAAGTTATTGAAAAACCGGAACCGCAACAAAAGAGATCAAACGAAACAATAAAAAAGACTGAATTACATGTAAGAAAACACGAATCTCCTCTACAGAGACAAAGAAAGATTTCTAATCCAAACATACCGATAAATGAGATTATTTTACCCAAAAAACCTGACATAATATCTTGTGATAAGTCTGAACAACAAATCAGAGATGTTATTGAGAAAATTCACAGCGAACAATCGAAACAAATGTCTGAGTTAATCTCCAGACAAAAGAAAGAACAAGAACATCTTATGAAAATATTTGCAGAACAACAAGCACTTGTTTTATCCAAATTAAAAAGTACATATCGCGAAACAACAGAACAAACAAGCGTAACAAAAGAAACATCTTCTGAAATCCAACTTTCAGCTGTTCCTGAACCAGATATACTTAAAAACTCTGAAAATTTATTGTTTGAATGCAAAAAACTACTACAACAAGAAAGTTCCAGTCCAAGTTCAGAAACCTCGAGTCAGACTTTAACTAGTATCACTTTAAACAGCTCTGACAATACTTTATCTAACGATATTATAACATTAAAATCTTGTTCTCCAAGTCCTATGTCTTTAGGGTCCCGATTTAGTAATTCTTTTTCGTTAGATTCTTTAGAACCACTGTGTAATGGCAGCGCTTCCAGAAACAAAATAAATCGGAGTCTAAACTGCAGCCGGCAACTGTTTCCCAACACAAAACAGGTAGACTAGCATTTATTTATTTTAAAATAGGAAAAAAACAACACTTGAAACACTTACAGATCTGGGCAGCGACGAAAATAAATTCTTTCGCGCGTGGTTACCTCGTCCGCCGGCTAATCAAAACAGAACGGGTTCAAAACTTAATCAAAACCATCCGAGATACTTTGGTTTGTGCAATGCAGCTTCATCATGAAACTGCAGATAAAATTCAACCAGCTGATGTTGAATTACACCGCAGATTGATTCAACAAGTAATTCACTATTTAAATAAATATTTTTCAAACTATATAAATGAGTAAATCTTTATTTAGGTAACGGCAGCTTGTTACAGCTTTCATGATACTTTTTTTGAGCTTTCAAAGATGGAACAGTTGTCAATTATATCTGCCGACAGAGAAAGGCAAAAGGAAAAGTTACTTCGGCCCACCAGTGCCAGAAGTAATGCATCTCTTTCTTTCACAACACAAAAAGTTTTGGAAAGAAAGTTGAGAAGGTAAATAAGTATTTTTTAACTAGAAGTGCTTCCAATCTTACCTTTTGTCCAGAAGAAGTTCGGATTCAATGAGTGGGGCCCCCAGTAGATCATCTTCAAGTCGATCCTGCTATTCAGCAAACGAATTCAGGGTCCGAACGAAAACTTTGGGACTGTCAGGTGAATTACTGTAAACATAAAGGACACATATATTAAAATGAGCATCTGAATTAATTGTTCTGCGACAGATTCGGTCCAGAGCATCAAGAAGACTTCGCCCCAGAACGATGTGATGCGACACGCGATGAGTTATGGTGCTAACAAGAAGCCTTGGCGTTAAAAATGCTTTTTATATTTTTGCTAATTTTATTTCTGTGTTTGATTCGCACAACAGTTAATCATTTTACGTATTTTATCGGACGAAAGTCTGAATGTTGATGATGTTTACAAAGTATTGCACAATTTTTCATGTACATTATTTGAAAATATATTTTTTTCCCTTGATTTTTAAGTGTTTTCTTTTAATTAAGATTGTGAAAATGATTAGAAATTAAATGTTTTAGATCAATATGTTATGTAGTATGATTGAGGAGCTTATGATTTTGTACGATATAAGGGTAGCGTGGCCGAGCGGTCTAAGGCGCTGGTTTAAGGCACCAGTCTCTTCGGAGGCGTGGGTTCGAATCCCACCGCTGCCAAGATGTTTTTTATTCATCTATATATAATTTTTACTACAATTAACAACAAATTTCGTTAAATGATACCATAGATATCTAAATAAAATACTATTTTACTATAAAACTATTGAAAATTATATTATTCTGTTTGATTTTGGTTTTACTTCGATCATTTTGATCATACGTCAAAAATAATTTGACATGCCACACGTGAGAGCTTTATAATTAAGTTTAGTCTTATTTAAGTAATTCTAATGTATGAATAAAGTATAATTAGTTAATCAAGTGATTTCATATTGATGAAACTATGGATATACAACAAATGTAAGTTCTGTGTATAGAAAATGACAGTTTATTAGTACCTTTTGAGGTTAGGTTAACAAATAGTTGATACTTTTTAGATTTATAGAACCTCCGTGTAATGAAATCATTGACGACATCGAGGATTTAATATCTTCACAAGATATAACACCAAAAGAACGATACAGCAATCGTAAGGCTGTTAAAGTGCGAGCTAGAAAGAAACATGTATGTACTGTCATGACTTCTTCAACTTACTGTATTTCACTGATTACTTTGTAGAATAATGAAAACAAGGACGATGAATCTGAAGTAACCAAGCCTGTTTACAGTAACATACCTGGTACACAAACAATTTATTTAAAAACATGGGGCTGCGCTCACAACAGCTCAGATTCCGAATACATGGCAGGTCAACTTGCTGCTTACGGTTACAATTTGACTCAGGATAAAACTAAAGCAGATTTATGGTTATTAAACAGTTGTACTGTGAAAAACCCAGCTGAAGATCATTTCCGGTAAGAATTTCTAAAACTATCTTACCCACTTAATTTACAAACAACACATTTTAGAAATGAAATTGAATCAGCTAAAAATCAGGGCAAACATGTCGTCGTAGCCGGCTGTGTGCCTCAAGGGGCCCCAAAATCAACCTTCATCCATGGTTTAAGCGTTATTGGGGTCCAACAAATAGACCGAGTTGTAGAAGTAGTAGAAGAAACTTTGAAAGGCAACACAGTTCGACTTTTTGGAACGAAAAAAGAGAATGGTAAAAAAACTGGAGGTGCTTCTCTACTTTTACCCAAAGTTAGACGCAATCCTCTGATTGAAATTATTGCTATCAATACTGGGTGTTTGAATCAGTGCACATACTGTAAAACCAAACATGCTCGAGGTGATTTAGGTAGCTACCCTCCAGAAGAAATCATTGCAAGAGCTAAACAAGCGTTTCAAGAAGGCGTCGTCGAGATCTGGCTCACCTCCGAAGACACTGGTGAGTTTTGGCACACTAAAATAACCCCTGTGGCTTCCCCGCCACTAACATCTTTGAGGGCCGTGATTTGATGGCTAGTAACCGCACTTCACGCGCATAAATATATCACTTACCGAGATCTGCTCCGGTAGAGTACCATACGCAGTCATGGGTAAAAAACGTGATGATATATTTATTTATTTTTAGGAACATATGGTCGAGATATCGGAACATCTTTGCCAAAACTTCTTTGGGAACTGGTAAAAGAAATTCCGGAAGGTTGTCGCCTCCGGCTTGGAATGACAAACCCTCCTTATATACTTGAGCACTTGGCAGAAATGTCTAAAATAATGAATCATCCCCGAGTGTACAGCTTCCTCCACGTTCCGGTACAGTCCGGAAGCGATAGCGTCCTCTCAGACATGAAACGAGAATATAATCGGGAAGATTTCAAACATGTCGTGGATTTTTTACAAGAAAAGTTAGTCTACATTTATTTTAAAAGATATTTAAATAATACATATTATTTAGGATTCCAGGTATGACAATTGCAACGGATATAATCTGCGGCTTCCCAACGGAAACGGAAGCGGACTTTAAAGAGACTTTATCGCTTTGCGCGGAATATAAATTCCCTAGTTTGTTTATAAATCAATATTTCCCTCGTCCGGGGACTCCAGCAGCTAGAATGCCAAGAATTCCTAGCCAGGAAGTGAAACAACGCACGAAACAACTTACAGACCTCTTCAATTCTTACCAACCTTACCATCATAAAGTTGGGGAGACACAGGAAGTTCTGGTGACGGAAATCTCTCATGACAAGAACTACTACGTGGGTCATAATAAGTTTTATGAGCAGGTTTTGGTTCCGATGGATAAAGACTACATGGGGAAGTTGGTGAAAGTGAAAATTATGGACGCGGGAAAGTTTTCCATGAAGAGTGAACCTCTGGATAATATTAAAGCACCTGGATTGTCCAGACCGTTGAAACATGGACAAGTTTCAGGATTAAAGATGGAAGAAAAGTCTCGGTTGCCATATGCAATTGCGGCACTTTTTCTAGCACTACTTTTACGATTTTATTGGATCTTATTGTAATTTTTATTAACAAATAAAAGTTATTAATTATACCTGATTTGTTTTGTGTCATTGCAACTTTATCATCAACATTTTTGTGTTTAAATTACTCTATAACTTTTTCAAAACTAAAACGCTATAATTAGATTATTTTTTGACGTTTCTCAAAACCAATGAACTGCTTCATTGTATGTCACGTGTCTGTATTATAATGAGAATAAAGCTCTTGTGATTATTCCCGGGAATAATCTCTGTAAGTGCTTTTGTTTGTGACAAATGATAGGAAGTAGTCAAATAATTATTTAAAACTGTCAACTCGTCAAATAAAATGTGAAAAAAATCGATTTAGCTCCATTTCAGATACAAAAAATACACCAACAAATTTTGGAAACAACTTCCAACAATATATTAATAAGTAATCAGTCGATATGGACCCAGTTCAAAATCTTTTAAGTTGGATGAATCGACCTCAACAGCTAAATCAAAAAATAATCTAATTAAATATAACTTGAAAGTTGGATAAATTAGAAAATAATTCTCCAGTATCTTTCTCAAACTTATTGGCATTTGGCAATAGCCACTCAAGGTCTACGCGCTTTCGTGACTATTGCTTGGCAACAAGTTTTCGAAACATTTGTCAAATTATTTTTAATTTATTCTCACTCTCTTGTTAAATTATAACTGAAAATATTAAGTATGTGGTAAAAAATATCGATAAACGTCAAAATGACAGTTAACTGACATAAGAAATACTGAAAATTTACCAGATTTCTTCATGCGTTTGTATAAATTGTTGCTTCAACAATCCGAACTCACTGGTAAATACAATGTTTACTCCAAAGCTGCCGTAACAGCGTCCTGTACCCAATGCGCTGAAGAAGGCCTTAAAATCCTTTCCGAAGGTGGTTCGGTAGTGGATTGCGCTATCACAACGCTTCTGTGCGCGGGTGTGAAGCACCCAGCTCGTCTAGGCGTCGGTGGAGGCTTCGTAGCCACCATCTACAACCGCCGTCAAAGACATGTCAAAGTCTTGATGTCGAGGGAACGGGCTCCGTTAAAAGCGAGCCCGACGATGTTTTCCAGCGGTAAGGAAGCCCTCTTCGGGGGTAAAGCAGCCGCGGTTCCCGGCAGCCTACGAGGATATTGGGAAATGCATCAAAATTACGGAAAGCTACCTTGGAGAAGGTTGTTTGAGCCAGCGCTCAGAATGTGTCGGGAAGGGATTTTTGTGGAACCATTTACGTATTATGGGATACAACAAGTTGAAAAAGAAATATATAAAACCAAAACTTTAAAGTACAAACACTAAAATTATATTTAAATAATAGGTATTAAATTAATTTTTTTCAGAGATATTATGGTTGATCCATTCTCAGGAAAATCAAAAACTCAAAAACATAAAATCTACCGCAATATTTTAGCAAAAACTTTACAACTTGTGGCTCACAAGGGACCTGAGGCTCTCTACGAAGGTGAACTAACAGAAAATTTTGTCAAAGATATCCAGAACGCTGGAGGAATCATCACTGTCGAAGATATGAATAAATATAAACCGAAATGGATGGTACCGTTAAAAGTTTCTATCCCAGAATTAAAATTAAATGTTTATTCAACTCCTCCGCCTTGTAGCGGGGCTATTCTACTGTTTGTGCTTCAAATTCTAAGTAAATATTGTCCGTTAAAGGGTTTTAATTCCGGAGAACAGTGGCACCGGATTGTAGAAGCTTTAAAGCACGCGTACGGTTTCAGAACTAAATTAGGAGATCCAGAAAAAAATCCAGAAGTTATTGAAACTATTCACGAAATGTTAAACGAAAAAACTTTCTTGAAAGTTAGTAAAAAATTACAGGCAAATACTAGCAATGACTTTAAAGATTACGGTGGGGATTATATCCAACAAGATGACTTGGGAACATTTCATTTTAATATAATATCACCAGAAGGTGATGCTATTTGTATAACGGAAACGATAAATACTTTATTCGGAGCACTGGTTCAGTCTAAATCAACCGGGATCTTTTTAAACAATACAATGAACGATTTTTCACTTTTAAATGCAAAAAATGAGTTTGCAGTGCCTCCAACAATTACAAATTTAATCGCACCAGGAAAAATTCCGCTCTCGTCAATGTTACCAACAATCGTAACAAATTTCAACAACAGCGAAGTGAAATTAGTGATAGGAGGAGCAGGGGGAACTAAAATCATCTCCGCAGTGTCTCAAGTCTTAGCACATCATCTCCTCCTCGGAGAAAATCTTCAGAGTGCCGTGGATCAACCACGGCTTCATCATCAGCTGATGCCGATGAACCTCGAGTACGAAAGTGAATTTCCTGATGAAATATTACATCAACTATGGCTCCGTGGACATCAACTTTACAGAATGAAACGTCATGCGGTGGTTAGTGTCATCAGCAGGTCAGCTGTAGGTGGAAAACTCGAGGCTAAAGGCGACTTTAGAAGACACAGTGGCAATGCCGGGTTTTAAAGTCAATTTACAAAATTCACTTTTTTTATTTGTTAAGTAACTGTGCAAAGTTTTTAACAAGAACTGGTTTAACTTAAAAGAAACTTAACTTGCAAGCCCAAGTATCAATTGATGTATACTAAGAAATAGTTCATTGTAAAACAGAATAAAAAATAGAAAAATAATTGGCTACTGTATGAATAAATTACGATAAGATACTTGGTCTTTGGTTTTAAACAAATATTTAAAATTGCGAGACATACACCGGATGTGTTGAACCCTTAGGATGGGTTAAAACTCACGACGTTTTCTTTTTCGGTGAGGGAGACATCAGGGCGTTCGCCCTCTGGCTATCCACTCCCAGCGCCAGAGTCAACAATCGAACAACACTCTTCAACTCGGTACTCTCGTTTTCTGCAATTATAACACAACAAATCAAACACAAACTGGGCACTTTGGCTAGACAACTTTTAGACTAACACTTTCTGTATAGAAACACCGAAATTTATGAGTTAAACTTGACTAAAATTGATGATTAAAAATCACACAATAACTTTGGTTATGGCCGATTATGACAGTTCTGATAACTAGCGCCTTGCGTCAAAACGTGGAACTAATTTAAAATGGCGCTAAATATAAAATATCTTATTCTCACCTTCTGTAGTGATTTCTCGTTCAAGTTTGAGTTTTTCTTGTGCAATTTGGAACATTCCTTCCTCAATAGTGCCCTTACTAATCAATCTATATATTTTGACAGGTTTTAATTGTCCCATTCGATGACACCTGTCCTCAGCTTGCTTGTCGTTGTATGGATTAAAATCAATGTCGTGAATGATGACTGTATCAGCAGCGGTTAAATTAATACCTAAACCACCCGCTTTCGTAGACAATAAAAATACGAAAATCGACGGATCGTTAGAATATTCATCGATTAAGTCTTGACGCATGCTAACAGGAGTTTGTCCATCTAAACGTAGATAAGTCCGTTTACGAATCTTCATGTACTCCTCCAAAATATTCAACATGATTACAAATTGGCTAAAAATTAATACTCTATGTTCGCCTGAATGCAATTCTTCTAGAATCTTGTCCAAGTATTGAAATTTACCACTGGTTACGATCAAAGAATCCGGAAGTTTATACCCTGAAAGACATTTGTATTCCTTCGTCATTTGATGGATTTCAAAGTCTGACATGCAAGCCAAATCATCGATAATATAGTTTTTTTTAGTTTCTTTATAAAACGGATCGACTGCTAGTCGATCGGCTAACTTAGGTAGCTCCTCGTATTTATAGTGGTAGCGCATTAGTAGCGGGTGATTAGCTAGTTTGCGTAAATCTGTCATCATTGCCATGCCGCTATAATCACTGGAAGCGCATAATTGACCCTCGGAATTTTGCAGACTTAAGATTAACTCCTCGTAGTGTTGTTTCTGGGTCGTTGCCATCGGGATTTGAACCATTTTATCTGTTTTAGATGGTAATTCTTGTAGCACGTCTCTTTTTAGTCTCCGAAGCACAAAAGGCTTCATAATTCGTTTCGCTTGAGCGATTTGTTCTCGTTCAAACGCCGGTAAATCATCATTACCGTCCGCACCGGAATTTATAGAATTTTTAGCATTTTTCTGAAATAAACTTTTAAGATCGTCTGTTTTCCCAGCAAACATTGTAGGCATCACGAAAATAAGAAGCGACATGAGCTCTAAAAGATTGTTTTGTAGCGGAGTCCCCGTTAGAAGGATTCGATTCATTGCTTTAATGCGAATAAGATTTTCATAACGAAGTGTGTTCATGTTTTTCAACATGTGCGCTTCATCGAAAACCACGTAATGCATCTGAGTAACTCGGAACATTTTACGTTCTTCCGGACTTGAAGCAACCATCGTGTAAGTGGTTAGAACCACATCGGTGTTCATTAAACCACCGCGCGACCAATCAATCCGAACCATTCTTCGTTCTTCGGTGCTTCCGTAATAAACAAACACCTCGAGACTCGGCGACCAGCGCTCGAACTCTGCCCTCCAGTTGTCTAAAGTGGAGGAAGGAACCACCACGAGATGAGTTCCTTTGCTGTTTCCGGTTTCTTTTAAATGAGAAAGGAACGCGATGACTTGAACTGTTTTCCCGAGTCCCATTTCATCGGCGAGAATCCCGTTGACACCCTGGTTATGCATGACTGCCAACCAATTAAGTCCAACCATCTGGTAGTTGGTGAGTTGTAGAGTCTGACTCATAATCTTCGGTTGGCATTTAACTCCAGCTCCTTGGGCTACAGCTCTTTCCATCTGCTGCGCGAGATTCGTACAACGGTTCATTAGTTGTTGAACGTTGTTTCTTGTTGTAAGAACTTGCTGAGCAGAGTTTAGCAAATCAGGTGATAGTTGTTTGCTTTCGCGGATCTTGGAGACGAGATCACACCAATCCTTGAAGGGGCGGAGCGCTATCAAAGCGTCCACTTTCTTCTGGCTACAAGAAGACATCAAGCGAAGCTCGTTGGAACGAGCGGTGTTGAGAAACTCAAAGACGCGCTTCTTGTCGCTTGTTAACTCGTTGCTGATCTCCAAATCGCTGTCTTCGTCGCTGTCAAACACTCGAGTATCGCTGTACTCTCTGCCGCCAAAGTCGCTATCATCAGAGTCCACTTCGGTCTTTCTTCGCTTCACTAAGAAAGGAGATTTGTTTATTTTTGTTTGAGGCTAGTGAAAAGTCAAGTGTTACCTTTCTTTTTCGGGTTGCTTCTTTGTATCGTTCGTTTCTTGTTACCATTCGGATTAGTCTCTAAAATTTCGTTAGTTGCTGATTGGGCGTTCCAGCCGTGTCTTAGTAGAGTATCTTGCAGAACCTGTGGAATAAACATAAATCTCGAAATCGTCTAGTGTAAATACATGTTTGACTCACCATAATGTCGTGCGAAGGGAACGTCTCCATTAGGATGCGCATCTGTTGACCCTTGTCAGCGTAGTCGTTACTAGTGGAGCTGTTGCTGTTGTCATTGTTCATGTCAGCCGAGGAGGAAGGAGTCGCAGTCTGAGCAGCGAGAATCACATCGCCATCCGAGTCTGAATCAAGTATAGGTTTGATTCTTCGTCGAACTACCTGAGCTGATTGCACTGGACTGCAATCGGTGGCTATTCGTCGATAATGTCAAACGTATTAACAATACAACTATTTGGATCTGTCAAATGAGGTGAAATATAACAATGTAGGTGACTTACATGTGTCAAGAGTTCCATTGTCGGATGAGTGGTTTAGTGTGGGTTTCTTTTGAATTCGAAAGCAACGGAGATTATTAAGAAGACTAGGACTGGTGTCTGTGCTGTTCGACATTTTTATTATGTGTTTATTAGGCGTTTAAACAGCAGCAAACACTTGTTTTTAAACAGGTAGTCAACGTAAAGTCAATAAGTTATTTTTTTATACATGTATACTGATCAGATATCACATAAAACGTTTTGTATGATTTGCTACTTAATGTACCTTTAATATTTAAAAATATACTATCTTATATATCACAAAAAAACTGCAGAAATCATCTTCTACTTTCTGATGATCGTCACACGAACAGACTTCTTTTCTTTCTACGGCGTGAGATTAGCCAATATTTGAAAATCACTTTACCAACCAATATTATGAAATTGTGCTACAATTATTCTAAATTTTGAGTTAATAAAGCGATTAGGATTATATACGTCCTCTAAAACAGTTAGAGTAATCCTTCAAGGAAGGATAAATTGTAATCTTTTAGATACTTATCGATTTTTACATTGGCAACAGTGACTAGTTGTCCTGCCGTGCCATCCTGTGATTGCGGTCATCACGCTTTGTTAAATAATTTTACATAAAAATGGCAGGAATTGTGAAAACTATTCGTGCAGTCTCTAGACAAACAGCCCTAATTAGAAATTTTGGTACTCGCACAACGCCCTTGGCTGTAAACAAAGTTTTATTCATACAACAGAACTGCAAAACTCAAACTACCAATTCATTACTTTGCGGCCAGGTATAAAATAAATCCAAAGATTTTAATTAAAACTAACGCTTTGTACAAGTTATTTAGCGCCTGTTCTTCAACTATAGTCACTTATTTCATCATGTCTTAAAGAATCTAGCT
Source organism: Pterostichus madidus (assembly GCA_911728475.2). NCBI lineage: Eukaryota > Metazoa > Arthropoda > Insecta > Coleoptera > Carabidae > Pterostichus > Pterostichus madidus. The sequence goes on along the minus strand of OU452314.1, from coordinate 116,606 downwards.
TTACAATTGACATAACCTCAATGCTATTATATAATTGATTTTATCAGATTCAAACTCGTAACTATGCAGAGGCTTTGACAAAACCAACTTTGGATCAAATTCGAGATCGTGTGTTGAAAGTTTGCTCATCCTATGACAAAGTGACAGCAGATAAGGTACAGAAATTCACGATATTTTTATTTTGCAGAGGCTTGGGTTCCCCATTCGCAATTACAGTGCCAAGGATCCTCTCACACTCAAACTTATTACCGATAGGGTTCTCTTGGTCCTCAAACTTTATGACAAAGTTGATCCCTGCAAGGTACTTAGTTTCTATCGAAATTAATTAAGAACACAAGCCTCTGTTGATTTATTATCTGTGACAACAAAACCGCAATGTTTTTTACCTTTCCAGTTGAGTTTGGACTCGCATTTTATCAATGATTTGGGCCTCGATTCCTTGGATCATGTGGAAGTTATCATGGCTATGGAAGATGAATTCGGTACGCAAATAATTACATCTCAGTATAAATCAAGTTATCTGATTTTGGATTTCTTTTAGGATTCGAAATCCCCGATGGAGATGCTGAAAAATTATTAAAACCAGCAGATATTGTTAGGTACATCGCAGATAAAGAAGATATTTATGAATAATTGAGTAATATGTTGTAGGATTGTGTATAATTATATTCTTATGTTAATAAATTTTAGAACTCTTACTAGTGATTGTAAATCTTGTTTTCATCTTTTTATTTTGTAATATTTACATACTTTACTGCTCGAACTGTTATTTAAATCAATAAATTGTGTTAATTACACTTCCAAATACTTTTTCGACCTGAAATTTTGGAAAAAATAAGGTTTAAATATTTAATTTTTAACCAATCAAAATTAAGAAAATTTCGAGGTTATAATTCTCCGTATAACTGTCAATGAAACGTCAACACAAGGAAATCGTATAAAAAACAGTTTTTATAAATGAATAACATCAGTTTATCTATTTAATTCATTACTAATATATTTATAAAGTGTAAGTAGTTATTTGACAAGGTAAACAATCATTCTAACCTGCACTTTTGATTCAGATCCAACGATTTCAAGATGTATTTCCAAGCAGAGAAAGATATTCTAACCGAATTGAACACATTTATCAATGGGGCAACGCAAATATCTAAAACAAATCCCTTAGATTTATCTAAAACCGCTATTTCACTACTAAAAACTTTACCAACAGCTCGAGATGCAATCCTTGAATACTTTCGCACAGTTTTCGACATTGCAGTGAAGAATTACATTGTCCGAATTGAAACTGAAATTGCAACGGGTGAAATGCCCCAAACATGCTCTAGAGAGGAATCAACAGTGTCTGAAATTCATTCAGTTTTGTGTAGTTTCATTTCAAGTAATTCCGAAGCCTGGGCACCGATTATTAGTATTTGGTCGCTGGAATTATTAGGAGAACTTAGTTCTAGATATGCAGGCAGAGCTCACATGCAAATTAACGCAAATTTAAACGAAACTTTGCAACTTTGGATGGGCTGTCGTTCAACAAGAACTCTCATTGACATAACCACTCAATGTTTGACATGTCTGATGGATTCTGATTCAGAAACTTGGATGAATGCACTTTTAGATACTTCAGTGAAACATTCTCCTAATTTTGATTGGGTTGTCGCACATTTAGGAAGCTGTTTTCCAAAAACTGTCATCACCAGAGTTTTATCTTGTGGTTTGAAGGATTTCTGTCAACATAAAACGATTGACACTGGCAAGAAAGCTCCAAAACTAGTGTCAGTTGTCGGAATATTAGGTCATTTAGCTGGCAGCCACTTTAATGATATACGTACCGCTTTATTAGAGCTTTTTAGTTGGAGTTTACAACCGTATAATTTAATAGACACTGAAATGAAAGCTCAAAAAATATCAACAGTTCCATTCTTACTTCAACTTGCTTCCATGTCTCAAACTTTGCTCAACGCAATGTCTACTAACATTAAATTCACTTTAAAAGGGAACATCATTTTAAGGTTAATTAATTTCGTGAGTGATTGGTGCAAATATTTCGGTTCTCCCAAAGCTTTACAGGATTTAATCGTTAAACTAATTATGGATTGTGAAAATGACGCGTATCAAATTATTAATTTATTATTAGATCATATTCACCTACAAGATTCTGTTGGACAGCAACAAAACACTTTAATTGTCCAAGAAAACTGTCGAGAGATCTTAGAATACGTTTTGCAAGAACTAGACTCAATTATAAGAACAGATCAAAACGGATGTAACGTAAAATTATTAGTTTCTTTAACGAAAGATTTGTCAGACTTGCATACTTTATTACTAAAACCAGAACGGTTAAAATACGAAACTGCTACACGAATTATTATTTTAATTGGGAAAAACAATGAAACAGTAACTATTAAAACTGCCTGTTTTCTTTTAAAATCAGCCAGAAGCTTTGATCATCTCGCGATGCTTGTTAAATTAATTCATAGTATTGTACTTTATAATAAATCAGAAATTGGATTTGGGAATATTAATATTTTCGGAAGAATACTTAAACAAACTCTTTTAGAATGCTGTAATAATAATATATCTGATTTTGACGAGAATTCGGATGAACAATTCTGGCAAAACGTATTGGTACTGTTAAAATGGGAGAAATCTACTAAAATATCGGTATTAAAACCTGATATAATGTCTCAAGCGATCTTCACGAATATCATGGACATTTCGCATCAATTTGGAGACGAAAAAATCGACAGAAAAATACGTCACATCATCGGAGAGATTTTATTTCTCACAATTACAACAAAACAAATAACAGAACTGCAATTTTCACCTCATTTAATATTCAGTTTAGTCAATTCAACCGTCAATTACTTTTATTTATGTTGTATGGAATCTGATGTCGTTTATAAAACTAAAGGAACCAAAATAGTCGCAGACATTTTGACTACACTTACTATCTTTTCAAAAGCTGCAAGAGTTATAGCTTTACGCGAGCTTTTAGAACGAAGCCTATTCAAAAAAGAATCTTTATATTTTGGTGCTGAACCTTCAAAAGAATTAAATAAAACTACAGATTTAAATGACTTACTTCTCTACAAAAATCACAAACATAGCACAACAATGATGTTGACTCAACGTCATTCGTCAGTTTTTCATTCTGGAATAATTGGCGAAGGAAAAAGAAAACCAAGACCAGTGAATCCATTAACTGACGAAGAAATTAATTCTAATATTGAGCATTTACTTCAAGCGATCAAAGCTTGTTGCTGTGATCAAGATTTCTTGTTGGAAAACAACCAGAAAAAGTCTCCGGTGTCTTTGGACGCCCTTACCTTGGTTTCTTTACTCCTGGTGCAGTTTGTGAGTCCCGATGTCATGTATAATGGACTTCCCTGGCCCGAGGAGGAATTTTCTAAAGTAAGTGTTCTTGTTCTTGTAAATGAATCATTTTATTTATTTGTTTATTTCTTAGGTAACAATCGAACGTGATCTCTACATTCGTCGTATCTTCACAACTGTTCCAATCCTTTGGCACCTTCTCCGTCTAGTTGCAGTGTATCGTCCAGTCCTCTGCTACTGTTCCGTCCTCCTGCGAGGTCTAACAGCGACTCTGCTGCACCAGTGGGCAACTAGCAATGCCGTGGACCTGGAGCACCAGCTTTTGAACTCCACTGTTCGGTTGCTGGACATCATGGCCGTGGGGCAGCTACTGCCGCCCCCGTTAGGGAATCTTCGTGACGTGGTGGGTCTGGTAACTCATGGAGATGTGGCTCAATTACTTCGGAGTTGTGTGTGGACTTATATGAGGGATTATGTGCCATCGCCAGCGTTATTTAGTTGTGATGCAAGTGGGTTACACTGGAGGGATCCAGGGGTTGCTAGGCCTCTGCCCCCGTACACGGACTTTCTCAGGAATTTGATGCATAAGAATGTTAATAAGTTGGGGGATCTTTATGCTCAGTTGTTTGTTAATTTACCGGAAACTGACTTGTAATGTTCAAGATTTTTTTGTCTGTGTAAATAAGAAAAATATCGAAATACGACTTTTACCAGTCGATTAACAATATGTTCGTATGCATGTGTGATTTTTTTCATCAAAAGCCAAAAACATTTTGAACAAAATGTTCAGCTTGATGTTTTACACCTATATACTATCAACTGACTACAAAATGCGATAAATACTGTCTGTATGTTTTATTTTTTTGTAAACATATAATAAAATAAAGTATTCGTTTATTAATTCTCTATTATATTTACTTACTATATAGCAGTGACATTTGAAGGTTATATTGTTGTATGCGAATAAACGTCAGCCAGCTGATTAAACATGGGTCCAAATCCCAAGAAATCCTTAATAGAAAAGAAGATTTTATACACTGGCACTAAAAATATCAACTTTACAAATGGTACAAAGGTAAACTTTGAAATATTTCATGTTGTTCGTCCACTTCCAACGTTTCTTGTTGCAGGTATATTTTCATTTCCAAGCTAAACTGTGTGACAATGAGAAAACTATTATTGATGACTCCCGGAAAATGGGAGAAGGAAAACCGATGGAATTGGTCCTTGGAAAGAAATTTAAACTTGAAGTTTGGGAAACAATTGTTCAAATGATGTCTCTGAAAGAAGTTGCTCAGTTTACAGTGGACAAAAGTGTATTGAATATGGAACAACTCAAAATACAAAGAAACATATTGAATATTTTCATTTTTAGTTGGTGCTACAGTATCCTTTTGTCGCAAAAACCTTGCGTGACGTCCACAAACCCAAAGAACAACGTAACCGTCACTGTTGTGGCATGATGCTCCAGAACGAAGGCGTTGGTTACAGCGATTTGAACGGTTTGTTAAAGAATCCACAAGATTTAGAGTTTACTATAGATTTGCTCAACGTGGAATCGCCGGAAGAATACCAGAAAGAATCTTGGCAGTTGACTGAAGATGAAAAACTGAACATGGTTCCAAGTTTGAAAGAAAAAGGCAACGTGGCTTTTAAACAAACTGATTATGACTCTGCTATTGAGAGTTATTCTACTGCTATTGGATTTCTAGAGCAACTCAGTTTGAAGTATGTGAAGGAACACTTTTAACTTGAAGTTTTAATTAATTTCACAATTTTTTAGAGAGAAGCCTCATGAAAGCGAATGGCTGGACCTTCAGAAACAAAAAGTTCCACTTTTATTAAACTTTGCTCAGTGTAAACTAATTGAAGGTGATTTTTATGCTGTTATTGAACATTGCAACTCCGTTTTGGAAATTGAACCGGGTAATTTTTCTCTCAAACACTTATTTTTCCTTGTGATTTATTTATTTATTTGTAGATAACGTCAAAGCGTTGTTCAGAAGAGCGAAAGCTAATCTGGGGGCCTGGAGCCCCGATCAAGCCAGAAAGGACTTTACCCGAGCTGCTGAATTGGATCAAACTCTTGCATCAACTGTTAAAAAATATCTTAAAGAATTGGACGAAGAAATTAAGAAGAAAACAGAGGAAGACAAGGAAAAGTTGAAAGGAATGTTTTCTTAAATAAAATAAATTATCTGTTAAACTGTTGTAACTTATTTATATTTAATTACAAAATAAAATAAAACTATTTCAAATAACGTACAAATATTTAGTAAAAGTCCTCTTCGTTAGCTTTAGCGTTAGTACCTTGTTGGTTCTTTATTTGATCTTGATTCTGGTACATATCAGCGACTTGTTGCGCTGAAGTTGCATCTTCTACATTCTTATCATCGCGAACTCTAATAAATCTGGGGAAACGCAACGAAATACCCTTTTCTGCATCCACCTATGTCATAATAAACATGTCAATCAATATCACCATGGTTACAAACACGTTGTCATAGTGAAAAACTTACAATACCAATGGCGGCGTGATGAGCAGGTGATAGTGATAAATCTGCACATTTTATCTCCCAAACTTGAACTGCATCAAACCAGTGATCTGGTTCGTGGGAATTATCGTATCTACATACGTACAAATCATAAATATAAAACAATTACATTGGTGAATGTGAATTACCTGTAGTAAGACTTCGGCGCTGTAATAATATGATCCTTAAAGAACTCGGTATGTTTCTGTAGACTCTCATCACTAAATCCAGTTCCAATCTTACAAATACTTTGATATTCTTCATTTTGTTGATTGTAACACGCCAACAAGAATCCTCCGTAAGTTCCTGTTCTTTTTCCTTTACCGAGGTATCCACCAATCACAACAACGTCCAGTGTATCTCCGATTCCTTCTAAATAATCCTTTTTCAACTTCAACCAGTTCCGGCTGCGTTTCGCGATTTCATATGTTGCATCTTTATCGAGTGTTTTTACCATCAGACCTTCGCAGTTGCCTTTAACACTTTCTTCTAAGAATTCTTGGACTTGGTCCATCGTGGAAACGTCGAGGGCCGTCGCAAAGAGCCACTCACCTTCAGATTCGCTGAAGTAGCGACGAAGGAGGTCTCGACGTTCGGATAAAGGTTTCCGGACTAATGATTCACCGTTGATGTACAATAGATCGAACATGAACACGCAAACCTATTAAAAAGAGATTTTTACATGATTTATCTTATATTTATTTATTTTTTATGGGGTAGGTCGGTCTGTGGATCCTGAGATCCCTGGTTCGAATTCCATAGCCGACAAACATTTTCACCACATTAAAATTACTCTTGTGACTTCTCCACTACTAACATCTTTGGAGGCCGTGATTTGACGGCTTGTAACAGCACATCACGCGCATAAGTATATCATTTACCGAGATCTGCTTCGACAGAGTGCCGCACCCAGTAATGGGTAATAGACGTGATGATATATTTATTTATTTAAAATTACTCTTGTGGCTTCTCCACCACTAACATCCTTGGGGGCCGTGATTTGATGGCTGGTAACTGCACTTCACACGCATAAATATATTATTTACCGAGATCTGCATCGGCAGAGTGCTGCACCCAGTAATGGGAAAAAGGCGTGATGATATACTTATTTAAAATTATTTTTCTGGCTCCCTCACCACTAACATCTTTGGAGGCCGTGATTTGACGGCTGGTAGCTGCACTTCACGCGCATAAATATATCACTTTCCGAGATCTGTTTCGGCAGAGTGCCACACCCAGTAATGGGAAAAAGGCGTGATGATATATTTATTTATTATTTCTATTATCTACCTGAACTTTGATGTCGTCCTCGTTGGCATCCTTGCGCTTCCTGGTGCTCAAGATCTGGAACGGAAGGATTCGTTTTTGTTCCCGGTCCCAAGCCACAGATTCACAGTCTAAAATAAACGAGGTAACATCATCTGTAACGCACTTCTGTATCCGGTTTATTACATCCGGATATTTGGAAGTATTGTCTTCTTGGTTTCTGCTGTAAATTTTTATTTCACCAGATTCCAACCGATGTACTTGAGCTCTCTCGCCATCGTACTTCCACTCACAGGTGAATTTAACACCTTCGAAACGATTCAGTACTTCTTGTACACCTTTAAGGAGAATTTTCATCAATAAAGAATACAAGTTGTTAGTTATTATTTTAAGTACCTTTTGTGGGTTGTGCTAACATTGGTTTGAGAGGAATGCCGGGTGCTAGTTTGCAATGGTCTGGAAGGGATTCGATCCCATGTTCCAGAAGTGTTGGAATTATTCTGTCGTAGTTTGGACATTCGCAATAAGTTGTTTTTAAAATGAGAGCTAATGCATCGATTTGTGATTTGAAACGGTCACTGGACAGACCAGATGAGGCGTCCAGTATTTTTGGTGGATATTCCTGAACAAAACATTACATTCTTTAGATATACTGTTTAACAATACATTTTAACAAATTGTTCGTATAGTTTATTTTAAATATTATATAGTAACAAGCGCAGGGCGACACTCGCTTCTTTTCTTATCTTTTAATTCGTTTTCAGTTCTTACATAAAGTGTTTAACTGCAATTGTTATTCACTTTCAAAAACAAGCGCAGGGCGACACTCCCTTCCTTTCTTATCTTTTTGTTTTATTTATAGTTACTGCATTGTGTGGACTTTTCTTTCATATACAAGTGCAGGCTATCGCTTTCATCCTTTTTAATCTTTGTAGATTCGTTGTTAGAAGTAAGCGTGAGTAATTTGAGATGTTTTCTGCATATGTTATTTACGTCAAAGAAAGAAGATGAATGATAAGTGAATAGGAGTGATTGGATAGATGTGATTGAAGGTTTGTTGTGTGATAAATGATTTCGAGTGTAATAAATGAATAAGTTTATTATATGGAGTGATCTATGAATGTGTGTATAAAGTGAGGGTGGTGTGTTTGGATGAGAATGTTTGACGAGGACTGATTATTTGATGAATGTAATGAGTGAATATTTTATTAATGATTTTAGGATTCGTGCTACCCCATTTGATGTGATATAGCGTGAAGCTATGTATAGAAAAAAAGTGCCAGCTATTTGAAAAAGTAAACAATGGCTCACTTCCCAATTGTTTTATTGGTTGAAAACGCACAGATTGCTAACTAATTGTGATTAAAATACTGTACCTGATTGGGGGGCGTAGTAGCGCAGGCCTGCGCCAAAGCCTGCAACACACTCTGCTCAGCTAAACCAATCCTCAACTTCCCAGCTAGACTCCTCACTAAAAACCTTGCTTCCGTTTCCTTACAAGCAACAATTAATCCTTTAATCTTGTCAATTTTCTTCTGCACGCTGGCGTGCCCGGTCAACCCAGCTATCTCCTTCAGCGACCCAAACACACCGGAAACCGTCAAGCTTTTAGGCCGGAAACTAAACAAAGTTTGTTGATTCGAGCGAGATTTCTCTGCAACAAGACCTAGATCCCCGAACTGAGCTAAATCGGATTTGATTTGAACCACTAAACGTCCGGTTGACTGAGCGATCGATTTCATGAGATGTGTTTCGGCGATGCCGAGCTCCAGGCCTTCGAAGGTGGGCGCCAGACGGTTCAGACATAAATAGATTGAAGGAAGAAGGGCGGACGGCGATAGAACGATTACTGAACGAAGATAGTTTGATAAGATTTCGATTATTTTTAATCGAGCAGATATGGATTCGATTTCGGCCCAAGTGTTGGATAAAGCGATGTACGGAACTCTGAAATTTATAAAAATAAATATAAAGATATCATCATGCATTCTTCACATATATTTCTGCATAGATATGCATATTTTAATCCTCAAAATATATATATTTTAATCGCCGGAGACGTGATCGCAAAAAAATCAGATAATGAAAATGCATTTTTTTTTGTTGAACCAGCTGAAATTCGAAAATTTTTATAATATAGTTCTATATAATTCAGTCTACGAGAAATCGAATGCCGTTGAGCGCATCTTCGTATCTTTCTTAGTTTTCGAAATACGGCGATTTTTGACTTTTTAAAAATGTCAACTTTGAAAGTCCATATCTCGAAAACTAAAAGAGATATTGAAATGCGGTTTGAACGAGTGTATTTCTCGTGCGCTAATTAACCTATAATGAAATTTTGAAAATTTTGAAAATTTTAAATTTTTTTCAAAATTTTCTTTTGCCCATATTTCAAAAAGTTGAAGAGATAATAAAAATTTATAAAAACCAGTTGATTCCTAGTAAAAAAGTACATACGTATGTAAAATTTCAGAATGTTTCCTCCACGGATACAGTTTTTAAAGCAAAAAAACTAAAAATGGCCAAAATTCGTAAAATTCTTAAGGGGTACCCCTTAAGAAATAATTAAAAAACAGTGATTTTTCGTTTTTTTTGTAATAAAACCTTTATCTGTGCGAATTATTGCCTGAAATTTTACATACCTATGTAGTTTTACGAGAGGAATTCACTGGTGTTCATAGATTTTTATTATCTTTTCAAGTTTTTGAAATATGGGCAAAAGAAAATTTTGAAAAAAAATTGAAAATTATCAAAATTTTCAAAATTTCAGTATAAGTTAATTAGCGCACGAGAAATACACTCGTTCAAACCGCATTTCAATATCTCTTTTAGTTTTCGAGATATGGGCCTTCAAAGTTGACATTTTTAAAAAGTCAAAAGTCGCTGTAACTCTAAAACTAAGAAAGATACAAAGATGCGCTCAACGACAATCGATTTCTCGTAATCTGAATTATATAGAACCATATTTAAAAAAATCGATTTTCAACTGATTCGACAAAAAAAATTGGCATTTTCTTTAAAAGACATTTTAGCGATCACAACTCCGGCGATTAAAAAAATGTATATTGAGGATCTAAATATGTGAAATTATGTAGAAATATATGAGGAATTAAATGGTGTAATCCCCAATTTCATATCTAGTTTCATATGATTTTAATTTAACCGTAAACAGAAACAAACAAACGTGAATGTAAAAATCTAAAAAAATAGTAGATATTATATTTTTCATTTCATTAATCCTTAAAATTTAAATAAAAGCTTGGAACGAGATGAATCTTTGGAAACATGTCTTGAAAATTTGTAAATAGCATTCAACGACCCCCTCCAATGTGAACGCGACCCCCCGAGAGGTCACGACCCACTCTTTGAAAAACACTGGTGTAGGGGGAGCAACAGTGGTGAAAATTGTTGGTCGGCTGTGGGACTCGAATCCAGGTTCTTAGATACCACAGTGGAATTGCTAGTAAATAAAAGTAGAAAATTGACTCACGTTTCACCACGTTGCCAAATCGCGTCTTCAATGGGATGGTATTTTGATTTATTGGGATTGTAGCCCTTAGAGGAAGTCGTGCCAGTTGGTTTTTGTGAGTCTTCTTTCTTTTTCATTCCTAGAAACCAAAACAAATATTTCTTCACATTCTAGATAAATTCAATATTTTTATTTGACAATTTTATATATTGTGATATATAATTACCGAAAAATTCAGCCATGTTCACTGCCTTCTGATTTTTGTTTCCAGTTTCATTTTCTTTCTTATTTCTCGGACAAGTTTCCTCTTCGGATTTTCCACTAGACTTTCTGGTGTTTTTCTTTGTTTTCGGTGTCTTCTTTGATGGTGTTTTGTTCTCTTTTTCTCTAGTATCTTTTTCAGAATCCTCAGACATTTTTTCATCAGTCTTTTCTTTCACTTTTGCGTTCTTAAACTTTTTCTTCTTATCTTCTACTTCATCTTCACTGCTGGAAGAGGAGGACTGCTGAAGAATCCTTTTCTTACCTCGGCATAAGACAGCACTGCTCCTTGTAATCTTTTTTTTAGCAGAATCATCTTTAGTTGATGAAGAGCTTTTGTTTTCGGCTTGTAGACTTTTTCGAGCTTCCTCCCAAGCTTTTTCTCGTTTGTAAAGCTCTTGAGCTTCAACATTAGTGGCACGAACTTCATCTGCGATTTTTTTATAGGCTTCTTCATTTAAATTTTCCGGCGAGTTTTTATTTTCGGAAACAAACTTCGTTATTGCTTCTATAACTGGATGCATTTTACAGTTTTTTAATAGATTCCAATCTACGTAACCTGCAATTTTAAGGTTTTATTTTACTTGAGATTACTTAACAAAATTGCATACCTTGTTCGCGATCTGTCGGCTTCCAATTTGGAAAATCTTCACACTTGGGAAAGTCAGATGATTTTAAATGTTTCATTAATAATATTCTATCTTCTTTAGTCGGCCCTGGGCTTGGTATTGTTGTATTCTCTTCACCAGAGCTCTGACTGGCAGATTTGGATTCATCGTTGACATTTTCACTGGTTGAAGCACTAGATTTTCCATTTTTGTCGTCTACTTTATCGGTTTTTAATGCAGTAGGTTTCTCTTTACTTGTGTCGCTATGTTTTTTACAATAAAAAGATAATTTAGAATAATTTACAAGCAAATTAGTCAAAACATTGGATTGAATATAGTGTCTGTTTGCGTTACAAATGTAAATAACGTGTAAACGGCTAAAATATCTAATCATATTGAAGTATTTTATTAAACATACCTCGAGGAAGCTCCATTTGTATTATTCAGAGGTTTGTTAGAAGGTGCTTTAGAGAAAAACGAACTGAAACAGAAGGAAAAGACATATTACAGAGTCGTAATACTAACATGTCATCTTTAAAACATAATACAGAATGTCAGGCATGCTTTTTAGTATTTAATGAACAAGTATACAATAAATTACATTATAGAACCTTACGTTATACTACGTTGTGCCATTTTCCCGCTTTTTCCAACATTAAACAACAGATTTTCAGAATTTTTGGTTATGTGTCAAACGAAAACGACGTTAGATGATTACTTGACAACTGCTGCCTCTAGCGGCAAAACCTTGAAGCTGTTTGACATATCGCAACAATAAATTATAAATTTACACGAAATATCATATAAAATAGACGATTTATTGTGTTTTCTTTATTTATTCTTTAATTTATGTGTATGATGGTAACTATAAATACAAATACTATCCAGTGACAATCAAATAAGTGATGTACAATAGTTTACATTGTTGATTTAAGTCAACTTTGACCTCTTCAGTTTTCTATCATAATATGTACATTGCATAATTGCGATACAGATATCATACGTTCAGTGCCATACTCTAACTCAGTTGTCTTTGAATGGTGTTGGAAAGATTGTCAAAATGCTGAACAACACACAGAAAATCTGGAAAAGCGCGGACGCAGTTTGTTTTGACGTAGATTCAACAGTCATCCAAGAAGAAGGCATTGATGAATTGGCTAAATTTTGTAATAAAGGCTCGCAGGTAGCCGAATTGTAAGTAAACGCGATACTTGACATGCTTCTAAATGTCTTGACAATGATTTGTAACCGTTTTAGGACGAACAAAGCCATGACAGGCTCTATGACATTCAGAGAATCATTAACAATTCGTTTGGATATTATTCGACCTTCTCTGACTCAAGTTCGAGATTTTGTGAGAATGTGTCCCCCTCCACTAACACCAGGAGTCAAGTAAGTCCAGTGTTAAACATTTACCACCGGAAAGTAGTGTAAAAACCACCAATAATGCTTTCTTTCTTACATAAACTATTTCTAAATATGCAAGCTGACCTTGTCGATCAAGTTCCTGATTGATGTTTAGTTTATAGCGAAAATTATACTTTAATTATTGGACACCTGTTGCTAAGCTGTCGATGATTTTATCATAAAATTATGTTTGAGTGTTTTTATGTTTCCATAGCGATAACAGGAATCAAGATTGGCAAATATTAATAATTTCTTTCTGTTTTCATAGAAAACTAATAGAACTATTACACAAGAAAGGTATCGACGTATATTTAGTTTCTGGTGGGTTTCGAAGTATTATCGCACCAATAGCTCATCAATTAAACATTCCATCGGAAAACATATTCGCTAATCGAATAAAATTCTATTATAATGGAGAATACGCTGGATTTGATGAAAATGAGCCTACTTCCGCTTCAGGAGGCAAACCGGAAGTGATTAGGCGGATAAAACAACAAAAGGGGCATCAGTGTGTCGTCATGGTAGGCGACGGCGCCACGGATTTGGAGGCGTGTCCACCAGCGGATGGTTTTATTGGTAAGTCAGTGTGTTTGGGGGCTTTTTAGGGTGTTTCAATGTGTTTTTCTTTTGTTCCAGGCTACGGGGGCAATGTGATCCGAGACCAAGTCAGGGCCAAGGCTGAATGGTACGTCACTGACTTTAACGAATTGATACAAGTGCTTGAAAATTAATTCCAATAGACACATTCTTATTTTTATTTTCTTTTTTAGTTGTTATTGTTTTGTATCCCCACATTCCATAATAATAAACTATTAATTTTATTGTTTGTTTTAAGTTCTAGAAGGAAACTAGTTGGTCTTTTGTTTTGACGAAAATACACACGCTAGACAAAACACAGTCCCACACTATCTTTTATTTCGCTGTGTCGCTTATTTTAAACAATAGAAGCTCATCCATGGCTACAGCGATACAAATCCTTTCCTATCATTGATATAAAACTCGACCTAGAGGTTTACTGACGTCACGACCTTAGTACACACGTGTATTTTATACATATATATGCACTGAACATGAAAAATTCACGTGTTTGTGACGTCATAAGTAATTCCCAACTATACCCAGTGCTGTTCGTACACCAAGGCACTACAAATTAAATAATTAACTATAAATTATAATCTATGTTCAATCAATGCTTCCAATACATTAACAGAACTTGACAAAAAAATACACACAAATCCTATATATGTGAGGTACTTAGAAGACACAGAAATGAGGAAAAACATAGTATTTTAGTGAGACACTAATGTTAAGTATAATCAGCGCAAGTAGAGTGCGCAGAGTGTAAGCTGTGGAGTGGTTGTTCAGTTCACTCGAAAACATCGTTCAAGCCACTTGTGTTTTTGGGCAATTGTCGGAGTTTGAAAGCCCTTGTCTTTGTGTGTTACAAATGTAGCTGAAGTTTTGATCGCGAGTTTGTCGTGTTTTCTTTGTGGTTTCCTATTCGATGACCAGGTAATTCATATCATTATTATTTCCAGAAGACCTATATTTAGACGTGCAGCTGCAACCTACATATACTTTCCATAAGATTGCATTCGTCGTCCAGCCACTAGTTCATATTTTTATTTATCAACTACTAAAATTAATGACATTTTATAATTAAAAATCTTGACTTAATTACATATAAAACAGTCATTGTTATCGTAAAGAAATTATCGGATATTACGAAATAATTTGCAAGTTTTTTCGCAAAAGAAAATCAATTGTTCAAGGCTGTACTGATTATGAATTATTATGAAATATCTTTTGAACTTTTTCCTAAGCAAGGTACACATAGTTCAAGTACCAATGTTTGCACTAAATAAGCAAGTGTATTTCCTAAAACTTGTTATCAATATCTGATAAATTATCTGTCGGATGGAAAAACACATATTCCGAGTAAATGTTCCCGTAGAGCATTGTGTGGAGTGTACTTAAGCCACAGAAAATTCCTTTGTACATTTATACCTGAAATCATTGGCTGCGGACCAGCTATACAATGCATAGCTTCAAGGTATTCAGGATATTCTGACCGTGAATTTATTCCAGGGTCGTACTTGTTTATTTTTATGAGATATTTAAACCTTTCAAGATTGTAAAATATAAAAAAAATAAATAAATATATCATCACGCCTTTTACCCATTACTGGGTGTGGCACTCTGCCGAAGTAGATCTCGGTAAGTGATATATTTATGCGCGTAAAGTACGGTTACTAGTTGTAAAATTACGACCCCCAAAAATGTTAGTAGTGGGAGAGCCACAGGGGTAATTTTAATGTGGTGAAAATTGTTTGTCGGCTGTGGGAATCGAACCAAGATTCTTAGGATCCACAAGCCGACTTGAGCCATTACCCCATAAAATACGTTCTAATTTCGATAAGATATGTTGGACTACAAAAAGTTGAATAATCTCTGAAAAATGTATAAAAATTAAACGTAATTTCAATAACCAATTGATAAATAAGACACTTGAAGATCAATTCTAGGCAGCAACTAAACAATTGATTAGGAAAAAGCACTTGATTAATTGTTATTAATTATTTTGTTATCATGCCCTCGGATCGCGTCATATTGAATTCTATTTCGGACAATAGAATCGCTGTCATCTGTCAAGTAAAGATTATAATTTTCGCTAATATAAATAAATAAAAATAAATATATAATCACGCCTTTTACCAATTACTGAGGGTGGCACTCTACCGAAGCAGATCTCGGTAAGTGATATGCGATTACTAGCCGTCAAATTACGGCCCTCAAAGATATTAGTGATGGAGGAATAGTTTTTAAATGGTGAAAATTGTTTATCGGCTATGGGAATCGAACCAGGGTTCTCAGGAGCCACAGGCCGACTTGATACTACTGAGCTAGCTACTCCATAATATAGTATAAAATAATCGGTGCTTTTTGTATCAGATAGTGCACAAATAATGTAAAATGATTTAGAATGTAATGCTAATTTGACAATTTGTATATTATCAGCTCATGTGTATAGAGGTTGAATGTAAATGTGTGTGTGTGTGTTTGTTGTAGGTATTCTCTGGTGTCAGTGAGCGCAAAATAAAACTCTTTGAGCCCCCGTGATCGTCTTCTGTTATTCCGATGGGTTGAGACGACCTCATATTGCCTTTGGCGACGGTCCAAGTCATACGGCACCGAAGGTAAGAACATCTCTCTCTCTTTTTCGTTTGTCTGGTTGGTATAATTTTAGACCTGGTTCTTCTATCTTACTAGACAAGTACTTTCAGTTTATAGTAGATTTCATTTTTTAATTTGAATCGGAGTATAGACTATTCTACTCTTTAATAAAAATAAATATATCATCACGCCTTTTATCCATTACTGGGTGGTGGCACTCTGCCGTAGCAAATCTCGGTAAATGATATAGTTTACACGTGAAATGTGGTTACTAGCCGTCAAATCACGGCCCCCAAACATGTTAGTGGAGGAGAAATCACAGGGGCCATTTTTTAATGTGGAGAAAATTATTTGTCGGCTGTAGAGTTCTTAAATACCACTTCATGAATCATCTTTATTTGTTGTTTAGATGTAATCAGCTTCTTGGAACAGCTAATTATATTTTTAAATTGTTTTTTTCATATTCAATTTTATTTTATTTAAGCGTTACTCTTTTATAGTTCGATTCTTAAAAAAGTTTTTAGCTAAACCTGAATTTTGGATAAGATAATTTTGTTCTAGTACGATTTAAATATGTTAATTCAAATCACTTCCCGAAAAACAAATGGTAACAAGATTGTATTAAAATTTATTTAAACAATTTTGAGAATATGGTTTAGCTTAATTTAACTCATCCAAAATTCAGGATTAACTAAAACTCTTTTGAGAATCGGGTCCTAAAATAGTTAAATTAAGTCACGTTTGTTAAACAGATTTTTCCAACTGTTAGTTGAAAGCAAAAAGTTGACATTTGCCGCTTACTAAGCGGAAATGTAAGAGTGTACCATCGTATTCAAACAGAAAAACTGTCAAAAATGATTTTAAATTCTTTTTCAAGCATTTCTAAATGGTCGATCAACAATCGCCATGCATGAACAGTAATAGACTACTTGTAAAAATAATTATTTTGTGGAGACTCTTGTCAAAAAATGATAGTTTTCATAGCATGGTATGATTAATGACATCCAGATGATTAAATCTTATTTAAAATTCAAATTTGTTTGACTTTTTAAAAGGATTCCCTCAGCCAGAAATATTTTTACTCATTTCCTTCCTAATAACTATGTTTGTTTCAGGTTCTACCTATGAAAACATATATTCATTCGTACAATTTCGGTCAATCTATTCATATTTTCGACATTCCTAATTATTTTTTCGGTTTTGATAATAGAAAACTCCTAGAACAAAATTATTAGCTGAAAATTATAATCATAGCAATTTAAATAACAAATAAATTTATTTAAAGAGAAGCTTAATAAAATCCTAAAAGCTGGCAGGTCCTCAACGTTGTTCGGTGGCGGTTGTGGCCGGAAACCCGCCAACAACAACCATTTCCGGTTTTGGTACACTCCCTACAACAACAACACGTCCCACCATGTTGAAAGTTGTAGGCGCATCTTGGGAGCAAACCCGAGCCACATCATACGTCTTAATTCTGTTTACTTTCTGCGGTCTCTTAATTATAATATTCGGCGGCTCGATGACATTAAATGAAGCTGATGGAAACTACGCTGCAACTGTTTACTGGCAGAAGGAAGCTGGGTACCGCATTGAATTCTGGGGCCAGGGCAACGTCCTGACGGAGGTACCGCAAGGATCTGCGCGCGGCTACTACAGACAGGATATTGCTAACAATGGATGGTCCAAAGTTGAGATTGAAACTAGTGCAGAGTATGAAGATGAGATTCAAGCGTATTCTGCTGGACTTCTGGAAGGTTCATTAACTTGGCAGCTTGTTTTCTGGAGATGGAAGAATACCATTGAGGCAGTTTGTGATCAACAACCAGAACAATGTAAAGATATAAGAAATCAACTCAATTCTTGGGGTGAGTACAACGTCACATACACACATCATTTCTCACCAGGGTTTATTTTTATTATTTGGTTGTTTTTGTTGTTAGGCGAAGAAATGCGTGAAACAGCTTCTGCTCAATCAGCCCTCGAGCCTTTCTGGCACCAAGTCCATCTTTTTTTCGCTCAGTTAGACGGTCTGATCACCGGATGGAATTACGCGATCCGTCGAAACCGCAGCAAACACATGGAGATCTCCAACGACGACTTTCTCTGGCTTCAACTTGTAGCCACGGACGTTCCGCTTCCTGACAGCTCCTCCTTGGTTCCCGCTGCACCTTCACTCACTTCCGGATTGATTAAACTGCGCCGGAAGTTAAATAACAGCGAAGAGATTCTCGTAGCGCAGACAACAGCAGCACCTTACAGAGATATGTTGAGAGTTGTGAAGAAATACATGTTTCCGTTTAGGATGACGGTGATTGAAGGTTCGGCGCCGGTGCCAGGAGCTGCGCTGGTGTTCACCGGGTACCCGGGGGCCCTCTCCAGCCAGGATGACCTCTATACAGTCACTGGAAGTTATGGGAGACATTCGTTACTCGTTATGGGCTCTACTATTGGAACTGGAGCATCCGTGACCAAGAGTGTTTACTTGAAGAAGCGAAAGAGGAGGAATGTTGAAGAAAAGGTAAGGAATATGATGTGGAATAGATGGAGGAATAATATGGTTTTCTGTTTTATTGCTGACAAAGTTTGGAGATTGTAAGTTCATTTAATAATATTGAATTTATGATTATATACTAAACAGATAAATTTAACTTGAAAATAAAGAGTTGGTTGGTGGCTCAGTGGTATCAAGTCGGCCTGAGGATCCTGAGAATCTTGGTTCGATTCCCACAACCGACATTAAAATTACAGTCCACTAACATCCTTAGAGGCCGTGATTTGGCAGCTGGTAACCGTACTTCACGTACATAAATATATCACTTACCGAGATCTGCTTCGGCAGAGTTCCACACCCAGTCATGGGTAAAAGGCGTGACGATATATTTATATTTATCTTATAAAGAGTAAAATGTATCAAGGAAAAGGAGACATTTCTTTCGAAAGATGCAACTGATAGAGATGTTAAATCATACCGTTGACTTTGTTTCTTAGTGAATAAAAAACAAACTGATATGTGTAGGTACCTGGCACTCTCCGAGCGCTCGTCGCAAGCCGTCTAGCTCGAGATGGTCGCACCTGGTCCGCATATTTCACCCGCGGACGTAGCGGCGCTGCTGTCGATAAACAATGGGCCATCATCGACCTGACCCGCCTCGATCCAACACCATCCAGCGATCCTAGCGGACTGCTGTGGGTCGTAGAACAATCTCGAGGCCTTGTCATGACCTCTGACCTCACCGACACGCTCCGCGAGACTTCCTACTGGGCCAGCTATGGTCTGCCACACCATCAGGAGGTAAAGCTGGTGATGAACATCACCCAGGACACAACCAGCCGAAAACAAGTGTTTGAAAAGTGCAGAAAGAATTGTACGAAGAAAGATGAAGTGTATCAGATGATGAGACATGCAGTGCCGGCTTCCGAGGATTTAGTAGGGCCTAGAGCTGATCTGTACAGGGACAGTCCCATGCCATTCGGAGTCATTGACACGAAAATCATTACAGGTAAATATTTATCATCTGATTTCAAGTACAGTTCGATAATACATATCCACTTGTTTATAATGTGTAGGTTCTCGCACGATGGAAGCGTCATGGGAGGTAACAGCGGGCCCCGTACACGCTGTCAACACTTCTGCAGCCGAGGTGCCACCGCAAGGAGCCGCTGCTCCGTTTCAATGGTCGACCAGCGCTTATTTTCTATCCGTTCCACATTTAGGTCATCCTGATATTTGGAGTTTTGAACCACAGCAGAATAATTGGGTGTATTGACTAGTTGAAACAACAGAATTCATTGGAAGTAAAATAATAAAGAGTGTACTTGAAATATTGTCTTTGTTTGTACCCCATTTCATTCCTTGTCCTTAGAGTAGATGGATGAATATAACGATTTACTTATAATTCGATATTACACCTATGCACAACAACAGATTAGACATTTCGTTTGTTGTGGAAAGAACATGACAAGAAGTTTGGTTACAAGTCAGCAGTGAGAAATAGAAAAGTTTTCACCTGCAATAATTTAATTACGTTACTAATTCATTACGTACTTTTATACATGTATAATTTAATGATATGATGAAATAAAGCTCACACTCATTTTGACAGCTTATACCCGTAACAACAAACTGGTATTTTTTTGTACAACACAACATGACTCTAGTCAAATTTCACTATAGAATTATATGTTTTGGAAATTTAACTGATCTTTTTAAAGACTTCCTTTTTGTAAAATTTAAATTTTTAATAAAATATGAATTAGCTCTAATGAGGGATTGTAAAAGTATTTAAATAAGTAGTAAATCAATATGTATTATGTTTTACTAGATAAATAGAAGTTTTAAAGTGAAAAAGCAACTTTTCTGATATATGGTTAGGATACATAGATTACATACAATTTCAAATTTATGCTAGAGAAACATGAGAAACTAACTGATATAGTTAAATTATTATGAGGCAATTACGTAGAAAGTTAAATATTATTAATTTGTGGTAAAATAAAGATTTTATGTATGTGATATGTCAAAGAGGGTGTGTATTTTTACAAACAAATATCTCAAAAACTAGACGTCCTAGAATTTTTTGGAAAAAATATTCATAATCCTTGAAAAATTGGCTATCATAATTGCAAATTAAATATTTTTTAAATTAAATTTAATAATCTTTTTGACATTTGAAAATTTAGTGACTTTTCATTTCTTAGTAATTATTGGCAATGGTGATTTTTGACGTTTATGAATTGACCAACAGGAAGGCTGCATTTGCCAAATAAACAATTTAGCGCTAGGGCTGTGATTGGTTAATCATGTATTGATTTTTCTTGTTAGTTCAGTCAGCCTCCGTCAGAGCTAAAATGGCGTATGCTGTCAAACGGAGGTTTTTGTAAACTGACGTTTAAAAATGTCTATAGAAAGAAAAAGTTTCCAGTACTTCTCCAGTAATAAAAGTTGAAGTTTAAGAGGAAAACTTGTACGGAGATGATATATTAATAGCTCGTAATCGTATGAAAGGTGCTCTCCAAGAATTACTCTAACAAACCGACGATGAAAGTCGTTCAAATGAAGAAGAAACTCAGAAATATCGCTATAGATCTCCCAGGAAAAAAGGCAAGGTACTTTCTATATGCTTCTTTTACATTATACAACTAATTTCTATCCTTAAAACAGAGTTAAACGTCGAAGATCTGATACTTCGCCTGCAGCAGCGGCTTATCATCATACCTATGTTATGAAACTTCTTGATCGGAGCGTAGATTTAGCTCGATTTGAAGAAGACACACCTTTGTATCCGATATGCTGAGCCTGGATGTATTTCAGACTTGACTTGGCGATGTTTAGAGCTACCAGCGCTGGATGAACTACAAGCATCGGATGGAACTGGAGTCTGCAACGAGCTCTCTACTTTCGCTGGATGGTTATGGTTGAAGATCATCGTCTGCAGTGTTTAGAGAGCTGAGTACGTCGCAGGATCTATTTTGCATACCTTCAACAACAACAAAAGTAAGTTTGACAAGGTTTCAACTCCAAGCAGTCTCTTATTTTCCGTTGTGTTTTTCAGCGAGAGTTTGATGTTCATGGACCTTCGCTTCGTTTATTTTCAGTTTGCTGTTTACAACATCACTGTAAGTATATTCATTTCACTTCACTTCAAGTGTTTATATTTCTAATGATTTCTTATCTTTTACAGATGATTAGTGAGTGACGTAAATCACTGTCCTGTTCGCTAAGGACAGAAATCAGTCTTTTTCCATCATCAAGGAGCTGCTCAACACTTTATAAACACATATATTTATATTAATGTACTTACTGTGTAAATAAAATATTCATTTATTTATTTTATTTCATAGATTTAGAAATGAACTGTTAATAGATCAATTTTGTAATAAATTTTATTAGTTACTATATTACTTTTACTGCATTAAATTGTCTTTATTAATTTCCAAGATGCCTTAAAATATTTAACTTTATTTTTAAAACATTTCACATTAACAAATACAAGTGCGGGTTATCGCTTTCATCTTTTCTAATCTTTGTAGGTGCGTTATTAGATTCGTAGTTAGGAGTAAACGTTAGTAATTTGAGATGTTTTATGCATATGTTATGTACGTCGAAGAAAGAAGATGAATGATAAGTGAATAGGAGTGATTGGATAGATGTGATTGAAGGTTTGTTGTGTGATAAATGATTTCGAGTGTAATATATAAATGAGTTTATATGGAGTGATCTATGAATGTGGTTAAAGTGTGGTTTGTTTGACAAGGACTGATTATTTTATGAATGGTTTTTAGGATTTCTGTTACCCTTGATGAGGATATAACGTGATGATATGTATGTATGTAATTGTTAGATTCATTTATATTAAGCATTTTCTACAGCCTCGGCGTCATTTTGGAGTTGTTGATTTTCTTAAAAGCATTGTCGGAACTGTTACTGTGGACAACTACACCGAAGTGCCCCGTCTTCTTTCAAAATATCATTACAACGTGCTTAAAAAAAATCCTAATTTATTTTTCATAAAATTATGACCTAAACAAAAAGATAAAGTTTTTATAAGTTTTTGAAAGTATATCTGAAATCTCTTTCAAACTGACATCTGATCTAAGAGATAGTTCGGGTATGTGTGGAATAAATATCTAATGAAAGACTGATAAAATTATGAACGCGAGAGGCGCGTGACGCGTGAATGAAACATGAGACGAATTTGTACAAGATGAGAATTTGGTGGAGGTGCTGTTAGGATTTGTGCTGCACATTTTAGTGGAGTACATCATTTCATTTGCCAGTTAAATCAGTTGAAATAAATTAGACAACATGACTAAATGACTTGAATTAAGCAAAATGATGCACTTATTGGAATGAATTACTTGAAAGTAAATTAGTAACAATCAGTCTAGTACTGGAATAAAGTTAACGAAGTACTCCAGCGAAATAAATATATGATCTGGTTCAGTAAATGTAAGTTAGATCTGTTCAAAATGGCAAATGAAATACGCCTATTATATATAATCAATAAAACGTTACTATACATAGTAGACAAATAGTTATTTTAACACAATAAAAATGATATTATGTTATGTAAACTAATACTCACTATAAAAACAAAGAAAAAATACATATTTTATCGTACAATACTATAATGATTGCCCCTATTCAATGAATATATAATGAAAATGATATTTTTACTGGCATAATTTTAATATTTAATGCATGCAGCCCACGTAACAGATGTGTATTTCATGTTGCAGAACAAAGGCGTAAATAATAGACAAAACGTTTGATTTTCTTCAATTTATTTACTTTTTTTTACATAAATGCTGGTCGCATTTTACAAAATGTATCACTTGATATCACATTTATCAATTGTTAACAAAATTTGATTGAAATAAATAACATTTGATATGTTTCAACTGATATTAAAAGTTGTTTGTACATTTTAAAATATGATTTTACATTTAATAGTTATTGATAGGTAATGGAACAACTATTTACTATAATACTGATTAGCGTATATATATAAATTTTGGATTTATATACAATAGGAGGGATTATTACGTCATCTGAGACACATTTTTTATATATTTTTTTGTAAACATTTACAAGTGTATAATTAACTAAGAAATGATTAATTATTGTCTAGTGTGACTATAAATTAACATCGTTTTAACAATTAATAATAGTATTATTGAATGTTGTGAATTTTTAAACCGCTAATGTATAAATAAATTGTATATTTTTTGCTGTAAACAGCAAATAATATCGATTATAATTCTGCTGTTTACTCATTTCTAAATGTGGCAGCTTCGCAATTGCAAATTTTTGAATAAAATAAACGTATTAAATAACAAATATGTGTATTGCAACAATACTAAATTAGTACTACGTAAATAAACTATTAACAGATAACAATTGTTTATAAACATTTACGTACAATTACTTACTGACTAAATGAGCTTGAATTGTGGCAATTAATAAGTGTTAATTATAATCGCAAGTGGCTTAACACTAATTAGTGTCCATATGAGCAAACAATGTATATAATACTGCATTAGTGGCCGCTTAGCAAAGCTTGCTTCAACTCAAAATGATATCATTTTCTTATGATATGTAACATTTTGATATTTACGATGTATAGTTTTAAATTGAGCGAAAATGTGTGATACCTACTCTGTAAATGATAAAAATTAAACAATTTTACCTTTTGATATGTCACATTAAAAACTTGAATTTTCTAACGCCTTGTATACTCTGGGACAAAATTTCCTCGCAACAATACCATACGCTGAATGTTTCGGTACCTCTGTAGAATAACTATGTTTATTCCAAACATGTATAGCATAACTTTCTTCAACATGTTTCATAGTATTCTCTGTTGACTTTACATGAAAATATTCCATCCAATCCCACCAAGGAATAGGATAAAATGCATTCGGAGGCATAACCTTAAATCCTTGACAATTATTAGTCATCTCTACGGCTCTGTATGCTTTACAAAGCTTCCTCAACAGTCGAGTGATAACTCCAGGTCCATTATGACCCCATTCCGAACCAGAGAAGGTCTTACTGAGATCTTCGAGGCATTTTTGTGCCCAAACATGACCCACACCGTCCGCAGCGAGTCCTAGAACTCCTGCAGCTACATTCTCATCGGATTCGCTTCCTGCGAAGTTAGCGCCGAGATCATCGAATGTTTTAGTGACTACAACATCTAGATCTAAGTACACGCCGCCATATTTCCAGAGAGTTAAATATCTGAGTACATCTGAAGCGTGGCTTCGGGCGTATTTACTTAGTTCAAGCGAACTACTCGTATACAAGTGTTCTAATGGGGTGTTATTGATATATTTAGCGAAATTGACATGACCTAGCCATACGTTACCGTAAGATTGGAGTGCGCTCAACGCTAAGTCGTTTTCATCACCGAAGCCGGTTTTGATTTCACCAGGACTTGTAAACAACAAATATATCTTCCTTGTGGGATGTAGTAAAGCTGCAGATTCAACTGCGCACGCTTGTCTCCCGGAAATGATGATTCTTCCGGCGTTGTAGCTGCCGCAGGAGGTCTCGTGGAAGAAGATGCTGTTGCCAGGTTCTGGAGGCTCCAGATCCTCGGAGATATCTTCGAGACAAGTTAACGAGTGATCTCTGTAGCAACTAATTTCATTGCCGAATAGTTTCAATCTTGCACTAGCAAACAGATGTTTTTGTGGCGGTTCTAGTAGTAGTGTCATCATTATTAGCAGGATGAATGTGAGAAAAATGATGACCGGAACTGAGAGAGGATGACGCCTGCTTCGGAACCATTTCCGGGAAGTTTGAAGCATACTTGTATGTACGAATATTCATTGAATACTGTTGTGATATTTAGTATACTGAAAGGTTATCAACTCTTGTGTATATATCATATGTAGATATGGTTCATTGAAATTAAATTAAATTGATATGATTGGGATATGTAAGGTTTACATGTTTTCTGAGCGAATACTGATCTCGTATGTAATACTGTATTTATTTAATTCTAGTTGAGCGTCACTTGTTCACTTATTCACTTGTTCACCATCACTTATTTATGAAAACATCCGCAGTCGTATCGACCCCGCGGCATAATGATTGGTCATGGCTGAAACAGCTGACGAGCACCTCGTCCTGCAGCCTCTACATCACTGGATGCAGGATTTTCGCGCGTGCGACCGGCAACTGTTTCGGCCTACTGCGCGTGCTGAAGCTTCTATTGATTTTTTACAGATCATATTTTCATACGTGGGTCTTTCATGTTTTTGCATTGAAATTTAACTATTTTACACACGATCAAAATACAGTTTTCATTTAGATTCACACCTGAATAGTTTCAGTACAACAAAACAAATTATTTCATGGAATGTTATTACTATAAAATTATACTTTTTAAGTAGTTTATTATGTAAAATATACAATATAAAACAGTTTTTATACTTTACAAATCATTTAATCCACCTGATGTATATGCATCCCGGAATACAGTTGTGTATAGCTGGTCACAATTTTATTTATTACAAGTTACAAGTCATAGGTCATCACCACACACAGGTGATAATAATGTGTAATATCAGGCAGATCCCGGATAGAGCCAGGTCCAGGTCACCAGGCCAATGATAGCTCAGTGGATAAAAGCGAGGTAACACAAACGATTCATTATTAGCAAGCAAGATGTCGTCAAATTACAGATAAGCTATTGTAACTGGAATTAAGTTCCTGTTGTACAGAATAACAAATAAATAAATATTTCATCACGCCTTTTACCCTTTACTGGGTGTGCCACTCTGTCATAGCAGATCTACATTTATCCGTGTGAAGTGCGGTTACCAGCTGTTAAATCACAGTCTCCGAAGATAGTAGTGGTAGGGGAGCCACAGGGGTAATTATTACTTTGGTGTAAATGTTTGTCGGCTGTGGGGATCGAACCAGGGTTCTTAGGATTCACAGGTCGACTCGACACCATCCTATATAAATAAATATGATACAAATAAAGTGACACCAATCTGCAATTGGGGCTATTCCAACCCTGGATTAAATGATAGGGTATTATTTACCGCATTCGTCCATAGATATCCTGATAAATGTTTCATATTTAATTGCCTGTCCTCTATCAATTGTCTGTTGTATAGAGTTCTAGATTTTCGTGACTACATAGCATGTTCTACGTTTATTTTTTGATGAGATGGAAGATTAGAACAAATTATTTACTAAGTAAATGAAGCGTAATTATTAGCACGACATGCTTCTATTATCTACTAAATTACAGTAATTAGTAAAAAAATACCAACCGTCTCTTTTTGAAATAAATAAATAAATATATCATCACGTCTTTTGCCCATTATTGGGTGTGGCACTCTGTCGAAGCAGATCTCAGTAAGTGATATATTTATTCGTGTGAAGTCAAATTACGGCCCTCAAAGATGTTAGTGGTGGAGAAGCCACAAGGGTAATTTTAATTTTAGTGAAAATGTTTGTCGGCTGTAGGGATCGAACCTGGGTTCTCAGGATCCACAGGCCGACTCGATACCACTGAGCCATTACCCCATTACCCTTTTATAGTCCGGCAATACGGTGGTGTGGGTCGCGTTACGATATTCGAATCTGGAGATCCCGAGTTCGACTCTCACTCAAACTAAGTATATCCGAAATACCATACTACAGCTATGTGGACCTTGAGAACCCTAGTTCGATCCCCACAGCCGACAAACATTTTCACCAATTTTAAATTATCCCTGTGGCTCCTCCACCACTAACATCTTTGGAGGCAGTGATTTGATGGCTGGTAACCGCACTTCACGCGCAAAATATATCACTTATCGAGATCTGCTTCGGCAGAATGCCACACCCAGTAATGGGTAGAAGGCGTGATGTTATATATATATTTTTTTTATTTTAACTATTATACGAAATTTGTGAAACATTATTATTACATGAATCACGTTCCAATTGTTAATATTCAGATAATAATAAAACTAATCATTATTCTATAAATTTAAGAAATAAACATTTATATACATTTTTTAGATTCAATAAACATAGATGAATTGTGTGTAGTCGGTGCTATTCTAGCATTTATTATTTTAATTATTTTTGTAATTAAATATTGTATTTTTCAAATTGCTATTTCGGTGCACAATGTGACCTCACTATCACATCAATGGCGATCGTTTTGAATAATTCACTTTTTAATTAAATATTTTAGATATATAAGTACGTTACATTTGTAATTTTTTTTAGCAAGATTGTAACACATTTACAGTTAAAATTAATATAATAATATTTGTTTAAAAGCCGTACAGTTGAACAGGTCTATTTTACAAAACAATTTTAATGTAATAGAATAGAAACAGAAAACACCAAAATACAAAAATAAAAGATATCAGTATCAACGCAGACTGAACAAAGTGCAAGCAGAGCAACAGAGACAGACAATCACATAGAGATCAGATGTCATTTGTCAGTTGGTCAGTGTCTTCATGACAACCACCCGTCACATCCGAGTCAGCGAGTTCTTCAGTTGCTGAAGGACTAACAACCATGTGTTTGGTGATTGTTTCGAGAAACACTTGACGTCAACTTGACTAGCCGCCTACACGTGCGTGCATCTGTGAAATTGATAATCATTCAGGTATGCGGATTGAGAAGAACTTTCAGATTAGATTATTTTTATTATCGTTCATTCTTATTTTCAAGTAGGAGATTATTTGTTGTTTAATACGGAATTATGAAAAGTTTAGTTGTTTGTAAAATGATATTTCATGTAAATATTGGTGTTCAAATGCATTTTATTTGAAATATTTAACTCTATACTATATCATCTACTAATTTAAATATGTTTAACAATAAAAATGTATAACGGTTACTTGTTTCTGGTTTAGGGATGGTTACCGTTATTTGCCCTCAGGTACAAAAACCAGCGGCGTACCAATATATTTTTGTTTTCTTTTACTTTTTATGTTGTAATGGCTCAGTGCTATCGAGTCGGCTTGTAGATCCTGAGAACCCTGGTTCGATCCCCACAGCCGACAAACATTTTCACCAAATTAAAATTACCCCTGTGGCTTCTCCACTACTAACATCTTTGGGGGCCGTGATTTGCACTTGACGCGCATAAATATATCACTTACCCAGATCTGCTTCGACAGAGTGCCACACCCAGTAATGGGTAAAATTAGTGATTACTTTATACAACAGGAACTGAATTCCAATTACAGTAGCTAATAGTGGAATGTGAACCACTCAGATACAATTGTATTTTTTTGGATATAAGATGAAGTCAGTGAAATTTGAACGCACGACCTCTTGCCTGCTAATTAAGAAATGCAAATTTTACTTCGCTTTTATCAGCTAGACTAACATGCCTATGAATAAATGAATTAACATACAATAATTTAGATTTAGGGTTGATAAGAATTGATTATAGTCAATATATTGTTTCCATTTTGTATTTGATGACTGATAAAATCAATCACCGATAGTCTATGATGTTTTTATTCATTGTGCGTGTAATTTAGGCAATTGTTTTAAGAGGACAGCATATTGTAGGTGATTT
The DNA here is from genome assembly GCA_911728475.2 of Pterostichus madidus. NCBI lineage: Eukaryota > Metazoa > Arthropoda > Insecta > Coleoptera > Carabidae > Pterostichus > Pterostichus madidus. The sequence goes on along the minus strand of OU452314.1, from coordinate 87,499 downwards.
ATTTTGTTAAAGATATCCAGGATGTTCGACCTGTTGTACACTTTTCTGGCGTTTATATTTGCAGTCATAGTGTGCCCTGCGTTTGCGCTGCTATATTTTGGTAAGTGCATAATATAAATATATAATATATGGGGTAGGTGGGCTTAGTGGTATCGAGTCAGTCTGTGGATTTGATAATTAGGGTTCGATTCCCACATTCAATAAATTTTACCACATTAAAAAACTACACCTGTGGTTTCCCCTCCACTCATATCTTTGGGGACCGTGATTTGACGGCTGCTACGGGAAAGTGCCACACCTAGTAATGGGAAGAAGGCGTGATGATTATTTATATTATTCAGCTGTATATATTTAATTTTATAAATATATTACGACTTTTTTCTGTGGATTTGCATGGAAGTTAAATGAATTATTATTTTTTCTATATATACTATAACATGTTGTAAATAAACACAAACCTTTTGAGAACCATCGGTTTAATATTTTGGAAATAGGAGGCTCTGGAGTTCAACTATATCTAATGTAATATCAATCAATTGTTTATTTTTAATTATCACTCGAGGATAATATATCAATCGTAGAATGGTAACCAATCGAGGGTGCATGCTACCTCATTTATTAGGACATTATTTTATGACTTTTAGAATAATTAAATAGACACAATAATATCTAACATGTTCTATATAAATTTCAAAAGTTTCTACTACGTTCTATACAAATTTTAAAATGTTACTACCCCTAAAAATAAAGTAAAATCCCTTTCTATCTTGTCTTCTTCACAGTGGTAAGAATCTGCCACAACGCTTGGCTGCAGCTGCTGTCCACCATCCACCCAGACTTGGAATTCATTCGCGAGACGACTGTTCGCACTCTGGTGGACACCCGTCGCAACCAGGGCATCTTCACGGTGCTCCTGCGTGTAGAGGGTCCCCCCCAGGTTGACTTAGTGAGCAGACACCTGCAGGACCTCGTCAGCAGAGTTGATAAACTAGGAGAACCTAGATTTCCTAAGCTCAGGAAGCTCTTGGTGTCACGCTGGGGTAGCTATGCGTGGAAACGACCTCAGAAAGAATTTTCTGTGGACCAGGTGTTAGTTATCGGAGGGAAGAGTACTCATAGAGGACGTCCATTGACAGAGAATAATGTTAAAGAGCATGTTAGTGATATTGTTACAAGGTAAGTAAATATCTACAAATCTAAACATTAAAAAGAAAAATGTTTCAAATAACTTATTTTAGTTTTGTTATTCTCTACAACTTTTATTTGAAGAATTTTTTGATTACGCCATTTGTTTTCTAAAATTTTTTACACGTATATAGTTGGACGTTTTTCGAAGAGATGGCAGCACCTAGCTCGTTTGAAACTACAATAATCAGTTTTTCTTAATTTTCGGCTAAACTATTAACTTTACAGAAAATTTGTTATATAACAAATTATTCGTCTATTAATTCTCTCTAACTTTCATATAAACTATTTTTTCCTGAAGGTCCTAGTTTTTGATATATATGAAATATTGTTGTTTTCCAGGTATTTACCACGTTGTGCACCTCCATGGCAGGTAGTCATTCTACCGTGTGCAGGTTCTCAGTCACACTATCTGCTTCTTCGCATGCATCACCTTCTTCTAACCGATGGAGACGTCAACATTGCAGACTTGTTACCCCTGGCAACAACCTCTGACCCTCTGTTGACCCCTGAGACTCTTCGTCACTACGTAGACAGTCCACTATTAAACGTCATTGAACGCCCGGATCACATTCATGCTTTTTACGAAACAATTACTGAAAATTTCACAAATAGATGGAACGAATTCACTGCCAACTATGATCCTTTTAATCGACCGGAACTATTAAAGACTTCTCAGTGTATTTCCGGGTACCTGGCGACTGTTTTAGTGGCAGTTGTTTCGATTCTACGGAAACTGTGGCTCGGATATAATAATGTGAATCCTGATTTCGCGTCTAGGCTGAAATACACTAAAGCGTGTATTAAAAAAGAATTGTATATTAGGGGGATATGTGGCGCATCATTTTTTGGGTCTATTTTAGTTAGTATTCATCCTTGGAATATGTTTACTTCCATTTTAAGGGCTGCGTACTTTTTAGTGAGTGTTTTATTGTGGAAAGGTCCTGTAAGGATTGGTATAGAAGTTCAGGCATTGTTTTTAAGGATAGTAGGAATGAAAAATGCAAGTCTGGTGACTACAACAACTGTAGATGCAATCTGGGAGCGTGCACCGCTTTGCTGGAGAGCCGCGAGTCAAGTATGAAACATTCTGTACGGTTAGTTGTTTACATTATTATATTTGTCTGTGATGCGGTTCACCAGGTGATTCGCTGGTGTCGTGCAGTGTACAGAACTCCAGCTCTACTCATCGACGAGACTCTCCGTGGACGCGGTTGGCCTGGAGGCACCCAGGTACCGCTCTGTGGCAGAAAAGTCCTGTCCTGGTCTCGACCTATACCTGGATTTAGACTCCGAGAGATTTCTGAACGAACTGGGAAGAGCTGCACGGAGGTATGTGGTTAATACATATGTACGGAGATGATTTCAGCAACACTATATACTCTAGGTGCTTTTGGCTTGTTTGGGAGCCGCTCTCAGCGATTACTACACAACTAGTAATACTCCAGCACCTGCTGTAGTGCCTGTGACAGCTAGACGAATCAGTTCAAATTATTTATTTTCTTCCGGGCCTAACGTACGTCCTCAAGATGCTGTGTCCGGCTTCTTGTGCTTGCGGCTACCTACAGTACCTCCTTCATCGTACCCTGCAGCTTTATCTTGCGTCGCTGCCAACATCAAGGAAGCACGACATCTCCAGGTTAGTTATTATACTGGGTGTATCACGAAAAATGGAATGGAAAAATAGTTTTTCTCTGTGCACTGCTTTCCAGGTTATTTTAAACAAAAATACTTTAAATAAAAGTTGTACAACTTAAAATTCAGCATCTCATTCAATACACAATAGTTATTTATGTATTAAGGGTGAAAACAGGCATTTCTGGCCCGTGGCATGATTATTAGCACGAGGCGCAAAGCACAACAAAAGAACATTTAATTTTAAATTTATATATCAAAATGTCATTTTGCAAAATCAAGTATTCGCAATTGTCTTTTTATTTATGTATCCATAGGAAATAATTTTATTATGGCCCTAGGGCCAAAAAGAAGTGTTTAGCCCGCTTTTCATGATTAAAACATATGAATTTTGGCCCGGTTGCTCATAATAGTTATTTACGTATCAAGGGTGAAAACAAGCGTTTCTAGCCCGCGGCATGATTATTAGGCTCTCGGCGCTTTGCGCTTCGTGCTAATAACATGCTCAGAATCTCAAACGCTAATTTCATCCGTGATGTATACAATATTTTATGCACCACAATATAACATTTAATTATATGTTCAAAAGATTAAAATTTGTACATAGGTTATATGTCAAAATGACATTTTGTAAAATCAAGTATTCACAATATACAAAAATTGTCATTTTATTTATGTATTCATAGGAATGATTTTTTTTTATGGCCCTAGGGCCTAAAAGAAGTGTTTAAGCCCGCATTTTAGGGCTAAAGCACATTAATTTCGGCCCGGTTGTGCATAAAATTAATTTTGTATGCTTTGTAATTGTACAAATTAGATTTGAAAATGACGAAAATTGCCTTGAAACTATCGATATGGTGTTGAAATAAAATTAAACATATGTTTGAGGTTTTATCTGTCAAAATAAATATGAAGATATTAATTTGCCAGTTACGAAAACTAGATGTATATATTGAAGATGGTAACATGTTGAATATTTGTTTGTTAGATGTGTGTGTACTTGGCGAGTGTGTTGCAAACGAAGCATCGGACGGTGACGCGGGCTCTCCCGAGTGTGTTAGTCACTGTTTTGTTCAGGTTCTTGTCTAAGAAATACACGGTCGCCGTCACCGAGCTGATGGCTGGCGATGAGACTGGACAGATCCGATACACCACGTGGGGAAGCCAAATCACTGATATTATCTACTGGCGACCACCACAAGCTAATATTAGTAAGTATTCCACCCTCTCCATGTCTATAGCTTCTTATTTCATATGATGTGTGATGATGTGGTGCAGGTATGTCACTATGTCTCAACTACTATGGTGATGAGGTGACTCTGGCAGTCATGTCCGATGCGTTATTGTCTCCACATCACATACCCATTGCCGAGAAGCTACCTGGACACGTGGAGGCACTTGCAGAAGCTGTTGGCTTACATCACGTCGAACAAGCTCTTCTTCGACCATGAACATGTGAAGAAGGTGATGTTTTATGTATATTTATAAGTGTATATGTATCAAATATATTTTTTTATGTGTTTGTATAAAAATAATGTAGTTATTCTTCACACACACACACACACACACACACACACACCATTCTTCTTAAAAATATTTATATAGGATATAGATTAGTAATAGGCATAATCGAATAAAATAAAATATAAATAAGTCATCACGCCTTTTACCCATTACTGGGTGTGGCACTCTGCCGGAGCTGTTAAATTACGGTACTCAAAGATGTTAGTAATGGGAGAGCCACAGGGGTAATTTTAAATTGGTGAAAATTGTTTGTCAAATGTGGGGAACGAACCTGGGTTCTCAGGATCCACAGGCCGACTTGATACTACTGAGCCACCTACCCCATATCGAATAATTCGATAGTTGACAAGTATTCGAATAATTTGATATCTAAAAAATTAATGGAATAAATAAATAAATTTTTTTACGAATGAATAAAATTAAATAATATTGAATGTAAGCTACAGATTTAACAAGAATCGCTCGTCTACAATCATCAGACAGCTGATTCATCTACTAGAGATTTTGGTATGAATTATAAAAATACATAAATAAATAAATATATCATCACGCCTTGTACTCATTACAGAGTGTGGCGTGAAATGCAGTTACCAACTGTCAAATTACGGCTCCCACAGATGTTAGTGGAGGGGAAGCCACAGGGATAATTAGAATTGTTTATCGGATGTGGGAATCGAACCAGGTTTCTCAAATCTACAGTTCGACTCGATACCACGCACCCCATAAATAAGACTGTACAGAATCAAACATAGAAATAAATTATTTAAATGAATGAATCATTGGATAGCTCAAATCATTCAATAACTAATTTTTCAATCATCATTAATACATGGAAGTGTTGTAACATGTTTGGAAGCGCTGGTTTCCCCCCACCAGTGTCCGCGAAACATATGAAAGTGTAGTTCCACGGCCGACTTGATCCCTGGACACAAGTCCACCGCCTACTAGACAGGCAACATCCCTACATTCAATACTGCACAGTGCCTAACTAACTCACTACTTGCTTGCTACTAACTGATCTGTAAAGTGATCCAGATCGGATGAGCAGTGCCTTATGATCAGTGCCGGATCGGATAGGATTCCAAGTCTGACAGCAATTCGTTTCACAGCAGCGAAAATCAAGAAAAAGTTCAAGTAAGTGTGTACGCGAACTGTTTGTTTATTTTGACTACATCATAATTGACCCATATTATTTAATATGTGCTATCAGAGCGGCTGGCTCAATACTACCTTTTTATCAACTCAAGTAGTATTGATTCATCACTAATGTATTTCATTGATTCGGTTTTAGTATATGTACATTATTTTTATTTTCTACCCCCCCCCCCCCTGTTAAATCTAACCATGTACGCCACTGATGCAAAGAGAAAATTACGAATAATAATTAATAGTTGTGTAATAATAAATAATACACGACCACCGCGTATTAACAATTTTCATGCCATGGTTTCCTTTGACGAAGGTATTATATTTATAGACGCAAATCTAGTATTGGCTAGTTTTTGTTTTTTCATTTGTTCCAAATCGCTGCAGAATTTGGCCACCGCCCAAAATAAAGTGTCCAATTTTTAATAAAAAATCAAATAGGAATTTAAGGTCGACCTCATTGAGAAGAACCTTCTTTATTTGTTATTATTTACATTCAACAACAAGAGAAAGTAGTTTCCATAGCAACACAACACTTTATAAATACTTCCTAGTTTTATGGTGGCATTCTGTAAATGATGAACAAAATCGCAACGAAACGTATGACTTGAAAAATATTTTCTATTTATCAACAAATATTGATGTGCGTTTGTTTATTATTTATAGATTTATCAAAGAATTTTACTATTAGTGATTGAAACTGGTGTTTATTCGCAAATTTGCAATAGCTGGATTAGAATGAATAGTTTCTGGATAAAACCAGAAATAAATGATTATAGATTGTTAAGTGTTTCGCGACAGTCACTTGTCCTGGGCTATTATTGCCAATTAATGTGTGTGTGCGCGACTACAAAACAATTGCATTTCAACTAGAGCAAACTGCTTGATATGATAAAACATATATTTGTGGTTTTTCACTTGAATTACTAAGAAACGTATTATATAAAATATTTTCATCATAGGTCACACACTCTCATCACACCACAGGCATTTTTTGTTTATAGTTGTAGCTAAAACAAAATATAAGAGTTTTTGTTTTGACTAGAAAACAATCACAATGTGTAATTCTATGAAATGGTTCGTGGTATTTGTTTGAGTCCTGACGTAAAACTAGCTAATAGTATGTTCTGTTAAGATTTTGCGAATTCATGACCTGAGATAGTAACCAATTGGGATTTGAAAGGTCACGGTTTGACCTTGGAGGGCGCTGTATACAAATAAACAAAGTCACCCTCAAATATTCACCTACACTTATCCTGCTTTCCCGCTAATTATATTAAGCAAAAAAAGCTTCAAATAAAAGTTTTAGAGCATCAAATTCTACAAGCTAAACCCAATACACAAAATATATTTTGCATGCGTTGCAACGACACCAATTATATCTAAAAATGACGAAAATTTCATCGAAACTATCGATAGCGCCATGAAATTGAAACAAAATTAAATAAATCTTTGACGTTTTATCTGCTAAAACTGTTGGAATAATTTTTTTTTATATTATAATCTTTATATGTATTTTGATGCAGAATTTGAAGTTCTATAACTTATATTTAAAGCATTTTTGTTTAAAATAATTTGTATATAACCCCAAACATACCATTCTCTCTTAATATTTCTGAAACCAATCAACTAAAACGAAACATGCATAATTTGAACAAAAATAGTCTAAATTATAAATATTGGCACACATTAATATTTATTCTAAAATATGATTAATCGTGCTTTGTCGGTGAAAGTACATCGTAGGCATGGCAACAGTGACGTCACAGTACAATCAATGGCAGGAAGGTCGGCGCCCGGAGTTGTGACGTCAGTAGCCCGGAATCGACTCCGGTGCGAAAAACGTGAAATTAGATTGAATGCTAAAAAATAAAAGGTCACGTTGTGTTATCAGATAACAACCAAGTCTCAAATTAATCAATACACGTCGTCGTGTAGAAAACCATCTTATGATAATATTGTTTTAAACTCCTTGAGAATAAATTCTTTAAATTAAATTGTACAATTTGTTAGTTAGGATATCTGGTGCTTCGATTTACGTCGTTTTATAACAATAATTAAATAAATCCATTGTATTCTAAACACACAAAGGCATACATGATCAATGTGAGAGATCAGGACCGCATTTAGGTTAATTGTAATAGGATTATATTCACTGCGATGGCAAGTCACTAAACACATTTCATTTGTTGATGGTATTATCTATTGTAATAGACTTATTCCACAAACATTTCATTATTTTACATGTTAAACTACGTACAAAAATATTTTTTAAATTTTATTTTAAACTTCCTACTAAAGGAAAACAAAGTAATAAAGATTTATTAATTAATCGTGACGTAGGCAACTCTTGGTGACAAAAATAGCATTAATGTTAAGAGAGAAAGCATAATAATAAGAAAGAAGGCTTTTTTTGAGAGAGATGAGTATACTTTGAGAAGAGCGCGAAACATCTCATTCAATAATTTATTTTAATTCAAGAAATGTACATTTTTTTAGGTTCAATGAGAATGGAAGAATTTGATGTACTAGATTACTGTGCTATTCCAACATTTATTAAATCTTTTAAATATTAATACGTTAATTTCGATGATTTTTTTTTAACATTATTGTAACACATTTACAACTAAAATTGATATGCGTTCAATATATCTTTAAACGCCGAACTGTTGCAATAGTCTTTTGACCAGAAATAACATTTTCATAATTTGCAAAAAATTCAAAGGGTGTAAAATTCCTTAAAATACTTGCAAGCGTCGTGTGAATGAAAACAGAAATATGTGCATGAAAGTTATTTGCATGTATTTATAGCGTAGCTATTGGCAGATTTGAGTTTAGTAAACACACTTTACTGATTTGGCAGGAAATCAAGAAGTTGGCTCGTGAATGACGCACGACACATGCACACACAATCACCTGGTGCTCGCGCACTTCTCTATCTCTTTCAACACAAAATTATGCGCAGTTTTACAAACAAAGTACACCGAAAACCAATAACATGTTTTTATGCACAGCTGGGCCGAAATTCATGTGTTTTAGCCCTAAAAAGCGAGCTGAAACACTTGTTTTTGGCCCTAGGGCCATAAAAGAATAATTCCTATGGATATATAGGTAAATAAAATGATAATTTTTGTTTATTATGAATACTTTATGGGATGGCTAGCTCAGTGGTATGAAGTCGGCCTGTGGATCTTGAGATCCGTGGTTCGATTCCCACAGGCGACAAATTTTCATAATTTGCAAAAGCTATCCCTGTGGCTCCTCCACCACTAACATGTTTGGGGGCCGTGATTTGACGACTGGTAACCGCACTTCACGCGCAAAATATATCACTTACCGAGATCTGCTTCAGCAGAGTGCCACGCCCAGTAATGGGTAGAAGGCGTGATGATATATTTATTTATTTTTATTTATGAATACTTGATTTTGCAAAATGTCATTTTGACATGTAACCTATGTACATATTGTAATCTTTTGAACATATAATTAAATGTTATTTTGTTGTGTATAAAATATTGTATGTACCACGGGTGAAATTAGCGTTTCTGACCCTGAGCATGTTATAAGCCCTCGGTGCTTTGCGCCTCGTGCTAATAATCATGCCACGGTCTAGAAACGCCTGTTTTCATCCTTGATACATAAATAACTATTTTACTTGTGATGATTTGACGGCTGACATCTTAACTTTCTGTTGAAAATATGTGCTATATACATTGTACAACTGAAATCAACAATTTCATAAGTTAAAGTTAACGTAGGTCATGGTATATTTCATGCGATGTCCGCCCACATACAAACAAATGTGTGTCTATTAATAACAGACAATTGCAGAAATCTTTCTATCTACGTATGGACCAGTTTTAAATTTAGAGCGTGCCGCCATTCACATCAAAATCGTACTTTCTGCATACTGTTGTTACCTTTGAAATTTGGAAGCAAGGTCATTGGCATTACGTATCCTTATCACAAACGGCCTTTTTATTTTTATCACTGAGTGATAGTGATTTACGAAGTGTGCCGTTTAACACAAAAGTGTGATTATAGCTGTCATGGTTTTGCATAGTTTTTAAAATAAAATAAATAAATTTATCATCACGTTTTTTATCCATTGCTGGGTGTGGCACTCTGTCGATGCAGATCTCGCTAACTGATATATTTATGAGCGTGAAGTGCGGTTACCAGTCGTCAAATCACGGCTCTTAAAGATGTTAGTGGAGGGGGAGTCACAGGAATTGTTTTAAATTGGTGAAAATGTCTTGTCGGCTGTGAGGATCGAACCAGAGTTCTTAGGATTCACAGGCCGACTCGATACCACTAAGCCATTACCCCATTTTCGTTTTTAACACTATCAAATGTCTTTGCAGTATTTTACAGAAAAATATTTGCAATCAAATATATGATTTGAAGAATTTGTCTCTCAACATTCGTAAAATTATATAAAAATTGTTATCTTCATTTACCTAATTTCATATTTTAATCTCATTTATTGCGCACTGTTTACGATAAAGAAAAAATTACATATTATCTTGTTTTTCGTCTTTATGTTGTTATAAAATATATTTAGTTTAAATATGATACTAATTATTATAATACAACAGATACTTAGTCACAAAATAATACAATTATTAAATCCCATCAAATGGGGTAGCACAAACCCTAAAATCATTAATAAAATATTCACTCATCACATTCATAAAATAATCAGTCCTCGTCAAACATTCTCATACAAACACACCACCCTCACTTTAACCACACATTCATAGATCACTCCATATAATAAACTCATTCATTTCTTACACTTGAAATCATTTATCACACAACAAACCTTCAATCACATCTATCCAATCACTCCTACTCACTTATCATTCATCTTCTTACTTCGACGTACATAACATATGCATAAAACAACTCAAATTCCTCAAGCTTACGTCTAACAACGAATCTAATAACGAATCTAACAACAAATCTACAAAGATTAGAAAAGATGAAAGCGATAGCCTGCACTTGTATATGAAAGAAAAGTCCCCACAATAATTATGTCGATACAAAATGCACTGAGTACGTGTCTGTGCGGTATCTTTTAGTGTACGTTTTAAATTTGCATAAAATTAATGTAAATATAATAAATAATAAGAGTGAAATAGTAAAGTTATGCGTACTTTGTTATCAATTCCACACACATCTAATTAATTATTTAATTACATAAACAGGAATTAAATTATTAACATAGGTATAAACATTAAACAAACATTTATATTTACACATATGAAATTATCTCCATTTTTAATTGAAACATGTGCGTGTATACAATCTGTGTTTGATGGCTATGTGTTGTTGTACTACCTCCACAAAAAAAGAAATAAAACTTTGCAATGCCGGTAGTGCAACATCAGCACAGCAGTGGAATTTTCCACGCAAATGTTGATCTAGGTGGCCTGGGTGTCGGCGCCATCTACCAGCGACCAACAAAAGCTTCAAACCGAACACACTACCAATATGTATAGTGATATTCTTTTAGATATTTTTTAAATGGGATAGATGACTCAATGTTATCGAGTCGGCCTGTAGATTTAACAACCTGGGTTCGATTCCCACAGCCGACAAACAATTTTCACCACATTACAATTAGTCCTGTAGCTCTTCCTTCACTAAAATCTTTGGGGGCCGAGGTTTGACGACTGGTAACCGTACTTCACGTGCATAAATATATCACTTACTGAGATTTGCTTCGGCAGAGTGCCACATCCAGTAATGGGTAGAAGGCGTGATGATATATTTATTTATTTATTTTACAATTCCTCCTGTGGACTCCCTTTCCACTAACATCTTTGAGGGCAGAGATATGACGGCTGGTACCCGTACTTCACGCGCATAAATATGTTAACGAGATCTGCTACGGCAGAATGCCACACCCAATAATGGGTAAAAGGCGTGATGATATATTTATTTATTTATATTTAAATAAAGTTTTAAGATCTAGAGATACATGGATTGCAAAACTGGCTTTGCGTTGGTATTTTATTGCAATCTTTTTATCAATCATGATAAAAGCCGGACATACCTAGTATATTCCTGATCTTAATTATACTTTAAGTGCGCCTTAACACGTTTAATTACTTAATTATGAATATAAAACAATAAACTAATTACTAATTGTTATGTAAACATATTAAAAGCTTTCAAGTATATTAAATAGTTGCATCATATTATTATAATAATAATAATTAAAAACGGATCCATCATTTGTGACAGTGTTGTTGTTGTTTCCGGGTAAAAATCGTCACCTAGGTAACTGAAGGTCATAACTGATAACTATTAGTATGTATTTGCATAATATACGTAATGTTTTTTTTTTCCACTTTTCGTAAAAGTTCCTACATTTTTTTAATTATTTTATCTGATTATCTAATCATGTATATGATTATCTTCACAGATATAAGGGTATTACGTGAACTAATTTGAGATAAATATTAATTAAAACATCTAGGTGGTTATTTAATTAATATTTTTAAACAGGATGCGCATACTGCAAATATTAATTTTATAGGGGTGCATTTAAGTAATTTTTTATCATTGTTGCTATTATTAAACATTTTACAGACACAATTAATTGATAAGACAATTTTATAGATATTTTATGAGTAATTGTAACTGATAAGTGTGTGTCATTTATCTAGTATTTATTGAAGCATTCAGGTGTGCGTCTGATTAGTTTACATTTTGTTTTTGTCAGGTAAACATTTATTCATTTCATAAATTTAATTGACGAAGCTGTTGTTATTTGCTAAAACATGATTAATAAAATAAAATAATAACACTTGGTTTTGTTTCACAAATTCGACAATAAAACTTTATTGTACAATTTAATAAAGTTCCCATTTATAGACACAGTTCTTAGAGCATTCTGCTGTAGTAGATCTCGGTAACTGATATATTTATGCGCGTGAAGTACGGTTTCCAACCGTTAAATCACGGTCCCCAAAGATATTAGTGGACGTAGAGTCACATGGGTAGTATGGTAAAAATTGTTTATTCACAACCAGTTCGTTTTATGTTATTTTCCGACTTGAAAGAAGTTAAAAAGTTAGCTATTATTGACTTTTATTTTACAAGTCGGAAAGTGGGAACTTTCCGACCTACGAAAATATTGCGTCTTTGATTTTAAATTATGAAATAAAATTGTCACTGTTAAAAGTTATTCAATTTTATTTTGATTATAAATAATTAGAAAATAACAAATAAATTTTCATATTCAGAATGTGAATTGGTCTTTTTTAATTTTTACTGTTAAATAAAACGATGTGACAAGAAAATAATTGTTGAAAAATGACACTTTGAAATAAGTTTCAGAAACAAATATCAAATTTATCACCTACTAAAAAATAAATAGAAATATTCCGTCCAAATAAACAAATTAAAGTTATTTTTTATATATGAATAAAATAGTACACAAACCTCGGTGGAAAGCTTCATTACACCTCAGGTTATAGCTAAACCTCGGCTGTAATGAAACTTCTTCTACATCAGTATTATCGTCTGTGAGAATTAAAGAACCGATGTTCTCAAATCCATAGTTCGACTCGACACCACTAACCTAACCTACCCTCATATCACTAATGTATAATAATAATAATGTCTGTTTCAGATTTAAGACCAGTAGACCGAATGAAAATGGTGGTTTCTAAATAAGCGTGAGCACAGAGGAGACCGTGTAGTGTTTGTGATACTCGTAAAGTAGAGGTTTGGTGCCCCAGTGTCAACTATAACTTCCTCCAAGTCGTTCGTCGACGGTTTTCCACTGCTGGTGACATCTATCAAGTGCAGGTCATTGATGACCGAGTTTAAGACACCCCCCAATATTATTCTGACCTCTAATCGACCTCACCCGTGCAAGGACCCCAGGTTAAGACTACAGGGCTGGTTGAAGCGTTGGGCGCAACACCCGTAGACTGTGTGACCCCAAACCGCTGGGTTCGAATCGGTCTTGAACAGTTTCAAACTTTCAGTTTGCGCTTCTTTTGTTTGTGAGGTCGAGAGGAGTGTCTTTTTTGTTTTGTTTGGAACGAAAACAGCTGAAGAGAGATTATCTCGCTGAAAAGTATTATTTTTGTGATATCACAATGGAAGAAAAGTCCTGTGATGAAGCTCTGTCATCTTCACCCTCCACTTTCAGTACCAACACTGAGAATCAACAAACCACTATGGTCATCATTGATAACCCCAACTATGAGGTGAAATTTTCTGGAGTAGATACAGACAAGGACAGTATTATATCTTCGAGTTCGGAATCTTTGAGTTCTTCCACTGACAGTGAGAAGAAGCCGAAGATCCCTGACGGTGGCTGGGGCTGGATGGTCGTGTTGGCGAGCCTCATTTTATCTATGATCGCTGATGGTGTTAGTTTCTCTTTTGGCTTGTTGTATGTAGAGTTTTTGAAAGAGTTTAATGAATCGAAATCAAAGACAGCTTGGATTGGAAGTCTCTTCATGGCTGTTCCTCTCTTGGTGGGACCGGTTATGAGTGCTTTTGTTGATAGGTAAATATTTAAAAAAAAATCCAATCTCTCAGTATAGGATGCGGGCACTCACGTGACACTGTAACATTTTGTGACGTAAAAACAGCTGTTCGGGCAAAGATCACTGCGCCACCTTCAAAATGAACTATTTTTTTTTGGGACGAGATTTGAAAAGAACCGTTCTTTCCAAATCGCGCCACAAAAAATAGTTCATTTTGTAGGTGGCGCAGTGATCTTTGCCCGAACAGCTGTTTTTACGTCACAGTGTCACATGAGTGCCCGCATCCTATTGGATAAAAAGTAAAAAAAATAATTTTGTACTCTCGAAGGATTCACATTATAGAAAAAGTTGTTGTTAGCCTTCTATTAGGTACCAGTCTGTTAAGAATAATTGTTTTGTGTGTAGGTATGGCTGCAGAAAAATGACAATCCTCGGTGGTTTGATCGCTGCAACCGGTTTCGTCATCAGCTCTAGAGTGAAATCCATCGAAGTAATGTATCTTACATTCGGTGTGATCGCTGGCATAGGGCTAGGCTTGTGTTACGTCACCGCCGTCGTATCTGTAGCGTTCTGGTTCGACAAGAAACGAACTCTAGCCGTTGGGTTGTCCGCGTGCGGTACCGGCGTTGGAACATTTGTGTACGCGCCACTCACACAGTATTTAATCGAACAGTTTGGTTGGCGAGGAACCACTTTACTTCTAGCTGGAACATTCCTTCACATGTGCATCTGTGGTTGTCTAATGCGAGACCCAGACTGGTGGATTGCTGAACAAAATCGGTAAGAATACTTTAATTAATCCTCTGTCGTTGTCTATATACTTTTTTCTTGTTAGTTCTGTTGGAGGAAGCAAATCTCTGAGGAACTCATCTAGCTGTGGCTCCGTTTCCGGTGGTGGTACAAGTCGCCAACAAGACGTAGAACAAGATTTCCCCGGATTCGATGATATTAGAAGTTTGTTAAAAGATGGACGAACTCCGGAGTATATTCTAACAACGCTTGCTACTAGTATACAACAACAACAACATTTACAACAACAAGACGCCGCTGAAGAAGAGAACAAGATGGAACATTGTAGATCTGTTGTGAATCTACCTACATTCGTTAGAGAAAGTGAAAAGGTAAAGAATGATCTGTGTTAATGTGATGCAGATGTTAATAAATGGTTGTTGGTTGTTTGTAGGTTCCGCTGGAGGTGCTGCAAGCTCTTAGTCAAAATACTCGGCTTTATAATATCATCTTAGAGAACTATCCGTCTATGTTGTCATGTAGAAGTACTTCAGACAGAGGATTAAATAAAATAGTTGAAGACGCCAAAGCTATTGTAGCTAGAGTGCCTTTGAGGATGTCAGTCAAGGTCAAAAGAGCTGCTTCCCCGCCTGCAATGTCGCAGGCTCCACCTCCTTACGAGCCACCAACACTGGTGAGAAATTATTACCGCTGTTCAACTGTTATTTATTATTATTTTAAATTAAAAATATACCATCACGCCTTTTACCCATTACTGGGTGTGGCACTCTGCCGAAGCAGATTTCGGTAAGTGATATATTTATGCGCGTGAAGTGCGTCAAGTCACGGCCGCCAAAAATGTTAGTGACGGGTGAGCCAGAGGAGTAATTTTAAATTGGTGAAAATGTTTGTCGGCTGTGGGGATCGAACCAGGGTTATTAGGATCCACAGGCCAACTTCATACCACTGAGCTAGCCACCCCATACAATTTTAATAACAGAAAATATAATAGTACATTATACAGGGTGATTCATAACGTACGGAAAAGATTAAAAATATAGGGAAAATAAATTTTTGACAAAAAAAATACCTCAAAAATTAAAACAAATTAAAGTTGAGTTAATTAATAAGCAGTCGTTACAAACTATAGCTATGAATTACGTTTTAAATAATAATTGAGAATTCTTTATAGTTATTTGAACAATGTTTAGTTAAAAAAGTAATAGTTAGTTAATTTTTTTTCTTTTATTACTCAAAAATTGTTGTCCACGTGCTGGAGAGCCACTTAATAACAAAAATAGAACTGGAAAACAAGTTGCCGTTGAAATTTATTTAAATACCAACATAAACAAAATAAAATAAATATTTTGAGATTTATAATGTACGTATTTGTTACTATGGTAATATTTATTTACCTGTCAATTTAATCCCGGCGAGATTAAATTAGAAATTTAATCACTTCGGAATTAAAGTAACACTTCAGTTCTCGAAATGGAAAAACAATGAAGATTTTTGGTGGAGGCGCCAGTAGAATGAATATGTTTTTTTTTGCAGCCAGTAGAATGTGCCCGGCAAGTAACTCGCACCCCTAAGGACCTCCCCCTGTCTGATCCTTCTGTCGCCCCGTTGATCGAGTCGCCCACCAAGGCTCGAGTGACCCCCGCGTCACCTCCGTGGCTACAGCGTCAGTTCAGTGTGAACCCACGTTCACAACACTACTTGAAACATATTCGCTTACATCGTAACTCTGTGATGTACCGCGGAGCCATGCTTAACATTCACAAGTACAGAATGAGGGCCTCCAGTTGTCCCAACATCTACAAGAACTCGATGACCACACTTGCGAAGGAAAATCAAGAAGTATGTTGATGTGAAGGATAATTTTAAAGATTTGAATAACATATTGTTGTATTTTTGTTATAGAAATGGTACGCAGATGCTTTGGATACACTGAAGGGAATGTGTGACTTTTCAATGTTATTAGAATTTCATTTTTTACTTCTTAGTATCTCAACAATTCTCCTATTTACTTGGTTTATCGTTCCGTACTTTTACTTAACGGAACATTTGAGTCGCTATGGTTACACAGAAGCTGATTCATCGCGGCTTTTGTCTATTATCGGTATTACCAACACTATAGGAATGATATTCCTAGGGTGGGCAGGGGACCAACCGTGGATGCATGTCACTAAGACATATGGATGTTGTTTAATTCTTAGTGGCTT
Source organism: Pterostichus madidus (assembly GCA_911728475.2). Classification (NCBI taxonomy): domain Eukaryota; kingdom Metazoa; phylum Arthropoda; class Insecta; order Coleoptera; family Carabidae; genus Pterostichus; species Pterostichus madidus. The sequence goes on along the minus strand of OU452314.1, from coordinate 70,539 downwards.
GTCAACTGTGTCTATTACATACTTTACTGAGAATTATGTCATGTTGGTGATCTCGTGTGCATCGTTTGGTTTGTTTTTCGCTAGTAATTTTAGCTTCACGCCGGTAATTTTAGTGGAATTGGTACCCTTGGATCGGTTCACAACTGCCTACGGCTTGATACTTCTTTGTCAAGGAATTGGGAATCTTGTTGGTCCACCATTAGCAGGTTTGTTTTGTTTTAGTTATGTTTTTTGTCTAAGTATATTTATAATTTTTAATAATTTTAGGATTCATATTTGACATAACGGGCCGTTGGGAGACGTCGTTCAATCAAGCAGGGCTTTGGATTGTTGTTGCTGGGTTCTTTATGCTTCTGATTCCGTATACAGAGAACCGGAAGTTGATTGGTGATGGTCCGTTAGAAAAGGACGCCGATAGAGAGAGTCAGGCATAATAAATATCTGCACTGTTTGACGTGCACTGGTTTATGCGTATTCATAATTAATGTTTAGTAAAATTTCTAAATTATTTTTTATTTATTTGTGATCGTAATAAAATTATTCCAATGATAAATGTTGCCTTATATGCTAATATTGGAAAGTTTTAAATTATTCCAACTCGAATTTTATTTCGAATGTAATCATTCGATATTTATTACTCAATTTCGATAGTTCAACAAGATGAAATCTTCTGTTTCTGCATCCAGAATTTGATACAGATCAGTTTTAGAAATTGAGATGTTTTAAAATCTATAAGCGTGTTCGAAGACTGCCATTTAGTAAATGTACTTTAAATATCTCCTATTCAACTGTCTTTTATGACTGCAGTATTCTTTTGAGGTATTTTATTTGAATAAAAAACCAAAATGTCTTTATTTTTATATAGCTTGTGTTGTAAACAAATGTAAACAGTATTTGAATAAATATAGTAATAGCAATTCAATTTATTTATTCTACTCTGTACAACAAGAAGTTAATTCCAATTCCAGTACAGGGTTCGTGCGAGCCGAGCCGAACCGAAATGTGATAGTTCATATATATTTAGATTGAATGGGATTTAAACTCAGCATCTCCGGATTCGAATTCCGTAACGCTATCCACACGGTTCGTATTATTTGTAATGTTATGTATGGAATATATAAATGTCCAGGGATTAGAAAAGGATAAACAAGCAGATAAAAAGTGGAAGATCAAATTTTCGTATATTTCTCAATTCAAATATTTATAATAATTTCTAATATTTACAAGTCTAACTGGTTACAATCTTAATTAGCTAAAATATTGAAATTTGTTTTGCAAATACGTTAGACATGAGAATGAAATAATGAAACATAATGCTCATTGAAAGAGTGGAAATTTGTTGAAACGTTATAAAATACAATCACAGATGTGCTTACACGTAGTAGGTAGTCTGTGTGCCCGATTGGCAGCTGTTTTTCAACAAACAATACAACATCGATGTGGTAGTGGTGGTGGTGGTGGTGGTGCAGTTGATTGTTCTAGTTTTGTATTGTATAATTCTTTATTGATCTCTCTCTCTCTCTAAACAACACAGCCCCGGCTACCAGTTTCAAATAGATGCATGATTCCAAACATTTTACATCAAATTTATTGTTAAGAATCACTTTTGTATCGAACACTAACTCCCTAACACCAGGCCCGGCAGATAATGTGGGTAGCTGGGGAGTAGTACCCACTCGGGACACTCCGAGTGGGTAAAGTACCCACTCGGGATTTTGGATGTGAAAAATATTTCATAAATGCCGAATTCCAGAAATACCTCACTTCCTAACCATCAATATCCCTTTTTATGCAGTGCACATCATTTAACAATAGTTGTAAAATGGTTAAACAAAATGAAAGAAAGTTTTTGTTATATTTCAATGTTTAAATCCTCATTGATACAATTCTGTCAGTGTAACATTATTTCAGTTGACTTTTCATACTTATTAATGAATATGATCAAATTTTTACTTTTGAATTTACGGCGGGAAAAGTTTGCGCTTCGCGCGTGCGCATTAGGTTAAGCGCTCCATACACAATGGCAATGGCAGCATATCTGTGTGTGAGTTCTTTTCAAATACATTTTCGGTGGGAGGTAGGGGGGAGGAGGGGGGGGGACCCCCACCCAGGTCAACTACCCACTCGGCGAAAAAATGAACTGCCGGGCCTGCCTAACACTAAAATCAAATACATCTAAATTGTTCAATATCGATGAAAACATTCTATCCAAATGTATACAAAGTGCGGTTAAACGTGAAATTGTACAAATACGTTGTTTTAGAATGAGTCTAAATTACTAGGATCAAGTTATAATATCCTGAGATTCATGGGCTGCTAACTATGCTAACCCTATGGCTACACTAGTCACTCTACTAGAATATCAACTCGAAGTCAAGTGCGATAGCATACAAAAAACAATACTTTACTGAGTGCGTATATTATCATGTATTTTCATAAAATATCTTAGTTTCAAGCATCTACGTGCTTCTCTTTTCTCTACGCTACAAGTACTTCATATATGTACAAACAAGTCTTTATTTCTAGCAAACGACAAAACCGACAACAATGGCACGTTTCATCCCCTACATCTATCTACACATGGTTCAGCTTCACTGGGGAACTCTTCTCCGTCGTCGAACCTGTTATACAACTTGCTAGGATTGAATGAAACCGCGGCTCTTTCGGTGAACACTCGTTGTTGGTGCCCAACGAACCCTCCGACACACCACTCGCTTGTCGCTGAAGACTCTGGAAATATCTGTAACGTTTAGTAGCCGGAAATACGAATAGTAGCAGACCGGACATTGAAATAAAGAAGCCAGCGAGGTAGAATGATAGATCATATTTGCCTGTGATGTCGTACAGCCATCCTGTCAACAAGCAATTACATTAAAAACATTCGTTAATTGTTTCAACTTAATCCTTACCTCCTAAAGGTGGTCCGATTAAATTAGCGACTCCTTGTACTAATAACAGCAGCCCGTAGGCGTTCGTAAACCGTTCTATAGTGATCAGTTCCACCAGAATTATACTAGTTAGTGAGTAGTTGGCAGCAATGAAGAATCCGAAGGCTCCAGAAACGGCGCACATACTTAGATAGTTTGATAAAAGTGGAACTAGAGCTGTTACAGCACCACACAGACCCATACACACGGCGTACACCAAACTGGCGTTCACCCATGGACGATCTCCCGCCCAACCTAGTAGAATCTGCAAGTGAATCATTTCAAACATGAGAACATTAGTAGGATGCGGGCATTCACGTGACACTATGACGTAAAAACAGCTGTTCGGGCATAGATCACTGCGCCACCTATAAAATGAACTATTTTTTTTGGGACGAGATTTGGAAAGAACCGTTCTTTTCAAATCTCGCCACCTACAAAATAGTTCATTTTGTAGGTGGCGCAGTGATCTATGCCCGAACAACTGTTTTTACGTCACAAAACGTCACAGTGTCACGTGAGTGCCCGCATCCTGTTGCATGATGTTCCTTACCTCTCCAACCATGTTGACAATTCCAACAATGGCAATCAGCATTGATGAATCAGTTTCACTAAAGCCCATCTCAATGGCGTTGTCCGTCAAATACACGTATGGTACATCATACCACGTGTATAAAAGAAAGTTAGAAAGTGAAAAAAGTAAGAATCGAGGCTCAGCAAAATGAGAAAAGTCCAGCATGTCCACCAGCAAGTCCCAGAATTCCCACAAGCCAGCATACCACTGGATCTTCTCTTTCGCTATTGTAGTCATCGAGTTCCTGTAAATATCTGGACACGAGGAAGCCCTCAAACGATATCGATTAATGTTAAGCATCGCTCCTCTATAAGTTAAACTCAAACGGTGTACTCTCAAGTCGCGTAAATACGCTGGAAGCTGCTTGCGTTGTTGTAATCTAGGCGGCATTGTTGCTGGTTCTTCGTTGCCGGTTTTCTTCAGCCACCAGAGAAATGCTGCGTCCGTGTTAGAAGGTCTGGTGCTCGTAGGATTCGCAGGATGTTCGACTGCTAATGGACTGATGGTAGGAACGAATCTTCCAGTGGCAGGGGCTTCGTGAAGTCTACCAGAGTCACTGAAACTCCGAGATGATGTTAGCAGACCCGGGTAGTTCTGCATTAGGACGTTGTAAACGTTTTTGTGGGTTGAAAGTAATTCAATCACTTCCACGGGTACTTTTTCCCCATTTCGTACAAAGGTGGGTAAGTTTACTAAAGAACTAAATAGGCGGTCATCGCATTGTTGTTGTTCCATGTCATCTGTTGTTGCATTTTCAACAGCTGCTTGTTGTACAGCACTAGCTGTGTTCGTACTGTTGCTAACAGAGAATGTTTCGGCGGAAGAATTGTTTCGTCTCTTTTTCCTATCTCGTTTTTTCTTCTCTACTTTTCTTTTATGTGACGTCCAAGGTAAATCTCGCATCAACGCTCCACATACAGCTAGATTTAAAAACAATCCCGCTAATATTAAAGTGGTTCCCCTCCAACCGTACTCTTCTAGTAATTTTTGTGTTAGAGGTGCGAAAATAAAAGTCCCTATACCGGAACCGCAAACTGACAAGCCTGTAGCAAACGAACGTCGCTTGTCAAAGTAATACGCAACTATGACAACGGCTGCAACGTAACATAAACTCAAACCAAAGCCAGCTAGAATACCAAAAGTAAAAAACAATAGTTCCATGCTGTTTGCAAAGGAACTTATAACAAAGCCGGTGCTTGCAAGAATCGAACCGCATATTGAAACTTTCCTACAGCCGTATCTATCAGTGAGGAAGCTTGCCACTGGCCCAGAGAGCAATGGCATCGCCATGAAGAGGCTTCCGATCCATGCAGTCTTGGATTTCCCTTCGCCAAAGTAGCTGAGAAACTCGACGTACATAACACCGAAACTGAAAGTGATTCCATCAGCTATGAGGTTTACTAAGAAAGAGGCGCCAACGACTACCCAGCCCCAACCGCCATCAGGAGGTCGTGCCTCACTAATGCCGATGGAACTGTTGTCTTCGCTGCTGGAACTCGACGAAGAGCTCGAGGAAGAGGACATACTGGCTGTTGGACTTGAGCACGACTCCTTCGTAGCCATCGTCTCCGAGTTCCTCCTCCTGCTATCAAACTGAACGTGCAGAACTGGTTTACCGATATCTGCAGACGTAGATTTCGTAATTCCTTTTCTAACTTTCGTCTGTTGAGTTTGTTCCAAGTCTGGTGTAGATTTTGTAGTTTGAAGTTGACCATTTTGTTTACAGGATGTTGGTAGGAGTGTATCTGTTTCAGTGACTTCATCTTTCTCCTGGTTGTCGGTGACTTGTTTGTCTGCGTCGTCATGGTTACGTGTAGGTTGTTGTAATACACACACACTGTTCACGCACAGATCGTCTTGTTCTCGAGTGTCTGTGGTCGCCATTCCGGCAGATCTCGCGTGAATTGTCTACGCAAGGCGCTCATGCGGCGGCCGCGGGCACTACACGTGGCGCGGCGGGTGCGACGATGGAGGCAGCAGGCCATGCGGGTGCGAAACCAACCACGGAGGTTGCAGATTCTCCTACAACACAAACAGATGTAACGCTTGGAAATAGGCGGCCTGGACCCGGACTTGGCCGGCATGCGTGCTTACAATATCAAGGGGAAAGCATTTTTATAGTTTCTCTACAACAAATTATTTACACTAATCCATTTACAAATAAAAACCATATTTCTACATAGATATACTTGAGATCTTAGATAAAGCCAAACAAATACATTCTAGGTAGTTAAGAATTATTATTATTCTAAAAAAAAAAACTAATAATTTCGTATCAGCGTGGCTGTGAGACGGGGTGAGGTATCTGGCGATAGTCAGCTATCAGCTGTTTGCCTGGTGATGATCGTACTTTGTTAGCCAAAGTACTGAGCGCTCGGAATAAAACAAAACAAGGTGCCAAAAATGTATTTAGCAGATCTAGTGAGCCAGGGTTCAATGGCAGAGGACGTTAGTGATCGGTAACTGTTTGTAAACAACTAGGGCTTCCATCATGCTTCCAACACTATCAAAAAATTCGTCTGTGTAAAAATTTCAATTAACTTATCTTAGTTTTAATATTCCCTCCAATTTCTTTTTCGAGAAAATTTTACACGTATATAGTTCAACAATTTTCGAAGAGATGGCAGCACATAGCTCGTTTGAAACAAGAATAAATGATTTTTCTTGATTTTTGGCTAAACGATTGACTGTACAGAAATATTTTCAAGTAATAAATTATTTGCTTATGAATTCTCTACAACCTTTATTTGAATACTTTTTTCAGGCAGGCCCTAGTTTTTAAGATATTCTCGTACGGTATATTTTACGTGAAAATAAAGTGTATGATAAGGCATAATAAATAATTGTAGATGTATGTAGAGTTGTTTGGACAGTGTGTTGCGCGGGGCCGGGGGAATCATGCAAAAGACAGTTTGATTGTTCGACAAAAGAGCACACGATATTAAATTTGTTTTGAAATAAGTAACGTAGCGACGTTAGCTAATCACACTATAGCTGCAAGAGTAGTAGTGAGTGACCAGTCAATTTTCTAGATATTGTTAGCTGTCTAATATCCAACTAAAAACTTGGCAAAATTTAAAAATACACCTGCTTTACATATTTATAGATATTATTTACGATCAAAAATAACTATACTTATGTAAAGTACATAAGGTTTTCTGCCTAGCGTAGCGTTTCGTGTTTCTACGCACGATTCCTGATCTGTAGTTGCAGATCTGCACCGTTGTTGGCCTGATTGAACACAGAATGAAATATATAGAAATGGTTTTTGCATTGCATGTAATTTTTTTCCAGTTGAAACGTAAACAAATATGAATATCTTGTAGTTTCAATGATAGGAGAGTTATCACTTCTGGGTGCAATTGTTCCACGATCCTCGATTGTTAGGATCAAAAGTCGACGATCGACCTGTGACGTCACACAACGTGACCCCGATAACACCGGAAATACATCTGCCAGAGACAAAATTCGGAAACTGTTGTGTATTAGAACTGCAATCAATTTTGACACAATGCTTCAAACAATATTTGAGATAACCTTTCAACTTGCAACTACGTATGAATGAATTACAATTATTGTCTCTGTTTGACCGATACCCTACATTATTATTTACAAACTTATGAATTAATTATATCTGTGAATACGATATTTGATAGTCATCTGGTTAGACTAAATAATCTAGAGCGATTAGATAAATTACAATGAAGTATTCGGAAATCTAATAAAAAATTAAAATAGTATTAGTTTATCTATCTATCAACTGTTATCTCTCCATGGTAACGATAACAGGGCTTAGAGGTTTGAAAATCTTGGAAGGCCATTAACACGGAATTTAATTATTAGTGCACGCACGTGCTTCATTTATTTCTTTAAAATTATTCAATTCAGCATGACCTACTAAGTTTCATACATATTTCTAATTAAAAAACAAACGCTGTTTGCCAAATGTTTGTGTCTCCTAGCAACGCACAGAGGGCACAGTACATCCGAACTTGAAAACCGAATATTCTATTTTAATTTGTTTTTATGTAGATTTATGTTGTTTATAATGTATACTGTTATTATTAAAGAAAATGTTAGTGTTCTTTTGTGAACCTTAAGAAACCTACCATAATTGCAACAATTCTTTATTAGTACTGCACTAATTCTTCTAGCTGCTAGCACACACAAACACTAATTGATAATTGAGCATCGACCACTTAGTGGCACAGTCGTTTGTCACTAATACAACTTTTCACTGGGTTCACCCAAAAACAAAAGATGCGCACGGCTGCGGGCCAATGAGAAACGAACGATGTGCAATTGTTCCTCGCCGACAGGCGACTGTTTAACAACTGTTCTCAGAGTCGAGCGCAGCTCACTAGATACATATTGTCACTCAGATTAGAACTAAGTAGTTTTTGAGACACTAACAGGTTTTATTTATATTTCAAGATATCACCACATCATCTCTAACACAATCAATTTATAACTTCTCATATATGAAATACGTATCTAAATATTTTTATAGATTCGAGATAAATATATTCTTTTATTAATTTATTATACTATTCAAATAGATTAATTTTAAACAATATAACAATGTAGTACATGTATTATGTTATCAGTTAAAGAAAAAAAATAATTTTAAATAAAAATCTTTACAAGTTCTGCAACTAACAATACATATCTGTATTTCTGTGTTGCATAACTACAAATATAATCATTTTAAGGTTCTGCAAGTGCAGATCCCTAACTTGTAAACAATACTTTTAATGTTTACAGTATTCAGAGTATTTATCACAGTAAATTTATTATCTGACCTAATTTAAATGCCTTATCAAAATTTCAGGAAACTGTGTCTCAATAAATATTTGTACAATTTTTTATGCAAAATATTCGTCTGGATATTTCGAAATATTTATTATACATTCTTTACTATTTAGTATTGTTAGTCTAGTATTTCTACGATCTGTTTGCTTAGATAAGAACACGAAAATAGAATTCATGTTGGTCTATTAAATTTATATTATTAACAATAAATTAATATAATGTTATAATAAAATAATAACTTTATTATTACTAATCTATATATATGGGATTTCAACCATTTTATTTGACTTTCTATGCGCGCTACAAGTGATAAGAAGAACAAAACGATGATTGGTTGCTTGAAGGCTGGACAAATGAACTCTACACACACATTTCACTTTTTTTGTTGTTGTTGTTGATAATTTAAAGATATATTTTTGTGACCCACAACAGCCGTACTTCCTGTTTTAGTTAATGTGAGTGAAATCAGTACACATAAGTTATGTTTATTGGACTGTAACTACAAAAAAAACTAAACAGAGAGCAAGACACACACACAGGTCTCAGAATTTCAACCAATGTTGTAACTGTCTATGTTCACTAGAATATAAACTCTAGCTGTGCATTTAAAACAATAAAAATAAAAAAATGAGGTAGTTAGCTCAGTGGTATCGTGTTGGCCTGTGGATACTGAGAACCTCGGTTCGAGTCCTACAGCTGTCAAACAATTTTCACCAGATTAAAATTACCCCTGTGGCTCTCCCGCCACTAACATCTTTGTGGGCCGTGATTTGACTGCACGTGCATAAATATATCACTTATACAGAGTACCACAACCAGTCATAGGTAAAAGGCGTGATGATGTATTTATTTATTTATGTAGAAAAATATGCTGAAGCCTCCTTTGATGAAATCAACAGGTCTGTATTTAGTGTAATTTTAATAAAAACAAGTTCTTACGTCATATTGTATTAAAATGGCGATATATTTGCATAATAATTAGCGAAACAGTAATAAATAATATGAACGTGTGGGACACAGAGTGATAGAGACATTCATATCGTTACGTTGAAATTCAAGGTAACCGTAAAACAGCTGATACCTACTAAACAAAAGACGATAAACACGAACAGTGGAAAGTCTCCACTCGCATAGAAAATCCTAGTAAAATGTCACCCGGAAATGAGGGGGCGCACGGCACGAGGGGCCTCATATCGATCCACACGAAACAGGGGAGAAACCCCTAAACTTGACCTTCAACTATTTATGCGTTGCCGCTTTTGTTAAAAACTATATCATTGTTTTTATAATAACTAAATTATCATAAATATAATAGAATTTTCTCCTGAATTTATTTAACAAAGTTAAAGGTTGTTATTATTGTCTGGTAGTAGACTTTTAAAAATAAATCAAAACGATAGTTATTAATAGATTCCAGACCACTACTAAGAACTGTTAGTGTACGTCTATGAATAAGAATAACGAATTCATTTACATAATATTTATGTTTTACATTAAAACAAAAATAAAGAAAAGAAGATGAAACAATCGATGAAGCAATTGTTTTAAAAACAACAACATTAGAAAATAAACAAAAGAATGGTAGGTATATTGGAAAGAAGTATCCAGTGTATAATAGTGATGACGACACAAACTTACCACAAAAGAATAGTTCCACTTAAAATCACTGCTAAAAAACACAACACATTTCGCGTATACGTCAAAAGCTCTAGTATTGATCTCCCACGTTATAAAACAACAAATCGCGAGAACCACTGCCAAACTAGAAACGTTCGATGACCACCCAAATTAGCTTAGAACGACAAGCAACTCACTATTTGTTAATAATAAGGCCCACAGATTATTGTACTTTACGTCTACGTGAAATATTAACACAAGTCAAGAAGGCTTTGGTTGCTGGCGCAATGCTGCTGCTGGCTCTCAGTGTGCCATGGAAACAGAAGACGATGGAGGGGGATACGCACGCTGAACAGAATTTCCTAAAATGTTTACTTTGTGGAACACACATCTGTATATCATATTTTCGAGAATATTTTCACAGTTCAAAGAACATAGTTTTTATAAAATGTATTCAAAATTAAACAATAATTGAAAATCGCATTTTTCCCGTTAATATTAATATTCCTACAGCTGACTAATAATTTTCACCTCATTCAAACTACCCCTGTTGTTCCCCCTCTACTAATATCTTTGGGAGCTGTGATTTGACGGCTGGTAACCACACTTTATGCGTATAAATATATCACTTAGCAAGATCTGCTGCGGCAGAATGCCACACCCAGTCATAATTATATTTTAATTCAAAGTATTCTTACGTACATTATCTAGGTTAAATTAGAAAATAGGTATTTTTATTTTATCTCATTTGAAAACAAGACTACTGCTGCCATCTTCGTACAAAGTGCTAAAACATTTCCTATGAACTCTGTCTATTCATAGGGTCAAAGAAAAACAATAAAATATATCTAATTTTTTATTGAATACATTTTAATAAAATATTGATAATAATACTTGGATAGAAACTATGTTTATATAATATGAGTACCATAATGCACAGCATCCAATTAAAGCTACACTTTAATCATCTACAGCCAGGACCGACTTAGGAATATTTATTATCAGTTTAGAAAAATAACAATAATTATATCAATATAAAATATATTATTTATATATAAAAAATAAAAACTTGAAGACTTGTATTTCGAATAATATGTATATTAATGAAAACATAAGAATACGGTCCTGCGCTAATCACAAGCTTCAAGCTGACAGTGCGAACGTTTGAACTTTGTGCTTAATGAGAAATGAGGACAACTTGAAGTTTAAGCGCCACCAATTAGAGCCACGAGGGCACGCTTGTAGTCCCCTGATGTCTCTCCCTGCAAAATAAATCAATACAGCCCTGTTATCGCCATTTTAAAACATCAGAAATACATACAAATGTTATAGGAACGAGAAATATTAACAAAATGTTTCATGACCAATCAATTTACTATGTTTTTTTATTAATATGTAGAACAGATTTCAGTGTAGAAAGGAGGTATAGTGTATTCTTTTTTTGTAAATGCAAGTGGCAAACAAGCTTATGTAAAGTACGTTTCAAAATTAAAGACCAGACAAAACAACTATGTACATTATCAAATTATTCTTTATTTTTGAAACGTAAGCAAAGAAACTTAAGCAAAGCGTCTGAATAATTTCTGCTTACCTCCTTTATTTGGTAACGAAAATATGGAATCGAAAAATACAAAAATATTAGAACAATCAACACAAACAGATGAATAAAAGTTACGAAGAACAACTAAAACGTTTACATTCATAATAATTTAAAGGCATTTTAATAATACAGCGTAAACCAGAACGTTTTAAAAGTTCTTGCATTATGTACATTAGTTATTTGCACTTACCCGGACAACACTTTCAAGTGTTTTATCATAAATACGTTCGTATTCGTTTTTAATAGTACCGAGATCAATTTCTGAGCGGCTTATTATAATCCGGATTAAAGTAGTATCATCTGTTCCTGCGCCAGACATTGCATCATGTAAACGTTTTGCAAAAAACGCTGCAGGACTCTGAACACATTCAACTGTTCAAAAAATAACAACATTAATAAATAAACAAGTGTGGCACCAAGTAAGGGTTCATAGCACGCATCCCGGCTAACAACCAGTCTGCGTATTTTCAACCTATATCTACCTATCGCCAACATGGCGTCCAGGAGGTCATCATCCAGTTCGTTTTTCAACGCCTGCTCGATAGTATTACCAGAAATCTCTTTATATTCCTCAAAAACCCTTCTAAGTTGATTGAAATTTTCGTGGGCAAGTATTTTGTTGAATATTTCTTCATCGGTGCCAAACTTGGCTTCACCAGCATTGAAGAGAGCCTCGGCTTGTTCGCGAGCCTTCTCGGGGTCCACGTGGGTCGAGGGGTCACGAACCCCCGTCACTATCAGTGTGAGAAGCCGCCGAAAGTCGCCGGTAGTTTCGCTGCACATGTGCTCAGCCAATGGACGATCGTACACTAATAAAAATAGAATTATTTCTTTCTAATATTACGTAGAAATGTTTGTCGTACTTTTTTCGTAATCTTCAACAAGTTTTTTAACTTCATCATTTGTTTTAGTGCATAAGATGTCAATGAGAGCCTTTTCCTCGGTGCCTGCACCAGCCATGGCCTTGTGCAGTTGCTTGCACAGGTATTCATTGGGAGGCAGCATCAAGGCGACGATGGTGTCTTCAAAACTACCTCCTAGTTCACTCTTCAAATCCTCGATGATGTTCTACAGAACAAATAGATAATAATTATATATCACAAGAAAGTGAAACATTTCTTCTTAAAAATTAATGTATCTCTTGACAAATGTCACTAATATGAAAGAAGTGTCACTTTGCTCTCTAAATTGCGGAAATAACATTTGTTTAGTGTGTCTGATTACCCTGCCGTATTCCTCGGTGAAGTAGTCGGCGATCTGTTGACGCTGTGCATTCGATCTTGTGCACAAGATGTCGATGATGGCTTGTTCGTCTGTTCCGAAACCCTTCATGGCGGCCCTCAGGGCTTGACCATCATCAGAAGCGCTAAAGTTGGGAGCGGGGTACACGGCGGGTTCTCGCTAAAACAAACATACATCATCATACTAATACAAACATCATAAATCAAACAAATTCTTACTTGGTCGGCCATTTTCGATCTTCGATGTTTGGATGTTGAATCTAGACACGACAGACAATGGCATGAATCACACGCGAACACAAATTCATCTCATCAGGCACGTATTCAGTACGAATTATATAATAGTATATATTTTTGAATTAAAGGAAAACCGGCCCTGTACTATCGTGATTCATAAAATATTTACTTTGTACAAGGTTACAGACAGTGTTTTTTATCACTCAATTTTAAATTAAACTTTTTCCGCATAAAATGCTATTTAATACGGTCGTGAACGCCCCAAATACAAACAGTAAATAATTATTTGATAACATATAAATAAAATTAAACAGATAGATATTGGCACAAATGTCATACAATACTAGTGATATCACATTTTTAAATAATTCAGTACAGTACGGGACACACCAAATTAAGGTTTAGTACCACTGAAATCTACGCCATCAGCTTCTCTGAACAAGACAAACAAGTATTAAAAAATCAATATTTTCAGTTGATTCTTTCAGATTTATCATAAATAGAACAAACATTCAAACTATTTAAAAAGTAGATAAATTAAAAACAAAATAAATTTAATAATAATTAAGTATGAATGTGAAACACTCACTAAATAAATGACGATTGAATGTGACGATGTAATCTTGTAGAAGAAGACACAGTTTTGGCAGTGATTTATTTAAATAAACTGGTAAACCAGGGAATGGTTGACTTCTTTCTGAGAACTACAATTTCTCGTTTCACTTATCAAGAAGTCGCTTGGGTTGAACTGCGCCGGTTTTAATCCACGCCAGCACGTCGTCAGTGATTCTTAAAATGTCTGCGTGCTCGTCATGCTTACAAATACACTTCGTGTTATACAAACAATCTCAAATACAATTCACTTTACATTCAATGTGTGTATTTTATTAAATTACCAAAGCATACTTTCGGTTCTTTTTGTATTTATGTTGGTATTATTAAATAAAATAACATTGCAAATATTGTAATTTATAGTCATAAATATAGTGAATTTAATGATGAAAACAGCAGGGTTGTCTCTAGTTTAATTCTTAAGTTAGAGTTCTAATCAACATTAGTAATCAAAATTAAAAATTCAACTATATGTCATTAATATCAAAAACTATCACCCCTCTAAATTGAGGGAAGAGAATTTTACTTTCAGAGTCGTAACAAAATTATAAAATTCTTCCTAAAATGTCATCCAAATTGCATTTTTGACAGTCATCTTTCAAAAAAATTATCTCAGATTGCATTTATATTTAAGATTGTATTAAAAAAGTATTTTAAAGAATTCGTACTACCCCTATTTTAATAAAACATCAACAATCGAAATGATTAATTTTTTGAATAATTACACCTAATAGGCGGCAGCCTACATCACATTATGGTATTTGCAGGAGTAGACTACAAGGGGTATTTATTTCAATTACTTTTTATTAATTTCTTTATGATTTTAAACACGAATGGCATAAGACATAAATGTTTAAATAAATACAAAAAAATAATTAAATGCATTTTTTATAAGTATTTTAACTTAAAATTATTTTATTTATTATTTCTTAAGTAAATGTAATCCACATTACATAGCTGCATTGTATATTGCCTAAATATATACTGATGTCATTGTGACGTCATTTTATTATTATTAGTGGCGTATACATATCAATATAATAATGGAGGGGCACTATAGTATATCGTAATTTTGATAAATGAATAAAATAAGTTTTCATAGTCAAATCATTATAAATCGTAAAAGGAATGCAAATTATGAAGCTAGTAAATATTGTATTCATTTAAATTTTTATTGAAAATAATCTTCTTTATACCTACACCACTGCCTGATTCACAACTGTCAGTGGCGCTAGTTTAAATATTAAAATCATAACCAAACATTTATCTTTGCATAGGATATTGAAAGAAACTGAATTTAATTACTACACAATATTCAATGAATATTAAATAAATAAAAATGAAAAAATCAGCCGCACCATCTAGAAAATTTATAAGTCCTGTTGTAGGCACAATACAGCCTCAGTCAGTTTTAGTTGATAAAAATTTGCAAGAGAATCAGACTTCTTCATCAAATAATGATCCAAGTTTTCGTAAAACGTCTCAGATATTAAATATTCTAAAAAAAAATACTTGTAAACTTAAATCAGAGCCTGAAAATTATATAAAAACTCCGCCTGTAAGTAGTGAAATATTAGAAAATGTATCTCAACGTACTCATTTAAATCAGGTTAGTTCTGATATCAAGTTTTACAATGTTGTTTGGGGTAAAAAGTCTACAAAAAAGCATAAAACTTGGGAAGGTGATGGTATTTTAGAGGTTGATAAAAAATCTGCTCTGCTGAAAGACTCAGAAGGTGTAGAAATGGGTCGGGCTACAAATATTAAACCTGAATTGATAGAAGATGGTTTCATATTATCGTAAGAAACAATAATTTTACACGTTATCTTTGAATAATAATGATTTATTTATTAGAATTGGTGGCAAAGAGGTTCAAATACTTGATTTAATACCACATGGAAGTCCAGTTGTTAGTTTAAAACGACCAGCAACTGAAAAACTGGTTTCCAGTTGCCAAAAATCATTTAAAAAAGGAAAAAAACATTCAACATCACCTTTACTACTGAATTTTAAGTCTGTTACAAAGCGAAAGCGTATTTTTTCAACAAATTTTCAGTCATTAATTTTACCATTACCTCCGCCAGAACATCAGGTATTTGTTTAAGAACTTTTCTTTGAATATTTCTTCTAATTTTCCGTTTGATTTGTAGTGGAGTTTTAACACTAATAAAAAACCAATCACCGAAGTATCTGTAGATCCTTGTTTAGCACAAGTGTTAAGGCCCCATCAACGAACAGGAGTTTTGTTTCTATATGAATGCGTTCTAGGCTACAAACAGGACAATTGTTTTGGGGCGATTTTAGCTGATGAAATGGGGCTAGGTAAAACATTGCAGTGCATCACATTAATTTGGTAATTATTATTATTACATTTGTGGTGATAATTGTTTGCTGGGTGTGGGAATCGTTTTGACTGATTGTATAAATTTTAGGACGCTTTTGAAGCGAGGACCTTACGGAGGAATGCCAGTAATTAAAAAGGTTTTAATCGTGACTCCAAGTAGTTTAACTGGAAATTGGGAAAAAGAATTTCAAAGTTGGTTAGGACGCGAAAAAATCCAAGTTTTTGTAGCAGACAGCAAAAATAAACCAAATGATTACATGAAAACGTGTCACATTCCGATTTTAATTATCTCTTATGAAATGTTTGTGCGATATTTTGAAGAATTAAATTCAATCACTTTCGATTTATTAATTTGTGATGAAGGACACCGGTTAAAAAATAATTCAATCAAAGCTTCGATGCTTTTAAGTCAATTAAATTGCCAGAAAAGAATCATTTTAACAGGAACACCGATTCAAAATGATTTAAAAGAGTTCTACTCTCTCGCTGACTTTGTAAATCCAGGTTGTTTGGGTTCAAATCCCGAATACCATAAATATTACGAAGAACCGATTGTTGCTTCCCGTGAACCGGAAGCTGTGGAGGAAGTTAAGCTGTTAGGGGAAGAAAGAGCTCGGGAATTGAACCAAAATACTAAACATTTCATTTTGAGACGCACTCAGGATTTATTGGATAAATATTTACCAATGAAAAGTGAAACAGTCATCTTTTGTAAAAGTTCTACTTTGCAACAGAAATTATATTCGGCGGCGGTTGATTTTTGGGAAAATCGCGATACGTCTAATAAAGAATTAGTTCATTTAAATGTTATTACCGCCCTGAAAAAAATCTGTAACCATCCGTCACTGTTGCGTCAGAATTCAGCAGATTACGACAATGAAAGTTTTGCGAATCATTTAAATCAATTGTTGCCGAATTGGGATGACATGGCACCTGATGATTCTGGAAAGTTAAAGGTTTTGTTAGAGTTACTTAAAAATTTATCAGAATTAAAAGAAAAGCTCGTGATAGTGTCTTGTTACACCCAAACACTCGACATGGTGGCAGATGTCTTGCATCACCATGGTTACTTCTTCACGCGCTTGGATGGCTCGGTGCCTAGCAACCAACGCACCAAACTTGTTGACAATTTCAATAATAAATTTTCCAAAGATTTTGTGTTTCTTTTGAGTTCAAAAGCAGGTGGCGTGGGCTTGAACTTGGTCGGAGCTTCGCGTTTAGTGCTTTTTGATAGTGATTGGAACCCGGCAACTGATTTGCAAGCCATGTCGCGTGTTTGGCGCGACGGACAAAAGAAATCAGTGTTTTTATATAGATTTTTGACGGCTGGAACTATAGAGGAGAAAATATATCAGAGACAGATTTCTAAGACAGGTCTTAGTGGTACTGTAGTCGATCCTAGTAACACTAAATCTATTCGAATGTCTGATGATGAGTTGAAAGATTTATTTAGTCCTGAATTTGATTGTGATTGTTCCACTCATTTATTGTTAAATTGTCAATGTTTGGGTGATGGAATCGTTTCTGAACCTTCTGAAAGTTTTGTGCAAGACTTGGACGACAGAAAATGTCAATTAGGGGTTGAGAAGTCAAATGAAAATGGACAAAATTTAAAAATGAATCAATTGTTGCAATGGGAGCACTACCAACAACCTTTTGATGTGAAATTACTGCACGAATTAGGATTTATGGATGTAGGGAATACAATTACTTATATTTTTCTAAATAAATGTTCTTTGTAAATAATTAAGCTCAAATTATTGTTAAAAATATTTATTTTTATAGAATACATAGATAAAAATATAATATCTTTTTCTTTTTAGTAACTGTAGTAACAGTATTTATTTACAGCTTACTTTTTCTGGTTAAAAATTTAATATAACTGTTTGCAAATTCTTCGGAATTGACACAAAGTTCCACATTTTTTATTTCCATTTCATTTGCGTTCAACATATTCTGGCGATCAAATGTTCTAGTCATTTTCTTACTGATCTCAATGCTTTTAGCAGAAACTTGAGTAAATTCTGTAATGCGTTCCCACACCTTGGGTAAATCGGAATGTTTGTAAACTTTGGATACAAAACAAAATTGTAGCGCTTCTTCAGCAGACATTTTGTGGCCTATTAACAACATTTCGTTTGCCTGTAATTGAAAAATGTTAATTAGATATAGAGTTGACAGTTGTGGAGGAAACTTGTACATACTTTTGATTTACCCAGTATTCGGGGGAAAGTGTAACTGGCACAGCCTTCAGCACATAAACCAATCTTAGAAAATGGTGTAGTAAAAGTAGCTCTTTCACTAGCGTACACGATATCACATAATCCCAACATAGTGACAGCTAAACCGATTGCTGGACCGTTAACTACTGCTACTATCAACTTTGGATGATCAATAAATGTATCTAACATATCTCTAGAATGTTTGTTTATTAGTTTCAGTTTAGTTTCATGCTGTTTAAAGTCTTACTTTAACTTTTGCGTTCTTGTGTGATCGGTTTGAACATCAGGATCTGTCATATCAAATCCACTGCAGTAGTAGTCCCCAGTTCCTATCAGGACTGTGAGGAATATATCTGGATTATTTGCACCATCTTTTAAAGCTTCTTTTATGAAGGTATAAGCTTGAACTTGAATTGCATTCTTTTTACGAGGATTATTGAATCGGATCACTTGTATTTTATTTTCCACTGAAAGTGTTATACCAGCTTTCGTTATGGACGTCATGACTAAGCATAAGAAGTGTATTTTCAATACTACTTGAGAACATAAATAAATTAATAGGTTCAAAGTTTAATTATTTTATGATAAAAAAGTATATATATCACAAATGTTATTTGAGGTTAACAGCTTGTAATACCAAAGTCTCAAAAAAATATGATGATGATGAAGGGTGAGAAGGGATCACGTGGGTGTCCGCAATCTATTGAAGAATAAAAAGAAATGATTATTGATAAATACTATTTACGAACAATACAGATGATTGAAAAATAAATGCCTTATTATTTTCACATTTTACTAATTAATAAGAGCAATAATAAAAGTTTTAAATTGATAGTTCATATTTAATTTTTATTATATTTGGCTAACCTGAGTTCGTTAACAAAAATGCCAACAAAAGAAAATAACATGTAACTAGTTTGACAGTACTAGGGAATTTTGGTAGTAATTAAAATGTTGATAGCTTCTTTGCAATTGATGTGTGTATGTAAACTATGCAAATTTTACATTTTCTTAATTTTCTATTAATTTCTATATTTTATTAAGTAAAAGTTGCAGATATTTTATTTGAAATAGTGACTGAATACATGGGTGGACATGTAAAAGCTACGGATCGTATCTGAGAGCGAGAATTGTAAATAAAAATCAAGGTAAATTAAAATTACGTATCCTATTTCTCTATATAAACATGAGCATAATATATTATTAATACTGTACTAATTGTTTAATAGTAATAATTATTGTACCCTTTAAGTATATCTTTTCGTATTTTATATGTACGGCAATGTAAAGTTTGGCGTAGAAAGCGTTACGAAGCCTTGAAACAAGTTGTTTACATATTTGTTGCTGCTATCTCATACTATTTGTATTTATTTTCATTTATTTCTTAGTTGGAAGTGTGTAATCTTACACTATGGATCAAATCACTGTAAGTGACATACCATTACCAGGCGAGGAGTTTAGTTTCAAGACTGATAGTCAAACGACTGAGACGACTGAAGCGACTGAAACTACTGTAGCGACTGAAGTGACTGAAGTGACTGAAGTGACTGAAGCGACTGATGATGCATCAAACGTAGACTCGAAAACTGAAGAACTGAAACAACCCATTTTAGACGAGCAACCCTTACAAGAGGTAGAAATACTACCATGTACGACTGAAACCTCTGAAAATACCGAATTAAACAACCAAACCGTTGAAGCAGTTGAACCATCCAGCGAAGTCGAAACCATGGAAATTGAAAAAGAAATTTCAGAAGCTACTGACACTGAGTTGAAACCAGAGACCGTCGTAACTGAAACCATCGCGTCAGAACTTTTGCAACAGGAGCAGGATGTGAATGAAGAAGATGTCGAGTGTGTGACGAGTGACGTCATTACCGAGACAGTTGAAGAGCTGCAAATGGAAGTGGAGCGCGTCGTATCCGAACAAACTAAAACTGAAGTAGAACAGGAAGTGAAAGAACAAGTTGTTGAACAGCCCGCTGAACTTGAGATCGTTCCAATTGTTGAAGAACCGCCAACACCAGTCATCGAGGAAGAAATTATTGAAGAAAATAATAAAACAGAACAACCTTCAAGTCCGAAACCAGCGAAAAAAGTCACAAGAACTAACAGCACGATAGAAGCGATCAAAAACGACTGGGCGGATAGTTTAACCATTGAGGAAATGAATGAAGAGGAACTAGCTGAAGAAGAAGAAGAACCAACAGAAGTAGATGATGATGAATTAATATTAGAGTTGAAAGATGAAGATTTAGCAGCACCTGTTGAAGAACCAAAACTGGAACCTAAACCGGAACCGGAACCAGAACCGAAACCAGAACAGGAACCAGAACCAGAACCAATAATCACTGAACCAGATGATGATAGACAGGAGGTTGTAACAGTAACAAGTGACGTCGTTGAGACTGAGACAACAACAGAAGTGTTAGTCCTGGAAACAGTCAACGAGGAGATCGTAGGTAGCGTTGCGGAGAACGTTACCATAGAAATCATTGATAACATACATTCAGAGCCACCTGTTAAACACGAGGAGGAACAATCACAAGTACCACCTGTACCTGCTGCACAAGAAGTGTACATTGTTGAAGAAGTCACCACCACCACTGCTGCTGCTGTCGCCGCCAACAACAATACCAGCGTTGCTGACAAACAACCTAAACGAAATGTAGGCGGTCGGCCATCTCGCGCCAGTCAACGTATCTCCGGCGTCAATTCTGACAAGTGTCAGATCCCGTGTCACGTGCTAGGCAGGAATGTTGATAACCCGACCGAGGACTTGATCAGCAACGGCAGAACACCGCCGAAACCGCGGCTTGGCGTCAAAGTGCCCTACAGATTCCTCACCAGTCAAATAGTGTCCAAGGAGGAGATTGCCGACGAATTGATCGAGCTGACGAACAAAAGAAACCCGGCACCGGATCCACCTGCTGGTGGAGACATCTTCTTCGCGAGCAAACTCACACAACGACTTGCCAGCAAGATTGCATTAAATGCTAACAAACAGAAAAAACCCGTGGTTGAAGCAACTTCCGGTATACCATCAGAAGCTCTCAACAACACTTCCCCTTCACCTATCACCACCACCACCACTACCACAGATGCTTCCACCAGCCAGACTAACACTGCTGCCAACAACACCAATCAAAATACAATTGGCGATAATTCTGATTTGCTTGCGATTTTAGAAGGTGATGTGGATGTTGATTGGGCGAAAGAAGTACGAAGTACGAAACAAGAGAGTAGTAAAACAAGTGAAGCAGCTGCTGTTGTCGTCGTCGCTGACGTCACTGAAACAAAAGTAGTGAATGTTCAACAACAGAACAAGTCGCTGATAACATCTACATCAACCACAACAACAACAACAACAACAACAACAACAACAGTAGCAGATGTAGTTAGTAGTAGTCGAGAGGTAAACGTGCGGAAATTAGACCCGGAAATGGAGCGGCAGCTCGCATTGAAACAATTGCGTGAGATGCCGATGAAGAAGGAAGGTCGCGGACGGCCACGTAAACACCACCACCTGTATGATTCTAGATCGTATCAGAAACAATACATGGAAGGATTGGCCAAGATGAAGGATGTCCTCATCAAAGAGCCATCATCATCAGCAGCAGCACCACCACCATCAGCAGCACCACCACCAGCACCAGCATCCACAACATCCAAGAAAGAGACCGAGGTAGTTGTGGCGGCTGTACACTCACCACCAAAACTACCCGTCAACAATGAGACCAATGAGAATATCAAACAAGCCGTCACTAAACTAGCAAAAAAAATCAAAGAAAATGAAAATACAAACGTAACGAAACCCGTAGAACCCGACAACGACTTGAACCTCAACCCGAAACGGGTGACGAAGACGTACAGTCGCAAGGAGGCTGTGCTAGACGTGCCAGCCGAACTAGATTACATTGTGAACGAACCAGAGCCGTCGAGTGCCTTACCTGAACATCAGCCATCAGCCAAGAGTGAAGTGAAGAAAAGTAAACGTAGCGCGGCGGACATCAACAAACCGGAAGTCACGCTTGTCAGTAAACGCGCTAGAATTATCAAGAAAAAAGTCATCTGGGATCCAGCTGAAGTACCTAAAACCAAAGTGTTGAATGCCATCAGGAAAGCTCAAGCACTTGAGCTGAAAGCACGCAAAAACAAACAACAACAAAAACAAAAACCACAAGACGAAGACGAAGAGGCAGATGACGAGGAAACGGAAGAGGACAGACAACCATTACAACAACGACAACTAAGAAGAAAAATCATTTCACGTCAACCGACAACAGTTTTAACAAAAGTACAAAAACAGAAACTGATGATGAAACGTCAGCTCAGATCACTGAAGGGAAAACTGATCAGATCATCCAACGGCGAATTCAGGCAGAAAAAGAAACAACAGCCGAAAAAAACTGAACTAGATCGACTTCTCGGCGACGAGGGCGCCGTCAACATGCTCTACTCGGTCAGACAGAAAGGCAAAACCTCCCAGAGAACCATCGTCACCAAAAAAGAACTTCTCAATCGTAAAAAAGTAATTAAAGAGGTGATCACGCAGAGCAGCAACCAGAAAGTGACGCCGAAAGCACTCCGGAAGAAAGAAACACCTCCAGCTCTAGAGATTCCTCCACCTCGGAAGAAATCTCGTGATAGTGTTCGTTCTTCACTGCAGAGTCCACCACCCTCACCAAGCTACTTCCAGCATCATCCAAAGGGCGCCGAGGCTTCCCGGATCATCAGAAGACATTCATCGAGCTTCTCCAGCGACTGTTCGTCACCTAGACGACTCAGTGTTGACAAAGTGGAAGAAACACCCGTCACCAGAGTGTTGAGAAGGAAAACTATTCAACAACAACAACCACCACCGCCGCCGCCGCCACCAGCACCACCAGCAGCAGCTTCACCGGGTGAACCGGACGAGAAAACTAAGAAAGATGACGCAACAACAGTACTAACATTAAAGAGTAGTGAAAGAGAAAAACTGTCGGTGGCTGAGAAACGTAAACTAAATGCGGAGATGAGTAAAAACTTTGATAAAACACCCAAGAAACGAACCAGAAGTTCGAAGGGAGATGATGAGGAATTGAAGAGTACAGGAGAGCGATTTATAAATGTACAAACTGAATATAAAGAAATATTGTTGAAAAAATCTAATCATTTTTATCAAATTGTTATGAATTCACCCGCCAATGCCAAGCTCAAGAATGTCATTAGTTTACAAGTAAGTTTTATTTATTTATTTATTTGAAATAAAATATCAGTCTCGTAATTACATACACGGCTAGTGGGATCAATTTAAACGTAAACCATTCGGCAAAAGATATGGAATTTAATAAGTTTAGTTATACGGTTAAAATATCCTTTTAGTTGATTACTGATCGGACACAGATTTTAACTAATAAACAATACAAACTAAAAAACTATAATTGCAATTTTATTATTTATATTTATTCAAAAATTTAAATGTTATAAAATGATAAAATTCTATTTGATATCAAAATATTCATATAGAAAAAAATAAATAAATCATCACGCCTTTTTTACCCATTACTGGGTGTGGCACTCTGCCGAAGCAGATCTCCGTAAGTGATATATTTATGCGCGTGAAGTGCTGTTACCAGCCGTCAAATCACAGGGGTAATCGAACCAGGATTCTCCGGATCCACAGACCGACTCGATACCACGGAGCGCCACTACCCCATATATAGAAAATACATACCATTAATTGAATGTATCAGTCCGATTCTCAAAATTCAGGATTAGCGAAAACTCTTTTGAAAATTGTGCTGTAAGTGTTTATAATTAAGTTTGAAACTAATGTTTGTTAAATATTTTAGATGTTCCACGAGTTAGGTTCGGTTTTAACGAAATTATCGAAAGATGAATCATGTAAAGTTGTGGCATTAACTGCAACAGGCAAATCATTTTGTAGAGGTTTAGATTTCTCAAATTTAATTCAAACTACAGCTGAAAAACGATCAACAGCTGCTGTAGAAATGTCCAAGGCGCTCAAGTAAGATAACAAACATCTCTCCATGTATAGATATTACACAAATTAATCACATCTCATTTCTAACAGAGAATTCATTCAAACACTCGCAAAATTCCCTAAACCACTGTTGGCATCCTTGCATTCATCAACATCGCTGCTGGGCACCACAATGTTGCCATATTTCGACGTGGTGCTGTGCTCGGAGACGGCAACGCTATCAGCGGACTACTCGCGCGTGGGTCACAGCCCCGAGGGTGCGCCGGCCGTGGCGCTCTGCCCCCGGGTGGGTGCCGCGCTGGCCGTGGACCTGCTCATGCTGGGCAGGAGACTCACCGCAAAAGAAGCGATGGACTGTGGACTCGTTGCCCGGGTTGAAAAGTCGGATAAAATCGAGGAGGCGCTCTACAAGATTGCCAACGAACTCGGAGAGAAAACTCACCAGGTGGATATATTTATTTATTTTAATATTTTTATTAAGTAATAAGCATAAATAATATTAATAATCTGAATCGGTGTTTTCTTCGTTGGGTTCGCAAACGGCTTTATATGCAGGTCCCCTGTATAATAGTTCGTGTACTAGTCGCGTTAGTTTGTCCCGCGGCACACACAAGTGACCCTCCGGACACGAACACGAGTAATAGATTGAATTGTGATCGGTTCGAACGTTCCCGCAACCTTCTAGACTGTGGCATCGCTTCAATGTCGAGCATTTGTATTCCTCGCGAACTCGCTGCGTTGCGTTAGAGCTGGTGATTGTCCGCGACGTCTTCATGTGTCGCCAGTGGTGACCTGGGGGACAGTAGCACGAGATGCCGATGTCAAATGCGCTGCCGGTTACTTTCTGTGTGAAAAGAGCTGATGATCGGGAATTGCAGATCGGTTGTTCAGTGATCTCACTGCAAAACTTTCAATTCAATATGTCAAACATTGTTTTAGAAATACATAAATATATCATCACGCCTTTTACCCATTACTGAGGGTGGCACTCTGCCGAAACAGATCTCGGTAAGTGATATATTTATATGCGTGAAATGTGGTTACTAGCCGTCAAATCACGGTTTCCAAAGATGTTAGTGGAGGGAGGAGCCGCAGGAGTTATTTTAATGTGGTGAAAATGTTTGTCTGCTATGGGGATCGAATTAGAGTTCTTAGGATCCACAGGCCCACTCGATACCATTGAGTCACTATCCCATAAAATAATATTAATTAATCTAAAATACAGAATTAACTAAAACTGGTTTAAAAGTTGAAGCTTTTTTGCTTAAAATAATTAGGGAAGCTATTATGTTTTTACATGATAAATTCCCAAGTTCAGCTTTAGTAAATATCACCCGGTATAGATGTATGTATGTACCTTAAGTTGGGCGCGATTATTTAACATCATCGTGTGATTATCGGGGATGTTATTCCACCGCCAGGGGCATTCGTCTGCACTAGGACAGCGACATAGTCTTTCGGCAATCGGGGGCAACCAATATCGCTTGTGTAGCACACTGCACACTGAGCGCTCCGTGCACAGCGGCAGATCTTTCTCACTGATGTGCTGCTATTCAAAACATCACAATCAAAACTTAGAAAACAGACGAATGATGTCACATACATCTTGAAAGTATCGGAAAACCACTTGATGTTGCCGCGTGCTGATTGAGGTGTACGCACAACCGGAAGACAGGAAAAATAACGGCGCTAAACAAAGCCACAGTGAAAAGAATTGCTGCATTGCGAGTGAAACTGTGCCACACATTTTATTATGTTATCTCGCACGATAAACTCTTGTGAAATGTTCAATTATTTTCAAGTTCATTGATTGGCTGCGACTTTTTATTTGCTATCTATAGACGCATGTGATGCAATCGTAAATTAAAATGCGTATAATTAACATTAACATCGAGAAGAGAAACCCAACCTAGTAGAGCAGTGATTTTCAAAGTGTGGGTCGTCCTTTCCAAGGAGTTGTGATCGCAGAAATGTCTGTTAATGAAAATGACAATTTTTTTTGTTGAACCAGTTGAAAATCGAAAAATTTTATAATATGGTTCTATATAATTCAGACTACGAGAAATCGAATGCCGTTGAGCGCATCTTCATATCTATTTTAGTTTTTGAGTTACAGCGATTTTAGACTTTTTTTAAATCTCAACTTTGAAGGTCGATATCTCGAAAACTAAAAGAGATATTGAAATGCGGTTTGAACGAGTGTATTTCTCGTACTCTAATTAACTTATACCGGAATTTTGAATTTTTTCAATTTTTTTTCAAAATTTTCATTTTTGATTATTTCAAAAAATTGAAAAGTTATTGAAAATCTGTCAACACCAATGAATTCCTCTCGCAAAAGTACATAGGTATGCAAAATTTCAGGCAAAAATTCGCACAGATACAGTTTTCATTACAAAAAAACGAAAAATAACTGTTTTTTAATTATTTCTTAAGGGGTACCCCTTAAGAATTTTACGAATTTTGGCCATTTTTAGTTTTTTGGTTCTAAAAATTGTATCTGTAGAGCAAAATTCACTGGTTTTTACAGATTTTTAGTATCTCATCAACTTTTCGAAATATGGACAAAAGAAAATTTTGAAAAAAAAATTTAAATTTTCAAAAATTTTGAAATTCCGGTATAAGTTAATTGGAGCACGAGAAATACACTCGTTCAAACCGCATTTCAATATCTCTTTTAGTTTTCGAGATATCGACCTTCAAAGTTGAGATTTAAAAAAAGTCTAAAATCGCTGTAACTCAAAAACTAAAACAGATATGAAGATGCGCTCAACGGCATTCGATTTCTCGTAGTCTGAATTATATAGAACCATATTATAAAATTTTTCGATTTTCAACTGGTTCAACAACAAAAAAATATTTATGATTTTTGTTTCCAAAAGGGTCATGGCTATGAAAAGTTAGAAAACCAGTGTAGTAGAGAGTGTAGTTAGTAAGTAGATGATAATGTGATTAGATAGTAATGAAGAGTTGATGTTCTCAGTGTTTGACGGCAACAAAGTGTCTGCTTCGTCAGCCGTTGCTGGAGAAGCTGGAGGCGGCGCTGGAGCTGGAAGGGAAGCTCCTGATGGAGCACTGGGTGAACCCCGAGTGCCAACAGAACTTTAAGAAGCTGTTACAGGAAGAAGAACTGTGGTGAAACTGTGTGAAAAAATAACAACAACAATATCATTTCGTTTTTTCTTGTGGTTGTTTACACTTGAAAACGAATCTCTCCGTTGCTATGGTTACAGATTGATTGTCAACGTTTTCAAGTGTAGATGAGTTGTTTACGTACAGACAGCACTTGACGAGCGCGCAGATGCAATATTAACTAGAGTTTGAGATGATGTTTGTTGTTTATTTTCTTTTATATATCAACATAGAATTGTTTTATGTCTAGATTGTACTCTTATAGATTTTATTTTACAAATAACGATGATTTACGCTATGATAGTTGAGATGAGTGTAGTTTTGAAATATATTCTTATATCTTAACGATAAGATGTGCAGAGTGTCTAATCTTACTGTGCATATTCAGAATTTTTGTACCTTTAAGAAATTAGTTACTACTTAAAAATTTTATGTGGGATTCATATTAATAAAGAAACAAGTCGATATGACAGTTATTTCAATTTCGCGCCTTCCGACAATAGCGACAATCCTGCACACGGTTACGGCAATAAACTCAACTAATTTTCCAGTGGCGTAGGAACAACATGGGTTTTACAATTTATAAATTTATTAAAATTATTTTTTAAATCAATCATTAATAGAAAACAGTCCGTTATATTAATTCTCTGTACAATTTCCATTGATTTGATGTTGAGAAAATATGTTTGAAACTTGAGAAATTACAATATTTTACTACCCTTCCACTTTTACATTTACGCATCTGATACTCCACTGCCTATTTTTCCTGTCATTGCTTTTCAACTACATATCTAAGTGGTTTGAATGACATTTATTTTTTTGTTTATTGATAGTATGTTTCTACGTATTTCTTTAGGAAATGTTTAAATTCGTTTCAAATTCTTTACCGCATTGCGTTGTACAAAATTTAACTGCAGCTTACTTTAAAGGTACGTGCATATCAATGATTTAGCTCCGGGTAAAATTGTCAATCGTGTGAATTGTAGTTTCCACTTGGCGAGCACTAGGATTTCGAGGTAAACATAGTACGCAATTGACTATAAGTCTGAACAAGATGAAGATTCGTATTTTACCGGCATTGCAAGACAACTACATGTATTTGGTAAATGCTGTCCATGAAATTCAAGTGCATCATCTAACAGATTCATATTTACAACTTAGATTGTCGATGAGACTAGTAAAGAAGCTGCGATAGTAGACCCAGTCGAGCCTGACACTGTCATGAAAGCAGTCCAGGAAGAAGGAGCCAATTTAACTACAGTTTTAACAACCCATCATCATTGGTTTGTAACCGATTTCGATTTTTTAGTTCAGTTCTCCAAAAGTTGAACTTTTCATAGGGATCACGCGGGTGGAAATGAATCTTTGGTGAAAAAAGTCACAAATAGATTACATGTGTACGGAGGCGATGATAGAATTGGGGCCCTCACGGACAAAGTGGGACAAGGCAGCAAGTTCACCATTGGTAATATTAAGGTGGAATGTTTGTTCACACCATGTCATACGTCAGGACATATTTGTTATTATTTGACAGATGCGAATGATACTCCAGCTGTTTTTACAGGTCTTTACATATTTACGCTTTGAACGCACAGAAAACTTAGAGATAATATTTATTCAAAATAGGTGACACTTTGTTTATCGCTGGATGCGGTCGATTTTTCGAGGGGACTGCAGATCAAATGTACTCGGCTCTAGTTCAAAAACTCGGACAATTACCCGATCACACGCGGGTATTTTGTGGACACGAATACACGCTGCAAAATTTAAAATTCGCACGGAAAGTTGAGGCAAACAATCAGGATATTGCGAATAAATTTTTGTGGGCTTCGCAATTGCGAACTTTAAATCAACCAACGGTAGGAAAAACAAAACAGTTAAAGTAAAATGATGTTCGGTTGTCATGGTTTCGTTTAAGGTTCCATCAACAATCGCAGAAGAAAAGAAAATCAATCCGTTTATGCGTGTGAACGAGGCAAGTGTTAAGAAACACACTGGCTGTGAAAACGGCGTTGATGCCATGAAAGTTATTCGCAAAGAAAAAGATGATTTCAAGGGTTAAAGCATTGTTTTTATTATGGAAATAAATAATTAATTTTTACAATTATATTGCGACATTTCAACGACATATTTCTCCTTAGATCTTTCATACATATCAACATACACCTGAAACAAATCGAATCAATTATAGTCACTATTCTTATTGTTGTCATAGTTAACCTGTTTGTCAGATCCAGAGAGTGATTTCCATTTGACAGCGAGTTGTCTTGTAAGTTCTTGCTTTGATGGCTCCACTTCCCCTGGTTTCAATTCCGCGTTCAATTGTTCCATTAATATTTGTCGCTGCTCTTGGCAGAATTGAAAGAATGGATTAGCCGGTCTTTTAGGAGCGTTCGGATCTTTTTCACTCTTTTCTGATTTTGTTCCCTTACGTTTTGTTGTTTTTTTGGCCGGTTTTGGTTTCTCTGTTTCTGTTTTCACTATTATAATTTCGTTATTAATTTATAAAGACTTGTAAATATGGTTTGTGTACCTTTTTCAGTTTTGACTGTGACTGTTTGTGGTTGAACAGTTTGTATGTTTGGTTTTACATCTTGATTTAAGTCAACTTCTGGCGGAGCATTTCGCCAATCGTCATTATAAGCGTCTAACCTTTGTTGTACATATTTTACTTCCTTTTTTCTTCGTCCTGTTAATTTTTTTACATACTGTATCCTACAAAAGATGTATTAATGTTGAATTATCAAGGATCTTGATTGATTAAATACCTATAAACAATTCGTTCATTATCCTGTTGAATGGTTTCACATCTGTCAAGTAACAATTGAAATTTTCGGTGATATTTATCCTCCTCTTGTTCATCAATGTCCATTTCTGATTCATCAGACATTATAGAGTTTCTTGTATGGCTTGATCCACCCATCATCTTTAATTAATAATGAGTACTAAACAAACTTCTGATACAATTTTTTGATTTAACAATTTTTTCACAATAACTGTGAATATACAAAAATTTATTAATATATAGAATTTTTTAAGTTTGATCAACTGTATTTAAGTTATTATTGTACGAGAGTAGGTGTTATTAATAAATAAATAGTAAAAATTCTTTATTTAAATTGAAACATTTACTGTAGCTGTCAACCAGTTGTGAGGTATTTATAATAGATGGCAGCACGGGTATTGCTTTCACGTTCGGTGGTGACGCCAGCAACTTGCGACCATTTTTGCAAATTACGCAAATAAATATGGCGTCAACTGTCAAATAGTGTCAAGTTTGTGTACACAGTGGTTATTTATTATTTAAAATGTTATTTACAATTGTGTAAATTATGATAAAAGACATCACGCAGCTAAAATGGGGACGGCCGTTCATAATCCCGACTTGTTCAACGCGTCAGGTAAATGTAACACAGAGTATTTTTTCACATTTTGTGTTACAAAACTTTTCTCGGATACCTGTGGGGTATATGTACTTGATCAAGTATTATAGTTTCTAACATTTATATTGTAGTAGTAGACAAATTGCAAAAGCTCAAGGAATGTTTTGATAGTCTGTAATTTTAATACAAATTTGTAAATAAAGAAAAGCTTTCTATGTTAGTGAATCAGTTTGCAAAAGTGACACACGAACATTTCCAATGATTAGCATTCATCTCACATGCAAATTGTTAAATTGAGTTGTTTATTAGAGTCAATCTAAAATGTTGTTAGTCATAGTTAACTGTATGAGTGGTTGACTAACTAATAGTAGAGGTCTCGCATATTGAACAGTCGCAGAATTGTCGCTGATATTAATTTGTTTCGTTGCAGAATTGACCCCAGAGCAGCAGAAAATACTTATTGATATTCGGAGGCGAAAGACTGAGCTGTTGTTGGAAATACAAGTGAGTGAAATCAATCAATCAATCAGTTTTCTCATGCATGATTTGAAATTGCTCCTTCTACGTGTACAACGGAGATATTCTCATGGTGTAGAGCTCTGTTTATTTGCTCTTGGATATTTAAATACTTATCTAGGATCAACGATACGCGATAAGAAACATTCAACAGATATGAACTGAGGACTCATTTGCAACTTGCAGATAATGCACAAATATGTTGATTTGTTTTCTAATTTCTTGTGTTTCAATTCAATCGTGTTGTGAGAATTGTGTTCTAGATTTGGTTCACCTAGTTTCTCTAGTCTTGTTGTTTGTTTTATTTATTCTCGCTTGTGAATTTGCTAACCTGGTTGAAAGTCTTGTTGCTCAAGACAGACGGATGCATAGAAGGTCGCCGTTCTAGGAACTATATTTATTACCTGTTACCATGAGATTATTTGAAGCTTGACTGTGCAGACCTTTCAGTCAAAAATAAATGTTTTTTTAACTAATTAAATGTACATGATAATGATTTCCTTGTGAAACAATTGTTAATTAGTTTATTTTCACAATCATGTGTCCCAATTTCATAATTAGTAACAGAATAATAATACGTAATGAATGTTTTCCAAATATTTGTGATTGTGGAATATAATGTGTGAATCCCTGGATGTGATATTTTTGTTATCATCATCCATTTGCGTACATTGACGGATGTGGTACAGTGTTGTCATATCACGACACCGTTTCCTTCCGGTTCGTTACTTTCGACAATTTGTCTTCCCAACTGACGCAATATGTCTTTTTTAAATTTTTTTTTAAGGAAACATTTATTTTTCCATGAAATAATTATCAGTTTTATAGAAATCAGATAGAGAGAGAGTTAATAGAAAAAATATAAATAGATTATATGGGTAGGTATATATCGTATGTGATAATAAATATTTTAGATGTTTGATAAGATAAGCGGTGTATTTTCTTCATTCAAATTGAAATATGAAATATTCTGTTAAATATTTGGTATTCATTGAGTCTCCGGTTTATAAGTGTTGGTGCACGTGACACTATGATGATGATGCTTGTCACATTATAAACAAGTATCAATCGTTAGAGCTCTGTGGTTATTATGAAAATAGATTGACATTTATAAAGTTCAAACATTGATGTTTATAAATAATTCATAAAAGAGAAAAGTCATGGATGGCTATTTGCTACAATTTAACAGAAATTTTGAAATTTAGTTTTAAATTTGCGGCTAAACCAGACACATGTTGTAAAAAAATGTACAAACAGATTTGTCTACGGTTTTTTTTTCTATAAAAGTAATAGGATAGCAGGGAATTGCATAAAACTAATATCCCATGTGGGTGTGGGGTATTCTGCCGAAGCAGATCTCGGTAAATGATATATATTGATGCGCGTGAAATACGGTTTCCTAGCCGTCAAATCACAACCCCCTTAGATGTTAGCTTACGTGTGATATGCTTGAAGAAGTATTGGAAAATATAAAAATCCCATCGGTTTGGTTGAATTCGCGGTGTAGTGACGTCACGCGTTATACATTCGCTTGTTTCGCTGGCCGCGGCTGCTAGCGACTCGCGCTTGTTTCAGTCGTCGTTCAGCTGTCGTAGGAAACATACGTTGTACAGTAGTAGTATAAGTAGTGTGACATATGATACGTACGCGTGACACACACAGTGTTCTTCTATATAGAGTGTAATAATATGTGATTAGTGTGTGTGTGTGTGTCTGAAATTAGGATTAGATTTTTAAACTGGTTCGTATTTTTATACAATTAATATGAATACTTGTATAGTATAATGTGAGCAGTTAGTTGTAGTAGTGTATATAGAGAGATAGAGATGATGATGATGAGCTGCTCCCAGCACAATGCATGATGTGTGACGAGAGAGGGCGGGTGCTCGTCGTGTTCAAAGTTCATGTTTTATTACAGTCAGGTTAGGTTAAAATGCTTGCTATCCTGTGAGATAAATTTAACACAGCTCAACTGTTGCCAAAAACAAACAACACACACACAGCACAGGGGTTGCCGTGGTGATGTTCGCTGCTTACCACACACACACATATATGTATATATGATGTGAATATAAAATAATAACACGTTGTTGAACGGACAATAGCTACATGCAAGAATTCTCATTCCTCTGTTGTTGCTGTGACGTGCTTGGAAATTTCATATCAAACACATCATTTTATATGCGCGCGCGCTACTTCATCGGTGTGTTTATTTTACAGTTTTTACATTTCAATTATTGCGTGTTATTCAAGTTAACTTGCAGCCAGATTCTTTACAAAGTTTTACCGAATCCTGAATTTAGGATTAGCTCAACTTATGCGAAAACTTTTTTTTTGGAAATACGGTTTATATCAATTTGACAATTCAAAATGCAGGATTAACCAGATTCTAGTTAAATAGACTCTAATATAATCTTGTTACCATTTAGTTTTCAGAAAGTAGTTTAAATGGACTTTTTTAAAATTGAATTAGATTTAATTCCACTAGAACATGTTAGAGAATCGAGACTATTTATGTACGTATGTATGTATTTGTAAATAGCTGTCGACCTTGTCGTGTGGGTCTGTAGTGACCTCGCAAGGTCAGTTGTGTGTGTGTGTGTGTGTGCAGAGCAGTGTTAACCGGAAGTGATCCGGAACGGAAACCCTTGTCTTGGATAAGAAATCATGCAGAAAGAATATTTATATGATGAGTCACAATCAGCGTAGAGTATTTGAGTTGGTTCGTGGAAATGATTTCATTTTAATATGCGTCATCTTGTCGCTGTTGAATTTGTTAATTAGTTGTTGTCACGAGAATACATACACCTCCTATACGGAGAGTTTGTTCTGTAGACAAAGGTCAGATTTGGTTGTGTGACCCTTCGGTGGTATGTTTTTGATTGATTGATTGTTTGTTTGTTATAACATCTGTCTCGGTCGATATACTACTAGTCGGTGGTGTGTCTCGCGCGCCTGCACTTTCTACCCCTCACACGGACACAGTGTCAACGTACCACCACCACCACCGAATCGTACTTGGTACATTATAATGTTGTCATGCCCTACCTCTCTTATTATTATACACAACAAATTAATTTA
The DNA here is from genome assembly GCA_911728475.2 of Pterostichus madidus. NCBI lineage: Eukaryota > Metazoa > Arthropoda > Insecta > Coleoptera > Carabidae > Pterostichus > Pterostichus madidus. Next base: position 36,254 of record OU452314.1, on the reverse strand, counting down.
GCATGCTGTGTGTAGGTAGTGGCACAAATTAGAATTGCATCAAAACTATTGAAACAAAATTAAACAAATGTTTGACGTTACAAATAACATGCAAAATTAATTTTGTTTACTGATTTAGATGCAGAGTTTTATTTCGTAAAAGTTTTATTTAAAACTGTTTTTTATTTAAAATACTTAGGGAAATTACAACATTATGATTTTACATGTGAAAATCCCAATGTTTACCCCCACATACCAAGTACTACATGATATAGATTTAACTTGAAATTATATTATGTACAACATATATCTCTCTCTGTTGTAGAAAATAGAGAAATAGTTGGCGACGTCTCGATGCGCAACTATATTACGCAACGCAATCTAGATCGATTGATTATTGATCATAATATACACACGTGTCATTTAATAGGTACACAAATAAATGAATTTATATTATCCTTGTACAAATGGTTGTTTGTTACAATAGACAATAAAAATACGTAGATAAATGAGTAAACAGATTGGCATTTCATTAGAATGTGTATGTATGTAGTAAATGGTGGTGGCGTCATTTAGGATCGGTTCACATTGAATCTTGTATGAATTAATACAATGTTAGGTTAGGTACGGAACTCAACGATTCATCCGCAAATACATATTATGTCACTTAAACAAGTTGACGGGACAATTAAATGTGCCGCTTCTATAAGATACTAGACATGTATATGAGAGGCAGGTGTATATTTCGCGCTGTGGGAAAATATGCAATATGTGTAATTCACTGATTCATTACATCTCTATCGATTGTACGTACTTTGAATATTATACTTTCGTACTTGTACTACTTGTAATTCTCGTCGACACAGAGTATTTTAAATTTATTTCAATTAATTATTTCTCTTCTTAATGTGCGCCTGCAACACAATGCACATCACTGGACGGCGGCGGTACAGCGTACACTGTAGGCGGAATTTTCACTTTAAAATAAATGAATATATCATCACGCCTTTTACCATTTACTGGGTGTGGCATTCTACCCTAGCAGATCTCAATAAGTGATTTATGCATGTCAAGTGCGGTGTTATCTGCCGTCAAATTACGCTCCCTCTAAGATATTAGTGGCGGGGTGGTACAGAGGTAATTTTAATGTGGTGAAAATCGAACCAAGGATATCTTATATAAGCCACCTATACCATAGATTTGGAATTTGAATTATAATATGGGATAATGTAAAAAATTGGCAAACACAGTAAGCAACCTTGACCCAAAACGTGAATCGTGCAAAAAATGGAAAAAACAAACTCTGACGTCAATATCTCTAAACCATTTAGTTTAGTTTCTAATGAAATTTTATTAAATCTTATTCATATTATAAACGTTGTTTTTTTTTTTTATTTATTAATTGTCACATATATACAATACATATCTGTTATCATGTGTAGAATTATTTACAAATTCAATTATCTGTGACCCATAGCAACAATACGTATGTAAATATTATATTATTATGGTGCAGTAAACAAGTTAATGTTGACCTTGATTACATTAGCAGTCTAATAATAGTGATTGTGTAACAAATAACTAGAGTGTTCATTTGTTTATTGAACGGCGGTGGGTAATGTGTAAGAAAGAATATATTTTTCCCTTGTGTGTAAATGATTTTTGCCGCTTGGTAGCGATGGTGTGTTGAATGCACAGAAGGCATTGCGTGACGTCACTCGACAATGCAACTGCACATTGTGCTCGTGAGACTCACACAACGTGCCTGCCTGCCTGCATACATGACATACCACTTTCGCAGTTGCACAGTTGCAGTAATAGTAGTACTAGTACTAGTAGTGTGTGTGTGATGTGAGATATACAAAACCAGTTTGTTTATCTGGCGCCTCAAAAACAACAACGTATCGCGATTTCCGGTCACGAAAATTATGTGCATGTATCTAGTAGGCGACAATGAAACCAGTGAGGGCTTTAAATCCAGTGTGAGGTATTGCATTTATTAAAACAAGCATTATGTTTACAATGTGTATGTAATGTTGAATGTAGTTGCATGTGTTTGATACAAGACAAACATACACACATACATATACAATCCCTACCCCCATCTCCCTATTCCTATAACTTGATCACTATCAGTTAATGATTGATAAGTTCATAATAATCCTTATATCTTATGATTTATCCATTTCAGTGTTTTGCTTCAAGTACAAAACTACTGTGTATGCACAAAATATAATCAATTGTGCCACATATTGTACGGAAGTGTCAGTGAGCTGTCATTATATTATTTTTTATAATAACAGCTACGTACGTATGTTAGTAAACAAAATGCATGAATGTAACATAAACATGTTAGGGTAAATTATTCTGATGTTAGAAATACAGAAATTGAAATCATTTGTAAAATAAGGAAGAAAAATTAAAATTATCGATCATTAACAGATAATTATATAGTTACAGAATATAGGGGTATATTGAGCACAAGTTAACGTGCCGTTCAAGATGTCCTTCTTTTTACTTACACCCTTGTCCCTGTCAGAACAACCCTTAGTTAGAATAGAGCGGCACACACACACACACACACACACACACAGGTCAACAGACACTTTTCAGTCTCTGCTATTTTTAAAATAGATTTTGTAACTGTGCCACTTTTGTCACGGTGTTTTTTTTTGTTGATGATATTTTTAGAAGGAAATAATCTATTTTTGACTTGACGACATTTAAAATAAATATCATATTTAAATCACTCAATAGAGGAATTAAATTGAAACTTTTTTATAAAGGCGTGTATGCTTTCGTTAATAATAAAATAAATATAAATAAATCAACATGTCCTTTGCCCATTACTAAGTGCAGCACTCTGCCGTAGCAGTAAGTTATTATTTATGTGCGGTTACCAGCTGTTAAATTACGACCCTCAAAGATGTTAGTGGTGAGGGAGGCGCAGGGGTAATTTGAATGTGGTGAAAATTGTCTGTTGTGGGATTCAAACCGAGGTTCTTAAAACCAGTGTGACCGATTTGATATCACTCAACCATTCCTGGAAACTTGATACAAGTACATAAAATTATTCTGTAGCTTTTATGAGTTTCTAGGAACTCAATGTAGCTAAACAAACTGTTTATATATATATATATATATATATATATATATGATAACGTGTATTGTTTGTTTGTAAAGTCTATTATATTGTACATAATTACAATAGATGCAAATTTATTTTAAACTTTTTATGCATATTTTGATCCTCAATATAAATATATATATATATATATATATATATATATATATATATATATATATATATATATATATATATATATATATTTTAATTCGCGAAAGAATATGTGATTTTTTCTTCCAAGACTCTGAAAAGTTTAAAAACCACTAGCTTGAATGAATTGAATGAAATGCCAAGTGACCAAGTGTGTCTAGTAGGTAGTTAGTGTACTATTTTAACTTGGATGCTCTATATAACTAACTGCTCTCATCTCTCTCATCTCTCTCTCTCTCTCGTCAGATAGATACATTGTTGGCTTTTCTTTATTGCAGATTGAAGAAACAGATGAGTGTAAAATGACAAACGAGTGTGCGATGTATCCACGACGACAACATGTGACAGTCACAGTGCTTTTGTTTTTTATATTACGTTACTCGGACGTAATGTAATGAAACACAAACAAACAAACATTCTATCTACCTCTAAACTCTGTCCAAATGTGTGCTGTGATTTTATCAAAACGTCCAACAACAACAACTTGAAACAAACTACTTTAATTCCAAACAAAACACACACGTTATTATTAGTGAGAGAGTGATATTAATTTTTTTTAATGCGAACATAAACTCTGTGATAATCTAAAGCAAGTGTGTGTGTGTGTGTGTGTGTGTGTGTGTGTGTGTGTGGAGAGTACAGTGGTCATGCAACAAGGGTCATGGGGAGGACCTGCGGGGCCCACCAGCAGGGAGCGCAAGTCCTCCATCTCGGGCTGGTTCATGTCACTACAACGAAAGAAGAAACCCACGTCGTCAGCGGCACACACGTTCCGCACAGGCAATGTGTCCAGGAGCGAATGGAATCTATACACCATGCAACGTGCTACCAGCACCATGGTACACTTGCCATTTATACGTTTCACTAAAAGAGAAAACAATAATACAGATTTATTCATTAATCGTGACGTAGGTGATAAAGTTAGCATTCATATTAAGAAAAAAAGTATAATAAGAATGAGAAAGAAGGCTTTCGTTTTTAACAAGAGAGCGAAACATCTCATCGAACTCAGCTCACACTTGTAATTAAATACTTTAGATATACTAAAAACGTGCTAAACAACGACTGACGTCATCTTTCCTGATGAAACTTAATAATATCATAAAAAGCTAGAGCAATATTTGAATGACAACAGAAATCTTATATAAGAATATTGAATAATAGCTATATATTTACTACCGGATTCATGTATTGAAAATAATTCTCTGTCATTTTCAATAATTATTTTATATTTTGGAGACGACCACGTTTTATCTATATTTAGTCAATGACAATCGATCTGTCAGAATCATGATTGTTTGAAACATACTAAAACCGACATTAGTTTTTAAAAGTTATATTATAACAATATGTTGACGGGAAGAAATTTCTCAAAGATATGTTAATTGCTGATTTTTCATTAAATAATTTATTTTTAATAGGAATATACAAATAATGGATCGCTTTTACCCTTAAGTGGTGTACGAGAGGTAAATTAGTGTATATGAAATTAATTTACAATTTATTAGAGAGTACTGGACGCACTAAAAGTCTCTGAAATATCTGCGAAGTCAAAGAAAAATGTAATCTGGTCAAGCAACGCGCTATACAATTTAAAATTGGTTATATATATATATATATATATAAATGTAGAAACACCCTAGGTCACGTCACCTGTCATTGATTTAGTTATATGTTTTAATGACGTCAGTCGATGTTATAGCGTTTTGAGTATATTAATACGTTAGTTTTGATATTTATTATTTTTCATTATTGTAACACATTTACAAGTAAAATTGATATGTGTTAAATATTTGTTAAAAACGGCGTACTGTTAGAATAGCCTATTGAATATATTTGTATGGTTTCCCTTGTCCTCGATCTTACTATGTTTTCCCTCGTAGTAGAGGAGCGCGCGCGCGCGCTACACCACCAACCAATGATGTGTGATGTGTTAAAAATGGGAGCAATTTCAAACGAATGTTATGTGTGTGTGTGTAATAAATATAACCTGTTAATAACTTGTGTGTTTGTAGCAACTGAAAGATGAATTGGGCGAGGTGGTGTCCGAGATGGAGGCGCTGGACTCGGGCGAAGAAGGTAAACACAACAACAAGGCGAAAATGATGTCCATCGGGCGTAAAAAGTTCAACATGGATCCGAAGAAGGGCATCGAGTACTTGATTGAGAAAGGGCTGCTGCAGCAAACAGCCGAGTCGGTGGCGCAGTTCCTGCACAAGGGCGAAGGACTCAACAAGACCGCCATCGGTGACTATCTCGGTGAACGGAACGACTTCAATGAGAATGTGTTGCGAGCGTTTGTTGATTTACATGATTTTACCGATTTGATTCTCGTACAAGCGTTAAGGTGAGTTGTTGCTAAATGTTATCAATCATTATTTTCTATGATTAATCTGCAAATTTACATCACTTTGATATTCTGAGATCAAAATCATGTATACAAAAATATTACTTGTTGATTAAATTTTTATGGAACTTTTAATGAGCTATCATTATATTAACTTTTAAAATAGCAGCTACATATATTATAATAGTGAACGAAATGCACGAATGTAACATGAAAATGTCGAGAGTAAATTATTCTGACCTCAGAATACCGAAATTGTGATCATAACTATGAAAAATAAAAATGTATCATTAACTTATCGATTATTGATACAGTTACAGAATATAGGAAATTAACATGTGTAAGAAAATTGTAACTAAAATGTTCGGAAACTGTTGGTTATTAACATGATTTGATGTTAATGAATTGCAGACAGTTCCTGTGGAGTTTTCGGTTACCAGGCGAAGCACAGAAGATCGACCGAATGATGGAGTGTTTCGCACAGCGTTACTGTCAACTCAATCCGGACATCTTCACCAACACAGACACGTGCTACGTGCTCTCATTCGCCATCATCATGCTCAACACATCGCTACACAATCCCAGCGTCAAGGACAAACCGAGCACCGAGCAGTTCATCAACATGAACCGCGGCATCAACAACGGCGGCGACCTGCCCCAGGAACTGCTGCAGAGCCTCTACGAGAGCATCAAAACAGAACCATTTAAAATCCCCGAAGACGATGGTAACGACCTGATGCACACATTCTTCAATCCGGACAAAGAGGGCTGGCTGTGGAAACAAGGCGGCCGCTACAAGTCGTGGAAACGACGCTGGTTCATATTGAACGATAACTGTCTCTATTACTTTGAATATACGACGGATAAAGAGCCGCGGGGCATCATCCCCCTCGAGAACATCTCGGTACGGGAGGCGGGCGACCGACACAAGCCCCATTGTTTCGAGCTGTTCGCGAGCGGCGGCGCCGACTTCATCAAGGCGTGTAAAACAGACTCGGAGGGTAAAGTGGTGGAGGGGAAACACACCGTGTACCGGATGTCCGCCGCCACCGAGGACGACAAGCTCGACTGGATGCAGCGACTCGCACAGTCCATCTCGCACAACCCCTTCTATGATATGCTGGCGCAACGCAAACGCAAAGCCACCTCACATCACCATCATCATCATCATCATCACACCAAGTGAAACACCCCCGCCCCCCTTCTCTGTTATTATTATTTTGTACATAATGTTGTATGTGTGTGTGTGTGTGTGTGTCTCTTTACAAATATCAATTTCAATTTGATAATTACTAAATTCTGTGGGTGCTCTCTCATTTTTACCCTACACTGCCCAGTATCCTAATTCTGTAACTCGATTATTTTTTTGTTATTGATTGATAAGTTAATGATGACTTATTTTTCATTATTACAGTATAAATTATTACCATTGTGGGCATTCTGCGATTAAGGGACTAGTTACCTATTAGAAGAATAAAGAAAAGCAAATTATCAAGAGTTTTTTTTTTTGCAGCTTCGTTGTTTAATATGACCATATAACTTTTTCTATAATATGAGTCCTTCGAGAATAGAAAATATATATTTTTTTGACTATTCAGTTTATAGATGGCACAAATCCTTGTCCCATAGCGGACGGAAGAGGAAGGTGTCGCACACAATAATTCACCATCGTTAATGAAAAATAAAAAAGGACGGACTTTTAAAACAAAATGTGAAAAATCGCCCCTTTTTTGGCCAAATTGTAGTGAATTATTGTGTAGAATAGTCTAATAAACAAAACGCGTCAAGATTTATTAAAATCGGTTTAGTAGATTCAGAAATTAATTGTCCGCCGTTTGAAAAAATGTACTTTGAAGAAAATCGCGTTTAAAGTTTTCTTTCGTATTATTATACCAGCGAGCGCTTAAAATTCTTCTATACTAATTTAACTAGAATTTCTCAAAAATATTTTACGAGTTTAAAAATGAAACAAAAAATAGATTTTTTTTTCAAATTCTAATAGGTACTAGTTCGTTAAATTCATTTATTCTATTTTAGTTAAGAGGCATTTTGTTATACAAACCCGGCAGAGTATACAAAAATTATACTTTTTAAGCAGCTGTCTAGTCTAATCACAGAATATCAAAATTGTGATAATCTGTAATTATGAAAAATAAAAGTTGTCATTAAGTAATCGAATCATTTAGAGATAATGAAACAGTTAGAGAATATAGAGGAAGATCCGAGAGCAACAAGCAACAGTAAGGTGAGTAATAAACATGGTATAAATGATTTTATTTACTGAAGAAGAAATTAACATATACAGCTCTCATAATAGCTTAATATCTAGTGATGGGGTGAATCCCATTTGGCGTGTACCTGCGGTGTCAGGTTAACAATGTGCACGTGGACAGCTTGGTGCTTCTCAAACTTGGGCGGTATGGGGCACAACCGATACTTGACCTTGTCCCCAGGCAGAGGGATGTACTCGCCTTCGATGCTACACAATACACACAAGTACTCATCATTTGTTTTAAATCATCATCATGTTGTATACGTACTCTGAAATATGTACAAATATATCTTCCGTTGCTTCGTTGGGCGTTATAAATCCATGGCCTTTCTCACGGCAAAACGTTTTAATCGTGCCTGTTGTCTCTGGGAATTCAAATGCTCGCTCTGAACTAAAACAAGTCTTTCTTCAAATTGTTGTTAATATATGTGTGTGTATTTGAATACTAACGTGGAGGCAGTTCTTGTTCGTTTTGTTATTATTGGACTGGGAAGTTGCAATTTGCTACGGTCCTTATCTTGAAATCCTAAAGGCATTTTTAATATTACCTGTCAAATAATTCCAGTGTAATAGCTATTTATTTGAAATCAACTTGGATATAAACAATAGGTCACTTATTCTCTTACGACTTGCGTTGTTGTAATTAGATTTTATTAAATGTCAAATTGTCGGTACTGCAGATCTACCAGAAGACAACTGTCAACGATTTAGATCAACCACGCATGAACCCTTTACTACCTTTCACCATTGGAAGCACATTCATACACGAAATAAATATCATCACATTTTATTTATTTATTATTTAGTGTTAGTGTGCAAGATTTCGCCAATTATAGTTCAGAAATGAACAGTATATTTTAGAAAATAATTTACGTTTAAATAAAACATTAGTACACAGTTGGATGAGTGCGTAGATTTGTTTCTGTCATCTGGGATCTGTAGAGCGGTTCATATCGTACATGTGCGATCGATCAAACATTTGATTCTTCTATTTTGTGATATAATTATTATACCGTTTAAATAAATTGCAATGTCTGGAAATGAAGATGAAAGGTATGTTGTTTGATAATTTACCACTGTCATGCTGTTATTATTGCGTGGTACTTACTGTGTTACAGAGTTCGAGATGAGATCGAAGCCCTGGAAGCGATTCTGATGGACGATGTGAGTGTCGTGTACAATGATGAGAGGTAAGCCGCCAGGTGTGTCTGCTGCACAAGTGTCAGCCAATGTTTGGATTTGTGGTGTGTGTAGTGGCATCGCAGAGAGGATCAAAACCGTTGTGTTTCCGTCGACAGCGGATGACACAAGGCAGCAGTACGTATGCATCACACTGGAGGTAACACTGGGGCCAGACTACCCTGACAAGGAGCCCCAGATCACATTAAGGAATCCACGGGGCCTCGATGATTCACTAATCAATGACATGAGTCGCGCAGTGACAGACAAATGTACAGAGTGTGTCGGGCAACCGGTGGTGTTTGAATTGATTGAGGTAACTGTTTGTTGGTTTGTATGTATGTAGATTGATCTAGGGTGGTTGTTGCAGTTGATTCGTGAACGTTTGACGGAGAGTAACGTGCCCTCGTGTCAGTGCTGCGTGTGTCTGTACGGTTTCACACGGGGCGATCAGTTCACCAAGACCCAGTGCTACCACTACTTTCATTCCTACTGTTTGGCGCGGCACGTGTCCGCTGCGGAGTGCACGTGGCGCGAGGAACGAGACAAGCTGCCGGCGTGGCAGCGGTTACAAGCGGGGCCCGGCGCATACTTCCAGGCGCTGTGCCCCGTGTGTCGCGAGCCGCTGGCGTGCGACGTGGAACAGCTGCGCGCCGCGCCGCCTCCACACGCTCTCGAGACGCAGCGTGCCTTCGAGGCCACTGCGGAACTACGTGCCCTACAGGTACAAGTGTCCATGTGTATGAAATGATGATGTACTAACACTGTTGTTTAGGCTCGCATGGCAGCGTTGTATTTACGACAACAGCGCCGCGGTGGTATCATTGATGTGGCGGCAGATGAGAATAAGCAGCTGTTGGTGTTGACAGACAGTGCAGCAGCAGGCGGCGGTGAGCAAGAGCAACAGGCGAGCGGCAGCGTTGCCGAGCCGCCGCCACCCGCGCCCAGCAGGGCTCCGCGTGCTCGCCGCCCCCGTACCAAACACCCTGCCACAAGATGACCCTGGGCCCCACGCTTACAACTCGATGAACCTCTTTATATTGTTGTCATTTAATTCATTCGTTTAGGAAGCAAGGTCGATTGTGTGTCAAAGTTAAGAGAGAGAGAGAGTGTGTGATGTCGTTTGTTCGTTGTTGTTGTGTCAATTTATTTATTTTACGTTTGTTTCGATTAATTCATAATTAATCTCGTTAGCGAGAAAACTTCAGTAGCTTCCATTTTGAATAAAAAAAAAAGAAAGAAAGCACTCGTCTTCACCCAAACATGCACAAAATATTTGATAAACTAAACGGATTTTTAGTTTTGTTTGGTTAAGCAGGTGGAACAACCCGAATCCCTAATTGCGGATAATGTGCTCCTCTCAGTTACGCTTATTATGATATTTACACCTGTTTCATACTTTAGGCCAACAAATAATAATTGATGTACAATAAATAATAAACAGTTGTTTTCTTTATTTGATTTAAACAAGTGTACAAAACGATTGATGTGTAGTTTTAATGCGATCCTGTGGACAACAAGGCCAAGAGTCCCGACGTCGTGCCGACCGAGAGCACATAGTTCACAGCCGGGGTGAACGAACGCAGCACATAGAAACTGGCAAAGATCACAATCGCAAGGAACAGAGCGTTATTGTAAAAGATCGAGAACGTCGTTGCCTCGTAGTCCGCTACCTCGTTCTTCTTCCACAAAATACGCTCATCCTTTTCCTTCTTGCTCATCTTCTTGTCCTCGGCCAACTTCTTGGTCATGTCTCGTGTCACGGCTTCCTCACGTTTCACGGCCACCTTGTGCTTCAGCAGGAACTTGGTGTTCCGGTAGGCCATCGCCACCAGGTACGTGGATACCAGCGTCACCAGCACAAACGAGATCAATGACGAGTACACGTCAATCATGTGGATACGCCAGAATAGCCCTTCAATTATAAATCAAATGTACTGTACCTCTACTCTACTCTACTGTACACATATTTAGCAAACTTACATATGGGAATCGCAGTCACGATGAAAGCGTTGCCGTAAAACAGAGCAGATGATTTCGTTGACACATTTCTACTGAAATCTTGCAGCAGTAGCTCTTCCTCCTTTGTAAAAGCTTTACCAGTAGTTTTTGAAGTCATGTTTATGTGATGAAACTGTCGAATGTACTTGAACAACTACAACGTTGAACACACAACGCAAGTTGGATGAGAATCAGTTGAAATGTGTGATGCGTGGCGACCGACGTGTCGAGCTTTAGTTCTTAAAATCACCGCAATGATAAACGCGCGAATCGGAACATTTCAAAAGAGGTAAATACAATTTCCTTATTCAATTATTGGTTGCAAATATGATCTCTGCAGTATATTTGGCATTATGAAATGTTAGATTTTGTTAATATTTATTAGTTTTTAACAACATATGCAAGCCGTGCAGTCACACGGGGGAATATTTAAATTTGCTGTTGTTTCAAAAACTATTTATGCCATCGACTCAAATGTTAAATATTTGAGCTCTGCGACATATGTAAAAATGAAAAAAAAAAAAACTCACATATTCAGGATTTTTTTAAGGGATGCTTAATGAGTTATAAATACCTCAGGGATAATTTTTTAGAAAAATAAAACTATCTGAAAACGATTCAGGATTTTGTTTTGGGATGCGCTGGATAGAAACACTATCTACACTATCTAATATACGCGAGGGAATATACAAGCAACACCCACTTGTTAACGAAATCGGGCGCTTCCACCTTTATTCACGGGGTTATTTGCTGTTTTCAAGTATGTGTTGTACCTGTCATAATTATTTAATAGACTATCCCTAATTCAAACACAGATTTAGTGGCCTTAAAGTTAATTATAAGTAAAATTAGTTGATATATGAATGTATTCATTGATATAGTATATTTAAATACTTATTAGTGCACAACCAAGTCCCTGCATCTATGTATTAGTGTACTAACTATTTGTTAGTAGCATAGCAAAAGTCAGTTAAACATAGTATAGATAAACCGTACTGCACACACACACTAACCATTTGTTAGCGCACACAGCACAGTCAGTCAAACACCCGAACCGATCACACCGAAACCGAAACGACGTGAAACCGCGAACCGCACACGCAAACCGACCGTCACCGTACGGTTAACCTGCAACGGAAACGAATTGTTATCTTAATTTATTTACTAATTCGAGTGGATTCCGCGACTTTCATATCTAAAATCATCCCCGGGATGAATCGAAGAACAAATCATACGAATCATTCGATACTACCATAATTACACATGCAATTACTAACTATACTTTTATAACAAGCTCGTTATAAAAATATAGTGGTAGTAGAAGAGCCCGCACGATCTCGGGGTCTTTCATTTGAGCGGCGATCGAGTCACCTCTGAGGTCAAACACAATTAAAATAAAGTTAAAAGAACCGGGTTGTTTTCAAATCTCGTCCCAAAAAATAGTTCATTTTTGAAGGTGGCGCAGTGATCTTTCACGGGACAGCTGTTTTTACGTCACAATGTCACGTGAGTGCCCGCATCCTATTCAGTAAAAGATTTCCACATTTGTAATTCCTGTATTGTGGCAGAGCAATAATATTTGATTTTGATATATTTTAATTTTTAATATGCGTCCATATACTGTCATCATGTAAACATTGATCTTATTCTTTATCGATGTTGATTTGTTTACACAGATTTTCCTATTTAGGAAATAATATTGTGACATTTGATGACAGCTGATGAAGGTTGAGTTATCCAAATCAAAACGGGGATATGTTTGAAATAAGAGCCAATAAGAAGACAACAAATTTCGCGCGTCTCTGAATTGTAACTACTTTCGCCCTGCTTGGTTTGACATTTGAGAATGCTTTGTTTTGGTAATTTGAATGTGTTGATGGTATTTGGTATTGTGATAAGGTTGTGACTTCAATAACCAAATTAAGATTTGTTGTGTTGCATAATCAAGTTAGACACAATCAAAAATTTCTACCAGAAAGAATTTTTAATTAATTCAGTACATAGATTAGGTACGTATAACATTGCAGTTTACATTATTACAGTAAATAATACATTTTAAACATTTTAGGATTCGTCAATCGAATGTATACCTTAGTTGGGATCGTTTTTCAACAAAAATTTGGCTTATTTCATTGGCCAAATTCATGTTATTCCAAGTTCAGCGATCCGAAGATTTATTATTGTTTCAAGTGTTGCATTGGTTTCGGCTGCTAGCTGCGTTTCTGGACCGAGCATTGGATTTAAAAAACTAGTTCCTCATCATGTAAGTGACAAGAATCCTTATTAAGATGTTTGACAACACTTTAAAACTAATTGTTTGGCAAGTTCCAATGTGAAATATCGTTTTTTATTTGAATTGATGTTACAATGAACTAGTTCATCATGTAACAAGAACTCTCAGATACTAGTTTCTATGTAGTTATAGGTAGTCATAGTTACTATAGTTTATTGAGTTACGATTTGATCACTAGCATAATGCCTCCACAAAAACAATATTCAGTAATAATATAACAAGAGAGTGAGAATAAATTGAAAATAATTTGACAGATCTTTCGAACACTTGTTGCCAGGAAATAGGCATGAGAGCCCGTAGGGCTTGAGTGGCTATTGCCAAATGGCAACAAGTTTGAGAAAGATACTGGGGATGTTGTTTTTATCATTAGTTGTAATATCGATGATGGTATTTTAATGTAAAACATTTGTAGACGCCTTGTGGCGCACAGACCTAGACTTTATGGTGGTGCACCAGGATCGCCTAGTAGCGCTCAGCTGCATGACGGCCGTTTCGCCTCCTTGTGTATCCCATGGACGAAACATCACTACAACAACCTCGTCGGAAGTGCACAATCGCACTAGTACACCTGGTGCATTTGATGCCATGGCCATGGCGCTCAGCGCATTCAATGCTAGTGCACCAGGTCTGGCGGAAGATGAGTGAGGATGAACCAAGGGCTATAGGCAGTCATATTGGTAAGGCACATAGCAAAATCGAACGTTTTAGTTGTTTAATTTTTTTTATCTCATTACCGTTAAAAATGTAATTGAACTTTAGAATATAGTATAGTGGTTTCAGAATTTGACTTGCGTCCATAAAGTAGGGTTGTTGATTTTACGAATATTCGAGAATTCGAATGTTCGGATTTTTTTAACATTCGAATTTAAATTCGAACTTTCGAATATTTCGAATTTTTTGAAGTTTTGAATTTTTTGAATATTCGTATTTTCGAATTTTTCGAATTTTGCGAATTATTTGAAATGTTCTAGATCCTAAAGTGGTATGAATTATTTTCAGAATAAACTCAATTGCAGAGTTTTGTATTAATTCGTAAGTAATTTCTATTAATTATTATTGTTTGCCAAATTAATTCAATTTAGATTTAAAATTTCGTTACACTGTCAAAAACGTTATATTTAAGACGTTTTTGTATTCTTTTTATTGTCATTTTAAAACGTTTTACTAAAAATCCATAGCATTTAGATGGGCGGTTAAGAGAGTAGATGGCTTAATTAAGACGCCTAACCTTACAGAGTTTTTGCAGAATACTTCGCCGAATTTATTATTTAATTCGTGTCCGACTTTTCACGAATTATGCGTGAGCGTACTTGGAGATGACATGGCGTTAATTAATTGGCAAAAAATTCGAAAATTCTAAGCTTCGGAAAATTCGAAAATACGAAAAGTTCAAAAAATTCGTAAATTTTAAAAGTTCTAAAAATTAAAAAATTCGAATGTTCGAATGTTCAGAAATTCGAAATTCGGTGGAAATCAACAACCCTACCATAAAGCATGAAAAAGTTTTGCTTTATTCAATCATCATTTCATTCATAACTCCTTTATAGGTGTGTAGACGTCCAAGACTTTAAACAAATTCACAATACTTATTTCATCGTCAAAATTGGCGAAACGAGCTCTACATTAACATATGTATTCTAATGTAAAAAAAAAAAACATTTATCCTACCACAGCTAGGCGAACGCAGCGCCTCTATAGTTGATTAGAGTTGTCAATACACACATATTTTTATTCAGATAAAATGCACGTATAGCACATTAAAAATAGCAATACGAATAATATAGGGCTGTCCGGCTGTCCCAATTTTTCTTATTGTTAAAATACAATGCAAACTGTTAAAGTTAATAATATATTTTCCATTAGTTAGTAGTTATTTTTTTTTTTATTTATTGAAAGCTTTGTGACAACAAAGTAAAGAATTTGTTGTACATTTATTAGCCTGCGATTTTTTTATATACCTATTTATCTATTTTTACGCTTATGCAAACTTTCTTAATAATGTATGCATTTCAGAGCCCGTACAGTCAGCGTGGAATACTTAAATTATGCCATAGCTTTGTTGGTCTATGCCGTCAGGTATTCTGCAGTTTTTTGGCGAACCAACAAATACATTTCGCTTATTTTCTCAATACAACTATTAGCTAACAGTATTCAGAGTCTATTGGCGTTCGCAGGGATGAGCGTATTGTATAAAGTGCAAATATTGGTGGCATACAGGGCACTACCATTATTAAAACATTACCCAAATAGTGCGTTGCCTCTTGGAACACCATTCCTTCTGAATCCACAAGTTTCATTAACGTTTTTTGCTTTATCAAGCTTCTTAGTGTTATGTACTAGTAACATTTTGTACTTGTACGGCCATGCGAGGTGAGTTGAACAAATATGGAGTGTATTGTTGTGTATAATAGTGTTGTGTGTATGTGTGTACTTGTAGATACAACTCGTTTCTGACAACATACAAAGACAGAAGTGCTCATATCACGTCGATGGAGTCCACGGGTTCAGGTTGGGGCTACAGGACACATGGGGCTGCACTTGCAGCACTCATCGCCTCTGCTACAGCACAAGCACCGCTGTTGCAAATACAGATGGACGTTTTATGTTACTATTACAGTAAGTTGTTGTTAAAAATATAGATATTATGCTTATCTTCAAACGTCATAAAAGTGGCATATCATGTGACTGAAATCACAGGAATATTCTTTTGCCGCCGCACAGTGGGTCAAATCGGGATTCCCTACATATCTGTCGAGGCAGATTTTTAAATAAATCTGTCAAATTTTATACATAATAAACTGTCGAAGAAACTGTAGAAAATATTAAAAATTTAAATAATGAAAATTGTGTATTCTTATATTATTTTTATATATTAACGCAACATGACAGATTTTACAAAGCTATTGACAGATGTCAACTTTATATTATGTTGAGAATAATTATAATACGGATGCTTTCTCTTAACATACCCTAACTAAATTTGTAATCTATTCATTAAATCCATTGTAATTATTATCAGTAATAATATAACAAGAGAGTGAGAATAAATTGAAAATAATTTGACAGATCTTTCGAAAACTTGTTGCCAGGAAATAGTCACGAAAGCTCGTAGGGCTTTCGCGACTATTGCCAAATGGCAACAAGTTTGAGAAAGATACTGGAGAATTATTTTCTAATTTATCGAACTCTCGAGTTATATTTAATTAGATTATTTTTTGACTTAGCTGTTAAGGTCGATTCATACAACTTAAAAGATTTTGAACTGGGTTCATATCGATTGATTACTTATTAACATATTCTTGGAAGTTTTTTCCAAAATTTGTTGGTGTATTATGTATCTGAAATTAAATTAAATCTGTTTTTTTCACACATTTTACTTGACGCGTTGACAGTTTTATATAATTATTTGACAACTACCTATCATTTGTCAGAAACAAAAAAGCATCTACAGAGATAATTCTCGGGAATAAACACAAGAGCAAATTCTCAGTATAATAATGACAGGATTGGTTAAAACGCAGACACGTGACATACAATGAAGCATTTCATTGGTTTTGAGAAACGTCAAAAAATAATCAACAACTGTCAATAGTTTTGTAAAATCTGTCATGTTGCCTTAATATATAAAAATAATATAAGAATAAATAATTTTCATTGTTTAAATTTTTAATATTTTTTACAGTTTTTTGACAGTTTATTATGTAATTAATAAAATGTGAGAGAGTCATTTAAAAATCTGCCTCGACAGATGTGTAGGGAATTTAATTATCTGTAATTAAAAAAAAAAATTATCCAGATCCGATGTATAGTAAGGTCTGCACATATTTTTGAACAGTAAAATCCCAATTTGACCCACTGCGCCGGCTGAAAAAGGTTGATAAATTAATATCATCGTTGAATTAGGTTCTACGTCCTATTAAAAATTAAAGGGTAACAGAACACTTCCGATATGCTATTCTACAAGCTGATTATAATAATAGGGACAAAATATAGTTTGAAACTTACAATTTTGTACAAAAATTTTTACATTTGAGAAACGATTTCAATAATATTGTTTGTTGGAAATGTAATGATCCACTTATTGCTCTGATATCTTTGTAATAATTAGCACGGAAATTATCTGAAACAAATTATACTTTCGTGAGGTCGTGTGCTAGTGAGTATTTGTATTAAATAAAATACGAATGTTGTGTGAAGTGATATAGTTTAGGTGATGAAATGATGTGATGATGTGGTTTTGTGGATGCAAGATTTACCGGCTGCAATGTTGCATGATCAAATGTAATTGATTATCGAAACAGGGTATCAAAATTTTTGGGTAAAAATTATGGTGTTTTTTTGGAAATATATACTTTTAACGCCTTATTTTAGTATTCATTTAAATATTGGTATTTAGTTTCACTCTTATGACAATACTATATAATTTATTTGTGACATGAACACATGACGTGTTTAATTACAATGTGAAGGAACAAAGGAAAAAATATTTTAAAATAATTAAAACACCTTATGTCTCCAAATGTTATGTTACAA
The DNA here is from genome assembly GCA_911728475.2 of Pterostichus madidus. Taxonomy (NCBI): domain Eukaryota; kingdom Metazoa; phylum Arthropoda; class Insecta; order Coleoptera; family Carabidae; genus Pterostichus; species Pterostichus madidus. The sequence continues at coordinate 18,373 of OU452314.1, read as the reverse complement.
ATCTCATCCTCGTCATATTTATTTAAAGTATTTATTATATTTTAGTTGGATCAAAATTATATGTTTTTTTACTTATTTTTATAAATAAATAAAAAATATATCATCTCGCCTTCTACCCATTACTGAGTGTGGCACTCTGCTGAAGCAGATCTCGGTAAGTGATATATTTTGCGCGTGAAGTGCGGTTACCAGTCGTCAAATCACGGCCCTCAAATATGTTAGTGGTGGAGGAACCACAGGGGTAGATTTTTTGAAATTATGAAAATTGTTTGTCGCCTGTGGGAATCGAACCAGGATTCTCAGGATCCACAGGCCGACTTCATACCACTGAAGTAGCCACCCCATTTTATCATAATAATAAACTTAAAAAATCTACACTAGGTAGGTTTCAAATATATATATATATATATAAGTTTATTCATTATACGTATGTCGGTCGAGTAGACCATCATCAGGTAATGATTATAGTAGAATAATAAGTTTGTACATTTGTGTGAGTCTTATAAATAGTAGAAAAAAGTAAATTATAGATAGGAAAGGGAATATAATGACAACAATTATAAAAAAGATGTTCTTCAAAACAGTGGGGGTATATCAAATTAGTTGTAGTGATTGTCAAGCGATCTATATAGGTCAGACCGGTCGTAATTAGAAACAAACGAACATAAAAAAGCTATATTTAATAATAAATTGACCTGAAACGTTGCTAAACATTGTCTTGATATTAATCATAAATTACACAATAATAATTTGTCAGTTAAACATTTCTGTAAAAAGGAATTAAAGCTGGACTTGTTAGAATCATTGGAAATTCTGAATGCTATTAAGAACCAGAAAACTGTAACGAACGAACAAATTGAACTGTACCGTTCACCGTTAATACGCCCGCTTTAAGCCTTTTACAACCATTGACAAAGATGTATGTTCCCAATCACATTTTAGTTGTTACAACTGTTGTCATTATATGTACTATCCCCCTATATTGCTATAATTTACTTGTTTCTATTATTTATAAGACTCACACAAATGTACAAACTTATTAATCTTCTATAATCATTATCTGATGATGGTCTAATCGACCGAAATACGAATAGTGAATAAACTTATATATTTTTTCGGAACCTACTAAGTGTTGATATTTTAATTTTATTATAAAAATGTTTCAACGAGAACCGACAGTGAAATCTATAGAATTTATAATAAATAAACCATTGATTGTATTAAGTTCACGGACGAAGTCCTGTATCATATTTAATTAAATTATTTTATTGAATACACTTGTTCACGAACCACATTGAAATAAGTATATTATGTACTTTATACTATAAAAACTACGTATATGATAAGTAACAAAAGTACCAATTTATTAGGAATTTTTTTTGCTCATGGCTTTGCATGAAAATCTAGAAGTTGTTTATCGAAATTGATGTTTGAAATATTTGTGAAATAGTTAAATTAATGCTACAATATCAGAAATTATAGTGTCATCATTGATTATGGATGTGTATCCTATTAATTTTTATGGTAGCTAATTCAAAAATATGTCGCTTTTTCGATAATTATGTCTTGTCGGGCAACGCTGACCGTCTGTTTGTTTTAATCCTAAAGTGGGAGAGGTTTGGGTGAAAATTTAGTTCAATAATAGAACAATGGAATTTGTTTTATGACCATGTACTTTCTTTCTACTTGTAGTAAGTATAGGTATAGAGAAACAAAGACATGAAATTAAACGAAAGACATGTAGTACAGTTTTGTCAAAATTGCAGAGACACTGAATAATAAATAACAAAGAACAGTATGTGTTATGTATCTATGTACACAAAATAATAAGTCACATGTTGATATGTATGTAATATTGTATATCAGAGATGGTGTGTGTGTGTATGTGTGCGTATGTGTTATTAGTAGCGGACTAGGTTTACATCCTTAAAACAAGAAGTAATTGTTGAAATGAAAACTTATGCAAAATTAGAAATGTCCACCATGGCATACAGATTGTAAAAGATTCCAAATTTCGAGAAATTATTATTTAATAAAACTTTGTATTTGAGACCGTTGTAAGCTTTAGTGAGCTAATTTTGTAAGGGTTTTTTTTATTGCTACATACGCATTGTCAAAAATTTATAGGCAGAAACGTAAAGCGGATTAGCGCTAACACCATTTTATATGTCATTTTTAACTCTCTTTTCAATGTTCGAACAAGTTTATTTTAACTTTTTTCAACGGCGGTTCAATATTTAGACAAAAATGTAAATAAAATGAGAATCTCTATATCTTTATGTGATTTTAACTGACCGTCACTTAAACTTGGCGAGAAATTTTTATGAAATATTTTGTTGTGTAAATAAATAATGTAGTGCAATTGTTATTGATCCTTAATCGATTGTTGTTGGTGAATAATTTCGCATGACCTTGTGGCACTTACCTTTATGTTTGCATGAATACCATCATGCTATATTCCATGAAATTAATATTTTAAATGTGCGCTGTTAATATTTGTGCCCCAGGATTCATTACAATTGGTATGCGCTACCTGGTGTTGGATATATTGGAAATATGAGAACGCCTTGTGACAACAATTTAAATGTACATGAATACTAATATTTAGTTTTATTTGTTTGAGTTGTAATTTCAATATTTATGTATTTTTGTAAATTGCTATAGAAAGAAGATGAGTGATAAGTGAATAGGAGTGATTGGATAGATGTGATTGATAGTTTGTTGTGTGATAAATGATTTCGAGTATAATAAATGAATGAGTTTATATGGAGTGATCTATGAATGTGGTTGAAGTGTGGGTGGTGTGTTTGTATGAGAATGTTTTGATTATTTGATGAATTTAATGAGTGAATGTTTTATGAACGATTTTAGGGCTCGTGCTACCCCATATGATGGGATAAAGCGTAATGATATGATATGTATGTATGTATGTATGCTGTATTTGGCAACAGACACATTCTTATTATTTTGTTGCAAGTCGATGTGTGCGCAGTTTCTATGCCAGCGTCATCTGCAATAAATAACTATAAAGAAACCTTTTAACAATGGATGGGTTAGAGAAGCAAAGGCCGCAGAACGTTTTTATTTAAGTGGGGGTCCAAAATATGGTGTCAATAAAATATTTTTTTTGACAATATGGTTTCTATACATATGTAGGTTGGCGCGTATCTACTATAAAATGTTATTTATAGTTTTGGATTATTTTTTGACAAGTAATACACTCTAAAAAATCTGATGTGGGCAGCACACGACTTTCTTATACACAGCATATTTAATATTTAGAATATATAATATTATTAAACATGTAATTTAGATTTTCAGTAATTCAGCTTTTATCTGTTTGAAACATATCAAATATCAAATTTGTTTACGTATAATTTTTTAGTAATGTTGACTACTTAATGTCTAACTTTACTGATGAGGCATATACAGAATGTCCGTTTTTCGAACCTAACCCTTGGTATCTCAAGAACCGTGAAATACGAAGTCGATTAAATTGAGGCAAAGTTGCCAAATTAGACGACCATTATAATGATGTATTTGTTTTTCCGAAAAAAGACATAGATAACTAGATAAAGCGAAAATTAAAATTTATGTTTTTTGTTTCTATTGCTACTATGATTATTGAAATATATTGTTAAATATAAAAATTAGTTTTTCTCAAAATTAGACGCATATACAGGCAAATTGCAAATATCATTTTATGTTTCAAATATTTTTGCTAACATCTTTTATTTGTACCTTTTTTCGTAACTGATTCCATTTTTGATATAAATGGAATTTATTGATTTGTGTGTCCAATAAACTTCCTCTGCCGGTTTTTCAATTTAATTCAAAATCAACTCAGCTCTTCGTATTTTCATGAAACTTATAATTACCAAGTTTCGTTAACAAAACTTATCTCGTTCATGAGATATTGCACACTCAGACACATCCATCCACACACACACACATCATTGAGAAAATGATCAAAACGGATTCAGTGGACTTCGAAACATATATTTCTGCGAAAATCTCGTCAACGATTTTTTTCTCGATTCCAGTACTTCCTTATACTGTGTATAAGAAAGTAAAAAGCGACAACGTATGTCTGCATTGCAAACAAATACTGAAAATTAATTAGATCACAACTGACTTTGATTTGAATTTTTACATTTTAATAAAAACATAGACAGAACTCATAGAATGAATCATTTTATAAAATAATGTTATATATATATAATGTGAGTTGCTGAGTATGGGAAATAAATGAACATGTATGAAAAGAATTATGAATATGGTTGAAGCGATAAAGTGGTGTGTCAGGATAGGAGCGTTTAGTATATCTAGTTTAATTGTGGGATGAATCTGTTTGGTGATTTAAGATAAGTTTATAATCCTTGAATTTAGTTTTGTTGTTTAGTAATATCATATTAGTGTTTACCCCTGTGGCTCCTCCACCACTAACATCTTTGGGGGCCGTGATTTGACGACTGGTAACCGCATTTCACGCGCAAAATATATCACTTACCGAGATCTGCTTCGGCAGAGTGCCACACCCAGTAATGGGTAGAAGGTGTGATGATATATTTATTTTACTTTTATATCAGTGTTTACCTGCAATTGTGTGAAATTCAGCTTCAAAAACAAGCGCAGGGTAACACTTTCCTCGTTTCTTATCTATTTTATTTGTCTTCTGATATGACATAAAGTGTTAAATTGTAATTGTATGGAGTTCACTTTCAAAAACAGGCGCAGGGCGACACTCTCTTCTTTTGTTATCTTATAATTGGTTTAAATTTTCTTCAGACGACCACTTATACAAGTAACAATAACAACAGCATAAACTACTACGGAAAGTTGAACATAGCATACACTGATATGTTAGCATAACGTACACTTCTAACATATCATGTGAAGATCCCCTGATTGCCAATAGAAGGCGTTACGATGAAAGAAAATCATAAAATAAATGCAAAGAATTTGTATTATTATTTGGATTAAAGTTTTGGCAGATTTTTCAACACATTTGCACTGATAAATTTATTTTTTTAAATTAATAATGACTTATTTACTAATATTTTAGCATTATTTAATATTTTGACATTCTGGTTAATACAGTTGCACAATACCTAACCTTAAACGTTAAACGTCAACGCTCATCTACAAAAACGCATCAGCTGTCAAAGTGTAACAACATTGCTCTTGTAAACTTTTTTAGAAATATTTTATGGTCGTCTGAAAAATAGTGTAGATAGCTTGAAAGTATGATAACTGTGCTCGTGTACTTAAATCATTCGGCGCTTCGCGCCTCGTTTTTCAATTTGTACACTCGCACGTTATCTTACACTATTGTTGTTTGTTACGTAATATACTATTTCATAAATTGTTTAACTGCAATTGTGTTGAATTCACTTTCGAAAACAAGCGCAGGGCGGCGCTCTCTTCCTTTCTTATCTGTATCATTTTCAGTTTCTGCAGTGTGTGGTATTTTCTTTTATGTACAAGTGTTGCTTCCATATTTTCTAATCTTTGTAGAATCGTTGTTATATTCGTTATTAGAATCGGTGTTAGGAGTAGCGTGAGCAATTTGTTTTATGCATATGTTATGTACGTCGAAGATAGAAAATGAATGATAAGTGAATAGGAATGATGTGATTGAAGGTTGGTTGTGTGATAAATGATTTCGAGTGTAATAAATAAATGAGTTTATATGGATCTATGAATGTGGTTAAAGTGAGGGTGGTGTGTTTGGATGATAATGTTTGACGAGGACTGATTGTTTGATGAGTGTGAAGAGTGACTGTTTTATGAGTGATTTTAGGGTTCGTGCTACCCCATTTGATGGGATATAGCGTGATGATATGTATGTGTGTATGCTGTATTTGGCAACAGACACATTCTTATTATTTTGTTGCAAGTCGCCGTGTGCGCAGTTTCTATGCCAGCGTCATCTGCAATAAATAACCGAAAAGAAACCGTTTAACAGTGGACAGAGTTAAATGAAACAGTTTTATAAATATTGCAATATGTTTGCTCATGCAAATAAATAATTGTAGGTTTCTTAGTTGGGTTGCACCGAATTTTAGGTCGTTTCCGGTAACTTCCGGTAGACTTTTTGCAAATATATCCGGTGTATAAAGTCTGTAGATTGTCTAGAACTGATTTTAAAAGTGCAACGGTTCGTAAATTATTCTCATTTATATTCTAGAAGTTTTATTTTTGAAATGAGTTTAATCTTCAAACTTGAATACATGTTTAATAATAGTTTATAGTTTATTGAGAAAGAAGTTCAACAATGATCCTTATTGTAACATATGATGTGTTTCATACTATTTATTATGTATCCTACATCGAATTCGTTTTATTTAGTATCGAAATTTCTATTAAATAATAATAATAAAATATATATTTAGGACACGTAATAGGAGAAAATAGAGTTACACCACTGAAAGATAACATCATATCAATAAGAAATTTCCCGACTCCTACTACGCAAAAAATTATATATAGTGATCATCGTTTTACAATATAGTAGTAGTATATTTGAAATAGAGAACAAAGTACAATTACTGAACTGATCAGGTATATTTCGAAGTAAATTGTATTAGAAATATAAATAAATAAATAAATATATCATCACGCATTCTACCCATTACTGGGTGTGGCACTCTGCCGAAGCAGATCTTGTTAAGTGATATTTGTATGTACGTAAAGTGCAGTTACCAGCCGTCAAATTACGCCACCCAAAGATGTTAATGGTGGGAGTGCCACAGGGGTAATTTTAATGTGGTAAAAATGTTTATCGGCAGTGGGAATCGAATCAGGCTACTCAGGTTCCACAGGCCGACTTGATACCACCGAGCCATCTACCCCAAATCAAATAACTAAATTTAATTGACGATATTATTAGAACGTATTATATCAATTGAAACTATAGTTTAATAATAAATTATATATAATTTGTTTATATAATAGTTTTGTACATTTTAATTTTTTATCAATTGGTAAATTCAATTTTTTACTCTGAATGTACAGCACTTTAATACCTCTTATTTTAAATTAAATGCATGAAGTCCCTTACTTATATTTATTTAAACTTTGGAACATTCCACTCTAATAATGAAATTAAAAAATGTCTATTTTGCATTAACTTTGCAAACTTTTTCCATTATTTATTTTTCCGTTTCAAAAGTAACTTTATTAAAAAATTTAATGAAATAGTTGTTATGTATAGAACTTTGATCTAATGTATTAGACATGGTTTTGGTCTATGGTTCTTAAAAAAATAAATCCTATGGATACATAAATAAAATGACAATTTATGTTTAATGTGAAAACTTGATTTTACAAAATGTCATTTTGACATATAATCTATTTACATATGTTTATCTGGTGAACATATAATTAAATGTTATTTAGTTGTGCATAAAATATTGTATGTACCATGGGTGAAACCAGCGATTCTGGACCGTGGCAAGATTATTAGCACGAGGCGCTAAGCGGCGAAGGCTAATAACACGCTCAAGGTCCAGAAACGTTTGTTTTCACTCTTGGTACATAAATAACTATATTATAAAGAGAAATTAATGGCAATAATTTTATATGTTCAACATTTTTACAACTAGACAACGCAACAATTTCACAAAAAAATGTCCCTGAATACATAGTTGTACAGAAATGAGTTTTATGACACTATTTTTCAGAAAAGCAGTTGCACCAAATTGACATAGTAAACACGGTGTAGAAATAAAATTTTATATTTTGTTATTTAATATCTAAGATACACAAAATAATGAAAGACGAATGTCCGTTAAAACTTGGAAGCATAATAAAGTGTAATAGCAATATGTATCTCTTTCTAACACTTACAAACCTCTCTTGCGCTGAGATAGGCCTTGAACAGAACAATAACAATCTGTTTTCAAGATGGATCTTATCTTTGCATTAAACTGTTTATGATTTAAGGGTGTTACTTTAGTGTAATAAGCGTAGAACATTTTATTTCTTTATGATACCTCCTTTTAAAGTTTAACAAAAGGTCTGTTGAACAATAGACACGGTTTATTGCCCTTTTAGGGATCTTGGGACCTAATCCCATCGTCGCCATCGATAAGACGTACAAGATAGCTCTTGTAGTTTCTTAAGATGTAATTGTATATTTTAAAATAATTTAAACAAATTTTTTGAATCATTGTCTAACTTATACTATGATAGTTAACTAATAGTAGTTGGGTGCGTTAGAGCGATGGATAATGACAATAGAAGAATATATGTTAGAGAATGCATTGCTTTGAAAGTTATATTTGTGGTAATGTCAATAGATCTAGTTAAAAAATTAATTCTTTATTATACAATACGATAATGGCTATTTATCGTCGTGTATAATGTTGTATTTTTTCTGTAGCAGATATTAAACAAATGTTAATAGTGTACGTTGATGGTAAATGCAAATTGTGACAAATCGCACTGTCAAATAACATTATTGTATATTTGCAGATATAGCAAACTGATTTTAGTACTAAATAATTAGAGTGATGGATAAAAGACTAAAAAATCGAAAAAACTTCAACCGGATGATGCCATGATCGACGATGATTTAGAATCATAATGAATAAAATTTGTATAAAAAATAAATTAAATGAATTTCCTTTATTTACCCCTGCTGTTTGTCAGAGTTTTAATTTCTTGGTTTGTGTAGAACAAATGCACTTTAGTGTACATATTATGTAAATGTCAGCCACTAGTTTTAAGTGTGTCCCATGATAATACGGGAAATGAATGTGTGGTTTTAAATATATTGTCTGTAAGTGGCGAAATGGTATTTTTATTTGTGTGATTTCAGACAATACACTTTATTATAAATGAATTAATTTATATTTTCCTCATTGATTATAATGTACAGGAACATATTTAAGAATTCAATTTAATGTAAAACTATTTAATATAAAAACTAACAGGTGTAATTAACAGCAATTATTTCCAACAATGAAGCATGGACAGTTCATTGTATCAAAACATGAATTGTTCATGATGAATAACAATAGTCGTACATAATCCTTTTTAGACTTTAGATTAATTGCTGACGATTAAATTTGATACACATTTTTTAATTTATCGCGGCTTAATTACCTTAAGTACCTGTCTAATGACTTTTTAACGTTATTATCATATTTTTAACGGTTTTTAACAAACACTTGAATTTGGAGTTTGTATTTTTATTTTGATAATAGATTCAATTAGAAAAATATCAGAAACCATTTAAAAAAGTATACCGACTAATTATAATAAGTAGCATTATAAACTTATAATTAATTTGTATATTTTATTCAATATCATAATAATTAATGGATATTTAAATACAAGTACGAGTAGCTCTATCTTAATAGATATTTATTTGAAATTTGCCTTTTACTTTTCTCTAATTTACAATTAATCGCAGGATACCTATTATTCTTATAATACTTTCCATTTATAATTAAAAGGTATTTATATGATTAATATAGAATAACGATTTTAAATTTATTATGAACAGAACAGAATTCAAAAATGGATCTAATCTATAGCGTAACCGTGAAAAATAAGGGTTGAAAGTAATTTATCGATCGGTAACAGTTAATAATCGTGTAATAGATTACGAAAAAAAATAATTTTGTAGCATATAAATATCGCCCAGGTATAATACAATATTATTATTATTATTAAACGATGATAATACAAACAAAAAATCTGGTGTGGTCACCACACGACTATCTTATACACAGCATATTTAATATTTAGAATATATGAATGTTATATAACATGTAATTTTGTTTTTCAGTAATTTAGCATTTATCTGTTTGAAACATATGAAATATCAAATTTGTTTACGTATAATTTTTGAGTAATATTGAATACTTTATGTCTAACGGATGTCCGTTTTTCGATACCACTGAGCCACCACCCCATTAAATAATAATAATTGAGAAATATATTGATTTGATAAATAAAAATATAAATATATCATCACGCCTTTTACCCATTACTGGGTGTGGCATTCTGCTGAAGCTGATCTCGTGAAGTGATACATTTATGCACGTAAAGTTAGGTTACCAGCTGTCAAATCACGGCTCCCTACGGCGTTTGGGGTGGGGAAAACCTCAGGGGTAATTTTAAATTATGAAAATTGCTTGTCGCCTGTGGGAATCGAACCAAGGTTCTCAGGATCCGCAGGGCGACTTCATACCACTGAGCTAGCCACCATCAGTGAAAGCGAAGGTATAAAATTCGTTTTATAACAAGCGTTTCGAATGTTAGAAGTTTTGTATTGTAGTTATAATGTCATAAATGTTGTTGCAAATAAATAATGAATTAAATTAAATATAACTAAACACCTTTTACGAGTGTGGCGGCATTGTACTGTAGCAAATTACTGGCAACGAAGATGTTAGAGGGGAAGGGGCTTCAAGGGTAGTTTTGACAGTTCAATGAAAATAGTTATTCTGCACTAGATCCTTATTATCCGCGCTAAAAAAATATGGCCAATGAGGATGCTTTTTTTTGCTTGTGATGTTACTATATAAATTAAATCATTTATATCTTTATAGTGAAACATTATTTTTAACTAATAATTAAATTAATATAGAGGATGGTAGAATTATTTATGCAATATAGTAAGTACAATATTTTTCTTTTCATATAGCGATATGTCGTTTGAGTTGTAAAGAATAATAAGTTCGTACATATGTGTGTCAGGCTTATAAAGAATAGAAATAAGTAAATTATAGACAGAAAAGGGAAAGTACATGTAATGACAACAATTATAAAAACGATGTTCTTCAAAACAGTGATGTATATGGAATTAATTGTAGTGATTGTCAAGCGATCTATATAAGTCAGACCAGTCGTAATTTCAATATTAGATTCAACGAACTTAAAAAAGCTATATTAAGTAATTAATTGACCTCAAACGTTGCTAAACATTGTCTTGATAATAATCATAATTTACACAATAATATTTTGTCCGTTAAACATATCTGTGGAAAGGGATTAAAGCTGGACTTCTCAGAATCATTGGAAACTCAGAATGCGATGAATTACCAGAAAACTTTAATGAACGAACAAATTGATCTGTACCGTTCACCGTTAATACGCCCGCTTTAATCCCTTTATAACCATTGACTAATATGTATTTTCCCATTTTTAATGAAATTATTTTATTGAATACTTGTTCATAAACCACATTGGAATAAGTATATTATTTTATAAAAACTGCGAATATGATAAGTAGCAAAAGTACCAATTTATTAGAAATTTTTTTGCTCATGGCTTTACATGAAAATCTAGTAGATCTTTATCGAAACAATATTGATGTTGTAAATATTTGTGAAATGGTTAAATTAATGCTACAATAACAGAAATTATAGTGTTATCATTTATTATGAATGTATCCTAATAATTTTTATGGTAGCTAATTCAAAAATATGTCGCTTTTTCGATAAATATGTCTTGTCTGGCAACGCTGACCGTCTGTTAGTTTTAATCCTAAAGTGAGATAGGTTTGGGTGAAAACTCAGTTTAATAATAGAACAATGGAATGTATGACCATGTACTATCGTTCTACCTGTAGTAATTATATTTATATAGAATCGTCGGCTCAGGATTCCAGGTATAAAGAAACAAAGATATGAAATTAAACGAAAGACATGTAGTACAGTTTTGACAAAATTGCAGAGACACTGAATAATAAATAACAAAGAACAGTATGTTTTATGTACGTATGTACAAAAACATACAACTTGACAATACTATATAAACATAAACATTAAGTTGTCACAGTAACAAATTAGTACAACGCTAACTTAGAAAAAAAAAAGTTAATCTTGACAAGCGGAATAGCGCTAACGCCATTTTTTATATTATTTTTAACTCTCTTTTCAATGTACGAAACAAGTTTATTTTAACTTGAGTTAAAAAGGGAGTTCATTTAGCATCAAATTTTTTTAATTTGAAACAGAGTTGTAAATAATTATTTTAAAAACGGTGTTAGCGCTAATCCGTTTTGTGAAACTGCCTGTTACATGTTAATTTGATATAAGATGAATTTTCATCAAAGTTGCGGAGAAAATAATAAAACAATAGTTACGTGAAACTGACGTATTGACGTAAAATTAAATGATTTTGATTGACTCTCTTACATTGCCACTTCTATTGTAAGTCTCCTTTAGGCAATGGAACATATGAAACTATAACATTGTTTCTATTATGTTTAATTTTTAAAATGAAGATACTTTATATCATTACATTTGAAATAGTATTAATGAAATTGTTTCTGCTGAAACCGGAAGTGAGACTCGGGAACTTTAAACCGTTTATAATTGTACACAACTTTTCATCTTAAATTATACGACTAAAATTAAAGTAAAGAAATTACCTAAATGTTTCTGTAGTATTGTAAACATTTTGTATTAGATATGTGTATTGTCACATCAATCAATGCTAATTGATGCAGGCACTGTTGCCACGGTAGCCACATCGGTAAACAACAAGGATCTATTTAAATTTTTTAAATATTGGTTGACAGTTGATCGTGAACCGGCGCCCCACAGTGGGTCAAATCGGGATTTTACTGTTCAAAAATCGATGGAGACCTTAATATCCATTGCATCTGGCTAATTTTTTCTTCTAATTAAATTTAATTAAAATCCCTACACATCTGTTGGGGCAGAATTTTAAATAACTATGTCAAATTTGATTAATTACATAATAAACTGTCGAAAAACTGTAAAAAATATTAAAAATTTAAATAATGAAAATTATGTATTCTTATATTATTTTTATATATTAAAGCAACATGACAGATTTTACAAAGCTGTTGACAGATGTCAACTTTATATTATGTTGAGAATAATTACAATACGGATTCCCTGTTTTAAGATACCCTAATTAAATCTCTAATCTATTCATTAAATTTCTAATCTATTAATTAAATCCATATTGTAATTATTCTCAACATAATATAAAGTTGACATCTGTCAATAGCTTTGTAAAATCTGTCATGTTGCTGTAGTATATAAAAATAATATAAGAATAAATAATTTCATTGTCTAAATTTTTAATATTTTTTACAGTTTTTTGGCAGTTTATTATGTAATGTGTAGAGAATTTAATTACCTTTAATTTTCTTAAAAAATTATCCAGATCCGATGGATATTTTTGAACAATAAAATTTCGATTTGACCGACTGTGCGCTCTGGCCGCCTCTATAATATAATGTGTAGATGATGATATTTGATGAAAAACTGTAATACAATTGTAAATATTTATAATAGACCTTCTAATTAGTATATAAAAACATGGAAATTATATAAACGCCTTAAATGTGTTTATGTAATTTATGTTAAATTGATTGTTTACAAAATTGTTTTGAGAATATTTTATGATAAGATATCTGCTTTTGTAGATGAACTAGCATAGTTTATAGGAAGGTAAAGTGACGTTTTGTGTGTCATTTGTGTAACTCGCAAACACACAGATTGACTACAACAAGTAGCACTTGAGCATTTTATTATAGTATTTATGTACTAATATGTACTAATATGTACGATGTTGTAGGTTGGTCGAGCATCAGTGCGATCTGCACGCAGCGTTCGCCTAGTGACAGATCTAGAACTAGGAGGTCAGGGCCCCTGTCCATTATCGCAGCCTCTGGTAGTTGTAGGAAACGGACGCGCTTACGCTGTCTCAGAACCACAAAGCCGGAAAGCCATTATGATTGTTGTTCAGAAAACTCAACAAGCCAGCCGAGCAGTATCATCAACAACAACCACTAACAATACTACCAGCGAGAATACCAACAATACCCAAAACATCCACAACACCAATACAGCAACACCAACCTCTACACACGATGATGAACAAATTTATTGGCTGCGTTCAGCTGGTGTGGCACCTCAACGGTCGCCCGATAGCTTATCCGTGGGGCCGTTGTGTTGGCGCGGACGCACTCTGTCCACCAGCTCTAGTAGGGCAGCTACCAAGAAAATAACCTTCAATGAGGATACGAGTACGTCAAAACGGTAACGCATATCAATACTAACTTGCTTCTTTGTGTGTGTTGTGAATGTATGTAACCAGTACGATGCATGATGTGGAAATGATGTAAGAGTGTGTGTGAGAGGGTGTGTGAAATGTGTTTAATAGTATGTGATGATGTGTTTGATTGTAGTTTATGCCTCAAGAGCCGAACACCAGGACCTGATGAGGATGACGGAGACTACGCAACGTTGAGGGAACTACCCTTGTTGCCGGGGGCCCACCGAACACTCCCAGACGACGAGGATGAGATAAAAGTAATTGGAACATACTTTAAAACTGATACTGTCATTTAATTAAAAGTTATTTTTCTTTACCAAGCAGGCAGATACATAAAGCGGATTATCGCTAACACCATTTTTACTTTTTATACACAGTATAAGGAAGTATTGTAAATTGCAGAAATATTCGGAACATAAAATGTTATTTGCAATTTTCCTGTATATGCGTCTAATTTTGAAAAAAAAAAAAACTAATTTATATATTCAATAATATATTCCAATAATCACAGTAGCAATAGAAACAGAAAACATAAACAAGTTTAACATTTATAAGGCAATTAATAATTGGCAAACGCAAGAAGCAAGTCATTAGTGTTCAATTCAGAGTTTTTGATGCTATATCAATTTATTGATCAAATAGTAAATAATTTGAAATCGACTAGAATTTTAATTATCGCTTTATCTAGCTATCTATGTCTGTTTTCGGAAAAGCAAATACATCATTAAAATGGTCAACTAATTTGGCAACTTTGCCACAATTTAATCGACTTCGTATCTCACTGTTCTTGAGATATCAAGGGTTAGGCTCGAACAACGGACATCCTGTATATGCCTCATTCAGTAAAGTTAGACATAAAGAAGTCAACATTAATGAAAAATTATACGTAAACTAATTTGTTATTTTATATGTTTCAAACAGATAAATGCTGAATTACTTAAAAACTGAATTACATGTTTAATAATATTATATAACAGCTATATACTCTAAATATTAAATATGCTGTTTATAAGAAAACTGTGTGGTGACCACATCAGTTTTGTTTTTTTTTTTGTTTTTAACTCTCTTTTCAATTTACGAAATAAGTTTATTTTAACTTGAGTTGAAAAGAAAGTTAATTAACATCAAATTTAGTTCATATCTTGAATCTGTTTTAATTAGAAACTGAGTTATAGATAATATTAAAAACGATGTTAGCGCTAAACCGTTTTATGTAACTTCTTGAAGATGTATAAAAGGAAAACTTTTTTATTGAAACATTGTTAGTATATTTGATATAAAATTTAATATGCAGATTCATGAAGCGGGTTAGCGCTAACACCATTTTTTATTTCGTTATCAACTCTCTTTGCAATGCTTTGAACAAGATTATTGTAACTTGAGTTAAAAAGAATGTTAATTAACATCAAATTTAATTAATTTCTTGAATTTGATACAAATTTATAGAGAATATAAAAAACGGCGTTAGCGCTAATCCGTTTTATTAATCTGCCTGTAAATGTTTTTATTATTATTGGTTAGTATTAAATTTAAATTGGCGCATTTGTACAAGTACGTACGTAATTTAATTTTCTTTTAATATAAACTTTATTATTGTTACTAATTATTATTTGTAGTTGGAAAGTTAAAATCGGTATATTTAGAAAAATATACTGAGTTTTAATAATCTTAAATATTATCAATTATCTATATTGTTATTAAAATTATGAATTACTAGTAGGTATAGTTGTAAAAATTGTTTCTATTTAATTGTATTGTATGAGTTTATGGTGTACGTAATGTGGTGTTTAAAATGGTTTTTTATTTTTTGATGTAGTTACTGGCGACCGTTCACGACGACAATGTAACGTATGCGAGTACCAGCCGAGATTTAATCCCACCTGTAGATTACGAAGATCCGTCGCCTTTACTTATACCAGAACCGTTGGCTGACGCACGTCTCATCCACAATCCGCAGGTGCTTAATGTACCAGCAGCACGTAGTAGTTATTTATTTTTGACCTAAATGAATGTGTCTGTGTAGATGTCTACGGTATCGATGACCCCCAGGTGTCTAAGACGAGCTGACTCTGGTATGCCACCAGAAGAACTCACTCCGAGATCTGATAGTTTGTCGACAGTGTCCTCGTCCTCACCGCCACCGAACCATAGTGAGACATCGTCTGGCGATCATAGCACAGCTAGTAGTGGTAGAGAACTGCAACCTCAGCAACAGTCTGTGGGAGTTGTACGTGGTTATACGAGCCCTGACAACTATTTGTTCGGACAGTTCATAATTTCTATCAAAATATTACTTTATTATATCGTTGCTCACTAAATATATTTTTGATTATTTTTTTGACTTCGATTTTAGATTTAATCCTATTTTAGCGACTATATTATGATATAAAACAATAATAAAAATATAATTGTTTTGTTTAAATATTTATTTTAACTAATCTCTCTTGTCAATTAAAGAATCGGACAAATTAATATTAAAAAATAAATAGAAATCATTTATATATTTAATGAGGCGTTACGTCTTTTTCTTTAATTACTGCCTCAATTCTTTTAGGCATTGATTATAGTAGGACCGGCAACTTTTTTACTGTTACTGAGTCACATACTTTTTAAATTTTGACCTTCGTACCTTTCAGAGTTCTCTGTGGATTGTTTTTAATTGTTTGTTTCATTTTACCAAAAACGTTAAATAAAATTTAAATCAGGACTGCTGGATAGTCAATCAAATACGATTATATGAATCTTTTCGAACCAGTTTTGAGTACTTTTGGCCGTGTGACAGGTGGGGGCTATCCTGTTGAAAAAGAAATTGTTCCCCAGGATACAATTTTTCGACACTGGGCTTTAAATTATGGTCCAGCATATCTTAATATTTAACTGCGTTGATCATACTATTAACAAACTGTATACTTCCTACTCCTCTTGCAGACGTGCAGCCCCAAATCATATCCTAGGAGGAAACTTAACAGGGCGTTTTAAACAATTTTTATGAAACGCTTTATTTTAGCTCCGAATTACTCGTTTTCTGTTATTACCTACACTTAAATCAAATTTGGAGTTGTCGCTGAGAATAATCAAATTCCACTGTTCTTGTGTCTGCCGTTCAGTCAACAACGGTTTTTCTTTTGCCTAAAGTGTTGTATTTGAGTATCAATAAAATACTGAAAAAATTACATTCGTATGATTACCTTATAAAAACTAAGACTACTTTTATAAATCCACTTTCTACATGTTTCTTAGGAAAATGTAGATCTTCCAGCTTCATTTCACTCAATCGTTATTTCCCTAACAGTAGCCCTTCTGTTATTTTTACAAGTTTTTATAAGTTCTCCTCTTTGTCGATTTTATACTAAAGTCGGACGTCCTGGACTTTTCGCCCTGTATCGATGGTACCGTTTTCACCATACGACTTTATGATGTCAAAAACAATCGATTTGGACATTTTTATGTCTTTAGCAATTACATTAATTTTATTTTCCATAGAAAAATTAATTCTCTCGCATCCTGTAGAGTTGCAACACCTCTAGTCATTTTAAAATAACACGTTCGTACAAAATTAATAAACTATTAAAATATGAAAATAGAAATACGTCGGATTTGTTGTAGAATTAGAAAAATAATAATTCAACGCTACGTACAATTTTATCAGGCATATATAAAATATCTACAGTTTTGTCCGAACATTTAATTGTCAAATGCGTTTAGTTTAAATAAATGTTAAAGCCTAATTAAATTATCATTTAAATTCCATTTTATTATCATTTAGTAGCCAAATAAGGGTTAAATCCAAAATCGAAATAAAAATATTAATCAAATATATATTTAGCGAGTAATGGGATACTAAAGAAATATTGAAATAGAAATTATGAAGTGTCCGAACATATAGTTGTTAGGGCTCGTACAACCGCCGCCGTGGTGGTAAAGGCTGGACCTAGTGGATCCTCCACCCCGAAACAGAGTAGCGGTCTGTACGGATACACAACGAAACAACCGGTGGCTACTGAGGTGATGACAGAGCATGGAATACCAGCTGTGATACTAGAAAGTGAGAACACTGTCGTCATTAGAAGGAAAACTGCAAAGCCTATTTTAGATCAACAGCAGATACCAGTGAGAACAGAGGAACCGTTCAGCAGGTCTACTAATATGAAGATGACAAGTTTCACTGAACACAATGACTCGAAACACGTGCAGGCGTCCTCCTCGGCCACGTTGCCACATTATCCCACCCAGGTGCAAGCCATGGCGTCGTACCCACACTATTCGACGATGCCACTGCCGCAGGGTGGAGCAGGCGCAGCACCAGTGGGACATATGGGAA